>CM059785.1:25231343-27750093 GCA_030435695.1 Brachymystax lenok tsinlingensis
AATTCACACCACCCCACACACCTCCCTATAGTGTCACCCTGCCCCCCCGTCTTACACACACACACCCCCGTGGCTGTTTTTTTAGATTGAAAACAAAAGGTGAATAGGATACAGTCAGCATGGGACTGAGCTAAGATAACCCACAGGGACATTTGGAGGCATCTGATCTGATTCTCAAATCAAATCCCTGTAAATCAAGAGGAAAACACTGTGTGTGTTCGTGAGAGAGACCGAGAGAAACTGTGTGAGAGACGGTCTTTGTGTACGAGCTTGTATGTGTGTGTGGCTTTGCTTCACTCGCATCCTGAATGCCAAATTGACTGACAATGGTAGAGAAGTCTGTTTTGAAGAGTCTAATTATTAGTTAATTAGTTTCCTTTCAATCTGTGGCTTAATACACAAACAGGGAGAGATGGAGAGCAAGCTGTCAGTCTCTAACGCGCACACTGCCAGATCTACAGCTGTCATACAGAGGTATTAACGTGTGGGTTTGGATAATTATAGAAGACTGAAAGTTGGATTTCTAGTGTTACATTAACTTTAGCAGCTGTCTGGAGTTTGTACATACACGTGATGAGTGTGTGTGTTCCTGGATTGCAGATGTGTGTGTCTCATTTAAAGGAAAGGTGTTTGTAAAACCTTAAACTGATTTTGTTGATGATGATCTGTGTGTGTTTGTGAATGTATGGGGATAGTTGTCCATCTCTTTGTCATGCAGTTGTGTTGTTGGCTGGTCTGATAGGGTTTAGGGCCCTGGGTGGCAGAGAGGGGGAGGGAGGGCTTTTGGACAGGGAAGCAGGTGGCTATATGGAGTTAATGGACTGGGGGAAGGGGGGCAGAGTACGGTCTCTGTGTGTGTGAGGGAGTGTGAGACATTATCTGTGTGCTACAGTAGGTTTATTATATGGATGAGTGAGTTGGTCACAAACACTAAATTTTTAACCATGTCCATTATGGACAGGGGCGAGAGAGGAGCTGGGCGACTTTAGCCTTCCCCACCATCAACCTCATCTATGAATGAATTATGGGTCGGGATGGGTAGAG
This sequence comes from Brachymystax lenok tsinlingensis, assembly GCA_030435695.1. NCBI lineage: Eukaryota > Metazoa > Chordata > Actinopteri > Salmoniformes > Salmonidae > Brachymystax > Brachymystax lenok. Next base: position 25,232,388 of record CM059785.1, read on the forward strand.
ACACACTCCGAGAGGTAGGTACCCCCTGGTGTTCTCGGCCTGGTCTCAGCAGCTGTGATGGGCAGGCACACAGGTGGGGTCATGCGTATGGTGGCCCAGGAGGGCCATGAATTAGAGCTAGTTGACATGAAGAGACCAGGACCTTATATGACACTGCACTGACATGAGAAGAGACTCCCTAAAGTGTAAGAATGAGCCAGCTCTGCCTCTGCATGTGTGTGACTGACTGAGCAGTGCTTGATGTTCTTTGTACACTCAGGCTGCGGTCTCTGTTCTTGCTCAGAGGTTGGACCTCAGCCATGACACAACTGCTTAACAAAACTCACCTTCTGAGCCTTTCTCCCCCTCTCTCTATACCCGTCTGTCTCCCCCCCTTTCTGTCTCTGCGCCCACATGTTGAGATGAGGTAATAGCAGACATGATGGTCTGGTCTCTCTCTCTCTCAGCCTGGCCTTTTGGTGGCTGCAGGGCTAATTTTTGACCTGAGAGAAGCAGGGGGAGGGAAGGACTGAGGATTGCTTAAGGGACGGAAATTACTGAGCTGAAACACAAATGCCTTTTTCCCCTCAGTCTCTTTCCAGCCATTTCTCTTTCTGCCTTTATATTTTCCTTTTCCTCTGTTTCTTTCTCAGTTTCCCACTCTTCCCTTCCTCTCGCTCTGTCTCTTGTCTGTTCCCCCTTTCCCATCCTCCCTCTCCATTAGTCAGTGGTAAGGGCTGGTGGTCAGTCATCACAGTGCTCTGCCGGCCTGTCTTGTGATGGTGGGTAAATTACACAGAGTCTGTGCTGCTGGACTACTCTGCTGTGTGCCTTAAGTTATTTGAAGCTGCCTGTAAAAGCACCCTCTCAGCCCCACACTGACCGTCTACTGACCGTCTACAGACCGGGCCGAGTAAGGCTGAGGGCACAGATGGAGTCTGTTGCATTGTGATTGTTTGGCCTCATAAACCCACAGAATGCCAGTGCCAGAATGTACAGTGTTGCCATAACTAAAGCCTGTCTCTCTTCCAAATCTTTGAAAAGAGATGTCAATTGGGATAGGAGAGGGGTAAAGCGGTATAAAAAAGTAAAGTTTATTGCATTTACAGTATATACATTTTGCCCAAAGCTGTTAGCTGTCTGACTCACCTGGGAGAGTTTCTTTGGCAAGTAGGGAACGTTCCCTGGCAGGCAGACATTAGTGCCAGACCCTGATAGACATTATTATGGCTGATAAATTATTTCACATTCGAGTCATTTAGCAGACGCTCTTATCTAGAGTGGCTTACAGTAGTGAGCGCATACAGTTTCATATTGGTCCCCTGTGGGTTTGTGTGGGAATCGAACCCACAACCCTGGCATAGCAAGTGCCATGCTCTACCAACTGAGCCACACAGGACCAGTTAAATTATGAGTCCTATGAAGCCTAAAGATGAGATCTCTCCCTTACTCTGACTCATACTGTGGTGTATGTAGTGTGTCTGTCTGTTATACTGGCTCAGTGAGAGAGGTCTGTCTGTCTACATTACAGCTTCTCACAGAATAACACTGGATAGATGTAGATGTAAATAGATGTAATGTAAGAGCAGCCTTAATATGGATCCAGGCCCATATTAATGTAATATGTATAGAAATAGGCCTTACATCTGCAGTCCTCTGAAATGAATTGATGTCTAACATGGTCCATTTCTTTCAAATTAAAATGTTCTCTCTCTCTCTGTATTAATGGGTGTTAATAAATGGGCATGATGTTAAAGGATTCCATAGGGAGAGGTTTAACCCGAGTCTAGAGTGGGAAATCACACACCGTGAAGTATACTCATTGTGTTTCAGTGTGCCTCTGTCATGTAGCACCGGTTTATGTCAAGAACTGCAACGCTGCTGGGTTTTTCACGCTCAACAGTTTCTCATGTGCATCGAGAATGGTCCACCACCCAAAGGACATCCAGCCAACTTGTCACAACTGTGGGAAGCATTGGAGTCAACATGCTATCGACACCTTGTAGAGTCCATACCCCAACGAATTCAGGCTGTTCCAAATGGTTGGTATACTCAGTGTAGGTCTACAATTGTCTTTCTCCCAAAAATTAACACTCACTCAAGTAATCAAATACTAATAAAGATATTCTATTCCCATCCCTAAGGCTGAGCCCATTTTATTTATTTATTTAATCTATATTCATAATATATCCCCTTTTCAGTGCCTCCAGTTGCCTTACCGCCACACTTCTTCTTCTTACCCCTCAAAGTAGTGTATTTGGTGGAGGAGTTGAGACAGGACTGGGATTGTGTCCTCCTCTACTCTGTAATATGGCCCATATGGAGGAGCCAGCTGTGTGTGTGACAGAAATAGATCCACCTGGGCATTGGACCAGCCAGGCAGCGTTGGCATGTACAGCGCTCAGCCCTTAGCATCCTGGGTATAATGAGGAATGAAGGGGGGAGGGCAGGAGGGAGAGGTAACAGGACTGTCTTATGTCTCCACTGATGCCAGCAGGATGACAAAAGATGGATGGCTTCAAATATGATAAGCTGTTTGTGTGTTACTCCCACCTTAGCAGGTGTGTGTAATTATCCTGTGAGGGTTGGAGTAAGCCTGTGGGGAGAGTGCTAACAGTACAGTGCTGTGTGATGCTGCTGTTTTCCAGCCACAAATGATTGGATTAGTGTTTACCCTCCACTTAACATAATCCTCTTTACAGCTTCCTCGTGTGTGTGTGTGTGTGTGTGTGTGTGTGTGTGTGTGTGTGTGTGTGTGTGTGTGTAAGTTGTTGTTCATGCCAAAAGCTTCCAAGTCCATTCCTCTATGACCCGGGCTGAACAGCAGTTTAAAACCGCTTGAGTCTTTTTAGTGACATTGACTGCCTGCCTTTGCCTGACCCGAGGGGCTGAGGTGGTGACCATGTTACAGTGAGAGACCGACAGTGGGCTGTCAGTGGTAGAGAAAGAGCTATACAGGGCTTGTAGATGAACGCTACCAGTCCCAGGGGCAGCGAGTGATAAAGACAGTGCAGCCAGAGGTGAAGAGGCAGCCAGATGGCGGGTATAGAGGGATTAGTTTGTAGGGATAGAGTGATCAGTTAGAGGTCTGGAGGGTTTGGTATGTAATTGTCAGCCTCTCAAAACAGCCTGCAGAGTGCTGTGCTGCTTTGAAGTCTCGCAGAGCCTCTTAAATCCTGCCTGAAAAGATGCAGAGAACCGCGAGGCACGGAGGAGAGACAGGAATTTACTCAGAGAGAGAGAGAGGGAGGGAGGCGGGAGAGAGACTGGAGGGAGCGAGAAAGAGTAGAGGGGGAGAGGCTGGGTGTATGAGGAGAGGGAGAGAGTGATGAGAGGGAGAGAGAGCCTGACAAAGAAACCGAGAGAGTGAGAGGTGGGGGAGGTGAAGAATGGTTTCCTACAATATGAGCAGTAGCAGCCTAATCATGTGGTGAGTAATGTATTGTTGGCAGTAATACTGGACCAGGGCAGCAGTAACATGAGCATCAGGGAATACAGCACCGTGACTCTGAGCTCTATGTGGTCAGACTGAATGGCGCCCTGGTTACTAATGGTCTGGTATTATGTTAATATCTTCTCTTACTGACAAGACAACCGAACCACAGAGAGTGGACGAGAGAGGACAGAAAGAGAGTGGACGAGAGAGGACAGAAAGAGAGTGGACGAGAGAGGACAGAAAGAGAGTGGACAGAAAGAGAGTGGACAGAAAGAGAGTGGACAGAAAGAGAGTGGACAGAAAGAGAGTGGACAGAAAGAGAGTGGACAGAAAGAGAGAGGACGGGAACCGATAAATGTAGGATGATGATGACAACAACCTCCCAAAATCAAACCAGTGAGGTATTCCACACTTTAAATATCACACACTTAGTGCAGATAAAAACATCAGTATTTTGGCAAGATTGCTCTTTTCCTGGAGGCCTCTCTCTCTTCTCTTCTCTCTATCCCCCTGAGACGTTTTAGTGTGTTTAACTGTCCTGCCTGTGAGTTCATGGCCAGTTCTATCTTATTGTGGTCTATTGGAGAAGTGAAGCCTCGGAGTGATTCATTTATATATTTTTTTTGTTCTGAAACGCTGTTCTTATTGAATTGAAATCCCTTTCAACTGAGGTAGCCAAAAACAAATCAGAGATTTGTAACGCTTTTATGAGCTCATGAGCAAAATGTGCCTCAAAATGGAAAAAAAGACAAAGGACCACGAAACAAAAAAAAAGACAGATCGAAATAATATGAGGAAAAACATCATCTTACTCACACTATAGCGTGCACACAACGTTTTCTCAACTCGCTGAGCACAGTCTGCATGCGTTTGTTCATTTTTCAACTAGATGATCTTTTACGCACGCATGCACAGACACACACACACACACACCTGATCACCGACAACTATGAGACAGCTTATAGGAAGGAGGTCAGAGACCTGGCGGTGTGGTGCCAGGACAACAACCTCTCCCTCAATGTGAGCAAGACAATGGAGCTGATCGTGGACTACAGGAAAAGACGGGCCGAACAGGCCCCCATTAAGGTCCTTTGTGTCCACATCACCAACAAACTATCATGGTTCAAACACACCAAGAAAGTTGCCTTTTGTCTCTCAGGAGACTGAAAAGATTTGGCATGGGTCCCAAGATCCTCAAAGTTCTACAGCTGCACCATCGAGAGCATCACCGCCTGGTATGGCAACTGCTCGCCATCCGACCGTAAGGCGCTACAGAGGGCAGTGCGTCTGGCCCAGTACATCACTGGGGCCAAGCTTCCTGCCATCCAGGACCCCTATACCAGGCAGTGTCAGAGGAAGGCCTAAAATTTTTTCAAAGACTCCAGCCACCCTAGTCATAGACTGTTCTCTCTGCTACCTCCCGGCAAGCGGTACCGGAGCACCAAGTCTAGGTCCAAAAGGCTCCTTAACAGCTTCTACCCCCAAGCCATAAGCCTGCTGAACAATTAATCAAATGGCCACCCAGACTATTTCCATTGACCCTTCCCCGACCCTTTGTTTTTACTGCTGCTTCTCACTGTTTATCTATCCATAGTCACTTTATCCCTACCTACAAGTACAAATTAACTAACTTGTACCCCCGCACATTGACTCGGTACCGGTACCCCCTGTATATAGCCTCGTAATTGTTATTTTATTGTGTTTTATTTAATACATATTTTCTTAACTCTATTTCTTCACATGTATTGTTGGTTAAGGGCTTGTAAGTCAGCATTTCGCTGTAAGGTCTACACCTGTTGTATTTGGCGCATGTGACAAATAATAAAATGTAACACAATAAAATAACAATAACGAGGCTATATACAGGGGTACAAATACAATTTATTTGATTTTGACACACACTCAGTCAGTCAGTCATAACAGTGAATAAAAAATGGGGAATGGGAGAGAAAGTTACTGCGAGAGAGCGATCAACGAGGAAGAGAGGATGTTGGAAGTTTAAATCTGTTGAAATATTAACATACTTCATTGTGCCTACAGACACAGCCTCTCAAAGACCCTCATCCACTCTCTGTGAAAGACACACACACACAGCTGTGTTCCGCAGTTGGTCATGTAGACAGGAAGCAGTGTCTAGTCCCCTTATGTTTGAGACTGCATGCTTTTGCCTGTGCTGCTGTGTATTGTCTGCTCTTTCAAATGTATGTTTTTTTCTGAATGGAGTCTGTGTGTACTGTGATCTCCCTCAGCTGAAACTGACCACAGGTGTTTCAACTGACATAGATGTCCTCCACCAAAAACTAAAATAACAACCTTGCATTACACAGCATGACCCCTGTCCCGTGTGTGTGGTGCGCATGACCTCCTCTGTTTCATGGCTCCTGGTCACAGTATTTTAACAGCCTGACACTGACCTCATATTTCATAATTCCCCACTGTCTCTCTCTCTGTAGTGTGTGTGTGTGTGTGACACTACAGGGCTGTTTCTTCGGGACACTGAGTGGACATGTCATGTTGACTCTGTTTCTCTTGGGAGAGTGCTGGAGCTAAAGCTCCCAGGACGCTAAATGTTTTAACAGCAGTTTTGTAACCAATGTACTTTGCGTCTCTCCCTCTTTCCCCTTTTCTCTCTCTCTCCCCTCTCTCCCCCTCTCCCCCAGCAGGCGTGAGCGTGGCCCAGAGGGTAGTGACCGTTCAGAGCGGACCGCTAGTACGGACGGAGGGCAGTCACGTGACCATCTGGTGCAACGTGACCGGCTACAAGCAGGGTGTGGAGCAGGACTTTGAGTGGTCCATGTACCTGACCTCGGTGCCCGACCGCGAGATCCGCATCGTGAGTACGGCCCAGTCCAACTATGCGTACGCGGTGTATGCCCAGAGGGTCAACAGTAAGGAGATCTGGGTAGAGAGGCTGACCAGGGACTCAGCCCTGCTCCACATCACCAAGGTCCAGGCCAGAGACCAGGGGCTGTTTGAGTGTTACACCCCCAACACAGATGGACAGTACCTTGGCTCCTACAGTGCCCGCACAAACCTCACCGGTGAGTCCATGTTACAACACAATACACCAAGGTTGTTTCCCAAATGGCACCCTTTTCCCTGTATAGTGTACCACTTTTAACCAGGGCCTACATGGGGCACAAACACTAGCTGTTAGGGTGTCTACATATGATACAGTGGTCTCCAACCCTGGTGTTTAAAAGCTACATGGTGTGGATGTTTTTGTTCTAGCCAAGCACCAACACATCTTATTCAGATAATCAATGTCTTGATTAGAAGACTGTATTGTTGAACAGAAGCCTGCACACCCTGTTGCTCTCCCAGGACCAGGGTAGATGCGTACCTGCAGGGTAGATGAGGCTAGATGCGTACATACAGGGTAGATGAGGCTAGATGCGTACATACAGGGTGGATGAGGGTAGATGCGTACATACAGGGTAGATGAGGGTAGATGTGTACATTGCTCAGGGCAGTTAACCCAAGGTGTACACTGTGAGAAGTTATTGCTTTGGCAATGGGGTCATATGGGAGGATAGGCCTAGTCATTGACAGTGTATGTGACTGGATCAGAGAGTCGGGAGGAAGTGTTCAGTGTCACACAGAGTGCCACCTGTCTTGGGTCAGGGCAAGTCATGCCCCATCCTTCTCTCACCCCTCGTGTCTGTCTGTCACCAGCATCTGTTACTCTGTGATACACAAACACACACACACAAATCCACTCAAACAAACTCAAGGCACAGCTGGTAGGGGTGGGAATTCCGCTCCCAGGTCAGTATCTGGTTCCCGTCATGTCTTCATCTCTGAGGCTGGTGACCTTGCTCTGAGAGATAGGTCAGAGTTCACGCCAAGTGCTCATGGGAGTAACCTATGTTAACCCACAGTATGTTAATAAACTCAGGAAAAAAAGAAATGTCCTCTCACTGTCAACTGCATTTATTTTCAGCAAACTTAACATGTGTAAATATTTGTATGAACATAACAAGATTCGACAACTGAGACATAAACTGAACAAGTTCCACAGACATGTGACTAACAGAAATTGAATAATGTGTCCCTGAACAAAGGGGGCAAAATCAAAAGTAACAGTCAGTATCTGGTGTGGCCACCAGCTGCAGTACTGCAGTGCATCTCCTCCTCATGGACTGCACCAGATTTGCCAGTTCTTGCTGTGAGATGTTACCCCACTCTTCCACCAAGGCACCTGCAAGTTCCCAGACATTTCTGGGTGGAATGGCCTTAGCCCCCACCCTCCGATCCAACAGGTCCCAGACGTGCTCAATGGGATTGAGATCCGGACTCTTCGCTGGCCATGGCAGAACACCGACATTCCTGTCTTGCAGGAAATCATGCACAGAACGAGCAGTATGGCTGGTGGCGTTGTCATGCTGGAGGGTCATGTCAGGATGAGCCTGCAGGAAGGGTACCACATGAAGGAAGAGGATGTCTTCCCCTGTAACGCACAGTTTTGAGATTGCCTGCAATGACAACAAGCTCAGTCCGATGATGCTGTGACACACCGCCCCAGACCATGACGGACTCTCCACCTCCAAATCGATCCCGCTCCAGAGTACAGGCCTCGGTGTAATTCATTCCTTCGACGATAAACGCGAATCCAACCATCACCCCTGGTGAGACAAAACCGCGACTCAGTGAAGAGCACTTTTTGCCAGTCCTGTCTGGTCCAGCGACGGTGGGTTTGTGCCCATAGGAGCATCAGCATTTGTGGGTTCCATTACAGGCTTAAAATGGCCAGAAACAAAGAACTTGCTTCTGAAACTCGTCAGTCTATTCTTGTTATGATAAATGAAGGCTATTCCATGTGTGAAATTGTCAAGAAACTGACGATCTCGTACAACGCTGTGTAATACTCCCTTCACAGAACAGGGCAAACTGGCTCTAACCAGAATAGAAAGAGGAGTGGGAGGACACGGTGCACAACTAAGCAAGAGGACAAGTACATTAGAGTGTCTAGTTTGAGAAACAGACGCCTCACAAGTCCTCAACTGGCAGCTTCATTGAATAGTACCCACAAAACACCAGTCTCAACGTCAACAGTAAAGAGGCGACTCCAGGATGGTGGCCTTCTAGGCAGAGTTCCTCTGTCCAGTGTCTGTGTTCTTTTGCCCATCTTAATTTTTTTATTGACCAGTCTGAGATATGTCTTTTTCTTTGCAACTCTGCCTAGAAGGCCAGCATCCCGGAGTCGCCTCTTCACTGTTGACATTGAGGCTGGTGTTTTGCGTGTACAATTTGCTATTCAAGAACATTGATAAGAGAGTAGGCCTACTGAAACATTGGGAACATTAATGTTACAGTGACGTTTGTGGTGAAAATACTATTAAAACATTCTGATGTAGATCATTTTGTGTTTCTGTCCCTTCCAATTAAAGTATGCCTGAAACTCAATGCACTGCTTTTTAAATGGAAAAATCTTTCTTTAGGGCCAAATTTGAGCAAATAATAAAAAAAAAGTGATTTAATAGCATTAACTCTATAAATTATTTTTATGGTTTGACAGCCCTAGTTAATAATCAAACAGTATGGCAGTGAAGTGTTGTCAGTGTGCCATTCTGGTATTTAGTTTGTCACTGTTAGCCTCGTGTAGTAGACACAGACCTGTAGTTAATCAGGATTTCATTCATTTCTGATGGAAAGAGATGTTTGGTGGGGTCGGGGCATAAAGGCCCCTGTAGTAACTGTAGTATATTGGTGGCATTACAACAGTATGCACTCTGTTTTGAATGTGGGGCAAGGCTCAGGCGTAAAGCACTGCAAAATGGTGTTGCTGATGGCATACTGTATTTATAGACTGTGTGTGTATGTGTGTCTAGGTGTTGAGGGACTGCGTTATATGAGCCCCTCTCTGTCTCTAACCTCTTAACCCAGTTCCCCACAGTCAGGGGGATGTTTCAGGGGTCTTCTCCGCTCTCTCTCTCTTCCCTCCATACCCTCATCCACCTCTCTCAGCAGCTGCACGCATCCGGACACACAATACCCTGTCCTTCCCACACACCCGCTCCCTCCTTCAATTCCTCACACTCCTTAATTCTCTCACTCTCACTCTCACTCACAGAGAGAGAGAATCAGCTCTTTATTTGGGATTGTAGATGTTCTTGTCTCTAAGCAGGAAGTGTTTGTCACAGGACAGGAGGGAAGTGTGAGAGGGAGAGCGAGAGAGATATGACATTTGTATGTCTTTATTCTTTTGAAACTTCTGTGAGTGTAATGTTTACTGTTAATTTTTATTGTTTATTTCACTTGTATATTATCTACCTCACTTGCTTTGGCAATGTTAACATATGTTTCCCATGCCATTAAAGCCCATTGAATTGAATTGAAAGAGGGAGAGGGGTCGAGGGAGAGTGGATTAGTGGGGGGTGGAAATGGATAGGAGGAGAAACTGGGTGTAATCAGTGTGCTGAGTTACAGACAGTGACACACAGTGATCAATGTCCCCTCTGTCACAATGGGTTCTGTGAGAGTGATTTTCTAGAAGTGGAATAGTATACACTCTCTGTCCCCAGGGGAATGTTTTCAGCAGCACACCTGGCTTCGTTCCTGCCTGCCCGATACTGTATCATCGTTGTTTGTGAGAGTGAGGTGTGTCTATTGTGTGTGGCAGTAGAATAAGACTCCTGGGCTGTGTGTATGGCTGATGGTTCAGAAAGATGACACCACCAGACTGTTGCGACGTTGGAGCCAGTTGAGAAAGAACCCCTCGGGCGAATCACGTCGGTGGTCCAGTCGTGATGGGTCGGCGAGGGTCCGGACCAGTTGGCAAAATAGGTATTGAAGCCCAAGGAGTGGCTGATGGACCTCTACGGCTAGCCGGGAGATGGGCCTAGCAGGCTCCAGGCTAATTGGTTCTTGCTTCGGGACAAAGACGTTAGCCAGGAGTGGCCACCCGGGTAGCAGCTAGCTAGCTGCGATGACCCAGGGGGAAAAAAAGTTCAGGGCTTGCGGTAGGAAATCTGGAGACGTGGAGAAATATTTAAGTCTTATTTGCTTTGGTTTGAGTTGCGCTGTGTAGACTGGCGAGAGTTGTCCATGCTAAAGGTAGCTGATGACCACTAGCAGTGGTTAGCTAACTAGTAGCTGGCTAGCTTCTGTTCCAGCTCAGAAGACAAATCAGCAGGGTTCCGTGTGGTAAACCAGGCCAATTGGCAGAATAGGTACAGTGGCCAAAGGAATTGTCCAATGGGCCTTTTAAGCTAGCAGTCCGATGCGCTCTAGATAGCTAGATAGCTATCGGGCTGCGGCTAGCTAGTAGCCAGTTAGCTGGTAGCCAGCTAACTGGCCAGATCTTAAGTATAAAATAGCAGATCCGTACCGCATTGGGTGAGGCGGGTTGCAGGAGAGTATATTCAGTCCGTGGATGGAAAGTGATATTAAAATATATATGAAAAATATACACGAAAAAACAAGAAAACGAAGTATAGACTGGATATAACGGGACAAGACAAAAACAAACGTCCAACTGCTACGCCATCTTGGATATTACAAAACACCTCATAAAAGCACTAACAAGCTATTGAAAATACCAGAAAAGATATCTTAAAAATAATAGTAACTTTTAAGACAATTTTTTGAGTGTGGACTAGACATCTTGGTCGACAACCACTGTTATTATTATTATTTGACCCTGCTGGTCATCTATGAACATTTGAACATCTTGTCCATGTTCTGTATAATCTCCACCCGGCACAGCCAGAAGAGGACTGGCCACCCCTCAGCCTGGTTCCTCTCTAGGTTTCTTCCTAGGTTCTGGTTTTTCTAGGGAGTTTTTCCTAGCCACCGTGCTTCTACACCTGCATTGCTTGCTGTTTGCGGTTTTAGGCTGGGTTTCTGTACAGCACTTTGTGACATCAGCTGATGTAAGAAGGGCTTTATAAATTGTATTTTATTTTATTTGATCTATTATGTGATATCTACAAGTATGTCCTTTTTGGTTGTACAAAGGTGACTAAAGCATTAACTCATGAGATAAAATTACAACAACATGAAATGGTCCTACCGTGTGTGTGTGTGTTCCCATGTTCCCATGCATGTCCTACGCACCAGCCTGTGTTTGAGTGTGTCCAAGGCACCAGCTTGTATGAGAACAGGGACCAACAGCAGACTGCTCTTCTCTTACTCAGCCATGTGACTCAAAAACACAGTCATGTCCAAGACCAATTAGTAACTCTGTGGCAAAAATACAGTACATCAAGTGCTCTTTAAAGTAGATTATTCAGTTGTTAGTCACTATCACAGTATGACGGCGCTACTTCGCTCTCCATTACAGCTGGACACGTGTATCATATTCTCTCACACTCATGTCTGATTTATCTTCTCAATCTATTGGCTTAGGGGCTGGTTATAGTACAAAGTGTGACTGATGGAAAGAAACCAAGTGTGTGACAGAGAAATTACGAGCCGTTTCTCCTGACTCCAGTCTGATTGGTTACGTCTCCCCAGGCACTACCCACAATGCAGCCGGTGCTATAGGGGCATGTTTTACATAGTCTCTGTCTGATATGACTATTAGGGTTACTGCCTTTTCTACCACCTATGATCATTCTCAAAGCAACTAGTTAGCTAGGAGAGAGAAGTGTGTTGGCATGGTTGGGTGTGGATGTATAGCTGTGTGTGTTGACTCCTGTGTAAGGGTGAGTTTTAAGCATATTTTTAGAATGTTTCTCCCTCTCTTTTTAGAAGAGAATCAGTATTTAGCAGGCACTCTTATTTAGAGCGACTTACAGGAGCAATTAGGCTTAAGTGATTTTTCACCTAGTCTGCTCCGGGATTCGAACCAGTGACCATTTCAGCTATTAGCCCAACACTCTTAACCACTAGGCTACCTGCCACACTGAGGTAGGTAGACCATTTGTCTGTCATTCTACCGATGATGGATTCACCCTGCAACTCTATGGTATATGCTGCACTGATAGTGGCACTCATCTATCCCCATCCGCTCTCTTTTCCAATCTCCCTCCCTACTTCACTCTCTCTCTACCTCTCCCCTCTTTGTCTTTAGCTGTCTAAGAAGCGGGTCTATGGTTTTGTCAATAGATGTCTTGCCTCCAGCCCTGTCAGATTAAAGGAGGAGAGAGAGGAGGAGAAGGAAGAGGGGGGGATTGAGGAATGGACATAGATATAAAGAGGGAGGAAAAGGAGGGATTGAGAGCACTAGATGGAAGAATGGAGAGAAATGAAGGAACAAGGTAGATTTACAAAGGGATAGCGTGATGGAAAGATGCCGATCGGGATAACGTCTTGGGCTGATGGAGAGAGTGGGATAAGGAGAGCTAGAGATGGAGAGTTACTGGAGGTGAGAGGAAGGCTGTATCAGTCTGCTGTCTGTTGCTATTGATTGGGAGTGCTAGGCTGTGTGGCTGGAACACTTTATCTTACACAGACTTCCTCCTCAGTGGCATTTGCTTTCTTTACCTCTCTCCTCTCTCGCTCTCTCTGACCTCACCATCTCATTTTCTCTATTTAATTTACAATCGCTCTTCTCTCTTCCATTTGGCTCTGAGTGAATGAGTGTGTGTGCTCTCTGAGCTGGTGAATGGGCACGAGTCCAAACGGAATGAGAGATTTTATCACTCCATCTACTCTGCCATTTCCCTGCCAATCTCATCTCCTCCAAGTGACAGGGGTTCCTGCTCAATGACATTACTGCCACTCTGACTGCACACACACACACACACACCGCCCGGGCGCTGTCCTGTCAGTCAGAACAAATGTTCTGGTGGTAATTGACTCTGTGAGAGGCGCGTCTGAAGAGCCCCCAGTGGAAATAGGAACAGCACCGCAAAACAATACAGAACGTCTCTTACGGAACACAACCCCACAGTACACAGAGGGACATTAGAACCACCGAATAGAACATAGAGCACCAAGAATATAACACTGCAAAGCAGGGTGGAACAAGATGGTAGATGGAAAAGGAAGAGAGGAGAGGAAGTAAACAGGACACAGTGAGAGAGGGAGGGCATAGGGGACGTCTCTATACTCTGAACAGGACACAGTGAGAGAGGGAGGGCATAGGGGACGTCTCTATACTCTGAACAGGACACAGTGAGTACGGTTACATGCACACAATAATGCAATTTATTGTGTAGAGTCAGAATAATATAATAGTTTGATTTTAAAAGTTTACATGCTTTGCAAGAAATTATTTACTAATAATCCTGTTTACTTGGACATCGTGCTACCTCATGGCACTGATAAATGCAGAAAATCACCAATCAAAATAAACATTCCACCACAGTGACCATGTTACTTTTGGGAAGCATATTTGATTCTGAGTTTGGACATATAAAGTTTGTATGTAAAACTACTTCTCAGTTGTTCCTAATTCACTTCACTCGTGCTAAAGAGGGAGGTTGTGTTAGCACATGCGCAGATCAAATACACCGCTGAAGTTTACGTGTCCTAATAATCTGAAAGTGCTCAGAAAACCATGTGTTTTAATCGGTGTAGTCTTACGTCGATTTTGATCTTACTCCGATTTAAGATAAGGTGTTTACATGACTAATAATCCGATTATTATCGATTTACTACTGTGCATGTAAACGTACTCAACGTGACAGGGAGATCACAGGGGCCATCCCTATACTCTGAACAAGACACAGTGTGATAGGGAGGGCATAGAGGCCATCCCTATACTCTGAAGTGGCGGCCTGCCCTCATCTTCCGCCTCTCCTCCCTCATTTGCACTTATGCTATGGCATGAAGTTTGTTGGAGTCATTAGCTCAAGGCTGAAGCTCTTTGTCATTCACCGTGCACACGCACACGCATCTACACTTGCTGGCACACAAGCATCTACACACGCTGGCAATCTTGGCTATTATCAATACAATAATAGAATATACAGTACCAGTCAGACATCAAAACTATGAAATGACACATGGAATCCTGTAGTAACCAAAACAGTGTTAAACAAATCAAAATATATTTTATTTTTGAGATTCTTCAAAGTAGCCACCCTTTTTTGCCTTGACAGCTTTGCACACTCTTGGCATTCTCTCAACCAGCTTCATGAGGTAGTGCACCTGGAATGCATTTCAATTAACAGTGTGCCTTGTTAAAAGTTAATTTGTGGAATTTCTGTCCTCAATGCGTTTGAGCCAATCAGTTGTGTTGTGACAAGGTAGGGGTGGTATACAAAAATAGCCATATTTGGTAAAAGACCAAGTCCATATTATGGCGAGAACAGCTCAAATAAGCAAAGAGAAACAACAGTCCATCATTACTTTAAGACATGAAGGTCAGTCAATACGGAAAATGTCAAGAACTTTGAAAGTTTCTTCAAGTGCAGTCAAGCGCTATGATGAAACTGGCTCTCATGAGGACCGCCACAGGAAAGGAAGACCCAGAGTTACCTCTGCTGCAGAGGATACATTCATTAGAGTTACCAGCCTCAGAAATTGCAGCCCAAATAAATGCTTCACAGAGTTCAAGTAACAGACACATCTCAACATCAACTGTTCAGAGGAGACTGCGTGAATCAGGCCATCATGGTCGAATTGCTGCAAAGAAACAACTAATAAAGGACACCAATAAGAAGAGACTTGCTTGGGCCAAGAAACACGAGCAATAGACATTAGACGGGTGGAAATTTGTCCATTTGTCTGAGTCGTCCAAATTTTGAGACTTTTGGTTCCAACCACTGTCTTTGTGAGCTGCAGAGTAGGTGAACGGATGATCTCCGCATGTGTAGTTCCCACTGTGAAGCATGGAGGAGGAGTTGTGGGGGTGATTTGCTGGTGACACTGTCAGTGATTTATTTAGAATTCAAGGCCCGCTTAACGAGCATGGCTACCACAGCATTCTGCAGTGATACTCCATCCCATCTGGTTTGTGCTTAGGGGGACTATCATTTGTTTTTCAACAGGACAATGATCCAACACACCTCAAGGCTGTGTAAGGGCTATTTGACCAAGAAGGAGAGTGATGGAGTGCTGCATCAGATGACCTGGCCTCCACAATCACCCGACCTCAACCCAATTGAGATGAGTTGGACTGCAGAGTGAAGGAAAAGCAGACAATAAGTGCTCAGCATATGTGGGAACTCCTTCAAGACAGCTGGAAAAGCATTCCAAGTGAAGCTAGTTGAGAGAATGCCAAGAGTGTGCAAAGCTGTCATGAAGGCAAAGGATGGCTACTTTGAAGAATCTCAAATATAAAATATATTTTGATTTGTTTAACACTTCTTTGGTTACTACATGTTTCCATATGTGTTATTTCATAGTTTATGTCTTCACTATTATTCTACAATGTAGATAATAGTAAAATAAAGAAAACCTTGAATGTGTAGGTGTGTCCAAACTTTTGAATGGTACTGCATGTCAGCACATGAGAGAGTGCTGTCTTTAGCTTAGCGCTCACGATAACGAGCTAGGCTAATGAGAGAGGGTTTAACGTGTTAGCATTATGAGGGTGTTAACAGGGAACGTGTGTGTAAATGGGAAATGGGCCAAAAGCGCCACTGCTCCTCCGTTTTGATTTGATTAGCTTAGCGCTAACCCTCAGGGGTGCTCTGTCTCTTCTCTGTGTGAGATTAATGCGCAGTGGCTAGGCTACATGAATATGAATGCTGCAAGAATATGTATATTAATAGGAGAATGCTAATGCTACATATGTATGCGTGTTAGTAAGCTGGTTTTCATAAAACAGGCAGGAGACAAATGTGAGGATGAAGCTGTTATTGGAGCTCGGAACATTTGTGTGTGCACAACGTTTGTGTTGGTTTGAAGTCTTATCTCAACAGAAAAGAAAACTCGGTGCTTGTACGTCTACTTTTTCACAGGAACTGCTGATAACTGCTGATAGCTCTGTCTACCACACACATGCACACAGGCAGATGCGTCCACGTGCGTCAATCTAAGTAACATAATAAAAAAATCCCCATCAAAATCCACCAGTTAAAGCTAGAGATACAGTATCTGTTTTTTTGCGTGGGCGGCGTCGGCTTTCCGCATCTGTGGTGGAAGGTTGCCGAGCTACAGCGGCATTTGTCAGACCACGAGAAAATCGGTCTTCTCACAGACCACGAGAAAATCGGTCTTCTCACAGACCACGAGAAAATCGGTCTTCTCACGAAAACGTCTGTAGCATTCGAACGGTCTGTAGCATTCGAACGGTTTTTAAATAACATTTCCTTAGCTTTCTTAGATCTCCTCGATATATAAGAAAATATGCTGTCTGTTTTGCCATTTATGAATATGTTATTCAGTGCGTTGCTATGGGCTATTCTATATTTGATCAAATAATACAAAAATATATATATATCTCTGTATATAATAGCTAAATGATGCATGGTATGACCATCTTAGAACAATGATATGTTTGCTTAGTAGAACCCCCCCAAGGCTTAGAATTTCAGAGGTTACAGATTACTGCATGCATAACATGCACTTGGCTAATACAGTGGTGTAAGTGAGAGAAAGGGTTATTAAACCAGTCAATCCTCCTGCTCGTTCTGTCTCTCTCTCCGCCTGTCTCTCTGTGTGTGGAGGTAGTGCGGGTATCAGTTTAGAGATTAACATCGTGACCGCCTCGTTAGCATGCTAATCAGCCCCTCATTATTTGGAATGAGAAATTGTGATTTAGTTAAAATGTGTACTGTAAAAGGTTTCAGTATGGGCTCTACAGCCCCAGGCTGTCTGTCTGAGCCTCTATGTGGAAATGGAGGAAAACTAACTCGGCCTGCAGTCTGAACACACTACACATTAACACGGGTTCCTGAGTGGCGCAGCGGTCTAAGGCACTGCATCTCAGTGCTAGAGGCGTCACTACAGACACTCTGGTTCGAAGCCACAACCGGCCGTGATTGGGAGTCCCATAGGGCGGCACACAATTGGCCCAGCGTCGTCTGGGTTTGGCCGTTGTAGTCTGCCATTGTAAATAAGAATTTGTTCTCAACTGACTTGATAAAGGTTAAATAAAGGTTAAAAGGGTTAAATAAAGGTTAAAAGACTTCCACTCTGATGATAACTACGTCCTCAATCTCCATAGCATGAGCTAGTGTGTACCTACACACACTCTCCTCCGTCTTTCCCTCCGAACAAGCGGGTGCAGACATATGCTGCCACCTGTGCCCCTGTGCCAGGGTTGAGCTCTGCCAGAGGGGGGGTGTGTGTGTGTGTGTGTGTGTGTGTGTGTGTGTGTGTGCTGGCTCTTGCTCAGTTGCTCCTCTCATCTGCTGGACTGGTTCCTAGTGGTTCTACTCTACCCACTCTCACCCCAGACTTCACATGCATGTCCCCGCCCCTCACACACACGCACACACCAGACGGTATTTCCCCACCCCACACAACCCTCCTGGGAAGCTCCAGACTGCAAAGCCCAACCTAAACAGACACACACCAGGTTTAGCATATTCCAGCCCCTCCTCCCCACACTCCCCTCCCCCATCAGCACCACACACACACTGGTCACTGGTCAGACACCACTCCCTGCCTCCACCCCTGTCTCTCTCTTGGTCTCCGTATAGTTGATGGCCGCATTGCTCTCTGTGGGTGCATGGGGGTTGATCTGATGAAGAAAAAGACCCTGTGCTCCTGCTACACAACTATGCTCTGCACGTGCTTCTGGAAATTGGCTTATTTTCCAGTTATTCATGCAACATACATACATGCATACATACATGCATGCATACATACATACAATCCTCCAAAAGCAAGCAGCACCACCTGGAAGTGGCAACGAGACAAAGCCTGCAGTGATCTAAACACACACAGTAGTGGTGGTCAGATGGCTGAGGCTGTAACTGGCGCTGTTCCCGGGGTTGTCTTCAATTGGTCACAGTACTTGACCATCTGGGGCTGGAGAGAGTGGGGGATGGAAGAGCGGGAGGGATGAAAAGAGAGGGTGGGGTGCTTCTCTAGGTGTAAGAGGCAGAGAGAGGGAGGTGAAGCCCTGTAACAAAAAGAGTAACTAGGTTCCATACAGTAGATGACTGCTTTTATTCTGGTTACATTGTGTTTGCACTGTTTGGGAATTCATCTATTCTTAGACAATATACAGTATGGTTGAGTACAGTAGAATGTTTACTGTTCAGTACGTTTAGAGGAGTGAGAGATGAGGGAGAAACGGGCCAAGGGAGATGGACAGCAGGGAAATACTTAGGCTGAGAGCGAGTCATAGAACGAGAAACAGAGGTAGAGAACAAGGGAATGAGATAGAAAGCAAGTGATGGCAGGAAACTGATATGTTTTCTTGTGTTTTAAAAGCATCGTGTGTATGTATTTGATGCTCCCAAGAATTTTATTCAGCGACAGCATTGCCTGAACACTTCTCAAACGCTCATCCTAAGATTTGTCTTTCATACACCCACCTCTCTTTCCAAACTACCCCTCCTCTCACGCCTCTCTCTTTTTAATCTCTCTCTTTTCTCTTTCTTCCCTAAATCTCTCTCTTTCTCAAGCTCCTTCCCTGGCTGGGCTTCTAGGAGGATAGGAATCGTGTCAGAGAGAAAGCGCGAGTGTGTGTTTTCAAATGTTCAACCTGCTTCCATGCTGTTGTGTGTGTGTGTGTGTGCGTGTTTTCATGGGAGTGTGCTTGTGTGTGTTTATTTATTTTACCTTTATTTAACTAGGCAAGTCAGTCAATGATGGCCTAGGAACAGGAACAGTAGGTTAACTGCCTTGTTCATGGGCAGAACGACAGATTTTTACCTTGTCGAATACCCGAGCTGACCTTGCAACCTTCCGCTTACAAGTCCAACACTCTAACCACTAGGCTACCTGCCGCGTGTGTGTGTGTGTGTGTGTGTGTGTTAAATCTGTCCTCCTGTCTTTGTGTAAACAGCTCCTCATGCTAAATCCTCTCTCCATGAATCAGCCTACTAACCATTCAGCTGCTACAATAACAAAATCCACTGACTCTCGCAGTTCGCCGTATCCCTTTTTGAGTGCAGTGCTCCCTCCCTCTGTCTGTGAATCCGTGTTGCAGTGAAGAGGGAAGGGGAATTAGCTAGTTGAGGGGTGAAGGTGAGAGAGGGGCTTGTGTGTGTTGAGAGAGAGCAGCTGTCCCCTCAGGGCTCTCATACTGGCGTGTGTGTGTTGCTGTGTCGCTCTGTATGTGTGGTTCTGTGGTTCTTTTTGTGAGTGTGTGTTAGGTGTGCCAGAGGTGTGTGTGTGTGTGTGTGTGCGCTTGTGTGGCACACAGATTTTCATCTTGGTATAGTGAGCAGTAATATTCACAGGGGGTCTGCTCTCACTCTCACAATCGTACATCTGGTCTAGTTGTGATTGTATAACTTCCATATGAAATCATCTATGTTCAGAGTGCGAGGGGAGAGACAGAGCAGCTTGCATGTACAGCCCAGTCAGCAAGGTAGTGTGAGAGAAAAGCTCACTATCAGTATCCGCCAGTATGTGTGTGGTGTGATTGACAAGAGGATAGAGAGAAGGAGAGTGAGAAAAGCAGAATGTGATAATTGGATGCTGACAAACAGCTTAGCTAAAGAAAGAGAACCACGAGACTGTGAGAGAAAGGGTGCATGAAAGAGTGTGGAGAGCGTGAAGAATTCGGAGTAAAAAAAGGCAAAGAATGGAAGAGTAGGAGTGTGAAAAAGGACAGGGAGAGGAGAGGATGATTCAGCGGCCCTTGTTTAACAGTAGAGCCGTCATGTGGGCTGCAGTCACAGTGACACACCACCTGTATGTGGTTACTCCATTAGCTGGCCGCCAGATGTCTGATGTTGAATAGCTCAGAACTATTTCTGCAGACACACTTGAGTGTCTTGTCATCCCTTCTCCCACTACCTCTTTTACCGCCCTCCCTCCCTTCCTCCATTTGTCTCTGTTCATTTTAGGTGATTGGACACAGTGTTGTTTTTATAGCACTGTGTGGGAGACTGAGAGATGGCTTGGGATATGTTAGTGAGAGTGTACACACACACAGACAATGTTTAATAGGCAGTATGGCTCATTGTCTGTATGTGTTGTATTATGAATGTGCCCCCTGCTGTGGCCCTAGATCCAACATTGTAACTGCCTTCTTTCTCTGTTCTCCTCTGTTCTGCTCTCCCCCCTCCTCTCCTCTGCTCTCCCCTCTCCTCTGCTCTCCCCTCCTCTCTCCTCCCCACTCAGAATATGTTCACTCAACATCTAAAGTGAGGCTCAATGTGTGTGTGTGTGTGTGTGTATGTCAGAGCATCGGCCTAGCAGAACACTCATGATCCTCTTCCTCAATCATCGTCTCTCTGATCATCATCATCCTCATCCTACTCTTCCCTCTTGCTAATCCTGAGAATGTATTCATCCCTCTCTGACTCACTACTAGCTCTAAGCCTTAGAGAGGGGAAGACAGAGGGAAAGGAATAGTACACATATTCCCATTCCTCTAGTCATCACTGGATTCGGATGCATTCTCCTGCACACACACACACACACACACACACACACACACACACACACACACCCACCTTCTCCATTTTCCTCTGAGCAGCAATCTCCGTTTCTCACAGAGCAATTACTGCTAATTATCCTACCTCGTCCTCACCATTCTCTGCTTTCTCTTCTCTTATAGTGTTATTATGTTCTATAATGTCTGTTTTCACTAGTCTAACACTTTAACTCTCAAGGTTCTTTGTTGATGATGAAGGGGGCTGTGCTTTTACTGGTTGGCTCTCCTCTGTGTCTTTCTCACTCAAACACCCACATGCACAGCCACACACACACTCCTCCGAGCGCCGCCCCCGGTTGGATTATCAAATCCAAACAACGAGAGGTCTCAACCAATCAAACCCGTCACACAATTTCTGAGCAAATATTTCATTAACAAATGGCCTCCTTTCCAGATCAGTGTGGTCACCGTCACAGCTCTCCCTGCACTGAGTCACGTGGGTCGTGTCAGCTAGACTGTTTGCCCCTCTCCACGTTTTTATTTCTATTAAGGGTAACTCAATGCTTGGATTATTACTAGTAGCTGTGTGTCAGTGGGCACTTCTAAGTGAGTCAGCGCTGCAGAGAAATCTGATAACGAGGATTGACCCGTCACTGTCCGTAGGAACACACAAAAGTACACACACACATTATTTTAATCGACTCCGATGGTCTTCTTCAAAGAGGAGAATTTGTTCAGTGTAACTTTTGAATGGTTACATAAAGGTTAGATGTTAGTCAGGACAGGGTTTTGAAGTCGACATTGCAGATCAAACTGCTCAAGTTATCGTCTTCACCACTCTTTCTTTGTCTCTTTTCCTCCCTCGTTCATCCGGCCATGCCATCCCTCTCAGATGTTTTGGGACTCTACATGAAATGCCGGCCAGAGGTACTAGCGACAAGGAGGGGGAGGGAGAGACACTTCCACTGTTATTTAATAACTAAGGTCTAAGGCAGGGCTATTCAACTGGCGGCTCGCGGCCAGATCTGGCCCGTTTGTACATTTTAGAATAGCCCGTTGATAAATTCTGAACATTGATTTTTAAAAATCTGCAAAAAATATTACGTTTAGTGCGAAAAGGAGCCCTCGCTCAATATTCTACAATGGGAGAATCTGTTTTTCCACCCATTTAAATGCTGTCAATCAATATCACCCACCATACCAGTTACAGCCATTCAAATCTGCCAACAGAGGTACAGGGTCTGTCTGCCAGCCTATCGGCACTTTCACCGCAGATGAGATCACTACGCTGCCTGATACATCAGAGCATTAGCATTAACTCAGCGGTGAGTTAAAAAACACCATGGGCTCAGTTATAACTATCATAATCCAATCCAAACATTGCTTGTTTTGTAGACTGCTGAGCATCATGATCAGTGGCTAAGCATGGGCAATAATGCTGTCAAGAGAGCAGCCTATGTGAGTTTAGGAAGGAGATGGGTGTTAGTTTCTTTTCTTCTCCACAAGAAAGCCATCTAGCGACAATGCTTGATGAGGACTTCATATCAGATGTTTGTTTTTTAGTGACATCTTCAATCAATTGAATGGACTTCATTTAGGACTAAGAGGAGGGATAAAATAGTTGACATGACTGATTTTAGTCCAAACAAAACACTCTATTTCCCTACGCTGTGCAACTAAACTCAGGAAAAAAATAAACTTCCTCTCACTGTCAACTGTGTTTATTTTCAGCAAACTTAACATGTGTAAATATTTGTATGAACATAGCAAGATTCAACAATTGAGACATAAACTGAACAAGTTCCACAGACATGTGACTAACAGAAATTGAATAATGTGTCCCTGAACAAAGGGGGGGCAAAATCAAAAGTAACAGTCAGTATCTGGTGTGGCCACCAGCTGCAGTACTGCAGTGCATCTCCTCCTCATGGACTGCACCAGATTTGCCAGTTCTTGCTGTGAGATGTTACCCCACTCTTCCACCAAGGCACCTGCAAGTTCCCGGACATTTCTGGGGTGGAATGGCCCTAGCCCTCACCCTCCGATCCAACAGGTCCCAGACGTGCTCAGTGGGATTGTGATCCGGGCTCTTCGCTGGCCATGGCAGAACACTGACATTCCTGTCTTGGAGGAAATCACGCACAGAACGAGCAGTATTGCTGGTGGCATTGTCATGCTGGAGGGTCATGTCAGGATGAGCCTGCAGGAAGGGTACCACATGAGGGAGGAGGATGTCTTCCATGTAACGCACAGCATTGAGATTGCCTACAATGACAACAAGCTCAGTCCGATGATGCTGTGACACACCGCCCCCAGACCCTCCACCTCCAAATCGATCCCGCTCCAGAGTACAGGCCTCGGTGTAACGCTCATTCCTTCGACGATAAACGCTAATCCAACAATCACCCCTGGTGAGACAAAACCACGACTCGTCAGTGAAGAGCACTTTTTGCCAGTCCTGTCTGGTCCAGCGATGGTGGGTTTATGCCCATAGGCGACGGTTGTTGCCGGTGATCTCTGGTGAGGACCTGCCTTACAACAGGCCTACAAGCCCTCAGTCCAGCGTCTCTCAGCCTATTGCGGACAGTCTGCGCACTGATGGAGGGATTGTGCGTTCCTGGTGTAACTCGGGCAGTTGTTGCCATCCTGTACCTGTCCCGCAGGTGTGATGTTCGGATGTAGCTGTGCAGGTGTTGTTACATGTGGTCTGCCACTGCGAGGACGATCAGCTGTCTGTCCTGTCTCCCTGTAGCGCTGT
This sequence comes from Brachymystax lenok tsinlingensis, assembly GCA_030435695.1. Classification (NCBI taxonomy): domain Eukaryota; kingdom Metazoa; phylum Chordata; class Actinopteri; order Salmoniformes; family Salmonidae; genus Brachymystax; species Brachymystax lenok. The sequence goes on from CM059785.1 coordinate 25,255,902, forward strand.
CTTAGGCGTCTCACAGTACGGACATTGCAATTTATTGCCCTGGCCACATCTGCAGTCCTCATGCCTCCTTGCAGCATGCCTAAGGCACGTTCACGCAGATGAGCAGGGACACTGGACATATTTCTTTCGCTGTTTTTCCAGAGTCAGTAGAAAAGCCTCTTTAGTGTCCTAAGTTTTCATAACTGTGACCTTAATTGCCTACAGTCTGTAAGCTGTTAGTGTCCTAACGACCATTCCACAGGTGCATGTTCATTAATTGTTAAAGCATGGGAAACAGTGTTTAAACCATTTACAATAAAGATCTGTGAAGTTATTTGGATTTTTACAAATTATCGTTGAAAGACAGGGTCCTGAAAAGGGGACGTTTCTTTCTTTGTTGAGTTTATATTCAGTCATGATCAGTACAGATCACTTCCGTGATGTCGGCGTTTTTAGATAAATTGAAAGCTAACTTTACAACGAGATTTGATGAGTTTAAGTCCCTACAGGGGTGCTGCAGTTTGTTATAGGGACCCACTCTACTGATGCGGGGGACAGAGACATCTCTGCAAACGCTAGTCAACTGAGATATGCCATGCATGAATGGTTACTGTGTAAAAAAAAAGATAAGACTGAAAAATGGATAATGATGAAGAAATTGAAAAATACATAGAAAATAGAACAGAATGTGATGCTGGTCAACTGCGATGTGCCATGCATAATAGTGTAAATGTAAATGTGTAAATAAAAACAAAAGATGAAGCTATAACGGACAGGAAAGTAGAAAGTAATTAATGTGATACAGGTCAACTGTGTTATAAGTACAAATGTGTTCCATTATTTAAACAATTTGATGCACTGAATTAGGCTAATCTTAAAGCACTTAAAATGAACTTTTAGCAACATTTAGTAAGATTATTATTGTGTTTGTGCATATTTTTTTTATACTGGTCTTAGGAAGAGTAATCCCACGTAGAAAATATTGGGCCCCCCTGTAAATAACCTTTTTCAAATCTGGCCCCCGTAAAAATATACTTCAATAGCCCTGGTATAAGGGCCCAGGGCTGGGTTTCTACTAAGCATTTTTTATTGTTTTAAAATGGTAATACCAAGGATCATTTTATCTATTTGATTTGGAATTTTAGGACCCCTGTAAGTATATAACAATTTAAAAAATATATATAATAATAATGGAACATTGAATTTGGCCTTACTGCTATGAGCCAATAGAAACGCATTGAATAACATCAAAGGAAGTTTTGAAGTTTCTGTCCTATATCTTAGATATAAGAAAGCTCAGGATTTAATTTTTTAATTGACCTATATTTAGCCACTTTTGGGGGGGCACTAAAGTACTTCCATACCGTATATACAGGGCATTCGGAAAGTGTCAGACCCCTTGACCTTTTCAACGTTTTGTTACGTTTGACTTATTCTAAAATTCATTAAATTGTTTTTTTCTTCATCAATCTACACACAGTACCCCATAATGACAAGCAAAAACAGGTTTTTAGAAATGTTTGCAAATGTCTAAAAAAAAATTCTGTAATCACATTTGTATAAGTATTCAGACCATTTACTCAATACTTTGTTGAAGCAGCTTTGGTAGCGATTAGAGCCTCGAGTCTTCTTGGGTATGAAGCTACAACCTTGGCACACCTGTATTTGGGGCGTTTCTCCCATTCTTATCTGCAGATCCTCCCAAGCTGTATCAAGTCGGAAGGGGAGCGTTGTTGCACAGCTATTTTCAGGTCTCTCCAGAGATGTTTGATTGGGTTCAAGTCCGGGCTCTGGCTGGGCCACTCAGACATTCAGAGACTTGTCCCGAAGCCACTCCTGTGTTTTGGCTTTGTGCTTAGGGTCATTGTCCTGTAGGAATGTGAACCTTCGCCCCAGTCTGAGGTCCTGAGCACTCTGGAGCAGGTTTTCATCAAGGATCTCTCTGTACTTTGCTCCGTTTATCTTTACCTCGATCCTGACTAGTATCCCAGTCCTTGCTGCTTAAAAAAATCCCCACAGCATGATGCTGCCCCCACCATGCTTTACAATAGGGATGGTGCCAGAGTGACCATCGGGTTCTTGGTCACCTCCCTGACCAAGAACCTTTTCCCCTGATTGCTGAGTTTGGCTGGGAGGCCAGCTCTAGGAAGAGACTTTGTGGTTCCAAACTTCTTCGATGTAAGAATGGTGGAAGCCTCTGTGTTCTTGGGGACCTTCAATGCTGCAGACATTTTTTGGTATCCTTTTCCAGATCTGTGCCTGAACATAATCCTTGTCTCTGAGCTCTACGGACAATTCCTTCGACCTCATGGCTTGGTTTTTGAGCTGAAATGTACTATCAACTGTGGGACCTTTATATTGATAGGTGTGTGCATTTCAAAATCATGTCCAATCAATTGAATTTATCACAGATGGACTCCAATCAAGTTGTAGAAAAATCTCAAGGATGATCAATGGAAACGGGATGCACCTGAGCTCAATTTCGAGTCTCATAGCAAAGGGTCTGAGTACTTATTTATATATATTTTTTAATTATACAGTTGCTAAATATCTAAAAACCTGTTTTCCCTTTGTCATTATTGGATATTGTGTGTAGATTGAGGCTTTTTTATTTATTTAATCAATTTTAGAATAAGGCAGTAACGTAACAAAATGGGGAAAAAAGCGAAGGGGTCTGAATACTTTCCGAATGCACTGTACTTCCATTAATTGTTTTTTACTGGTACCGGCCTACCTTCAGACGAGTCTTGTGGGTGTAGAGCAAAATAAAGAACACCATCGTGTTCGTGAGAGTCATCTTTCCATAGAGGGGTCTATTCATTTGTACCGTTCGTACGCTACAAATGTTTTTGTGAGTAGATCGATTTTCGGGATGTCTCCTGGTCTGACAAACACCGCTGTAGCTCTGCCACCTTCTACCGCAGATGCAGAAGGCCAACATTGGTGCATGCGGTGGATTAATCTCATGCAAAAAACAGACAGATTTTGGTAGTGATATTTTTTTAAAGGGTGCGTTCGTAAATTCACTCTGATTTCAGAACACTTTCGTCTGAGTGTGCGAGAGCGCAAATAACAGATGCATTTACATATGCATTTACAAACACCCGTTGATTATGAACGGTGTCAGTAAACGTCGGCAATAAAATGTTATTTAATTGTTGCCATCAGCACAGTTAGTCACCAACGCTCTAGATAACCACCTCTGCTAGGGCGAGTAAAATGGTCAGAGTGAGGTGTTCTCTCATTTGTGTCTGGAAGTAGCTAGCTAGCAAGCCAACTTTAGCCAGTTAGCTCAGGTGCTTGACTGCCGTTGTGAGGTCAGAACTCTCGGATCAACCCTACTCCTCGGCCGGAGCGTCCAGTGTGCACTCTGAATTTATGAACGGACAATTTGACAACGCTGTGAATTTATCGAACTGACAATCTGACAACGCTCTGAATTCACGAACACCCCTTACGTTAATTAGATTTCTGCGGGGGCACTTACATCAACTCTAGGTTTTAACGCATCTTGTGACGCGTTGAGACGTGACTCATGACGATATGACCAAACCGGATGTCATTGTTTACTGTGAGACCACAATGGCATGTTAGACAATGCCAATGGAATATCTGGTAGGTGGCAACAAACGTACTGTCATGGCAGAAATGATTCCAACCACAGGATGTGACTAAGTTGTGACTGTAGATGTTTATAGCCTGTTTTCATAGTACTATCTCTAAAACAAGTCCACATACCAGCAGCAGCAGCAGTATGGGCTGGCCAGGTGCCTGTCCTGGAAGTCTCTCCCAGATTTAGGCCATACTCCTGCAGTGTGTGCGCAGGCTTGCATGTTTGCTTCGTCTCATCCTTAATCCTGCTCAGATTGAGGTCAAGGGGCGATAGGGAGAATCTCAAGTAGATCACATCTGTGGGTTTATCAACCGGGCTCTGATCCCACGACCCCGATGGGTCATGTCTGATTGGTTGAATGCATTCTAGACAGGATTTGATTGGCCTTGGGGGACAGTACAGTAAGAGGGGTATGTGTTTGTTTTGTGTCGGCCAACCCAGCTGTTTTGTGGACCTGTCAACCCAGGGATGTAGAGAAGAGCAGCATGTTTTTATTTTGCAGTTATCCAGAGTCTTTGGGGGGGAGGGGGACCAGGCAGGGGTGGGGGACCAGGGGAAAGATGTATGGAAGTGGAGATGTTGTTATGTCAACTCCAGGCTGTTTTAGGGGGAACCTCAGTAGTGTAAAGTAGGTGGGTTGTTATGGCAACAGGAGGCTGTAGCGTAGGAGGGTTGTTGTGGAATGAGTAGGCTCTCCCTCTCCTTTTTTTCTCTTTCTCCCTCTCTATCATGTTGGAAAGCTCTCGCTCCCTCTCTCTCCTGTTGATTAGGGTGGTATGTGTGGTCTCTGTGTGAGAGCTGCTCTCTACTATGCTTTTCACACACCAAATAAGGCCTCTGTCACGCCTTCGAACATTCTCTCCCTAAGTAGCCTTCAGACATCTGAAATGCCCTATGTATCATAGACAGCATCAGGAGACTTCCATACAGAGCCTCTCTCCTTCAGCCCTCTCATGGAACATTCAAGCTACCCTATCAAGGAACAGCACCATGTGCCAGTTGGCTTACTCCAGTGCCAACGGAGAATTGTATAAGACACAAGCACATTTATTCTCCATGCATATGGATCCAAGGCAGAACACATTGGCTAGGAGTGCTACTGTGGCTAACCTGCTACTTGTTGGCAATCGATTGATAGTACAATTGTACTCGTCGCTAAGTAACAGATATTTGGTGTTATTCAAGCAACTTTACCCGTAGTGACAGGGATTGCCTGTAACTCATTCAACCCTTGTCAACTAAGATCAACTCCAACCTATTTCAGTGAATTCAAAGTCATTTCAGCTCAATACAACCCAAATCTGTATACTGACATGCTACATTTTCCATTTCCGGAGCGTACATGAGCTCTATTTCAATGGGAATGAAGGACAAACGTTATTATTCCCTGTCGTTTTCATCCCTCTCCTTTCATGTTGTTATTCTCCCTGGTGATAAACTGCAGTAACCAGATCCTCCCCTCTTACTCTATCTCTCTGATCGCTTTGTCGTGGTATCTCTCTCTCTATTATTCCTGCTCCATCTCTCAGAATCTGTCCCCTGTTCAAGTGTGCGGGCACAAACACGCGCACACACACACACACACACAGAGCTGGACGATATGGACAAAAATCCATATCGCGATAAATCGCCTGAATTAATGCGATAATGAAAAATGGAACGATAAGTTTATAACAATGTGCACCACAGTTTTTTTATTTTATTATCCTTTAAACTACTACTACTGGTTTGATGGTTGTAGCCATCAATTGTCCCATTAACATTCACCCGCATTTCTGTAGAGTAGGCTACATATTGTAATGAACGCTATACAGTGCATTCTGAAAGTATTCAGACGCCTTGACCTTTTCCACATTCCACATTTACAGCTTTATTCTAAGATTGATATATATTTAATCCATCTCCACCCAATATCCCATAATGACAAAGGGAAAACATGTTTTTGGAAATTTCTGCACGTTTATTAAAAATAAAAAACTGAAATATCTTATTTACAAAAGTATTCAAACCCTTTGCTATGATGTCTCGAAATTGAGCTCTGGTGCATCCTGTTTCCATTGATCATCCTTGAGATGTTTCTACAACTTGGAGTCCACTTGTGGTAAATTCAATTGATTGGATATGATTTGGAAAGGCACACACCTGTCTATAAGGTCCCCCAGTTGACAGTGCATGTCAGAGCAAAAACCAAGCCATGAGGTCGAAGGAATTGTCCGTAGAACTCAGACAGGATTGTGTCGAGGCACAGATCTAGGGAACCAAAAAATGTGTGCAGCATTGAGGGTCCCCAAGAACAGTGGCCTCCATCATTCTTAAATGGAAGAAGTTTGGAACCACCAAGACTCGAGCTGGCCTTTTTCAGTTCTGCCCACAAATTCTCTATGGGATTGAGGTCAAGGCTTGTGATGGCCACTCCAATACCTTGACTTTGTTGTCCTTAAGTCATTTTGCCACAACTTTGGGAGTATGTATGGGGTCATTGTCCATTTGGAAGACCCATTTGCGACCAAACTTTAACATCCTGACTGATGTCTTGAGATGTTGCTTCAATATATCCACATAATTTCCCTCCCTCATGATGCCATCTACTTTGTGAAGTGCACCAGTCCCTCCTGCAGCAAAGCACCCCCACAACATGATGCTGCCACCCCCGTGTTTCACGGTTGGGATGGTGTTCTTTGGCTTGCAAGCCTCCCCCTTTTTCCTCCAAACATGATGGTGGTTCTATTTTTGTTTCATCAGACCAGAGGACATTTCTCCAAAAAGTACAATCTTTGTCCCCATGTGCTGTTGTAAACCGTAGTCTGGCTTTTTTATGGCGGTTTTGGAGCAGTGGCTTCTTTCTTGCTGAGCGGCCTTTCAGGTTATGTCGATATAGAGCTTGTTTTACTGTGGATATAGATACTTTTTTACCTGTTTCCTCCAGCATCTTCACAAGGTCCTTTGCTGTTGTTCTCGGATTGATTTGCACTTTCCGCACCAAAGTACGTTCATCTCTAGGAGACAATACGTCTCCTTCCTGAGCGGTATGACGGCTGCGTGGTCCCATGATGTTTATACTTGCGTACTATTGTTTGTACAGATGAACGTGGTACCTTCAGGCGTTTGGAAATTGCTCCCAAGGATGAACCAGATTTGTGGAGGTCAACCATTTCTTTTCTGGGGTTGGCTGATTTCTTTAGGTTTTCCCATGATGTCAAGCAAAGAGGCACTGAGTTTGAAGGTAGGCCTTGAACTACATCTACAGGTACACCTCCAATTGACTCAAATGATGTCATTTAGCCTAACAGAAGCTTGTAAAGCCATGATGTAATTTTCCAAACTGTTTAAAGGCACAGTCGACTTCTGACCCACTGGAATTGTGATACAGTGAATTATAAGTGAAAAAAATCTGTCTGTAAACAATTGTTGGAAAAATTACTAGATGTCCTAACCAACTTGCCAAAACTATAGTTTGTTAACAAGAAATTTGCGGAGTGGTTGAAAAATAAGTTTTAATGACTCCAACCTAAGTTTATGTAAACTTCCAACTTCAACTGTAACAGCCCGCTTGGAGTTTGCCAAAAGGCACCTAAAGGACTCTCAGACCATGAGGAACAAGATTCTCTGTTCTGATTAAACCACAATTAAATTCTTTGGCCTGAATCCCAAGCGTCACGTCTGGAGGAAACCTGGCACCATCCCTACGGTGAAGCATGGTGGTGGCAGCTTAGTCAGGATTGAGGGAAATATGAATGGAGCAAAGTACAGAGAGATCGTTAATGAAAACCTGCTCCAGAGTGCTCAGGACTTCAGACTGGGGCAAAGGTTCACACTGCCAAGACAACGCAGGAGTGGCTACGGGACAAGTCTCTGAATGTCCTTGAGTGGCCCAGCCAGAGCCCGGACTTGAACCCGATCAAACATCTCTGGAGAGACCTGAAAATAGCTGTGCAGCGACTCTCCCCATTCAACCTGACAGAGCTTGAGAAGATCTGCAGAGAAGAATGGGAGAAACTCCCCAAATACAGGTGTGCCAAGCTTGTAGCGTCATACCCAATAAGACTTGAGGCTGTAATCACTACCAAAGGTGCTTCAACAAAGTACTGAGTAAATGGTCTGAATACTTATGTAAATGTAATTAAAAAAAATATATACATATAATTTTTTATTATTTTACTTTTTCAAACATTTCTAAACTGTTTTTGCTTTGTCATTATGCGGTATTGTTTGTAGATTGATGAGGGGAAAAAACGATTTAATCCATGTTAGAATAAGGTTGTAACGTAACAAAATATGGAAAAAGTCGAGGTCTGAATTCTTCCCGAATTCACTGTAAGCAAAATGCCTGCAATAAGTGATCGGTATGGTCGGTGTTAATAATTTTAGGTTCATCATCCCAGCTCTAGACACAGACAACGAGACAGACAAGAAAGCTGTTAGCATCTGTGCTCAGTTATACCAGGAAAGCTTCAGGATAGATGGATACCACCAGGCTTGAAACCAGCCCATGCCCATCTCCACAATAACAATGCTTATGTGTTTCAATTGCTTTGCAATACCATGTGCCTGCTGCACAATGCACTCCAATATCATATATCTTGACAAAGCCCTTGAAGAGCCAAGCATCTCAACCAGGGCTTGACAATACCACACTGTATTACTGGAAAACCTACTCTCAGTCCCTGCATTATTCCATTCCCCATTCATTTGTCCAGGCCAGCTAAAAGGATGACTGCGGCTGCTGCACATTGTGTGCTATACACTGTCTTTATACATACTAGGGCAGAGTGTGTGTGTCTGTGTGTCAATCATTAGTTGTTAATCACATCAAGCCCCTGACCGGTTAGATGAGCCATTTCCTACTGAGATAATAGGACCCAAACAGGATATGAGTCCAACTGACAGACATTTAGACAGGATGTATCTTCACACACACACCCTCTGACTGCTGCTGGGACATTTAGTCTTCCATCCCATAATAATCCTGCCGCCTGCCGAGCCCTGTCTCCAGACAGAGTAACCAGGGTTTATTTCTGGAGATGTATAGTGTGTTATACCACAACTCCCTCTCAAACCTGTCATGTCGCTCTCTTCTTCTCTCCCGCTTTCCCTCTCGTTCTCTCTGTTCTTAACCGGCCGAGTTTGACTCTCTCTGTTGTCTGTTATAGATGCTAGCTAATGCTGAAATGTGTTCTCATTCCAAATACATTGTCTGTATATTTAGAGTGTGTGATCTGGTAGACCTCCGTCGGAGGCTTCACAGGGTTAGGGCTGTCAGTCAGGAGAACGTGCCCTGGCTTGTTGAACACTGTGTGTGTGTGTGTGTGTGTGTGTGTGTGTGTGTGTGTGTGTGTGTGTGTGTGTGTGTGTGTGTGTGTGTGTGTGTGTGTGTGTGTGTGTGTGTGTGTGTGTGTGTGTGGAGTTACAAGTTTCAAATTTTATTAGTCGTATGTACAGGATACACATTGTATACACCATCCAACAAAATGCTTACTTGCAGGTTCCTATTGGACAATGCAACAACAATAAGAAATATAAAAGAGAAGAATATGAACATGAAGTAAATAGCTCAGTAGGATAGAATAAATCAAATCAAATGTTTTATTTGTATCGGGGGGTACCGATACAGAGTCAATGTGTGGGGGCAACGGTTAGTTGATGTAATTGAGGTAATATGTACATGTAGGTAGAGGTAAAGTGACTGCATACACAATAAACAGAGTAGCAGCAGCGTAAAAGAGGAGTCTTGGTAGCCCTTTGATTAGCTGTTCAGGAGTCTTGTGGCTTGGGGTTAAAAGCTGTTTAGAAGCCTCTTGGACCTAGACTTGGCGCTCTGGTAGCACTTGCCGTGCGGTAGCAGAGAGAACAGTCCATGACTAGGATGGCTGGAGTCTTTGACATTTATAGCATAATTATAAAGGCACAATTTATAGTGCAATATTTACACATGTTTTTGGGAAGGGGGAATCGGGGGGCAAGTGTTTTCAAATTGTGCAATTTTTAGCAATAATAATTGTGTGTGTGTGTGTGTGTGTGTGTGTGAGAGCTAAAGTGTGAAGAGTCCGAGCAGGTGGTCAGTCGAGTTCAAGTGTTCAGCAATCTGATAGCTTATAGAACCTGTCTCTGAGCCTGTTGGTATCAGACCTCATGCGCCGATACCGTCTGTCTGATGGTAAGGGAGTGAACAGCTTGTGTGTGAGGTCCATGAGGGAGGTGGGGAGGGAGAGGTACTGTATGTCTGAGAGGGTTATGCTCTACGTAGGAGAAGGTGTCAACACATAGGGCTGATGTATAGAACTATAACAACAACAATGTCCTATAGCAAATGCTTTCATCTAAAGCCACTTAAAGTTTACATATGTAAATATAGTATATGTGGTAATGAAAGCCACAACTTTGATCCATGTGCTAAGCAAACACCGAACCACTGATGTGACACTTGTCTTTTCTCTGTTCTTCTTTCTCTCCTCTCCTCCTGCAGTCATCCCCGACTCCCTCACCGTCACCGCGCCGCCACAGACCCTCTCCCAGGTGGAGGGAGACACGCTCCAGCTCAGCTGTGAGGTTTCCCGGGCGACGGAGCAGCACACACACCTGTCTGTGGGTTGGTACCTGCGCTCCCTGGAAGATACTGTCGCCCCAGCCCTGGAGATCCTCACCCTGTCCCGGGACTTTGTCCTCCGGGCCGGCGGGCCTTACAAACAGCGGATGACCTCAGGAGACCTGAGGCTGGATAAGACCAGCGCTACGTCCTACAGGCTGACCATCCACCGGCTGCAGCCTGCTGACCAGGGCCTGCTCTACTGCCAGGCTGCAGAGTGGATCCAGGACCCCGATCGCAGCTGGTTTGCTATGACCCGCAAGCAGGCCGACAAGACCCAGCTACGTATACAGCCCACTGGTGAGTAGGGGGCGATGGGAGTGTAGAGATTGTTTGTAAGGTTGTGACTCGTCATACACACTCTCCGAGGGCTGATCAGTATCTCTCACTAAGCTCATTAGAGCACTAAGGAGGGCTTACCAAACCTCTATAGACTGCCCTTATCAGTGTATTTGTGCATGTGTTGACTGGCATACAGGAAACACTAAGCTGGACTGTTACAAGGGTCAGAGATCGCACAGGTTCAGAAAGCAGGAAGTACACACACCCTGACAATAATGAGTGTTTCATGCTGACGTGATAGTAGTACGTCATCTCATTAGGCTTCCTGTGACCTCGAAGTCAGAGGCGAAATGTAATTTCTATTCCTCAGTGTTCCCTCTCTGTATCCTTCAGTGAAACACTCCCTTTGTGTCTGGGCTAGTCTACTGTATATGAGACATACTGCTCTGTTTGTGACGAGAGTTCTCTCAGCCATCCACAGTTATACTGGGGAAATTCCCCCAGAGATCGGAAGAGGAGGAGGTGGAGATGAACAGGCGAAAGCGAGAGCGTGAGACAGAGGAGATAGTATGCTTCTTATGATAATGATCTTATAATTAGCTGTCAACCTCTAACCCAGCAGACAGGGCACAAGAACAGAGTCTGAGCTACACACACACTGTTCTATCCTTGTGAGGGCTTCTAGTCCTGTACAGTACAATACTTTCTTTCTCCAGATCCAGGAACACTATTCCAGTAGATATATGGTGCAAAACATTTTTGTATTCTTTTTTTGCAGAATGACAGTGGAATTATTCATTGATTGTTAATGGCGCCCCTGATCGTGATCAGAGGATGTTCGATAGGAAGACTGTCTCTCAGAAAAGCAATAAGTCAGCCAGGAGAGGCACATAGAGCTATGCATCTCTGCACCTCTCTTCTCTCCTTTCTCTCTTTTATAATCTAAAATGGATGGGAGTGTTTTAGTGTGACAAAGGGAGTAGAGCAGGGCGTGTATGTGTCTACTGATTATGTGTGTGTGTGTACACCTGCGTGTGTGTGTGTGTGTTGGAGGCTCTTTCATTAGGCTGTGTGTATTGAAGGGAGGGAGAGAGAGAGGACCCTGAGACAGTCCCATCACTGGCTAATCACCCACAGACAGAGGAGAGAGGCTAGACAAGGACAGAATCCTAATGGACCTCTTCTCTTTCCATCTCTCTCTCTCTCTCTCCCTCACTTTATCGTTCTCTCCCTTTCTCGTCACATCTCTCTAAACCTCTCTCTACACATCTCTCTAAACCTCTCTCTACACATCTCTCTAAACCTCTCTCTTTTTGATGTTTTTTCACTTCATCTTTCTTTTTCTCTGCTCTCCTTGCCTTTCTGTTTTCAGACCCTCTCTGTTTCTCCCTTTAACGTTTCATCCCACATCTCTCACTTGTTCCCTTTTATCTTTTCCCAACTCTCTTGTTTTCTAACTTCCTACTCTCTCGCTGCATCTGATTTGCCTGTTTCTTTTCACGTTTAATTTATTACAAACCGTTGACAGGTGCATGTCTCCACTTTTAGCTCCTCTCTGCCTCCGTGTCTCTCACCTTCTCAGTATTGCCCAGGCACAGTTCATGGTAGTATTCATGAAGACGCATCATAGCACAAGTTTACAATGGAAAATGTAAAAAAACATTTCTTATTGGACAAGTTGAGATGGTACCTCTCCATTTTCATCTGTTTGCTTCAGTTTGGTGCCTAGTGAATATGACCCAGTTTCCCATGACCATTTTTGTTGCTGATCTCTAAGTTGTCCTTGTAAAGCAGGTCACAGCTCCATGAGTTTAGATCCAGCCAGGAATACAGATCTGATGTCACAATGCAATATCCTGCTGCTTCGTTGGTCAATGATCGTCACTGGCTTTTGTTTTGTCATCTGCTTTCCACTCTGTTAGTGATGGCCTGTGTGTGTTTGTGTGTGAGTCTGCTTGTATCTGTCCTGCCAGTGCCAGACTGTTAGCTATTAGGCTCATTGTTATTTTAGAGACAAGCGCTCAGCATGAAAGTTCACTGTGTGTGTGTGTACGTGTAAACAGTCATCCCCCTCCCCTCTTCAAATGGCAGGCTTTGAACTTTTCCACGACTGTGTTTTCTCAGGAAGTCTGTTTAAAGTCTTTATAATTACAGCCAGGGGCTAGCACCTCTCTGAGAGCAGAGAGGGAATGAGATGCACAGAGCATACCACCTCTCGTCATGTTGAAATGAATACTGCAAATAAAACGCTGGTGCCGCCGTGTGCGGAGTCCATCTGTAATTGGGAGCCCAGTCAGAGGTGTATGCAGCGACGGCTACACTGATCATGTTTGCTCGGCCTCCTCTCCTCTTGCTTCTGTCAGGAAACCGAAGGAGACGAGCGGAGTGGCTTTTATCGTCTGCTGTAGAGAATCTTAATTTGCTGTGTTTCTGTGTTGGAGGTGAAACCAAGGGGAGAGGAGGAGGATGAAGGAGCTGTGCTTCACTGTGGGCATAGCTGACCCCTTGTGACCCCCCCTCTCTTTCTCCCTTTCTTTCGTCTCCTCCTTCTCTCGCTCTCTCTGCCCCCAATGTGACAGGCAGTAGACATTTAAAGAATAGCATGTGTTAGTGTGATGCATTTTAATTTCATATGCTGGTATTTAAAGCAGGTCTCTATCCCGAGCAGCTAGTCATGCTCTTATGCGTTATATGAGGATAAGGGAACATGTGATATGCAACAGCTAAATCAGAGTTGATGACTCCCTCTCTCTGTCTCTCTGTCTTTGGGAGAAACTGGCAGCTGAAACCATACTGATGCTAAATGTTACAATAGGGGATGACAATTTTCTTTTATCCCTCTCCCCTCTCCTTCCGTCCCCCCAGATCGGGATTTCCTGGTGGAAATTAACATCTCTTTTGATTAAGGACTGGAGTATGAAGATGTGTTGACATGTGCTCTCTGGAGACAGGAGGAGCTAAACTCTGCTTTTTAACTAATTTCATCTCTCTCTCTCGCTCTTATCTCCCTCCCCCAGATCGGGACTTCTCTATCCAGGTGAGCACGGAGCGGCGGTCCTTCACGGCGGGCGAGCCGCTGGAGCTGCGCTGCACCATCGATGCCCAGAGCGTGCCCGAGCGCTTCTTCTCGGTGTCGTGGGTGTTCAGCAGCTCGTCGGTTGCCGTGATAGGGCCCAGCGCTGTGCCCGTCATGGGACCCGACTACGTGGCGCGCGAGGCGGCCGGTCACATGACCGTGCGTAAGGAGAGCCCCGCCGTGCACCTGCTAAAGTTGCAGCGCCTCCGACCAGAGGATGCTGGGAAATACATCTGTAGAGTCACGGAGAGGGAGAAGACACCCACTGGGGACTTTATAGACCGGAGCAAGAGGTCACGCAACGTCCAGATCACTGTGCAGCCCATCAGTGAGTACCAACAGGCCCCTGGTCAGTTAAACCAGGGGTTCCCAAACGTTTTCACTTAGGGGCCCCCCTTCCAGCACTGGGGAACATCCTGCGCCCCCCCCACCACATCTATTTCTATGGGCACAAGCGCTGTTCATGACACAAACTGTTCACACCCCTCTTGTTAGTGGAGAGAACATTTAGCAGGTTTAAAGATTGTTTCCTGCAATTCTACACAATTTGTCACAGGGTGCAAAGAACATTTAGCAGTTTTAAAGCAAATTTCCTTAATTCTATACATTTTGCCATGTCTAATGTGTATTCATGTGATATTTGAGTGACAGAAAAATTTCAACAATATTTATGGGCAAAAAAAACGTTAGCTGACATGGGCTAGTTGATCTGGACATTTCTGACAGGTTATAAATAGCTCTCTAAGGTATGCAATGACTAACATGACAAGAGGAACTGATGATGCACTACCCAATTTAGAAATTGCATCTTGCATTATACTATTACAATTTTCAAGAATAAGTTTAAAGAATTGGGCGCCCCGCGCCTCTTCACCCCACTGCCGACCCCTCGTGTCCCCCATGGGGGGCGCGCCCCTCAGTTTGGGAACCACTGAGTTAAACAACATCTGATTGGCCCTTTGATAGTAGTATGCTTTTCTAATGATATACATTATGTATTCTCCCAGAGCGGAGGTCAGATACCTCTATTCCAGAGAACAATAGAGCCTCTATTGTGGACCGTGAGTCTCACTGAGAATAAAGCCGCTCTTTATTCCACCATTATTTTCTATAGGGCTGAAAATTGCCTGGGACCTCACAATATGATATTATCATGATACCTGGGTGCCGATACAATACGTATTGTGATTCTCACGATTCGATACTGAGATTTTATTGCGATTTGCTGTTCCAAACATATTGCTCACTATACATTGAGTATACCAAACATTAGGAACACCTTCCTAATATAGTTTTTTTTGTTGCCCTCAGGACAGCCTCAATTGGTAGGGGCACGGACTCCACAAGGTGTCGAAAGCGTTCCACAGGGATGCTGACCCATGTTGACTCCAATGCTTCCAACAGTTGTCTCAAGTTGGCTGGATGTCCTTTGGGTGGTGGACCATTCTTGATACACATGGGAAACTGGTTGAGTGTGAAAAACCCAGCAGCATTGCAGTTCTTGGCACAAACCGGTGCGCCTGGCACCAACTACCATACCCCGTTCAAAGGCACTTACATTTTGTCTTGCCCATTTACCCTCTGAATGGCATACATACACAATCCATGTCTCAATTGTCTCAAGGCTATAGAACAAGCTATAGAAGGACAAATACTGGAGTTTGGGTGCAGGTACAGATGACTAGCGCTAGCTAACACTACCTATCAATTCAAATATTATTAGTACTTGGAGTCAAAGTATCAATATAATATTGTCCAAAATATTATTGTGATATGTGACTGTATTGACTTTTCCCCCATCGCTCATTTTCTGTCTGAGTGGATCGCTAAATATTGGTAATGCAGTATTATGGTCCTTCTCATTTCCTCAGCTCAGAGCTGTGAACGAGCGCTGCTAGCTTGGATAATGGAGAGAGCTGGAGAGGAGGATGCAGGAGGCTGAGCTAACAGCCATGAAATGAGAGTGTGAAGAAGGAGAGAGGGAGAGAATGGGGCCTAGCTCTCCAGGGCCCATTAATGGATCCCTGGGCTAAATGAATGTGTTCTGCTGGAGCTGAGTGACTCAGCTGGGCTTTCAGAGGGGTGGCCGCTAGGGGCGTGCTGGAACACTGGGAGGATATGAAGCCTAATCTAGCTAATACAACCCTCCCAAAACCTCCAGTGCCCAATGTTCTCATCCTCTCTCTTTCTATCCTGATGTATCCTCTCTGTCTAGGAGTTCAGTGCCTCCCCTCCGGGCTGCAGCTCTATAGCCTCTCTATCCCTCACTCTCTCTTTCTAAGGGCTGGTGTTGAATGCTAAAGCCTGCTGTTACCAGCATAAAAACACAATAACAACCCACCCCAACTCACCCTAAATATGCCATCATCCACCACTTCACTCCACTCCCGCCCAAACCGTCCCAAAACAAAGCCCCCCTGGCCCCCACATGGCCCCAGTAATCCCCAGGGATTCTCCCTAATGGGACCTTTTGTTTCCCTAACAAATAGATTTAATGTTCTATAAAAGCATTGTATGTTTAATAACCATGGTTACAGCAAGGAGGGAGGTCTTAATGGAGAGTGGGTAGAGGGGTATAGGGTCTGGTTCCTTTGTATTTGGACCCATTAACAGCAGTGATGGGGTAGTATGGGTTAGAGAGGGTTGAGAGCAGGAAGACTGGAAGAGAGAGGTGTAAACAGTGCTGACAAATCAATCCTGATGAATGAGTTTACCTTGGGCAGGGGAGAGGGGTAAACGCGCTGCTATGAATTACAAACACACAGAGAAAAGGAAGGGACTGAGAGAGTGGAGTAAAGACAAGGGGGATAGAAACACACACAGAGGAGAGGGAGAGACCCATGAACAGAAAGGGAGATGGTGGGAGAGAAGGAACAAGTGGGAGACAGAGAATTGAAAGAGGCGAAAGACAAAAACAGGTGAGTTTGAAGAGGAGAGAAGATGCCCTCTGCCTGCCTAACCATCTGTGATGTTCATACAAATCCACATTGACACTAAGAGCCGAGAGACAGAGACAATGTATAATGTATTTAACATGGGGAAAAGCTGTGGTGAAATTAAAAGATAGAGAAGAGAAATGGATGGGGGCCTTCCATTTGTTCATGTAAGTGTGGAAAGGCTGCTTCATTCTGTATTCTCCCTGGCCTGGGGCTTGGTAGGAGGGGTGGTTAGCTCCCAGTCAACCCCTCATACGGCAGAGAGAACGAGATGGAGGGAATGAGAAAGGGAGAGAAAGAGAGCGGGAAAGAAGCCCTCCCTGTAGACTCCCATCACCCGAGGGTTAAAGGCCGCGCTCTGCCAGGCTCTGCAGTGTGTGAAAGGCGCTGAAGTGGTGCGAGAACGAGAGAGAGGGTCTGTTTTAAAGCACAGGGGACGGGCAGCTAAAGACTTTTATCCTTCTGCACTTTCTTCTGAGGAGGAATCCCTCAGAAGCTGGGCTGTGTGATCTCAGGCTCGGCCCCTAAGCCCTGGGTGGACCGGGTTATCAGCTGCGTTACATTAGGTGTCAGAAGTGGGATCTGCTAACCACAACGCATCAGTCCACTGGGGTCTGTGTGTCTCTCTGACAGTTCCTCTTTCTCTCTTTTTCTCAGCTGCCTCAAGTTCAGTCGAGTGATCATCTCCACAAATACAGGCTGCTGTGACATAAATACAGTACATGCACAGGCTAGTCAGTAGTAAACTCCAGTCACTGGTAGACATGATACTGCCCGTGGTTCTTTTCGTCCTCTGAATTGTTTTACATGTGAAGCCTGGTTCTAGTGTTTAATTATTATAAAACGTAAAACCCTGTCAAAATGTCATTGGAGAGGTTTTGGTCCATTTTGACTTATTTTGTATATGTTCTGTCACTCCTTCTACCTCAACCCTCCCTCTCTGAATTCTCTCTCTCCCCACTCCTCTCTCCCTCCACCAGAGAGTAACATCACAGTGTCTTTGTCCAGTAACTCGTCAGAGGTCCAGGAGGGGGACGTGGTCCAGCTGACCTGTTCCATCCACTCCACCACGGGTCCTCTCTCTGTGGCCTGGCAGTGGAGTGAGAAGCAGGGCTCCACCCCTCCCCAGGACCTGGTCTCCGTAGACCGCGACGGAACCGTCCGACCAGGCCCTGGGTACCGTGAGCGCTCCAGCTACGGGGAGATCCGGGTAGAGCGGGTACGGGAGGACATCTATACCCTGTCCCTAAACAACGCCCTGCCTGGGGATGAGGGGCTGTACCGGTGCACGGCCACAGAGTGGGTGGAAGCTGGGACTGAGCCAGAGCAGAGCTGGGAGATAATAGGAGAGAAATCTGCCACCAAGACCATCACTGTTAAGACCGTGGGTGAGTGTGTGTAGCAGGGACTCATGACTCAGGAAGACATATATATCAGGAAGATATCTATATATCACACACACACACACACACACACACGGAACCCTGACCCATACACACAGAGTATATAAAGGAAAGGGGATACCTAGTCAGTTTGACAACCGAATGCATTCAACTGAAATCTGTCTTCTGCATTTAACCCAACCCCTCTGAATCAGAGAGGTGCGGGTGGCTGCCTTAATCGATATCCACGTCATCTGTGCCCGGGGAACAGCGGGTTAAATGCCTTGCACAGGGGCAGAACGGCAGATTTTTACCTTCTCAGCTCACACACACATACAGTATACACATACACATCAAGGTCATCTCTGTCACGACAAGTTGTAAGCTTAAGCAACAGGCGAACACACACACATATACACACACGTCAAGGTCATCGCTGGGATTTCTTTAGCTTTTCTCTAGAGTGAGCAACCAAATACGCACATACGTCTAGTCCTTCCGTGCCTAGACAGTTGGTAAGCGTGTGCAGGGGGATGTCAGGAGCACAAAGAGGGCAGTAATTTTCCTACCTGTTATAAGAGATTGTGATGAACAGCTCACTGAGAGGCTGGAAAATAAAGCATGCTTTACTCATGCAGAGTCAAGGGGTGTGTGTCACTACAACACACACACCATTCTGACTTCTGATGGATTTCTTTCTTTTTCATGATATTATGGACACAACACACACAATCTTGACTTGAGACACACTCGCACTACTTGCGTACACGCAGATTATCTCGAATTATTAAAATGGAAATGTGTTTAGCAGTGGGTAGGCTTTCCTCTGTCAGTGAGTTAAGCTGAACATCACTGGTACAGACTGACTGAGAGAGGCAGTGGAGTGGTGCACTGACTGAGGCGCTGGGGGAACCAAGGGCTCAGTGCACAGTCACACACACACACACACACACACACACACACAAAGAAGGGATTAGTCCCTGCAGCAGAGTATTGTGGTGCTGTGGAGGGAGAGAAAATATGTCCGTTTTTTTAATTGGCCATTTGTTGTGTTTTAGCAAAAACTGAATTACAGGTAACTGCCAAAATAAAGGAAACACCAACATAAAGTGTCTCAATAGGGTGTTGGGCCACCACGAGCCAGAACAGCTTCAATGCACCTTTGCATAGATTCTACTTGTGTCTGGAACTCTATTGGAGGGATGTGACACCATTTTTCCTTGAGAAATTCCATCATTTGGTTTTGTTGATGGCCACCGCTCCAGAATCTCCCGTAAGTGTTCAATTGGGTTGAGATCTGGTGACTGAGACACACACTCTAAGCTCCTTCAAGATCCTTCTTTCAAAGTCACTGAGATCTCTTCCAGCCATGTAGACAAAATAATGGGCAACTGGGAATTTTTATACATGACCCTAAGCATGATGGGATGTTAATGACTTAATATACTCAGGAACCACACCTGTGTGGAAGCACCTGCTTTCAATATACTTTGTATCCCTCATTTATGTTTCTATTATTTTGGCAGTTACCTGTATGTAGATTATGTAGAGGTTTATTTTGTTATTGTTCCTACACGTTTTTATTTTATTTGTGTGTACAGTATGCCTGTCTCTGTGTATACAGTATGTGTGTCAGTTTCCCTGTGTGTGTCTGTATCACGTGTTTGTGCCTCTGCGCGCGTCCTTGTGTCTTCAAGATGTGTAGCATCTGCTTGCCTCAGTCTCTTCTGAAGTCTCTGAAGAGCAGTGACAGTCGGCCAAGGTATAAATAGGCCCGCGCTCTTTTCCTCTGTTCATCCTCTCCTCTATTCTCTCTCTTCTCCTTTAATCTGTTCCTCCTTCTGTTCTTCCATTCCCCTTTTTCACAATGCGTCTTTTTCCAAGTTGGCTGTCTGTCCCTTGGGGATTAGTGATAGTGTCCTCTGGGGTTTGACAGAGAGGTGATGTGTTGCCATGGTGAAGGTGTTCATTAGGGGATCCTGGTAGCTGATTGGCTGAAGAGCCCCCAGGAGTGATTAGGTTGGCAGGTCTGTGATGATGACAAGCCCAGGTTCTTAGACCTAACAAACACATACACACACATAAGCAAACATGCACACACATGATAGGCATACACTTACAATCGACTCACAGCGACGTATACATAGGAAAGGGCATATTAAGGTAATATAATAGGAAAGGAATTATCAGTGTGAACTTGTCTCCCATCACAGAGGCCGACAGTGAGGGAGATTGATGGAAGAAGACAGAGGGAGGGATGGGCTGAACGAGAGATGGAAGGAGAGAGAGAGAGGAGAGTTATTGTCTAATGTAGAATTATGGGCTGCGGCTGCTGTCCCAGCAGTAGCCAACAGTCTGGACATAAAACCATCGATTACACACCCTGAAGGACACTATGGACAACTCACTGCCAGGAGAGAGGGATGAGGAGAGGAGGGAGGGAGCAAGGGAGGAGGGAGAGATGGCAAGTGAATAATGGAGAAATCTGCACAGTCTCATAGACATGAATTATTGGATCTTGTAAAAATCAGAAAGAGGTCTTTCTTTCTCACTCACCGCTTCTCTCTGAAATACATGTATATGAGGGCAGTAAGATACTGAAATGGGTTGATATCAGTAAGAATTGCAGACTAGAATGGAAGATGACATTACGGAGGGGTATCTGCTGGAGCTGTGGAGTGAAGTATACTGTACCAGGGAATCTCCCCTCCTCCTCTTTCTCAATTCTCTAAGTGGTGTAGTGTAGGTGTATGTTGGCCCTATTATCTGGACCTGGTGACTTAATGAGGAAGGTTTGGATTGGCTAGAGAAGGAAGCAGATTGAGTATCAGCTCTTAGAGCAAATCTCTCCCTGGAGCCTTCTTTGGTGTTGCATCACCATTAGTTTTGAACTCTGCTCTCACACACAGTTACAAACACACAGCATACACACACACACACTGCGATGAGACACGCATACATTCACTGCCACCTGGGCAGTCATGATAAATTGATCTGTGCTCTGTTGGCACAGGGCTCTAGAACTAAGCCCCAGTGCACCCTGGGTAAATGGGTGCTAATCTCAGCAGGAAATTCCTCTCCCGTTCAACCACCGGTGACCTTTAACCCTATTAGTGTTGAATGGTATACCGACTCTTCACTACTTTTTCGATTCTAGAACATGAAAAACGGTTCAGTACTACATTTTGTGTTACTCTCGGTACTTCTGACATGCGTCTCACGTCGTCTACTGAGAGAGCATCGAGTCTGTCTATTAGCGCAGCCCATGTCTCCTTATAGTGTGAGAGCACCGTTTCCTGCTCCGGATCCACTTACTGGTGGCCAGCTCTAGCCTGTCCCGAGGAACCACTACACTCCCTGGGAGTCTGGGCTGTATCACCACTTCTGCTGCACAAGCAGTTAGCAAGATGATCTTTGCTCAAGTCTCGAACTGACTGTGTGGGTGAATGACATCATGGGGCTTAAAGAGACACTTTTATAAAATAAGAGATTGCTTTCTTCGATACAAATGTTGTTGATCAGTACAATAAAATAAGTAGTGGATTGTTGAAATGGATTGTTTTTCATCTGTAGCCCAATAAAATCAGCCAAAACCAGGTCAATAACTCAATGCATGCAGTGTGTCCTATTGACACTTCCGGCGCCGACAGAGATGGCAGCCTCGCTTCACGTTCTCAGGAAACCATGCAGTATTTTGTTTTTTTATGTTTTACTTCTTACATTGTTACCCCGGAAAATATTAAGTTTTATTACATACAACCGGGAGGAACTATTGGATATAAAAGCAACGTCAACTTACCAACATTACGACCAGGAATACGACTTTCCCAAAGAGGATTCTCCTTTCCTTAACCCAAACACAACAACAGACTGGATAGCGTGGCTACTCAAAACAACGGCGCCGGAGAAGAGAAGCAGCGCCGGTCTTTTGGTCAAGCTACGTCGGCCAGGCGCATCGTGCACCTCTCCCGAGTATTTTAATCGCCAATGTACAGTCTCTTGACAACAAAGTAGACGAAATCCGATCGAGGGTTGCCTTTCAGAGAGACATCCGAGACTGCAACGTTCTTTGCTTCACGGAAACATGGCTCACTCAGGACACGTTATCAGAGTCGGTACAGCCACCTGGTTTCTCCACGCATCGCGCCGACAGAAACAAACATCTCTCTGGTAAGAAGAAGGGTGGGGTGTGTGTCTTATGATTAACGAGGCGTGGTGTGATCATAACAACATACAGGAACTCAAGTCCTTTTGTTCACCTGACATAGAATTCCTTACAATCAAATGCAGACCGCATTATCTACCAAGAGAATTCTCCTCGATTATAATCACAGCCGTGTACATCCCCCATCAAGCTGATACATCGACGGCACTGAAAGAAATTCATCGGACTCTATGTAAACTGGAAACCACATATCCTGAGGCTGCATTTATTGTGGCTGGGGATTTTAATAAGGCTAATTTAAGAACAAGGCTCCCGAAATTTTACCAGCATATCGAATGTGCCACCCGGGCTGGTAAAATCCTGGACCACTGTTATTCCAACTTCCGTGATGCATACAAGGCTATTCTCCGCCCTCCTTTCGGCAAGTCTGACCATGACGGCAGGTAGCCTAGTGGTTAGAGCGTTGGACTTGTAACCGGAGGGCTGCAAGTTCAAATCCCCGAGCTGACAAGGTAAAAATCTGTCGTTCTGCCCCTGAACAAGGCAGTTAACCCACTGTTCCCAGGCGCCGAAGGCGTGGATGTCGATTAAAGGCAGCCCCGCACCTCTCTGATTCAGAGGGGTTGGGTTAAATGCGGAAGACACATTTCGGTTGAAGGCATTCGGTTGTACAACTGACTAATAATGGTGACTTTGACTTTTTTGACTTTGACTTTGACTCCATTTTGTTGCTCCCAGCCTACAAACAGAAACTAAAACAGGAAACGCCCGTTCTCAGGTCTGTTCAACGCTGGTCGAACAATCTAATTCCATGCTGCAAGATTGCTTGAGCACGTGGACTGGGATATGTTCGGATAGCATCTGACAACAACATTGATGTATACGCTGATTCGGTGAGCGAGTTTATTAGCAAATGCATTGGTGATGTTGTACCCATAGCAAATATCAAAACCTTCCTCAACCAGAAACCATGGATTGATGGCAGCATTCGCGCAAAACTGAAAGCGCGAACCACTGCTTTTAACCAGGTAAAGGCTACCGGAAACATGACTGAATACAAACAGTGCAGCTACTCCTCCACAAGGCAATCAAACAAGCTAAGCGTCAATATAGAGACAAAGTAGAGTCACAATTCAATGGCTCAGACACAAGAGGAATGTGGCAGGGTCTACAGTCAATCACGGACTACAAAAGAAAACCAGCCCCATCGCGGACCATGGCGTCCTGCTCCCAGACAAACTAAACAACTTCTTTGCTCGCTTTGAGGACAATACAGTGCCACCGACACGGCCCGCTACCAAAACCTGCGGGCTCACCTTCACCGCAGCCAATGTGAGAAAACATTTAAATGTGTTAACCCTCGCAAGGCTGCCGGCCCAGATGGCATCCTGGCCGTGTCCTCAGAGCATGAGACCAGCTGGCTGGGGTGTTTACGGACATATTCAATCAGTCCCTATCCCAGTCTGCTGTTCCCACATGCTTCAAGAGGGCCGCCATTGTTCCTGTTCCCAAGAGAGCTAAGGTGACTGAGTTAAATGACTATCGCCCCGTAGCACTCACTTCCGTCATCATGAAGTGCTTTAAGAGATTAGTCAAGGATCATATCACCTCCATCCTGCCAGACACCCTGGACCCACTCCAATTTGCTTACCGTCCCAATAGGTCCACAGGCAGCCTTAATCGCAATCGCACTGCATACTGCCCTAACCCATCTGGACAAGAGGAATACTTATGTAAGAATGCTGTTCATCGACTACAGCTCAGCATTTAACACCATAGTTCCCTCCAAGCTCAAGACCCAGGGCCGGTCCCAGGTGGTGAGGGTAGGAAACATCTCCACCCCGCTGATCCTCAACACTGGGGCCCCACAAAGTGCGTTCTCAGCCCTCTCCTGTACTCCCTGTTTACCCATGACTGCGTGGCCAAGCACGCATCCAACTCAATCATCAAGTTTGCTGGCGACACTACAGTGGTAGGCTTGATTACCAACAACGACGAGACGGCCTACAGAGAGGAGGTGAGGGCCCTCGGAGTGTGGTGTCAGGAAAATAACCTCTCACTCAATGTCAACAAAACAAAGGAGATGATCGTGGACTTCAGGAAACAGGAGAGGGAGCACCCCCCTATCCACATCGAGGGGACAGTAGTGGAGAAGGTGGAAAGTTTTAAGTTCCTCGGCGTACACATCACGGACAAACTGAATTGGTCCACCCACACAGACAGCGTGGTGAAGAAGGCGCAACAGCGCCTCTTCAACCTCAGGAGGCTGAAGAAATTTGGCTTGTCACCAAAATCACTCACAAACTTTTACAGATGCACAATCGAGAGCATCCTGTCGGGCTGTATCACCGCCTGGTACGGCAACTGCTCCGCCCACAACCGTAAGTCTCTCCAGAGGGTAGTGAGGACTGCACAACGCATCACCGGGGTTAAACTACCTGCCCTCCAGGACACCTACACCACCCGATGTCACAGAAAGGCCAAAAAGATCATCAAGGACAACAACCACCCGAGCCACTGCCTGTTCACCACGCTATCATCCAGAAGGCGAGGTCAGTACAGGTGCATCAAAGCTGGGACCGAGAGACTGAAAAACAGCTTCTACCTCAAGGCCATCAGACTGTTAAACAGCCATCACTAACATTGAGTGGCTGCTGCCAACATACTGACTTAAATCTCTAGCCACTTTATACATAGGAATTGGATGTAACAAATGTATCACTAGCCACTTTAAACAATTTTGTATATAATGTTTACGTATCCGACATACTCATATCAAATGTATACACTGTACTCTAAACCATCTACTGTATCTTGCCTATGCCGTTCGGTCATCGACCCAAATCTCTAGCCACTTTAATAATTATAATTGGATGAAATAATGTATCACTAGCCACTTTAAACAATGCCATTTATATAATGTTTACATATCCTACATTACTCATCTCATATATGTGTGTGTGTATGTGTGTATATATATATATATATATATATATATATATATAATGTGTGTATATACTGTACTCCATACCATCTATTGCATCTTGCCTATGCCGGTCAGCCATCGCTCATCCATATATTTATATGTACATACTCGTATTCATTCCTTTACTCTTGTGTGTATAAGGTAGTTGTTGTGAATTTGTTAGATTACTTGTTAGATACTACTGCATGGTCGGAACTAGAAGCACAAGCATTTCGCTACACTCGCATTAACATCTGCTAACCATGTGTATGTGACAAATAAAATTTGATTTGATTTGAATATGCATTCACCTGTATTGCGAATAGGCCTAGGCTACATCTTGATTTATCATTCAAATAAATTATGTCTATTATGTTGTTATGTAGTAAGATGGGTAAACACCTAAATCAAATTGATTGTATAATTGATTAATTTAAGCATACATTCAACAACTGCCTTTACCTAAAGCCCATTCTTGTGGGAAGCTACTATAGACCACCAAGTGCTAACAGTCAGTATCTGGATAATATGTGTGAAATGCTTGATAATGTATGTGATATCAACAGAGAAGTATATTTTCTGGGTGATTTTAAATATTGACTGGCTTTCATCAAGCTGCCCACTCAGGGAAAAAAATTCAAACTGTAACCAGTGCCTGCAACCTGGATCAGGTTGTCAGTCAACCTACCAGGGTAGTTACAAACAGCACAGGAATTAAATCATCAACATGTATTGATCACATTTTTACTAACGCTGCAGATTTTTGCCTTAAAGCAGTATCAAAATCCATAGGATGTAGTGATCCCAATATAGTAGCCATATCTAGGAAAACCAAAGTTCCAAAGGCTGGGCCTAATATAGTGTATACGAGGTCATACAAAAAGTTTTGTAGTGATTCATATGTTGATGATGTAAAGAATATTTGCTGGTCTGTGGTGTGTAATGAGGAGCAACCAGACGCTGCACTTGACGCATTTATGAAACTACTTATTCCAGTTACTAATAAGCACGCACCCATTAAGAAAATTACTGTAAAAACTGATAAATCCCCTTGGATTGATGAGGAATTGAAAAATTGTATGGTTGAGAGGGATGAGGCAAAAGGTATGGCAATTAAGTCTGTCAGCCCAACTGATTGGCAAACATACTGCAAATTAAGAAATCATGTGACTAAACTAAATAAAAAATAAACTACACTATGAAACAAAGATAAATTATATAAAGAATGATCTTTGGGGCACCTTAAATGAAATTTTGGGGAAAAAGACAACTTGGCTTCTTCATTTATTGAATCAGGTGGCTCATTCATCACAAAGCCCACTGATATTGCAAACTACTTTGATTACTTTTTCATTGGCAAAATAAGCAAACTTAGGGATGACATGCCAGCAACAAACGCTGACACTACACATCCAAGTATATCGGACCAAATTAGAAAAGACAAGAATTGTACTTTTGAAATCCGTAAAGTCAGTGTGGAAGAGGTGAAAAAATGTTTTGTTGTCTATCAACAATGACAAGCCACCAGGGTCTGACAATATAGATGGAAAATGACTGAGGATAATAGCAGACGATATTGCCACTCCTATTTGCCACATCTTCAATTTAAGCCTACTAGAGAGCGTGTGCCCTGAGGTCTGGAAGGAAGCTAAAGTCATTCTGCTACCCAAGAATAGTAAAGCCCTCTTTACTGGCTCAAATAGCCGACCAATTAGCTTGTTACCAACCCCTTAGTAAACTTCTGGAAAAAAATGTGTTTGACCCGATACAATGCTATTTTACAGTAAACAAATTGACAACAGAATTTCAGCATGCTTATAGGGAAAGACACTCAACAAGCACAGCACTTACACAAATGACTGATTATTGGCTGAGAGAAATTGATGATAAAATGATTGTGGGGGCTGTCTTGTTAGACTTTAGTGCAGCTTTTGACATTATCGATCATAGTCTGCTGCTGGAAAAACATATGTGTTATGGCTTTATACCCCCTGCTATAATGTGGATAGAGTTACTTGTGTAATAGAACACGGAGGGTGTCCTTTAATGGAAGCCTATCAAATATAATCCAGTTAGAATCAGGAATTCCCCAGGGCAGCTGTTTAGGCCCCTTGCTTTTTAAAAGTTTTACTAACGACATGCCACTGACTTTGAGTAATGCCAGAGTGTCTAAGTATGCGGATGACTCAACACTATACACGTCAGCTACTACAGTGACTGAAATGACGGCAACACTCAACAAAGAGCTGCAGTTAGTTTCAGAGTGGGTGGCAAGGAATAAGGTAGCCCTAAATATTTCTAAAACTAAAAGCATTGTATTTGGAACAAAACACTCACTAAACCCTAAACCTCAACTAAATCTTGTAATAAATAATGTGGAAATTGAACAAGTTGAGATGACTAAACTGCTTGGAGTAACTAGATTGTAAACTGTCATGGTCAAAACATATTGATGCAGTAGTAGCTAAGATAGGGAGAAGTCTGTCTATAATAAAGCGATGCTCTGACTTCTTAACAACACTATCAACAAGGCAGGTCCTACAGGCCCTAGTTTTGTCGCACCTTGACTACTGCTCAGTCGTGTGGTCAGATGCCACAAAAATGGACTTAGGAAAATTGCAATTGGCTCAGAACAGGGCAGCACGGCTGGCCCTTGGATGTACACAGAGAGCTAATATTAATAATATGCATGTCAATCTCTCCTGACTGAAAGTGGAGGAGAGATTGACTTTATCACTACTTTTATTTATGAGAGGTTTTGACAAGTTGAATGCACCGAGCTGTCTGTCTAAACTACTGGCACACAGCTCAGACACCCATGCATACCATGCAAGACATGCCAAGTCCAGAACAGACTATGGGAGGCACACAGCACTACATAGAACCATGACTACATGGAACTCTATTCCACATCAAGTAACTGATGCAAGCAGTAAAATTTAGATAAAAAAAAAACAGATAAAAAGACTGTGAAGCAACACAAACATTGGCACAGACATATGCATGCAAGCACACACACACACACACACACACACACACACACACACACACACACACACACACACACACACACGATAACATACACACTATACAGTTGAAGTCGGAAGTTTACATACACTTAGGTTGGAGTCATTAAAACTAGTTTTTCAACTACTCCACACATTTCTTGTTAACAAACTACAGTTTTGGCAAGTCGGTTAGGACATCTACTTTGTGCATAACAGAAGTCATTTTTCCAACAATTGTTTACAGACAGATTATTTCACTTATAATTCACTGTATCACAATTCCAGTGGGTCAGAAGTTTGCATACACGAAGTTGACTGTGCCTTTAAACAGCCTGGAAAATTCCATAAAATGATGTCATGGTTTTAGAA
Organism: Brachymystax lenok tsinlingensis; assembly: GCA_030435695.1. Taxonomy (NCBI): domain Eukaryota; kingdom Metazoa; phylum Chordata; class Actinopteri; order Salmoniformes; family Salmonidae; genus Brachymystax; species Brachymystax lenok. The sequence continues at coordinate 25,284,260 of CM059785.1, forward strand.
GCTTCTGATAGGCTAATTGACATCATTTGAGTCAATTGGAGGTGTACCTGTGGATGTATTTCAAGGCCTACCTTCAAACTCAGTGCCTCTTTCCTTGTCATCATTTGAAAATCAAAATAAATCAGCCAAGACCTCAGAAAAACAATTGTAGACCTCCACAAGTCTGGTTCATCATTGGGAGCAATTTCCAAACGCCTGAAGGTACCACGTTCATCTCTACAAACAATAGTACGCAAGTATGAACACCACTGCTCCAAAACCACCATAAAAAAGCCAGACTACGGTTTGCAACTGCACATGAGGTCAAAGATTTTACTTTTTGGAGAAATGTCCTCTGGTCTGATGAAACAAAAATTGAACTGTTTGGCCATAATGACCATCGTTACTTTTGGAGGAAAAAGGCAGAGGCTTGCAAGCCGAAGAACACCATCCCAACCATGAAGCACAGGGGTGGCAGCATCATGTTGTGGGGGTGCTTTGCTGCAGGAGAGACTGGTGCACTTCACAAAATAGATGGCATCATGAGGAAAGGAAAATTATGTAGATATATTGAAGCAACATCTCAAGACATCAGTCAGGAAGTTAAAGCTTGGTCGCAAATTGGTCTTCCAAATGGACAATGACCCCAAGCATACTTCCAAAGTTGTGGAAAAATGGCTTAAGGACAACAAAGTCAAGGTATTGGAGTGGCCATCACAAAGCCCTGACCTCAATCCTATAGAAAATCTGTGGGCAGAACTGAAAAAGCGTGTGTGAGCAAGGAGGCCTAAGAACCTGATTCAGTTACACCAGCTCTGTCAGGAGGAATGGGCCAAAATTCACCCAACTTATTGTGGGAAGCTTGTGGGGCTACCTGAAACGTTTGACCCAAGTTAAGCAATTTTTAAAGGCAATGCTACCAAATACTAATTGAGTGTATGTAAACTTTTGACCCACTGGGAATGTGATGAAAAAAATAAAAGCTGAAATAAATCATTCTCTCTACATTTCACATTCTTAAAATAAAGTGGTGATCCTAACTGACCTAAGACAGGGAATTGTTACTAGGATTAAATGTCAGGAATTGTCAAAAACTGAGTTTAAATGTATTTGGCTAAGGTGTATGTAAACCTCTGACTTCAGCTGTACATACACATGGATTTAGTACGGTAGATATGTGGTAGTGGTGGAATAGGGGCCTGAGGGCACACAGTGTATTGTGAAATCTGTGAATGTATTGTAATGTTTTAAAATTGTATAAACTGCCTTAATTTTGCTGGACCCCAAGAAAAGTAGCTGCTGTTTTGGCAGCAGCTAATGGGGATCCATAATAAATAGAAATACAAACAACAAAAAAGTCCAATGTAATGATATTGAGTTCAAATGTTCTGTCTGGATCAAGTGCCATTCTGTGACTTTGGCTATTACGCCTTCTTTTTTTGCTGTGGTATTGAGTACCGTGATGGTATTGAGTACCGTGATACTAAACCTGGTATCAGTATCGAAGTCAATATTCTGGTATCGTGGCACTAAGCCTTATACATTATATAATCTATAGAGACAGTATACAACCTCTACATACGGTTGTGTTTCAGAGCACAGTGAATGGATTCTAACGGCTAACTTGTTGATGGAAGGCAAGTTATTCAACTCTCACTGAATGCCACTTGGTCTTGCAATCCCTACTCCTTCCCTTCCCCTTTGTCTGTGTATTGAAGCAGAGGGTTGCTCCCATCACTCTGTCACCACCATGGCCTCTGTCATGCTTCCTGGCCTGCCACACTGCTTACCTCTCCAATCCTTTCACATACTTCATCAAGTGCCTAAGGAATAGCAGCTAGGAAATAGAATCTATAAAATAGAAGTTATGGAATAGGAACTAGGGTATATGGAATATGAATTAGGGAATAGGAACTAGTAATCCAATTTAGGGAATAGGAGCTAGGGGCAGGTTTGGAATTTAGCCTTACTATCCAACATTAACACAATTTCCTCTCTTCCTGTTTTCCCAGAATCCTCCTTCGTGGTGTCTGCGTCGTCGCGGACGCCTAGCGTGACCTTTGGCGACTCGTTTGATCTCCAGTGCCTGGTCAAGCCCCGCCATAACCCTCGCGTGCCCGCCTCCGTCACCTGGCGCTTCATGCCCACCGGCTCGGGTTCTGCTGGGGAGGGTGGTGAGAGTGGCACAGTGGGCGAGTTCCGAGACCTGGTGACGTTTACCCGTGAGGGTACGCTGCAGTGGGGCGAGCAGCTGCTGGGCCAGGGCACCCGCACCACCGTGGACCGTTCCCATGCCAACACCAACTTCAGGTTGTCTGTGACGAGTGCTGGGCGTAGGGAGGCGGGGACGTATCAGTGCTCTGCCCTCCTGTGGAGGAGGAACTATGACAACACCTGGAGCAAAGTGGCCAACAGGACGTCTAACCTGCTGGGGATCAGTGTGTTACAACCAGGTGGGACACACACACACACACACACACACCTTGAGCCATGTGGCAAACCAACCGCACTTCTGGACATTAATTAACACACAAAAAAGAGACACACACAGAATGACTGCGGTAGGCCTGAGGTTGGGGAATGTTTAGAGGTGAACATATTCTGCACAGGTTTTGTCCTCCTTTGTTCTGTGAGAGCCCTGTACAGTCTGAGGAGTGAGTCCTGTATTAGCATTGTGTGTTCTGCCCATTAGGTCTGTGGTGCCATGGACATACAGGTATTAGTCTCTCTCTGCTGTAATTGCTCTCGCTCTCTCTGCTGTAATTGCTCTCGCTCTCTTGTTTACGGACTAATTGTGTGTGTGTGAGAGAGAGTGCTTGCGTGCGTGTTTGTGTGCGTGTGTAGCACTGGGCAGGGCGGAACCTCCTAATGGAGCAGTGCAATGTCCCCACTAGAGGTAGTGATCAGAGAGGAAAACAATGGGTGGAAAAAAGTGAGAGGGACTGAGAAAGAGGGGGAAAAAGGAGGACTAGAAAGAGAGGTCCTTGAACTCTTTCCCTCATCAACAATTCCCTAACTACACCCCATGGCATCATGCACTGTTGCAATAATAGGCTTTTATTCGCTCACACCCACACACTGTATACCTTTCCTTTGGGATCCCTCACTGTCGACTATGATTTCCCTCCAGGGGTCAGGGTTGTGGTGTGGGTCTGCCCTGTGCTCTCTGTTTTCCTTCACCTTCTACACACACATTATTGTACAGTTAACCTTGTGGGCACACACAATTCAGTCCCATTCAAACTCCTATTTACCCTAACCCATACTCTTACTCTTACCCTAACCTTAACCCAAAAACCGAACCCTAACCCTAAAACTAACCCTAGCCCCTAAACCTAATTCTAACACTAATTCTAACCTTAACCCTAAACCCCCTAGAAATAGCATTTTACCTTGTGGGGACCAACAAAATGTCCCCAGTTGGTCAAATTTTTGTTTCTTTACTTTACTAGTTAAACACGTCCACACGCACACACAGGAAGCTCCTGCTTAATGGGAATGGCTTTAGGAAAGCACTGGAGGCAAGCCCCTCTCCAATTCAACAGTTCCTGGCCTCTCCAAACACACATACCCTTTCACCCTCACTGTCACTGAGACTGGCTGTGGGGGTTATACCACTTTACTATCACTGAGACTGGCTGTGGGGTTATACCACTTTACTATCACTGAGACTGGCTGTGGGGTTATACCACTTTACTATCACTGAGACTGGCTGTGGGGTTATACCACTTTACTATCACTGAGACTGGCTGTGTGGGGTTATACCACTTTACTATCACTGAGACTGGCTGTGTGGGGTTATACCACTTTACTATCACTGAGACTGGCTGTGGGGTTATACCACTTTACTATCACTGAGACTGGCTGTGTGGGGTTATACCACTTTACTATCACTGAGACTGGCTGTGGGGTTATACCACTTTACTATCACTGAGACTGGCTGTGTGGGGTTATACCACTTTACTGTCACTGAGACTGGCTGTGTGGGGTTATACCACTTTACTATCACTGAGACTGGCTGTGGGGTTATACCACTTTACTATCACTGAGACTGGCTGTGTGGGGTTATACCACTTTACTGTCACTGAGACTGGCTGTGTGGGGTTATACCACTTTACTATCACTGAGACTGGCTGTGGGGTTATACCACTTTACTATCACTGAGACTGGCTGTGGGGTTATACCACTTTACTATCACTGAGACTGGCTGTGGGGTTATACCACTTTACTGTCACTGAGACTGGCTGTGGGGTTATACCACTTTACTGTCACTGAGACTGGCTGTGTGGGGTTATACCACTTTACTATCACTGAGACTGGCTGTGTGGGGTTATACCACTTTACTATCACTGAGACTGGCTGTGTGGGGTTATACCACTTTACTATCACTGAGACTGGCTGTGGGGTTATACCACTTTACTATCACTGAGACTGGCTGTGTGGGGTTATACCACTTTACTATCACTGAGACTGGCTGTGGGGTTATACCACTTTACTATCACTGAGACTGGCTGTGTGGGGTTATACCACTTTACTGTCACTGAGACTGGCTGTGTGGGGTTATACCACTTTACTATCACTGAGACTGGCTGTGGGGTTATACCACTTTACTATCACTGAGACTGGCTGTGTGGGGTTATACCACTTTACTGTCACTGAGACTGGCTGTGTGGGGTTATACCACTTTACTATCACTGAGACTGGCTGTGGGGTTATACCACTTTACTATCACTGAGACTGGCTGTGGGGTTATACCACTTTACTATCACTGAGACTGGCTGTGGGGTTATACCACTTTACTGTCACTGAGACTGGCTGTGGGGTTATACCACTTTACTGTCACTGAGACTGGCTGTGTGGGGTTATACCACTTTACTATCACTGAGACTGGCTGTGGGGTTATACCACTTTACTGTCACTGAGACTGGCTGTGTGGGGTTATACCACTTTACTATCACTGAGACTGGCTGTGGGGTTATACCACTTTACTGTCACTGAGACTGGCTGTGGGGTTATACCACTTTACTGTCACTGAGACTGGCTGTGTGGGGTTATACCACTTTACTGTCACTGAGACTGGCTATGTGGGGTTATACAACTTTACTGTCACTGAGACTGGCTGTGTGGGGTTATACAACTTTACTGTCACTGAGACTGGCTGTGGGGTTATACCACTTTACTGTCACTGAGACTGGCTGTGTGTGTGTGTGTGTGACTGATGTACTACTGACGTGTCTATGTGAGGCTGATTACAACTCAGCAGGGAGATGAGCTCAGTGACTCTGCTGATCAATAAGACAGCCAGCCATTGGAATATAGTCAGCTATACAGGGTTTCTCTCTCTGTCCCACTCCCTCTCTCTCATACACGCACCAACTTTAAACCATGTGCTCACACACACACACACACACACACACACACACACACACACACACACACACACACAGGTCTGTGCTCTGAAGCAGCACAGGGACAGACAGTGTTCTTAGCCACTCAAGCTGAACACAGTCTCACAAGACCCTTCAGGAGCCATTTGGCAATCGATGTATCATCCTGCACGCTTGTTTAGTTTCCCTGATGTGCACTTTACTCTCTTTACCCCTAGTGAAGAGGACCAATGACACGCGCACACACATTTAGAAAATCAATGGAGCTCTCTTTCACTCTCTTCTCTGGCTCCGCACTGTCTCCATGACGACGTGATCAGTGATCAGTTACCTTGGCAAAGCTATCAGTTACTGTGACAATGTGATCGGTTACATTGGCAATGGCATGCGTTACCATGACGAAGTGATCAGTCCATGTATAGGCTTGGGCTCACAGGAGTATTTGATTGGCTGTGAGGTGGACTTATCCAGCTCCCCCATTGGCTCCTCCATACTTTCTTTCTGTTGTTTTAGTCAAATCCTGTTTTCCTCCTAAACTAGTCCTGACACACACACACACATCACATGGCTCCATTTAGAGCCGTGATTCATCTGTCAGAATGTAGGCCGTCTCTTCTGTTTTCCCCTAGCTGTTTTCTTAAATGTTAACCACTCTTCGCTAAATGAGAGGCTGACATTTGCCGTTTCCACTTTCTCTCTCAAAGAAGCAGAAAAAGCGGAACAGGAGAGTGGGGGTAATGAGGTGTGAGCAGAGCTGGAGCATCACACAGCATCTGCCCAAATACATTATTGAGAGACTTTAAATCATGCTTCCAGAGGTGCCTATACACTGACCCACCGGCCTGCTCAATATGTATGAGCTTCCTCACCACCGTGTGTGTGTGTGTGTGTGTGTGTGTGTGTGTGTGTGTGTGTGTGTGTGTGTGTGTGTGTGTGTGTGTGTGAGACTGACTGCTATGGTTGGGCGGTATCCAGATTTCATACCGTTTCTGTGCCATAGGGTGGTATTACCGCATAACGCCCTATGGCACAGCACAGCACAGCATAGCGCATAATGTTTTTGTTTTTTTAAACAGTCCCTCCCTGTGACAGTGCCTCTGACTGCACTGGGCCTCTGCTGGGCTGAGGATGACGTGTGAAGAGCTAGAAAGGACTAGAGAGATGGAACGTGTGAGGCCTCGGCTCTAGCGCTAGACTTGGCCCCAGCATAGCCCCAGCCCCAGTATAGCCCCAGCTCCCTACAGTCGTACAGAGCCCCAGCATAGCCCCAGCCCCAGTATAGCCCCAGCTCCCTACAGTCGTACAGAGCCCCAGCATAGCCCCAGCCCCAGTATAGCCCCAGCTCCCTACAGTCGTACAGAGCCCCAGCCCCAGCATAGCTCCAGCTTCTGCTGCAGGAGGCAGAGAGAGCGTCTGTTCTCCTATGTCCTCTCTATGGGAACTCTGATGCCTTGAACATTGACTGAAATTAACCCCTAGATTAGAGGCTACCAAACACACACACACAAACTCCTGGATTCTGTCCCTGTGCATGAGTGTAATTCTCTTATATTGGAACATGCTTCTATATAATCCCTGACACACGGCTCACAGCGCACAAATAGAAGGAGGAATACTATATTCCTCCTGATTGCGTTTTCTCTTTGTCTCTCTGTAGAACATAATAAGAGCAGACACATGTTCAGTCCCGCACATCACCAGGGAAGCTTCAGTCTCAGCACTACACAATCTAATACCAGCTCCTCATAACTCTCCCCCACCACACACACACACACACACACACCATCGCATTATGCTGATTCTCCGTAATGGAGCCGGAACTCAGATTAATGATGGTTTGGGGAATTTAATACATTTTATCGTGTGTGTGTGCGCGCATCCACATAGTTTGAGGAATGTGATATTAACGTCCCCTGGTTGTAGGCTGTGCTGGAATAAAAAGGGAGATGATGGTGTCCTTCTTCCTGTAGAGAGAGAGATCTGGGGCGTCCACACCTACATGCTGTACATTTAACATTTTCCTCATTTGCAGACACTTATCCAGAGCAACTAGGGTTAAGTGCCTTGCTCAAGGACACTTTAACAAATGTTTCACCTACTCTGCTCTGGGATTCGAACCAGCGACCTTCCGGTTACTGACCCAACGTTCTTAACCGTTAGGCTACATGCCGCCCCCAGAACAGTATACTGATTATTACTGGAACTAGCCCACATAGGCTTGAGTCGAAAATGGCACCCTATTCCTTATATAGTGCACTGCTTTTGACCAGACCCCTGCTCAAACTATAGTCAAAAGTAGGGCACTCTATAGGGAATATGGTGCCATTTGGGAAGCAGACATACAGTATGGATTGAAGAGCTGGTCTCTGTAGCTGATACAGTATACATATGATGAAATGTCCATCATACCTGTGTCAGTAAAGGGTTTCCCCCTACTATTTCTATCTTCTTCCACTCCCCCTCTTTCTCTCCCCTCTTTCTGTCTCTCTCCCCCTTCTTTCTCTCTCTCTCCTCTCTCCCCCTCCTCTCTCCCTCTCTTTCTCTCTCTCCCCTTTTTCTGTCTCACTCTCTCTCCCCTCTTTCTGTCTCTCTCTCTCTCCCCCTATATCTCTGTCTCTCTCCCCACTCTTTCTCTGTCTCTCTCTCTCTCCCCTCTATCTCTCCCCTTCCTCTCCCCCCTCTTTCTCTTTCTCCCCTTTTTCTGTCTCTCTCCCCTCTTTCTGTCTCTCTCTTTCTGTCCCTCTCTCTTTCTCTCTCTTCTCTCTCCCCCCTCTTTCTGTGACTCTCTATCTCCCCCCTCTTTCTGTGACTCTCTATCTCCCCCCTCTTTCGCTGTCTCTCTCTCTCCCCCTCTTTCGCTGTCTCTCTCTCTCCCCTATTTCTCTCTCTCTCTCTCCTCTCTTTCTCTCTCTCCCTCTCTCTCTCCCTCTTTCTCTCTCCCCCTATTTCTGTCTCTCTCTCCCCCTCTCTTTCTCTCTCTCTCCCCCTCTTTCGCTGTCTCTCTCTCTCCCCCTATTTCTCTCTCTCTCCCCCTATTTCTCTCTCTCTCCCCTCTCTTTCTCTCTCTCCCCTCTCTCTCTCCCTCTTTCTCTCTCCCCCTATTTCTGTCTCTCTCTCCCCTCTCTTTCTCTCTCTCTCCCCCTCTTTCTCTGTCTCTCTCTCCCCCTCTTTCTCTGTCTCTCCTCTTTCTCTGTCTCTCCCTCTCTTTCTCTCTCTCTCCCTCTCTCTCTCCCTCTTTCTCTCTCCCCCTATTTCTGTCTCTCTCTCCCCCTCTCTTTCTCTCTCTCTCCCCCTCTTTCTCTGTCTCTCTCTCCCCCTCTTTCTCTGTCTCTCCCCTCTCTTTCTCTGTCTCTCCCCTCTCTTTCTCTGTCTCTCTCTCCCCCCTCTTTCTCTGTCTCTCTCTCCTCTCTCTGCCCTCCTTTCCCCACCCCTTCACTCTCCGCCCGCCCCCTCCTGGTGGTGTCTTGGTGCCTAGTGCTAGTGAAGCGTCTTCAGTGTTAATGGCAGTAACAGCTCTCTCTGTGCCCACTCTCTTCATGCCACCCAGCACAGCCCTCCTCGCCCTTCTCCTCCAACCTTGTTATTGATAGCGTTACCATCACCGCGGTGACTGGAGGTTCCCGCTTATCTGTGGATGGATTGCAGCTGTCCGTCTTCATTAGGGAGGAGTCATCCACCCAACTCTCCAGTCACGTGCCACGGGGCTCAGAGTTTATCACAACCACCCTGACATAGCCTTCCTCCTTTTTATCTTGTCTTCTCTCCCTCCCTCTTTCTCTCTTTTCTTCTCCTTACTCTTTCCTCTTCTTCTACTCCTTACTCTTTCCTCTTCTTCTACTGCCCAGTGACAGATTCTCTCTCTCTCTCTCTCTCTCTCTCTCTCTCTCTCTCTCTCTCTCTCTCTCTCTCTCTCTCTCTCTCTCTCTCTCTCTCCTGCACCCATCTTGTCTTCCTATTCGTCCTCTGTTCATTTTCTCTCCCTCTCCTCTCATGTCTCTCCAGATGTTGCTGTGGTGGTGTGACATGGCTGAAGGGGTTGTTATTGTTGTGACTGGGATATCATGTTTGAGCTGTGCTGTGTACAGTACAGTTTTGATCTAACCCACACACACACATTCACACACACAGTAGGTAATGAAATTAAGAGCCATTGTGTGAGAAAATTATTTCATAAAAGGCTTTTGATTAATCATGTCTGATTCAGACACTCAAGGTCAGCTCATCTCTCTGTGCCTTCCTCACAGACTGCACAGCCAGCCCACCACACACACCTACTGCTCGGGACATACAAGGACACACACACACAATCTCTAAAAACAGACACAGTTCCTAATACTCTACACTACACTCCACACAGTCTTTTGTGTCCTCCTTCTCTCTGTCTCATTCATCTCCAGGCCAGAGGCTGTTCTGCAGCCAGCAGTCAGCACTGGCTTCCCTCAACAATATCTATGACCACATTCCAGCACTGGTTTAATGGACATAAAGTGTTTTATGTTTACTGGCAGAGACCCACTTTCCCCTCACACGTGCACACACGCACGAACCCACAAACGCACGCACGGACCCACCCACACACACACGCACGGACCCACCCACACACACACGCACAGACCCACCCACACACACGCACAGACCCACCCACACACACGCACAGACCCACCCACACACACACACGCTCGGACCCACCCACCCTCACACACACGCACGGACCCACCCACCTACACACACATGCACGGACCCACCCACCCACACACACACACATGCACGGACCCACCCACACACACACACATGCACGGACCCACACACATTGCTTTATTCTATCTCATATTCCTGCCTGCTTCAGGGGGGTCATTAATCAGTACCTAGAGTTCCCCTGCCCTGACCCCCTTATCTCTCTTTCCCTCTCTCCCTCTCTTCCTCCCTCGCCTCCCCCTTTCCAGTTAGGCCAGGCAGAGTCCAGTGATCAGTCTCTGAGACAGCGAGCAGGAGACAGAGGAGAAAGGCAGCTGGGTGTGTGAGGCTGCCATTGGGCGTGTGCAGATCCCCATAATTACCTCAATCTTAATGACATTGCGGCGGGAGTGTGAGATGGGGGGGTAATCTCCTTTTGACACAAAAGGATCAGAGATACATCGGCATCATTAGCATAGAAATTAGACTCCCCATTATAGCAGAAGAAGAGAGGAACAGCGGCTCCTCAGCCAGTGTAGAGGCCCATCCCTCATCCCTCCCCAAAGGGAACCCGCTCCGACCTCTCCCCAGAGACAGGGCTCCGGGCCGGGGGAGAAGCAGGGAGGAGTGACCCAGCTGGATTGAGCCATCCTCAGGGATGAGAGTGTGTCTGAGCCCTTGGCGTTGTACATCCCTTCTGGGCTCAGCCTGTGGCTAGGCTAATGCTAACGGCGGAGCAGGCCGTGTTTAAAACGTTAAGCCTCCCTGAGTTAAAACCCAAGAGACCCCCCTCTGGTCCCAAATCCTCCCAGGAGCTCTCTCTCTTTTCTTTTAGCTTCCCCACATCTCCCATGATCCCTCTTGCCTCATGCCTTTGCTGCTCCTCCTGTCTCTTCAACCTGATCTCTCTCTCTCTCTCTCTCTCTCTCTCTCTCTCTCTCTCTCTCTCTCTCTCTCTCTCTATTTAATTAATCTACCTTCTCCATTCATCCTCTAATCCCCCATGTCCTCTCTCTCTCTCTTTCTGACTTATTTCTTCCCCACTGCCTCAATGACACCTCTGAGGACTTTTATGCCTGAAATACTGAAACATATTTCACCAAAAGGCCTGTGTAGGTGGAGAGACAATAGCGGGCCTTTAGGCTGAGTGGGGTCTAATCACATTGTCTCTGGCCCAAATTGCAACCAATTCCCTATATAATAGTGCAGTATTTTGACCAGGGCACATAGGGTTCTGGTGAAAAGTAGTACACCATGTAGACCATTTGGGATGCATCCAATGTCCCTGCTGTCAAGCCGTTCAGATGAATGATCAAAAAGCACCGACATATGAACCAGAGACCCACAACACCTTCCTGTCTGAGTTCTTCATTGGAGCCTCATGAATATACATGAGCCTGTAGGTGAGCCTGCTGAATATTCATGTCCTGGCAGGTGATGAGACTGGCTGTCTGGATGAATTCTAGAAGGTTTCTTTGTTCTACATACTATTGAATACTGTACATCCCTATGGTCGGGCTGTTTTGCACCGGTCTGTGGACTGTAGTTGATAGTTTCATTGAGTTCAGGCAGACAGATGGGCGATGGGCAGTGTTCTGATTAGACTGGTAGAGAGTGATGGTAAGAGGTAGGAAAGATACTACAGAGCACAGCCTTAACAGTGCCCTTTCCTTCCCACCTCCTGGACTGTAAAATACTTCCCAAAATACGTTTTCATTAGTTCCCGCACTTGGCTCTGCAAATAAAGAACCGCTTTACAAGAGTTGTGGCATATAGCTATGAGGAGAGTGTAGATGGAACGTGTGCATGTGTCGGGCATAAAGCTTGTTTTCCTGCCTGCGTTCTGGATGTGAATGGGGCTGTGCTTGTGGCCATTGTATGCTTTACACCACTGATAAATAAGGGGCTTTATCTGGGCTCGGCAGCCATTAACACCTTCTGACGTTACATTGGACACACTCAGGGAGGGAGGAGAAAGGGGGTGGTTTCGATTAGCTTCTTAGAGAGCGTAAAAGTGTGTGCTCCTAACGATGCCACGTGCTCTGCACACTGCTAACAAACTCCAACCGCCACAACACACACACACCACCACACCACACCACACACACAGAATCTTGTTTAATTTTCCAACAAAGAGAAAACACTCACTCTGTTTTAGGACAGTGAGGGGCTGAATGTTAATTAACTGGTCATTGAATCATGCCTGGCTATGGCAGTGCAGGGCTCTTTGGCAGTGTTTAATTTGGTCCGTTCCCTCCCTGGGAGACCCAGCGGGACTGTCTAAGGTATTCGAGCCACAACCTCAGTAGCATTTACTTCAAGGTTAACTTATAAAATTATAATCTTCTCATCTATCATCTAGTATCTGATTAGCTCCCAATTCCCAGAATAGGCCCCCTTCACTGACCAGAGTATGGAGGGACAAAAATCATACACAGGATCTCAGCAGCACTCACTATCTCTTGTACTGGTGAGAGATTACACAGAGCTGAGAGGGAGAGTAGAACAAGTCTGAGACTGTTGCACACACACACACACACACTTTAAATACTTTATTTGAATCCACATATTACATCACACACACACAGGCATGGGGCCTGGGTTTGAGTGACACATCAGCTAATGCAGAACATAGATGACAAGTGTTTCCAATTATGGATTTGTCTTACTTTGGGTTGGCACCTATGAGACTCATTAAAGAAACACACTCGCGCAGAACATGCAAACACAATTAACATAGACATTGACCGACTCGCTAAAACAAACACACACACACACACACACACACACACACACACACACACACACACAATCCAGCAGTAAATGGAACTGGCAATACTTATGCATGATGTATGGCCTTGTAACAGATGTGTGATTGAAGTCCACATATACATACTCTTTTCCCAAAGCATCAGCACACACACATACAGACACGCATACATACAGACACACACAAACACATACAGACACGCATACATACAGACACACACAAACACATACAGACATACACATAAAGACATAAACACAAAGAAAACGCGAGCGATCCCTGCACATACATACACTGAGTGTACAAAACATTAGGAACACCGGCTCCTTGACATAGACTGACCAGGTAAAAGCTATAATTCTTTATTGATGTCACTTATTAAATCCACTTCAACCAGTGTAGATGAATGAGAGGAGACAGGTTAAAGAATGATTGTTAAGCCTTGAGACATGGATTGTGTATGTGTGCCATTGAGGGTGAATGGGCAAGACAAGTTTTCAGGGCCTTTGAAAGGGGTATGGTAGTAGGTGCCAGGCGCACCAGTTTGAGTGTGTCAAGAACTGCAACACTGCTGGGTTTGCTCAACAGTTTCCCATGTGTTTCAAGAATGGTCCACCAACCAAAGGACATCCAGCCAACTTGACACAACTGTGGGAAGCATTGGAGTCAGCATGGGCCAGCTTCACTGTGGAACGCTTTTGTCACATTGTAGAGCCCGTGCTCTGACGAATTGAGGCTGTTCTGAGGGCAAAAGGGAGGGGTGCAACTCAATATTAGGAAGGTGTTCCTAATGTTTTGTACACTCGATGTACAGTGCACTTCCTATTCCCAGTCCATGTACTCTACATCCTCATCCCCACAGCCCTGTTTTTTGCCTCACACCACTGTGCTGAAGACAAACGCGTTTTAAATGCCGTTGGACACGTGCTCAAGTTTGTGTTTGTGGTCCTGCTGTGTAGTCTCTCCCCCACTCTCTCTGCAGTGTGAAAAGGTTTTCACTGGTCTTGTATTGAGCACCACTGTGTACTTCTTCCTATGAAGCTGAAGCCACTGGACCTGTTTCAGCGCTCATAATGACTTAATGCCTTTTATAATGGATTATAATGCACCATAATGGCCTAGAATGACTGGTAATTGTTCAGGCTTTGAAGTTGAACAGGCCTTTTTGTAAACACTGGTCCAAGGCAACAGGCTTATAACCCCCCTACTCTCCTCTGTTTTCTAAATGGATTCTAACTTCAAATGGGGAAAAACAGCGAGGCGCTTTGTCCTGTGCCAATCCAATCCAGCACGGTTCCACTCCAGGTGATTTCGAGGTAATTCTCTCCTGGAGAATGATTGCCAGGATTCCGGAGGGTTCGTCTGTAATTCCGGCTGGAGTGGTTGTTGGGGTTGGGTGCGTTCAGAGCGGGTCTCTCTCCAGTGTGTAGCCAGCCGAAGATGATAAATTTCGGAACTCACTCAAGAGGCCATTGTGGAGAGGATTGAGGGCTGTGAAAATGCATCTTAGAGCACGGCCAAATGCTCTCTCACACACACACACACACTCTGACCATCCAAGCACATTCACCAATCTGTGAGTAAGGGTGAAATTCTCTAGGCAGATGGTTGTGACTCCAGGCAGTCAGTCCTATCAAAGCTCAGATGGGAGAGAGAGTGTGTGTGTGGATTTGTCCTATTTCATGCCCTAGTGTTCAAATGAGGATGGTGAATTAAATCTGTTTTCTTTTACATTGATGATAATGTACCTTTTCATGTGTGACCTAGTTAATGTTTTAGTTGATCAGTTAAGGGGTGTGTGTGTTTGTGTGTACACACGCTGTGTTTTCTCTCCTTTAAGCCTCCAACTGTGATGCGCCGGTCGGTCACACTTGATGTACCTGTAGCTAATCCAATCTCACACTTGATGTCCCTTTAACCAATTCCGTCACAGCGCCCTGAGCCCCATCCCAACACTACCTCCCTGACATCATATTCTAGCACTCCCTCACTCCATATCTCCCTCTCTTCCTCCCTCTAACTCCCACAGGTCTCTTACGCCTCCTTTCCTCATCTCTCCATCTCTTTCTCCCACAGCTCAGATTCCTTAATCTCTCCCCATCTCTTTCTTTGCCTTTGAGTCTTGCGTACCCCACCTCCCTTCATCTTTCCCTCTCCTAAATATTTTCCTCTCACCCACCGAACTTATTCAAGGCCTCTCTCTTTTTTTTTTTCGTTGTAATTTACACCCTTTTTCTCCCCAATTTCGTGATATTCAATTGCGTTCTTGTCTCATCGCTGCAACTCCCCAACGGGCTCAGGAGGCGAAGGTCGAGTCATACGTCCTCTGAAACATGACCCACCTAGCCACGCTTCTTAACACCCGCCCGCTTAACCCGGAAGCCAGCCGCACCAATGTCTTGGAGGAAACACCGTTCAACTGATGACCGAAGTCAGCCTACAGGCACCCGGCCCACTACAAGGAGTCGCTAGAGTGCGATGAGCCAAGTTCCCCCGGCCAAACTGTCCCCTAACCCGGACAACGCTGGGCCAATTGTGTGCAGCCCTATGGGACTCCCGGTCACGGCTGGTTTTGACACTGCCTGGGATCAAACCCAGGTCTGTAGTGACGCCTCAAGCTTTGCAATGCAGTGCCTTAGACCGCTGCGCACCAAGGCCTCTCATTTCATCCCTCTCTGTTGTACACTGACAGCCTTCCCTTCCATCTCTCCCTGCCTCTCCTCCACCCACACACTAATATCCTCTCCTTTTAGGCAGGAAATGAAGACCGCCTCAACAAGTCTGTCACAAACAGAAATGACATTGTGTACCTGTCACCACCATTCACTTGTTTCTATAAACACTGAAATAACTGTTTTCTCTCTCTCACCCTCCCTCTCTTCCCCTCTCTCACTACTTCCCATCCTTTCTCTCTCCCTCTACACTCCCTACCCTCCCTCCCCTTCCCCCTCATCCACAGTGAGTAAGCTGCGGGTGCAGAAGACCAACCAGTCCCTGGTCTACCTGGAGGACAGTCGCGTGCGCGTCAACTGCTCCGTGGCATCCCAGACCAGCCAAGACTCCCAGCATGCCGTGCTCTGGTATGTGCGCCGTGCGGTGGGTGCCGAGGCCGATGAACTACTGCTGAGGATCGAGCGCTCGGGCGCGTTTGAATATGGAGCATATGCAGACGAGGAGAGGTTGAGGCGACGGGTGCAGGCTGAGAGGCTGTCGCCACGGCTCTACGCGCTGACACTGAACAGGGCGGAGAGCAGCGACTCTGGGACGTACTACTGCCTGGTGGAGGAGTGGCTCACAGACCCAGATGGAGCCTGGTACAGACTGGCACGGGACTCCTCAGGCTTCACACAGGTCCTAGTCAGACAACCAGGTGAGGACGGAGAGGAGGGAACAAGGGGAGGGATGATGGGAGGAATATAGAGATGAATGGGATGATGCCTGGTACAGACTGGCACGTGACTCCTCGAGCTTCACACAGGTCCTGGTACAACAACCAAGTGAAAACAGAGAGGAGGGATACTGGTACAAACTGGCACCGGACTCCTCTCAGCCTTTACACACAGAAATCTTCCTAAGAGAAACAGCAAGAGCCCAGTGTCTGTCTCTCTCTCTGTAGTGGTTAGCAGCTGCTGTTCTCGCCCCATGTGGTTAATTTATCTTCTGGCAGTGACCAGTTGTGCCCTCTCCCCCTGCCCTCAAGGCCGTCTTGCTCTGATGACCTCATCACCATCCACCTGCCCCAGGCAGTGTGTGGCCCTGGTGCCAAATGGGCAGAGCCTGGCAGAGCTGAGGGGCATAACCCACCTGCCCATAATAAGTCAATTTTGTGCCCCCACCGACACAAACTACACACAACCTCACCTCAGCCCCATGCCACCCTACCCACCGAACTGCTACCATACTTCCCTCAAACCCAATGGCCCCAACCCTACCATGTACTATACAGACTTCCAAGCCCCCCCTCCTAGGGCTGGGCGATAGATCAAATTCATTTGATTAATTTGAATGTATGTTTTTGCATGATATTCCAAATGTCTGTACCGCAAGAGTCAAGTTGTTTTCTGTTTTTATGAGCGTTTATGTCTGCTTGTTGTCTTTTTGGGATCGTCTCCTTCTGTGCACCTTCCCATTTACACCAGAGATCTGCATATAATAACGAGATGCTCATATCTCTACTCTAACAATGGGAGTTGTCCCAATTGCGTGAAGGAAGAAACATATTGGCCTTAATTTGAGCCGATTTTGGTGAAAGTGAAACCTCTCGCTTCGCCTCTTCCTCTCCGTTTACACACACACCCCAAGATCACTTCTTCCTCTCTGACAAGCGGTTTGGTACAACAGAAACGGTCATATGGACACCGAAACACATTGAGACATTATTTTATTGTAATAGAGGAGGTTAACCTTTCTAATGATTCCCTTTTTATGTCTCAACTCCTTAAATTATGCACAGAGCAGACACTACTAAAACAGGAGTATCAATGGACATTCATTCTGGAAAATGAAGGCTCAGTTTGTCGCGCACCCGCATTGCGGTACCACATACAGCTAGCAGCATTTATCCAAAGACTGTTATACTAGCTGTCTAGTCTGTGTTTTATAAATGCACAATAAGCATAAAGCACAATTAGATAATGAATTGGCAACTCGTTCTCATTCTGAAAAATAAGGTAGGCCACTTGATTTCAACACCTGAAAAAAGTGGACAGGCCAGCAATCGGAGACGGACAGAAGGGTGTGTTCATAACAATTCAACTGTTCTGCCTTCCTTGTTAGCTAAAAAATAGATCCAATTTGGCTAAACTTGAAATATAAAGATTAGCTGGCTACTCACTAGCATGTGGGCTTGTGCTTGAATTTTTTTTATAATCCCTGCAACAAGAAGTTAGTCATTATTAGTGAATGTGCATTATACATGGTTCTGGTTAAAATATATACTTTTTTAAAGCCATTTTTATAGACATTTAAAAGCCAGATCAGTGATTATTGCAAAAAAGCAGGTTAAACTACACTGAACAAAAATATAAACGCAACATGTAAGATGTTGGTCCCATGTTTCACGAGCTAAAATAAAAAATCCCAGAAATGTTCCATACGCACAAAAAGCTTATTTCTCAAAAGTGTTGTGCACAGATTTGTTTACACTCCTGTTAGTGAGCATTTCTCCTTTGCCAAGATAATCCATCCACCTGACACTTGTGGCATATCAAGAAGCTGACTAAACAGCATGAACATTACACAGGTGCACCTTGTGCTGGGGACAATAAAAGGCCACTATAAAATGCAGTTTTGTCACAGATGACTCAAGTTGAGGGAGCATGCAATTGGCATGCTGACTGCAGGAATGAACACCAGCGCTGTTGTCAGAGAATTTAATGTGCATTTCTCTACTATAAGCCGCCTACGTCATTTTAGAGAATTTGGCAGTACGTTCAACTGGCCACACAATCGCAAACCACGTGTATGGCGCCGTGTGGGCGAGCGGTTTGCTGATGTCAATGTTGTGAACAGAATGCCCCATGGTGGTAGTGAGGTAATAGTATGGGCAGGTATAAGCTACCGACAACGAACACAATTGCATTTTATTCATGGCAATTTGAATGCACAGAGATACCGTGACGAGATCCTGAGGCCCATTGTCGTGCCATTCATCCGCCGCCATCAACTCATGTTTCAGCTACCGAGTGGCGCAGTGGTCTAAGGCACTGGATCTCAGTGCTAGAGGCGTCACTACAGACCCTGGTTCGATCCCGGGCTGTATCACAACCGGACGTGATCGGGAGTCACAGAGGGCGCCACACAATTGGCCCAGCGTCATCCAGGTTAGGGGAGGGTTTATCCGGGGTAGGCCATCATTGTAAAATAAGAATTTGTTCTTTAACTGATATGCCTAGTTAAATAAAGGTTAAATTAAATCAAAATATGTCCCAGTTCTTCCATGGCCTGCATACTCACCAGACATGTCACCCATTGAGCATATTTGAGATGCTCTGGATCGACATGTATGACCTCGTGTTCCAGTTCCCGCCAATATCCAGCAACTTCACACAGCCATTGAAGAGGGGAGACAACATTCCACAGGCCACAATCAACAGCCTGATCAACTCTATGTGAAGGAGGTGTCGTGCTGCATGAGGTAAATGGTGGTCATACCAGATACTGACTGGTTGTCTGATCCACGTCCCAACCTTTTTTTTCTTAAGGTATGTGACCAACAGATCTATATCTGTATTCCCAGTCATGTGAAATCCATAGATTGGGGCCTAATTAATTTATTTCAATTGACTGATTTCCTTATATGAACTGTAACTCAGTAAAATCTTTGAAATTGTTGCATGTTGCTTTTTATATTTTTGTTCAGTATATTTTGATCAAATTATGTACATTGTTAGTGGGTCTTATGGTTGTGGAAGGATTATATTTATTTCACACGCCCTCAATTCATTACATTATTGCTGACTGTTTGAAATGCCGTGTATTTGACCTTTAATTGTACAACAAAGCTGATTTTGAGAGAAAAAAATGTGTATCGTGAATCGCCCATAAGTTAGAAAAATTGAGATATGATTTTTAGGCCAAATCGCCTGGCCCTACCCCCTCCCACTGTCTACATCCCTTTGCCCCCCCAATCACCTCGCCTCCACCCAGCTACCCCGCTATCCTCTATTACCCTCCTCACCCCCCTATGCTTCCTCTCTCTGACCCCCAAAGGAAGGTGACTGTTTATAGACAAACATGGCTACATCCTCCCCTAACATCTCTGAAAGCAATCTGTTGTGCCAGGGGTCCTGTGAGTAGGGCATTGTAAATGCAGGGTGAAGTGTGCGGGTGTTCGTGGCATCTGCCCAACTGCAACATGAAGATCAACAGAAGGCCTGGAGCTGGACAGGGAGCAACAGCACTCATATGTTATTTTAGCAGGAAAGTGGACACTTCTTCCCCACTAAGAAGAACGCTGAAAAACACACACATTGCAGAAACATATCTGTTTCCTTCAAGTGCACGCCCTTGTGCATGTGTGTATTCATGATTGTGTGTGTATGTATATCAGTGACTCACTTTGTTTGTGTCTCACCTCTGTTTCCTTCAGGATCCCAAGGCTCACCAGGGGATTGGGTTATTATCAAACACCATATCAGGGAGTGCTCATTCCATATAGTTATACATGTACAGCTATATAAATATATAATGATGGGCGGCAAATTTACAGGCCTGATTTCCCAGGTGGCTGTTGGGAGGGTCTCATTAAGGTGCTAAAGAATGCAGTCACCCAGGAAGTCAAACAGAAATGGTTCAGAGGAAAGATGAGATGCCAGTTCTCTCCTTGCCTGTCTACTTTCCCTCTGCTCTCTCCTTTTTAACAAGAAGAAACATTACAGACAGCCTGATCTAGCAGTCTTTTTAAGTTCAGTTCTTTTTTACTTGTTCTAACTGGGTCAGTGTACAGGCCCTGTAGGAGTGTAGCCATCCCACACAGATACTCTTCCCCTGGGCTAGTAGCCTCTAAGACGGAGGCCTGGAGCAGAACAGCAGACTGGAAAGGCCATGGACAGCTGGTGGGGCTAGTTACCCTGTTAGACAATTGTTTTTGGATTTGGGGTTTTGGCATTTAAGTGTAGTTGGGCACGTAAAACTGACAATGAGAGATCTTTTGCTATCAACTGAGTTTATGATTGTGTTGAGGTTTTTAAGTATATAATGATTTGAAGCACATCGGTATCTGCCAGTCGGACGTTTTCTGTTTCAAGACATGACAATTATTCTGCCCTGAGCTTCAATTGGAATTTTCTTCTATTCCCCCCTCTTTCTCTTCCTCCTTCACCCTTTCTTCCCTCCCTCCCTCCACTTTCCTTCTCCCTCTCTCTTTTTCCCTCCCTCTCTCCTGCTCTTTCCCTCCCTCCCTCCCCTCTCTCTTCCTCTCTCTCCCCTCTCTCTCTCTCTTCCTCACACTCTCTGCAGAGGTGCGGTTGCAGGTGGAGGAGTCTGAGTCTAACATCACTGTGTCCCAGTCTGGTTCCATCCGGTTGGGCTGCAGCATCCCTTCCCAGTCCTCCCGAGACTCCCGCTTCTCCGTGTCCTGGTACGTGGAACGCTCCTTCACACGCCCCCGAGGAGGAAGATGAGGAAGACCAGTTGTGTGTGTTCTCCATTGGACACGATGCCGTGTTCGGGAACGGGAACTGTAGCCCCACCGAGGAGGCGGGGCCTAACTCACGTTTGCAGTTTGAGAGGACAACCTCTGACCTCTACAGCCTGACCATCCAGGGAGCACGGCCCGCTGACACAGGGCGCTACTACTGTCACGTGGAGGAGTGGCTGCTCAACCCCCTCAACGCCTGGTATCGCCTGGCGACCAACAACTCTGGTGTCACCATCGTCACCGTGATCCAGCAGGGTAAATCAATCTAACGTTTATTTTTAATAGTGCTTTTTGAAATAAAACAGATGGTGCCACATGGTGAATGACAATGGCCTGGGGCTACAAAAACAACAATTTCAGCTGCACTGCGTTTTTTTCCCCAAACCTGGCCAACCAACTCCTCCCATTTGTATCATTCTACAGATGGCATATGAGATCATTGGCTCGTGCTGATCTTACTGGTGATTCTGGTCTTTGAGTTAGTACTGACACAGTCACAGCTATGACTATAGGCTGCTATAAGTAGCATGCCAAAGAAATATCAAACTACACCATTATAGAATGCTCTCCAGTCATTTTTTCATCCATATCGCACTCTCATCCAATTCTCTTCTCTTTCCCTTCTCCCTCTTATCTCCCCATCTTTCTCTCTCCCTCTCCACAGTCTCCACCCTGCAATCAGTGGTGTGCTCCAATGACTCTCTCTTCTACTTTATCTTCTTCTACCCGTTCCCCATCTTCGGCATCCTCCTCATCGCCGTGCTCCTGGTGCGCTATAAGAGCCGTAGCCACAGCAAGTCCCAGGAGGGCAAGAACGGCGCCCCCTTACTGTGGATCAAAGAACCCCACCTCAGCTACTCGCCCACCTGCCTGGACCCCCCCGCCCTCAGCCTGCACCCTGGCTCAGTGGAGTAAGGAAGCAACCCATAGCCCTCCACCACCCCGTACTCATCGAGGACCCAACCAATACCACGCCAGGGAGGGTCTACTTCGGACCTCCACCTGACCAATCACTGCTGTGTCCAAGCTGTCAGTCAATCTGTTCGTCCATGTATAACCCCGCCCCCTGTGGTTGCCCCGGCTGTGCCGGCTGCCTGTCTGTGAGGTACTCTGCAGCAACCCGTGTGTGTCTGTGTGTGTGGAAAAGTGTGTTTACGCCAAATGTGCAGCCGTGTGTGTGTTTGGAAGTGTGAGTGTATGTATTTCTCGCTCTCATCTTCTCTTCGTCCAGTGAAAAACATAGCTATAGTTATTTTTTATTTGTTATTTTATTCTGTTTTTCAAAAGATGTCTGCTAGAATGAAACAATCTGGGAACAAGAAAATGACTAGTCAAGGACCCTATATGGGCATACTGTTCTGTACTGAACTGAACTGAGGACGTAGTGAGGATGATAAGGAATCCGTCTGTGCTCGTTTGACTTAGCACTGAACTCAGATCAGTCCCTGCCTGGCCTTATACCTTGGTTACCATAGCGAGGGCCCTTTTCAGACTGACTCCAGAGCTGTGGACTAGACTGCCACAGAAACAATGAAACACACAAAGACAATCCCTGTGGCTTAGAAGAGATCTGTGTGCGTGACAATGTGAAAGTGTGTGTGTTCACCCACCTGCCTCCTCAGTGTGTTTGCCTTGGCAGACAGAGACAGACCTGGCGAGCCTATTGAACATTGCCAGACACTAGGCACCAGTGTGAATGCACACCTCCTCTTCTCCTCCTCTCCAAACAGAGTGAGAACGAGGGAAAGAGAGAGAGAGAGAAGAAAGGAGGATAAATGAACATATTTTTGACATGAGGGATATTTCAGTGCCAAGAACTTATTCCAGGCTGTCCTCTGCAACAAATGTTTGAAGTTTTAAGGGACGAGCAAAGCCGATTGGCTCCGAGGCACTCTGTAAATATGGCTGCCGACCCCATGCTGGGGGATTATAGGCCTTGTAGGCAGAAAGGGCGATTTTTACTTATGTTAAACCCGTTGAGTAGTTTCTGCATAAATGTATTGACACAGTGGGATTTATTGACAAATGAAATTCTCTGCCATTTCAAACGCTGTCTGCTATTACTACCACATGCTGTCTTTAATAGACATGAATTAATGGATACAAGCTGTGCAGCTCTTAGAAATTCCTGTAGAGGGGAGCTGAGCCACAAGACAGATCATCGCTAGAGATGTGTGTAGAGGTTAAGTACATGCATATTAAAAACACACACACACACACACACACACACACACACACACACACAACCAGCTCTTTGGACAACGCAGAGAAAACAAAAGCATCCCCCAAAAAAGATGAACAATACCAACACACCATGGGAATTAGTATTAAGTCTGTGATTTTGAGTTTTTGTACCTTTTATATATTTTTGTTATTTTATACTGTTTTGCATAGTTCATGTACATTTTATTTTTTAAATTCTCCAAGTACTGCTCTTCTACTTGCGTTGCCAGGCAACCGCACCCCACAGATACGTCGTCATGATAACCCTGTGCTGTGTGTCCATAGTCACAGGCACCGAAATGTCGTAGATATAGAAATGCTAGATTAATTTGTTCTGCGCGGTCAGTGGCATCACATTGAAGATTTGTTTTGGCCGTGTGGAAACACTATTAACTAAATGCTCTATACCTATATTGGAAACCTAGCAGCTTCACTATAGGATGTACAGTAGATTAACAGCGAGAGTCACAAAATGATACACTTTAAGCTTTTGCTCGTCTTGTTTATTTATTGAAATGTACCGTGGCACCTAGTTAGGATGTGTGAGTTCCATAGAAATGCATTAGACTGCCATAGATGACTGGACCGAAGCGGCCTCTCGTGGACTGTGGATGTTTCCCCCTGACCTACAGTACACATGGCAGAAGGGTTGGGAATCAGTCACATTCCCAAAGTATGGAACGGCCGGGAGAGGAAGTGTGACATTCCTGTTCCGTAAAATTACCCTTTCACTGCCAGACAGACTGCTGAAAGCTCTCGTCATTCTCTTCTCAAATCGTGACGAAATGTATATTGCATGACAATATTGCAGGAAGCGTTTTGATGTTTTGTAACCTTCAAACTTTTTAGCGTCGTGTTTGTGTGACCGAGCGGTGCCAAGCCCTTCACTTCCTGTGCCAAGTGTCAGATGGATCTATAGAATAGGAAGTCACTTTGAACAGCAGATTTATGAGGGAGGGAGAACAACTTTTCCATCTGCCATTCAAATCCTGAGAGAGCGGAAGGCCTAATCACCTGCATTGGTTGACAGCTATAGAACGATGCTTTCATGTGTGAATGTGTAGGTGTTTAGCTGTAGCACCAGGCTATATTAGCTAGTTAGGTCAGCAGCACAATATTTCCTTATTTTGCTCTAGGCTAGATCTATCCATCATTGGGTTAGATGTGTTGTTTTTAGCCAGTTGAAAGAGCAGTTCAAAGCCAACTGTGCTCAACCCAGTCATGAACCCAAGACACTAAGATAAGATCTGGTCCAACATCTGACCAGAGGTGGACCCTCATTTTTAAACTTCAACAGCTTTTCATTGGTTTTGCCACAATTCAGTCATAAGGAAATCAGCCAATCCCTGAGCAGTGTGCAGGATCTCTGAATATAAACCAGGAAGTGGAGGGTGCGGCATTGGTGTGTAGTGCCACAGTGCGTAATTGGAGCTGTGTTGTACTCTGAACGGTGTTTTTGTAGTAATCAACATCCCTAGACGAAATCCTAAATGCTCTCCTGACGCGCCGACAGTGTTGTAGCTGCGTTACGAGGGCTGCATGCAGTGGCTGTGTGCTGGCTCCAGATTTAGCTGTAAAATAACTTTGTGGTGATGTGTTCAGTTCAGCCAGTGCTGCTTTTTTCCAGTGATGTATTTTTGTTATTTTTTTAATCTATGATAAATGATAGTGTGCACTGAAATGAAAAGGAAGGCCATAGCTTTTTTTAAACGCTAATTGTGTTTGTGTATATGACATGTTTTTGTTGATTTTTATTCTGATATATATTCTATTGAATAGTAACCACTGCTATCATTCAAAAGGTACTTTGCTATTCTGTCAGTTTATTGCAATAAAAACATGTTCAGTGCAACCTTTAGGTGTTGACATTCCTCCTGACCCTTCTACATGTTTCCTTCTATGAACCTCCAGACATAGGCGCCTGAGCAATGGAGCAAACGGAACAGCTGTACCCCCACTTTCACAATAGGGGTATAAACTTGTTTTTGCACCCCCACTTTTTTTTTTTTACCAGAAAATGATCATGAATCATTTTCAATGTTTTAAGCTAGTCTGTATTAAAACCAATCCATTTTAGATTTTAATTAACAGATTGCATTTTTCACCCCGTCGCCTCAAGATAAATGGTTTTGACCACTCTGAAGTTTTGCTTTGCTCCGGCGAGCCACTGTGTTGGTTCAGTGCAGTTAGAAAGCATTGCACTACTAGTTGCACTACTGGTGTTTGAAGTAAAAAAGGCACCTGTTCAAAATGTGTGGTTTTAAGAACCAAAACACAATTATGTATGCAGTGCTTTTCTTTGTTTCTATTAATCAAATTTGGTGATTATTTTATACTTTTTTGGTATGAAGTAGCCTTTTGGAAAGAAAAGGTTGGAGACCCCTGCCCTAGCTGTTCAAATATGACCCATATTACCGGAGCTACATTATATTATTTGTATTGCAGATTCAGGGCTGTATATATATATGGGCTGCTATATATATATATGAACAAATAGATAAATGCAACAATTTAAGATTTTTCTGAGTTACAGCTCATATAAGGAATTTTTTAATAAAGCCATAATCTATGGGTTTCACAAGACTTGGCAGGGGCCTGGGAGGGCATAGGCTCACCCATTTGGGAGCCAGGCCGACCAACTGGGGAGCCAGGCCCAACCAATCAGAATGAGTTTTTCCCCACAAAAGGGCTTTATTACAGACAGAAATACTCCTTACCCCTTCCCCCGCTGGTGAAGAAGCCGGATGTGCAGGTCCTGTGCTGTCATGGTTACACGTGGTCTGCGGTTGGACATACTGCCAAATTCTGTAAAATGACGGAGGCGGCTTATGGTAGAGAAATGAACATTAAGTTCTGGCAACAGCTCTGGTGGACATTCCTGCATTCAGCATGCCAATTGCACTCTCCCTCAAAACTTAAAACATCTGTGGCATTGTGTTGTGACCAAACTGCACATTTTAGAGTGGCCTTTTGTCCCCAGCACAAGGTGCAATGATCATGCTGTTTCGTGATATGCCACACCTGTCAGGTAGATTAATTATCTTGACAAAAAGATAAAATGCTCACTAAAAGGGATGGTAACAAATTTGTGCACATCATTTTACAGAAATAAGCTTTTTGAACGTATGGAACATTTCTGGGATCTTTTATTTCAGCTCATGGAACCAGCGCATCTAAATTTATGATATCGATAAATTAACCCTTTACACACGTACTCGTATACTGGTTGAAAATGTCACATTTGGACACTGAGAAGTGGCTAAATTCGAATGCAGTGGCTGTACAGTAACATGCTATACATGACGTCAGAGTTCAAGTTCGCCGCTTCACATCTCTGTATGGGTTTCGACTGATAGCTGTTCTGAACTTGAGCCCCGCCCACGACAAGTTGCCCCCATCCCTCCCACTAATTGGGCAACTTTTGCAAATGTTTTGTTGTCCGAATGAAGGAAATGCTGTAAATTAAGAGGACTCAATGTATTTTGCAAGATGAGACATTGAGGATTATAATAAGTCCAAATGTACATGAATGAATGATTAAATTAATAATTTTTGTGTCAAATCGCCAGTTGGCAACCCATCCCTTATTGGACTAATTGACACAAACATTACAATGATTCACAGTGATAATTCAGTGTTAATTCTTCCGGTGTTCTGTGCAATGCGCACCAAAGGCTGCACTTCACATTTACATATCATAAACCTTGTAATAAACGGGGTCAACGTTTATGATCACTGTTTGATGTACAGTTACAAGATAACATGGCATTATACCCAGGGATATCCTGAATAGAATGAGCTTGTGTTTGTTGTATTGTAAAGGACATTTGCCATGGAACATGCATCTAAATGCACTCATGACTAGGGCTGTGGCGGCCACACAATTAAGTCAGCCGGTGATTGTCAAGCAAATAACTGTCGGTCTCACGGTAATTGACCGTTAATTAACCTGTTACGGATCCAATCCCGTGAACGGGATCGATTTTGACAACATCCGGTGAAATGCAGAGCGCCAAATTCAAATTACAAAAATACTAATTTGAAACATTCATGAAAATACAAATGCTGCACATCCTTCAAAAGCTTAGACTCTTGTTAATCTAACAGCATTGCCAGATTTCAAAAAGGCTTTACGGCGAAAGCATTTGATTGTCTGAGGACAGTGCCCCACTCAAACTCAATTAGCATAATAACAACCAGCAGAGGTGTCACAAAACTCAAAAATAGCATAAAAGAAATCGCTTACCTTTGATGATCTTCCTCTGATGGCATACCCAAGCGTTCCGGTTACACAATAAAAGGTCCTTTTGTTCGATAAAGTTCCTCTTTATATCCATATAGCTCCGTTTGGTTGGCGCGTTTTGTTCAGTAATCCACCTACCCAAAGGCTTTCCTCCATGCAGACAAACGTTATCCCAAAAGTACCCGTAAAGTTCGTCGAAAAAAGTCAAACAGCATTTGTAATCAATACTCAGATACCCTAAAATGAATATAAACTATAATATTTCAGACGGAATATAACCTGCTGAATAGAAGAGAAAAAGAACTGAGCGCGCATTCCCTGTTAGACGCCAAATCCAAAACAGTACCCTTGACGTGAACTCACGAACAAGTGGTCTTACTCCCTTGATTTTCATGATTGAAGCTTGAAACCTTTTTCTAAAGACTGTTGACATCTAGTGGAAGCCATAGGAACTGTAATCTGGGGGTTAAACTATGAGGCTTTGAATAGCTGGCCTATTGAAAACAGTGTGACATGACTGATTCAGACATCCCGGATGGATTTTGCTCTGGTTTTTGCCTGCCATATCAGTTCTGTTATACTCACAGACATTAACAGTTTTAGAAACTTCAGTGTTTTCTATCCAAAGCTACTAATTATATGCATATCCTAGCTTCTGGGCCTGAGTAACAGGCAGTTTACTTTGGGCACGTTTTTCATCCGAACTTCAAAATACTTCAAAATAGTTAAAACACATCTAGCGTCTCCTGGCTTCCTCACAGCCTACAAGCCACTGATGCAAACCTTTGGAACATATTTTTTTTTTAAGTCTAATAAATCCATGTAATATAGCCTACACCTTTACAATAAATTCATTATTTATTTTAGACAGGTCTTTTAGACAATTGTAGTCTATTTCAGAAGAACAGAATAGCATTCTCTGAGTTGTCCATGTTAGGTCCTGATCTGGCTATGACATGGCTGTGGGCTACACTAGTTAATTTAGCAGACAAGATTTGCTTAGAATTACGTGGCATTTTATAGTATGAAGAATCCAATTGAAAAAAAAGCTGAATAAAACAGAAAGGATATTTTCTCCAAACTATTTGAATAGCACGTGACTATTCCGAGTTGAGGTTAACAAATAAATAGTTACTCCTATATGCTTAATTTAGAGTTATTAATGTAACTTTAGTTGTTCTACAAAGTTGGACTATATGTTGATTTTAATACATTGTAAGGCTGCATGATGCGACTCCAATGATTTGAAAAAAGTTGCTTGAAAGGCATGAGCTCTGCTTTGTTTTTTTGCACAGGTTGTACACACTTCATTAGTCTTGCATTTAAAAATTTGACAAGCACTTGCTAATGCCTCAAATTTCCTGGCGGCATTCCTTTTGTGTGGCCGTAATGCACATTAAATAATGTATGCCTTTTGTGGCCATTGTGCCCTTGGCCCGGAGTGCTGCGTTGTGCCCTTGTCCTTGAATGCTGCCTGCTCCGAAGCACCTCACTTACATGGCTCTCCATCATGTGATCGGGTCTTTGTCACAGGCTACAAGTGAAGACAGACACATCGGGTATGCAACTGCGTGCGTCCTTATCCAATTCCGAGGTTCATATTGAAGATATTGGGAGAACTATCCACATTTACTTTGTCAGCCAACCAGATGAGTAGACCTAACGAACAGCAAATGTCAATCTACTATCACCCATAGTACAAAAGCTGAAATATTCTATTCTGTGCAAGAAATAAATATTCCAAACAGTCTGGGACAACCACTAACATAATGTGGCTGACACAACAGATCGGAACGTTTAGCTTAAAAATGTTGATAGCCTAATAGTTTATTTCTTCACATAAGCGCAGCAATGAGCACACAGCAGTAGGCTATATGATCGAATGTTCCATTAGTGGGAAAACACATTATAAAAAGTGACCGCAAATGCAATTATGCACGTCATGCTTTTATTATAAAGGTGCATTTTTATGGTGAAAATTATCTTCCCCTAACGTAAAACTCACGCACTACTTATGTATGCCAGTTAGGCTCTACACCCCTTGTAAAGCGGATTAATGTGCTCCATTATTTGGCCACTTTAGTGATTACAAACCTTATCAAAACATATAGGCCTATGATTTGAAAAAGTCACAAAAAAGGTATGCATTGTTTCTTGCCTTACGCTGGGCATCATTCACAAGTTATAATATATAATTCACAAGTAATAGGCTAATATTGTCACCCATCAGACTATTCTTGATTTAATCTTGTCTTTACATATACTAAATAATATATGTGTGTAATTTGTTTTGATTTAGACTGGACCATTATCATGCACCTGTCTCTCAAAACGGGGAAAAAATACATGTCATCTATGCACTTAAATAGCGAATGGAGGAAGGTTTGTGGTTCATTTTCATGCCAGCCAGGTAGGCTATAGTCCTGTAGTAAAGATAAGCAATGTGCTTAATATTAGGAGAGTTGAGATATAAATATAGTAGGCCTAGCCTATAGAAAGCTGATGGGATCCTCTTTTTAATAAAAACGCCATCACTCTTTTCTCACGCAATTGCATAACCTATACAAATGTTGAGCAACATGAGCTCTCATTAAGTGTTTGATTAGAGTACCAGGCAGTTAGCACGTTCGGTAGGCTACTAATGAACATCAGCAGCATCAGAGCTTGGAGAAGCCTAATTACCATGACTAAACGGTCAAGTGGAATTTGACTGCCTTCATGACCGCAGGTGCGGCAGTAATATGGTCAACAGCCCTACTCATGACTCCATTCTATGTGCACAAATTACGATCTGCTTCTCTGAATTGCCTTGTGAAAGCCTAACACTAAGATCATACTTTATAATTTAGCTAGTCATGTTGGCAATAGAACAAGCTTTCAAATTATGCCCACCTGACCCAGATTGCAATTTATAATGGACTGTTTATTGATTGCGCAAACAACAGTAATTGAAGAGGGACGAACAACAGTAATTGTGTGATGGCGGTTATGCAGGGCTGTGTTCAAAACAACAAATGTGCTTGCTCTAGTTCCTCAACGGCACAGCTAGGAGAGCTCAAAAAAGCAGCTTATAGTTGAAGACTCTTCTTAGAGTCAAAAGTGCATTAAATACTTAGGGACTGTGCACACTTTGGAGAGGTGTGGCCACTTGAGCTGTGTTGACATTGGCCGTTTGAAGTGACTCAAATCCAATTTATTTTCATATCCGATTTGAATCTGTTCTTTTTCCTGCAGTCTGAACAGATAAAAAGCACATGGAATTCAAGCCACATTTCAAATCCTCTTCGTAGGTGGTTTGAAGTCAGATACAAATCTGATTCTTGGCCACGGTCAAATCTGCTTTATTTGCCCTCATTGGTTTTTAGACTTATTTGGCATATCTTGTTGCTCGCTACTCGGTTTACAGTTTGACAAGAACATGTGCATTTGTGAATGCTAGAAAGCTAAACAGCTACCTAGCTAGCTAGTTGACTGCCGTGGCTAGCCAAAAAGGGCTTGTTTTGAAAGTTGGATCATCTTATCCTTTTGAGGCTTTAAAAAAAAAAAAAAAGTGTTCTTACCCTATGATTTTGAACATTCAAAGCAACTGGGAAACGTCCATGGGCAACTGGGAAACGTCCATGGCAGGCATTGTCACCTTAGCTTGCTACATAACTTCGGAGTGATAGGAAGCACGAGCACCACCAATCAGCCTACACCACTGCAAAAACATCCATCGTTACTATGACAACTACCATAGCCTTGTCAGCAAATGACTGCTGTCTGAACACACACAAATCCGATTTGGTCACTTGTAACTTGCTGTTTGGACGTTCAGTAGTCCAAAATTGACTTGGAAAAACAAAACTAATTTGAGCATTAAGGTCTGCAGTGTGAACAAGGCTTTGGAGATGACAGTATGACCTGTCAATCGATACCTAAGAAAAATAGGTGTTCTGTTCATAAATATGGATTCCCCCGTTAAGAAACAGTATAATCCCCCCCCCGCCAAGCTTTTGCACCCCCACTTTCAGACAGTCAGGCAACCATTCCTCCAGACAGACTATTTCTTTAGTACAAAAAAATGATTCTCTTCAAGCTACTACATGTTCCTTCCATTGCACTGTTAGTTTCTTCAGCTCTGTAGTGAAGGTTAATAGCCATGATGCAGGGGCACTGAGTGATTGTAGGATGTTGCCCTTGTGACAAAATGTGAGAGTCCGTTTCTGCCTTTCCACCCATATTGCCAGGGGCATCAAAATAGCATCATGTGTGTGTCAGCCTGTCACAGGGATAAATGGTGCTCACAGGTCTCCCTTCTGATGGCCTCAGCAAATCACATCACACCATTCATAACTCATCCTGACACACACACACACACACACACACACAGAATACCGACTGTTGCTCAGACTATGTCATTAATAAACCCTTAACATTCCAAACAAACACTAAGTTTCCCATTTCCGCACACACCCACCATGACCAGTGGGGGTCAGACCAAATCCAAATCACCCAACCATAACTCACAGTGACAGAGGAATAATGGCATTTAGTGCAGCAGAAATGATATTCCTGTGCGTCAACGTGATGCATACACTGTTAGTGGATCATATCGTTGGCTTAGTGGTACCCGGGTCCCCCTGTAAGGCTGGCTCTATGGGAAACTCTCTCTCCTATCTGTCACACAGCACAGCGACACAGCACAACACTGATGGTGTGCCATTGATAGCGGCATCACTGATGACATTGTTGATGCTGTTGTCAATGTGCTCTGTCACAACTCTGGAAGACAAATAAATAATGCACATTAGAGGACATTTCTCCGTATTTCTTCTCTCTCTGTGCGTTTTTCGATAAGAGTAAATAATCAAATAGGCAAATACATTCTCACAGAGGACATAGACACCATAGGGCAATCATGGGCAGACAGCACTTAACGATCCAGAGCAGAGAAGCAGCAGGCAGGCTAGTAGATGATGATTTATGACCAGTGAGAGAGAGGAGAGAATACAGAAGGAGAGACAGGACATCTCCCTAGGTTACACTTCAGATAGGTAGGGGGCAGCATTGAGAACAGGCCCTGAAGCACTCATAAATATGATCAAATATGTACAAGAACGTTAACAGGAATCTACAGAAATGACATCAGGCATTAGTGGAGTCATCATAATGTGACCCTTGATCATGCCTGAGGTTGTGTTTAACAGCCACAGTGCCTGAGGTTGTATTGCCTTTACATAAGACATGGTGAGATATTCTACTCTATTGTCAGATTGCATTGCACAGTGTTCTGTTACATGTCTACTCTTTTAATGCACTGTTCTCATTCTGTTCTGCTTGTGTGTGTGTGACATGCGTGAGAGAGAGTTCCCACAGTAAGTGCTCTGACCCATGTCCTAATACACTGTTCAGGTTGTGTGGGCTGAGGCTTGGAAACGGAGGTAAATCTATTGATTTATCCGCTGTATCAGTTGGTCTCCTGAGTGTAGCTCTGTGTAAACGCTCTCTGCCAGGAGGCTGGGGATCAATAGCTGTATACAAATAAAGTCCATTGAACAAAGACTATTTCCTGTGAAGAGCAGTGAGTGACGTTGCCGGCGTCATGGCGAACGAACTAAACACCCACACTCTTCCTGATGTGAGCTCTTCTCTCACAGCTCTGCGCGTGGCAAAAACAGCAATGCTGTGATCTCATCCATTATGAATTAGAAAACATGAACATACACACACTCGCAAAGATAGCAGTAAGTCTTGGCCCATATTTAATGGTGAAAAACAAAAATCCTGTGTACTTCTGTTGGGTCTCTGATTGTGATGGGGTCGTTACCAAGGCAGCTCCCCGGGGACAACACAGTGCACTCATTCAACACTGCAGTCCCTTTTATTGTCTATGAGAAAACCTCAATGGCCCTGGGTGGAAGTTACCCTTTGACACACACAGATCTAGAATAAGCTTACCCTCTATAAATCCTATCCTTACCTGTTGAGGTCAGTGCCTAGGTAGAATGTAATATTACTCCACATGTATGCCTTGAATAGCTCTGATTAACATCTCAACCAAGTCAAGGCCATTGCCAAGCAGCTACTTCAGCACTACCTCTATTCCAGCACTGTCCTGGAACTATGGAATATGGTCCTCACACAAATTGTGGGCACACAAATTAGGCCTTCTCCTAAAACACCTGAAAACAGAGGGGAACTATGGAGCAACCATGACAAACGGGCACCCCGTGTCACTGCGCCTCCCTTCCTCTGTGAATCTCAATCACCGCCACGGCCTTCCATGAATCCCTGCACACTCCACTCCGCCCGGGGCAAAGCAAAGAGATCTTTTGTAATGTTATTCTGAGCAATTAAAGTTTTTTTTATCATTAATTAGACCAGTGTTTCCCAAACTCGGTCCTCGGGACCCCAAGGGGTGCACGTTTAGGTTTTTGCCATAACACTACACAGCTGATTCAAATGATCAAAGCTTGATGATTAGTTAATTATTTGAATCTGCAGTGTAGTGCTATGGCAAAAATCTAAACGTGCACCCCTTGGGGACCCGAGTTTGGGAAACCCTGAATTAGACAGCTAGCACACTCAATCAGAGAAGAGGACTTTATGCATTATGTAATGGCTGTGACAACAGTGAGCTAATCAGCCCCACGCTTCCTGTCTCCTGTGGGATCGTGGGTAATTATGAATGAGCTGGAACATGCAATGTGACGAGTGAGGTAATGTGCTTTTAGTGCTGAGGACGACGGGGAGAGGAGGACTGGGAGAGCGAAGACATCGCTGCTTGCCACCAGAGAGAGAGTAGTAGGAAAGAAGAAAGCGAGAGGGAGAATAAAAAGGGAAGATGAAAGGGGGACATAATAAAGGAGTGCACGCCACACACCATGTTCTCTTACAGAAAGATTCATTATACAGTAGCCTATCTTTGGATGGATGGATTTGAATAATCCATTCAATGTGACTGCATGATGGATGAGAAATGTTACATCTCTAGTCTACATATCAATACGTTTTGATTTACATGATCATGAAGATGAATAAATCTTATTCACATTGAAATTCAAAGCCTTGGATGTCACATTTCTTCCCAATCAAAGCCCAGTAGATGTGTTTCTGAGAAGAGCTGGGTTCTGGTTTATCTTCCAGTGGTAGTGTGTTCCAATTATTGATGTAGGCTGTGACTACTAAACCCTGCTCAGTAGGGGCCCTCTGCAGGGCCCTGGGGTTGTGTCCTCTGTGTACTGCTCTGTACCAGCCTTCACACCAGAGACAGCAATCCAGCCACACTCAGTCAGCAGATCTCTGAAGACCGGCTCAAAAACACCACATGATGGCTGCCAGCATGACTCATGTTTTGTGTGTGTGTGTGTTACTGAGGTTATAATTACCCCCTGAGAGTGTGTACACTGCAATCAAAGTTATCTCCTGTAAGTGCCTGCGGACATAGTGAGATATGTACACTAGGCATCTCACCCTCACACACATGATACAGTGTGGAGGAAGAGAGGACATGAAAAGGAAGTTCCAACCAACGCTACATAATCTTGCCCTCTCTCTTTCTCAGCAAGTCGCAGCATCTGGATACGGTTGCTCGGGCACCGGTGGCACAACTTTTCCATTTCCTTGAGTAGCATTGGATATGTGTACAGTACAGTAGGCCTATGTGGAAGTCTGTGTTGTTGTAAGTGGGCCTATGAGGAAGTCTGTGTTGTTGTAAGTGGGCCTATGAGTAGGCCTATGAGGAAGTCTGTTGTTGTAAGTGGGCCTGAGTTTTTCCTAGCCACTGTGCTTTTACACCTGCATTGCTTGCTGTTTGGGGTTTTAGGCTGGGTTTCTGTACAGCACTCTGTGACATCAGCTGATGTAAGAAGGGCTTTATAAAATATATTTGATTTGGTTAAAAATGTCTGCTTCTGTCAAGAGTTTCTTCCTTGAATCTATGATTCCATTGCTAAATGGGGAATTTATAGCATGGGGAAGTTATAGTGCGTCAACGGACTTCTCTGTTTTCATCTCTTAAAGATGATATGCTTCATTTCTAACAGAAATGTGCAGTGTGTCTTATACATACATGTAGAGTGAACAAGTATGACTCACAGCATTCCCCCAGACACTATATCATGCCTTGCAATGATGGTGCAGTCTGAGACATGGCACAGATCCAGCTGTAGGAAAACCTTGTCAATAGAGCAGGAGACCCTCTCACATGTCCCTATATCCCAAACACATCTCAATAGCGACCAGGGTATTAGCGTTTCCATAAACAGCTTTTCCAACAGATCTGGAGTCAGTCTCCTATGAACCTCTGTCTTGTGCGATATGTGACACAAACGGAAATACAGATTTCTGACATTAATATTGCAGGAGAATGCGAATTATCTTCCAGACATTTGTTGCATTATTGAGAATGAGCGGCTTGCAGCTAAAAGTATGTCATGTGTGATTCTCATTGACAAGAGGTTTGTTCTGGCAGGCATAGAGATATGAAATGTAGAGATGTCCCCTATCTCAGACGAAATGGCAGCCAGAGCTAGAAGGGCTTTGAACACTATTCAATAAACACAGGTAACAGGGAGGGGGCACCTGACATTCTTATTGCATTATTTACTGCAGAAAAACTTGTCAAAGAGTTAAATAGTGTTAAATAGAAACATGGTTCCTATTAGTGCAAGGAGAGGTTGCTGTTGTTTTTTTACCTATCCGGTAATGTTACTATTAGTTTTGATTAAATAAATACCTGTGCAGGTACTAACTTTATATCCTATATTCAATTCAGATAGAAATGCTAGATCACTAATACTCTCCTATGCCACATATGGTAGTCAGTCATATATAATTCAATATTATCAATAATATTCATGACTTATTATCAATAAGTAATTAGGCATAAGTCTAAACAAGACAATACAGAAAACGGGGATATAAAAAAAAAAGAATGATAGTCCCAGGCATACAAACCTATAGGGATGAATAGTTTGAGTAAGCTTGCCCTCTAGTGTCTGAGTAGTGAACTACTTTTCAAACAAACCAAGCAGAGCAAGAGGCGAGGAATACTCTGTATCACGTGACAAGGGAGATCGTAACAGGCATTTTAAAACAGGGCAGTGAAAAAATACTAGCCTGCCCCCCCCAAAAAATGTATTCAAAATATGACATCTTCTTCAGCCGTCCTGTACCTCGCTCTCTCTCTCTTTTGTGTCAGCAGTCCAGCGAGCGTTTCTGGATGGCTTCTGAGACGGCGGTGCGATGACAGAGCGAGGGTCGTCACTACTTATCACAGCCCGACACGATCATGTTAGCACCCGCCTACCAGAGACACACAGAAAGAGAAACACACACAGGTCAACCCACATGGACTGACACAGGCAGAGACAACACAGGTAAACACTAGGGCCCAAGGAGGCATGTACTCACCTCAGCACACTTATGGATGGCAGAAGGACCCACTCCTCCGTCCACAATGTCCAGAGGGAAACTGACTCCTCAGCCAGCTCACCTGGCCACACAGAGAAACAGACGTGTTAATGGCATGTCCCAAATATGCCACACACAGAAACAGACGTGTTAATGACATGTCCCAAATATGCCACACACAGAAACAGACGTGTTAATGACATGTCCCAAATATGCCACACACCGCCGTACATGCTCAAGACTGCGGCTGAAAAAATCCACTGCGGCTGATTATATTCACTTCTTCTTATTGCAGATTTCTGCTCCCCTTTTGCGGAATCATTGACATATTTTTTACTTGACGATTGGGACTATCCCCAAGTTGTGGAAGGTCTGCTAAGTTAAGACCTTTCAAATGAAAGATGAAAATGAGCATCAGTTGGGCTTCAGACCAGGGCATTGCACCATCTCGGCAGTATCACTGGTATTAAATGTGCTAAATTGTTTGGATAGGAAGAAACACTGTGCTGCTCTATTAATTGACACTCAACTACTCTTTACTAATTCTATGGTTGTCTGAAATTGGCCTGGATCAAGCGTCATGTAATTGGTCGATTTTGGGTTTTGTACTTTTTACTTGACAAGCTTTTTCGGAGCTGCGATCTGCCTTTGTCGCTTTGTAGACTTTTGTTGAACTGACAATTGGTACTTAATGCAGGTAAAACCAAGTACATCGTTTTCCAATTCACTTAAAAATGTATCTGATGATTTATGCATATTGGATGCTGCCCACATGAATCGTGTCCCCGTGTATAAATATCTTTGGCATCTGGATTGACAAAAGTTATTTTAAAAAGCATATGGATGAGTTAGTTAGGAAGTTGAAAATAAATAGATCATGCCTCTCCCTAAACAGCAGATCACTCAGTCAACTTTCCTGCCAGTGCTAGACTACACTGACACCATTTACATAAAAGCAGCTGCCACTACACTGAAACCATTAGATGCAGTTTACCACAGCGCTTTATTACGGGCGGCAGGTTCAGTACATATCATTGCATCCTATATCTCAGGTCTCGTAGATCAATACATTGCTCTATTTTTGTTTAGAAAGCCGACTTGCAAACTTCAACCGTACCTTACTTCCTTGTTAAACTACAGACTAAGTCACCACAAGCAGATATCATTCTGAAATGTCTCATTCATACTCAGATGACACAATGTCCACTGATGACATTGTAACAAACCTCTGCATTCAAGTGACCTTGTGTATAAGTCAGATTACAGATGAGGACAAATAAGCTTTTTCATGCTGCTTATCAGGGATGTGCTTTCTCTGGTGAGACAAAGTTAAGCAAATTAACACTTATAGACACAAAAACATACTACCTTGGCCATCATGTCCTCCATGAACTTCTGGCCTCCAAAGCCAGGCTCCACAGTCATGACCAGAGCCATCTGTCCAGACCACGATGCCAACTCCTCTACTGTAGCCCCAGGCTTTATGGCCAGGCCCACCTATAAGGCACACACACACACACGTTTGTTTTACAATCCTTGTGTGGATCAAACAACTGATTCCCATCCAAAATCCTTTTTTCCCTAACCCCAAACCCTAAGAAGACACATTTTAAGACTGGTAGAAGACATTTAGTTGTTAACTTTCTCTGACTTGTGTGAATTACGCTTTGCGTAATGGCCATTCATTTTCCTCCCTCTCTGACCTCCCATATCTGGACCTCACCTCTCGTCTCCCTCTATAGTCAACACTGCTTTACCTTCATGCCGCTCTCTCTGATCTCCTTGATGAGGTTTCCAGCATTGGCGGTGACCTCCAGGCAGAACGTGTACTGATTGGCTCCTACTTCTGCCATGGGTTTCACCCACTGCTCTGGCCTCGATACAATCACGTACATGTCTGGAAGAAAACACACAGGAGATGGCTGCTATGCTAAGTTGAACAATCCATGATACTATGTAGACCAAAGTAGCATGGGGGCACCAGTGTCTGTGATAATAGGGACTCCTCAATGTTTTGTTGTCCTACTACAAGGCGATAGCATAACAATAAATTTTTATTTTAAACCTTTATTTTACTAGGTAAGTCAGTTAAGAACAAATTCTTATTTTCAATTACGGCCTAGGAACAGTTGGTTAACTGCCTGTTCAGGGGCAGAACGACAGATTTGTACCTTGTCAGCTCGGGGATTTGAACTTGCAACCTTTCGGTTACTAGTCCAACGCTCTAACCACTAGGCTACCCTGCCGCCCCGAACATGATGTTGGGTACAAAATGACTTCAGGAAACAACATACAATCATTAGCCTCGTGTGATTTATTCTAATCCAGTCACTTTGGTGGTGATGCAAGGCAGGCAATAAGATAAGTTAGTTAAAATGCAAATCAGTGCTATATTAGTGCTGA
Organism: Brachymystax lenok tsinlingensis; assembly: GCA_030435695.1. Taxonomy (NCBI): domain Eukaryota; kingdom Metazoa; phylum Chordata; class Actinopteri; order Salmoniformes; family Salmonidae; genus Brachymystax; species Brachymystax lenok. The sequence goes on from CM059785.1 coordinate 25,323,472, forward strand.
ATAAAACTTTAGCTACTTATATTTTGTCAGCTTAAGTAAAATTGAATAAACAGAGTTGCAGAATGTTATGCAACCTGGCTTTGCTAAAATATGCATACATTCAATGTTACAGCTAGCTAGCTAAACTGCTTGACATGATTGCTAAAGAAGCCAAGGCCTGCGGCTATGCTATCTAGCTAGGACTAGCGGAGATCAGTGCACTCCCTAGCTAGCGTTGTAGCCTTTAATCATCTGATGTGGCTTTACTCACCCGTCCACAACGTCGAGGTGCAGGAAGTCAGCCCCGCACTCCATCATTCAGTGCCCATGCATGTTAGGCCCGTCCATCCTTAGCAGTGACCTATCTTTGCGCTGTTTAAAAAAATATATTTTTTATTTATTTATTTAACCTTTTATTTAACTAGCCAATTTAACTAGTTCCTGCATCGTTGCGCTGTAAGACGTGCGGGTGCTATCTGCTCTGCTCTCACCTGGCTGTGCTAGATAGCAGTTCATGAAGTACTCGAACGTGTTAGTTTGCAACTTCCGCGTTTAACGCTGCTTTCAAAATAAAAGTACAAAAGCATCGAACGTTGCTTTTCCAAAAGTTGCCACTGGATAGTGGACAACTCATACTGAAGTTACCTATCAAATCAGTGTTCACATATATTTCCATGGTGAAAGATTAGTTCATATTGCCCACACAGCTCATATCTTTCCCTAGTTGTCTGTAAGACTTAGTAGGTGTTTGACGGAACTTGAAAGGGAGAGATGAGCTGTGTTGGTTGGCCCCATTTCCGAGAATGTGGGGGACCATCTCAGCAGTGTGTGCGAGAGCTGTCCCCTGAGAACAGGAGACAGAGCCAGGCAAGACCAAGGTCAATGGTCACGTAAAGGACTGTAGGGACTGTGGGAGAGACCAATACCACCTCTATAGGCTACTGCCTCTCTCTCTCTTAAACTCTCACACACACACATGCGTATGCGCGCACACACACACTCTTGTCTAAAGCATTTAGACTCTGTGCCCTGCTGTGGTCAGAGGTTTAAAAGTTTTGAAGAGAGTTCATCAATAGTCCAATCTCCAAGTTATTATGATTTATAAGAATGTGAAAAATGTATCCCTAGTAGTTCCAGCAGTGTTTTCTGTGGCTCTGGCCCACTTCAGGCTCAGTCACATCCCATTGGGCACAGACGTCTATTCAAAGTCTATTCCACGTTGGTTCAAAGTAACTTATTTAAATTACGTGGAAATAACGTTTCAAGCAGTATGAGTCCAGTGGGACACATGCCAATGAGAGTAAACACCAATCCGACATTTATGGGTTTGGGCTGCGGGTCGCGTTACCGCTGTAGAGTTGATGGTGGGCTGTGGTAGTATGGTATGCACCGGGGGACAAGAAAGGTAATATGTCATTCTCACATTGACTTGAGTTAGAGTAAGTGGTTGTCATGATGAATGGGAGCCTTGAGTAAAAGCCTCTAAGAGAGCTGTACACACACACACACACACACACACACACACACACACACACACACACACACACACACACACACACACAGGCAAGGTTGGGGCCGGCCAATATACTTTTACACTTTGTTTGTTTTACATGTCTGTCTTTCCTCATGACTCCACCTAAACATAATTCTCTCAGACTCCCTCTTAAGCGCTTTAGAGGGGATTAAGTAGTGTCCTACTACAGGGGTACAGTAAAGACTATTTGTAAAGAGTCCAGGGTGGGTTGTATGGATACAAATCTACCTGTCTGCACTATATAATACAGGTTGTTTCTCTGAGGTTAAGAGGGTTAACCTCTTAGCGCGCCGATCCCTTTAGCGGGATCGTTTTCAGAGCAAACATAACGCGCCAAATTCAAAATACATATTCGTAATACATATTCGTAATATTTAACTTCGATATACAAGTGTTGCATAGTGTTGCATAGCCATCAAAGCTCTGCTTCTTGGCAATATCACTGCGTTGTCAGATTTTAAAAAGGCTTTACGGTAAAGCACTACATTTGATTGTTTGAGGCTAGTACCTCACATATTTTCCACATTAGCATAAATTCATATCCAGCTCGGTTCTCAAAATATCCATATCACAGCTAATATAAATCGCTTACCTTTCAAATAACTTCTTCTGAGGTCTTCCCAAGTGTCCAAACAAGATAATCCATGGTTCTTTGTTAGAAAAAGTAAATAATTATATCCATAAATATCCGTTGTTTTTGGCACGTTACGTTCAGCTACTCCACCAAGCATTGTCAGTCTACTCACGCTTTTACAGTGAAGGGATCGCGTTCAAATTATACCTCTCATCTTTTCACAAACAAATCAAATATCATTAATAATGCATCCTTATGTATTCTTTTATGAATAATAGCGATCATATTTTACAAGAACGGTAAGTGAAACGTTAAAAGACTAAAAGAAAGTTGGTCGCGCTGTTCACGCTCGTGAACGTGCACGTCTGTTTACCTATTTTCCCTACCCGTAGTAATTCTCTCTCTCTAAGGATCTGGTCAGAGCTTTTTCCTCCATACCCTTTCCAGAGACTGTTGACATCTAGTGGAAGCCATAAGTACTGCAACCTCGGTCCTATTCCCCATAGAAAAATATTACATGGGCTTCAAATGAGAGGAGAGCCAAAGAAAAATAAATTCCGGACAGAAATTTCTCTGGTTTTTGCCTGCTAAATCTGTTCTGGAATAGCCACAGACTATATCTTAATGGTTTTATAAACTTCAGAGTGTTTCCTATCCAATAGTACTAAATATGTAAATATCCTAGTTTCTGGCCATGAGTGGTAGGCATTTAACTTTGGGCACGTCAGACAGGCGAAAATTCGGAAAATGGGACCCTAGCTGGAAGAGGTTTTAACAAATTTACTTTGAAACAAAAGTATACACCTCACACACATGGTTATGGGCTTAAAAAAAGAAGACACCTTTACCATATTAGATATAGAGTTGAAATGTATTCAATTTTGAGTTTGCATCCCAATATTACACTTTATATACATCACAGAAGACTAAAATATAACAGAACTTTTGAACATAGAAACACCAGATTTTTTACGTTTAAAAAATAATAATGTTTATTATATATGAAATTATGAGGGAATAGGGTGCCATTTGGGATGCAATTTTAGGAATAATTATTCTATCATTTCAGGCTTGGGATGTTTTGGGAAGTTCCCTGAGTCAGTAAATCAGCACTTTACACTTCATGATCTCTCTCTCTCTCTCTCTCTCTCTCTCTCTCTCTCTCTCTCTCTCTCTCTCTCTCTCTCTCTCTCTCTCTCTCTCTCTCTCTCTCTCTCTCTCTCTCTCTCTCTCTCTCTCTCTCTCTCTCTCTCTCTCTCTCCCCAGTCCCAGGCTCAGAGCCCCAGCAACAGTCTCACAGCCCTAGCCACAGTCTCACAGCCCCAGCAACAGTCTCACAGCCCTAGCCACAGTCTCACAGCCCCAGTCCTAGCCTCACAGCCCCAGCCACAGTCTTACAGCGGTGTGAAACATATTACTGTTACTCATACACCTCCACATTCCTTACCTTTACTGTAAACATATTTTACTACCTCATAAGCAGCACTGAAGCCCCATCCTAGTCAACATCAGGGGTACTGGTGACTGGTTGTTCTCATAAAAGTCCCTGTTTCATTAGTTTTGTTTTCCCCAGGGAGAGGGCTGTGATATGTTTGCCTTCACTTCAGTTTCCAGCCTTCTATCCAGCCCTCTATCCAGCCATGCTGCTCTCATTCTCTGCCCCAAACTGGTTATAGTTAGGTTACTCTGCCAAGATATATCTCACCCTACTAACGATGTCATGTAATGTCATGGTATGGCCTAGCTGGTTCAAATCCAACCACAAAGTGAGGAAACTCCCTGTCAACTGCATGCGTAGGGCAATGAAAAGTTCACTCCATCTCATTCTTTTATTAGTCTTATTATTCTGGCTCTTTCAAAGCATTGAGCATTACATTTGAGCAATCAAACCCGTTTATGTCCACAAAATTAAGCAATATGCCTTGACGCTTATTTTTCCAGATCAGAGTCTGGATGGATGTTTTTCACCAATGCATTAATATGGTTTTAACTTAGAAGTTCCTCCTATGAGGTCTCAGTAGTTATTTCAGACCAACCTTGAGGTGGCGGTAGTACGGTCGTTCCACCAATTTGGTGCCTTTTGAGAAGTGTAACTTTCAATTTTCGCCTAAAATGACATACCCAAATCTAACTGCCTGTAGCTCAGGCCCTGAAGCAAATATATGCATATTCTTGGTACCATTTGATAGGAAACACTTTGAAGTTTGTGGAAGTGTGCACGGAATGTAGGAGAATATAAAATATAATACAAAGAAAAAAACAACTGTTATTTTGTATTTGTTTTGTACCATCATCTTTGCAATGCAAGAGAATGGCCATAATGTATTATTCCAGCCCACATGCAATTTAGATTTTGGCCACTAGATGGAAGTAGTGTATGTGAAAAGTTTTAGACTGATCCAATGAACCATTGTGTTTCTGTTCCAAATGTTGTATCAAGTCTGCCAAATGTGCCTAATTTGTTTATTAATAACTTTTCATGTTCAAAATTGTGCACTCTCATCATACAATAGCATGGTATTCTTTCACTGTAATAGCTACTGTATTGGACAGTGCAATTAGATTAACAAGAATTTAAGTTTTCTGCCAATATCACATATGTCTATCCTGGGAAATGTTCTTGCTTCTTACAACTTCATGCTAATCACATTAGCCTACGTTAGCTCAACCGTCCCGTGGAAGGGACACCAATTCGAAGAAGTTTTAACAAGCGGTCATAAAGAGTATATGTTCAACTTAATAAAAAAACAAGTTTTTCCATCTCAAGATGGAATGTGCCAAATAAAGTAACAAGGTTGACCATAACAGGGTTGACCATAAAAGGGTTAGCCATAACAGGGTTGAGGATTTAATCTTAAATCAGCCATAAATCCCCTTGTGACAGGGGGAATGAAAGCTTGTGTGCAACAAGGGGAAATTGAATGCAAACTTAAAATAGAGTAACATTTTTCAAACTTTTCTAGCCTGCTTATCTATGGGTAACAGGGTTGACGTGTTATGCTTGACGGCACGTCAGTTTTCTACCACAAAACACCATCAAATGGCCAAAAATAGTAAAACCAACTCACCTGCTTCTACACGAGATTTTACTATTAGTTGTTAAAAGTTTATTTAAAAAAATACTTTTAAAATAATAGTTTCAACATATTCAAACGTGAGTTACAGTGGGGCAAAAAGGTATTTAGTCAGCCACCAATTGTGCAAGTTCTCTCACTTAAAAAGATGAGAGAGGCCTGTAATTTTCATCATAGGTACACTTCAACTATGACAGACAAAATGAGGAAGAAAAATCAAGAAAATCACATTGTAGGATTTTTAATGAATTTATTTGCAAATTATGGTGGAAAATAAGTATTTGGTCACATACAAACAAGCAATATTTCTGGCTCTCACAGACCTGTAACTTATTCTTTAAGAGGCTCCTCTGTCCTCCACTCGTTACCTGTATTAATGGCACCTGTTTGAACTTGTTATCAGTATAAAAGACACCTGTCCACAACCTCAAACAGTCACACTCCAAAGCTGTCAAAGGACACCAGAAACAAAATTGTAGACCTGCACCAGGTTGGGAAGACTGAATCTGCAATAGGTAAGCAGCTTGGTTTGAAGAAATCAACTGTGGGAGCAATTATTAGGAAATGGAAGACATACAAGACCACTGATAATCTTCCTCGATCTGGGGCTCCACGCAAGATCTCACCCCGTGGGGTCAAAATGATCACAAGAACGGTGAGCAAAAATCCCAGAACCACACGGGGACCTAGTGAATGACCTGCAGAGAGCTGGGACCAAAGTAACAAAGCCTACCATCAGTAACACACTACGCCGCCAGGGACTCAAATCCTGCAGTGCCAGACGTGTCCCCTGCTTAAGCCAGTACATGTTCAGGCCCGTCTGAAGTTTGCTAGAGAGCATTTGGATGATCCAGATGAGGATTGGGAGAATGTCATATGGTCAGATGAAACCAAAATATAACTTTTGGTAAAAACTCAACTCGTTGTGTTTGGAGGACAAAGAATGCTGAGTTGCATCCAAAGAACACCATACCTACTGTGAAGCATGGGGGTGGAAACATCATGCTTTGGGGCTGTTTTTCTGCAAAGGGACCAGGACGACTGATCCGTAAAGGAAAGAATGAATGGGGCCATGTATCGTGAGATTTTGAGTGAAACCCTCCTTCCATCAGCAAGGGCATTGAAGATGAAACGTGGCTGGGTCTTTCAGCATGACAATGATCCCAAACACACCGCCCGGCAACGAAGGAGTGGCTTCAGAAGAAGCATTTCAAGGTCCTGGAGTGGCCTAGCCAGTCTCCAGATCTCAACCCCATAGAAAATCTTTGGAGGGAGTTGAAAGTCCGTGTTGCCCAGCGACAGCCCCAAAACATCACTGCTCTAGAGGAGATCTGCATGGAGGAATGGGCCAAAATACCAGCAACAGTGTGTGAAAACCTTGTGAAGACTTACAGAAAACGTTTGACCTCTGTCATTGCCAACAAAGAGTATATAACAAAGTATTGAGATAAACTTTTGTTATTGACCAAATACTTATTTTCCACCATAATTTGCAAATAAATAAATTAAAAATCCTACAATGTGATTTTCTGGATTTCTTTTTCTCATTTCGTCTGTCATAGTTGAAGTGTACCTATGATGAAAATTACAGGCCTCTCTCATCTTTTTAAGTTGGAGAACTTGCACAATTGGTGGCTGACTAAATACTTTTTTGCCCCACTGTAAGTTCACGTAACAGGGTTGACCTTAAAATGATGTACAGATGACAATTAAATGCTAATCACATTAAATAAATAATAATCTTCAGAAACAACTTTGCCAAAGCATCAAAACAACAAGGACTTTACAGTGATGGTGAAACTTGGAGAAATCTTGGGGTTAAGTGGGTTAAAATCTTCCTAGAAGTGACACAGGGTTGACAGGGGGCTATTTTGACTCTTTAGCAAGTCATTATTGAATTATCAGTGTGGTCTATATTAAATGACACTTCATTTAATTAACAAGCTTTTAAAATGCAATGTTGTTGCGCAATTTTCACTTAAAATGTAAAATGATTACATGCTACAGGTGGCAAATTAAGGGCTAAACAGCAGCATGTGTGTCAGACGGTTTTGAACTCATTTTACACACGTCTAAAGCACGTTGTTTACTGGCTATTAATTCAACTTAGCTAGCATATCAATGCCAAACTGTCTCCACATGTGAAGCCTGAAACAACAGAGGCAGTCACACTGAAGACCGATTGATCAGACCTCCCAGGATGGAAGACAGAATTTTGAAAATATTGTATTTGATTGGGTGTAGTTTGATTGTATTGTAAGTGTACTTTATCAATGTGTTGTCTTCCAAGTAATACCAGTAATAACAGTGAAGTGAAGGTGTTCAGGCTCTTCTAACACTAAAATAAATGATTCTCAAGATGTGTTTGGTTTATGTGATAACATGGATATGTCCAGCTTGGACAGGACTGGGTCAGGTTTATCTGACCTATGGCCTATACCATTCTCCATACAGGAACAGCAACAGGGCTCTTTATTGTACTTCCTGGATGGTGGTTGAATTTAATGATCATACAGTAGACAATCCTCCTCCTCCTTACTGTACAATCAGGTCGGTGTGTTCCTCCTGGTTTCCGGTTGGGGTTGACTCTAGCCTCCTGAGCAAACAGCCTGAGTTGGATCTGCTGTACGTCTTCAGAAGGTCTGGAGGAGAGAGGAGCGTGTGTCCTCCTGGGCTCTCCCATCCTCCGCTTTGTGTCACTCCGGTCGAGGGTCTGGAGGGGGAAGAGACTGGTGGGGAGATGGGGGAAGTCACGTCCCAAGCCTGATTGTCCTGATTTTCTTATGTTTGAGCTCTTGATGAGATATCCTTGAGGATGGGGAGTATGCGCAGGGCGGTGCCCATGAGGGGTGTCACCACATCCTGTAGAGGCTACTGGGAGTAGAGAAAGGAAGACAGACAGACAGCTAAAAATTAGAGATCAAGGCAGAGAGAGAGAAAAACATAATTGCTTATATTCCTATTCTCTTTTCTTCTTTAGGATTTCAATATGAGTTTCACTTTGGAGTAAGTAGTAGAATTTGAGCCATTTGACCTATAAGCTATTATAAGTCTACATGTAAGATTTAGTCTGTGTTGTGCCAATGTATCTCCCACTGTGCCAAGGATTATTTAGTCAGCGGTCATTGCAAGGACCCTAAATCATGACCGGGTCATGTCACAGTACGTCTGAGCATTTTTTTCAACTTGACCAGAGCATCAGCATTTTAAACTGCCTTGACCGTAACCCACCACTTCAGAGGGCCGCTGTGGCCCAGCATGTAATTGTCTGTTTAGGCCCCCTACGGGGAGAAATGGATCTACTCTCTTTAAGCACTGGAATGTTTCATTCAAACAGGCGGAAGGGGAGGGTATGAATGAAAAAGGCTTTAGTGCTAATCCCAAATGATACATTGCCAAATTATTGCTGAATATAGCCTGCATTTACCATGAATAAGAGCTGCTTCAGCTGCTTCATTCAGCCTACATCAGTCAAGTTAATTCATCACTTTTCCGTCTCAGAAAATTCTACATTGAAGGGTGAGTTAGGGTGAGCTAAGCTTTATACAGACTTTACTAGGGTGATCTTTTGAACCTTGTATTTGTGAATGCATTAGGCAAATTATTGGTGAAAAATATACATTTCAAGCCTTAATGGATTATCGTTCTTTTTATAATCCCCTTTCTTGGTAGGATGTTAATCCAACTGAATTACCCTTTGGGATTTTTCCACTAATTAGAAGTATCTGATGAATAGCACAGCAGGGCAGTCTTCATTTTACATTCACAGCAGGGGCTCTGGGTACTGAAGGGTTGGTTATGAAAAGAGAGAAAATCCAAGTCTGATAAAATACTTAAAGGTCAACCGACTGGGGAAAGACTCACAGACTCACCGTCTTTCACACCCAAGGCTTTTATGAATATGTCTCAGTTTCTCCTTCAATTTTCCATCTCTTTCAATCTCTGATCTCTAATCTCTAATCTATTTCTCTCACTCATGTGGGCGTGGGCATGTGCACACACACACACACACACACACACACACACACACACACACACACACACACACACACACACACACACACACACACACACACACACACACACACACACACACACACACACACACACACACACACACACACACACACACACATACATACACAGACGCACACACACGCACACACAGTACTTGTACACGTACACAGCCCTGTGAAGCACTGTATCGCTCAACTGTCTTCCACTCCAAACACTTCGAAGCATGCCAGGCCTTTAGCTTTCTTTCTGCAGGTTCAAGTCAAAACGATGTGGGTTTGATCTGCTGTTAGGGAACCCCTCAGAGGCTTCAGTGCTGGTAGTGCTGAGAGTAATAATGATATTAACCAACATAGCTCAGCTGTGTGGCAAAAGCATACAGGATACCCGCTGGGTGCAAATTGAACCGCCTTTGCAGAGAAAATATGTCTCTTTTTATTTTGAATAGAAGTGCCAAAATATTATTAGTATCACATGATGGAGTGGGAGGATTGATTCCCAGCCCCCATAAGTGGCTCAACCAGCTGTTGTAGTCCCGCTGTGGTGAGCTATAGATGCTTTAACAAGGTGAAAATTCATAACAGCCTCAATGGTAGAGGATACTCTGAATGGTGACTGTACTCTGTCCACGTCAGGTAAACTATTGCATCACCCACCGGTGTAGTACTGTAACTAACTGTTACCATTGACAAATGTCCAAACCAAGCTTACTGTTGTCATAGAAAGCATATGCAATCATCACATTTTGTAAATCTCCTTTTGTGTGACTGCACATACACACGCATGAACGCACTCACACACAAACACACTCATACAAACACACTCACACTCTCTCTTAACATGCCATGACAGTCTGTCTTCCTGTCCCTGAGATGGACTGTAATAGTCTCCAGGCAGGATTTGTCCACTATGACTCTCTAGGGATGAGAGAAAGCAGAGGGCTGTCAACACAGCTACAAACCACACACTAAGACGGCCATACAATCACACCATTCAGCTCTCATCACACACATTCACACATACACATCATATACACACACTACCACTCTCAATGGCCCCTAACCACTCATACACACAAGTCTGTCTCAATGATCTTCATGGTGGGCCACCCTCTCACACACAGTTGGGTTAAGCGTAATTATAACACAAGCATTTATGAGCTGTATATTCCTTTATAAACAGTATGTTTGTAATTCCTGTCCCCAGGGAACTCCACATCTGTGGCCCTCTACCCCAGGGTGCAACAGCAGCTGTCTCTGGTTTGGGAAGAAGGGTTGTAACTCCTGCAGCTGACTGTCCAAACCCCCTCAAACACGCTATGAGACCTCCCTGGGCCTGCTCTTCTAACACACACCTTATCCTTCTGCTGGGCTGGGACAGTGGGCCAAGGACTGTTGTACAGTATCTACATCTGTACTGGTCATGAAACACACACACTATATTTATATATATATATACTTTTTTGTTGTTGTAGATTTTTTATTTTATTTGAATCTTTTCTTTTTATTTTTTGGGGGGGAATATTAAACATACAATCTACTTGCAATGATGCCACTCAACATTTACAATACATTCAGTCATCTAACAGACTCCCATCCAGAGTGAACCACATAAGCAACCAGGGTCAACAACCTGCTCAAGGGCACGCCGACAGATCTCCCTCAACGTCAATTATGGGAACCCGAACCAGCGACCTATCCGACACCGGCCCAAGCTCCCAACCGCCAGGCCACCAGCCCTCCAAGATTATTTTTACTTTATTATTTTTACTTTTTATCTTTGACGGTCATTCTATCTCCTGCCCAGCAACTCCACTCCCACTTGTCTATAATTCCACATCCCAACCCTCAACTTTCCTCAGCCCATCCCACCTATCTCTGCTGGCCACCCTCTTCAGATTTCTACGCACTTTTACTAAGAGTATTAGTATATTAGTAATTGACTGACCAGGTCTCTCCAGATCTCCCAACAATGCTATTTCTAGGGTACATTTTAATGAATGTTATGTCTTTTCAGCCCCAAATATTGTATGCCCCAAATATTCAACATTTTGTTGGTGGCAAGAATTTTAGCTGAAAGCACGAAGCCCTGAATCTTGTGTCGTTTTATATATCAGCCTGTACCATAGAATCGGTGCATCAAAAATCTCTTCCCAATCTGTATGGCGCAGCTGTCAACATCCTGGTCCTCAAATGAAACAGGTATGCTTTCCTATTTATGCTATTTTTATTCTTCCGCCATTTTTTATCCTTTATGTTAGGCAGACAGACCAGTTCCCTACCGCCTCCATCTGCCACCTGCCTCCTCCATTTTTGGGCTGGTGCTGTAATCAATTGGTTGTAATCTTGGATTGAGCATATCTTCCCATACAATTCTGATAACTCCATGAAAGACAACTCTACCATTCCAATTTACAATATAATTTAAAAACAAAATACCCTTTTCAGAATTTTTTTCCATAAATACATGTCTTTTATCAACCAGCACATTTGAGTTCAGCCACAACATTTGTTGTAATATTTGTTCTATCTTTTCAGGGGGATGAAATTGAAATTGTAACCAGCTTTGCAATGCTTGTTTGAAAAAGAGAGATACTTTTAAAAAGGTTTCATTTTCAAATAATCAAAAATGAGACATGGCATGAGCTTTTCTTAGTAATCTACTTGAGAACCCTTTAGGGTTTAACCTCTACGGGATCACCCCCCCCCCAATAACATTTCCCAGGACATAGACATGTCTTATATGGGCAGAAAGTTACATTCTTGTTAATCTAACTGCGCTGTCCAATTTACAGTAGCTATTAATGTGAGAAAATACCATTCTATTGTTTGAGGAGTGTGCACAACAATAAACAACTTTTATCAGGGCAATTGGTTTGATACACTCACCTCTGAAGGTAAATAATGTATTTACATTCAGTAATATTGCTCTGATTTGTCATCCTGTGGGTCCCAGAAATAAAATGTAGCATTGTTTTGTTTGATAAAATAATTTTTTATATTCAAATGTAGGAACTGGGTTCTACAGTTGTGAAGGTCAGTGTATTTTCTGTCATCATTTATTACATTCCTGGGAGTGTGTAAACTTAAATTCATTATTACCATATCATTTTTGTATGTTCTCTATAGTTATGTACTTGAAAATGTAACAATTGACCAATTTGGTACATTTGGACAGACTTGATACAACATTTTGAACAGTAATGCAATGGTTCATTGGATCAGTATAAAACTTTGCACATACGCTGCTGCCATCTAATGACCAAAATCTAAATTGCGCCTAGACTCCTAAATGATAGAGGCGACTATAGGATGCTGGCCTTCTAGGCAGAGTTGCAAAGAAAAAGCCATCTCTCAGACTGGCCAATGAAAAGAAAAGATTAAGATGGGCAAAAAGAACACAGACACTGGACAGAGGAACTCTGCCTAGAAGGCCAGCATCCCGGAGTCACCTCTTCACTGTTGACATTGAGACTGGTGTTTTGCGGGTACTATTTAACTTCTTAGGGAGCGGCAGCAGAGGTGACGGTTTTGGAGAGTCTGGCGTGCCCAAAGTAAAATGCCTGCCAATCAGGCCCAGAAAATAGGATATGCACATAATTAGTACTGTGCGTATAACAGAACTGATATAGCAGGAAAGAACCCGAGGAATTTCTGTCCAGATTTTTTTTTTTTTCGTGGACATTTCCTCTTTTCCATAGGATTCCTATTGAAATACATGGATTTTAGCTCCTAGATTGCAGTACCTATGGCTTCCACTAGATATCAACAGTCTCTGGACAGTGTTTGGAGGCTTTAGCACTGAACAGAACCATACAGAAGAATAATTACTGAGGGAAGCAGAAATGTCAACAACATTTTCCGGGCACGAGAACGTGAGCGCGCTCCACTTTATTTTCAGGTGACTCGACGGTGGTTTTTCTGAACATAACTCGCCAACCAAACAGAGATTTATGGATATAATAAATTACTTTTTCTAACAAAAGAACCATTGGATGTCTTCGTTGGTTTTGAAAGGTAATTGATTTATTTTAGCTCTTCTATGGGTTTTGTGTGACCCGCGCTGGATATGAATTTATGCTAATGCATAAAATATATTTGGTGCTATCCTCAAACAATCAAATGTTGTGCTTTCGCCGTAAAGCCTTTTTGAAATCGGACAACACTGTGATATTGCCAATAATCAGAGCTTTTGATGACTATGCAACACTTGTATATTGATGAATGTTTAATAATTCAACTTTTGGATTTTGAATTTGGCGCCTTACATTTCACCGGGTAGTTTCGGGAGCGGACCGCTAGCGCGCCGGGAGTTAATCAGTGCAATCTTTCCATAAATAGACAGGTATTTTCCTCTCTATGGTTGCAGGATCTTGTCAATTTTTACTTGTGTTCTATTGAAATTAATTGTGGAGAGCTCATTTATTGCCACGACTTCCGCTGATGTCGGTCCCTCTCCTTGTTCGGGCGGCATTCGGCGGTCGACGTCACCGGTTTTCTAGCCATCGTTGATCCACTTTTCATTTTCCATTGGCTTTGCCTATGTTTTACACACCTGGTTTCAATCCCACAATTACTTGTTCATTATTTAACCCTCTGTTCCCCATGTTTGTTTGTGAGTGTTTGTTTATTGTATTGCGGTCCGTTACTGTGGGCTTGGCTATATTTTGTCATGTATAGTGATTATTCTTTGAGTAAATTGTTATTATTACTCATATCTGCTGTCCTGCGCCTGACTCCTCTACACCAGCATCACACACGCATTACAGAACCACTCACCAGACGAATGGAGTCAGCAGGAGCAGACGCCCTCCCTGCAGCGGTAGAGGAACGCGTCCAGCAGCACGCGACCATGTTGCAATGTCTGGATCGCGTGCTGCAGACAATGGATCATTGGGAGAGAGAAGGAGGTCTTCCAGCGCCCTCCGCAAGGCAATCAAACAATCAAACTACTTTGTCAGTATAGAGACAAAGTAGAGTCACAATTCAGACACGAGAGGAATGTGGCAGGGTCTACAGTCAATCACGGACTACAAAAAGAAAACCAGCCTCGTCACGGACCACGATGTCCTGCTCCCAGACAAACTAAACAACTTCTTTGCTCGCTTTGAGGACAATACAGTGCTACCGACATGGCCCGCTACCAAAACCTGCGGGCTCACCTTCACCGCAGCCAACGTGAGTAAAACATTTAAATGTGTTAACCGTCGCAAGGCTGCCGACCCAGATGGCATCCCTGGCCGTGTCCTCAGAGCATGCGCAGACCAGCTGGCTGGTGTGTTTACGGACATATTTAATCAATCCTTATCCCAGTCTGCTGTTCCCACATGCTTCAAGAGGGCCACCATTGTTCCTGTTCCCAAGAAAGCTAAGGTGACTGAGCTAAATGACTATCGCCCTGTAGCACTCACTTCACTCATCATGAAGTGCTTTGAGAGACTAGTCAAGGATCATATCACCTCCATCCTACCAGACACCCTAGACCCACTCCAATTTGCTTACCGTCCCAATAGGTCCACAGATGACTCAATCGCAATCACACTGCACACTGCCCTAACCCATCTGGACAAGAGGAATACCTATGTAAGAATGCTGTTCATCGACTACAGCTCAGCATTTAACACCATAGTACCATCCAAATTCATCATTAAGCTCGAGACCCTAGGTCTCGACCCAGCCCTGTGCAACTGGGTCCTGGACTTCCTGACGGGACGGCCCCAGGTGGTGAGGGTAGGAAACAACATCTCCACCTTGCTGATCCTCAACACTGGGGCCCCACAAGGGTGCATTCTCAGCCCTCTCCTGTACTCCCTGTTCACCCATGACTGCGTGGCCAAGCACGCCTCCAACTCAATCATCAAGTTTGCTGACAACACTACAGTGGTAGGCTTGATTACCAACAACGACGAGACGGCCTACAGGGAGGAGGTGAGGGCCCTCGGAGTGTGGTGTCAGGAAAATAACCTCACACTCAACGTCAACAAAACCAAGGAGATGATCGTGGACTTCAGGAAACAGCAGAGGGAGCACCCCCCCCTATCCACATCGACAGGACAGTAGTGGAGAAGGTGGAAAGTTTTATGTTCCTCGCGAACACATCACGGACAAACTGAAATGGTCCACCCACACAGACAGCGTGGTGAAGAAAACGCCCTCCAGGACACCTACACCACCCGATGTCACAGGAAGGCCAAAAAGATCATCAAGGACAACAACCAACCGAGCTACTGCCTGTTCAGCCCGTTATCATCCAGAAGGCGAGGTCAGTACAGGTGCATCAAAGCTGGGACCGAGAGACTGAAAAACAGCTTCTATCTCAAGGTCATCAGACTGTTAAAAACCACCACTAACATTGAGTGGCTGCTGCCAACATACTGACTTAAATCTCTAGCCACTTTAAATAATAGAAAATTGGATGTAACAAATGTATCACTAGCCACTTTAAACAATTTTGTATATAATGTTTACATATCTGACATTACTCATATCAAATGTATACACTGTACTCTATACCATCTACTGAATCTTGCCTATGCCGTTCGGCCATCGACTCAAATCTCTAGCCACTTTAATAATTAAAAAGTGGATGTAATAAATGTATCACTAGCCACTTTAAACGATGCCATTTATACAATATTTACATATCCTATACTACTCATCTCACATGTATATACTGTACTATATACCATCTACTGCATCTTGCCTATGCCGGTCAGCCATCGCTCATCCATATATTTATATGTACATACTCGCATTCATTCCTTTACACTGTGTGTATAAGGTAGTTGTTGTGAAATTGTTAGATTACTTGTTAGATACTACTGCATGGTCGGAACTAGAAGCACAAGCATTTCGCTACACTCGCATTAACATCTGCTAACCATGTGTATGTGACAAATACAATTTGATTTGATTTGACTAAATTACCACCCCATCGACGGGGAGATTGTGCGATAAATATCCTGGTAGACGCAGCACTTCCCAGGAGTCACGTGTATTCTCTGTCCCACGAAGAGACGGCAGCTATGGAAACACATGTCTCCGAATCTTTGGGGCAGGGATACATTCGGCCCTCCACTTCACCTGCCTCCTCGAGTTTATTTTTTGTGAAGAAGAAGGATGGAGGTCTGCGCCCCTGTATTGACTATCGGGGTATCAATCAGATCACTGTAAGGTACAGCTACCCGCTGCCTCTCATAGCCAGTGCGATCGAGTCAATGCACGGGGTCCCTCTCCTTGTTCGGGCGGCATTCGGCGGTCGACGTCACCGGTTTTCTAGCCATTGTCTATCCACTTTTCATTTTCCATTGGCTTTGTCTATGTTTTACACACCTGGTTTCAATCCCACAATTACTTGTTCATTATTTAACCCTCTGTTCCCCCATGTTTGTTTGTGAGTGTTTGTTTATTGTATTGCGGTCCGTTACTGTGGGCTTGGCTATATTTTGTCATGTATAGTGATTATTCTTTGAGTAAATTGTTATTATTACTCATATCTGCTGTCCTGCACCTGACTCCTCTACACCAGCATCACACAGATGCATTACATTTATATATTTTCTGATATGAATACCAAGTATGTCTACTTCACCATCTGCCCATTTTATAGGTAAACTGCAGGTGATGTAAAAGTTGTGTTTTTTACAGATCCAATACATAGTATTGTAGACTTTTAGTCCAGAGAGTTCAGAAAAGTTATCTAGATCTTCAATGAGATATTACAGGGATCTAGCTTCCAGATTTAATATAAAACTTTTTTATTCATCAGCATACATGGACACCATTGTTTTCAAGCCTTGGATTTCTAATCCTCTAATGTAGTTGTTTGATCTGATTTAAATATCTGGCATTTTGATGTCCGTAACGAATAGATATGGTGTCAGCAGACACCCTAGTTTAACTCCTCTTGACAATTCAAAACTATTTACTATTTTACACCTGGGGTTGATATACATTACTTTTACCCGTTTTATAAGAGACTCACAGAAATTGAAAATATCCAGGCATTTATGAATAAAATCCAGTCTTACTTTATCAAAAGGACGTCATTGTATACAGTCGGAGGTTTACATACACCTTAGCCAAATACATTTGCCACAACTTTGGAAGTATGCTTGGGGTCATTGTCCATTTGGAAGACCCATTTGCAACCAAGTTTTAACTTCCTGACTGATGTCTTGAGATCTTGCTTCAATATATCCACATCATTTTCCTCCCTCATGATGCCATCTATTTTCTGAAGTGCACCAGTCACTCCTGCAGCAAAGCACCCCCACAACATGATGCTGCCACTCCCGTGCTTCACGGTTGGGATGGTGTTCTTCTGCTTGCAAGTCTCCCCCTTTTTCCTCCAAACATAATGATGGTCATTATGGCCAAACAGTTATATTTTTGTTTCATCAGACCAGAGGACATTTCTCCAAAAAGTGGATGTCTTAACCGACTTGCCAAAACTATAGTTTGTTAACAAACAGGCCTGTTTTCTTCAATGTTTCATGTTGTTCTATTATTTCTAGTTGTCGTATATTATCTCCGATGTATCATTCATGTAAAGAAACCTGTCTGATCAGGATGAACAATACCTGGTAAAACCTTTTTAATTCTGAGTGCTATGCATTTCGCTAGTATTTTTGCATCACATTGAACATTGAAGTGTAATAGGCCTACAGTTTCTTAGATAGACTGGATCTTTATATTTGCCATCTGGGTCTTGTTTTTATAATAGTGAAATCAGACCTTCCTGCTGAGTACCTGACAGACTACCATTTCTATAGGAGTAGTTAAAACAAGCTATTAATGGAGCATTGAGTATGTCAAAAAGGCTTGATATACCTGTCACACCCTGATCTGATTCACCTGTCTTTGTGCTTGTCTCCACCCCCGCTCCCCCCCCCCCCCAGGTGTCGCCCATCTTCCCCATTATCCTCAGTGTATGTATACCTTGTGTTCTCTGTTTGTCTGTTGCCAGTTCGTCTTGTCTCATCAAGCCTACCAGCGGTTTTGCCGTACTCCTGTTTTTCTCTAGTCCTTGTTTCCTAGTTTTCCCAGTTTTGACCATTTCTGCCTGCCCTGACCCTGCCTGCCATTCTGTACCTTGTGACACTGCCCTGGATTACTGACCTCTGCCTTCCTTTACTCTGAGCCTGCCTGCCGTTTTGTACCTGTTGGACTCTGCTCTGGCTTACTGACCTCTGCCTGCCCTTGACCTGTCGTTTGCCTGCCCCCTGTTTTTGTAATAAACTTTTGTTACTTCGAACTGTCTGCATCTGGATCTTCTCCTGAGGTGTGATAGTACGAACTGTCCATGACAGACCCTGCAGACTCAGACCAGCTCCGCAACGCCGTCTCCTCCCAAGGAGCCTTCATTGGAAGGCACGAGGAGTTGCTTTGTGGTCTTATGGAGGGGTTCCAGACCTTAGCCGAATGCAATGAAAGCGCGTTGAACACATTGCTGGAGCAATTCAGCAGGTTTTCTGTCAGGCAGCCTACCACGACAGAAACCTCCCAGCCCCTCAGTAAACCGGCTGTAAACCCACTTACCTCCCCCGGAACCCTTCGCTTTAGAGTCGGGAACATGTCAGGCATTTCTCGCTCAGTGTTATCTCATCTTTGAGCTGCAGCCCTCCTCCTTCCCCTCGGACCACTTGAAGATAGCATACCTAATCATGCTCATGTCTTGGAGGGCTCTTGCCTGGGCTATGGCAGTATGGGAACGACAGTCGGCCGTATGCTTCAGTCTGGAGGAGTTTGTGGCGGGGGTGAAGAATGTTTAGATTCTCCATTGTCCAGGAGAGAGGCTGCCCGGAAGTTTCTCCAGCTTCGGCAAGACTCACGCAGTGTAGCAGAAAATGTGGTAGATTTCCACACGTTGGCAGCTGAGAGTGCCTGGAACCCGGAATCACTGTTCGACATGTTCCTGCACTAATTATCGGAGGAAGTTAAGGATGAGCTAGCAGCCCAGGAACTACCAACGGATCTCGACTCGCTCATCGCCTTGACCATCCGGATCGATGGGCGGCTACGGGAACATAAAAAGGAGAGGAGGTCCGATTACTCTAGCCTGCCCAAGGATTCCACCTCACCTCCGAGGCATCCCGGAAGTCCCTGGCGTCTCCATTTCCGCGAGAACCCGAGGCTACCCAAGTTCCCCCAAGAGTCTCCGAAGTCTGCCGATTCACCTCTTCCCCAGCCGATGCAACTAGGCAGAGCTAGGCTGTCTGCAGCTGAATGTTTACACAGGCTTCACACAAAGAGTTGCCTATATTGCGGGACTATTGGTCACTCCACTTACTTGCACCCCTCTCCATGCCATTCTGCTGTGGGTGAACCAGTTGAGATCTCTCCTGATTCTAATCGACTCTGGAGCCGATTAAAATTGTATGGATGCTACCCTGGCATCTGAGCTGGGCATCCCCACTTAGCCCCTCTCCATTCCCATGGACGTTAGAGCACTGGTTGGGCTGCCTATAGGCCGGGTCACCAATAATACCTCTCCCATCAACCTACGAGCGTCAGGCAACCACAGCGAGGCTATCCAATTCATGCTAATTAAGTCTCCGTGGATTTAGGATTATCTTGGCTCCAGCGACACAATCCCCTCATTGACTGGACTGCTGGTGCCATCATGGGCTGGAGCCCCTTCTGCCACGCCCATTGCCTGAAGTCAGCACAGCTTGCCCGGGGATGTCTTCCTGTGGGCCTTGAAGTATCCCCGCACCTCTCCGCCATTCCCGCAGAGTACCAGGACCTCCGGGTGGTTTGATCCCTATGACTGTGGGATCGACCTTCTCCCAGGCACCACACCACACTACCCCGGGGACGACTGTACTCTCTGTCGGGTCCAGAGACCAAGGCTATGGAGACCTACATAGAGGATTCCCTAGCTTCAGGGTGTATCCGTCCTTCTTCCTCCCACGCCGGCGCAGGGTTCTTCTTTGTGGAGAAGAAAGACAAAACCTTGCGCCTGTGCATCGACTACCGGGGCCTCAATGACATCACGGTTAAGAATCGCTACCCGCTACCACTCATCGACTCGGCCTTCGAGCCGCACGAGGGGGCCACCATTTTCTCCAAGTTTGACCTTTCGGAACGCTTACCACCTGATGTGGATACGGGAAGGGGATGAGTGGAAGACTGCCTTCAAAACGGCCAGCGGTCACTACGAATATCTGGTCATACCATTTGGTCTTACCAACACTCTAGCTTTGTTCCAGGCCCTGGTCAATTCATGGTGGAGGCCGACACTTCAGACAACGGAGTGGGGGCTGTCCTGTCCTAGCGTTCTGCCCTGGACCTCAAGTTACATCCCTGCGCGTTCTTCTCTCATCGTCTTAACGCCACAGAGAGTAATTACGATTTGGGGAATCGAGGGCTTCTCACGATGAAGATGACGTTGGAGGAGTGGAGGCACAGGTTGGAGGGTGCAGAACATCCTTTCATTGTGTGTACGGATCACAAGAACCTGGAATATCTCTGCAACGCCAAGCGTCTCAATTCCAGGCAAGCTAGGTGGGCCCTGCTTTCCACCCGGTTTAGCTTCTCCCTCTGGCCTTTGTGCGAAAACACTTTTGGTGGCCTACCATGTCCCCTAATGTCTCC
Source organism: Brachymystax lenok tsinlingensis (assembly GCA_030435695.1). Classification (NCBI taxonomy): domain Eukaryota; kingdom Metazoa; phylum Chordata; class Actinopteri; order Salmoniformes; family Salmonidae; genus Brachymystax; species Brachymystax lenok. The sequence continues at coordinate 25,344,244 of CM059785.1, forward strand.
ATGTTCGCCGGCACCTGCATGATATGTGCGCAGAACAAGACTCCTCTGCAAGCTCCGGCTGGTCTCCTTCAACACTTCCTGTCCCTCACTGTCCCTGGTCTCACATATCCCTGGACTTTGTCATGGGTCTCCCCCCGTCTGATGGCAACACCATCATCCTGACAGTAGTGGACCAGTTTTCCAAAGCCGCCGATTTCATTCCCCTCCTCAAGCTACCCTCTGCCAAAGAGACAGCCCAGCTCATGGTGCAGCACGTCTTCCGGATCCATGGACTCCCGGTGGACTTGTTCTCTGACCGGGGTCCTCAGTTCTCGTCCCAGTTCTGGAAGGCATTCTGCACTCATTGGGTCATCGGCTAGCCTGTCCTCCGGGTTCCACCCTCAGTCTAACGGCCAGTCGGAGCGAGCCAATCAAGACCTGGAGATGACTCTTTGCTGCCTTGTCTCCGCCAACCCCACCACCTGGAGCTAGCAACTTGTGTGGGTTGAATACAGCCACAACACCCTCCCCTGCTCTGCTACTGTTCTCTCACCTTTTGAGTGTTCCCTGGGTTATCAGCCCCCGCTCTCCCTGGAGAAAGAGGAAGAGGTCGGCATACCCTCGGCCCAGATGTTCATCCACTGCTGTCACCGTACCTGGAAAAGAGCCCGGTCGGATCTTCTCAAGACCACCTCCAGGTATCGACGACAAGCGGACTGCCATCGGACCCCGGCTCCCCGCTATCGTCTCGGACAGAGGGTATAGCTGTCCACTCAAGATATGCCCTTCTGGGTGGAGTCCAGCAAACTTTCCCCCCTTTTTATTGACCCTTTCACCATCTCCAAGATTCTTATCCCCTCTGCTGTTCGTCTTCTGTTGCCCTGCACCCCCATATACATCCCACTTTTCATGTGTCTAGGATTAAACCTGTCTCACAGCCCTTTGTCTCCTATGATCCTGCCTGCTTGACCATACAGCCTACCCTGACCTCGAGCCTGTCTGCCCCCCTGTACCTTTCGGACTGACCTGGTTAATGAACTTCTGCCTGTACTCAACCTGCCTATTGCCTGCCCCTTATATTCAAATAAATATCAGAGACCCAAACCATCTGCCTCCTGTGTCTGCATCTGGGTCTCGCCCTGTGACGTTATAGCCTGACCTTGACCTGTCGTTTGCCTGCCCCCTGTTATTGTAATAAACTTTTGTTAATTCAAACTGTGTGCATCTGGTTCTTCTCTTGAGACGTGATAATACCTCTACCTGTATGTCATCAAGCCCTGGGGGTTTTCCAGACTGAAAGGATTTAATAGCCTCAAAAAGTTATTCCTCTGTAATTTGACCTTGACACTGATCTTTTTGTACATTTGTTAATTTCCCATTTTTTTATTTGGAAAGAATTCCTTACAGTAATCGTCATTCAGAGGGTGAGGATGAGACGGAAAAGAAAACATCTGCTACAAATATTTAGCTTCCTCTTTTAAAATATAATTTGGAGAATCATAGATAGAATCCGTCTTTAGTAGCGAGTTTCTGCAAATTATTTTTGGCAGCGTTTCAGTGTTGGGGATTCAGGAAGAATTTGGTGCATTTTTCTCCATATTCCATCCAGTTTGCTTTATTCTTGCAATAGATTACATTAGATCGTTCTTGGATAAGTTACTCCAGTTCTTTTTGTTTTTCCTCTAACTTATTTTGTATCTCTGTAGTATATTTTTATTGCTGTCTACCTTTACTATTACCTAATATATTTCCCTTGGTAGTCTTGTCTCTTTAGACAGAAACTGCTTTTTTATAATTGATGGAAATTGAATGGCCTCTGAAAGTCCATTTAAAGGTATCCCAAACAATAAGGGGATTTGCTGAACCTGTACTGTACTGGAAAAATTCACACACAAAATGAATCTGCTAGGCCAAAGCATGTCTTCTACCCTAACACATGATACACACACCATATCCATCTGCAGGGAGAAGGGGTGGGATGGAATACAGTGTGTGTGTGTGTGTGTGTGTGTGTATGGTGTGGTGTGGAGGGAAAACACTTATCTCTGCCTGCACCCTGTAGAGGTGAAGTACTGTACAGTTCACTCTGCTCTACTCTCTGGTGGAATCATCACCATGGACACCACTGCATGACTGCTGTTATCAGAGGAAATTGCCTGTTAAAGTAGAGAGGTCCTCCGCAAGTTTTTCCAACCCCTAAACACACACACACTTCCTGACAATGGCTCCCTTTTTCAAATTATCCAGAGAATAGACGGAAGCAAGAGCGTTGGTGTGATGGCTGATGACCCTCAGGAGAGACTCAGTGAGACGTAAGGGAGCGCTCAACAAACAATGCTTGTATTATGACTCAGGCCCTGCTGTGTGTCTGCCCCAGTGTTTTCATTTGCCATATATTCAATCTAAGCCTACTAGAAAGTGTGTGCCCTGAGGCCTGGAGGGAAGCAAAAGTAATTCCACTTCCCAAGAATAGTAAAGCCCAGTTTACTGGCTCAAATAGCCGACCAATCAGCCTGTTACCAACCCTAAGTAAATTTGGAAAAAATTGTGTTTGACCAGATACAATGCTATAAACAAATTGACAACAGACTTTCAGCACGCTTATAGGGAAGGACATTCAACAAGCACGGCACTTACACAAATTGTTGATTGGCTGTGAGAAATTGACGATAAAAAGATTGTGGGAGCTGTTTTGTTAGACTTCAGTGCGGCTTTTGACATTGTCGATGATAGTCTGCTGATGGAAAACCTTATGTATTATGGCTTTACACCCCCTGCTATATTGTGGATAAAGAGTAACCTGTCTAACAGAACACAGAGGGTGTTCTTTAATGGAAGCCTTTCCAACATAATCCAGGTAGAATCAGGAATTCCCCAGGCCAGCTGTCTAGGCCCCTTACCTTTTTCAATCTTTACTAATGACATGCCGCTGGCCTTGAGTAAAGCCAGTGTGTCTGTGTATGTGGATGACTCAACACTATACACATCAGCCACTAAGGCAATAGAAAGTTGCTGCAACACTTAACTACTTACGGAGTGGTGGGGCGCTAGCAAGGAAGAAGCCACTGCTCCAAAACCGCCATAAAAAAGACAGACTACGGTTTGCAACTGCACATAGGGACAAAGATCATACTTTTTTGAGAAATGTCCTCTGGTTTGATGAAACAAAAATATAACTGTTTGGCAATAATGACCATCGTTATGTTTGGAGGAAAAAGGGGGAGGCTTGCAAGCCGAAGAACACCATCCCAACCGTGAAGCATGGGGGTGGCAGCATCATGTTGTGGGGGTGCTTTGCTGCAGGAGTGACTGGTGCACTTCACAAAATAGATGGCATCATGAGGGAGGAAAATGATGTGGATATTGAAGCAACATCTCAAGACATCAGTCAGGAAGTTAACAAAGAGCTGCAGTTAGTTTCAGAATGGGTGGTAAGGAATAAGTTAGTCCTAAATATTTCCAAAACTAAAACCATTGTATTTGTGAAAAATCATTCACTAAACCATAACGCTCAACTAAATCTTGTACTAAATAATTTGGAAATTGAGCAAGTTGCGGTGTATAAACTGCTTGGGGTAACCCTGGATTTTAAACTGTCATGGTCAAAACATGTTGATACAACAGTAGCTAAGATGGGGAGAAGTCTGTCCGTAATAAAGAGCTACTCTGCCTTTTTAACAACACTATCAACAAGGCAGGTCCTACAGGCTCTAGTGTTGTCACACCAGGACTACTGTTCAGTCATGTGGTCAGGTGCCACAAAGAGGGACATCGGAAAATTACAATTGGTACAGAACAGGGCAGCACGGCTGGCCCTTTAATGTACACAGAGAGCTAACATTAATAATATGTATGTACATCTCTTATGGCTCAAAGTGTAGGAGAGACTGTCGAAGGAGAGACTTCATCACGACTTGTTTTTGTAAGATGTGTTGACATGCAGAACGCACAAGGTATCTTTTTTAAACTACTAGCACACAGCTCGGACACCTATGCATACCCCACAAGACATGCCACCAAAGGTCTCTTCACAATCTCCAAGTCCAGAATAGAATATGGGAGGCTCAATGTACTACACAGAGCCATGGATACATGGAACTCAATTCCACATCAGCTAACTGATGCAAGCAGCAGTATAATTAGATTTTATAAAATGATAAAAATACACATTAAATGTATTGGGTAAAGTGTTATGAAATGTTATGTCATGTAATATATTAAATTGTATATAACTGCTTTAATGTTGCTGGACCCCAGGAAGAGTAGCTGCTGCCTTGGGTATCCTTAATAAATACAAATACAAATTCGGTCATTAAATATCCTGTAAGGTATTTTTTCTGCTTTTAGACTCATTTTCCTCCTGCTGGTTGGCAGTATAAAGGCTAATATTGACTTTGTTGATGTATTTTTGTTTGGGAAAGCTGAAGGCTTTGGGTCAGCCTGACCACGGCGAGCTGGCTGGCAAAGGGAGCTAGCCAAGATCCAACATTTATAACTGGCTAATACTGGACTCCAATTATATAGCTCCTCTCATCAAGCCTTAGAGTGCTCTGTAATGTCTGTGGGGGGAACTCACCTGATCCATTGCATATATGATATGTACAGTAGCATTAGCACCTATTTCCCCTGTTCCTGTGGACTGAGGGACACTGAAACAGGGAGGAAGTCATCATAATACATTGGACACTACAGATACTGGGCTCTGTCCTCTCATATCCATCTTGTGTCGTGTGTGTGTGTGTAGCTGTGTTTTATGGCAGCGGTGTAAACAGTATCAATGAAAGAGGAAAGGGAGAGGTTAATAGGCAGAAAGCTTCCCAGGAGCTTCCACTCTAATCAATGAGCAGGAACTGAACTTTGACTAAACACAACAGTCCTAACCCATATTTTTATACAGTTGAAGTCGAAGGTTTACATACACCTTAGCCAAATATATTTAAACTCAATTTTTTCACAATTCCTGACATTTAGTCCTTGTAGAAATTCCTTGTCTTAGGTCAGTTAGGATCACCACTTTCTTTTAAGAATGTGAAATGTCAGAATAATAGTAGAGAGAATGATTTATTTCAGCTTTTATTTCTTTCATCACATTCCCAGTGGGTCAGAAGTTTACATACACTCACTTAGTATTTGGTAGCATTGCCTTTAAATTGTTTAACTTGGGGCAAACGTTTCGGGTAGCCTTCCACAAGCTTCCCACAATAAATTGGGTGAATTTTGGCCAATTCCTCCTAACAGAGCTGATGTAACTGAGTCAGGTTTGTAGGCCTCCTTGCTCGCACACGCTTTTTCAGTTCTGCCCACAAATGTTCTATAGGATTGAGGTCAGGGCTTTGTGATGGCCACTCCAATACCTTGCCTTTGTTGTCCTTAAGCCATTTTGCCACAATTTTGTAAGTATGCTTGGGGTCATTGTCCATTTGAAAGACACATTTGCGACTAAGCTTTAACTTCTTAGGGAGCGGCTGCCGAGGAGACGGTTTTGGAGAGTCTGGCGTGCCCAAAGTAAAATGCCTGCCATTCAGGACCAGAAAATAGGATATGCACATAATTAGTACTATTGGATAGGAAACACTCTGACGTTTCTAAAAGTGTTCAAATAATGTATGTGGGTATAACAGAAGTGATATAGCAAGCGAAAACCAGAGGAAAATCCATACGGATTTGCTGTTTTTTTTGTAAATGACCTTTTTCTCCTTGTGCCTATTCATTTCTCTGTTTTGTAGGACTGAGACTGCAGTACCTATGGCTTCCACAGGATGTCAACAGTCTTTAGACAAGGTTTCAAAACCATAGGGCTAAAGGGAACCATATAGAAGAAGATTTACTGAAGGAAGTGGAAATGAGAAATACTTTTTCGTTCACGAGAACGAGAGCACTCCTCACTTTATTTTACTTTCTTATCAGTCAGGCTACAATCCGGTTGAAATATTATAGTAAATATACATAAAATGATACCTAAGGAAACCTAAGAAACCTAAGAAAAATGATGTTTGATTTGTTTGGAGAAATATGATAGGTATAATTTGAAGGCGTTCTCTTCACGGTTCTATGGGCGACTCGACGGTGGATTTTATGAACATAACGTGCCAACCAAACTGAGATTTATGGATATAATAAATTACTTTTTCTAACAAAAGACGCATGGATTGTCTTCGTTGGACACTTGGGAAGCCCTCAGCAGAAGTTCATCAAAAGGTAAGGGATTTTATATTAGCGATGCGTTTTGTGAGACCCGCGTTGGTTATGGATTTATGCTAATGCATAAAATATGAGAGGGGCTATCCTCAAACAATCAAATGTTGTGCTTTCGCCGTAAAGCCTTTTTGAAATCTGACAACGCTGTGATATTGCCAAGAATCAGAGCTTTTGATGACTATGAATGTTTAATAATTCAACTTTTGGATTTTGAATGTGGCGCCCCACTGCTCCCTAAGTAGTTAACTTCCTGACTGATGTCTTGAGATGTTGCTTCAATATCCACATAATTTTCCTCCCTCATGATGCCATCTATTTCATGAAGTGCACCAGTCCCTCCTGCAGCAAAGCACCCCCACAACAGGATGCTGCCACCCCCCGTGCTTCACGGTTGGGATGGTGTTCTTCAGCTTGCAATCCCCCCCCCTTTTTCCTCCAAACATAACGATGGTCATTATGGCCAAACAGTTCTATTTTTGTATCATCAAACCAGAGGACATTTCTCAAAAAAGTATGATCTTTGTCCCTATGTGCAGTTGCAAACCATAGTCTGGCTTTTTTTATGGCGGTTTTGGAGCAGTGGCTTCTTCCTTGCTGAGCGGCCTTTCAGGTTATGTCGATATAGGACTCGTTTTTCTGTGGATATAGATACTTTTGTACCTGTTTCCTCCAGCATCTTCACAAGGAGCTTTGCTGTTGTTCTGGGATTGATTTTCACTTTTTGCACCAAAGTACGTTCATCTCTAGGAGACAGAACACGTCTCCTTCCTGAGCGGTATGACGGCTGCGTGGTCCCGTGGTGTTTATACTCGCGTACTATTGTTTGTACAGATGAACGTGGTACTTTCAGGCGTTTGGAAATTGCTCCCAAGGATGAACCAGACTTGTGGAGGTCTACAATTGTTTTTCTGAGGTCTTGGCTGATTTCTTTTGATTTTCCCATGATGTCAAGCAAGGAGGCACTGAGTTTGAAGGTAGGCCTTGAAATACATCCACAGATACACCTCCAATTGACTCAAATGATGTCAATTAGCCTATCAGAAGCTTCTAAAGCCATGACATCCTTTTCTGGAATTTTCCAAGCTGTTTAAAGGCACAGTCAACTTAGTGTATGTACATTTCTGACCTACTGGGATTGTGATACAATGAATTATAAGTGAAATAATCTGTCTGTAAACCATTGTTGGAAAAATTACTTGTGTCATGCACAAAGTAGATGTCCTAACCGACTTGCCAAAACTGTAGTTTGTTAACAAGACATTTGTAGAGTGGTTGAAAAACGAGTTTTAATGACTCCATCCTAGGTCTATGTAAACTTCTGACTTCAACTGTATATACAACACTGTTCAAAAGTTTGGGGTCACTTAGAAATGTCCTTGTTTTTGAAAGAAAAGCAATTTTTTTGTCCATTAAAATAACATAAAATTTATCAGAAATACAGTGTAGACATTGTTAATCTTGTAAATGACTATTGTAGCTGGAAACGGCTGATTTGTAATGGAATATCTACAGTTGAAGTCGGAAGTTTACATACACTAGGTTGGAGTCATTAAAACTCATTTTTCAACCACTCCACAAATTTCTTGTTGACAAACTATAGTTGTTACATCAGTCAGGAAGTTAAAGCTTGGTCGCAAATGGGTCTTCCAGATGGACAATGACCCCAAGCATACTTCCAAAGTTGTGGCAAAATGGCTTCAAACCTGTTAGGGGAGCGGCGGCAGTCGGAGGAGGTTTGGAGAGTCTGGCGTGCCCAAAGTAAAATGCCTGGTACTCAGGCCCAGAAACTAGGATATGCACATAATTAGTAGTATTGGATAGACACTTTGAAGTTTCTAAAACTGTTAAAATAATGTCTGTGAGCATAACAGAACTGATTTGGCAGGCGAAAACCTGAGAAAAAATCCATTTGGAAAATGTGTTTCTGTGAAGTGACACTTTTCCCATTAACTTGGTCTTGAAAGGAGGGGGATCCAGCTCCCAGATTGCAGTATCTATGGCTTCCACTAGATGTCAACAGTCTTTAGACAAGGTTTCATGCAATTATCTAGAAAAATCAAAGAGTAAGACAAGTTTTGGCAAGTGGACTTAGGAAGTCACTCATCTCTTTGACGCGCAGGGCCTTGGGCGCGCACCTTGGTTTTTGTCCTTTTCTATCGCCCAGGATATTATCCGTGTAAAATCTTATCGTTTATATACATATTAGTGTACCTAAGGATCGATTAGAAACGTTTGAGTTGTTTGGACAAAGTTTATAGGTATGTTTTTAACGCTTTTTATGTCTTGTATATTGAACGAGTGGACTGTGGATTTTCTGAACGAAACGCGACAACCAAACAGAGCTTTTAGGACATAAAATGACTTTTTCGAACAAAAGGAGCATTTATTGTGTTGCTGGGACCCTTCCGATTGCCATCTGAGGAAGATCTTCAAAGGTATCGCTATTTTTGAGTTTTGTGACACCACTGCTGGTTATGAAATTATGCTGATGCCTCAGACAATCAAATGTTGTGCTTTCGCCGTAAATCATTTTTGAAATCTGACAATGCTGTGAGATTACCAAGTTTCTAAGCTTTTGAAGAGTGTGCAACACTTGTATTTTCATTAATGTTTTATATTACTACTTTTGTCATTTGAATTTGGCGCTCTGCATTTTTCCGGATCATGTCGCAGGTGGGGCGCCATCGCCCCACTGATCCCTAAGAAGTTTAAGGACAACAAAGTCAAGGTATTGGAGTGGCCATCACAAAGCTCTGCCCTCAATCCCATAAAACATTTGTGAGAAGAACTGAAAAAGTGTGTGCAAGCAAGGAGGCATACAAACCTGACTCAGTTACACCAGTTCTGTCAGGAGGAATGGGCCAAAATTCACCCAACTTATTGTGGGAAGCTTGTGGAAGGCTACCCGAATCGTTTGACCCAAGGTAAACAATTTAAAGGCAATGCAACCGAATACTAATTGAGTGTATGTAAACTTCTGACCCACTGGGAATATGATGAAAGAAATAAAAGCTGAAATAAATCATTCTCTACTATTATTTTGACATGTCACATTCTTATTACAGTTTTTCTCAGTCGCTTTGGTGCATTTCTCACATCACTATTTACATTTTCACAACAGTTAATGCAGTTCTTAAAACAATTAGTACAAACTGCAAAACCTAGTTGATAACCTGCAAAAGCGTGTCACTTGCTCAAAATGGATAGCTCATTCCTCAAAAGCAAGTATTCATGTCAATGAAAGTGTCAGTGTCATCAAGATGAAAAGTCCTGACACCATTGTTTATGAACAAGATAGTCAAATGGCTTTGTCATGTTTTCATTATGACAGTTTACTCTGTAAATGTTTTCCAATGCAAAAAAGTCAGATCTTGGTGACACTACCTGAAAATGCTCAAGACAGCACTATATACTATTTGCACAGCCATGTGAAAAATACAGTAAAGTTACACATTACTGTATTTAGTGAGGTAACTGAGTACAAGACACTGAATATGTATGTTTCACATTTTTACTGCATATGCTCTTTGCAATTCTAATTTGTTCACAGCATTGTGCAAAAGAAAAATACACCCTTATTTACAACAAACATAAACTCCCTTTGGGTAGAGCTGTGCACAACTGTAAACAATATTGCAGTACATATTGGAACTGAACATACAACATACATAGTACTGTAATCATTCATCCACATCCAGACATTCCTCTCTGTCTGGCCACATAATTTCATCTACATCACAGCGAATATCATCTCTTGCAATGCAGCGAGGAAGGTATCTCCTCGAGTGGCGAATCCACCCTCTGCAGGACTCTGCTGTGATGTCATCACATGCTGCATCCATGGCCGCTAGCAGGGCCATTTGGGTATGTGGATGCCGGTCATATACCTTCCACCTCCAGGAAGAGAAAAACTCCTCTATTGGATTTAAGAATGGTGAGTAGGGAGGGAGATAATCCACCAGCATCCTATCATGTGCTGCAAACCACTGTCTGACGACATCTGAGTGGTGAAAACGCACATTATCCAAAACAACAACATGCTTGCTCAGATGGTCTCCAGTTAGACCCCTCTCATTCTCAGGGATTATGTCCCTGTAAAGAGTGTCTAAAAAAGTCAGCAGATGTTGTGTGTTGTATGGACCAAGACGGGGGATATGGATGAGGACGCCGTTTTCAGAGATGGCTGCACACATATTAATATTCCCTCCTCGTTGGCCTGGGACATCAATGGTTGCTCTCTGTCCAATGCGATTCCTTCCACGTCTTCTAACTTTGGCCAGATTGAAACCCACCTCATCAAGGTATATGAATGTGTGCAGCGGTTCCCTGGCCTCCAGCTCCAGTACATGCTTTACTACAGAAGAGGGAGTGAGAAAAACTATAACTTTTCCTGTGTAACATAATGCATTTTGGACAACATATTGTACAGTATGCACTGTGAATACACACACACAGAACTGTCATGTAAGTGTAGTGCATGACACTACACAAAGTAAACAGTTTACAGCACTGAACATTAGAATATGCATAGAACACATACATGTTTTACCTGTACATACTGGTGACGGATCTCCTTCACTCTGTCGCTGTTCCGTTCAAATGGCACATTGTACAATTGTTTCATGCGCATTTCATTCCTCCTGAGCACTCTGTCAGTTGTAGCGACTGAAACAGATTCAATATTCCCAAAGATGTTGTCATCCTCTATAACAGCACTTTGTATCTCTCTCAACCTTATGGCATTGTTTGCAATCACCATTGCACAAATGGCTTCCTCTTGTTGCGGAGTAAAAGGGGCCCTCTTCCACCTCTGCAAGGTTGTCTTGCAATCCTGTGTGGTGCAGAGTAAAATTACAGTAAATATGGCAAATCTTTACTGTAACACTACTGTACACTACAATACACTAAATGTGTGATGCAGTAAAGCTGTACGTCTAAATGTAAAATGTACAGTGACAAGTTATTGTCCCACTGCAAGCTTCATGTATGACACAATGACAGTAGCGCAGTGCAGATTGTTTAGTGCTGAATTACTGTCCATTTATACACACCTGTTCTCCCGACGAAATGTTTGAATAATTGAATTTACAGTGGTTCTCCCAACATTTGGCTGCACCCTTCGACCAGCCTCAGCCATTGTGAGGCCGTGATTGACAACATGATCCACAATTGTAGCCCTGATTTCATCAGGGATCCGCCTATGTACTTGGCCTCTTCTTCCTCTTCCCCTGTTTTGTCCCCTTCCCCTTCCTCCCCGCACCCTCACCCCTCTTCCACGAGGCTGACCTTCCATTTCTGTGTCACAGTATTGTAGAAATGGTACACACTATGTCCTGCTTGGTTCATATATGCTTGTAAAGTGGGGGTTTATGGGATTCAGCTCTGACAGTGATTGTAGAAAAGTGGCTTATCATTGGTTGCAACTAATGCTTCACACACCCCTTCCCATCAGTGAAAGTTGAGATTCACCTGAGAGAAATTGTTCAATTTAGACATTTTCATGAAAGAAATTATTTTAAAAAAATGTGTAAAATTTGCTTGACAGATTTTGACAACTAGTTCAACATTTTTGTATGTAATGACTCAAGCAATGAAACGAGGACTATTAGTTTTATATGGAATGACTATTCAGCATTCACAAGTATAGTTAATTTTGACTGACATGACATAAGCAAATTATAATGTTATAAAACAGCAGAGAGTTGTATGAAAGCAATTGATGCATGTCCAAAAGCATTTGCAATTTGTTGGAAGGAATGAGAACCTGCTACTATGATGTGCACAAATGACTAAATGTTGTGGAGGTTGAACTAACTGTTGTGCAAATGTAAATAGTGATGTGAGAAATGCACCAAAGCGACTGAGAAAAACTATAAAAGAAAGTGGTGATCCTAACTGACCTAAGACAGGGATTTTTACTAGGTTTAAAAATGAAAAAATTTGTTTAAATGTATTTGGCTAAGGTATATGTAAACTTTACACTTTCGACCAACTGTACATAGGCGTACAGAGGCCCATTTTTAGCAACCATCACTCCTGTGTTCCAATGGCACACTGTGTTAGCTGATCCAAGTTTATCATTTTAAAAGGCTGTTGATCAGTAGAAAACCCTTTTGCAATTTTGTTAGCACAGCTGAAAACTATTGCGCTGATTAACTTCTTAGGGAGCGGCTCCCGAGGTGACGGTTTTGGAGAGTCTGGCGTGCCCAAAGTAAAATGCCTCCCACTCAGGCCCGGAAAATAGAATATTGGATAGGAAACACTCTGAAGTTTCTAAAAGTGTTAACATAATGTCTGTGAGTGTAACAGAACAGATATAGCAGGCGAAAACCAGAGACAAATCCATCCGGAATTACTGTTTTTTGTGTCCTTTGCTCTGTTTGACAGTCTCCCTATTGTATTTCACTGTAGAGAATTCAGTCCCGCTCAAAATTCCTTAGAAAGCTCTTTCGTCCCACCCTACACACATGCAGAGACCTCACCTGGCTTAACTTGTCCCTCCAGAGACAAAACCTCTCTCATCGTCACTCAACGCCTAGGTTTACCTCCACTGTACTCACATCCAACCATACCCTTGTCTGTACATTATGCCTTGAATCTATTCTACCACGCCCAGAAATCTGCTCCTTTTATTCTCTGTCCCCAACACACTAGACGACCAGTTCTTATAGCCTTTAGCTGTACCCTTATCCTACTCCTCCTCTGTTCCTCTGGTGATGTAGAGGTTAACCCAGGCCCTGTAGCCACTAATTCTACTCCTATTTCCCAGGCGCTATAATTTGTTGACTTCTGAAACCATAAAAGCCTTGGTTTCATGCGTGTTAACATCAGAAGCTTCCTCCCTACGTTTGTTTTATTCACTGCTTTAGCACACTCCGCCAACCCTGATGTCCTAGCCGTGTCTGAATCCTGGCTTAGGAAGGCCACCAAAAATTCTGACATTTCCATCCCCAACTACAACATTTTTCGCCAAGATAGACCTGCCAAAGAGAGTGGAGCTGCAATCTATTGCAGATAAAGCCTGCAGAGTTCTGTCATGCTATCCAGGTCTGTGCCCAAACAGTTCGAGCTTCTACTTTTAAAAATCCACCTTTCCAGAAACAAGTTTCTCACCGTTGCCGCTTGCTATAGACCACCTTCAGCCCCCAGCTGTGCCCTGGACACCATATGTGAATTTATTGCCACCCATCTACCGTCAGAGCTCGTACTGTTAGGTGACCTAAACTGGGATATGCTTAACACCCCGGCCGTCCTACAATCTAAGCTAGATGCCCTAAATCTCACACAAATTATCATGGAACCTACCCGGTACAATGCTAAATCCGTCAACACGGGCACCCTCTTAGATATCATCCTGACCAACCTGCCCTCTAAATACACCTCTGCTGTCTTCAACCAGGATCTCAGCGATCACTGCCTCAGACCTTTCTAATTGACCTGGCCCGGGTATGCTGGACAGATATTGACCTCATTTTGTCAGTAGAGGATGCCTGGTCATTCTTTAAGAGTGCCTTCCTCACCATCTTAAATAAGCATGCCCCATTCAAATTGAAGTAAGAACAGATATAGCCCTTGGTTCACTCCAGACCTGACTGCCCTTGACCAGCACAAAATCATCCTGTGGGGTACTGCATTAGCATTGAATAGCCCCCACGACATGCAACTTTTCAGGGAAGTTAGGAACCAATATACACAGGCAGTTAGGAAAGCAAAGACTAGCTTTTTCAAACAGAAATTTGCATTCTGTAGCACAAACTCCCAAAAGTTCTGGGACACTGTAAAGTCTATGGAGTATAAGAGCACCTCCTCGCAGCTGTCCACTGCACTGAGGCTAGGATTCACTGTCACCACCGATAAATCCACGATAATCGTCAATTTCAATAAGCATTTTTCTACGTCTGGCCATGCTTTAAACCTGGCTAACCCTACCCCTACCCCTACCCCGATCAACAGCTCTGCACCCCCCACAGCAACTTGCCCAAGCCTCCCAATTTCTCCTTCAACCAAATCCAGATAGCTGATGTTCTGATAGAGCTGCAAAATCTGGATCCCTACAAATCAGCTGGGCTAGACAATCTGGACCCTCTCTTTCTAAAATTATCCGCCGCAATTGTCGCAACCCCTATTACTAGCCTGTTCAACCTCTCTTTTGTATCGTCTGAGATCCCTAAAGATTGGAAAGCTGCCGCGGTCATCCCCCTCTTCAAAGGGGGAGACACTCTTGACTCAAACTGTAACAGACCTATATCTATCCTACCCTGGCTTTCTAAAGTCTTGGAAAGCCAAGTTAACAAACAGATCACCGACCATTTCGAATCCCACCGTACCTTCTCCGCTATGCAATCTGGTTTCCGAGCTGGTCATGGGTGCACCTCAGCCACGCTCAAGGTCCTAAACGATATCATAGCCACCATTGATAAAAGACAATACTGTGCAGCCGTTTTCATCGACCTGGCCAAGGCTTTCGACTCTGTCAATCATCGCATTCTTATCGACAGACTCAACAGCCTTGGTTTCTCAAATGACTGCCTCGCCTGGTTAACCAACTCCTTCTCAGATAGAGTTCAGTGTGTCAAATCGGAGGACCTGTTGTCCGGACCTCTCTATGGGGGTGCCACAGGGTTCAATTCTTGGGACAACATCAATGATATCGCTCTTGCTGCTGGTGATTCTCTGATCCACCTCAACGCAGACATTACCATTCTGTGTACTTCTGGCCCTTCTTTGGACACTGTGTAAGAATGCTGTACTTATGCTGTTCATCGATTACAGCTCAGCATTTAACACCATAGTACCCTCCAAACTCATCATTAAGCTTGAGACCCTGCGTCTCGACCCCGCCCTGTGCAACTGGGTCCTGGACTTTCTGACGGGCCTCCCCCAGGTGGTGAGGTTAGGAAACAACATCTCCACCCCGCTGATCCTCAACACTGGGGCCCCACAAGGGTGCATTCTCAGCCTTCTCCTGTACTCCCTGTTCACCCATGACTGTGTGGCCATGCACGCCACCAACTCAATCATCAAGTTTGCATACAACACTACAGTGGTAGGCTTGTTTATCAACAACGACGAGACGGCCTATAGGGAGAGGTGAGGGCCATCGGAGTGTGGCGTCAGGAAAATAACCTTACACTGAATGTCAACAAAACAAAAGAGATGATCGGGAAACAGCGGAGGGAGCATCCCCCTATCCACGTCGACGGGACAGTAGTGGAGAAGTTGGAAAGTTTTAAGTTCCTCGCGAACACATCACGGACAAACTGAAATGGTCCACCCACACAGACAGCGTGGTGAAGAACCTCCGGAGGCTGAAGAAATTTGTCTTGTCACCAAAAACACTCACAAACATTTAAAGATGCACAATCGAGAGCATCCTGTCGGGCTGTATCACCGCCTGGTACGGTAACTGCTCTGCCCACTACCGTAAGGCTCTCCAGAGGGTAGTGAGGTCTGCACAACGCATCACCGGGGGCAAACTACCTGCCCTCCAGCACACCTACATCACCCGATGTCACAGGAAGGCCAAAAAGATCATCAAGGACAACAACCACCCGAGCCACTGCCTGTTCACCCCGCTATCATCCAGAAGACGAGGTCAGTATAGGTGCATCAAAGCTGGGACCGAGAGACTGAAAAACAGCTTCTATCTCAAGGCCATCAAACTGTTAAACAGCCATCACTAACGTTGAGTGGTGGCTGCCATCATAGAGACTCAATCTCAAGCCACTTTAATAATTAATAATTGGATGTAATAAATGTATCACTAGCCACTTAAACAATGCCACTTTATATAATGTTTACATACCCTATATTACTCATCTCATATGTATATACTGTACTCTATACCATCTACTTGCCTATGCCGTTCCGCCGTCACTCATCCATGTATTTATGTGGACATATTCTTAATCATTCCTTCACCCTTGTGTGTATAAGGTAGTTGTTGTGAAATTGTTAGATTACTTGTTAGATAGTACTGCACGGTCGGAACTAGAAGCTCAAGCATTTCGCTACACTCGCATTAACATCTGCTAACCATGTGTATGTGTCCAATACATTTTGATTTGATTTGATTTGTGTTAACAAACCCCCAGACGAGCTTCAATGCCATACAACACTCCTTCCGTGGCCTCCAACTGCTCTTAAATGCAAGCAAAACTAAATGTATGCTCTTCATCCGATTTTTTGCTACTTTGCACCCCAGTATCTCTACTTGCACATTCATCTTCTGCACATCTATCATTCCAGTGTTTAATTGCTAAATTGTAATTATTTTGCCACTGTGGCCTATTTAGAACCTGGTTAAATAAAGTTGAAATAAATAAAATAGACTATTTTTTTCCTTCCCTGTTTTGTGGGTGTCCACCCAGTGCTGCTGGCTTATGTAACGTAGACGTCTGCAGCAGGAAGATTTTCATCAGCCCATACGGGTGTAGTAGTAAAATGATAGCCCATTCCATCATATCAACTGTCCACACGCCTCTTGAACTTCATGCGCAATGGCAGAAAACTATGTTCCAGAGAGGAAATGACTCATCTGATGCAACTCTCTCTGCTGTTATAGGCTCTGTTAAAGACTTACAGAGGACGTCTAAAAGTACATGTTCGAAGTGTATTATAGCAAAGTCTACTCTAATAAATAATTACTTTGACCATAAATAGTAGAGGAAGCAAGTAAGTTATTTTGCATTGAATAGTGAAAGTCATTGGGCCATTATCCCCAGTGGTGTGCAAAAACCTTCACTGCTCTGTGGTGGCAGTTGTGTAAGTCATGTTTAGACTTGTTGTTTGTATTTGAATGGGAGCCAGAACACACTTTTGATGAGATACTGCACTAGTGGCTCCCTTCATAAACATACTGTATATCCTCTCTTGTCTTTTTGAGGGGCACTTTATGTAAACCAGATGACCAACATGTGTTCTTCTTCCTTTATTCACTACATGACAACACAGAAATGTTGATAGCGCAGAGGGCTGCGGGCCAGTAGGTTGTGGGTTCATAGACCAATGCAGACAAGTGTAGGGGTGGAAATATATCCTTTATTGTAAAAGCAATGCATGCATCTATCATTGTATTTGCACGTCAGAGCAAAAATAGCCTTTTATAAAAGTTTCATGCAATTCTACGTCATTTTACATATTAGCAGAATGTATTTTTAATACCACACAAATTATCGAAACTACAGGCTAACAACGGACAGAGAGATAGGCCTATGTGTTCATCTGATCATATTTCTTCCATGCTAAATCAATGTGTCTTGTTTGCAACAAAACTGTCCCTGTTTGCAAATAATTCATTAGGAATCTGAGCATGGTACTTTCAAAAGTTAGGCCTACCTTTCCATCCTAGACAGTAGGCCTACCGACATGGAAAAAAGCTTTAACTGCTGTCTACTATTCTTCCATGGCTTAACCCAACAAGAGAAGGTCCCAAGTGTTTACCTAAAAGCTGTCTGGGTTTAAACATCTATCTTCTTGCAATTCTACGAGATTTTACATATTAGCATAATCTTTTTTAATACCACACAAATATTGTACAGAAAGTGAATAGCTTAATCAATTGATAGTGACAGAATTAGATTACATTTTTTGTCTCTTCGGCTATAGAAGGTTGTATCTCAGCCTCTGAATGTCAAAGACACTAAACAATGATATCCCTATATGGACAAGACAAAAAAAATACTAAACCCAACCCTTGACTGAAATTGAAATAGCAGGACTCTTCCCTATTTTCCTTCAAGTACCCATTCTGTACATTTTGATCCATCCCTAAACAAACCTGTGGTTCCTCATCTGTAAACAACAACAGAACAGAAGACAGAGTAGGTGTGCCCCTCCTCCTGGACACGGTTGTCATGACACTTACATAAATTTGGGCTGTACATTCCTGCTGTGTTAAGACACTCCTCGATCCCTGGCTGGAATTTCCTTTTGGCCAGCTTCCTTGTTTTGCCTGTTATTTTCCTGTCTTTTCCTGGAGTTGAGGGAAAGTTCACCCGTGCCATATCTGGAATGTGTGTGAGTAGGTTGTGTGTGTGGGTGTGTATGTGTATCAGTGGGTGCATGCGTGCGTACATTTGTACTTGGTGAGACACGATAACCAAACATTATGTTTAACATTATAAACATTAGGGCTTGGGATATGATTAGGATTATGGTTAGGATTACATCTCAGAGCACAGGGAGTATCAGCTTCAACCCAGGATCATGATAAGAGAAACAATCAGATGACATCATCAGACTACGTCAGGGAAACAGACAGACGCACATCATCACTTTGGCAGAGTTTCAGGAAAGCCCTACATTGTTTCCGCCGGCATACATTTCTTAGTTCTGTTCAGGGCTGGAGTGAGTTTTTCTCCAAGGCATGTCCCCTGAGCAATTTATGTAGGATAATAAGTCTGTAATCGTCCTCACCTCCACCCCTAAAGGTTGTGACCTGAGAATGTAATGTAATGTATGGTTGTTATAGAGAGAGGGACTCATCTTGGCTTCTCCTATTAGTTTCACAGAGGCAGGGAAGTGAGACATCTCTGAAAACCATTAAGACTTGGGATGTTCTTGAATTTCAGTCATCTGTCACCTTCTCTCACACTCTCCAGAGTTACGTCCAAACTCCACCCCAAGGAATTGGCTTGATATTTAGCTCTTGGATTGTTACTAGGGCACTGTGCTATACAGTGCGAGCAGCTCCCCGGGACTGCCGCACAGAATAAATATCAGCCAGCACAGAGAAGCACGAGATTGAACTTTTCTAGAGTTTTCCCCGTTAGTTAACACTATCAACCTTTCCTTTTACTGTGGGAATTGTGATCGTATCAATGCAATATTAAGCACTTTCAATGCAACATACTGAAACAAAACTATGCAAGACTTAGTATGCAAAACTAACTATGCAAGAGATTTTGTTGTAGGCAGAATGCAAGTAGGATTATATTGCATTGACAGGCACTACTCAGCCCCTACTCTACACAGACCGGTGCGCCATAACCAATCAGAGCTGCAGTAGGCCTATTTACAAATAGACCATTACCATATATGGATCTGTGCCACTCACTTTGAACTGGACTGTTTTTACAGTATGAGTGGTCATGAGTAGATGCGCTTGTTTAGAGATCAAAGCGAGAGCTAAATGTACTTATCCTTTGCTACTTAGTGAGTTATTAGCCCAGTTATAGATAGTTTGTAGTCAGGAATGCGGGAGGGTTTGCTTCCTTCAAGAGCACAAAACATGTGCATTTCTAGACATCTTTGAAAATCAAGTCAGATAAATATGTTTTTTTTGTCTTAAAGGGGCAGTGTTGTATTTTGAGACAGGACTGAATAAAGTAAGTAGGCAGTAGGCAGAGGGTAGCATCATTTGTCTGATTCTATGTAAAATTGAATGTGAATAATTATGCATTTTATTTTATGAAGTGTTTTCTTGCATCAAACAACACAAACAGCATTTTCAGTCACCTCCTTCTCTGAAGGACAAGTGGATGAACAGGTTAATGTCAAGCCCTGCATGTTTTTTTTCAAATGCTTCATGGAATGTAGGCCTACATTGAACACCACACATTGGCTACTACTGTTGGCTGAATGACAGAACAGCTATTTCCATGTTAAAATGTTATTGGTTGCATTTTCTCCATTGTTTTTTATGGTAGACCACTCTGATAGGCCTACATTGTGATCAAGTAGCCACAGTAGTCTACTTGACTACTGTTAAAACTAACTTAAAGTGGGTACAGCCTCAGTGATCACAGTAAACGAGTGCTGGAAGTTGCACAGAATTTTCACAATGTTCAAGTTTGCGCTCAGCAGACCTGAAATTTGCTCAGTGACGAATAAATGTTGAGGGAACATTGGTTACTGTTCCTCCAGTGTGCTGACACCACTGTGCGCCAGCAGTGGGACATTACAAGTTCTGTATGGCACCACTTTATCAGCCCACACTCTAATAAAGAAATGTATAGATGCTAATGTCAGCCAATGAAACAATTTAGAAGTGTTTTGCTTCCATTTGCCCATATAAATCAACCACTGAAACTAACCACAACACAAACCATATTAAAAGCAGTGAAATTTATTATGGGGTTCTTGTTAGCCTACTGAATCATAACACCCTCTTTTTCCAGACAGGCCATTTTTCATCAGGCACCACAGACAGCTAAAGGCAGCTCTCTCAGGAGTGCGCTACCTACCTGACAGAGTCAGAGGGAGAGACTCCCACTGGAGTGAGATCATGCTGATCCTATGTGGAATTGTCTCAGTCCCTGAACCCACACGCCTGACCCCCTCGTCACACACTCCAGAACTCCATGTCACCACTTCTCCCGTCCAGTGGTGGAAAAAGCATCCAATTGTCATACTTGAGGAAAAGTAAAGATTAATAGAAAATTACTCAAGTAAAAGTGAAAGTCGGCCATTAAAATACTACTTGAGTAAAACTCTTAAGGTATTTGGTTTTAAATATGCATAGTATCAAAAGTAAAAGTATAAATCACTTCAAATTCCTTATATTAAGCAAATCAGACGGCACCATTTTTATTTTTACAGATAGCCATGGGCACACTCCAACAAGTAAAAGTTGTCAAAAAATATAAATATCAAAGTAAAGTAGCGATACCCCAAAAAACAACTTAAGTAGTACTTTAAAGTATGTTTACTTAAGTGCTTTACACCACTGCTGCCGTCAATCACACTGTGCGGACTTTCTTGTCTCTCAGACAGTGGAAGACACGTACGAACACACATATCTTAGGGAGTGGAGTGAACGTTATTTATATTAAGAGTTACATGGAGAAAATCTGACCTCTCTGAAATGAAAATGGATAGCTCTCCCTTCAGCAAAATATACAGCGACAGTCAAAAGTTTGGACACACCTGCTCACACCTGCTCGTTTAATTTATTTTTACTATTTTCTATATTGTAGAATAATAGTGAAGACATCAAAACTATGAAAAAACACATATGGAATAATGTAGTAAACAGAAAATGCATTCCAGGTAACAACATCATGAAGCTGGTCAAGAGAATGCCAAGAGCGTGCAAAGCTGTCATCAAGGCAAAGGGTGGCTACTTTGAAGAATTTCAAATATAAACTATATTTTGATTTGTTTAACACTTTTTTTGGATACTACATGTTTCTATATGTGTTATTTCATAGTTTTGATGTCTTCTCTATTATTCTACAATGTAGAAAATAGTAAAAAAAGAAAGGAAGAAAACCCCTTGAATGAGTAGGTGTGTCCAAACTTTTGACTGGTAGTGTACAGTATATATATACATATTTATATATACACATTGGTGCACCTGGGTTCCAAGCGGGTGTTAACTACTTAGGGAGCAGTGGGGCGCTACCTGGTGAAATGTAAGGCGCCAAATTCAAAATCCAAAAGTTGAATTATTAAACATTCATCAATATACAAGTGTTGCATAGTCATCAAAAGCTCTGCTTCTTGGCAATATCACAGCATTATCAGATTTCAAAAAGGCTTTACGGCGAAAGCACAACATTTGATTGCTTGAGGATAGCACCTACAATATTTAACCATTAGCATAAATTCATAAACCAGCGCGGTTCACACAAAACCCATTTCACAGCGAAAACAAATCCCTTACCTTTTGAAGAACTTCTGCTGAGGGCTTCCCAAGTGTCCAACGAAGACATCCAATGGTTATTTTGTTAGAAAAAGTCATTTATTATACCCATAAATCTCTGTTTGGTTGGCGCGTTATGTTCAGAAAATCCAATGTCGAATCGCCCATTGAAACGTGAAGAGAACGTGTTCAAATATACATATAAACTTTTCCTAAACAAATCAAATACCAGTTATAGTGCATCCTTAGCTATACTTTTATGAATATTAGCAATAATATTTCACTCGGATGGTCACCTAAACGTTATATAAGTAAAATAAAGTGGGGCGGGCACCCAGACTCGCGCCCGAGAAAACTTGTTGACATTTCAGGTCCCCTTACCATTTCCTGTTCCTATCCGTTTTGCTTACTCCAATCAATAGGTACTGCAATCCAGGAGCTGGATTGCCTTGAAGTCAATGGGGAGAGTGTCAAACAGAGCAAAGGTCACCAAAAACTGCATTTCCGGATGGATCTTCCTCTGGTTTTTGCCTGCTATATCAGTTCTGTTATACTCACAGACATTATGTTAACACTTCTAGAAACTTCAGGGTGTTTCCTATCCAATAGTACTAATTATGTGCATATCCTATTTTCTGAGCCTGAGTGGCAGGCATTTTACTTTGGGCACGCCAGACTCTCCAAAACCGTCACCTCTGCTGCCGCTCCCTAAGAAGTTAAGAAGCGTGGCTTGGTGGGTCATGTTTCGGGGGACGCATGACTTGACCTTTGCCTCTCCTGAGCCTGTTGGGGAGTTGCAGCGATGAGACAAGAGCGTAATAATGAAAAATGGGGTATAAATAAACAACAAAAACAAGTGCTGTTATAGATCACTTTATATAATTGGATCCATTTTATTTTCTTCAGTCTTAAGCTAACAAAGGGTAGGCCTGTGCTTTTTGCCATTGTCTTTAATAAAAGGTAGGCCTATGGAATACCCTCTCATACCCCCTCAATTCAAGTCCTGGTTTTAACAGCCCTTCACTGACACGGCGGTAGGCTATTTGAAAAGTGCATGGTGGGTGGAGGAATTGACTGACAAATCTATGGATATAGCAGCCTATAGCCTAATTTCATCTGTCAAACAGGTAGACCTCTTATTTTTTAAATAGGAAGAAATAGACTCCAACACAAAGATCTCTTGTTGTTAGTAAATTATAATTAAAATGAAGATGCCTCCTTGAATTTGCCTACTTTCAGCACCATGAGCTGTCCTTTTCCGATTGATTGTGCCTCAAATGCTGCTTCAAGTTTCATCACAACATGTAAATTACTAAAATCTGGCTTATTGTGAGATTAATAACTCTGATAAATACATCATGGGCAAGAAACATATTGTTTTTAATAAAATCAGTTATAGTAGCAATCAAAGTTGACCTCAGGTCCTCCTTCTCATCTTCGCGTCCTCCTTCTCAAACTGTAGTACTACCAGTAAAGCTGGTATGTGTCTTTATGGACACGGGCCTTACTTTTTTTTAACCTTTTATCAATTTCTCGAGCAAACAGCTTAATACAGACTGTTAGTGGAATTCCCGCGAGAGAGTAACGGTTAATGTCATTGGATGTTAATTATTTGACTAGGCTACCTGTATTTGACATTGTGTTGTTATTTTGCTGAACACTAGATGGCTTAATTTTTTTTTTGCGCAGTGAAACGAGGCTACTCAGGCGAGAAAAAAACCTAGAGCCCCATTGGAAAATATAAATGGATTGTTTGAAAATGTGAATAATATTTTTAGGGAAAAAAAAGAGCCTTTACTGCAAGAAATAGGCCTATATTGATAAATAAAAAATACAGTGGTTTAATTAATTCTGAAAGTTGCATATTCAAGTTCAATGCATAAAATATTGGAAGGTGAAAAAAAGTGTACAATAGGAGTTAAATCATAATTCTATAAATCTACTCTAATTCTTACTAATCATGGAACTGTGTGACAACGGTTCAATCAATTCAAGTAGGCTAAATGAAGCAAAGTATTGCCCAACGTTAGCCTAATATTATGATCCACAAATGCTAGCGACCCTCCGGAACAACTACACAGACGTGACTGAGGAAAGAAAGGTAAACGGAATGGAATGGAATAATGCAAAAATAGGCCTACATGTAATGTGGGTATTACTGAAGGTGGCTCCCGATAGTGGCTATTGTTTAACATGATACAACATTTTTTATAAAACAGAGAAAAGCTCGCTTACATCAACTCGGCAGGTTCAGCCCTACAGAAGCTATAGCTTGGGTCTCCAAATTTCATCCATGCAAATTACGAGGGCACACAATTACAATTATGAATAACAGGACAGCTGATAATATCCTATTTCACTGTGGAAAGGGGCCCTCAGTACATGTCATGTTGATTTGCTATGAGTATTTACAATCCCCTTCTCCAAGCTGATTACTAATTTACCTCACTCTAATCAATAGTTCTCATCAATTTATAAATTAGAGTGCTTGTAGAATATTGTTATTGTTATTTCTATCGAAAAAATTAAGTAGATGCTTTTTCCACTTGGAACCAGCAGGTTTGCTCAACCTTATTCACGGGTTTCACGTAAAGGTGGTGGAATTATGAGGTCAGAATACTGCATACTGTATCTGTAGACACACCTCCGCCACACCTTCATTTATTCAAGCTCCACCTCAAACGAATAGTAGGTTAATAGCATGCTATTTTCATGCTTAAGTTCAATGTCTGAATACGCATAAACAAAAGCACATAAAAAAGGGAATTACGTCCCTTTTAGAAGGAATGAGACGCATGATTGGGACCTCACAAACTCACTGCATCTGTCAATCAAACTCTGTAGAACTTTATAGGCCCTCCATGTGGCCTGAGAGAGAGCGAGAACGCACACACACACAACGGACATGTATGAGACCAACTGCCTATAAAGGCCCTGGTAGACTATTCATTCTGCTCTCTGGTCTGTGGTTTTGTCCCAGTAATGACCCAGAGAGTGACTGACACAAGTCAGCCTGAGATCTGACCCAGGCAGAAGAGTGGATTATAGAAATGTAAACTACACCTTGGCTGAACTCAAACTATACCCCAGTGGAATCTAAAGACAGAGTATCTCAGAGTATCTCAGAGTAACTCAGAGTATCTCAGAGTATCTTAGCATATCTTAGCGTAACTAAAAGAGACACAAGCTGTTTTTAACACAGACTGTAAAAAATGTCAGATTATCAGTGACAGGCCAGTATGGGGTTTGAGAAGAAACAGAACATTGGAAACAGAGTAGAGATAAGGGGTAACAGTTTCTAATCATACAGTAAATCTCCCATGACTGATGCTAATGGCACCAAAGAGCTTATTCTCTATCCAACACAGAGTTATGCATTACGTACACCTTTACCTATGACCCACTAGAGTCAGGGTTAACTTTATAGTGTAGTTCAGGGAAGTCAGTCTTGAGCGAGAGGCCCCAAAGCACTCTGGGTCGTTTATTAAAATGTGTCACAGCTTAGGGCCACCTGAAGCTTTTAGCAAATCAGCCTGTTTGGGAAAGTGTAAACAGTGCAGGCATATGTTCACACCCACACACATAAGGTGCAATTCGCATATAATACACACACACACATGCACACTTGCACACACACACGCACACGCACGCACGCACGCACACACACACACACACACACACACACACACACACATAAGACATAAGACATATTCACTCCATTGATTTATGAGTATAGAATGTGAGAGGGAGAGGGAAGACTTTGATATCCGTAAATCAGTGTTTTCATTATGAGGCCACCTACTCAGCACTATTTAAACACCAGTCTGCATACATAATCCACATAGCAGGGAGAGCAGGAGGATGTAAGGAGGGAATGAAATAGAATGGCATCTCTGTTTTGTCTGAGATGCAGATGTATTCATGTTTGTGTATAAACTGTGTGTGCGTGTGTGTGTGTGTTTCTGTGTGTGTGTGTCTGTGTTTACAATACCATAGGTCCAGTCCCTGTGTGTGGATCAGGTTCCTCTGCTGTGTGTCCCACCCTGGACACACAGACCTCTGACCAGGACCCCGACCAGGACCCCCGACCAGGACCCCTGACCCAGACCCCCAACCAGGACCCTCAACTAGGACCCCTGATCCAAACAGCGATCAGGACAACCGACCAGGACCCCCGACCCAGAGGCCCAACCAGGACCCCCGGCCAGGACCCCCGGCCAGGAACCCTGACCAGGACCCCGACCAGAACCCCCAGTCCAGGAGCCCGGACCCGGACCCCCGACCAGGACGCCAGGACCCCTGACAGGACCCCCACCTGGACCCCCAGACCCCTGACCAGGACCCCCGGCCAGGACCCCCGGCCAGGACCCCCAGACCAGGACCCCCAACCAGGACCCCCGACCAGGACCCCCGACCTGGACCCCCGGCGGCTGGGAGAGATGATGGATGATGCCCTGGGGATATGGAGCTGCTGTGTGTTTATAAGTGTGCTGTTAGCAGACAGTTATGAATGATTGTGTTCAGGAAACTGATTTTGTTTTGTGTGGGTGCATGGGTGCGCATGAGTGTCTAACGTCAGTAGTGGACTTTGTCGTTTATTAAAATGTGTCACAGCTTATGGCCACCTGAGACTTTCAGCAAATCAGCCTGTGTGGGAAAGTGGAAACAGTGCAGCCATATGTTCACACCCACTTTCACAACATACACACATAAGGTGCAACGCGCACATAACACACACACATGCACACTTGCACACACACACACAAACACACACATAAGACATAAGACATATTCACCCCATTGATTTATGAGTATAGAATGTGAGAGGGAGAGGGAAGCCTTTGATATCCGTATATTAGTGTTTTCATTATGAGGCCACCTACTTAGCACTATTTATACACCAGTCTGCAGACATAATCCACATAGCAGGGAGAGCAGGAGGATGTGAGGAGGGAATGAAATAGAATGACGTCTCTGTTTTGTCTGAGATGCAGATGTATTCATGTTGGTGTATAAACTGTGTGTGCGTGTGTGTGTGTTTCTGTGTGTGTGTGTGTCTGTGTTTACAATACCATAGGTCTGTGTTGGTCCAGTCCCTGGTCCTGTGTGTGGATCAGGTTTCTCTGCTGTGTGTCCCACCCTGCACGCCCAGACCTCTGACCAGGACCCCGACCAGGACCCCTGACCAAGACCCCCGAACCAGGACCCCTGACCCAGACCCCCAACCAGGACCCCCAACCAGGTCCCCTGACCCAAACCCCCAATCAGGACAACTGACCAGGACACCAACCAGGACCCCCGACCCAGACGCCCAACCAGGACCCCAGACCCAGACACCCAACCAGGACCCCCGGCCAGGACCCCTGACAGGACCCCTGACCAGGACCCCTGACAGGACCCCTAACCAGGACTCCTGACCAGGACACCCGACCAGGACCCCCGACCAGGACCCCAGACCCTTGACCAGGACACCCGACCAGGACCCCCGGCGGCTGGGAGAGATGATGGATGATCCCCTGGGATATGGAGCTGCTGTGTGTTTATAGGTGTGCTCTTAGCAGACAGTTATGAATGACTGTGTTCAGGAGACTGTTTTTGTTTTTGTTTTGTGTTTGTGTGGGTGAATGGGTGCGCATGAGTGTCTCATGTCAGTAGTGGACTTTGTCATAGTTGGCAGATTCAGCAATCAGTCAGACCTATTGATGGAATGTATAGGGGTATGTGTGTGTATGTTGTTATATGTGTGTGTGACAGGTTATTGATGACTGGCGTACTGTGTATGCTGTTATTCCAGCTATATTGGTTACAAGGTGACAGCCGATTGAAACACTTTGGTACATGGAGGTAGCACACACACCTCTTCTCCTACACTGGTGTTTGTCCCAATCATCCCTTCTCAGACAGGGTTACTGCAACACAGCCTTATCATGTACCAAGTACATGGCCAGGAAGGAGAGGCCAGGTAGTGTTTCACCCTCTGCTCGGCACATTCAGGCCCAATGAAAGTGTTCATTCATCAGGACTGAGACAGAGAGACAGAGGCAGCCAGGCACGATTTTACAGCCAGGACAACAACAAGGGACTGTTTCTATGTTTATCCATAGAAATTTAATTTATATGTGTCTTCCTGTTTGTCTCGTTAGGTGGCTTTGGGATGAGCCTGTTGCTATGTAAAATGACGAGGCCAGGAAACGTTTTTCAAAGAAAACCGGTGTCATTCTGAGTAATAATGGAGATTGTATTTCCTAAAGAACTTTCACAATAAGGATGTGGTGAAGTTAATTATTCTCAGGTTCACCTTTGGATTGAAAGATTCCGGGTTCACACTGAGAGTTCAACCATGCATGTGTGACACCAAGCGAAGCCTCATAGAGAGTTCACAGAGGTTCATACACGGTTAATAGGGAACTGAGGGTGCATAGAAAGAACAGAAGTGTGTTAGCTTACCAGTCCTGGCCAAAGCAAACATATCTGGTGAGTTCAGAATGGTTAATTATCTGATGATGTTTTATCAAAGGAGCTTCTCAGTAGCAGACTCCCTTATATACTCTGTATGGAAAGATAAGGACTTCCTTTCCTTCTATCTCTCATTCCCTCCCTATGTATTTTCCTCCGTCTCTGACACTTTCTGGGCTCTAGACACCGGAGGCCCTTTGATGTTCAGAGTAGGCCTGGTTACTGTCGGCAGGGCAATGTTTCGGGTTATCAAGATCACACATCTATTTCCAATGAGTCGGAATACTGGGAATCAAGTGTCTGACATGTGTGAAACACTCTGTGTCTGCAGAGAGGAGAGAGGAGAGTTAAGAAACATAACCTAGCATAGAGATATGGAACTGGGAATGGGAATTTATAGGGTTTAGATTACCATGGGCTTGATTAACTACTGTATCTGTAAACCATTATAGAGCTATACTGTGGATCTCAACTACTGCTCAGGGTTATGGGTAGAGATCTGTATTTATTCTATGATCAATAATACTCGGACAAATAAACAAATAAGCTGTTATTAGCTGAGAATGTTATCTTCGGTTTGCTATGACGACAGTGACAGTCAACGTGGTTGGTTATGGATACATGGTGGATGTACAGTATAACCGGATCACTGCAGGCAGGTGGACAAAGGATAGCAAGAATAATTGAATGGACCCAGAAAGACAATCAATCCCTGAGTCTTGCTTCTTCCCCTGAGTAGAGCCGCCATTCTAAGATCTGTTCAATTGTACTAGACGGACGCTGAGATTCAGTGTCGGATGTGTTGGGCGTGCCATACCTCCTAAATCCACAGCTCCCCCACCCTACCCCCCCTGCCCCCGTCCCTCTTCCCCCTCTCAGGAAACTACAGCTTCCTCTCCATTCATCTCACTTTTATTTCTATGGAGCTTTTTGCAAACTAATTTGTCAAACTTTAAAGTCCTCAGATATTAAGCCCAGAGCAACAGTGTCGAGGAAATAGTCCCTTTTATTATGAGCACAGGAGGAAACTGAGAGAAACCACACTCCAGGGGGGAGCCAGAAGGACTGAATGAAAAGCAGGGTCAGTCAGTAAAGGGTAGAGTCATCCGATGCCTTTGAAAATGGACACTGACCACAGTGGGCATAACTTAAGTTTCACTTTCAGTATTCAGGTTTAGATCCTCCATTTAACCTGAAGAAAGTTCATCTGCAGTTCAGTTTATTCTCTGTGAGGGTGAGTGTATGTGTGTGTTCGCAATCATATCACAGCGGGGTGCACAGGATGTAACACAGAGCCGCCCTCAGCAAGTGTGGAACTTCAACAACAACATGAGCACAGAGGGACGCTTAGATGGTAGTCAAAAGATCTGGAGGGGGGAATCGGTGGGAACTATCGGTAATGGGGAGGGGTACAACATGTCTCCATGGAGGCCGGAAAAGGACCAGGGAACCAGGGATAATTTTCCTAGTTATTATTCCATTGAATGTTGTTTTCCATTCACTGAATGTTGTCCAGACCCCAGGGTGAGAAGTGTGTGTGTGTGAGTGAGAGAGAGAGAAACTCCCTGTAAACTGATACTCACAGTGATACCAGGCCCTGTCTCTGTCCTGCTGTCTAGAGAGACTGAGTGAGAGAGAGAGAGTATAGAGAGAGGACAGAGAGAGAACAGAAAATGGGAGAGGGGGAGGAGAGAGGGGGTGACGGACAGATAGGGAGAGGATATGTGTGTTGCGTGCTTGTGTGCCTGTGCATATGTGTGTGTGTTTCCACTGTCCCATCGTGTGTTATATGAGACAGCAGACCTTTTTCTGGCCTATTACATGAAGAGGACTAATCCACACCCTCCAGATAAACTGAGACATCCTCTCTCTTTCCAGGACAGAAGAACATAAACACTCTACACATGCTATCTGTGAGGAAGCTTGTTGAGAGTCTGTGTAACAGTCTGCGTGGCAAGAGTGTGTGACAGTCTGTGTGACAGTGTGTATGAGTGCCTGATGGGGAGAGAGAGTGGAATTTGTTGCAATCAGTAACTGAAGCTACAGTTGAAGTCGGAAGTTGACATACACTTAGGTTGGAGTTATTAAAACTCGTTTTTCAACCACTCCACAAATTTCTTGTTAACAAACTATAGTTTTGGCAAGTCGGTTAGGACATCTAAGTCATTTTTCCAACAATTGTTTACAGACAGATTATTTCACTTATAATTCACTGTATCACAATTCCAGTGGGTCAGAAGTTTACATACACTAAGTTTACTGTGCCTTTAAACAGCTTGGAAAATTCCAGAAAATGATGTCATGGCTTTAGAAGCTTCTGATAGGCTAATTGATATCATTTGAGTCAATTGGAGGT
The DNA here is from genome assembly GCA_030435695.1 of Brachymystax lenok tsinlingensis. Taxonomy (NCBI): domain Eukaryota; kingdom Metazoa; phylum Chordata; class Actinopteri; order Salmoniformes; family Salmonidae; genus Brachymystax; species Brachymystax lenok. The sequence goes on from CM059785.1 coordinate 25,374,819, forward strand.
GTACCTGTGGATGTATTTCAAGGCCTACCTTCAAATTCAGTGCCTTTTTGCTTGACATCAGAAAAAAAATTGTAGACCTCCACAAATCTGTTTCATCCTTGGGAGCAATTTCCAAACGCATGAAGGTACCACGTTCATCTGTTCAAACAATAGTATGCAAGTAGTACGCAGCCGTCATACTGCTCAGGAAGCCGATGCGTTCTGTCTCCTAGAGATGAACGTACTTTGGTGTGAAAAGAGGAAAGAGGATGCTGGAGGAAACAGGTACAAAAGTATCTATATCCACAGTAAAATGAGTCCTATATCGACATAACCTGAAAGGCCGCTCAGCAAGGAAGAAGCCACTACTCCTAAACCGCCATAAAAAAGCCAGACTATGGTTTGCAACAGCACATGGGGACAAAGATCGTACTTTTTGGAGAAACGTCCTCTTGTCTGATGAAACAAAAATATAACTATTTGGCCATAATGACCATCGTTTGGAGGATAAAGGGGGCTTGCAAGCGAAGAACTCCATCCCAACGTGAAACACGGGGGTGGCAGCATCATGTTGTGGGGGTGCTTTGCTGCAGGAGGGACTGGTGCACTTCACGAAATAGATGGCATCATGAGGGAGGAAAATTATGTAGATATATTGAAGCAACATCTCAAGACATCAGTCAGGAAGTTAAAGTTTGGTCGCAAATGGGTCTTCCAAATGGACAATAACCCCAAGCATACCTCCAAAGCTGTGGCAAAACGGCTTAAGGACAACAAAGTCAAGGTATTGGAGTGGCCATCACAAAGCCCTGACCTCAATTCTATAGGAAATTTGTGGGAAGAATTGAAAATGTGTGTGTGAGCAAGAAGGCCTACAAACCTGACTCAGTTACACCAGCTCTGTCAGGAGGAATGGGCCAAAATTCACCCAACTTATTGTGGGAAGCTTGTGGAAGGCTACCCGAAACGTTTGACCCAAGTTAAACAATTTAAAGGCAACGCTACCAAATGCTAATTGAGTGTATGTAAACTTCTGAACCACTGGGAACATGATGAAAGAAATAAAAGCTGAAATAAATCATTCTCTCTACTATTATTCTTACATTTCACATTCTTAAAATAAAGTGGTGATCCTAACTGAGTTAAGACAGGGCATTTTTACTAGGACTAAATGTCAGGAATTGTGAAAAACTGAGTTTAAATGTATTTGGCTAAGGTGTATGTAAACTTCCGGCTTCAACTGCATATGACACAGACAGTACAGTGCATTGGAGGCCTGCCCATCTCTCTTAGAGACTTCAGAACTTTCCTCTATAGTTTAGGCTGTTGTTCTCATATTATAAGGTCATTAATATGATTGTTTTCTTGACCGTCTTGGGAGTGGACAGATTTGGCAGGCAATTTCTTACATTATGTTTCTACTGGTTTAATGATATGTCTTAATTCCCAGGCAAAAAGCCAATAACATTAATTAGGTGTTGTAATGAATGTGGTTCCGTTGTGGAAAGGGTTTTAATACGGTCGCCAGTCCAAAACAATAACACTGGTGGAAAAAAAACCACACGTCAATCAAGAAAATAAACGGGCGCAAACACAAGCAACCCAGCAATAACGAGAACCAAGAACAAACAGCCCATAGAATACAAACTGGGAACAACGACGAAAGATACCAACATAGCAATCACGCACAAGTGGAAGAGGGGAAGGAAGGAATATAAACAGGTGCGTGATTGGGAGAAAATAAACAACAGGTGTGTACAATAAAGACAAACCACCACACGAAAAGGGACCACACGAAAAGGGAGCGGTGGTGGTTAGAAAACCGGTGACGTCGCCTTCCGAACACCGCCCGAACAAGAAGAGGGACTGACTTCGGCGGAATTCGTGACAGGTTTTTGGCATTGGCAGTGAATTCCTTTATTCCATAGTGTGTACTGGCATTTATATCTATGTATCTCTTTGTTGGCCTAAATGTGTAAATTGTGCAAATTCTCTTAATGTCTCTCAAAGCATCTACAGAGGAATATGCAATCACCAACAGTAATCAGATTATCTTTGCAAGAGTCAGTCTTAACTGTGCTGGTTTCATTGACCATGCTGGCAGTGTGAGTGTGCCTGTGGGTGTGAATAACTGTGTAACTGGACAGGCTGTTTTTCAGACCGTTTTCAGAGAAACCAAGTCGGTTGTCTCCCTGTACACGGAAAGAAAGGCATGTGAGACAAAGTGTTTTATAAAGCTGTTAAACCTTATTAGGAAGAATTCTGGTCAAAGTAACAGCGTGCTAGTCTGTTAGTCTGTACACTGCATGGTTTGGCCTGTCTGTCTGTCTGTCTGTGTCTCAGAAAACAGATGTGTTTTTACTGGGAAAAACCAAACCCTGCCCAAGACAGGAACACAGCAACAGAAGAGAACGTTTGTCTGCTTAAATATTGTCAGGGAAGTGACTGTACTGGAGATGTGTGAACGAAAGCCAAATGTCTCTTTGTGTTTCTTCGTAGACTCCAGAGGAGCCCATAAAATATGTTGTTTTTCACCTCATATGTCACTCAAGAGTTATGAGTCTGAGGTTATAAACATCACTGTTATTTTCACACTGTGATGTTCATGTGATAACGTGTGACAACATGGGAAGCAAAATGTGATAACATAAAACTACACATGTAACAACATGTGAGCACATGTGAGAACATGATCTCATGTGAAGTTAATGTGAAATAAATGTGACAACATGTAAAATGTCAACACTTCACATGTGCTCACGTTGTCACATATGTAGTTTGATGTATGTACTCACTACTGTAAGTAGCTCTGGATAAGAGCATATGTTAACCTCTTAGCGCGCGCCGATCCCTTTAGCGGGATCGTTTTCAGAGCAAACATAACGCGCCAAATTCAAAATACATATTCGTAATACATATTCGTAATATTTAACTTCGATATACAAGTGTTGCATAGTGTTGCATAGCCATCAAAAGCTCTGCTTCTTGGCAATATTACTGCGTTGTCAGATTTTAAAAAGGCTTTACGGCGAAAGCACTACATTTGATTGTTTGAGGCTAGTACCTCACATATTTTCCACATTAGCATAAATTCATATCCAGCTCGGTTCTCAAAATATCCATATCACAGCTAATATAAATCGCTTACCTTTCAAATAACTTCTTCTGAGGTCTTCCCAAGTGTCCAAACAAGATAATCCATGGTTCTTTTGTTAGAAAAAGTAAATAATTATATCCATAAATATCCGTTGTTTTTGGCACGTTACGTTCAGCTACTCCACCAAGCATTGTCAGTCTACTCGCCCGTTTTACAGTGAAGGGATCGCGTTCAAATTATACCTCTCATCTTTTCACAAACAAATCAAATATCATTAATAATGCATCCTTATGTATTCTTTTATGAATAATAGCGATCATATTTTACAAGAACGGTAAGTGAAACGTTAAAAGACGAAAAGAAAGTTGGTCGCTGGCGCGTTCACGTTCTCGTGAACGTGCACGCCTGTTTACCTTTTTCCCTACCCGTAGTAATTCTCTCTCTCTAAGGATCTGGTCAGAGCTTTTTCCTCCATACCCTTTCCAGAGACTGTTGACATCTAGTGGAAGCCATAAGTACTGCAACCTCGGTCCTATTCCCAATAGAAAAATATTACATGGGCTTCAAAATGAGAGGAGAGCAACAGAAAAATAAATTCCGGACAGAAATCTCTCTGGTTTTTGCCTGCTAAATCTGTTCTGGAATAGCCACAGACTATATCTTAATGGTTTTATAAACTTCAGAGTGTTTCCTATCCAATAGTACTAAATATGTAAATATCCTAGTTTCTGGCCATGAGTGGTAGGCATTTAACTTTGGGCACGTCAGACAGGCGAAAATTTGGAAAATGGGACCCTAGCTGGAAGAGGTTAAATAACAAAAATGTTAAAGTGTAAAATGTTTAATGTTATCACATTGCTTTACATGTTGTCACGTTATCACATTAACTTCACATAATATCAAACCATCCCAAACCATTATAAGTAAAGTAATAAAATAGTATGGGGGGTTAAAGTAAGTTGTACGCTGTTCAGCTAAAATGTAACCCCATCTGGAATTTGAACTCTCAACCTCTGGATTGTCTGCAAAGTCTGCAGCATTCCCCTACACATTCATTACTTATAATACATCTCTGCACTTAGCAAAGGAGTGCCATCTGCACTGCTATTTTAGTTTTCAGTTATTCTGACTATTCTCAATTTCAGGGTTTTCTGTATAGTTGTCTAATGTTGGTGGGTATTATTTTGTTTTAATGTTACTCCTGAATCACTATGATAAGAGGGTCCTGGGTGGTGTATCGATCAAAAGCACTGCACTGCGGTGCTGAGGCGACACTACAGCCTCGGGTTTGATCCCAGGCTGTGTCACAACCAGCTGTGACCAATAGCCCCATAGATCGCTGCACGAGGAAGCATGACTTTAGCTTCGCCTCTCCTGAGCCCATTGAGGAGTTGCAGAGATGAGCCAAGGGACCTAATAAATAAAATACGCTTGGGGCCATATATGCCTTTTCAGGGTCGGGCCTGGTTAGTACAGGGACAGGAGACCGCCTGGGAATTTGTTTTTGCATCATTATGATAAATAGGATCGTTTTTCTGTAGTGTATTTTTAACAAAGCTGATATTTACTTTGAAGTCCAACGTGTAGGAATATTTGTGAAATCAGCTATTGACTCAGACATGGTGGCATATCAGGAAGGTCAGAATGCAGTAAACCAAGAGGTTGTGAGTTCAAATCCCAGGTAAGGACATGTTGAATATGAATTACTGTATATATAAACATACATACACAATGTAGCCAAAGTCTGTTGAATATGTAAGTTGAAAACACTGTGTGTATCGCAATGACTCAGTTCAGTTTGCAGGGCATCTGATGTGATCATTTGAATCCACATATGAAAGGTTATGTGATCGTGAAAATCCACATGTGAAATATCATAATGGGAAGAGTTCCAAAAAAACAATTGCATGTGAAATAACATGTGATGTGTTCCAAAAACACATGATTTCACAAATGCAAAACATGGAAATGCCACATGTTTTTTCCATATAGAGAGTGGTTCATTTATCCCTTCATCTTCTTACACGTCGAGAAACGCTTAATGAAGAAACACGTTGAGCTTAGGATAACACAGAGGAAATGGTTTTGTTCATGTTCATGTCTTCTTAAAGGTTTAAACAGCTGCCATCTCTTCGCAGGCGCTTTCTGAAGTTCTGTCGTTAAGGATGACAATAGCATGCTGCTCTGACAGTGCGGGCGGGTGGGGTGGTGTGTGTGGAGATTTTTAGTAGACAGGGTGTTGGGTGAATTAAGCGATGTCTAAATACCGGATCCATAGCCTCGGCACGTATGAGCAATATAAATCAACATTACAAGCCACAGCTTTCAAGACCATGTGTCCTGTCCACACCATCGTCTTTTGATCTGGTTAAGCTCGTTATTTACATAGACACGAGCCATGTGGCAATATCAATGAGAGGACTAAGCACTGGGTAGGGTGCACAGGTGGTGGGTTACAGAGAAAGTGATAAAGAAGCATTGTTCAGTTAAAGGGCAATTCCACCACTTTTAAACCTCATTATCATTATCCCCAGCATAATACATACTGTATGTGAAAACGGCACATTTCTAAGTTCTGTAGAAGAAAACAAAGAAAGTAAAAAAGTTCTACGCAATGACATCATTAAAAGTTAAAACATTTAAAAAACAATGATTTTCAAAGATTATGAGATTTGTGGTGATGGGGGAGCAGGAACCTTTTTTGTCTTATCTTTTTAACCACTGACCACAAAAACACACTGTTTTCACATATGTAGACACTGGTTTCGTGCTGGAGATTATGAATATGAGGTTGAAAAGTGGCAGAATTGTCCTTTAAGGTGTACTTCAGAGACTGTTCTGATCCCACCATTGCCACCAATATAGTGATTGAGGCGAAGCAGTCAGAGCGGGATTTGATCCAGCAACTGTGCAACCATGTTCTGCATATGTTTCATACAAATAACCTAATATAACAGTTGCTTTTTGGATACAAAGTTATAAGAGAATCATGCTGACATACAAAGTAGGAAGTTAGACACGTATTTACTCTCAGTAATCCCAAAGTCTAAAGGTGTGGACAAGGTCATCACAATAAAAGTCTTGCAGGCCTCAACCTCCAAGTATAATCAGCCAAAAACATTTAGGCACTATAAATCAAATGTTACCAAGCCTGTTCAGACGGTTAAATAAGGCGTGGCTGTGTAAATGAATATGTATGATTACTCTGTGTAAATGAATATGTATGATTACTGATGTTTGATCCAAATCATGATTTGATGGCCTCTCACCTCTCATTTCCCTGTCTCTCTCTGCAGAACATCTGTCTAACATCTGCCTGCCAGTATGACTGGTCCTACTCTTCTCTCCTAGATGAGTGAGGTGTCCTGGGGTGATAAACTATCCCTATCCTCTATCAAAATAGTCTCCCTGCTCTGACTTCTCCTCAAATTCACACCAGAAACTCCCCTAGGAGCACGCACAGCTGTATTCTTCACTTCATTAATAATTCAAGACCTTCCACAGCCATACTTTCTCATATGGAATTGATCACAGGCCCACTGAAGCAAATACGGGCTTGATTGAGAATTAAATCTAGTCTAAAGTAAGTTCTTGGATCTCGGCCAGAAGTAATGTAGACCTATAGTGGTGTGTGTGCACGTGTGTGCGTGTGTGCATGCACATTAGTGTGTGTGTATGTGTGTGTGCACGTGTACTGTATGAGTAGGCTTATATCTCCCTCCCTAAATTCCTGCTAAATTGCCCTGTACCTCTCCTCTTCCTCCCCCTTTCATCCTTTCCAGTGTTAATGTTCTTTCTATAGTATGCAGGGCATGGACCATGAGATCTATAGCTCCATAGCAATATAAAGCAACCCGCCCTCCATCAATATCTTATCTGGGCTATTATCCGTCCGTATTAAATCAAAACCTTGTGATAACCCACAATGGGCTGTACTGTAGATCATATGCACTCACAGAGAATGGCTTGCATCAAGTAAAACAACTGATGATTTCAACATATACAAACCATATGCTGCACTTCTACTGTACTCAGCCTCCGTGTTGTGCTTTATTTACAGTGACTGTGCTTCATATCCTTCCTATCTGCTGGCGAGCCATGTGAACAGAGGAGTATTTCACCAAGATTTAAAGTGGGCTTTCATAATGGTGAGAACAGAGGCCTGCTAATAAGAAAGAGCCTTGTCACTAAAGTAAACGGCTCTGACGAGACACTTGACAGATTGTTTGGATGGCTAAATAGCTGTGTCTGGAATAATACTGTGTTTGACTCGTCCTTTGTAAGCACTATACACATCATACTGCACATGTTAGAAAATCTAAAGTGAATCATAAAGGGAAGCGAATCGTAAAGGGAAGCGAAAACACTTCACACCACAGTGCGAGCCAAGGAAAACACATGCTCTTCAGTCAGTCATGAAGCAGCAGGAGTGTGTGTGTTGCTGTGTGTTACTGCAGTTCAGCACAATCAGTGTGTATCAGAACCACTTTGAGAGAACCAAATGAAAGTCTGAACACATGCTGTAGAACAACATGGAGACTCTTGTCTGTTCTGAACTAATGCTGATGTGCTATTTAAACCATAGAGGTATCACTCTATCTAGACTCTAGAACCAGAGTAAATGTTATGACTGTCATTATCATTTCCCCATTGCTCAGTCTGGTAAGAAAGACTATGACATTTCATGAGGTGCAGAGAACCGTGCCCATGTTAAACATTGTGTGAAGCCCGTGTTTATATATGCGTATGTGTGTCTGCCTGTCCCCCTGACTGAGTGAGCACATATCTGGATATATTAACCTGGTTTGTCTGCCAATCAACTGGGTCTACATCTCTATTCCTGAATTCTTTCTCATTTAATGTCTGAATAAAACATACATTGTTGACTTTAATTGTGACTTAAATTGCAAAACATGTATATGTTGCAGCCGTGCTTCATAACTGAATCGTTATGGATATATACAGGATATAATTAATGCTATAAATGACTTAGTCCATTTATTGGCCACATGAAGTTATACAGTTGAAAATGTGTCTGGTTGAATGTGGCCATGCTAATGCACTCCAGTCAGAGCTGCCATACTAAAGGTGTCCAGTGATGCAGTAAACCCAGGTTACAGTTCACTACTTGTTACTTTAATCAAAAAACTCTGATTAAAGTAATAACACAAAGCAAAATAACTTCAGACACAAGATTCATTTTTGGTATTTAATAAGTAACAAAATCCATAACATACAGTAAACACAAAATATCAATGGAATGCCTCTTCTTGTAGACACATGTTGGTGTCCTTTGCTTTCTCTTTTAATAATGACTGCTAGGACAATGTAATAGAATACATATGTATCCAATCAGATGACACTATAACTCCACTATAACTCCATGGCAACGGATCAAACAAAATATCTTTGTTACCACAGACAGACAGAAATAGCATTGTGTAACTCAATGTTTTTATCCAACATCATCATTTGGTATGGAACTCTGTGTGAGTCACACTGTTTTCACTATAATAGCAAGACTCATGTACAATGAGGCAGCTTCATGAACACATAGAAATTACTGATGTGAACTTCTGAATCCACAACATATGAATTACGATTAACAGAACTACAGATGTAGGATCTTAAATTGACCAGTTTTGTCATTGCAAAATAATCCCGCAGCAACAGGATTTGAACGTTTAGTCCAAAGTGCTTGGTCGGTGGTTAGGCTATTAGCTGGACATGTAGAGTGCATACTGTTCATACAGTATATGACCCATTTCAAGAAGCTAGGCGTATGTCAGACTTCACTACTTCACATAAGAGGCATTTGAAAGTTTATTTTTATCAAAATGTATTTTTTGTGTGAACTTTCATGTCCCTTGATAGCAAATGTGTATGCCATCTGTAAATACAAATAAAATGGTTAAATTACGAGCCTAGTTGTTTTAGCCACGGAAGAAGACAGGAACCTTGGCTGGGCTAGACATGCAGAGAAATTAGTTGGGATTGGTTTGCCATGTAGCATGCGTCTGTCTATAACATGAAAGTGTTACTACTGCTCTCAACAACATTGCTGCCCAGAATCTATCAGGCGCTATCGACAAAGATCTGTGGAAAAAAGTTGTGATGGACTACTTTCTGCACACGGTCAGTGTGAACCGGAGTGACTTGACACAACATCGGGCAAAATAAGCTGTAGTTAACTACAAACCAAACGGAAAAGACACGCTGCCGTGAAGCGTTCATCCATGCATTTAATCTATGGTGGCTTGCTATGACAATCCGTTTGTACTGGAGCTATGGGTGAGATTATGGTTTATTGTTTAGCTAATTAACTAGCATTCGCACTTCGCAAGAGAATGATATCATCACCATTCAAGTTAGCCAGGCGTGTCTGGGGGTGATTTCAGACAACTATTGTATTTCATGAACAGACAGTAGTGACCCATCCACTTAGCTAGGTGTGTCTGGGGGGTGGTTATAGCATTTATTTCACATGACCCTTCAATTTAGACAAATGTCTGGGTAAGCATCAACTTATAATTATGAAAATATTATTATCTGGACACTTTCAAAGTTAAGTTAGGATATAGGCCAAGGACTAGATAAAGTGTATTTTTACCTGGAGTTTTTCCTTCTTTTAGGCTACTACTTAAACCACTTTTAGTCTTGAAATCTTTGGTTGTTTACTACACTACCTTACTCACTCTGTTTAGCACATGGCCTCACATGTGAATCCTTAAAGAGATGGTTGGGGCTAAGGCTTAAGAGGGTGTGAACGATTCTGAATATGAGTAGACAAAGAAGAGCTCTCCTGTAGGTGTACCAAAGAATTCAAGGGCCATTTTCTCAAAAGTCGGATTACAAGTTTATCAACTTTCAAAGCAGAATTACTTTTCCATTTTTTCTCAACTGCAGTGTATGATATACCATTTTATCCAATGTAAAAAAACACAATTTAAAATGTTGCTACATAAGACCGAATCGAGGCGGTGGGTCTCATATAACCATGTATTAGTGAGGGTTTTCAGTAAATCTATGTAAATCAGGAATCAATCAATCAATCAAATTTATTTATAAAGCCATTCTTACATCAGCTGATGTCACAAAGTGCTGTACAGAAACCCAGCCTAAAACCCCAAACAGCAAGCGATGTAGGTGTAGAAGCACAGTGGCTAGGAAAAACTCCCAAGAAAGGCCAGAACCTAGGAAAAAACCAAGAGAGGAACCAGGCTATGAGGGGTGGCCAATCCTCTTCTGGCTGTGCCGGGTGGAGATTATAACAGAACATGGCCAAGATGTTAAAATGTGGTGATTAAGATCCTACATCTGTACATAAACAATGCCAAATTTGAAAGTATTTTATAATATGTACAAAAATACAGTATATAGAAAGTTGAATAATAACAATCTAACAATTATAATATATGTATATCAATGCCCTTCTAACTATTTACAAAGTGGATTTTGAGGTGTCACACAAGCACACACACACACACACGCACTCAAGCACATACACACACCTCTAGCAGTTATATAGGACTCTTCAGACAGACAAACTGGGATTGGTATGTCTTGAAGTAGAGAGAGAGATTGAGAGAGAAAGAGTGTGTCTGTGTCGCCATGACTACAATGGCATTACTTCAGAAGCACTTTATAACAGTCTGTTTGTCAGACAGAGAATCTACTCTTCCACTCAATATAAGTGCTTTTCTCCAGACTTTATTAGTTTGAGTTGATAATAGCCTGCAACTGCAGTCCCTCACACCATCCTTATTAGGAATGCACGGTAGCAGGAGAAATACCCAGGTAGCTTCTGTGAGGGGAATATTGGATTTTAAATAATGTTTGTTTTGCTTCAGAGGAGGGCACACATACTTGTGGCAGTGATGAAGTTTGTGTACAGCCTAGGCTTTGGGCAAGGTTATTTGTTATGCTCTAGTTGTTAAGGCACATATTTCATTTTGTTCTGATGTGAGGGCCCGAATCTAGCCTATAGAGGTTATCATGGGTTACTGCATTTTAGGTAATTTCAGTCATTTTGGGTCAGGTGGACAGACTATGTTCTAGAGTTCTGTGGTGTGTTCTGAAGTTCCAGGGTGTGCTCTAGAGTTCAGTCTCAGATCTGTGGTGGGTTCTCCACGGCGACAGCAGAGTACTCTGTCTCAGAGACGTGGGGCTGCTCTATGAGCCTGGTCAGGCCTGTACGTGTTGAGTACTTAAAGATAAAGGCCTTCATCAGGTCGTAGCGGTAGTTCCTGTTGATGAAGTTGTAGAGGATGGGGTTGAAGCAGCAGTGGAGCAGGGACAGACACTGGGTGAGGTGCAGGGCCACGTAGAGGGCGTTCTCCAGCCCACAGCTCAGAGGAACCAGGCCTAGCAGGGAGAGGGCATCGGCCAGGAGCACTCCGTGGTAGGGCCCCCAGCAGCCCAGGAATACCACGGTATAGGCCAGGATCACCCTGCGACTCACACGACGCTCCTGCTCCACCGCCGAAGAAGAACAGGAGGAGGAGGAGAGGGCTTTGGCCAGGAGGGCATAAGCCAGAGCGATGACAGGGAAGGGAAGGGCGAAACCAAGCAGGATGAAGCTCAGCTGAACTCCCACCATCCACTCCCTGGCGTGTTCCTCTGGGTACACCGGCCTGCACAGCACTACCTCCCCATGTGATGACCTCACCGCCTGCAGGAAGTAGGTATCGGGCAGGGAGGCCACCAGAGCCAGGAGCCACACCCCTACGCACACGCTGCGGCGAATCAGTCTCCGGCGTCGGCCCCCATCCTCACTGTCGGCGGGCCGTGTCACGCTCAGGTAGCGGTCGACACTCATACAGGCCAGGAAGAAGATGGAGCTGAAGAGGTTAACAGAGAAGAGCAGGTGGGTGAGCTTACACGCCACCTCGCCGAAGGGCCAGTGGCCATGCTGCGCCAGGGAACTCACCCACACAGGCAGTGTGACGCACACACACAGGTCAGCCACCGCCAGGTGGGCGATGTAGAGGTGGGTCTCGTGGCGAGGGGAGGAGCTGGAGATGGTGCGCTGGGCGCGGACATTGACCAAGAGGACGAGGCCGTTGGCGGCCAAACCGACCACGAAAATGAAGATGTAAAGAATGCACATGGAGTGGAGCAGGGCGCTGCGGTCGAACGCTGTTGGACACCCGACCATCTCCACACGCGTCCCGTTCTCCAGGAGGCCCGTGAGGTTCAGGTCCTCCCACGTGTCCAGCAGCTCAACCAAATCGAAGCTGCTCATCCTTCTGCCGTCTGCTGGGAACGATCACACACACCTCACGAACCTGGGATCTGTTGAGACAAGGCAGCAGCCCATCAGTCCTGATATCACTTTGTCTGTTTGGAACTAAACATCAACATAAAGTGCCTTCAGAAAGTATTCATACCACTTGTTCCTCATTTTGTTGTGTTACAGCCTGAATTCAAAATGGATTCAATAGATTTTTTTCCTCACCCATCCACACACAATACCTCAAAATGACAAAGCAAAAACATGTTTTTAGAAATATTTGCAAATGCATTGAAAATAAAATACAGAAATATCTAAATGTACATAGAGTACCAGTCAAAAGTTGACACACCTACTCATTCAAGGGTTCAAGGGTTCTACTCTACATTGTAAAATAATAGTGAAGACATCAAAACTATGAAAAAACACATATGGAATCATGTAGTAACCAAAGAAGTGTTGTGTTTTAAGTTATTGTCCTGCTGAAAGGTGAATTTTTCTCCCAGTGTCTGTTGAAAAGCTGACTGAACAAGGTTTTCCTCTGGGATTTTGCCTGTGCTTAGCTCTATTCCGTTTATTTTTATCCCGCCCGCCCCAAAAGAAACCTTGTCTTTGCCGATGACAAGCATACCCATAACATGATGCAGCCACCAGCATGCTTGAAAATCTGAAAAGTGGTACTCAGTGATGTGTTGTGTTGGATTTTCCCCAAACATAACGCTTCTTTATCCGGATATAATGTACAGTTATTTGCTAAATTTTTTGCAGTTTTACTTTAGTGCCTTCTTGCAAACAACAAAATGTTTCCATTCTGTTATTTAGGTTAGTATTGGTCAGTATCTACAATGTTGTTGATACATTCTCAGTTTTCTCCTATCACAGCCATTAAACTCTAACTGTTTTAAAACGTCACCATTGACCTCATGATGAAATCCCTGAGTGGTTTCCTTCCTCTCCCGCAACTGAGTTAGGAAGAACGCCTGTATCTTTGTAGTGACTGTGAGTACTGATACACCATCCAAAGTGTAATTAATAACTTCACCATGCTCAAAGTGATATTCAATGTCGGCTTTTTGTTTGTTACCCATAGGTGCGAGGCATTGAAAAACCTCCCTGGTCTTTGTGGTTGAATCTGTGTTTGAAATAAACTGCTCAATTGAGGGACCTTACAGATAATTGTATGTGTGGGATACAGAGCTGAGGTAGACAGTCATTCAAAAATTATGTTCAACACTATTATTAAAAACAGAGTGAGTCCATGCAACTTATTACGTGACTTGTTAAGCAAATTTTTACTCCTGAACTTATTTAGGCTTGCCATAACATAGGGGTTGAATACTTATTGACTCAAGACATTAAGAATTTAAATTTTTGATTAATTTGTAAAACAATAACTTTGATATTATGGGGTATTGTGTGTACGTCTGTGCCACAAAATCTTAAATTAATCAATTTTAAATTAAAGTTGTAACACAACAAAATGTGTGAATTGGGGTGTGAATACTTTCTGAAGGCACTGTACATCCCATTTAGCACATAACGTTCTGGGAACCGTGTGTTTCTTAGAGCGTGGTTGTCCTATGGTTATTTTGCATACAACCTTCCCACAACATTCTGGGAACGGTGCAGGATTGATACCCAGGGAGCACATAACATTCTGAGAACTATATGTTTCTTAGGTGGGAATTTCCGTACTTCAGCATAACGTTTCCTACAGGCTTCCTCGTAGTTCTATTTAAAGTAATGCTCTCAAATTGTTCCAATAACGATAAAAAACAACATTCTTCCGTGGGAATGTTTTCTACAGGTTTCCTCATGGTTCTAATTAAAGTCAAGTTCTCAGAACATTCATAGAATGTTAAGAAACAACGTTCTTCTGTGGGAATTTCAGCACTTCAGCAAAATGTTTTCCGCAGGTTTCCTCACGGTCAAGTCATGTTCTCAGAATATTAAGAAAACATAAAAAAACATTAGTAACATTCCAAGAATGTTATTTAAAAGCATATATATGCCCTTCTCGGCATCAACAAAACTCCTTCTATCCTGGCCGTGCCCACTAATTGACCATACCTGATCTTAATGAGTGCTTGTTTCTTTTGAAATGGGATCTGTTTGAATAGACTAAAATGACCAGCTTTGTAAGAGTTAAAAAACATGGCATGCTAGCTCCATCCTGGTGGCGCAGTGGAATAATTTCATGGATAAAGAACAGAAGATGTAATCACTGGTCACTTTAATAATGGAACACTAATCACTTTAATAATGTTTACATACTGCTTTACTCATTTCATATGTATATACTGTATTTTATTCTACTGTATTTTAGTCAATGCCACTCTGACATTGCTCGTCCTAATATTTATATATTTCTTGATTCCATTATTTTACTTTTAGATTTGTCTGTATTGTTCTGAGTTGTTAGATATTACTGCACTGCTGGAGTTAGGAACACAAGCATTTCGCTACACCGGCAATAACATCTGCTAAATATGTGTATGTGACCAATAAAATTTGATTTGAGATCATAGGTTTGAATCTCGCTGACGACGTTCCACAATAAACAAAAATGTGTTTGCATGATTAATGCCTAAGCAAATGAATTTCCACGTGTACAATATGTGCTTGGAGTTCAAAACAGTTAACCTAAGCTAGCAGTATTATTGAAACATTTAGTAAAAGTTAAGTTAGTTAATCAAAAACCTCCAAATAACCTTAACATTTCATTCAAAACATTCACAACATTTAGAGAATGTTCTCAGAACGTTATTTAATAACCTTCAAATAACCTATAATTTCCGTTATCCAAACGTTAATAAAAAAAAACGGAAAACCTTCAGGGAACCATAGTAAAATGTTCTCAGAACCTCACTGCAACGTTAAAATGCATGTTCCCAGAAAAGGCAACAAAATGTATGTATACAATATGTTATCTTCTGTTTAAAAAACGGTTTGGTTTCCTAGAACCTCTAGGAAACCAAAAACGCGCGCGTTCCCACAACTTCAAAGGAAACAAAATGTGCTAGCTGGGATGTCTCTCAATCTGTCTGTTTGGAACCATGCATCACAATACATACAACATGTCACAGTAAATGTTTTAATTATATTTAGTGAGTGCTGCCCTGAGTTCCCTTGGCTTTTCATTAATGAGACCTCAACCAATCAGTCTATTTCTGGGGCAGAATAAGATCAGAAAAGCAATTAACTTCTACACAGAGCACTGCATTCTATGGTATTAAGTTATACAGAGAGCACTGAATTCTATGGTATTAAGTGCTACACAGAGCACTGCATTCTATGGTATTTACTTCTACAGAGAGCACTGCATTCTATGGTATTCACTTCTTCAGAGAGCACTGTATTCTATGGTATTTACCTCTACAGAGAGCACTGCATTCTATGATATGTTATGAGATCCAATAAGCATCCAAATGAAATGTACAAAAAAACACAGCTTTTTATGATATGCCACCTGATCCCAAATAATCTAAATGTAGTTAACTCTTAAGCTGCTTTATGAGTTCATAAATACTGTTGTTTTAGGATGATTGAGGAATGACTGAAAACTCTATCTTTTTATGTCCAGTCAGAGGGAAGCACCAGCTACAGTATGTTTACATTAGTCCCAAAACAGATTAAATGTGAGGCAATAGGATCTGGGACCCAAACATTGTGTATTTCCAAAATGTTCAGAGATCCAGCGTCAGTCTGAATGGTAAACCTGATGTCGCTTTAAATAATGTTTTCCATTGATGTGCATGCAAGAAAACATTTTCCCATGTGCCACTGCTCCTCCAGAAATAAAGTGAGGAAAGGAGAGAGAAGACAGATTTGTTATAACCACAACATCATCTGAAAACATCTGAGGCTAATCAAATACAGTATACACACACACGCAAAGGGATCCTACACACTCATGCATGCACATCATGTATACATACGGACACACACTGCTCTCTGTTTTATTTATACCAGGGTCACAACACAACCTCTGACCTCTCTGTACAGTACGTTGATTGGTCATTTTACACTCTAGCTTGATGTCTCTCTTCCCATGACAGACACAACATGACGAGTGAGAGGTGAGGGGTTAAAGGTGAGAGGTCAGACATGAGTCATCAGTGATTTAATCCTCCTGTTCCTTATGACTGACATGCATGTCCACAGACTGTGTGAGACATCAGAGCGAGGTTACCGAGGGGTTTAACTACTTTAGACACGGTCCAGCCACGGTCAAAGACAGGTCGGCGACCACTGGGCGATACAGCAGTTTAAAGTGCATTGAAACGTGACCGCTTAGAGCAGCCGTGCGTGTGAGCTCTGTGAGAGTGTGACCACATGGCCCACGCCAAACTGTCTGTGATTCCACAGGAGACCATGTTGACAGTGGAGAAGGGAGGGCCTATCTGTGGCTGAATGTGTTGGTGCACATGTAGCAGTGGCCCATAGGCGTGTGAGTGTTATGACTGCCTCTAGTTTCAGCTGATTCTATCAGTGATCAAGGAGCTATTCAATTGACTGCTCTTTTAATTTTTATTTGTCCTTTCACCCCTTAACCTCTGGCACACAACCACTTGCCCTTTACTACAGTAGAATTTACATTTTCTGTTTTAGAGGGATGGTGTAGTCTAACTCAGGCCCTCATACATCAGTGTCCCTGTAATTTACCTCTATTATATGGTAAACAGAAACACCTGAGGTGCCAGCTCACGTCACATCTCTCTGATCCATTATCCCCGTCACACTCAGCCCATCTGATAACACACACACACACAAAGAAACACACACACACAGCAGCAGAACACTGCACTGATAAGCACTCCCTCTCCCCCGTTCTGTCTGTCTCTCTCTCTTCCCATCTCGCTCTCATTATCTTCCCCTCAAACTCTCATTACAAGTATCTGGGGAATATTCAGATCACAAACCTTTAGTTTCACCATACTCCAAATACCCAATAAGGCCGAGCTGGTTGCAACTTAGAACATGAGAGCCTGTATGAACATGAGCATTATATGTTCCCCCTTACTAGCTCTGATTTTGCTGATTTACTGAGGAAAATGTATACTATGACTGTGAACGTGGTTGTCCCACCTAGTTTAAGATGAATGTACTAACTGTAAGTCGCTCTGGATAAGAGCATCTGCTAAATGACTAAAATGTATTATATTATACCGTGAGGGCTGCTGTATAGATGTAGGATCATAATTTGAGCCAGTTTGCTACAGCAGGAAAATAATCCTGCAGCAACAGGAAATGTGAATTATTATGTGGATTATAATTCATGGGCATTTTTCGTAAGGGAAAATCAAGTCTGAAATTTCAATGAGGAAATTACAAACTTTAGAGGCCTTTTTAGACCTCAAATATTTGAGAAATTAGCATTTCCTGCTGAGCAGGAAATTCTCAGCAGCAAAATAGTTATCAAATTAAGCCTACATCTGTATTTTATGATCCCTGGTTATTCCCTATCTGGTTACACATTAGCCAAGCAGCATGCAGGGCAGATGATGCATGCATTCCAATACTGGACCAATAGGGAGCAATGTTTTCATGTGTTAATCAAAAACCAGAGGATGCTGCAGGTGTGACAATAAAAGATCGGAGCTTTCTCTTGCTGTAAGCTCTCTCTCCTGTTGGTTTAGGCTTTTGTCTTGCAAAAGAAAAGGACTCAATGGAGAGGGATCAAGAGAAGGCCCACTATATGAGATGAGGAATATAAACTTTTTCGTTTTGGTTATATACTTGCTATGGGGAACCTTTGTTCCCAAGCGCATTTTTTGCACTTTTCTAGCGCATTTGCACTTTTCTATGGTATTACATTATCCATGCGTCACAATGCTTATTTTACAACTTATTTAAATTGTATAATAAAATATGTATATGCTAGGGAACGGATTAATTTACATAAGTGAGAAACACACACTTATGTAGAGTTACAAAACCGAGTTGTTCTTTATATCCATACATTGCCATTACGCGCGAGAGAGCACTGAAATAATCCAACGTGAAGCTCTTGTAGCCTATCTGAGAACACATATTCCGTAAACCATGTTTAAATCTGCGTTGAAAACAACCCACATTCCTTATCAAATGCCAGGGGACTCCGTGTGTAACCTGGCGGCGTTTACTGAACAGACACTGCTAATCCGCGCGCCCCGCTGCGAAAGCCGATGGCCCTTTCTATGGATGGAACGACTTGAGGACATCAGAGGCCAGTAGTCACATTAGGCTAATGTTTTAGCCCAAACACGCAACAATGCACCATTAGACTACCAAATGCGTTATCTGAAACGTAAAATTGGCTATCGGCTGTCCACGAAACCGAAATGTTAGGAGTGCAGCTGTTTGGCCCCCAACCTCTTGTTATGGAGATGCTCCTGTCAACTGGTTTACCTAGAAACAAAAATTAATGTAAAATACAATGTCTTACTTGTGATTGCGAAAAAAATGCTTTACGCGTGAGCTCTTCGAAGAAATTGCACCGCTTCTCCTGGGCGAAGGGATGTCCAGTTAAACTTTGTCCAAGATAGGGAGAGGTGGTGGTTGTGAGCTCTCCGCTATCTGATTCGAATGAGTGAGTGAGTACCCAGTGTCTCTCTCCTCCCAGCGATAGTGAACCTGGCCTCGTGCCTCCCACTCCACTTGTTAATATAGGCCTAACCTACTGCGTAGTGATACGCCTCCCAAGGCAGGTCCCAAAACACATTCATTGAAGTTTCTGCCAAGAGCGAAAAAAAGGCGTCTGATTTTCACTTTGTCCCACAAACAATTGCCCAATAGTCGAAACACGTTTGTGCTTCATGCAAACAGGTGGATCTATTGTGTGCAGACTGCCAAAGAGAGATGATAATAAAGATGTACTTAGTAGACAGTCGTTATCTGAGATAGGTCTATGATAGAAATCAATAAGGTACTATTGTGCACATACAGTTGAAGTCGGAAGTTTAAATACACCTTAGTCAAATACATTTAAACTCAGTTTTTCACAATTCCTGACATTTAATCCTAGTAAAAATGGCCTGTCTTAACTCAGTTAAGATCACCACTTTATTTTAAGAATGTGAAATGTCAGAATGATAGTAGAGAGAATGATTTATTTCTTTTATTTCTTTCATCACATTCCCAGTGGGTCAGAAGTTTACATACACTCAATTAGCATTTGGTAGCATTGCCTTTAAATTATTTAACTTGGGTCAAACGTTCCAGGTAGCCTTCCACAAGCTTCCCACAATAAGTTGGGTGAATTTTGGCCCATTCCTCCTGACAGAGCTGGTGTAACTGAGTCAGGTTTGTAGGCCACCTTGCTCGCACACACTTTTTCAGTTCTGCCCACAAATCTTCTATAGGATTGAGGTCAGGGCTTTGTGATGGCCACTCCAATATCTTGACTTTGTTGTCCTTATTAAGCCATTTTGACACAACTTTGGAAGTATGCTTGGGGTCATTGTCCATTTGGAAGACCCATTTGCGACCAAGCTTTAACTTCCTGAGTGATGTCTTGAGATGTTGCTTCAATATATCCACATACTTATCCTTCCTCACGATGCCATCTACTTTGTGAAGTGCACCAGTCCCTCCTGCAGCAAAGCACCCCCAAAACATGATGCTGCTTCCCCCGTGCTTCACGGTTGGGATGGTGTTCTTCGGCTTGCAAGCCTCCCCCTTTTTCCTCCAAACATAACGATGGTCATTATGGCCAAACAGTTCTATTTTAGTTTCATCAGACCAGAGGACATTTCTCCAAAAAGTACGATCTTTGTCCCCATGTGCAGTTGCAAACCGTAGTCTGGCTTTCTTATGGCAGTTTTGGAGCAGTGGCTTCTTCCTTGCTGAGCGGCCATTCAGGTTATGTCGATATAGGACTCGTTTTACTATGAATAAATATACTTTTGTACCTGTTTCCTCCAGCATCTTCACAAGGTCCTTTGCTGTTGTTCTGGGATTGATTTGCACTTTTCGCACCAAAGTACATTAATCTCTAGGAGACAGAACGCATCTCCTTCCTGAGCGGTATGACGGCTGTGTGGTCCCATGGTGTTTATACTTGAATACTATTGTTTGAACAGATGAACGTGGTACCTTCATGCGTTTGGAAATTGCTCCCAAGGATGAACCAGATTTGTGGAGGTCTACAATTGTTTTTCTGAGGTCTTGTTATGATGTCAAGCAAAGAGGCACTGAGTTTGAAGGTAGGCCTTGAAATACATTCACAGGTACACCTCCAATTGACTCAAATAATGTCAATTAGTCTATCAGAATCTTCTAAAGTGATGACATAATTTTCTGGAATTTTCCAAGCTGTTAAAAGGCACAGTAAACTTAGTGTATGTAAACTTCTGACCCACTGGAATTGTGATACAGTGAATTATAAGTGAAATAATCTGTCTGTAAACAATAGTTGGCAAAATGACTTGTGTCGTGCACAAAGTAGATGTCCTAACCAACTTGCCAAAACTATAGTTTGATAACAAGACATTTGTGGAGTGGTCGAAAAACGAGTTTTAATGACTCAAATGTCATTTAAGAGAATTTTGCAGTTTGTCCAACCGGCCTCATAACCACAGACCACATGACGTTGTGTGGGCGAGCGGTTTGCTGATGTCAACGTTGTGCCCCATGGTGGCGGTGGGGTTATGGTATGGGCAGGCGTAAGCTACTGACAACGAACACAGTTGCCTTTTATTGATGGAAATTTGAATGCGCAGAGATAACGTTACGAGATCCTGAGGTCCGTTGTCGTGCCATTCATTCGCCTCCATCACCTCATGTTTCAGCATGATAATGCACTGCTCCATATAGCAAGGATCTGTACACAATTCCTGGAAGATGAGAATGTTCCAGTTCTTCCATGGCCTTCATGGTCACCAGACATGTCACCCATTGAGCATGTTTGGGATGCTCTGGATCGACAAGTATGACAGCGTGCTCCAGTTTCCGCCAATATCCAGCAACTTCGCGCAGCCATTGAAGAGGAGTGGGACAACATTCCACAGGCCACAATCAACAACCTGATCAACTCTATGCAAAGGAGATGTGTCGCGCTACATGAGGCAATTGGTGGTCATACCAGATACTGACTGGTTTTCTGATCCACACCCATACCTTTTCTTTTAAAGTATCGGTGACCAACAGATGCATATCTGCATTCCCAGTCATGTGAAATCCATAGATTAGGGCCTAATGAATTCATTTAAATTTACAGATTTCCTTATATGAACTGTAACTCTTTGAAATTGTTGCATGTTGCATTTATATTTTTGATCAGTATAAATAATACAGTATTTATAAAGTCAGGTGCAGTGTTCTTTTTTTGTTGTAATTTATATTGTTGTTCCCCAGCATTCAGTCTCATTCTGAGCACCAGCATATCCTCTTGGAACCGGCACAAAGCATTGTGGGAGCAGAATGTGTGTTGACTGAGTGCTCACCTGCTCCTCTGTCCCCATACAGCTGCGCTATCTGTCTAAACAACCAATCACAAAGCATTTAGGCCCCAGTTCATTGTAATAGCCCAGTTTGAGGCATTGACTGTGAAGGGAACTGTCTTGAAATTATGCCATCGTTCATTAGACAAATAAGACTGTCGGATATATATATATTGACCATCTGATCAAATATGAACTTCTGTCATGATTTTACAAGCAGGCTGAGAAGATAGACGTCTGTAAACAAAGCTTATTATATAAGTCTATGAAACAAAGTACAAAGGAATACTATCTTCCACATTGACCACATCATCAATAAACCATCCATAAACCAAGCAGACCTAGATATTTAACACACTCTCATAACGAGACAATTAGTCACAGATTGCAGTTACTCTCAGTACATGATTAGACTAATGATACCAATAAATAGTAAAAGCTACAACAACAACATTTATTATGATAATACGCCCTGTATTCAATGATCTCTCCTTTGAAATATGACTATTACGTCACATGGCCACTGATCTCTAATCAGTAAGTACTCTGACCTCATAAAGGACCAATAGAGTGGATGCAGTAGTATTGTTTCTGTGCGGGTTGAAAGGGAGTCCCCAGTACGCACGCATATCCATTGTCCTCAGTATCAGGAGCATCAGGGGGGATATAGGAAGTGTATTAGATAAGCATCCGTGGTCCTTAAACCGCTGCCAACCTCTGTTCTGTTCTACAGTAACCCTCATACAGAGAGAGAGAGAGAGAGAGAGAGAGAGAGAGAGAGAGAGAGAGAGAGAGAGAGAGAGCGACAGGCGGACAAAGTGGTTCCTCTGAGACCCCGGCTGCCTGGTTCGATGTGTGTGTGTTTGTGTGTGTGTATCTGCCCACGTCTGTGTGTGTGTGTGCGCATCCGTGTCTGTGCGTGCAGCTGCAGAGCTAAAATAACAATTCCCACAGTACTGTGTATTCAAACATTCCAAGCAACAGGTGTATTAATACCTAAAGTCTAATGGACTAAACCTGCCTCTGATATTAAAAGGGTAGGCCTACCATACACAAACAGCAATCAGGGACACAGAGAGTTCCTTTTCTCCTTTAGAAGACAAAAGCCGTACTAATTTGTCACTGATTATTGGTTAAAACTTGAACACAGCATGTACAGTTGTAGACCTGTTCCTGAAAGGTTTATTTACCAGTCTTTAATCTGGTACAGAAGGTGACTGTTATGAGTCCTGTGGGGGGGCTAGATTACTGTAATACGTATTTAATGAAACCAAAGCTGCTCTTTCTGTAATAATAACTAAGAGAGTGTGTGTGTGTGTGAGAGAGAGAGAGAGAGAGAGAGAGAGAGAGAGAGAGAGAGAGAGAGAGAGAGAGAAAGAGTGAGAGAGAGACAATCAGAGATAGAGACAGAGTAGGAGACAGAAACAAAGAGAAATAGAGTGTGGTGTCTCAGTCTGAGTCCAGGTAACTGTTTCTGTTGACCTGCGGGCTAGAAAGGTTTGTTTATTTCTCAACTGGCTTATAAGACATTCTCTCTGTTTGGGCTTACTCATACACTGTTTAAACAGGAGCTGTTTTGATCTGTGGTCTTGTAGTTTAGTTATGTTCGACAGTGGACAGGGTGGTCACTGTAAACAGTCCTCATGTTGCACTGCTCAATGTCATCATGGACTGGCCTCACACAAAATGAAAACAAAGATTTAGAGATAGGGAGAGATGGAGGATAGACAGCATAACACAGAAACCAGAAAGAGAGGCAGAAAGAGAAAGAGAAGAAGTGAAGTACCCTTCATATTAAGTCCTCTTCAGTGTGGAATTGTTCTCTTACCCTGTACCCCAGGTGGCAGGTAGCCTAGTGGTTAGAGTGTTGGACTTGTTAAATAAAGGTAAGAAAGAAAAAAAAGTAGGAGGGCTGATAGAGAGGTACTCTATTTTAGTGCAAATCTCCATTCAGAATGTCCCTCTCCAACCCCAAGTACACTATTCACCATGACCCTCTCTTTCCCCTTCCTAAACCCCATACTCCTCACACTCTATACCGTCTCCACCCTCACTATGCAACTACCTCGTCACAAAAAGCCTCACCCCCTCTCTACCTCTCCACATCTTCTCTCCCTCTCCAACTTCACTCATTCTCTTTGGTCCTTGAGATGAGAGACAACATCATTCCATGTTTGTGTGTGTTGAAGAGATGGGAGGTGCTATCCAAGAAATTCAATTTCTGTAGGTGTTATGTTGTTGTGTGTGTTTCATAAGAAAATGTAACACTGTGTTGATGTTGTTGTTGTTTAGCGTGTGTAGGAGGATATTCATTTGATCCTGTGTTCTGGGTCAGGCTCATGCAGGTGTGTGTGTTTGGCAGGGAGTGTGTTCCTATCAGGTAGCACGGTCATAAAGACATTCCACACTCTGAGTGTCCCTCACAGCAACCTTGAATGGACCACAGCTGAAACCTGATAACTGACTTAATGTCAAACATGCCAGAAAGGCCAGCGTTTACCCAGATGCTTTGTTGTAGAGGTATACAGGTGTGAAATGCTTAATACTTACCTCTTATCAGTTTACCTATTGCTCGAAATGTCTAAGTAGTCGCTGTCTCTCTTTCTCTCTCTCCTTCTTTCACTTTCTCCATCAGTCTGTCGACTATGTTCACTTGTTCAGTCACTCACAACCCCTATGTACCGCTGTCCTAAAAACCTCTCATCCAGCCTAGGGACCACTCTAGGGATATCTATCAGTCTACTATCCCGGTGAAATAACTGGAGAAAGCGGATTCTTCCTCGAGCTTCATTCATCTGAATATGACCTCTATGAATGAGGGTTCACCTGGGGTGTATTCATTACACCGATTCTGTCGCAAAAAATGAAACAGATGCAACATTTTGCAACAGAATCGCCGTAATTAATACACCCCAGGCTGTGCCTACCACAGGCTCTGCCTACCACACACACACACACATGCACACTCAGAGTGTGTCCACTACGGATCAGTGAGTGAGCGCTGACAAGCAGACTCTCTCAACAGGGGACAAGACAGGGTGTACGCTCCAAAACCATTCCCTATACGCTAACAGCACTAATCCCGTAATCCTATCCTGGCGTTCCTGACGTCTGCCCCGGAGAATGCCGGTTTTATACGCTGCAGACAGAGAGAGTTCACAGATAAGGTGGCTGACTTTTGGCTCTTTTGTGCTGTCAAACAGTGAATGAAAAATTAACCACCTCAGGACTGGAATGTGCAGCCTTTTTAAACACCTCTAGACAGAGATGAGGGAAACAAAATAAGCCTTGCTCACAGCCACAGGTACCTAGTCACCACAGCCTAGAGGGCTCTATGTTGTGTTCCATTGCCTGGGTAAACTAACCAGCCACTGGTGAGTTATGAACATCTAAACAGGCATCTAAACAGACTGTCTGTACTGTCAACAAAAAGACCATCCCATCTTTGAGATCTGAATCGACTACATTCCTTATTCAAACTGAAAAAAGTCAGAGTTTAGCAACAGCAGACATAAACATACATGGGGAAGGCAACACTCAGCTTAATAGGATACAAAGAAGGACTCCAACAGCTTGATAGAATAAATTACATAAGGAAATGTATACACCCAGCTATGCGGACGGATCAAACAGCTGGGACATAAAACCTGCACTATAATACAGTATTCAGAAGTATCTAGTCCCCCAGCTAGCACATTTGGTTCCTTGGAAGTTGTGGGAATGTATGTTTTTGGTTTCATATTGGTATGTGCTAGCTGTGCCCTTACTCCAATGATAGAGTATAAAGGATTTGAGTTTCCAGGGTAAAATCACGTGATGGAAAGTTACCTCTGGCTATTTCTCTCCATCCCAGGTGGTTCCCATTCGTGGTTTTACCCTACGATGGTCCACAAGGGCGAACACGGCGCTACGGGGCGATTACGGCCAGGATGTGGCAACCCAACCGCCATCTGGAGTTGAGCCCTGTGCGCCTGGAGCTCCTAGTGAGGGATAGGAGTGCTAACACCCATTCATCCATCCTCTCTCTCTCTTCTCTCTCTTCTCTCCATTCCTCCCTCAGGGCTTGTTTATGACCAAGTGCTTAACTTATGTTACATTGTAAATACAGTAATATCACTGTGTGCACCCATTACTCACAGACAAGGGATATGACGGATGATGCAGTGTTTTGTAGTTTTATACTATGTTGTGATAGGCATCAGCAGAGCTACATGTGTAAGAGAGAGATAGAGAGAGAGAGAGAGAGAGAGAGAGAGAGAGAGAGAGAGAGAGAGAGAGAGAGAGAAAGAGAGGGATAGAGACAGAGATAGATAGATAGATAGATAGATAGATAGATAGATAGATAGATAGATAGATAGATAGATAGGCAGAGAGAGGCAGAGAGAGAGACAGGCACAGGCACAGAGACAGAGAAAGTGAGAGAGTTACAGGGACATAAAGGGAGAGAGGGAGGGAGAGAGAGTGACAGAGACAGAGGGATAGAGAGACAGGCACAGAGACAGAGAAAGCGAGAGAGTGACAGAAACATAGAGGGAGAGCGAGTGTGTGCAGTTCTGCCTGTTTCTCCCATCAGTCCCCAGACTCTGCTGTAGATAGTGTAGTAGGGGGCTGACAAGATCTGCTTCTCATTACAGCATAGAGGGGCTTTAGAGATGATTCTAATGGCTGACTCCAGTCTTAACCCTGTCACTCCAAACCTGCTCTGACACCCCCAACCACCAAGCCTACACTGAGCCTCCCAGTCGCACTCACACTCTACCATTAAATATGAAACAGCCCATCACTGTCTCATGTCAGCCTGTTAGTGCCTGGCACTCTATTCATCAGAGCTGGAATGGAGGACCATGCAGGCTGATGTGGAGGCATTTATTAGAGCCGGAATGGAGTCCTCACCATGTGAGTGTGTTCTGAGCTGTATCGATCTTAATCCATGGTATAAAGGATCTGTCTGGGGTCTGTCCTGAGAATGTTTGAGTCCTTAGAGGATAAAATACAGTTCATTCCCTAAGGAATCCTGGGCCATTTAACCTTAAACACACTGTAATGACCAGAAGGTGTGTAGGAAGTCCCACTGTTTTCAGTGAAAATGGCTTCCTGTACGCTCCTACTACAGAGAGAGGATATTTTCACAGTGGAAGCAGAAGTAGAGGAAAAAGAAAAGGATGAAAGACGTGAAGTCCAGTAAGTGGAGGAAAGAGAGGAAGGAAGGAGCTGGTGTTTGTTTGTTGTGATATTTTCTCCCTTAGGGTTATGTTTCCTCGATTCAAACCATTTCAAATAGAGCACTTTAGTGATACCGACACAGCTTATTTGTTGCCTTGTTCCTCTCCAGCTGGTGGTTAAGAATTCCTGATGGCTGACTGAGTTAAATGCAACATTAACCTTAAGAGCTGAGGTCATAATGTGTGTATTTGCCCACCGCCTTACAGGATCTTTCTGACTGTTCTCTGGGGCTAACACACACACACACACTCAATGTGCGACAGGAGGAAAATAAATCGATAGAACCGTCTCTCTTAGAGCAGATGCCAGTAAATCGGGCAGGCTAAAATGTGTCTAGGGCTGGTGGGAGGCGTGTGTCTGCGTTCACCACAGTAGAGTGTGGGTCAGAGGTGGGACATAGCTAATGACTACAGCATGTAATTAACCTACAGTACAGTCACTTCCACAACTGATGAGAGGCATACTGTGTGTCCTCTCTGTCTGTATGTAGGTTTAGCTCTCCACATGCTGCGCTTTGATCAGAAGGTGCTGTGTTAGAATTGCTCTAAATAACAATAACAATAAGACTAAGGGTGGAAGACAAAACGTAGCTACGTCTATAAGTGCTTTAGGAGGGAGTACACTGCTATGTAGACTAATGGAGGAAGTGGGAGTTGGGAGCTATGATTGGTCCATCAGGAGGGGATTGGACTCAGACATCAGACTGACTGAATTCCTTGGTTCCATAATGACAAGGTACCATACAAAGGACATACTGTTAGTTTTGAAGTGTGTGGAGGGGAAGGGGGTATTCATGCTGTACCTCTCTCCTGTGTGGAGGGAGGGAGGGGGGTTGTGGCAGGAGGGCAGGTAGACATTGGTGGTTGATTACACACTTTTCCTGCCTGTCAATCTCAATCCAGCTGCTCTGTTCTGAACCCTGTCTCACTCTCCCCTAACACACTGTACACACATTGCAGGCACGCACACACACGTTGGACCCCGTTTTCTTTCTCAGGAGGTAATTGATTGTTTTTTAATGTGTGTTCTGACAGCGTGAAAGGATAACACATGGGTCACATACATCTCCTTCAGTCTACACCTCTTCTCCTCCATTTCTCACTCTCACTCTTTCTTTCCCAAACTCTCCCCCTCTCTCCCTTTCCACCCCATCCGACTGTGCACACGCTGGTTGAATCAACGCTGTTTCCACGTCATTTCAATGAAATGACCTTGAACCAACGTGGAATAGACGTTGAATTTACGTCTGTGCCCAGTGGGATCTCTCCCTTACTCTATTTTTCTCCAACTCTCTCACCCTCTGTCTCAATCCTCG
The DNA here is from genome assembly GCA_030435695.1 of Brachymystax lenok tsinlingensis. Taxonomy (NCBI): domain Eukaryota; kingdom Metazoa; phylum Chordata; class Actinopteri; order Salmoniformes; family Salmonidae; genus Brachymystax; species Brachymystax lenok. Next base: position 25,403,087 of record CM059785.1, read on the forward strand.
TACCCTGCTGTGGGTCATCATTTTTAGTGACTGACCCATCGTTAACCCTGTCACGTCTGGCTCAAACAGAGACTCGTTTACTGCCCCGTCAAAACACCCCGTGGCCAGAGGAAAACAGATCAATCACAGCACACTTCAATGGCTCACCCCTGCATTATCTAATAAACAGACATTCAAACCTCTCCCCTGATACCTAGGCAGCCTTTGGGTTGTAAAAATGAAATGTCATATTATTCAAAGTCTTTCGAACTGGTAATATAATATAGTAACTGATCTTAAAAGTGTCATATCCATTTAATTCAGTGATTTGGCTCATTGTAAGTGGTCTAATGTCATTTTTGAGTCAGTTAAGGTGCTTACTTTTCCCCTTATATTATGCAAGTCTTAGTTACTCTTGGCTTATATCGGATATTTTCAACCAGTGCCTTTAAAAACATATGTTGGTTTGTGTGTGTGCTTCACACCTGTCTGTCCAGCTTCAAACACTGAGCCAAAAGGGTTTTCTCAATGGATGTGCGTATTTTGGCTCCCTGAGAGATCCAGATCTGCTCTTCCGGACAGCCGGGCTCTGGGCCTGGGAAGAGAGTGCCCACTTCCTCCCATTGATTGTGTGGAGAATGGCCTTCCTTAAAGTATGGGAGAACCATGGAGGACAAAACCAGAGCATGGGTTTTGACTAGGTAGTATACGGTGACTTTTTCGTAGCAGGTTAGGAGAACTTACGCAGCAGGTTAGGAGAACTAACATAGTAGGTTAGGAACATTAGGTTAAGGTTAGGAAAATAGTTAAGGTTAGGGTTAGCTAAAATGCTCTCCTAACCTGCTACAAAAGTTACTTCCGGTTGTAGCTGCACTCCATCTAGTCACAACCCAGAGCAGGATGGGAACAGGACTGGAGACCAGGATTTCTCTATACAAACATACCCTTCAACTATTTCTGCTCGACTTGGTGAATGTTAGATGTCAGAAACCTCAATTAGAAGTTCAGGAAAAACTCTTGGCCCTACATCATAACTATACTCTCCCTCACATAAACACTGTAAAACGCATCAGCTACCCCTTGACCCTTTAGCTGTGCGGTTTTGCTTCCCGTTCTGTAACAGCCGTCCCAGTGAACTCCAAGCATTCTAACCATGTTCCCAGTGTGTTTGTGCCGTGTGGTGAACCACAGAGGGGCGTGTGGCCAGGGGTGCGTTCAGCCAAAACCACATGGGAACCATCGAACAGAGAGTCTTCTCACACACCAAGCAGCCACAGATACCAGGTCGCTAAGGTAAGTTCAGGATCACTGAACAGTTTCAAATGGTGTAGATGGCTGCAAAAAGCCTGAACTGGAATGAACAGAAGCAGAGAAGTTTCATAACACAATGCAATAGCTTGTAGTGCTGATGTAAACAAAGCACCATGCGACCTGGTGAGACCTTGCCTGTAGAAAGCTTTCTCTTAGCTCTTACATGTCAGACTTCAGTCTACATATGACTGCATGGATCCATTTCCTCTCTCAGTCTAGAGGCTGTTGGCTTTGAGTGTCAGGGTACAGGCCCCTCTTCCTGTCGACCCAAACAAAAGCCTATTCTCTGGGAGAGAGGGAGAAGGGTCTGAGGCCTCAAGCTGCTGCACAGTGGGAAACTGCATAAAGTTCACCAGCATGTCTTTGTGGGGAGGGTATGAACTGACAGACTTGAACTACTAAAGGCCAGATGGCATGATGTAGATTCAACAGAACTGAATGTAATGCGGCTGCTTTTGTGCCTCTAGCAAATTAGTGAGCCTAAACCCAGGAGTTACCATTCAAGATTGGTAAACTAGGGGAGAGTGGGGTAAGTTTAGCATTTTTTTTTTATAATCTTCAAAAAGTACATAAATCCACCCTCCCCCTCCTGGCAACCAGAGAAAAACCCACCCGTTCCCTGTGGGCCTAAAAGCAAAGAAAGAAAAAAATTGTGAACAGTTGGGATTTGGGGACAATTTTGTCATAAAACTTCCTTTATGTTAAATACAGTCTGTGAACAAACTTAAAACGTATGCATTGATGGTTCAGATTACGAGATGCCAAGGTCAAATTTGTTCATATTATGTTCCAGTTAAAGTGTTGTTCAGATTCACTTAGATCAGTGGACCATACTTTTTTAATTGCAAGCTCAGAATATCAGCTTTCCCAAAGTTGTTATACATAGAGATCAGTAATTTCGGGACCCAAATAATTTATTTATAAATCCCATCATTGGATGGTTTGGTAGTTGGGTTTCCCAAGGGACTCCATAGGCCAGCATAGCTGACCCAAGTTGTAAATATAGAAAAAAGCCGTTGCATGGTAATGTGTATGTGTCTTTTAAATCTTGGAATGTTCTCAAACCATTACTGTCCATAATATCGGTAAGGGTACGGATTCCACAGTTGGACCATTGGGGTATGCAAAAGGCTGCCCTCCAGATCGCAAGGCGTTATTGTGAAATATTGGAGTATGGGCATGTATTGTTTTTCATGTTTGTGCCAAACAGAAATTGTGTGAGCAATAATAGGACCAAAGTGTAATTTATATTGTTTAAGGAATATATCAGTAAAGACCACCTCTTCCATGGCAATAGGAGACACCATATTTCTTTCCAAACTCAGCCAGGGGGTGGAAGAATAATTTGTAAACCAATTTAGGATGGGACGAAATGCTAGTGCCTGGAAATACAATTAAAAGTTTGGCACGGATAGTCCTCCTACATCTTTCCCTCTTTGCAAGTTTGCTAATTGTATTTTTATTACATCCTAATAGCCAGAAGGGGGAGACAAGGGAAGCATTGAACTACACATTCAGCTGTGGCAATATATTCATTTTTACAATAGATATTCTGATGGTTAAAGTAACTGGGAAATTGTCCATCCACTGAGGTCGGATTTAATTGATTTGAGTGTTCTGTTAAAGTTTCTGGCAATGGTTTTATCTAAGGAAGAAAATATACCTATTCCCAAATATTTAAAATTGAAATTATTGGGATTCCATAAGTAGAGAGAGTCCTCCATCGGGGTCTTGAGAGGCAGTAAGGCAGATTTGGATTGATTTATTTTATAACTTGAGATGGAGCTGAATTTGTTTACAATCTTTTGGGAGTGCTTGAGATATGTTGTCTAGATAAAGTAATACATCGTCGGCGTATAATGAGATGAGATGACATGAGCCGTAGAATTGAGATATTGGTGTCATTTCTTTCTTGTTACTTTCTTGTTATAATACTTTCTTGTTATAATGAACAGAACAGAGCAGGTATTACCTGTTATTGCTATGGCTGAGGGATTGGCATATAATATTTTAATCATATTAGTGAAATTGGAGCCAGGTCCCATATGTTCATAAACTGACCAAAGCTATTACCATTCTTATCAAAAGCTTGTTTTGCGTTGAGAGATAGAAACTTTGGTTTCTGATGAAGCATATAAGATATGTAATACACAACAGAGGTTATCTGAGAATAATAGTTTTTGAACAAACACGCTTTTGTCCAGATGTATCAATTTAGGTAAGTAAGTTTCAAACGAGACAACAGAATTTCTGAAAATAGTTTAATATCTGTGTTTATCAAAGATAGTGGTAGATAGTGACAGCACTGGGTGGTGTCCTTAGCTTTTTTAAATTAAAGCTACATTTGCAGTGTATTTACATCCCTTCCAAAAAAAACTTTGTGAATGGCTGTGTTAATCGTCAAGGTAATAGAGGACCAAATTGGTTCCAACATTTTAAATAGACCTCAGGAGGAATATTGTACTCTTTCTAACAAAAGATATCTACATATATTGTTGTGTGTCCCTGGAAATAAATCAGAATTCATGTAAACATTACAGTTACATTACAGGTTGGTATTTTGGCACAACAACTTACTCTGGGTATGGGGTAAGTTGAGCCGCAGGAGAGGGTAAGTTAAGCCGACCTACACATTTCTGTACTGAATTAAATATTACCATCACCTTTTTAAAACCATGCCTATCTTTATTTCCCAAACAAAATTCAGCACAATCACTTTGTATTTTAATAATTGTAAGCATCTTTTAACACAGCTAACAAACAGTTTTTTTGGCCAATCCTCTTCTGGCTGGGCCAGGAGGAGATTACAGTCGTGGCCAAAAGCAGTCTGCTGCCTCAGTTTGTATGATGCCAATTTGCATATACTCCAGAATGTCATGAAGAGTGATTAGATGAATTGCAATTAATTGCAAAGTCCCTCTTTGCCATGCAAATGAACTGAATCCTAAAAAAACATTTCCACTGCATGTCAGCCCTGCCACAAAAGGACCAGCTGACATCATGTCAGTGATTCTCTCGTTAACACAGGTGTGAGTGTTGACGAGGACAAGGCTGGAGATCACTCTGTCATGCTGATTGAGTTTGAATAACTGGAAGCTTCAAAAGGAGGGTGGTGCTTGGAATCATTGTTCTTCCTCTGTCAAACATGGTTGCCTGCAAGGAAACACGTGCCGTCATCATTGCTTTGCACAAAAAGGGCTTCACAGGCAAGGATATTGCTGCCAGCAACATTTCACCTAAATCAACCATTTATCGGATCATCAAGAACTTCAAGGAGAGCGGTTCAATTGTTGTGAAGAAGGCTTCAGGGCGCCCAAGAAAGTCCAGCAAGCGCCAGGACCGTCTCCTAAAGTTGATATAGCTGCGGGATCGGGGCACCACCAGTACAGAGCTTGCTCAGGAGTGGCAGCAGGCAGGTGTGAGTGCATCTGCACGCACAGTGAGGCGAAGACTTTTGGAGGATGGCCTGGTGTCAAGAAAGGCAGCAAAAAATACACTTCTCTCCAGGAAAAACATCAGGGACAGACTGATATTCTGCAAAAGGTACAGGGATTGGATTGCTGAGGACTGGGGTAAAGTCATTTTCTCTGATAAATCCCCTTTCTGATTGTTTGGGGCATCCGGAAAAAAGCTTGTCCGGAGAAGACCATTCATGTGTGGGGTTACTGAGACCATTCATGTGTGGGGTTACTTCTCAGCCAAGGGAGTGGGCTCACTCACAATTTTGCCTAAGAACTCAGCCATGAATAAAGAATGGTACCAACACATCCTCCGAGAGCAACTTCTCCCAACCATCCAGGAACAGTTTGGTGACGAACAATGCCTTTTCCAGCATGATGGAGCACCTTGCCATAAGGCAAAAGTGATAACTAAGTGGCTCGGGGAACAAAACATTGATATTTTGAGTCCATGGCCAGGAAACTCCCCAGTCAGGATGTGGCCCAGAAGTTAATTGACAGCATGCCAGGGCGGATTGCAGAGGTCTTGAAAAAGAAGGGTCAACACTGCAAATATTGACTCTTTGCATCAACTTCATGTAATTGCAAATAAAAGCCTTTGACACTTATGAAAAGCTTGTAATTATACTTCAGTATTCCATAGTAACATCTGACAAAAATATCTAAAGACACTGAAGCAGCAACCTTTGTGGAAATTAATATTTGTGTCATTCACAAAATCTCTGGCCACGACTGTACAGGAGTACATGGCCATTAAGGCCAGATGGTTCTTCAAGATGTTCAAACGTTCATAGATGACCAGCAGGTTCAAATAATAATCACATTGGTTGTAGAGGGTCAGCACCCTCTACAGTTAAAGCCATATACTACCATACTTGTTGATAAAGTGAATAAACCACTGAGTTGTTCAAGAGAACACAATTTCTAAAGAAACCAATATTTATTTGTGATTAAGAGCATAAACAGCATGTGGATAGTTGCCATATTGCCAAAACAAACAGTTTATTCTAAAATTCAAGAAAAAAACATGTAGTTGCTATAAAATATCTAAACAACTCAAAATGTTATATGGCCACCTTAAATCTTAAGTTAATATCTAATTTAATGAACCATTTAATGCTTAGTCCATTGAACTTGTCCTCTGGTGTGTCATGTGATTCTCGAATAGACATGGAACCTTTTTTTTTATTCATTATTAGTTACTTCTGTAACTAATATTCCAGGTAATCATATTCTTGCATTTCAATTGAAAAACATTTCCTTGTATAATGATGTGAACCAAGGGTCTTGCAATTACGTTTTGGGTAAGATTGTCATTTTAGTAAACCTAGAAAAAAGCAATGCGCTTACTTGTATATTATGTCACATGCCTCATGCGTAACAATTATTTTAGCATTTTGTCCAAGACAACGTGTGTTTTTCCTTTCATTTATCGGCATCACCCGTAGGACAATGTCACCCCGATGGACAATACACATGCAGTCAATCATTGGTTTCAGATGTTTCTGACAACTAAAAAAATGCTTGTAATCAGTTCTAAATATCAGTAATGGATCCTCATTAAAGGATTTAAAGTTTACACATTCCTATTAAAGGGACTCAAAAGGGTCCCGTATTGTTTTTTGTCACTACCTCCCAGAGTCGGGAGGGGATAATTGCACGCCTGCTGCTTCCATGCAGGTGGAAGCCGTTTCTTACAAGTTGACTAGACCGGCCACATTGCATGCTTGCTCAAAATAAATGTACACATACAGTACCAGTCAAAAGTTGACACACCTACTCATTCAAGGGTTTATTTTTACTATTCTAAACATTGTAGAAATAGTATTCCAAAAAGGTCATTACATTTTCAGGTGTGAATTGAGATACTGTACTGCTGGCGCTAGGAACACAAATGCTGTGAAATGCTTACTTACAGGCTCTAACCAACAGCACAAAAAGAAAAAGGTATTAGGTGAACAATAGGTAAGTAAAGAAATAAAATGCAAAAAGCCCGGATAGCCATTTGATTACCTGTTCAGGAGTTTTATGGCTTGGGTGTAAAAACTGTTGAGAAGCCTTTTTGTCCTAGACTTGGCACTCCGGTACCGCTTGCCATGCGGTAGTAGAGAGGACAGTCTATGACTGGGGTGGCTGGGGTCTTTTACAATTTTTAGGGCCTTCCTCTGACACCGCCTGGTGTAGAGGTCCTGGATGGCAGGCAGCTTATCCCCAGTAATGTACTGGGCCGTACACACTACCCTCTGTAGTGCCTTGCGGTCAGAGGCGGAGCAATTTGCGTACCAGGCAGTGATGCAACCAGTCAGGATGCTCTCGATGTTGCAGCTGTAGAACCTTTTGAGGATCTCAGGACCCATGCCAAATCTTTTAAGTCTCCTGAGTGGGAATAGGCTTTGTCGTGCCCTCTTCACGACTGTCTCTGTGTTTGGATCAATCTAGCTTGTTGTTGATGTGGACACCAAGGAACTTGAAGCTCTCAACCTACTCCACTACAGCCCGGTCGATGAGAATGGGGGTGTGCTCGGTCCTCCTTTTCCTGTAGTCCACAATCATCTCCTTAGTCTTGGTTAAGTTGAGGGAGAGGTTGTTGTCCTGGCACCACACTGCCAGGTCTCTGACCTCCTCCCTGTAGGCTGTCTCGTCATTGTCGGTGATCAGGCCTACCACTGTTGTGTCGTCTGCAAACTTAATGGTGTTGGAGTCGTGCCTGGACATGCAGTCGTGGGTGAACAGGGAGTACAAGAGGGGACTGAGCACGCACCCCTGGGGGAGCTCCAGTGTTGATCAGCGTGGCTGACGTGTTGCTACCTACCCTCACCACCTGGGGGCGGCGCGCGTCAGGAAGTCCAGTATCCAGTTGCAGAGGGAGGTGTTTAGGCCTCCTTGCTCACACACGCTTTTTCAGTTCTGCCCACACATTTTCTATAGATTTGAGGTCAGGGCTTGACTTTGTTGTCCTTAAGTTGTCCTTAAGCCATTTTGCCACAACTTTGGAAGTATGCTTGGGGGTCATTGTCCATTTGGAAGACACATTTGCAACCAAGCTTTAACTTCCTGACTGATGAGATGTTGCTTCACTATATCCACAGAATTTTCCTGCCTCATGATGCCATCTATTTTGTGAAGTGCACCAGTCCCTCCTGCAGCAAAGCACCCCCACAACATGATGCTGCATCGTTGGGATGGTGTTCTTCAGCTTGTAAGCTTCCCCCTTTTTCCTCCAAACATAACAATGGTCATTATATTTTTGTTTCATCAGACCAGAGGACATTTCTCCAAAAAGTACGATCTTTGTCCCCATGTGCTGTTGCAAACCGTAGTCTGGCTTTGGAGCAGTGGCTTCTTCCTTGCTGAGTGTCGATATAGGACTCGTTTTACTGTGGATATAGATACTTTTGTACCTGTTTCCTCCAGCATCTTCACAAGGTCCTTTGCTGTTGTTCTGGGATTGATTTGCACTTTTCGCACCAAAGTACGTTCATCTCTAGGAGACAGAACACATCTCCTTCCTGAGCAGTTTGAAGGCTGCGTGATCCCATGGTGTTTATACTTGCGTACTATTGTTTGTACAGATGAAACTGCTACAATTGTTTTTCTGAAGTCTTGGCTGATTTCCTTTGATGTTCCCATGATGTCAAGCAAAGAGGCACTGAGTTTGAAGGTAGGCCTTGAAATACATCCACACCTCCAATTGACTCATGTCAATTAGCCTATCAGAAGCGTCTAAAGCCATGACATCATTTTTCTGGAATTTTCCAAGCACAGTCAACCTTCTGATACTGAATTAATCTGTCTGTAAACAATTGTTGGAAAAATTGGGTCATGCACAAAGTCGATGTCATAGCCAACTTGTCAAAACTATAGTTTGTTAACCAGACATTTGTGGAGTGGTTGAAAAATGACTTCAGCCTAAGTGTATGTAATCAACTGTATCTCCTCGTCGGTTGGAAATCTCAGGCTACGTGGTAATTTAATGTTGCCCCCTCGCCAATTTTTTCTCATATAGTTACCCCAAAGGACCCTTTTAGCACAATACTTTGATAAACATGTTTCTAATTAAGCTTACCAGGCTGTGCACCAGCAATGTCTTCTGTACTTCATTGCGAGAGAACCCTCCCCTGCGCAATAGTGCCCAAATGCTTGAGTAATTTAAACAGAATTGTCACACCAAGTGGACATTACTTTAGTGAACAAAATCTAAAGTCACAACTATTTGAGTAGACTTGGGACTATTGTTCCTTGAAATAAACTAAGAACTACAAGAGCAGGTGAAGGGAATTTTATTACGTTCACAACCTTACTGAGAACAGTCACACCATTGGACAGTTGTCACATCTGGTTCAACATTAAGAAACCAAAATGATGCATGACTTTACTCATGATTGAAGCTTTTAGTAATATCACAAGCTACCCAATTTAAGTTATTCATTTGCCATCATGAAAAGGTTGTCACGTCAACTACCCAGGTACAGAAGAGCAGGACATTATCCCAGAATCCTTCACACCCCAGCTTTGATCTGGCTGTTGGGTGGGAGGGGCTTGCCCAGGTGGGTTCCAACAGTCAGGCCGAACGTTTTGGCTGCATGCTTCTCCTGGATATCCTCTTTAAGCTGGAAGCCCCGCCCACCATCGAAGCTGTCTGAGGGGGTGAAGGAGAGCGGAGTTTCTCCCAGAAGCCCTTCCAGCCGTGTGCGCCATGCCTCCAGCATACTGCAGCGAGCCTCAGAGGGGATGTGGGGTGGAGCCCAGAAGATCTGAGGAGCCAGAACCTGGAAGCCACAGTAGTGCAGGATGCCATTCTACAGGGGAAGATAATTAACTGGTTTAGTAAACATGCTCAAGGTGAATAAACATGAATTGTCCAATGACGCAATCCTCCCATCATTGAAATTATCACTTGCCAATCTGGAATTGAAATGCTTGTAATAAAAGCAGACGTCAACATGCTGGTAGTGTCAGCCAAGCCTAACATACCTGCAGTGGCCACAGGGTGACATTCATGTCTCCATTGATGCCATTGGCACTGAACATGGACTCATGGGATCCAGTGGTGAAAGACAGCATGGCTTTCTTGTCCTGGAGGAAGACAGAAACAACCAGGTGAATGATATGGAGGGACCAAAGAATAGGGCGTCTCCCTTACCTTGAAGATGCCCTGGCTGTACCGCTTCTCTGAGGTGTATGCAAACCCCAGTGTGAGGACCGGTCCATCCAGCCCTTCAGGATGGCAGGAACAGTGAACCAGTACATGGGGAACTGAGACAGAAAATGGCAGACACTAGTCAACCTGGAATGGGTGCATTTCAACCACCAGCCAAAAAGTAAAGCAGTCATTGTAAGAGCTGAAGGTTCTACACTATTAATAGGCCAAAGCCAATTTTCTTAAGACATTTAACAGTACTGCTGGAGAGCTTACCTGGAATATGACAACCTCCGCTTCAGAGAGTTTGCGGTGTTCCTCAGTGATGTCAGCAGAGAGTCGGCCCTCCTTCCATGCCAGCATGGTCTCCTCTCCGTACTGGAAGTGTTCAGTATCCTTCACCTCCCTGGGAAAGCATGACAGAGCGGGACCACAGCGGTTAAGAGGCACTCAGGCTTACAAAAACACATGATCATTCACTACTGTAATTAAGCAACTTATGAGTCAGACTTACCAGTGACATCTTCAGCAGTAGCAGAGGCTTTGAACTTCATGGCATAGAGGTCAGACACCTCCACCTTACAGCCCTGAGATGTCAGAACTTTTACAGCGCGTCTTTGGCTGCAGCATTAAACGACCCAGCACTCTGGTGGGCGTACACGATCAGTATCTTCTCGGCTGCAACACAAGACCACAGATAAGCCACACAAACACTTCAACAAGCAAAGTATTGTAGTTAGACAATGCTTTTCTTACTCAAAAGAGAAAAGAACAGTAGTTTCTCAAGCATAAAGTCAAAATGGGACCCAATCTGGAACACACAAAAACATTTAAGACTGTTAGCAAACGCTCACCCATTTTAGTGCTGTCTGCTGCGCTAAGAGTGAAGCTGGTTTGAATGGAAACTAGCACATATTGACAGAGGGCTGAGATGGCTGCTTTTATACTGCTCTCCTGCACCAAACATATCATCTCACACAGCTGCCTGTCAATCAGAAATCAAGCTAATCATCTGTCAGTCAGTCAGTCAATCAATCAGTCTGTCATCTCTCTCTCTCCTTCTCCCCCTCTCTCACACTATTATATAGTCAACCTGCCAACTGCTTAGCCAATGTACTATTGTGATGAACACAAGTTAAACTAATCCCAGTTTTGGACAGTGTTTCTCATTGCCGGTGAAACATGCCAAGTAGTGTTGAAGCTATTCTGGCCAATATTTGTATCCTGTGGTGCAGGCCAATGTGGGACCACTGTCCGAGCAGGTGTGTGTGAGCTTACATTACTTGCATGCTGGCGTCAGTGTGTGTTTGCGTGTGTTGCGTATAACATGGCTATAGGCACTGTGCAGATGCGGTTGAGTAGATCTGTGCTGCTTTAGTTCTGTTAGACTTCCCCTCTCCAGGCAGTGGTGTCTCTGTCGTTAAACTTGACTCACGGGTTGCGGTCTCATGAAAAGAAGGTGCTGCCAGCAATAGATATACAAACAGAATACAGACACAAGTCCACATAGACATCATGCAGAATACAGTGGTGTAAAGCACGGAAGAAAAATACTAACAAATTCTACTTAAGTCCTTTTTTGGGGTATCTGTACTTTACTACTTATAACTTTTACCCTGCTACATTTAAAAATGTATATCTACAGTACCAGTCAAAAGTTTGGACACACCTACTCATTAGTGAAGACTATGAAATAACACATATAGAATCATGTAGTAACCAAAAAAGTTAAGTAGTCACCTTTTGCCTTGATGACAGTTTGCAAACTCTTGGCATTCTCTCAACCAGCTTCATGAGGTAGTCACCTGCAATGCATTTCAATTAACAGGTGTGCTTTCCTTCTTAATGTGTTTGAGCCAATCAGTTATGTTGTGACAAGGTAGGAGTTGTATACAGATGATAGCCCTATTTGGCAAAATACCAAGTCCATTTTATGGCAAGAACAGCTCAAATAAGCATAGAGTAACGACATGAAGGTCAGTCAGTCCGGAAAATGTCAATAACTTTTAAAGTTTCTTCAAGTGCAGTCGCAAAAACCATCAAGCACTATGATGAAACTGGCTCTCCAAAATCTCAATTTGGACTCATCAGACCAAAGGACAGATTTCCACCGGTCTAATGTCCATTGCTCGTGTTTCTTGGCCCAAGCAAGTCTCTTCTTCTTATTGGTGTCCTTTAGTAGTGGCTTCTTTGCAGCAATTTGACCATGAAGGCCTGATTCACGCAGTCTCCTCTGAACAGTTGATGTTGAGATGTGTCTGTTACTTGAACTCTGTGAAGCATTTATTTGGGCTGCAATTTCTGAGGCTGGTAACTCTAATGAACGTATCCTCTGCAGCAGAGGTAACTCTGGAGTCTTCTTTTCCTGTGGCGGTCCTCATGAGAGCCAGTTTCATCATAGCGCTTGATGGTATTTGCGACTGCACTTGAAGAAACTTTCAAAGTTCTTGACATTTTCCGTATTGACTGACCTTCATGTCTTAAAGTAATGATGGACTGTCATTTCTCTTAACTTATTTCAGCTATTCTTGCTATAATATGGACTTGGTCTTTTACCAAATAGGGCTATATTCTGTATACCACGCCTACCTTGTCACAATACAACTGATTGGCTCAAACGCATTAAGAAGGAAAGAAATTCCACAAATAAACTTTTAACAAGGCACTCCTGTTAATTATAATAATTGATTTACCAGCTGTGGAAATACTTTGTACAGGACTATTATTTAAATAATGTGTAAGAAGTTGGGTGATTAATAAAAACAGATACGGAGAGATAGGACAACCTTGCCTAAATCCTCTCTTTAACTCAAATCTAGTTGAGGTGCCATGTTTCAGTTTGATAGAGCTGTTACCATTTGTAAAGCCAAATTTCTCAAGGGAGTGGAAGAGGAACTGATGCTCTCCTTTAAAAAAATTAAAAAATAATATGAAGTTATCCTCGGTTATTAGGTCTGAGTAGTCAAGTATGTCTAATACTAGTCTGATATCGTTATAAATATGTATGTTCCTCATAAAGCCAGACTGTGTTTCATCAATGATTGCATCCAGGACTTTTTAAATAATTTTTGCAAGTAGTAAGGCTAATATCTTATAGTCATTATTAAGAAGACAAATTGGACACCAGTTATCGATGAGCAGCACTTCTTTTTTAGGCTTAGGTGTCAGTGTTATTAACCCCTGACTCATTGTAAGAGGGAGAACATTGTTTTTAATAAATCAAATCAAATCAAATGTATTTATAAAGCCCTTCTTACATCAGCTGATGTCACAGAGTGCTGTACAGAAACCCAGCCTAAAACCCCAAACAGCAAGCAATGCAGGTGTAAAAGCACGGTGGCTAGGAAAACTCCTAGAAAGGCCAAAACCTAGGAAGAAACCTAGAGAGGAACCAGGCTGTGAGGGTGGCCAGACAGCAGGGTTGAGGGTGGCCAGACAGCAGGGGTCGGGAGACACTGTGGCCCCGTCCGGCGATACCCGGACAGGGCCAAACAGGCAGGATATAACCCCACCCACTCTGCTGAAGCACAGCCCCACACCACTAGAGGGATATCTTCATCCACCAACTTACCATCCTGAGACAAGGCCGAGTATACTCTCTAAAAATACTTCAAGTAGGTAGGGAGCTACTTGTTCAGAAAATAATTTGTAAAATTCTGGCGTAAATCCATCAACACCTGAGGATTTATTGTTCTTTAGATGTTTGATAGACTCTAATCTTTTTAACTTTGATGGGTTCATCACACTGTTTAGATTCTGTATCACTGATAGAGTGAACATTATTCAGTGAGTCAAAAATTATATCTGTGGATTCCTGATAATACGTAGAGCTATACAGTTTCCTGTAAAAATTGCTACAGTATTTAGCGATACATTTTTGGTCATCAGTATTAACACCATCAATGTTTAACTTATGGATAGTGTTATTTGTAGAGTAAAATTTCTCAAAGGCAAGTTATCTTAATGATCACCTTTTCCTCCTCAGCTCTTCTGGTCTTAGCAAGATTACTACCATATTTTCTAAGGTATTTGGACACCTCAAATGTAAAGAGCTCCCAGTTCTTGCAATATGATTTTTCTTCACAAGCCCTTTCCTAAAAGTGTGAGAGCAGAGCTTTAAATTCAAACTTAACTATATAATTATTTAATAACAAGCTATTTAGCTTCCAGTAGGATGCTCTACCAAGGTTAGTATCAGCGGTAAATATTTTGATATCAATGTAAATGGCCCAATGGTCTGTGAGGGGAGTAGTACAAATATTTGTAGCTATCCTCGGTTATTAACACATTCACTATCAATACATTTGGATATAAGCCAAAAATCTATTCAGGATATCGTTGGCTAGTCCATACATACCTATATCCTTTGTAGGCGTAGTGCTTCCTGCTGAAAGATGAGTAATTTTCTGACATCCGATTGGTTACTGGCAATTAAAGGCCCTTTCCGGCAACCAAGCCTCACGTGCCGCTCAGCACTTCCTTGTTTGAAAATATCTTCCGCCATGAATCAACGTAAAGAGAGACAAAAGGTGAAAATCTCGAAGAATATACCTACAGTATGTGAATAAAAATAGCCAATGCGAGAAAAGCAGTGAGTGAAAGAAACAATTTGCCTGATTGGCCGATCGAGGCAGTGGCAGTACAGGTAGAGGAGGAAAAGGAGGTAGCCCGCAGCAGAGCGTTGAAACGCAAAATATTTTAGATGAAGATGACAACTAGCAGCGATCAACCAGACAGCAGCCAGTCAACTGTGGCCTTTACTCCACATGTCTCAAATAAACCAATTTGTACATGATTTGATTTGCCCTAAGTGTCTAAACACTGGACTGAAAATCACCATAGACTTCACCAACCTGATAAAATGTAATAAAATGTGCAGAATGTAAAGGTGATCGTGATGCATTTAGGAGGAGTGTTTACGCTTCACCCAGGCTGCAGGAGTGCTCCATGGGAGATGTGGCATTTGATATAAACGTGAGGGTGGTTCTAAATAAAAAGGGAGAGGGGCCCATTATTGCCAGGTGACTTGCTGTGTATAAATAATATTTATTTCCTTGCTCCAGCAAATGTATTCAAAGTTAATAAAACAGAGTGATAGGAAAACATAACTATACAATGAGACTGTCACATAGGCCTACAGTGTCATAGGGCTGTAGCCTAATGTGATTAGTGAGAAATTAGCATTACATAAAGTAAATACATGCTGATATGCTAATATTTAGTCCTGCAGTTATGCCTGTAATGTCGACAGACATAATAAGTACTTTCCCCCCCCACTTTATTTACAGAGATTCAGAGAGGGCAACAGTCAACGGAGAGTGCTGCAAAAATTAGAAGGGCATACGCAGATATAGACCCAGACATAGCAGAGTTGCTGAAGGAGGATGAGGATGCCATCATAGACATTAATGTATCCTTCAATGGCACTTGGCACAAGAGAATATTCACTTCCAACACGGAGGAACCCAGAATGCAAATGAATGTCTGAACTAATATGGTCGCGATGCCCCAAAACTGTCTTCGGGGCAAAAGGCGCATTGACGGAGCAGCCAGTATGGCAGTAGCCACGTTCAATGAGGGAGCCACTGCTATAACAAATGTGATGAACAAATTGTGGATTGACAGCACTTTGGTGACACTGGAGCAATCAGAGAGGAGTTGTGAGAGCTGATGCTGCTTCAATGGAGTGTGCCAAGCGTAGGCGCAGGTCCCATGACACAGTCAAGAAAGTAAAGCGTCACCAGCAACAACTCAAAGAGGGCCTTACATATGGGGCAGGCATAGCTGATTAATGTTCTGGACATTTCAACAGCCATACAAAATCCTTGTATGTGACAAATATAGCAAATTGATATAAGAATTTGCCCAAAACTGCATATTTGCCCAACAGACCAGTATTCAAAGCATATGCTCTATTGCTTGAAACAAATGTATTAAACGTGCTAATGTATTTGTAAAAGGTATATTTGATATTTATTTGTCAGTTTAGATGTGATATATGAATAAGAGTTTCATTAATATGACACAAATGGTCATATTTATGGAAAGTTCATTTTTAATTATATTATCCTATATTTATCGGCCATTTTCCCGGTGCGCCAGTTCCTTTTTCTCAGTCTTCAAAGTATGTGCATTCCCATTATTCCACACACAGGTTCTTAGGTCTTATAGTCAGACTTTTACAGAGGCTTTTTTTTTTTAAATATATTGTGTTGTTTCGATTTTAACTTCTTAGGGAGCAGCGCACGAGGTGACGGTTTTGGAGAGTCTGGCGTGCCCAAAGTAAAATGCCTCCCATTCAGGCCCAGAAAATAGGATATGCACATATTTAGTATCATTTGATAGGAAACACTCTGAAGTTTCTAAACGTGTTAACATTTTGTCTGTGAGTATAACAGAACGGATATGGCAGGCGAAAACCCGAGGAATTTCTGTCCTGGAAAAAATTGTTTTGACACATTGCCTCATTTGGAACCCCTCCCTTATGAAAATGCCCATATAAGGGCATATGAATGCAGTACCTATTGCTTCCTCTGGATGTCAACAGTCTCGAGAAAGTGTTTTGATTCTTTTTAGCTGCTTTAGAGGATAGAAGAAGAAGATTTAGGAAGTGGCCACACAGATGTCAACAAGAGAAAAACGCGCATTCCCGGCTGGCGCGCTCTGTGTTTTTTTCCTTTCTTATCGCCCAGTTTATATTCCGGTTGAAATATTATACTATATATACATAAAAGTGTTCCTAAGGATACATTTACAATTATGTTTGATTGTTCTTGGACAAGTTTATAGGTATAAGTTGAACGAGTTCTCTTCACGTTTCAATGGACGAGTCGACGCTGTATTTTCTCATTATAACGCGCCAACCAAACGGAGATTTATGGATATAATACATTACTTTTTCTAACAAAAGAACCATGGATTGTCTTCGTTGGACACTTGGGAAGCCCTCAGCAGAAGTTCTTCAAAAGGTAATTGATTTGTTTTCGCTGGGAAATGTGTTTTCTGTGAACCGTGAAGGCCTATGAATTCATGGTAATGGGAAAAATATAAGGTGCTACCCTCAAACAATCAAATGTGCTGCTTTCGCCGTAAAGCCTTTTTGAAATCTGACAACGCTGTGATATTGCCAAGAAGCCAAGCTTTTGATGACTATGAAACACTTGTATATTGATGAATGATTAATAATTCAACTTTTGGATTTTGAATTTGGCGCCTTGCATTTCACCAGGTAGTGTCGGAAGTGGGGCGCTAGCGCACCGCCGCTCCTTAACAAGTTTTAAGTGTCATTTTATGTGCAAATATATGAAAAATTTGCATCCATCATGCATGTGAAGTGTTTTTTTTATTTTTTATTCCATGAAATGACATTATTTTGATAAACTGATCTGTCTGACCATTGAGTGTCTTATCTCAAAACAAAAACATTCTGCCTTGAAAAACAGATTCTCATAATATGCAAATTAGTGCATATTTAAGGCCAGTGCCTCATTTGCAACAGGATACAAAATAGGTCTAATGCAAAGTGTTTAAAAAGTTCATTGCATTTTTACTTTTTAGGTGTGCATTGTGAGATATTACTGTACTGCTGGCGCTAGGAACACAATCTTTTCGCTACACCTGCAATAACATCTGCTAAATGTGTATGCAACCAACACAATTTGAAGTCTAAAAGGTCCTCATAGGTTAATGGCTTCTATCCTGGAGTGACAGCCATTTGCTCTGGTACATCATACCAATAATAAGTATATATATACAGTTGAAGTCGGAAGTTTACATACACCTTAG
Source organism: Brachymystax lenok tsinlingensis (assembly GCA_030435695.1). NCBI lineage: Eukaryota > Metazoa > Chordata > Actinopteri > Salmoniformes > Salmonidae > Brachymystax > Brachymystax lenok. The sequence continues at coordinate 25,420,760 of CM059785.1, forward strand.
CCAAATAAACCCAATTTAAACTCAATTTTCACAATGCATGACATTTAATCCTAGTAAAAATTACCTGTTTTAGGTCAGTTAGGATCACCACCTTATTAATAAGAATAATAGTAGAGAGAATGATTTATTTCAGCTTTTATTTCTTTCATCACATTCCCAGTGGGTCAGAAGTTTACATACTCTCAATTAGTATTTGGAAGCATTGCCTTTAAATTGTTTAACTTGGGTCAAATGTTTCAGGTAGCCTTCCATAAGCTTCCCACAATAAGTTGGGTGAATTTTGGCCCATTCCTCCTGACAGAGCTGATGTAACTGAGTCAGGTTTTAGGCCTCCTTGCTCACACACGCTTTTTCAGTTCTGCCCACACATTTTCTATAGATTTGAGGTCAGGGCTTGACTTTGTTGTCCTTAAGTTGTCCTTAAGCCATTTTGCCACAACTTTGGAAGTATGCTTGGGGGTCATTGTCCATTTGGAAGACACATTTGCAACCAAGCTTTAACTTCCTGACTGATGAGATGTTGCTTCACTATATCCACAGAATTTTCCTGCCTCATGATGCCATCTATTTTGTGAAGTGCACCAGTCCCTCCTGCAGCAAAGCACCCCACAACATGATGCTGCATCGTTGGGATGGTGTTCTTCAGCTTGTAAGCTTCCCCTTTTCCTCCAAACATAATGGTCATTATATTTTTGTTTCATCAGACCAGAGGACATTTCTCCAAAAGTGCGATCTTTGTCCCCATGTGCTGTTGCAAACCGTAGTCTGGCTTTGGAGCAGTGGCTTCTTCCTTGCTGAGTGTCGATATAGGACTCGTTTTACTGTGGATATAGATACTTTTGTACCTGTTTCCTCCAGCATCTTCACAAGGTCCTTTGCTGTTGTTCTGGGATTGATTTGCACTTTTCGCACCAAAGTACGTTCATCTCTAGGAGACAGAACACATCTCCTTCCTGAGCAGTTTGAAGGCTGCGTGATCCCATAGTGTTTATACTTGCGTACTATTGTTTGTACAGATGAAACTGCTACAATTGTTTCTGAAGTCTTGGCTGATTTCCTTTGATGTTCCCATGATGTCAAGCAAAGAGGCACTGAGTTTGAAGGTAGGCCTTGAAATACATCCACACCTCCAATTGACTCATGTCAATTAGCCTATCAGAAGCGTCTAAAGCCATGACATCATTTTCTGGAATTTTCCAAGCACAGTCAACCTTCTGATACTGAATTAATCTGTCTGTAAACAATTGTTGGAAAAATTGGGTCATGCACAAAGTCGATGTCATAGCCAACTTGTCAAAACTATAGTTTGTTAACCAGACATTTGTGGAGTGGTTGAAAAATGACTTCAGCCTAAGTGTATGTAATCAACTGTATCTCCTCGTCCCGGTTGGAAATCTCAGGCTACGTGGTAATTTAATGTTGCCCCCTCGCCAATTTTTCTCATATAGTTACCCCAAAGGACCCCTTTTAGCACAATACTTTGATAAACATGTTTCTAATTAAGCTTACCAGGCTGTGCACCAGCAATGTCTTCTGTACTTCATTGCGAGAGAACCCTCCCCTGTAATAGTGCCCAAATGCTTGAGTAATTTAAACAGAATTGTCACACCAAGTGGACATTACTTTAGTGAACAAAATCTAAAGTCACAACTATTTGAGTAGACTTGGGACTATTGTTCCTTGAAATAAACTAAGAACTACAAGAGCAGGTGAAGGGAATTTTATTACGTTCACAACCTTACTGAGAACAGTCACACCATTGGACAGTTGTCACATCTGGTTCAACATTAAGAAACCAAAATGATGCATGACTTTACTCATGATTGAAGCTTTTAGTAATATCACAAGCTACCCAATTTAAGTTATTCATTTGCCATCATGAAAAGGTTGTCACGTCAACTACCCAGGTACAGAAGAGCAGGACATTATCCCAGAATCCTTCACACCCCAGCTTTGATCTGGCTGTTGGGTGGGAGGGGCTTGCCCAGGTGGGTTCCAACAGTCAGGCCGAACGTTTTGGCTGCATGCTTCTCCTGGATATCCTCTTTAAGCTGGAAGCCCCGCCCACCATCGAAGCTGTCTGAGGGGGTGAAGGAGAGCGGAGTTTCTCCCAGAAGCCCTTCCAGCCGTGTGCGCCATGCCTCCAGCATACTGCAGCGAGCCTCAGAGGGGATGTGGGGTGGAGCCCAGAAGATCTGAGGAGCCAGAACCTGGAAGCCACAGTAGTGCAGGATGCCATTCTACAGGGAAGATAATTAACTGGTTTAGTAAACATGCTCAAGGTGAATAAACATGAATTGTCCAATGGCGCAATCCTCCCATCATTGAAATTATCACTTGCCAATCTGGAATTGAAATGCTTGTAATAAAAGCAGGCGTCAACATGCTGGTAGTGTCAGCCAAGCCTAACATACCTGCAGTGGCCACAGGGTGACATTCATGTCTCCATTGATGCCATTGGCACTGAACATGGACTCATGGGATCCAGTGGTGAAAGACAGCATGGCTTTCTTGTCCTGGAGGAAGACAGGGAAACAACCAGGTGAATGATATGGAGGGACCAAAGAATAGGAGCGTCTCCCTTACCTTGAAGATGCCCTGGCTGTACCGCTTCTCTGAGGTGTATGCAAACCCCAGTGTGAGGACCCGGTCCATCCAGCCCTTCAGGATGGCAGGAACAGTGAACCAGTACATGGGGAACTGAGACAGAAAATGGCAGACACTAGTCAACCTGGAATGGGTGCATTTCAACCACCAGCCAAAAAGTAAAGCAGTCATTGTAAGAGCTGAAGGTTCTACACTATTAATAGGCCAAAGCCAATTTTCTTAAGACATTTAACAGTACTGCTGGAGAGCTTACCTGGAATATGACAACCTCCGCTTCAGAGAGTTTGCGGTGTTCCTCAGTGATGTCAGCAGAGAGTCGGCCCTCCTTCCATGCCAGCATGGTCTCCTCTCCGTACTGGAAGTGTTCAGTATCCTTCACCTCCTGGGAAAGCATGACAGAACGGGACCACAGCGGTTAAGAGGCACTCAGGCTTACAAAAACACATGATCATTCACTACTGTAATTAAGCAACTTATGAGTCAGACTTACCAGTGACATCTTCAGCAGTAGCAGAGGCTTTGAACTTCATGGCATAGAGGTCAGACACCTCCACCTTACAGCCCTGAGATGTCAGAACTTTTACAGCCGCGTCTTTGGCTGCAGCATTAAGCGACCCAGCACTCTGGTGGGCGTACACGATCAGTATCTTCTCGGCTGCAACACAAGACCACAGATAAGCCACACAAACACTTCAACAAGCAAAGTATTGTAGTTAGACAATGCTTTTCTTACTCAAAGAGAAAAGAACAGTAGTTTCTCAAGCATAAAGTCAAAATGGGACCCAATCTGGAACACACAAAAACATTTAAGACTGTTAGCAAACTCTCACCCATTTTAGTGCTGTCTGCTGCGCTAAGAGTGAAGCTGGTTTGAATGGAAACTAGCACATATTGACAGAGGGCTGAGATGGCTGCTTTTATACTGCTCTCCTGCACCAAACATATCATCTCACACAGCTGCCTGTCAATCAGAAATCAAGCTAATCATCAATCAGTCTGTCATCTCTCTCTCTCCTTCTCCCTCTCTCACACTATTATATAGTCAACCTGCCAACTGCTTAGCCAATGTACTATTGTGATGAACACAAGTTAAACTAATCCCAGTTTTGGACAGTGTTTCTCATTGCCGGTGAAACATGCCAAGTAGTGTTGAAGCTTATTCTGGCCAATATTTGTATCCTGTGGTGCAGGCCAATGTGGGACCACTGTCCGAGCAGGTGTGTGTGAGCTTACATTACTTGCATGCTGGCGTCAGTGTGTGTTTGCGTGTGTTGCGTATAACATGGCTATAGGCACTGTGCAGATGCGGTTGAGTAGATCTGTGCTGCTTTAGTTCTGTTAGACTTCCCCTCTCCAGGCAGTGGTGTCTCTGTCGTTAAACTTGACTCACGGGTTGCGGTCTCATGAAAAGAAGGTGCTGCCAGCAATAGATATACAAACAGAATACAGACACAAGTCCACATAGACATCATGCAGAATACAGTGGTGTAAAGCATGGAAGAAAAATACTTACAAATTCCACTTGACTTGTTAGGGATCGGCTCATGAGGTGAACGTTTTGGAGAGCCTGGCGTGCCCAAAGTAAAATGCCTCCCATTCAGGCCCAGAAAATAGGATATGCACATATTTAGTACCAGTGGATAGGAAAAACTCTGAATTTTCCAAAAGTGTTAACCATTTGTCTGTGAGTAAAACAGAACGCATATGGCAGGTGAAACCCCGAGGAATTTTTGTCCTGGAAAAAGTAATTTTGACACATTGCTCATTTGGAACCCCTCCCTCATGAAAATGACCATATAAGGGCATATGAATGCAGTACCCATCGCTTCCTTTAGATGTCAACAGTCTCGAGACAGTGTAAATTTTCATTTTGGATGAATTAGACCAGAGAATAAGAGCAAACCAGGAAGTATCCTTTTAATGTCAACAGTACCCAGTGCGCGTTCCCGACAAGGCGCGCAGTGTCTTTTTTACCATCTTTATCGATCAGTTTATATTCCAGTTGATTTATAATAGTAAATATACGTAAAAGTGTTCCTAAGGATACATTTAAAACTATGTTTCATTGTTCTTGGACAAGTTTATAGGTATAAGATGAACGAGTTCTCGTCACGTTTCAATGGACTAGTGGAGGCTGTCGTTTCTGATTATAACGCGCAAACCAAATGGAGATTTATGGATAAAATACATTACTTTTTCTAACAAAAGAACCATGGATTGTCTTCGTTGGACACTTAGGATGACCTCAGCAGAAGTTCTTCAACAGGTAATTGATTTGTTTTCGCTGTGAAATGTGTGTGCCATGATTGCTAATGGATTCATGGCTATGGGAAAAATATGTGAGGTGCTACCCTCAAACAATCAAATGTGCTGCTTTCGCCGTAAAGCCTTTTTGAAATCTGACAACGCTGTGATATTGCCAAAAAACAGAGCTTTTGATGAGTATGGAACACTTGTATATAGGTGGATGTTTAATAATTCAACTTTTGGATTTTGAATTTGGTGCCTTACATTTCACCTGGCAGTGTCGGGATTGGGGCGCTAGCGCCCCAGCAATCCTTTTTTGGGGTATCTGTACTTTACTACTTATAACTTTTACCCCGCTACATTTAAAAATGTATATCTACAGTACCAGTCAAAGGTTTGGACACACTACAAGGCAGTTAACCCACTGTACAAGGCAGTTAACCCACTGTTCCCCGGGCGCCGAAGACGTGGATGTCGATTTAAGGCTTGGGTTAAATGCGGAAGACACATTTCGGTTGAAGGCATTTGGTTGTACAACTGACTAATAATGGTGACTTTGACTTTGACTTTGACTTTGACCTACTCATTAGTGAAGACTATGAAATAACACATATAGAATCATGTAGTAACCAAAAAAGTTAAGTAGTCACCCTTTGCCTTGATGACAGTTTTGCAAACTCTTGGCATTCTCTCAACCAGCTTCATGAGGTAGTCACCTGCAATGCATTTCAATTAACAGGTGTGCTTTCCTCCTTAATGCATTTGAGCCAATCAGTTATGTTGTGACAAGGTAGGAGTTGTATACAGATGATAGCCCTATTTGGCAAAATACCAAGTCCATTTTATGGCAAGAACAGCTCAAATAAGCATAGAGTAACGACATGAAGGTCAGTCAGTCCGGAAAATGTCAATAACTTTTAAAGTTTCTTCAAGTGCAGTCGCAAAAACCATCAAGCACTATGATGAAACTGGCTCTCCAAAATCTCCAATTTGGACTCATCAGACCAAAGGACAGATTTCCACCGGTCTAATGTCCATTGCTCGTGTTTCTTGGCCCAAGCAAGTCTCTTCTTCTTATTGGTGTCCTTTAGTAGTGGCTTCTTTGCAGCAATTTGACCATGAAGGCCTGATTCACGCAGTCTCCTCTGAACAGTTGATGTTGAGATGTGTCTGTTACTTGAACTCTGTGAAGCATTTATTTGGGCTGCAATTTCTGAGGCTGGTAACTCTAATGAACGTATCCTCTGCAGCAGAGGTAACTCTGGAGTCTTCTTTTCCTGTGGCGGTCCTCATGAGAGCCAGTTTCATCATAAGCGCTTGATGGTATTTGCGACTGCACTTGAAGAAACTTTCAAAGTTCTTGACATTTTCCGTATTGACTGACCTTCATGTCTTAAAGTAATGATGGACTGTCATTTCTCTTAACTTATTTCAGCTATTCTTGCTATAATATGGACTTGGTCTTTTACCAAATAGGGCTATATTCTGTATACCACGCCTACCTTGTCACAATACAACTGATTGGCTCAAACGCATTAAGAAGGAAAGAAATTCCACAAATAAACTTTTAACAAGGCACTCCTGTTAATTATAATAATTGATTTACCAGCTGTGGAAATACTTTGTACAGGACTATTATTTAAATAATGTGTAAGAAGTTGGGTGATTAATAAAAACAGAATCACGGAGAGATAGGACAACCTTGCCTAAATCCTCTCTTTAACTCAAATCTAGTTGAGGTGCCATGTTTCAGTTTGATAGAGCTGTTACCATTTGTAAAGCCACATTTCTCAAGGGAGTGGAAGAGGAACTGATGCTCTCCTTTAAAAAATCTAAAAATAATATGAAGTTATCCTCGGTTATTAGGTCTGAGTAGTCAAGTATGTCTAATACTAGTCTGATATTGTTATAAATATGTATGTTCCTCATAAAGCCAGACTGTGTTTCATCAATGATTGCATCCAGGACTTTTTAAATAATTTTTGCAAGTAGTAAGGCTAATATCTTATAGTCATTATTAAGAAGACAAATTGGACACCAGTTATCGATGAGCAGCACTTCTTTTTTAGGCTTAGGTGTCAGTGTTATTAACCCCTGACTCATTGTAAGAGGGAGAACATTGTTTTTAATAAATCAAATCAAATCAAATGTATTTATAAAGCCCTTCTTACATCAGCTGATGTCACAGAGTGCTGTACAGAAACCCAGCCTAAAACCCCAAACAGCAAGCAATGCAGGTGTAAAAGCACGGTGGCTAGGAAAACTCCTAGAAAGGCCAAAACCTAGGAAGAAACCTAGAGAGGAACCAGGCTGTGAGGGTGGCCAGACAGCAGGGGTGAGGGGTGGCCAGACAGCAGGGGTCGGGAGACACTGTGGCCCCGTCCGACGATACCCCCGGACAGGGCCAAACAGGCAGGATATAACCCCACCCACTCTGCCAAAGCACAGCCCCACACCACTAGAGGGATATCTTCATCCACCAACTTACCATCCTGAGACAAGGCCGAGTATACTCTCTAAAAATACTTCAAGTAGGTAGGGAGCTACTTGTTCAGAAAATAATTTGTAAAATTCTGACGTAAATCCATCAACACCTGGGGATTTATTGTTCTTTAGATGTTTGATAGACTCTAATCTTTTTAACTTTGATGGGTTCATCACACTGTTTAGATTCTGTATCACTGATAGAGTGAACATTATTCAGTGAGTCAAAAATTATATCTGTGGATTCCTGATAATACGTAGAGCTATACAGTTTCCTGTAAAAATTGCTACAGTATTTAGCGATACATTTTTGGTCATCAGTATTAACACCATCAATGTTTAACTTATGGATAGTGTTATTTGTAGAGTAAAATTTCTCAAAGGCAAGTTATCTTAATGATCACCTTTTCCTCCTCAGCTCTTCTGGTCTTAGCAAGGTATTTGGACACCTCACATGTAAAGAGCTCCCAATTCTTGCAATACGATTTTTCTTCACAAGCCCTTTCCTAAAAGTGTGAGAGCAGAGCTTTAAATTCAAACTTAACTATATAATTATTTAATAACGAGCTATTTAGCTTCCAGTAGGATGCTCTACCAAGGTTAGTATCAGCGGTAAATATTTTGATATCAATGTAAATGGCCCTATGGTCTGTGAGGGAGTAGTACAAATATTTGTAGCTATCCTCGGTTATTAACACATTCACTATCAATACATTTGGATATAAGCCAAAAATCTATTCAGGATATCGTTGGCTAGTCCATACATACCTATATCCTTTGTAGACGTAGTGCTTCCTGCTGAAAGATGAGTAATTTTCTGACATCCGATTGGTTACTGGCAATTAAAGGCCCTTTCCGGCAACCAAGCCTCACGTGCGCTCAGCACTTCCTTGTTTGAAAATATCTTCCGCCATGAATCAACGTAAAGAGAGACAAAAGGTGAAAATCTCGAAGAATATACCTACAGTATGTGAATAAAAATAGCCAATGCGAGAAAAGCAGTGAGTGAAAGAAACAATTTGCCTGATTGGTCGATCGAGGCAGTGGCAGTACAGGTAGAGGAGGAAAAGGAGGTAGCCCGCAGCAGAGCGTTGAGACGCAAATTATTTTAGATGAAGATGACAACTAGCAGCGATCAACCAGACAGCAGCCAGTCAACTGTGGCGCTTTACTCCACATGTCTCAAATAAACCAATTTCTACATGATTTGATTTGCCTAAGTGTCTAAACACTGGACTGAAAATCAACATAGACTTCACCAACCAGATAAAATGTAATAAAATGTGCAGACTGTAAAGGTGATCGTGATGCATTTAGGAGGAGTGTTTACGCTTCACCCAGGCTGCAGGAGTGCTCCATGGGAGATGTGGCATTTGATATAAACGTGAGGGTGGTTCTTTTAGCCCACGAACTTGGACTTGGTTATGCAGCTCTAAAGATAATAAGCAAAGTCCTAGGGATTCATATCAGAGACATGAGAGGAGAATGACAGGTAAATAAAAAGGGAGAGGGGCCCATTATTGCCAGGTGACTTGCTGTGTATAAATAATATGTATTTCCTTGCTCCAGCAAATGTATTCAAAGTTAATAAAACAGAGTGATAGGAAAACATAACTATACAATGAGACGGTCACATAGGCCTACAGTGTCATAGGGCTGTAGCCTAATGTGATTAGTGAGAAATTAGCATTACATAAAGTAAATACATGCTGATATGCTAATATTTAGTCCTGCAGTTATGCCTGTAATGTCGACAGACATAATAAGTACTTTCCCCCCACTTTATTTACAGAGATTCAGAGAGGGCAACAGTCAGCGGAGAGTGCTGCAAAAATTAGAAGGGCATACGCAGATATAGACCCAGACATAGCAGAGTTGCTGAAGGAGGATGAGGATGCCATCATAGACATTAATGTATCCTTCAATGGCACTTGGCACAAGAGAATATTCACTTCCAACTACGGGATAGGTGTGTGCATTGGTGCTGGTACCAGCGAGCCGTAGAAAATGGTGAAAGTTTACCCTGTCACAAGAAACCTTGGAGGCCATACATTTTTTTAATAGAGAGGTTGCACAGAAAATGGTACCTGTATATCATTGGATGTCAAATTATAACGTCCTCAAAAGAATGGAGCACGGAGGAACCCAGAATGCAAATTAATGTCTGAACTAATATGGCCGCGATGCCCCAAAACTGTCTTCGGGGGCAAAAGGCGCATTGACGGAGCAGCCAGTATGGCAGTAGCCACGTTCAATGAGGGAGCCACTGCTATAACAAATGTGATGAACAAATTGTGGATTGACAGCACTTTGGTGACACTGGAGCAATCAGAGAGGAGTTGTGAGAGCTGATGCTGCTTCAATGGAGTGTGCCAAGCGTAGGCGCAGGTCCCATGACACAGTCAAGAAAGTAAAGCGTCACCAGCAACAACTCAAAGAGGGCCTTACATATGGGGCAGGCATAGCTGATTAATGTTCTGGACATTTCAACAGCCATACAAAATCCTTGCATGTGACAAATATAGCAAATTGATATAAGAATTTGCCCAAAACTGCATATTTGCCCAACAGACCAGTATTCAAAGCATATGCTCTATTGCTTGAAACAAATGTATTAAACGTGCTAATGTATTTGTAAAAGGTATATTTGATGTTTATTTGTCAGTTTAGATGTAATATATGAATAAGAGTTTCATTAATATGACACAAATGGTCATATTTATGGAAAGTTCATTTTAATTATATTATCCTATATTTAACGGCTATTTTCCGGTGCGCCAGTTCCTTTTTCTCAGTCTTCAAAGTATGTGCATTCCCATTATTCCACACACATGTTCTTAGGTCTTATAGTCAGACTTTTACAGAGGCTTTTTTTAAATATATTGTGTTGTTTCGACTTTAAGTGTCATTTTATGTGCAAATATATGAAAAATATGCATCCATCGTGCATGTGAAGTGTTTTTTTTTTTATTCCATGAAATGACATTATTTTGATAAACTGATCTGTCTGACCATTGAGTGTCTTATCTCAAAACAAAAACATTCTGCCTTGAAAAACAGATTCTCATAATATGCAAATTAGTGCATATTTAAGGCCAGTGCCTCATTTGCAACAGGATACAAAATAGGTCTAATGCAAAGTGTTTAAAAAGTTCATTGCATTTTTACTTTTTAGGTGTGCATTGTGAGATATTACTGTACTGCTGGCGCTAGGAACACAATCTTTTCACTACACCTGCAATAACATCTGCTAAATGTGTATGCAACCAACACAATTTGAAGTCTAAAAAGGTCCTCATAGGTTAATGGCTTCTATCCCCTGGAGTGACAGCCATTTGCTCTGGTACATCATACCAATAATAAGTATATATATACAGTTGAAGTCGGAAGTTTACATACACCTTAGCCAAATAAACCCAATTTAAACTCAATTTTCACAATGCATGACATTTAATCCTAGTAAAAATTACCTGTTTTAGGTCAGTTAGGATCACCACCTTATTAATAAGAATAATAGTAGAGAGAATGATTTATTTCAGCTTTTATTTCTTTCATCACATTCCCAGTGGGTCAGAAGTTTACATACTCTCAATTAGTATTTGGAAGCATTGCCTTTAAATTGTTTAACTTGGGTCAAATGTTTCAGGTAGCCTTCCATAAGCTTCCCACAATAAGTTGGGTGAATTTTGGCCCATTCCTCCTGACAGAGCTGATGTAACTGAGTCAGGTTTTTAGGCCTCCTTGCTCACACACGCTTTTTCAGTTCTGCCCACACATTTTCTATAGATTTGAGGTCAGGGCTTGACTTTGTTGTCCTTAAGTTGTCCTTAAGCCATTTTGCCACAACTTTGGAAGTATGCTTGGGGGTCATTGTCCATTTGGAAGACACATTTGCAACCAAGCTTTAACTTCCTGACTGATGAGATGTTGCTTCACTATATCCACAGAATTTTCCTGCCTCATGATGCCATCTATTTTGTGAAGTGCACCAGTCCCTCCTGCAGCAAAGCACCCCCCACAACATGATGCTGCATCGTTGGGATGGTGTTCTTCAGCTTGTAAGCTTCCCCCCTTTTTCCTCCAAACATAATGGTCATTATATTTTTGTTTCATCAGACCAGAGGACATTTCTCCAAAAAGTACGATCTTTGTCCCCATGTGCTGTTGCAAACCGTAGTCTGGCTTTGGAGCAGTGGCTTCTTCCTTGCTGAGTGTCGATATAGGACTCGTTTTACTGTGGATATAGATACTTTTGTACCTGTTTCCTCCAGCATCTTCACAAGGTCCTTTGCTGTTGTTCTGGGATTGATTTGCACTTTTCGCACCAAAGCACGTTCATCTCTAGGAGACAGAACACATCTCCTTCCTGAGCAGTTTGAAGGCTGCGTGATCCCATGGTGTTTATACTTGCGTACTATTGTTTGTACAGATGAAACTGCTACAATTGTTTTTCTGAAGTCTTGGCTGATTTCCTTTGATGTTCCCATGATGTCAAGCAAAGAGGCACTGAGTTTGAAGGTAGGCCTTGAAATACATCCACACCTCCAATTGACTCATGTCAATTAGCCTATCAGAAGCGCGTCTAAAGCCATGACATCATTTTCTGGAATTTTCCAAGCACAGTCAACCTTCTGATACTGAATTAATCTGTCTGTAAACAATTGTTGGAAAAATTGGGTCATGCACAAAGTCGATGTCATAGCCAACTTGTCAAAACTATAGTTTGTTAACCAGACATTTGTGGAGTGGTTGAAAAATGACTTCAGCCTAAGTGTATGTAATCAACTGTATCTCCTCGTCCCGGTTGGAAATCTCAGGCTACGTGGTAATTTAATGTTGCCCCCTCGCCAATTTTTTCTCATATAGTTACCCCAAAGGACCCCTTTTAGCACAATACTTTGATAAACATGTTTCTAATTAAGCTTACCAGGCTGTGCACCAGCAATGTCTTCTGTACTTCATTGCGAGAGAACCCTCCCCCTGCGCAATAGTGCCCAAATGCTTGAGTAATTTAAACAGAATTGTCACACCAAGTGGACATTACTTTAGTGAACAAAATCTAAAGTCACAACTATTTGAGTAGACTTGGGACTATTGTTCCTTGAAATAAACTAAGAACTACAAGAGCAGGTGAAGGGAATTTTATTACGTTCACAACCTTACTGAGAACAGTCACACCATTGGACAGTTGTCACATCTGGTTCAACATTAAGAAACCAAAATGATGCATGACTTTACTCATGATTGAAGCTTTTAGTAATATCACAAGCTACCCAATTTAAGTTATTCATTTGCCATCATGAAAAGGTTGTCACGTCAACTACCCAGGTACAGAAGAGCAGGACATTATCCCAGAATCCTTCACACCCCAGCTTTGATCTGGCTGTTGGGTGGGAGGGGCTTGCCCAGGTGGGTTCCAACAGTCAGGCCGAACGTTTTGGCTGCATGCTTCTCCTGGATATCCTCTTTAAGCTGGAAGCCCCGCCCACCATCGAAGCTGTCTGAGGGGGTGAAGGAGAGCGGAGTTTCTCCCAGAAGCCCTTCCAGCCGTGTGCGCCATGCCTCCAGCATACTGCAGCGAGCCTCAGAGGGGATGTGGGGTGGAGCCCAGAAGATCTGAGGAGCCAGAACCTGGAAGCCACAGTAGTGCAGGATGCCATTCTACAGGGAAGATAATTAACTGGTTTAGTAAACATGCTCAAGGTGAATAAACATGAATTGTCCAATGACGCAATCCTCCCATCATTGAAATTATCACTTGCCAATCTGGAATTGAAATGCTTGTAATAAAAGCAGACGTCAACATGCTGGTAGTGTCAGCCAAGCCTAACATACCTGCAGTGGCCACAGGGTGACATTCATGTCTCCATTGATGCCATTGGCACTGAACATGGACTCATGGGATCCAGTGGTGAAAGACAGCATGGCTTTCTTGTCCTGGAGGAAGACAGGAAACAACCAGGTGAATGATATGGAGGGACCAAAGAATAGGAGCGTCTCCCTTACCTTGAAGATGCCCTGGCTGTACCGCTTCTCTGAGGTGTATGCAAACCCCAGTGTGAGGACCCGGTCCATCCAGCCCTTCAGGATGGCAGGAACAGTGAACCAGTACATGGGGAACTGAGACAGAAAATGGCAGACACTAGTCAACCTGGAATGGGTGCATTTCAACCACCAGCCAAAAAGTAAAGCAGTCATTGTAAGAGCTGAAGGTTCTACACTATTAATAGGCCAAAGCCAATTTTCTTAAGACATTTAACAGTACTGCTGGAGAGCTTACCTGGAATATGACAACCTCCGCTTCAGAGAGTTTGCGGTGTTCCTCAGTGATGTCAGCAGAGAGTCAGCCCTCCCTCCATGCCAGCATGGTCTCCTCTCCGTACTGGAAGTGTTCAGTATCCTTCACCTCCCCCTGGGAAAGCATGACAGAACGGGACCAGTCAAGGTAAAAAAATAAGACCACAGCGGTTAAGAGGCACTCAGGCTTACAAAAAACACATGATCATTCACTACTGTAATTAAGCAACTTATGAGTCAGACTTACCAGTGACATCTTCAGCAGTAGCAGAGGCTTTGAACTTCATGGCATAGAGGTCAGACACCTCCACCTTACAGCCCTGAGATGTCAGAACTTTTACAGCCGCGTCTTTGGCTGCAGCATTAAACGACCCAGCACTCTGGTGGGCGTACACGATCAGTATCTTCTCGGCTGCAACACAAGACCACAGATAAGCCACACAAACACTTCAACAAGCAAAGTATTGTAGTTAGACAATGCTTTTCTTACTCAAAAGAGAAAAGAACAGTAGTTTCTCAAGCATAAAGTCAAAATGGGACCCAATCTGGAACACACAAAAACATTTAAGACTGTTAGCAAACTCTCACCCATTTTAGTGCTGTCTGCTGCGCTAAGAGTGAAGCTGGTTTGAATGGAAACTAGCACATATTGACAGAGGGCTGAGATGGCTGCTTTTATACTGCTCTCCTGCACCAAACATATCATCTCACACAGCTGCCTGTCAATCAGAAATCAAGCTAATCATCAATCAGTCTGTCATCTCTCTCTCTCCTTCTCCCCCTCTCTCACACTATTATATAGTCAACCTGCCAACTGCTTAGCCAATGTACTATTGTGATGAACACAAGTTAAACTAATCCCAGTTTTGGACAGTGTTTCTCATTGCCGGTGAAACATGCCAAGTAGTGTTGAAGCTATTCTGGCCAATATTTGTATCCTGTGGTGCAGGCCAATGTGGGACCACTGTCCGAGCAGGTGTGTGTGAGCTTACATTACTTGCATGCTGGCGTCAGTGTGTGTTTGCGTGTGTTGCGTATAACATGGCTATAGGCACTGTGCAGATGCGGTTGAGTAGATCTGTGCTGCTTTAGTTCTGTTAGACTTCCCCTCTCCAGGCAGTGGTGTCTCTGTCGTTAAACTTGACTCACGGGTTGCGGTCTCATGAAAAGAAGGTGCTGCCAGCAATAGATATACAAACAGAATACAGACACAAGTCCACATAGACATCATGCAGAATACAGTGGTGTAAAGCACGGAAGAAAAATACTAACAAATTCTACTTAAGTCCTTTTTTTGGGGTATCTGTACTTTACTACTTATAACTTTTACCCTGCTACATTTAAAAATGTATATCTACAGTACCAGTCAAAAGTTTGGACACACCTACTCATTAGTGAAGACTATGAAATAACACATATAGAATCATGTAGTAACCAAAAAGTTAAGTAGTCACCTTTTGCCTTGATGACAGTTTTGCAAACTCTTGGCATTCTCTCAACCAGCTTCATGAGGTAGTCACCTGCAATGCATTTCAATTAACAGGTGTGCTTTCCTTCTTAATGTGTTTGAGCCAATCAGTTATGTTGTGACAAGGTAGGAGTTGTATACAGATGATAGCCCTATTTGGCAAAATACCAAGTCCATTTTATGGCAAGAACAGCTCAAATAAGCATAGAGTAACGACATGAAGGTCAGTCAGTCCGGAAAATGTCAATAACTTTTAAAGTTTCTTCAAGTGCAGTCGCAAAAACCATCAAGCACTATGATGAAACTGGCTCTCCAAAATCTCCAATTTGGACTCATCAGACCAAAGGACAGATTTCCACCGGTCTAATGTCCATTGCTCGTGTTTCTTGGCCCAAGCAAGTCTCTTCTTCTTATTGGTGTCCTTTAGTAGTGGCTTCTTTGCAGCAATTTGACCATGAAGGCCTGATTCACGCAGTCTCCTCTGAACAGTTGATGTTGAGATGTGTCTGTTACTTGAACTCTGTGAAGCATTTATTTGGGCTGCAATTTCTGAGGCTGGTAACTCTAATGAACGTATCCTCTGCAGCAGAGGTAACTCTGGGTCTTCTTTTCCTGTGGCGGTCCTCATGAGAGCCAGTTTCATCATAGCGCTTGATGGTATTTGCGACTGCACTTGAAGAAACTTTCAAAGTTCTTGACATTTTCCGTATTGACTGACCTTCATGTCTTAAAGTAATGATGGACTGTCATTTCTCTTAACTTATTTCAGCTATTCTTGCTATAATATGGACTTGGTCTTTTACCAAATAGGGCTATATTCTGTATACCACGCCTACCTTGTCACAATACAACTGATTGGCTCAAACGCATTAAGAAGGAAAGAAATTCCACAAATAAACTTTTAACAAGGCACTCCTGTTAATTATAATAATTGATTTACCAGCTGTGGAAATACTTTGTACAGGACTATTATTTAAATAATGTGTAAGAAGTTGGGTGATTAATAAAAACAGATACGGAGAGATAGGACAACCTTGCCTAAATCCTCTCTTTAACTCAAATCTAGTTGAGGTGCCATGTTTCAGTTTGATAGAGCTGTTACCATTTGTAAAGCCAAATTTCTCAAGGGAGTGGAAGAGGAACTGATGCTCTCCTTTAAAAAAATCTAAAAATAATATGAAGTTATCCTCGGTTATTAGGTCTGAGTAGTCAAGTATGTCTAATACTAGTCTGATATTGTTATAAATATGTATGTTCCTCATAAAGCCAGACTGTGTTTCATCAATGATTGCATCCAGGACTTTTTAAATAATTTTGCAAGTAGTAAGGCTAATATCTTATAGTCATTATTAAGAAGACAAATTGGACACCAGTTATCGATGAGCAGCACTTCTTTTTTAGGCTTAGGTGTCAGTGTTATTAACCCCTGACTCATTGTAAGAGGGAGAACATTGTTTTTAATAAATCAAATCAAATCAAATGTATTTATAAAGCCCTTCTTACATCAGCTGATGTCACAGAGTGCTGTACAGAAACCCAGCCTAAAACCCCAAACAGCAAGCAATGCAGGTGTAAAAGCACGGTGGCTAGGGAAAACTCCCTAGAAAGGCCAAAACCTAGGAAGAAACCTAGAGAGGAACCAGGCTGTGAGGGGTGGCCAGACAGCAGGGTTGAGGGGTGGCCAGACAGCAGGGGTCGGGAGACACTGTGGCCCCGTCCGACGATACCCCCGGACAGGGCCAAACAGGCAGGATATAACCCCACCCACTCTGCCAAAGCACAGCCCCCACACCACTAGAGGGATATCTTCATCCACCAACTTACCATCCTGAGACAAGGCCGAGTATACTCTCTAAAAATACTTCAAGTAGGTAGGGAGCTACTTGTTCAGAAAATAATTTGTAAAATTCTGACGTAAATCCATCAACACCTGGGGATTTATTGTTCTTTAGATGTTTGATAGACTCTAATCTTTTTAACTTTGATGGGTTCATCACACTGTTTAGATTCTGTATCACTGATAGAGTGAACATTATTCAGTGAGTCAAAAATTATATCTGTGGATTCCTGATAATACGTGAGAGCTATACAGTTTCCTGTAAAAATTGCTACAGTATTTAGCGATACATTTTGGTCATCAGTATTAACACCATCAATGTTTAACTTATGGATAGTGTTATTTGTAGAGTAAAATTTCTCAAAGGCAAGTTATCTTAATGATCACCTTTTCCTCCTCAGCTCTTCTGGTCTTAGCAAGGTATTTGGACACCTCACATGTAAAGAGCTCCCAATTCTTGCAATACGATTTTTCTTCACAAGCCCTTTCCTAAAAGTGTGAGAGCAGAGCTTTAAATTCAAACTTAACTATATAATTATTTAATAACGAGCTATTTAGCTTCCAGTAGGATGCTCTACCAAGGTTAGTATCAGCGGTAAATATTTTGATATCAATGTAAATGGCCCTATGGTCTGTGAGGGGAGTAGTACAAATATTTGTAGCTATCCTCGATTATTAACACATTCACTATCAATACATTTGGATATAAGCCAAAAATCTATTCAGGATATCGTTGGCTAGTCCATACATACCTATATCCTTTGTAGACGTAGTGCTTCCTGCTGAAAGATGAGTAATTTTCTGACATCCGATTGGTTACTGGCAATTAAAGGCCCTTTCCGGCAACCAAGCCTCACGTGCCGCTCAGCACTTCCTTGTTTGAAAATATCTTCCGCCATGAATCAACGTAAAGAGAGACAAAAGGTGAAAATCTCGAAGAATATACCTACAGTATGTGAATAAAAATAGCCAATGCGAGAAAAGCAGTGAGTGAAAGAAACAATTTGCCTGATTGGTCGATCGAGGCAGTGGCAGTACAGGTAGAGGAGGAAAAGGAGGTAGCCCGCAGCAGAGCGTTGAGACGCAAATTATTTTAGATGAAGATGACAACTAGCAGTGATCAACCAGACAGCAGCCAGTCAACTGTGGCCTTTACTCCACATGTCTCAAATAAACCAATTTCTACATGATTTGATTTGCCCTAAGTGTCTAAACACTGGACTGAAAATCAACATAGACTTCACCAACCAGATAAAATGTAATAAAATGTGCAGACTGTAAAGGTGATCGTGATGCATTTAGGAGGAGTGTTTACGCTTCACCCAGGCTGCAGGAGTGCTCCATGGGAGATGTGGCATTTGATATAAACGTGAGGGTGGTTCTTTTAGCCCACGAACTTGGACTTGGTTATGCAGCTCTAAAGATAATAAGCAAAGTCCTAGGGATTCATATCAGAGACATGAGAGGAGAATGACAGGTAAATAAAAAGGAGAGGGGCCCATTATTGCCAGGTGACTTGCTGTGTATAAATAATATGTATTTCCTTGCTCCAGCAAATGTATTCAAAGTTAATAAAACAGAGTGATAGGAAAACATAACTATACAATGAGACGGTCACATAGGCCTACAGTGTCATAGGGCTGTAGCCTAATGTGATTAGTGAGAAATTAGCATTACATAAAGTAAATACATGCTGATATGCTAATATTTAGTCCTGCAGTTATGCCTGTAATGTCGACAGACATAATAAGTACTTTCCCCCCACTTTATTTACAGAGATTCAGAGAGGGCAACAGTCAACGGAGAGTGCTGCAAAAATTAGAAGGGCATACGCAGATATAGACCCAGACATAGCAGAGTTGCTGAAGGAGGATGAGGATGCCATCATAGACATTAATGTATCCTTCAATGGCACTTGGCACAAGAGAATATTCACTTCCAACTACGGGATAGGTGTGTGCATTGGTGCTGGTACCAGCGAGCCGTAGAAAATGGTGAAAGTTTACCCTGTCACAAGAAACCTTGGAGGCCATACATTTTTTAATAGAGAGGTTGCACAGAAAATGGTACCTGTATATCATTGGATGTCAAATTATAACGTCCTCAAAAGAATGGAGCACGGAGGAACCCAGAATGCAAATTAATGTCTGAACTAATATGGCCGCGATGCCCCAAAACTGTCTTCGGGGCAAAAGGCGCATTGACGGAGCAGCCAGTATGGCAGTAGCCACGTTCAATGAGGGAGCCACTGCTATAACAAATGTGATGAACAAATTGTGGATTGACAGCACTTTGGTGACACTGGAGCAATCAGAGAGGAGTTGTGAGAGCTGATGCTGCTTCAATGGAGTGTGTGCCAAGCGTGGCGCAGGTCCCATGACACAGTCAAGAAAGTAAAGCGTCACCAGCAACAACTCAAAGAGGGCCTTACATATGGGGCAGGCATAGCTGATTAATGTTCTGGACATTTCAACAGCCATACAAAATCCTTGCATGTGACAAATATAGCAAATTGATATAAGAATTTGCCCAAAACTGCATATTTGCCCAACAGACCAGTATTCAAAGCATATGCTCTATTGCTTGAAACAAATGTATTAAACGTGCTAATGTATTTGTAAAAGGTATATTTGATGTTTATTTGTCAGTTTAGATGTAATATATGAATAAGAGTTTCATTAATATGACACAAATGGTCATATTTATGGAAAGTTCATTTTAATTATATTATCCTATATTTAACGGCTATTTTCCCGGTGCGCCAGTTCCTTTTTCTCAGTCTTCAAAGTATGTGCATTCCCATTATTCCACACACATGTTCTTAGGTCTTATAGTCAGACTTTTACAGAGGCTTTTTTTAAATATATTGTGTTGTTTCGACTTTAAGTGTCATTTTATGTGCAAATATATGAAAAATATGCATCCATCGTGCAAAAGTAAATACATGTGAAGTGTTTTTTTTTTTTATTCCATGAAATGACATTATTTTGATAAACTGATCTGTCTGACCATTGAGTGTCTTATCTCAAAACAAAAACATTCTGCCTTGAAAAACAGATTCTCATAATATGCAAATTAGTGCATATTTAAGGCCAGTGCCTCATTTGCAACAGGATACAAAATAGGTCTAATGCAAAGTGTTTAAAAAGTTCATTGCATTTTTACTTTTTAGGTGTGCATTGTGAGATATTACTGTACTGCTGGCGCTAGGAACACAATCTTTTCACTACACCTGCAATAACATCTGCTAAATGTGTATGCAACCAACACAATTTGAAGTCTAAAAAAGGTCCTCATAGGTTAATGGCTTCTATCCCCTGGAGTGACAGCCATTTGCTCTGGTACATCATACCAATAATAAGTATATATATACAGTTGAAGTCGGAAGTTTACATACACCTTAGCCAAATAAACCCAATTTAAACTCAATTTTCACAATGCATGACATTTAATCCTAGTAAAAATTACCTGTTTTAGGTCAGTTAGGATCACCACCTTATTAATAAGAATAATAGTAGAGAGAATGATTTATTTCAGCTTTTATTTCTTTCATCACATTCCCAGTGGGTCAGAAGTTTACATACTCTCAATTAGTATTTGGAAGCATTGCCTTTAAATTGTTTAACTTGGGTCAAATGTTTCAGGTAGCCTTCCATAAGCTTCCCACAATAAGTTGGGTGAATTTTGGCCCATTCCTCCTGACAGAGCTGATGTAACTGAGTCAGGTTTTTAGGCCTCCTTGCTCACACACGCTTTTTCAGTTCTGCCCACACATTTTCTATAGATTTGAGGTCAGGGCTTGACTTTGTTGTCCTTAAGTTGTCCTTAAGCCATTTTGCCACAACTTTGGAAGTATGCTTGGGGGTCATTGTCCATTTGGAAGACACATTTGCAACCAAGCTTTAACTTCCTGACTGATGAGATGTTGCTTCACTATATCCACAGAATTTTCCTGCCTCATGATGCCATCTATTTTGTGAAGTGCACCAGTCCCTCCTGCAGCAAAGCACCCCCACAACATGATGCTGCATCGTTGGGATGGTGTTCTTCAGCTTGTAAGCTTCCCCCTTTTTCCTCCAAACATAACAATGGTCATTATATTTTTGTTTCATCAGACCAGAGGACATTTCTCCAAAAAGTACGATCTTTGTCCCCATGTGCTGTTGCAAACCGTAGTCTGGCTTTGGAGCAGTGGCTTCTTCCTTGCTGAGTGTCGATATAGGACTCGCTTTTACTGTGGATATAGATACTTTTGTACCTGTTTCCTCCAGCATCTTCACAAGGTCCTTTGCTGTTGTTCTGGGATTGATTTGCACTTTTCGCACCAAAGTACGTTCATCTCTAGGAGACAGAACACATCTCCTTCCTGAGCAGTTTGAAGGCTGCGTGATCCCATGGTGTTTATACTTGCGTACTATTGTTTGTACAGATGAAACTGCTACAATTGTTTTTCTGAAGTCTTGGCTGATTTCCTTTGATGTTCCCATGATGTCAAGCAAAGAGGCACTGAGTTTGAAGGTAGGCCTTGAAATACATCCACACCTCCAATTGACTCATGTCAATTAGCCTATCAGAAGCGTCTAAAGCCATGACATCATTTTCTGGAATTTTCCAAGCACAGTCAACCTTCTGATACTGAATTAATCTGTCTGTAAACAATTGTTGGAAAAATTGGGTCATGCACAAAGTCGATGTCATAGCCAACTTGTCAAAACTATAGTTTGTTAACCAGACATTTGTGGAGTGGTTGAAAAATGACTTCAGCCTAAGTGTATGTAATCAACTGTATCTCCTCGTCCCGGTTGGAAATCTCAGGCTACGTGGTAATTTAATGTTGCCCCCTCGCCAATTTTTTCTCATATAGTTACCCCAAAGGACCCCTTTTAGCACAATACTTTGATAAACATGTTTCTAATTAAGCTTACCAGGCTGTGCACCAGCAATGTCTTCTGTACTTCATTGCGAGAGAACCCTCCCTGCGCAATAGTGCCCAAATGCTTGAGTAATTTAAACAGAATTGTCACACCAAGTGGACATTACTTTAGTGAACAAAATCTAAAGTCACAACTATTTGAGTAGACTTGGGACTATTGTTCCTTGAAATAAACTAAGAACTACAAGAGCAGGTGAAGGGAATTTTATTACGTTCACAACCTTACTGAGAACAGTCACACCATTGGACAGTTGTCACATCTGGTTCAACATTAAGAAACCAAAATGATGCATGACTTTACTCATGATTGAAGCTTTTAGTAATATCACAAGCTACCCAATTTAAGTTATTCATTTGCCATCATGAAAAGGTTGTCACGTCAACTACCCAGGTACAGAAGAGCAGGACATTATCCCAGAATCCTTCACACCCCAGCTTTGATCTGGCTGTTGGGTGGGAGGGGCTTGCCCAGGTGGGTTCCAACAGTCAGGCCGAACGTTTTGGCTGCATGCTTCTCCTGGATATCCTCTTTAAGCTGGAAGCCCCGCCCACCATCGAAGCTGTCTGAGGGGGTGAAGGAGAGCGGAGTTTCTCCCAGAAGCCCTTCCAGCCGTGTGCGCCATGCCTCCAGCATACTGCAGCGAGCCTCAGAGGGGATGTGGGGTGGAGCCCAGAAGATCTGAGGAGCCAGAACCTGGAAGCCACAGTAGTGCAGGATGCCATTCTACAGGGAAGATAATTAACTGGTTTAGTAAACATGCTCAAGGTGAATAAACATGAATTGTCCAATGACGCAATCCTCCCATCATTGAAATTATCACTTGCCAATCTGGAATTGAAATGCTTGTAATAAAAGCAGACGTCAACATGCTGGTAGTGTCAGCCAAGCCTAACATACCTGCAGTGGCCACAGGGTGACATTCATGTCTCCATTGATGCCATTGGCACTGAACATGGACTCATGGGATCCAGTGGTGAAAGACAGCATGGCTTTCTTGTCCTGGAGGAAGACAGGGAAACAACCAGGTGAATGATATGGAGGGACCAAAGAATAGGAGCGTCTCCCTTACCTTGAAGATGCCCTGGCTGTACCGCTTCTCTGAGGTGTATGCAAACCCCAGTGTGAGGACCGGTCCATCCAGCCCTTCAGGATGGCAGGAACAGTGAACCAGTACATGGGGAACTGAGACAGAAAATGGCAGACACTAGTCAACCTGGAATGGGTGCATTTCAACCACCAGCCAAAAAGTAAAGCAGTCATTGTAAGAGCTGAAGGTTCTACACTATTAATAGGCCAAAGCCAATTTTCTTAAGACATTTAACAGTACTGCTGGAGAGCTTACCTGGAATATGACAACCTCCGCTTCAGAGAGTTTGCGGTGTTCCTCAGTGATGTCAGCAGAGAGTCGGCCCTCCTTCCATGCCAGCATGGTCTCCTCTCCGTACTGGAAGTGTTCAGTATCCTTCACCTCCCCTGGGAAAGCATGACAGAACGGGACCACAGCGGTTAAGAGGCACTCAGGCTTACAAAAACACATGATCATTCACTACTGTAATTAAGCAACTTATGAGTCAGACTTACCAGTGACATCTTCAGCAGTAGCAGAGGCTTTGAACTTCATGGCATAGAGGTCAGACACCTCCACCTTACAGCCCTGAGATGTCAGAACTTTTACAGCCGCGTCTTTGGCTGCAGCATTAAACGACCCAGCACTCTGGTGGGCGTACACGATCAGTATCTTCTCGGCTGCAACACAAGACCACAGATAAGCCACACAAACACTTCAACAAGCAAAGTATTGTAGTTAGACAATGCTTTTCTTACTCAAAAGAGAAAAGAACAGTAGTTTCTCAAGCATAAAGTCAAAATGGGACCCAATCTGGAACACACAAAAACATTTAAGACTGTTAGCAAACTCTCACCCATTTTAGTGCTGTCTGCTGCGCTAAGAGTGAAGCTGGTTTGAATGGAAACTAGCACATATTGACAGAGGGCTGAGATGGCTGCTTTTATACTGCTCTCCTGCACCAAACATATCATCTCACACAGCTGCCTGTCAATCAGAAATCAAGCTAATCATCAATCAGTCTGTCATCTCTCTCTCTCCTTCTCCCCCCTCTCTCACACTATTATATAGTCAACCTGCCAACTGCTTAGCCAATGTACTATTGTGATGAACACAAGTTAAACTAATCCCAGTTTTGGACAGTGTTTCTCATTGCCGGTGAAACATGCCAAGTAGTGTTGAAGCTATTCTGGCCAATATTTGTATCCTGTGGTGCAGGCCAATGTGGGACCACTGTCCGAGCAGGTGTGTGTGAGCTTACATTACTTGCATGCTGGCGTCAGTGTGTGTTTGCGTGTGTTGCGTATAACATGGCTATAGGCACTGTGCAGATGCGGTTGAGTAGATCTGTGCTGCTTTAGTTCTGTTAGACTTCCCCTCTCCAGGCAGTGGTGTCTCTGTCGTTAAACTTGACTCACGGGTTGCGGTCTCATGAAAAGAAGGTGCTGCCAGCAATAGATATACAAACAGAATACAGACACAAGTCCACATAGACATCATGCAGAATACAGTGGTGTAAAGCACGGAAGAAAAATACTAACAAATTCTACTTAAGTCCTTTTTTTGGGGTATCTGTACTTTACTACTTATAACTTTTACCCTGCTACATTTAAAAATGTATATCTACAGTACCAGTCAAAAGTTTGGACACACCTACTCATTAGTGAAGACTATGAAATAACACATATAGAATCATGTAGTAACCAAAAAAGTTAAGTAGTCACCTTTTGCCTTGATGACAGTTTTGCAAACTCTTGGCATTCTCTCAACCAGCTTCATGAGGTAGTCACCTGCAATGCATTTCAATTAACAGGTGTGCTTTCCTTCTTAATGTGTTTGAGCCAATCAGTTATGTTGTGACAAGGTAGGAGTTGTATACAGATGATAGCCCTATTTGGCAAAATACCAAGTCCATTTTATGGCAAGAACAGCTCAAATAAGCATAGAGTAACGACATGAAGGTCAGTCAGTCCGGAAAATGTCAATAACTTTTAAAGTTTCTTCAAGTGCAGTCGCAAAAACCATCAAGCACTATGATGAAACTGGCTCTCCAAAATCTCCAATTTGGACTCATCAGACCAAAGGACAGATTTCCACCGGTCTAATGTCCATTGCTCGTGTTTCTTGGCCCAAGCAAGTCTCTTCTTCTTATTGGTGTCCTTTAGTAGTGGCTTCTTTGCAGCAATTTGACCATGAAGGCCTGATTCACGCAGTCTCCTCTGAACAGTTGATGTTGAGATGTGTCTGTTACTTGAACTCTGTGAAGCATTTATTTGGGCTGCAATTTCTGAGGCTGGTAACTCTAATGAACGTATCCTCTGCAGCAGAGGTAACTCTGGGTCTTCTTTTCCTGTGGCGGTCCTCATGAGAGCCAGTTTCATCATAGCGCTTGATGGTATTTGCGACTGCACTTGAAGAAACTTTCAAAGTTCTTGACATTTTCCGTATTGACTGACCTTCATGTCTTAAAGTAATGATGGACTGTCATTTCTCTTAACTTATTTCAGCTATTCTTGCTATAATATGGACTTGGTCTTTTACCAAATAGGGCTATATTCTGTATACCACGCCTACCTTGTCACAATACAACTGATTGGCTCAAACGCATTAAGAAGGAAAGAAATTCCACAAATAAACTTTTAACAAGGCACTCCTGTTAATTATAATAATTGATTTACCAGCTGTGGAAATACTTTGTACAGGACTATTATTTAAATAATGTGTAAGAAGTTGGGTGATTAATAAAAACAGATACGGAGAGATAGGACAACCTTGCCTAAATCCTCTCTTTAACTCAAATCTAGTTGAGGTGCCATGTTTCAGTTTGATAGAGCTGTTACCATTTGTAAAGCCAAATTTCTCAAGGGAGTGGAAGAGGAACTGATGCTCTCCTTTAAAAAAATCTAAAAATAATATGAAGTTATCCTCGGTTATTAGGTCTGAGTAGTCAAGTATGTCTAATACTAGTCTGATATTGTTATAAATATGTATGTTCCTCATAAAGCCAGACTGTGTTTCATCAATGATTGCATCCAGGACTTTTTAAATAATTTTTGCAAGTAGTAAGGCTAATATCTTATAGTCATTATTAAGAAGACAAATTGGACACCAGTTATCGATGAGCAGCACTTCTTTTTTAGGCTTAGGTGTCAGTGTTATTAACCCCTGACTCATTGTAAGAGGGAGAACATTGTTTTTAATAAATCAAATCAAATCAAATGTATTTATAAAGCCCTTCTTACATCAGCTGATGTCACAGAGTGCTGTACAGAAACCCAGCCTAAAACCCCAAACAGCAAGCAATGCAGGTGTAAAGCACGGTGGCTAGGGAAAACTCCTAGAAAGGCCAAAACCTAGGAAGAAACCTAGAGAGGAACCAGGCTGTGAGGGGTGGCCAGTCCTCTTCTGGCTGTGCCGGGTGCAGATTATAACAGAACATGGACAAGATTTTAAAATGTTCAGAAAACAGGCAGAACAGTTGAAACTGGAGAAGCAGCACGGCCAGGTGGACTCGGGACATCAAGGAGTCATCAGGCCAGGTAGGCCTTGAGGAATGGTCCTAATACTCAGGTCCTCCTCCTCTGAGAGAGAGAGAGAGAGAGAGAGAGATAATTAGAGAGAGCATACTTAAATTCACACAGGACACCAGATAAGAGAAGAAATACTCCAGATATAACAGACGGACCCTAGCCCCCCGACACATAAACTACTGCAGCATAAATACTGGGGGCTGAGACAGCAGGGGTCGGGAGACACTGTGGCCCCGTCCGACGATACCCCCGGACAGGGCCAAACAGGCAGGATATAACCCCACCCACTCTGCCAAAGCACAGCCCCCACACCACTAGAGGGATATCTTCATCCACCAACTTACCATCCTGAGACAAGGCCGAGTATACTCTCTAAAAATACTTCAAGTAGGTAGGGAGCTACTTGTTCAGAAAATAATTTGTAAAATTCTGACGTAAATCCATCAACACCTGGGGATTTATTGTTCTTTAGATGTTTGATAGACTCTAATCTTTTTAACTTTGATGGGTTCATCACACTGTTTAGATTCTGTATCACTGATAGAGTGAACATTATTCAGTGAGTCAAAAATTATATCTGTGGATTCCTGATAATACGTAGAGCTATACAGTTTCCTGTAAAAATTGCTACAGTATTTAGCGATACATTTTTGGTCATCAGTATTAACACCATCAATGTTTAACTTATGGATAGTGTTATTTGTAGAGTAAAATTTCTCAAAGGCAAGTTATCTTAATGATCACCTTTTCCTCCTCAGCTCTTCTGGTCTTAGCAAGGTATTTGGACACCTCACATGTAAAGAGCTCCCAATTCTTGCAATACGATTTTTCTTCACAAGCCCTTTCCTAAAAGTGTGAGAGCAGAGCTTTAAATTCAAACTTAACTATATAATTATTTAATAACGAGCTATTTAGCTTCCAGTAGGATGCTCTACCAAGGTTAGTATCAGCGGTAAATATTTTGATATCAATGTAAATGGCCCTATGGTCTGTGAGGGGAGTAGTACAAATATTTGTAGCTATCCTCGGTTATTAACACATTCACTATCAATACATTTGGATATAAGCCAAAAATCTATTCAGGATATCGTTGGCTAGTCCATACATACCTATATCCTTTGTAGACGTAGTGCTTCCTGCTGAAAGATGAGTAATTTTCTGACATCCGATTGGTTACTGGCAATTAAAGGCCCTTTCCGGCAACCAAGCCTCACGTGCCGCTCAGCACTTCCTTGTTTGAAAATATCTTCCGCCATGAATCAACGTAAAGAGAGACAAAAGGTGAAAATCTCGAAGAATATACCTACAGTATGTGAATAAAAATAGCCAATGCGAGAAAAGCAGTGAGTGAAAGAAACAATTTGCCTGATTGGTCGATCGAGGCAGTGGCAGTACAGGTAGAGGAGGAAAAGGAGGTAGCCCGCAGCAGAGCGTTGAGACGCAAATTATTTTAGATGAAGATGACAACTAGCAGCGATCAACCAGACAGCAGCCAGTCAACTGTGGCCTTTACTCCACATGTCTCAAATAAACCAATTTCTACATGATTTGATTTGCCCTAAGTGTCTAAACACTGGACTGAAAATCAACATAGACTTCACCAACCAGATAAAATGTAATAAAATGTGCAGACTGTAAAGGTGATCGTGATGCATTTAGGAGGAGTGTTTACGCTTCACCCAGGCTGCAGGAGTGCTCCATGGGAGATGTGGCATTTGATATAAACGTGAGGGTGGTTCTTTTAGCCCACGAACTTGGACTTGGTTATGCAGCTCTAAAGATAATAAGCAAAGTCCTAGGGATTCATATCAGAGACATGAGAGGAGAATGACAGGTAAATAAAAAGGAGAGGGGCCCATTATTGCCAGGTGACTTGCTGTGTATAAATAATATGTATTTCCTTGCTCCAGCAAATGTATTCAAAGTTAATAAAACAGAGTGATAGGAAAACATAACTATACAATGAGACGGTCACATAGGCCTACAGTGTCATAGGGCTGTAGCCTAATGTGATTAGTGAGAAATTAGCATTACATAAAGTAAATACATGCTGATATGCTAATATTTAGTCCTGCAGTTATGCCTGTAATGTCGACAGACATAATAAGTACTTTCCCCACTTTATTTACAGAGATTCAGAGAGGCAACAGTCAACGGAGAGTGCTGCAAAAATTAGAAGGGCATACGCAGATATAGACCCAGACATAGCAGAGTTGCTGAAGGAGGATGAGGATGCCATCATAGACATTAATGTATCCTTCAATGGCACTTGGCACAAGAGAATATTCACTTCCAACTACGGGATAGGTGTGTGCATTGGTGCTGGTACCAGCGAGCCGTAGAAAATGGTGAAAGTTTACCCTGTCACAAGAAACCTTGGAGGCCATACATTTTTTTAATAGAGAGGTTGCACAGAAAATGGTACCTGTATATCATTGGATGTCAAATTATAACGTCCTCAAAAGAATGGAGCACGGAGGAACCCAGAATGCAAATTAATGTCTGAACTAATATGGCCGCGATGCCCCAAAACTGTCTTCGGGGGCAAAAGGCGCATTGACGGAGCAGCCAGTATGGCAGTAGCCACGTTCAATGAGGGAGCCACTGCTATAACAAATGTGATGAACAAATTGTGGATTGACAGCACTTTGGTGACACTGGAGCAATCAGAGAGGAGTTGTGAGAGCTGATGCTGCTTCAATGGAGTGTGCCAAGCGTAGGCGCAGGTCCCATGACACAGTCAAGAAAGTAAAGCGTCACCAGCAACAACTCAAAGAGGGCCTTACATATGGGGCAGGCATAGCTGATTAATGTTCTGGACATTTCAACAGCCATACAAAATCCTTGCATGTGACAAATATAGCAAATTGATATAAGAATTTGCCCAAAACTGCATATTTGCCCAACAGACCAGTATTCAAAGCATATGCTCTATTGCTTGAAACAAATGTATTAAACGTGCTAATGTATTTGTAAAAGGTATATTTGATGTTTATTTGTCAGTTTAGATGTAATATATGAATAAGAGTTTCATTAATATGACACAAATGGTCATATTTATGGAAAGTTCATTTTAATTATATTATCCTATATTTAACGGCTATTTTCCCGTGCGCCAGTTCCTTTTTCTCAGTCTTCAAAGTATGTGCATTCCCATTATTCCACACACATGTTCTTAGGTCTTATAGTCAGACTTTTACAGAGGCTTTTTAAATATATTGTGTTGTTTCGACTTTAAGTGTCATTTTATGTGCAAATATATGAAAAATATGCATCCATCGTGCATGTGAAGTGTTTTTTATTCCATGAAATGACATTATTTTGATAAACTGATCTGTCTGACCATTGAGTGTCTTATCTCAAAACAAAAACATTCTGCCTTGAAAAACAGATTCTCATAATATGCAAATTAGTGCATATTTAAGGCCAGTGCCTCATTTGCAACAGGATACAAAATAGGTCTAATGCAAAGTGTTTAAAAAGTTCATTGCATTTTTACTTTTTAGGTGTGCATTGTGAGATATTACTGTACTGCTGGCGCTAGGAACACAATCTTTTCACTACACCTGCAATAACATCTGCTAAATGTGTATGCAACCAACACAATTTGAAGTCTAAAAAGGTCCTCATAGGTTAATGGCTTCTATCCTGGAGTGACAGCCATTTGCTCTGGTACATCATACCAATAATAAGTATATATATACAGTTGAAGTCGGAAGTTTACATACACCTTAGCCAAATAAACCCAATTTAAACTCAATTTTCACAATGCATGACATTTAATCCTAGTAAAAATTACCTGTTTTAGGTCAGTTAGGATCACCACCTTATTAATAAGAATAATAGTAGAGAGAATGATTTATTTCAGCTTTTATTTCTTTCATCACATTCCCAGTGGGTCAGAAGTTTACATACTCTCAATTAGTATTTGGAAGCATTGCCTTTAAATTGTTTAACTTGGGTCAAATGTTTCAGGTAGCCTTCCATAAGCTTCCCACAATAAGTTGGGTGAATTTTGGCCCATTCCTCCTGACAGAGCTGATGTAACTGAGTCAGGTTTTTAGGCCTCCTTGCTCACACACGCTTTTTCAGTTCTGCCCACACATTTTCTATAGATTTGAGGTCAGGGCTTGACTTTGTTGTCCTTAAGTTGTCCTTAAGCCATTTTGCCACAACTTTGGAAGTATGCTTGGGGGTCATTGTCCATTTGGAAGACACATTTGCAACCAAGCTTTAACTTCCTGACTGATGAGATGTTGCTTCACTATATCCACAGAATTTTCCTGCCTCATGATGCCATCTATTTTGTGAAGTGCACCAGTCCCTCCTGCAGCAAAGCACCCCACAACATGATGCTGCATCGTTGGGATGGTGTTCTTCAGCTTGTAAGCTTCCCCCTTTTTCCTCCAAACATAACAATGGTCATTATATTTTTGTTTCATCAGACCAGAGGACATTTCTCCAAAAAGTACGATCTTTGTCCCCATGTGCTGTTGCAAACCGTAGTCTGGCTTTGGAGCAGTGGCTTCTTCCTTGCTGAGTGTCGATATAGGACTCGTTTTACTGTGGATATAGATACTTTTGTACCTGTTTCCTCCAGCATCTTCACAAGGTCCTTTGCTGTTGTTCTGGGATTGATTTGCACTTTTCGCACCAAAGTACGTTCATCTCTAGGAGACAGAACACATCTCCTTCCTGAGCAGTTTGAAGGCTGCGTGATCCCATGGTGTTTATACTTGCGTACTATTGTTTGTACAGATGAAACTGCTACAATTGTTTTTCTGAAGTCTTGGCTGATTTCCTTTGATGTTCCCATGATGTCAAGCAAAGAGGCACTGAGTTTGAAGGTAGGCCTTGAAATACATCCACACCTCCAATTGACTCATGTCAATTAGCCTATCAGAAGCGTCTAAAGCCATGACATCATTTTCTGGAATTTTCCAAGCACAGTCAACCTTCTGATACTGAATTAATCTGTCTGTAAACAATTGTTGGAAAAATTGGGTCATGCACAAAGTCGATGTCATAGCCAACTTGTCAAAACTATAGTTTGTTAACCAGACATTTGTGGAGTGGTTGAAAAATGACTTCAGCCTAAGTGTATGTAATCAACTGTATCTCCTCGTCCCGGTTGGAAATCTCAGGCTACGTGGTAATTTAATGTTGCCCCCTCGCCAATTTTTTCTCATATAGTTACCCCAAAGGACCCTTTTAGCACAATACTTTGATAAACATGTTTCTAATTAAGCTTACCAGGCTGTGCACCAGCAATGTCTTCTGTACTTCATTGCGAGAGAACCCTCCCCTGCGCAATAGTGCCCAAATGCTTGAGTAATTTAAACAGAATTGTCACACCAAGTGGACATTACTTTAGTGAACAAAATCTAAAGTCACAACTATTTGAGTAGACTTGGGACTATTGTTCCTTGAAATAAACTAAGAACTACAAGAGCAGGTGAAGGGAATTTTATTACGTTCACAACCTTACTGAGAACAGTCACACCATTGGACAGTTGTCACATCTGGTTCAACATTAAGAAACCAAAATGATGCATGACTTTACTCATGATTGAAGCTTTTAGTAATATCACAAGCTACCCAATTTAAGTTATTCATTTGCCATCATGAAAAGGTTGTCACGTCAACTACCCAGGTACAGAAGAGCAGGACATTATCCCAGAATCCTTCACACCCCAGCTTTGATCTGGCTGTTGGGTGGGAGGGGCTTGCCCAGGTGGGTTCCAACAGTCAGGCCGAACGTTTTGGCTGCATGCTTCTCCTGGATATCCTCTTTAAGCTGGAAGCCCCGCCCACCATCGAAGCTGTCTGAGGGGGTGAAGGAGAGCGGAGTTTCTCCCAGAAGCCCTTCCAGCCGTGTGCGCCATGCCTCCAGCATACTGCAGCGAGCCTCAGAGGGGATGTGGGGTGGAGCCCAGAAGATCTGAGGAGCCAGAACCTGGAAGCCACAGTAGTGCAGGATGCCATTCTACAGGGAAGATAATTAACTGGTTTAGTAAACATGCTCAAGGTGAATAAACATGAATTGTCCAATGACGCAATCCTCCCATCATTGAAATTATCACTTGCCAATCTGGAATTGAAATGCTTGTAATAAAAGCAGACGTCAACATGCTGGTAGTGTCAGCCAAGCCTAACATACCTGCAGTGGCCACAGGGTGACATTCATGTCTCCATTGATGCCATTGGCACTGAACATGGACTCATGGGATCCAGTGGTGAAAGACAGCATGGCTTTCTTGTCCTGGAGGAAGACAGGGAAACAACCAGGTGAATGATATGGAGGGACCAAAGAATAGGAGCGTCTCCCTTACCTTGAAGATGCCCTGGCTGTACCGCTTCTCTGAGGTGTATGCAAACCCCAGTGTGAGGACCCGGTCCATCCAGCCCTTCAGGATGGCAGGAACAGTGAACCAGTACATGGGGAACTGAGACAGAAAATGGCAGACACTAGTCAACCTGGAATGGGTGCATTTCAACCACCAGCCAAAAAGTAAAGCAGTCATTGTAAGAGCTGAAGGTTCTACACTATTAATAGGCCAAAGCCAATTTTCTTAAGACATTTAACAGTACTGCTGGAGAGCTTACCTGGAATATGACAACCTCCGCTTCAGAGAGTTTGCGGTGTTCCTCAGTGATGTCAGCAGAGAGTCGGCCCTCCTTCCATGCCAGCATGGTCTCCTCTCCGTACTGGAAGTGTTCAGTATCCTTCACCTCCCCTGGGAAAGCATGACAGAACGGGACCACAGCGGTTAAGAGGCACTCAGGCTTACAAAAACACATGATCATTCACTACTGTAATTAAGCAACTTATGAGTCAGACTTACCAGTGACATCTTCAGCAGTAGCAGAGGCTTTGAACT
The DNA here is from genome assembly GCA_030435695.1 of Brachymystax lenok tsinlingensis. Classification (NCBI taxonomy): domain Eukaryota; kingdom Metazoa; phylum Chordata; class Actinopteri; order Salmoniformes; family Salmonidae; genus Brachymystax; species Brachymystax lenok. Next base: position 25,454,111 of record CM059785.1, read on the forward strand.
TCATGGCATAGAGGTCAGACACCTCCACCTTACAGCCCTGAGATGTCAGAACTTTTACAGCCGCGTCTTTGGCTGCAGCATTAAACGACCCAGCACTCTGGTGGGCGTACACGATCAGTATCTTCTCGGCTGCAACACAAGACCACAGATAAGCCACACAAACACTTCAACAAGCAAAGTATTGTAGTTAGACAATGCTTTTCTTACTCAAAAGAGAAAAGAACAGTAGTTTCTCAAGCATAAAGTCAAAATGGGACCCAATCTGGAACACACAAAAACATTTAAGACTGTTAGCAAACTCTCACCCATTTTAGTGCTGTCTGCTGCGCTAAGAGTGAAGCTGGTTTGAATGGAAACTAGCACATATTGACAGAGGGCTGAGATGGCTGCTTTTATACTGCTCTCCTGCACCAAACATATCATCTCACACAGCTGCCTGTCAATCAGAAATCAAGCTAATCATCAATCAGTCTGTCATCTCTCTCTCTCCTTCTCCCCTCTCTCACACTATTATATAGTCAACCTGCCAACTGCTTAGCCAATGTACTATTGTGATGAACACAAGTTAAACTAATCCCAGTTTTGGACAGTGTTTCTCATTGCCGGTGAAACATGCCAAGTAGTGTTGAAGCTATTCTGGCCAATATTTGTATCCTGTGGTGCAGGCCAATGTGGGACCACTGTCCGAGCAGGTGTGTGTGAGCTTACATTACTTGCATGCTGGCGTCAGTGTGTGTTTGCGTGTGTTGCGTATAACATGGCTATAGGCACTGTGCAGATGCGGTTGAGTAGATCTGTGCTGCTTTAGTTCTGTTAGACTTCCCTCTCCAGGCAGTGGTGTCTCTGTCGTTAAACTTGACTCCACGGGTTGCGGTCTCATGAAAAGAAGGTGCTGCCAGCAATAGATATACAAACAGAATACAGACACAAGTCCACATAGACATCATGCAGAATACAGTGGTGTAAAGCACGGAAGAAAAATACTAACAAATTCTACTTAAGTCCTTTTTGGGGTATCTGTACTTTACTACTTATAACTTTTACCCTGCTACATTTAAAAATGTATATCTACAGTACCAGTCAAAAGTTTGGACACACCTACTCATTAGTGAAGACTATGAAATAACACATATAGAATCATGTAGTAACCAAAAAGTTAAGTAGTCACCTTTTGCCTTGATGACAGTTTTGCAAACTCTTGGCATTCTCTCAACCAGCTTCATGAGGTAGTCACCTGCAATGCATTTCAATTAACAGGTGTGCTTTCCTTCTTAATGTGTTTGAGCCAATCAGTTATGTTGTGACAAGGTAGGAGTTGTATACAGATGATAGCCCTATTTGGCAAAATACCAAGTCCATTTTATGGCAAGAACAGCTCAAATAAGCATAGAGTAACGACATGAAGGTCAGTCAGTCCGGAAAATGTCAATAACTTTTAAAGTTTCTTCAAGTGCAGTCGCAAAAACCATCAAGCACTATGATGAAACTGGCTCTCCAAAATCTCCAATTTGGACTCATCAGACCAAAGGACAGATTTCCACCGGTCTAATGTCCATTGCTCGTGTTTCTTGGCCCAAGCAAGTCTCTTCTTCTTATTGGTGTCCTTTAGTAGTGGCTTCTTTGCAGCAATTTGACCATGAAGGTCTGATTCACGCAGTCTCCTCTGAACAGTTGATGTTGAGATGTGTCTGTTACTTGAACTCTGTGAAGCATTTATTTGGGCTGCAATTTCTGAGGCTGGTAACTCTAATGAACGTATCCTCTGCAGCAGAGGTAACTCTGGGTCTTCCTTTCCTGTAGCGGTCCTCATGAGAGCCAGTTTCATCATAGCGCTTGATGGTATTTGCGACTGCACTTGAAGAAACTTTCAAAGTTCTTGACATTTTCCGTATTGACTGACCTTCATGTCTTAAAGTAATGATGGACTGTCATTTCTCTTAACTTATTTGAGCTATTCTTGCTATAATATGGACTTGGTCTTTACCAAATAGGACTATATTCTGTATACCACGCCTACCTTGTCACAATACAACTGATTGGCTCAAACGCATTAAGAAGGAAAGAAATTCCACAAATGAACTTTTAACAAGGCACTCCTGTTAATTATAATAATTGATTTACCAGCTGTGGAAATACTTTGTACAGGACTATTATTTAAATAATGTGTAAGAAGTTGGGTGATTAATAAAAACAGATACGGAGAGATAGGACAACCTTGCCTAAATCCTCTCTTTAACTCAAATCTAGTTGAGGTGCCATGTTTCAGTTTGATAGAGCTGTTACCATTTGTAAAGCCACATTTCTCAAGGGAGTGGAAGAGGAACTGATGCTCTCCTTTAAAAAATCTAAAAATAATATGAAGTTATCCTCGGTTATTAGGTCTGAGTAGTCAAGTATGTCTAATACTAGTCTGATATTGTTATAAATATGTATGTTCCTCATAAAGCCAGACTGTGTTTCATCAATGATTGCATCCAGGACTTTTTAAATAATTTTTGCAAGTAGTAAGGCTAATATCTTATAGTCATTATTAAGAAGACAAATTGGACACCAGTTATCGATGAGCAGCACTTCTTTTTAGGCTTAGGTGTCAGTGTTATTAACCCTGACTCATTGTAAGAGGGAGAACATTGTTTTTAATAAATCAAATCAAATCAAATGTATTTATAAAGCCCTTCTTACATCAGCTGATGTCACAGAGTGCTGTACAGAAACCCAGCCTAAAACCCCAAACAGCAAGCAATGCAGGTGTAAAAAGCACGGTGGCTAGGAAAACTCCCTAGAAAGGCCAAAACCTAGGAAGAAACCTAGAGAGGAACCAGGCTGTGAGGGGTGGCCAGTCCTCTTCTGGCTGTGCCGGTGCAGATTATAACAGAACATGGACAAGATTTTAAAATGTTCAGAAAACAGGCAGAACAGTTGAAACTGGAGAAGCAGCACGGCCAGGTGGACTCGGGACATCAAGGAGTCATCAGGCCAGGTAGGCCTTGAGGAATGGTCCTAATACTCAGGTCCTCCTCCTCTGAGAGAGAGAGAGAGAGAGAGAGAGATAATTAGAGAGAGCATACTTAAATTCACACAGGACACCAGATAAGAGAAGAAATACTCCAGATATAACAGACGGACCCTAGCCCCCCGACACATAAACTACTGCAGCATAAATACTGGGGGCTGAGACAGCAGGGGTCGGGAGACACTGTGGCCCCGTCCGACGATACCCCCGGACAGGGCCAAACAGGCAGGATATAACCCCACCCACTCTGCCAAAGCACAGCCCCACACCACTAGAGGGATATCTTCATCCACCAACTTACCATCCTGAGACAAGGCCGAGTATACTCTCTAAAAATACTTCAAGTAGGTAGGGAGCTACTTGTTCAGAAAATAATTTGTAAAATTCTGACGTAAATCCATCAACACCTGGGGATTTATTGTTCTTTAGATGTTTGATAGACTCTAATCTTTTTAACTTTGATGGGTTCATCACACTGTTTAGATTCTGTATCACTGATAGAGTGAACATTATTCAGTGAGTCAAAAATTATATCTGTGGATTCCTGATAATACGTAGAGCTATACAGTTTCCTGTAAAAATTGCTACAGTATTTAGCGATACATTTTTGGTCATCAGTATTAACACCATCAATGTTTAACTTATGGATAGTGTTATTTGTAGAGTAAAATTTCTCAAAGGCAAGTTATCTTAATGATCACCTTTTCCTCCTCAGCTCTTCTGGTCTTAGCAAGGTATTTGGACACCTCACATGTAAAGAGCTCCCAATTCTTGCAATACGATTTTTCTTCACAAGCCCTTTCCTAAAAGTGTGAGAGCAGAGCTTTAAATTCAAACTTAACTATATAATTATTTAATAACGAGCTATTTAGCTTCCAGTAGGATGCTCTACCAAGGTTAGTATCAGCGGTAAATATTTTGATATCAATGTAAATGGCCCTATGGTCTGTGAGGGGAGTAGTACAAATATTTGTAGCTATCCTCGGTTATTAACACATTCACTATCAATACATTTGGATATAAGCCAAAAATCTATTCAGGATATCGTTGGCTAGTCCATACATACCTATATCCTTTGTAGACGTAGTGCTTCCTGCTGAAAGATGAGTAATTTTCTGACATCCGATTGGTTACTGGCAATTAAAGGCCCTTTCCGGCAACCAAGCCTCACGTGCCGCTCAGCACTTCCTTGTTTGAAAATATCTTCCGCCATGAATCAACGTAAAGAGAGACAAAAGGTGAAAATCTCGAAGAATATACCTACAGTATGTGAATAAAAATAGCCAATGCGAGAAAAGCAGTGAGTGAAAGAAACAATTTGCCTGATTGGTCGATCGAGGCAGTGGCAGTACAGGTAGAGGAGGAAAAGGAGGTAGCTCGCAGCAGAGCGTTGAGACGCAAATTATTTTAGATGAAGATGACAACTAGCAGCGATCAACCAGACAGCAGCCAGTCAACTGTGGCCTTTACTCCACATGTCTCAAATAAACCAATTTCTACATGATTTGATTTGCCCTAAGTGTCTAAACACTGGACTGAAAATCAACATAGACTTCACCAACCAGATAAAATGTAATAAAATGTGCAGACTGTAAAGGTGATCGTGATGCATTTAGGAGGAGTGTTTACGCTTCACCCAGGCTGCAGGAGTGCTCCATGGGAGATGTGGCATTTGATATAAACGTGAGGGTGGTTCTTTTAGCCCACGAACTTGGACTTGGTTATGCAGCTCTAAAGATAATAAGCAAAGTCCTAGGGATTCATATCAGAGACATGAGAGGAGAATGACAGGTAAATAAAAAGGAGAGGGGCCCATTATTGCCAGGTGACTTGCTGTGTATAAATAATATGTATTTCCTTGCTCCAGCAAATGTATTCAAAGTTAATAAAACAGAGTGATAGGAAAACATAACTATACAATGAGACGGTCACATAGGCCTACAGTGTCATAGGGCTGTAGCCTAATGTGATTAGTGAGAAATTAGCATTACATAAAGTAAATACATGCTGATATGCTAATATTTAGTCCTGCAGTTATGCCTGTAATGTCGACAGACATAATAAGTACTTTCCCCCCACTTTATTTACAGAGATTCAGAGAGGGCAACAGTCAACGGAGAGTGCTGCAAAAATTAGAAGGGCATACGCAGATATAGACCCAGACATAGCAGAGTTGCTGAAGGAGGATGAGGATGCCATCATAGACATTAATGTATCCTTCAATGGCACTTGGCACAAGAGAATATTCACTTCCAACTACGGGATAGGTGTGTGCATTGGTGCTGGTACCAGCGAGCCGTAGAAAATGGTGAAAGTTTACCCTGTCACAAGAAACCTTGGAGGCCATACATTTTTTAATAGAGAGGTTGCACAGAAAATGGTACCTGTATATCATTGGATGTCAAATTATAACGTCCTCAAAAGAATGGAGCACGGAGGAACCCAGAATGCAAATTAATGTCTGAACTAATATGGCCGCGATGCCCCAAAACTGTCTTCGGGGCAAAAGGCGCATTGACGGAGCAGCCAGTATGGCAGTAGCCACGTTCAATGAGGGAGCCACTGCTATAACAAATGTGATGAACAAATTGTGGATTGACAGCACTTTGGTGACACTGGAGCAATCAGAGAGGAGTTGTGAGAGCTGATGCTGCTTCAATGGAGTGTGCCAAGCGTAGGCGCAGGTCCCATGACACAGTCAAGAAAGTAAAGCGTCACCAGCAACAACTCAAAGAGGGCCTTACATATGGGGCAGGCATAGCTGATTAATGTTCTGGACATTTCAACAGCCATACAAAATCCTTGCATGTGACAAATATAGCAAATTGATATAAGAATTTGCCCAAAACTGCATATTTGCCCAACAGACCAGTATTCAAAGCATATGCTCTATTGCTTGAAACAAATGTATTAAACGTGCTAATGTATTTGTAAAAGGTATATTTGATGTTTATTTGTCAGTTTAGATGTAATATATGAATAAGAGTTTCATTAATATGACACAAATGGTCATATTTATGGAAAGTTCATTTTAATTATATTATCCTATATTTAACGGCTATTTTCCCGGTGCGCCAGTTCCTTTTTCTCAGTCTTCAAAGTATGTGCATTCCCATTATTCCACACACATGTTCTTAGGTCTTATAGTCAGACTTTTACAGAGGCTTTTTTTAAATATATTGTGTTGTTTCGACTTTAAGTGTCATTTTATGTGCAAATATATGAAAAATATGCATCCATCGTGCATGTGAAGTGTTTTTTTTTTTTATTCCATGAAATGACATTATTTTGATAAACTGATCTGTCTGACCATTGAGTGTCTTATCTCAAAACAAAAACATTCTGCCTTGAAAAACAGATTCTCATAATATGCAAATTAGTGCATATTTAAGGCCAGTGCCTCATTTGCAACAGGATACAAAATAGGTCTAATGCAAAGTGTTTAAAAAGTTCATTGCATTTTTACTTTTTAGGTGTGCATTGTGAGATATTACTGTACTGCTGGCGCTAGGAACACAATCTTTTCACTACACCTGCAATAACATCTGCTAAATGTGTATGCAACCAACACAATTTGAAGTCTAAAAGGTCCTCATAGGTTAATGGCTTCTATCCTGGAGTGACAGCCATTTGCTCTGGTACATCATACCAATAATAAGTATATATATACAGTTGAAGTCGGAAGTTTACATACACCTTAGCCAAATAAACCCAATTTAAACTCAATTTTCACAATGCATGACATTTAATCCTAGTAAAAATTACCTGTTTTAGGTCAGTTAGGATCACCACCTTATTAATAAGAATAATAGTAGAGAGAATGATTTATTTCAGCTTTTATTTCTTTCATCACATTCCCAGTGGGTCAGAAGTTTACATACTCTCAATTAGTATTTGGAAGCATTGCCTTTAAATTGTTTAACTTGGGTCAAATGTTTCAGGTAGCCTTCCATAAGCTTCCCACAATAAGTTGGGTGAATTTTGGCCCATTCCTCCTGACAGAGCTGATGTAACTGAGTCAGGTTTTTAGGCCTCCTTGCTCACACACGCTTTTTCAGTTCTGCCCACACATTTTCTATAGATTTGAGGTCAGGGCTTGACTTTGTTGTCCTTAAGTTGTCCTTAAGCCATTTTGCCACAACTTTGGAAGTATGCTTGGGGGTCATTGTCCATTTGGAAGACACATTTGCAACCAAGCTTTAACTTCCTGACTGATGAGATGTTGCTTCACTATATCCACAGAATTTTCCTGCCTCATGATGCCATCTATTTTGTGAAGTGCACCAGTCCCTCCTGCAGCAAAGCACCCCCACAACATGATGCTGCATCGTTGGGATGGTGTTCTTCAGCTTGTAAGCTTCCCCCTTTTTCCTCCAAACATAACAATGGTCATTATATTTTTGTTTCATCAGACCAGAGGACATTTCTCCAAAAAGTACGATCTTTGTCCCCATGTGCTGTTGCAAACCGTAGTCTGGCTTTGGAGCAGTGGCTTCTTCCTTGCTGAGTGTCGATATAGGACTCGTTTTACTGTGGATATAGATACTTTTGTACCTGTTTCCTCCAGCATCTTCACAAGGTCCTTTGCTGTTGTTCTGGGATTGATTTGCACTTTTCGCACCAAAGCACGTTCATCTCTAGGAGACAGAACACATCTCCTTCCTGAGCAGTTTGAAGGCTGCGTGATCCCATGGTGTTTATACTTGCGTACTATTGTTTGTACAGATGAAACTGCTACAATTGTTTTTCTGAAGTCTTGGCTGATTTCCTTTGATGTTCCCATGATGTCAAGCAAAGAGGCACTGAGTTTGAAGGTAGGCCTTGAAATACATCCACACCTCCAATTGACTCATGTCAATTAGCCTATCAGAAGCGTCTAAAGCCATGACATCATTTTCTGGAATTTTCCAAGCACAGTCAACCTTCTGATACTGAATTAATCTGTCTGTAAACAATTGTTGGAAAAATTGGGTCATGCACAAAGTCGATGTCATAGCCAACTTGTCAAAACTATAGTTTGTTAACCAGACATTTGTGGAGTGGTTGAAAAATGACTTCAGCCTAAGTGTATGTAATCAACTGTATCTCCTCGTCCCGGTTGGAAATCTCAGGCTACGTGGTAATTTAATGTTGCCCCCTCGCCAATTTTTTCTCATATAGTTACCCCAAAGGACCCCTTTTAGCACAATACTTTGATAAACATGTTTCTAATTAAGCTTACCAGGCTGTGCACCAGCAATGTCTTCTGTACTTCATTGCGAGAGAACCCTCCCCTGCGCAATAGTGCCCAAATGCTTGAGTAATTTAAACAGAATTGTCACACCAAGTGGACATTACTTTAGTGAACAAAATCTAAAGTCACAACTATTTGAGTAGACTTGGGACTATTGTTCCTTGAAATAAACTAAGAACTACAAGAGCAGGTGAAGGGAATTTTATTACGTTCACAACCTTACTGAGAACAGTCACACCATTGGACAGTTGTCACATCTGGTTCAACATTAAGAAACCAAAATGATGCATGACTTTACTCATGATTGAAGCTTTTAGTAATATCACAAGCTACCCAATTTAAGTTATTCATTTGCCATCATGAAAAGGTTGTCACGTCAACTACCCAGGTACAGAAGAGCAGGACATTATCCCAGAATCCTTCACACCCCAGCTTTGATCTGGCTGTTGGGTGGGAGGGGCTTGCCCAGGTGGGTTCCAACAGTCAGGCCGAACGTTTTGGCTGCATGCTTCTCCTGGATATCCTCTTTAAGCTGGAAGCCCCGCCCACCATCGAAGCTGTCTGAGGGGGTGAAGGAGAGCGGAGTTTCTCCCAGAAGCCCTTCCAGCCGTGTGCGCCATGCCTCCAGCATACTGCAGCGAGCCTCAGAGGGGATGTGGGGTGGAGCCCAGAAGATCTGAGGAGCCAGAACCTGGAAGCCACAGTAGTGCAGGATGCCATTCTACAGGGGAAGATAATTAACTGGTTTAGTAAACATGCTCAAGGTGAATAAACATGAATTGTCCAATGACGCAATCCTCCCATCATTGAAATTATCACTTGCCAATCTGGAATTGAAATGCTTGTAATAAAAGCAGACGTCAACATGCTGGTAGTGTCAGCCAAGCCTAACATACCTGCAGTGGCCACAGGGTGACATTCATGTCTCCATTGATGCCATTGGCACTGAACATGGACTCATGGGATCCAGTGGTGAAAGACAGCATGGCTTTCTTGTCCTGGAGGAAGACAGGAAACAACCAGGTGAATGATATGGAGGGACCAAAGAATAGGAGCGTCTCCCTTACCTTGAAGATGCCCTGGCTGTACCGCTTCTCTGAGGTGTATGCAAACCCCAGTGTGAGGACCCGGTCCATCCAGCCCTTCAGGATGGCAGGAACAGTGAACCAGTACATGGGGAACTGAGACAGAAAATGGCAGACACTAGTCAACCTGGAATGGGTGCATTTCAACCACCAGCCAAAAAGTAAAGCAGTCATTGTAAGAGCTGAAGGTTCTACACTATTAATAGGCCAAAGCCAATTTTCTTAAGACATTTAACAGTACTGCTGGAGAGCTTACCTGGAATATGACAACCTCCGCTTCAGAGAGTTTGCGGTGTTCCTCAGTGATGTCAGCAGAGAGTCGGCCCTCCTTCCATGCCAGCATGGTCTCCTCTCCGTACTGGAAGTGTTCAGTATCCTTCACCTCCCCTGGGAAAGCATGACAGAACGGGACCACAGCGGTTAAGAGGCACTCAGGCTTACAAAAAACACATGATCATTCACTACTGTAATTAAGCAACTTATGAGTCAGACTTACCAGTGACATCTTCAGCAGTAGCAGAGGCTTTGAACTTCATGGCATAGAGGTCAGACACCTCCACCTTACAGCCCTGAGATGTCAGAACTTTTACAGCCGCGTCTTTGGCTGCAGCATTAAACGACCCAGCACTCTGGTGGGCGTACACGATCAGTATCTTCTCGGCTGCAACACAAGACCACAGATAAGCCACACAAACACTTCAACAAGCAAAGTATTGTAGTTAGACAATGCTTTTCTTACTCAAAAGAGAAAAGAACAGTAGTTTCTCAAGCATAAAGTCAAAATGGGACCCAATCTGGAACACACAAAAACATTTAAGACTGTTAGCAAACTCTCACCCATTTTAGTGCTGTCTGCTGCGCTAAGAGTGAAGCTGGTTTGAATGGAAACTAGCACATATTGACAGAGGGCTGAGATGGCTGCTTTATACTGCTCTCCTGCACCAAACATATCATCTCACACAGCTGCCTGTCAATCAGAAATCAAGCTAATCATCAATCAGTCTGTCATCTCTCTCTCTCCTTCTCCCCTCTCTCACACTATTATATAGTCAACCTGCCAACTGCTTAGCCAATGTACTATTGTGATGAACACAAGTTAAACTAATCCCAGTTTTGGACAGTGTTTCTCATTGCCGGTGAAACATGCCAAGTAGTGTTGAAGCTATTCTGGCCAATATTTGTATCCTGTGGTGCAGGCCAATGTGGGACCACTGTCCGAGCAGGTGTGTGTGAGCTTACATTACTTGCATGCTGGCGTCAGTGTGTGTTTGCGTGTGTTGCGTATAACATGGCTATAGGCACTGTGCAGATGCGGTTGAGTAGATCTGTGCTGCTTTAGTTCTGTTAGACTTCCCCTCTCCAGGCAGTGGTGTCTCTGTCGTTAAACTTGACTCACGGGTTGCGGTCTCATGAAAAGAAGGTGCTGCCAGCAATAGATATGCAAACAGAATACAGACACAAGTCCACATAGACATCATGCAGAATACAGTGGTGTAAAGCACGGAAGAAAAATACTAACAAATTCTACTTAAGTCCTTTTTTTGGGGTATCTGTACTTTACTACTTATAACTTTTACCCTGCTACATTTAAAAATGTATATCTACAGTACCAGTCAAAAGTTTGGACACACCTACTCATTAGTGAAGACTATGAAATAACACATATAGAATCATGTAGTAACCAAAAAAGTTAAGTAGTCACCCTTTGCCTTGATGACAGTTTTGCAAACTCTTGGCATTCTCTCAACCAGCTTCATGAGGTAGTCACCTGCAATGCATTTCAATTAACAGGTGTGCTTTCCTTCTTAATGCATTTGAGCCAATCAGTTATGTTGTGACAAGGTAGGAGTTGTATACAGATGATAGCCCTATTTGGCAAAATACCAAGTCCATTTTATGGCAAGAACAGCTCAAATAAGCATAGAGTAACGACATGAAGGTCAGTCAGTCCGGAAAATGTCAATAACTTTTAAAGTTTCTTCAAGTGCAGTCGCAAAAACAGTCAAGCACTATGATGAAACTGGCTCTCCAAAATCTCCAATTTGGACTCATCAGACCAAAGGACAGATTTCCACCGGTCTAATGTCCATTGCTTGTGTTTCTTGGCCCAAGCAAGTCTCTTCTTCTTATTGGTGTCCTTTAGTAGTGGCTTCTTTGCAGCAATTTGACCATGAAGGCCTGATTCACGCAGTCTCCTCTGAACAGTTGATGTTGAGATGTGTCTGTTACTTGAACTCTGTGAAGCATTTATTTGGGCTGCAATTTCTGAGGCTGGTAACTCTAATGAACGTATCCTCTGCAGCAGAGGTAACTCTGGGTCTTCCTTTCCTGTGGCGGTCCTCATGAGAGCCAGTTTCATCATAGCGCTTGATGGTATTTGCGACTGCACTTGAAGAAACTTTCAAAGTTCTTGACATTTTCCGTATTGACTGACCTTCATGTCTTAAAGTAATGATGGACTGTCATTTCTCTTAACTTATTTGAGCTATTCTTGCTATAATATGGACTTGGTCTTTTACCAAATAGGACTATATTCTGTATACCACGCCTACCTTGTCACAATACAACTGATTGGCTCAAACGCATTAAGAAGGAAAGAAATTCCACAAATGAACTTTTAACAAGGCACTCCTGTTAATTATAATAATTGATTTACCAGCTGTGGAAATACTTTGTACAGGACTATTATTTAAATAATGTGTAAGAAGTTGGGTGATTAATAAAAACAGATACGGAGAGATAGGACAACCTTGCCTAAATCCTCTCTTTAACTCAAATCTAGTTGAGGTGCCATGTTTCAGTTTGATAGAGCTGTTACCATTTGTAAAGCCACATTTCTCAAGGGAGTGGAAGAGGAACTGATGCTCTCCTTTAAAAAAATCTAAAAATAATATGAAGTTATCCTCGGTTATTAGGTCTGAGTAGTCAAGTATGTCTAATACTAGTCTGATATTGTTATAAATATGTATGTTCCTCATAAAGCCAGACTGTGTTTCATCAATGATTGCATCCAGGACTTTTTAAATAATTTTTGCAAGTAGTAAGGCTAATATCTTATAGTCATTATTAAGAAGACAAATTGGACACCAGTTATTGATGAGCAGCACTTCTTTTTTAGGCTTAGGTGTCAGTGTTATTAACCCCTGACTCATTGTAAGAGGGAGAACATTGTTTTTAATAAATCAAATCAAATCAAATGTATTTATAAAGCCCTTCTTACATCAGCTGATGTCACAGAGTGCTGTACAGAAACCCAGCCTAAAACCCCAAACAGCAAGCAATGCAGGTGTAAAAGCACGGTGGCTAGGGAAAACTCCCTAGAAAGGCCAAAACCTAGGAAGAAACCTAGAGAGGAACCAGGCTGTGAGGGGTGGCCAGTCCTCTTCTGGCTGTGCCGGGTGCAGATTATAACAGAACATGGACAAGATTTTAAAATGTTCAGAAAACAGGCAGAACAGTTGAAACTGGAGAAGCAGCACGGCCAGGTGGACTCGGGACATCAAGGAGTCATCAGGCCAGGTAGGCCTTGAGGAATGGTCCTAATACTCAGGTCCTCCTCCTCTGAGAGAGAGAGAGAGAGAGAGAGAGAGAGAGAGAGAGAGAGAGATAATTAGAGAGAGCATACTTAAATTCACACAGGACACCAGATAAGAGAAGAAATACTCCAGATATAACAGACGGACCCTAGCCCCCCGACACATAAACTACTGCAGCATAAATACTGGGGGCTGAGACAGCAGGGGTCGGGAGACACTGTGGCCCGTCCGACGATACCCCGGACAGGGCCAAACAGGCAGGATATAACCCCACCCACTCTGCCAAAGCACAGCCCCACACCACTAGAGGGATATCTTCATCCACCAACTTACCATCCTGAGACAAGGCCGAGTATACTCTCTAAAAATACTTCAAGTAGGTAGGGAGCTACTTGTTCAGAAAATAATTTGTAAAATTCTGACGTAAATCCATCAACACCTGGGGATTTATTGTTCTTTAGATGTTTGATAGACTCTAATCTTTTTAACTTTGATGGGTTCATCACACTGTTTAGATTCTGTATCACTGATAGAGTGAACATTATTCAGTGAGTCAAAAATTATATCTGTGGATTCCTGATAATACTGTAGAGCTATACAGTTTCCTGTAAAAATTGCTACAGTATTTAGCGATACATTTTTGGTCATCAGTATTAACACCATCAATGTTTAACTTATGGATAGTGTTATTTGTAGAGTAAAATTTCTCAAAGGCAAGTTATCTTAATGATCACCTTTTCCTCCTCAGCTCTTCTGGTCTTAGCAAGGTATTTGGACACCTCACATGTAAAGAGCTCCCAGTTCTTGCAATACGATTTTTCTTCACAAGCCCTTTCCTAAAAGTGTGAGAGCAGAGCTTTAAATTCAAACTTAACTATATAATTATTTAATAACGAGCTATTTAGCTTCCAGTAGGATGCTCTACCAAGGTTAGTATCAGCGGTAAATATTTTGATATCAATGTAAATGGCCCTATGGTCTGTGAGGGAGTAGTACAAATATTTGTAGCTATCCTCGGTTATTAACACATTCACTATCAATACATTTGGATATAAGCCAAAAATCTATTCAGGATATTGTTGGCTAGTCCATACATACCTATATCCTTTGTAGACGTAGTGCTTCCTGCTGAAAGATGAGTAATTTTCTGACATCCGATTGGTTACTGGCAATTAAAGGCCCTTTCCGCAACCAAGCCTCACGTGCCGCTCAGCACTTCCTTGTTTGAAAATATCTTCCGCCATGAATCAACGTAAAGAGAGACAAAAGGTGAAAATCTCGAAGAATATACCTACAGTATGTGAATAAAAATAGCCAATGCGAGAAAAGCAGTGAGTGAAAGAAACAATTTGCCTGATTGGTCGATCGAGGCAGTGGCAGTACAGGTAGAGGAGGAAAAGGAGGTAGCCCGCAGCAGAGCGTTGAGACGCAAATTATTTTAGATGAAGATGACAACTAGCAGCGATCAACCAGACAGCAGCCAGTCAACTGTGGCCTTTACTCCACATGTCTCAAATAAACCAATTTCTACATGATTTGATTTGCCCTAAGTGTCTAAACACTGGACTGAAAATCAACATAGACTTCACCAACCAGATAAAATGTAATAAAATGTGCAGACTGTAAAGGTGATCGTGATGCATTTAGGAGGAGTGTTTACGCTTCACCCAGGCTGCAGGAGTGCTCCATGGGAGATGTGGCATTTGATATAAACGTGAGGGTGGTTCTTTAGCCCACGAACTTGGACTTGGTTATGCAGCTCTAAAGATAATAAGCAAAGTCCTAGGGATTCATATCAGAGACATGAGAGGAGAATGACAGGTAAATAAAAAGGGAGAGGGGCCCATTATTGCCAGGTGACTTGCTGTGTATAAATAATATGTATTTCCTTGCTCCAGCAAATGTATTCAAAGTTAATAAAACAGAGTGATAGGAAAACATAACTATACAATGAGACGGTCACATAGGCCTACAGTGTCATAGGGCTGTAGCCTAATGTGATTAGTGAGAAATTAGCATTACATAAAGTAAATACATGCTGATATGCTAATATTTAGTCCTGCAGTTATGCCTGTAATGTCGACAGACATAATAAGTACTTTCCCCCCACTTTATTTACAGAGATTCAGAGAGGGCAACAGTCAACGGAGAGTGCTGCAAAAATTAGAAGGGCATACGCAGATATAGACCCAGACATAGCAGAGTTGCTGAAGGAGGATGAGGATGCCATCATAGACATTAATGTATCCTTCAATGGCACTTGGCACAAGAGAATATTCACTTCCAACTACGGGATAGGTGTGTGCATTGGTGCTGGTACCAGCGAGCCGTAGAAAATGGTGAAAGTTTACCCTGTCACAAGAAACCTTGGAGGCCATACATTTTTTTAATAGAGAGGTTGCACAGAAAATGGTACCTGTATATCATTGGATGTCAAATTATAACGTCCTCAAAAGAATGGAGCACGGAGGAACCCAGAATGCAAATTAATGTCTGAACTAATATGGCCGCGATGCCCCAAAACTGTCTTCGGGGGCAAAAGGCGCATTGACGGAGCAGCCAGTATGGCAGTAGCCACGTTCAATGAGGGAGCCACTGCTATAACAAATGTGATGAACAAATTGTGGATTGACAGCACTTTGGTGACACTGGAGCAATCAGAGAGGAGTTGTGAGAGCTGATGCTGCTTCAATGGAGTGTGCCAAGCGTAGGCGCAGGTCCCATGACACAGTCAAGAAAGTAAAGCGTCACCAGCAACAACTCAAAGAGGGCCTTACATATGGGGCAGGCATAGCTGATTAATGTTCTGGACATTTCAACAGCCATACAAAATCCTTGCATGTGACAAATATAGCAAATTGATATAAGAATTTGCCCAAAACTGCATATTTGCCCAACAGACCAGTATTCAAAGCATATGCTCTATTGCTTGAAACAAATGTATTAAACGTGCTAATGTATTTGTAAAAGGTATATTTGATGTTTATTTGTCAGTTTAGATGTAATATATGAATAAGAGTTTCATTAATATGACACAAATGGTCATATTTATGGAAAGTTCATTTTAATTATATTATCCTATATTTAACGGCTATTTTCCCGGTGCGCCAGTTCCTTTTTCTCAGTCTTCAAAGTATGTGCATTCCCATTATTCCACACACATGTTCTTAGGTCTTATAGTCAGACTTTTACAGAGGCTTTTTTTAAATATATTGTGTTGTTTCGACTTTAAGTGTCATTTTATGTGCAAATATATGAAAAATATGCATCCATCGTGCATGTGAAGTGTTTTTTTTTTTTATTCCATGAAATGACATTATTTTGATAAACTGATCTGTCTGACCATTGAGTGTCTTATCTCAAAACAAAAACATTCTGCCTTGAAAAACAGATTCTCATAATATGCAAATTAGTGCATATTTAAGGCCAGTGCCTCATTTGCAACAGGATACAAAATAGGTCTAATGCAAAGTGTTTAAAAAGTTCATTGCATTTTTACTTTTTAGGTGTGCATTGTGAGATATTACTGTACTGCTGGCGCTAGGAACACAATCTTTTCACTACACCTGCAATAACATCTGCTAAATGTGTATGCAACCAACACAATTTGAAGTCTAAAAAGGTCCTCATAGGTTAATGGCTTCTATCCCTGGAGTGACAGCCATTTGCTCTGGTACATCATACCAATAATAAGTATATATATACAGTTGAAGTCGGAAGTTTACATACACCTTAGCCAAATAAACCCAATTTAAACTCAATTTTCACAATGCATGACATTTAATCCTAGTAAAAATTACCTGTTTTAGGTCAGTTAGGATCACCACCTTATTAATAAGAATAATAGTAGAGAGAATGATTTATTTCAGCTTTTATTTCTTTCATCACATTCCCAGTGGGTCAGAAGTTTACATACTCTCAATTAGTATTTGGAAGCATTGCCTTTAAATTGTTTAACTTGGGTCAAATGTTTCAGGTAGCCTTCCATAAGCTTCCCACAATAAGTTGGGTGAATTTTGGCCCATTCCTCCTGACAGAGCTGATGTAACTGAGTCAGGTTTTTAGGCCTCCTTGCTCACACACGCTTTTTCAGTTCTGCCCACACATTTTCTATAGATTTGAGGTCAGGGCTTGACTTTGTTGTCCTTAAGTTGTCCTTAAGCCATTTTGCCACAACTTTGGAAGTATGCTTGGGGTCATTGTCCATTTGGAAGACACATTTGCAACCAAGCTTTAACTTCCTGACTGATGAGATGTTGCTTCACTATATCCACAGAATTTTCCTGCCTCATGATGCCATCTATTTTGTGAAGTGCACCAGTCCCTCCTGCAGCAAAGCACCCCACAACATGATGCTGCATCGTTGGGATGGTGTTCTTCAGCTTGTAAGCTTCCCCCTTTTTCCTCCAAACATAACAATGGTCATTATATTTTTGTTTCATCAGACCAGAGGACATTTCTCCAAAAAGTACGATCTTTGTCCCCATGTGCTGTTGCAAACCGTAGTCTGGCTTTGGAGCAGTGGCTTCTTCCTTGCTGAGTGTCGATATAGGACTCGCTTTTACTGTGGATATAGATACTTTTGTACCTGTTTCCTCCAGCATCTTCACAAGGTCCTTTGCTGTTGTTCTGGGATTGATTTGCACTTTTCGCACCAAAGTACGTTCATCTCTAGGAGACAGAACACATCTCCTTCCTGAGCAGTTTGAAGGCTGCGTGATCCCATGGTGTTTATACTTGCGTACTATTGTTTGTACAGATGAAACTGCTACAATTGTTTTTCTGAAGTCTTGGCTGATTTCCTTTGATGTTCCCATGATGTCAAGCAAAGAGGCACTGAGTTTGAAGGTAGGCCTTGAAATACATCCACACCTCCAATTGACTCATGTCAATTAGCCTATCAGAAGCGTCTAAAGCCATGACATCATTTTCTGGAATTTTCCAAGCACAGTCAACCTTCTGATACTGAATTAATCTGTCTGTAAACAATTGTTGGAAAATTGGGTCATGCACAAAGTCGATGTCATAGCCAACTTGTCAAAACTATAGTTTGTTAACCAGACATTTGTGGAGTGGTTGAAAAATGACTTCAGCCTAAGTGTATGTAATCAACTGTATCTCCTCGTCCCGGTTGGAAATCTCAGGCTACGTGGTAATTTAATGTTGCCCCTCGCCAATTTTTTCTCATATAGTTACCCCAAAGGACCCCTTTTAGCACAATACTTTGATAAACATGTTTCTAATTAAGCTTACCAGGCTGTGCACCAGCAATGTCTTCTGTACTTCATTGCGAGAGAACCCTCCCCTGCGCAATAGTGCCCAAATGCTTGAGTAATTTAAACAGAATTGTCACACCAAGTGGACATTACTTTAGTGAACAAAATCTAAAGTCACAACTATTTGAGTAGACTTGGGACTATTGTTCCTTGAAATAAACTAAGAACTACAAGAGCAGGTGAAGGGAATTTTATTACGTTCACAACCTTACTGAGAACAGTCACACCATTGGACAGTTGTCACATCTGGTTCAACATTAAGAAACCAAAATGATGCATGACTTTACTCATGATTGAAGCTTTTAGTAATATCACAAGCTACCCAATTTAAGTTATTCATTTGCCATCATGAAAAGGTTGTCACGTCAACTACCCAGGTACAGAAGAGCAGGACATTATCCCAGAATCCTTCACACCCCAGCTTTGATCTGGCTGTTGGGTGGGAGGGCTTGCCCAGGTGGGTTCCAACAGTCAGGCCGAACGTTTTGGCTGCATGCTTCTCCTGGATATCCTCTTTAAGCTGGAAGCCCCGCCCACCATCGAAGCTGTCTGAGGGGGTGAAGGAGAGCGGAGTTTCTCCCAGAAGCCCTTCCAGCCGTGTGCCATGCCTCCAGCATACTGCAGCGAGCCTCAGAGGGGATGTGGGGTGGAGCCCAGAAGATCTGAGGAGCCAGAACCTGGAAGCCACAGTAGTGCAGGATGCCATTCTACAGGGGAAGATAATTAACTGGTTTAGTAAACATGCTCAAGGTGAATAAACATGAATTGTCCAATGACGCAATCCTCCCATCATTGAAATTATCACTTGCCAATCTGGAATTGAAATGCTTGTAATAAAAGCAGACGTCAACATGCTGGTAGTGTCAGCCAAGCCTAACATACCTGCAGTGGCCACAGGGTGACATTCATGTCTCCATTGATGCCATTGGCACTGAACATGGACTCATGGGATCCAGTGGTGAAAGACAGCATGGCTTTCTTGTCCTGGAGGAAGACAGGGAAACAACCAGGTGAATGATATGGAGGGACCAAAGAATAGGAGCGTCTCCCTTACCTTGAAGATGCCCTGGCTGTACCGCTTCTCTGAGGTGTATGCAAACCCCAGTGTGAGGACCCGGTCCATCCAGCCCTTCAGGATGGCAGGAACAGTGAACCAGTACATGGGGAACTGAGACAGAAAATGGCAGACACTAGTCAACCTGGAATGGGTGCATTTCAACCACCAGCCAAAAAGTAAAGCAGTCATTGTAAGAGCTGAAGGTTCTACACTATTAATAGGCCAAAGCCAATTTTCTTAAGACATTTAACAGTACTGCTGGAGAGCTTACCTGGAATATGACAACCTCCGCTTCAGAGAGTTTGCGGTGTTCCTCAGTGATGTCAGCAGAGAGTCGGCCCTCCTTCCATGCCAGCATGGTCTCCTCTCCGTACTGGAAGTGTTCAGTATCCTTCACCTCCCCTGGGAAAGCATGACAGAACGGGACCAGTCAAGGTAAAAAAATAAGACCACAGCGGTTAAGAGGCACTCAGGCTTACAAAAAACACATGATCATTCACTACTGTAATTAAGCAACTTATGAGTCAGACTTACCAGTGACATCTTCAGCAGTAGCAGAGGCTTTGAACTTCATGGCATAGAGGTCAGACACCTCCACCTTACAGCCCTGAGATGTCAGAACTTTTACAGCCGCGTCTTTGGCTGCAGCATTAAACGACCCAGCACTCTGGTGGGCGTACACGATCAGTATCTTCTCGGCTGCAACACAAGACCACAGATAAGCCACACAAACACTTCAACAAGCAAAGTATTGTAGTTAGACAATGCTTTTCTTACTCAAAAGAGAAAAGAACAGTAGTTTCTCAAGCATAAAGTCAAAATGGGACCCAATCTGGAACACACAAAAACATTTAAGACTGTTAGCAAACTCTCACCCATTTTAGTGCTGTCTGCTGCGCTAAGAGTGAAGCTGGTTTGAATGGAAACTAGCACATATTGACAGAGGGCTGAGATGGCTGCTTTTATACTGCTCTCCTGCACCAAACATATCATCTCACACAGCTGCCTGTCAATCAGAAATCAAGCTAATCATCAATCAGTCTGTCATCTCTCTCTCTCCTTCTCCCCTCTCTCACACTATTATATAGTCAACCTGCCAACTGCTTAGCCAATGTACTATTGTGATGAACACAAGTTAAACTAATCCCAGTTTTGGACAGTGTTTCTCATTGCCGGTGAAACATGCCAAGTAGTGTTGAAGCTATTCTGGCCAATATTTGTATCCTGTGGTGCAGGCCAATGTGGGACCACTGTCCGAGCAGGTGTGTGTGAGCTTACATTACTTGCATGCTGGCGTCAGTGTGTGTTTGCGTGTGTTGCGTATAACATGGCTATAGGCACTGTGCAGATGCGGTTGAGTAGATCTGTGCTGCTTTAGTTCTGTTAGACTTCCCTCTCCAGGCAGTGGTGTCTCTGTCGTTAAACTTGACTCACGGGTTGCGGTCTCATGAAAAGAAGGTGCTGCCAGCAATAGATATACAAACAGAATACAGACACAAGTCCACATAGACATCATGCAGAATACAGTGGTGTAAAGCACGGAAGAAAAATACTAACAAATTCTACTTAAGTCCTTTTTTGGGGTATCTGTACTTTACTACTTATAACTTTTACCCCGCTACATTTAAAAATGTATATCTACAGTACCAGTCAAAAGTTTGGGCACACCTACTCATTAGTGAAGACTATGAAATAACACATATAGAATCATGTAGTAACCAAAAAAGTTAAGTAGTCACCCTTTGCCTTGATGACAGTTTTGCAAACTCTTGGCATTCTCTCAACCAGCTTCATGAGGTAGTCACCTGCAATGCTTTTCAATTAACAGGTGTGCTTTCCTTCTTAATGCGTTTGAGCCAATCAGTTATGTTGTGACAAGGTAGGAGTTGTATACAGATGATAGCCCTATTTGGCAAAATACCAAGTCCATTTTATGGCAAGAACAGCTCAAATAAGCATAGAGTAACGACATGAAGGTCAGTCAGTCCGGAAAATGTCAATAACTTTTAAAGTTTCTTCAAGTGCAGTCGCAAAAACAGTCAAGCACTATGATGAAACTGGCTCTCCAAAATCTCCAATTTGGACTCATCAGACCAAAGGACAGATTTCCACCGGTCTAATGTCCATTGCTCGTGTTTCTTGGCCCAAGCAAGTCTCTTCTTCCTATTGGTGTCCTTTAGTAGTGGCTTCTTTGCAGCAATTTGACCATGAAGGCCTGATTCACGCAGTCTCCTCTGAACAGTTGATGTTGAGATGTGTCTGTTACTTGAACTCTGTGAAGCATTTATTTGGGCTGCAATTTCTGAGGCTGGTAACTCTAATGAACGTATCCTCTGCAGCAGAGGTAACTCTGGGTCTTCCTTTCCTGTGGCGGTCCTCATGAGAGCCAGTTTCATCATAGCGCTTGATGGTATTTGCGACTGCACTTGAAGAAACTTTCAAAGTTCTTGACATTTTCCGTATTGACTGACCTTCATGTCTTAAAGTAATGATGGACTGTCATTTCTCTTAACTTATTTGAGCTATTCTTGCTATAATATGGACTTGGTCTTTTACCAAATAGGACTATATTCTGTATACCACGCCTACCTTGTCACAATACAACTGATTGGCTCAAACGCATTAAGAAGGAAAGAAATTCCACAAATGAACTTTTAACAAGGCACTCCTGTTAATTATAATAATTGATTTACCAGCTGTGGAAATACTTTGTACAGGACTATTATTTAAATAATGTGTAAGAAGTTGGGTGATTAATAAAAACAGATACGGAGAGATAGGACAACCTTGCCTAAATCCTCTCTTTAACTCAAATCTAGTTGAGGTGCCATGTTTCAGTTTGATAGAGCTGTTACCATTTGTAAAGCCACATTTCTCAAGGGAGTGGAAGAGGAACTGATGCTCTCCTTTAAAAAATCTAAAAATAATATGAAGTTATCCTCGGTTATTAGGTCTGAGTAGTCAAGTATGTCTAATACTAGTCTGATATTGTTATAAATATGTATGTTCCTCATAAAGCCAGACTGTGTTTCATCAATGATTGCATCCAGGACTTTTTAAATAATTTTTGCAAGTAGTAAGGCTAATATCTTATAGTCATTATTAAGAAGACAAATTGGACACCAGTTATCGATGAGCAGCACTTCTTTTTTAGGCTTAGGTGTCAGTGTTATTAACCCCTGACTCATTGTAAGAGGGAGAACATTGTTTTTAATAAATCAAATCAAATCAAATGTATTTATAAAGCCCTTCTTACATCAGCTGATGTCACAGAGTGCTGTACAGAAACCCAGCCTAAAACCCCAAACAGCAAGCAATGCAGGTGTAAAAGCACGGTGGCTAGGGAAAACTCCCTAGAAAGGCCAAAACCTAGGAAGAAACCTAGAGAGGAACCAGGCTGTGAGGGGTGGCCAGACAGCAGGGTTGAGGGGTGGCCAGACAGCAGGGGTCGGGAGACACTGTGGCCCCGTCCGACGATACCCCCGGACAGGGCCAAACAGGCAGGATATAACCCAACCCACTCTGCCAAAGCACAGCCCCCACACCACTAGAGGGATATCTTCATCCACCAACTTACCATCCTGAGACAAGGCCGAGTATACTCTCTAAAAATACTTCAAGTAGGTAGGAGCTACTTGTTCAGAAAATAATTTGTAAAATTCTGACGTAAATCCATCAACACCTGGGGATTTATTGTTCTTTAGATGTTTGATAGACTCTAATCTTTTAACTTTGATGGGTTCATCACACTGTTTAGATTCTGTATCACTGATAGAGTGAACATTATTCAGTGAGTCAAAAATTATATCTGTGGATTCCTGATAATACGTAGAGCTATACAGTTTCCTGTAAAAATTGCTACAGTATTTAGCGATACATTTTTGGTCATCAGTATTAACACCATCAATGTTTAACTTATGGATAGTGTTATTTGTAGAGTAAAATTTCTCAAAGGCAAGTTATCTTAATGATCACCTTTTCCTCCTCAGCTCTTCTGGTCTTAGCAAGGTATTTGGACACCTCACATGTAAAGAGCTCCCAATTCTTGCAATACGATTTTTCTTCACAAGCCCTTTCCTAAAAGTGTGAGAGCAGAGCTTTAAATTCAAACTTAACTATATAATTATTTAATAACGAGCTATTTAGCTTCCAGTAGGATGCTCTACCAAGGTTAGTATCAGCGGTAAATATTTTGATATCAATGTAAATGGCCCTATGGTCTGTGAGGGAGTAGTACAAATATTTGTAGCTATCCTCGGTTATTAACACATTCACTATCAATACATTTGGATATAAGCCAAAAATCTATTCAGGATATCGTTGGCTAGTCCATACATACCTATATCCTTTGTAGACGTAGTGCTTCCTGCTGAAAGATGAGTAATTTTCTGACATCCGATTGGTTACTGGCAATTAAAGGCCCTTTCCGGCAACCAAGCCTCACGTGCCGCTCAGCACTTCCTTGTTTGAAAATATCTTCCGCCATGAATCAACGTAAAGAGAGACAAAAGGTGAAAATCTCGAAGAATATACCTACAGTATGTGAATAAAAATAGCCAATGCGAGAAAAGCAGTGAGTGAAAGAAACAATTTGCCTGATTGGTCGATCGAGGCAGTGGCAGTACAGGTAGAGGAGGAAAAGGAGGTAGCCCGCAGCAGAGCGTTGAGACGCAAATTATTTTAGATGAAGATGACAACTAGCAGCGATCAACCAGACAGCAGCCAGTCAACTGTGGCCTTTACTCCACATGTCTCAAATAAACCAATTTCTACATGATTTGATTTGCCCTAAGTGTCTAAACACTGGACTGAAAATCACCATAGACTTCACCAACCAGATAAAATGTAATCAAAGTCAAAGTCACCATTATTAGTCAGTTGTACAACCGAATGCCTTCAACCGAAATGTGTCTTCCGCATTTAACCCAACCCCTCTGAATCAGAGAGGTGCGGGGGGCTGCCTTAATCGACTTCCACGTCTTCGGCGCCCGGGGAACAGTGGGTTAACTGCCTTGTTCAGGGCCAGAACGACAGATTTTTTTTCCTTGTCAGCTCGGGGATTCGAACTTGCAACCCTCCGGTTACAAGTCCAACGCTCTAACCACTAGGCTACCTGCCGCATAAAATGTGCAGACTGTAAAGGTGATCGTGATGCATTTAGGAGGAGTGTTTACGCTTCACCCAGGCTGCAGGAGTGCTCCATGGGAGATGTGGCATTTGATATAAACGTGAGGGTGGTTCTTTTAGCCCACGAACTTGGACTTGGTTATGCAGCTCTAAAGATAATAAGCAAAGTCCTAGGGATTCATATCAGAGACATGAGAGGAGAATGACAGGTAAATAAAAAGGGAGAGGGCCCATTATTGCCAGGTGACTTGCTGTGTATAAATAATATGTATTTCCTTGCTCCAGCAAATGTATTCAAAGTTAATAAAACAGAGTGATAGGAAAACATAACTATACAATGAGACGGTCACATAGGCCTACAGTGTCATAGGGCTGTAGCCTAATGTGATTAGTGAGAAATTAGCATTACATAAAGTAAATACATGCTGATATGCTAATATTTAGTCCTGCAGTTATGCCTGTAATGTCGACAGACATAATAAGTACTTTCCCCCCCCACTTTATTTACAGAGATTCAGAGAGGGCAACAGTCAACGGAGAGTTCTGCAAAAATTAGAAGGGCATACGCAGATATAGACCCAGACATAGCAGAGTTGCTGAAGGAGGATGAGGATGCCATCATAGACATTAATGTATCCTTCAATGGCACTTGGCACAAGAGAATATTCACTTCCAACTACGGGATAGGTGTGTGCATTGGTGCTGGTACCAGCGAGCCGTAGAAAATGGTGAAAGTTTACCCTGTCACAAGAAACCTTGGAGGCCATACATTTTTTTTAATAGAGAGGTTGCACAGAAAATGGTACCTGTATATCATTGGATGTCAAATTATAACGTCCTCAAAAGAATGGAGCACGGAGGAACCCAGAATGCAAATTAATGTCTGAAGTAATATGGCCGCGATGCCCCAAAACTGTCTTCGGGGGAAAAAGGCGCATTGACGGAGCAGCCAGTATGGCAGTAGCCACGTTCAATGAGGGAGCCACTGCTATAACAAATGTGATGAACAAATTGTGGATTGACAGCACTTTGGTGACACTGGAGCAATCAGAGAGGAGTTGTGAGAGCTGATGCTGCTTCAATGGAGTGTGCCAAGCGTAGGTGCAGGTCCCATGACACAGTCAAGAAAGTAAAGCGTCACCAGCAACAACTCAAAGAGGGCCTTACATATGGGGCAGGCATAGCTGATTAATGTTCTGGACATTTCAACAGCCATACAAAATCCTTGTATGTGACAAATATAGCAAATTGATATAAGAATTTGCCCAAAACTGCATATTTGCCCAACAGACCAGTATTCAAAGCATATGCTCTATTGCTTGAAACAAATGTATTAAACGTGCTAATGTATTTGTAAAAAGTATATTTGATGTTTATTTGTCAGTTTAGATGTGATATATGAATAAGAGTTTCATTAATATGACACAAATGGTCATATTTATGGAAAGTTCATTTTAATTATATTATCCTATATTTATCGGCCATTTTCCCGGTGCGCCAGTTCCTTTTTCTCAGTCTTCAAAGTATGTGCATTCCCATTATTCCACACACAGGTTCTTAGGTCTTATAGTCAGACTTTTACAGAGGCTTTTTTTTTAAATATATTGTGTTGTTTCGATTTTAAGTGTCATTTTATGTGCAAATATATGAAAAATATGCATCCATCATGCATGTGAAGTGTTTTTTTTTTTTATTCCATGAAATGACATTATTTTGATAAACTGATCTATAATATGCATAATATGCAAATTAGTGCATATTTAAGGCCAGTGCCTCATTTGCAACAGGATACAAAATAGGTCTAATGCAAAGTGTTTAAAAAGTTCATTGCATTTTTACTTTTTAGGTGTGCATTGTGAGATATTACTGTACTGCTGGTGCTAGGAACACAATCTTTTCGCTACACCTGCAATAACATCTGCTAAATGTGTATGCAACCAACACAATTTGAAGTCTAAAAAGGTCCTCATAGGTTAATGGCTTCTATCCCCTGGAGTGACAGCCATTTGCTCTGGTACATCATACCAATAATAAGTATATATATACAGTTGAAGTCGGAAGTTTACATACACCTTAGCCAAATAAACCCAATTTAAACTCAATTTTCACAATGCATGACATTTAATCCTAGTAAAAATTACCTGTTTTAGGTCAGTTAGGATCACCACCTTATTAAAAAAAAAAATCAGAATAATAGTAGAGAGAATGATTTATTTCAGCTTTTATTTCTTTCATCACATGTTTTAGGAGTTCCCAGATATGCTGAGCACTGGTTGGCTGCTTTTCCTTCACTCTGCGGTCCAACTAATCCCAAACCATATCAATTGGGTTGAGGTTGGGTGATTGAGGAGGCCAGGTCTGATGCAGCACTCCATCATTCTTCTTCTTGGTCAAAGGGCGGCTGCTTTGAAGAATCTCAAGTATTAAATATATTTTGATTTGTTTAACACTTTTTTGGTTACTGCATGATTCCATATGTGTTATTTCATAGTTTTGATGTCTTCACTATTATTCTACAATGTAGAAAATAGTAAAAAATTAAGAAAAACCCTTGAATGATTAGGTGTGTCCAAACTTTTGACTGGTACTGTATACTTTTTACTTCATACATTTTCCCTGTCACCCAAAAGTACTTGTTACATTTTGAATGCTTAGCAGGACATTAAAATTGTCAAAGTCAAGCCTCTGATCTCACTGAACACAAATGCTTTGTTTGTATATGATGTCTGAATGCTGGAGTGTGCCCCTGGCTATCCGTGAAATTAAAATAACAAGAATGTTGTTTTTACTTAGATTTATTTGATCATTTCAAACACAATATGTGGATAATGCATTTCAAATCATTGAGGATGACTAAAAAATTATGTAAAACTTATTTCCATTGTGGTCCTCCTAAATAAATGCCCATTATTTTACAAACAATCTAGAAGGCCTAGGCTACACAGTTGTCACGACTTCAACCGAAGTTGGTCCCTCTCCTTGTTCGGCAGCTTTCGGCGGTCGACGTCACCGGTTTTCTAGCCACAACTGATCTACTTTTCATTTTCTATGATTTTGTCTTCATTATACACACCTGGTTTCCAATCACTTAATTATTTGTTCCTTATTTAAACCCTCTGTTTCCCTCATGGTTTTGTGTGTGTTTGTTATATGTTAGATGTTCTTTTTATTGTGATCTTGGATTTTCCTTCCTATTTTGGTAGTTTGTTATTTGAGTAAAGATTACGTTATTTACTCATCTCCGTTGTCCTGCGCCTGACTCTGCCTACCTGCTACACAGAGACTTCTGACAGAAACACGCACCAAATATGGAGTCAGCAGGAGAACACAGCCTTCCTCTGCATATTGAGGAGCGCATCCAGCAGCACGCAACCATGTTGCAACATCTCGGCACAGCCATGGATCGCTTGCTGCATAATATGGAGCGATGGGAGAGAGGTTTTCCAGCGCCTCCACCAGCATCTCAACCTCCCACTCCACAACCCACACAGCTCTCCACACCTCCTTCACATGGACCCAGTGGGATTCGGCTCGCGCTCCCGAGGGCATATGATGGAACGGCTGCCGGGTGCCAGGTGTTCTTACTCCAACTAGAGCTCTACCTGGCGACCGTTCACCCGGCTCCCTCGGGACGTGAGAGCGTGTCCGCCCTCGTCTCCTGCTTATCCGGGAAAGCCCTGGAGTGGGCCAAAGCCATATGGGGGGAGGACGGAGCGGTGTTGGACCATTACAAGGAACGCCTGTTCCACCTCAGGCAGGGGACGAGGAGCGCACAGGACTTTTCTCTGGAGTCCCGCACCCTGGCCGCTGGAGCGGGATGGAATGACAGAGCCCTGATCGACCATTACAGATGCAGTCTGCGCGAGGATGTCCGACAGGAGCTGGCCTGCAGGGACACCACCCTATCCTTCGACCAGCTGGTGGATATGTCCATCAGGCTGGATACCCTGCTGGCCACCCGTGGACGTCCGGATCAGGGCCTGTTAGTTCCATCCCCCAACACCTCTGATCCAACATCTATGGAGCTAGGAGGGACTGTGCTTAGGGGGGCTGGAGGAGGGGCCACTCCCTGCACCTTATGTGGCCGCAGAGTGCACAGTGCTGGTCGGTGCTGGGGGGGTACCTCAGGGAGGCTGCAGGAAGGGCACTATCGTGTCATCCCAGGTGAGTAGGCACCAGACTCTCCCTGCGCCTCGTCCTCCGGGTCGTCCCCGAGGCTGGTGTCAAGGGGGGGGGTACTGTCACGACTTCAGCCGAAGTTGGTCCCTCTCCTTGTTCGGGCGGCTTTCGGCGGTCGACGTCACCGGTTTTCTAGCTACCACCGATCTACTTTTCACTTTCTATGTTTTTGTCTTCATTATACACACCTGGTTTCCAATCACTTAATTATTTGTTTCCCTCATGGTTTTGTGCATGTTTGTTATATGTTAGATGTTCTTTTTATTGTGAGCTTGGATTTTCCTACCTATTTGAGTAAAGATTACGTGATTTACTTATCTCCATTGTCCTGCGCCTGACTCTGCCTACCTGCTACATAGAGACTTCTGACAACAGTAGATGTAGCCTACTAGGCATACTTGGGTTACAGATCTAACAATTTGTACATTTTTGAAGCTGTGTTGTATTTACAAAGAATCTCAAAGTGTAAAACAACAAACATAAAATGGAGATTGAAAGTCTCAGTCGGATTGGGGTGAAGTTCACTGCCTTTCCACCCCAAATTGCCTGTAGGTTCAGTGGAGGGGGTATTGATGGGACAGCCAAGGAGAAACAAAGACAGTCTGAAAAAACTGGTACTGGTCCTCCATTAACAGGAAAGCAGCACCCACCTGGGTGATGCCACGGCTGATGAAAAGCCACCATGTCTTGGCAGTTGTTAGGAGCATTCCTTGAACAGTCCCTGAACATCCTTTGCTACCTCTGGACACAGCATGCAGTCCTTGTTGTAAAACTTCCAAACAGATATAACAGAAAGCCACATTATTTCAATCCAAACAACTAGCTAGCTATCAAGCCAAAAGAGAGACTTTTCATCACGAACCTGCAACTAAGAGTCAAGACCACAGGATAGTTATCAAACCCAAGAGCAGCCAAACCCCCCAAAATAAAGAAACACTTTAAAATAATTTTACAATATTTACAGAGCTCTCTGCCTAGGCTACCTTACGGCACCATGGCAACCACAGAACTTCGCTGGTGTCGTTGACCATCATTAAATGTGAAGACATTTTACCAAATCAATTCTCTGTGTAATTATTTATTACATGATTAAACGAATCATGTAAACTTAAATTAACTAGGAAGTCAGGGCACCACTGGAAAATGTTTATCGAGTCTCTAGTTCCCAAAACGAGTCTTCAGATATTTTCACATCTTATAGATTGGTCTCTTATTAATGTATCATTATTACCTCATCAGTTGTCATTACTGAACGTTGCAAACCTTTGGATATCTGCACGAACCCTAGCCTAAATGATGAATGAGCGATATACAAATTGGCTTAATTATGTATTTACTAACAAACTAAATAATCACAGAAATACATAGTAACCAATATCTACTGTTAACACAATGCATTGATAAGTCCCTAGTGGGCTAAACTGGAAAATGAAAAAGGGTGGGGACACAGAGAGAGCGGGAGAGACAAAATGGATTCAATACACACAGTTGATAATTATATTAATTGAAATGCTAATCCTTTGCACATGAACGGCCGCTCATTCAAAAATAATTGCAATGTATATATTTACGCCCGTATGTCATCTTCTCTGTTGGAATCGCCGGTCCGTCTGCTGGGGAGTCAGTTCATCAGTCTCTGGTGAACTTCCCCAGAAGATGTTGTAGCTTTCTCCACGGCTATGGATAGTATCTGTTGTATTGGATACGTACATATGGTCGTTGCATAGAATAGATGCTTCCGCGGTTGTCGGTATTCTCGTACTAGACTTACGTAATTTCCAGCTGCAGACTAGTAATTATACGTCTAGGATTTGCTCTTATTCTGTAGTGATCGATAATCTCAGAGTTTAACCATTTCCAACCGTGTAGCCAACGCTACACGCTATATGGTCTCCGTGGCCTATAGAGTTGTAGTGCTTAACTATTTCACATGTAGCGTTAGCTGCATGTTTTCTAGTCTAATGACCTATAGAATTGTAGCCATTCCAACGTGGGGACTCCGTCCCGGCGTTCTCTGATTTAATATACATTTTCTAGGAAGTGGTTTTATACTCTGTGGAAAAAGGGGTGATTCCATGACGCCCGATGTTACGTCTGGCCTCACGGGGGAGTGGCCACTGACTAGTTACTCTCATTTAGAAGGCTAACATCATATTACATCTTTTCACAAATAGTTTCATATTTATTATATCCAACACCTAGATGTAAATCTGATAATTGTAAAGTCTACACAAACAGAGATACAGTAATGTGGGTTTTCTGTCCTTCATGAGATCACCAAATGAAACACACTCGTCATGACTGTCCCTTAAGTGTCCACGGACCACTCCCGTATTCTCAAAAATAGAAATATTGTTTAATTGTTCAGACTTTTTGTCACGTCCTGGCCATAGCTCTATGGTGGTTTTGGTCAGGACGTGATCAGGGGTGTGTTTTTGTTCTATGTTGTATTACCTATGTTGGTTGGTTTGGGTTCCCAATTAGAGGCAGCTGTTAGTCGTTGTCTCTAATTGGGAATCCTATTTAGGTTGTTCAGTCCCCCACCTGTGTTGTGGGATATTTATGTTATGTTGTGTAGTTGCTGTGTATGCGCCACACAGTGCGTTACGGTCATTGTGATTTTCTTGTTTTGTTGAGTTGCTTTCTAATAAAGTAAATATGTTTCACTCAACCCTGCACGCTGCGCCTTGGTCCAATTCTGTCAGCGATCGTGACACTTTTGATGTCCAAGGGTCTCTCTGTGTTCCATAGTTTACATTAGAACACTACAGAGCATAGGGGCAGTGTATTTTATGACCGACCATAAAATAGACGACTTACCGCTCTCCCCCTCTACGAGAGAGAGCATGCTGTAGAGCGGACCCACTGTAACATGATTCTTCAGATCGTCACATCAGAGTTATGACACTGATCTGCTTAATAAAATTAATGTGAAATGATTTAAACTCTTACTTTTAATACTTAAGTATATTTAAAACCAAATACTTTTAGACTTTTACCCAATAATATGTTTACGAGTAATTTTCTATTAAAGTGTCTTTACTTTTACTTAAGCATGAGAATTTGGTTATTTTTCCACCACTGGTAGAATATACAATATGGCATTTAGCCTTATTACTGTGGGAATATAAACTCAGCAAAAAAAAGAAAGACCCTGTCTTTCAAAGATAATTTGTAAAAATCCAAAGAACTTCACAGATCTTCATTGTAAAGGGTTTAAAACATCTTCAGGATCGGTGGGTCCCCCATGGGACGGTTGAGCTAACGTAGGCTAATGCGAATAGCACGAGGTTGTAAGTAAAGAGAACATTTCCCAGGATATAGACATATCTGATATTGGCAGAAAGCTTAAATTCTTGTCAATCTAACGGCACTGTCCAATTTACAGTAGCTATTACAGTGAAAGAATACCATGCTATTGTTTGAGGAGTGCAAAGTTATTAATTAATAAACAAATTAGGCACATTTGGGCAGTCTTGATACAACATTTTGTACAGAAATGCAATGGTTCATTGGATTAGTCTAAAACTTTGCACATACACTGCTGCCATCAAGTGGCCAAAATCTAAATTGCGCCTGGGCTGGAATAATACATTATGGCCTTTCTCTTGCATTTCAAAGATGATGGTACAAAAAAATACTAAAAAACTGTTTTTTTCTTTGTATTTTCTTTTACCAGATCTAATGTGTTATATTCTCCTACATTCATTTCACATTTCTACAAACTTCAAAATGTTTCCTTTCAAATGGTATCAAGAATATGCATATCCTTGCTTCAATGCCTGAGCTACAGGCAGTTTTGGGTATGTCATTTTAGGCAAAAATTGAAAAAAATGGGTGGATCCTTAATTAAGAGGTCCCCTTGTATAATTAAGACCATGCAGTTTACAGAGTGAACAGACCACATGAACTCACATGAAAAAACATTCAAGTATACACATATTCATTCTGACGACACCAATAATGCTCAAGAATGGGAATAGGGAGGTATCATCGCCATCTTGTGGTCATTGTACAGTATTACAGTGCACTTTATGAAAATTAAATAAATGGGTTTATGTTTGATGAAGTGCAAATAAGTGGAACAAATTTAAATCAAGATAAAGACATCTAGAATGATGAGTATTTCAAAGCACTCTTTTAACTTAAAATCCATTTGCAGAAACATAAATGCTTATAAACGGCTGCATTTAAACAAGCAGCCCAATTCTGATCTTTTTCCCAAATATTGGCAAAAGAGCTGATCTGATAGGTCAAAAGAGGCAAGTTAATGAAACAAATAACAGAATTGGGCTGCCTGTGTAAACATATTGGAGTATTTGTAGTAATAACTGATCTGACATGACTGAATTGGTAAAAGCTAGTAGTGGAACCCTTGTTTTCAGCCATCGTACTGTATAGTGTGTTATTTCAGTGATAACTTCAAGGAAGGGAAGGAGGAATTATTTTTCAATGTATTGGAACAGGGCCAATCAGTGTGTTCAAACAATGCTGACAGGTGTGTGTAATAATCCAAGCAGGAGTTATGGACAGAATCTTTGGCTGCATTTACACAGGCAGCACTTCTTTTCCACTTATTGGTCTGTTATTTCTCTTTGCTTATTTGAGCTGCCTGCCATTACATGGACTTGGTCTTTTACCAAAGAGGGCTATATTCTCTATACCACCCCTACCATGTCACAACATAACTGATTGGCTCAAACACATTAAGAAGGAAAGAAATTCCACAAATTAACTTTTAACAAGGAACACCTGTTTATTGAAATGCATTCCAGGTGACTACCTCATGAAGCTTGTTGAGAGAATGCCAAGCGTGTGCAAAGCTGTATCAACGCAAAGAAATATCAAATTTTACTAGACAAGTCAGTTAAGAACAAATTCTTATTTACAATAACAGCCTACCCCGGCCAAACCCTAACAACACTGGGCCAATTGTGTGCCACCTTATTGGACTCCCAATCACAGTTGGTTGTGATACAGCCTGGAATCAAACCAGGGTCGGTAGTTGACGCCTTTAGCACTGAGATGCAGTGCCTTAGAACCGCTGCGCCACTCGGGAGCCCAGAGGGAGATACTTTGAAGAATCTAAAATCTAAAATGCATTTTGTTTAATTCTTTTTTGGTTACTACATGATTCCATATGTGTTGTTTCATAATGTTGATGTCTTCACAATTATTCTACAATGTAGAAAATAGTAAATATAAAGAAAAACCCTTAAATGATTAGGTGTGTTCAAACTTTTGACTGGTATTGTGTATGTATGTATGTATGCATATGTATGTGTGTGATGGTATTGGGCATGATCTGTGTGGTCATCCTGGTAACAGTCCTATACAGGAAAAACTAGCCCACTCCCTGCTCCTGTGGTTGACCCATTGAGATAGAGGACTTTGTATCTGTGCCATTATGCCGTCTCAGACAGCACGGAAGGTGCCATTGAAAGTAGTACATTTTCTTCTTCTTTTGTGTTTGAAAAAGGAGTAAAGCTAATATTGGGTCACTGAATACATTTTCAGATTGCCAGCATGATGCATGTCATAGCCAGTCTCTCCTTTTCACCACTAGATGGAGACCAATGTTAGCCTCATACCACAGCCTCCTATGCCAGTCAAGAGTGATGAGTGATTTGTTTATGGTTTAATCATTGGGTTTCAGATTGTCTGCCATATCTCATTGAAGTCCAAAGTGAATAATGAGCATCCCAAATGGTGAAACATGAATTGTGGCTGTATTTTGGAAGGACGCGGTGCCTCTAAGCCAGGGACGCAAACTCCAACCATAAACAGATTAATGTCACTGATCTAATCACAGTAACAACCACAAGTAAACACTGTCAGGATTTACTGTTAAGTATTTGGCACTGGCACAACATTGCTAATTGTGTGGCAGACAGATTAAAATGACCTACTGGTAAATGCATGTGTATAGGTGTGATGGGGATGTTTTTCACCATGTTTCTTTATGTCATTCATTGACGACCCGAGACTGAACCATAGGCTACCTTCAGATGTAGAGGCCTTGCTTTTGAGTCAACAACTTAAATAGAAAGTTATTTAGGTTTCCCTACTGTCAATCAGCTCTCTCACACAGCGGTGTATTCACTAGAAACCAAACAAAATCAAACGGAACAAAACGAGGAGGGACCTACCTGAATTCGTCCAATAGGATCTCTTGTTTCATTACTGTTGCATTGAACTGACTCCTGTGCTGCAATTCTCAGCAGCACAAAGGTGTCATTTCACCACCAGGAGGAAGAATTCTGCATGCACTCAGGGCCAATGCCCAGACCACCCACCCTCAAAGACTAATATAACGGGAGCATCTGGGACCCAATATAGATCATAGTAGGTCTATCTGATCCCAAATGCTTTATTAACATGGCTTGTGATGGTAGCAGGTGCAGCGTAGATTAATTTTAGCCAAACTGTTCATTTGTATTTTATAAGTATTTATGCTGTTTTGAGCCATCATCCATTGATCATTTGTAATTCTTCTGATGCTGGCAATATGTCACTAAGGGATAATACTGTACACAATATAGGCCTGTGTATTGGGAACATACACAAGCTACATTATGAGATATGTTTGATGAAACAGATGGGACTTCCAATAGAGACGTTAAATATTATGTCTCGTTCCCTTGCAATGCTGTCAAACAGAGTGTTAAATTATCGGTTTTATATGAGACAGATTCCAACATTATTGGCGCGGCTTTCAGGCTACACATATAAATCCTTCTCGTTTCGCACCACTGTCCAATAATATCGACCTGCTTCCAGACAACACGCCCTCCTGAAGGAAAAACTAATGAGAGAAATATTATTGGAAAACAAATCAATGCAATATGAGGCCTATGTCTTGGTAAGGCATTGTAAGGAACCATGATTTTAGTTTTTCCTGTCCTAAACTGAAACTTTAACTTGAAACTGTAAAGAAATATAAATAAATGTTCAATCATTAGATCTGGTCAAAGAATTAATCGCACTGAACAAACTGAGCATTCAGTTTGGATATGTTACACCACAGTGTGTGGGACTTCGCAATAAAAATGTCCCAAACAATCTTACTTTTCCATCTTGGTCTACAGCTGTGGGTTTATAAATGGCATGACTGGTTTTGGGGCAGGTTCGGGTCCGTCCACCCTAGAATGGAATGCTTCAGTTCTGCCGCTAGAATCTATTAATTCCCGTTCCGTCACTCTTCATTCCCTGACCCCCAGTTGCATCCATTAGCACCGTATAATATTATAACAACAATCAGCCACGGAGAGGGATGGAGAGGAGTTGGGCAGATGGCGCGTAATTGGCTCGCGGCGCAAGCCAGGGAGTCTACGCTTGCGGGTCTCAAGGGAGAGAACGTTTCAAAAAGTGCAGGTGCGTTGGGTTTTGATGTTAAAAAATGGCCCGAGGAACTGTCCGAGATTTAATGCATCAAACCGATCCTCTCTTCAGAGGAGAAACTTCTCAAAAGCACTTTTACTAAATTAGAGAAGGCAGGGTGCACCTGGACTCTTCAATTAAGTCCATGGAGTTGAAACAACAGGGGGATTGGTTGGTTCCACCGCTTTATAGAGCCCCACAGTGAAGGTGTCATAATACCCATAAAACCTAGCAGTCGAACAGGGAAATGGATCCAATTGTTTTTCCACCATTAATTGTATTAATTTTATAGTTTTTTCATAGGGAAACACTTGAAATAAGGGCTGTGTTTCAAGTGGTTGTTGGATCCTTGATGATCTTTCTGTCCTTCCTGTGACATCGGGTGCTGTAGGTGTCCTGGAGGGCAGTTAGTTTGCCCACTGTGATGCGTTGTGCAGACCGCACCACCCTCTGGAGAGCCCTGCGGTTGTGGGCGGTGCAGTTGCCGTACCAGGCGGTGATACAGCCGAACAGGATGCTCTCAATTGTGCATCTGTAAAAGTTTGTGAAGGTTTTGGGTGACAAGCAACACTGTCTGTGCTGGTAGACCATTTCAGTTTGTCAGTGATATGTACACTGAGGAACTTAAAAACGTTCAACCTTCTCCACTGCTGTCCCGTCGATGTGGATAGGGGGGTGTTCCCTCTGCTGTTTCCTGGAGTCCTCGATCATCTGTTTTGTTTTGTTGACATTGAATGAGAGGTTATTTTCCTGACACCACACTCCCAGGGCCCTCACTTCCTCCCTGTAGGCTGTCTTGTTGTTGTTGGTAATCAAGCCTACTACTGTTGTGTCATCTGCAAACTTGATGATTGAGTTGGAGGTGTGCATGGCAATGCAGTCATGGTGAACAGCGAGTACAGGAGGGGGCTGAGCACGCACCCTTGTGGGGCGGCCCGTCAGGAAGTCCAGGACCCAATTGCACAGGGTGGGGGTTGAGACAGACCCAGGGCGTCAAGCTTCATGATAAGCTTGAACGGTACTATGGTGTTGAATGCTGAGCTATCGTCAATGAACAACATTCTTACATAGGTATTCCTCTTGTCCAGATGGGATAGGGCAATGTGCAGTGTGATGGCGATTGCATCGTCTGTTGACCTATTGGGCCAGTAAGCAAATTGAAGTGGGTCTAGGGTGACAGGTAAGGTGGAGGTGATATTATCCTTGACTAGTTTCTCAAAGCACTTCAATGTGACAGAATTGAGTGCTATGGGGCGATAGTCATTTAGTTCTATTTCCTTTGCATTCTTGGGTACAGGAACAATGGTGGCCATCTTGAAGCATGTGGGGACAGTAGACTGGGATAGAGAGAGATTGAATATGTCCGTAAACACACCAGCCAGCTGGTCTGCGCATGCTCTGAGGAAGCGGCTAGGGATGCAATCTGGACCTGCCACGGAGAAGGAGAGCCCACAGTCCTTGGTAGCGGGCCGCATCGGTGGCACTGTTTTATCCTCAAACCGGGCAAAGAAGGTGTTCAGTTTGTCTGGAAGCAAGACGTCGGTGTCCGCGACATGGCTGGTTTTCCTTTTGTGGTCCGTGATTGTCTGTAGACCCTGCCACATACATCTTGTGTCTGAGCTGTTGAATTGCGACTCCACTTTGTCTCTATACTGACATTTTACTTGTTTGATTTCCATGTGGAGGGAATGACTACTCTGTTTGTATTCTGCCATATTCCCAGTCGCCTTGCCATGGTCAAAAGCGGTGGTACGCGCTTTCAGTTTTGCGCGAATGCTGCCATCTATCCACGGTTTCTGGTTAGAGTAGGTTTTAATAGTCACAGTGGGTATAACATCTCCTATACACTTCCTTATAAACTCACTCACCAGACTCAGCATATACGTCGATATTATTCTCTGAGGCTACCCGGAATATATCCCAGTCCGCGTGATCAAAACAATCTTTAAGCGTGGATTCCGATTTGTCAGACCAGCGTTGAATAGTCCTTAGCACAGATACTTCCTGTTTGAGTTTCTGCCTATAGGAAGGGAGGAGCAAAATGGAGTTGTAGTCAGATTTGCCGAAAGGAGGGCAAGGGAGGGCTTTGTATGCATCGCGGAAGTTAGAGTAACAATGGTCCAGTGTTTCTCCAGCGCGAGCGCTACAGTTGATATGCTGATAGAATTTAAGTAGCCTTCTTCTCAAATTTGCTTTGTTAACCCTTTCATGCGTGAGTTCCAAATATCTCTAACGGTCGCCCCAGCGTGAGTTATTTTATGCACGCGATGATGTTATGACGTTCTCTCCATAATAGAATGTGATTGTTATTCAACAATACATTTAATCCGCGCTGCCCTCAAAACAAGGAATTTAGCCTGTTTTTATTTATAGGCTGTTTCAACTTCCAATGATTTTCTAAAAAGTTTTTATTTTCTAAGAGCAGTTTGAATTGAGTTGTGTTCCGCCTCCTCGTTCATTCACATAAAAATAGTCATTTTTACTTTTACGGACAATTACATTTTTGGGACATTTCTGACCCGGACAAAATTCCCCAAGCACTTCCTAATTGTTTGTGCAGTTCAAGTCTGCAGACATTTTCTCATCGGAACGATCTGCACACGTGTTCACATTTTCCTTTTTTTGCCAGCATCGCAGTCATTGTTGTTTTCGTTACTAATAATAACTTTGGAAATGTGTGCGTTTCAATCAAAGTAAGTGCCATTACGTTGTAATATAGTTTCAGTATGTCGTGTTATGTTGTTTCTATTGTAGCTCACTTTATTTATGGAGCATAATATATTTGTATATTCCTTATAACCGCGGACACGTGAGGTAACGTTACTCATTTCATAACCTTTATGGTGTTATATTCAATTTTGCTTAGGTAGCTAGCTACATTCTTCTATCAGCTCTGTAAAACAATGCTAGTTGCGTCAGAAAAGTATTAGCTTATGTTGTATTTTGAAGCTACCCTGGCCTTATGCCAAGTGGTGCAGTGGTCTATGGCACTGCATCTCAGTGCTAGGCATCACTACAGACACCCTGGTTCGAATCCAGGTTGTATTACAACCGGCTGTGATTGGGAGTCCCATAGGGCGGCACACAATTGGCCCAATTTTGTCAATGCAGTATTCTATTTTTATAGCAGTTTTTTATTATGTTACTTATTTGTAATATTGTTTTATTTCTATATCCTGATATTGTATTCTAATGAATAAGTCTTTATTCTATACTTTCAGAAACCATGCCAATATCATAACTGAAACTGGACATCTTTCGAGCTGAAGATTGAGGCCAGCCTATGTATGCTAGCGTACACTCCTTAACAGCTTTACTGGATGAAAACACAGCAAGAAAACACATAGGCCAATATGTAATAGTCGTCAATTTTATTGCAGTATTGGTGGTGGTTGGTTCAACAACAACTTGATTTACTAGAGGAAAAAAACAGAATATGCATAACCCATATTTCATGCAGTGACTGAACAACAACTGCACCTCTGAAGGCATAGTATCATGGCAGGTCACCTGTCAAGGCACCTGTCAGGTCCGTCAGTCACTTGTTGCTGCAGATGTGCTCAATAGTGCTTGAGCGTATGATACTCCTCAAAGCATGGTGAAACCCATAGAGGTGTATCACAAGCTAAACACATGTATTTTGTCAACTTCCTCTGCTTACTTCTCCTGGTGCCAGACAGGCAGACTTTGCAGTGCCTCCGTGTGTGGCTACCTTGAGCAGCAGTTTGAGGGACTTTGCAGGGAAAATGCCGTGCAGAGGCGTAGGGGATTGTCCGCAGCAGGGCGACCCCCAGTGGATGGGCGCCGTGGGGTGTGGTGCTCCTCCAGCAGCTCTCTCATGAGGTTCTCTCTATACTTTTGGTAGGTAATTACTTTACCTATGAGGGAGTGGGGAGGATGAGGAAAGTTAGAGGATGATGAGGCAGTGGGTAGGTGGGTGAGATATTGTCACTATAATTGCATAATGTATTTGTATGTGAACTGTACATCCAATTACAAAAATACCTTGTTCAGTAATCATCTCACCTGTCAGTTGGCGGTTAATTATGCTGCCGTTGAGGACAGCAGTGTCGATCAGATGGAAAAATATCTTCTTATACCACTTGGTCGTTTTCCGAGCGCATTCCACAAAGCTGTTTATCATGTCCGCCTTATCCACTGCCCCCATTTTGAGATTATAGTCAAGCACACAGTCTGGTTTAATCTTTCTCTCTCCCGTCAGGTGGTCCACCTTCCCTGTGGCTGACATGGTTGCTGTATGGACAGTGGAGAGGACATGGACGTCTCGTTTGTCATGACACTTTAATGCCAGCTGTTGACCATTCTCCTTGAACTCCACCTCCCCTCTCTGCATCTTCCTGCATCCGAATGCCGGCATCCCCTTCCTGTTCGACCTGACTGTGCCACAGGCCCCTGTGCTGTTGGAAAGCAGATGCTGGAAGAGTGTGGGACTGCTGTACCAATTGTCCACGTACAAAGTGTGTCCCTTGCCGAGATGAGGAGCCAGCATGGTCATCACCACGGACCCGGACACCCCAAGCCCTCATAATGTTTGATGTCAGTGGTGGACCCTGTGTAAACTATAATGTCCTGGACAAATCCCGTCTTCACGTCGCACATGACAAAGAACTTGACTCCAAACCTGTGCCTTTTGGAGGGAATATATTGACGGAATGCCAGCCTACCTTTCCATAACATCAGGGACTCATCAATGCATAGGTCCTTGTATGGCACAAAGACCCGACCAAATGCTGATGTCAGGCTGATAAGAACATTTCTTATTTTGTGTAACGGGTCACTTAGGATGGCAGTAGCATTGTTGACAAAGTGCAGGCATCGCAGCAGAGCTAGGAAGCGGTCTTGGGAAAAGAGGGTGGCAAAGAAGGGAGTTGCAAACATAGGATCTGTGCTCCAGTATTCTCTTAGGGAGTTCTTCTTTACTATCCCCATGAGGAGGACAGTAACCAGGAAAGTATACATTTCACTAATTGTGGTTGTCACCCATTTAGCGAGTTTCCCCCTCACTCCTGGCTCTCTCTTCTCCTGTAGCTCCAAGGCATAGCGATTGGTCTCCTCTACTATGTTTCCCACCAGCTCCTCTGTCAGAAACAACTTGAAGCACTCTGCCTCAGTTGGAAATGGCAAGGGGCGTTGCACTCCAGACTGGGACTCATCAAAGCAAACAGCAGGGCCAGGAGGGATGAAATGACTGGTGGCCTTCCAGCTACCACAGAACTCCTGTACTTCATCCACTGTCAGTCTGCCTCCATCACCACCAGCATCTTCAAAGGGACCTCCTACTTCGTCAGTGGACAAGGGAACCTCAGATTCAGAGTTCTCAATGGCTACAAGGTTGGGGAGCAGCTCCTCACTGTCACTGTCAGAATGAGATTCCTGACTTTCATACTCAGACTCATTTGTCAGAATTAAAAAAAATCTTTTTTTTTTTTTTTTTTTTTTTTTTTTTTGTGAGTGGTCTCCTTTTGAAAGACATTGCTAATGCTACAGTTTAGCTCACTAGCTACATACATAAACAACAACACTGAGTGGCTCAGAGTGGGAGTGAGAGGTTACGTTGAGCACGCGAGCGACACTTATCAATAAATCACTAATCAGAAAATGTTTTGTGTGGTAATTATTTATATATTCACTGTTTTATTCACGTTTTCAATTACAGGTGACAAATCATGCATTCCGATTCTTGCATAGATTGTAATCGGCACATATTCTGTGTGTAAAATTTTCTAGCTGTGTAGCCATGTTTGTTGACATACAATGCATTCTGGGTGTCACGTAATCGTCTGTTTTACCAAAGATGTTATAGAAAAATGAGGTGAGTAAGGGTTCACTCATTTTTTGAGGACTTCCGGAAATGAATGGTGGGATGTGAACTATAGTAGACGACACATCCCTTCAACGTGCATACTATAAACAGACTAAAGTCATCTTGTCTTCTCTTATTATCTTTGGTTTCTGTGAGGAAAAAGCATGGCTGCGCGCTGAAAATAGTTTACTTTCGACGTCTTGAAAGTGTTTTACCTAATTATTTAGATCAATGGTGAGCTCACCCGTGATGTGATTAATTATACACAGTAATTGCTATTAACTAATTCATATTGTAGTTTATGTCAGCCGAGAGTTAGAGAATATTACCATTGTTGCGTCAGTCTCTCAGTTAGTTAAAATGTAGCCTACATTTTTCCGGTTAGGGTGATTGTGTTATGCTGTAGCTACTTCTGTGAATGTCTGAATGTTGAATCCAAAAATAAACTGTTCACATTCTGGACATAACTTTGTAAGGACTGTGTTTGTGTAAATAGTTTCTGAAAAAAAGTGTGGCCAGCTCAATTGTTGATTGTTGTCGTTCGAAACTTGCGTTTTAAAGAAACATTCTAAACGAACGTTCTAATCACAAGGATGAGATCGTACACTTGAGGGACCACTGTAGAACGATCACAGCTATGAGATGGTACGTGTGAAAGCTACAATAAATCAGCTACAATAAATCCAGTCTATATGGTTTCCAGTTTGCATAAAGTCCAGTGAAGTTCCTTGAGGGCCATTGTGGTATTGGCTTGAGGGGGGGGATATACACAGCTGTGACAATAACCAAAGAGAATTCTCTTGGGAGATAATACGGTCGGCATTTAATTGTGAGGAATTCTAGGTCAGGTGAACAAAAGGACTTGAGTTCCTGTATGTTGTTATAATTACACCATGAGTCGTTGATCATGAAATACCCCCGCTAGGGTGCATCAAAAAACACAATTCTTGAATTTTGATAAGGCTGGGTGCTAAAAGTGTTCCAATATATGTAGAAACAACACATGCAAAATATTTTTCCAGTACATGATGATTTAGGGATGCCACCGCACATCTGTTTTTGTTGGATAAAGTGGTTAACAGTGCTCAATGGTCGCCATGGAGATCTGAGGTAAACAATACTACAGCTCAAGAAAACTGAGGTGATCTTTCTGTTTGAGGTGATCTTTCTGTGTTGGGTATGTATTATTGCCGCAGCAGCCAGACAGTCCCGCTGTGAAAAGGAGCTGGAGGAGGTGACGGCAATGTCCAGCTTGGAGTCGGAGAGTGATGAGGAGTCAGAGGAGGATACTAACACAGTCTATCCACCATCTGAGGGCGAACCATCCCACAAGCATAAGAAGACTGGAACAAACATCTTCATTCCACATGACATCCTTAGCCGACCAAGTGTCGTGTCACTGGCTACAAGGTTGAAGATGTCACCAATGCAACAGGCTGCATTCACTCGTGGCCTTGTTGCAGAGTCAGGTGGTGAATGTACACATCTCTCTGCATCTTACGCAACAGCTGACCGAGCAAGACGCCAAGTGCTGGAGACAATCAGTGAGGAACAGCACAAGCAGTGGACACCACCTCCATTGTGCACCCTACACTGGGACAGCAAGTTAACACCGATGCTCAGCAATGTGCGCCAGTTGGAGGAGCGTCTGACAGTGGTGGTTGGAGATGCAGAGCGGCGGAAACTGCTTGGTGTCCCGGCGTATAAGAAGCAGACCAATGAGGCATGTGGAGTGATCATTGCCCGGTTGACATGCAAGTTGCTGCAGGACTGGTGCTGCGCTGACCAGGTTGTCAACATGGCATTTGACACCACTGTGTCAAACACCGGCCATCTCACAGCAGCCTGCATTGCCATACAGCTCTCACTGGGCCGACCACTGCTTTGGTCTGGGTGCCGGCACCACATTGGTGAGGTCCTCCTGAACCAGGTTTTCACAGACCTGAAGGTGGAGTCATCACGCTCGCCAGAGGTTACCTTGTTCACACGTCTGAGAGAGAAATGGAACCTGTTACCACAAGAATCCAGCAGCCAATGGTCCCGCTACATTCCTGGCAACACCGAGCAACCACTCCTGGGCAATTTACATGCTGAACTTGTCAGGTGCGCAAAAGAAGTCACTGACCACAAGCGAGGTGACTACCATGAGTTTGTGCAGCTGTGTCTTGTGTTTCTGGATGCAGATGGTGAAGAGCAGACCGCAGTGAGCTTCCAACGACCGGGAGCGCTCCACAAG
Organism: Brachymystax lenok tsinlingensis; assembly: GCA_030435695.1. Classification (NCBI taxonomy): domain Eukaryota; kingdom Metazoa; phylum Chordata; class Actinopteri; order Salmoniformes; family Salmonidae; genus Brachymystax; species Brachymystax lenok. The sequence continues at coordinate 25,498,057 of CM059785.1, forward strand.
GCACGATGGATGGCCAAGCTGCTCTATACTCTCAAGCTGGCTTTGATGGAGCAGCACATCGCGTTGCTTCCCCAGGGCACAATCACCACACGGCAGCAGGTGCCGAAGATTCGGGCATTTGCCATTTTCATTACACACATCTATGCAAAGTGGTGGTTGACCTGCGAGAAAGCTGTAGATGCTGCCTGGAAGGACCTGACACTCTACCACCACCTGCAGGCATACAAGGCTGTAGATGAGGGCATTGCAGCATCAGCGATCAAGGCGCCTGACAGGTGAGATGCTGCCCCCTGGCTCTCTTCAGCAGCAAGGTGCCCAATGATGACAAGCGTGCACTTGCCAGAGCGATCTTGGAGCACAAGCCCGCTGATCTCCCCATGCACATCCCTGAGCAGCGCTTTGGTACTGGCTTTGGCAAGCCAAAGTTCCCCACCCTCTTGCCAACCACCAGCTTGGCTGACCTCGCCAATAAGGATTGCTGGTTTGGGATGCACCAGCTGCACATTGATCCAGAATTTATGTCTCTCGATGTGAAGGAATGGGCGACCAATGCTGCGTTCAAAAAAGGTGAGGTCAATGTACGTGCAATGAACGTGGTCAATGACTGTGCCGAGCGTGGCGTCAAGCTCACATCCGACTTCGTCGCAGTGGCAAGGAAGGAGCAGCACCTGCAGAATGTGCTGCAGGCAGTTGAACATGACCGCAACTAACAGCCAAACCTTTGCCGCTGCAAACGCAAGCTAATCCCTGAATAGGACGGTTACTCTTGGGTGGCGGGTGGGGAGACATATCTGGGGGGGAGACGCACTGGCTAGGTTCAGAGTTCAGGTTCAATTTCCTCTCTCTTTCTCCCTGGTGATGTTGCTCAGTGGAGCAGACTCTGGCACAGACTGAGCAATTAAGTTTGAAGTTTAGTTAGTGTCAGCTCTTACCATTAGGCCCTGTTAGTTGCCAGTGAGTTAGCCACTAGAGAGGGTTTGTTCTTTTAAGTGTGTCAGTATCGCCCCTTGTGTTTAACAATAAAGTCAATTAAACTTTATATGTGTGTCCGACATCCATCACTGCTGCACAAAATTCAGGGTAAGGCCACGTGAACATGTCCCATTGACCTCTATTCATTTTGTCTATAGGACAAATGAATGGAGAATCTTGAAAGTTGAATTCTGATAAATGCCCAAGTTGCCCAAAGGGCAAACAAACAACTTTTACTTTGATAACCCTATAGAACATGTTACTGTATAAAAGTTAACTGTACTCAACATTTCCAGGTCAACCTTATGGCAATTAGACAAAAAAAATTCAATTTTTTAGAAATTTCGCCAAAGTTCATGTGTTAGGTGGCACCCCTAAATCTCAATGGAATTCCTCGAAACTTTGCAAAAGTCATTTTTATGTTAATTTGAACAAAATGCAATGCCAGCCAAATTGATATTTTGAAATTAAAATTTCCCATTCAAATTTGATGCACCCTAACCCCCGCCCTTCTTCCCGGAGAGATGTTTATTCCTGTCGTCGCAATGCACTGAGAATCCAGGTGGCTGTACCGACTCTGACAGCATATCCCGAGAGATCCATGTTTCCGTGAAACAGAGAATGTTACAATCCCTGATGTCTCTCTGGAAAGCAACCCTTGCCCTGATTTCGTCAACTTTGTTATCTAGGGATTGGACATTAGCGAGTAATGTACTAGGAAGAGGTGGGTGGTATGCGCACCTCCGAAGTCTGACTTTGGGGTAGAAGCTGTTAAGAAGCCTTTTGGACCTAGACTTGTCGCTCCGGTACCGCTTGCCATGCGGTAGCTGAGAGAACAATCTATGACTAGGGTGGCTGGAGTCTTTGGCAATTTTTTGGGCCTTCCTCTTACACTGCCTGGTATAGAGGTCCTGGATGTTAGGAAGCTTGGCCCCAGTGATGTACTGGGCCATACGCACTACCCTCTGTAGTGCCTTGCGGTCGGAGGCCGAGCAGTTGCCATACCAGGCAGTGATGCAACCAGTCAGGGGCGTGCTCGGTCCTCCTTTTCCTGTAGTCCACAATCATATCATTAAGGAAAGACTCCAGGTAAAAATACACTTTATCTAGTCCTTGGCCTTTACCCTAATCTGACTTTGGTGCAGGACATTACCATCTCTGGTAAACACACACTATATACACTGCTCAAAAAAATAAAGGGAACACTAAAATAACACATCCTAGATCTGAATGAATGAAATAATCTTATTCAATACTTTTTTCTTTACATAGTTGAATGTGCTGACAACAAAATTACACAAAAATTATCAATGGAAATCAAATGTATCAACCCATGGAGGTCTGGATTTGGAGTCACACTCAAAATTAAAGTGAAAAACCACACTACAGGCTGATCCAACTTTGATGTAATGTCCTTAAAACAAGTCAAAATGAGGCTCAGTAGTGTGTGTGGCCTCCACGTGCCTGTATGACCTCCCTACAACGCCTGGGCATGCTCCTGATGAGGTGGCGGATGGTCTCCTGAGGGATCTCCTCCCAGACCTGGACTAAAGCATCCGCCAACTCCTGGACAGTCTGTGGTGCAACGTGGCGTTGGTGGATGGAGCGAGACATGATGTCCCAGATGTGCTCAATTGGATTCAGGTCTGGGGAACGGGCGGGCCAGTCCATAGCATCAATGCCTTCCTCTTGCAAGAACTGCTGACACACTCCAGCCACAAGAGGTCTAGCATTGTCTTGCATTAGGAGGAACCCAGGGCCAACCGCACCAGCATATGGTCTCACAAGGGGTCTGAGGATCTCATCTCGGTACCTAATGGCAGTCAGGCTACCTCTGGCGAGCACATGGAGGGCTGTGCGGCCCCCCAAAGAAATGCCACCCCACACCATGACTGACCCACCGCCAAACCGGTCATGCTGGAGGATGTTGCAGGCAGCAGAACGTTCTCCACGGCGTCTCCAGACTCTGTCACGTCTGTCACGTGCTCAGTGTGAACCTGCTTTCATCTGTGAAGAGCACAGGGCGCCAGTGGCGAATTTGCCAATCTTGGTGTTCTCTGGCAAATGCCAAACGTCCTGCACGGTGTTGGGCTGTAAGCACAACCCCCACCTGTGGACGTCGGGCCCTCATACCACCCTCATGGAGTCTGTTTCTGACCGTTTGAGCAGACACATGCACATTTGTGGCCTGCTGGAGGTCATTTTGCAGGGCTCTGGCAGTGCTCCTCCTGCTCCTCCTTGCACAAAGGCGAAGGTAGCGGTCCTGCTGCTGGGTTGTTGCCCTCCTACGGCCTCCTCCACGTCTCCTGATGTACTGGCCTGTCTCCTGGTAGCGCCTCCATGCTCTGGACACTACGCTGACAGACACAGCAAACCTTCTTGCCACAGCTCGCATTGATGTGCCATCCTGGATGAGCTGCACTACCTGAGCCACTTGTGTGGGTTGTAGACTCCGTCTCATGCTACCACTAGAGTGAAAGCACCGCCAGCATTCAAAAGTGACCAAAACATCAGCCAGGAAGCATAGGAACTGAGAAGTGGTCTGTGGTCACCACCTGCAGAACCACTCCTTTATTGGGGGTGTCTTGCTAATTGCCTATAATTTACACCTGTTGTCTATTCCATTTGCACAACAGCATGTGAAATTTATTGTCAATCAGTGTTGCTTCCTAAGTGGACAGTTTGATTTCACAGAAGTGTGATTGACTTGGAGTTACATTGTGTTGTTTAAGTGTTCCCTTTATTTTTTTGAGCAGTGTAAAATAAAATCTATGTTTATTTGTCACATGCACAGGATACAGTTGTAAATGGTACATTGAAATGGTTACTTGAATATTTGCATAGTAGCAATATTAAAAATAAGAAAGTGTCCAGATATTGTGTACATTTTTTATAATTATTAGATGATGCTTACCCAGACACACTTGCCTAAATTGATGGGTCATGTGAAATAAATGCTATAAACACCCCCCAGACACACCTAGCTAAGTGGATGGGTCACTATTGTCTAGACATGTACACATGTTCATGAAATACAATAGATGGCCGTACTAACCCCCAGACACACCTGGCTAACTTGATGGGTCATGTAATCTTCTGGCTAAGTGGAGTCTTTTGCTTAGACATGTAGCTAGCTAGCTAAGCAATTAACCATAATCCCAACCCATAGCTACAGTACAAATGGATTGTCATAACTAGACACCATGCATGAAATGCTGTAGTATGAATCTGCAGGTAGCTAAAGCTACCCAACTAATTTCAATGTTAGCTAGCTAGTTAACATTAAGCTATAACTAGCAATGCAAATGGTTTTCTGCGATCCGAATAATATTACTACACAGATCATATATGTAACGTTAGCAATCGAGCCAGCAAGCTAATGTTCGCTAGCTAACAGTACGCTTTAACTTGCGATGAAAATGACTTTCTGACAAAATTAGAAACATATAATATCTGAAAATGTAGCTAGCTAGAATCTTACCCATATACATGGATACGTGCTTCACGTCAGCTGTCTTTTCCGTTGTTTGTAGCTAGCTACAGCTTGTTTGGCCCGTTGTGTCAAGTCACTCCGGTTCACACTGACTGTGCAGAAAGTAATCCATTACAACTTTTTCCCACTGGTCTTTGTCGATAGTGCCTCCTAAATGCAGGGTTGCATTGTTGTTGAGTGCAGTAGCAACACTTTTGCAGTTCTCCATGGCTAACGTTATATCTTTCAAAAAAGCCGCAGTAGCAAGGATTATTTACACATACTGAGCAGCTTTTGTTATCGACAGAAGCGCGCTACATGGCAGACCAATCCAAACTCATCTCTCGGGAAGTCCAGCCCATCCATTATCTCATACAATCATGGCTAGCGGGAAGGTTCCTAACTTTTTCCCATGGCTAAACCAACTAGGCTCGTAATGTAACAATTTTATTCATATTTACAGATGGCATACATGTTTGTTATTAAGGCACATGAAAGTTCACAAGTTCCAGAAGGCATTTCTGCCAAAAAACACATTCAGATGTAAAAAATCTAATCAAATAAACTGACTGTCCTTTGAAGTAGTGACTTGCGACATGCAAGTCTCGAAATGGGTAACATTTGGAGTTCTTTATGATAGCCACATTGGCAGCTAATTAGCATTTTATGTTTTTGGGGGTAAATACAGGTGAATATATTGATAAAAGTCACCTTGTCCTAGAGAGATTTACATGGTTATCAAAACGTCATGCCATGGTAAGCCTACATGGAACACAGCCCTTATTTTAATGGTTTCAAAAAAATTGGAAAAATGAATGGTGGAAAAACGATTGGAACCATTTCACTGTTTGACCGCTGGGTTTTAGGTATTATGACTCATACTATAGTACTCTATAGTGTAGGCCTAAATGAATCTTTAGTAGGCCATACACATTTCCAAATCTCCAAAAATAGATGGTTGTCACAGCATGACACTTTTAGGAGCTGTCTGATATTCAGCACCATGGACAGCTTCGTGGATTCCACAGCCGTGGTGCTGAATCTGCACTAAATCTTCCACTAGCACCACTGTCCACGGAGCTGAATTACTTGGGGTCCTGTGAGTTATTGAGACGTAATAATCTTACTTGCAGTCTCTCCCCTACTAAATCGGCCTGTGGTAGGTCTGTGTGTGTAAATACACTGAGAAAAGAGATAAAAGAGGGCACGAAGCCCTGAGCTGTCCCTGACTGCCTATGTGGGGGATGTCACTGGAGGTTGACTTCCATATTACCCCCAATGAACTCCTAAGCTTAATTAAATCATTGTTTCATCATCCCTCTAAAAAACAAACGTAGTACACGCCTGGGGTGTGTCCTCATGGCACAAACACCTAAACATGCTAACAACATTACCATGGGAGCTAGGCTAAAGGGTTTTGACTAATTGGTCTTTCTACCAATCACATCAGATGTTTTCACATCAGATCATTTTCAGAGCTGATCTGATTGGTCAAAAGAAAAAAAGTCTGAATTTGGCTGATATGCAGATATACCTCATCAGTAAGGTAGCAGGTCCAATTTACCTACAGAAATAGTCAGAATGAAATAGAATGTTCCATGAGAAATGCAGCGGAAATTGCATACGGCACGGAGTTGTGCAGTAGAATTTTGCAAGGCCCTACTCCTGTACAAGCCCCTCATCCTGCCTGTATCAGACTAATAAATTAGTCCCAGCTCCACCATAACAGGAGAATAAGAGTCTGACTTAACCAACAGCTGTGGCCCAGGGTTACCTAGCAACAGGTTGGGCCCAGAAAATAGTGCATAGGGTAGGTAGAGAGATACCTCATGCAAGTCTGAGAGAGATGGAGACAGAAGAGCGAGCGAGACACCCATACAGAGGAGATATTGCGTCTGAGTAGTTATAAGTCTACGGGTCGGTTTCCCAGACACACACTATATATACAAACGTATGTGGACACCCCTTCAAATTGTGGATTCGGCTATTTGAGCCACACACTTTGCTGACAGGTGTATAAAATCGAGCACACAGCCATGAAATCTCCATAGACAAACATTGGCAGTAGAATGGCCTTACTGAAAAGCTCAGTGACTTTCAAAGTGGCACCGTCATAGGATGCCACATTTACAACAAGTCAGTTTGTCAAATTTCTTCCCTGCTAGAGCTGCCCCAGTCAACTGTAAGTGCTGTTATTGTGAAGAAGAAAGGTCTAGGAGCAACAACGGCTCAGCTGTGAAGCGGTAGGCCACACAAGCTCACAGAACGGGACCGCCAAGTGCTGAAGCCCGTAGCGCGTAAACATTGTCTGTCCTCGGTTGCAACACTCAGTACAGAGTTCCAAACTGCCTCTGGAAGCAACATCAGCACAAGAACTGTTCGTCATGAGCTTCATGAAATTGGTTTCCATGGCCGAGCAGCCGCACACAAGCCTACGATTAGCATGCGCAATGCCAAGCGTCGGCTGGAGCTGTGTAAAGCTGCCGCCATTGGACTCTAGAGCAGTGGAAATGCATTCTCTGGAGTGATGAATCACTCCTCACCATCTGGCAGTCCGACGGACAAATCTGGGTTTGGCGGATGCCAGGAGAAAGTTACCTTCCCTAATGAATAATGCCAACTGTAAAGTTTGGTGGAGGAGGAAAAATGGTGTGGGGCTGTTTTTTATGGTTCAGGCTCCTTAGTTCCAGTGAAGGGAAATCTTAACGCTATAGCATACAATGACATTCTAGACAATTCTGTGCTTCCAACTTTGTGGCAAAATTTGGGGAAAGACCCTTTCCTGTTTCAGCATGACAATGCCCCTGTGCACAAAGAGTTTTATGTATAAATGCTTTGTCGAGATCGGTGTGGAAGAACTTGACTGACCTGCACAGAGCCCTGACCTCAACCTCATTGAACTCCTTTGGGATGAATTGGAATGCCGACTGTGAGCCAGTCCTAATCACCCAACATCAGTGCCAGCCCTCACTAATGCTCTTGTGGCTGAATTTTCCAACATCTCATGGAAAGCCTTCCCAGAAAAGTGGAGACTGTTATAGCATCCAAGGAGCGACCAAATCCATATTAATGCTTATGATTTTGGAATGAGATGTTCGATGAGCAGGTGTCCACATACTTTTGGTCATGCAGTGTATGAAAATAGTTCTGGACTAAAAAAGCTCCATTAATGGGGAATCTCCATTGAGAATGTTTTTAGTCCTGAACTAGCCTTAATATGTGTATGGGAAATTGGATAGATCCCTTAGAGAGGGAGAGACATAACAGACAGTTATTAGACTGACTCTGAGCCTACCGGCAAACACACATCTGTGGAAGTGAGCAAACATGCAAGATGAGGTTGTCTTATCACACACGGATGCATACACACACACACACACACACACACGCGCGCGCGCACACACACACACACACACACACGTTCTGCATGTCCTGGAGCAGCCAACATAAATGATATCCAGCCTGTATAGATTGCACTGTGCTGGGAGAAGACCTTCAGAGCACAGTGTGTCACAGTCAGGCCTGAAAACATGGTCATATAGTGGAAAGGTCACATTCTCCAAGGGTGTGTGTTATCTTTTATTCTTCTCTCCTTTTCTCTCCTCTCATCTCCTTTTTCTCCTCTCTTCTCTCTCTCTTCCCCCTCCTCTCCTCTCCTTCTGTCTTCTCCTCTCATTTTTTCTCCTCCTCCTCTCATCAGTATCATTGGGCACCCATTTTGGGATATTTTTGAAGTGATATTTACTCATCCATAACAGAGAGAGCCCCGAAACACATAGAGGCGTGTATAATAGACGTTCTGTTGGAAGTCTCTTGCGTGGGTCTGTACATTACTGTAGCATGTTACAGATCAACCGTACACTAGTTCACCATGGGTCTACGGTGGGGTAGAGGCAAGTGGTAATCTCTCTTTCTCTCTCTCTCTTTTTCTCACTCTGTCTGTCTTTCTCTCTCCCCATTTCTGTGGATTACAGGTATTACTTGTTTTTGTGAATTTTTCATGGTGACCCCTGTCACACGGACATACCCATCCAGTTCCCTCTCAGTCACTCTGTAAAGCAGAAACAGGTGTCCTGTCTGATGCTTATTTCAGTACATCACTGAGATTCTCATGGCATTTAGCTGCTTAGGCTGTGTCACTAATTGAAGTGGGGATGTTTTTTTATGTGGAAGCTAACATTAGTGTTTCACCAACAGTCATACACACATGGGGATTCCCAGCAGTGATGCTCTCAGTCTCAGGTGTGTGCTCTGCCCACAGCGAATGCATCTCCTCTGATTTTCCATTCACGCTTCTCTGAACCAATTACACATTTCCTAAGAGTTTGTTTTTCTGCTGATTTGTTTTTTCCCCCTCTTGCTTGTATTTTAATTACTGTTCAGTGTGGGAATTACAGTTGAAGTCGGAAGTTTACATACACTTAGGTTGGAGTCATTAAAACTCGTTTTTCAACCACTCCACACATTTCTTTTTAACAAACTATCGTTTTGGCAAGTTGGTTAGGACATCTACTTTGTGCATGATACAAGTAATTTTTCCAACAATTGTTTACAGACATATTATTTCACTTATAATTCACTGTATCACAATTCCAGTGGGCCAGAAGTTTACGTACACTAAGTTGACTGTGCCTTTAAACAGCTTGGAAAATTCCAGAAAATGAATTTAGAAGCTTCTGGATTTAGAAGCTTCATGGATTTAGAAGCTTCTGATAGGCTAATTGACATCATTTGAGTCAATTGGAGGTGTACCTGTGGATGTATTTCAAGGCCTACCTTCAAACTCAGTGCCTCTTTACTTGACATCATAGGAAAAACAAAAGAAATCAGTCAAGACCTCAGTGGTGGACCTCCACAAGTCTGGTTCATCCTTGGGAGCAATTTCCAAACGCCTGAAGGTACCACGTTCATCTGTACAAACAATAGTACGCAAATATAAACACCATGGGACCACGCAGCCGTCATATAGCTCAGGAAGGAGACACGTTCTGTCTCCTAGAGATAAACATACTTTGGTGCGAAAAGTGCAAATCAATCCCAGAACAACAGCAAAGGACCTTGTGAAGATGCTGGAGGAAACAGGTACAAAAGTATATTTATCCACAGTAAAACGAGTCCTATATCAACATAACCTGAAAGGACGCTCAGCAAGGAAGAAGCCACTGCTCCAAAACCGCCATAAAAAAGGCAGATTACGGTTTGCAACTGCACATGGGGATAAAGATCGTACTTTTTGGAGAAATGTCCTCTGGTCTGATGAAACAAAAATAGAACTGTTTGGCCATTATGTTTGGAGGAAAAAGGGGGAGGCTTGCAAGCCGAAGAACACCATTCCAACCGGGAAGCACGGGGGTGGCATCATCATGTTGTGGGGGTGCTTTGCTGCAGGAGGGACTGGTGCACTTCACAAAATAGATGGCATCGTGAGGAAGGAAATTTATGTGGATATATTGAAGCAACATCTCAAGACATCAGTCAGGAAGTTAAAGCTTGGTCGCAAATGGGTCTTCCAAATGGACAATCATACTTCCAAAGTTGTGGCAAAATGGCTTGAGAAATCAAGGTATTGGAGTGGCCATCACAAAGCCCTGACCTCAATCCTATAGAAAATTTGTGGGCAGAACTGAAAAAGCATGTGCGAGCAAGGAGGCCTACAAACCTGACTCAGTTACACTAGCTCTGTAAGGAGGAATGGGCCAAAGTTCACCCAACTTATAGTGGGAAGCTTGTGGAAGGCTACCCGAAATGTTTGACCCAAGTGAAACAATTTTAAAGGCAATGCTACAAAATACTAATTGAGTGTATGTAAACTTCAGACCAACTGGGAATGTAATGAAAGAAATAAAAGCTAAAGTAAATCATTCTCTCTACTATTATTAAGACATTTCACATTCTTAAAATAAAGTGGTGATCCTAACTGACTTAAGACAGGGCCTTTAAACTAGGATTAAATGTCAGGAATTGTGAAAAACTGAGTTTAAATGTACAGTCGTGGCCAAAAGTTTTGAGAATGACACAAATATTAATTTTCACAAAGTCTGCTGCCTCAGTTTGTATGATGGCAATTTGCATATACTCCAGAATGTCATGAAGAGTGATTAGATGCATTAACTGAATCCCCAAAAAACGTTTCCACTGCATTTCAGCCCTGCCACAAAAGTACCAGCTGACATCATGTCAGTGATTCTCTCGTTAACACAGGTGTGAGTGTTGACGAGGACAAGGCTGGAGATCACTCTGACATGCTGATTGAGTTTGAATAACAGACTGGAAGCTTCAAAAGGAGGGTGGTGCTTGAAATCATTGTTCTTCCTCTGCCAACCTTGGTTACCTGCAAGGAAACACGTGCCGTCATCATTGCTTTGCACAAAAAGGCCTTCACTGGCAAGGATATTGCTGCCAGTAAGATTGCACCTAAATCAATCAATCATTTATTGGATCATCAAGAACTTCAAGGAGAGCGGTTCGATTGTTGTGAAGAAGGCTTCAGGGCGCCCAAGAAAGTCCAGCAAGTGCCAGGACCGTCTCCTAAAGTTGATTCAGCTGTGGGATCGGGGCACCACCAGTACAGAACTTGCTCAGGAATGGCAGCAGGCAGGTGTGAGTGCATCTGCACGCATAGTGAGGCAAAGACTTTTGTAGGATGACCTGGTGTCAAGAAAGGCAGCAAAGAAGCCACTTCTCTCCAGGAAAAACATCAGGGACAGACTGATATTCTGCAAAAGGTACAGGGATTGGACTGCTGAGGATTGGGGTAAAGTCATTTTCTCTGATAAATCCCCTTTCTGATTGTTTAGGGCATCCGGAAAAAAGCTTGTCCGGAGAAGACAAGGTGAGCGCTACCATCAGTCCTGTGTCATGCCAACAGTAAAGCATCCTGAGACCATTCATGTGTGGGGTTACTTCTCAGCCAAGGGAGTGGGCTCACTCACAATTTTGCCTAAGAACTCAGCCATGAATAAAGAATGGTACCAACACATCCTCCGAGAGCAACTTCTCCCAACCATCCAGGAACAGTTTGGTGATGAACAATGCCTTTTCCAGCATGATGGAGCACCTTGCCATAAGGCAAAAGTGATAACTAAGTGGCTCGGGGAACAAAACATATTTTGTTCCCCCAGACCTTAATCCCATTGAGAACTTGTGGTCAATCCTCAAGAGGCGGGTGGACAAACAAAAACCCACAAATTCTGACAAACTCCAAGCATTGATTATGCAAGAATGGGCTGCCATCAGTCAGGATGTGGCCCAGAAGTTAATTGACAGCATGCCAGGGCGGATTGCAGAGGTCTTGAAAAAGAACGGTCAACACTGCAAATATTGAAATTGTCAATAAAAGCCTTTGACACTTATGAAATGCTTGTAATTACACTTCAGTATTCCATAGTAACATCTGACAAAAACATTTAAAGACACTGAAGCAGAAAACTTTGTGGAAATTAATATTTGTGAAATTCTTACTTACAAGCCCTTAACCAACAATGCAGTTTTAAGAACCCCCCCCAAAAAAGTTAGATAAATCAAAAACAAATAATTAAAGAGCAGCAGTAAATAACAATAGTGGGGCTATATACAGGGGGTACCGGTTCAGAGTCAATGTGCCCATGTGCTGGGGCATCGGTAATTGAGGTAATTATGTACATGCAGGTAGGGTTATTATAGTGTCTATGCATAGGTAATAACAGAGAGTAGCAGCCGCATAGGGGGGGGGGTGCAAATGGTCTGGGTAGCCATTTGATTAGCTGTTCAGGAGTCTTATGGCTTGGGGGTAGAAGCTCTTTAAAAGCCTCTTGGACCTAGAGGTCCTGGATGGCAGGAAGCTTGACCCCGGTGATGTACTGGACCGTATGCACTACCCCCTGTAGTGCCTTGCGGGCGGAGCCCGAGCAGTTGCCATACCAGGCAATGATGCAACCCGTCAGGATGCTCTCAATGGTGCGGCTGTAAAACTTTTTGAGGATCTGAGGACCCGTGCCAAATATTTTCAGACTCTTGCGGGGGAATAGGTTTAGTCGTGCCCTCTTCAAGACTGTCTTAGTGTGTTTGGACCATGTTAGTTTGTTGGTGATGTGGACACCAAGGAACTTGAAGCTCTCAACCTGCTCCACTACCGCCAAGTTGATGAGAATGAGGGTGTGCTCGGTCTTCCTTTTCCTGTAGTCCACAATCATCTCCTTAGTCTTGATCACGCTGAGGGAGAGGTTGTTGTCCTTGCACCACACGGTCAGGTCTCTGACCTCTTCCTTATAGGCTGTCATAGTTGTCGGTGATCAGGCCTACCACTGTTGTGTCGTCAGCAAACTTAATGATGGTGTTGGAGTTGTGCCTGGCCGTGCAGTTATGAGTGAACAGGGAGTACAGGAGGGGACTGAGCACATACCCCTGAGGGGCCCCCGTGTTGAGGATCGGTATGGCGGATGTATTGTTACCTACCCTTACCACCTGGGGGCGGCCTGTCAGGAAGTCCAGGATCCAGTTGCAGAAGGAGGTGTTTAGTCCCAGGGTCCTTAGCTTAGTGATGAGCTAAGGCACTATGGTGTTGAACGCTGAACTGTGGTCAATGAATAGCATTCTTCCTTTTGTGTTGGGGTGGGAAAGGGCAGTGTGGAGTGCAATAGAGATTGCATCATCTGTGGATCTGTTGGCATGGAAAACCTTGGAATGATTGTTAATGTTTTCTTGAAATAATTTTATTGATTTCTGCAGACACCTTTCTTGAGCTCAGTCTCTCTTAGCATGAACCTAAAAGCAGGGGATTAATTATTACCCAATTTTTTTCAACGCACATGTAGCACAGGGGAATTTATTTAACATAATGGGGAATGTGAGTGGTCCTGTAGTTGAGTGTGCGTGTGTGTGAAGCAGTTGAGTTCTCACTCACTCCATCCCTCCTTTTAGGTCCTTTATTCCCTCCCTTACTCCTCATCTCCTGTTGGTCCAGTAGCCATGGTTACAAAGCCGATCGATTAGATGCCATCTGATTCCAGACCAGCAGAAACAAAAGATGACAACAGATGGCAACCAGACGGAAAGAGAGAAAACAGATAAATGAACTGAGTTTCACTCTGCATGTTGGTCAATTACGGTACTTCACAATCTACTGTGCATAGGATTCACCATTAAAACAATTGAAGATACAGAGACAAGCAAACAGTCAGAAAATGGGTGAGTGAGAGAAATGGGACAGCTTCAAAACCTTGGCAATTCAAACATTTGTGATATAAACCTTGGACAGAAAACACAGTCAGGAGGAAGAGGGGAATGAGAGAGAGGGAATTGTGAAAGGAAGGAAAAAGAAAGTTTAATATAGAGAAGCAGACGTTCCTCAAATGCATCCTGGACTCAAGGGAGACAGGGAGTGCGCACACGCACTGATAAGCACAAACACACAGACTTACACATACATTTTATTGGAATCCACAATGGAACATTGAGCCTACAAAGGAAGGATCCATATTTTAAAGGGCCCAGATTGACTTGGTTTCACACACACTGAGACAGATGAGAGAGGAGGTGATGGTTAGAGGTTTGAGGCTCCCTCCATCCTTTTACATGATGGAACAGATGGTGTCCAGGCTAGAGCAGACCGGGGTACACCCAGGAGAGAGAGAGGGGGGGAGAATGAGAGAGCGAGGAGAGAAGGAAGAAGATAAGGAGGAGAGTCTTACTTTGATTCAGCCACACAGAAATGATCTTGACAACAAAGTTGACATATTGTTTCTCTTGTACTATACAATTAGCATGGGTGCTCCCATAAGGGCCAGTTGTTTGGGTGACTAGCTGGTTGGTATAGGCTACCCACTGGGCACAGATGTCAGTTCAATGTCTAGTTTTGATTTACATTTGGTTGAGTTGTCAATTAGCGTGAAATTCAATGTGAAATGATCACCATGTCATTGGATTTTAGTGAAAAGTTGGGTAAAATGAAATACGACCTGACCTTACGTTGATGACTTTTTCCATGTTTTCCATGTTGATTCAACGCCATCCAATATATTTTTGGGGTTGAAATTACATGAAAACAATGTTGATTCAACCAGCTTTTGCCCAGTGGGTACGTTTTATCTGGACTGAGCACAGCTTGGTATAATTGATCTCCATTGATTCAGTGTTTAAGGCAAATTAAGCTGTTGAAAGGATTCCCAATTTGTCATCCTGTCAAAAGGAACCACAGAAAATCAATAGGTGTGATCTATCCTTCCTGTCTGGGTGACCGGCAGCTGAATATGCTGTTGCACAATTACAGCACCAATTACAATTACATGAAACTGAGACATTTCCTTTTCATAGTACTCAAAATTACTTCTCACACAAATCTAGTGGGCTTCGTATTTGCAGGCATTTTTCTTAATCTGCATAGGATTTCTGAAGTATTAACAAAAGTATATTATAAATAAATTTTGATGTGGTGCAGTCGTATCATGTAGAGTAACAGGAAAACGGTGTGTGTGTGTGTGTGTGTGACCTCTGACCCAAGGTGAGGGGTACAGCAGTCTATGGACCAATTACTGTAGACAGCTGCTTTATTGTGGAACACACACTCAACACACACGGTCTCTATTTTTTCTTACCTACACCCATGCACACACAAACCCTTCCCCTGTGACAGTGTAACAGTGTGTGTTAGGTCTGACAGTATGGCTGCTAGCCCTATGGCCACCCTATTCCCATGACACCCCTACACAATCTGATTGGGATGGGGCCACACCATGGTTCCATATGTCTCTTTTTCAGCTATGCTGTTTCCTTCCTTTATTAGTCTGTTCATTTCTCTGTGTAAGAAGGGGCATATTTTACATATAACATGGTAGCGTTAGCTTAATATCATGATATTTGGTCCAAGTAATAGAGTAACCTTTATTGAGCTTGCTGTTGATTTGTTTATGTCTCTCATTGGTTATACAGTATAACATGTGACTTCCAATATACCCTCCATCTCTTCTCTGCCTCAACCTCCCAACCTTGTAGAGTAGCTTTATTAGCTCCCCAGGCCAATTACAGTGACAGCTAAGCAGGTGTTATGCTGTAGTTTTACAGTGACAAAGCCCTATATTCTCTCCCCCTTTACTGCTCCCAGATCGTCTATAAGTATATTGAACTGTTAAACATCAACCACATAACAATTGGTAATCATTACATCAATCAATTTATTAAGAGATATGTTATGTGTGGTGTCACTGATGAACATCGTGATCATCTCACTAGCACCTTTACCCAATACGATATGTCACCATTGGTGTCCATATACTATCACAGGGGAGAGGAGGAGGAGGGAGGGAGGGTGAAAAAAGAACGAGGCAGACAATACCATTCCTCATGTATTCCTCATGCTGCAGTCACTCCCCGCGAGGCTTTATTAGGGGGTCTGCTCGTCTTATCTTCACACAATCTGGCACGCGCAAGAGGGTCAGCACGCGCGAAGGTGTGACACGAGGAGGCGGAAGGATTCCCTGTAATCGGTCCCCTCACAGAAGAATGGTCCCTGGCATGCAGTCTACTAAAGCGCATCATAATATCACGGGAAAACAAGGCGGACTACAGGAGTCACTCTCACCCTGTCCTCACAACAACCTCCTTTGTTTTCTACAGCGGAGGTCAAGAGACAACACTTAAGAAAATCTGTCCTCAGACAATCAAGTGATGCTCAAATGAAAAGAACGAAAGAACGACAACAGAAACACCTGCCGTCCGCTTATAGTTAATGGACACGTAAAATAGTTTTGAATAGACTTAACATCTAATTTGAAGTTGGCATCACCTTAAATAAAATAAATGTTGCTCGAACCTGAAATGTTTATGAGAAGGGTTGGAGATGTGTGACCGTGAGTGACACCAACGAGAGAGTTTTTACAGTGGAAATAACTCCTCAGGGGTGCACCCTTCTTGGATAAAGTTGAACAAATTTAAACTGGTGAGTTGTAACATTCCTCAAATTGAAACTAATAACTGCTTTATGCTGGCTGGTTTTAAAGCATATATTTTTCCTTTTTATAAATGTCCTACCTTCTGTTTCTTTTATTATAGAAATAGTTATAGTGGTGTATGATCATTTATGGTATCCCCTCTAAACTCTAAACGTTACATGATGAGGCGGCAGGTAACCTAGTGGTTAGAGCGGTGGGCCAATAAACGAACGGTTGCTGGATCGAATCGCCGAACTGATATTTTAAAACTAAAATCTGTCGTTCTGCCCCTGAACAAGGCAGTTCCCCGGTAGGCGATCATTGTAAATAAGAAATTGTTTTTAACTGACTTGCCTAGTTAAATAAAGGTTAAAAAAATATCAATCATGGTTCCTT
Organism: Brachymystax lenok tsinlingensis; assembly: GCA_030435695.1. Lineage (NCBI taxonomy): Eukaryota > Metazoa > Chordata > Actinopteri > Salmoniformes > Salmonidae > Brachymystax > Brachymystax lenok. The sequence continues at coordinate 25,514,800 of CM059785.1, forward strand.
TATATGACCCACCATAGAAAGGATATCCCGTTTGTGTCTCTGCATATTTTAAACGCGCGTCATTCAACCATACAGCGGGTGAATCGTCTGCAAGACAGATGGTCAGCTGCTCACGTGAATCCAGAGCTCTCCCGATAATTAATTTCAATTAAGTCAGATGATGATTTAATGTCTGCTGTGTTAGGTGTCTCTGTTCGCAGCTATCGGATTTAATGAAATGCAGCCTGTGGAAATGTGCTTCGATAAAACGGGCAGATGAGACCGTTTTAAAAGAGTCAAGACTAGACAGAATTGCAAAACTTTATGAATAGTAATAAGTGAATTTCGATAGATCTTTTAAGGTCTTTTTAATAATCCAGGTGCTCCAAATTGTATCAACAGGGAAATACTCACTTAGATCAGACAATAATAAGCCTAGACAAAAGTGATGTGTTAGAATAGGCACCAAAGACAGCGCACAATCGGTTTGCGAACATGCGCATCTTGCAAAAATATTCTCTCGGTTTTTAAAAATCGAAAATCGAATTGTCCATAGAAACTTAACATATTCTCTCACATATAGTTTGTTATAAGACTAAACCCTATTTTTCCCACAGGGGTTGAACCTTTGATCTGAAAACAGACCACAAAACAGACGGCCTGAAGATGATGCTGAGTCCTGACCAGCCAGACGTCGACCTGCCCTGGGGGCAGCCCGACACAGAGATCCTGCTGAACAGCATCAAGATGGAGTGCGCCCCCCTGCCCGCGGAGCCCGCAGAGGGAGAAGGCAAGGCGCGCTCTCTGTCCATTCCTTCCCTCAGCAGGGAGGAGAAGAGGAGGCGGAGGCGCGCTACAGCCAAGTACCGGTCCGCGCACGCAACAAGAGAGCGCATCCGCGTCGAGGCTTTCAACGTTGGGTTCGCCGACCTGAGGAAGCTTCTCCCGACACTTCCGCCAGACAAGAAGCTTTCCAAGATTGAGATACTCCGGCTCGCAATCTGCTACATCACCTACCTCAACCATGTGCTGGATGCGTAGGTCATCAGTCAAGGATGGGCACCGTCAGTGAAGGAGAGAAGAAGACTGAAGATGGAGACTGGATAGGGTGGACTGCATACGCATGCTTGATAGACATTGTTGACACATATCTGGCCTGGGAGCACTGCTGTGCCTGTAGTGTGTGCCCAAGTGCCCTGTGTGCTGCCACTCTAGGCCAGAGTCACACAGTTAAACAGGACCTAATGTCTTTCTCTTTCTCAATGTTGTGACGGAGAGAAACTGCTGCCCCACTGGACATACCCACAGACTTACCCAATCGAATCCAAATTTGCAGTGTCAGATAACGCAATAATGTCTGGTGATCCTACTTCTTATAGGTCTAGTACCCTAGTATTGAAAAGCTGTCCTGTTAGCCAATATTTGCCATGGCGAAACTTCTCTCCGGACAGGGCTAATTTAAAGTACCTATAGCTGTAGAGATTCGATGAAATCAGTGATGATCAAAGTAGAATATAAGTGCCACTTATTTACAGAAATTATATGTTGTATATTGTATTCGTTATTTGTTTTTGGATTAGGCTTAGTAAATTATGTATTTATCAAATAATGTTTACAATGTCATTTCTTATGTCTGGTGTTTGCACATGCATATTTATTTGTAATATATATATATAACAATTATTTATACTCTGACAACAATACGAATACTGTTGCTCTTCATTGAACTTTTTATCGGATTTTATCTATAAAACATTTCCCAGAATGTTTTTGAAATCCCTGTTAAATCCAGAGGTTGCAAAGGAAATTGCAGTGTTTTGTTTGGTAGGGTGAGACACAGTTTCAGCATTATGCCTACAATTTCATTATTGTCGATTGTCCAGAAGTCTGTTGGTTTCATGATCAGCTTTTAAGGACAATAAAAATAAAATCTGTGACAAAAACTCCATAGTTTACGTTAGCCAATACCTGCTTTCCAAAGATTGCTTAACATGTCAGGGTCCTTTTGTAGTTGGCCATATATATATATATATATAAATAAAACACACCGAAACAGCTTTTGTTAAATCAAATAAACACTTTTTTTTTTATCTGAAATGTTTGTTGTTGTATGGACATTCTGGCAGACGTTCAAGTGGAAATTCGACTAAAACATTTCTGAACTAAAGATATCTGTGACACCAGGCTATTTCATAATTTCCCCAGACTGGAGAGGCGAGGTCTGTGCCAGTGTCTGAGCCGGGGCTTCGCTCTGCAGCGGGAGGACAGACGCTCTCCCCACGGAAGGGGCAGGTGTTCTTGCAGACGAGCAGAGACAACCGCATTACAGCCCATCCGTCTGCCAAATCCCTCGGGACACGTGCGGGCACGGGCACACACACACACACACACACACACACACACGCATACATTTAGGGAGAGGTGACATGGGAATTATGGACAAACGAAAAAAAGCATCATATTGGCTGGACAAAGAGAGCTTATTCGATGGAGAAATAATAAGGACAATAATTGTAGGCTGTAGGCCTAATACTATTTGGATAGCCCATTGATAAATAATGCAACATAAAGCAGCACAGCAAATGCTACATGAAAAACATTACATATTTATAAACAAACAAAATGTTCTACATGTAAATTTATGTCAGTTTTGTGAATACATTAGAAGCATGTTGTGGGTCTAATTCGTAAAAAAAAAAAAAACTAGGCTAATACTTTGTTCAAGGTAATTAATTACAACGAAATAATATATAAAAAATATACCTCAAGTAAATTCGGATAGCTAAAAAGCTTGCATCAACTAAAGCCACAAAGCAAAATTATAAGAAGGAGAAAATGAAGCAAATGTCACATAGGGAAAAGTGGGGTAAGTCGTGCCAAAGGGTTAGTTGAGCCATTAAAGGTTATACATCAGTTGGTCTCTATTAACTACAATATGAGGTCCTAAACCTAGCACTAAAGTGCAGCCTTGTAGCTGTGTGGGCTAATATAGTCAAAATGGTGGCTTTGGTGTAAATTGAGCCATTTGGTCAGGTGCAAGTTGAGGAAATGGTTAATCAATATACCCCATAATGATGACACTGTCAGTTTCATGCACAGTACTTTGAAGACACCTCACATGTGTGTGCTTAGTCAAGTTCAAATGATGACAAATGTCTCCCTGGGTCTCCCGAGTGGCACAGTGGTTTAAGGCATTCTATTGCAGTGCTAGAGGCATCACTACAGACCCAGGTTCGACCCCGGGCTATATCACAACCGACTGTGATCTGGAGTCCCATAGGGCGGCACACAATTGGCCCAGCGTCGTCCAGGTTAGGGGAGAGTTAGGTCGGGGGGCTTTACTTGGGTCATCGCACTCTAGCGACTCCTTGTGGCGGGCCAGGCGCATGCAGGCTGACCTAGACGACAGTTGAACTGTATCCTCCGACACATTGGTGCGGCTGGCTTTCGGGTTCAGCGGGTGGGTGTTAAGAAGTGCAGTTTGGTGGGTCATGTTTCGGAGGATGCATGACTTGACCTTCGCCTCCCGAGCCCGTTGGGGAGTTGCAGCGATGAAACAAGATGGAAATTGGGGAGAAAAGGGGGATACAAAAAAGAAAAATGCCTTCCTTAGTTGGGTTTGCCCCCCTCTAGGCTACAATTGAAGTGTTTTCTTCCCAGCATGTTAGAAATGTGTCCCTATATGCTCACCCTGTCCCTATGTTTATTTGCCCTAAACCTGGGGTAAATTGTGCCAAGAGACCACTTTCTTTTGGATAAGCAATGTTTTCAAACTGTTATGTTCACATGAATTCTGAATATTTCCAGCAATACACAACATCCTGAAATATATGTACAGTGCCTTCAGAAAGTATTCATACCGCTTGACTTGTTCCACATTTTGTTGTGCTACAGCCTGAATTCAAAATGGATTAAACATATTTTTTTCTGACCCATCTACACACAATACCCTATAATGATCAAGGGAAAACATGTTTTTATACATTTTTGCAAATGTGCATAATTATTCACACCCCTGAGTCAATACACGTTAGAATCACCTTTGGCGGCGATTACAGCTGTGAGTCTTTCTGTGTAAGTCACTAAGAGTTTTGCACACCTGGATTGTACAATATTTGTCCATTATTCTTTTCAAAACTCTTCAAGCGTTGTCAAATTAGTTGTTGATCATTACTAGACAATCTTTTTCAGGTCTTCTTGGTAAGAAACTCCAGTGAAGATTTGGCCTTGTGTTTTAGGCTATTGTTTTGCTGAAAGGCAAATGAATCTCCCAGTGTCTAGTGGAAAGCAGACTGAGCCAGGTTTTATTCTTGGATTTTGTCTGTGCTTATCTCCCTTCCATTTATTTTTTATCCTGAAAAACTCCCTAGTCCTTAACGACTACATACATACCCATAACATGATGCAGCCACCACCATTCTTGGAAATATGGAGAGTTGTACTCAGTAATGTATTTCATTACATTTGCCAAAACATGACACTTTGTATTCAGGACAAAAAGTTAATTGCTTTGCCAAATAGTTTGCAGAATTACTTTAGTGACTTGTTGCAAACAGGATGCATGTTTTGGAATATTTTTATTCTGTACATGCTTCCTTCTTTTCACTCTGTCAATTAGGTTAGTATTGTGGAGTAACTACAATGTTGTTGATCTGTCCTCAGTTTTCTCCCATCATAGCCATTAACCTCTGTAACTATTTTAAAGTAACCGTTGGCCTCATGGTGAAATCCCTGAGCGGTTTCCTTCCTCTCCGGCAACTGAGTTAGGAAGGACGCCTGTATCTCTGTAGTTACTGGGTGTATTAATATACCATCCAAAGTGCAATTAATAACTTCACCATGCTAAAAGGTATATTCAATGTCTGCTTTTTTACTTTTACCCATTCGACCAATAGGCGCCTTACTCTGCGAGGCATTGGAAAACCTTCCTAATCTTTGTGGTTGAATCTGTATTTGAAGTTCACTGCTCGACTGAGGGACCTTACAGATAAGTGTATGATGTGTGAGGTACAGAGATAAGGTAGTCATTCAAAAATAATGTTTAACACTATTATCGCACACAGAGTGAGTCCATGCAACTTATTATATTACTTGTTAAGCACATTTTTACCCCTGAACTTGCCATAACAAAGAGGTTGAGGTTTTCATTTATAATACATTTGTAAAAATAAAAAAATTAAAAAAAATATTTCACTTTGACATTATTGTGTGTAGGCCAGTGACAAAATAAATATCTCTCTCTCTGCCCTAGGGGAGATGGGGTATTGTCTGTGGCCACTCCAGCAGCAGGGGCTTGGGCGAGAGCTGGGCCTGAGCTGGCCTATAGGCCCTTTGTCTCCACACACAGATGGGCCGTAAGAATCCCACACGCCTCGAGGTGGGGGGATGGAGAGTGGAGAAAAATCTCTGTTTGACTCTGGTATAAGATGCAAAACCACACAACCACACACACAAACAGGTAGCCGAGTGGTTAAGGGTGTAATTACTCCAGGGTCAATGTCAATAATGGCTTATCCCTGGTTGTGACCCCACTCTCCGAGGGTGTCTCAGAGGGAGTTGGCATATGCAAAAACACATTTCCAATTCACATGCGTATAATACACATGTGTACATGTGTGAAATAGGACAAAAGCACCCACCTAAAAAATATAGATAGAAACACACACAGAATCAATGCCAATGTGTGTTAAAGAGTTTTGTGGTGCAAGGCTGCCCTCTGTTGGTCTATAATACTATAGACTATTGTAGAAATAAGCATGTCAATGATCAGCAGCCCTTCAAATGTGAGTGCATTAGAAAGATGGGAACACACACAAACAAACTGAGGAAAGAGAGTCTGGCCATTCTCAATGTAGATACTTAGCCACCACTACCCCTTTAATATTCACAGATCTGAAAGAATTGGACAGGTAAAAACAGAGGCTATCCTTTCACATCTGCAAACACTGTAAGGATTTAGTTTAATAAGACGAGTGGCTAGGGACAGAAATGGTACAATGCTTCTGGGGGTCCTTATCTATTGTACAGCAGAGTGTAGCCCAGACTACAGTGTCATGGGCTACACAGCTGTCTGCCTTTGACCTGTGTGTGTGTGCGTTTGTGTGTGTGTGCAGGCAAACACAACTGCAGGGGTTCCAGTATTTTTTCCAGCAACATTGCAAACTGTTTTAGAGACTGAGGGACAGGGTCTGGTAGTGCTCAAGTCCTCCCTGTCAGACTGAGGGACAGGGTCTGGTAGTGCTCCAGTTCTCCCTGTCAGAATAAGCAACAGAGGAATTGGAAACCATTTAAACTCCTGTAGAAGTGGCACTATGGTTATTGTGAGTAACCTAATTTATGTTCCTTTAACTCCGCCTTCTAGTGAGTTTACACAAACTGTAATCTCCTACCATTCTGATAGATTGGAGACTGTCAGAAAATATGATTGTAACGTTAATAATTTGGTTGTTATTCCATTGGTTACCTCGAGGGAGATGCCCCAGGGGCAGAGTGGCCCACGCTCATTGAATATGGCACTTCTAAATGTTAGAACAATCACTAATAAAACCTTTCTCGTGAATGACCTCATTACTGAGCTGAAAGTTGATTGCATGTTTCTCACTGAAACATGACTGTCTTCAGACTGTAGTGTCGCCCTTATTGAAGCAACTTTGGGTCTTTTGAGCATCATGCTATACTGTTTAAATGGCAGCCATCAGTGCTGGCCATAACCCTGTACAGGCCACCAAAGCACTGCCCCACTTTCTTTACTGATTTCTCAGAACTATTGTCTATTATCCTTGAGAACTATGATAAAATCATTGTGTTGGGCGATTTTAATATTCATGTTGACAAAGACTGACTCCAAGGTAATTTAATTTATTAACGCATAACCGCGGCCATACTCTGGACCTGGTAATTACCAAGGGGCTTTATATTGACATATCCTCCATTGCTGATGTTGCTTTATCTGATCACCACTATGTGTTTTTTACTAGCTTGTAGACCATAGCACATGGTAATACTGAACACATTATTAAGAAACACTATCTTACCTTTGAAGTTGCTACAGATTGTATTGAGTGTGTGAACAATACTCACTCACATATTATGCCTTCCTCTTGTGATGATTTAGTTGATGCCCTTAATTTGCTATTAAAGTCAACCATTGATACCATAGCTCTAGTAAGGTTTAAAAAAGCCACATCCAAACAGAGAACCTCTTGGACGAGTGAGGAAACGAATCAATTCAAGAGAAATTGCAGAAAGGGAGAGCGGAAGTGGAGAAAGTCAAAGTTGCAGGTGCATTATGATATTCTGAGAGAGCAACTTGGCATATATAAGGCAATTAGAAATGCCAGATGGGCTCATTTTCTAACTTTCTCACTAATAATCAGAATCATTCGAGAGTGCTCTTCTCGACCATTGATGGCCTGATAAATCCTAAATGTGAATTTTCCTCCACATCTAAATGTGATAAGTTAGCAGTAAATTTCAGAGATAAGATAATACACATTAGGCTGGGTATCAGTCAAGAAAGACCTGATGAGAAGTTTGATGATATGTGCCCTAGCCTAACACGCAAAAGCACTTTGGATTTATTTTCCCTGGTTGACACAGCCATGCTCAGGAATATGATATCACAAATTAAGCCTTCTACCTTCCTTCTCGATCCTATACCCACCACCTCTTTCAAAACAGTTTTTAATTGCATATCTGAAGAAGTGCAAGCTATTGTTAACCACTCCCTGTTCACAGTCACAGGGCCACAGTGTCTCCTGACCCCTCCTGTCTCAGCCTCCAGTATTTATGCTGCAATAGTTTATGTTTTAACCAGGGTAAGGCTACCGGAAACATGACTGAATACAAACAGTGCAGCTATTCCCTCCGCAAGGCAATCAAACAAGCTAAGCGTCAATATAGAGACAAAGTAGAGTCACAATTCAACGGCTCAGACACAAGAGGAATGTGGCAGGGTCTACAGTCAATCACGGACTACAAAAAGAAAACCATCCCCGTCGCGGACCATGACGTCCTGCTCCCAGACAAACTAAACAACTTCTTTGCTCGCTTTGAGGACAATACAGTGCCACCGACACGGCCCGCTACCAAAACCTGCGGGCTCACCTTCACCGCAGCCAATGTGAGAAAAACATTTCAATGTGTTAACCCTCGCAAGGCTGCCGGCCCAGATGGCATCCCTGGCCGTGTCCTCAGAGCATGCGCAGACCAGCTGGCTGGTGTGTTTACGGACATATTCAATCAGTCCCTATCCCAGTCTGCTGTTCCCACCATTGTTCCTGTTCCCAAGAAAGCTAAGGTGACTGAGCTAAATGACTATCGCCCCGTAGCACTCACTTCCGTCATCATGAAGTGCTTTGAGAGATTAGTCAAGGATCATATCACCTCCATCCTGCCAGACACCCTGGACCCACTCCAATTTGCTTACCGTCCCAATTGGGCCACAGACGACGCAATCGCAATCACACTGCATACTGCCCTAACCCATCTGGACAAGAGGAATACTTATGTAAGAATGCTGTTCATCGACTACAGCTCAGCATTTAACACCATAGTTCCCTCCAAGCTCGTCATTAAGCTCGAGACCCTGGGTCTCGACCCAGCCCTGTGCAACTGGGTCCTGGACTTCCTGACGGGCCGGTCCCAGGTGGTGAGGGTAGGAAACAACATCTCCACCCCGCTGATCCTCAACACTGGGGCCCCACAAGGGTGCGTTCTCAGCCCTCTCCTGTACTCCCTGTTTACCCATGACTGCGTGGCCAAGCACGCATCCAACTCAATCATCAAGTTTGCTGACGACACTACAGTGGTAGGCTTGATTACCAACAACGACGAGACGGCCTACAGAGAGGAGGAGAGGGCCCTCGGAGTGTGGTGTCAGGAAAATAACCTCTCACTCAATGTCAGCAAAACAAAGCAGATGATCGTGGACTTCAGGAAACAGGAGAGGGAGCACCCCCCTATCCACATCGAGGGGACAGTAGTGGAGAAGGTGGAAAGTTTTAAGTTCCTCGGCATACATCACGGACAAACTGAATTGGTCCACCCACACAGACAGCGTGGTGAAGAAGGCGCAACAGCGCCTCTTCAACCTCAGGAGGCTGAAGAAATTCGGCTTGTCACCAAAATCACTCACAAACTTTTACAGATGCACAATCGAGAGCATCCTGTCGGGCTGTATCACCGCCTGGTACGGCAACTGCTCCGCCCACAACCGTAAGGCTCTCCAGAGGGTAGTGAGGACTGCACAGCGCATCACCGGGTAAACTACCTGCCCTCCAGGACACCTACACCACCCGATGTCACAGAAAGGCCAAAAAGATCATCAAGGACAACAACCACCCGAGCCACTGCCTGTTCACCCCGCTATCATCCAGAAGGCGAGGTCAGTACAGGTGCATCAAAGCTGGGACCGAGAGACTGAAAAACAGCTTCTACCTCAAGGCCATCAGACTGTTAAACAGCCATCACTAACATTGAGTGGCTGCTGCCAACATACTGACTTAAATCTCTAGCCACTTTAAACATAGGAATTGGATGTAACAAATGTATCACTAGCCACTTTAAACAATTTTGTATATAATGTTTACGTATCCGACATACTCATATCAAATGTATACATTGTACTCTAAACCATCTACTGTATCTTGCCTATGCTGCTCGCCATCGACCCAAATCTCTAGCCACTTTAATAATTATAATTGGATGAAATAAGGTATCACTAGCCACTTTAAACAATGCCATTTATATAATGTTTACATATCCTACATTACTCATCTCATATATATGTGTATATACTGTACTCCATACCATCTACTGAATCTTGCCTATGCCGGTCAGCCATCGCTCATCCATATATTTATATGTACATACTCGTATTCATTCCTTTACTCTTGTGTGTATAAGGTAGTTGTTGTGAATTTGTTAGATTACTTGTTAGATACTACTGCATGGTTGGAACTAGAAGCACAAGCATTTCGCTACACTTGCATTAACATCTGCTAACCATGTGTATGTGACAAATACAATTTGATTTGATTTGATTTGATGTGTCGGGGGGCTAGGGTCAGTCTGTTATATCTGAAATATTTATCCTGTCTTATCCGGTGTCCTGTGTGAATTTAAGTATGCTCCCTCTAATTCTCTCTCTCTTTTTCTCTCTCTCTTCTCTCGGAGGACCTGAGCCCTAGGACCTGGCCTGATGACTCCTTGCTGTCCCCAGTCCACCTCGTCATACTGCTGCTCCAGGTTCAACAGTTCTGCCTGCGGCTATGGAACCCTGACCTGTTCACTGGACGTGCTACCTTGTCCCGGACCTGCTGTTTTGGACTCTCTCTCTACTGCACCTGCTGTCTCTAACTATGAATGATCGGCTATGAAAAGCCAACTGACATTTATTCCTGAGGTCCTGACCTGTTGCACCCTCCACAACCACTGTGATTATTATTATCTGACCCTGCTGGTCATCTATGAACGTTTGAACATCTTGGCCATGTTCTGTTATAATCTCCACCCGGCACAGCCAGGAGAGGACCATCCCTCAGAGCCTGGTTCCTCTCTAGGTTTCTTCCTAGGTTCTGGCCTTTCTAGGGAGTTTTTCCTTGCTGTTTGGGGTTTTAGGCTGGGTTTCTGTACAGCACTTTGTGACATCGGCTGATGTAAATGATGATTGATTGACTTTCCCCCCTGCACTAAAAACTGCTATGGTGAAAACCCTTCTGAAGAAAAGTATTCTATATTATTCAGCTCTTAGCAATTTTCGGCCAATCTCCCACTTTCCATTCTTAAGTAAAATTCTGGAGAAATTGTTTTTCAAACAACTAAATGACAGCCTTAGTTAAAGTGATAAATTATCTTAGAGCCAACACAACTTTACATTTCTGTGTCACCAGAGGATTTTAGCTCCACGGATAAATTGTTAGACTGTGTTATTGATTTAAATACTTGCATGGCTCACAACTTCCTCCAGCTAAATCAAGACAAGACCGAGGTAGTTATAGTTAGCACAGAGAAAAAATATTGTCGCACATTTTAATTCACGGGCAATAATGATAAAACACTAGGTAAAAAACCTAAGTGTCATTTTAGATTCTGAACTCAATTTAGAATCACACATTTGGAATGTGACCAAAATAGCTTTTTACCACTTGAGGAACATTGCCAAGGTGTGGCCGTTTCTCTCTCGGGCTGATACAGAGAGGCTCATCCATGCTTTTATTACAACCAGGCTTAACTACTGTAATGATCTGTCTGGTCTACCCAAGAAAGCCATTGGTCAACTGCAAAACATACAGAATGCTGCAGCATGGGTACTGAACAAGACCAGACAGAGAGCACACATTACACTGGTTTTAAGGTCTCTGCACTGGCTGCCTGTGAGTTTGAGTTAATTTTAAGATTATTCTATTGGTTTTTAAATCAATCCACGTTTGCGCACCGAAATACATGTCAGACATGCTTTTAAGTTATGTACCCAGTAGGCCCCCTCAGGTCCGCTGGCAAGGGCCTTTTAACTATCCCAAAGGCATGGAGAGGCAACCTTTAGTTATTTTGCCCCCAGCCTCTGGAATAGCCTGCCAGAGAACCTTAGAACACACTTTTGTAGCTTGGTTTTCCTTAGGGTGCTTTTAGTCATTCAGTTTTTGTTATTCTTTAGTTTTTTATCCTCTTATGTTTGTTGTGTAGTAAGTATATAAGTTTTTATTTTCCTAGTTTTTCCTGTGAAGCACGTTATGTTGCATGCCATGTCTGAAATGTGCTGTATAAATACAGCTTGATTTGATTTATAATTCTACAGAGAAAAAAGAAGCCAACCATTTTGAATGGTAAAAAATACAAATCTCATTAATGCATGAATTGCTAATTAATTTATTTATTAATGCCCCCTATTATACACACCTCTCATTTCCTCTATCTCCCCCCAGAATCCATTCACTGTCTGTCCACCACTGAGCCAGCAGATCCAACCCACTTGCTTACAATTGCACTAGGGTCGGACAGGCTTCCTGTGTAGATTAAGACACCACAGAGCCGGCGCGAGATATGGCTCTGAAAATGTACCTCAATCCAGGGATGATGTGCCCTCGACTACTAGTTTTTAAATAAACTGCTGTTTTCGTCCTCATGCTAGCTAGCAGTAGCCACAGCAGCCATTATGGAATGGCATGTTGCGTTGAACAACAAAGGAGCTGATTGGCTGACGCTGCCATTCTAAAACGCTACCAAGCTTAAGGACACAGAGTGTCCAATATATTGACCAGATACTCTAGTGGCTGCTCTAACAAGGAAAATAAATGTCTTCAAAAATGGAAGGCAGTCAGGAGAAGGCAAGATCAGGTAGGACCAATCTTGCCAATGAGAGGTGTGAATAACAGGCACAACGGTTTCCACCAGCAAAGTCAAAATTGGCTAAATCGTAAAACATGTATGAAAACAAACTTTTGGTTTTAATTGAAGGTTAGGGTTAGGCATAAGGTTAGCAGTGTGGTGAAGGTTAGGTTTAAAATAAAATCAAGATGATAAATTGTAGAAATAGGCTGGGTTTGTGGCTGTGGTAATTAGTGATGACAGGCACAACTCCGTTATAAAGTGTTTTACCGGGATGTCACATGTCCTATTTATATCAGTACAGTCGTAACAACCTAATAAATACGAAACTTCGATTTTATCAAATAAGCCACAAGTAGTAAATAAGCAATTACATTTTTTGTTAACCAAATTTAACTCTCATTAACCTCAATACAAAAACTATTTGCTTGGTGAGCGAAAAAAAATACTAAAAACAACACCGCTGGAGAAGACAGACTTTGGTCCCAGTTATCCCTCTCGCTTTGCCTCTTCCTCTCTGATAAGGATGAAAACAGCAGTTTACATCCTACCCATGCTAGATTACGGAGACATAATTTATAGATCAGCAGGTAAGGGTGCTCTCGAGCAGCTAGATGTTCTTTACCATTCGGCCATCAGATTTGCCACCAATGCTCCTTATAGGACACATCACTGCACTCTATACTCTTCTGTAAACTGGTCATCTCTGTATACCCGTCACAAGGCACACTGGTTGATGCTTATTTATAAAACCCTCTACCCTCTTAGGCCTCACTCCCCCCTATCTGAGATATCTACTGCAGCCCTCATCCTCCACACACAACACCCGTTCTGCCAGTCACATTCTGTTAAAGGTCCCCAAAGCACACACGTCCCTGGGTCGCTCGTCTTTTCAGTTCACTGCAGCTAGCGACTGGAACGAGCTGCAACAAACACTCAAACTGGACAGTTTTATCTCAATCTCTTCATTCAAAGACTCAATCATGGACACTCTTACTGACAGTTGTGGCTGATTTGCGTGACGTCTTGTTGTCTCTACCTTCTTGCCCTTTGTGCTGTTGTCTGTGCCCAATAATGTTTGTTCCATGTTTTGTGCTGCTACCATGTTGTTGTCATATGCTGCTGCCTTGCTACGTTGTTGTCTTAGGTCTCTCTTTATGTAGTGTTGTCTCTCTTGTCGTGATGTGTGTTTTGTCCTATATTTATATATTATATATTTATTTATTTATTTTTAATCCCAGCCCCCGTCCCTGCAGGTCTTTTGCCTTTTGGTAGGCCGTCAATGTAAATAAGAATTTGTTCTTAACTGACTTGACTAGTTAAATAAAGGTTAGATAAATACAAATAAAATAAACGTAAACACTATCAGTAGTTCAAACTTCTCAGTTGGGATAATGGAACAATTCGGAGTACAACACATTTCTCATACCTTGATTGAGGTACGTTTTCCCGAGCAGTTAATCGCTCCAGCTCCGCCTTAATCTACAAAGGAAGACTGTTGGACCTTAGTGCAGCTGAAAGGAATCCTATGGACCCTAATGTAGCTGTAAGCAAGCAAGCGGGTCGGATCTGCTAGCTATCCGCTGGAGAAGCAGCAACACCGCCTCTGGATCAGTTGGATTTGCAGCCTAGGTGTGCCCAGCTGCAAGCATAGCAGGCTGTATTTCACGCCAAAACGCAAGTGAAGGAATGTCGCCACCATAAAAAGGTGAGTTATTAGTGATGCATGTGCGCATTGTAGATATCATGTAGCCAATTAATTTGTGCTTTGCATCGAAACCCGGATCAGAGGGAAGTTCAGTGCCGCGAGTTGAGTACACTTTACATTGACGCGGTTGATATTTCTCACTGCTATGATAAATGGTTGGTTTTCATGTAACATGCTACAATGTAACGCGGTACATTCATGCATGCAGTTATTTGTCACAATGTAGGTAGGCCTAACTGCATAACCTTTGAAATTCGCCGAATCCTCGGTGACATGGGGGCTGGCATGTTATTTATGATCCACTGGAAACCATAAACAGTGCTTGTGACTGTCTGAAACTGTAGCCTACCCGGTGTAGCAGATATTCGGCCCGTGTTATAGCTTTCTTGGGTCGTTAACCGTGGTCATTATATCTCAAGAGTCGTATATTTTCATTGAACTCTTGGGTGGATCGATCGGATGCGGGTTCATTGAGTTAGATTCACCGTTCATCACTACTGACTATTGGTAGTGGTAGTAGTATTGTACATCTGGAAGAGCCTGCTATAGTCTCTTTTGAAGGAGGTGTATTTACACCAGGGTTCCCCAACTGTCGGCCCGTGGTTTTATTTAGCCCCCCAAGTTGTCTGAGGAACAATTGTTGTTGTTATATTTTTGTTGGACATAAAACACTAAAAACACCAGGAAAGCAGCTCCAAGTGATTTACATTTTGGAAATCTGTATCAAATCAAGTATTCCCACGCATAATAGAGAGACAGGTGATCGTATACAAACGTAAGCAAGGTTGGAAAATGATTATGTTTTAGTCAAATACGACATATGTTTGGGCTTCTTGCGGTCAATTTGCAGTCTACAGATTATTTTATGTTCCGGCCCCCTGACCGATGCTCAAGAAAAAATCGTCCCGCGGGCTGAATCTAGTTGATGATCACGGTTTACACTATTGTTGGCTAATGCTTATCCACCCTGTATAGCCATGCTGCATACTGAAGGGACCAGTGGAGGCTGCTCAGGAGAGATCGGTTCATAGTAATGGCTGAAACGGAGTATTATGGCTGGAATGGAATGGTATCAAACACATGAATGGTATCAAACACATGACCACGTGTTTGATACCATTCCATTAAAGCCATTCAAGCCATTATTATGAGCCGTCCTGCCCTCAGCAGCCTCCACTGGAAGGGACCTGCCCTTTCCTGTCATTGTTCTCACTGTGACAAACATGCAAGTTTTGTGTCATTATTGAGTTTATTGAATAAGGTTGCTGGAGACCTTATCTCGGCCATATATTTTTCAAGACCCTTATTGCCCACTGCCAATGCAGGAGAGTCTATGGCTGCCTGTCACCTGCCATGCACTCATAATGGATATATCAGTGGATGAGGTAGCCTACTACACTGTGTTCTTTTGAGGGGTATCATTGGGGCCAAGCTCCCTGCCATCCAGGACCTCTATATCAGGTGGTGTCAGAGGAAGGCACAATTTGATTTTAAAATTGTCGAACACTCCAGCCACCCAAGCCATACTTTTCTCCCTGCTACTGTCCGGCAAATGGTACCGGAGCATCCACTCTCAGACGAACAGGCTCCGAGACCGCTTCTACCCCCAATCCATAATATTGCTAAATAGCCAGACTGCTAAATAGTCAATTAATGGGACCTAAACTATATGCACTGACCCTAAGAACAGTCACTAGACTATATATACACATGATTTGCACACTCACACACTACATTAACACTCCCACACAATACCAACACACACACGCAGGAGTTTTTTTTTTTTTCTAGGGAGTTTTAGGGAGTTTTTCCTAACCACTGTGCTTTTACACCTGCATTGCTTGCTGTTTGGGGTTTTAGGCTGGGTTTCTGTACAGCACTCTGTGACATCAGCTGATGTAAGAAGGGCTTTATAAATAAATTTGATTTGATTTACAAACACACACACTCTCACCCATACACTTTTACACTCATAATTTGCTGCTGCTACTCTGTTGTTTTATTTTACTTTTATTATTATCTATATTGAAGCCTAGACACTTTACCCTGCCTTTATGTGCGTATCTACCTCAAATACCGCATACCTCTGCACATTGATCTAATACTGGTACTCCCTGGATATAGCTACATTCTTGTGTATTTTAAATGTTTTAACTGTTACTATATATATATTTTTTAAGCAAGCGTTTCACTGTAAAGTCTACACTAGTTAGGGAAGGAGGATACCTAGTCATTTAACAAAAATGTGTCTTCCGCATTTAACGCAACCCCTCTGAATCAGATGGGTGCAGGGGGCTGCATTAATTGATGTCATCGTCACCCGGGGAGCAGTTGTTGTGGGGGTTAACTGCCTTGCAGAACGGCGTTGAGCAAAGGCATATTCTGAGCCTGTTACCTGTTAAGAAACATCCAGTCAGCCATTCTACCAGACAAGTGTTAGTTCTCAAGCCTTACAAGCCTTCCTTCTCTCATCCTGAATCATGATGCGCTGTACTTGGGCTACTATTTCATTTCGCATGAAGGGGTTTGGAACCACGGAGGTTGGATTGCGTACCAGAAAAGTGTGTCAGCTCGCTTCTCTCTCTTTACATTAGTGGTTCTGGGTGTTTGTGTCCATTATCAACTCTCTTCTCGTGTGTGTGTGTGTGTGTGTGTGTGTGTGTGTGTGTGTGTGTGTAGGACCTGTGTGTGTAGGACCTGTGTGTGTTTGTAGGCTATATATCTTAGTCACAAATGTTCTCCGTCCCGCTTGCTGACCTTGGATGATATCTAAAGTGAATGCAGATTTTTTTGTGTTCTTGAACACACCGGTATGATGATGCATGAGTCATCAAGTATTAATGTATCTTAACCAGCTCAATGAAAATACTTACTTGATGAACACTAGTGTACACACACACACACACACACACACACACACACACACACACACACATAAACTCAGGAAAAAAATAAATGTCCCCTTTTCAGGACCCTGTCTTTCAAAGATAATTTGTAAAAATCCAAATAGCTTCACAGATCTTCATTGTAAAGGGTTTAAACACTGTTTCCCATGCTTGTTCAATGAACCAGAAACAATTAATGAACATACACCTGTGGAACAGTCGTTAAGACACTAACAGCTTACAAACGGTAGGCAATTAAGGTCACAGTTGTGAAAACTTAGGACACTAAAGAGGCCTTTCTAGTGAAAAACACCCAGGGCCCCTGCTCATCTGCGTGAACATGCCTTAGGCATGCTGCAAGGAGGCATGAGGACTGCAGATGTGGCCAGGGCAATAAATTGCAATGTCCATACTGTGAGACGCATAAGACAGCGCTACAGGGAGACTAGACGGACAGCTGATCGCCATCGCAGTGGCAGACCATGTGTAACAACACCGGAACAGGATCGGTACATCCAAACATCACACCTGCGGGACAGGTACAGGATGGCAACAACAACTGCCTGAGTTACACCAGAAACGCACAATCCCTCCATCCATGCTCAGACTGTCCGCAATAGGCTGAGAGAGGCTGGACTGAGGGCTTGTAGGCCTATTGTAAGGCAGGTCCTCACCAGACATCACCGGCAACAGCGTCGCCTATGGGCACAAACCCACCGTCGCTGGACCAGTCAGGACTGGAAATAAGTGCTCTTCACTGACGAGTCGCGGTTTTGTCTCACCAGGGGTGATGGTCAAATTCGCGTTTATCATCGAAGGAATGAGCGTTTCACCGAGACCTGTACTCTGGAGTGGATCAATTTGGAGGTGGAGGGTCCGTCATGGTCTGGGGCGGTGTGTCACAGCATCATCGGACTGAGCTTGTTGTCATTGCAGGTAATCTCAATGCTGTGCGTTACAGGGAAGACATCCTCCTCCCTCATTTGGTACCCTTCCTGCAGCTCATCCTGACATGACTTTCCAGCATGACAATGCCACCAGCCATACTGCTCGTTCTGTGTGTGATTTCCTGCAGGACAGGAATGTCAGTGTTCTGCCATGGCCAGCGAAGAGCCCCGATCTCAATCCCATTGAGGTCTGGGACCTGTTGGATTGGAGGGTGAGGGCTAGGGCCATTTCCTACAGAAATGTCTGGGAACTTGCAGGTGCCTTGGTGGAAGAGTGGGGTAACATCTCACAGCAAGAACTGGCAAATCTGGTGCAGTCCATGAGGAGGAGATGCACTGCAGTACTTAACTTCTTAGGGAGCGGCTGCATAGGTGATGGTTTTGGAGAGTCTGGCGTGCCCAAAGTAAAATGCATGCCACTCAGGCCCAGAAAATAGGATATGCACATAATTAATACTATTGGATAGGAAACACTGAAGTTTCTAAGAGTGTTAAAATAATGTATGTGAGTATAACAGAACTGATTATAGCAGGCGAAAACCTGAGGAAAATCCATCTGGATTTGCATTTTATTTTGTAAATGAGCATCTTCTCCATTGTGCCTATTGCATACAACTTTATGTAGGACTGAGACTGCAGTACCTATGGCTTCCACTAGATGTCAACAGTCTATAAACAAAGTCTGGGAATTCTAGGAGTGACCAGAACAGATAGGAACAGGAAATTGTCAGGCGACCACTTTTGTAAACAAGGTTTGACGCGCGAGAGATTGTGAACGCGCACCACTTTTTCCTTTCCTATCGTTCACGTTATCGTCCGGTTGAACTATTACAGCAAATATACCCAAAAGGATACCTAAGGATACATTAAAAAGGATGTTTGATTTGTTTGTAGAAAGTGTATAGGTATAATTTTGAATGTGTTCTCTTCATGGTTCAATGGGCGACTCCGGTGGATTTTATGATCATAACGCGCCAACCAAACTGAGATTTATGGATATAATAAATGACGTTTTCTAACGAAAGAAGCATGGATTGTCTTCGTTGGACACTTGGGAAGCCCTCAGCAGAAGTTCATCAAAGGTAAGCGATTTTATATTAGCGATTTTATGCGTTCTGTGAGACCCGTGTTGGGTTATGGATTTATGCTAATGCATAAATATTAGAGGTGCTACCCTCAAACAATCAAATGTTGTGCTTTCACTGTAAAGCCTTTTTGAAATCTGACCGCTGTGATATTGCCAAGAATCAGAGCTTTTGATGACTATGCAACACTTGTATATTGATGAATGTTTAATAATTCAACTTTTGGATTTTGAATTTGGCGCCTTACATTTCACCGGGTAGTGTCGGGAGTGGGGCACTAGCTTAAGTAGTTAATGCAGCTGGTGGCCACACCAGATACTGACTTTTATTTTATTTCACATTATTTAACCAGGTAAGCCATTTGAGAACAAGTTCTCATTTACAACTGCGACCTGGCCAAGATAAAGAAAAGCAGTGCGACAAAAACAACACAGTGTTACACATGGGATAAGCAATCGTACAGTCAATAACACAATAGAAAAATCTGTATACAGTGTGTGCAAATGAGCTAAGGCAATAAATAGGCCAATAGTGGCAAAGTAATTACAATTTAGCAATTTACACTGGAGTGATATATGTGCAGATGGAAATACTGGTATGCAAAAGAGCAGAAAAACAAATATGGGGATGAGGTAGGTAGTTGGTTGGATGGGATATTTACAGACTGGCTGTGTACAGCTGCAGCGATCGGTAAGCTGCTCTGACAGCTGACGCTTAAAGTTAGTGAGGGAGATATAAGTCTCCAACTTCAGTGATTTTCTTTTTGCAATTCGTTCCAGTCATTGGCAGCAGAGAACTGGAAGGAAAGGCGGGCAAAGTAGGTGTTTGCTTTGGGGATGACCAGTGAAATATACCTGCTGGAGCGGGTGGGTGTTGCTATGGTGACCATTGAGCTGAGATAAGGCAGAGCTTTACCCAGCAAAGACTTTTATAGATGACCTGGAGCCAGTGGGTTTGTCAATGAATATGTAGAGAGGAACAGCCAACGAGAGCATACAGGTCGCAGTCGTGGGTAGTATATGGGGCTTTGGTGACAAAATGGATGGCACTGTGATAGACTGCATCCAATTTGCTGAGTAGAGTGTTGGAGGCTATTTTGTAAGTGACATTGCCGAAGTCAAGGATCTGTAGGATAGTCAGTTTCACGAGGGTATCTTTGGCAGCATGAGTGAAGGATGCTTTGTTGCAAAATAGGAAGCCGATTACAGATTTAATTTTGGATTGGAGATGCTTAATGTAAGTCTGGAAGGAGAGTTTACAGTCTAGCCAGACACCTAGGTAATTATAGTTGTCCACATATTCTAAGTCAGAACCGTCCAGAGTAGTGATTCTAGTCGGGCGGGCGGGTGCGGGCAAAGATCGGTTGAAGAATATGCATTTTGTTTTTACTAGCATTTAAGAGCATTTGGAGGCCACGGAAGGTGTGTTGTATGGCGTTGAAGCTCATTTGGAGGTTTGTTAACACAGTGTCCAAAGATGGGCCAGATGTATACAGAATGGTGCCGTCTGTGTAGAGGTGGATCAAAGAATCACCCGCAGCAAGAGCGACATAATTGATATACAGAGAGAAGAGTCGGCCCGATAATTGAACCCTGTGGCACCCCCATAGAGACTGCCAGAGGTCCGGACAACAGGGCCTCCGATTTGACACACTGAACTCTGTCTGAGAAGTAGTTGGTGAACCAGGCGAGGCAGTCATTTCAGAAACCAAGGCTGTTGAGTCTGCCGATAAGAATACGGTGATTGACAGAGTCAAAAGCCTTGGCCAGGTCGATGAAGACTGCTGCACAGTACTGTCTTTTATCGGCGGTTATGATATCATTTAGGACCTTGAGCATGGCTGAGGTGCACCCGTGACCAGCTCGGAAACCAGATTGCATAGCGGAGAAGGTACGGTGAGATTCTAAATGGTCGGTGATCTGTTCGTGCACTTGTCTTTCGAAGACTTTATAAAGGCAGGGCAGGATGGATATAGGTCTGTAACAGTTTGGGTCTAGAGTGTCATCCCCTTTGAAGAGGGGGATGACCGTGGCCGCTTTACAATCTTTAGGAATCTGACGATATGAAAGAGAAGTTGAACAGACTAGTAATAGGGGTTACAACAATGGCGGCGGATGATTTTAGGAAGAGGGTCCAGATTGTCTAGCCCAGCTGATTTGTAGGGATCCAGATTTTGCTGCTCTTTCAGAACATCAGCTATCTGGATTTGGGTGAAGGAGAGCAGGGGGGGCTTGGGCCAGTTGCTGCGGGGGGTGCAGAGCTGTTGGCCGGATTTGGGGTAGCCAGGTGGAAAGCATGGTCAGCCGTAGAGAGATGCTTATTGAAATTCTCAATTATTGTGGATTTATCAGTGGTGACGGTGTTTCCTAGTCTCAGTGCAGTGGGCATCTGGGAGGAGGTACTCTTATTCTCCATGGACTTTACAGTGTCCCAAAACTTTTTGGAATTAGTGCTACAGGGTGCAAATTTTGCTTTCCTAGCCTTTGCTTTCCTAACTGACTGTGTGTATTGGTTCCTGACTTCCCTGAAAAGTCACATATCGCTGGGACTATTCGAAGCTAGTGCAGTACGCCACAGGGTGTTTTTGTGCTGGTCAACGGCAGTCAAGTCTGGAGTGAACCAAGGGCTATATCTGTTCTTAGTTCTACATTTTTTGAAAGGGGCATGCTTATTTAAGATGGTGAGGAAAGCACTTTTGAAGAACAGCCAGGCATCCTCTACTGACGGGATGAGGTCACTATCCTTCCAGGTTACCCGGGCCAGGTCGATTAGAAAGGCCTACTCGCAGAAGTGTTTTAGGGAGCGTTTGACAGTGATGAGGGGTGGTCGTTTGACCATTGACCCATAGTGGACGCAGGCAATGAGGCAATGATCGCTGAGATCCTGGTTGAAAACAGCAGAGGTGTATTTAGAGGGCAAGTTGGTCAGGATGATATCTATGAGGGTGCCCATGTTTATGGATTTGGGGATGTAAACGGTAGGTTCCTTGATAATATTTGTGAGATTGAGGGCATCTAGCTTATATTGTAGGACGGCCGGGGTGTTAAGCATATCCCAATTTAGATCACCTAGCAGTACGAACTCTGACGAAGGATGGGTGGCAATCAATTCACATATGGTGTCCAGGGCACAGCTGGGAGCTGAGGGGGGTCTATAACAAGCGGCAACAGTGAGGGACTTATTTCTGGAGAGATGGATCTTTAAAAGTAGAAGCTTGAACTGTTTTGGCATTGACCTGGATAGTATGACAGAACTCTGCAGGCTATTGCTACAGTAGATTGCAATTCCGCCCCCTTTAGCAGTTCTGTCTTGACAGAAAATGTTGTAATTGGGGATGGAAATTTCAGAATTTTTCTAAGCCAGGATTCAGACACGGCTAGGACATCAGGGTTGGCGGAGTGTGCTAAAGCAGTGAATAAAGCAAACTCAGGGAGGGGGCTTCAGATGTTAACATGCATGAACCCAAGGCTTTTACGGGTTGCAAAAGTCAACAACAGAGAGCGCCTGGGGACACACAGGGCCTGGGTTAACCTCTACATCACCAGAGGAACAAAGGAGGAGTAGGAGGAAGGTATGGCTAAAGGCTATAAGAACTGGTTGTCTAGTGCTTTGGAAACAGAGAATAAAAGGAGCAGATTTCTGGGCGTGGTAGGATAGATTCAGGTTATAGTGTACAGACAAGGGTATGGTAGGGTGCGAGTACAGTGGGGGTAAACCAGGCATTGAATGACGATGAGAGAGGTTGCATCTCTGGAGGCGCCAGTTAAGCTAGGTGCGGTCTCCGTATGTGTGGGGGGTTGGACAAGGGGGCTATCTGAGGCATGTTGAGCAGGACTAGGGGCTCTGCAGTAAAATAAAACAATGAGAGCTGCCCTAAACAACAGTATACAGGGCATATTGACATTAGAGAAAGCCATAAACCAATCACAGGTGTTGATTGGGAGAGCTAAGAAAACAACGGGTGAGACAACAACGGGTAAATGGCGATGAATGGGCAGAGAGGGTCAGTTAGCTACACACAGGGCCTGAGTTTGAGGCTGGGGCAGACAGATAAACAAAATGAAGTACCATGTTAATGAACAGCCCAGCAGGCATCAGCTGTGTAGCCGAGTGATCATAGGGTCCAATGAGCAGCAATAGATGAAACAGGGAGCCGTTTGGTAGTCCATTACTACGCTTGGCGAGCAGGAGACACAGGGTTCAGGAAGCTAGTGGGCCGGGGCTAGCAGATGGATCATCAACATCCACGACGCAGAGGTCGGTTGAGAGCACATCTGCATAATTACGTCAGTAGACCAGCAGACCAGTCGTGGTGGATCGGCGGGGCTCCGTGTCGATAAAGCGTCCAGGCCAATTGGCAAGAGGTATTGTAGTTGATGTACTTCGTTTGCTAGCCGGGAGATGGGCCTTTCTTGAGGCTAGCTGGTGCATGCTTCTGGACAAGGGCTTTAGCCACAATAGCCACTCAGTAGCAACTAGCTAGCTGCGAAGATCCGGTGTAATGGTCCAGAGCTTGCGGCAGGAATCCAGTGATGTAGTGGAAAAAAGCAGTCCGATATGCTCAGTGCTGATATCGCGCTGTGCAGACTGGCAGGTATTATCCGGGCTGTCCAGGCAAAAGCGTCTGGAGTCCAAGCTAAAGGTAAAGACCGATAGCAGAGGCTAACAGTGACTAAATAGCTAGTAGCTAATTAGCTGGCTAGCTTCTGATGGAGGCTCCAGTTATAAGGTAAAACAAATAGCAGATCTGTACCACATTGGGTGAGGTGGGTTGCAGGAAGGTATATTTAATTCGAAAATGGAAAAAAGAGATTTAAATGTATACAAAAAAACTAAAAATACAATATTTACGAAAACAAACACGTCTTATAGCTGTGCCATTTTGGAATGTGCCATCTGTTACTTTTGATTTTGACCCCCCCTTTGTTCAGGGACACATTATTTCATTTCTGTTAGTCACATGTCTGTGGAACTGGTTTCGTTTATGCCTTAGTTGTTGAATCTTGTGATGTTCATACAAATATTTACAAATGTTAAGTTTGCTGAAAATTAACGTAGTTGACAGTGAAATGATGTTTCTTTTTTTGCTGATACATTACATTTAACCATATGTATCCTGAGCTGTATATGTTTCAAAGGTTATGTTCTACACTTCTGGCTTCATTTGACTCTCACTGTTAACCCACACTGTCAGACATGTCTGGCTTCATGGTGTGAACTCTTTCTGGGTCCCCACACTGCCCAAAGTCCCCCGTGTGTGTGTGTGTGTGTGTGTGTGTGTTTGTACACTGCAGTATTGTTAGTCAACAGCTGTTATAGGCTTATCTATAGTCCATTGCCAGATTGCTCTCTCTATAAATAGCCATGCTAAGGTTCTCTGTCACCATTTACTTAATTTCCAACATACTTAAACCTCATCACGTGCTTGCATGTATGTGTATGTCTTCCTGTGTTCCTATATCTGCCTTAGAGTTTATGTGTGTTATTTGTTGTTTATTACTAAGTGTGTTTTTGTGTTTGTCTTCTTTCATCTACCTTGTTTGTTGTACATGTGAATATAGTACATATGTTTGTGTTTAGGATGGGGTGGTGGGTATAGGCATATGTTTGACTGCTAAACAAACAAACAAACACATGCTAAATGCCTGGCACTTTGCCACCATCAGGGCAGGGCATTCAGAGAGAGAGGGGAGGAGGCTAATAGGGGTGGGGGGGGCACAGTGTGGATGCCATGGTAACCAGGGATCCATGCAGGCTAGGTTAATGTGTGCCACACAAGATGGTGCCATGCTGGCAGGCTGCATACAGCTGAATGTGTTGGCATCTCTGATCACACTCCCTTCCCCTCTACCCTGTCTATGGGCCAAATTATTGTACAACTGGGGCAAATGAGTACAAAGAGATAGAGATATATATATATTATATACAAACAAACAAACACATTTTTAAGTCCACACAGGCACGCACACATATATCACATCATTCCCTGGCATTGTAACTGATGACATAAGATGAGAGTGATCTGTAGGGAAAGGTTAATGAGTGACCTAACTATGGCTGTTACGGTGACCGTAATACCGCCACTCCGGAGGTCACAAGTCGTGACGGCAGTCAATTCCACGTGACCGTTTAGTCACGGTAATTAGACTTCTCCAAGCTATGATGCTGCTGATGGTCATTAGTAGCCTACCAAACTTGCTTAACTTCTTGGGGAGCAGCAAGGTGATTTGGGGCGCTAGCGCCCCACTCCCGACACTACCAGGCGAAATGCAAGGCAAAATTGCAAAGTTTTAGACTGATCCAATGAACCATTGCATTTATGTTCAAAATGTTGTATCAAGATTGCCCAAATGTGCCTAATTTTGTTTATTAACTTCTTAGGGAGCGGTGGGGCGTTAGCAAGGCACCAAATTCAAAATCCAAAAGTTGAATTATTAAAAATGCACCAATATACAAGTGTTTCATACTCATCAAAAGCTCTGCTTCTTGGCAATATCACAGCGTTGTCGGATTTCAAAAAGGCTTTACGGCGAAAGCACTACATTTGATTGTTTGAGGGTAGCACCTTCAATATTTTCCATAACCATGAAATCTTTAGCCAGCGCGGTCGATAGAAAATGCATTTCACAGGGAAAACCTGTGCCTTACCTTTTGTAGAACTTCTGCAGAGGACTTCCTAAGTGTCCAACGAAGACAATCCATGGGTATTTGGTTAGAAAAGGTAATTTATTATATCCTTAAATCTCCGCTTTGGTTGGCACCTTGTGTTCAGAAAATCCAATGTGAAGAGAACGTTCATTTAAACCTATAAACTTTCCCTCAACAAAACAAAAACCAATTAAAATGCATCCTTAGCTTATCTTTTATGAATAAAAGTGATAATCTTTCACTTGGATGGTCACCTAAACGTTATATAAGTCAAATAAAGTGGACCGCTCAGCCAAACGTGCACCCAAAAACATGCAACTGAAAAATAGCTCCCCTGACTAAAACCTCTACCGATTGAACACAATGGTTCCGATTGCCTTTAAACTTTACCTATACACTGCTGACATCCAGTGGAAGCAATAGGTACTACATTCAGTGTCCTGGTATAAATACTTTTCAATAGGCAGTCTCTCTAAGTGAGCCATAAGCCACCAGAATGACATTTCCGGATGGAAAATTCTCTGATTTTTGCCTGCCAAATGAGTTCTATTACACTCACAGACAAAATGTTAACACTTTTGGAAACCTCAGTGTTTCTTATCCAATAGTACTAATTATGTGCATATCCTATTTTCTGAGCCTGAGTGGTACCATTTGAAAGGAAACACTTTGACGTTTGTGGAAATGTGAAAGGAATGTAGGAGAATATAACACATTAGATCTGGTAAAAGATAATACATCATCTTTGAAATGCAAGAGAAAGGCCATAATGTATTATTCCAGACCAGGTGCAATTTGTTTTAGATTTTGGCCACGAGATGGCATCAGTGCATGTGCAAAGTTTTAGACTGATCCAATGAACCATTGCATTTATGTTCAAAATGTTGTATCAAGATTGCCCAAATGTGCCTAATTTTGTTTATTAACTTCTTAGGGAGCGGTGGGGCGTTAGCAAGGCACCAAATTCAAAATCCAAAAGTTGAATTATTAAACATGCATCAATATACAAGTGTTGCATAGTCATCAAAAGCTCTGCTTCTTGGCAATATCACAGCGTTGTCAGATTTCAAAGAGGCTTTACGGCGAAAGCACTACATTTGATTGTTTGAGGGTAGCACCTTCAATATTTTTCCCATTACCATAAATTCATAAGCCATCACGGTTCACACATAACACATTTCACAGCGAAAACAAATCAATTACCTTTTGAAGAACTTCTGCTGAGGGCTTCCCAAGTGTCCAACGAAGACAATCCATGGTTCTTTTGTTAGAAAAAGTAACGTCTTTTATCCATAAATCTCCGTTTGGTTGGCGCGTTATAATGAGAAAATACAGCCTCCACTCGTCCATTGAAACGTGAAGAGAACTCGTTCAACTTATACCTATAAACTTGTCCAAGAACAATCAAACATAATTGTAAATGTATCCTTAGGAACACTTTTATGTGTATATATAGTATAATATTTCAACCGGAATATAAACTGGGCGATAAAAAAAGGAAAAAAACCACAGAGCGCGCCAGCCGGGAACGCGCATTTTCTTTTATTGACATCTGTGTGGCCACTTCCTTATTTGTCTTCTTCTACAATCTAAAAGCAGCTAAAAAGAATCAAAACACTTTCTCGAGACTGTTGACATCCAGAGGAAGCAATAGGTACGGCATTCATATGCCCTTATAGGTGCATTTTCATAAGGGAGGGGTTCCAAATGAGGCAATGTGTCAAAACAACTTTTTCCAGGACAGAAATTCCTCGGGTTTTTGCCTGCCATATCCGTTCTGTTATACTCACAGACAAAATGTTAACACTTTTAGAAACTTCGGAGTGTTTCCTATCCAATGGTACTAAATATGTGCATATCCTATTTTCTGGGCCTGAATGGGAGGCATTTTACTTTGGGCACGCCAGGCTCTCAAAAAACCGTCACCTTGTGCGCTGCTCCCAAAGAAGTTAATAACTTTGCACTCCTCAACAATAGCATGGTATTCTTTCATTGTAATGGCTACTGTAAATTGGACAGTGCAGTTAGATTAACCTGTTACGGATCCAATCCCGTGAACGGGATCGATTTTGACAACATCCGGTGAAATGCAGAGCGCCAAATTCAAATTACAAAAATACTCATTTGAAACATTCATGAAAATACAAATGCTGCACGCCCTTCAAAAGCTTAGACTCTTGTTAATCTAACAGCATTTTCAAAAAGGCTTTACGGCGAAAGCAGAACATTTGATTGTCTGAGGACAGCGCCCCACTCAAACTCAATTAGCATAATAACATAACCAGCAGAGGTGTCACAAAACTCAAAAATAGCATAAAATAAATCGCTAACCTTTGCTCTTCCTCTGATGGCATACCCAAGCATCCAGGTTACACAATAAAAGGTCATTTTGTTCGATAAAGTTCCACTTTATATCCATATAGCTCCGTTTGGTTGGCACGTTTTGTTCAGTAATCCACCTACCCAAAGGCTTTCATCCATGCAGACAAACGATCCCAAAAGTACCCATAAAGTTCGCAGAAAAAAGTCTAACAGCATTTGTAATCAATACTCAGATACTCTAAAATGAATATACACTATAAAATTTCAGATGGAATATAACCTGCTGAATAGAAGAGAAAAAGAACTGAGCGCGCATTCCCTGTTACGCGCAGAATTCAAAACAGTACACTTGACGTGAACCCAGGAACTAGTGGTCTTATCCCTTGATTTTCATGATTGAACGTTCCAACCTTTTTCTAAAGACTGTTGACATCTAGTGGAAGCCATAGGAACTGCAATCTGGTAAAATACCCAGCTTTGAATAGCATGACATTTGAAAACACTGTGACATGACTGATTCAGACATCCTGGATGGATTTTGCATGGGTTTTTGCCTGCCATATCAGTACTGTTATCCTCACAGACATTATTTTAACAGTTTTAGAATCTTCAGAGTGTTTCCTATCCAAAGCTACTAATTATATGCATATCCTAGCTTCTGGGCCTGAGTAACAGGCAAGTTACTTTGGGCACGTTTTTCATCCGAACTTCAAAATACTGCCCCCTAGCCCTAAGAAGTTAACAAGAATTTAAGCTTTCTGCCAATATCAGATATGTCTATGTCCTGGGAAATGTTCTTGTTACTTACAACCTCATGTTAATCGCATTAGCCTACGTTAGCTCAACCATCCCGCAGGGGACCCACCAATCCTGAACACATGCGATTACTGTTATTAGTATGAATGTATGCATCTCTGAGGAAGCTATAAACATGCCTATACTCCTGACCTTGCTTCACTGGCTCCCTGAACCTGAGTCTCAGTGCAAGTCCTTGATAAACAGCCTAATGAGTGTTTATATTACATTCGTTTCACTTTCTGCTCTCATGAATGTCTGCCCAGTCCACTGAACCATAACCACATACAGAAATGTAATTATAGCAAATACATTTGAAGTCGGAAGTTTACATACACTTAGGTTGGAGTCATTAAAACTAGTTTTTCAACCACTCCACAAATGTCTTGTTAATAAACTATAGTTTTGACAAGTCTGTTAGGACATCTACTTTGTGCATGACACAGACAGATTATTTCACTTATAATTCACTGTAACACAATTCCAGTGGGTCAGAAGTTTATATACACTAAGTTGACTGTGCCTTTTAAACAGCTTGGAAAATTACAGAAAATGATGTCATGCTTTAGAAGCTTCTGATAGGCTAATTGACATCATTTGAGTCAATTGGAGGTGTACCTGTGGATGTATTTCAAGGCATACCTTCAAACTTTGCCTCTTTGCTTGACATCATGGGAAAATCAAAATAAATCAGCCAAGACATCAGAAAAGAAAGTTGTAGACCTCCACAAGCCTGTTTCATCCTTGGGAGCAATTTCCAAACGCCTGAAGAACACCATCCCAACCTTGAAGCACGGGGGTGGCAGCATCATCTGGTGGGGGTGCTTTGCTGCAGGAGGGACTGGTGCACTTCACAAAATACATGGCATCATGAGGGAGGAAAATTATGTGGATATATTGAAGCAACATCTCACGACATCAGTCAGGAAGTTAAAGCTTGGTCGCAAATGGGTCTTCCAAATGGACAATGACCCCGAGCATACTTCCAAAGTTGTGGCAAAATGGCTTAAGGACAACAAAGTCAAGGTATTGGAGTGGCCATCACAAAGCCCTGACCACTATCCTATAGAGTATTTGTGGGCAGAACTGAAAAAGCGTGTGCGAGCAAGGAGGCCTACAAACCTGGCTCAGTTACACCAGCTCTATCAGGAGGAATGGGCTAAAATTCACCCAACTTATTGTGGGAAGCTTGAAAACGTCTGAACCAAGTTAACCAATGTAAAGGCAATGCTACCAAATACTAAATGAGTGTATGTAAACTTCTGACCCACTGGGAATGTGATGAAAGAAATTAAAGCTGATATAAATCATTCTCTCTACTAGTATTCTGACATTCTTAAAATAAAGTGGTGATCCTAACTGACCTAAGACAGGGCATTTTTACTAGGATTAAATGTCAGGAATTGTGAAAAACTGAGTTTAAATGTATTTGGCTAAGGTGTATGTAAACTTCCGACTTCAACTGTATATACAAATGTATGCGGACACCCTTACATATTAGTGGATTCGGCTATTTCAGCCACACCCGTTGCTGACACGTGTAAAAAATCATGCACACAGCCATGCAATTTCCATAGAAAAACATTGGCAGTAGAATGGCCTTTTTGTTTTGTTTAATTTATTTAACTAGGCATGTCAGTTAAGAACAAATTCTTATTTACAATGACGGCCTACCCCGGCCAAACCCTAACCCGGGACAGCGCTGGGCCAATTGTGCGCCGCCCTATGGAACTCCCAATCGCGGCCGGTTGTGATACAGCCTGGAATCGAACCAGGTAATGTAGTGACGCCTCTAGCACTGAGACGCAGTGCCTTAGACCGCTGTGCCAGTAAGGCCTTGAAAGCCTTACTGAAGAGCTCAGTGTGGCACAATGTGGCACCGTCATAGGATCTTCTGTCCTCTGTTGCAACACTCACTACCAAGTTCCAAACTGCCTCTGGAAGCAACGTCAGCACAAGCGCTGTTCGTTGGGAAGTTCTTGAAATGGGTTTCCATGGCCTAGCAGCCGCACTCAAGCTTAAGATCACCATGCGCAATGCAAAGCGTCGGCTGGAGTGGTTTAAAGCTCTTCGCCATTGGACTCTGGAGCAGTGGAAACGTGTTCTCTGGAGTGGTGATCCACTTCCGATGGACGAATCTGGGTTTGGCGGATGCCAGGAGAACGCTACCTGCCCCAATGCATAGTGCCAACTGTAAAGTTTGGTGGAGGAATAATGGTCTGGGGCTGTTTTTCATTGTTTGGGCTAGGCCTCTTAGTTCCGGGACAGTTCAATGACGTTCTAGATGCCTCAAAGTTAGAAGCACAGAATCAACAGTTTGGGGAAGGCCCTTTCTTGTTTCAGCCTGACAATGCCCTCATGCACAAAGAGGTCCATACAGTAATGGTTTGTTGAGATTGGTGGAAGAACTTGACTGGCCTGCACAGAGCCCTGACCTCAACCCCATCGAACACCTTTGGGATGAATTGAAACGCCGACTGTGAGCCAGGCCTAATCACCTAACATCAGTGCCCGACCTCACTAATGCTCTTGTCGCTGAATGGAAGCAAGTCCCCGCAGCAATTTTCCAACATCTAGTTATTATTTTTAAACTATTTTCTGATACGAATTGAATGGTATGCTTCTCACCAGTAGATGGGGTTCAGTTAAATCACAGTAAATCGAATCATGGTTATCAAAATAATCATTTGTGAATCGCAAACAGTAAAAGGAAAACATTTATCTGTAGCCTTCCTTCTGCTGCACAACCCATTTTGTATGTACTTTAAGTTGATTTGGACATTTATGGGACATTGCAACTCAATATATGCTAGTAATCAACCTGAAGTAAACACTTCTTATATACATTATAAAATCCTTGATGCTTGCTGAAACAGTCATTTTGAATGTTTTTCCTCAAAAACCTTCCCAATTAAATGTTGACTGCAAAGTATGCCTACCTGGCAGAATGATAATATGATGATTTGTTTCACTTGGGTACACATTTGTTTTGCATACTCTGCCATGACGTGTGCAGTACAGAAACCTTACTGAAACACTGCTAGCCTAACAGAAATGTACTGTGACTAAAACGTGGCTGGCACATGTTTTCAATGGTGCTCTCCAACATCTGACACCAATATAGTAGATTAGGGGGGTACCCTGACTGGGACTCAAATCCTGGTGACTGTAATTCCAAAACCATTATGTCATAATCCTCGCTATATGTGCCAGGATGAGGGCGGCAAATAGCCTAGCAGTTAAGAGTGATGGGCCAGGGAAAAAATCTATAGATTTGCCCTTGAGCAAGGCAGTTAACCCTAGTCGCTGGCACAATGCATAGGGTGTTTGCCGTTCACACCAGTGACCCAGTTTCACTTCCTTGTCCTGCCATTTGCTACATTGGTGTCAGAAGTGGGATGGCGGATGTACAGCCATTGGAGGGCACGGCTCTGATGTGTTAGAGGGCTGAATTGTTGAAGGACAGGGACATGCCTTCAAGTACGGAGTGGTGTAGCAAGCCTCGTTATATGAGACGCGTTACAGTTCCCAAAAGGTGGGTTAACTCTATTACAACAATGCGTAGGGTATTTGTCTTTCACGCCAGCGACCCGAGTTGTATTCACTGCCCCACCGTTCACTACAATAACAAAAGGCTAAAATGTCTTGGTGAGGTCACTAGGTGTTGTACAAAGGTTGCTTAGTATTATTAAAAGGGGTACACATTTTTTATTATGATATTTAGATTTTTTTTTGCTGGCTTTGTCTCATTAAAAAAAATATTAAAATAAGTTATACAGTTCATTTGTTTTCTAGTGAGCACAATTGAGTACAATTCTACTCTAGGCTGTAAACTGCAGTGAAATGTCATTTGAATAATGGCGCAAAAGCCCCGCTATTTGAATGTTTCATTCCAGTTGGATCAGTTGTGGGTCTACTCTCGACAGATTCTAAATTGGATCAGTTGTGGGTCTACTCTCGACAGATTATAAGGTCTAGAATGGCACAGGACAGTCTGGCAGTATTTTTACTTCTGGTACTTATGGGCCGATCTGTTGCTGATCATCATTCTCCCAAGATGTCCTTTATAGTGTAACCATATAGGCCTATGCTCCCAGCAGGCCCAGTTATTCAGGAAAACTTAACGTGCATTCTGACTCCATTACAACTCCTCAATGTAGAATGTAACGCATCAATACAGTTTAATTATTTGTCATTTAACTTTGAAATGTATTACCTTTTTATATGTGGAATAAACACAAACCTGTCACTATTAGAGCTGTTGCGGTGACCGTATTACCGCCACTCCGGAGGTCACGAGTCATGAAGGCAGTCAAATTCCACATGTATTTAGGCTTCTCCAAGCTCTGATGCTGCTGTTGGTCATTAGTAGTCTACCAAACGTGCTACCTGCCTGGTACTCAGCACTCTATTGTCCCTCTAATTACTCTGACATCAATGCAAATGTAATCGAAAATCGAATCAAACACTTCATGAGAACTCATGTTGCGCAACATTTCTATAGGCTATGCAATTGGCGAAAAAAAGAGAGTGATGGCCTCTACTAAAAAGAGGAGGCTATGCCTACTATATTTATTTCTCAACTTTCCTAATATTAATCACATTGTATTTTCCCCATGATAATGGTCCATTCTAAATCAAAGCAAATTTCACACACATATATATATTATTTAGTATACATTACCAGTCAAAACTTTGGACACACCTACTCATTCCAGGGTTTTTCTTTATTTTTATTATTTTCTACATTGTAGAGTAATAGTGAAGACATCAAAACTATGAAATAACACATATAGAATCATGCAGTAACCAAAAACGTTAAGTAGTCACCCTTTGCCTTGATGACAGTTTTGCACACTCTTGGCTTTCCCTCAACCAGCTTCACCTGGAAGGCTTTTCCAACAGTCTTGAAGGAGTTCCCCAATGCTGAGCACTTGTTGGCTGCTGAATGCTCAAAACCTGGTTCAATCTGCTTTCCACCAGACACTTGGAGATGAATTCACCTTTCAGTAGGACAATAGGCTAAAACATAAGGCCAAATCTACACTGTAGTTTCTTACCAAGAATACAGTGAATGTTCCTGAGTGGCCGAGTTGCAGATTTTTTACTTAAATCTACTTTCAATCTATGGCAAGACCTGAAAATGGATGTCTAGTTATGATCAACAACCACTTTGACAGAGCTTAAAGAATTTGGATAATGGGAAAATGTTGCACAATCCAAGTGTGGAATGCTCTTAGAGACTTACCCAGAAAGACTCACAGCAGTAATCACTGCCAAAGGAGCTTCTACAAATTGAGTCAGGGGTGTGAATACTTATGTAAATTTATATATCTGTATTTCATTTTCAATACATTTGCAAACATTTCTAAAAACATGTTTTAACTTTGTCATTATGGGGTATTGTGTGTAGATGGGTGAGAAAAAATCTATTTATTCCATTTTGATTTCAGGCTGTAACACAACAAAATGTCGAAAAAGTCAAGGGGTATGAATACTTTCTGAAAGCACTATAAATCCATCATACAAACTGTGCACCGGCCATTCGAAAATGTTGAAAATCTGATTTCCCCCTAACTGATCATTGTCTGCAACTGGCTTGGATCGTAGTGTAATGAGACAGGCAGGGAGAGTGAGCTAGTCTGTGGTGGTCGGCAAACCCTCAACCTTCTGGCCAGTAGCCCTGGGTGGCATCGACTGTGCCACAAAACCATGCTTAAGTGTTCAAGTCAACATCCACATTTATAAAGACAGGGTTGCAACAGTTATTGTTATTTGTGGTGGTTGTTTTTTTATTATTCTATGAGGGGGGAGGGTTTGACAGATTTTTGACAGTACAAGGGGAGGGTCATGTAAAAATATGTTTTATGACACCTCCAGTTAGACCAGCCCCCACCCCCAGCAGTTGTCACACACATTGTTATTTCAGTAGGCTGTGTTCATGTTTAATGTGTTGGTTTGTAACTGATAGTTTGTCTTGCCCATAGGCTGTGATTTTCCACATGACCTGTTTGGCTATACCTCTATGTTTGCAACTCTGATGACTGGATGACTGCTGCGAGGGAGAGGGCTGCCCCACATACCACTGCACACACACACACACACGTGGGGACATCAGCACTCCAGAGGTTAAAGCCTCATATTTGTGGTGTGTGTGTGAGAGAGAAAGGGGATGATGTGAGAATGATGAATATGAGAAGGTACTCTTAAGCCTATGATTCATTGCACTCCATGTGCCTTCCTCTGCTCTTTTTCTCTGGCAATGTCACACAAAGCAATCTGGACTCAATCTATGTTGCTCCATGTCACCCCAAAAACTTGCCTGGAACGTAGTTGCATTTCATCGCACAAGATAGAATTGAAATCCTATTTCAAGCAACTGACTGTATGCAATGTCCAGTCAGTGAGCAGAAAAGACGGATTGGTTGTTTGGCAACAAAACTGACGCGTGCACAACGATAGATTTTTTTCTAACATGCAAACTATATTTAGTCTCCTATATATATATATATATATATATATATATATATATATATATATATATATATATATATATATATATATATATATATATATATATATATATATATATATATATATATATATATATATAATCACACACACACACACACACACACAGTGGGGAAAAAAAGTATTTAGTCAGCCACCAATTGTGCAAGTTCTCTCACTTAAAAAGATGAGAGAGGCCTGTAATTTTCATCATAGGTACACTTCAACTATGACAGACAAAATGAGGGAAAAAAAATCCAGAAAATCACATTGTAGGAATTTTTATGAATTTATTTGCAAATTATGGTGGAAAATAAGTATTTGGTCAATAACAAAAGTTTATCTCAATACTTTGTTATATACCCTTTGTTGGCAAATGACAGAGGTCAAACGTTTTCTGTAGGTCTTCACAAGGTTTTCACACACTGTTGCTGGTATTTTGGCCCATTCCTCCATGCAGATCTCCTCTAGAGCAGTGATGTTTTGGGGCTGTCGCTGGGAAACACGGACTTTCAACTCCCTCCAAAGATTTTCTATGGGGTTGAGATCTGAGACTGGCTAGGCCACTCCAGGACCTTGAAATGCTTCTACGAAGCCACTCCTTCCGTTGCCGGGCGGTGTGTTTGGGATCATTGTCATGCTGAAAGACCCAGCCACGTTTCATCTTCAATGCCCTTGCTGATGGAAGGAGGTTTTCACTCAAAATCTCACGATACATGGCCCCATTCATTCTTTCCTTTACACGGATCAGTCGTCCCTGGTCCCTTTGCAGAAAAACAGCCCCAAAGCATGATGTTTCCACCCCCATGCTTCACAGTAGGTATGGTGTTCTTTGGATGCAACTCAGCATTCTTTGTCCTCCAAACACGACGAGTTGAGTTTTTACCAAAAAGTTCTATTTTGGTTTCATCTGACATTCTCCCAATCCTCATCTGGATCATCCAAATGCTCTCTAGCAAACTTTAGACTTGCCTGAACATGTACTGGCTTAAGCAGGGGGACATGTCTGGCACTGCAGGATTTGAGTCCTGGCGTAGTGTGTTACTGATGGTAGGCTTTGTTACTTTGGTCCCAGCTCTCTGCAGGTCATTCACTAGGTCCCCCGTGTGGTTCTGGGATTTTTGCTCACCGTTCTTGTGATCATTTTGACCCCACGGGTGAGATCTTGCGTGGAGCCCCAGATCGAGGAAGATTATCAGTGGTCTTGTATGTCTTCCATTTCCTAATAATTGCTCCCACAGTTGATTTCTTCAAACCCAGCTGCTTACCTATTGCAGATTCAGTCTTCCCAACCTGGTGCAGGTCTACAATTTTGTTTCTGGTGTCCTTTGACAGCTCTTTGGTCTTGGCCATAGTGGAGTTTGGAGTGTGACTGTTTGAGGTTGTGGACAGGTGTCTTTATACTGATAACAAGTTCAAACAGGTGCCATTAATACAGGTAATGAGTGGAGGACAGAGGAGCCTCTTAAAGAAGAAGTTACAGGTCTGTGAGAGCCAGAAATCTTGCTTGTTTGTATGTGACCAAATACTTATTTTCCACCATAATTTGCAAATAAATTCATAAAAATCCTGCAATGTGATTTTCTGGATTTTTTTTCCTCATTTCGTCTGTCATAGTTGAAGTGTACCTATGATGAAAATTACAGGCCTCTCTCATCTTTTTAAGTGAGAGAACTTGCACAATTGGTGTCTGACTAAATACTTTTTTCCCCCACTGTGGTGTGTGCGCGTGTGTGTGCGTGTGTGCTGTGTGTGTGTGCGTGTGTGTGTGTGTGTGTGTGTGTGTGTGTGTGTGTATAAAATATATATATATATATATATATATATATATATATATATATATATATATATATATATATATATATATATATATATATATATATATTCACTGCTCAAAAAATAAAGGGAACACTAAAATAACACATCATAGATCTGAATGAATGAAATAATCTTATTAAATACTTTTTCTTTACATAGTTGAATGTGCTGACAACAAAATCACACAAAAATTATCAATGGAAATCAAATTTATCAACCCATGGAGGTCTGGATTTGGAGTCACACTCAAAATTAAAGTGGAAAACCACACTACAGCCTGATCCAACTTTGATGTAATGTCCTTAAAACAAGTCAAAATGAGGCTCAGTAGTGTGTGTGGCCTCCACGTGCCTGGAATGACCTCCCTACAACGCCTGGGCATGCTCCTGATGAGGTGGCGGATGGTCTCCTGAGTGATCTCCTCCCAGACCTGGACTAAAGCATCCGCCAACTCCTGGACAGTCTGTGGTGCAACGTGGCGTTGGTGGATGGAGCGAGACATGATGTCCCAGATGTGCTCAATTGGATTCAGGTCTGGGGAACGGGCAGGCCAGTCCTTAGCATCAATGCCTTCCTCTTGCAGGAACTGCTGACACACTCCAGCCACATGAGGTCTAGCATTGTCTTGCATTAGGAGGAACCCAGGCCAACCGCACCAGCATATGGTCTCACAAGGGGTCTGAGGATCTCATCTCGGTACCTAATGGCAGTCAGGCTACCTCTGGCGAGCACATGGAGGGCT
The DNA here is from genome assembly GCA_030435695.1 of Brachymystax lenok tsinlingensis. Taxonomy (NCBI): domain Eukaryota; kingdom Metazoa; phylum Chordata; class Actinopteri; order Salmoniformes; family Salmonidae; genus Brachymystax; species Brachymystax lenok. The sequence goes on from CM059785.1 coordinate 25,552,566, forward strand.
GTGCGGCCCCCCAAAGAAATGCCACCCCACACCATGACTGACCCACCGCCAAACCGGTCATGCTGGAGGATGTTGCAGGCAGCAGAACGTTCTCCACGGCGTCTCCAGACTCTGTCACGTGCTCAGTGTGAACCTGCTTTCATCTGTGAAGAGCACAGGGCGCCAGTGGCAAATTTGCCAATCTTGGTGTTCTCTGGCAAATGCCAAACGTCCTGCACGGTGTTGGGCTGTAAGCACAACCCCCACCTGTGGACGTTGGGCCCTCATACCACCCTCATGGAGTCTGTTTCTGACCGCTTTGAGCAGACACATGCACATTTGTGGCCTGCTGGAGGTCATTTTGCAGGGCTCTGGCAGTGCTCCTCCTTGCACAAAGGCGGAGGTAGTGGTCCTGCTGCTGGGTTGTTGCCCTCCTACGGCCTCCTCCACATCTCCTGATGTACTGGCCTGTCTCCTGGTAGCGCCTCCATGCTCTGGACACTACGCTGACAGACACAGCAAACCTTCTTGCCACAGCTCGCATTGATGTGCCATCCTGGATGAGCTGCACTACCTGAGCCACTTGTGTGGGTTGTAGACTCCGTCTCATGCTACCACTAGAGTAAAAGCACCGCCAGCATTCAAAAGTGACCAAAACATCAGCCAGGAAGCATAGGAACTGAGAAGTGGTCTGTGGTCACCACCTTCAGAACCACTCCTTTATTGGGGGTGTCTTGCTAATTGCCTATAATTTCCACCTGTTGTCTATTCCATTTGCACAACAGCAAGTGAAATTTATTGTCAATCAGTGTTGCTTCCTAAGTGGACAGTTTGATTTCACAGAAGTGTGATTGACTTGGAGTTACATTGTGTTGTTTAAGTGTTCCCTTTATTTTTTTGAGCTGTGTGTGTGTGTGTGTGTGTGTGTGTGTGTGTGTGTGTGTGTGTGTGTGTGTGTGTGTGTGTGTGTGTGTGTGTGTGTGTGTGTGTGTGTGTGTGTGTGTGTGTGTGTGTATGTATATATAATACTTAAATCAAGTATATATTTTTTGTTTTATTTTTTCATATTTTTTGTTTATTATTTATTTATATTTTTTGGTACTTTTTACCCCTTTTTCTCCCCAATTTCGTGATATTCAATTGGTAGTTAGTCTTGTCCCATCACTGCAACTCCCCTACCGACTCAGGATAGGTGAAGGTCGAGCGCCATGCATCCTGACAGGACCCTGCCAAACCGCACTGCTTCTTGACACTGCTCACTTAACCCGGAAGCCACCCGCACCAATGTGTCGGAGGAAACAATGTCCAGCTGGCGACCAAAGTCAGCTTGTAGGCGCCCGGCCCACCACGAGTCGCTAGAGTGCGATGGGAGAAGGAAATCCCGGCCGGCCAAACCCTCCTCTAACCCAGACGACGCTGGGCTAATAGTGCGCCACCCCATGGGTCTCCCGAGCACAGCCGGCTGTGGCACAGCCTGGGATCGAATCCGGGTCTGTAGTAGTGCCTTAGATCACTGTGCCACTCGGAAGGCCATACATAAATAAAGTTGCACAATGAGTACTTGTCTCTCAAATACATTGTTACAGTCGTTGGTTAGCTAGTTATTCATTAATCACCATTTAACCAACAACCATATTTTTGTGACTACCTGGACCTACCATTTGGTTTTGAAGTATTGAAACTCAACCCCATGATTTTAATGAAAAGTATTTTAATAAACAACATGAAAAGGTGACTGTAAGAAGCACTCATCATTTCAAATAAACTACATTTCGTATTGAACAGCAAATAAACACTCTCTAAATAGGTCTGGAGCCAGATGATTTATTTAGGCTATATTATTTCAAGGCTATAGCCTAAAAAGTAATACTGTCAATTGTGAAGCATTTGAAAGTGTGACACACTAGGCTGGCAGGAACATTAAGCGCTCAGCATTTAAACAGCATTTTGTTGTATTAAATCATTATGGTATAAGTTGCGCATATAGGCTGTGACTTAGAATTAAATAAAAATGAAACAAAAAATGCCTTATTAGGCTCAGTCTACAGTGCCTTTTTGAATTAACTTTTATAGTTTGGCCAGAGTCTGTGGTTTCAGGCTCATGTGATTGTGCCTGGAGAGCAGGCCGCAGCAGAGAATTCCGTACCCTCTCCGAGGTTTCAGCGCCTTTGGGGATGCTAAATGTCCTCCGGGCAACTCCTGCCAGGCTGGGCAGGGATGCAGAGTTGTTTTTTTATTTATTTTATTTATCTATAGGTATGACTAAAGGTTTTTAGGCACAATAACCCTATCAAAATGGAAAGCTCCTTGAAAGAGATCAATGGTAGCCTTTTGTATAAATAATAGAATGAAAATGAACAAACTTTAAGAGAGCAGATTTTTTGTTTATACATACTTTGCTACAAAGACACACTTAGTTAGCTACCCACTTAGTTCCTTTCTGTTAGCATGTGCACGTAGTACACCATCATGCTTTCGGGAGACATGTATTTTCAGATTCCACAATGATTCCTTAGTTGTGGACACTACATAACCGCACTCCCTCTCTTGCTCTTGGTCCTCATCTTTGTAAGTCACCTTGATTTGGAGTGGACGAGAAGGCCGACGCTCCAGCCTTTGGGAAACTCGCTCCGCGCTCCAGTCAAATTGGTTTCTCTGGTTTCAACTGGAATTGTCCAACATGAATTGCTAGCTAGCTAAATTGTACAGCCAGCATTATATCTGTTATAATTACCAAACATTTGGATAAACAAATAATTTATGAAACCATGATGTGGTGTATGACAGGATTGAATGCTGCATGTAATGTCAATTGCACATAATGAGTATTGCAACCACAGGGAGCCTTATGCTTCTATTGTTACCAAGGCAACAGTAGACACTTCCATTCTGGATGCTTTCTCTCCTTCACACCGGGGTTAGAATTTGATGCTGGATTAAAGTTAGCCCCAGAGGGGGTGTTTATGTGTGCGTGTGAGTCGTTCCTCACCTTTTTGACTCATTCAAGCATTTCCCAGATAATTTCTGGTGTGCTTGTGTTTTTATTTAGAAAGTAGAAACCCTCATCATTCTTAGGTTACAGACAAATACTGCAGATGCTTTCAGCTGCATTCATTGTATCATATTTCTGGTCCTTACATTCCTCAGCTAGCCACATGCTAAAAACATGGGTAACACTTCATTCTTCAATATGATTTATTGAGCTGGACAGTGGGCTTGGCATTGCATCCCATACATATGATATAATATATCATATTCACTGTGTTACCCAAGGAACCGAGAACAGATATCCACACATAGAGGAATCACCATAAACACTGTGGATTTGCATGCTAATTTGCTGAGTGTGCTATTTGGGTGATAATGTGTACCATTGGTCAGGGAGATTATTTATAAGCATAGTGATATTTGCATAATTCTGAGACGAGTGGAGGTGATTGGCAGGGAGTTGTCGGGGCAGCTGCATGGGGACAGATAGTTCCAGTAGAGCTGAAGAGTCACACATGATGGGGTGTAAAGACTAAAGACCCCTGTCTGGAGCATGAATCACGCCAGAGCTGGGAGAAGGGGGTTGGAGGGTTATAGTAAGTGGCTGCTGCTTGCAGTTTTGAGGCGTGAGAAAGAAGGGGCAAGACGTGCTCAGTGACACACATACACAGTTACAGTATGTCTGCAGTATGCTGAGCCTGTTGACTGTTCTATATATCCTGCCCGCAATCATGTTCTCATGCGCTGTATGTGTGTTTGTGATATGTATACTACCGTTCAAAAGTTTGGGGTCACTTACAAATGTCCTTGTTTTTGAAAGAGTAGTACACAACGTTGTACAAGATCTTCAGTTTCTTGACAATTTCTCAGAACAAGAATAGACTGACGATTTTCAGAAGAAAGTTCTTTGTTTCTCACCATTTTGAGCCTGTAATCGAACCCACAAATGCTGATGCTCCAGATACTTAACTAGTCTAAAGAAGGCCAGTTTTATTGTTTCTTTAATCAGAACAACAGTTTTGAGCTGTGCAAACATCATTGCAAAATTGTTTTCTAATGATCAATTAGTGTTTTAAAATTATAAACTTGGATTAGCTAACACAACGTGCCAGTGATGGTTGCTGATAATGGGCCTCTGTACGCATATGTAGATATTCCATTAAAAATCTGCCGTTTCCAGCTACAATAGTCATTTACAGTGTAGACATTGTTAATTTTGTATTTCTGATCAATTTGATATTTGAATGGACAAAACCTTTTAAAAAAACAAAGACATTTCTAAGTGACCCCAAACTTTTGAATGGTTGTGTGTGTGTGTGCGTAAGAGGCAGTGTGTGTGTGTGCACGTGAGAGGGAGTGTGTGTGTGTGATAAATCTGTCTATGATGTGATGACCTGATGTACAGTGCATTCGGAAATTATTCAGACCCCTTGACTTTTTCAACACTTTGTTACGTTACAGCCTTATTGTAAAATGGATTAAATTGTTTTTTTTCTTCATCAATCTACACACAATACCCCATAATGACAAAGCAAAAACATATTTTTATACATTTTTGCAAATGTATAAAAAATAACTGAAATATCACGTTTACATAAGTATTCAGACCCTTTACTCAGTACTTTGTTGAAGCAGCGATTACAGGCTCGAGTCTTCTTGGGTATGACGCTACAAGCTTGGCATACCTGTATTTGGGGAGTTTCTCCCATTCTCCTCTGCAGATCCTCTCAAGCTCTGTCAGGTTGGATGGGGAGAGTCGCTGCACAGCTATATTCAGGTCTCTCCAGAGATGTTCGATCAGGTTCAAGTCCGGACTGTGGCTGGGCCACTCAAGGACATTCAGACTTGTCCTGTTGGAATGTGAACATTCACCCCCACTCTGGAGCAGGTTTTCATCAAGGATCTCTCTGTACTTTGCTCCATTCATCTTTCCCTCGATCCTGACTGGTCTCCCAGTCCCTGCCGCTGAAAAACACCCCCACAGCATGATGCTGCCACCACCATGCTTCACCATAGGGATGGTGCCAGGTTTTCTTCCAGACGTGATACTTGGCATTCAGGCCAAAGAGTTCAATTTTGGTTTCATCAGACCAGAGAATCTTGTTTCTCATGGTCTGAAAGTCCTTTGGGTGCCTTTTGGCAAACTCCAAGCAGGCTGTCATGTGCCTTTTACTGAGGAGTAGCTTCCGTCTGGCCACTCTACCATAAAGGCCGGATTGGTGGAGTGCTGTCAGAGTGACCATCAGGTTCTTGGTCACCTCCCTGAACAAGGTCCTTCTCCCCCGATTGCTCAGTTTGGCAGGGTAGCCCGCTCTAGGAAGAGTCTTGGTGGTTCCAAACTTCTTCCGTTACGAATGATGGAGGCCACTGTGTTGTTAAATACCATCCCCAATGATGATGGGATTGGGTTACAAATCATCCTTCTGTCATCCTTTACCGTACTCCTCACATCACCTATTATAGCTTTAGCAACAATGAAATGGTGAATACTTCTCTTAATATTCTGTCTCCCAGGCTGTCTATCACAGGCTGGCACTTAACTCCTACATTTGCCTTTGTTCAAGCTTTACCTGTGGTGAATTTTGTGAATAGGCCTCTGATAGCAAGCACAGAATTTAGCTGGGTTTTTAATTGATGACAGACCTCTCTCTCTCTCACAGGTCAATGTGTCGACTAAAGGACCTTTACAGGGTTGTTGTCAACGTAGGTCCCTGACATCTTCAGTCTGCTGCCAGTCTGTTTAGTTAGTTAACCCATCTCTTCCTGGATCAGACCACCATCACCCTCAGACACCTGACCAATCGCTGGTTCTGAACAACGTTACCATGGACACAGAGTCCACCCACTCTGGCTACTCCAACAGATCCAACAGACATGGGTAAGCGCTCAGCTGACTTCCTCTCTCTGTCTTCTCTCTCTCCTCTCTCGCTCTCTCTCCGCTCTCACACTCCTCACACGCGCACACACACAAGCGGATGTAAGGTCAAGTTGCCAATGAGTTTGTTCAGATCCAGGCCTGTCTGTACCATCAGGGGGATGCTTATGTCTATATCTGCCACAGAGCAACTGAATGCTGTTTGTCCCCACTGTGTATTAGTTTTTCATTTAAGCCTAGCCTCATGTCGGTTGTTGGAAAAAAGTTTTTAAAAAAGAGGGCGAGAGAGAGAGATTGGGGAAAGCTCATGGGGTAGGGTTGTCACAGCTGACTGCCTTTAACCTATTTCACTGACTCACTCTGACTTGTTCTGTAAATGAGAGAGGGAGTGTGAGAGACTAATTAGGAGGGATTGGGCTTTCCTCTCCTCCCTCATCTACTTGTTCGCTGCCAAATTCTTACTGTCTCTCTGTGTGTGTGTGTGTGTGTGTGTGTGTGTGTGTGTGTGTGTGTGTGTGTGTGTGTGTGTGTAGGGATCAGAGTCGGCGTGAGCGGCGTAAGCTCAGCAGTAAGGACAGCAGCCGGTCAGAGAAGTCTGTAATCATCAACAGCCCCTACGGGCCCACTCAAGCCTTCCCCAACCACAACAGCGAGCCCCTGCTAGAAGTCCCCACCTCCGTGGCTGGAGATGAGGCTCCAAGCCTCCAGGTAAGCACCAACCCAACAAATCAAAACTTATATAAACCATGGCTGAGAGATTCAAAAAGCCCTACACAACTGTAGAGTATAGCACCTGCTTACAGGAACCCTGTACAGAAGCTATCTCCCAACCAATCTCCTTCTCGCAGAGTCAAGCAGGGAACCAGCTGAGTCGTGCACCATGCATTTTTAAACTCAAACAGCTGGGCCCATCATAATCACCATAGTGACAGGGTCATAATCACCATGGTGACTAGGGGCCAAATACGTCAGAGGATTTGCAAATCTCCCCTTGGCCTGTGCGAACTATACTTCCCATTCATTGTTACTGCGTGTGAATGTGCTGTGTGTGTGGGTGTAGTAATGTGGTTCTATGTGTAGTGATTCTGTGTGTGGGTCAGAATGTGTCTTGATTTAAATCCAAGTGGTGATTTTAAATCCACATATGGTTATCTCTGGAAGCAAGCCTATGATTTAGATGCTCTGACAATTGGGTTGAGATTTAGCTCTGGGCTATTGAAGCTAGGGTCAGAAGGCTAGAGACTGGCTATTGAGGGAGATGGATCAAGTGAAGGAGACTGCTGCAGAGAGAGAGAGGGAGAGAGAGAGATGGATAAAGAGGGAAATGGTGATAGATATGTTAGGCGGAGTATACTCTGCCTCTTGCCCTGGGCTCCATTCACATACTCTCTGACCTACTTGGCTTTCTAAATGGAAGGTCCTACATGAGGTGTGTGTGTGTGTGTGTGTGTGTGTTTGTGTGTGTGTGTGTGTGTGTGTGTGTGTGTGTGTGTGTGTGTGTGTGTGTGTGTGTGTGTGTGTGTGTGTGTGTGTGTGTGTGTGTGTGTGGGGGGGGATGCATAAAGCATTTATGAGCTTGCACGTGCATGAATGGTCTATGCAGCAAGTAGTGCAGTACCAGCTACATCTCAGCTGCATTACCGAAGCACTGCTTACATTTATACAGCTACAAACAGTGTCTGTCTGTCTAGCCGTCTGTTTGTCTGTCTGTCTCATTCCATGTCTCTTTGTATTGGGATGTTTGACTCAGCCTAGCGTGCTGCAAACATTCCACATTGTGGTGTCACTCATTGTAAGCTTGTGGCTTACAGACCCATTGTCTGCAATGTTGTTCAGCCACTGTCTACCAACTAGTGCAAGAGGTCATCTATAATCATATCACATTACCATTACAGTGCAATGCTTCCAAATGGCACCCACCCATCCCTACCACTACTTTATTTCTTAGAACTGATCTTTCAAATGGATACGGCTAATGCCAGAGGTGTGGACTCGAGTCACATGACTTGGACTCGAGTCACAAATATCATGACTTGCAACTCGACTTTGACTTTAACACCAATGACTCGTGACTTGACTTGGACTTGAGCCTTATGACTCGACACCCTCTCCAAGCCCAAATATAAAAAATTATGCTGTTAAAAAAAGTGTGCAGTGCATCAACTCTTCATTTAACGGATTACAGTTTGAATCGGACAGCAGCCAAACAAATTGTGCCAGCTGAGGAAAAAGTTGTGCGTGGCAGTGCAGAGGAACGTCGGCGGGTGAATTCAGATGGAAAGATGATACCCCAAATTATTATTTTCAGATATAAAGATGACGCTGTATCAACACAAAACTGATTTCAACTTGCAAAACATGCGGGAAGAAAATTACAGACGGAGGCGCAACAATTTCCGACTTTGTTCGACATTTGAAGCTGCACAAAGAACGGTAAGTCGTGGCTAATATAGCCGACAGCTATCCATCACACGAGGTTGTGTGTTTGAGTGTGTGTAACTTGTTTGTTTCATGGGTTTCTTTTTGCTTGTTTGTGATGTCTGGAGCCTGTATTGTTATGTGCACTCCTCACTGCTTGCCTAGATTATACTTGCAGATTGACTCGCCACCACACTGTTTGGAGAGTGCCTCCTAGAATGGTTGTGTTCTCTTCCTAACTTGCTGATTACAGCGAGTGCTTGAAACTCTGATTGTGTTTATGCTTCACACAAATCCCAGCATCCCTCTCTCTGCTGTCCTCTGCAGTTTCGAGCTTTCTCCATTGATAATGAATGAAGGGGAAGGGGGGGTCTTTCTTATGGCTACCCATGTATTTTCATGGAAATATAACGTTTATTTGGAAAGTAATACATCTAGATATTTTTTAAAGCATTCATGATTTGCGTAAATGTAATATACTAACTATTACTCTTGTTAAAAATATGAAATGGTATTACATTTGGTGAAGAGCACATTATGACTTGTTTAGGACTCAACTCAAAGTTTAGGACTTTAGACTTGACTTGATTCTTGACGGTCTTGACTTGGGACTTGAGTGCTAAGACTTGAGACTTACTTGTGACTTGTAAAACAATGACTTGGTCCCACCTCTGGCTAATGCTAATATAATCTGGCGCAGAGGAATTCACATACTGTAGGCTGAGATTAGCTTTAGCATGCATCCAAACACCACTCTGAGGAAAGCTGATATGGATAATCCATGCATGCCTATGATGTAAGGATGTGTGTGTGTGTGTGTGTGTGTGTGCGTGCTCTTGCGTGTGTCTGTGAGTAGTGTGTACTGTCAGTGTCTCTGTGTGTGATTCATAGAGAGATTGCCAACAGTGAATGTCGGACGAGTGAGAATGTCATAAGGCTGTGTTCTGTGTCACGGTACTGTTGTGTTGTGCCTGAAGGCTATGGGGTTGGCATTGGCCTCTCTAACACGCCTGCTACTCTACTTCACTGGCAGTGTGTCACATGATGCAGGGCTGAGGCTTTTGCAAGTAGTGGAAGCAAATAGAATTGGGAATGTCTTTGCTCTTTTGTCCTTTTGGCCTCGCAAACACACACATACAGTACAAATGTCAGACAAACCTCTAGCCATACCAGTGAGGTTCCTTTGTGTGCCACTGAATGTCATTGCTCTTTTGCCCAGTATACCCATGTGACACACACACACACACACACACACACACACACACGTCAGAATAACCTGCAGTCATACCAGTAAGGCTCTTTTGTGTATTGGGTTAGTAGGTTACTGTATGTGTTTGTGAGCGAAGCGAAGCCTGTTAGTCAGTGTTAGTGTGTGTTGTTGTGTTTAGTGTCGTATTATAGTGTGTAACAGGCCTAACCAGGGCTCTGAATATTATCTATATTCACTCTCCACCAGAGGAGAGGGCTGCCAAGCAAGCATCAAACACCACCCATCTCTATTTCTTTCTCTATTTCTCTTTCCCTCTCTCTTTCTCTTTCTCTTTCGCTTTCCTTCCCTCTCCCTTTCTTTCTCTCTCCCTCTTTTCTCTCCTTTCTTTATTTCTTTCTCTATCTCTCCTGTAATTGTCTCCATTCTTGCTTTCCTTCTCTGTGTGTCTTTCTCTAACTGTGTCTATCTATACCGTGTCTGTCTCACTTATTCTGTGTCTCTGTCCTTCTCTGCCCCCTCTTCTCTCCTTCTCTGCCTTTCGGTCTGTATAACATGGTACATTCTGATTAGTGTTGAGTTAATCTGTGGGATTAAGCCACAGAGTGTAAATGAAGAGCTTTTAGCCTGCATTTGCTCTACCATTGCTACACAGTGGCTCATTTAGTTATATGTACCATGCTTTAAGATATGTTAGATAATATGTAGGCTGTGTTCACTGATCTTTAACATGGAAATGAGAAGAGTGAGAGCACATTAAGATGATGTATGGGAGACATCAGACGGGACAGAGTTATATTATCTAATAGGATGTAGGTGTGATTAACACTCAGAGCGCCAGAATTCCATAACTACTAGAATGGCAATGATGGTCATTCTGACCGTTGATATTTCAATTGTATAAATATTCCATAATAAATAATTAATTGCTAAATGAATGCATGTATCATGTTAAAATAGGTTATAAAATTCCTCAGGACACCAAATGCAAATGAGAAAATGTATTGATTGATCCAGAAGCACATGGACTGTAAATACTCAAATAAAAATATTTAATTTTCTGACTGTAAAACAACATTTGCCTGCCCAGCTGGCCCATCCAAACTACACCTAAACTATATTGAAACAACTTTCACACATAATAGTGGCCTAAAACAAAACAAAATGAACCACGCCAGCCCAGGACCACCACATCCGGCTTCTTCGCCTGAGACCAGCCACTGGGACAGCTGAAGAATTTCTTCACAAACTGCCAGAAAAGGTCTCAGGGAAGCTCATCTGCCTGCTCATTATCCTCACCAGGATCTTGAACTGACTGCAGTTCGGTGTCATTTGCTGTTGTCAACAGAGTGCCCTATGGGTGGTGATGAGGATATGGTATGGGCAGGCATAACAAACACAATTGCATTTTATCAATCGCAATTTGAATGCACAGATATACCATGATGAGATCCTGAGTCCCATTGTCTTAATGTGCCGCCATCACCTCATGTTTCAGCATGATAATGCACAGCACCATGTCTCAAGGGATCTGCACACAATTCCTGGAAGCTGAAAATGTCCCAGTTCTTCCATGGCCTGCATACTTACCAGGCATGTCACCTGTTTGGGATGCTCTGGATTGACATGTACAACAGCGTGTTCCAGTTCCCACCAGTATCCAGAAACTCCACACAGCCATGGAAGAGGAGTGGGACAACATTCCACAGGCCAACATCAACAGCCTCTATGCAAAGGAGATGTTGCAATACATTTGAGTCATTTAGCAGACGCTCTTATCCAGAGTTACTTACAGTAGTGCGTGCATGGTCCCCCGTGGGAATTGAACCTACAAACCTGGCATTGCAAGTACCATGCTCTATCAACTGAGCCACATGGGACCACTTAAATTAAGCAAATGGTAGTCACACCAGATACTGACTAGATTACTGATCCACACCCCTGCCTTTTTTTAAAGGTATCTGTGACCAACAGATGCATAACTGTATTCCCAGTCATGTGAAATCCATAGATTAGGGCCTAATGAATTTATTTCAATTGATTTCCTTTATATGAACTGTAACTCAATAAAATATTTGAAATTGTTGCATGTTGTTTATATTTTGGTTCAAATCACATTCGCCAAATACAACCTTACAGTTAAATGCTTACTTACGAGCCCCTAACCAACAATGCAGTTAAAAAAAAAAATACGGATAATAAATAAAAGTAACAAGTAATTTAAAGAGCCGCAGTAAAATAACAATAGTGAGACTATATACAGGGGGTACCAGTACAGAGTCAATGTGCGGGGGCACCGGTTAGATGAGGTAAGGTAGATGACAACAGCGAGTAGCAGCGGTGTAAAAAAGGGGGGTGGGGGGGCACTGCAAATAGTCTGGGTAGCCATTTGATTAGGTGTTCAGGAGTCGGGGGTAGAAGCTGTTTAGAAGCCTCTTGGACCTAGACTTGGCGCTCCGGTACAACTTGCTGTGCGGTAGCAGGGCGAACAGTCTATGACTATGGTAGCTGGAGTCTTTGACAATTTTTTAGGGCCGCCTGGTATAGAGTTTCCTGGATGGCTGGAAGCTTGGCCCCAGTGATGTACTGGGCCGTTCGCACTACCCTCTGTAGTGCCTTGCGGTCGGAGGCCAAGCAGTTGCCATACCAGGCAGTGATGCAACCAGTCAGGAAGCTCTCGAGGGTGCCGCTGTAGATCCTTTTGAGGATCTGAGGACCCATGCCAAATCGTTTCAGTCTCCTGAGGGGGAATTGGTTTTGTCGTGCCCTCTTCACAACTGTCTTGGTGTGCTTGGACCATGTTAGTTTGTTGGTGATGTGGACACCAAGGAACTTGAAGCGCTCAACCTGCTCCACTGCAGCCCCGTCGATGAGAACGGGGGCTGCTCAGTCCTCTCTTTCCTGTAGTCCACAATCATCTCCTTTGTCTTGATCACGTTGAGGGAGAGGTTGTTGTCCTGGCACCACATGGGCCAGGTCTCTGACCTCCTCCCTATAGGCTGTCTTGTCGTTGTCGGTGATCAGGCCTACCACGGTTGTCATCGGCAAACGTAATGATGGTGTTTGAGTCGTGCCTGGCCGTGCAGTCATGAGTGAACAGGGAGTACAGAAGGGGACTAAACACACACCCCTGAGGGGCCCCTGTGTTGAGGATCCGTGTGGCGGGTGTGTTGTTACCTACCCTTACCTCCTGGGGGGCGGCCAGTCAGGAAGTCCAGGATCCAGTTGCAGAGGGAGGTGTTTAGTCCCAGGGTCCTTAGCTTATTGATGAGCTTTGAGGGCACTATGGTGTTGAGCTGTAGTCAATGAATAGCATTCTCACATAGGTGTTTCTTATCTCCAGGTGGGAAAGGGCAGTGTGGAGTGCAATAGAGATTGCATAATCTGTGGATCTATTGGGGCGGTATTCAAATTGGAGTGGGTCTAGGGTTTCTGGGATAATGTTGTTGATGTGAGCTATGACCAGCCTTTCAAAGCACTTCATGGCTACAGACGTGAGTGCTACGGGTCGGTAGTCATTTAGGCAGGTTACCTTCGTGTTCTTGGTCACAGGCACTATGGTGGTCTGCTTGAAACATGATGTTATTACAGACTCTGACAGGGAGAGGTTGAAAATGTCAGTGAAAACACTTGCCAGTTGGTCAGCGCATGCTCGCAGTACACGTCCTTGTATTCCGTCTGGCCCTGCGGCCTTGTGAATGTTGACCTGTTTAAAGGTCTTACTCACATCGGTTGCGGAGAGCGTGATCACACAGTCTTCCGGAACAGCTGGTGCTCTTATGCACGTTTCAGTGTTATTTGTCTCAAAGCGAGCATAAAGTAATTTAGCTCGTCTGGTAGGCTCCTGGTTGTGCTTCCCTTTGTAGTCTGTAATGGTTTGCAAGCCTTGCCACATTCGACAAGCGTCAGAGCCGGTGTAGTACGATTCGATCTTAGTCCTGTATTGACGCTTTGCCTGTTTGATGGTTCGTCGGAGGGCATAGCGGGATTTCTTATAAGCTTCCGGGTTAGTCTCGCTCCTTGAAAGCGACAGCTGTAGCCTTTAGCTCAGTGCGGATGTTGCCTGTAATCCATGGCTCCTGGTTGGGCTATGTACATACTGTCACTGTGGGGACGACGTCCGAAATGCACTTATTGATGAAGCCAATGACTGATGTGGTGTACTCCTCAATGCCATCGGAGGAATCCTTGAACAATTCCAGTCTGTGCTAACAAAACAGTCCTGTAGCTTAACATCTGCTTCATCTGACCACTTTTTGATTGATCTAGTCAGTGGTGCTTCCTGTTTTAATTTTTTTCTTGTAAGCAGGAATCCGGAGGATAGAATCATGGTCAGATTTGCCAAATGGAGGGCGATGGAGAGCTTTGTATGCGTCTCTGTGTGTGGAGTAAAGGTGGTCTAGAGTTTTTATTTTTTCCTCTGGTTGCACATGTAACATGCTGGTAGAAATTTGGTAAAATGGATTTAAATTTCCCTGCATTAAGGTCCCCGGCTACTAGGAGCGCCGCCTCTGGATGAGCGTTTTCTTGTTGGCTTATAGCATTGAATGAGCTGTATTCTGCCGTCTTAGTGCCAGCCTCTGACTGTGGTGGTATGTAAACAGCTACGAAATGAAAAATCTCTAGCTAGGCAGTGTGGTCTACAGTTTATCATGAGATACTCTACCTCAGGCGAGCAATAGCTCGGCATCCTTAGATATCGTGCACCAGCTGTTATTTACAAAAATACATAGTCTGCCGCCCCTTGTTTTAACAGACGCTGCTGTTCTATCCTGCCGGTGTAGCGTATAACCAGCCAGCTGTATGTTGTTCAGCCACAACTCCGTGAAGCATAAGATATTACAGTTTTGAATGTCCCGTTAGTAGTTTAATCTTCCGCGTTAGGTCATCTATTTTATTGTCCAAAGATTGCACCTTTGCTAGCAGAATGGAAGGAAGTGGGGGTTAATTCGATCGCCTACGAATTCTCAGAATGCGGCCCGCCCTCCGGACCCTTTTTCTCCACCTTCTCTTCACGCAAATCATGGGGATCTGGGCCTGTTCCAGAGAAAGCAGTATATAGTTTGCGTAGGGCTCGTCAGACTCGTTAAAGGAAAGTAAGGATTCTGCTAGTCTGTGGTGAGTAATTGCAGTCCTGATGCCCAGAAGTTATATTTATTTTGTAAAACGTCTGCCTTCTTCTCCGGTGCCAATCTCAAAACAGTGTACCCTATATCAGTCCACCGAATCCAAGCAGTCTTATTAGTCTATTCTAGGCCTACACAGTGAGACCGTGTGTAGTTTACAATGACAAGACCGAAAACGAATGGATGCACATGCTGTGTTAGTTGCTACAAAATGTAAACGACTCAAATGGCAGGGAAGAGTGGATTGTGACATCTCTGAGGATTATTATTCTGATTCATGCTGATTGGCTTTCCATATCTGGGAATGGGTCCATATCAGGCAGCAAGTGAGCGAGTGTCGGATAATGTTTTGGATCAGATGGCACTGGTGTACTCGGTGAAAGGATGAACTCGCCGCTACAACATGCTTGACTTGGCTGCTATCAACGCACACATGTTGTTCATGCACTGATTGAACAACACCCATGAGCAGGAGGGAATCGAATAGAATAAATCCAGAATGGACATTTTTCTTTGGCGTCACCTTCCATTGAAAGGATCACATACTAGTCCATCATATTGCATACACTAAAAACATAGAGGACATTGATACATTTACTCACAAATGACCGCTGCCCCAACTGCACTGGATCAGTAAATTTGTAATATACTGATACAATTTATGTTGCATTTAGTAGTCCAACAGCACAAGGAACAAATTAATGTTTGAACATGTTCTTCTTGGCCATGGGCATTCTGAAGCGCCGGCAAGAGGAAGCTTCTCAAACTGAGGGTGTAGATGGTGGGAGGTGTCGCCAATGGCAGCCAGTGCCTTCTTTATGGTTGCCTTGTGGAACAGACTGGTCAACTGTGCCTGTGGTTGACCAATTACTTTGCTGGCTGTGTTTACTATTCTGGTCAGTTTTTGCTTTTGCTCCCAACGCTCCGACTACCATACCAGACTGTCATATTGAACGTGAGGATGCTGTCCACCAAGCTGCTGTACTCTCCAGAACATCCTGACTGACCACAAACCCCTTCAATTTCCTGATTAAAAACAGGTGCTGACTTGCTTTAAAAAAAATACAGTGTGCATTCTCTGTAAAACTCAGCATGTTATAAATTTGTGTCCCTAGGTATTTGAAACGCTCAACCACCTCCACTGATTGGTCATTCAGAGATAGTGGTTGGGACATTGGCAAGTTGTTTCCATTGTTGATCAGCTCCTTAGATTTTTTTTCACATTGATGTGGAGGGCACTTGACCGGCATCATTCTTGAAGGTTGTTGGTCTGTTTTAAAATGACGTTAGCATCTTTAAAAAAAGAGTCCCAACAGAGCCATGTCATCCTCATACTTAAAAAGGCTCACATTGTTTCCTTGGATCTTTGTCTCATTAGTGTAGATGGAGAACCACAACGGTGAAAGGACACACCCCTGTGTTCAGGGTCAGTTCATCAGAGAGGGCCCCATTCATGAGGACCCTCTGTGGCCTTTCATCGTGAGTCTGGCACACGGGCTACGTGAGAGAGGGCCAAGGCAGCAGAAAAGATTCCACGTGAGCCATTGCGCAAGCCGAAGTTGCGCACAGCTCACAGGGAGGAAAAACTGCAATGTGGGCAGATGCGCTCGGGAACAGAACCCACAACACCGGTTTTAAGCGGCAAGCGAATTGTTGCAATCAAGTTAATGAAATTAATGGTATGTTCTTTCAAATGTTTACATTTTGGTAAACTAATGTTACCATAAACGCAACCCAAAAGACATTGGCACGAAGAGGGGTCCAATGAGGCCTGTCTTTTCTAGTTAAATGGATTTATTAGACTGGTGGCTATTGGTGCTCCTCAAGGCCCAGCTATTCCACTGTTACATATGCATACGGTCAAATGACAATCGCGCTTTGAGGATAAAATGCTCAAAGGTTTTTTTTGTCTTTTGTGATATTTGTCTGAAAGTACTGCTGAAGTTTAAAATACACATATTTAGGAAAAGTCAGGGACAGGTGGGTTCAAGGTTTTTAGTGAAATAAAGTTATTGAAATTAGTTATAGTGTTAAGATTATTTTAAAAGAGCTGAGCCTCCTGTGACATCACTCTCTCAAATAGGGGTCACCAGGTTAATGTTTATCTCTATTCTGTCGCTCTCTTTTTTGTGTCTTTCTCAGCCCCTCTTGTTCACCCCCTCACTCATCTCCTGTTTAGCAAAGTTTAATTAAAGGAAGGGGATGATGGTGTATAGGCAAAAACAGTGAACCACAGAGGGTTATTAAGAGGCCTTTACTCAGCAATCATAGTGAGGATTTCCCCCTCCCCACCTCGTTCTGTCCCGGTCTCTAGCAGTGTAATTTTCTAATGGCACATCAGGTGGTGTGTCCACCTGGCAAAGGGATGATGTTTTTTAGGGGTGTCATGTGGGTAAGTGTATGTGACCTGACAGAAGAAGGATGCTACAGTATTCCAATCTACTTCTCATGGATTGGAATACACAGACACACACACACACACACACACACTGTTCCCAGCTCCTTACCAGGAAGAGAAAGAGAGCAAGATAATAAATAGCTGAATAACTGGCAGTAAGAGAAATGATCTCTTCGGCAGACAGGTCTTTAATCAGTCTCTCGCTGTGCTCCTTCCTCTTACGGCACATTTTCTGTTCATCTCCATCCTGAGCAGGGAGAGGAGATTTGACTCTTAATTTGCAATGCTAGACCTGCATAACATCAGCCTTATTGTGATTCAGATGCTTGTGTTTGTGTGTGTGTGCGCATCTGTGTCATCCCTACCTGGTCATGATGAGCAGTCTGAATGTGTACTGTCATCCTCTATGTGGATCAGTAGGGAGCTGAAAGCCTGTCACAATAACACAGAACCCCAGGAAAACCAAAGGCTTCTTTAAATAGAATGACGGATGAGATGTTTGCGGTAAATTTCAAGGGATTTAGTCAGTGTATCTCTAGTCTATCTGTCTTTGTGTGTAGCAGAGACAGATAATGGAATAAAACCAGCATCAATGTGTATCTATCTACCAGTGTGTATTTGTTACTTTTGCTTGTCTCTCACATCCCTCCACAGAGAGTATTCCTGTCCTTTTCTATCTTCTGTTTTTACTCTCTTCCTCTCTCACTCTTCCTCCACCTCTCTTCTCTGGATGTGTCTGTGCTATCAGTCAGAGATTATCAACCATATGCTACATTTTAATCTCTCTATCCTCTCCCTCTCTTTTAGGATGATAACTGGGGGGAAACCACCACGGCGGTGACTGGCACCTCAGAGCTTAGTCTGTCCCAGGAGGAGGTGGTTGGTCTGGGGAAGAGGTCGGAGGATGGCCTGGGGCAGGGGTGTCGGCGCTACGCTCCCCCAGCTCTGGGCCTCTGTGTGGGACTACTGGTCCTGGCCACCCCCCTGGCCTTCCTGGTCCTCCCGGCGGTGCTGTGGCCGGCCAGGCTGCAGGCCTGTGGCTCAGCCTGCGAGGGCCTCTTCCTCTCTGTGTCCTGTAAACTTCTCATCCTTCTGCTAGCTGTGTGGGCGATCTTCCTGCGCCAGGCCCGTGCCAGCCTGCCCAGGGTGTGTGTGTACCGAGCCCTCCTGGCGATGCTCACACTGCTGCTCACACTCTCCTACTGGCTGTTCTATGGGGTCCGCATCCTCGACTCACAGGTGTGTATGTTTCATTATTGTGTGTGAAGTCATAAGTTTATATACACTTAGGTTGGAGTCATTAAAACTCGTTTTTCAACCACTCCACAAATGTCTGGTTAACAAACTATAGTTTTGGCAAGTTGGTTAGGACATCTACTTTGTGCATGACACAAGTAAATTTTCAATAATTGTTTACAGACAGATTATTTCACTTATAATTCACTGTATCACAATTCCAGTGGGTCAGAAGTTTACATAGACTAAGTTGACTGTGCCTTTAAACAGCTTGGAAAATTCCAGAAAA
The DNA here is from genome assembly GCA_030435695.1 of Brachymystax lenok tsinlingensis. NCBI lineage: Eukaryota > Metazoa > Chordata > Actinopteri > Salmoniformes > Salmonidae > Brachymystax > Brachymystax lenok. The sequence goes on from CM059785.1 coordinate 25,571,082, forward strand.
TAATGTCATGGCTTTATAAGCTTCTGATAGGCACATTTTTATTTGTACCTTTTTATTTAACTGGGCAAGACCGTTAACTTCTTAGTCCCGACACTACCAGGTGAAATGCAAGGCGCCAAATTCAAAATCCAAAAGTTGAATTATTAAACATGCATCAATATACAAGTGTTTCATAGTCATCAAAAGCTCTGCTTCTTGGCAATATCACAGCGTTGTCAGATTTCAAAAAGGCTTTACTGTCAAAAGCACCACATTTGATTGTTTGAGGATAGCACCCCACGTATTTTTCCCATTACCATAAATTCATAAACCATGCGGTTCACACAAAACACATTTCACAGCGAAAACAAATCAATTACCTTTTGAAGAACTTCTGCTGAGGGCTTCCCAAGTGTCCAACGAAGACAATCCATGGTTCTTTTGTTAGAAAAAGTATTGTATTATATCCATAAATCTCCGTTTGGTTGGCGCTTTATAATGAGAAAATAGAGCCTCCAATCGTCCATTGAAACGTGAAGAGAACTCGTTCGACTTATACAGTGAGGGGAAAAAAGTATTTGATCCCCTGCTGATTTTGTATGTTTGCCCACTGACAAAGAAATGATCAGTCTATAATTTTAATGGTAGGTTTATTTGAACAGTGAGAGACAGAATAACAACAAAAAAATCCAGAAAAACGCTTGTGAAAAATGTTATAAATGGATTTGCATTTTAATGAGGGAAATAAGTATTTGACCCCCTCTCAATCAGAAAGATTTATGGCTCCCAGGTGTCTTTTATACACGTAACGAGCTGAGATTAGGAGCACACTCTTAAAGGGAGTGCTCCTAATCTCAGCTCGTTACGTGTATAAAAGACACCTGTCCACAGAAGCAATCAATCAATCAGATTCCAAACTCTCCACCATGGCCAAGACCAAAGAGCTCTCCAAGGATGTCAGGGACAAGATTGTCGACCTACACAAGGCTGGAATGGGCTACAAGACCATCGCCAAGCAGCTTGGTGAGAAGGTGACAACAGTTGGTGCAATTATTCGCAAATGGAAGAAACACAAAAGAACTGTCAATCTCCCTCGGCCTGGGGCTCCATGCAAGATCTCACCTCGTGGAGTTGCAATGATCATGAGAACGGTGAGGAATCAGCCCAGAACTACACTGGAGGATATTGTCAATGATCTCAAGGCAGCTGGGACCATAGTCACCAAGAAAACAATTGGTAACACACTACGCACTACGAGCTCTTTGGCATCAACTCAACTCGCCGTGTTTGGAGGAGGAGGAATGCTGCCTATGACCCCAAGAACACCATCCCCACCGTCAAACATTGAGGTGGAAACATTATGCTTTGGGGGTGTTTTTCTGCTAAGGGGACAGGACAACTTCACCGCATCAAAGGGACGATGGACGGGGCCATGTACCGTCAAATCTTGGGTGAGAACCTCCTTCCCTCAGCCAGGGCATTGAAAAATGGGTCGTGGATGGGTATTCCAGCATGATAATGACCCAAAACACACGGCCAAGGCAACAAAGGAGTGGTTCAATAAGAAGCACATTAAGGTCCTCTAGTGGCCTAGCCAGTCTCCAGACCTTAATCCCATAGAAAATCTGTGGAGGGAGCTGAAGGTTCGAGTTGCCAAACATCAGCCTCGAAACCTTAATGACTTGGAGAAGATTGGGACAAAATCACTCATGAGATGTGTGCTAACCTGGTGGCCAACTGCAAGAAACGTCTGACCTCTGTGATTGCCAACAAGGGTTTTGCCACCAAGTGTTTTGTAGAGGGGTCAAATACTTATTTCCCTCATTAAAATGCAATTCCATTTATAACATTTTTCACATGTGTTTTTCTGGATTTTTTTTGTTATTCTGTCTCTCGCTGTTCAAATAAACCTACCATTAAAATTATAGACTGATAATTTCTTTGTCAGTGGGAAAACGTACAAAATCAGCAGGGGATCAAATACTTTTTTCCCTCACTGTACCTATAAACTTGTCCAAGAACAATCAAACATAATTTTAAATGTATCTTTAGGAACACTTTTATGTATAAGTAGTATAATATTTCAACCGGAATATAAACTGGGCGATAAGAAAGGAAAAAACCAAAGAACGCGCCAGCCGTGAACGCGCCTTTTCCTCTATGGACATTCTGTGTGACCCCTTCCTTTTTTCGTCTTCTTCTCTGCTGTAAAGCATCTAAAAAGAATCAGAACACTTTCTCGAGACTGTTGACATCCAGAGGAAGCAATAGGTACTGCATTCATATGCCCTTATATGGGCATTTTCATAAGGGTGGGGTTCTAAATGAGGCAATCTGTCAAAACCACTTTTTCCAGGACAGAAATTCCTCGGGTTTTCGCCTGCCATATCCGTTCTGTTATACTCGCAGACGAAATGTTAACACTTTTAGAAAATTCAGAGTTTCCTATCCAATGGTACTAAATATGTGCATATCCTATTTTCTGGGCCTGAATGGGAGGCATTTTACTTTGGGCACGCCAGGCTCTCCAAAACGGTCACCTCGTGCGCTGCTCCCAAAGAAGTTAAGAACAAATTCTTAATTTCAGTGACGGCCTAGGAACAGTGGGTTAACTGCCCTGTTCAGGGGCAGAACAACTGAATTTTACCTTGTCAACTCTGGGATTTGATCTTGCAACCTTCCGGTTACTAGTCCAACGCTCTAACCACTAGGCTACCTGACTTCATTTGAGTCAATTGTAGGTGTACCTGTGGTTGTATTTCAAGGCCTATCTTCAAAATCAGCCAAAAAAAAATTGTAGACCTCCACAAATCTGGTTCCTCCTTGGGAGCAATTTCCAAACGCCTGAAGGTACCACGTTCATCTGTACAAACAATAGTACGCAAGTATAAACACCATGGGACCACGCAGCTGTCATACCGCTCAGGAAGGAGATGCATTCTGTCTCCTAGAGATGAACGTACTTTGGTGCGTAAAGTGCAAATCAATCCCAGAACAACAGCAAAGGACCTTGTGAAGATGCTGGAGGAAACCGGTACAAAAGTATCTATATCCACAGTAAAACTAATCCTATAATGACATAACCTGAAAGGCCGCTCAGCAAGGAAGAAGCCACTGCTCCAAAACCGCCATCAAAAAAGCCAGACAACGGTTTGCAACTGCACATGGGGACAAAGATCGTACTTTCTGGAGCAAAGTCCTCTGGTCTGATGAAACTGTTTGGCCGTAATGACCATCGTTATGTTTGGAGGAAAAAGGGGGACCCTTGCAAGCCGAAGAACACCATCCCAACCGTGAAGCATGCATCATGTTGTGGGGGTGCTTTGCTGCAGGAGGGACTGGTGTACTTCACAAAATAGAAGGCATCATGAGGAAAGGAAAATTATGTGGATATATTGAAGCAACATCTCAAGACATCAGTCAGGAAGTTAAATCTTGGTCGCAAATGGGTCTTCCAAATGGACAATGACCCCAAGCATACTTCCAAAGTTGTGGCAAAATAGCTTAAGGACAACAAAGTAAAGGTATTGGAGTGGCCATCACAATGCCCTGACCTCAATCCTATACAAACCTGACTCAGTTACACCAGCTCTGTCAGGAGGAATGGGCCAAAATTCACCCAACTTATTGTGGGAAGCTTGTGGAAGGCTACCCGAAACATTTTACCCAAGTTAAACAATTTAAAGGCAATGCTACAAAATACTAATTGAGTGAATGTTGACTTCTGACTCATTGGTAATGTGATGAAAGAAATAAAAGCTGAAATAAATCATTATCTCTACTATTATTCTGACATTTCACATTCTTAAAATAAAGTGGTGATCCTAACTGTCCAAAGACAGCGAAGGTGTTTAGGCCCAGGGTCCTTAGCTTATTGATGAGCTTTGAGGGCACTATGGTGTTGAACGCTGAGCTGTAGTCAATGAATAGCATTCTTACGTAGGTTTTCCTTTTGTCCAGGTGGGAAAGGGCAGTGTGGAGTGCAATAGAGATTGCGTCATCTGTGGATCTGTTGGGGCGGTATGCAAATTGGAGTGGGTCTAGGGTTTCTGTGATAATGTTCTTGATGTGAGCCATGACCTTTCAACGCACATCATGGCTACAGATGTGAGTGCTACGGGTTGGTAGTCATTTAGACCTGTTACCTTGGTGTACTTGGGCACAGGCACTATGGTGGTCTGCTTGAAACATGTTGGTATTACAGACTCGGTCAGGGAGAGGTTGAAAATGCCATGTAAAGACATTTCATATGACATATTTATTTGGTCATATGTTAATGTGGGTGTAGCGAAATGCTTGTGCTTCTAGTTCCGACAGTGCAGTAATATCTAACAAGTACTCTAACAATTCCACAACTACCTAATACACACAAATCTAAAGGGATGGAATAAGAATATGTACATATATGGATGAGCGTAGGCAAGATGCAATAGATGGAATAAAATACAGTATATACGTATGAGATGAGTATGTAAGATATATGTAAACATTCTTAAAGTGGCATTATTAAAGTGACTAGTGATCCATTCCTTAAAGTCATTCCAATGATTTCAAGTCTGTATGTAGGCAGCAGCCTCTCTGTTTTAGTGATGGCTGTTTAACTTCTTAGGGAGCAGTTCCCGAGGTGACGGTTTTGGAGAGTCTGGCGTGCCCAAAGTAAAATGTCTCCCACTCAGGCCCAGAAAATAGGATATGCACAAAATTAGTACTATTGGATAGGGATAGGAAACACTCAAGTTTCTAAAAGTGTTAACATAATGTCTGTGAGTGTAACAGAACAGAAATAGCAGGCGAAAACCCGAGGAAAAATCTATCCGGAATTACTTTTTTTTGGTCACATTGGCTCTGTTTGACAGTCTCCCTATTGAGTTTTATGGCAAGCAGCTCCGAGATTTCAGTACCTATGGCTTCCGCTAGATGTCAACAGTCTATATATAAAGCCTCAGAGAGATTGGAGGAAGCAGGAAGAATAGGTACAGGAAATGGCCAAGGTAGCTCAGATGTCAGCAAGTTTTCTTGTGCGCGAGTCTGGCTGCGCGCCCCACTTTATATTACTTATATAACGTTTAGGTGACCATCCGAGTGAAATATTATCGCTCATATTCATAAAATGATAGCTAAGGATGCATTTTAACTGGTATTTGATTTGTTTAGGAAAAGGTTATAGGTATATTTGAACGCGTTCTCTTCACGTTTCAATGGGCGATTCGAAGTTGGATTTTCTGAACATAACGCACCAACCAAACTGAGATTTATGGATATAATAAATGACTTTTTCTAACAAAAGAACCATGGATTGTCTTCGTTGGACACTTGGGAAGCCCTCAGCAGAAGTTCTTCAAAAGGTAAGGGATTTGTTTTCGCTGTGAAATGTGTTTTGTGTGAAGCGTGATGGTTTATGAATTTATGCTAATGGTAAAAATATTGGAGGTGCTACCCTCAAACAATCAAATGTAGTGCTTTCGCCGTAAAGCCTTTTTAAAAATCTGAAAACGCTGTGATATTGCCAAGAAGCAGAGCTTTTGATGACTATGCAACACTTGTATATTGATGAATGTTTAATAATTCAACTTTTGGATTTTGAATTTGGCGCTTGCATTTCACCTGGTAGTGTCGGGAGCTAGCGCCCCACCACTCCCCTAAGTAGTTAAGGTTCTGGAGTGGCCTAGCCAGTCTCCAGACCTTAATCCCATAGAAAATCTGTGGAGGGAGCTGAAGGTTCGAGTTGCCAAACGTCAGCCTCGAAACCTTAATGACTTGGAGAAGAAAAGAGGAGTGGGACAAAATCCCTCCTGAGATGTGTGCAAACCTGGTGGCCAACTACAAGAAACGTCTGACCTCTGTGATTGCCAACAAGGGTTTTGCCACCAAGTACTAAGTCACGTTTTGCAGAGGGGTCAAATACTTATTTCCCTCATTTAAAATGCAAATCAATTCATAACATTTTTCACATGGATTTTTTTGTTGTTATTCTGTCTCTCACTTTTCAAATAAACCTACCATTAAAATTATAGACTTTATCATTTCTTTGTCAGTGGGCAAATACAAAATCAGCAGGGGATCAAATACTTTTTTCCCTCACTGTAAGTGGTCAGATGACGCAGATGCTAAGGTACAGGACGGTTTTGCTAGCACAGACTGGAATATGTTCCGGGATTCTTCCGATGGCATTGAGGAGTACACCACATCAGTCACTGGCTTCATCAATAAGTGCATCAATGACATCGTCCCTACAGTGACCGTACATACATATCCCAACCAGAAGTTATAGATTACAGGCAACATCCGCAAGGAGCTAAACGGTAGAGCTGTCACTTTCAAGGAGCCGGACTCTAACCCAGACGGTTATAAGAAATCCCGCTATGCCCTCCGACGAACCATCAAACAGGCAAAGCGTCAATACAGGACTAAGATTGAATCGTACTACACCAGCTCCGACGCTCGTGGCAAGGGAAGCACAGCCGTGAGCTGCACAGTGACACGAGCCTACCAGACAAGCTAAATGACTTCTATGCTTGCTTGAAGGCAAGCAACACTGAAGCATGCATGAGAACACCAGCTGTTCCGGACGACTGTGTGATTTTATTTATTTAACCTTTATTTGACTAGGCATGTAATCACGCTGTCTATAGACAATGTGAGTAAGACCTTTAAAACAGGTCTAAGTTCACAAGGTTGCAAGGCCAGATGGATTACCAGGAAGTGTACTCCGAGCATGCGCTAACCAACTGGCATTGACAGCATCCTGTCAGGCTGTATCACCGCCTGGTACGGCAACTGCACCGCCCACAACCGCAGGGCTCTCCAGAGGGTGGTGCGGTCTGCACAACGCATCACCGGGGGCAAACTACCTGCCCTCCAGGACACCGACAGCACCCGATGTCACAGGAAGGCCAAAAAGATCACCCAAGCCAACAACAACCCAAGCCACTGCCTGTTCACCCCGCTACCATCCAGAAGGCGAGGTCAGTACAGGTGTATCAAAGATGGGACTGAGAGACTGAAAAACAGCTTCTATCCCAAGGCCATCAGACTGTTAATGTGCTTCTTCTTGAGCCACTCCTTTGTTGCATTGGCCATGTGTTTTGGGTCATTGTCATGCTGGAATACCCATCCACGACCCATTTTCAATGCCCTGGCTGAGGGAAGGAGGTTCTCACCCAAGATTTGACGGTACATGGCCCCGTCCATCGTCCCTTTGATGCGGTGAAGTTGTCCTGTCCCCTTAGCAGAAAAACACCCGCAAAGCATAATGTTTCCACCATGTTTGATGGTGTTATTGGGGTCATAGGCAGCATTCCCCATCCTCCAAACACGGCGAGTTGATGCCAAAGAGCTCCATTTTGGTCTCATCTGACCACAACACTTTCACCCAGTTGTCCTCTGAATCATTCAGATGTTCATTGGCAAACTTCAGACGCTTTCTTGAGAAGGGGGACCTTGCAGGCGCTGCAGGATTTCAGTCCTTCACGGCGTAGTGTGTTACCAATTGTTTTCTTGGTGACTATGGTCCCAGCTGCCTTGAGATCATTGACAAGATCCTCCCGTGTAGTTCTGGGCTGATTCCTCACCGTTCTCATGATCATTGCAACTCCACGAGGTGAGATCTTGCATGGAGCCCCAGGCCGAGGGAGATTGACAGTTCTTTTGTGTTTCTTCCATTTGCGAATAATTGCACCAACTGTTGTCACCTTCTCACCAAGCTGCTTGGCGATGGTCTTGTAGCCCATTCCAGCCTTGTGTAGGTCTAAAATCTTGTCCCTGACCTCCTTGGAGAGCTCTTTGGTCTTGGCCATGGTGGAGAGTTTGGAATCTGATTGATTGATTGCTTCTGTGGACAGGTGTCTTTTATACAGGTAACAAACTGAGAGTAGGAGCACTCCCTTTAAGAGTGTGCTCCTAAGAAATCTTTCTGATTGAGAGGGGGTCAAATACTTATTTCCCTCATTAAAATGCAAATCAATTTCTAACATTTTTTTTTCTGGATTTTTTTGTTGTTATTCTGTCTCTTACTGTTCAAATAAACCTACCATTAAAATTATAGACTGATCATTTCTTTGTCAGTACAAACGTACAAAATCAGCAGGGGATCAAATACTTTTTTCCCTCACTGTACATATTGATCTAGTCACTGGTACTTCCTGTGTTAGTTTTTGCTTGTAAGCAGGAATCAGGAGGATAGAATTATGGTTAGATTTGTCAAATGGAGGGGAAGGGAGAGCTGTGTACGCATCTGTGTGTGGAGTAAAGGTGGTCTAGAGTTTTTTTCCCTCTGGTTGCACATGTAACATGCTGGTAGAAATTAGGTAAAACTGATTTGTTTCCCTGCGTTAAAGTCCTCGGCCACTAGGAGCGCCGCCTCTGGATGAGCTTTTTCATGCAACTTGCAAGTGTGTGTGTGTGTGTGTGTGTGTGTGTGTGTGTGTGTGTGTGTGTGTGTGTGTGTGTGTGTTAACTCTGTGTTTCCAGGATGAGGACTACCAGGGTATCGTCCAGTTTGCTGTGTCTCTGGTAGACTCTCTGCTGTTTGTCCACTACCTGGCCATTGTTCTGCTGGAGCTCAGACAGCTCCAGCCCTGCTACAGCCTGTGTGTTATACGCTCCACTGACGGAGAGACACGCTACTACAACCTGGGACAGCTCAGGTAATACACACACACTCACATACACACTGAAATATCATTTCATAAGCATCTTAACATATTAATCAAGCAAATCCATGCTGCTAAAATTTTGCAGCTGACTGTAGCAAAGTCATTGATCTTCCAGCAATATGAACTCCATCTGTATACAACAGTGGAGCCTCAGGGATCTGGCTGGTGTACTTATTGTGGCCCTTGATGAACTGAGTAACCTTTTGCGTCCACTATTGCCACTTAGCAGAAGCCAGTCAGCTGATCAATCAGCTAGCAGAAACATCTATAGATAATCAGACTATTAGAGAATGCCTTTAGAATGCCCCCCACCCATACACGTGTGTGTGTGTGTGTATACATACACACACACACACACACACACACACACACGCTGTTGAACTGTGAGTAATTGCAGACTCATGTCCAGGGGGAAGAGTGGCAGTAATTTAGTTACTAAATCACCCAGGAAGCTCCAGTCCTTTCACTCTGGGAGGCTGTTCTGGGAATTGGGGCGGGGGCTTGAGAAAGGGGGGCCGCTTTGATTGATTAGGATTAATTCCCTCTCTAGTAACTGATCTAAGGTCAGCTTTGTGTTTTTTCCTTTAACGGTTTGGGTTTGTGGAAGACAAACTGATCCTAGATCTGTGCCTTAGGACAACTTCTACCCAGAGCTGTGCTGGGTGATTCCTCACAAAACTAGAACAAAACAACATCATGATTTTGGGGATTTTCACAAAATGTAATCCATAGAAGGATCTTTTTCTTAATGGTTTTATTATTTGTTCAATCAATAGGCAGAATGAACTCCATGGATTGTTGACATATATTTGTCATTTGTATCTTAAAGTGTAATTGAGACAATTAATTGAAGTTGGAATATTTGTGACATTTAGGCCTTACCCAAGCCTCATGAATGTTGAAAATATATTTTATTATTACTGACATATCAATGTTCTAGAGTGGGATTTCTGCTAGTTTTAAACAGTGAAAAGGTGACTCTGGAATGCTGGCAGAGTTCCTCTGTCCAGTGTCTGTGTTTTTTGCTCATCTTAATCTTTTCTTTTTATTGGCCAGTCTGAGAATTGGCTTTTTCTTTGCAACCTAAAAGGCCTGCATCCCTGAGTCGCCTCTTCACTGTTGATGTTGTGACTGGTGTTTTGTGGGTGCTATTTAATGAAGCTGCCAGTTGAGGACTTGTGAGGCGTCTTTCTCAAACTAGACACTCTAATGTAGTTGTCCTCTTGGTTTACCGGGGCCTCCCACTCCTCTTTCTATTCTGGTTAGAGCCAGTTCACGCTCTTCTGTGAAGGGAGTTGTACACAGCGTTGTCCGAGATCTTCAGTTTCTTGGCAATTTCTCACATGGAATAGCCTTCATTTCTCAGAACAATATCCCGTAGAGGTTAAATGCCTGGGTAAGGCCAAAATGTCACATGTTCCAACTTCAATTAAATATTTCCCAATTATGCTTTAAGATACAAATGTCAAAAATGCTTCCTCCAAAGGACCCTATGGATAATTTTTGGGTGAAAATCCCTAAAATCATGGTCTTGTTTTTTTCTTCTAGTTTTCATGATGAATCACCCTCTCTCTCTTATCAAAAGCAAATGGTTTAAGTATTCTCAATAGTACCTCTTAAGTACCAGACACAGCTGCAGAAAGGTTAGCTACGTGTACATATACTTAACCAGGCATTGATATATGTGTGGTTCTGTCTGTCTATACTGCCTCACCTCTAGCCTTTCTGTCTGACAGTGACTGATCTCCTGTAGAAAGGCTTTAGGCTGAAGGATGGTTGGAAGCAGGGAGCTTTGTATGACATAGCTCTGGTCTGCAGTAGTCTGGTCTGGGGGAGTAGTGTAGATATGAGGCATGCTGCTCAGCTATTTAACATGTGAATCAAATCAGCAAAGGCAGTAATGGACTATCTGCTTCTTTTCTGACCTTTTCTTATAATCCATCTATCTGTTCTCTCTACCCTCCTCGTATGTCTTTCTTTCTTTCGGGGCTTTATTGACATGGGAAACATATGTTAACATTGCCAAAGCAAGTGAAGTAGATAATAAACAATAAAAATGAACAGTAAACATTACACTCACAGAAGTTCCAAAAGAATAAAGACATTACAAATGTCATATTATGTATATATACAGTGTTGTAACGATGTGCAAATGGTTAAAGTACAAAAGGGACAATAAATAAGCATAGTATTTACAATGGTGTTTGTTCTTCACTGGTTGACTTTTTCTTGTGGCAACAGGTCACAAATCTTGCTGTTGTGATGTCACACTGTGGTATTTCACCCAGTAGATATGGGAGTTTATCAAAATCGGGTTTCTTTTCAAATTCTTTGTGGATCTGTGTAATCTGAGGGAAATATGTGTCTCTAATATGGTCATACATTGGGCAGGAGGTTAGGAAGTGCAGCTCAGTTTCCACCTCATTTTGTGGGAAGCGTGCACATAGCCTGTCTTCTCATGAGAGCCAGGTCTGCCTACGGCGGCCTTTCTCAATAGCAAGGCTATGCTCACTGAGTCTGTAAATAGTCAAAGCTTTCCTTCAGTTTGGGTCAGTCACAGTGGTCAGGTATTCTGCCACTGTGTACTCTCTGTTTAGGGCCAAATAGCATTCTAGTTTTATTTTTTATTAAATGTTTTTGTTAATTCTTTCCAATGTGTCAAGTAATTATCTTTTTGTTTTCTCATGATTTGGTTGGGTCTAATTGTGTTGCTGTCCTGGGGCTCTGTGGGTTGTTTGTGAACAGAGCCCCAGGACCAGCTTGCTTGGGGGACTCTTCTCCAGGTTCATCTCTCTGTAGGTGATGACTTTGTTATGGAAGGTTTAGGAATCACTTCCTTTTAGGTGGTTGTAGAATATAACTGCTCTTTTCTGGATTTTGATCATTAGTGGGTATCGGCCTAATTCTGCTCTGCATGCATTATTTGGTGTTTTATATTGTACACAGAGGATATTTTTGCAGAATTCTACATGCAGAGTCTCAATTTGGTGTTTGTCCCATTTTGGGACAAAATGGGACCTCACAACCATAAAGGGCAATGGGTTCTATAATTGATTCAAGTATTTTTAGCCAGATCCTAATTGGTATGTCGAATTTTATGTTCCTTTTGATGGCACAGAATGCTCTTCTTGTCTTGTCTCTCAGATCGTTCACAGCTTTGTAGAAGTTACCTGTGGCGTTGATGTTTAGGCCAAGGTATATATCATTTTTTTGTGTGCTCTAGGGCAACAGTGTCTAGATGGAATTTGTATTTGTGGTCCTGGCGACTGGACCTTTTTTGGAACACAGTTAGTTATTTTGGTCTTACTGTCAGGGCCCAGATCTGGCAGAATCTGTGCAGAAGATCTAGGTGTTGCTGTAGGCCCTCCATGGTTGGTGACAGAAGTACCAGATGATCAGCAAACAGTAGACATTTGACTTCAGATTCTAGTAGGGTGAGGCCCAGGTGCTGCAGACTTTTCTAGTGCCTTCGCCAATTCGTTGATATATATGTTGAAGAGGGTGGGGCTTAAGCTGCATCCCTGTCTCCCCCCCATGGCCCTGTGGGAAGAAATGTGTATATTTTTTGCCTATTTTAACGACACACTTGTTATTTGTGTTCATGGATTTAATAATGTCGTATGTTTTTCCCCCAACACCACTTTCCATCAATTTGTATAGTAGACCTTCATGCCAAATTGAGTCAAAAGCTTTTTTTAAATCAACAAAGCATGATAAGACTTTGCCTTTGTTTTGGTTTGTTTGTTTGTCATTTAGGGTGTGCAGGGTGAATGCGTGGTCTGTTGTATGATCATTTGGTAAAAGCTCATTTAACATTTGCTCAGTACATTGTTTTCACTGGGGAAATGTACGAGTCTGCTGTTAATGATAATGCAGAGGATTTTCCCATGGTTGATGTTGACGCATATCCCACGGTAGTTATTGGGGTCAAATTTGTCTCCACTTTCGTGGATTGGGATGATCAGTCCTTGGTTCCAAATATTGGGGAAGATGCAAGAGCTAAGGATGATGTTAGAGTTTTAGTGTAGCCAAGTGGAATTTGTTGTCTGTATATTTTATCATTTCATTGAGGATACCATCAACACCACAGGCCTTTTTGGGTTGGAGGGTTTTTATTTTGTCCTGTAGTTCATTCAAGGTAATTGGAGAATCCAGTGGGTTTTGGTCGTCTTTTTATAGTTGATTCTAAGATTTGTATTTGATCATGTATATGTTTTTGCTGTTTGTTCTTTGTTATAGAGCCAAAAAGATTGGAGAAGTGGTTTACCCATACATCTCCATTTTGGATAGATAATTATTTGTGTTGTTTGTTTAGTGTTTTCCAATTTTCCCAGAAGTGGTTAGAGTCTATGGATTCTTCAATTACTTTGAGCTGATTTCTGACGTGTTGTTCCTTTTTCCGTAGTGTATTTCTGTCTTGTTTTAGTGATTCACCATAGTGAAGGCGTAGACTTGGGTTTCCGGGTCTCTGTTTTTGGTTGGACAGGTTTCTCAATTTCTTTCTTAGATTTTTGCATTCTTCATCAAACCATTTGTCATTGTTGTTCAATTCTTCGGTTTTCTATTTGAGATTTTTAGATTTGATAGGGAAGCTGAGATGTCAACTATACTGTTAAGATTTTCTACTGCCAAGTTTACACCTTCACTATTACAGTGGAACGTTTTGTCCAGGAAGTTGTCTAAAAGGGATTGAATTTGTTGTTGCCTATTTGTTTTTTGGTAGGTTTCCAAACTACATTCCTTCAATCTATAGCATTTCTTAATATTACTCAGTTCCTTTGGCTTTGATGCCTCATGATTGAGTATTGCTCTGTTCAAGTAGACTGATTTTGCTGTGGTCTGAGTGTCAGTGGGCTGACTGTGAACGCTCTGAGAGACTCGGGGTTGAGGTCAGTGATAAAGTAGTCTACAGTACTACTGCCAAGAGAGGAGCTATAGGTGTACCTATCATAGGAGTCCCCTCGAAGCCTACCATTGACTATGTACATACCCTGCGTGCGACAGAGCTGCAGGAGTTGTGACCTGTTTTTGTTGGTTATGTTGTGATAGTGCCTAGGGGGCATATGGGGGAATGCTGTCACTTCCAGGCAGGTGTTTGTCCCCCTGTGTGCTGAGGGTGTCAGGTTCTTGTCCATTTCTGGCATTTAGGTCCCTGGGCCTAGAAATGATTGATTTCCCCCTCCAGGATGGAGAAGAAGTCTTCGTTAAAGTATGGGGATTCTAGTGGGGAGATATAGGTAGCACACAGGACATTTTTCTATGTTTAGAGCATTTCCTTTTGAATTTCAAGCCAAATGTAAATGATCCTGTTTTGATTAATTTAATGGAGTGAGTTAGGTCTGCTCTATACCAAATTAGCATACCCCCTGAGTCCCTTCCCTGTTTCACACCTGGTAGTTTGATGGATGTGACTACCAGCTCTCTGTAACCTAGATGGAAACCAGTGGGTCCGTCTCCTTTATACCAGGTTTCTTGTAGGATGACAATGTCTGTATTTCTGATTTCTTTGAAGTCCAGGTTTCTGCTCTTTAGGCCAAAGGCAGATGACCTCAGGCCTTGGATATTCTAGGATGAGATAGTGAATGCTTTGTGTTCCATAAAGTGTCCAATGTTGTTGGTTGTGTGGTTTGGCCTCAGGCCAGTAAGTGTGAGCAGAGCCTGCTGAGCATCTGGTACATGCCATTGGCTTGGGCTAGTGTAAGAGTGGTGGTTGGGCCTGTTTGCCCGCTTACGGCCTGGGCGTATGTGTGGCTTCCATGTTGAGGCCCTCTTTGCGGGAGTGGGGTGCATGCGGTGGGCAGGAGGGGCATATATCTGATCTAAGAGGGCCTAAATGGGGGGTGTGTGTGTGTGTGGGGGGGTGTCTATTGATCTGTTCCTCCTGGTAGAAGTGTTGGGGTTGCGTTTTGAGAGCGATGTCCTTTAGAGTCCGGGCGAATGTGGGCACTGCTGCCTTGTATAGGTGGACCTGGTCATAGAGGCTGTTCAAGTCCAGGGTGGAGTGGTGGGACAGGAAAACATTTGGTTTTGAGGCACAGTCACGGGAAATACTTGTGTTTACCTGCTGTATGGTAGCAGGGTGGAAGTCTTTTCGTGGTAGCAGGGTGGAGATCACCACTTGTGTGTTGGGTAAAGTAGAAGAAGCTTTTTCAATCACTCCCTTCAGTGCTGTGGCCACCCTTTCCTGCTTTGCTCTCAGGTCGTTTGTGCCTGTGTGTATTATTATGTGGCTAGGTGAACCTAGTTGGTCCTCAGACAGAAGGTCTAGGGCGTGCTGGGTGTTTGGACACCAGAGTTTAGACACACTGTGTTTGGGAAAAGTATATTTTCTTGTATATATTTCCCATTTGAGTCATAAGGAGTGCAATCTGTCTTGTCTATGTCCTCAGTGGGTGTGGGGGGGTTGTCAGGAGGGCTATCAGGGTGGCTGGCGGGGTGCTCACAGGGGGTGAGATCCCCTGGGCTTGGGGTTCTTCATTTGTCTGTTCTGCTGTGATGTCGACGCTATGGTCAGGGTCTGGTGTGGACTGTTCTGCTGTGGTGTCGAGACTTTTGTCGGGAGCTGAGGTGGGCTGTTCTGCTGGCTTCTCTGCAGGGGTGGCCACCTCTCTAGTGGGTTGTTCTCTGTCACACGCCATCCCCCTCACCCTCTCCTCCAGCTGTCTGATCCTCTCCTCTAGTGCTCTGTTCTTCTCCTGCTCTTGCTTTTTATCATGTTGAAGTTGTCTCACCACAGTCCAGAGTGCAGATATGTCTCTCCACCTCCAGCTCTCCGGGTCTGGTTAAGGGGGTGTTCTCGTGCTGGGCTGTTGTCTGGGTCTGTGCTGACTGGAGTGTAATCACCTGCTGTTCCAGCTCCACCTGCCTTACCTCCAGCTGGGTAAATGTATCCTTCATTTCAATGAGGGGGGTAGTACTCTGTGCTGGGAGGTTGACTTTCCGCTTGGGGTTGCTCATCTGTGGGGTTCTATAATGAAGATGTCTGGTCTGACCCACTCGGGGTGGGATATCTTTCTCAAGGGAGCGCTTCTCATACTGGGCTAATTCTTTGATTAGGTGTAAGTCCAGCTGAAACTGTTTGGGGTTGCCCTGTACCATTACTGTTCCAGACTTATAGAGATTTATATTAGCTGACTCTATATTAGCTGAGTCCACGTTGTCTAGTATCCTGAGTTTCCACCCTTGTTAACACCCCCCCCTTCTTAACAGATTGTGCTATATTAGTGTGCTAATATAGCACTGTGCCATGCCAGGGGATGGTTTGTGTGGAAGATGAGGTTGCTGATGTTCCCATTTTTATCATATTCAGCAAAAAGTGTCTCTTGATTTTCCATAAGGAGCTTCATTTTGTGATCATTTCTTGCCTTATCATTCTTTACATACACAGGGTACTGCATTTTAATTACCTTACAGCGGGAGGCAGCTTCTAATGCCTCTCCATTTGGTTGGAGTAGACTGCGACACTCCTGCCATTGTTGGGCTAAAGGGCTTTGACACCTCTCACTTGACACGTCAGGGCTAATTGAAGTTGTATCAAGTTTGGCAACCTTAATGTAGCATTCAGTCCTTAATGTAATGCATTTTTCTTTTGGAAATAAAATATAGCTTCAGACTAAACATTACTCACTCAGTTCCAGGTTTGATGGTGTTTTCAAATTTCTGTTGTTTTCCAGGGCATTTGCTGTATAGCGTTGGAATAATATTCTTTGGTAGTTGTAAGCCTTCCAGGTGATTCTGTAATTCCATCCAAAATCAGGTTGTAGGTTTTGAGTTTTGATTTGGAGTGAAGGTTATGTTGTAGAGGGTAGCATCCTGTATATGTTTCTGACAAAAAAATCAAAGTTTATCAAACTCTAAATCTATATATTTTTTAAGAACATGCTGAAAAATGCAAGAGCTCATCTGATCATGACCTCTCTCTCTCTCTCTCTCTCTCTCTCTCTCTCTCTCTCTCTCTCTCTCTCTCTCTCTCTCTCTCTCTCTTCCCCCTCGCTCTCCCCTCTTTCTCTGTCCTGCCTCTGTCTCTTTCTCTTTGTCTGTGTCAGTATTCAGAGGTCAGCTCTGTCTCTGCTGGAGTTCTACTACAGGGACTTCCCTCTCCATAACCCTGCCCTTCTCTCCGCCTCCAAGCACCGTGCCGCCAAGCACCTGGCCGGCCTCAAGGTCTACACCGTGGACGGTTAGTACACCTACGGTTTTTCTATGGTTCCTCAATGCTTACATTTGGTTTGTGTCACTGTGTCATCCGACTTCCTATCATCCCTCTTTTCCTCTTTGTAACTGCATCTTAATGTGGAGCACTGTCTGTCTTTCATTCCCTTTGTCGCTCTGTCTCTCCATTCTCTCAGCTCTCTGTCTACCGTATTTGTTGCTTCGTTGTGACGCTCTCTCTTCATCTACTCTCCCATGCCACCCTAAGCAGCGTTTAAAGCTAAACTGAGAGCTTACCTTTTGGACAAGGACAGTAAGTAAAGATGGGTCAAGATCTCTGTGTGCCCTCTCACATTTCACTAGTGTACACTACTAACCTCACTTCCCTTCCCCCACACCCAATGTTTGCACTGCTTCTAAGCATGCACACACAGATACACACCAATCTAACCACCACTTTCATTCACGAGATATGCTTTACACACACACACACACACACACACACACACACATACGCACAGGCACCAACTTCCCAGCTCAGTGCGAGACAGCTTTTATGGTTCTTCTCTATGTTCTTTGTAGAAGAGTTTGATAGAGGAGTATGCTGGTATATTGTCCTCACAGACATTTGCATTTCAGCCTTTTAATAATTCATCACACTAGCTCCTTCTGCACATTCCCATGCTATCTCTTTGTCTGTGTCTCTCTCTCTCCGTTCTCTCTCTACCCCTCGTTCTCATGTTCACTCTCTCCATCTCTCTCTCTCTGTATTTCGTCCTCCTTTTCTCAGAGTGTGTTCTCCAGTTAAGTTAGCAGTTGAAGTGTTTCTGTAGGCTAGCAGAGTGGGTCTTTAGGGTTTCTAGTGTTTTTAACCAGCCCACATCTTTCCGCTCCAGATCTGCTCTAATGGAACTCACCCGTATTTATTTTGGGGATTTAGAAAAAATAGGATTGTAATGCATTTCATAAAACCTTTATTTCTCAATTGGAAAAAGGCTGTGCTACCAAGCCTGTGCTTTGTTCAGCCTCACACACTCACACACCTTGGTGTTAATGATTCATTGATTCATCTCTCTTGGCCTGTATCTGCCAGGGTTACTGTACTGAACCCTCATACACACATGTCCCTCATAAATATGGACCAGATTCCACTCCTCCATATTCATATCCCACAGGAACCCTAATTTATGCTTTTACTACTTCTGGGTTAGTTATTGCTATTCATCATAGAGAGAAATTAATTCTATGATCAACTGGTATTATTGTGTTTGAAGATCGTTCTTGTTTTTTTATTCAATGAATATTTACTAACCAGGTAGCCAGATGTGTTCGTTTCTGCTTTAGCCAACTCTGTTGTCATTTGGCAGTTGTCTAAACCATAATCGGGTCTGACTACCAGGCTAAATATTTAATCACTCTCACAGTGAAAGGATCTGAACTGTGAAACTGCCTAATGAGATATTTAGATATTACACAGAATCCGCACTAAGATCTTTGTTTTCCCCCGGGTTACTGTCAATATGCTGACTGGGCCACACGGTGATCTTCCCATCATGCCTCTGTGCTTCCTGTTTGTAGGCCCAGGGAACCCGGCGGGGCCAGCAGGGGGGTCGGGGGGATCGCAGGTGGGGGGTCAGTCGCGGGCCATGATCTCTGCAGCAGCCAGGCGCAGAGACGCCACTCACAACGAACTATACTACGAAGAGGCCGACCATGACCGACGGGTCCGCAAACGCAGAGCCAGGTGAAAGAGAAAGAGAGGGGAGGAGAGAGGTAGTGGGGTGGGGGGTACTGAGTGACTTAAAAACAAAAAAGGTGGGGTGAAAGGAAGAAAGAGGGATGAAAGATGCATAATTATGCTGCTTAATGTAAGGATTAAAATATAGATGGGTTTAGATAAATGTACATAAGAATTGAGTAGGCTAAATGTTGGCCTGTGTGTTTTTATAACTTGTAGGATACAAGAACAGATGAGTGTACAGTATACTGAATGTTGTCTGTACATTGCTGTAACATTAGGCTGGTGGTGGCTGTGGAGGAGGCCTTCATGCATGTGAGGCGGATGCAGCAGGAGGAGCAGAAAGCATCCCCTGGGGATGTGATGGACGTACGGGAGGCGGCCCTGGCCATCTTCCCCTCCATGGCCCGCGCCCTGCAGAAATACCTCCGAACCACCAGAAGGCAGCACTGCCACAGCATGGACAGCATCCAGAGACACTTGGCCTTCTGCCTCACACACAACATGAGCCCCAAGGTAGGCAAGCTTCAGCTACTTGGTCCCAGATCATCCCCTGGCCAGTATCACTACTAGACAACATGACAATCTCTATAGCAATATGATTGTGTGTTTCTGTTTCTGTGTCTCTTCAGGCATTCCTGGAGGCCTACCTGTCCCCTGGTCCTACGCTGCAGTATGGTCAAGAGCGCTGGATGGCCGGTCAGTGGACTCTGGTCAGCGAGGCTGCGGTCACTAGCGCTCTAAAGGAAGACACAGTCTTCTCACTGAGGTGTCTAGACTTCAGCCTAGCGGTAACGGTCAAGTCCATCCCCTACATTCAAATGACCGAGGAGTACGTCGATCCTAAGTCACACAAGTTTACCCTGAGTCTCCAATCTGAAACATCGGTCTAACAGACACATGTAGAAGGACTATGGTAATTCTAGACTTATCTTTTTTGTGTTCAGTTTCTTAAACCCTCTAACTTTGATATGCTCTTGTTGTGGTATTTTGCTTCTCTCTTCTATTTATATTACTGGTGTTTATAAAGATTATTTTGGCTACTTTTAGATTTGTTATTGTACGTAATTGATATGAACAGATGCATATGGAATATTGTAACAAGATGAAGTGTTAGCTGGGCATACAGCAGTTGATAAACGGTAGGGATCCGCAAACCTATGATTCTTTTGGAGTGAAGATGACCGATGGAGAGAGTTAGGGAACATGTTCTGATTTCTATTGTCCTGAGGCACACTGGAACATTGAATTATGTCAGGGGATTTTCAATACACTGTAGATGACCCTCCCACATTTTGTTCTCCCTCTGTTTGTTTGCACACGTGTGTGTGTGCACGTGTGTGTTTACGTTACTGTGTGTATGTGGGGGGGTATTTTCATATTGTCTGCCCTGCTAATGTGAAGGAAATACTGCCTAATAATCACCAAAACAGTTCAGGTTCAGTTTTATTTTTCTCTCGCTCTCTCTCTCTTTCTTTTATATATATATATATATATATATATATAGTGTTTTTATTTAAGTTTTATTTTATTTGATTGATACTTATCTACCTGGCTGTCCAGTTATGGAATTATATGGATGAAAAAGGTTCTGTTATTGTACCCCCAAAGATTCCTAGACATATCTGTAAGAGGCTGTCAGAACCTGTTGGGCTCAAACCCAAAGCGGACTATTGCGGAATACTACAGTTGAGCAAACAAAGAAGCTAGTAAGACAGGAAAAAATGTATCCATAATTTTGAGAGAGAGATTTTCTGTACTTTTCTGATTTGGCATCTAATAACAAGACATTCATTAGATGTGTGTGTGTCTTATCTCCAGATGAAAGAAAGCTATTATTACATTTCTACAGAACCTAACCCTGTAAGCTAAGAGAATCAGATTGAGGCTCGAGTTTTTGTCTTCAGATATGAGAGAAGACAACAGATTAAAGAAGGATGGCACAATATTCTCTCTTTTAGTCCCCATTTTATGAGTGTTTGAGAGGTGTGGAGAATACACACAAAGACAAATGGCTCTAGTAATGCATTTTGTTCTAGACATGACTGACTAATCTGATACCGTTGCGTCTCCTCTACCATCTCCAAGTCTGCATACACGTATCTTCATGTACTGAAAGCGATTCAAATAGGCCCAAATTATACATTTCTAATGTATTTTTTACATTGTTTGATATGGTATATTCCTCAGTATTGATGTTCAGAGTGCAGACAACAGTCTCCTTATAGTGAGGGAAGTCTACAGTCACAGAAGAGGCTGTAGTGCCATCTAGCCACAACTAGAACAACTGCCACTGCTATGGGATTTTTATGCTAATCTCTGTGGACTCAATATACAGTATTTGTTTATTTTAATATTGTATTGTTTTAGCCAAATCTTCTCTATTACATGTGCATATTATTCAAGACTATATTAGAATGAAATTGTTCGTTATTGTAATTGTACAATCATTGTTGTCACTAAAAGGTTACATGTTTTTGAGGATTTTATAGTGATTAAATCCTGGCTGTGAATATTGGCCTGTTCGAATTCACCCTTTATTAGTTTTTGTCTTGAGGTGACCACATGTTATAAGTGTTGGATAGGTCAAAGCAAGGTTGCCAACCAATTGCTTTCCCTAATCTAACCAATTCCGATATGTGACTACTTCGAGGAAGGGAGAAAGGATGTATTTTTAAAGTATTCGACCAGGGCATTTGTCTCCTTGTATGTCTCCTTCATTACAAAGGTGCCTCTGTTTTAAAACACATATGATGTATGCTCAATGTGTTTGTTATTGTATGCAAGTATGTTCTTCCAATAATGTATGGTGTGTGTGCGCGTGCACAATTGCCATCCTAAATGTTGTTCTGACCAATTCGGTCTCAAGTTTTCACAGGTTGCTTTTTTAAGATTTACATATGGAATTACAATAACTGTATAAAGATTCAAATTTGTAAAATAAATATTTGTATGAACATTTTCAACATATTCTCATATTACTTTATTTTTGGTGTGTGTGGTGCTTTGTATTTGTCTGTGAACTATTTAAGTGGGACTATTGGGTGAGAGAGTGCCTGTCTGCACTGTCCAGTTGAAGACAGAGAGTTAGTGGTTGTAACATGAAGGTTGAGTAGAGACCGTGAGTTAATATCTGAAGCCCCCTTCACTCTACTGCACCCTGGGCTTACAGAACACAGAGATCTCTCTCCTGCCACTTCAAGTATTCTCTTTTCTAATTGCCCACTGAGGGAGAGGGAGAATGAGGGATGAGTCAAGGAGGGAAAGAGACAGATAAAGAGCGAGTGAAACATGGAGAGAGAATACATGAGACAAATTGAGACTTGAGGAATTGGCAGCTTTTCCTATCTGGGTGTGTAATGATGATCTCACTTTGCAGCTGCTGCATATTTGGATAAATATTAATAAATATTGTGAGATGGAGAGGGGAAAACAGTCCAGGCTGTATCACATCTGGCCGGGATTGGGAGTCCCATAGTGCGGCACACAATTGGCCCAGCGTCGTCCGGGTTTGGCCGAGGTAGGCCATCATTGTAAATAAGAATTTGTTCTCTACTGACTTGACGAGTTAAATAAAGGTAAAAAAATATATATACACTACCGTTCAAAGGTTTGGGGTCACTGAGAAATGTCCTTGTTTTTGAAAGATAAGCACATTTTTTGTCCATTAAATTACATCAAATTGATCAGAAATACAGTGTAGACATTGTTAATGATGTAAATGACTATTGTAGCTGGAAACTGCAGATGTCTTTATGGAATATCTACAGTTGAAATCAGAAGTTTACATGCACCTTAGCCAAATCTATTTAAACTCAGTTCACAATTCCTGACATTTAATCCTATTAAAAATTCCCTGTCTTAGGTCAGTTAGGATCACCACTTTATTTTAAGAATGTGAAATAATAGTATAGAATAATAGTAGAGAGAGTGATCTATTTCGGCTTATATTTCTTTCGTCACATTCCCAGTGGGTAAGAAGTTTACATACACTCAATTAGTATTTGGTAGCATTGCCTTTATATTGTTTAACTTGGGTCAAATGTTTCGGGTAGCCTTCCACAAGCTTCCCACAATAAGTTGGGTGAATTTTGGCCCATTCCTCCTGACAGAGCTGATGTTACTGAGTCAGGTTTGTAGGCCTCCTTGCTCGCACAAGCTTTAACTTCCTGACTGACGTCTTGAGATGTTGCTTCAAAATATCCATATATATATATATTTTCCTGCCTCATGATGCCATCTATTTTGTGAAGTGCACCAGTCCCTCTTGCAGCAAAGCACCCCCACAACATGATGCTGCCACCCCCGTGCTTCACGGTTGGGATGGTATTCTTCGGCATGCAAGCCTCCCCCTTTTCCTCCAAACATAACAATGGTCATTATGGCCAAACAGTTCTATTTTTGTTTCATCAGACCAGAGGACATTTCTCCAAAAAGTACGATCTTTGTCCCCATGTGCAGTTGCAAACCATAGTCTGGCTTTTTAATGGCGGTTTTGGAGCAGTGGCTTCTTCCTTGATGAGCGATCTTTCAGGTTATGTTGATATAGGACTCGTTTAACTGTGGATATAGATACTTTTGTACCGGTTTCCTCCAGAATCTTCACAAGGTCATTTGCTGTTGTTCTGGGATTGATTTGCACTTTTCGCACCAAAGTACATTCATCTCCGGGAGACAGAACGCGTCTCCTTCCTGAGCGGTATGACGGCTGCGTCGTCCCATGGTGTTTATACTTGCGTACTATTGTTTGTACAGATGAACGTGGTACCTTCAGGCGTTTGGAAATTGCTCCCAAGGAGGAACCAGACTTGTGGAGGTCTTGGCTGATTTCTTTTGATTTTCCCATGATGTCAAGCAAAGAGGCATTGAGTTTGAAGGTAGGCCTTGAAATGCATCCATTGCTACACCAATTGACTCAAATGATGTCAATTAGCCTATCGGAAGCTTCTAAAGCAATGACATAATTTTCTGGAATTTTCCAAGCTTTTAAAGGCACAGTCAACTTAGTGTATGTAAACGTATGACCCACTGGAATTGTGATACAGTGAATTATAACTGAAATAATCTGTCAATAAACAATTGTTGAAAAAATTACTTGTGTCGTGCACACAGTAGATGTCCTAAACGACTTGCCAAAACTATAGTTTGTTAACAATAAATTTGTGGAGTGGTTGAAAAGTTTTAATGACTCCAACCTAAGTGAATGTAAACTTCTGACTTCAACTGTACGTAGGCGTACAGAGGTCCATTATTTAGCAACCAACACTCCTGTGTTCCAATGGGGCGTTGTATTAGCTAATCCAAGTGTATCATTTTAAAAGGCTAATTGATCATTAGAAAACCCTTTTGCAATTATGTTAGCACAGCTGAAAACTTTTGTTCTGATTAAAGAAGCAATAAAACTGGCCTTCTTTAGACTAGTTGAGTATCTGGAGCATCAGCATTTGTGGGTTCAATTACAGGCTCAAAATGGCCAGAAAAAAAATGACTTTCTTCTGAAACTCGTCAGTCTATTCTTGTTCTGAGAAATTAAGGCTATTCCATGCGAGAAGCGTGCCCCTAGTGGTTAGAGAGTTGGACAAGTAACCGAAAGGTTGCAAGTTCAATTCCCTGAGCTGACAAGATACAAATCTGCCGTTCTGCCCCTGAAAAGGCAGTTAACCCACTGTTCCTAAGCTGTCATTGAAAATAAGAATTTGTTCTTAACTGACTTGCCTGGTAAAATAAATAAGTAAAAACAATGACAGCCTAGGAACAGTAGATTAACTGCTTTGTTCAGGGTCAGAAGGACAGATTTTTACCTTGCCAGCTCGGGGATTTGATCTAGCAACCTTTCGGTTACTGGCCCAATGCTCTAACCACTAAGCTACCTCCCGCCCCATTGATCAAACAAAAGTTAGATCTTTGTCTAGGTCGCCAACCATTTTCATAAATTAGTAGAATTAAGGGAAGGATGGAAAAGCTGTTAATGGGTTTTCTTATAATGCAGAACGGTTGACTTAGGCCAGACACATTGTACAAAATATTCTATAAAAGCGTTTAGGTCTATTTCTCTCACCCTGAACTTTGATGATAGTACAGTAAAGAGACTATGCAACAATGTTATGAATTTTAGATGACAAATTCACAGTTTTGGAATTATTCGTCATCGTCGTCGTCCTCATCGTTGTCTTCTTCATCATCAGAGTCATCATCAGAATCATCAAATTCATCATCAGAGTCATCATCAGAGTCATCATCAGAGTCATCGTCATCA
The DNA here is from genome assembly GCA_030435695.1 of Brachymystax lenok tsinlingensis. Classification (NCBI taxonomy): domain Eukaryota; kingdom Metazoa; phylum Chordata; class Actinopteri; order Salmoniformes; family Salmonidae; genus Brachymystax; species Brachymystax lenok. The sequence continues at coordinate 25,595,860 of CM059785.1, forward strand.
TCATCATCCTCTGTGTTGACCTTGCCAGACAGGACGTTCTCTATCCAGTCCTCCAGCTTCTGGGCTGTGAGCAGATCTTGTTCTTCCATCTCAAGCCAGATGCTGTCAGCCTGTCCAGAGGAAGAGAGAGAGGTCAAAGGTCAGGACCATCATGAGTTAGATCTAAGTTTCACAATTTCTAACTGGTTTCCACCAATTCCTCATGCTGTATTGGAGCTGTTCGGGGACTCACATCAGTAACGTTGACCACGCCGATCTGAGGTTTGAACAGGTCCACCTGGAAGGTCTTCTCCCAGTAGGGGATAAGCTGAGGAGAGTGAGAGAGAACACACTGTGAGATCTGAAACTGTAGGGACTTGAGTTCACTTAGTCCTGTTCGTCCGTCTGTCTGTGTCTCACCAGGGGGAAGTCATCAGGGTCGATCCAGATTATGCTGAGACCAGGGTGGTGCGTGTTGTCTCTAGCCACCTCCTTCAGCAGCTCCAGGAACTCATAACCATCTGAATACCACCAAACAACACATCAAGAAGGTTAGTCTGTGTTTTATCACGCCAGGAGAAGTTTGTTTGATTTCCTGAAAGCTATGAACCATTTCAGTGATTCTCAGTTTCAGATAAGACTGATAGGAACCTATGTTGCAAAGCTGATGTTGGGTCTGATCAAAGCTGATGTTGGCCTTGATCAAAGCTGATGTTGGCCCTGATCAAAGCTGATGTTGGCCCTGATCAAAGCTGATGTTACTGTAATATTGATGTATTTTTTACCAGGGTCCTCCTCCTCTGCGAAGGCCACTATGTGGCTCCCCTCCACAACGTCCTCCTGAAAATGAGACATCGTGAGACGCTGTCCAAGGTTTGACAGAAATGAACACACTTACTGTTGTACTTGCCTTTCTTGCACTAACCCTTGAACTTGCATAAGGTAAATCAACTGACAAAAAACCTCACCCATGTCTCAAACATGTTCTCAGCACGCAGCTTTCGCAGTGTTGGCCTGAAAACATTACACAACATTACACAACGCTATCAGTCACAGACCACTGATTAGATCATCAGAATGAAGTGTCTGTGTTCTGACAGCCACAGTAGGGCTGCAAGTTGCCTAGCGATTAGAGCGTTGGACCAGTAACCGAAATGTCGCTAGTTAGAATCCTGAGCCGACAAGGTGAAAATATGTCGATGTGCCCTTGAGCAAGGCACTTAACCCTAATTGCTCCAGGGTCGCCGCTGACCTGGGCATGGCCCGACTCTCAGGGGGAAATGGAATATGCAGAAAACACAGGAACAATATAAGCACCCACCCCCCAAATATATTACACTGATCCCTTCCATACCTTCTGTGTTCAGTGATGAAAGCCATGATCTCTTCCTCAGAGTTGGGCCGGTCAGGAAGGGTGACAGGCTCCTCCATGAAGGGCTCATAGAAATCCACCTCGTTCATTTTCAGGGTCAGCTCCTTGGCCACCTTAAACACCACAGACACCTGAATCAGCACCCAACTTCCTGCATTGACAGGACCCCTTCTCACAGACCAAGGATATAGGATGTCAAGGTATGGATGTCTGAAAACTCACAGCTTTCTCAAAGGTGGCAAAGAATTTGATGTAGGGTTGGAACTGCTCTGCAGCCTCCTTGAACGCACTGTAGTCTGGAGGAAACGAGAGGTTTATGAAGAGGAGAAAAGACCGAATGGGAGGAGGGAGGGTGGAGAGGAGAGGAGAGGAGAGGGCATTTGACTTATTTTGTGAAGATGGTGTACTACTGTATAACCACTACTCTATAACCACACCATTTCTTATCTGTTGAACACAGGTAGACCTTCAGCATTTAGATAATTCCCCATTCTGCTGCTATCATTAAGCATAGCTGTCAGCGAGCATCTACTAGCTTGTGTATGCTAGCTAGACTAAATCAAATCCAATCAAATTTTATTGGTCACATCCACATAGTTAGCAGATGTTAATGCGAGTGTAGCGAAATGCTTGTGCTTCTTGTTCCGACCGTGCAGTAATATCTAACAAGTAATCTAACAATTTCACAACAACTACCTTATACACACAAGTGTAAAGGAATGATTAGGAATATGTACATATAAATATATGGATGAGCGATGGGCATAGGCAAGATGCAGTAGATGGTATAGAGTACAGTATATACATATGAGATGAGTAATGTAGGGTATGTAAACATTATATAAAGTGACATTGTTTAAGTGACTAGTGATACGTTTATTACATCCAATTATTAATTATTAAAGTGGCTAGAGATTGAGTCTGTATGTTGGCAGCAGCCACTCAATGTTAGTGATGGCTGTTTAACAATCTGATGGCCTTGAGATAAAAGCTGCTTTTCAGTCTCTCGGTCCCAGCTTTGATGCACCTAGGATTGGTCTTTAGGGAGATGCCATTGACACATACGTGTACTAAAATAACTGAGCCCCGTTGACCCCTAGTTCTAGGCTCCCACAGTCGGTCAGGGGTGAGACAGCCGTCTTTCTTATCATGAGCGCGATGCGGTGTCTTACGATAAATGGAACAATATTTGGCCCTTGCAGCTGTGTGTGGAGGGAGGGTAAAATTGGACATGTAAATCCATGGGGATGGTGAGTTTAAAATTCCCCGGTTATTATCAAGGCCAGGGGATCAGCCAATAGCCATCCAACCCTGGCCATCACACTAGCATGACAGGGAGCATATTTAAACAACCTTAACACATACACACAGAGACACACACAGACAGATTGTCAGAAAGACAGACACACACACACACTCACGTTCTGAGTCCTCGTTCTTAAAGTATCCAATGAGGCGGATGTCTTCCTCCATCCTGTCGAAGGCCCTTAGCTCCAGAGCATTTCCTATCACCTCCACAGGCTCCTCCAAAAGCTAGAGAGAGAAAATAACATAACATAACAGTAAGCTGATCCAAGATCTGTACGTAGTATCAATGAGGGCACCCCCAGTCCACTCACGTCTAGAAGGAACTCCACCAGGGTGTCGGCAGAGAGCAGGCCGTCAAACTCAATCACACGGTCTGCCTTGAACACATACACACTGCCCTCTTCCACCAGGCCTGGGGTCAGAGGTCAGGGGTCAGAGGGTCAAGTACAGATCATTATTTACAGCCCTTCACTGAGTGCTTTACAAAAACCTTTTGGTGCTTTCATGCAATGTGCTTCATAGTCATGCAGTATAATAATAATGAGCAACTATAGTGCGCACTAAAGTGTTTATGTGTTTCCTTACCCAGCTTCTTGGCAACCTTGGTGTCTTTGTGGGAGTCTACCATTCCAAACCCAATCTCCTTTTCCTCCATAACCTGAGCAGCCAGCTGGAGATGAAGACAAAAGTCAGTTAGTGACATTATTTCAACATCATCATAACACAAAAATTGGAACAGTGTCAAATAGAGCCCTTGTTGTTCTATACTCAGGAACTATGATCCAGTTTGAAGCATGTTTGGCAGAGGGACAGACAAACAGACAGACAAACAGATAGACAGACAGACAGGGCCGTTATTGAGTAGATAACGGTCCAGAGAACAGAACAGCCCCAAGGCAACACACACACTCACAAACACGCACACACACACACACACACACTAGTATCTCAAAGTCATAAGAATCACTGATTGACTTGTGACGGGGTAGCTCAGCCATGGGTATGTATTCAATTCGATTCAATCAGAGCTGATCATGTTTAATTGAATGACAACCATTTTATGAAATTTTATGACAAAGTTTTATCTCTCATTCTAGCTCTCACTCTTAACCACTTCAGTAAGTTGTGGGTTCCGTGCCCATTGGAAGACTCTAATGTTTAGGTACTGTAAATTATTTATGGAGTGGGTCTAGATGACACAGTGACCCCAGAATGTTAAATCACCTCAGTCCAGCCCAGGTGCTCCCCCTCCCTGGTGACTCTCCTCTTTCTCCTCTACCCACCATCTCTCTATTCTCCGCCTTATCTCTCTCTCTCTCTCTGCCTTGTTCTCCTTCATCTTTTCTTCACCATCTTGTTCCTAGACTCCTTCATCCCTACTCCTTCATCCCCACTTCTCCCTCCTCTTCCACCTCCCTTCAACTCTCTTCCCCTACCTCCCTCACCATCTCCCTTTTTCTCCCTTCCTCCTCCGTCAGGCTTACCTCCAGCACCATCTCAGTCATCTGGTGTTGCTTCTGCAGCTCCTTCCCGTCAGGGATGGGTTTGTGGTACAGCAGACACATCATGGTGTACTTCTTCATGGCCTTCTTGTAGTTCTTGTTGTTGATGTCGATGACTCTGACTTTCCCGTCATAGCGAGGGAACTCCAGGCCCTTCTCGGTCTGAACGAGGGGCGCCAGAGACAGGCACGGGAGCAGGAGCAGCCACATGGCATGCATGGTTTAGGGACGCGTTATGAACGACCACACACCGTGAGAATCACAGAGTAACCTTTAATCACTAGATACGGCCTCCACAAGAGTACTTAGGCTGAGGAAGGTCAATAAACTCCCCAAAATGGAAAAATACTTTAAAAAAACAATAGATAGAGAGGTGTAGAATAACAGGTTGCCCTTAAATTATAGTATAAATCTCCTTGAGTCTCCTTCCAAGCCGTCCTCTATAGTCCAATGCCCAAGGCTTGTTCAGGAACCAGCGATCCTCTCTCTCCCTGTTTCACTCCCTTGCTCCCTCTCTCCAGCCGAGACAAAGGGAAAGAACAGACCTGACAGACCTGGAGCGCTGGGGTGCTAGATACCGTACAAAGCAGTGCCCCCCTCTCCCCCTGGCCACCACACACAGGCCCATTTTTAGGAGACCAGTTGTTTAGGTGCTAAAAATAAATAGGTGAGTGAGAGAGAGAAAGAACACAAGAGGAGAGAGGAGATAGTGGGTTTTTACAGGCCTCCGCTCTCTGCTCACACTCTCACACCATGGCGTTTCTACTTGGCATGTTGGGAGGAATGAGAGAGAGGTGTGCTAAGGTGATTTTGGGGTGATAACAATCTGGGGTCTGCATATCTACAGTTCTAACAATCACAATAGATTGGGTTTGTAACCATGAGCATAAAAAGAGACTCCTGAACAGTGCCCAGCACCATGAAAACACCACAAGGTCTCGTGTACATTGATAGATGCATGCAGTGACAGGCTCATTTTTATTTTACTAGGCAAATCAGTTAAGAACAAATTCTTATTTTTAATGACAGCCTAGGGTTAATTGCCTGTTCAGGGGCAGAATGACAGATTTGTACCTTGTCAGCTCGGGGATTTGAACTTGCAGCCTTTCAGTTACTAGTCCAACACTCTAACCACTAGGCTACACTGCCGCCCCAAATGGACAGCGCCTGAATGCAACTGGCCTGAAGGCAACTAGAATATAATTGTGATAGCTTTATAGTGGCTACTTTAACACTAGCTGTCCTATTGCTGTGGTAGTTGGTGCAGTTGTCTGTTAGAGCATACTGTTGGAATCAGACTAAGGTAGGGGGAGGTGTTGGCTGGGGGATTACAGTTACAGTCAAAAGGAATAATCAGACAAGGAGACTGTGTGTGTGCGTGCATTCGTGTGCCTGTCGACAGCCTATGGAGGGAAGGTAAATATACTCTCCTTTGAGAGGGTAGGCTTAACAAGGATATTAGGCAGGGTTGGTTAGGTTACTTTCTAAATGTAATCCATTACAGTTTCTAGTTACCTGTCCAAAATTGTAATTAATTACTTTCCCCATAAGAAGCATCATTAGTGGTTTCTGACTTGTGGTTAGACTTCAATGCTGAATTTAATGCCATTGAGAAAACAGAAAGGTGTCATATAATGTATTTTTTCACAAACATCCTTTCTGAATTTAAAAGTAATCCATAAGTAATCATCTAGTTCTTCAAAAGTATCCCCCAAATGCTATGACACTGAAACTTTTCCCCTGACCCTTGACCCCAGTGATGTGATGACAATCACTGAAACAGCTGTGTATACATGTGTGTGTATGCGTGCATGTTTGTTAGCATGGGTGTATATATCACAGGGGGTTGGTGGCACCTTAATTGGGGAGGATGGGCTCGTGGTAATGGCTGGAGTGGAATAAGTGAAATGGTATCAAATACATCAAACACATGGTTTCATGCGTTTGATACCAGTAGATTTGCTCCTTTCCAGCCATTATTATGAGCCGTCCTCCCCTCAGCAGCCTCCGGTGGTATGCATGTGTGAGCATGTAGTTTACCCATTGCCAATGACTACATGCAAAGCAAAACAAAGGCTTGATCTCAGCAAAATATAAAACGTGTGACCGAGGCACCATTTTCTTTGAGTACACTCCCTGTGTGACTATGTGTGTCTCTGGGTAGTCTAACTGATGAGGACAGTAACATGGTGAAAGATGCCATCTCTGGCACTGAGACTTTTTTTGTCAAGGTTTGTTTTTAGCCTTGCAGAGACAGTAACCTGATCTCTCTGCTTTCTCATTGTCACTGGGGCTAAAATGGAACAGCCTGGGCTTACAGTACAGTACATTGTATGGCTCAGAGTCTCTGATGAAGAAGTAACCTGCTAGCAGGCCGTGCTTGGTGTTATCACAACTTCAATGTACTGTAAATGGTTAGTGATTACTATTGCTAAGGTTTATACTGGCAAAGAAGGAAGGTTGTGTGTTTGTTGAGTTCACTTGCAGGAAATGTCACAGAGTCAACTCCATACCTAACCATCCCTGCTGTAGGAGGAGGAGTATGATATGTTACATTTGGTATGGTATGTGATTTGTGGATGTCCAGCATCCATTTCGAATGATATGTCATGAATTACAATTTGCATGATATATTACGAATTGCAATTCAAATCAAATCACATTTTATTGGTCACACACAAGTGTTTAGCAGATGTTATTGCGGATGTAGCGAAATGCTTGTGTTTCTAGCTCCAACAGTGCAGTAATATCTAACAAGTAATATCTAACAATTTCACAACAATACACACAATTCTAAGTAAAGCAATGGAATTAAGAATATTTGGACGAGCAATGTCAGAGCGGCATAGACAGAGATACAGTTGAATAGAATACAGTATATACATATGAGATGAGTAATGCAAGATATTTAAACATTATTAAAGTGACTAGTGTTCCATTATTAAAGTGGCCAGTGATTTCAAGTCTATGTATATAGGGAAGCAGCCTCTAATGTGCTAGTGATGGCTATTTAACAGTATGATGGCCTTGAGATAGAAGCTGTTTTTCAGTCTCTCGGTCCCAGCTTTGATGCACCTGTACTGACCTCGCCTTCTGGATGATAGCGGGGTGAACAGGCAGTGGCTCGGGTGCTTGTTGTCCTTGATGATCTTTTTGTCCTTCCTGTGACATCGGGCACTGTCGGTGTCCTGGAGGGCAGGTAGTCCCAGTGTTCAGGATCAGCGAAGTGGAGGTGTTGTTTCCTACCTTCACCACCTTGGGGCAGCTTGTCAGGAAGTCCAGGACCCAGTTGCACAGGGCGAGGGTTCAGACCCAGGGCCTCAAGCTTAATGATGAGCTTGGAGAGTACTATGGTGTTGAATGCAGAGCTATAGTCAATGAACAGCATTCTTGCATAGGTATTCCTCTTGTCCAGATGGAAAGGAAAGGGATAGGGCAGTGTGCAGTGTGATGGTGATTGCATTGTCTGTGGATCTATTGTGGCTGTAAGAAAATTGACGTGGGTCTAGAGTGTCAGGCAAGGTAGAGGTGATGTGATCCTTAACTATTCTCTCAAAGCACTTCATGATGACAGAAGTGAGTGCTACGGGGCGATAGTCATTTAGTTCAGTTACCTTTGCTTTCTTGGGTACAGGATCAACGGTGGCCATCTTGAAGCATGTGGGGACAGCAGACTGGGATAGGGAGAGATTGAATATGTCCGTAAACACTCCAGACAGTTGGTCTACGCATGCTCTGAGGACGTGTCTAGGGATGCCGTCTGGGCCGGCAGCCTTGTGAGGGTTAACACGCTTAAATGTCTTACTCATGTCGGCCACAGAGATGGAGGACGCGTCGGTGGAATTACTCACAATGACGGCCTACCAGAAGGCAAAAGGCCTCCTGCGGTGACGGGGCTGGGATTAAAAATAAAAAAATAAAATAGAGGGCAAAACCAACATCACGACTGTCAGCGACGTGGCTGGTTTTCCCTTTGTAGTCCGTGATGGTCTGTAGACCCCGCCACATACGTCTCGTGTCTGAACCGCTGAATTGCGACTCCACTTTGTCTCTATACTGACGTTTTGCCTGTTTGATTACCTTATGGAGGGAATAACTACACTGTTTGTATTCAGCCATAATCCTAGTCACCTTGCCATGGTTAAATGTGGTGGTTTGTGCTTTCAGTTTTGCGTGACTGCTGCCATCTATCCACGGTTTCTGGTTAGGGTAGGTTTTAATAATCGGAGTGGGTACAACATCTCCAATACACTTCCTGATAAACTCAGTCACCGTATCAGTGTATTAGTCAATGTTATTCTCAGAGGCTACCCTGAACATATCCCAGTTCACGTGATCAAAACAATCTTGAAGCGTGGATTCCAATTGGTCAGACCAGCATTGAATAGTCCTTAGCACGGGTACTTCCTGTTTGGATTTCTGCCTAAAGGAAGGGAGGAGCAAAATGGAGTCATGATCAGATTTTCCGAAGGGAGGGCGGGGAGGGCCTTGTAGGCATCCCGGAAGTTGGAGTAGCAGTGGTCGAGTGTTTTAGCAGCGCGAATACTACAGTCAAAGTGTTGATAGAAGTTCGGTAGCTTTTTCCTTAAATTTGCTTTGTTAAAACCCCCAGCTACAATAAATGCGGCCTTAGTTTGCATAAAGTCCAGTGAAGTTCTATGAGGGCAATAATGGTATCGGCTTGAGGGGGAATTTACATGGCTGAGAATTAGAATTAGAATCTTGGGAGGTAATACGATCAGCATTTGATTGTGAGGTATTCTAGGTCGAGTGAACAAAAGGACTTGAGTTCCTGTATCAATCAATCAAATGAATTTATTAAGCCCTTCTTACATCAGCTGATGTCACAGAGTGCTGTACACTGATGTTATCACAATCACACCATGAGTAGTTAATCATGAAACATACACCCCCGCCCTTCTTGTTCCTGGAGAGATATTTATTCCTGTCTGCGCGATGAACTGAGAACCCAACTGGCTGTACGGACTCAGACAGTATATCCAGAAAGAGACATGTTTCCGTGAAACAGAATATGTTACAATCCCTGATGTCTCTCTGGAAGGAAATCCTCGCCCTGAGCTCGTCAAATTATCCAGAGACTGAACATTAGCAAGTAACATACTCGGAAGCAGTGGGTGGTGTGCACGCCTCCTGAGTCGGACTAAGAGTCCACTACGAATACCTCTTCTCCACCGGCCGTGTTTTGGATCAGCCTCTGGTACGAACAAAGGATCCAATTCGAGAAAGTCATATTCCTGGTCGTAATGCTGGTGAGTTACCACCGCTCTGATATCCAAAGGTTCTTCCCGGCTGTATGTAATAACACAAAAACAATTATGGGTTAATAATGTTGCCTAAGGGCTAGAATCACGGCTGCCCTATCTATCGGCACCATTTTCATGTTTCGTACAATATGTTAGGAATTTGCAATACAGAGGATATGTTACGAATTCCAATTTGTTGTGGCACTAGCTAGGTGACTAGGTGACTAATATTAGCTATGCTAGTGGTTAGGGTTAGGGGTTAAGGTTAGGGTTAAGGTTAGGGGTTAAGGTTATGGGTAAGGGTTAGCTAACATGCTTTGATTTTATTAGGATCTCTTTTGGTCCTCATTTGGACTAATATTCCAAGAGTTCGTGCTTAGTTGCTAAGTAACTACAGTGCCTTCAGAATGTATTCACACCCTTTTTACTTTTTCCACATTTTGTTGAATTACAGCCTGAATTTAAAACTGATTACATTGAGCAATATCCAAAAATGTCAAAGTGGAATTATGCTTTTACAAATTTGCACTAATTAATGAAAAATGAAATGTTGAAATATCTTGAGTCAATAAGTATTCAGCCCCTTTACAGCAAGCCTAAATAAGTTTAGGAGTAGAAATGTGCTTAACAAGTCGCATAATAAGCTGCATGGACTCACTCTTTGTGCAAAAATAGGGTTTAACATGATTCTTTAATGACTACATCCTCTCTGTAGCCCACACATACAATTATCTGTAAGGTCCCTCAGTCGAATATGGAATTTCAAACACAGATTCAACCACAAATACCAGGGAGGTTTTCCAATGCCTCGCAAACATGGGCACCTATTGGTAGATGGTTAAAAGTAAAAAAAAAGCAGACATTGAATATCCCTTTTAAGGAAAACCCTCAGGGATTTCACCATGAGGCCAATGGTGACTTTAAAACAGTTTCAGAGTTTAATGGCTTTGATAGGAGAAAACTCAGGATGGATCAATAACATTGTAGTTACTCCACAATACTAACCTAAATGACAGAGTGAAAAGAAACGGAATGGAACTGAACACAGGCAAAATCCTAGAGGAAAAGCTGGTTCAGTCCAACAGACACTGGGAGACAAATTGACCTTTCAGCAGGACAATAACCTAAAAGAAGGCGAAATATACACTGGAAATGCTTCCGAAGACAACATTGAATGTTCCTGAGTGGCCTAGTTACAGTTTGGACTTACAGTTGAAGTCGGAAGTTTACATAAACTTAGGTTGGAGTCATTAAAACTAGTTTTTCAACCACCACAAATTTCTTGTTAACAAACTATTGTTTTGGTAAGTTGGTTAGGACATTTACTTTGTGCATGACACAAGTAATTTTTCCAATAATTGTTTACAGACAGATTATTTCACTTATAATTCACTGTATCACAATTCCAGTGGATCAGAAGATTACATACACTAAGTTAACTGTGCCTTTAAACAGCTTGGAAACTTCCAGAAAATGATGCCATGGCTTTAGAAGCTGCTGATAGGCTAATTGACATAATTTGAGTCAATTGGAGGTGTACCTGTGGATGTATTTCAAGGCCTACCTTCAAACTCAGTGCCTTTTTGCTTGACATCATGGGAAAATCTAAAGAAATCAGCCAACACCTCAGAAATAAAATTGTAGACCTCCACAAGTCTGGTTCATCCTTGGGAGCAATTTCCAAACGCCTGAAGGTAAAAAGTTCATCTGTACAAAGAATAGTACGCAAATATAAACACCATGGGACCACGCAGCCATCATACAGCTCAGGAAGGAGACGCATTCTGTCTCCTAGAGATGAACATACTTTGGTGTGAAAAGTGCAAATCAATCCCAGAACAACAGCAAAGGACCTTGTGAAGATGCTGGAGGAAACAGGTACAAAAGTATCTATATCCACAATAAAACAAGTCCTATATCGACATAACCTGAAAGACCGCTCAGCAAGGAAGAAGCCACTGCTCCAAAACCACCATAAAAAAGCCAGACTACGGTTTGCAACTGCACATGGGGACAAAGATCGTACTTTTTGGAGAAATGTCCTCTGGTCTGATTAAACAAAAATATAACTGTTTGGCCATAATGACCATCGCTATGTTTGGAGGAAAAAGGGGGAGGCTTGCAAGCCAAAGTTGTGGCAATATGGCTTAAGGACAACAAAGTCAAGCTAATCGAGTAGCCATCACGAAGCCCTGACCTCAATCCTATAGAACATTTGTGGGCAGAACTGAAAAAGCGTGTGCTAGCAAGGAGGCCTACAAACCTGACTCAGTTACATCAGCTCTGTCATTAGGAATGGCCCAAAATTCACCCAAGTTATTGTGGGAAGCTTGTGGAAGGCTACCTGAAAACATTTGACCCAAGTTAAACAATTTAAATGCAATGCTACCAAATACTAATTGAGTGTATGTAAACTCCTGACCCACTGGGAATGTGATGAAATAAATAGAAGATGAAATAAATAATTCTCTCTACCATTATTCTGACATTTCACATTCTTAAAATAAAGTGGTGATCCTAACTGACCTAAGACAGGGAAGTTTTACTAGGATTAAATGTCAGGAATTGTGAAAAACTGAGTTTAAATGTATTTGGCTAAGGTCTATGTAAACTTCCGACTTCAACTGTAAATCGGCTTGAAAATCTTCAAGCTCTGTCAAGAAAGACTCACAGCTGTATTCACTGCCAAAGGTGATTCTACCATGTATGGACTCAGGGGTGTGAATACTTATGCAAATTATATATATTTCTGTATTTCATTTTCAAGAAATGTGCCTTCATTTCAAAAAACATGTTTTCACTTTTTTGTTATGGGGTATTGTGTGTAGATGCGTGAGAAAAAACCATTCAAATCAATTTTGAATTCAGGCTGTAACACAACAAAATGTGGAATAAGTTAAGGGGTATGACTACTTTCTGAAGCCACTATAAAAAGTAGTAACTAGTTGCTAAGTTGTTAATTAGCAAAAATGATAATGTTGTCTATTATGTGATTTGAAGACGCAACCTTTGGGTTGCTAGACAATCGCTTTATACGCCCACCCATCCTCCCCGACCTAAATTCCTCATTTAGTTTTTGGCTTAATTAACCTTCTGTCTTATGTAACCATACCAAATGTAACATTTCCTACTGATTTGAGTGTTAGAGATTTACATTTACTATGTTACGTTTAGTCTTTGAGACCAGGCTGTACTATACGGGTTGCATTAACTATGTTGTGATATGCTAAAATTGTTAATACCTGCATCAGTATTCTGTAAGTAAAGCTCCCTCTCTCTCTCTCTCTCTCTCTCTCGCTTTTTCTTTCTCTCTCAAAACACACACACACACATCCATGAGGGCAGTCAGAGCAGGCAGTGTTGTAGGGTAGCAGCTGCACCTCTATTTTATACTGCTCTTATTATTCCTCTTTCTCTCTATCCCTCTCTCTCTACTTCTGTCTGTCACCCCTTCCTGTCTCTCTCCAATCTACCTCAGTCTCCCTCTCTTTGCTCTCTGTTTGTCTTTGTAAATATATTTTTGTTAGGAGTGTGTGTGTGTGTGTGTTGTTCTCTACAGGGCACTCGTGGTTTGACAGCCCCATTACTTGTCCTTACTTCATTAGCGCAGACATACTCCTAGGTCAGATAACCACATCAGTATTGATAGATCCACTTTTTTTAATACAATCCATGATTAACATATTAGTTATACATTCACTACAACACATTTGTTACTAATTGGTAACACAAGATTATTTGACTTTCGGACCATAGAGCTCACCAGTTTTTAGGCCTAAAACCCGGAAATGAGTTCCCTCTGGTTCGTTCAGCCATTCCTATGGTGAAAATTAAGGGGGAAAGAATAGGGTTTTGGGATAAAACGCCAAAATATAAGGTCTGAGGTTAACAGGCTTGGGAGACTTTATATGTTTTGTTCTATGAGATCATATTTTTTTACATAAATGCTTCAAAATTCACAAAAAGTGAAGTAAGCTAATGAAGATTCTCATAGAACAAAACGTATACAATCTCCTAAACCTGTATTTACCACAGACCGTATTTTGGGCATTTATCCAAAAACCCTACAAAAACTCCATTCATTTTCCCATAGGCTTTGTCCAATAGAAAAAGACAGTATTCATATTCCTCTCTATGTGAGTGTGTGTCTGTGTGTTTGTACATGGTACAGTACATGTGTGTGTTTGTCAGTGGTTAAAGTACTTAAGTAAATATACTTTGAAGTACAACTTAAGCAAATTTTTGGGGTATCTGTACTTTACTATTTATATTTGACTACTTTTAGTTTACTACATTCCTAAAGAAAATAATGTATTTTTTACTCCATTCATTTTCCTTGACACCCAAAAGTGTACATTTTGAATGCTTAGCAGAACAGAAAAATTGTCCAATTCATGCACTTAGCCTCTGATCTGGCAGACTCACTAAACACACATGCTTCGTTTGTAAATTATATCTAAGTGTTGGAGTGTGCCCCAGGCTATCTGTAAATAAAAAAATAAACAATAAAAATGCTGCAGTCTAGTTTGTTAGTATAAGGATTTTGAAATGATTTATACTTTTACTTTTGATACTTAAGTATATTTTAGCAATTACATTTAGTTTTGAATACTTTTAGACTTTTACTCAAGTAGTATTTTACTGGGTGACTTTCACTTGAGTCATATTCTATTAAGATATCCTTACTTTTACTCAAGTATGACAATTAGGTACTTTTCCACTACTGGTGTTTGTATATGACATGTGAATATACATTGGGTTAGTTGGCCGTGGGGTTGTTGATGACGAAGCTCTGCTGTTGGAGCTGGGCGGTCCAGTCTTCCTCGATGTATTTATGGTAGGGGTCGTTAGAATGCTCACGCCGCTTCGACTTCACCGTGCTCACCAGGATCGCCACGACGATGAAGGCAAACATTCCGATCATCACTATCAGATACCATATGACGTTCCTGAAGTTCTCCTCTGCCAGAGTGTTGTCCAGAGCCTGTTCTGCCTTCGAGGAGTTCCGTCTCCAGTTGTCAAGATAATGGCCCAGGGCACGGGTCAGAGAGTCCTCCAGGTGGAGGGTCATGTTTGACCAATTAGGCAGCATGACCACCTGGTGGGAGGGGAAAAGAGAGTGAATTTGATCAGTGACAGAAGTGAAGACATTTTTGTTAAATAAAGGAGAGACGCACACTCTAGGAGCTCAGATGCAAAACTATTTATGTCCAACGTTTCGACAGACAAGCTGTCTTCATCAGGGGTGAAGACATTAACATTGTACTGTCTTTCTGTAATCTGTGCACTGAATCTGCATATAAGAATCCACAAACAAGCACATACACAGACAATACCGTATATACAGAACCAGACAGTGAACCTTCATACCGCACAGTTGTGACTTAAACAAGAAAACATCTGACCTGTTCAGGGTTTCCTGTATGGGAGGTTTAGAAGATGTTACAATCACAAGCGTCGAGATAGATGCAGGGTCCTGGAGGAGGGAAATAGGACGAGAAAGAGACAAATACCACACAATCGACCAACTAACCAGCCAACCTCAGCCTAGGACAGACAGACAGGTACAAAAAGAAACACTGCTCATATTTGATCTACAGTGTTTGCTTGTGTGTGTGTGTGTGTGCGCGCGCGCGCAAGTGTTTCTGATGACCTTGAGAAAAGCATCAAGCTCAGCTGATATGGAAAGGGGAGTAGAGTGTTGAGGGTCACTCTCACCCTGCCACACAAACACACACACTGTAGCCTATATTGGATTCCTAAACAGTGACACTACTATAAATTGTGGAATAAGTTGTAATACCTGAAGTCATGTACTCAAAAAGGATCTCAAACATGCTAGCATTCAAGACAATAGTGTTAAGTGTAATAGTCTTTGCAAAGGTGTTTAGGGAAAGTTTGACGTTAGTGGGGGAGCTGTTTTGTAGCCTGCCGCACAGTCTGCCTTTTGCAATTCACCTAGTACTGACAATGTCCTGCTTGTGAAATTCCATAGCAGTACCCACATTTGCCACTAGATGACAGACAACTTCTCCTGGTGTAATGTCACCACGTGTACCACAGGGGTTAAATTGGGCATTCGGAGGTGTGGGAGCCCTATTTTGAGGGTTTAGGGTTGAGCCAGGGTTAAACATACATTAAGGTTAAACGTAAGAGTTCATATTATGGCTAGGGTTGAATTGGGGTGTGGACATGAAGCTAGGGTTAAGGTTAGTGTTAGGGTTGAATTGGGGTGTGGACATGAAGCTAGGGTTAAGGTTAGTGTTAGGGTTGAATTGGGGCGTGGACATGAAGCTAGGGTTAAGGTTAGTGTTAGGGTTGAATTGGGGTGTGGACATGAAGCTAGGGTTAAGGATAGTGTTAGGGTTGAATTGGGGTGTGGACATGAAGCTAGGGTTAGGGTTAGGGTTAGCGTTAGGGTTGAATTGGGGTGTGGACATGAAGCTAGGGTTAAGGATAGTGTTAGGGTTGAATTGGGGTGTGGACATGAAGCTAGGGTTAGTGTTAGGATTGAATTGGGGCGTGGACATGAAGCTAGGGTTAAGGTTAGTGTTAGGGTTGAATTGGGGTGTGGACATGAAGCTAGGGTTAAGGATAGTGTTAGGGTTGAATTGGGGTGTGGACATGAAGCTAGGGTTAGGGTTGAATTGGGGTGTGGACATGAAGCTAGGGTTAGGGTTAGTGTTAGGGTTGATTCGGGGTGTGGACATGAAGTTAGCGTTAGTGTTAGGACTTTTATCCTACTTTCCATCCTACTCTTCTTTGACCCTTAAGGTGCTGGATCTCGGCTTCACCTAGCTCTCTCTTTGACCCAAAGGTGCAAGAGCCCGGAACCGGCTGTATCTCACAGATTTGTGTTAGGCCTTAAGCTGTTCACCTGAGGGTGGTTATACTGTATTACTGTACATAACCAGACAGGACTCTGTGTTGTCCATGTAAAAGAGTTGAGGAAAGTTGCTGAACCTGTTCCCATGGTCACACCCCTGCCACTCTCCTTGGGTGGAGGACATGGAACATGACAGGGACAGCACTAATAAATCTGAGGTACTGTTTGATGTGGCTGAGAGCCAGCAAACGTGCGCACAAGCACACACGCACACTCTGTGAGTCACCCTGGTATAAGTTTGAGGCCTTTTATGTGAACGATGAGACAGGTTTACCATCAGCTTAGTCTGTGTAATCAGGGGAGGGACCAGAGAGCACCACTGTATAGTAGCTCCACTACATGGAAGGGTTAGCGCTCTCAGCCTGCACCACCACCACTATCGTTCATGTGCAAATGAAATATATCTACAGATATGCTAATGTTCAGTACAATACATGCATTCACAGTGTGCTCTATTCTTTCATCTCAAAGGGTCAGGTGTCTAATATCGGTGTCCAACAATCTGTTGGTGGGAATTGAGAGGTATAACAACACTGGAAGGTCATTTGATACGGCTTACCCCGAGATGACTGGAAGGACATTTAAAAACGTAACACGCACAGGCAGGGTCAGAGGTTGACCGGAATAACAGAGGAGAGCTGGAGGAAGGACTATGTTATGAGAGCAGCAACACAGGAACCAATAGAACCAGAAACTCATGTTACATAATCAGAGAAATGGATGCACCAACTCTGCATGCCCACAAACACGCACAGTTAACCACATGGCTGCCATAGTGATTATGGAGTTTTTAAATGTGCTTGGTTTGTGTATGGGTCTGTGCCCGCATGTGTGTGCATGCATGCATGTGTAAGGGCTCTATTCAAATCTTTATCGCTGAAGAGTTACAGATTGCGCGACAGAAACTTCCATTTCCGATTTTGCCAACTGAGCCGACATATATGCAGCATTTACCATGAATGCAGTCTCCTCTAACGCAGGAACTTTGTCTTTACATTTCAATCACGCTGTAACACTGAACTTCAGCAATACGGATTGAATAGAGCCCTAAGTATGGTGTTTGTGTATATGAAGTCATGCCTGGATTATGCTATTATTGGGCTCGCATAAACAGTAAACAGCTTTGAGGGTTGAGTGTCTGAGTCAGAGGTACCAATTATACAATCCCACATGGAATTATGCATGTCCTGTATCTGTGTACATATGTCTGTGTGTGTCTGTGTGCGCATGTTGAGACCTAACCTCGATTTACCAAACCCAATTTTTCCTGAGTCTCTGTCCCGTGTCCCTGTTTCGTCATTGCCTCACCACACACACCACAACCACCACCAATGTTATGCACACAGGAGGAATTATGTACATTGTCAAAACATCATTGGCTGTGGAATGTTAAATCAAACAATACATTAAGAGAAAAATGACTAGCTAAGTGAGCTGAGCTTATGATAAGCCTCAATGACTGTCCACTGATTCCCATGTCCCCAATTGACTGCTCATTCCAACACTGATTCCAAAGAGAGGTAAATATTTCCTTTTGCCATTGTCTTTTTTCTTTGGATTAATTTTAGGATCTGCTGAATCCCAGACACGCCGCCCATAGTTTGGTCAGGAGTGTGTGGTATGAGTGGAATGCGTCGGTTGTGGGTTTGCGGTATATTCCACAGCGTTAGTTAATGCTCGGACCACATTCCCACCATGGTTGATTCCGGACTGTCACCCCCATGAGCGTGAATACCTGGGAAATGTTTATGTTCTCATAACCATTGGTCAATGACTCACTCACTGGTGTAGGACATGCTCAATCACATAAGGCAGTTTACTGTACAGAGTACTGCATATCAAATTCATTCAAAAATGTTTTTATCATTCCAGTCACTGACTAACCTGGGAGCACTGCTGACGTGATGTTCCCAGTGAATTTCCTTCTCAGTTTGGTAGGGAGTGGGCTTTGACACACACACACACACACGTATTGTTAGGATGATGATGTTCCCAGTGAATTTCTCTCTAAGCTTGGTGGGGAGTGGGCTCTGACACACGTTGTGAGGATGGTGGCGTGATGTTCCCAGTGAATTTCCCTCTCAGCTTGGTGGGGAGTGGGCTCTGACGGCTCTGCAGTTGAAGCTCTGCTGGATGACAGGCAGCAGGTAGAGCACTAACATCTATCCAGCTTTGTCAGTCTCGAACACATCATGGAAAGTGACTACCGTGTGAAAAAGTTAACCTTCACGCAAGAGATTTGAACTAGTTCAGAGGAGCTCTCTCTTATCCAAGTCTGGCCCTGCTGTGACGTGATTGGTGTATTGTTGTCAGAACCAGACCTTGAGGCGATTCTTCTCAACCCTGTCATGAGCATCTCCATGGAGGCAGAACAGTACTCCGGAGCTAGACTGATAAGTGGTGTAATTGACGTTAACATACTATAATGATTTCCTTAAACATGTGTATTTATATTTAATATACTTGTAATATAGGCAACCAACATTTTTACCAACAAGAGAAACAGGAAAAAGAACAAACACTAATGTAATAGACAACAACAAACAAAGAGTGGCCTGATTGCCAGTAATTTTCCACCAAGGACGATATTATTGGTTTCTGCTGGGGAGGGGGAGAGGCAGATGACTGATCCCAACCAATGAGATAAACCATTACATCCTGTGGATTTCACTCACTTTGAGAATGTGAGACTGAGACACCATTAACACAGCAGCAGCAGAGGGTCAAATACCATCCCGCAGGCAGCATGTACACACTCAGATGAAACAGGGAGCTTAGTCAACCAAGAACAGGCATTCATTAGGCTAGCTGAGAATATTAACAGCAGTGTAGCATGGCCAGCTAAATATAGATACTTGTAGGAACATCACACAACCATTTGAAAACCATATTTTTGTGAATAGTCCAATAGGTGAGGTTGTGGCTAGGTTTGGTCAACACCATGATGACAATGAGCTTCTGTTACGTTGTTACACTTTCAGAATCCCTGGAGCATTACTTTTCTTAGTGAGGCAATGTTCATGTGTATCATCCCCGTCGCAATTTCCTGTTTGGCTGCCTTAGAAATGAAGTAGGCTTGAGACGCATACGAGTGTGGGACAAAGGTGTTGATCATATGCACGGTGGTTTCTGTGTGTTTCATGCCATTCCATCAACTCCATTCCAGACAATATTATAAGCTGTCCTTCCCTCAGCAGCCTCCTCTGGTTCATTCATTGAGCCATGGAACATCACTCATACTGTAGGACTCACTCATCAGGCCTCTACATTCCTTCCATTGACTGTGTATTCTATAATCATGTTTACAATGTATGAAGCAATTTGTTTGACTTAAAAGCAGCGTTTTACTGCAAACATCAGGAATGTCACTCTACTGTGGAAAGGTACAGAGGGAGAGGGAGAAGAGACAGTGGAGGATGATGAAGACATGGAGGCTGGGAGAAAGCGAAAGCTGGCACAGACAGTCCTTGTATATAAACTCAGCAAAAAATAAATGTCTCTTTCAGGACCATCAAATTCGTAAAAATCTAAATAACTTCACAGATCTTCATTGTAAAGGGTTTAAACACTGTTTCCCATGCTTGTTCAATGAACCATCAACAATTAATGAACATGCACCTGTGGAACGGTCGTTAAGACACTAACAGCTTACAGACGGTAGGCAATTAAGGTCACAGTTATGAAAACCTAGGACACTAAAGAGGCCTTTCTACTGACTCTGAAAAACACCAAAAGAAAGATGCCCAGGGTCCCTGCTCATCTGCGTGAATGTGCCATAGGCATGCATGAGGACTGCAGATGTGGCCAGGGAAATAAATTGCCATGTCCGTACTGTGAGACTCCTAAGACAGCGCTACAGGGAGACAGGACGGACAGCCGATCGTCCTCCCAGTGGCAGACCACGTGTAACAACACCTGCACAGGATCGGTACATCCGAACATCACACCTGCGGGACAGGATGGCAACAACTGCCCAAGTTACACCAGGAACGCACAATTCCTCCATCAGTGCTCAGACTCTCAGCCTGTTGTAAGGCAGGTCCTCACCAGACATCACCGGCAACAACGTCGCCTATGGGCACAAAACCACCATCGCTGGACCAGACAGGACTGGAAATAAGTGCTCTTCACTGACGAGTCTCAGTTTTGTCTCACCAGGGGTGATGGTCAGATTCGTGTTTATCGCCCAAGAAAGGAGCATTAAACCGAGGCCTGTACTCTGGAGCGGGATTGATTTGAGGGGGTGGAGGGTCCTTCGTGGTCTGTGGCGGTGTCACAGCATCTTTGGACTGAGCTTGTTGTCATTGCAGGCAATCTCAACGCTGTGCGTTACAGGTAAGAAATCCTCCTCCCTCATGTCGTACTCTTCCTGGAGGCTCATCCTGACATGACCCTCCAGCATGACAATGCCACCAGCCTTACTGCTTGTTCTGTGCGTGATTTCCTGCAAGACAAGAATGTCAGTGTTCTGCCATGGCCAGCGAAGAGCCCGGATCTGAATCCTATTGAGCACGTCTGGGACCTGTTGGATTGGAGGGTGAGGGCTAGGGCCATTCTACACAGAAGTGTCTGGGAACTTGCAGGTGCCTTGGTGGAAGAGTGGGGTAACATCTCACAGTAAGAACTGGCAAATCTGGTGCAGTCCATGAGGAGGGGATGCACTGCAGTATTTAATGCAGCTGGTGGCCACACCAGATACTGACTGTTACTTTTGATTTTGACCCCCTTTGTTCAGAGACACATTATTCAATTTCTGTTAGTCACATGTCTATGGAACTTGTTCAGTTTGTCTCAGTTGTTAAATCTTACGTTAAATACAAATATTTACACACGTTAAGTTTCCTGAAAATAAAACGCAGTTGTAAGTGAGAAGACGTTTAGCTTCCGGTCTTTTTTTTTTTTTTTTTTTGTGTTATACTATTTTGATATTGAATACTGCACTGTTGGTTAGGGCTTGCAAAAATACAACTTGAAACTGGAGAGCTGATGTGAGACATTCCTGAGAAAATGATCATCTGTAAAGAAGCCTTGAATCATCCAATCCCCTCCAGCCTTGGAACAGATAGGCCCCAGGGTTACACAGCCCGTCCGTCAGGTGCCACAGAGGTACTAAGCCCAAGGGAACGTTGGGAAACACTTAAAAGACACACTCTAAGACACATCTGATGACATCTGACGAGTATACACTTGCAGGGCAAGGGAGGAAGGAATTATATATATATGGACCACCCTTGGCCAGAAATGTATCCCTCATTCATATGATTGTGTTTTCAGACACCGGTAGCTTGTGGGTGGTTTATACGCTACAGTTATCAGCGCATGTCCACTTATAATAAATATATAAATTATTAATATAGCCTACTGTATAATAGCTAGCAAATTAATTATATAACTAACTTTAGCCTGCCTAGCTGGAACTTCTGAAGGAACAAGTTAATTCTACAATTTCCAAAAGAAAACCAATCAAAAACATTTACTGTACGTGTTTGTGCCATCATGTGCATTAGTAGCACAATTTCTAACGTATTTGCATTCGTTTTTACTTACACATGTATGTTGACTTATCCATTGATGTTACGTTTTCGCTGACTTTTCTTAGCGGATGTATAATTGTCGCAAATTGAATTATGGGGAGTTTCAGGCCCCAGAGTGAACATAATTGTACAAGCAAAGCCGACTAAAAACGAGGGCTGAGAGGCTTACGTTGCAAACGTCCCTTGCTTGGCTTATCATTTGGACCACCCACCAAGATAACGACGGGGATATCCCCAAGGGCATAAGGCGAGGGTAAGTAGACTAGGGTGTGTAAGTGTTTGGACCGCAGACAGTTATAAACCTGACATATGACAACCATGTTATTTTAATACCCTTTAAATATATATATTTTTAAATACATTTACTTATTTTCCACAGGAACTTTATTTGTAGACTTCTGAAAGTAAATCCCATAAAAATAACACTTCTCAGAAAAAGAAAACGTTTAAAGCTCTTTTGTCTCAATATATTTTCTCAAAAGTTAATCGAATGATTAAATGAATAGAAATAGAATGGACAAATAATTGCCTAGAATGGTGAATCCCGTTCTATCTAATAGGCAATTCTATGAGATATATACGATAATCTTCCATTTATCAGACTCGGAAAAGGGATGGTTAGCGAAGCTTTAATTTTCAGCAAAACAACTACAGGTCTGAAATAGCATGTCTACTTTGCAAATGAATCTCCATTAGGTATGCTACTGAAGAGTTGCCACTAGTTCACTACAAAACATTAGCCAATTAATAGCATGGCTTAATAATAACCATAGCATTCACTGCTCAAATTAGCATTGTTTTTGTCTTCTTGAAAAACATTTTCTTCAGCATTGAACACTAAGACAGATTTGGTTAGAGGTTTCACTCAAATGCATGTTGCGTTTATATTTTTGTTCAGTATAAATAAAGGGCAAACAAAAGACCCACAAAAAACAGGGCTTGGTTTTAGTGTTTTCGCCACTAAGATACCAAAATATCTTACTGGACAAATGTCATGACATTAACTGTGGAAGAAATAACATTCAGACAAACAGTAAGAAATTGCAAAATATTAACCTACTCATAAACACATGAATAACTACAGAACTATGAGCATTGATACTGTATGTTCAATTCCTTGCAAAGCTACAATAAGTGTGTAATAAAAAGTAGAGTTTCTAATGTTGACAAATTGTCATCTTTATACTTAACAAGAACATCATTTTTACATATTCTACAGCAACTCACTTAGGTATTCTTAAGAATTGGAAACATCAGAAAATAAAAAGTAATTGTCCAAACATTAAAACTAAATAATTTTGTAAAAGTTCTAAGCATTTGCAATCACCATATCAACAATGTATAGTGCTAATAGGAAGGGGAAAAAACACTTAATGTTTTATTCTCCATCTGTGGAAGAGAGTGATGGCTTTAGTGTAACTTTGAGGTAATCTCTGCATAACAAAAAGGCCTTAACATGGTTTCTTAAACTTTCTCGATAGAAAAGCAGGTGGAATAACACAGCAGCACACTATTAAGCTGTAATAAACAAGGAATTCACCCATCTTAACCACTTGTGCTGGTAAGGATATAGTAACATAGCAGTACATGGAAAGTCTGAACACACTATTCATATACCACATACGTTACATGTTCAGAGTACATAGACATTCAGATATATGGGTGTGCTATAGCTAACATCACTACAATGTCAATGGTCCCAATAATGCTTTTAGCACAGAGACAACTGTTCCTCGAGGAAATATAAAGTGAATATAAATAATGCTAATGTCACCAAACACATTCAAATAGAATACCACAATTCTATAAAATCACAATAGATATGTCAGTCACATTAACAATAAGCACTTTACAAAAATGACAAGTACAGGATAGAGTTGAAGTGATTTGGAGTTTTACGAGACGGAGAAGATTCAATCATTTCAAAATAATGATTTCAAAAAGCTCAGTGAATCCTTGTTAGGAAGCTGCACTGTAAATATTACAAACTTCAGATTCATAACAAATATTAGAAAATTGTAACTGCCCTTGAAACAATCCCCAACAACCCCCTCCTTTGGTCCAGTCTATAGAGAGAAGTAGACAAATAGGAATATTCCCAACGAGCAGACGAGAAACAGGCCACAGTTGAGCAGCAGTTTGGTTCTGGGTGGCTCGTACAGCATCTCCATAACGGCTCTCTCGTCCTCCTCTGTCCTTTTGGGATGGGCATCATATGCCACCTCCTTAAACCCACAGAACCACTCCAACAGCTGCATGCACCTCCCACCCTCCTCATCCCCACAACCTTCCTCTGCATGCACTAGCCCTGGGTGCCCGTTACCAAACGGGGTGGTGGGCGTTGCTAGTGTCATTGCCGGGGTTGTCTCACCGCTGGGAGTCGCTGGGTGAAGGTCAGAAGGCGGAGCTAGCAGCTTGACGTCCTCCCCATCTAGACACCTAGCATTGCAGACATCTGGGGGCAGATCCTTATAGAGGCCTCCATTCCCATTCAACTGCAAAGGGCTCTTATCCGTCAGCTTGTACATTTCCTCACGGTCTTTGAGGAGAAGCTTTCCCATGTTACGCAGGCCCCATAACGTGGTGGTGCGGATCTGCTCCTTATCTGGAGGAGGGTTGCAGAGACTGACGACTACAGCCACCAGTCCAGACACCCAGAACAGCCCAGCAGCCACATACATGTAGTGGACATGTGTGATGAAGAAAGGCCTGTTGTCTGGCTGGTCACAGGGAGGCTCTCTGTAAATAAACGCCAAGATCAGCCGGGTGGTACCCAGCGCAAAGCCGGTCATACCGCCCCAGAATGCACCCTTTTCGTTGCAGCGCTTCCAAAACACGCCCAGCAGGAAGAGGGCGGCAATCGGCGGGGGTTAGGTATCCGGCTACTTCCTGTATGTACAGGTACATCTGGCCGCCCTGCATCTCGATGATGACAGGGACCCAGGCGATGCTGATAACCACCATGAACACCACGAACAGCCGGCCCACCAACAATAGCTCTTTATGGGACGCGCCACGCCTAGCACTCTGGTAGATGTCCAGGGTGAAGATGGTGCTAGCACTGTTAAAGATGGAGTCCAGATCACTCATGAGAGCCGCAATCATCACAGCCATCATGAGCCCTCGCAGTCCCACAGGCATCACTGCCATGACCAGCCGCGGGTATGCGATATTGGAGCACCCCGCCTTAGAGCCACACACAGCCAGGCAGTGCTCCGGCCCAATGCAGGCAATCTCGTCTGCAAATAAGATCCGGGATATCATCCCGGGGGGATGACAATAATAAACATGGGCAGGACCTTCAGGAAGCCAGCCATCAGCGTGGAGCCCTTGGCGTGGGCGAGGTTCTTAGCAGCCAGCACCCTCTGGACGATGACCTGGTCGGCACACCAGTACCAGATGGAAGCTGGGGTTTGACCTAAGAGGAAGCCAGGCCAGGGGATGTCCTCGTCCAGCGGGCCCCGGAGGATCCTCAGGGAGTCTGGCTTGGGCTCGATGCGGCAGGAGGGTGAGTGGGTGAAGTTCCCACTGGCCAGGATAGCCGTTACATTTGGGACAGCTAGCATGTACTTGGTCCGAACCCCTTCAAGACCACCGACCTTGATCAGGCTGATGATGGTCAGGCTGAGAGCTCCACCAATCATCAGCACGGCCTGGAGGGTGTCCGTGTACATGACCGCAACCAGGCCACCGGTGACCGTAAGCAGTGCGGTCATACTTATAAGCAGAATGATGGACAAGTAGAGATTCCAGCCCAGTGATTCCTGGATGAAAAGTGCCCCAGCATACAAGTCCACTGAGATCTTGGTGAAGATGTAGAGCAGCACAGAAAGGGCAGCAAAGTACACCTTTAGCCTATTGCCCCCGTAGCGTTTGGACAGGTACTCCGGCATGGTGTACACCCCAGAGTGGATATACACAGGTATGAAGACCCAGCCCAGCAGCTGCAGCAGGAGAAGAGCGTTAAACTCCCATGCTCCCACAGCAAAGCCGCTGGCTGCTCCAGACCCAGCCAGGCCTATGAAGTGTTCACTGCCGATGTTGCTGACAAACAGGGACGCTCCGATCACCACCCATGTCATGGAGCGTCCCGCCAGGAAGTATCCGCTCACCGTGCTGCGGTTGGCCTTCCACATGGCGAAGAACCCGATGCTCAGCACCAGAATGAAGTACAGCACCACCACAGCAATGTCTGCTGCTTCCATGACAGCCGTACCCATCTTCATTGTGAGTGCTAAACGGAACCACTGGTTCAAAACTGCTGAAAAACTCCCTTGAACCCTGCAAAAGTCAAAGCCAAGTTTTAACAGAAGGGCAATAAAAATGCTCTATCCTTTGGTTTGCTGTCTGGCTGGAAGCTGTAGTATCCACCGTCAGGTCAAATTCACTAGGGGTGTCTGCATTTGGGGGTGTAATCCACCTGCACTGAGAAAACTAGTTTTAAGGGAGGATGCAGCAGGCCTCTGGTCTAGTATAGCCTAGAGTTTACATTCCTGCAAGACAGCAAAGACAAAGACAAACACCTGATTAGAGCCAGTGTCGGATGGGAACGAAGAAAGGTGACATTCTAAAATTGATTAAATTGTCCCCCCCCCCCCTCTCCATCTTCACACAATACCCCATAATGGCAAAGCAAAAACAGGTTTAGACATTTTTGCAAGTCTATTAAAAATAAACTTAAATCACATTTACATAAGTATTGAGATACTTTACTCAGTACTTTGTTGTATCATCTTTGGCAGTGATTACAGCCTCAAGTCTTGGGTATGACGCTATATGCTTGGCACACCTGTATTTGGGGAGCTTTTCCCATTCTTCTCTGGAGAGCCTCTCAAGCTCTGTTAGGTTGGATGGGGAGCGTCGCGGCACAGCTATTTACAAGTATTGATTTGGACCTTATATAGACAGGTGTATGCCTTTCCAAATCATGTCCAATCAATTTAAATTTACCACAGGTGTACTCCAAATCAAGTTGTAGAAACATCTCAAGGATGGTCAATGGAAACAGGATGCACCTAAGTGCAATTTTGAGTCTCATAGCGAAGGGTCTGAATACTTTTGCAAATGTGACATCTTTCAGTTGTTAATTTAATACATTTGCAAACATTTAAAAAAAATCTGTTTCCACTGTCATTATGGGATATTGTGTATCGATTGATGAGGAAAAATAATGTAATTGTATTTTAGAATACGGCTGTAACGTAACAAAATGTGGGAAAAGTCAAGGGGTCTGAATACTTTCTGAAGGGGACACACAAAATTTCTGAGAAACAGGTAATCAAAACAGAGCTTGATCAGATGACTTTATTCAACACACTCAAACTGGGCATGGTAACAGATTTAAATACAGTATTTACAGTAACATTCTCTCTAGCCCTCACTCCAATCTCTTAAATCGTGGCTGAACCTAAAAGAGAAAAGCCATGCCCATCTCAGACATTCAAACCAAAAAGTCTAGCAGCTCAGTCCATGTGAAGGGAGCAAAAATGCCTACGTAGCCTAGTGTTCAACTAAGGAGAGTAGTTAAAAAAAAAAATAGAATATATTCACTCATTCATTCATGTATTACACAATCATTTTCAGTCATGACAGACACATTATGATTACATCATCAGCCCCCAACCAAGTCATTATCCCAGAGGCATGCATTGATAATTATTTAAACAGACAATACGATACTTTAGGTTAATCTTTCTCAGATCACCTTCAGCATCATCGTCTACAGCTAGTGCTGACAGATCCATTTTTTTTTTTTTGCTGCAATATTTGTTATTAAAACAACTAAGCTGGGCTGAAGGGTCTTGTAGAATATTTGCTTAATGCAAACTACCTAGTTCAGCACAGAAACGTGGTAATTAACTACAATTACCATAATCCATATTTTTTCCAGCTCAGACTCTCGCCAATATCTGTCCAAAATAAGCACAGTGCATTTCTATGGGCTTATATTGGACCTAAGCTTGTCGTCTTTGGGACGACTCCCATTGTTAAGGCATATACATGCACATCTTGTCATTATATACACAGATATGCGGCTGCTATGTTAAATACACAGACCGCATGAGGAATATACACAACGACGAGGGACAAAGACAGCTCGGGAAAGTTTGCCATCTACTCATGATGATACAAGAAATTGTATCATCATGATACTGGTAAGACAGATATGGGGTGATGTGGCACGTGTCACAACAGCGGCGGAATATTCTAGAAAAAGGAGCACGCGCATCTTCCGCATTGCCAAGGAGGCTATATTTATGTAGTCTCGTCGTAGTTTGAGCAAAACAAGTGTGGTTGAATTCGTCAAATATAATAGTGTATGACCCTGACCTAGTAGCCTACATTAAATAAAAATGTACATCCAATGCACAATAGTAAATTAAGCGCTCGACCTGCTTTTTATTTTGTCCCTTCTCTGCTTTTCTAGCGTCACTGACCACATTATCTAGGCTACCATTTAAAACGGGCGGCCATCACAAAAATACACACTCACCATTCCCATTACAAAATCCCGCTATATTGTAGCTATTGTAGGCTACATCAAACCACAAGTTCAGGATGCGACTGTCTGAGCCTGCTTCTCTGGCGACAGTATATATGCGTCTCTTCCTGCGCCAGTTCTTCCGATGTAGAGCTGGTTCGTGTCCTCTGTTTCAGAGAAGTTAGGTTTAACACACAAGGTAGCTGCACTTTATAAGCATAGACTCCGCTTCTTCCCCATTGCCACGCCCTTCATGTGTAATACCAGAGAGGAAGCGGAAGAGAGAGGCCCAACTCGGCGGAAAATCTGTTTTTTTTCGTTGCTTCGGCCACCAAGCAAGGTTTTGTATGTAGCTCAATGAGTGTCAAATTTGGTCAACAACAAAAAATAAATGGCTTATTTGTTACGTGAGGCTCATTTGATAGAATAGAAGTTTCGTAATGCTTAAGTTGTTACTAGTGTACTGCTATGGACACGTCACATCCCGGCAACTTTGAGAAAAACACAGTGGAGTTGTCTCGAGATGTATATGCATATTCATGACATGAGGCTAGTTGCATAGCATCTCTCTCCATTGAATACAGCCAGTGACGTCAACAACCCTTATCGAATATTTTTGTTTATTACAATAATGAGATGTTTCCACCAATCCAAAGAAAGGATTGGCGGGCGCTAGACAGCCCGCCATCCCGCTTTGTGGACAACGAATCCCATTGTTAGGGCGAAGAGACATCTTGTTAGTTTATCCATTATCTTTGGTAAGACACATGTGACGTTAGAATTTTTGGGATAACAACCGACTAAGAATGTATGCTACTGTAAGTGAACCTTTGTTTTTAAACAGGGGATTGGCGTTCCTCATGACATTCAACCTGTTAGGCTACTTGGGTCGAAATTGCCAGAAACCCCACTATGCCTAATTAACTGACTAGTTTATATATCCTGGTTGATAATGAGCTTTAACAGTGGAATGATAATAACAGAACAATCTAGAAACTGGCACTTTTGGATATATTTACTTGTAAAACCCTTGTAATCTTCCTTCAAAGTGTTCAACTTTCCAGAAATGTATATCGGTATATAGCCTAGTCCTATTGCCCAGGTGTCTGGTGTCTAATCTGTCCTCCAAACAGGCTACATACAACTCCTGCATCTATCTAGAATGTAGTGTCATAGCATATGGGGGAGATAAACGGGATGCATTTGATGTTAAGTTTTTAAAAGTTATTTGCAGTCTCAATAACACAATACAGTGACAGCTGGGTCTCCCATTCAGTGCGTCTATCATTTACGTCAATTTACAGTGTGAGGGTATTCAGTCGTTGGGCACAGGTGTAGGAACCACACAGGTAACCTTACACCTTTTGATTAGTGACTAGCTCCTGGCATTCTCTCTGATAAATAAATAGGCTCTGTCTGGTGTAGGATGTGACAAATTTAAGACTATTAAAATTATAGCTTAGTCAAGATGTGTTGGCCTGTATGCAATGATAAACCCTTCAGTTCAGCACACACACAAGTGGCATGTTTTATCATGGTGAAAGGTGCACAAGATGTCTGGAGAAACCACTATGGCTGTGCCACTGCGCATCTGTGAGATATGGCTGTGCCACTGCGCATCTGTGAGAATGAAATGCAAAATGCTTAAACGATGTAGATCAATCTACACTCGGGCCCTAAACTACATACTGACACAGTCTAACAGTATCTTCATACAGGTGATGTTGGGACAACTAGGCCTGTGTCAATACATATGTGAGGTGATATCAGCAAGAATGCACTTATATGCTTTATATAAAATAGAGCTCCTATTTTAATTGCCTAATCTTTAACACTTTCTGAGAACCTGATAAGTAGCCAACTATATGGCCTTGATGAGAAAATAGTATTGCCCCAAACATTTACATTGACATTTTAATCATTTAGCAGACGCTTTTATCCAGACCGACTTAATACATTTTTATACTGGTCCCCCATGGGGATCAAACCCACATCCCTGGCGTTCTAAACGCCATGCGCTACCAACTGAGCCACGTAGCTTAAACCAATTAAATTGGCTGCTTGTCTGCCAACGTGTATCTGCTGACAAGGACAGTGAATTTCCACTTACAATTTTTTTAGGTCTAGGAAGTAAATTCTTCTTCTTCTCTGTATTTTTTATGGCGGTTGGCAACCAACTTTAAGGTGCTATTACTGCCACCAACTGGACTGTGTGGACCAGAGACAGGGAAGGTCTAAATCCTACCCAATATTCTCATCTCCCTAAGGAAACGAAATACATAATTAAATACTACATCCCCTAAAGATTTCTCCAGCAGTTCACTTAATGTTGGCTCTTCAACCCCATTACTCTTTAAATCTAATAACAATGACTCCCTTTCCCTCCCATATTGCTGGTACTGAAATAGAACATGTTCCACTGTCTCCATCTCCTCCTGACAATGATCACACCTCCCAGTGTGCTGTTGTCCTACCAATTTCAATGTACTATTGAGCCTTGTGTGTCCCAGTCTCTGATTACACACTCCTCCCTTCTCTCTCGACCTGAGGATCTCCCTGCCCCCACCTTTTCTTGGATCTTATACAGGTGTCTTCCCTTTCTCTCCCACAACTCTTGCCATTTATTTTTAACTACTGTTTTTATCAACCCCTTGGCTTCTTCTTTACTGATTGACAATTCCATCTCAACATTAGAATGTTTAAGAGCTTGCTTGGCGATAACATCCACCTCCTCATTCCCCTCTACTCCCACATGAGCTGGTACCCAGAGGAACATCACAAATACCATGATCTGTCTCACCCTTTACAAGCACTGCAAAACCTCATACAACACATCCTGTCTGCTCTGAGACACACATTAATTTAATTTTATCAGTGCTGCACAGGAGTCAGAGTAGATTACTACACTGTCTGGCCTCACCTCCTCCACCCACTCTGCAACCAAGAGTATGGCCAGCAACTCCATTGTGTAAACAGATACATTATCCTTTATTTTTGTCATTGTCACCTTAGACTCAGGAACACTAAAAGCTGCACCTGTCCTCACAGTTTTAGGGTCCTTAGATCCATCTGTGAATATATTCAAGAAAGCATAGTATTGTGTTTTTAAATGTTCACTTACAACTGAATCTACTCCTTCCTTAACAGCTCTTACCCTCTCAAGCAACCTAGATCTATCCCTGGCTTAGGGAGCAACCAAGCAGTGGAGGCTGCTGAGGGATGACGATTCATAATAATGTCTGGAACGTAGCAAATGGAATGGCATCAAACACATGGAAACCATGTGTTTGATGTATTTGATACCATCCCACTTATTCCGCTCCAGCCATTACCACAAGCCAATTAAGGTGCCACCAACTTTCTGTGCAACCAAGGTGGGATAGCTGGAAGACACACAGAGGGGTTAAACTCCTTCCCAAACAACCCCATCTCTCTCGCCATGCCATTGCCTATCCACCCAAAACTTGTACTCACATTTTGTTCATGTTCCCATTACTCTAGGAGTACCTTTTTTGTAGGATATGCAACATCTCCTTGTAGATTTACCCATATGTCATGGTTAGTTGCTGTCTAATTAACTTTAACGGCATCTCTCCCAACTGTACCTGCATTGCTGCCACGAGGAGGTTCTGAGTGCTCCACAACATATTCTTAGGGCTGGTCTGAGCCGCTTATCCATATGCTACAATTTTAGGAAGTACATTTCCACTAGATCGACATATGAACTACGTTTCCCATAATGCTTCAGAATTCACGTATTTCTTTTGCGACCAGCTTTCATGCGCAGAAGTTGACCTACAGTCGCTGAAGAAAATGGCAGCATTAGGACTGGGTCTGCAGGTATGACTTTCGGATGAAAATGAATGTTATGCGATATATGGCTGTCGTTTTAATTTGAGAATGTATTTATATTATTAATTGGCACGAGATGAATCAATGTGCATTGTTTTGATTTCGCACAGAATTAGTTTTCAACGCACAACACGCGAGGCCTTCTGTGAACTTGACAAGCCTGCTACGCTACCGTTAACTAGCTAACGTTAATGACAGCCCGCTAGTTTGTTGAATATAACTAGCTACCTAGCCATGCTTATTTGTCATTTTGCTACGGAGCAATGACATTACTGTTGTCCAAAGTCCATAAGACCGGCGCATGACATTGTAGAAAATGTGGTCAAGATCTTTGCTAGTTCAACCCGATTTTGGTAGTTAGCAAGCTAACTAACAGTTAGCTACTGCACTCCAGACGTCACTGTTACGTATTAATTATTTCCTTCATCTCTATCCTTCTTCAGGTGCGTCAATTCAGCACTTCGGTTCTCCGACAAGCTTTGATCAGGGTAAGAATTATGAAG
The DNA here is from genome assembly GCA_030435695.1 of Brachymystax lenok tsinlingensis. Classification (NCBI taxonomy): domain Eukaryota; kingdom Metazoa; phylum Chordata; class Actinopteri; order Salmoniformes; family Salmonidae; genus Brachymystax; species Brachymystax lenok. The sequence continues at coordinate 25,628,541 of CM059785.1, forward strand.
TTCAACTTCAAATTACCCTTGTCCTCTGATCAGTGCAATATCCTGTGCTATGACTGATCATGTCACTTGGTAATATGATTCACACGCACGCTACATAAAATGATTCACACGCACGCTACAGTTTGAGCAATGTCAGTAGTCATTGGCTCTGGTTCAAGTACATGGTTGGTTATTGCTTATGTTTGTGTCCGTTTTCTATTTTAGCCCCCCATCGACGTGTATGGGGTCGGAGGCCGCTATGCCACAGCCCTGTTCTCTGCTGCCAGCAAGCAGAAGAAACTGGAACAAGTAGAGAAGGAGATGGGGACGTTGTCAGTGAGTTATCCACTGCACCTCTCTCTCCTGTCTTAGTACTCTCTGTCCACTAGTGTGTATATACACTCTCTCTCTATTAACTAGGGAAACATATGTTAGTTTGTTAGGCACTGTCTGTGGCCACTATCATTTGTTTACCAGCTCTCTTTCTGTCGTTTCATTCTCTCTATCAGGCTCTGATCAAGGACCCCAAGCTGTCCAGTATCGTGATGAACCCCCATGTCAAGCGCAGCCTCAAGCTGAAGTTCTTCGGTGATGCCATGACTAAGGCGAATCTCTCCCCAATAACAGTTAACCTCATCAGTGAGTCGCCCAGCCTAACTAAGTCATACTCCACAGTGCACTCTTGTTCAGGAAACTGCTGTTGTGTAAGAGAAATAAATGGGGCCGGTTTGGGGAAGATGATGTTGTTTTTCTGCTGTCGAGAGCCTCATCTACCAAACTGCTTCATTTCTTTGTCTTCTGACCATCTGAAATGGAAAAAGCGATATGGATGTCACTCCATACCTTTATTTTGTTTCCACTAGTTAACTTCTTGGGGACCAGTGGGGCGCTAGCGGGCTCCTCCCGACACTACCAGGGAAAATGTAAAGCGCCAAGTTGAATTATTAAACATCCACCAATATACAAGTGTTCCATACTCATCAAAAGCTCTGTTTCTTGGCAATATCACAGCGTTGTCAGATTTCAAAAAGGCTTTACGGCGAAAGCAGCACATTTGATTGTTTGAGAGTAGCACCTCACATATTTTTCCAATAGCCATGTATCGATTAGCCATCATGGCACACACATAACACATTTCACAGCGAAAACAAATCAATTACCTGTTGAAGAACTTCTGCTGAGGTCTTCCTAAGTGTCCAACGAAGACAATCCATGGTTCTTTTGTTAGAAAAAGTAACGTATTTTATCCATAAATCCTCCATTTGGTTCGCACGTTATGATCAGAAACTACAGCTTCCACTCCTCCATTAAAACGTGACGCGAACTCGTTCATCTTATACCTATAAACTTGTCCAAGAACAATCAAACATAGTTTTAAATGTATCCTTAGGAACACTTTTACGTATATTTACTATTATAAATCAACCGGAATATAAACTGATCGATAACGACTGTAAAAAAGACACTGCGTGACTTCTCGTGCGCTGGGTACTGTGGTCATCAAGGGGGGACTTCATTGTTTGGTCTTTTTCTCTGGTCTTACTCATCCAAAATGGAAGAAATACACTGTCTCGAGACTGTTGACATCATAAGGAAGCGATGTGTACTGCATTCATATGCCTTTATATGGTCATTTTCATTAGGGAGGGGTTCCCAAATGAGCAATGTGTCAAAATCACTTTTTCCAGGACAGAAATTCCTCGGGGTTTCGCCTGCTATATGCGTTCTGTTTCACTCACAGACAAATGGTTAACAGTTCTGGAAAATTCAGAGTGTTTCCTATCCAATGGTACTAAATATATGCATATCCTTTTTTCTGGGCCCGAATGGGAGGCATTTTACTTTGGGCACGCCAGGCTCTCCAAAACGGTCACCTCATGCACTGCTCCCTAACAAGTTAACCGTCACAAAGTCGAAATTGTGTAAATTCATGAAAAATATGCTTTTTGGTCTACATTTTAAGGTTGGAGTTAGGCATGAGGTTAGCAATGTTAAAGTTAGGTTTAAAATCCAATTTGAAGAGAAATTGTAGTAATGACTTTGGCTGTGGTAAGTAGTGACAACCTACCCTTTTGGTTGGCTAGTTGTAATCTGGAATATAAAGTAAATGTCAGCTAAGAGTACTGTTTGCTGGTCACTAATGATCTTAATTGACTAGTGATACAAAGGAGAGATTAGGAGAAATAGAGTATTTTTGCTTTTGTTATGAGAACATCCTCACCCTTACTAATGTTACTGAATGCAAATGCAGTTCGTGCAAATGTTAATTGTGGCTGAGGTTTAATTGTTCCCCTCCTCCTCAGCTGTGTTGGCAGATAATGGCCGCCTGACCCTGACTGCAGATGTCGTTGGCGCCTTTGCGAAAATGATGAGCGCTCACCGTGGCGAGGTCATCTGCACTGTCACCACCGCACATGTACGGTGACACTCCACCATACACACTGTGGTTGTATATAGTTGTCAACCCAAGTTCCATATTAGTTATTATAGTGTTTGATTTGATCTTTGTGTGTATGACACAGCCCCTGGATGAGGCTAACCTGGCAGAGCTGAAGGTGGCTCTGAACGGCTTCCTGGCTAAGGGAGAGACACTCATATTAGAGACCAAGGTGAGACCATACTCATTTCGTGTCCTCGGTGGCACAATAAGGATTGATCTGCCATCAACTCTTGGTAGGGCTGGGCAGTAAACGATATACTGGTATTCATGTACATAGTTTTTTTCTTTCTCCCACCAGAGATGTTTAAATCAAATTGACTAGTTGCGGCTAAAAGGCTGTGCGTGATGACGTAGTGCACCTAAATAACTTTTGCTGTTAAATTCTCATGTACTGAATAGAAAATACAAGTTAAATAGGTTTCCATCGCATTTTAAACTACTGATGATTTTTTCACACAAACATTTTTAGTTATATAGCGAAAGTGCCCACTTTTGGTCTTGGCACATGCTCTCCAGCCACAACTGAGCAAGTCTAAGGCTGTACGATGGCTCGGTTATTTCACCAGTAGGGGAGTGTGAACTACAAGCCAATCATGATGCGGAAACCTATGTGCTAAAGTTCCAAATGGTGAAACATTGCAAACGCCTCTCCTTTCAGCAGAAACATGTGAAAAGCTTAAGTTGCTACAGCTCAACCACCAACATGTTGTTCATCATGTCAGCACTAAAGAAAAACTAAATGTCCCATCATACTTGAACTCCTCAAGAGGCATTACTGAAACAGTTTGAGGACATTTTTGAAGGGTTGGGGGCTCTGTGAGGTGAGCTCCACCTAGTGGTGGATGAGTGTCAGACCAGTTCAACAGCTTCTCCGCCAAATCCCCATTCCACTGAAGGAAACGATACTAAAGGCTGTTGATTCAATTGAGGAACAGGGTGTCAATACGAAGGTCACCAAACCTACTAAGTGGATAAGCAACATGGTTGTGGTGGAAAAGCCAGGCAAAGTAAGTCTGCCTTGATCCAAGTGCCCTGAACAAAGCCTTATGTTGGGCACATTACCAAATGCCTACTATTGAAGAGATACTGCCTAGCCTGGAAAAAATGAAAATCTTTTTGGGAATGGATGCACAAAAATGAGTACTGGCAGGTATGTTGTTTGGATAAAGAGAAGTTACCTCACCACATTTTGGACCCCCAATGGTAGATACCAATGGACAACGTTACCTTTTTGGAATGAAACCAGCTGCAGATGAATATCAGCGACGGGAACAGGATGCACTTCAGGGACTGCCAGGAATAAGCATTATGGCTGATGACATCCTGGTATACGGCTGTGGTGCTACAGTGGAAGAAGCAGTGCAGGAGTCAGTTGGAGGACCACACAACACCATAGCGTGACTCCCAAGTTTATTTTGATATGATGACTATATCAACATTTGTGCATGAAAGAATTTCTACCATAATTTCTTGCATTTTACAGACACAAAGATCCCACCTTGTCTAGTGTGTTTTGTTGACATTTGGAAAGTTGACCAACATTTGCTATTTCCATCAGGAATGTCGTGACATTTTCTTATTGTGCCTTCAGAAAGTATTCACAGCCCTCGACATTTTGATCAACATAAAATACTTGACAGTGGAAGAAAAATTTGAACATTTTCAAAAGATTTAAGAAAAATAGAACTACACTGAACTAAAATATAAACTCAACAATTTCAGTGATTTTACCAAGTTACAGTTCATATAAGGAAATCAATCAATTGAAATAATAAATTCATTAGGCCCTAATCTATGGATTTCACAAGACTGGGAATGCAGATACCTTAAAATAAAAGGTAGGGGAGTGGATCAGAACTACTCAGTAAATGGTGTGACCACAATTGCCCTCATGCAGCACATTCGCATAGTTGATCAGGCTGTTGATTGTGGCCTGAATGTTGTCCCATTCCTCTTCAATGGCTGTGTGAAGTTGCTGGATATTGGCAGGAACTGGAACATGCTGTCATACACGTCGATCCAGAGCATCCCAACATGCTCAATGGGTGAAATGTCTGAGTATGCTGGCCATGGAAGAACTGGGGCATTTTCAGCTTCCAGGAATTGTGTATAGATCCTTGCGACATGGGGTTGTGCATTATCATGCTGAAGCATGAGGTGATGTCGGCGGATGAATGGCACATCAATGGGCCTCAGGATCTTGTCACGGTGTCTCTGTGCATTAAAATTGCCATAGACTATAATGCAATTGTGTTCTATGTCCGTGGCTTATGCTTGCTCATACCATAACCCCACAATGGGGCACTCTGTTCACAACGTTGATATCAGCAAAACGCTCGCCCACACGACACTATACATCCTGTCTGCCATCTGCCCGGTACAGTTGTAACCGGGATTCATCCGTGAAGAGCACACTTCTCGTGGCCATTGAAGGTGAGCATTTGCCAACTGGTTACGACGCAGAAATGCAGTCAGGTGAGGACGACGAGCACTCCGAGAGCTTCCCTTAGACGGTTTCTGACAGTTTGTGCAGAAATTCTTCAGTTGTACAAACCCACAGGTTCATCAGCTGTCCGGGTGTCTGGTCTGATGATCCCGCAGGTGAAGAAGCTGGATGTGGAGGTCCTGGGTTGGCGTGGTTGTGATAGGGCTCTAAACAAATTTGTGCACAACATTTCAGAGATATAAGCTTTTTGTGCATCTGAAAAAATGTGATCTTTAAATTTACCTCATGATACATGGGACCAACGCTTTACATGGTGCGTTTATTTTTGTTCAGTGTAATAACAAATGAGTGCAGACAATTTAAGTAATTCATAAATGCTGGAAGTGAAAGCAGAAATTGAACAAATAACTACAAATGGGAACCGTTGGTCGAGTACCAGAGTTGGAGGCTACAAAAGAGGATTTTTGATTCCTGTGAATAACACATAACATTCATTGTTCTACAAATGGGACTACCTCGCTGTCAGTTTTGTCCTGTTATTTTTGGTTGAACAGTATGAAGCAATCAGAATGGAGAAAGCCCATTTTTAAAACCTCTTCGAATGTATGTTTTGCCATCCTAGGGTCATGCACTACCCATACAGCATAGCCTAGAACTCTTATTATTCAGAAACATCAAATACTGTGATATGTCTATTGCCCAGCCCTACCTAACACCTGGTATATGCAAAGGCTTAGGACTGTCAGGTTAGCACTAATCTGGAACATGCTGATATGCCAATGGTTTGAATGGTGCTTTAACTTTTATTACTTTTCTTTCCTCCAGTCTGACGCCTCCATCCTGGGTGGTATGATTGTCAGTATAGGAGATAAGTATGTGGACATGTCCACCAAGACAAAGATCCACAAACTGACCAAGATCATCAGAGATAGTTAAGTCCATTGCCCTGTCCAGAGAGGCATGGGAATGTTTCTCTACTTTCTGCCACCTATACGGCGCTTTCTTAATATCAAGTCTAGTTGTGTTCGTAATAAAATATTCTGTAACATACACTTTGCATTTGTAATGTCTTTATTTAAAAAAAATTAATTTAACCTTTTATTTAACCAGCTAGGCCAGTTGAGAACAAGTTCTCATTTACAACTGCGACCTGGCCAAGATAAAGCAAAGCAGTGCGACAAAAACAACGACAGTTACACATGGGATAAACAAACGTACTGTCAATAACACAATAGAAAATCTGTATACAGTGTGTGCAAATTAAGTAAGGAGGTAAGGCGGGGGGTCCATGTACCAAAGCCACACAGTGTTGCGTCTTACATAAGAACAGCCCTTAGTCGTGGTATATTGCCCATATACCGCACCACCTCAGGTCTTATTGCTTAATTATAAACTGGGTAGTTTGACTCCTGGATGCTGGTATGATGCAAATGTATTTGTTTATGGTTTTTAATTTTGATGGTTATGATGGTGACCAGTTTATAATAGCATTAAGGCACCCTGGGGGGGTTGTGGTAAATAGCCAATATACAGTACCACAGCTAAGGGTGAGAACGGCCCTTAGCTTGGGTATAACCCCTCTGCCTTATTGCTTAAATGTATTCTCTCTTTTGACTTCAACAGATATTAATGTCAGAATGTAGCAATTAGTGTTTCCTCTCCGCTCCTTCATGGGAATATGCTCTGCCACTTCTTGGTATATCCGTCCATACTATGCTCTCTGCATAGCCGGGGGTGTGCTCCATACTACTTTAACAATCTTATATCCACACTGGTGATTTCGGGAAAGTATTCAGACCCCTTTATCCACATTTTGTTACGTTATAGCCTTATTCTAAAATGTATTTAAATTGTTTTTTTCCTCTCAATCTACACACCACATAATGACAAAGCAAAAATTGTTTTTTAGAAATTCTTGCAAATGTATTAAAAATTTACAAATTACATTTACATAAATGTTCAGACCCTTTACGCAGTACTTTGAAGTACCTTTGGCAGCGATTACAGCCTTGAGTCTTCTTGAGTATGACGCTACAAGCTTGGTACACCTGTTTGGGGAGTTTCTGCCATTTGTCTCTGCAGATCCTCTCAAGTTCTGTCAGGTTGTTCGATCGGGTTCAAGTCCGGGCCACTCAAGGACTTTCAGAGACTTGTCCCGAAGCCACTTCTGCGTTGTCTTGGCTGTGGCTTAGGGTCATTGTCCTGTTGAAAGGTGAACCTTCGCCCCAGTCTGAGATCCTGAGCGATCTGGAGAAGGTTTTCATCAAGGGTCTCTTTTGTACTTTGCTCTGGTCATCTTTCCCTCAATCCTGACTAATCTCCCAGTCCGTGAAAAAAAATCCCAACTGTATGATGCTGCCACCATGCTTCACCATAGGGATGGTGCCAGGTTTCCTCCAGACGTGACACTTGGCATTCAGGCCTAAGAGTTCAATCTTGGTTTCATCACACCAGATAATCTAGTTTCTCATGGTCAGAGTCCTTTCAGTGCCTTTTTGGCAAACTTCAAGTGTGCTGTCATGTGCTTCCGTCAGGCCACTCTACCATAAAGGCCTGATTTGGTGGAGTGCTGTAGAGATGGTTCTCCTTCTGGAAGGTTCTCCCATCTCCACAGAGGAACTCTGGAGCTCTGTCAGAGTGACCATTGGGTTCTTGTTCACCTCCCTGACCAAAGCTCTTGGCCGGGCGTCCAGCTCTAGGAAGAGTCTTATTGGTTCCAAACTTCATCCATTTAAGAATGATGGAGGCCACTGTGTTCTTGGGGACCTTCAATGCTGCAGAAATGTTTTGGTACCCTTCCCCAGATCTGTGCCTCAACACAATCCTGTCTGAGTTCTACGGATAAGGTTTTTGCTCTGACATGCATATATAGACCGGTGTGTGCCTTACCAAAACACGTCCAATCAATTGAGTTTACCACAGGTGGACTCCAAGTTGTAGAAACATCTCAAGGATGATCAATGGAAACAGGAATGCGCTTGAGCTCAATTTCAAGTCTGATAGCAAATGGTCTGAATACTTATGTAAATAATGTATTTAAGTTTTGTGTGTGTTTAATTCTTTTTTGGGGGGGCAAACATTTCTAAACCTGTTTTCGCTTTGTCATTATGGGGTATTGTGTGTGGGTTGGGGCGGGGCAATTTAATCAATTTTAGAATAAGGCTGTAATGTAACAGAATGCTGAAAAATTCAGTTTCTGAATACTTTCCGGATGCACCGTACATCTGAATGAAAAATATTCTTTATTCACTCGTTATCACAAGGTCATGTGACTGTGTAGACTTTAGGGGTCACCATACTCCTACTGCTTAAATTCCTCTGGTAATTCAATTTTAATGTGTGTTTAGATTGTGGATGTGTTAGATTATTCATTTTTTTACTCCATAGCAGCATACCCCAACAAGTCCTGTCGAGTTTCAGGGCGTGCCTGCTAATGTTCTAGGCCAGCACTAAAACAACTGATTAAACTACCATGAACCTTGATTAAAGTTTCAACGTTTATTCACGACATGCACAGGATACAACCGGTGTAAAACAATAGTTAAATTCCTACCTTGAGAGCTATTTCCCAACAATGCAGTGAGGATAATAGAGAAGGTAATAAATATTTTAATTTAAATATTTATTCTATTAAAACCACAAGAACTATGATGTGAGTTAGAAACACCAGAATGAAAGTATATACAGGTCAGTGCCAGTACCTTATTCAATATGCAGGGCAACTGGTGTGGTTGAGGTGGGTTTATACAAAGTTACTGGTAGTAGGATATACTTGTAAAACAGCTGAAAAGTGACTGGTGGCAGGATTATATACAGTAAATACTTATGGTAATATATAAACTGCACATGTAAACAGGAGTAATAGTGACCAGTAGCGGGATAAACAAATATGAATGGCAATCAATGGACAGAAGTGTAATGGAGTAATACATGTAATCAATAGTAATTTTAGCAGCAGCATAGGTTGTCTGAGTAAGTTGAGACCTATGGATGGGCATAGAATCAGCGTGGATACTCAGAGAGGGAGAGCAGTAGTTGTTAGCCATTAAGTCTTATAACCAGGGGATAGGTGCCTTTTTAGGAGTCTGTCTGAGCCTTGATGCACCAGTACAGCCTACCGGACAGTAGCATGTAGAACAGTCCATGTATTGGGTGGCTGGAGTTGAATAAGGTATGCTAAATAAACATATTCTCATTCAAATTAAGACTAATTTGATTATAGCTGCAACAGTGATATACAGAGTCATTGTCACACTGCAATGGGGGGGACTCAAGCCCAGACTCCTCCAGCTGGACATTACAGACCCGGCCAATATCCTGGCGGCATGGCAGCATTTCATGAAGGAGTACAGGGGTCTGGATGTGCTAATCAACAACGCACGCATCGCCTAAAGACGTAACTACACATTATTAATGCCTTAACATTCACTCACACAATCTGGCTGCTTTACACACGTAGCCCAATTCAGATTTTTTTTCCCAATTCAGATTTTGAGCTAATTTGATTGGTCAAAATACAATTACTAAAAAAAAACAGAGTTGGGCTGCCTGTCTAAATGCAGCCATAGTGCAATAGTTATTGTGTGTTAGCTGGTCTGGGATATAGTGACATTTAAAGTAAATTAATAGCTCCCTCTATGTCCAGAAGGTGACCCTGCATCCTTCGGCAGCCAAGTAGAACACATTCTCTAAACCAAATTCTTCGCCACAAGTGACATGTGCAATGAGCTTCTTCCTCTCCATGTGTGTTCCCCCTGGACCTCCAGGCCCTTCAGCAATGACATCGCAGAGGAGGAGCTAGTGGCTCTGATGAAGTGCTTTGTTGCCGAGGCAAAAGCTGGAGACCACATCAGCAAGGGCTGGCCAAATTCTGGCGATGGGTTGTCCAAAATAGGCCTGATGGCTCTTAGAGACGCCCCAGGGAGGATCCAGCTAAACCCCTGCTGCCTGGGCTGGGTGAAGTCTGACATTTCCTATACCAACGGGACTAGGACGCCCGCGGAGGGGTTGGACACACCTGTACACCTTATTACAGGTGCAGTGAAATATGTTGTTTTACAGGGACAGCCATAGTAGTACGGCACAAATTATATTTTTTTCATCGGCTCAAGAATTCAAATCGGCGACCTTACTTACTGGGCCAATGCTCTAACCATTAGGCTCCTTGCCACCCTACATTAAACAATTGTTTTAATGTGTCTCATTTGTTTGCAGAGCCAGAGGCTAGGTTGTGCACTGAATAGTTAGTATTATAAGATAGACTTATCTTTGATTAAACAAGTCACTTCATTGTCTCAAAAAGGACTGTTCAATGTAATACATGATTGCTAGATAACAAATAAACAGATACCGTGTGTTTGCAGTTATTTTGTTAATTCTCTTTACCCCAGCTTTGACCAAATATCTGACAGTGAAGTGAGAGGTTTGTAAACGTCGCATATCCTGGAATGTACCAACACCGGGGGTGCCAGTGAGAAAATATACATTATTTCTGATTTGAACGCCGAACGCATGAAACAGGTTTTACCTAACACGCCTGAATCGCTTCTTCATTAATTGTGAAGACTTTTAACTGACATTGTGAGGGGCTTATAGCTTGGGAAGATAAATACTGCACCTAAACTGTCAAGGAGCTCCACACCCCACCCCCTCCGAAGATCAGGAAGTGCGCTCTTCGTGCTCCAATCGCTCTCTGTGAATCAGCTGAGTTTGAGCATTCCACCCTGCTGCGTTTAGCATGATCTGCTAAACGGTTGGTTGACGGTTTCTCAAAGCTTCAGTTGCAGAACGGACGCTACACCCAGAACCGTTAACATTCGCTGGTTTGCCGGGATTTAGTGACATTTGTTGGACGCACGCGAATGGTCAGCTCAAACCCGAGCTTGTTTTGCAGTTGGTGAGTCATTGATGCACCATGTATTTTTTGTCTACCGCAACATTAGGTGCCGGGTTGGTGAGAAAATAAGTGGACGAGGTATAGCCAATAATATAGGCCTATACGTCACTTGATATAGCACATTGAAATCACCATATTAACATTTTAATTGGCTGTGTTTTCTCCCCAGTTCACGTTTTCCTGTTGTGAATCAATATTATCTAAATATAGTGCTACCCTAATTCCTTTGACTCGGTGGACAACGGGGACATGATGCAGTGCCACGTTCACACTATTTTAATTATTTCTCTGCAACATCAACAACCATTCAATCTCAGTTATTGCAACATTTTTGCACTGAGTCTGGAGTTTTATAAACAACATTGGAAAGATGAAAAAGCAGCATAATTTTGGGTGGGCCTGGGAGGGCATAGGCCCACCCACTGGGGAGCCAGACCCAGCCAATCAGAAGGAGTTTTTCCCCCCAAAAGGGCTTTATTACAGGTAGAAATACTCGTCAGTATCATCAGCTGTCCGGGTGGCTGGTCTCAGACCATCCTGCAGGTGAAGAAGCAGGATGTGAAGGTCCTGTGCTGGCGTTGTTACACGTGGTTGCGGTTGTGAGGCCTGTTGGATGTACTGCAAATTTCTCTAAAACAACATCGGAGGCAGCTTATGGTAGAGAAATGAACATTCAATTATCTGGCAACAGCTCTCATGGACATTCCTGCAGTCAGCATGCCAATTTCACACTCCCTTAAAACTTGAGACATCTGTGGCATTGTGTTGTATGACAAAACTGCACATTTTAGAGTAGCCTTTTATTGTCCACAGTACAAGGTGCACCTGTGTAATGATCATACTGTTTAATCAGCTTCTTGATATGCCACACCGGTCAGGTGAATGGATTATCTTGGCAAAGGAGAAATGCTCAATAATAGGAATGTAAGGAAATTTTTGCATAAAATTGAGAGAAATATGTTTTTTGTGTTTCTGGAAAATTTCTGGGATCTTTTATTTCAGCGCATGAAACATGGGACTAACACTTTACGTGTTTCGTTTATATTTTTGTTTAGTATACATTGCCAACAACTTCTAATTTGATTAAATCCCTTCTCGTTCTCTTTCTTGCTCTCACACAGACTGAGATGAAAATCCCTGATTTGCTATTTGACGAGGCCATCTGACATAATGCAGTCAGGTCTATAGAGTCACATTCAGAGCTATCGCGCTGCCATGACTCAGTCTTTAACAGCAGTGTCTGTAGCATCCTAGCCGTTCTAGCCTGTCCTATTCATTTTATAGGCCTAGTCTCACAAGGCATAGTCATATGCCATAGTGCTATATGCTAGTCAGTTTCATAATGTCACAATCAGGTGGCCGATATCTCTTTGTATTTCCTATTGGGTTTGTGTCCCTAAATCAGCTGGTAGTGAGTCCACCCTCTAAACACACAGTCTTCTTTCCCCTTCAGGAGCAAACGTTGCAGGCCTACCACGAGCACTCCTAGCTCTCTATCAGCATGTTCATGAGATGGAGAATGAATGTTTGATAGGCGGCTCCAGGTATTACTTTGTGTTGAAGTGCAACTTTGGGCAATGCATTTGAGTATTTACACGATGTAGCCCTAGGCCTAAATATCTACATTTCCTTGTTTGAATTCAAACATTAGTTTATGACTAGATGATAAATATTCCAGGAAGCTAATAAAACCAGTTTTGTGAAAGATATTTGTATCCACAGGGTTATGTGTTTGCAGAGGGTTGTAGTAGGTCACTTGACAGGCTTGAGGTTGTGCTATGCATGGCAGCCTGTATTTCTTCACCTGACGTGTTCACATTGCCTAAATCAGGTAGCCTGGCAGGTAGGAGTGTTGGGCCAGTGGATCAAATCCAGAGCTGACAAGGTAAAAATCTGTAGTTCTGCCCCCACTGTTCCCCAGGCGCCAATGTCGATTAAGGCAGCCCCTCTCTGATTCAGAGGGGGTAGGTTAAATGTGGAAGACACATTTCAATTGAATGCATTCAGTTGTACAACTGACTAGGTATCCCCTTTTCCTCTTTACTTGGTCATTCTTTAAAAGTAATTTCCTCACCATCTTAAATAGGCATGCCCCTTTCAAAAACAGATATAGCCCTTGGTTCACTCCAGACCTGACTGCCCTCGACCAGCACAAAAACATCCTGTGGTAGACTGCACTAGCATCGAATAGTCCTCGCGATATGCAACTTTTCAGGGAAGTCAGGAACCAATACACGCAGTCAGTCAGGAAAGCAAAGGCTAGCTTTTTCAAACTGAAATTTTCATCCTGTAGCTTGAACTCCAACAAGTTCTGAGGCACTGTAAAGTCCATGGAGAATAAGAGCACCTCCTCCCAGCTGCCCACTGCACTGAGGATAGGTAACACTGTCACCACTGATAAATCCACCATAATCGAGAATTTCAATAAGCATTTCTCTACGGCTGGCCATGCTTTCCTCCTGGCTACCCCAACCCTGCTGCCATTGTTGCAACCCCTATTACCAGTCTGTTCAACCTCTCTTTCGTATCGTCTGAGATCCCTAAAGATTGGAAATCTGCCCCTCTTCAAAGGGGGGGATGACCGCAAAGGGGGGAATGACATACAAGGGTATGTTTGTCGGCGTGAGTGAAGGAGCCTGTGTTCGATTCTCAATTTAATTTTGGATTGGAGATGTTTAATATGAGTCTGGAAGGAGAGTTTACAGTCTAGCCAGACACCTAGGTATTTGTAGTTATCCACATATTCTAAGTCAGAACCGTCCAGAGTAGTGATGCTGGGCGGGCGGGTGCGGGGCAGCGAATGGTTGAAAAGCATGAATTTAGTTTTACTAGCGTTTAAGAGCAGTTGGAGGCCACGGAAGGAGTGTTGTATGGCATTGAAGCTTGTTTTGAGGTTTGTTAACACAGCGTCCAAAGATGGGCCAGATGTATACAGAATGGTGTCGTCTGCGTATAGGTGGATCAGGGGAATCACCCCCAGCAAGAGTGACATTGTTGTTATTCACAGGGAAAAGAGTCTGCCCGAGAATTGAACCCTGTGGTACCCCCAGAGACTGCCAGAGGTCTCAAGTGACAAGCCCTCCGATTTGACACACTGAACTCTGTCTGAGAAGTAGTTGGTAATCCAGGCGAGGCAGTCAAACCAAGGCTGTTGAGTCTGCCGATAAGTATACGGTGATTGACAGAGTCGAAAGCCTTGGCCAGGTCAATGAAGACAGCTGCACAGTACTGTGTTTTATCGATGGCGGTTATGATATCGTTTAAGACCTTGAGCGTGGCTGAGGTGCACCCGTGACCAGCTCGGAAACCAGATTGCATAGCGGAGAAGGTACGGTGGGATTCGAAATTATCGGTAATCTGTTTGTTAACTTTGCTTTCGAAGACCTTTGAAAGGCAGGGTAGGATATGAGTTTGTAGCAGTTTGGGTCTATAGTGTCACCCCCTTTGAAGAGAGGGATGACCGCTGCAGCTTTCCAATCTTTGGGAATCTCAGACGATACGAGAGGTTGAACAGGCTAGTAATAGGGGTTGCAACAATTTCGGCAGATGATTTTAGAAAGAGAGGGGCCAGATTGTCTAGCCCGGCTGATTTGTAGGGTTCCAGATTTTGCAGCTCTTTCAGAACATCAGCTCTCTGGATTTGGGTGAATGAGAAATGGTGGAGACTTGGGCAAGATGCTGTGGGGAGTGTGGGGCTGTGGACCAGGGTAGCCAGGTGGAAAGCATGGCCAGCCATAGAGAAATGGTTATTGAAGTTCTCAATTATAGTGGATTTGTCAGTGATGACAGTATTTCCTAGCCTCAGTGCAGTGGGCAGCTGGGAGGAGGTGCTCTTATTCTCCATAGACTTTACAGTGTCGTCCCAGAATCCTTTTGAGTTTGTGCTACATGATGCAAATTTCTGCTTGAAAAAGCTAGCCTTTGCTTTCCTAACTGCCTGTGTATATTGGTTCCTGACGTCCCTGAAAAGTTGCATATCGCGTGGGCTATTCGATGCTAATGCAGAACGCCACAGGATGTTTTTGTGCTGGTCTAGGGCAGTCAAGTCTGGAGTGAACCAAGGGCTATATCTGTTCCTGGTTCAATTTTTTTTGAAAGGGGCATGATTATTTAAGATGGTGAGGAAGGCACTCTTAACTTCTTAGGGAGCGGCAGGTGAGGTGACTGTTTTGGAGAGTCTGGCGTGCCCAAAGCAAAATGCCTGCCACTCAGGCTCAGAAAATAGGATATGCCCATAATTAGTACTATTGGATAGGAAACACTCTGAGGTTTCTAAAAGTGTTAACATAATGTCTGTGAGTATAACAGAACTCATTTAGCAGGCAAAAACCCGAGAAAAATCTATCCGGAAATCAGTTTCTGGTTACCTATTGCTCTGTTTGACACACTCCCCATTGAATCCATTTGTAACCAGGACTGAGACTGCAGTACCTATAGCTTCCACTAGATGTCAACAGTCTATATACAAAGACTCAGAGATTGGAGTAAACAGAACGAATAGGTACAGGAAATGGTCAAGGTAGCTCAGATGTCAACAAGTTTTCTCGGGCGTGAGTCTGGCTGCGCGCCCCACATTATTTTACTTTTATATAAGGTATAGGTGACCATCCGAGTGAAATATTATCGCTAATATTCATAAAAGGATAGCTAAGGATGCATTTTAACTGGTATTTGATTTGTTTAGGAAAGGTTTATAGGTATAGTTGAACACGTTCTCTTCACGTTTCAGTGGGCGATTCGACGTTGGATTTTCTGAACAACGCGCCAACCAAACGGAGATTTATGGATATAATAAATGACTTTTTCTAACAAAAGAACCATTGGATGTCTTCGTTGGACACTTGGGAAGGGATTTGTTTTCACTGTGAAATGTGTTTTGTGTGAACCGTGATGGTTTATGAATTTATGCTAATAGGAAATATTGGAGGTGCTACCCTCAAACAATCAAATGTTGTGCTTTTGCCGTAAAGCCTTTTTGAAATCTGACAACGCTGCGATATTGCCAAGAAGCAGAGCTTTTGATGACTATGCAACACTTGTATATTGATGAATGTTTAATAATTCAACTTTTGGATTTTGAATTTGGCGCCTTGCATTTCACCGGGTAGTGTCGGGAGTGGCGCCCCACCACTCCGTAAGTAGTTAAAGAATGACCAGTTGGTTTGGATGATATCTATGAGGGTCCCTGTGTTTACTGATTTGTGGTTGTACCTGGTGGGTTCATTGATCATTTGTGTGAGATGGAGGGCATCAAGCTTAGATTGTAGGGTGGCCGGGGTGTTAAGCATGTCCCAGTTTCGGTCACCTAGCAGCACGAGCTCTGAAGATAGATGGGGGGCGATCAGTTCACATATGGTGTCAAGGGCACAGCTGGGAGCAGAGGGTGGTCTATAGCAAGCGGCAACTGTGAGATACTTGTTTCTGGGTAGGTGGATTTTTAGGAGTAGAAGCTCGAATTGTTTAGGTTCAGACCTGTATAGTAAGACAGATCTCTGAAGTAGATTGCAACGCTGCCCCCCTTTGGCAGTTCTATCTTGTCTTAAAATGTTATAGTTAGGTATGGAAATTTCAGGGTTTTTGGTGGACTTCCTAAGCCAGCATTCAGACACGGCTAGGACATCCGGGTTGGCAGAGTGTGCTAGGGCAGTGAATAAAATAAACTTAGGGGAGGAGGCTTCTAATGTTAACATGCATGAAACCAAGGATTTTACAGTTACAGAAGTCAACAAATGGTAACGCCTGGGGAGTGTGAGTGGGGCTAGGCACTGCAGGGCCTGGGTTAACCTCCACATCACCAGAGGAACAGAGGAGGAGTAGGATAAGGGTATGGCTAAAGGCTAAAAGGACTGGTCGTCTAGTATTTTCGGACCATATAGTGAAAGGAGCAGATTTATGGGTACGGTAGAATAGATTCAAGGTGAAATGTACAGACAAAGGTATGGTAGGACGTGAATACAGTGAGTGTAAACCTGTGCATAGAGTGACGATGAAAGAGATATTGTCTCTAGAAATATCATTTGAACCAGGTGATGTCTTAGCATGTGTGGAAGGTGGGACTAGTGTTAACTAAGGCGTATTGAGCAGGGCTAGAGGCTCTACAGTGAAATAAGGCAATAATTACTAACCAAAACTGCAATGGACAAAGCATGTTGACGTTATCGAGAGGCATGCGTAGCCGAATGGTCATAGGAGTTAAGTGTGTGGCTTCAGGCAGCTAGCAGGCCGGGGCTAATAGCTAGCAGAAGGGCCTTGGAGGGGCGTCTTGATGGGACTAGAAGTTAGCTAGCAGTCCGATCCGCTCTAGATAGCTAGATAGCTATCGGGCTGCGGTTAGCTAGTAGCCAGTTAGCTCGTAGCCAGTTAGCTTTTGATGGGGTTTCAGATCTTAAGTATAAAATAGCAGATCCGTTCCGCATTGGGTAAGGCGGGTTGCAGGAGAGTATATTCAGTCCGTAGATGGAAAGTGATATTAAAATATATACACGAAATAAAACAAGGAAAACGGTGTATAGATGGGACAAGACAAAAACAAACGTCCGACTGCTACGCCATCTTGGATAGAGGTGAAATAAAAAAATAATAACTTGTGGTATGTTCTCTCCTGACAGACATTAGCAGGTGGGAGAGTGCGACAGAAAGTAAAAAAAAAAAAAATAGATCCTGACTGAAGATGTGTGGCTGCGTCAGCAGTTGTAATGAGACTGGCGTTTTCAGCAAGTTTGGGGATAGTACTGACCCAGCCTCTTAAAGGAGAGATTCTGAACCAGAATCTGTATTAAAGTGGAGCTCGTAGGTAGGTCCAAAGTAGGGCTGTCCCCGACTAAAACAAACATTGATTGACCGTCTGTTCTTTTTACCAATCAATTGTTCAAAATTTAGACACACCCTATATGTTATAATAAAATCAACTATATGCATTGAGCTTGTCTGATGCTTTAAGGTTACTGTTTGATGAAATAAGACACAAATGACTCGAGGGAGGCAGAGATCTCGATCACCAGATGAAAAATAGGTTGTGCGCTCTGCAAACAATGTGTCTACTCCGACAATGAGAACGGTAAAATAAATAATAATATATTTAATGCATTAACAGAAATTACCGTAAACAAACATTGTTGAATAGAAATTATAGGAATTAACGGTAAATTTACTACTGGTGATATATGTAATGGGGAATTGATATACAACCAAACGCAAATAATTCACACAAAGTTATGAAACAATGAATGTGCACAAATTGGCGGGAGAGAACGCATTTTGGAGAGAGAAGTGCATTGTGCATCTAGGCGCTGCATGGTCAATCCGACGTCTGCATTGGTCATGCAGCATTTACGGTGATATGCCTCTGCAGAAGTCAGGGCATTCATACTTCTTGCACTTCGCAGAGCAGTGCAAAGCTGTTGTGAAGGAAGTGAGTTTGTGTTTATACCAAGTGCACCGCCCCCACCTACCGTCAACCAATCATGTCAATGCGGAGCTATACAGAGCCCTCTGCGTTGTTACAACATTTGGGAGACTCATGGCGATGTGGTACAGAGCTGAATTTGGCCTTTGCATGCCTCTGGAGGCTCCGCAATTGTGTCACACCCTCCAAATGGAGCCACCGACCACATTTTCGGATCAAGCATAAATTGGCTTTTAGTCTAGGCCTCCGCAATGGATTAGTTCACTGAGATGGGTGCAAATATAAAGGGAACACTTAAACAACACAATGTAACTCCAAGTCAATCACACTTCTGTGAAATCAAACTGTCCACTTAGGAAGCAACACTGATTGACAATAAATTTCACATGCTGTTGTGCAAATGGAATAGACAACAGGTGGAAATTATAGGCAATTAGCAAGACACCCCCAATAAAGGAGTGGCTCTGAAGGTGGTGACCACAGACCACTTCTCAGTTCCTATGCTTCCTGGCTGATGTTTTGGTCACTTTTGAATGCTGGCGGTGCTTTCACTCTAGTGGTAGCATGAGACGGAGTCTACAACCCACACAAGTGGCTCAGGTAGTGCAGCTCATCCAGGATGGCACATCAATGCGAGCTGTGGCAAGAAGGTTTGCTGTGTCTGTCAGCGTAGTCCAGAGCATGGAGGCGCTACCAGGAGACAGGCCAGTACATCAGGAGACGTGGAGGAGGCCGTAGGAGGGCAACAACCCAGCAGCAGGACCACTACCTCCGCCTTTGTGCAAGGAGGAGCACTGCCAGAGCCCTGCAAAATGACCTCCAGCAGGCCACAAATGTGCATGTGTCTGCTCAAACGGTCAGAAACCGACTCCATGAGGGCCCAACGTCCACAGGTGGGGGTTGTGCTTACAGCCCAACGCCGTGCAGGACGTTTGGCATTTGCCAGAGAACACCAAGATTGGCAAATTCGCCACTGGCGCCCTGTGCTCTTCACAGATGAAAGCAGGTTCACACTGAGCACGTGACAGAGTCTGGAGACGCCGTGGAGAACGTTCTGCTGCCTGCAACATCCTCCAGCATGACCGGTTTGGCGGTGGGTCAGTCATGGTGTGGGGTGGCATTTCTTCATGTGCTCGCCAGAGGTAGCCTGACTGCCATTAGGTACCGAGATGAGATCCTCAGACCCCTTGTGAGACCATATGCTGGTGCGGTTGGCCCTGGGTTCCTCCTAATGCAAGACAATGCTAGACCTCATGTGGCTGGAGTGTGTCAGCAGTTCCTGCAAGAGGAAGGCATTGATGCTAAGGACTGGCCCGCCCGTTCCCCAGACCTGAATCCAATTGAGCACATCTGGGACATCATGTCTCGCTCCATCCACCAACGCCACGTTGCACCACAGACTGTCCAGGAGTTGGCGGATGCTTTAGTCCAGGTCTGGGAGGAGATCCTCAGGAGACCATCCGCCACCTCATCAGGAGCATGCCCAGGCGTTGTAGGGAGGTCATTCAGGCACGTGGAGGCCACACACACTACTGAGCCTCATTTTGACTTGTTTTAAGGACATTACATCAAAGTTGGATCAGCCTGTAGTGTGGTTTTCCACTTTAATTTTGAGTGTGACTCCAAATCCAGACCTCCATGGGTTGATAAATTTGATTTCCATTGATAATGTTTGTGTGATTTTGTTGTCAGCACATTCAACTATGTAAAGAAAAAAGTATTTAATAAGATTATTTCATTCAGATCTATGATGTGTTATTTTAGTGTTCCCTTTATTTTTTTGAGCAGTGTGTGTGTGTGTGTGTGTGTGTGTGTGTGTGTGTATATATATATATATATATATATATATATATGTATGTGTGTGTATATATATATATATATATAGTGGAGGATGCTGTGGGGAGGACGGCTCATAATAATGTCTGGAACGGAGCAAATGGAATGGCATCATTCTACCATTTCCGCTCCAGCCATTACTTCTAGCCCGTTTTCCCCCAATTAAGGTGCCACCAACCTCCTGTGAGAGGTGTGTGTGTGTGTGTGTGTGTGTGTGTGTGTACACACACACACACACACACACACACACACAGTGTATTCAGACCCTTTGACTTTTTCCGCATTTTGTTATGTTACAGCCTTATTCGAAAATGGATTCAATTGTTTTTTCCCCCTAAACAATCTATATGATGACAAAGCAAAAACAGGTTTATAGACATTTTTGCACATTTATAAAAAAGGATCAACTGAAATATTACATTTGCATAAGCATTCAGACCCTTTACTCAGTACTTTGTTGAAGCACTTTTGGCAGCCTCAAGTCTGCTTGGGTATGACGCTACAAGCTTGGCACACCTGTATTTGGGGAGTTTTTCCCATTCTTCTCTGCAGATCCTCAAGCTCTGTCAGGTTGGATGGGGAGTGTTGGTGCACAGCTAGTTTCAGGCCTCTCCAGAGATGTTAGATCGGGTTCAAGTCCAGGCTCTCCCGATTGCTCAGTTTGGCCGGGCAGCCAGCTCTAGGAAGAGTCTTATTGGTTCCAAACTTCTTCCATGTAAGAATGATGGAGGCCACTGTGTTCTTGGGGACCTTCAATACTGCCTAAATGTTTTGGTACCCTTCCCCAGATCTGTGCCTCAACAAAATCCTGTCTCTGCGCTCTATGGACAATTCCTTCAACCTCATGGCTTGTTTTTTGCTCGGACATGCACTGTCGACTGTGGGGCCTTTTATATAGACAGGTGTGTGCCTTTCCAAATCATGTCCAATCAATTAAATTTACTACAGGTGGACTCCAATCATGTCATCTCAAGGATGATCAATGGAAACAGGATGTACCTGAGCAAAAAAAAAAAAATGACCCTGTTTTCGCAGTGTCCATTATGGAGTATTGTCTTTAAATTGAGATTCTTTAAAAAATATATATATTTTAGAATAAGTCTAACGTAACAAAATGTGGAAAAAGTCAAGGAGTCTGAATACTTTTACGAATGCACTGTATATATTTATTTGCTACTGCTTGACTAAAAAAATCTTGGTTGACCAACAGCCTATCGACCAAACAATCAACCAGTTCACTAATTGGGGTCAGACCTAGTCCAAAGGCTACAGCTGTGCAAGAGAATGGTCAATTCACATCTTATCTGTTCTGTTATCAGACCAGAGCTAGACCGACTATAGTCAGTCAGTTCATGTACAGGCTAAAGTCATACTGTGTGTGTGTGTGTGTGTGTGTGTGTGTGTGTGTGTGTGTGTGTGTGTGTGTGTGTGTGTGTGTGTTGTATGTACCAAAGTAGTAAGTCACAATTAATCTGTGTAATGCGTTGAGTTCGGGAGTGATTTGCAGGATTTAGTGGCTGAGGGTGTGTTAGACAAGGTCGGTCAGGAGATGAGGACATGATGTGTATGTTTCTGTCAACGTCACTTCTGCTTACTCATAAGCTTGGATTCCCCTCTCAGTGATATAATACTCCTCCTTATAGCTCTCTTCCTCTTTCTCTCTCTCTCACTCTCTTACTGCGATTCAAATGAAATCAAATTTTATTCGTCACATGCTTCGTAAGCCACAGGTGTGGACTAACAGTGAAATGCTTACTTACAAGCCCTTTCCAACAATGCAGAGAGAAAGAAAATAGAGGAATAATAAGTAATAATAAAAGTAGTAATCGATAGACAATGAGTAATGATGATCGTGGCTATTTACTAGGGGTACCAGATATGTACATATAACTAGGAATGAAGTGACTGATAGTGAAAAGTAGCAGCATTGTATGTGATGAGTCAAAAACAAGTGAGTGCAAAAAGGGTCAATGCGGATAGTCCTGGTAGCTAGTTGGTCAAAGTGGCAATATGTAACTTTTTGGGTGACCTGACCAAATTAACATAGAAATGTGAGTTATAGATATATATAATTCTACTTGAAAGCAAGTCTAAGAAGCGGTAGATCTGTTCTATGTGCACTGTTACTATGCTTCCCCTTCTTAAGTTCTGTTTTTTTTGTACACCAGATAAAACAACAATATTTTTGGTTATGGAAAATGTCACAGTGGTTTAGATGGTACAATGATTCTCTACACTATACTAGCTTATTTTGTCACATAAACTGAAATTATGCAAACAATTAGAGTTTTAGCAACCACGAAATGGCGGTGCGATTTCTGCGTAGTGCAACTTTAACTATTTAACTAACTATTTTGCAGTTTTATAGCTTGTGGGTAGAAGCTGTTCAGGGTCCTGTTCAGGGTCCGGTGCTTCGTTACCGCTTGCCTTGCGGTAGCAGAGAGAACAGTATGACTAGGGTGGCTGGAGTCTTTGACAATTTTTAAGGGCCTTCCTCTGACACCACCTGGTATAGAGGTCCTGGATGGCAGGGAGTTTGGCCCCAGTGATGGACTAGACCAGTCAAGATTCTCTCAATGGTGCAGCTGTAGAACATTTTGAGGATATTAAGGTGTTGTCGTGGGGGAAGAGGCATTGTCATGCCCTCTTCATGACTGCGTTGGTGTGTTTGGACCACGATAGATCCTTAGTGATGTGGACACCAAGGAACTTAAAGCTCTCGACCTGCTCCCCGTCCATGTGAATGAAGGCTTGCTTGGCCCTTCGGTTCATGTAGTCCACCATCAGCTACTTTGTCGTGCTGACGTTGAGGGAGAGGTTGTTGTCCTGGCACCACACTGCCAGGTCTCTGACCTCCTCCCTATATGCTGTTTCATCATCGTCGGTGATCAGGCCTACCACCGTCGTGCCATCTGCAAACTTTCCCGTCTGTCTTTGTCAATCTTTCTGTCTACAAATTCCTAAGCTTGTCTGAGATAAAGGTTTAAAGAGAAACAGAGACAGAAATAGGCCTAGATTTAAAGGAGATAGTCCTAGTCAATTATCAAGTCAATCCATGTGTGTGTCAGCATGTCTGCTCATTTTGTTTCCAGGAAACACATTGAAGATCAATGTTGTGGAGGAGACAGACAGATAAAGAATGCTAAGGCTGGCAAACAAACAAGCAGCCCCTAGCTAGCTCCTGTCCATTAGAACCCAGACTAGAGATGTTGACCTGAGAAGGCCCTAATTTAATCAACTGGCTGAGTGTGCCTGTGATCTTACTTTCCACACACAGCCTCTAACTCAGACACAGAGAGCTAGGCTATTACACATTTAGTGGGGAGGGATATGGGTTCTGAGCTTGCGGTGTTCACAGGTATACCCCAGACAGAGTGATTTAGGGTAAAGCATGTATTGGTAGACCACTTTGTCGTTGACACTTACTCTGACTTGGTTACTGGCTGCCATGTTATTGTTGCTCAGCAGCACCATGTTCTCTCCTGTTTCCATGGATCAAGGCATTGAGTTTTATAGTGCTTCCTCACTGTTATTCTGTGAATGGAGGAATTGTTTCCAGAGGTAAGCTGACCTGCTACTGTACTGACATGGAGTGACCAGAATGAGACTCCTCCCATGTGGCAGTGCTCGTGTCTTTAACGAAACAGCCAGGGAACTCATGATATTGTGTTTTTATAAGCATCATTTTGTGTGTGTGTGTTGTCAGGCACGTGTTGGTAGGCTTGCCCATGTTAAAGCCTCTCTCTCCCAAAGTGAGTCCAGATGTCTCTGTTGCTCTAATCCTGTCCTGTCTCTGTTAGTCCCTCTCTCTCTGCTGTTTTACATTGACATAGTACACACACACACACAAAACAACCTTGCCACTGCAGAAGAGCCATCTGATCAAAATACAGTTAAACCAAATAGTTTTGCTAGCTGAATAAATGGTTTTATTGTTTTCAAGCCTGTTTATTGCATATCGAGGATGAAGTTTCCATTTGAGAACTTTCAAAGGACTCGTTATCCCACTGGTTGTCATAGCAAGCCTCTGTGGGCGTTACTTGCTGCAGTATTCACCAATCATCTCAGAGTAAGAGTGCATCATGATTTATAAGGCTAAACGAATCCTAGATCAGCACTTCTATCTTGAGACACTTTGTAAAATATGGGCCCTGATGTTTATTCCTCTGAGAGTAGATGTAGATGGGGTAAACAGGAATTATTCGCCTTGTGTCCTAAATACCAGTTGTGTATTGTACACACTCGTCTTTCTCAGAATTCAAGCCAGGTCAGGCAGACCAGCACAGAGCAGACCCAATCATGATTGAGCACATTGTGATTTCTGCAAGTGTGTGTGCACGTGACTGTGAGCATATCAAACCACGTTTGCAAGAGAAACCCCTCTGCAACATGCTACAAACAGAGATCTGGGTTCAGGATTGTGTTCATTAGGTTACATTGTATCAAAACATTTCAAGTTCAAGTGCATGTAGCCTATTGGACATAATCTTGGTGTAGGGATTAATGTCTAACAACAATTCTCTGTTCTGTCTCCCCCTCTCTCCCTATCCTCCTCTGCTCCCTTCCTCCCCCTTTTCCCAGACACAGGCTGAGCATGCTGGGGCGTGAGTGAGGCATCATGGATCCCGAGGAGCAGGAGCTGCAGAATGACTACCGTTACCGTAGCTACGCGGCGGTCATCGAGAAAGCCCTGCGGAACTTTGAGTCGTCCAGCGAGTGGGCTGACCTCATCTCCTCTCTGGGCAAACTCAACAAGGTATGGATGGCAAGGCTGGTACAATATATTGAGTCTGGAGGTCAGAAATCCAGCCACTCTATACTATTGAGTTGCACCCATGGTGTGACAGATGAAATTACTCAGTGGTGCATTCAGAGTTGTATTTCCATCCTTGTATTTCCATTTCCTCAGTGTGTTCGTGTCCTGTCAAAGTAGAAGAGCACTGCTTATTCTTTTGCATTGACGAGGTAGACAGGCCATTGGTCTCTTGATCAGTGTATTGCCATTAGTGTTTTATTAGTTATTTTGTGTATGTTGGTTTGCATTGAGAGCATTTGCATATGTGTCAGTTTAACAGTTCTGTAAACAAAGCAGGAAATAGTTTTGCTACTTTTGGCAATTTTAAACTCAACAACATGCATATTATATGTGTGTAAGAGTTCATGGGCGTGAGTATGTGTTCTTCATCTTGTGTGTGTGTGTGTGTGAGTGACTCTCTGGCTCTCAGCCCAGTCACTACCTGCAGTCACTTATCCGGCCTTGCTGGCATTGCCATGGTTGCATCTGGTTCTATCTGGATCTGGCTCCAGGATCAGTGGACTGGGAGATAGAAAACATTCCCAATCTATCAATTGAGTTTCTAACAATTAGCCTACATCAGTGTTCATTCACTTATCCCCCAATCATTCAATGGAGAGGATGATAGACTATCCCTTTCACTGAATAATGTATTTACTAAACACATTATTCAAACTCTTATTGACCTATCATATAGTGTGTATAGATTGCTTTTGCAGGCACTCAGTTTCAAGTTTCTCGTAAATTGTTCTACTTCAGTAGCCCAGAATACATGGCCTGACTCTCTGTCCCCTGCTCCACCCAAGTGGGACTTTGGACACTGGTAGGTCCCTGCTTGTGACACATTTAGGAAGAAGGATGTTTGCTAAGGAGTGTTATGGTAGAATGGCCGTGTGTTGATCTGTGTGTGTCTAGGTGCTATGTGTGAATAAATGAGGATTCTTTCAGGCCACTTTAGCATTACTCTGTCAAGTAAACAAAGCAAATTACAAAGTAGCATGGTAATTATACAATAATTACCAATGAATTACGTATTTCTTTTATATTCATTAAAACACATACCACTAACACGCACCACTGGCATATCTCTCGCTGTCCTTCCCCCTAGGCCCTGCAGAGTAACCTGCGCTACTCTCTGCTGCCCCAGAGGCTGATCATTGGGAAGCGTCTGGCCCAGTGTCTGCACCCGGCCCTGCCCAGTGGAGTGCACCTCAAGGCCTTAGAGACCTATGAGATCATCTTCAAGATCATCGGCACCAAATGGCTGGCCAAGGACCTCTTCATCTACAGGTGTGGGACTCGTGCTAACCAGTCTAACCCATTTTGTGTGTGTGTGTGTGCATGCCTGTCTATTGTCCTGATTTGTTTGAAGGCCTATTGAACAATGTTGGTGTGTTTTTGGGGGATTTGTATGTTGTTCTCCTGTACTGTATGAGTTAGTGTGTTGTATTGATCTTTATCATGTGTGTTTTTAGCTCGGGGCTGTTCCCGTTGCTGGGCCATGCTGCGATGGCGGTGAAGCCAGCCCTGTTGACGCTGTATGAGCGCTACTACCTCCCTCTACAGAGGGCCCTACTGCCCAGCCTACAGGCCTTCATCACTGGACTACTGCCTGGCCTGGAGGAGGGGGCTGATGTCTACGACAGGTACACACACACTGTGTATCTAAACAGAGCTAAAAATAGCTCTCCCATAAATATTTGCATAATATAACATATCCTATTGATTTTCCCACTATCTTAAACTTTGATATCTCTCCCTCTCTCCCTTCTCTGTCAGGACGGATGCGTTGCTACTGAGGCTGTCTCTGTTAGTGGGCCAGCAAGTGTTCTATGGGGCTCTGTGGGGCAGTGTGTTGGTCAGCCCTCTGGTCCGGCAACCCGCCTCTCTCTTCATTGTCACACACTTCGACCGCTTCACCCCACCGCGCCAGCAGAGATGCATGCTGGGCTATAACAACCGCTTGGTGGTGAGTTGGTGTGTGTTTCCGCATGTTAACGACTCAAATACCAGTGGGTCGCTAGCGGGATCATCCCGACACTACTAGCAAAAACCTGTAGCGCCAGATTTAAAATCCGAAAATTGAATTATTAAACATCCAGCTATATACAAGTGTTCCATACTCATCAAAAGCTCTGTTTCTAGGCAATATCACAGCGTTGTCAGATTTCAAAAAGGCTTTACGGCGAAAGCAGCACATTCATTTGTTTGAGGGTAGCACCTCACATATTTTCCAATAGCCATGTATCGATTAGCAATCATGGCACACACATAACACATTTCACAGCGAAAACAAAGTAATTACCTGTTGAAGAACTTCTGCTGAGGTCTTCCTAAGTGTCCAACGAAGACAATCCATGGTTCTTTTGTTAGAAAAAGTAACGCGTCTTTTATCCATAAATCCTCCATTTGGTTCATGCGTTATAATCAGAAACGACAGCCTCCATTACTCCTTTGAAACTCAGCGCCGACTCGTTAAAATTATACCTATAAACTTGTCCAAAAACAATCAAACATAGTTTTAAATGTATCCTTAGGAACCCTTTTACGTATATGTACTATTATAAATCAGCCGGAATATAAACTGAACGCTAAAAGCGATAAATAAGGCACAGCGCGCCTTCTCATGCACGCCAAGACTCTGAAGAGTTTTCATAACGTGGTCTCTCGTTCCATGCTGTGTATCAATGGTCGAAATTCCCCAAGATGGAGTAAAACACCGTCTCGTGGTTGATGACATCATAAGGAAGCGGCGTGCACTGAGTTCACATGCCTATATATGGTCATTTTGGATAGGGAGGGGCTCAAAAATGAGCAATGTGTCAAAATGACTTTTTTCAGGACAGAGATTCCTCAGGGTTTTGCCTGCCAAATGCGTTCTGGTTAACAGTTTTGGAAAATTCAGAGTGTTTCCTATCCAATGGTACTAAATATATGCATATCCCATTTTCTGGGCCTAAATGGGAGGCATTTTACTTTGGGCACGCCAGGCTCTCCAAAACAGTCAGTTTTGCTGCTGGAGCCGGTGAAGTTAATATGAGTAGGAGTGTCGGGATGTGTTGTAGAACCTCTCTCCCTCTAGTGGTTAGAGCGTTGGGCCAGTAACCGAAAGGTTTTTGGATCGAATCCCCGGGCTGACAAGGTAAAAATCTGTCGTTCTGCCTGAGCAAGGCAGTTAACCCACTGTTCCCCGGGCGCCGAAGACATGGATGTCGATTAAGGCAGCTCCCTGCACCTCTCTGATTCAGAGGGGTTGGGTTAAATGCGGAACACACGTTTCAGTTGAAGGCATTCAGTTGTACAACTGACTAGGTATCCCCCTTTCCTTTCCTCTCTCTTCCAGGTGAAGGCGTTGTGTCTGTCTCTGCAGGACTCTAATGTTCTGGTGCAGAGGAACATGTTGGAGATCCTGCTATACTTCTTCTCCTTGGCCACCTGCCTGGTGAGTAACTTTTCCTCCTCACCTCCTTCACCACCTCACCTTTTTCAGCTTATCCACCCTGTCCTGCTCCTCCACTTCCCCTCGCTCCTCCTCCAACTCTTCCTTCTCTGCCTCTCTATTATCTTCATCTGCTACTGTTTCCTTCTCCCTCTTCATTAACTCCTTCTTCTTCCTCCTCCCTGTGCCCCCTCTGTACCTGTTGTTCTCTCAGGACCCAACAGAAGGCAGTATTCCTATGACCAGGGAGGACACAATCACAGTGGTGTCTGCTGCTTCCCTCACGCTGCTCCGCAGAGACATGTCCCTCAACAGACGCCTCTACGCCTGGCTGCTAGGTAGCTACTGTGGATAGACATGCACCACACACACACACATCCACACACACACATGCAATGAAGTTATGACTTTGAGTCCTTGTCTAGCAGTAGGCCTATAGTTCACTGTGTAGAAAATAATAGCTTTAGTTGCTAATGTCGTTAACGTCTAGGTAATACATTTATCCATATAGCTTCAATTCTTTGCTCCTTGCCTTTCAGAGACTGCCTTGTTTTTATACAGTGTCTTCAAAAAGTATTCATACCCCTTGACTTATTCAATATTTTGTTGTGTTACAGCCTGAATTCAACATTTATTAAATATATATTTTTTGTTTTCTACACGCAAAACAGGTTTTTAGAAATGTTTACAAATGTATTGAAAATGAAGTACAGAGATCTCATTTACATAAGTATTCAAACCCCTGAGTCAATACTTTGTAAAAGCACCTTTGGCAGTGACTACAGCTGTGAGTCTTTCTGGTTAAGTCTCTTAGAGCTTTCCACACCTGGATTGTGCAACATTTGCCCATTTATTATTTTCAAGCTCTTTCAAATTGGTTGTTGATCATTGCTAGATAAACATTTTCAGATCTTGCCATAGATTTTCAAGTAGATTTAAGTCAAAACTGTAACTTGGCCACTCCAGAACATTCACTGTCTTCTTGGTAACCAACTAGTGCAGATTTGGCCTTGTGTTTTAGGTTATTTTCCTGCTGAAGGTGGATTCATCTCCCAGTGTCTGGAAAGCAGTCTGAACCAGGTTTTCTGCTAGGATTTTGCCTGTGCTTAGCTCCATTACATGTATTTTTTTATCCTGGAAAAACTCCCCAGTCTGTGACGATTGCAAGCATACCCATAACATGATACAGCCACCACTATGCTTGAAAATATGGAGAGTTGTACCCAGTAATGTGTTGTATGTTTTGGGCAAATCCGATAACACTTTGTATTCAGGACAAAAAATGTATTGCTTTGCCACATTCTTTGCAGTATTGCTTTAAGTGCCTTGTTACAAACAGGATACATGTTTTGGATAACTTTTATTCTGTACAGGCTTCCTTCTTTTCACTCTGTCAATTGTTTAGTATTGTGGAGTAACTACAATGTTGTTGATCCATCCTCACCCTTGGCATCATGGTGAATTTCCTGAGCGGTTTCCTTCCTCTCTGGCAACTGAATTAAGAAGGACGCCTGTATCTTTGTAGTGACTGGGTGATACACCATGCAGTGTTATAAATAGTTAACTAGTAAACATTTTGAAAGGCATCATTCCACTTTATGGGGTGTTGTGTGTAGGTCAGTGTAAAACATATATATATTTTTTTCAATTTTTCAGGCTGTAACAACAACATTGTGGAAAAAGTCATGGGGTGTGAATACTTTCTGAAGGCACTGTAAATTACTATCTGTCTGTGTGTGTATGCTGCTGTTCGCCAGGCACAGACATTAAGGGGGGTATGATTGCTGCAGACCCTGACCTCTCCATCTCCATGGAGGAACACACAGCCTTCTACTTCAACACCCACTCCAGAGAACTCCTAGTGCAGGTCAGACACACTAACACTACTGTTGAGCAGTTATATAAATCATACTGTTAGAGGATTAAATCTCATGAAGGACTTCTCGAAAAGCACCTGCCCTTTAAATGCAAGTCACTCATTCAAATACGAAAACATAGAAACAATGTGACCTTGGATTCAGTAAATAACCGGTGGTGTAACCTTGTGTATGTGTGTACTCTGTCCTTAGGCTTTGATCAACATCCTGAATCAGAAAGATGTGGAGGCAGACCCAGAGAGCGTGATTGGTTATCTCCGACCCTTCCGCATCATCATCAGCCTCATGGATAAGCCAGAGATAGGTAGTCACACACACACCTCCTTCAGGCCTAAACACACACACACCTCCCCTTCCTTACATTTTAGTAATTTAGCAGACCCTCTTATCAAGAGCAACTTACACTTAGTGCCATCGTCTTCAGATACCTAGGCGAGACAACCATATATCACAGTCATAGCTTGGAGGGCCAAGAGACCAGAGGTGGCAGAACAGTGTTTGGGTTGGGGTGGAGGGTTTGAGCATAGCCTAAAGGTATGGAGGAGCAGTTCCTCTTGCTGCTTTGTAGGAAAGTACCATGGTCTTGTAGTGGATGCGAGCTTCGACTGGAAGCCAGTGGATTGTGGGGAAGAGCGGGGTGACATGGGAGAACTTTGGAAGGTCGAACACCAGGTGGGCAGCAGCATTCTGGATAATTTGCAGGGGTTTTATGGAACAAGCGAGGAGCTCAGCCAACAGCGAGTTACAGTAGTCCAGACGGGAGACGACAAGTGCCTGGATAAGGACCTGCGGCGCTTCCTATGTGCGATATGTTGTAGAGCGTGAACCTGCAGGATGCGAGTCACTGCTTTGATGCTGTCCAGGGTCACGCCAAGGTTCTTTGCGCTCTGGTAGGGGGACACCATGGAGTTGTCAACGGGGGGGTGTATTTGCCAGGCACGCAGAGATGTGTGTCGCCACCTGGTACAGACACAGATCCTCTCCACGTCACCTGGAAGAAGCAGCCTGCCAAGTAGGATGCAATCCAAGAGTGTGCAGAGCCTGAGAAAGCCTGAGAAAGTGGAGAGGAGGTCTGATGGTTCATGGTGTCAAAGGCAGTGGATATATCTTGGAGGATGAGAGAGAAGAGGGAGTCAGCTTTGGCAGTGCAGAGAGCCTCCGTGACACAGAAGAGCAGTTTCAGTTGAGTTACCCATCTTGAAGCCTGATTGGTTAAGGTCAAGAAGATCATTCTGAGAGAGATGGCAAGAGAGTTGGTCAGAGACAGCACACTCAATGTTTTGAAAATAAAAAATAGAGATACCGGTCTGTAGTTTTTGACATCAGAGGAGTCGAGTGTTGCTTTGAGGATGGGAGCGACTCAGGCCATTTTCAAGTCAGGTGGGACGCAGCCAGTGGTCAGGGATGAGAAATGGGAGGTCTCAATAGATATTGAGAGTGGATGGGGTTGAGTGGGCAAGTTGTCTGGCGGCCGGACCTCACTAGTCGCAGGATTTAATCGGGAGAGATGGGATAAAGAGGTCAAGGCATAGGGTAATTATGTGTGAATGGGTCCAGTGAACTCAATAGGCTGAGTGAATGAGGAGCGGATGTCGTCAACCTTCTTTTTAAAGTGGTTGACAAAGTCATCCACATGGGGGGAGGATTAGAGAGGGAGGGGAAGGTTGAAAAGAGTTTCCTAGGGTTAGAGGCATAAGCTTGACATTTAGAGTGATTGAAAATGGAGTTAGCAGTGGATACAGAGGAAGCAAAGGTAGAGTGGGGGGAGTGAAAGCCTAATAGGTCGTCCGGAAGTTTATCCCCTTTCCTCCCAAGCTGACCGGGAGGAAAGGGTACAGTGCAAGTTAGAGGTCGACCGATTATGATTTTTCAACGCTGATACCGATTATTGGAGGACCAAAAAAGCCGATACCGTTTAACCGGCCAATTTCTTTATATATATATATATATAATGACAATTACAACAATACTGAATGAACAATCAACACTTTTATTTTAACTTAATATAATACATAAATAAAATCAATTTAGTCTCAAATAAATAATGAAACATGTTCAATTTAGTTTAAATAATGCAAAAACACAGTGCTGGAGAAGAAAGTAAAAGGGCAATATGTGCCATGTAAAAAAATCTAATGTTTAAGTTCTTTGCTCAGAACATGAGAACAAATGAAAGCTTCCTTTTAAGTCTTCAATATTCCCAGTTAAGAAGTTTTAGGTTGTAGTTATTATAGGAATTATGATGCGTCGACTATTTCTGTCAGTACCATTTGTATTTCATATACCTTTGACTATTGGATGTTCTTATAGGCACTTTAGTATTGCCAGCCTAATCTTGGGAGTTGATAGGCTTGAAGTTAAAAACAGCGCTGTGCATCAAGCATTGCTCAGAGCTGCTGGCAAACACAGTAAAGTTTGAATGAATGCTTACGAGCCGGCTGCTGCCTACCACCGCTCAGTCAGACTGCTCTATCATATACTTAATTATAATATAATAAACACACAGAAATACAAGCCTTTAGTCATTAATATGGTAAAATCCGGAAACTCATTTAGAAAACAAAACATTTATTCTTTCAGTGAAATACGGGACGGTTCCATATTTTATCAAACTTGTGGCAACCTTAAGTTTAAATATTGCTGTTACATTGCACAACCTTCAATGTTATGTCATAATTATGGCAAATTAATTAGTCTTTGTTAGGAAAAAAAAATTCTTCACACAGTTTGTAACGAGCCAGGCGGCCCAAACTGCTGCATATACCCTGACTCTGCTTGCACTGAATGCAAGAGAAGTGACAATTTCTCTAGTTAATATAGTTAATATAATATTTCATTTAACTAAATATGCAGTTTTAAAAAATATATACTTGTGTATTGATTTTAAGAAAGGCATTGATGTTTATGGTTAGGTACATTTATTTGTGCAACGATTGTTTTTTCCGGGAATGCGCTTTTGTTAAATCATCACCCATTTGGCGAAATTGAAGTAGGCTGTGATTCAATGATAAATTAACAGGCACCGCAATGATTATATGCATCGCAGAACAAGCTAGTTAACCTAGTAATATCATCAACCATGTGTAGTTAACTAGTGATTATGTTAAGATTGATTGTTTTTTATAAGATAAGTTTAATGCTAGCAAGCAACTTACCTTGGCTCCTTGCAGCCACAGGTCCTTTTGATGCTGCACACATGCAGTCTCCCCGTGGATTGCAATGTAATCGGCCATAATCGGCGTCCAAAAAGTAAGATAACGATTGTTATGAAAACTTGAAATCGGCCCTAGTTAATCGGCCATGCCGATAAATCGGTCGACCTCTAGTGCGAGTCATAGGATGCAGAAAGGAAGGAGAGTTGGGTTGAAGAGGCAGAATCAGGAAACAGGAGCGAGAAGGATTTAGCAGAAGGGAGAGATGAGAGAGAGAGAGTGCAAAGATTGCGATGGTGCATGATCATCTGGTTAGGGGCTGGGTGGCTAGGGTTTGAGGAAAGGTAGACAGAAAAGGAAACTAAGTAGGGATCAGAGACCCGGAGGGGGGTGCAGTGAGATTAGTAGGCGAACAGCCTCTAGGAAAGATAAAGTCATAAATATTGCCCTCCTTGTGACTGGGAGGGGACTGGGAAAGGGTGAGGTCAAAAGAGGCAAGGAGTGGAAAGGGAAAGAAATGAGGTTGAAGTCGCCAAGTACGAAGAGCGGTGAGCCATCGCCAGGAAATTAACTTAATCAAGGTGTCAAGCTCATTGAGGGACTTTTTAAGGACACCTGGTGAGCAATAAGTGACATCATTGTTAAGCTTGAGTGGACAAGTGACAGTGACCACATCGAATTCAAATGATAGAAAGTCTCCTGTGGGACGACAAGATGCTCTCAAACTATGAAGAGAGAGGAGCTGGAGTAGCAGTGTTCTCTGGGGGGATCCATGTCTCTGTCTTGGCCAAAAATTCAAAGGACTGAAGGGCAGCATAGGCTCTGGTAGTTCCAAACGCTGCCAGAGACCAGGGTTGTGCGTGCAGGGTACACCAAATTATATGGGTTGTAGCCAAGGGGTGGGGAGCATCTGTAAAGCCTACAGGAAGAGGAGCGAACAGGTATAGAAAACACACACATACAGTGGGGAAAAAAAGTATTTAGTCAGCCACCAATTGTGCAAGTTCTCTCACTTAAAAAGATGAGAGGCCTGTAATTTTCATCATAGGTACACTTCAACTATGACAGACAAAATGAGGAACAACAATCCAGAAAATCACATTGTAGGATTTTTAATGAATTTATTTGCAAATTATGGTGGAAAATAAGTATTATGTGTGAATGGGTCCAGTGAACTCAATAGGCTGAGTGAATGAGGAGCGGATGTCGTCAACCTTCTTTTTAAAGTGGTTGACAAAGTCATCCACATGGGGGGAGGATTAGAGAGGGAGGGGAAGGTTGAAAAGAGTTTCCTAGGGTTAGAGGCATAAGCTTGACATTTAGAGTGATTGAAAATGGAGTTAGCAGTGGATACAGAGGAAGCAAAGGTAGAGTGGGGGGAGTGAAAGCCTAATAGGTCGTCCGGAAGTTTATCCCCTTTCCTCCCAAGCTGACCGGGAGGAAAGGGTACAGTGCAAGTTAGAGGTCGACCGATTATGATTTTTCAACGCTGATACCGATTATTGGAGGACCAAAAAAGCCGATACCGTTTAACCGGCCAATTTCTTTATATATATATATATATATATAATTATTAGGAAATGGAAGACATACAAGACCACTGATAATCTTCCTCGATCTGGGGCTCCACACAAGATCTCACCCCGTGGGGTCAAAATGATCACAAGAACGGTGAGCAAAAATCCCAGAACCACACGGGGGGACCTAGTGAATGACCTGCAGAGAGCTGGGACCAAAGTAACAAAGCCTACCATCAGTAACACACTACGCCACCAGGGACTCAAATCCTGCAGTACCAGACGTGTCCCCCTGCTTAAGCCAGTACATGTTCAGGCCCGTCTAAAGTTTGCTAGAGAGCATTTGGATGATCCAGATGAGGATTGGGAGAATGTCAGATGAAACCAAAATAAAACCTTTTGGTAAAAACTCAACTCGTCGTGTTTGGAGGACAAAGAATGCTGAGTTGCATCCAAAGAACACCATACCTACTGTGAAGCATGGGGGTGGAAACATCATGCTTTGGGGCTGTTTTTCTGCAAAGGGACCAGGACGACTGATCCGTGTAAAGGAAAGAATGAATGGGGCCATGTATCGTGAGATTTTGAGTGAAAACCTCCTTCCATCAGCAAGGGCATTGAAGATGAAACGTGGCTGGGTCTTTCAGCATGACAATGATCCCAAACACACCGCCCGGGCAGCGAAGGAGTGGCCGTAAGAAGCATTTCAAGGTCCTGGTGTGGCCTAGCCAGTCTCCAGATCTCAACCCCATAGAAAATCTTTGGAAGGAGTTGAAAGTCCGTGTTGCCCAGCGACAGCCCCAAAACATCACTGCTCTAGAGGAGATCTGCATGGAGGAATGGGCCAAAATACCAGCAACAGTGTGTGAAAACCTTGTGAAGACTTACAGAAAACGTTTGACCTCTGTCATTGCCAACAAAGGGTATATAACAAAGTATTGAGATAAACTTTTGTTATTGACCAAATACTTATTTTCCACCATCATTTGCAAATAAATTCATAAAAAATCATACAATGTGATTTTCTGTATTTTTTTTCCTCATTTTGTCTGTCATAGTTGAAGTGTACCTATGATGAAAATTACAGGCCTCTCTCATCTTTTTAAGTGAGAGAACTTGCACAATTGGTGGCTGACTAAATACTTTTTTCCCCACTGTAGTTGTCAAAGCTACAAAAGAGCAAAATGAGATCTGAAAATAACTAGGTAAGATACTTAAGTGAGAAAGTGGTGTGGATGGAGCCTTCCTCTCTTTACTTCCTCGAAGAACTCAGTAGAACAGTTTTTGTTTCGGTGACAATCTTCATTTTGCGACTAGACCGCCGCTTAGAAAACAGGGGAGACTGAGGTACTAATACTAATTGCTTGCAAAGGTGAAGAGTACACGTCCCGGTACTAATTTCTGACTGCCTAGGAGAGGAGAAACTACTCCCCCAGCCACTGATTATGAAAACAACAAGAGTCACAAATTGCCCTGCCCCTTAATCCTGGTTTATGTGTCAACAATCATCTGCAAGTTATGAGCAGTGAGCAGTTCACACACCAAGTAAGCTACTGGGAAGACAGGCAGCACTTAAAGAAGATGGCCCTAGCTAGCAAAAAGACAGTACTAGACAACAACAGATAAAGAAAAATATTATACTCATCACTCTTGGAGGTATCAGGAGTCCTCTAGCTATAAATTGAAGCACACCCATAGGCCCAAATACACACACCTCCCCTCCCACACACACACACACACCTCCCCTCCCACAGGCCCAAATACACACACCTCCCCTCCCACAGGCCCAACTACACACACCTCCCCTGCCACAGGCCCAAACACACACACACCTCCCCTCCCACAGGCCCACACACACACACACACACACACACACACACCTCCCCTCCCACAGGCCCAAACACGCACACACACACACACACCTCCCCTCCCACAGGCCCAAATACACACACACCCCTCCCCTCCCACAGGCCCAAACACACACACACACACACACACACACACACACACACACTCCCTCCCACAGGCCCACACACACACCCTCCCCTCCCACAGGCCCACACACACACACACACACACACACACACACACACACACACCTCCCTCCCACAGGCACACACACACACACACACCTCCTCCCACAGGCACACACACACACACACACACCTCCTCCCACAGGCACACACACACACACACACACACCTCCCTCCCACAGGCCCAAACACACACACACACACACACACACACACACACACACACACACACACACACACACACACACACACCCTCTCCCTCCCACAGGCCCAAACACACACACACACTTCCCTCCCACAGGCCCACACACACACACACACACCCCCTCCCTCCCACAGGCCCAAACACACACACACACCTCCCTCCCACGGGCCCACACACACACACACACACACACACACACACACACACACACACACACACACACACACCTCCCTCCCACAGGCCCACACACACCTCCCTCCCACAGGCCCACACACACACACACCTCCCTCCCACAGGCCCACACACACACACACACACACCTCCCCTCCCACAGGCCCAAACACACACACACACACACACACACACACACACACACACACACACACACACCCCTCCCTCCCACAGGCCCAAACACACACACACACTTCCCTCCCACAGGCCCACACACACCCCCTCCTCCCACAGGCCCAAACACACACACACCTCCTCCCACGGGCCCACACACACACACACACACACACACACACACACACACACACACACACCTCCCTCCCACAGGCCCACACACACCTCCTCCCACAGGCCCACACACACACACCTCCCTCCCACAGGCCCACACACACACACACACACCTCCCTCCCACAGGCCCACACACACACACACACACACACCTCCCTCCCACAGGCCCAAACACACACACACACACACACACACCTCCTCCCACAGGCCCACACACACACACACACACACACACACCTCCTCCCACAGGCCCACACACACACACACACACACACACACACCTCCCTCCCACAGGCCCAAACACACACACACACACACACACACTTCCCTCCCACAGGCCCACACACACACACACACACACACACACACACCTCCCCTCCCACAGGCCCAATCACACACACACACACACACACACACACTTCCCCTCCCACAGGCCCACACACACACACACACACACACACACACACACACACACACCTCCCTCCCACAGGCCAGACACACACACACACACCTCCCTCCCACAGGCCCAAACACACACACCTCCCCTCCCACAGGCCCACACACACACACCTCCCTCCCACAGGCCCAAACACACACACACACACGCCTCCCCTCCCACAGGCCCAAACACACATATATATACACACACACACACACACACACACACACACACACACACAGACACACACACCTCCCCTCCCACAGGCCCACACACACACCTCCCCTCCCACAAAAAACTACTAATGGATTAAATAGTTTTTTTCCTCATCCATCCTCACACAATACCCCATAATGACAAAGCAAAAAAAGGTTTTCATACATTTTTGCTAATTTATAAATGCAATATATATATCGCATTTACATAAGTAATCAGACCCTTTCCTCAGTTCTTTGTTGAAGAACCTTTGGCATTACACCTGCGAGTCTTCTTGGGTATGATGCTACAAGCTTGGCACACCTGTATTTGGGGAGTTTCTCTCATTCTTCTCTGCAGATCCTCAAGCTCTGTCAGGTTGGATGGGGAGCGTTGCTGCACAGCTACTCTTAGGTCTCTCAAGAGATGTTTGATCGGGTTCGTGTCCGGGCTCTGGCTGGGCCACTCAAGGACATTGAGCCCCAGTCTGAGAACCTGCTCCAGAGCGCTCAGGACTTCATCAAGGATCTCTCTCTACTTTGCTCCGTTCATCTTTCCCTCGATCGTGACTAGTCTCCCAGTCCCTGCCGCTGAAAAACTTCCCCACAGCATGATGCTGCCACCATGCTTCACCGTAGGGATGGTACCAGGTTTCCTCCAGACGTGACGCACGGCATTCAGGCCAAGGAGTTCAATCTTGTTTCTCATGGTCTGAGAGTCTTTAGGTGCCTTTTGGCAAACTCCAAGTGGGCTGTCATGTGCCTTTTACTGAGGAGTGGCTTCCATCTGGCCACTCTACCAAAAAGGCCTGATTGGTGGAGTGCTGCAGAAATGGTTGTCCTTCTCCTATCTCCACAGAGGAACTGTGGAGGTCTGTCAAAGTGACCATTGGTTTCTTGGTCATCTCCCTGACCAAGGCCCTTCTCCCCCGATTGCTCACTTTGGCCAGGCTGCCAGCTCTATGAAGAGTCTTGGTGGGTCTAAACTTCTTTCATTTAAGAATGATGGAGGCCACTGTGTTCTTGGACATTCAATCCTGCATAATTATTTTGTTACCCTTCCCCAGATCAGTGCCTCGACACAATCCTTTCTCGGAGCTCTACGGACAATTCCTTCGACCTCATGGCTTTTGCTCTGACATGCACTGTCAACTGTGGGACCTTATATAGACAGGTGTGTGCCTTTCCAAATCATGTCCAATCAATTGAATTTACCACAGGTGGACTCCAATCAAGTTGTAGAAACATCTCAAGGACGATCAATGGAAACAGGATGCACCTGAACTCAATTTCAAGTCTCATAGCAAAAGGTCTGAATACTTATGTAAATAAGGAATCTGTTTTTAGTTTTTACTACATTTGCAAAATTGTTTAAACTTGTTTTTGCTTTGTCATTATGGGGTTTTGTGTATAGATTGATGATAGAAAAACAAATATTTAATCTGTTTTAGAATAAGCTTGTAATGTAACAAAATGTGGAAAAGGGGAAGGGATCTGAATACTTACTGAATGCACTTTATGCACAAACTGTTTGGGATGGGAAGCATGCAGACACCTTCAGACCTAAATACACACCTCCCCTCCCTCAGGCCTCCCCTTCTATCTCTCTTCATCTGTCTCAATCCCTCTGCTCATAGATAGTGTAGTGGTGATGAAGAATATGATGATGGTGGTCCCTCTCAGGACCTCTGGTAGTGATGATAATGATGGTAGTCCCTCTCAGGACCTCTGGTAGTGTGTAGTGATGATGGTGATCTCTATCAGGTCCTCTGGTGGTGGGCAGTGTGTAGTGATGATGGTGATCTCTATCAGGTCCTCTGGTGGTGGGCAGTGTGTAGTGATGATGGTGATCTCTATCAGGTCCTCTGGTGGTGGGCAGTGTGTAGTGATGATGGTGATCTCTATCAGGTCCTCTGGTGGTGGGCAGTGTGTAGTGATGATGGTGATCTCTATCAGGTCCTCTGGTGGTGGACAGTGTGTAGTGATGATGGTGATCTCTATCAGGTCCTCTGGTGGTGGACAGTGTGTTATTGGAGGCGGTGAGAGCGTTCTACAGCTACTGCAGAGAGATGCTGGGAGAGGAGTCTATCACCAGCACTGGCCTGACAGGCAACCAACTAACCAGGTGAGATGACCAGTCTGGAAGAGATACAGTGCCTTTAGAAAGTATTCACACTCCTTGACTTTATCCACATTTTGTTGTGTTCCAAAGTGGGATTAAAATGAATTTAATTGTCATTTTTTTGTAAACGATCTACACAATACTCTAATGTCAAAGAAGAAAAATAATAACAAAATTATAACATTGGTAAAACATTTATGAAAAATAAAACACATATGTCTTGATTAGAGAAGTATTCAACCCCCTCAGTCAATACCTTTGGCAGCAATTACATTGAGTTTTTAAGAGCTTTCCACACCTGAATTGTGCAACATTTGCCCATTATTCTTTTCAGAATTCTTTAAGCTCTGTCATTTGTTTTTGATCATGGCTAGACAAACATTTTCAGGTCTTGCCATAGATTTTCAAGCAAATTTAAGTCAGAACTAACTCGGCCACTCAGGAACATTCACTTTCTTGGTAAGCAACTCCAGTGTATATTTGATCTTGTGTTTTAGGTTATTGTCCTGTTGAAAGGTGAATTCCTTGGCTCCATTCCATTTATTTTTTACCCTGAAAAAACTCCCCTTGCATCTGTATTGCTTACTGTTTGAAGTTTTAGAATGGGTTTCTGTATTGCAGTTTTACTGTAGTGCCTTGTTGTAAACAGGATGCATGTTTTGGAATATTTGTATTCTGTACAGGCTTCCTTCTTTTCACTCTGTCAATTAGGTTAGTATTGTGGAGTAACTACAATGCTGTTGATCCATCCTCAATTTTCTCCTATCACAGCCATTAAACTCGAACTGTTTTAAAGTCACCATTGGCCTCGTGGTGAAATCTCTGAGCTGTTTCCTTCCTCTCCGGCAACTGAATTAGTAAGGACACTTGCATCTTTGTAGTGACTGGGTGTATTGATACACCATCCAAAGTGAATTTATTTAGGCTTGTCATAACAAAGGGTTTGAAAACTTATTGACTAAAGACATTTCAGCTTTTCATATTTAATTAGTCCGACTAACCAGTGCCCCCGCACGTTAACTCTGTACCGGTACCACCTGTATAAAGTCTCGCTACTGTTACTTTCACTGTCATTTTACTGTTTCTTTACTTATCCATTGTTTACTTAATGCCTATTTTTTTTTACTTAAATTGCACTGTTGGTTAGGGCTTGTAAGTAAGCATTTCACCTGCTGTATTCG
Organism: Brachymystax lenok tsinlingensis; assembly: GCA_030435695.1. Lineage (NCBI taxonomy): Eukaryota > Metazoa > Chordata > Actinopteri > Salmoniformes > Salmonidae > Brachymystax > Brachymystax lenok. The sequence goes on from CM059785.1 coordinate 25,670,017, forward strand.
GCGCACGTGACAAATAAACTTTGGTTTGAATTACACTGAACAAAAATATAAACGCAAGATGTAAAGTATTGGTCCCATGTTTCATGAGCTGAAATAAAAAATAACAGAACTTTTCCATACAGTATGCACAAAAAGCTTATTTTGCTAAAATTTTGTGCACAAATTTGTTTACATCCCCCGTTAGTAAGCATTTCTCGCCAAGATAATCCATCCACCTGACTGGTGTGGAATATCCAGAAGCTGATTAAACAGGAGGATCATTACACAGGTGCACCTTGTGCTGGGGACAAACGGCCAATTTAAAATGTGCAGTTTTGTCACACAGCACAATGTCACAGATGTCTCAAGTTTTGAGGGAGTGTGCAATTGGCATGCTGACTGCAGGAATGTCCACCAGAGCTGTTGCCAGAGAATTGGATGTTAATTTCTCTACCATAAGCTGCCTCCAATGTCGTTTAAGAGAATTTGGTAGTACTTCCAATCGGCCTCACAACCGCAGATCACGTGTAACCATGCCAGCCCAGATCCTCCACATCTGATGGACTAGGAGTATGACTGCCTGTAATAAAGCCCTTTTGTGGGGAAAAACTCATTCTGATTGGCTGGGCCTGGCTCCCCAGTGGGTGGGCCTATGATCTCCAAGGGCCACCCATTAATGCACCCCTGCACAGACAAGTGAAATCCATAGATTATGGCCTAATGAATTTATTTCAATTGACTGACTTCCTTATATGAACAGTAACTCAGTAAAATATTAGAAGTTGTTCCATTTATATTTTTGTTCAGTATAATTTGTAAAAATAAAACATAATTCCACTTTGACATTATGGGGTATTGTGTGTAGGCCAGTGTCGCAATCTCAATTTAATCAATTTTAAATTCAGGCTGTAACGCAAAAGCAGTTGGAAAAAGTCAAGGGTTGTGAATACTTTCTGAAGGCACTGTAAGTGGAGAATAAACTGATATATAAATTAATGTTATTTATTGGGAATGGTTGTCCTTATATCCGTTTCCTAAAAAGAGAATGACATGATAGTGACTTCGAGGATGTATTTGTATTGTGTTGTCTGTGCAGTAAAATAAAAGAAAACAAGAACGCGTCAGAGATCATAAAGACAGTGAACATGCTGGTGAGCTCCATGAACAGTGATTTCCTGTGGGATTACATGACCTGCCACTTCTGCACCTGCCTCAGGTAACACCTCTACAAACACCTACTGTACCTCCTCTGGAATAGTCATAGTAGCTTTAATGTTGTAAATCATATTTCTCAAACATTGTTTAACTGCTCTCTCTCTCTCTCTCTCTCTCTCTTCCTGTCTCTGTCTCCATAGTGACCTAGCGCTGCCCACTCTGCAGTATCAGAGTGCCTCTCCTGCTCCCTCTGTCACAGAGATCTCCACCCTCATCATATTTCTAATGGATGTTATCCCTCTGGTACACACTCTTTCGCTCTCTCTCGGATTGGTCCGTTTCTCTGTGTCTCTCTCTCTGATTGGTCCGTTTCTCTGTGTCTGGTCCAATAGGAGCTCCATGCTGACATCCAGTCTCAGTTCCTGCCCCAGATGTTGGGTCGCATGCTGCACGCGCTCTGCACCCACATAACCTCCTTGGACTTATTGGAGCTCACACAAGGCCTGCACGCCTGCTTCAAGGTGCTCAGTAAGATCCAGATGCCCGTGGCTTATATGGACATGGAGGAGTCACAGACACAGGAAGTGGAGGCACAGGAGGAGAGCTTTGAATATGTTCAGGTCAGACTGTGTGTGTGTGTGTGTGTGTGTGTGTGTGTGTGTGTGTGTGTGTGTGTGTGTGTGTGTGTGTGTGTAGTGGTTCAGATAAGCTATGACATGTATTGAGAGTAGAAGAAAAATGGAAGTTAGGGATGCAGCATTACAGAGGTACTTCAGAAAGGACATGCCTTTAGGTCAGGATATTGTCTGGGAGGTGATCTGTCTGACCGAGGGATAACATTTCCGGTAGGGTTAGCTCCTGGTCATGCTGTACATCTGATGTATTGTACTCCTCTTGTCTTGGTCTTAGATTCGGACTGTACACAGGCCAATCACATGCTTCACATTTCACTGTCCATTCAGATGTAATTTTATTTTTCCCAAGGTCTGGAGTCCAGCTGTAACATTGACCTGTCTGTCACATAGACACAGCTCCCACTGATCTCTAGCTTTGTTCAGTCACTGACTGGACCGTGATGGGATTTCTCCTTGAAAGTTAATGGATATTTGAGAAGTTTAAGGACAAGGAAATGGTTCTTTAACAGTCATTTTAGGTCATACTACTCTCTCCCTCAATGGTGATATTCTGGATGGATCATACATTTTCTACCCTACAGGACGTGGACAAGGAAAGGGATGAGGAGGATAATGATGAAGATGGTGGTAACCATGAAAACACAGAACCAGAGGAAGAGCCTAAACTGAATGGGGACATGGAGCATGAGACTGGTCCAGGAGAGGGAGAAAGCCCCTTCCTGCCCCTTCGGTCTAAAGACAGCGGATTGGGCATCAGCGCCTCGCCGTCAGAGCTGCACCTCCTTCCAGGGGCGGGCCTGGGCCCTGAGGAGGCAGGGATCGTGAAAGAGGGTGTGTGGAGGAAGGGGGGCAGTGTGGAGACCATAACCCAGTATCTGCAGGATATCCTATCCTTCATCACCACCAGGTAGAGAATATTATCACATCAATCAAAACAACTTGATAAACTAACAAACTTTCTGTCTCTTTCTCTCGCTATACTGGACTCGCTAAATGTACAGTAGCCCTTATCCAGCTCTCCAGTTAGCGAAACACTAATTCAAATAACTCTGTGGGAAGCAGGGTGCTGTTTTGGAAGTTTACTTGAATCACATTGTGAAACTGCAGCAAACACAAAAGTGCATGTTTTCACTTACAGTAGTATAGAGCAAAGAATGTCTTCCACAATAACTGCACTAAATGTATGAAATAAGGAATAAGAGTACTCAATCTAGAGCCAGATATAAAATAAAGTTACTGGAATGCAACTGTATGCTTGATATTACATAGCTAGGTGTCCCTAGGGAGAAATAGCACTGAAGCTAATGCAAAGTAGCTAACATCGAACTCAATTATTCATATTTTACAGAAACATGAAAATTATTTGTGATAAACATTTATCTTGTGTTAGTAAACAAATGTACTTAGACATTGTGTCATACAAAGCTTATAAAGAAGGATGTTGAAGGATTGTAGCCAGTATTTGATAGCTTTATTAAGTTCTCTTTTCTCAAATTGACTTTTAAATGTGCAAATAATCTAGCTCCAGCCGTACTCTGTCCTTTTTGTGACAAAAATAAACACAAGGAGAGTGGCCACTAGGAGAGCAGTGGGTGGCAACTGCATAGCAGAGGGGCGCAAAACCACTTTCGGCCAGTCATGTTTTTCAGTGATAGGGACCCATTTTTGGAATGATTTACCAACCGAAATAAAAACACAAACCGAACTGAAAACATTTAATAGAAAGGTCAAATACTGGCTGAAAGAAAACCAAATATGTGGCCACTGAGTCAGTTTTGTTGTTATGTATTGTCTGTACTGGATGCCTGGTTGTTGCGCATGCTGCCAAGGATCACCCCACATGTGGGGTCTGGGTATGGGAGATAGTTATGTAGCGGCCCAGGCCCTCACTATTGGGGTTGGGTATAGGTGAGCAGGTGTGAGCGGCTGGGTGCTTGGGGCTTGTGTTGTTACGTAATGTGCTGTTTTGTGTAATGTGGTCTCGACTGTGAAATGTTGATGTTTGTATACAATGTATTTGCTGCATGATTGTGTAATTCACACTATGTGGTCCTTTTAAAAATTATATATTTGGATTACCTGTTTAGAAAGGCCTGACCAGGGACTGGGGTTGCAAATTAGCCTATTGGCTAGAAACCTTTTATGCAACACATCTACACATTATTATGGCTGACTGTGATAATTATGTATGTAATAATGTGCGCTGCATTGTCCCTGACAAATAAACGAATAAATAAAAAAAACTCACACTTGCACATCTTACACATTGCTTCACTTCTGAAACTGCTTCCTGTCACATGACACAAACAGGTAAATTCTAGACTGCTGAACTTAAACTGCCACTAAGGGGTGCTGAATAACTAACAGGTCCAGAACACTCCCTCTCTATCTTCTTTCTTTATTTCTCCTCTCCTTCTCTCCCCTCCCAGGTACCTGCTGGTTCAGGTGGAGGATGTCAGGGGGCAGGAGGAGGTTGTACAACCCGACCACGCTGGGCTCTCCACTGGTCGGAAGTCCTCGTTCCGGGAGGGCCCTCAGATCACCACCACCCAGATCAAAGACAAGCTAGCCGAGCTCTTCAACCCAAACAAAAACAAACCACGTGCCACCTCAGACCCCCCTGTCCCAGACCCCCCTACAGAGAAGAAGAAGGGGCGAAGGTGCGCGGGAGGAGGGGTGGACTGGGGGGCAGGGTACATGCCCCGGGGTAGGGCGGAGATTTCGGAGGAGTGTCGACAGGCGTTCACGGCAGCGTGCCACCTTCTGTTGGAGTCTACCACCTTTCCCCTGTACCTGAGTGAGGAGGAGAGCCATGGGCTCTACAACGACATGTTCAACCATACAGGTGAGGCCACTGTATAAACTTTTACACATAATAGTTGTTTACCCATACCCTAATACGACTTACTGACAGGGTTGATTTGACCACTTTATGATGCTTAAAGTCTGCACCCTGATATACTTTCCTGATTGTTGAACATGTTGAACATATATTTTTTATCTTATGTGTTTCTCTTCAGGCAGTGACGTAGACAGCCTGCCTGTGTGGCTGAGGTCCTTGATGACTCTGTGTTGCCTGTCGAGGGACTACCACGTGCAGCACATGGCCATGTCGTCTCTGCTGGAGCTCATCAACCACTCCCAGTCCCTGGCTCTGGTCATCCAGGACAAGACCAGGCTCTACCAGGCCAGCGATGCTAACCCCCTCAGTGGGCGGCTGCAGATGGTCACTATGCCCCCCATCTACCCAGGCCTGCTTAGCACCATCGAGCAGGGCACAGACTTCTACGAGGTCAGGAAACAATTGTCTACCATGGCAGGGGGCTTGTATTACTGCCACATGAAGAGGGAACATATACAGTTTAAGTCAGAAGTTTACATACACTTAGGTTGGAGTCATTAAAACTCATTTTTCAACCACTCCCCACATTTCTTGTTAACAAACTATAGTTTTGACAAGTTGGCTATGACATCTACTTTGTGCATGACCCAAAAAAAAATTCCAACAATTGTTTACAGACAGATTATTTAACTTAATTCACTATCAGAAGATTACATACTAAGTTGACTGTGCCTTTAAACAGCTTGGAAAACCCCAGAAAATGACGTCATGGCTTTAGAAGCTTCTGATAGGCTATTTGACATCATTTGAGTCAATTGGAGGTGTACCTGTGGATGTATTTCAAGGCCTACCTTCAAACTCAGTGCCTCTTTGCTTGACATCATGGGGAAATCAGCCAAGACCTCAGATAAAATAAATTGTAGACCTCCACAAGTCTGGTTCATCCTTGGGAGCAATTTCCAAACGCCTGAAGGTACCACGTTCATCTGTACAAACAATAGTACGCAAGTATAAACACCATGGGACAACGCAGCCGTCATACCGCTCAGGAAGGAGATGCATTCTATCTCCTAGAGATGAACGTACTTTGGTGCGAAAAGTGCAAATCAATCCCAGAACAACAGCAAAGGACCTTGTGAAGATGCTGGAGGAAACAGGTACAAAAGTATCTATATCCACAGTAAAACGAGTACTATATCGACATAACCTGAAAGGCCACTCAGCAAGGAAGAAGCCACTGCTCCAAAACCACCATAAAAAAAGCCAGACAACGGTTTGCAACTGCACATGGGGACAAAGATCGTACTTTTTGGAGAAATGTCCTCTGGTCTGATGAAACAAAAATAGAACTGTTTGGCCATAATGACCATTGTTATGTTTGGAGGATAAAGGGGGAGGCTTGCAAGCCGAAGAACACCATCCCAACCGTGAAGCACGGGGGTGGCAGCATCATGTTGTGGGGGTGCTTTGCTGCAGGAGGGTCTTGTGCACTTCACAAAATAGATGGCATCATGAGGAAGAAAAAGTATGTGGATATATTGAAGCAACATCTCAAGACATCAGTCAGGAAGTTAAAGCTTGGTCGCAAATGGGTCTTCCAAATGGACAATGACCCCAAGCATACTTGGCTTTAAGGACAACAAAGTCAAGGTATTGGAGTGGCCATCACAAAGCCCTGACCTCAATCCTATAGAAAATGTGTGGGCAGAACTGAAAAAGCGTGTGCGAGCAAGGAGGCCTACAAACCTGACTCAGTTACACCAGCTTTGTCAGGAGGAATGGGCCAAAATTCACAAAACTTATTGTGGGAAGCTTATGGAAGGCTACCTGAAACATTTACCCAAGTTAAACAATTTAAAGGCAATGCTACCAAATACGAATTGAGTGTATGTAAGCTTCTGACCCACTGGGAATGTGATGAAAAAAATAAAACTGAAATAAATCATTCTCTCTAGTACTATTCTGACATTTCACATTCTTAATATAAAGTGGTGATCCTAACTGACCTAAGAGAAGGAATTTTTACTAGGATTAAATGTCAGGAATTGTGAAAAACTGAGTTTAAATGTATTGGGCTAAGGTGTATGTAAACTTCCGACATCAACTGTAAGCGGGCCTAGCTGGTCCGACGTGTTACTGTATAATATGATGAAATATGTACATTTCCTTACTGAAGATGTAATCTGTAAAACTCACTTGTACAACAGAATCATCACTTTTTATGTCCGCAGCCTATTACCTCACCAGATCAAGAATGTTCGTCATATGATGCTGCTGCCTTCAGTTGATCCAAATGAACACCAATCATCCTCACCCCTAACCTTTTGACCTTTGTGACCCCATGCAGCGGGTGGCCCGGGTGCTGTGGGGTCAGCTGGACGTGGAGCGTCGAGAGCAGCACACCTCCTGTGTGGAGCTCTTCTATCGGCTCCACTGCCTGGCCCCCTCTGCATCCATCTGTGAGGACATCATATGCCAGGCTTTATTGCACAGAGACAAGGTACAGAACACACACATATACACACACTAACAAGATTTTACTGTACTTTGGACACTGTGTTAACTAACCTCCAAACGAGCTTCAATGCCATACAACACTCCTTCCGTGGCCTCCAACTGCTGTTAAACGCTAGTAAAACCAAATGCATGATTTTCAACCGTTCGCTGCCTGCACCCGCCCGCCCGCCCGACTAGCATCACTACCCTGGACGGCTCTGACCTAGAATATGTGGACAACTACAAATACCTAGGTGTCTGGCTAGACTGTAAACACTCCTTCCAGACATTAAACCTCTCCAATCCAAAATTAAATCTAGAATCGGCTTCCTATTTCACAACAAAGCCTCCTTCACTCATGCTGCCAAACTTGCACTAGTAAAACTGACTATCCTTCCGATCCTCGACTTCGGCGATGTCATCTACAAAACAGCTTCCAATGCTCTATTCAGCAAACTGGATGCAGTCTATCACAGTGCCATCCGCTTTGTCACCAAAGCCTCTTATACCACCCACCACTGCGACCTGTATGCTCTAGTCGGCTGACCCTCGCTACATACTCGTCGCCAGACCCACTGGCTCCAGGTCATCTACAAGTCCCTGCTTGGTAAAGCCCCGCCTTATCTCAGCTCGCTAGTAACCATAGCAGCACCCACCCGTATCACGTGCTCCAGCAGGTATCTCACTGGTCACCCCCAAAGCCAATTCCTCTTTTGGTCGCCTTTCCTTCCAGTTCTCTGCTGCCAATGACTGGAATGAACTACAAAAATCACTGAAATTGGAGACACTTATCTCCCTCACTAGCTTTAAGCACCAGCTGTCAGAGCAGCTCACAGATCACTGCACCTGTATATAGCCCAACCAACTACCTCATCCCCTACCGTATTCATTTATTTATCTTGTTCCTTTGCACCCCAGTATTTTTACTTTGCACATTCATCTACTGCACATTTACCATTCCAGTGTTAAATTGCTATACTGTAATTACTTTGCCACCATGGCCTATTTATTGCCTTATGTTCCTTAGCTTACCTCATTTGCACACATTGTATATAGATTAGTTTTTTTTTGACTGTTTGTTTACTCCAATGTGTAACTATGTGTTGTTGAACTGCTTTGCTTTATCTTGGCCAGGTCGCAGTTGTAAATGAGAACTTGTTCTCAACTTGCCTACCTGGTTAAATAAAGGTGAAATAAAAAATAAAATAAAAAAGACAAACTATGCACTATACCCCTAGAGCAGGGGTCGGCAAAAGGCAGCTCACGGGCCAAAACCGTCCCGCAAGTTAATTGTTTAGGCACCCAAAAGTTTTTTTGTTAACCTCTCAGGTATTGCTGGGGCGCTAGCACCCCAATCCCGACACTACCAGGTGAAATGTAAGGCGCCAAATTCAAAATTCAAAATCCAAAAGTTGAATTATTAAACATCCACCAATATACAAGTGTTCCATACTCATCAAAAGCTCTGTTTCTTGGCAATATCACAGCGTTGTCAGATTTCAAAAAGGCTTGACGGCGAAAGCAGCACATTTGATTGTTTGAGGGTAGCACCTCACATATTTTTCCCATAGCCATGAATCCATTAGCCATCATGGCACACACACAACACATTTCACAGCGAAAACAAATCAATTACCTGTTGAAGAACTTCTGCTGAGGTCATCCTAAGTGTCCAACGAAGACAATCCATGGTTCTTTTGTTAGAAAAAGTAATGTATTTTATCCATAAATTACCATTTGGTTCGCGCGTTATAATCAGAAACGACAGCTTCCACTCCTCCATTGAAACGTGAAGCAAACTCGTTCATCTTATACCTATAAACTTGTCCAAGAACAATCAAACATAGTTTTAAATGTATCCTTAGGAACACTTTTACGTATATTTACTATTATAAATCAACCGGGATATAAACTGATCGATAAAGACGGTAAAAAAGACACTGCGCGCCTTGTCGGGAACGCGCACTGGGTACTGTTGACATAAAAAGGTCACTTCCTGGTTTGCTCTTCTTCTCTGGTCTAATTCATCCAAATTGAAAATTTACACTGTCTCGAGACTGTTGACATCTAAAGGAAGCGATGGGTACTGCATTCATATGCCTATATATGGTCATTTTCAATAGGGAGGGGTTCCCAAATGAGCAATGTGTCAAAATCACTTTTTCCAGGACAGAAATTCCTCGGGGTTTTGCCTGCTATATGCGTTCTGTTTCACTCACAGACAAATGGATGACAGTTTTGGAAAATTCAGAGTGTTTCCTATCCAATGGTACTAAATATCCTATTTTCTGGGCCTGAATGGGAGGCATTTTACTTTGGGCACGCCAGGCTCTCCAAAACCGACCCCTCAGCTGCTACTCCCTAACAAATTAAACAAATATGTATATGTTGCTGTTATGGAAATTTTGTTCTCAATGTCCACAAACTGAACTTCAATTAAACAACTCTGTCTGTTACCCAGTATTTGTAAGATACTGGTTGTAATGAGACAAACAGAGGCCCAATCTACAATGGTCAAATGTAAAAGTGTTTATTCAGGAGAGATCTCATTTTCAAAGGTGTACACAGTCTTTTATATTGTACAGGTTGATATACAAAAAATACAAAGGCCCCACCATATTCCCCACCCTTTCCAGGAAATAGTGTTTCCCACAGTACACATTCAGCGGCATATCACAATCTTACAACATAAGTCAAACTTGGACAGCTTCTTAACCATCCCTCCCGTCCCAAGGACAGGGGCCTCTCACATGTGTCTGGTAGAATCAAAGAATTCTTTGTTCTCCCAGATACTCCCTAGGTCAAGTCGTACCAGCCTGTTCCACTTTCCAAAGTATTCTATTTTTTAAACACACACATTAATTGGACTACCATTTGTCTTATAACCCTATCTCTATTGCATACATTTTCAGAATGGAATATTCTTAGATGTACAAACATTTAGTCATTAAACATAAAATCTATAACAGTTGGTTTTTGGTAAAAGACTGTAAAATCTCCAGGAATTCATGTAAAAATTTGTTTAATTTAGGAAATCTGTTCCCATTAGAGTTTTCCCAGTATTTTACAAATGTTCCATCCCGAGAATAAATCACTTTTCTCCCAGGTAATCTGGTAGCATTTCGCTACACTCGCATTAACATCTGCTAACCATGTGTATGTGACAAATAAAATTTGATTTGATTTCCCACCAAAACCAGAAGTCATTCTAAAGCATATAAAGCAAATAAATATGTCTGGATTTGATTCAAGCTTTGATCAGCATGAAAATTCAAGCCTGATGCTACCTGAGCCTGATGAGTCATACACTACAGACATTTTATGTACCCTACATTAAAGACATTTCATGAGCCGAAGCCCAAATTATTGTGCCGTCATCCAATACATAGCCTATGGTGACTCCCTGCTTAGTCTAGCTTTACCCGGGACTCCAAGAGCTAAGGAGTGTTTTTTAAGGAGAGAGGCCAGCAGAGCACGGGTGCCTATTAGGCAAGAGGCTATAAGTTAGAACTGTATGCATAACCCTTCATTCATTAGCTAAATATAAGGCTATACTGCTTTGTATGTATTACCTGAAAGAGGTAGGCTAGACACCCCAATTCTCCTTAGCTGGCCCACAAGAATGGAATGGTCTACCGTATCAAAAGCTTTAGCCAAGTCAATAAAAATAGCAGCACAACATTGCTTAGAATCAAAGGCAATGGTGACAACATTGAGGACTTTTAAGGTTGCAGTGACACATCCATAACCTGAGCAGAAACCAGATTCCATACCAGAGAGAATACTATAGACATCAAGAAAGCCAGTCAGTTGATTGACAAGTTTTTCCAACACTTTTGATAAACAGTGCTAAATAGAAATTGGTCTATAACGGTTAGGATCAGCCTGATCTCCCCCTTTAAATAAAGGATGCACCGTGGCTGCCTTCCAAGCAATGGGAACCTCCCCAGAGAGGAAAGACTGGTTAAAATGCTTGGCGATGATAGGGGCAACAACCTTAAAGAAGAAAGGGTCTAAACCATCTGACCCAGATGTTTTTTGGGGTCAGGTTTAAGAAGCTCCTTTAGCACCTCGGACTCAGTGACTGCCTGCAGGGAGAAACTTTATAGCAGGGCAGGAGAAAAAGAGGGAGAAGCTTCGGGGATAGTCGCATTAGAAGGGCTGGGAGATGAGGAAATGTTGGACGGGCAAGGAGGCATGGCTGAGTCAAATAGGAATCCTGACTTAATGAAGTGGTGATTAATGAGCCATGTGCTTCTTGTCAGTAACAACCACATCAACATCATCAACAGCTGTGAGGAGGAGGGTTTATTCTCCAGGTCTTTAACCGTTTTCCAGAACTTCTTAGGGTTAGACCAACAGAACTGCTCCTTAAAGTAACTAACTTTGGCCTTCCGGATAGCCTGAGTGCACTTATTTCTCATTTGCCTGAACAATAGCCAGTCGGCCTGAGTATGCGTGTGCCGAGCCTCTCGCCAAATGCAATTATTGAGTTGGAGTAACTCTGCAAGATTGCGGTCGACCCAGGGGCTGAACCTGTTTTGAATTCTCATTTTCTTTATGGGGGCGTGTTTGTTAACAATACCACTGAAAATATATAAAATAGCAGAGAGAAGGCCGTAGATAAGCCAGATTTAGACATCGCATATAATTTAACAGTTCTATTTCACGTCATGCTGTACATAGAAGTAATTTCTTATAATTTACCGGTTTCTCACAGTTATTTATTCCGGGAAAAGGTAACCCGGTTCCCGCTATTCAACCCCATGGCAGAACACTGACATTCCTGTCTTGCAGGAAATCACGCACAGAACGAGCAGTATGGCTGGTGTCATTGTCATGCTGGAGGGTCATGTCAGGATGAGCCTGCAGGAAGGGTACCACATGAGGGAGGAGGATGTCTTCCCTGTTACGCACAGCGTTGAGATTGCCTGCTGTGACACCGCCCCAGACCATGACGGACCCTCCACCTCCAAATCGATCCCGCTTCAGAGTACAGGCCTCTGTGTTATGTTCCTTCAACAATAAACGCGAATCCAACCATCACCCTTGGTGAGACAAAACCGCGACTCGTCAGTGAAGAGCACTTTTTGCCAGTCCTGTCTGGTCCAGCGACGGTGGGTTTGTGCCCATAGGCGACGCTGTTGCCGGTGATGTCTGGTGAGGACCTGTCTTACAACAGGCCTACAAGCCCTCAGTCCAGCCTCTCTCAGCCTATTGCGGACAGTCTGAGCACTGATGGAGGGATTGTGCGCTCCTGGTATAACTCGGGCAGGTGTTGTTTCCTTCCTGTACCTGTCCCGCAGGTGTGATGTTCGGATGTACCGATCCTGTGCAGGTGTTGTTACACGTGGTCTGCCACTGGGAGGACGATCAGCTGTCCGTCCTGTCTCCCTGTAGCGCTGTCTTAGGCGTCTCACAGTACGAACATTGCAATTTATTTCCCTGGCCACATCTGCAGTCCTCATGCATGCCTATGGCACATTCACGCAGATGAGCAGGGACCCTGGGCATATTTCTTTTGGTGTTTTTCAGAGTCAGTAGAAAGGCCTCTTTAGTGTCCTAAGTTTTCATAACCTTAAATGCCTACCGTCTGTAAGCTGTTAGTATCTTAACGACCATTCCACAGGTGCATGTTCATTAATTGTTTATGGTTCATTGAACAAGCATGGGAAACAGTGTTTAAACCCTTTACAAGGAAGATCTGTGAAGTTATTTGGATTTTTACGAATTATCATTGAAAGACAGGGTCATGTGATATGACTAAGAGCAAGTTATCCTGTGTGTTTAACTAACATGTAAATGTCCCTCAGGCTGTACGGTTGGAGGCCCTACACAGGTTCTCAGTGCTGTGGCACCTGACCAGGGACATCCAGTCAAACCGGACCATGTCTCTGAACCGCTCCTTTGACCGGTGAGTACAGAGCTGGAGTGTGGTCAGTGGTTTACTACAACATCGATCGAGAGAGAGAGCTCTGGTCACCATTTTAAGATTATGCGTGTGTGTCTCTCAGCTCTCTGTGATTGACTGTGTATCTCTGTTCCAGGTCTCTGTGTGTGGTGGTGGACTGTCTGAACAGCCCAGATGGTTCTGTGAGTGCTGCAGCCCAGTGCTGGCTGGTCAGGGCTCTCTCCCTGCAGGATGTGGTCCGCATCCTGGAGCCTGTTCTGCTGCTGCTGCTCCACCCCTCCACCCAGCGCTGCACCATCCAGAGTGTCAAACAGAACCTCACCGCAGGTATGTGTGTGTTTTGGTGTGTGAAGTGGTGATTGTTGGAGTGTTTAGGGATGTTGCTCTCCTAGTGTGTGTGTGTTTTGATATGCTTAGAAATATCTTTCTCTCTGTAGGTAATCTGAAAGATTTAAAGAGCAGAAGTCGAAGCACCACAAACGGTTACACGAACGCCATGGCAACCAGCACCCAAATAGATGACGGTACACTGGGTCACATGATCCTGGTGGACCGGGAGGCCCTGTGGGGGGAGCTAGAGCATGACCCGGAGACACCCAAACCACCGTCCGACTCCACGGGGGTGTATCGCAGCGATAGCGAAGCGACAGAGGAAGAAGAGGAAACGGAGGAGGAGGAGAGCATACACACCGAGTCGAGCGGCATCCAGGTCTCCACGGAGAACTCTAGCTCTGGCTCCGCCCATTACGGTAGTAGCGTAGAAGAAGGAAGCATGGTCAACGGCCTGAGGAGGGTGGAATCGGAACACACGCAGGCGTCCGATTCGCTGTCGAGCGAGGAGGAGGAGGACCTGGAGCTTGAAGCCATGGCTCGGTCACGTCTCCTCAAACAGGAGCGTGAGAAGCGGGAAGCCATCGACTCTCTGTTCCGCCATGTTCTGCTGTACTCTGTGGCCGGCGGCTGGCCCCGTCTGCTCCATGGCCTGGCCATGCTAGACAGCCTGTTGAGGAGCAGTGCCCAGCAGCCTCTAGTGAATGCCCTCTCCTCCACCTCCCTGGACACCAGCTCAGCAGCACACCTCAATCTGGTCTCCAACCTGCTCCAGCGCCACCAGCAGGCCCAGGACGGAAGAGGCTTCTACGGACGCCTGCTCTTGCCCACCTCTTCGCCCTCCAGTCCCCTCTCCCTGCTCATCGAGCTGATGGTGTCCCTGTGCCTGAGGTTCCTGCGCTCCCACTACCCGTCCTACCTCACCCTGGACCCCAGGGAGCTGCAGGGGAACAGGGAGGTCCAGGTGAAGAGCGTGGGGGTGCTGACTCGCCTGGTGACCCAGCTGGGGATCGTGGCGCGGGGCCAGAGAGACACCTCCACCCAAGGGGAGGCTGGGGTCAACCCAGAGCCCATCTGCAAGCTGCTGGCCAGGTGTAAGGTGCAGCAATATGCCCTCCTCACCCTCTCAGCCTCCATGTACATCAGCCAGAGAGGAACGGAGAAGGGCTCTGCCATGGGGGGTGTAGATCTGTTAGATGAACAGGTGGGTCTGTCTGAGGAGAGCCTGGTGAACCTGGGAGGGGGAGGGGGACAAGAGCAGTACCCCTTACAGATGGAGCTGCTCAAGCTCCTACAGGCCCTCATCATCCTGGAGTACCACGTGTGGCCAGGGGAGTCTGGTTCGACCCTGCACTCCGATGAGCCCCGTGGCACCCCTGCCTCCTCAGCACTAGCACGGGAATGGCAGACAGCGGTTCTGTTCCAACAGTCCATCAAGGCAGCTCAGTACGTCCAGACCCAGCCCATCACAGCCCAGGGGATGTTTGTGTCTGCTGCAGCCCGGGCTCTGCAGCCGCAGTATGGCTATGCCATGCACCCCCACTGGGTGGCGCTGCTTTGCTCGTCTCTGCCCTACCTGGGGCGCTCGCTGGGCATCATCGTGGCTCCGCTCATCACTCAGATGTGCAGGAACCTGGACGAGCTGGTCAAACAGTACGATCACGACGGGGGGAAGGCTACACAGAGTCTGATTGGCAGGAAGGAGAACATCGCTCCTGATTATCCTCTCACCCTACTGGAGGGACTGACCACACTCACTCACCACTGTCTACTGGACAACAAGAAGGTGAGGCACACTCACACACATCCATTAAGTCTACTGATTTGGCTACATGTAGGTGGATCACTGTGCCACACACTTAGAAACACAGAGTTGAATGCAGAAAACTTTCAAATGTTTCTCTCCCACCCTCTCAGTCCCTGGTGGCCTGTGACCCTGCAGACGTCCGGAACGCCCGCAATGCGGTGATTGAGGAGCTGCCGCACATGCTCAGTAGCATGGCTCTGCTGTGGGGTGTGATCAAGAGGGAGGAGTCCCAGAGTAGGGGCTCAGACTATTCCCAGACCACCAGACACACCTCTACTTCTGTCTACTTCAGGAGCTCCAAGGTATGTGTGTGTGTTTGTGTGTGTGTATTCTTATGGACAGTAGTGCTGTGATATGTTTTGCATGTGCATTTGTGTGTCACTCTCTGATGGTACTACACAGTGTGTGTGTGTGTGTGTGTGTGTGTGTGTGTGTGTGTGTGTGTGTGTGTGTGTGTAGACCCTGAGACAGCGTGTGTTAGAGTTCCTGACTCCTCTGACGGGGCAGTACGGGGTGCAGCTAATGGCTTCAGTGGGAGCTGTGTGGAGCAGCCGGAGGAACAGGAGGAGACACACCAAAAACAAAGTGAGTGTTTTAAAACATCATTATTTATGTAGTAACAAGCGGGTGGGACATGTAGGCTACACACACACATACACTACATTGCCAAAGGTATGTAGACACCTGCTCGTCAACCATCTCATTCCAAAATCATGGGAATTAATATGGAGTTGGTCCCCCCTTTGCTGCTATAACAGCCTCCACTCTTCTGGGAAGGCTTTCCACTAGATGTTGGAACATTTGCTGCGGGGACTTGCTTCAATTCCGCCACAAGAGCATTAGTGAGTTCGGTCACTGATGTTGGGTGATTAGGCCTGGCTCACAGTCGGCATTCCAATTCATCCCAAAGGTGTTCGATGGGGTTGAGGTCAGTGCTCTGTGCAGGCCAGTCAAGATCTTCCACACCGATCTCGACAAACCATTTCTGTATGGACCTCGCTTCGTGCACGGGGGCATTGTCATGCTGAAACAGGAAAGGGCCTTCCACAAACTGTTGCCACAAAGTTGGAAGCACAGAATTGTCTAGAATGTAATTGGATGTGGTAGCGTTAAGATTTCCCTTCACTGGATCTAAGGGGTCTAGCCCAAACCATGAAAAACTGCCCTAGACCATTATTCCTCCACCAAACTTTACAGTTGGCACAATGCATTCAGAAAGGTAGCGTTCTCCTGGATCCGCCAAACCCACATTCGTCTGTTGGACTCACATGGGGAAGCGTGATTCATCACTCCAGAGAACACTTTTCCACTGCTCCAGAGTCCAATGGCTGCAAGCTTTACACCACTCCAGCCGACGTTTGGCATTGTGCATGATGATCTTAGGCTTGTGTGCGGCTGCTCGGCCATGGAAACCCATTTAATTAAGCTCCCACCAAACAGTTCTTGTGCTGACGTTGCTTCCAGTGGCAGTTTGGAACTTGGTAGTGAGTGTTGCAACTGAGGACAGACCATTTTTACCCGCTTCAGCACTCAGCTGTCCCGTTCTGTGAGCTTGTGTGGACTACCACTTCTCGGCAGTGCCGTTGTTTCTCAAAGACATTTCCACTTCACAATAACAATACTTACAGTTGACCGGGTCAGCTCTAGTAGGGCAGAAATTGAACGAACTGACTTGTTGGAAAGTTTGCATCCTATGTGTTACGTTGAAAGTCACTGAGATTTTCAGTAAGGCCATTCTACTGCCAATGTTTCTATATGACGATTGCATGGCTGTGTGCTTGATTTGATTCACCTGCCAGCAACGGGTGTGGCTGAAATGTCAGAATCCACTAATTTGAAGGGGTGTCCACATATGTGTTTACATGACAACAAGAGGGTGACAAAGTAATCTCCCCCTCACTCTCTCCATCTCAATCTAGATCTTACCTGTGGCCAATGAGTCTCGTCTGACCATTGTGGATCTGGTGAAGTCCCTGAGCACGCTCAGTACAGAAAATATCCTGCAGATGGTCAAAGAGGTGGTGAAAAAACCCCACCAGATCAAACGAGACCAGGTACACACATATACACCTAAATGTTTGACTGTTTAACCCAGAGATAAATGACACGGTGGTAATCTGAAGGTCATAGTTGATGCAAGTCCCTTTTGTTTCCTTCCTCTCTGTGGCAGAAGTCCACCCTGGTAGACATCCCCATGCTACAGTTCAGCTATGCCTACATCCAGAGGTAACAAACTACAACAACAACACAGAGATTCACAGTGTCATGTAGTAATACACTTCAGTTCTTGGCTATATGTGATAGCATTTAAGTGTTTCACCTTCCTCCTCTCTCTGTGTGTGGTAGTATTCCGGCTCAGGCGCTCCAGGAGAACGTGGCGCCCCTCTTCACTCTTCTCAGAGAGTCTGTGCAGCTCAACCTGGCCCCACCCGGACACTTCCTGCTGCTGGGGTGAGTCAGCAACTTCCTGTCTGTCTGACACATGTACTGTCATTTGTTGTCCAGTGTCCATAAACCGTTATCAGCAGTGGTGGAAAAAGTACCCAACTGTCATACATGAGTAAAAGTAAAGATACCTTCAAGTAAAAGTGAAAATCACTCAGTAAAATATTACTTGTGTAAAAGTATTTGGTTAAATAAACTCAGCAAAAAAAGAGATCCCTTTTTCAGGACCCTGTCTTTCAAAGATAATTTGTAAAAATCCAAGTAACTTCACAGATCTTCATTGTAAAGGGTTTAAACACTGTTTCCCATGCTTGTTCAATGAACCATAAACAATTAATGAACATGCACCTGTGGAACGGTCGTTAAGACACTAACAGCTTACAGACGGTAGGCAATTAAGGTCACAGTTATGAAAAACTTAGGACACTAAAGAGGCCTTTCTACTGACTGAAAAACACCAAAAGAAATATGCCCAGGGTCCCTGCTCATCTGCGTGAACGTGCCTTAGGCATGCTGCAAGGAGGCATGAGGACTGCAGATGTGGCCAGTGCAATAAATTGCAATGTCCGTGCTGTGAGACGACTAAGACAGCGTTACAGGGAGACAGCTGATCATCCTCGCAGTGGCAGACCACGTGTAACAACAACTGCACAGGATCAGTACATCCGAACATCACACCTGAGGGACAGGTACAGGATGGCAACAACAACTGCCCAAGTTACACCAGGAACGCACAATCCCTCCATCAGTTCTCAGACTGTCAGCTGAGAAAGGCTGGACTGAGGGCTTGTAGGCCTGTTGTAAGGCAGGTCCTCACCAGACATCACCGGCAACAATGTCGCCTATGGGCACAAACCCTCCATCGCTGGACCAGACAGGACTGGCAAAAAGTGCTCTTCACTGACGAGTTGCGGTTTTGTCTCACCAAGGGAGATGCACTGCAGTACTTAATGCAGCTGGTGGCCACACCAGATACTGACTGTTACTTTCGATTTTGACCCCACCCCTTTGTTCAGGGTCACATTGTTCCATTTCTGTTAGTCACATGTCTGTGGAACTTGTTCAGTTTATGTCTCCAGTTGTGGAATCTTGTTATGTTCATTCAAATATTTACACGTTTGCTGAAAATAAACACAGTTGACAGTGAGGCCATTTCTTTTTTTGCTGAGTTTATACTTAAGTATCAAATGGAAAAGTAATTGCTAAAATATACTTAAGTATCCACAAATAGAGTATAAATAATTTCAAATTCCTTATTAAGCAAACCAGACGGCACTATTTTCTTGTTGTTATTTTTTACAGATAGCCAGGGGCACACTCAAACACTCAGACATAATTTACAAACTAAGTATGTGTGTTTAGTGAGTCCGCCAGATCAGAGGCAGTAGGGATGTACTAACAAGTACTTTTGAGTGTCAGGGAAAATGTATGGAGTAAAAAGTACATCATTTTCTTTAGGAATGTAGTGAAGTAAATAGTAAAGTACAGATACCCATACAAACTACTTAGGTGAAAATAATTTTAATTACTACTTATCTCCTGTCATACTGATTTATTACTATAGATATTGTTTCTCCTATATGTTATTTCCAAACAAAAGTAGAACGTCACACAACACTCAGATGTGCTTTGGTTTGATACTGTATCATAATCAATAAGATAATACTGCACTCTGGTCTACCAATCCATAATTGTACTGTTATTTTAATTCTCTCCTACCACAGGATCCTTAATGACTTTGTAAACCGGCTCCCCAACCTGGACAATAAGAAGGACACTAGGGATATGCAGGTAAGACATGGAGCACAGTATCACCATCCTGGCTTAATCCTAATTTACACCATTCTCTTCCGCACCATCCGCTAGGTCTGTCCGCACGGACTCAGAAATCTGTGCGAAAGGGAGCGGACGTTTGATTTGAAGTGAAAGGTGTAAATTAGGGTTTAGTGTGAGATTGAAAGGGTACAGTGTGAGATGCATGATGATGATGATGATGATGGTAATGACGGTGATGCCATGTAGGAGGTGGCCCAGAAGATCCTGGAGGCTGTGGGCGGGGTGGCGGGGTCGTCTCTGGAGCAGACCAGCTGGCTCAGCCGTAACCTGGAGGTCAAGAACCAGCCCCAGGTGTGTCCTGAGACAGAGGAGCCATCCGACGAGCTGGACCTGGACCTCTATGGTAACCATGGATACCACACACACACTCACCTGTAGACATCCCTGGTTTCTATCAGGTACCGAGTCAAGCCTAGTTTACACCTTGGGGTCTGCTAGGTCCGCTCTAAAGAAATGATGCAATATCAAATGTCCACTCCTGTCCCTATATATCCACACTTTTCCAAGAAGGTGCGGACTGGTAGCGGACATTTGATTGAAGCAGAAGGTGTAAATTAGGCTTCAAACTGGCTCAGAGCTGCTAACATCCTAAACCCTCAGGGCATGACTCTCATCGGTAACCATGGCAACCAAACCCTGACCCAGTTATGCACGTTCCACATTAGCTGAGAAAGGGCCTCAACCAACAGTCTCCTTTCCTCTCTTCTCTCCTCATTTATTTAAAACATTTTAATTTAACCTTTTAACCTTTCTCCTCATCTCTCTTCAGGTCTACATTAGAGTGGACTGAGAGAGTCCACAGACCCATAATGTAACCATGGAAATACAGCACTTCCCCTCTTAGTCCCCCAGTGTAGTGATCGAGGGAGGAAGAAGGACACTTCCCCCAAAAATGCATTGGGAGAAGTGCTTCTCTCCTCTGATGTTACCATGGCAACCAGACGGGTTACTCCAGTGACATAAGAGCCCTGCAGCTTCACTGGCATCAGACTTCATGGGTAGACTCAGGATGTGGTCTGAAGGATGAGATAGAGTTCCTTCCTGATACCCTGAGGAGGTTAAGCCTTGGGTCCGTCCTCAGGGATTGCACTAAATAAGAAAATCATAAATATTTATGATTAACAACTCACTTCTGTCCCCATCTCCTTCTTTCCCTTTCTCCGCAATTTTCTTCTCTTCTCCAGACTCTGTAGCTCAGGCCAGCACCATGGTCTCTTCCTCAGCCCCTTCTGTGTACAGTGTGCAAGCCTTAGCGCTATTGGCAGAGGTAAGTGTGTTTGTGTGCAACTATGATTTTCACGCCTATGTATGTGTTTCTGTATATGACAGACCCCCCTCCTCTGCAGGTTCTAGCCCCTCTCCTAGACATGGTGTATCGCAGTGATGAGAAGGAGAAAGCCATCCCTCTCATCTCTCGCCTCATGTACTACGTCTTCCCCTACCTGAAGAACCACAGTGCCTACAACATGCCCAGTTTCGGTGCGGGTGCCCAGCTTCTTAGCAATCTGAGTGGGTACGCCTACACCAAGAGGGCCTGGAGGAAAGAGGCCTTCGAACTCTACATGGACCCCCTCTTCTTCACCATGGATGTCTCCTGCACCCCCCAGTAAGATTTGTGTGTGTGTGTACAGTCGGGGCCAAAAGTTTTGAGAATGACACAAATACTGTTACTATGAAATACTGAAGTATAATTACAAGCATTTCATAAGTGTCAAAGGCTTTTATTGACAAATACATGAAGTTGATGCAAAGAGTCAATATTTGCAGTGTTGACCCTTCTTTTTCAAGACCTCTGCAATCTGCCCTGGCATGCTGTCAATTAACGTCTGGGCCACATCCTGACTGATGGCAGCCCATTCTTGCGTAATCAATGCTTGGAGTTTGTCAGAATTTGTCGGTTTTTGTTTGTCCACCCGCCTCTTGAGGATTGACCACAAGTTCTCAATGGGATTAAGGTCTGGGGAGTTTCCTGGCCATGGACCCAAAATATCGATGTTTTGTTCCCCGATCACTTTTACCTTATGGCAATGTGCTCCATCATGCTGGAAAAGGCATTGTTCATCACCAAACTATTCCTGGATGGTTGGGACAAGTTGCTCTTGGAGAATGTGTTGGTACCATTCTTTATTCATGGCTGTATTCTTAGGGAAAATTGGGAGTGAGCCCACTCCCTTGGCTGAGAAGGAACCCCACACATGAATGGTCTCAGGATGCTTTACTGTTGGCATGACACAGGACTGATGGTAGCGCTCACCTCTCTTGTCTTCTCCGGACAAGCTTTTTCCTGATGCCCCAAACAATCGGAAAGGGGATTCATCAGAGAAAATGACTTTACCTCAGTTCTCAGCAGTCCAATCCCTGTACCTTTTGCAGAATATCAGTCTGTCCCTGATGTTTTTCCTGGAGAGAAGTGGCTTCTTTGCTGCCCTTCTTGACACCAGGCCATCCTTCAAAAGTCTGCCTCACTGTGTGTGCAGATGCACTCACAGCTGCCTGCTGCCATTACTGATAAAGCTCTGTACTGGTGGTACCCTGATCCCGCAGCTGAATGAACTTTAGGAGACGGTGCCCTGAAGCCTTCTTTACAACAATTGAACCGCTCTCCTTGAAGTTCTTGATGATCCGATAAATGGTTGATTTAGGTGTAACCTTACTGGCAGCATTATCCTTGCCTGTGAAGACCTTTTTGTGCAAAACAATGATGATGACACGTGTTTCTTTGCAGGTAACCATGGTTGACAGAGGGAGAACAATGATTCCAAGCACCACTCTCCTTTTGAAGCTTCCAGTCTGTTATTCGAACTCAATCAGCATGACAGAGTGATCTCCAGCCTTGTCCTCGTCAACACTCACACCTGTGTTAACAAGAGAATCACTGTCATGATGTCAGCTGGTCCTTTTGTGGCAGGGCTGAAATGCAGTGGAAATGTTTTTTTGGGTTCATTTGCATGGCAAAGAGGGACTTTGCAATTAATTGCAATTCATCTGATCACTCTTCATGACATTCTGGAGTATATGCAAATTGCCATCATACAAACTGAGCCAGCAGACTTTGTGAAAATTTATATTTGTGTCATTCTCAAAACTTTTGGCCATGACTGTACTGTACATTACATGTAAATATTGACATTATTATCATCAGATATTAGCCAATTTTCTTGGGCTACAATACCTATTTTGCCAATTGGCCTGGACCCTTTTACTACACGGAGCCCTGCCGATCCATCAGGACTGGTCTGCCGACGTAACTGACTGAGAGTGCTACAACTGACTCTTCCGTAGCGACGTCCCCCTAAGGCCCTTCTGCTAGCCCCGGCCCGCTAGCTGTCTGAATTGCTGTGTCTCCAGCCCGCCTAGCTACTCCATGATCACTCGGCTATGCATGCCTCTCCCTAATGTCAATATGCCTTGTCCATTGCTGTGTTGGTTAGTGATTGGCTTATTTCACTGTAGAGCCTCTAGCCCTGCCCCTTAGCTCCACCTCCTACACATGCAGTGACCTCACCAGGTCTCTAGAGAAAATACCTCTCTCATTGTCACTCAATGCCTAGGTTTACCTCTACTGTATTCACATCCTACCATACCCTTGTCTGTACATTATGCCTTGAATCTATTCTTCCGTGCCCAGAAACCTGCTCCTTTTACTCTCTGTTTCAAACGCACTAGACGACCAGTTCTTATAGCCTTTAGCCGTACCCTTATCCTACTCCTCTGTTCCTCTGGTGATGTAGAGGTTAATCCAGGCCCTGCAGTGCCTAGCTCCACTCCCATTCCCCAGGCGCTCTCATTTGTTGACTTAAGTAACCCGTAAAAGCCTTGGTTTCATGCATGTTAACATTAGGAGTCTCCTCCCTAAGTTTGTTTTATTCACTGCTTTAGCACACTCTGCCAACCCGGATGTCCTAGCCATGTCTGAATCCTGGCTTAGGAAGTCCACCAAAAACCCTGAAATTTCCATCCCTAACTATAACATTTTAAGACAAGATAGATCTGCCAAAGGGGGCGAAGTTGCAATCTACTGCATAGTTCTGTCATAATATCCAGGTCTGTGCCAAAACAATTTGAGCTTCTACTTTTAAAAATCCACCTTTCCAGAAACAAGTTTCTCACCCAGCTGTGCCCTGGACACCATATGTGAATTGATTGCCCCCCATCTATCGTCAGAGCTCGTACTGTTAGGTGACCTAAACTGGGACATGCTTAACACCCCGGCCGTCCAAAAATCTAAGCTAGATAGATGTCCTCAATCTCACACAAATTTTTTATGAACCTACCAGGTACAACCCCAAATCCGTAAACACGGGCACCCTCATAGATATCATCCTAACCAACCTGCCTTCCAAATACACCTCTGCTGTCTTCAACCAGGATCTCAGCGATCACTGCCTCATTGCCTGTGTCCATAATGGGTCTGCGGTCGAACGACCACCCCTCATCACTGTCAAACGCTCCCTAAAACACTTCAGCAAGCATGCCTTTCTAATCGACCTGGCCCAGGTATCCTGGAAGAAAATATTGACCTCATTCCGTCAGTAGAGGATGCCTGGTTATTCTTTAAAAGTGCTTTCCTCACCATCTTAAATAAGCATGCCACATAAAAAAAATAGAACCAGGAACAGATATAGCCCTTTGTTCACTCCAGACCTGACTGCCCTTGACCAGCACAAAAACATCCTGTGTCGTACTGCATTAGCATCGAATAGCCCCCGCGATATGCAACTTTTCAGGGAAGTTAGGAACCAATATACACAGGCAATTAGGAAAGCAAAAGCTAGCTTTTTCAAACAGAAATTTGAATCCTGTAGCACACACTCCAAAAAAGGTCTGGGACACTGTAAAGTCCATGGAGAATAAGAGCACCTCCTTCCAGCTGTCCAATGCACTGAGGCTAGGAAACACTGTCACCACCGATAATTCCACGATAATTGAGAATTTCAATAAGCATTTTTCTACGGCTGGCCATACTTTTCACCTGGCTAACCCTACCCCGGTCAACAGCCCTGCACCCCCCACAGCAACTTGCCCAAGCCTCCCCCATTTCTCCTTCACCCGAATCCAGATAGCCGATGTTCTGAAAGCGCTGCAAAATCTGGACCCCTACAAATCAGCCGGGGTAGACAATCTGGACCCTCTCTTTCTAAAATTATCCGCCGCAATTGTTGCAACCTCTATTACTAGCCTGTTTTTCAACCTCTCTTTCGTATCGTTTGAGATCGCGGCAGCTTTCCAATCTTTGGGGGTCATCCCCCTCTTTAAAGGGGGAGACACTCTAGACCCAAACTGTTACAGACCTATATCTATCCTACCCTGCCTTTCTAAGGTCTTCAAAAAGCCAAGTTAACAAACAGATCACCGACCATTTCAAATCCCACCATACCTTCTCCGCTATGCAATCTGGTTTCCGAGCTGGTCATGGGTGCACCTCAGCCACACTCAATGTCCTAAACGATATCATAACTGCCATCGATAAGAGACAATACTGTGCAGCTGTATTCATCGACCTGGCCAAGGCTTTCGACTCTGTCAATCACCACATTCTTATCGGCAGACTCACCAGCCTTGGTTTCGCAAATGACTGCCTCGCCTGGTTCACCAACTACTTCTCAGACAGAGTTCTGTGTGTCAAATCGGAGGGCCTGTTGTCCGGACCTCTGGCAGTCTCCTGCCACAGGGTTCAATTCTCGGGCTGACTTATTTCTCTGTATACATCAATGATGTCTCTCTTGCTGCTGGATGATTCTCTGATCCACCTATACGCAGACGACACCATTCTGTATATTTCTGGCCCTTTGGACACTGTATTAACTAACCTCCAGAAGAGCTTCAATGCCATACAACTCTCCTTCCATGGCCTCCAACTGCTCTTAAATGCAAGTAGAACTAAATGCATGCTCTTCAACCGATCTCTGCCCGCCCGTCCAGCATCACTACTCTGGGCGGTTCTGACTTAGAATATGTGGACAACTACAAATACCTAGGTGTCTGGTTAGATTGTAAACTCTCCTACCAGACTCACATTAAGCATCTCCAATCCAAAATTAAATCTAGAATCGTCTTCCTATTTCGCAACAAAGCATCCTTCACTCATGCTGCCAAAGATACCCTCGTAAAATGGACTATCCTACCGATCCTTGACTTCGGAGATGTCATTTACAAAATAGCCTCCAACACTCTACTCAGTGGATGCAGTCTATCACAGTGCCATCCGTTTTGTCACCAAAGCCCCATATACTACCCACAACTGCGGCCTGTATGCTCTCGTTGGCTGGCCCTCGCTTCATATTCGTTGCCAAACCCACTGGCTCCAGGTTCAGCTCCAAGTCTTTGCTGGGTAAAGCCCCGCCTTATCTCATCTCACTGGTCACCATAGCAGCACCCATTCGTAGCACGTGCTTCAGCAGGTATATTTCACTGGTCACCCCCAAAGCCAATTCCTCCTTTGGCCGCCTTTCCTTCCAGTTCTCTGCTGCCAATGACGAACGAATTGCAAAAATTACTGAAGCTGGAGACTCATATCTCCCTCTCTAACTTAAAGAACCAGCTGTCAGAGCAGTTCACAGATCACTGCACCTGTACGTAGCCCATCTGTAAATCGCCCATCCAACTACCTCATCCCTATACTGTTATTTTTGTTGTTGTTGCTCCTTTGCACCCCAGTATCTCTACTTGCACATTTATCTTCTGCACATCTTTCACTCCAGTGTTTAATTGCTAAATTGTAATTATTTCGCAACTATGGCCAATTTATTGCCGTTACCTCCCTTATCTTACCTCATTTGCACACACTGTATATAGACTTTTCTTTTGTGTTATTGACTGTATGTTTGTTTATTCCATGTGGAACTCTGTTGTTGTTTGTGTCGCACTGCTTTGCTTTATCTTGGCCAGGTCGCAGTTGTAAATGAGAACTTGTTCTCAACTTGCCTACCTGGTTAAATAAAGATAAAATGTCAAAATAAAATGACTGTTTGACCTCCTGACCTGTTTTCTATAGCTGGAGGTCCATCATCGACCACCTGCTGACCCATGAGAAGACCATGTTCAAAGACCTCATGAGTAAGTAGAGCCACCCAACCCTGTTTGTGTGTGTGTGTGTATGTTCGTGCACGTGTGTGTTAACTCTGTGTGTGTATTGCAGGCATGCAGAGCAGTTCTCTGAAGCTGTTTCCCAGTGCAGAGCAGAAGCCCATGTTACTGAAGCGTCAGGCCTTTGCCATGTTCAGTGGAGAGTTAGACCAGTACCATCTCTACCTTCCCCTCATCCAAGGTGGGTGTGCTTTTGTGTATTTAGGCATTTCTTTGTGTGTGTGACTGAATGCTTAGCATGAACATTGCTGCTGTGTGTCTGAGTGTGTCTTGGGAGCAATTTCCAAACGCCTGAAGGTACCACGTTCATCTGTACAAACAATAGTACTCAAGTATAAACACCATGGGATGATGCAGCCATCATACCGCTCAGGAAGGAGACGCGTTCTGTTTCCTAGAGATGAACGTTCTTTGATGCGAAAAGTGCAAATCAATCCCAGAACAACAGCAAAGGGCCTTGTGAAGATGCTGGAGGAAACAGGTACAAAAGTATCTATATCCACAAAACGAGTCCTATATCGACATAACCTGAAAGCCCGCTCAGCAAGGAAGAAGCCACTGCTGACCTAAGACAGGGAATTTTTACTCTGATTAAATGTCAGGAATTGTGAAAAACTGAGTTTAAATGTATTTGGCAAAGGTGTATGTAAACTTCCGACTTCAACTGTACATGTAAAATTTTTGTTAACTTAAAAATAAAATCAATGGAGACTGGCTCGTGCCACTCAATAGAGCCGGGTTCGCTGTGCTCTGCTTGTTTCAGCAGAAGGGTGGGGGGTGGGGCGAGAGAGGAGCAGTGACCAGTGTGTGTGACAGCAGAGATATGAATATAATGTCCTAAAGGTGGGCGACAAGCTTAGGTCCAAAATAAGCACATGGAAACGCATTGGGATGATTTTGGACAGATTTTGGCGAGAGTGAAACCTCTGTGTGTGGGTGTGTGTCCCAAACCAACTTGAGCTAGTTAGACAAATGTTTTGCTGCCATAGGTTATCTATCATACCATCTGGTAGTGCCTGTCTTGACTGCATCAAATCGTTGTAAAGAAGCTAGCTATAGTAAACAGATACACTATATATATACACACACAAAAGTATGTGGAAACCTATTTCAGCCACACCCGTTGCTGACAAGTGTATAAAATGAACACACAGCCATGCAATCTCCATAGACAAACATTGGCAGTAGAATGGCCTTACTGAAGAGCTCAGTGACTTTCAACGTGGCACCATCATAGGATGCAACCTTTCCAACAAATAAGTTAGTCAAATTTCTGCCATGCTAGAGCTGCCCCGGTCAACTATAAGTGCTGTTATTGTGAAGTGGAAACATCTAGGAGCAACAACGGCTCAGCTGCGAAGTGGTAGGCCACACAAGCTCACAAAACAGGACAGCTGAAGCGCGTCACACACAAAAATTGACTGTCCTAGGTTTTAACACTCACTACAGAGTTTCAAACGGCCTCTGGAAGCAACATTAGCACAAGAACTGTTCATCGGGAGCTTTATTAAATGGGTTTCCATGGCCGAGCAGCCGCACACAAGCCTAAGATCACCATGCGCAATGCCAAGCATCGGCTGGAGTGGTGTAAAGCTCGCCGCCATTGGATTCTGGAGCAGTGGAAACGTGTTCTCTGGAGTGATATATCACACTTCATCAGTCCGATGGACAAATATGTGTTTGGAGGATGCCAGGAGAACGCTACCTGCCCCGATGCATAGTGCAACTGTAAAGTTTGGTGGAGGAGGAGGTCTTGGGCTGTTTTTCATGGTTCGGGCTAGGCCCCTTTAAGTGAAGGGACATTTTAATGCTACAGCATACAATGACATTCTAGACGATTCTGTGCTTCCAACTTTGTGGCAACAGTTTGGGGGGGAAGAACCTTTCCTGTTTCAGCATGACAATGCCCTCATGCACAAAGCGCGGTCCATACAGAAATGGTTTGTCAAGATCGGTGAGGAAGAACTTGACTGGCCTGCACAGAGCCCTGACTTCAACCCCATCGAACACCTTTGGGATGAATTGGAACTCCGACTGCGAGCCTGGCCTAATCAACATCAGTGCACTAATGCTAGTGCCCTCTCTAATGCTCTTGTGGCTGAATGGAAGAAAGTGCTCACAGCAATGTTCCAACAGCTAGTGGAAAGCCTTCCCAGAAGAGTGAATGCTGTTATAGCAGCAAAGGGAGGACCAACTCCATATTAATGCCCATGATTTTGGAATGAGATGGTTGACGAGCATGCAGTGTAAGTCATCTAGGCTAATTGAGGATATTTTTCTGCGCTCCCTGTCCAATGTTACCTTTTAATGGGACACGCTCATAAAAACTGTAGAATGTAATGGTATATCCTTGTAGGCTATGTAGCAATGTCACAGATAAATTTATTTCAGTGGCGGTTAGTGCCGTTTTAAGGTTGTTTTTTATGAGCATGGCCTTATTTCTATTGCAGCATATTGAATGACTGTCATATACAGTGGGGCAAAAAAGTATTTAGTCAGCCACCAATTGTGCAAGTTCTCCAACTTAAAAAGATGAGAGAGGCCTGTAATTTTCATCATAGGTACACTTCAACTATGACAGACGAAATGAGAAAAAGAAATTCAGAAAATCACATTGTAGGATTTTTAATTTATTTATTTGCAAATTATGGTAGAAAATAAGTATTTGGTCAATAACAAAAGTTTATCTCAATACTTTGTTATATACCCTTTGTTGGCAATGACAGAGGTCAAACGTTTTCTGTAAGTCTTCAAGGTTTTCACACACTGTTGCTGGTATTTTGGCCCATTCCTCCATGCAGATCTCCTCTAGAGCAGTGATGTTTTGGGGCTGTCGCTGGGCAACACGGACTTTCAACTCCCTCCAAAGATTTTCTATGGGGTTGAGATCTGGAGACTGGCTAGGCCACTCCAGGACCTTGAAATGCTTCTTACGGCCACTCCTTCAAGGTTCGGGCGGTGTGTTTGGGATCATTGTCATGCTGAAAGACCCAGCCACGTTTCATCTTCAATGCCCTTGCTGATGGAAGGAGGGTTTCACTCAAAATCTCACGATACATGGCCCTATTCATTCTTTCCTTTACACGGATCAGTCGTCCTGGTCCCTTTGCAGAAAAACAGCCCCAAAGCATGATGTTTCCACCCCCATGCTTCACAGTAGGTATGGTGTTCTTTGGATTTAACTCAGCATTCTTTGTCCTCCAAACACGATTTAGTTGAGTTTTTACCAAAAAGTTCTATTTTGGTTTCATCTGACCATATGACATTCTCCCAATCCTCATCTGGATCATCCAAATGCTCTCTAGCAAACTTCAGACGGGCCTGAACATGTACTGGCTTAAGCAGGGGGACACGTCTGGCACTGCAGGATTTGAGTCCCTGGCGGCGAGTGTGTTACTGATGGTAGGCTTTGTTACTTTGGTCCCAGCTCTCTGCAGGTCATTCACTAGGTCCCCGTGTGGTTCTGGGATTTTTGCTCACCGTTCTTGTGATCATTTTGACCCCACGGGTGAGATCTTGCGTGGAGCCCCAGATCGAGGAAGATTATCAGTGGTCTTGTATGTCTTCCATTTCCTAATAATTGCTCCCACAGTTGATTTCTTCAAACCAAGCTGCTTACCTATTGCAGATTCAGTCTTCCCAACCTGGTGCAGGTCTACAATTTTGTTTCTGGTGTCCTTTGACAGCTCTTTGGTCTTGGCCATAGTGGAGTTTGGAGTGTGACTGTTTGAGGTTGTGGACAGGTGTCTTTTATACTGATAAGTTCAAACAGGTGCCATTAATACAGGTAACGAGTGGAGGACAGAGGAGCCTCTTAAAGAAGAAGTTACAGGTCTGTGAGAGCCAGAAATCTTGCTTGTTTGTATGTGACCAAATACTTATTTTCCACCATAATTTGCAAATAAATTCATTAAAAATCCTACAATGTGATTTTCTGGATTTTTTTTCCTCATTTTGTCTGTCATAGTTGAAGTGTACCTATGATGAAAATTACAGGCCTCTCTCATCTTTTTAAGTGAGAGAACTTGCACAATTGGTGGCTGACTAAATACTTTTTTGCCCCACTGTATATTCCATTCACCTAGTTCAATGTACTGTAGCCATAGGTTTAGGCTACAACACAATACTTAAATTTTCCCTATACCCATCATGAGGTTGCTACAACCTAGCCTATGAGTGATAGTTTACAATGTAGGTGCACACAGGTCGAAAGAAACATTTTAGGCAGACAGTGACATATGGACAGACAGTGACACATTCAATACCGCCTTGCACACTCTAGCTTATCTAGTGTGTAATCATTAGTCCAACAGTTGCAAGCTAGAGTTTCTATTGGACAAATTAGGGTGTTTATCCCCGTTCCATTTGCTTCCATTTAAGAAATGTTTTTCAACAGAATCGGCAGGAATGAATACACCCCTGATCACGTGTAAACACAGTTCACTTTCATGGCAGCCACATTGTATTCCTTCTCGCATCCAGCGCTCACCTCCTCTCACCTTTCCCCTTCGCTTGTGGACTTCAATGGACAACATTGTATGTGACCAGGCGAAAAAACCATTCCAAGCCAAACCATATCATAACTGCTACACACAGTCTACATCGTTGTCACCATATTAGCTAAAGTAACGTCATAGTCAACATACTGTAGCTAATAGAACTAACACGTTTGCTAGCACAGACTGGAACATGTTCTGGGATTTTTCCGATGGCATTGAGGAGTACACCACATCAGTCACTGGCTTTATCAATAAGTGCATCAAGGACGTCGTCCCCGCGGTGACTGTACGTACATACCCCAACCAGAAGCCATGGATTACAGGCAACATTCGCACTGAGCTAAAGGGTAGAGCTGCCTCTTTCAAGGAGCGGGACTAATCCGGAAGCTTATAAGAAATACCGCTATGCCCTCCGACAAACCATCACAGGCAAAGTGTCTATACAGGACTAAGATCGAATCGTACAACATCGGCTCCGACACTCGTCAGATGTGGCAGGGCTTGCAAACTATTACAGGTTACAAAGGGAAGCACAGCCGAGAACTGCCCAGTGACACGAGCCTACCAGACGAGCTAAATAACTTCTATGCTCGCTTCGAGGCAAGTAACACTGAAACATGCATGAGAGCATCAGCTGTTCCGGACAACTGTGTGATCACACTCTCTGCAGCTGATGTGAGTAAGACCTTCAAACAGGTCAACATTCACAAAGCCGCTGGCCCAGACGGATTACCAGGACGTGTACTCTGAGCATGCGCTGACCAAGTGTCTTCACTGACATTTTCAGCCTCTCCCTGTCTGTAATACCAACATGTTTCAAGCAGACCACCATAGTCCCTGTGCCCAAGAACACTAAGATAACCTGCCTAAATGACTACCGACCTGTAGCACTCACGTCTGTAGCCATGAAATGCTTTGAAAGACTGGTCATGGCTCACATCAACATCATTATCCAAGAAACCCTAGACCCACTCCAATTTGCATACCGCACTAACAGATCCACAGATGATGCAATCTCTATTGCACTCCACGCTGCCCTTTCCCACCTGGAGATAATGAACACCTATGTGAGAATGCTATTCATTGACTACAGCTCAGCGTTCAACACCATAGTGCCCTCAAAGCTCATCACTAAGCTAAGGACCCTGGGACTAAACACCTCCTTCTGCAACTGGATCTTGGACTTCCTGACAGGCTGCCCCCAGGTGGGAATGGTTGTTAACAACACATCCGCCACACTGATTCTCAGCACGGGGGCCCCTCAGGGGTGCGTGCTCAGCCCCCTCTTGTACTCCCTGTTCACTCATGACTGCACGGCCAGGCACGACTCCAACACCATCATTAAGTTTGCTGATGACACAACAGTGGTAGGCCTGATCACCAACAGCAATGAGACAGCCTATAGGGAGGAGGTCAGAGACCTGACCATGTGGTGCAAGGACAACAACCTCTCCCTCAATGTGACCAAGACAAAGGAGATGATTGTGTACTACAGGAAAAGGAGGACCGAGCACGCCCCCATTCTCATCGACGGGCTGTAGTGGAGCAGGTTGTGAGCTTCTAGTTCCTTGGCGTCCACATCACCAACAAACTAACATGGTCCAAGCACACCAAGACAGTGAAGAAAGCACAACAAAACCTATTCCCCCTCAGGAGACTCAAAAGATTTGGCATGGGTCCTGAGATCCTCAAAAGGTTCTACAGCTGCACCATCGAGAGCATCCTAACGGGTTGCATCACTGCCTTGTATGGCAACTGCTCAGCATCCGACCCCCCGGAACGCTGCTGCTACTCTCTCTTATTACTTACATGTACATATTACCTCAATTACCTCGACACCGGTGCACACGCACATTGACCCTGTATATAACCCCGCTATTGTTATTTACTGCTGCTCTTTAATTATTTGTTATTCTTATCTCTTACTTTAAAAAAAAAAATTACAGTTGAAGTCAGAAGTTTACATACACCTTAGCCAAATACATTTAAACTCAGTTTTTCACAATTCCTGACATTTAATCAAAATAAAAATTCCCTGTCTTAGGTCAGTTAGGATCACCACTTTATTTTAAGAACGGAAAATGGTGAAATGTCAGAATAATAGTAGAGAGTGATTTTTTTCAGTTTTTATTTCTTTCATCACATTCCCAGTGGGTCAGAAGTTTACATACTCAATTAGTATTTGGTAGCGTTGCCTTTAAATTGTTTTACTTGGGTCAAACGTTTCAGGTAGCTTTCAACAAGCTTCCCACAATAAGTTGGGTGATTTTTGGCCCATTCCTCCTGACAGAACTGGTGTAACTGAGTCAGGTTTGTAGGCCTCCTTGCTCGCACACACTTTTTCAGTTCTGCCCACACATTTTCTATAGGATTGAGGTCAGGGCTTTGGGATGGCCACTCCAATACCTTGACTTTGATGTCCTTATTAAGCCATTTTGCCACAACTTTGGAAGTATGCTTGGGGTCATTGTCCGTTTGGAAGACCCATTTGCGACCAAGCTTTAACTTCCTGACTGATGTCTTGAGATGTTGCTTCAATATATCCACATAATTTCCCTCCCTCATGATGCCATCTATTTTGTGAAGTGCACCAATCCCTCCTGCAGCAAAGCACCCCCACAACATGATGCTGCCACCCCGTGTTTCACGGTTGGGATGGTGTTCTTCGGCTTGCAAGCCTCTCCCCTTTTTCCTCCAAACATAACGATGGTCATTATGGCCAAACAGTTCTATTTTTGTTTCATCAGACCAGAGGACATTTCTCCAAAAAGTATGATCTTTGTCCCCATGTGCAGTTGCAAACCGTAGTCTGGCTTTTTTATGGCGGTTTTGGAGCAGTGGCTTCTTCCTTGCTGAGTGGCCTTTCAAGTTATGTCGATATAGGACTCGTTTTACTGTGGATATAGATACTTTTGTACCTGTTTCCTCCAGCATCTTCACAAGGTCCTTTGCTGCTGTTCTGGGATTGATTTGCACTTTTCACACCAAAGTACGTTCATCTCTAGGAGACAGAATGTGTCTCCTTCCTGAGCGGTATGACGGCTGCGTGGTCCCATGGTGTTTATACTTGCGTACTATTGTTTGTACAGATGAACGTGGTACCTTCAGGCGTTTGGAAATTGCTCCCAAGGATGAATCAGACTTGTGGAGGTCTACAAACATTTCTGAGGTCTTGGCTGATTTATTTTGATTTTCACATGATGTCAAGCAAAGAGGCACTGAGTTTGAAGGTAGACCTTGAAATACATCCACAGGTGCACCTCCAATTGACTCAAATGATGTCAATTAGCCTATCAGAAGCTTCTAAAGCCATGACATCATTTTCTGGAATTTTCCAAGCTGTTTAAAGGCACAGTCAACTTAGTGTATGTAAACATCTGACCCACTGGAATTGTGATACAGTGAATTATAAGTGGAATTATCTGTCTGTAAACAATTGTTTGAAAAATGACTTGTGTCATGCACAAAGTAGATGTCCTAACCGACTTGCCAAAACTATAGTTTGTTAACAAGAAATGTGGGGAGTGGTTGAAAAACAAGTTTTAATGACTCCAACCTAAGTGTATGTAAACTTCTGACTTCAACTGTAGGTATTTTCTTAACTGCATTGCTAGTTAAGGGCTTGTACTAATGTACGTTCAGATATTTGAATATTCAAAAAAACGTACCCATCCCAAAATGTAACGTTGATCTCTCCTCCCATCCTCTCTCAGAGCGGCTGACAGAGGCTCTGCGTATGGGTCAGACACCCTCCGTCTCTGCTCAGATGTTTCTGACGTTCCGTGTTCTAGTGCTGCGGATCTCCCCCCAGCACCTCACCTCCCTCTGGCCAATCATGGTCACAGAACTGGTGAGGAACAACCCCACCCAGATGATATCACTTCCTGTCACTGTTGATTTCCTGACATGTATACCTACATGCATTGTTTTCAGCAGGGTTGAGGTGGCATGTAAAAAGAAACAGTGTTTTAGTGTTTGTCCAGTCCTGTCTTCTAATGGTGTGTGTCTTCTCTCTGTTTGTCAGATCCGAATATTTGTTCGGCTGGAGAAAGCCTTGTTGGAAGAAAAAGAGGTGTCAAAGTGAGTCAGTCTACCCATCCATTATTTATATACATGTATAATGTCAATGTATCAGGCAGTATCTCATGTGAATATCTTGACTATGTTTCATTCAGACTTATTGTGTTGTCTCCTGCTTTTTCTCTGTTCTCCTTCTAATCTGTCTTTCTCTGTCAGGTTGACTAAAGTTGTACGTGGGGCCGTGGGGAATGGGCCATTGGCTTTCCCCCAGCCTGAGTTGGACATGTACCTGTCTGCCTGCAAGTTCCTGGACACCGCCCTGGCCTTCCCCCCAGAGAAGATGCCCCTCTTTCAGATGTAAGAGCCTCACCGGCTTAGTATCTGCTTAGCATCTATGTAGAGTGTGCTTAGAATGATTACAATTACATTCCATTCTCTGTGTGTGTGTGTGTGTGTGTCTGTGTGTCTGTCTGTCTGTCTAGGTATCGCTGGGCTTTTGTTCCAGAAGTGGATATGAGCTGCTACAGTGGCCCAGAGAATAGTCTCCTTGAGGGAGAGCAGGAGTGCAAACCCCATATTGTCAAAGTACTAGAGGCACTACACCAACGCTATGGGGTAAGAGAGCACCCTATCTTGCACTGTGCACACTCACACACACAGTCTTGTACAACTAACCTTGTGGGGACACACAATTCAGTACCATTCAAAATCCTATTTTCCCTAACCTTAAACAGAAAACATAACCCTAACCCTAGTTCCTAACCCTAGCTCCTAAACCTAATTCTAACCTTAACCCCCTAGAAATAGCATTTGACCTTGTGGGGACCAAAAAAATGTCCCCAGTTGGTGAAATGTTTGTTCGTTTACTATTCTTGTGGGGACTTCTGATCCCCACAAGTGTAGTTAAACATGTCCACACACACACAGACACTCTCACACAAAACTCACACACACATGCATATCGACAACGCAAACACACATACATACATACATACACACACGCATACCAACACAAAACACATACACGCGCACACACACACACTTTTACACTCATCATATGCCGCTGCTACTCTGTTCTTTATTTGACTCTTATTATCTATCCTGATGCCTAGTAACTTTACCCTGCCCTTTACCCATGTACATACAGTATCTACCTCAAAAACACAATATATTCAAAAGTATGTTGACACCTCTTCAAATTTGTGGATTTGGCTATTTCAGTCACACCGGTTGCTGACAGGTGTATAAAGTCGAGCACACAGCCATGCAATCTCCATAGACAAACATTGGCAGTAGAATGGCCTTACTGAAGAGCTCAGTGACTTTCAACGTGGCACTGTCATAGATGCCACCTTTCCAACCGGTCAGATTGTCAAATTTATGCCCTGCTAGAGCTGCCCCTGTCAACTCTTAAGTGCTATTATTGTGAAGTGGAAACATCTAGGAGCAACAAGTGGTAGGCCACACAAGCTCACAGAACAGGACCGCGGGTGCTAAAGCGCGTAAACATCATTTTTTTCCTCGGTTGCAGTATACTACCCACTTCCAAACTGTGTCTGGAAGCAATGAGCATGTGTCAACATACTTTTGGTCATGTAGTGCACCTATCACCTCTGCACATTGATCTGTTTCTGGTACTCCCTGGATATACCTCCATTCTTGTGTATTTTATTCCTCATGTGTTACTATTTTATTATTATTTCTTAACTATGCATTGTTGGGAAGGGTTTGTAAGCAAGCATTTCATGGATAAGTTTAGACAGCCATTGTATTCGGCGCATGTGACAAATAAAATTTGATTTGAACACACACCGTTACGGAGCAAAAGAACACGTCCTTATATTCACCGTGATAACGAGCTGACTCAATCATGTGGTCCCATCGTCCCTTTCTGATGAGCTCATGTCTTTTCATTCCAGACGCTGAACGGGCTGAGCGAGGAGTCCTCTACGGAGCGTCTGGAGTTCCCCCTCCTCACCCGTCGCTTTCTCACCTCCATCACCCAGCTTACTCCCTTCCTCCATACACTCTGCTGTTCCTTCCAGGGCACTTCACCCAGCAGCCCTCCAGATTACCCTGTGACAGACTACCCTGCAGCCAGCGCCGACCAAGTCCTGAAGAGACTGGAGCACATCACTGAGGAAGAGTTCCTAGACTCCATGGAGAGTTAGAACTCCACCAAGGATCTAGATCTTAGAACGCAGAGGAATTAAGAACTGGAACCATAGAAATGGAATGTGTAGAATGGGCACAACCACTGAAAGCGATGTTGTATTGTAGGCATATGCCAGCTAAATTGTCATCTTTTGGGGTGTTCTTTTGAATGATGAATTGTTTACCTTACCTGGTTGAGATTTAACACGTCTATATAGGATATACCACATTTGAGATACTCTAAAATAATCTAGAATTAACTGACAAACTGGAATGGCAGTTATTGGGCTCTCTGAGTACAAGTCTGAATGTGCTGACTTAAAATAAGAGTAGTACTGATATTAGCTATCTTTTAGAGGTGACAACTGGTCATAAAAGAAGCACCACTGTAACAAAGAGAGGGACAGCAGTACTGACTAATTATTGCTCTACAAAGCGCTCCATAAACCTGCTCCCTCCTATTAGCATATTTTGTCATATATTCCAATGAGACAGGAGTAGGTGAGTATACCTGCTGGTCAGTGACTATGGGACCTTTAAGGCTTTTAGTAGAGGATGCTTGTCATCAATCATGTCACAGTTTTATTTGTGGGTAAATTCTTTAATGTGATTTGTGTACACAGCAATACCTCTAGATATCTAATATAAGTTAAATAACGTGTGGCATTTTGGTATTTGTTCATGGGAAGTCTATTTTTAGGTGTTTTGTGGAATGTTTGGACATATGGTGCTTTCAAAGCAACTCTGAATCTCTGAAATTTGACTTGGAAACTAGTTGTAGAATGAGGAGGCCCACGTTTCTAGAATCAACCAATAAGAAGCTCTACGCAAATGAATGTAAATTAACTCAGTTTCAGTTTACCACTTGTCATGAATACACCATTACCACTCAACACAATTTTATTCTTCAAATGTGAATGCTTAACTAAACTTTGTAAATGTTTGACCTCCTGAAAATGATTACTTGTTAATATCAGAATTAATATATCATGGTCTGTAAATAAAAACATTTAAAAATGACCACCCAGACTATTTACATTGACCCCCCGTGCTGCTACTTGCTGTTTATGATCTATGCATAGTCACGTTACCCCTACTTACATGTACAAACTACCTTGACTAACCTGTATCCCCTAACCCGGATGACTCTGGGCCAATTGTGCGCCGACCTATGGGATTCCCAATCACGTCCGGTTGTGATAGCATAATGTATGTAGGTTTTATAACTGTTTATCTAGGGAGGCAGGCGTTTGTGTTCTGGGTCAATACCAGCGTCTCTCTTTTAAATGAAAATCAATTGGTTCATTAATAAACCAATAAAAAAAGTTATTCTTCAACAGTCCAAGGGTGTGTTCAGTTTGATTCACCCTGTTACACGGAGCAAACGTACCTCAAAGTCTGTTCCAGAACGTTTTGGGGAAACGTGTAGTTCAGTACAAACTGTTCCGCAGCTTAGCAACTGTTCAACCCGAACTGAAAGCACCCCTGACTTGTCCCAAGTGCTGACCTCTGACATCACCTACTAAAGAAATGACCTAGATAATAGCATTTTAGTCAGTTAAATACAACAAAACATTATTTATAAAAAGCAATAATATGTTTTTTTAACACTTTGTTTTTAAGCATGATAGCTGTAATTTTAGTTGATGGTTGATGGAGCTTGTGTGAATCGGCATTTTTCAACGCGTTCAAACAAAGTGAATACATTTAACTGGTAATTACCACCTTCCCATTTAGCTATGAACGCAGCATTATTATTCAACACTCCCGCTAGACTTGTGAATGTTTTCGCTTCTGCATTTCGGAGAAGATGGCGTCGCAGAGAGGAGTCCCTATAAGTAAGGTAGGCGTTAACAAATTTTACTTTTACAGTATCTAGCCACAACCTGTTGACATTGTAGCTATGTAGAAGTAAATTGATGTGCAGTTGCTTCTGATTATAGTGATTAAACTAATAATCGAAATCAATAAATCATAGCACGTTTTTGGGCTCGATCAGTAGTTTTGACCTGATAAAGTAGAATCCTGTTGAAAAAGTATGTTAAGTACCGTTTATATTGCTCAAACATACATAGAAAATTCTTTTTTTTTTGCTGCTTCCTGTTATCATGGCTTTTTTATTTATGGCCGACTGTCCAAGCACCGGTTTAAGATGTCCAAATTAATAATCAATATGCTGAAATAAGTTGTTATATTGTGAAGAGGAATACATAAAAGTTACTGCCTACACACACGTACACACTTGTGTTTAAATTATTTGTATTTTGCAAATGAGTAGCCTACCTTATAACCTGCACACGCAGCAATATTTACCAAGCGGTCACTCAAGACGAATTGATCGCTTGTTCTACTGTACTCAATAGCGCGCGCGCAAACCTCTTCCGGCGCCGACAGAGATGGCAGCCTCGCTTCACGTTCTCAGGAAACCATGCAGTATTTAGTTTTTTTTATGTTTTACTTCTTACATTGTTACCCCGGAAAATATTAAGTTTTATTACATACAACCGGGAGGAACTATTGGATATAAGAGCAACGTCAACTTACCAACATTACGACCAGGAATACGACTTTCCCAAAGAGGATTCTCCTTTCGTTAACCCAAACACAACAACAGACTGGATAGCACGTGGCTACTCAAAACAACGGCGGCGCCGGAGAAGAGGGAAACGCGCCGGTCTTTTGGTCAAGCTACGTCGACGGGCGCATCGTGCACCTCTCCCGAGTATTTTAATCGCCAATGTACAGTCTCTTGACAACAAAGTAGACGAAATCCGATCGAGGGTTGCCTTTCAGAGAGACATCCGAGACTGCAACGTTCTTTGCTTCACGGAAACATGGCTCACTCAGGACACGTTATCAGAGTCGGTACAGCCACCTGGTTTCTCCACGCATCGCGCCGACAGAAACAAACATCTCTCTGGTAAGAAGAAGGGCGGGGTGTGTGTCTTATGATTAACGAGACGTGGTGTGATCATAACAACATACAGGAACTCAAGTCCTTTGTTCACCTGACATAGAATTCCTTACAATCAAATGCAGACCGCATTATCTACCAAGAGAATTCTCTTCGATTATAATCACAGCCGTGTACATCCCCCCTCAAGCTGATACATCGACGGCACTGAAAGAAATTAATCGGACTCTATGTAAACTGGAAACCACATATCCTGAGGCTGCATTTATTGTGGCTGGGGATTTTAATAAGGCTAATTTAAGAACAAGGCTCCCGAAATTTTACCAGCATATCGAATGTGCCACCCGGGCTGGTAAAATCCTGGACCACTGTTATTCCAACTTCCATGATGCATACAAGGCTATTCTCCGCCCTCCTTTCGGCAAGTCTGACCATGACTCCATTTTGTTGCTCCCAGCCTACAAACAGAAACTAAAACAGGAAACGCCCGTTCTCAGGTCTGTTCAACGCTGGTCGAACAATCTGATTCCATGCTTCAAGATTGCTTCGAGCACGTGGACTGGGATATGTTCGGATAGCATCTGACAACAACATTGATGTATACGCTGATTCGGTGAGCGAGTTTATTAGCAAATGCATTGGTGATGTTGTACCCATAGCAAATATCAAAACCTTCCCCAACCAGAAACCATGGATTGATGGCAGCATTCGCGCAAAAACTGAAAGCGCCAACCACTGCTTTTAACCAGGTAAAGGCTACCGGAAACATGACTGAATACAAACAGTGCAGCTACTCCCTCCGCAAGGCAATCAAACAAGCTAAGCGTCAATATAGAGACAAAGTAGAGTCACAATTCAATGGCTCAGACACAAGAGGAATGTGGCAGGGTCTACAGTCAATCACGGACTACAAAAAGAAAACCAGCCCCGTCGCGGACCATGACGTCCTGCTCCCAGACAAACTAAACAACTTCTTTGCTCGCTTTGAGGACAATACAGTGCCACCGACACGGCCCGCTACCAAAACCTGCGGGCTCACCTTCACCGCAGCCAATGTGAGAAAAACATTTAAATGTGTTAACCCTCGCAAGGCTGCCGGCCCAGATGGCATCCCTGGCCGTGTCCTCAGAGCATGCGCAGACCAGCTGGCTGGTGTGTTTACGGACATATTCAATCAGTCCCTATCCCAGTCTGCTGTTCCCACATGCTTCAAGAGGGCCACCATTGTTCCTGTTCCCAAGAAAGCTAAGGTGACTGAGCTAAATGACTATCGCCCGTAGCACTCACTTCCGTCATCATGA
This sequence comes from Brachymystax lenok tsinlingensis, assembly GCA_030435695.1. NCBI lineage: Eukaryota > Metazoa > Chordata > Actinopteri > Salmoniformes > Salmonidae > Brachymystax > Brachymystax lenok. The sequence goes on from CM059785.1 coordinate 25,711,427, forward strand.
AGTGCTTTGAGAGATTAGTCAAGGATCATATCACCTCCATCCTGCCAGACACCCTGGACCCACTCCAATTTGCTTACCGTCCCAATAGGTCCACAGACGACGCAATCGCAATCACACTGCATACTGCCCTAACCCATCTGGACAAGAGGAATACTTATGTAAGAATGCTGTTCATCGACTACAGCTCAGCATTTAACACCATAGTTCCCTCCAAGCTCGTCATTAAGCTCGAGACCCTGGGTCTCGACTCCAGCCCTGTGCAACTGGGTCCTGGACTTCCTGACGGGCCGGTCCCAGGTGGTGAGGGTAGGAAACAACATCTCCACCCCGCTGATCCTCAACACTGGGGCCCCACAAGGGTGTGTTCTCAGCCCTCTCCTGTACTCCCTGTTTACCCATGACTGCGTGGCCAAGCACGCATCCAACTCAATCATCAAGTTTGCTGACGACACTACAGTGGTAGGCTTGATTACCAACAACGACGAGACGGCCTACAGAGAGGAGGTGAGGGCCCTCGGAGTGTGGTGTCAGGAAAATAACCTCTCACTCAATGTCAGCAAAACAAAGGAGATGATCGTGGACTTCAGGAAACAGGAGAGGGAGCACCCCCCTATCCACATCGAGGGGACAGTAGTGGAGAGGGTGGAAAGTTTTAAGTTCCTCGGCGTACACATCACGGACAAACTGAATTGGTCCACCCACACAGACAGCGTGGTGAAGAAGGCGCAACAGCGCCTCTTCAACCTCAGGAGGCTGAAGAAATTTGGCTTGTCACCAAAATCACTCACAAACTTTTACAGATGCACAATCGAGAGCATCCTGTCGGGCTGTATCACCGCCTGGTACGGCAACTGCTCCGCCCACAACCGTAAGGCTCTCCAGAGGGTAGTGAGGACTGCACAACGCATCACCGGGGTTAAACTACCTGCCCTCCAGGACACCTACACCACCCGATGTCACAGAAAGGCCAAAAAGATCATCAAGGACAACAACCACCCGAGCCACTGCCTGTTCACCCCGCTATCATCCAGAAGGCGAGGTCAGTACAGGTGCATCAAAGCTGGGACCGAGAGACTGAAAAACAGCTTCTACCTCAAGGCCATCAGACTGTTAAACAGCCATCACTAACATTGAGTGGCTGCTGCCAACATACTGACTTAAATCTCTAGCCACTTTATACATAGGAATTGGATGTAACAAATGTATCACTAGCCACTTTAAACAATTTTGTATATAATGTTTACGTATCCGACATACTCATATCAAATGTATACACTGTACTCTAAACCATCTACTGTATCTTGCCTATGCCGTTCGGTCATCGACCCAAATCTCTAGCCACTTTAATAATTATAATTGGATGAAATAATGTATCACTAGCCACTTTAAACAATGCCATTTATATAATGTTTACATATCCTACATTACTCATCTCATATATGTGTGTGTGTGTGTGTGTATATGTGTGTGTATGTGTGTATATATATATATATATATATATGTGTATATATATATATATATATATATATATATATATATATATATATATATGTATGTGTATATACTGTACTCCATACCATCTATTGCATCTTGCCTATGCCGGTCAGCCATCGCTCATCCATATATTTATATGTACATACTCGTATTCATTCCTTTACTCTTGTGTGTATAAGGTAGTTGTTGTGAATTTGTTAGATTACTTGTTAGATACTACTGCATGGTCGGAACTAGAAGCACAAGCATTTCGCTACACTCGCATTAACATCTGCTAACCATGTGTATGTGACAAATCAAATTTGATTTGATTTGAAATATATCAGTCACGCCGATATTGTGTTTGTCAATAGAACTAGCACAATAACCGCTGGGACATGTACGGTTTGCACGCATCTAACAGACAAACCCAATGAACTTGGGTATAGGCTACTACTTCTGTCTGTCAAGAGATGACAACCTGTCGTAGCCATTTATCAACTTATATTTCTTTGAGAACGTTATTTCGATAGATGGCCAGGAAACAACACGTTTTTTACTGGATAATTTAAACAAATCACCACATCTAAATGGTTTCTAGATAGCGACAGGGGTTGGCTTTTATTGCAATGATAAACCCTCAAGTCCATGACTTAATGTGAGGCCAGGGACTTTTAAGGGAGGATTGCCCGACTTTTTTTCTAGCCACAGTGGTCTGAAAATGATTGCTACATTCAAATGCCGCATTAAATACAACTGGGAACTCTGAACTGGGAAATCTCCGACTTCAGTGCGTTCACAACAACTGGGAACTCGGGAAAAACCGTGATCCGACTAGGGAAAATTCGTTTTGAACGGTCATCCAACTCGGAATTCCAAGTCGGGAACACGGGCCTCTTTCTAGAGCTCGTCTTTCCGACCTGAAGATCACTGACATCATGATTCGACATCGTTTTTTCCCGAGTTCCCTGTTGTCTTGAAAGCATATTCTGTCCCAGTTTGGACTGGTTCATATGACAAAAACAGTGGTAGTAAACCAAATATATTTATATTTTTTAAGCAATCGATTTTGTGAGATCGTGATGACTATTAACTTTATTACTAACAACATCACTGCCTGTATATAGCCTCGTTATTGTTATTTTGTGATAATTGTAAAAAAAAAAAACTTTATTTGGTCAATGTTTTCTTAACTCTTCTTGAACTGCACTGTTGGTTAAGTGCTTGTAAGTAAGCATTTCACGGTAAGGTCTACACTTGTTGTGTTAAAGTTTTATTTGATCACCAATCTGAGGTAAAGGGGATGTGTATTTCCTTTCATTTCTGTGTGGTGAAAACGTTCATCTGTGAAATGTAGTAACATGTTCTGTCTACTAGAGGGAAATGAACGTAATTTAGCATAATAAATCAAATGTTATTGGTCACATACACATGTTTAGCAGATGTCATTGGGTGTGCTTGTGTTTCTAGCTCCAACAATGCAGTAATATCTAGCAATTCACAACAATACACACAAACCTAAAAGTAAAAGATTGGAATTAAGGAGTATATAAATATTAGGATGAGCAATGTCAGAGTGGCATAGACTAAAATACAGTAGAATAGAATACAGTATATACATATGAAATAAGTAAAGCAAAAATATGTAAACATTATTAAAGTGACTAGTGTTCCATTATTAAAGTGGCCAGTGATTTCAAGTCTATGTATATAGGACAGCAGCCCAGGTGGAAGCCGCCTAGTGATGACTATTTAACAGTCTGATAACCTTGAAATAGAAGCTGTTTTTCAGTCCCTGCTTTGATTCACCTGTACTGACCTCGCCTTCTGGATGGGGTGAACAGGCAGTGGCTCGGGTGGTTGTTGTCCTTGATGATCTTTTTGGCCTTCCTGTGACATTGAGTGCTGTAGGTGTCCTGGAGGGCATGTAGTTTGCCCCCTGGTGATGCGTTGGGCAGACTGCACCACCCTCTTGAGAGCCTTGCGGTTGCGGGCGGTGCAGTTGCCGTACCAGTTGTGGATACGGCCCGACAGGATGCTCTCAATTGTGCATCTGTAAAAGCTTGAGGGTTTTTGGTGCCAAGACAAATTTCGTCCACCTCCTGTTGCACTGTTGCACCTTCTTCACCACACTGTCTGTGTGGGTGGACCATTTCAGTTTGTCAGTGATGTGTACGCTGAGGAAATGTAAGCTTTCAATGCGATATGATCCTTAACTAGCCTCTCAAAGCACTTCATGATGACAGAAGTGAGTTACCTTTGCTTTCTTGGGTACAGAAACATAATGAAATATGTCAAAGTAATTAAATATTTAAATATATGATGATAGTAAATGTAGCACACTCACACATTATTTCAACAATTCCATATATTTGTTACTACTTTAACATGGAGAGAATTTAAAAATGTTCCTTACACAATTTATCCAGACTCTCTAGACTAGAGCATCCGTAGGGTCTGTGCAACAGGCTGGTCGTTTGACGTCCCTGTTTGCAGTGGTGTAAACATACTTTAAAGTAGTACTTAAGTACAATTTTTTTTGGTATCTGTACTTTATTTTACTATTGATATATTTGATAACTTTTACTTCAGTACATTCCTTAAGAAAATATATATATATTTTTTACTCCGTACATTTTCCCTGACACCCAAAAGTACTTGGTCATCCCTACTGCCTCTGATCTGGCAGAATAACTAAACACAAATGCTTCATTTGTAAATGATGTCTAAGTGTTGGAGTGTGCCACTGGCTATCTGAACATAAAAATAAAAAAAAATATGAAAAAAGAAAAGAAAAATGTTACCATCTGGTTTGAAATGATTTTTACATTGACTTTTGATACTGAAGTATATTTTTGCAAGTACATTTACTTTTGATACTTAAGTATATTTAAAATAAATACTTTTAGACTTTTACTCAAGGAGTATTTTACTGAGTGACTTTTACTTGATTCATTTTCTATTAGGCTAACTTTCCTTTACTCAAGTATGACCATTGGGTACTTTTTCCACCAGTGCCTGTTTGGAATGTTGATTGGCGTTAACGTTAGCTAGATTGATAGCGAGTGTGATATTGAGTGCAGTTTTTTAAGTAGTAATTTAACAACATTTTGCAGTAGCTTGGTGGTAGTTTGTAGTGTTTTCAGTAGTCAATGACATTTTGCCAGGTAGTGCTGTTGTTACTGGAACTCCACACTATTCTTTTTGCCCCGTCAGTCATCTAGTGTATATCTAAATCATTGGTCTAGAGATGCTTCGTAAATCTGGGAGATTGAATTGTGTTAAAATAAAAGCGCCAGAATTGTTCCTACTACCAGACGGTCCAGAGGCAAAGTAAAAATGTATGAATACAAAATGTTCCTTTTTGTCTTAATTCAAGGTAAAGGTTAGTATTGTGGTTAATGTTAGGGTTAGGTTTCAAATCAGATTTGAAGAAGATAAATTGTAGAAATAGGCGGTATTTACAGTTTTGCCGCTTGCCCTGATAGTGACAAACCTCCAGATTGGAGAAGCATCCAGCTATAGATTATTGCGTGCTAACGCTGCTTGGTCTGCAAACCTCAAAGCGCATGCAGGTGCTTCTCAGATGGTATTTTTGCATCTCAAATGGTATGTGCACACGCAACTTGTAGATGTTTGTTGGTTGCATGTATTGCATGAGTCAGTAGGTTTGGTCCAGGGCATCAGTGTGCTACCAGTCGGCGTACTAGCTCTGGTCCAGGGTGTTATGCTAACCACTGTTGCTTGTGCAGCTAGCTAGTACACACTACTTGGCTAGCTAGTACACACTACTTGGCTAGCTAGTACACACTACTTGGCTAGCTAGTACACACTACTTGGCTAGCTAGTACACACTACTTGGCTAGCTAGTACACACTACTTGGCTAGCTAGTACACACTACTTGGCTAGCTAGTACACACTACTTGGCTAGCTAGTACACACTACTTCGCTAGCTAGTACACACTACGTAGATAGCTAGTACACACTTCTTAGCTAGCTAGTACACACTACTTAGCTAGCTAGTACACACTAGATAGCTAGTAGGCTTACAACACTAGCTAGCTAGTACACACTAGCTAGTACCAAGCTTCTAATTCTAAAAGTAATTTCACCACCCGTGCAGGTTGGTGGCAGTAACACATCGTTCTTTCTGGCATCATTAGACCTATCTGAGCTGGTATGTCTCACAGTCTGTGTCCTGAGAAAGTATCTGCTGGGGCCAGACCCTATTGCCGAATTGCCTGAAACCAATGACTGAATGGACAAAGCCATCGATCACTTGACACCATCCATTTCTATGTGAGGACTGAGACTGCAAGTGGGTTCATCACCACCTTCAACTGTACCCCAATTTTTAAAACTTTACACTCTGTTCTGTTGTACTAGCAAATGGGTGACAATACACTTTGTTCTGTTACTCTATAACGAGACCAGATCAAATTGAGAAATGCATGTGGGCCAATGAACAGGTTAAATGTAGTTAAATACAGGGGATTCTATTCATCTGGCCGGATAGGCGTAGGTTGCACCGGGTGAAACGTGGGTGCTCTAGCAAACAAACAGCAGAGACCTGAGGACACCATCCAACCTGGAACTGAGTGAATAGTGTTTGGTCTCATGCTATTTTGAAAGCCAAGAAGAAAAAGAAAAAGAAAGTACATTACAATGATGTATTTTACTTCATGGGGACTGGATGCTGAGTTAAGGCTCTCAGGCTTGCAAGGACAGACCAGATACAAATCCAATTACCACTAAGGTGTGACGTAAAAGGTGTCGAGGCCTGTGGGCCCAACAAGTGGCAGGAATCTTTGAAGCGTCCTCTGAAGCCCCCTCCTACTGTTCAACGACCATTCACTGGCATTTTCTATAAGAAATCTGCCTCCAGAAATAAAAGCTTCTCCCAAGTGGGTGTGACACCTACTACCGTTGCCTGCTGCACTGCTGCTTGGATTCCACCTGGAGATCTGTTCACCGTCTGCCCTGGCCTGTCTCCCCCTGTCTGGTACAGGTACTCCACCACACTCACCCCTCTCTCCCGAGCTTTCGCTCGCTTCCAGCACTCACGCAGTGTTGGGGCGAGAAACTCTGAATTTATAATGGCTAGCCCCAAGTCGTTATATACATTTTTCGTCCTCTCTATTTGCCTAATGACTCCTGCATACTTTGTCGACTACAAACTTTCTTTACCCAACCGTTGGACAGACTTTGTTTGTTCCCACACTTGGGACTCTGACTCTCTATTGGTTACACTGACTTTTTGCCTCCCATCCTATTCTAACCACCTCTCGCCGGCTTTGTATTCATGTTACCTAATGAAATTGCTGTACAATATGATCTTGTTGCCATCTGATGCACATTCAGATATCATAAATCAGCACTGCAGAGCTCTCCCTGTCCTATGCCGTGCCTTAATTGTATTACTGTTGATGATATCTGGAAATGTGCATGTACACCCTGGCCCATCTACTGTTGCTAGCCCCAATTCTGACTTGTGCTCTGATATCTGCTTCACTGATTTCTGCTCTCGTAAAAGCCTGGGTGTTCTGCACATGAACACTAGAAGCTTATTACCTAAAATGGGTCAATTGAAAGTGTGGGTTCACAGCTCCAATCCAGATGTTGGTCATTACTGAGACGTTTTTAAGGAAGAGTGTTTTGAACACTGATGTTAACCTTCGGCAAGACGGATCTTCCAAAGGTGGGGGAGTGGCAATCTTTACCAAGGATCACCTTCAGTGCTCGGTTGTCTCCAACAAGTCTGTCCCCAAACAATTTGATTTGCTTGTTTTAACCATTAAACTTTCAAATAGCTCTTTGTTGACTGTTGCTGGGTGCTATCGTCCTCCATCAGCACCGGCCTGTACCCTACCTGCCCTAAGCTCCCAGCTGGCCCCTTACACTAAGTCTGAATTTGTCCTGCTTGGTGACCTAAACTGGGACATGCTTAAACCACCTGACCAAGTCCAAAGCAATGGCATAGAATCAGCTTGATCCCCTCTGTCTTTCCTTTTTGATATTTTCAATGGTATTGTTAACAAACACGCCCCGTAAAGAAAATGAGAATTAAAAACAGGTTCAGCCCGTTACTCCAGAGTTACTCCAACTCAAGAATTGAATTTGGCGAGAGGCTCGGCACACGCATACTCAGGCTGACTGGCTATTGTTCAGGCAAATGAGAAATAAGTGCACTCAGGCTATCCGGAAGGCCAAAGTTAGTTACTTTAAGGAGCAGTTCTCTCTCTGTTGGTCCTCTGGAAAGTTCTGGAAAACGGTTAAAGACCTGGAGAATAAACCCTCCTTCTCACAGCTGTTGATGATGTTGATGATGTGGTTGTTACTGACAAGAAGCACATGGCTGAACTGCTTAATCACGTCAGGATTCCTATTTGACTCAGCCATGCCTCCTTGCCCGTCCAACATTTCCTCATCTCCCAGCCCTTCTAATGCGACTATCCCCGAAGCTTCTCCCTCTTTTTCTCCTGCCCTGCTATAAAGTTTCTCCCTGCAGGCAGTCACTGAGTCCGAGGTGCTAAAGGAGCTTCTTAAACCTGACCCCAAAAAACATCTGGGTCAGATGGTTTAGACCCTTTCTTCTTTAAGGTTGCTGCCCCTATCATCGCCAAGCCTATCTCCAACCTTTTTAACCCGTCTCTCCTTTCTGGGGAGGTTCCCATTGCTTGGAAGGCAACCACGGTTCGTCCTTTATTTAAAGGGGGAGATCAAGCTGACCCTAAATGTTATAGGCTTATTTCTATGTTGCCCTGTTTATTAAAAGTGTTGGAAAAACTTGTCAATAATCAACTGACTGGCTTTCTTGATGTCTATAGTATTCTCTCTGGTATGGAATCTGGTTTCTGCTCAGGTTATGGATGTGTCACTGCAACCTTAAAGATCCTCAATGTTGTCACCATTGCCCCTGATTCTAAGCAATATTGTTTTGCTATTTCTAATGACTTTGCCAAAGCTTTTGATACGGTAGACCATTCCAGAAGAATGCCTCTCTCCCCACAGGTGTGATTACTACCTCTGAGGGTTTAGAGCTTGAGGTAGTCACCTCATACAAGTACTTGGGAGTGTGGCTAGACGGTGCGCTGTCCTTCTCTCAGCACATATCAAAGCTGCAGGCTAAAGTTAAATCTAGACTTGGTTTCCACTATCGTAATCACTCCTCTTTCACACAGCTTCCAAACTAAACCTGATTCAGATGACCATCCTACCCATGCTAGATTACGGAGACATAATTTATAGATCGGCAGGTAAGGGTGCTCTCGAGCGGCTAGATGTTCTTTACCATAAGATTTGCCACCAATGCTCCATATAGGACACATCACTGCACTCTATACTCCTCTGTAAACTGGTCATCTCTGTAGACCCGTCGCAAGACCCACTGGTTGATGCTTATTTATAAAACCCTCTTAGGCCTCACTCCCCTTCTCTGAGATATCTACTGCATGCCTCACCCTCCACATACAACAGCCGTTCTGCCAGTCACATTCTGCTAAAGGTCCCCAAAGCACACACATCCCTGGATCGCTCTTTTTTTCAGTTCGCTGCAGGTAGTGACTGGAACGAGCTGCAACGAACACTCAAACTGGACAGTTTTATCTCCATCTCTCATGGACACTTTTACTGACAGATGTATTGTTGTCTCTACCTTCTTGCCCTTTGTGCTGTTGTCTGTGCCCAATAATGTTTGTACCATGTTTTGTGCTGCTACCATGTTGTGTTGCTACCATGTTGTTGTTCTATTGTGTTGCTGTCATGCTATGTTGTCGTCTTAGGTCTCTCTTTATGTCGTGTTGTCTCTCTTGTTGTGATGTGTGTTTTGTCCTATATTTATATTGTATACATTTTTTATCCCAGGCCCAGCCTTTTGGTAGGCCATCATTGTAAATAAGAATTTGTTCTTAACTGACTTGCCTAGTTAAATAAAGGTTAAATAAAAATAAGGGCAAGAGTAGGCCTAACTTATTTCAGGAGGTGGTAATATGCTAAAAAATAAATCCCATTTCATGTTGTCAGCATTTGTATAGTGTAACTCTAATCCTCTGCTCCTTCCTTTACAGCTATGTCCAAAGTTCCTCCACACAAACTCCACCAGCCACACCTGGCCCTTCAGCGCCATCGCTGAACTAGTAGGTGAGTCATCGTCATATTGTCCAATCACAAAACCAGTGTGTTCCAAACTTTTTTTTAACCCTGACATACATTGTTGGGATAAAACATTCTAAGGCACACCTAAAATGTCGCTATTCATTTATTTAGTGGTAATGCCCTCCCTGCAAACAATAATGAGTCATTAGGAAATGGTCACCTAAAATCGTCAGGATGTTGTGTCAGGGTCCCCTGGAGGTTTTGTCTATTTCTAGCTTGGTCCCGGGGATGTCCCCAAGGACGTTTTAGGATGTTCTTGAGACGTTGTGTCATGGTCCCCTGGTGGATTTGTCTAGTTCCGGGTTGGTCCTGAGTATGCCACCGAGGACGTTCTTGGGATGTTGTGTCATTGTCCCCTGAAGGTCCACCAAATGTTATTTGGACGTTGTCATGGACCCCTGGAGGTTTTTGACTAGTTCCCGGTTTGTCCCAGGGATGTCACCTGATGGTCGCAAAAATTAAATCAATGAGAGAATACTCCGATTAATTGATAACTAAAATAGCAGTGCAGATGGCACCCTTTTTCTAAATGCATAGATGTAATGAATGTGTCAATCTCTCCTCTTATCTCCATCTTTCTCTGTGTCCATGTATCTCACACTCTTGATTTCCTTCCATATCCTCACTATTCCTAACCCATCACACTATTTCTCTGTCTTTTTACCTCTACCTGGAGCAATAAAGGCTTAGGATATATTAATATATTTCATCAGCCAGTGTCTCCCATCTACTCAGTACACACACACATTGCCAACCCCCCCACCCCCACCAGTATGGCTTTGGATTCAAGCCTTGGATTCAAGCCTACAGACAGAATAATGGAGAGAGGGTGAGCTAGGCAATAAAATATAGTAGTACAAAGATGGCAGTAGGGAGGAAATGTGAAAAGGAGATGGCTGGATTAATAGAGGGATTGATTTGAAAATAGTTGGGGAGAGCGGGAGACCAGACCACATGTTTGTGTTAGCCTGATGTTACAGTAGTGTCTTGAGGATATAGCATCAGTATAAGAGGCTGGGGTTGCATCCTCCGTGACAGCTGTCCCAGACAGGCTGTTCTAAAGGAGAAAACACATTGCACCGAATGACGGTATGCCTTTCGTTCGCCGTTCATTCAGCTTGTTGTGATTTAGGGACCAACCGCCGGTAGGCGTCAACATTTTCAGCCGTTTCTACATGAAGAATCGATTTGCACTCAATATGCAAATTAGTGCTGTCACTCTGTTCAGAGGTACGTACTCTTGGCCTGCAAACGCTACCGGTGTGTCCAAGCCTTAATGGGCCACATTGCACAAGCAACAAATGTTCTATCTTTCACACTTTACATTACACCATTTTGAATGTTGAATTTCTGGGGGGTCTAAATCCCTCGTGGTGTGGTCGTTTTCCACAGCAGTAGCAACACAGCTGGTAGGTGGAGGGTTTGGCTTGGACTGCTAGGCGGGTTTGTTCCGATGTGCCGGCTTCGCCATAGTCTTGTTCTCATTGAAAAACAATAAGATGGTGGCATGGGTGGTCTAGTATAGGGTTTTATCATCTACACTATGAAAGGGACTCTGTTGTTTTGCATAGCAACATACTGTAATAACAATACTCTTTATGTAAGTAATTGTCAGTGTATTCTGTGTATGCATCTATGCTTACGTCCTCTATCTCTATATCTTTCACCAGACAATGCCTATGATCCTGATGTTAACGCCAAGCAGTTCTGGATTGATAAGACCCAGATCAAAGAGCAAGACTGCCTCATCTTCATGGACAATGGAAATGGATTGGACTACGAAAAGATGCACAAGATGCTCAGGTATGGACCGTTTTTCAACGACTACCACTACTTTAGCAGGGTGAATCAGGTTAGATATAGACAAAAGTACTGCAGAGACCTCTCTTGGGACCATCACAAGACATCCTGACAACTGGTGTATTGATGAATGTTCTGAGAATGTCCTAGAAACGCTCTGACTTGGTCCTCCGTAACGTCCAGGGAGCATACAGGGAACTAGGCAAAAGTCCCCTAGACAATGTTCCCTTAGGACCATTATTTTATGTTTTAAAGACTGGAGCACGTCCTGAAAACATCCTAAGGGATGTCCCCGGAACAAACCAGGGACAAGTCTTATGCTGTACTATAAGAATGCACATTTACAAATGATGTACACAAAAATAGCATGTTTATCTCTTTTTCTCTTTCAGCTTCGGTTACAGTGATAAGAGAGTCATAAATGGCAAGCACCCGATTGGTCTCTATGGTAACGGCTTCAAGTCCGGGTCCATGCGTCTGGGGAAAGACGCCATCGTGTTCTCCAAGTCGCAAGACGGAGACACCATGCAAGTAGGCATGCTCTCCCAGAGCTACCTGGCACGTATCGAAGCAGACGAGATTATTGTGCCCATCATCTCCTTCCAATGTGTCCCACACAGCCAGTATATCCTTTTATAGAGAGACTATACACATACACAAACACATAGTGCTCAAACTGTCATCACCTTCAAACAGGTTGGATTTAGATCCCTCTATAGATGTACATGTACAGTGTTATTTTATAGTGCCAACCTTAAATACTGTTAGGTATTTAGGTTTATCTACCTTTTGTGTTGTCCCTGTGTGTGTTGTCCTTGACTTCCGGTGCACTCTGTGTGAATGAGAAGCACAAGGCTAGTCTGCAGGACATCCTGCGTTACTCTATCTTTAATACGGAGAATGAGCTGCTCGAGGAGCTGAAAGCCATCAGCTCCACAGGCTCCTCAGGAACACGCATTATTGTCTGGAACCTGCGCAGGTCAGACACACACATGCGTTCTCTTCCCTTTCCTTCTCCCACATCTATTGAGTTTTGCAATGTGGAATTTTACTTTCAAATGTCACTTCTCCCTCTGCCTATATGAATGCCCTTGGTAGAATTTTAGGTTTCACTTCTGTTTTCCCCATAATCGAAACCTAAAATTCCACCATTAGGGGTCAGCAGAAAGGCCCTTTTTGAAGTGTGGCGCAAGTACAACTGTTGAGTAAGAGTCTATACAGTGAGTGTTTGTTATTGTCCACAGGACAATAACAGGACCGACAGAATTTGATTTCACAACATCCACCGATGACATCAAAATCCCATTGGATGTGTTGGAGACCACAAGTGAGCAATACAGACAGTCAGAGCTGCTCACAAAACCAGAGAGTTACTACTCCCTACGGGTAGGTGATGATTGAGTATACTGATTATAATGTTATTGATATACCATACAGCATTTTGCACAACAGATCATAACTTGAGTTAGCACTTCTAAGGTCGACTCAAATACAGTGCCTAGTGAAAGTCTACACACCCCTTGCACAGTCTTCACATTTTGCTGCCTTAATATTCAATCTGACTGATCTTCACAACCTACTCCAAATCTTCAAAGTGGAAGAAAATTATAGAAACTTTTCCAGATTAACCCTATATGCATAACTATGCTAGGAATTGAAAGGGAAAAGTTAGGAGATTATGGGAAAATTATTAGACCAAAGTTGAGGACACAACATTTCACCTGACACAAGACTGAATCCAAACATTACGCTTTAAACTTAAACTTAGAATGTACACTCTCGTCAAAGAGAACTACACCCCTGAACCATATGTTTGCCTGAACCTTACAAAAATCTAAAGGTCAGTTTGTGCCGATCCATCTGGCTATAGAGTTGGGTAGATTTAACAAAGTGCCTGAAGAGGAAAGAATTTTCCTGCTGTTTGATCTTGGGGAAATCGGGGAAAAAAAGTCCATTTAGTGTTTTATTGCCCTCTGTATAATGATCTGAGACATGTTGTTGATAACCCTGAAGGATTCTGGTTACGGGACGAGCAGAGGCTTGAATTTTGTTTCAGACAGGGCGTGCTTGAGATTGCTCAGTTTGTTAACAATGCCTGGAGGAGAATGAGAAATGTACTGTTTGTGTAGTGTGGCTAGATGGTAGCTGTACTTGCCATGATCATTGTATGCATATAATTTGTAAAATGTTATTTTTTTCTGTAGTGTCTTGGAAGCCCATTTGGGCTGTGCACCGGTAGGTGTATGACACTCAATTATCATATCAATACACTGTTAACATTTACTGTACTTTTCGGCGCATTTGTTGAAAACGAAATCAGAAAATACTCTGGATACATTTAGTAACATGATAAGAATATTCCTGGAAAATGTGGGGATTGAGCAAAAGAGAAAAAAAATGATGAGGGTTTTAGTGAGAGGACAAAATCAACGGATAAACTTATATTATATACAGTTGGAGTCGGAGGTTTACATACACCTTAGCCAAATACATTTAAACTCAGTTTTTCACAATTCCTGACATTTAATCCTAGTAAAAATCCCCTGTCATAGGTCAATTAGGATCACCACTTTATTTTAAGAATGGGAAATGTCAGAATAATAGTAGAGAGAAAGCTTTTATTTCAGCTTTTATTTCTTTCATCACATTCCCAGTGGGTCAGAAGCTTACATACACTCAATTAGTATTTGGTTACATTACCTTTAAATTGTTTAACTTGGGTCAAATGTTTCGGGTAGCCTTCCACAAGCTTACCCCAATAAGCTGGGTGAATTTTGGCCCATTCCTCCTGACAGAGCTGGTGTAACTGAGTCAGGTTTGTAGGCCTCCTTGCTAGCACACGCTTTTTCAGTTCTGCCCACTAAGTTTCTATAGGATTGAGGTCAGGGCTTTGTGATGGCCACTCCAATACCTTGACTTTGTTGTCTATAAGCCATTTTGCCACAACTTTTGAAGTATGCTTGGGGTCATTGTCCATTTGGAAGACCAATTTGCGACCAAGCTTTAACTTCCTGACTGATGTCTTGAGATGTTGCTTCAATATATCCACATAATTTTCCCACCGTATGATGCCATCTATTTTGTGAAGTGCATCAGTCCCTCCTGCAGCAAAGCAACCCCACAACATGATGCTGCCACCCCCGTGCTTCACGGTCGGGATGGTGATCTTCGGCTTGCAAGCCTCCCCCTTTTTTCTCCAAACATAACGATGATCATTATGGATTTGCGCTTTTCGCACCAAAGTATGTTCATCTGCGTGGTCCCATGGTGTTTATACTCGCATACTATTGTTTGTACAGATGAACGTGGTACCTTTAGGCGTTTGAAAATTGCTCCCAAGGATGAGCCAGACTTGTGGAGGTCTACCATATTTTGTGGAGGTCTACCATGTCAAGCAAAGAGGCACTGAGCCTTGAAATACATCCACAGGTACACCTCCAATTGACTCAAATCAGAATCTTCTAAAGCCATGACATAATTTTCTGGAATTTTCCAAGCTGTTTAAAAGGCACAGTCAACTTAGTGTAAGTAAACTTCTGACCCACTGGAATTGTGATACAGTGAATTATAAGTGAAATAATCTGTCTGTAAACAATTGTTTAAAAAATGACTTGTCGTGCACAAAGTAGATGTCCTAACCGACTTGCCAAAACTATAGTTTATTGACAAGAAATGTGGGGAGTGGTTGAAAATCTAGTTTTAATGACTGCAACCTAAGTGTATTTAAACTTCCGACTTCAATTGTATGCACTTATACAGTGCGTTCGGAAGATATTCAGACCTTGACCTTTTCCACGTTTTGTTAGGTTACAGCCTTATTCTAAAATAGATTTAATAAATGTTTTCCCTTATCAATCTACACACAATATCCCATAATTACAAAGTGAAAACAAGTTTAGATTTTCTTTGCAAATGTATTACAAGTTAAAAACAGTATTTAGACCCTTTGCTATGAGACTTGAAATTTAGCTCAGGTGCATCCTGTTTCCATTGATCATCCTTGTAATGTTTCTACAACCAGATTGGAGTCCACCTGTGGTAAATTCAATTGATTGGACATGATTTGGAAAGGCACACTCCTGTTTATACAGTGAGGGGAAAAAAGTATTTGATCCCCTGCTGATTTTGTACGTTTGCCCTCTGACAAAGAAATGATCAGTCTATAATTTTAATGGTAGGTTTAAACAGTGAGAGACAGAATAACAAAAACGCATGTGAAAAATGTTATAAATTGATGTGCATTTTAATGAGGGAAATAAGTATTTGACCCCTCTGCAAAACATGACTTAGGTCAGACTTTTCTTGTAGTTGGCCACCAGGTTTGCACACATCTCAAGAGGGATTTTGTCCCACTCCTCTTTGCAGATCTTCTCCAAGTCATTAAGGTTTCGAGGCTGACATTTGGCAACTCGAACCTTCAGCTCCCTCCACAGATTTTCTATGGGATTAAGGTCTGGAGACTGGCTAGGCCACTCCAGGACCTTAATGCGCTTCTTCTTGAGCCACTCCTTTGTTGCCTTGGTCGTGTGTTTTGGGTCATTGTCATGCTGGAATACCCATCCACGACCCATTTTCAATGCCCTGGCTGAGGGAAGGAGGTTCTCACCCAAGATTTGACGATACATGGCCCCGTCCATCGTCCCTTTGATGCGGTGAAGTTGTCCTGTCCCCTTAGCAGAAAAACACCCCCAAAGCATAATGTTTCCACCTCCATGTTTGACGGTAGGGATGGTGTTCTTGGGGTCATAGGCATCATTCCTCCTCCTCCAAACACGGCGAGTTGAGTTGATGCCAAAGAGCTCCATTTTGGTCTCATCTGACCACAACACTTTCACCCAGTTGTCCTCTGAATCATTCAGATGTGCATTGGCAAACTTCAGACGGGCATGTATATGTGCTTTCTTGAGCAGGGGGACCTTGCGGGCGCTGTAGGATTTCAGTCCTTCACGGCTTAGTGTGTTACCAATTGTTTTCTTGGTGACTATGGTCCCAGCTGCCTTGAGATCATTGACAAGATCCTCCCGTGTAGTTCTGGGCTGATTCCTCACCGTTCTCATGATCATTGCAACTCCACGAGGTGAGATCTTGCATGGAGCCGAGGCCGAGGGAGATTGACAGTTCTTTTGTGTTTCTTCCATTTGCGAATAATCGCACCAACTGTTGTCACCTTCTCACTAAGCTGCTTGGCGATGGTCTTATGGCCCATTCCAGCCTTGTGTAGGTCTACAATCTTGTCCCTGACATCCTTGGAGAGCTCTTTGGTCTTGGCCATGGTGGAGAGTTTGGAATCTGATTGATTGATTGCTTCTGTGGATAGGTGTCTTTTATACAGGTAACAAGCTGAGATTAGGAGCACTCCCTTTAAGAGTGTGCTCCTAATCTCAGCTCGTTACATGTATAAAAGACACCTGGGAGCCAGAAATCTTTCTGATTGAGAGGGGGTCAAATACTTATTTCCCTCATTTCCCTTTTCACATGCGTTTTTCTGGATTTTTTTTGTTGTTATTCTG
The DNA here is from genome assembly GCA_030435695.1 of Brachymystax lenok tsinlingensis. Taxonomy (NCBI): domain Eukaryota; kingdom Metazoa; phylum Chordata; class Actinopteri; order Salmoniformes; family Salmonidae; genus Brachymystax; species Brachymystax lenok. The sequence continues at coordinate 25,728,365 of CM059785.1, forward strand.
TCTCTCACTGTTCAAATAAACCTACCATTAAAATTATAGACTGATCATTTCTTTGTCAGTGGGCAAACGTACAAAATCATCAGGGGATCAAATACTTTTTCCCCTCACTGTATAAGGTCTCACAGTTGGCAGTGCATGTCAGAGCAAAAACCAAGCCATGAGGTCAAAGGAATTGTCCGTAGAGCTCTGAGACAGGATTGTGTTGGCAGCATTGAAGGTCCCCAAGTACACAGTGGCCTCCATCATTCTTAAATGAATGAAGTTTGGAACCACCAAGACTTTCTAGAGCTGGCCACCAGGCCAAACTGAGCAATCAGGGAGATCCTTCCAGAAGGACAACCATCTCTGCAGCACTCCACCAATCAGGCCTTTATGGTAGAGTGGCCAGACGGAAACCACTCCTCAGTAAAATGCACATGACCGCCTGCTTGGAGTTTGCCAAAAGGCACCCAAAGGACTCTCAGACCATGAGAAACAAGATTCTCTGGTCTGATGAAACCCAGATTGAATTATTTGGCCTGGATGTCAAGCATGACGTCTGGAGGAAACCTGGCACCATCCCTACGGTGAAGCGTGGTGGTGGCAGCATCATGCTGAGGGGACGTTTTATGGTGGCAGGGACTTGGAAACTAGTCAGGATCAAAGGAAAGATGAACGGAGCAAAGTACAGACAGATCCTTGATGAACACCTGCTCCAGAGCCTTCTTGACCTTAGACTGGGGCAAAGGTTCTCCTTCCAACAGGACAACAACCCTAAGCACACAGCCAAAACAACACATGAGTGGCTTCGGGACAAGACTCTAAATGTCCTTGAGTGGCCCAGCCAGAGTCTGGACTTGAACCCAATCTAACATCTCTGGAGAGACCTGAAAATAGCTTTGCAGCGACGCTGCCCATCCAACCTGACAGAGCTTGAGAGGATCTGCAGAGAAGAATGGGAGAAACTCCCCAAATACAGGTGTGCCAAGCTTGTAGCGTCATACCCAAGAATACTCAAGGCTGTAATCGCTGCCAAAGGTGATTTAACAAAGTACTTAGTAAAGGGTCTGAATACCTATGTAAATGTGATATTGGCTGCTTGCAATGGCTGCTGAAGGTGCTTCCACCAAGTATTAACTCTATGGTGTAAGACATACGCAATCAATTATTAATTTGGAAAATGTTCTATACATTTTCTTTAACTTTGAAAATGTAGTGTAGGTTGTGTAGATCGGTAGCAAAATATATCTAATTTAATTCTGTCATGAGAATGTTGTACTCAATTGTTGACATTAACTATGAATCAGGCTTTGAATAAATCCTAGAGGTTGTAAAGCTCTAGTTAATGACAAATTAGACAAAGACCCATATCTGCAATTTTGGTCAGGTTATTTATTCATGAGAATTCTGCCTTTCAAAAGTGAAAACAGTATTTTATATTGTACAAGTTTAATACAAAATATACAAATGCCCCACCCTCTAGGAAATAGTGTTTTCCCACAGTACCCATTCATTCCTTATCACAATCTTTGCAACATAAGTCAACATTGGACAGCTCCTAACCGTCCCTCCCGTCCCAAGGACCAGAAGCCTTCCCACATATGTCTGATTAGAACTAAGAATGCTTTGTTCTCACAGACACCTTCTCGCAAGTCGTACCATCCTGTTCCACTCTCCACACAATATTCATGTCTAGACACACACACACATCAATTGAATTACCCTATCTCTATTGCATACATTTTCAGTACCAACATTTAGTCATAAAACATATAATCCATAACAAATTCTAAGGCAGCAAAATGTGAAGACTATGCAAGATGTGTGAACCTCATCCTTGTTATATCATTTTGTTTGTGTGAAATATTTCATATTTTGATTGTTTATCAGTGTTTTTTTGTGCTCAGGCATACTGCAGTATTCTGTACCTGAAGCCCCGGATGCAGATCATAATTCGAGGGCAGAAAGTGAAGACTGAGCTCATCTCCAAGAGCCTGGCCTACATCGCTAAGGACCATTACAAGCCCAACTTTGTGGTATCCTTCCTCACTCCGGAGCCTCTCTGGATGGCTTCAGTCTGTGTGCGTGCGCATTTTGTCTCATCCTCGAGACACTATTGTTTGCATTTGGAGGGAAATTAGAATTAGGCAAATATGGGTAGTATGCTCGATACAGTGGGGCAAAAAAGTATTTAGTCAGCCACCAATTGTGCAAGTTCTCTCACTTAAAAAGATGAGAGAGGCCTGTAATTTTCATCATAGGTACACTTCAACTATGACAGACAAAATGAGGAAAGAAATCCAGAATATCACATTGTAGGATTTTTTATGAATTTATTTGCAAATTATGGTGGAAAATAAGTATTTGGTCACATACAAACAAGCAAGATTTCTGGCTCTCACAGACCTGTAACTTCTTCTTTAAGAGGCTCCTCTGTCCTCCACTCGTTACCTGTATTAATGGCACCTGTTTGAACTTGTTATCAGTATAAAAGACACCTGTCCACAACCTCAAACAGTCACACTCCAAACTCCACTATGGCCAAGACCAAAGAGCTGTCAAAGGACACCAGAAACAAAATTGTAGACCTGCACCAGGTTGGGAAGACTGAATCTGCAATAGGTAAGTAGCTTGGTTTGAAGAAATCAACTGTGGGAGCAATTATTAGGAAATGGAAGACATACAAGACCACTGATAATCTTCCTCGATCTGGGGCTCCACGCAAGATCTCACCCGTGGGGTCAAAATGATCACAAGAACGGTGAGCAAAAATCCCAGAACCACACGGGGGACCTAGTGAATGACCTGCAGAGAGCTGGGACCAAAGTAACAAAGCCTACCATCAGTAACACACTACGCCAGGGACTCAAATCCTGCAGTGCCAGATGTGTCCCCCTGCTTAAGCCAGTACATGTTCAGGCCCGTCTGAAGTTTGCTAGAGAGCATTTGGATGATCCAGATGAGGATTGGGAGAATGTCATATGGTCAGATGAAACAAAAATAGAACTTTTGGTAAAAACTCAACTCGTCGTGTTTGGAGGACAAAGAATGCTGAGTTGCATCCAAAGAACACCATACCTACTGTGAAGCATGGGGTGGAAACATCATGCTTTGGGGCTGTTTTCTGCAAAGGGACCAGGACTGACTGATCCGTGTAAAGGAAAGAATGAATGGGGCCATGTATCGTGAGATTTTGAGTGAAAACCTCCTTCCATCAGCAAGGGCATTGAAGATGAAACGTGGCTGGGTCTTTCAGCATGACAATGATCCCAAACACACCGCCTGGCAACGAAGGAGTGGCTTCAGAAGAAGCATTTCAAGGTCCTGGAGTGGCCTAGCCAGTCTCCAGATCTCAACCCCATAGAAAATCTTTGGAGGGAGTTGAAAGTCCGTGTTGCCCAGCGACAGCCCCAAAACATCACTGCTCTAGAGGAGATCTGCATGGAGGAATGGGCCAAAATACCAGCAACAGTGTGTGAAAACCTTGTGAAGACTTACAGAAAACGTTTGACCTCTGTCATTGCCAACAAAGGGTATATAACAAAGTATTGAGATAAACTTTTTGTTATTGACCAAATACTTATTTTCCACCATAATTCGCAAATAAATAAATTTAAAATCCTACAATGTGATTTTCTGGATTTTTTTTTTCTCATTTTGTCTGTCATAGTTGAAGTGTACCTATGATGAAAATTACAGGCCTCTCTCATCTTTTTAAGTTGGAGAACTTGCACAATTGGTCGCTGACTAAATACTTGTTTGCCCCACTGTATATACAAGACATACCATCAGTCACTGCCATAGACGCAATACTTTATAAGCTTGCAATAATCAATTACATATCTTTAGCTAATTATTAGTTCAATGCATTCCATAGTTGGATGTTCATGTTCAACACAGTGGTACAATATGGTATTTCTCATAAAGGGGAAAAGGATATATATGTGCCACTGCCCTCCTTCCTGTTGGAGTTGTCCTTAAGTCCTGTACCAGAACAAACGCATCCCTGTCACCTTTGGGTACAACACCAAGAGCAATGACCAATACGGCATCATGATGTACCACAAGAACCGCCTTATCAAAGCCTATGAGCGAGTGGGCGTTCAACTCAAGGTAGAATAGTGTATGTGCTTGTGCATGTGCATAAGAAAAATGACTGCCAAATGACTGCCATTGTGGTACTCCAATGCTTCCATTGTGGGAAAGTATTCAGATCCCCTTGACTTTTCCCCCCAAAGAATATGTTACAGCCTTATTCTAAAATGGATTAAATTGTTTTTCCCCCTAAAATCTACACACACTACCCCATAATGACAAAGCAAACACAGGTTTTTATTTTTGCAAAAGAAATTCTGAAATATCACATTTACATATGTATTCAGACCCTTTACTCCGTACTTTGTTGAAGCACCTTTGGCAGCGGTTACATTCTTGAGTCTTCTTGGGTACAGCCTTATTTTAAAATGGATTAAATCGATTTTTCCCTCATCAATCGACACACAATACACCATAATGACAAAGCAAAAACAGCTTGACATTTTTACAAATTTATAAAAATTAAAAAGCTGAAATATCACATTTAACATAGGAATTCAGACCCTTTACTAAGTACTTTGTTAAATGACCTTTGGCAGCGATTACAGCCTTGAGTATTCTTGGGTATGACGCTACAAGCTTGGCACACCTGTATTTGGGGAGTTTCTCCCATTCTTCTCTGCAGATCCTCTCAAGCTCTGTTAGGTTGGATGGGGAGCGTCGCTGAACAGCTATTTTCAGGTCTCCAGAGATGTTCAATCGGTTTCAAGTCCGAGCTTTGGCTGGGCCACTCAAGGACATTCAGAGACTTGTCCCGAAGCCACTCCTGCGTTGTCTTGGCTTTGTGCTTAGAGTTGTTGTCCTGTTAGAAGGTGAACCTTCACCCCAGTCTGAGGTCCTGAGCGCTCCGCAGCAAGTTTTCATCAAGGATCTCTGTACTTTCCTCCATTCATCTTTCCCTCGATCCTCAACGGACAATTCCTTCACCCTCATGGCTTGGTTTTGTGCCTTACCAAATCATGTCCAATCAATTGAATTTACCACAAGTGGACTCCAATCAAGTTGTAGAAATATCTCAAGGGTGATCAATGGAAACATGATGCACCTGAGCTCAATTTCGAGTCTCATAGTGAAGGGTCTGAATACTTATGTAAATAAGGTATTTCTCTTTTTTTTTTTTTTTCTCGCTTTTTCGTTATGGGGTATTGTGTGTAGATTGTTAAGGGAAACAATTGAATCCATTTTAGAATAAGGCTGTAAGGTAACAAAATGTGGAAAAGGGGAAGCGGTTTGAATACTTTCCGAATGCACTGTATATCCTCTGTCACTGACCCCATAACCACCTCTACCCCCCCTCAGGCCAACATCCAAGGTCTCGGGGTCATTGGGGTCATCGAGTGTAACTTTCTGGAGCCCACCCACAACAAGCAGGATTTTGACAATACTGACAAATACAGGTAATGAGGAGAGTGCTCCATTCAAGAACATGTCCTAAGGAACTATTTTCCACTCAATAAAACAATACCATTTTGCGTCAATCTGCCCACACTCACTTTAAATATAGTGTACTTTCAATAATCTTGTTTAATAAATCAGCACTAGATGAACTGTCTGTTTATTTCTTATTTTCTGTGTGCAGGAAAACCATCAACAACTTGGGGGTAAAGCTGGAGGACTACTGGAAGGAGATACGCTTTAAGAGAAACAAAGAAGATCCTTGCAACAAAATACCAGTGGAAAAAACCATGTAAGTAAAACACTCTTCTGTTTTCCTTTCTCCTCTCTCCATCCCTCCTTTAACTGGTTATTCTGTGTATCTCTACATCCATAGGAAACGTCCGGACCAGAACTGGGTGCAGTGTGACACCTGCCTGCGCTGGAGGAAGCTGCCAGATGGGATTGATTGCAAACGGCTCCCAAAGGAGTGGTTCTGCCACATGAACCCTGACCCCCAGTTCAGGTGAGTCCCACCTAGATCAAATAATAATACTTATAACAGGTGTTATAAAATACACTGAGTATGACAAACATTAGGAACACCACGAGCTTGTAAGTAAGTATTTCACGGTAAGGTCTACACCTGTTGTATTCGGCACACGGGAAACTGTCGTGACTTTACTTTCATTAATCTGAAGACTGTTATTTATCTAATCAAGTAACTATGTTTAATTGTTACCCTATTTTTTTTATTAATCATGTAACAATGAAATCATTAGGATCCGGGGCACCACGAGAGCGGTTCTTTAAAGAGTTACCATCTCCTGAATTGCCTATCACTTCCATAAACAATCAACTTATTAATCATAACCTCATATCATTATTCTAACCTCCTTGCTTCTGCAAAACCCCAAGCCTTACTTATGATTCAGTACTGCACAAATTGGTTTAATCATTTACTAGCTAACTAAATGTTAACAGGATAAACATACACACTTAATACATTAAAAACAGGTCCCTAGTGGACTGACAACTATATGGCTGCTGAGAGAGAGAGATTTTTTCACATGAAAATCCTTGGTTTCTCTCAGTGGACAGGGCCTTTTCACAGCACACTTGTAAGCCTCTGATTGTCCTAACAGGGTTTCTCTGTTGTTCTCCTCTGCAGTCATCCGGTTTCCGGTGACTTGTCGTGTAGTCCTGAACAGAACTGCAAGTTTATTCTCCTTCCATTCGCTCTCGAAGATGCTTCTTTGAAGATAGGCTAGCCAGCTTTTTGATGGTTCCTAGTGGGGTGATGAGAGTAGCGTACTACGGTGGTTTGAGCAGAGTAGTAGAATGGTTCCACTTCAATTTGCTTTTCTAGATACTTTACTTAGGACGGCTAATCAGCCGAACCAGTGATTGTCCGGGAGGTGACTTTATCGTCTCTACCTCGTGTTGAGATTCAGAGTTCAAACCACTTTAAACGTAAAGCTGCAGCTCTACGTCTCTCTGGTCTAATATGTTAATTCTTAACCCATAATTTTATACAGTTTGTTCAAAATGGGCGGTTCCATCAGCTTGACACGCTCTCTGACCTCACTCAAGGGGGCGGTGACTACTTACTGTGCACAGTTATAGAAACAATTTCCTCCTATAGTTTTTAAAATCACATCCCTCTCTTAACAAAAACACGCAGAGGATGGAAACTTGGTACATGTAGTGTGTATACTTTTCAAGTTACAGTATTTCCTTTATAATTTTTTTTATGACATCACAAAAAGTACTACCCAAAGCGACATTAGTGTTATGTCCCCTCAGACCATTCCCCACGTTCTATGTTAGAAATATTGTTCCAGTAGTTACTTTTGAATGAGTTAGAGAAAAATCTTCTTAAAACATAGCGCATTCCTTGGGTGAATTTGGAGAGGGATGGTCTGAGTGTTCTGTCCTTGATTTACAACAGGGTGTGAGGTGTTAACCCACACCAGTTCCCTCCTCCCGCCTCTGCGGGTGAGAGGGGGTCTGGTTGAAGTTATTTATTGCAAAGCTGATCTGACCTATTTGGATCCTCACAGGACAGTCATGACAAAACTGTTGAGCGTAAAAAACCCAGCAGTGTTACAGTTCTTGACACAAACAGGCGAGCCTGGCAACTACTACCATACCCTGTTCAATGGCACCTAAATCGTATGTCTTGACCATTCACCCACTGAATGGTACACATACACAATCCATGTCTCAAGGCTTAAAAATCCTTCTTTAACCTAACCTGTCTTCTCCCCTTCATCTACACTGATTTGAAGTTGATTTAACAAGTGACATCAGTAAGGGGTCATAGCTTTCACCTTGTCAGTCTATGTCAAGGAAAGAGAAAGTGTTCTTAATGTTTTGTATACTCAGTGTATATTGTCTGTGCATGCCTACTTGCCAACCGGTGTGAATGCATTTGTGTGTGTTGACGTTGCCACTACAGTATATAGGCATTCAGTATCCCCTATTCCAGGAGCTGCACGGTAGAGGAAGAGCCTGAAGACTCCGATGATGACCAACGTTCATACCCGAAGACCTACAAGCAACAGTGAGAACCCAACCATATACTGTTGATGGTTGATGCTGCTGAATGATGCTGCATCTAAATATATTTGTAATGCATAACTGATCATGTAGGCTATATGCAGATAATGGACCTTGAGGCTGAAACATGCATCGTTATTTTGTCTATGCGTGGAGTGAAAAAACAACGTTAGGCCTTGCGAAAAATTAAGATTGACAATAAAGTGCTTTGATGATTTGTTGATGGAAACATTAACATTTAATATAGGCTATTCTATAGAATGTATAGGATGTCAGCAGGTGAAATTAATGAAATTACTACTTTTCATGTTCAATCAAATCTAGATTGTGCAAGTGTTTTTTTAATATGTCAGTCAATATGTGTTCTGTTTCACAGTGAAAGGATGAAGCAGGTTAAAAAACGACAACAGGTTAGCTGTCTGTGTGTGTCTGTCTATCAGTGTATACACTATATATACAAAAGTATGTGGAAACCCCGTCAAGTTATTGGATTCAGCTAGTTCAGCCACATCCATTGCTGACAAGTGTATAAAATCGAGCACACAGCCATGCAATCTCCATAGACAAAAATTGGTAGTAGAATGGCTCGTACGGAAGAGCTCAGTGACTTTCAATGTGGCACTGTCATAGGATGCCACCTTTACAAAAAAGTAAGTTCTGTTTTTCATGGTTCGGGCTAGGCCCCTTAGTTCGAGTGAAGGAAAATCTTAACGCTACAGCATACAATGACATTCTAGTCGATTCTGTGCTTCCAACTTTGTGGCAACAGTCTGGGGAAGGCTCTTTCCTGTTTAAGCATGACAATGCCCCCGTGCACAAAGCGACGTCCATAGTCCATTTTCCTTTACTCGAACTAAGGGGCCTAGCCCGAACTATGAAAAACAGCCCCAGACCATTACCCCATCGAACACCTTTGGGATGAATTGGAACACCGACTTCGAACCAGGCCTAATTGCCCAACATCAATAATGCTCTTGTGGCTAGAATGGAAGCAAGTCCCAGCAGGAATGTTCCAGCATTTAGTGGAAAGCCTTCCCAGAAGAGCAGAAGCTGTTATAGCAGCAAAGGGGGGACCAACTCCATATTAATGCCCATGACTTTGGAATGAGATGTTCGACGAGCAGGTGTCCACATACTTTTAGTCATATAGTGTATGTCACGCCCTGGTTCATGATTATGTTATGCCCACAAATGTTTTGTTCTCCCTAATATGTTGTGTACCCTACCCAAAGTACTGTGTGTGTGTGTGTGTGTGTGTGTGTGTGTGTGTGTGTGTGTGTGTGTGTGTGTGTGTGTGTGTCAGAATGAAGATGAGCAGAAAAAGGCAGAGCAGATGCCAATTAGTAAGGCGCTGGCTCAGAAGAACAAGACTCTGAAGCACCAGAGGATCTCTTGCCTCACCAATGCATGTAAGTCTACTGTATGAGCTGTGTGTGCATGTGTTATGTTGATGGGGATGTTTTTAATAATGTCAGTATTGATATACAGTTTACATACATCTTAACCAAACACATTTATACTCAGTTTTTCACAATTTCTGACATTTAATCGTAGTAAAAATTCCCTGTCTTAGGTCAGTTAGGATCACAACTTTATTTTAAGAGTGTGAAATGTCAGAATAATAGTAGAGAGAACATTCCCAATGGGTCAGAAGTTTACATACACTCAATTAGTATTTGGTAGCATTGCCTTTAAATTGTTTAACTTGGGTCAAACATTTCAGGTAGCTTTCCACAAGCTTCCCACAATAAGTTGGGTGAATTTTGGCCCATTCTTTCTGACAGAGCTGGTGTAACTGAGTCATGTTTGTAGGCCTCCTTGCTCGCACACACTTTCTTTTTCAGTTCTGCCCACAAATTCTCTATAGGTTTGAGGTCAGGGCTTTGTGATGGTCACACCAATACCTTCACTTTGTTGTCCTTAAGCCATTTTGCCACAACTTTGGAAGTATGCTTGGGGTCATTGTCCATTTGGAAGACCCATTTGCGACCAAGCTTTAACTTCCTGACTGATGTCTTGAGATAATTTTCCCGCCTCATGATGCCATCTATTTTGTGAAGTGCACCAGTCCCTGATGCTGCCACCCCCGTGCTTCACGGTTGGGATGGTGTTCTTCGGCTTGCAATCCTCCCCCTTTTTCCTCCAAACATAACAATGGTCATTATGGCCGAACAGTTCTATTTTTGGTTCATCAGACCAGAGGACATTTCTCCAAAAAGTATGATCTTTGTCCCCATGTGCAGTTGCAAACCGTAGTCTGGCTTTTTTATTGCGGTTTTGGAGCGGTGGCTTCTTCCTTGCTGACCGGCCTTTCAGGTTATGTCGATATAGGACTTGTTTTACTGTGGCTATAGATACTTTTGTACCTGTTTCCTCCAGCATCTTCACAAGGTCCTTTGCTGTTGTTCTGGGATTGATTTGCACTTTTCGCACCAAAGTACATTCATCTCTAGGAGACAGAATGCATCTCCTTCCTGAGCGGTATGATGGCTGCATGGTCCCATGGTGTTTATACTTGCGTACTATTGTTTGTACAGATGAACGTGATACCTTCAGGTGTTTGGAAATTGCTCCCAAGGATGAACCAGACTTGTAGAGGTCTAAAAAAACATTTCTGAATTCTTGGCTGATTTCTTTTGATTTTCCCATGATGTCAAGCAAAGAGGCATTGAGTTTGAAGGTAGACCTTGAAATACATCCACAGGTACACCTCCATTTGACTCAAATTATGTCAATTAGCCTATCAGAAGCTTCTAAAGCCATGACATCGTTTTCTTGAATTTTCCAAACTGTTTAAAGGCACAGTCAACTTAGTGTATGTAAACTTCTGACCCACTGGAATTGTGATATAGTGAATTATAAGTGAAATAATCTGTCTGTAAACAATTGTTGGAAAAATTACTTGTGTCATGCACAAAGTAGATGTCCTAACCGACTTGCCAAAACTATAGATTGTTAACAAAACATTTGTGGAGTGGTTGAAAACCGAGTTTTAATGACTCCAACCTAAGTGTATGTAAACTTCTGACTTCAACTGTATATGTGTGTGTCTCTTCATAGGGACCAGCCCTTCCTCCAAAAACATTTCCCTAATCTCTACCGTGTGCTCTCTGTCAACCCCTCCAGCCCCGTCAACCCCTCCAGCCCCGTCATCCCCTCCAGCCCCGTCAACCCCTCCGGCCCGGTCAACCCCTCCGGCCCGGTCAACCCCTCCGGCCCCGTCAACCCCTCCGGCCCCGTCAACCTCTACGCCCGCATCAACCCCTTCAAACCCAAGGTAGGCCCACTGTCTGAGTGGTAGTGTCTCTCCTCCCTTGAATGCTCTCTCTCTCTTTCTCGTAGTGTTTGTAGTTCATATCATTGCCACAGGGGACAGAGAATTTCTATCAATAATCATCATTATTAGTTCAATAGTGCATCATGTAATAAGCCCCCATACCCTCTCTGTAGAATGAAGAGAACCCTGGCCATGACCCCTGAAAGTGAGACAAAAAGACCCAGGTTGAATGGTTTCCACAACAACACCCCCATGGAGACTGTATCACCGGCTGCAGAAACAACCATGTCATCCACGTCAGTCGGCATCCCTATTGACGATGACGACGATAACATCATGGATGACGATGACATTATGATCATGGAGACAAACAGCACCCCTATTCAAAAGAAGGCAACCTTTGACCTTGCCTTGGTAAAATCAGAGAGCAGGGCCATGGAAACACCTTCTGGCAACGTTAAGACTAGCTGCACAGGAACAAGCTCTGTGGAGACGGGAACTGCGGCGAGCAGCTACTCCCCTCCACCACCTTCCCCAGAGCAGATAAGCATCACCACCCAGACAGAGATACGGAGAACAGTGAAGGACGAAGATGAGGAGCACAAGGAGAAGAGGGAGAAGGAGGAAAAGGGGAGGGACAGAACCGAACCAGGCCCTTCCACACCAAACCCACCCTCTGCTGGCCCATCCACACCAGGCCCATCCTCTTCTGGCCCATCCGCCCCAGACCCATCAGACCGTCCTATGATTGACTTCCGTAACCTGTCAGAGGCCCAGGAGCAGCAGGACCAGCTGCTGGAGCTCATGCAGGCTGCAGCCCATGAGAGGGACCAGTTCAAGGAGCAAGTCAACAAGTTGACCTCCCAGCTCCATAACCTGGAGTGCAGCATGCAGGAGCTCTCCCAGGCCACTTTGAAGAGAGAGCACTGCCACCAGGCCTGTCAGACTGGAGAAGGAGGGGAAGAAGGAGAGCAGTCGGAGAGGATTAAGGTCAGTGACCAGCTGGCCATGTTGTAGCCTCATATATATTTGTATGCTTTTGATTTTTTATAAATAAGATTTGCCCAGCAGCTGTCGGTACAGTTAGTATTTGGGAAATTGACAATGCAGTGTTCGAAATAACATTGCCAGGGTGTCTATCTGATATATTCTTCCTCTCCCCATAATCTGTAGTCATCCATCCCCTTGTGACCCTGCCTGCTCCCCAATTTACAGGTTGAGATTATAGAGGAGGAGAGGGGCAACCTCTGGTCCCTTTGTGAGACGCTGCAGCAGGACGTGGTGGAGCTGAGGAGGGAGAAACAAGAGTGGGAGAGAGAGAAACAGGAGAGAGAGAAACAGGAGAGCGAGGCAGCTCAGGCATCAGCTGCCCAGGCAGAGAGGGAAGACGGAGAGGCCACTAGTGCTGCTAATGGCTCGACCTCGGAGACGCCCCAGACGTGAGGATAAGATTGTTTCCTTCAGTTTTCATTTCTGACAGTGCACATGTTGACCAATCTGTTTTTCTGTCTCTTTCTCTCTCTGTCTCTCTCTTTCTCTCTCAGACTGCGGGAGCTTCGGAGGAGCGTTGGTCGTCTCCTGGTCACGTTTGTCCCAGCGCTGGACCTCGAACAAGTAAACTATGACTGTTCAGTCATTGACGAGATCCTCGACCAGGTTCTTATTGACGTGGAGTCCATGGAGCCTGTGTAGGGGCCTGTGGGCGGGATATGGATGGAGGGGTTGTCATCCATCTTACTCTGTAAGGTGAGGCAAACCTGGGGATAGTCACAGATAATTCCTGCCCATCCTTTTACCTTTGTACACTTTTTAAAAGGTTTTTACAAAAAAAAAAAGAAATAAACACATAATACCCCATGACAAAATAACAACAGGTTTGTAGAAAGTTTTGCAAATGTATTAAAAATGAAAAACAGATACCTCATTTACATAAGTATTCAGACCCTTTACTATGGACTCGAAATTGAGCTCAGGTGCATCCTGTTTCTGTTGATCATCCTTGAGATTGATCCTTGATTGGAGTCCACCTGTAAGGACATGATTTGGAAAGGCACACACCTTTGAAGGTCCCCAAGAACACAGTGGCCTCCATCATTCTTAAATGGAAGAAGTTTGGAACCACCAAAACTCTTCCTAGAGCTGCCTGCCCGTTCAAACTGAGCAATCGGGGGAGAAGGGCCTTGGTCAGTGACGTGACCAAGAACCCGATGGTCACTCTGGCAGAGCTCCAGAGTTCCTCTGTGGAGATGGGAAAACCTTCCAGAAGGACAACCATCTCTGCAGCACTCCACCAACCAGACCTTTATGGTAGAGTGACTGGACGAAAGCCACTCCCAAGTAAAATGCACATGACAGCCCGCTTGGAGTTTGCATAAAGGCACCTAAAGGACCCTCAGACCATGAGAAACAAGATTCTCTGGTCTGATGAAACCAAGATTGAACTCTTGGGCCTGAATGCCAAACGTCATGTCTGCAAGAAACCTAGCACCATCCCTACGGTGAAGCATGGTGGTGGCAGCAACATGTTGTGGGGATGTTTTTCAGCGGCATGGACTGGGAGATTAGTCAGGATCGAGGCAAAGATGAGCGGAGCAAAGTACTGAGAGATCCTTGATGAAAACCTGCTCCAGAGCGCTCAGAACCTCAGACTGGGGCGAATGTTCACCTTCCAGCAGGACAATGACCCTAGGCACATAGCCAAGACAACGCAGGAGTGGCTTTGGGACAAGTCTCTGAATGTCCTTGAGTGGCCCAGCCAGAGCCCGGACTTGAACACAATCGAACATCTCTAGAGACACCTGAAAATAGCTGTGCAGCAATGCTTCACATTCAACCTGACAGAGCTTGAGGCTGTAATTGGTGTCAACAAAATGCTGAGTAAGGGGTCTGAATACTTATGTCAATGTGGTATTTCATTAATTTTTTTCATATAAATGTGCACACATTTATAAAAACCTGTTTTTTCTTTGTCATTATGGGGTATTGTGTGTAGACTGATGCGGGGGGGAAAACAATTTAACAAATTATAGGATAAGGCTGTAACGTAACAAAATGTGGAAAAAGTCAAGGGGCACTCTCCATATCAGGAACGTGTTCCTAATGTTTTGTATGCTTTTTTAAAATGTTTATTTTGTTCCATGACCATGGTGGTGTTGTGTAAATTCTTGCTCAGGGACACTGGAGGTCAATCTGGTAGATGGTTGAGGGAATGCCTAGAGTGTGCAGAACTGTCATCAAGGCAAAAGGTGGCTATTAGAATAATCTCAAATATAAAATATATTTTGATTTCTTTAACACTTTTTTGTTTACTACATGATTCCATATGTGTTATTTCATAGTTTTGATGTCTTCACTATTATTCTACAATATAGAAAATAGTACAAATAAAGAAAAACCCTTGAATGAGTAGGTGTTCTAAAACTTTTGACCGGTAGTGTACATCAAACTCCACTGATGAGACATGTTATCGTCCTATAATCAAATGAGTCATGTTACCCTCAGAGATGTTATCCTTGTTACTAATCGAGACATCAACTGAGACACGGTGTCTCTTAAGAGATTTCTGACACATGTTATCCTCTACTGTAGATAACATTATAGATCAGCTCACACAGAACTGAAAACTCAGCTCACATTCACTCCATATTCACACTTACTAGTCCCCTGACAGCTTTCATTCACTTGTCACGAACCAGCTCAAAGTTTGTAACAAAAAGGAGACAACGTGGAGATAAGGAATAACAAAGCATATTTATTAACTAAAGTAAACCAAATACAATTAACAATGGTGTATGTAGTCAATGATCAGTAGTGTAAGTGAGTGTTTGCATGCATAAATGTGATAATGAGAGGTGTTGAAAAGTGCCCAAACAAACAAACTCTATAAGTGTGTCTGCATGGAGAGAGTCTCCTCAAAGAATGGGGAAGAAGTGCCCTTTATCCAGGTACACACCCGAACCCAGGTGTGTCCCATGTCGCTGACGACCCTCCCGACTCCGCCCACCGACATCCTATTAAGGAAAACAAGAGCAAAGAGAAAGAATTTGGCAGACAGAGTGGGAGGGTCGTCACATACTTAATAGCTCAATTTCAATCCTCTTATTGTCCAAATTACAATCAGCCTATTATCCATATTTCAATATTAATACTAATAATTTCAATCCATTTATTATCCACATTTCTATCAGCTTAATATCACATTTCAATCTTATTATCCAAGTTTCAATGAGTTTAATATGTAATTTTTCACAATCACACAACTTTCATATCCACATTCACTTAGTACTATTACCCATGTGCATCTTCAACGATTCTCTTGTCGTTTCTTGCTATGCACGATATGTTCTCTTGCCACTACTTGCTGTACATAAAAATAACACCCTGTATTCAAAAATACCTTGTGTTATTTTGTAGTGGCTGCAGACCACAAAGACATTTCTTCTAAATGCCTACAGTCAGCTGTCAGTGAGGCTTTCCATGGTACTGTTACGCTCTAGTTCTCATAAGACTAGTGAATAGCCTTCTCTCTATAAGACTATGGGTACCTTTTTATGTGTTACTCGCCTTGATTTTATTTTTCATCATTTATTTTTATACTGATTTATTTAAATTGACTTACTGAAATCAGTTGCCGTCCCTCAATTGTTCGTGGATGATGTGTCTCCTCCTGGGCAGCTCACAGTAAGGGTCTGGTATGGGCGGGTCTTCCTCATGATTGGTTCAGGCAGGAATTTCCCTCACACTTCATAAAATGCGTCACCGGTTTTCCTCGCAGACCCCCACTGGAAAGCTCTGCAGGCAGAATCAATAATAATGTTCTGTCACAAGCTCTGCTGGGGCAGTCCAAGCAGTTGTCTCATATACGGCTATACACAGACAAGTTATATTTGCATGATTTAGCATAATTCATTAATCATTTTCGCTTTGTTTGCAATACTGGTTCATAACATGTGACAGACCAATACCTCACGAGGCTTCTTCTCTCTATGTTGAAACCTTGAAACTGAGATATCTTTCGTTCTCAAAACAAAGTCTGGGCGTACTGCCAAATTGCAGATACTGATAAGTGAGGATTCCTTCAGTCACTTGCATGAACACAGAAATTGGTTATTAGAACAGCACATGTATAAACATTTCCATCACAGTGGTACTTAATGATGCAACACTGTAAGCTATTTTGCAGTAGCCTGCAGTCAAATGATAATATTTAGATATAATATTTTTCATAATTAATAAACATTATTTCAAAAACCCCGCCGGAAATCCGGTGTTTCTATGTCAAACGGTTTTGTTATTTTTCAGTCTTCTGTGATGTATTTAAAGTGTAATATTGGGATGAAAACTCAAAATAAAATACATTTCAACTCTGGCACTGTACAGGTGTTCTCATTTAATAAGCCCATAACCATGTGTGTGAGGTGTATACTTTTGTCTCATAGATTTGTTTAGGACTACTAAGAAACACTGTGACCCTGATTTAGCCCACTGCAGGAAAAGGTTTAAACTGTGGGGCTACTGAGTTCAACACCTTGTTCTCACACAGACTTACTACTCCAATGTGGATGGAGGCTCTAGAATTGGGTTCGTTTTTTCCCGGGATTATGATTTTCTCTTTGATTACAGGGGACCACAGTGAACTTTCCTGGAATGATGTCAGGAACAGAGGAGTTCTCAGATTAGTGTAGGGACGTAATCTCTGCAATTAACAGCTCTGTTTACAATGCAATTTTTTTGAATGTATTATTTATTTGGGAATTTTGTATATTTGTTCAAAATAAAAATGTATCACTGTTCTGTGTTATGTGATTTTTTTTCTCAATTAATAGAAATAATCCCTTGCTTCATGTATCACTGGCAACAAAGGATACACATATGAATGCTGTAATGCATTACCAACAGCTTCTAAAAGTATATGAGAAGAAAATATGCAGGTTGTCATTTATTGAGATGACTCGTGTACTGGAGGCAGCTCTGCATAGTGATCACTAGCTGGCACAACCACAAAGTCAGGTTTAAAATCAATCTTTAACCCTAACCTTAAATTAAGACCAAAAAGCAAATTGTTGTTTATATGAATTTTTGCGTTATACTGTAGACAATTTTGACTTTATTGACAATCTATTGGAAACTGCTCAATTCTACCAGCAGGGCATACGCCATCCCATCTGGTTTGGGCTTAGTGGAACTATAATTTGTTTTTCAACAGGACAATGACCCAACACACCTCCAGGCTGTGTAAGGGCTATTTTACCAAGAAGGAGAGGGATGGAGTGCTGCATCAGATGACCTGGCCTCCGCAATCCCCCAACCTCAACCAAATTGAGATGGTTTGGGATGTGTCAGGCCGCAGAGTGAAGGAAAAGCAGCCACCAAGTGCTCAGCATATGTGGGAACTCATTCAAGACTGTTGGAAAAGCATTACAGGTGAAGCTGGTTGAGAGAATGCCAAGAGTGTGCAAAGCTGTCATCAAGGCAAAGGATGGCTACTAAGAAGAATCTAAAATATGTGTTATTTCATAGTTTTGATGTCTTCACTATTATTCTACAATGTAGAAAATAGTACAAATAAAGAAAAACCCTTGAATGAGTAGGTGTTCTAAAACCTTTCAGAGGAAGTGTAAATATATATTGTTAGGGTTCGTTCCTTGTGTCCTTATCAATCATTGGCTCATTGGTGAAATTAGCATTATGACAATATCTTTAATTAAATCATTCAAAAACCTTTATTAATGCAATTGCAGACAGAAGTTGACAAATAGGAACATAGCACGCATGTTTCCGAGTAAGTTCTGCACTTTAGGGAAAGTCTAAGTTGCTTTTATCATGCTTGGAGCCAACCCTCTGTGATGTCACTGCGTTAGTTTATTACTCTCTACTTATCAGACCAAACCCATGCATCCACAGCTGCACAAACATATAGTTTGTGTGTTATCTAAACGCTAGGCAATAAATGTCCACTCCCCAAAGTTGATTTGTGGAATTTGTGGAATGTCTTGAATAGTCTCCTATCTCGCCCACTCCCCTGCAAAGCTATGTCTCAGTCACACATTTCCCATAGGGCTTATTTATAAGAAGCAGAGAGAGAGAACTAAAACAATTGTGGAACAATACTAAAACCTCTACAATTAATATATATTGTTAATCTGTAGTCTAGGAACCTATAAATGTAAGGAGGGAGGGGTCTTATAACCCCTCCCCTTCTATTAATATATCATAAGCATAATCAATTATTATCATACATCAAACATTTAGTACAGCCTTATCATGACCCCTAGGTGATCCTCTAACAATATACATACATAAGTATATATAGACACCTTTAAAAATATATATATTTTCCTTTATTACTTTCTAACCCCACCACCCCTCCCCTAATTGGAGTAAACTAGTGAACAACAACGCTTAGACTTCTACTTCCAGCTTATACATACTATATACTTTTTACGGCACAGTCTATTTTACAATAGTTATATTTTGTTTGTTTTTACTCCTGTCCTTCCTCTAACCTCAACCATCTATTTCTTTCACAGAAGTTCTGAACCTATATACAGTTTACGGACACAGTATGTTTTACATTAGTTATCTTGTTGTTATTAGTTGTTATTATCACCAACCTTCAGCTCCATTCAACCCCTCCCAACTATCTCTTAAACCATCCACAAAATTCTAAGTTTTGAATTTTTTTGTCCTGAAATGAAACTGGTATACTTTTTTATTTTATCACTATTTTTTTAACCAATTATGGCCTTTAATGCATGGCTGACAGACAAGTTCCCTGCTTTTCCCCTTTCCACTGTCACACCCTGATCTGTTTTATCTGTCCTTGTGCTTGTCTCCACCCCCTCCAGGTGTCACCCATCTTCCCCATTATCCCCTGGGTATTTATACCTGTGTTTTCTGTCTCTTTGCCAGTTCGTCTTGTTTTGATAAGTCAACCAGCGTGTTACGCTGTCCTCCTGCGTTTTCCGTTTATCTATTTTTTGCTTGTCATCACGGTTTTGACCCTTGCCTGCCTTGACTGAACCGGCCTGCCTGACCATACTGCCTTCCTGCCACTCTGTACCTCCTGGACTCTGACCTTTTTATGATCTTTTGCCTGTCCATGGCCGTTCTCTTGCCTGCGCCTTGGATACTAATAAATATCAGAGACTCAAACCATCTGCCTCCCGTGTCTGCATCTGGGTCTCGCTCTGTGCTCTTATATCCACTTTCCTCTTCCATTTTTGGGGTAATGCTGCAATTAGTTGGTTGTAATTTTGAGTAGAGCTGACATTTCCATATATTTTTGCCACACCTGTATTTTTGTAGTGACTGGGGGTATTTATACAACATCTAAAGTATAACTTCACTATGCTCAAAGGGATATTCAATGTCTGCTTTTTTATTAGGTAGCTTTCATTGGAAAACCTCTCTGGTCTTTGGTTGAATCTGTTGGAAATTCACTGCTCAGCTGAGGGACCTTACAGATAATTGTATGTGTGGGGTGCAGAGATGAGGTAGTCATTTAAAAATCATGTTTAACACTATTGCACAGAGCATGTAACTTATGTGATTTAAGCACATTTTTACTCCTGAACTTAGGCTTGCCATAAAAAAAGTGGTTGAATTCTTATGGACTCATAACATTTCAGCTTTCATTTTTTATTCATTTGTAAAAATGACAAAACACAATTCCACTTTGACATTATTGGGTATTGTGTATTGTGCCAGTCAAAAAATCTAAATGTAATCCATTTAAATGCAAATGCAGTCTAACACAAAACAAATGTGTAAAAAGTCAAAGGGTGTGAATAATTTCTGATGGCACTATATATTGCAGGAGTCAGGGATGAGCATGTGGTTGTGGTTTGATTGTATTGCGGTCTGTATTTGTGGGCTTGGATATTTTTGACGCTTGTTATATTATTGAGTAAAATTTGCTATATTTACTCAAATCTGCTGGCCTGCGCCTGACTCCTCTACACCAGCAACACACATACGCACTACACTTGCCAAAACTATCGTTTGTTAACAAGACATTTGTGGAGTGGTTGAAAAACGAGTTTTATTGACTCCAACCTAAGTGTATGTAAACTTCTGACTTCAACTGTATATATATATTTGCAATAAATATAAGGTGGATTGGAAGTGATGCAGACAATTCAATTTCGAACACAACGAAGGTGTTTTTGCGCAAAATAGTATGCAGCATAATCTGGATATGTATGCAACAAAAGTTCAACATTCCACTTCTGCTACCATTTCGTATACAGTTTGATGCATATATTAGATAAATACAATTTATGCACCACACCGAACGCACCACACCGAACGCACAAAATTCAATTATGTTGTCGGTGTGTTCGAAGCGTTACATTGAAATGTTAAAGCTGATCTACCCCCTAAAAAATAAAATAAATAATAAAAAAACGAGATACAGGTGTCCTTCCTAACTCAGTTGCCAGAGAGGAAGAAAATCACTCAGTGATTGCACCATGAGGCCAATTATGACTTTAAAACAGTTACAGAGTTTAATGACTGTAGTTACTCCACAATAATAACCTAATTGACAGTGAAAACAACAGAATAACAAAAACATTCATCCTGCTTGCAACAAGGCACAAAAGCACTGGGGACCGAATCCGGCCCATGAAACATTTCTATCCTGTGCAATGTTTTGGGTTGTCTATTCAATTCTGCCCGCTTCCATGCCGCAACGATGCGCTAAACTACAAGTTAAGCACCAATGTGCTGAAAGCAGTGCATTGCCACACACACGCCCACACACAGCCAGCCAGTGCGCTGTATCATATTATATATAATTAATGGCACTGACCGAATGTTCTACGGAACGAAAGTTTAAACGTGTTAGGCTAAATGTCCATGCCAAGTTTCTGTTGCAATGTGCCATAAAATGTCAAATGTCTAAAGGTTACAAGATAAAGGATTTACACGAGGGTATAAATTAATACTAAAGGATCATGGGACACACTACCGACTACGATTATAAATGAGTCAACAGTTGAGTCATCTACTTTATGAAATTACAGCCTGATGTGCTGGCAACGCTGAATTCAACACCAATTGCTCTGCGTTCTAGTGTTCCATTTACAGCGCGCAGCGGAAGAAAAGTGTACAGATACATGCCACAGTCCTAGGCTAGCAGTGGTGTAAAGTACTTAAGTAAAAATGCTTGAAAGTACTACTTAAGTCGCTTTTTGAGGGTATCTGTAGTTTTTTTGATGACTTTTATTTTTACTTCACTACATTCCTAAAGAAAATAATGTACTTTTTACTCCATACATTTTCTCTGACACCCAAAAGTACTCATTACATGTTGAATGCTTGGTCTAATTCACGCACTTATCTTATAGAGAAAATTGCTGGTCATGGCTACTGCATCTGATCTGACGGACTCACTAAACAGTGTGCCCCTGGCTATCCATATATATTTTTTTAAACTAGAAAATCGTGCCGTCTGGTTTGCTTAATATAAGGAATTTAAAATGATTTATACTTTTACTTTTAAAACTTAAGTATATTTTAGCAATTACATTTACTTTTGATACTTAATTATATTTAAAACCAAATACTTTTTTACTTTTACTCAAGTAGAATTTTACTGAGTGACTCACTTGTACTTGAGTCATTTTCTAATAATCTATCTACTTTTACTCAAGTATGACATATGCGTATTTTTTCCACCACTGCTAGCTAGGCTACTAAAAGGTTGCAGTATGGCTTCGGTTTTTAAAGCTTGACAACAATGAATAACCAAAAAAACTAAACCTGCAACAAAACACCATGCAAAGAAGAATCAAGGTATATTACAGCAACATTTGAGCCAGGCTGGCCACTCAATAGCCAGGCTGGCCACTCAACTACAACACATTTTGAGTGCAGCATACAGCAATGCTGCATTCAACTGCACTGGTGATCCATGCAGTGCCCCAAAATTAAAAACATGTTTTAAGTTTCAATGTTACAACAACCTAGCTAGGTTTAGTTATTTGGAGTTACTATATACTTTTTGATTATTATGCACATCTGCAAGCATAGCAGCAAAGGCTGGAGAAATATTATTTATCTCTTCTTTTGTTTTAATATGTTAAATACGATACGCAGCATCCTATGTTGTCACGACTTCCGCCAAAGTCGGTCCCTCTCCTTGCTCGGCGCCGTTCGGCAGTCAACGTCACTGGTTTTCTAGCCATCGCCGATCCACTTTTAATTTTTCCATTGTTTTTGTCTTGTTTTACAGACCTGGTTTCAATCCCACAATTACTAGTTTATTATTTAACCCTCTGTTCCCCCCATGTTTGTTTGTGAGTGATTGTTTTATTGTATTGCGGTCCGTATTTGTGGGCTTGGATAATTTTGACGTTTGTTATAATATTGAGTAACATTATAAAATGTTTATAAAATTATAAAATTACTCATATCTGCTGTCCTGCGCCTGACTCCTCTACACAAGCAACACACAGACGCATTACAGAATCACTCACCTGACTATGGAGTCAGCAGGAGCAGACTCCCTCCCTGTGGTGGTAGAGGAGCGCGTCCAGCAGCACGCGACCATGTTACATTTGGGCACCGCCATGGATCGCGTGCTGCAGACGATGGACCGAATGGAGAGAGAAAGAGGTCTTCCACTGTACACCCCTCCTTTACCCGGTTCCAGCGGGATTCAGCTCGCACTCCCGAGGGAGTATGATGGGATGGCTGCCGGATGCCGGGGGTTCTTACTCCAGCTGGAACTCTACCTGGCGACCGTCCACCAGGCTCCTTCGGGACGTGAGAGTGTGTCCGCCCTCGTCTCCTGCCTCTCAGGCAAAGCCCTGGAATGGGCCCACTATTTTGTGGCAACAGAGGGCTCTCAAGGGGTGGTCACAAAAGTGCTCAGGGAGGTGTGTAGGGGTTTCCATCGGTGCGACTATGGTGGAAAGCCCAGACCAGGTCTCCAACGTGCGCATTTCCTCAGAATATGCCGATTTGGCTCTCGCCTTCTGTAAGAAGAGGGCGACTAAATTACCACCCCATCGACGGGGGGATTGTGCGATAAATCTCCTGGTAGACGCAGCCCTTCCCAGGAGTTACGTATATATTCTCTGTCCCAGGAGGAGACGGCGGCTATGGAAACATATGTCTCCGAATCCCTGGGGCAGGGATACATTCGGCCCTCCACTTCACCTGCCTCCTCGAGTTTCTTTTTTATGAAGAAGGATGGAGGTTTGCGCCCGTGTATTGACTATCGGGGTATCAATCAGATCACTGTGAGGTACAGCTACCCGCTGCCCCTCATAGCCAGTGCGATCGAGTCAATGCACGGGGCGCGCTTCTTCACAAAATTGGATCTCAGGAGTGCTTACAATCTGGTGTGTATCCGGGAGGGGGACGAGTGGAAGACGGCATTTAGTACCACCACAGGGCACTATGAGTACCTCGTCATGCCGTACGGGTTGATGAATGCTCCATCAGTCTTCCAGGCTTTTGTTGATGAGATTTACCGGGACCTGCACGGGCAGGGTGTAGTGGTGTATTTCGACGACATTCTGATATACTCCGCTACACGCGCCGAGCATGTGTCCCTGGTCCGCAGGGTGCTTGGTCGACTGTTGGAGCATGACCTGTACATCAAGGCTGAGAAATGTCTGTTCTTTCAACAATCCGTCTCCTTCCTAGGGTACCACATTTCCACGTCAGGGGTGGAGATGGAGAATGACCGCATTTCAGCCGTGAGTAATTGGCCGACTCCCACCACGGTAAAGGATGTGCAGCGGTTCCTAGGGTTTACCAACTACTACCAAAGGTTTATCCGGGGCTTTGGTCAGGTAGCGGCCCCAATTACCTCACTGCTGAAGGGGGGACCGGTGCGACTACAGTGGTCAGCTGAGGCAGACAGGGCTTTTGGTCACCTGAGGGCTCTGTTTACCTCGGCTCCCGTGCTGGCTCATCCGGATCCCTCTTTGGCGTTTATAGTGGAGGTGGACGCGTCCGAGGCTGAGATAGGAGCCGTGCTCTCTCAGCACTCAGGTACGCCACCGAAGCTCCGCCCCTGTGCCTTCTTTTCGAAGAAGCTCAGCACGGCGGAGCGAAACTATGATGTGGGGGACCGGGAGCTGTTGGCTGTCGTCAAGGCTCTGAAGACGTGGAGACATTGGCTTGAGGGGGCGAAACACCCTTTTCTCATCTGGACTGACCACCTCAATCTGGAATACATCCGGGCGGGGAGGAGACAGAACCCTCGCCAGGCAAGGTGGGCCATGTTTTTTACCCGTTTTGTTTTCACCCTGTCCTACCGACCAGGTTCCCAGAACACTAAGGCAGACGCACTATCCCGGATGTATGACACAGATGAGCGGTCCTTGGATCACACTCCCATACTCCCGGCCTCTTGCCTGGTGGCACCGGTAGTGTGGGAGCTGGACACGGACATTGAGCGGGCGTTACGTACAGAGCCCACTCCCTCTCAGTGTCCAGCTGGGCGTCTGTACGTTCCGTCTGCTGTCTGTGACCGGTTGATCTATTGGGCCCACACATCACCCTCCTCTGGTCATCCTGGCATCGGTCAGACAGTGCGTTGTCTTAGTGGGAAGTACTGGTGGTCCACCTTGGCCAATGACATGAGGGTTTATGTTTCCTCCTGCTCGGTGTGCGCCCAGTGCAAGGCTCCTAGGCACCTGCCCAGAGGGAAGTTACAACCCCTACCCGTTCCACAACGGCCGTGGTCGCACCTGTCAGTGGACATCCTGACTGATCTTCCTCCCTCACAGGGCAACACCACGATCCTGGTCGTTGTGGATCAGTTTTCTAAGTCCTGCCGTCTCCTCCCTTTGCCCGGTCTCCCTACGGCCCTACAGACTGCGGAGGCCCTGTTCACACATGTCTTCCGGCACTACGGGGTGATCGGGGTCCCCAGTTCTCTGATCGGGGTCCCTAGTTCACATCCAGGGTATGGAGGGTGTTTATGGAGCGTCTGGGGGTCTCGGTCAGCCTCACCTCAGGTTTTCACCCCGAGAGTAACGGGCAGGTGGAGAGAGTAAACCAGGATGTGGGTAGGTATTCTGCGGTCATATTGCCAGGACCGGCTGGGGGAGTGGGCGGCGTTCATCCCATGGGCAGAGATGGCACAAAACTCACTCCGCCACTCCTCCACTAACCTCTCTCCCTTCCAGTGTGTACTGGGGTATCAGCCGGTTCTGGCACCTTGGCATCAGAGCCAGATCGAGGCTCCTGCGGTGGACGAATAGTTTAAGCGCTCTGAGGAGACCTGGGACGCCGCCCGTGTGCACCTGCAACGGGCCGTGAGGAGGAGGGGCCTTCAGTACCTCGTAGAGTGGGAGGGGTACGGTCCGGAGGAGAGATGCTGGGTTCCGGTAGAGGACGTTCTGGACCCTTCGTTGCTGTGGGAGTTCCACCGTCTCCATCCGGATCTCCTTGCGCCTTGTCCTCCGGGTCGTCCCCGAGGCCGGTGTCGGCGCTCTGCTGGAGCCGCGCGTCAAGGGGGGTGGGTACTGTCACGACTTCCGCCGAAGTCGGTCCCTCTCCTTGCTTGGGGCGGCGACGTCGCCGGTTTTCTAGCCATCGCCGATCCACTTTATATTTTTCCATTGTTTTTGTCTTGTTTTACACACCTGGATTCAATCCCACAATTACTTGTTCATTATTTAACCCTCTGTTCCCCCATGTTTGTTTGTGAGTTATTGTTTTATTGTAGTGCGGTCCGTATTTGTGGGCTTGGATAATTTTGACATTTGTTATAATATTGAGTAAAATTTGCTATATTTACTCATATCTGCTGTCCTGCGCCTGACTCCTCTACACCAGCAACACACAGACGCATTACATATGTACGTAAGTGGACATTACAAAGGGACATATTTTTCGAATAAAACAATGGACGGTTTTGGTCGCATTTATATGCACGTTATTTTTGTAAAAACAAACATAATAGGCTATATCTGTCCCGTGAATTCGTTGTGTTTTTTCAATATGTTGTGGTTTTCAATATGGCCCATGCGCTGATTGAGTTTGACACCCCTGCACTAAAGTAATATTGCAAAACATTTAGCAAAGCAATTCACTTGTTGTCATGAACACAAAGTGTTATGTTGTCACGAGAATTTAGTTCTCAATTGTTGACATAAACTATCAATCAGGCTTTGAATAATTCCCAGAGGTTGTAAAGCTCTAGTTAATGAAAAATTAGACAAAGTCCCATATCTGCAATTTGGTCAGGTTGTTTATTCATGAGAATTCTGCCCTCCAAATGTGAACACAGTCTTTTTATATTGTATAAGCTTTAAGCTGAACACAAATGTTACAAATGCTCCACCCTCTCTAGGAAATAGTACTTTCCCACAGTACACATTCATTGGCTTATCACAATCTTGCAACATAGGTCAATCTGGACAGCTCCTAGCCTTCAAATCAAATCAAATCAAATTTTATTTGTCACATACACATGGTTAGCAGATGTTAATGCGAGTGTAGCGAAATGCTTGTGCTTCTAGTTCCGACCATGCAGTAGTATCTAACAAGTAATCTAACAAATTCACAACAACTACCTTATACACACAAGAGTAAAGGAATGAATACGAGTATGTACATATAAATATATGGATGAGCGATGGCTGACCGGCATAGGCAAGATGCAGTAGATGGTATGGAGTACAGTATATACACATATATATATATGAGATGAGTAATGTAGGATATGTAAACATTATATAAATGGCATTGTTTAAAGTGGCTAGTGATACATTATTTCATCCAGTTATAATTATTAAAGTGGCTAGAGATTTGGGTCGATGGCCGAGCAGCATAGGCAAGATACAGTAGATGGTTTAGAGTACAGTGTATACATTTGATATGAGTATGTCGGATACGTAAACATTATATACAAAATTGTTTAAAGTGGCTAGTGATACATTTGTTACATCCAATTCCTATGTTTAAAGTGGCTAGAGATTTAAGTCAGTATGTTGGCAGCAGCCACTCAATGTTAGTGATGGCTGTTTAACAGTCTGATGGCCTTGAGGTAGAAGCTGTTTTTCAGTCTCTCGGTCCCAGCTTTGATGCACCTGTACTGACCTCGCCTTCTGGATGATAGCGGGGTGAACAGGCAGTGGCTCGGGTGGTTGTTGTCCTTGATGATCTTTTTGGCCTTCCTGTGACATCGGGTGGTGTAGGTGTCCTGGAGGGCAGGTAGGTTTCCCCCGGTGATGCGCTGTGCAGTCCTCACTACCCTCTGGAGAGCCTTACGGTTGTGGGCGGAGCAGTTGCCGTACCAGGCGGTGATACAGCCCGACAGGATGCTCTCGATAGTGCATCTGTAAAAGTTTGTGAGTGATTTTGGTGACAAGCCGAATTTCTTCAGCCTCCTGAGGTTGAAGAGGCGCTGTTGCGCCTTCTTCACCACGCTGTCTGTGTGGGTGGACCAATTCAGTTTGTCCGTCATGTGTACACCGAGGAACTTAAAACTTTCCACCCTCTCCACTACTGTCCCTCGATGTGGATAGGGGTGCTCCCTCTCCTGTTTCCTGAAGTCCACGATCATCTCCTTTGTTTTGCTGACATTGAGTGAGAGGTTATTTTCCTGACACCACACTCCGAGGGCCCTCACCTCCTCTCTGTAGGCCGTCTCGTCGTTGTTGGTAATCAAGCCTACCACTGTAGTGTCGTCAGCAAACTTGATGATTGAGTTGGATGCGTGCTTGGCCACGCAGTCATGGGTAAACAGGGAGTACAGGAGAGGGCTGAGAACGCACCCTTGTGGGGCCCCAGTGTTGAGGATCAGCGGAGTGGAGATGTTGTTTCCTACCCTCACCACCTGGGACCGGCCCGTCAGGAAGTCCAGGACCCAGTTGCACAGGGCTGGGTCGAGACCCAGGGTCTCGAGCTTAATGACGAGCTTGGAGGGAACTATGGTGTTAAATGCTGAGCTGTAGTCGATGAACAGCATTCTTACATAAGTATTCCTCTTGTCCAGATGGGTAAGGGCAGTATGCAGTGTGATTGCGATTAAGTCGTCTGTGGACCTATTGGGACGGTAAGCAAATTGGAGTGGGTCCAGGGTGTCTGGCAGGATGGAGGTGATATGATCCTTGACTAATCTCTCAAAGCACTTCATGATGACAGAAGTGAGTGCTACGGGCGATAGTCATTTAGCTCAGTCACCTTAGCTTTCTTGGGAACAGGAACAATGGTGGCCCTCTTGAAGCATGTGGGAACAGCAGACTGGGATAGGGACTGATTGAATATGTCCGTGAACACACCAGCCAGCTGGTCTGCGCATGCTCTGAGGACACGGCCAGGGATGCCATCTGGGCCGGCAGCCTTGCGAGGGTTAACACATTTAAATGTTTTTCTCACATTGGCTGCGGTGAAGGTGAGCCCGCAGGTTTTGGTAGCGGGCCGTGTCGGTGGCACTGCATTGTCCTCAAAGCGAGCAAAGAAGTTGTTTAGTTGGTCTGGGAGCAGGACGTCATGGTCCGCGACGGGCTGGTTTTCTTTTTGTAGTCCGTGATTGACTGTAGACCCTGCCACATTCCTCTTGTGTCTGGAGCCGTTGAATTGTGACTCTACTTTGTCTCTATATTGACGCTTAGCTTGTTTGATTGCCTTGCGGAGGAATAGCTACACTGTTTGTATTCAGTCATGTTTCCGGTAGCCTTACCCTGGTTAAAAGCAGTGGTTCGCGCTTTCAGTTTCTTGCGAATGCTGCCATCAATCCACGGTTTCTGGTTGGGGAAGGTTTTAATATTTGCTATGGGTACAACATCACCAATGCACTTGCTAATAAACTCGCTCACCGAATCAGCGTATACATCAATGTTGTTGTCAGATGCTATCCGAACATATCCCAGTCCACGTGCTCAAGCAATCTTGCAGCATGGAATCAGATTGGTCGGACCAGCGTTGAACAGACCTGAGAACGGGCGTTTCCTGTTTTAGTTTCTGTTTGTAGGCTGGGAGCAACAAAATGGAGTCATGGTCAGACTTGCCGAAAGGAGGGCGGAGAATAGCCTTGTATGCGTCACGGAAGTTGGAATAACAGTGGTCCAGGATTTTACCAGCCCGGGTGGCACATTCGATATGCTGGTAAAATTTCGGGAGCCTTGTTCTTAAATTAGCCTTATTAAAATCCCCAGCCACAATAAATGCAGCCTCAGGATATGTGGTTTCCAGTTTACATAGAGTCCGATTAATTTCTTTCAGTGCCGTCGATGTATCAGCTTGAGGGGGGGATGTACACGGCTGTGATTATAATCGAGGAGAATTCTCTTGGTAGATAATGCGGTCTGCATTTGATTGTAATGAATTCTATGTCAGGTGAACAAAAGGACTTGAGTTCCTGTATGTTGTTATGATCACACCACGTCTCGTTAATCATAAGACACACACCCCCACCCTTCTTCTTACCAGATAGAAGTTTGTTTCTGTCGGCGCGATGTGTGGAGAAACCAGGTGGCTGTACCGACTCCCGATAACGTGTCCTGAGTGAGCCATGTTTCCGTGAAGCATGTTCCCTCCCGTCCCAAGGACGAGGCCTCTCTCCTGTAGTATAGTTTCACAAAGAATTCTTTGTTCTCACAGATACTCCTTATTGCAAGATTGTACACCTTGTCCCAGTCTCTATACATTATACATATCTAGACACACACACATCAATTGGATTATCATTGTCTTATAACCCTATCCCTATTGCATACATTTTCAGAATGGAATATTCTTAGTCATTACTTAAACATACAAACATTTAGTCATTAAACATATTAATCATATGAATTTATTCATAACATATGTTTAGGGCAAATCCAATACAACACATTACTGAGTGCCAATGTCCATATTTTCAAGCATAGTTTGACTGTATCATGTTATGGGTATGCTCATAATCGTTAAGGACTGTGGGGTTTTTCAGGATACAAAAAGAAACGGAATTGAACTAATCACAGGCAAAACCTTTGAGGAAAACATGGTTCAGTCTGCTTTCCACTAGAGACTGGGCGATTCATTCACCTTTTAGCAGCATAATAACCTAAAACACAAAGCAAATCTACACTGGAGTTGCTCACCAAGAAGACAGTGAATTTTCCTGAGTGGCCGAGTTACAGTTTTGACTTAAATCTACTTGAAAATCTATGGCAAGACCTTAAAATGGTTGTCTAGCAGTGATTCACAACCAATTTATTAGAGTTTGAAGGATTTTGAAAAGAATATTGCGCAAATGTTGCCCAATCCAGGGGCGGAACGTTCTTAGAGACTTACTCAGAAAGATTTACAGCTGTAATCGCTGCCAAAGGGGCTTCTACAAAGTAATGACTCAGGGGTGTAAATACTATGTAAATGAGATATTTCTGTATTTCATTTACAAAAAATGTGCTACAATTTCTAAAAACATGTTTTCACTTTGTCATTATGGTGTATTCAGGCGGTAACAAAATGTGGAATAAAAGTATGAAGACTTTCTGAAAGCACTTTAAAAAGGGCTTCCTCACCTCCTAATTCCCAATTTACCACAAGTCTCAAACTAAATTACATCATGCACTTCATGCACTTACAACGCCTTGAATGTCAGCATATATGTCGTTATTGTACTATAATGCCAGCTCTTATCTCTTTTGAATGTCAATTTGCAGACCCCTTGAAATTACCCAGATTTAAGAGTCTGTGTGCTCTCTGCTGCCATTTGGATCACTTTGGTATTATAGCACCCGGAACCATCTCTGATGTTGCAGGTTCTCATAGCCGCCCCCTTCCCCTCTCCTCCTATCACTGTTGACTTCTCTACCGGAAGTTATGGACGAACTCTACGCGGGAAACCAATGTTGTTTTGTCTGTGCTGTCTGCTTGTAGACTGGACTCAGCAGAAAAGTGAAACAGCGGGAAAACAGGTAGACAGAGATAAATGTTTATTTATGCATATGTTCTGGATGCATAGAGTTATTTCATATTACATTAACACTGTTCATTATGTCGTCACAAGGAGTTTACTTCATCACAGAGCTAGCTATCTGAACTAGCTAACGTAAGCTAGCTAGCAATTGGCTAAGCTAACGAACATGTTGGTTTTACTAGGCAACATGACTAGTAGGTACTGAGCTACAATGAATATATATAGGATATATATATATATATATATATATATATATATATATATATATATAACTTTCTTCACTGCCTTCTCATTTACAAGTGACTGTTGGTGTCAACAACACAACAGTTGTTGTTTGTTCAGTTGCTAGTTATGGCCAGTATCTGTAGCTGACGTTCTCCTTACTCTTTCTTCCTTTCCCTGTATTTAGTAACAGGATGAAGGTGATAACATGTGAGATTGCGTGGCACAACAAAGAGCCTGTCTACAGTCTGGACTTCCAGCACAACTCAGAGGGCCGCATACACAGGCTGGCCACAGCAGGAGTGGACACCACTGTCAGGGTGAGTAGTAGCTAGCTGTTTAAAACATCCACATTGTTCAAATCAAAGTTTAGTGGTCGTGTCGTGTACACAGATTTTCAGATGTTATGGCATGTGCAGCTAAATGTCTCTCTCGCTCTCTCTCACACACTTACATAGTTACACACAAACTGAACACTTGCATGCATTAGCAGAGGGCCTTTTTCTCTCGCTATCACACACACACACATACACTGCTTGGTAAGGGTACAATGTAGTTATGCATTCAGAGACAATGACCTAAAGCATGGAGTGGCTCTGTGTGATGCTGTGGCGTGTGGAGATGGGGCCTGATGGGAAGGCAGTAGTGGACTTCTTGTCAAACCTGGCGCGGCACACCAAGGCCGTCAACGTGGTGCGCTTCTGCCCCAACAGCGAGCTGCTCGCCTCTGGAGGAGATGGTGGGTCACTGATGTAGCAAACCTATATAGCAAATAAAATGGAACAAGGATGATCAGCTTCTCCAATGCCGAAGGTGCATAAAGATGTCGGAATTCAAATATGGCATCATGGTTGTACCACTATCCATGGCGTTTTAAAACTATGGCGTGACATGGTTAAATTTTTCTTGAAGCTTGAAGCTTAAATTGGGATCATGTTTACTGTGATTATAACAATACACAAAAAGAATAACAGAGAGCAATGTACAATACGGAAAACTTGGCAAACAAGTCATTTGTGGTAAGTGCATGGAGGCTGCCATCTTTTTGCACCTCTGGTATTGTAATCAATTGATGCCAACACAACAATAATATGCTATTTTTTTATTTTTGTGTTTTACCAATCTCGTTGAGATTAACTATCTCTTTTACAAGAGAGACCTGGCCAAAATAGCAGCACACAAAGTTGCAGACACATTTACATCACGAAGCACTACAGTTTAATACATGTAAATGTACACATTGAACACTAAGATAGGTTGAGAGTGTGGTGAAACTAGTGGTCAACATTGACCCCCACTTCATTTTCCATCATAGTGTTTAACCTTTAAACTCATTTAAAGGGACGAGCTCCTGTAATTTCAGGACCCTTTGAAGCTTGTTCGAACCGGAAGAGGCAGAGAACTGGAAAGCTTTTCCCCCCTAGCTCTGTACTGGCTTTAGGCACAATCTGCAAAACAAAGTCGTGAGTCAGGCGATAGTTTTTTATTTGACTGCTCGATAATGTAGTTACACTAGTAAAAATGGGAACTGTCTCAATATGGCCTTATAAAGAAAAACGTACCAATGATTTAATCCCCTGAAGAGCTAAGGAAGGCCAGCCCACTCGCATATAGAGGGTACAGTGATGTGAGAGCTTTGGAGTTGGTAACAAACCTCAGCACCCATGGTACACAGTGACCTCGCAGGGGCATACATATACAAGATATCACCATAATCAATTACAAGCATAAAAGTAGTGCAAACAAGCCTCTTTTATCGCTTCAAACTTATTACAGACAAAAAAAATCTTAACTTGTGCCTAAGCTTTTTCACAAGACCTTCGATGTGGGATCTTTCAAGAAACCCAAGTACTTGTAAATTGCTATGATAAGAGAGATTTAGTCTACTGTATGTTTTTCCGTGTGTGTGTGTGTGTAATGACTGTGTAACAGATGCAGCCATCCTGCTGTGGAAGCTAAACGACAGTAAGGAGCCTGAACAGGCCCAATCGTTCCAGGAGGAGGAGGAGGATAGTCAGCTCAACAAGGAGAGCTGGAGCGTGGTCAAGACCCTGAGGTGAGAACCTCTAATAGATGCCCTTATCTACAATGCATGGTCCCCTCCCTGTAATAATATTACTTCATAACCACGTCTGTGATTGTTGTTTAAATTGTTTGGTAGGGGACACATAGAGGATGTGTATGATATCAGCTGGACCTGGGATGGGAACTTCATGGTCTCTGGTTCTGTGGACAACACTGCCATTATGTGGGATGTCACAAAGGGTAAGATGTGTGTACACAAAGTGTGTCTAAATGTGTCTGTTGAGTTGTACCTCTGTGTTGTCTATTATGTTTACTCTCGGTGAATGCATGCTGTTCATTAGTTATAACACAGGTAGTAACTGTGTTGTATTTCTCAGGTCAGAAGCTGTGCATCTTTAATGACCATAAGAGCTATGTGCAGGGAGTGACCTGGGACCCGCTGGGCCAGTATGTGGCCACACTCAGCTGTGACCGGTAGGAACACAACACACACAGCCACTGGTTCTGCATGAGAAGCCATTTTGTCTCTCCCTTAATCAGTGATTAGTGGAACTAACATGTAAACAATGAACCAGCATCAACTGGTAAACAATGTAATATGATTGATTGCTAATCTGACTTTCAACTCTCTCTCAGGGTGATGTGTGTGTACAGTACTCAGAGCAGGAGGAAGGCCTACAGTGTCAGTAAGATGAGCTCTGGATCAGCTGTGGAGGGAGAGGTCAGTATGAGCTGAGTGGACAATCTCCCATACACACACTTACACTCACACGAAACAATCATACACTCAATGATGTGATGGTGTTTGTTTGTTTACAGGTGAAACAGTACCGAATGTTCCATGACGACAGCATGAAATCTTTCTTCAGGCGACTCACCTTCACACCGGACGGATCCTTTCTGCTTGCCCCAGGTACACACACACACGAACACAATTACTCTGCATTCGTCTGGTGACTTGAAACAGGAAGAAATTGTGTCCTGTGCTGCTGTCATATCCTATCATGTGGAGGTCATAGGTGACATCCTGTTTAGCCCATCTCCTTTCTCTCTGTCTCTCCCTCTCTCTCTGTCTCCCTTTCTCTCTCTCTGTTCTTCCTCTGCGTTCTCTCTCTCTCTATGTGTAGCGGGGTGTGTGGAGGCAGGGGAGAACGTCACCAACACTACATACGTCTTCTCCAGGAAGAGCCTCAAGAGGTCATTGCTGCCAACCAATAACCCTCTGGGGACAATGAAGATTTAGTGAAATGAACTGAGACTGTCACAGCCTGCAGTTTGCTTCTGTATCAGAGTATGGGTATAACCTGTATCTGCCTTTCTGTATCTTAGGTCCATAGCTCACCTGCCCTGCCCTGCTAAAGCCACCCTGGCTGTACGCTGTTGCCCTGTCTACTTCGAGCTGAGTACCAAGAAGGGAGACGGTAAGGACACACAAATAGCAAAAAATGATAGCCAACTCCCTTCCTCTCCTCTCTCTGCCTTCCCCTCTCCTCACCACTCCTCTCTCCCTTCCTTCCCTACAGATGGCAGTTCCCAGCCCCTGCCCAACATGTTTGGCTTGCCCTACAGACTGGTGTTTGCTGTGGCATCAGAGGACTCCATCTTCCTCTATGACACTCAGCAGACCCTACCCTTCGGCTATGTGTCCAACATCCACTACCACACACTCAGCGACCTCACCTGGTACACACACGCTCTTCAGGTATCTTGTATTGCTCTGTTTTTGATGAGCTTGAGATAGAATATGCCCTTGATCTAGGATCTGATGACCCTATCCCTCAATCCCAAACTGCACTGAAAAATATCTGGCCCTGTATCAGTGTTTGGGGGTAACTTCTAACTACTCTTTGTGATAATAAGTTGTTGTGGTATTATTCCAGTCTGTGTTCCATCCAGTCTATTTAGTGATGATGTGCTGTTGTAGGTCTCGGGACGGTTCCTTCCTGGCGGTGTCTTCTACAGACGGCTACTGCTCCTTCCTTTCCTTCTCTCCTGGTGATCTGGGCACGCCCCTGAAGGAGCCCCCTGTCCTGGAGGTCATCACCCCCAGCAACGGCCCAGAGAAGAAGGGCAAGAAGGCTGCCATGGCTCGCATGATGTCCCCCGTCCCTAAAACCACAGAGAGCACCACCACTGTCCACCCCATTCCTAAAGATACCCCCAGCACCTCCCTTGCCACCCCCCTGGTCCCTGGGGGTGAGGAGAAGAACAACCCTGGAAAGGCCAAGCCACAGCCCCGTAGGATCACCCTCAACACCCTGGAGGGATGGGGCAAGCCCAGAACCCCCAAAGCCCCTGCTGCTAATTCCCCCAAGATCCCCACAACAGCCAGCATCAGTGCCCCCTCCACCCCCCCAGCAGCCTCACCTCATCGCCTCTACCCACAACACCCGCCTCACCCCCTCTACAGCCCAGCCCTGCCTCACCCCAAAGGCCCAAAGAAAGACTCTTGGCCCCAGCACCCCTAAAGCTAGCACCACCCCTAATGGACCTGTCCCCAGGTAAGAGCACAGACACAAGATGTCATGGCTTTTTTATCTACAGACCATTGTGTGTCTGTATTTTTGCCTGTGCTTGTCTAATCTATGTAATGCTTGCCTGTAAGTCAGAGTTTGTTCATTGGTGCGTATATTCCTTGAGAATGCGTTTCTCCATGTGTGAGGAGCGCTTACACGCTAATGTACCTTGATCCTCATTGAATCACTCATCATGTGAGCCACCAATACAATCAAAGGTTAGATGAAACTCTTCTCCCTGTAATGGCTGCCCCTGGTCCATAATCTCATTACTATCCTGTTCTCAACCATGATGCTATTGCCTAGATGCTACAACGAGTTAGCCTGAATGTAAAGGCAGCACCCGGGCATTTAGGCTACACTCTCCAATACAAAACTATGGTATGTAAATGTATGTAAAATCCCTGAACTCCCATTCAAATGGCTGGTGGTGAGTGGCGCCAGACTGACTGCCTGGTACCTACACACAGCTACCACGTCACTGCCACATGATCACTGGATGGAAGGGAAGAGTTAGACGGGGATGGGCTGGTGGGAGATGGGAGCACCAGCCAGGGCAGCATGCCTAGTCTAGGGAAGGACATTGAACCATTTCCCCCCTACTGTTTCCGTTTATTGGAAATGTGCAGTATCTAAGAATCTCTATGCAGGTTCTGAATCCACATTGTGGATAAGTAATTTGTTGACATTGAGTGTGAGACAAAGTAATGAGAGAGCTTGCGGCGTGTATTGGTCGTTAGCTACTGTCTGTCAGAACAAAACCCTGTCTGGTATTCAGGGTTCGTTCAGGGACCCCACACACACACACTGTTAATCAAGTACCGATTATCCCGAGAGGCTGCCGGCAGACAAGATTGGCAGTGTGTGTGTGTGTGTCCGGTCATTATCAGTCTGTGAGGAGATTGAATGAGGAGAGAAAGAGCAGGTTTAGTTTTTCCCTATGGATCCTAAATTAGGTGCAAGTTTTTCTTATGTAGACCTACATAAAAGCCGTATATATATACTTATTCCTCAGCCATCTACTCAAGAGCCGGGTAGAATCCCTCTCTAAGTCACTGTTCTCTCTCTACCTTCTGTTTTTAGACGGATATCTCTTGACTCCCGTCGTCTCTAGATCTCCAGCTGCCTTCAGCACACCCTCCTCCACGGAGAAAGCAAAACATGGTCAGTATATCATGCAACAACCAACACAGGGATTTGCCAAGCACTTTACAACAAGGCTAGGGATTGGCTATGGACAGTGTTATAGTTACCAGTCTTAGTAATGGAGTCTGCCTCTGAACTCCCAACCAATTAAACAAAATTAACATCTGAGTATACTAAATTATGTAAAATCCTATTCCTAAGAAAGTTTTATTCAGTCCAATGTTCTGCCTATGATTTATGCATGTATTTTGGTTCATCTTTGCCCCCCAGAACGACCCTCTCCCCCCACCGACCCTGTGTGCCAGCCCCCAGAGTCCAAGCGGCCCAAGACCAGCACCCTGGCAGGCAAGACAGGGGTGGCTCCAGCTTCAGGGGCCACACCCAACCCCTAAGGACCCCTCATTGCCAAGAACCCTCTGCAGCACAGAGTGGTGTCAGCATGCAACTCTCATATTATCATCCTACACACAAACACACTCTCACACATGTCTAACCTATAGAACTGCTTAGAGACTGGTGTTGTGACCTAATTTACACACACACGGTCACAAGAGTTCACAGAGCAAAGACTGGTGTTTCCTCCTAATGCAATTTTCTGTATGTTTTTGTAATTTCACACCCTGAATTCTTCCGTAGCTCATTTTAGTGGATAACCAGGTTGTTATTTATGTGATAATGCCCGAGAAGCATTGTTAGCCGTGCCAATATATCCTTCAAACACCGTATTCGAGGGCATTATCACTTTTATACAAC
Organism: Brachymystax lenok tsinlingensis; assembly: GCA_030435695.1. Classification (NCBI taxonomy): domain Eukaryota; kingdom Metazoa; phylum Chordata; class Actinopteri; order Salmoniformes; family Salmonidae; genus Brachymystax; species Brachymystax lenok. The sequence continues at coordinate 25,766,193 of CM059785.1, forward strand.
AGGTTACCAACATGTTCGAAAAAGGTTATTTTCGTGAATTTAATCATACTATTTCACTTCCTCAAGATATAGTCCCGACACAAATCTAGGGTTGCTTCCCAAGCCGGCTGGTCGTTCGTTCAGTCTTTTTGTTCTGTATCTATGTCATACTGGCTGGCAACGTTCTTATCCCTTGCTTGCTAGCTAGCCAACTACGGCTACCTTAGTCACGTCAAACAGGGCAGACAGAATAACAACAGTAGCTGCATTTGTTTAAGCTGCTTTCTAGTGACATTTATTTGGAAAAATACATGACAATGAGCTAATGAGACGCGATTTAGCCTGGCATAGAAAATGTGCTCTCTCATCAGGACACTTGTTCAGAGGAGCTAGCTAACAACACAGCTACAATAACTTCAAACGGAAGCTGGAAAGACTGCAAACTAGCTTTGTTTCATTTGACCTTTTCTTTGTATATATTCATAAGAATGATGCCAGTTGAGTCATGATTTAGACTGGCTGAGAAATGCTGCCTGTCTTTCTCGTCCCGATCCCGACAAGTTCATTGCTATGGGACAGCCGAATATTGAAGCAAAATGCCAAATCTACATTGTTGAAAACTAAATTTTAGTCCAAAAAAAATGTGAGAATGTCTAGATGCTTTTTAAAGTTTATAACTTGCCTGGCTGGGCTGATGAGACAGTGGATTGCGCATTCAGATGGAACAGAGTAAATGGGCATTTTAACGTCATAGATTTAGCCAGTGGTAACTTGTGGAATAGACACATTGGAATGCGCTGGAATGCACTTTTAACCAATCAGCTTTCAGGATTAGACCCACCCTTTGTATAATGTTAATTATAAACTGTGTGGTTCCAGCCCTGAATGCTGATTGGCTGACAGCCGTGGTATATCAGACCGTATACCACGGGTATGACAAAACATTTATTTTTACTGCTCTAATTATGTTGGTAACCAGTTTATAATAGCAATAAGGCACGAGGGGGTGTGGCATATGGCCAATATACCACGGCTAAGGGCTGTGTCCAGGCACTCCGCGATGCGTCGCGCATAAGAACAGCCCTTAGCCGTAGTATATTGGCCATATGCCACACCCCCTTGTGCCTTATTGCTTAAATAAAATTTACCTGGCTAAAAATAAAGGATAAGAAACAGAAAGTTACATATAAGATAAAACCACCTCAGTCCAAATGTACAATGGTCATTGACTTTAATCTGAATGGTTGTCTGTATTGGTGTTATATTGGGGTCGTTTCTCCTTTTTATATGAATGTTTGTGTATTGTACTTTGTATTTTGGTAACACTTCAATACAATAATGCTTAATGCTTAAATTAATGTATTTGTTACGTCTCTCTAAACATTCCCATGAATGTTCCCAGGACCCAGGTGGTAAATCTAACCAGGTCTGGTATTCATAGCTGACTTTGAAAAGGCCTTTGATAAAGTACGACTGGAATTTATAAATGCCTGGACTATTTTATTTTGGAGAATCTCTTATACAATGGGTTAAAGTTATGTATAGTAAATAATGGCTACATCTCAGAAAGTATTAAACCGTCAAGAGGAGTAAAACAAGGTTGTCCACTATTGGCATATTTATTTATTATAGCCATTGAAATCAGATCCAACCATTAATATCAAGGGGCTTAAAAACAAAGGTGTCATTGTACACTGACAATTCATGTTTTCTTTTAAATCTGTAATGTGGATCCCTGCACAGCCTCAAAGGATCTAGATCATTTTTCTAATCTCTCTGGATTAAAACCAAATTATGATAAATGCACCACATTATGTATTGGATTGCAAAAAAATACAACTTTTACATTACTGTGTAGTTTACCAATAAAATGGTCTGATGGAGAAGTGGACATACTCTATTCATATCCTGATTTTCTTTTTTTATCTTACTACAATACATTTTAATAAAAAGTTAGTCAAAATAGATCATTTTACTACTACAATACCTGTATATTTGTGGAAAAATCACCCTGATAGCCCTTTAGCCATATCCCAGTTTACCTATTTACTTATGCCAACACCTAACAACTTGTTTTTTAAATTATATAAGCAAATGATATTTCACTTTATTTGGAATGGCAAGCCGGACAAAATTAAACAGGCCTATTTATATAGTGAATATGAATTTGGAGGGCAGAAATGATTAAATATTAAAGGATTGGACCTCTCACTACATGCTTCAGTCACAAAAACAAAACATTTAATTCAAACTGGTTCTCTAGTTGATTATTAAGAATGTCTCACCCCGTGTTCAATAAAGTCCTTTTTCCCTTTATTCAGATTACAACCTCTCACCTTTTTTTTTTTTTTTATAAAATAATCTCCAAAATGTCACATTTTTTTTAATTACAGGCCATAGAAAGCTGGTTGCAATTTCTGTTTAATCCACCAGAAAAGAGAGGAGAAATATTACAACAAATAGTATGGTTAAACGCAAATATTGAAAAACAATGTTTAAAAACGGTATAATCTTTGTAATTTATATCATAAATAGGACTGGTGGAGTTATGTCACACATGCAGTTAACAAAAATAATGGAAATGTCTGCTCTATCCAAAATACAACCAACTGCATTACTGCAAAAATGGAGGAGACAAGTGGAAGGAGGAGAAGGAACTTGTCTGTCGGCCCTGCATTAAAGACCAAAATTGGTTAAAGGAGATTGTGATAAATAAAAAAAAGTATACCAGTTCCATTAAAGGACCAAAGAAATGACAGTTGAGTCATACAGGTTGCAAAATAGTTGGGAAGAGATTTTCGCTGTGAAGATTCCATGGCACGTGGTTTGTGAACTGATAGAGAAAAGGACTCTGGATTCAAAACTTTGTTTTTCAATTAAAATTATAATCCAAAATTGCAACCAACAGAATGTGTATATATAGAGTACCAGTCAAAAGTTTGGACACACCTAGTCATTAAAGGGTTTTTCTTTGTTTTTACTATTTTCTACATTGTAAAGTAATAGTGAAGAAATCAAAACTATGAAATAACACATCTGGAATCATGTAGTTACCAAAAAAGTGTTAAACAAATCTAAATCCATTTTATATTTGAGATTCTTCAAAGTAGCCACTTTCAAAGTAGCCAAATAGTAAAAATAATTAAAAACCCTTGAATGAGTAGGTGTGTCCAAACTTTTGACTGGTACTGTACATGGAGGATACAACCTTCCCAGCTCTGCAGATTTTGCTGCGAAGAGACAGAAGCATTCGATCGCATGTTTTGGTACTGACCATATGTAGCTTGTTTATGGTCGCAGGTTCAGGAATGGCTGATGAATTGCAAAATTTATCCGGAGTGAACTCTGCAAATAGCACTACTGGGTGATTTGAAAAGTCAATAATAAACTGGATGGTCTTTGGAGATAGATGGAAGGGGTTGAGGGTAGCTGAAGGGTGGGACTAAAAACAAACAAAAAAGAAAACTAATGTTAAATACACTACATAAGTATATAATAATACTCTTAGCAAAAATTTTTATTATTAATTTATCATCTGCGCTAAATAGGTTATGTTGTATATTTGTATGTTTCCAATGCATGATGAATGACTGTTGTATGTGTGTTTGCCTCTAATCTCTTGTCAAGTATGTTACCCCCTCTACAGGCCAATGGAGAAAACAGTTAAAGGCATACATGCTCCAAGGCCTACTGGAAGTGACCAGAATGGCAGCACACATTCTTTTGACCATACTAGACCATGTTAACCATACTGTTTGTTTCTTTAGTTTTAATGATCAGAATTCGTTTTGTTAGAATTTTCTTAACATTTTTGTATCCAGAAGAATGAAAAAATAAATGAATCAAACTGCACATTGGATTTGTATGCGTCAAGACTAACATTTCGCCACTCCATTGTTGTTGAAGGATTAGAATGGAAATTGTATTAGAACAATTATATTGAACAATTTAGCCACTACAGAAACAATGAGAATAGAAAGGTTCAGAACTTTTGTGAAACATCACAGAACAGTGGGAAAATATATTGCAATTAGAAATCAAAACTGGATGGTCTTTGGAGATAGATGGAAGGGGTTGAGGGTAGCTGAAGGGTGGGACTAAAAACAAATAAAAACTAATGTTAAATACACTACATAAGTATGTGGACAGCTGCTCGTCTAACATCTAATTTCAAAATCATGGGTATTAATATGGAGTTGGTCCCCCCCCTTTGCTGCAATAACTGCCTTCACTCGTCTGGGTAGGCTTTGCACTAGATGTTGGAACATTGCTGCAGGGACTTGCTTCCATTCAGCCACAAGAGCATTAGTGAGGTTGGGTATTGATGTTGGGCGATTAGGCCTGGCTCGCAGGTGGCTTTCCAATTCCTCACAAAGGTGTTTGATGGGGTTGAGGTCAGGGCTCTGTGCAGGCCAGTCAAGTTCTTCCACATCGATCTCAACAAACCATTTCTGTATGGACCTCGCTTTGTGCACAGGTGCATTGTCATGTTGAAACAGGAAAGGGCCTTCCCCATGCACAGAATTGTCTTATTGTAGCGTTAAGATTTCATTTAACTGGAAATACGGGGCCTAGCCTGAACCATGAAAAACATCCCCAGACCATTATTCCACCAAACTTTACAGTTGGCACTATGCATTGGGGCAGGTAGTGTTCTGGCTTCCGCCAAGCCCAGATTCGTCCGTGGTGAAGCGTGATTCATCACTCCAGAGAACGTGTTTCCACTGCTCCAGAGTCCAAGCTTTACACCACTCCAGCCGATGCTTGGCATTGCGGATGCTGACCTTAGGCTTGTTGTGTGGGTGCTCGGCCATGGAAACCCATTTCATGAAACTCCCAACAACGGCTATTGTGCTGACGTTGCTCCCAGAGGCAGTTTGGAACTCGGTAGTGAGAATTGCAACCGAGGACAGGCAAAAAAATGTACGTACTACGTGCTTCAACACTTGGCGGTGCTGTTCTGTGAGCTTGTGTGGCCTACCACTTCACGACTGAGCCGTTGCTCCTAGATATTTCCATTTCACAATAACATCACTTACAGGGACAGCTCTAGCAGGGCAGACATTTTATGAACTGACTTGTTGGAAAGGTGACATCCTATGACGGTGCCACATTGAAAGTCAATGAGCTCTTCAGTAAGGCCATGCTACTGCCAATGTTTGTCTATGGAGATTGCATGGCTCTGTGCTCTGGTCTACTAAATTCATTGACTTCCATTGAAACAGAAAAAAGGAGGGAGTGGGATGTCTCTTCCATCTCTCATGACCGAGAGCGGCCTCAACTGGTGAGGCCTAAAAAAACTTTCCCCGGTCCGAACCAAGGGGGATGAAGGACATTCGTGAATGGCTTATGCTCCTTATAGGAGCCAAGTAAATATGTCAAGTAATACAATTCATGAACATCTTTAAAAATGGTAGTTGCATCAGGTTTTCAACTAAATGTGTCCTTCTAACAAAGTGCTGGGGATACCTGACACCTGGCAGACATTTATGTTAAACAATTGGACATGTGAAAACAAGTATCCTATTGGCCTATCCAGAACAGTGTATGAAGGAAGGAAAATGAGAGGAAGCCCGATATACTTTTGAAAACTACCCATTGTCTGACACTGAGGTGAGATTAGAATGCCTGAGAGAGGAGGAGGGGTCGATGTGTCCTTCTGAAAGTCACTGCTTGTTCATGTGTTTATAGTAATAGTTTAACTATTCACAAACCCTCACGGACAATCATATGAGAAGCAGACATCTTCTGTAGACATTGGTTTCATTTCACACAGGGAGTTCACAGAATCAGTTAAACACCTCATCTTTCAATTTGCTTGTTTTTCTGTAACTGGGTGGTTACTTGGTCTTGGACGTTTCTGGGTAGAGGTTGCCCTTTGACACATACCCAGGATCATCTTAAAACCACCCTCTACCTTTTGTTTTCAGGCAGATAACTCTGACCCCTGTCGAAGCCCGATCTTCTACTGCCACTCAAATCTTCACCACACCCTCCTCCACTGAGAAAGCCAACATGGTCAGTATATCCTGCAACAACCATATGTGTGAGGGAACAATTTACGAATCTGATTAGCAATAATGAGGCAGCAAGGTAGTAAGGTGCCTCATCTTGCCCAATTGCAGATTCATAACGCCTTAAAGGTGAGCATTTAGAGCCTTAAATCAAATCAAATCAAATTGTATTTGTCACATGCGCCCAATACAACAGGTGCAGACCTTACAGTGAAATGCTTTCTTACAAGCCCTAAACCAATAATGCAGTTATGAAAATACAACAAAAATTTGCGGGCGCACCGGTGTCGAGGTAATTGTGTACATGTAGGTAGAGTTATTAAGTGGTTATGCATAGATAATAACAGAGAGTAGCAGCAGCTTGGGGGAGGGTGGGGGTTGGGGGGGTGCAATGCAAGTAGTCTGGGTAGCCATTAGATTATCTGTACAGGAGTCTTATGGCTTTGGGGTAGAAGCTGTTTAGAAGCCTCTTGGAACTAGACTTGGTGCTCCGGTACCTCTTGCAGTGCGGTAGCAGAGAGAACAGTCTATGACTAGGGTGGCTGGAGTCTTTGACACCACCTGGTATAGAGGTCCTGGATGGCAGGAAGCTTGGCCCCGGTGATGTACTGGGCCGTACGCACTACCCTCTGTAGTGCATACGCATGAGGACCCATGTCAAATATTTTCTCCTGAGGGGGGAATAGGTTTTGTCGTGCCCTCTTCACGACTGTCTTGGTCTGCTTGGACCATGTTAGTTTGTTTGTGATGTGGACGCCAAGGAACTTGAAACTCTCAACCTGCTCCACTACAGCCCTGTCGATGAGAATGGGGGTGTGCTCGGTACTCCTTTTCCTGTAGTCCACAATCATCTCCTTTGTCTTGATCACGTTGAGGGGAGAGGTTGTTGTCCTTGCACCACATGGTCAGGTCTCTGACCTCCTCCCTATAGGCTGTCTCATCGTTTTAGGTGATCAGATCTACCAATGTTGTGTCATCAGCAAACTTAATGATGGTGTTGGAGTCGTGCCTGGCCGTGCAGTCATGAGTGAACAGGGAGTACAGGAGGGGACTGAGCACGCACCCCTGAGGGGCCCCCCGTGTTGAGGATCGGTATGGCGGATGTATTGTTACCTACCCTTACCACCTGGGGGCGGCCTGTCAGGAAGTCCAGGATCCAGTTGCAGAAGGAGGTGTTTAGTCCCAGGGTCCTTAGCTTAGTGATGAGCTTTGAGGGCACTATGGTGTTGAACGCTGAGCTGTAGTCAATGAATAGCATTCTCACATAGGTGTTCCTTTTGTCCAGGTGGGAAAGGGCAGTGTGGAGTGCAATAGAGATTGCATCATCTGTATGGATCCTGTATGCAAATTTAGTGGGTCTAGAGTTTCTTGGATAATGGTGCTGATGTGAGCCATGACCAGCCTTTCAATGCGTTTCATGGCTACAGACGTGAGTGCTATGGGTCGGTAGTCATTTAGGCAGGTTACCTTATTGTTCTTGGGCACAGGGACTATGGTGGTCTGCTTGAAACATGTTGGTATTACAGACTCAGACAGGGAGAGGTTGAAAATGTCAGTGAAGACACTTGCCAGTTGGTCAGTGCATGCTCGGAGTACACGTCCTGGTAATCCGTCTGGCCCAACGGCCTTGTGAATGTTGACCTGTTTAAAGGTCTTACTCACATCGGCTGCGGAGAGCGTGATCACACAGTCGTCTGGAACAGCTGATGCTCACATGCATGTTTCAGTGTTATTTGCCTCAAAGCGAGCATAGAAGTGATTTAGCTTCTGGTAGGCTCGTGTCACTGGGCAGCTCACGGCTGTGCTTCCCTTTGTAGTCTGTAATAGTTTGCAAGCCCTGCCACATCCGACGAGCGTTGGAGCTGGAGTAGTATGATTCGATCTTAGTCCTGTATTGACACCTTGCCTGTTTGATGGTTTGTCGGAAGGCACAGTGGGATTTCTTATAAGCTTCCGGGTTGGAGTCCTGCTCCTTGAAAGTGGCAGCTCTACCCTTTAGCTCAGTGCGAATGTTGCCTGTAATCCATGGCTTCTGGTTGGGGTATGTACGTACAGTCACTGTGGGGACGACGTCATCGATGCACTTATTGATAAAGCCAGTGACTGATGTGGTGTACTCCTCAATGCCATCAGAAGAATCCTGGAACATATTCCAATCTGTGCTAGCAAAACAGTCCTGTAGTTTAGCATCTGCTTCATCTGACCACTGGAACTGATCACTAGTCTTTCCAACCACAGGTGAACGTACACAAGAGTAATTTAGGGCATAATCTGTCATTAGAGTAGTGGTGTATATTTTGCCTCAATCACTTGGAGTCTTTTTTGGCTTGCTGCATGTCATGTTTTGGAAGAAGAAGAGGATGATGATGATAATAATGAGGATGATTAGGTGAAGGACTGCAGAGTCTGTTATATAGTCAGATGCATAGCTCTTGGTGTGTGTATTTGTTCATGTATGGTCCACTCTGGTCTTACGTCACACAGTCAGTATGGAAAATGCCTTATCATGGCTATGTACAACTGGAAGCATATTAATGTGACTGTAAAGCCCATAATCCTTACAATAAAGGTTCTAAATTCGGTGATACAAAATTAAATGAAATACTGCTACTCCTGCCTTCCAGTTTGGGGGCACATACAGTATCTAAACTACAGCATATAATTAATTCACATAATAAACTTTGTGGGTGAAGTGCATTTATAAAACATGTTATTTATAGCCAATAGCAGATGAATACCTGAGCATCTTGGTATCTGATCACATTTCTTGGTCTGAATGTATGAGGAGAATTATCTAAGAATATATGAATTGTCTAGAGATGGGTTGGGTGATATATGAGATGTAGCGGAATTGATACTTGTAAAAATCACACCAAGCGAGGCAATTCTGCCGTCAACAACCTATCTTGATGCTTGAAAAAACACGATCTGACTGGCAGTTCCAATGGCCAATCGCATGGTCTATGGTCAGGGCTCTTTAAAGGGTCTACTAATAGGCATTGAGGCAGAGATGCTGCGAGTGTTAGAACGAAGTTAGGTTGTCATGTGGTAACCAACAGAAGGTTACGAGTTAAAAAATATATATATGATTATTTGATCATCTGACTGGTTTTGCGTAAAGGGAAGAGATATGGAATGAGTCAGATACCACAGATGCGAGTCTTGTGTTGTTTTTGGAGACATTATTTTGTCATTTTTTTATATTCGTAGTGATCGACGAGACACCTCGCTTCACGCGGTTGTTCAACTCGCGATGCTGGACAGATCGCTGCATCATCATGTTGTTTCCGAGTTAGCGAAAGAAATCACAAGTTACACCGGGGGGGCAGTGAATCGTCGTCATTTAGCTACAGAGGCTACCCGACAATTGCAAGCAGAAAAAGAGGGATGCATTGGCTACATCTGTTGATTTGGCTTGTTGGCACTTCAGTGATACATTGTCGCGCCCGGTGATGTGAACTAAGAAGATCAGTAAGTGGTTACATTGTAGCCTATCACTTGTGTTTATGCCAGGGATTGGCGCGATATTCCTCATTTGTTGGGTGGGTGCGATTGTAATTAGCCAATATTTTGATTATGGGCACAGTGGCTGAATTTTGGATAAAGAAAAACCAAAGGGCATTATTTTTCAAACAAACTTTGCCACTAAATCAGGCGAATCTATCCAGACCTAGCCTACATCGTAATCATCTGGAATATAGGCTATTATTCCTACAGTTCATATGTACTGTTATTGGCTCCATCATCATCAAATGACCTCTTGGACTTATCAAGGGAGTGCACATGTTTAGTGTCTGTTGGATTACACCATTTCTGTAGGATAGCCTATCGACTCAGACACTGGACTCTGCTCGGATTATGATCATGACCCTGGAATGTATGTATAATCGCCAAAGAGATGCTGACTTCATTGAACTATGCTGGTGACATTTCTCCTAAACTAACAGATAGTTTACATAGTCTTGTGCTGCTGACTCTAATTGGATAGGCTACGTATTGATTTTAGTGGGTAATTGTGCCACTGTCTCAGTACTTGGTCTGTTTTAACCACACAATGGAATACAACATAAATAGCCTATCTAAATAGGTTGCAAATGGGTTCATTTCAAAGTTCTGTTGCATCCTATGTGCTCCTGACGTGTCAGTAATCATTGGTCACAATCCACCCCTGACACTGCATCCACGTGGAGTTCATTTAGGTATACTTGAAAACTTTGGGTTGAGGAAACTTCCAGCCGTGACGCACAGACTGCTCCCTCCGCTGTAGTCCTGCTGCAAAAAGGTGACAGCTTTTTTTTTTTTTTACTGTCATACAGCAGATTAAAAACATCTGTCTAAAATGGCCGACGACTGCAACTATAAGAGGCATTATGTGAATGATGACACATTTTCCAAACCTTTACTGGACCAAGTGCGGGTGCCCATGGGGGAGCCCGATGCCCCCAGTGTTCTGCAGGGGCGTGGGTCTGTTTATTGCTCGCCAAACTTTGAGATGATTGATGGGCTGCTGTACCGTAAGAAGTTGGAGAGAGGCTTCATCCACTACCGGGAGGTGCTAGATGAGGACCGACGGCTCGGTGCGATCGCCACTTTCCACCGGCGGCGGCCAGGCATGTGCCACCACTCCCTGGAGGATACGTACAGATCAGTGGCCGAGAACTACTGGTGGGAGGGTGAGTCTGGACAGGTGGGATGGTTGGCTATTATCGATCCCCCATCCAGTTAAGTCTGTACTCGATTCAGCTCTCTGTGGGTTAGGACTGATGGTTGTCTGATGGCTGTGCTGATATTTACTGTCACTTTCTTTCACCTCTTTCTCCTTATCTCTCGCTGTTTGCCTTTCTCTTTCAGACAAAGTTTATATCCCACTCACTCAATGACTTGCTCTTTCCAGCTGTTCCTCTCTGTCTGCCTGTCTAACCACCTTCTCTCTCCCTGTCCTTCAGTCTAGCCTGATGTCTCTGATGGACTTATCCTACTCATCTACCCTTTTTACACAGGACAATGATTAAAACCACTTAGGATGTTGGATTTTAGGCCAAAATAATTGGGCTACACCTAATTTCATCACATTGTAGACTGTTATTGAATTGTTCTTGTGAGGCTTAGTATAGGCCAGTGTTTCCAAACTTCTCTCTCCTATCTTCTGGTGAGATGATGTATTAATCTATTCTGTAAAGAGGGAAATCCCCTCTACATCCAGAGAGAACTGAAAGAGAAGTTGAACTGCAGGCATTTGACAGAGGTGTTATTATATTGCAACATAAGTCAGATTGATGCTGTATAATGTCAAACTACGTTGAATAAATACTGGTCTTGTTTTGCGGTTAAAAAACAATGACCCTTTTGGTGGTTAAAAACGCTGCCTGTGTAATATGGTTTGTTTCGTTAATATAAAATCTGTTATTTTGATCATTGCAATAACGTACATGATTGACACTTCCTCAGGGATGTACTTCCAGATCCGAGACTTTGTCCGGGGATGTCCGGCGTGCCTGGAGCAGAGGAACAAGAGACCCAAGGTAAGAGATGGCACCACAGAGCATCCTGATGTAAAGGCACTGATACTGAATAATGATGTTTTCACCATGGCGTTCTCTCCCCCATCTCTCTGCCACTCACGTTTGCTCTCTTTCACACTTCCTTCTCTCACATTCTCTTTCCTTCAATCCCTTTCTCACCCTCACTCTCATGATATTGGTGACTCTGTTCTACTCTCGCTCGTGTTAATTCGCTCTCTCTCCTACAGAAGCGTGTGGGTGAGAGGCGTCTCTCTCAGACGATGATGTCACACGGCCGTGACATGCTGAGTAAACTGAGGAGCCAGCGGGAGGCGGGGCTGTATTGTGACATCACTCTGAGGACTGACGGGTGCTCTTACTCCGCCCACAAGGCGGTGCTGGCAGCGGTGAGCGAGTACTTTCAGGAAGTATTCACTGAGATGGACTCCGCCCCTAGCTCCAGGTCTGACATTGACCTCACAGGTATGAGATTGACACACACACTTCTGAATGGGGTTGTTTCTTTATCCATCGGTCTCTGTTTTCCTCTGTCTACTCTGCTCTCTCCTTTTGTGGATGCCCATGTTTTGGCATGGACATGACTGCTACTGCTCTGAAAAGGAACTCAACAGCACTTTCTACCTCACTCTCTTTTCTACCTTTTCACTACCTCATGTTTGGTCTCTCCTCCTACTGTTTACCCTCTCTGGTCTTCTCAACGTATGTCATTTACGAAAGTTAAATCCGTAAGGCTGGTCTGAATGTTCATTATCTTCATCCAGTCAGCATAACATAATTCACTTTGTTTCCTATTCTACGGGCATAGTGGGAATGAAGGCAAACATATCATCATCAGCAGCAGCAAAGCATCTTGTTTCTTCTCCTCTTTCCTATTAGCCATGTGCAGAATGCTATTTACTTTGTGGCCTATTAGCACGACACAATAATGGTCATTCCTCACGCTTGCTGTTTAACTTGTTAGGGAGTGGTGGGGCGCTAGTATTTATGTCAACTTACCGATGTTCTCTCACTTGCTGTTTTTCAGCAACAGTTTGACAGCCATCCACCTCCCCACCAGCTATAATAACCTTAATGCCCGTCATTGGAACTCCTTTCCCCCGGGGGGGGGGGGGTTCGATGCCAGCAGTCCCGCATAGGGCGACCTGCCATCATATGATCTGGCTCTGAGGATTTTCCCTCGCAGACAATGCCATTCCCCAAACTATTTAATAAAATGTCATATTGTATTCCTATGTTGTTCATTCAGTTAAGCCTGTACTAGATTTAACTGTCTGTGGGTTAGGACTGATGGTTGTGCCGATATTTACTGTCACTTTCTTTCATCTTTCTCATTTTCTCTCTCTTTCAGACAAATTTTCTATCCCACTCACTCAATGACTTTCTCTTTCTAGCTGTTCCTCTCTGTCTGCCTGTCTAACCACCTTCTCTCTCCCTGTCCTGTAGGTTTCAGTGAGTCTAGCCTGATGTCTCTGCTGGACTTCTCCTACTCCTCTACTCTGTGTGTGTCTGAGGAGGACCTTCCAGAGGTCAGCACTATGGCCCGTCACTTGGGCATGTGGCCTGCCGTGGAGGCCTGTTCTGCCCTCCAGAAGGAGCAGGGATACCACGCCGCCCAATACCCCACCATGGAGCACCCTGCCCTGGGCTTCTCATCGCAGATCCCTGGATCTCCCCTGGAGCTCCACCACCACCAGACGGACAGGAAGAGGAATAGGGGTTTGGCTGGAGGGGGCAGGGAGAGGGTGGCTGGGGGTAGAAGGGTAAGTGGGGTGGTTGATGGCTTCAGACAGATTCTGGATCAGTCCAATGAGTCGAGGGAGGAGAGCTCGACCAGGCGGTCACCCCGTCGCCCCCCTGGACCCAGCCCCCTTCCCCTAGGGAAGAACGGTCTCCCCCTCAGCCCCACCCGCAGGATGAAGCTCATGGACTTCAAATCTCCGTCCTGTAAAATATCTTCTCCCCCCCAAAAAAACGTATCCTCCATCCCCCGCTCCCGAAACACCCAATCCTCCTCCTCGCCCCACATGCGTCTCCTCCGCTCTACTCCCGGGGCCGCCCAGGAGGTCCAGAGACTGCTGCCCAGGACAGAGAGCCCGCCTCGGGGCCGAAAACCACACCCTGTCCCCCATCTTGCCTCCACCTCCAGCTCCTCCACACAGAGGGCTGGCTCTGAGGCCCCCCATAGTGAGGGTGAAGCAGGAGGAAGAGGGAGACGAGGATGAGAAAGATCATTTCCGAGCGCTGGAGAAGTACCGCCTGATGAGCGTGCTCGGGTTACAGAGGACGTCCCTCCTCCCCAGACCAGAGGATCTGATTGGCTGGAGGCAGAAGAAACGCCTCCGGAAGTTGAAGGTCAATAACTATTCGTTGACCAAGAGGAGGAAACCTCGCCCCCAGGCGTCAGGGGGGCTTACGTTCGGGGGGCCGCCCCTGTCACTCCCCCTATGTACCCCTGCCAAAGCCCACTTCCTGGGCAGGATCATAAAGACTGAGCCTGAGTATCCAATCAGCATGGAGGACATGAGACTGAAGAAACCCAGGCAGCCCCGGCGGTTTCCGCCCAGTGACAGGAGCATGCGCAGTAAAGTAGCGTTACCAGACCTGCTGCAGACCGTGTCCAGGCTGGTCTACGGAGGGAGGGATCTCAGGCGCTCTGTCAGGGGTGTTGAGGTCAGCCACCCCCCCTCCACGCCTCCCACCCCATTCTGGGAACACCAGAGTTCCAAATCCCAAGAGGAACGCCTCTACTGTCCGGATCAAACCCGAACCTGCCAACTATGCCATCTCAGCACCACCCCTCCCCCCGCATGGCCGACGCCCAAACATACACCTCTCCCCTCCCAGGGCCCGCCCCAGGCACAAGGTCACCACAGAAACTTTCAGAGCGCTCCGCTACAACAGCGGGCGTCCGATGGCTAAAGATAAGCTGAAGCGGAGTGGCATGAAGGAGGATGGGAGAGCCCAGCGTAAGCCCAGAGAGGAGAGCATGAGGACAGGGAGCAGCCAGGGAGTGAGGAGGGTCATGGAGAGAGGGCCTGGAGCTATGAGCAGCAGGAAGACAAGCAGCATCCTCAGCCCTGATCCTGTTCCTCCTGCCCTCCACAGTCATCCTCTGTACAGGGTCATCAAGGAGGAACCAGCAGACCCTCTACCTGTGGCGGGATCCTTCCCTGAGCCACCCTCCCTGTCCTCCTCCCCAGAGCTGGGCAAAAGGCAGATCAAGCCCCCTGTCAAGCTCCTAGACCCAGGCTTCCTCTTCAGCTTCTGCCGGCCGGCAGGAGGGCCCATGTTGGGGGTGAAGAGGGAGGAGGAGAGTGTGGATATCTGCCTAACACGGTCTGTCTCAAGGGGAGAGAGATTTGGTCCCGGGGGGGCCCCAGCCAGGGTCCTGAGGGCCAGAGGAGGCCCCCCCACTCTTCACAGGGTGAAGAAGGAGAGGGAAGAAAGGAGTGTAAGCCAAAGTCCAACCCAGAGGCAGGGGCCACCAAGGGCTGTCAACTCTCACCAACACAAACCCCCCCACCTGGATAGAGCCACAGGGTCAAAGGGTGCTTGCGCTGCACGGGACATACCAAAGGTAAACACCGGGGGGGGGGGGTGTCATAGTGTAGTTTTTCTTGCACGTTCTCCTATGATTTGGGGGAGTTTTAATATTTTAAAAGTGGGCTGCTGCTCTCCTCAGTCCTCACCTTATCTCTGTTACATGTACTGACATGAAAACAAAAGATGGATGAAAGAAATGGCATATGTGTACTGAAGGACTTTCACATGTCCATTACAGATCAAGGAAAAAATCCAGGGTGAAACTATTGACATGCAGCCTTGCTTTCCTCCACAGTGAGAGTAGAGGGGAGGTCTGGGGTGGGTGAAGTTAACTGTTATCTCTCCATAACACCATTCATCAGACTGACGATTCAGTTAGGGGTTTAACAGGCTGAACCAATGTCAACCCTGTCTAAGGGGGAGGGTGTTCTAATCATCAGCCATACTTTTTCATTGGGAACTAACTGGCGCAAAATGATGACACTTTTAATACTCTCTTAGATTACGTTAGAAAAGTCTGATTGGAGATAAGATTACATTCTTCTTTTGGAGATTGTAAATTGAGTTTGATAACATTCCATGCTGATTGCTCTCCGCTGACATGCATAGATCATTAAGCTAAAATATGTAACGACCAGGTGACTGGTGTAACGACCAGGTGACTGGGTACTAGTCCAGGAAAAAAGAGCGCATTAGAGCAGCTTAAGAAATACATGTTCCTGAATGTCATCTAACAAAATGGGATCGATTTGATTGTGTTTCTCCCGCTGTGTCTGCAGAAGCCAGCTAAGCCCCTGCCTAGCCGAGGCCCTGCCCTGTTGGACTCGATCCGCCGGGCGAGGTTAAAGCAGCTGCGGGGTCCTCACAGTCAGGTCCCCAAGGCCAAGTCATCCCACGTCTGCCTGCAGTGCCGGGCATCCTACAAGGACTGTAACGGCCTCATCATGCACCGCATCAGGCACATCGAGGGCAAGCACTGGCCCTGCCCTGTATGTACTGAAACTGTTACTGTCTTTGAACATCCCCCCTCCCTCTATGTGTGTTGTAGCTGTGTGTGTGTGTGTGTGTGTGTGTGTGTGTGTGTGTGTGTGTGTGTGTGTGTGTGTGTGTGTGTGTGTGTGTGTGTGTGTGTACATGTATATATTGTGGCTCTGTGTTGTTGCTGTGTACTGATATATATATTGTGGCTCTGTGTTGTAGCTGTGCAGTAAGACATTCTTCAGGATGAGGAATGTGAAGAACCACATTCGGACCCACGACCAGAGGCTGTATAAGTGTCGCAGCTGTTTGGCTGCATCCTGAGACCTGACTGGGGAAGGAGGTGAGTGTCCCCTGTCCCACTTAAGGGCAAGACACAATAACCAATGTCGGATGTGTGCAGTAGATCACCTGCTGGTGTCGACTAGCTGTGGTGCTTCAACATGTCGGAAAATGAACAGAAAAATACGGCTGATGTTCTGTAGTCGGGAGGCGACAGGACGGCAACCCGCTGCTTTAAACTGTTTGACGGCGCGGTCTGTTTTGTCCTTTAAGCAAGTGTATATGTCAGCACTGTTCCTACCAGTGAAAATGATTTGTATTTGGTAAATCGTTCTACAGTTTGCCTTCATCACAGATTTCCTGTCCATCGTGCATTGTCAGACTAGCTCTTCAGTCCCCTAATTGTCCTGTTTGTGTTTCAGGGTTGAATCTGTCTACATTGACTGACGGGACGAGGAGAGGCACATTGTTGACCTGCAAGCTTGTAAATACAAAGCATCAGTCCACATCCAAACACAAGGCTCCCAAGAGAAATGTAATTACTATTACGATGATGATTATGATTATTGTAGTAATTCTTGATTGTTAATGTTATTTAAAAAAAAAAACTTAATTTCTTGTTTGCATTTTAGGTAGCTACAGGGTTTAACTTGAACATTACACTCAGGGGGTGGGGAAACTGTGAGGTCACTGTATTTAAATGTTCAACGATGTCACAGTATGTAAATTAGAATGGAAATTACGGAAGAATATTATGATGATGATAATGATTACTACTATTGCTATCAATATTTTTGTATGTATAGACTGAATCTGAGTGCACCTATACCATAGCTTTGTTGTAAACCTAAAATAAGTTGATGTAACGGAGGGGTAGCCAGAGAGCAGTCCCAGGGGGAAATACTTGAAGGTTCACAGGGGTCGATTTGGAGATGGAGTTGGAGAGTGTCTCTTAAAGTCTGTAGACGAGGGGGGTTGTTGGGTTTCCTTCTACTGTCTTTGGTGTTCAGAGATGGTATGAGTTGGCTAGTATCGCCTCATGTATCGGTTCTCTAGTCTCACCTGTGTCCAGGGTCAGGGTTTGGGAAAGGGGGTTGGGATGGGGGGAATAGGCCCAATCACAAAATGACCCCTAAACACTATGCACTTGTGGAGATTTGATTGAAGCAATATGGAGGAACTTCCCCACAGTAGATCAAATGGAAAGGTAGATGTATTATCATATTGCTTACACATGTCATATCCTCTCAGATCTCCATTAGGGTGTAGGGTCTAGGGGTCCATTTGGGATTGGGCCCATGAGTTAGCTAGTTTGGGGTAAGAGGGTTCTATGACATCCCTGCATGTTTGACTGCAGGTCTGTTTCCTCCCCTTGTCTTTTCTAATGTTACTATATGTCTATGAAAGGGAAAACTGTCATGTCTAAATGTGAATCTTTAAAATTGCTTTCTCAATACTGAAGTTTTCTTCTGGATTATACAGTTTTTTCTTTTGGCTTGGTAGTCCAGAATGTTTTATTTGAAATTATACAATGACTATAGGGTTAGTGCAGACTGTCAGCTTTCATTTGAGGGTATTTTCATCCATATCAGGTGAACAGTTTATAAATTACAGCACTTTCTGTACATGGTGCCCTAAAATGGGGGGGGGACTAAAAATATTGGGATAAATTGACAAATTATGTATTGAAAGGTTTAGTATTTGGTCCCGTATTCCTAGCATGCAATGAGTTTGTGACTCTACAAACTTGATAATTGTGCTTCTAACGTTCACTAATCATTATTCACGATTCATTCAGGACTATCCGTAATCATGGCAGCATCCACGTTAATGTAGAAGTGTTTAGAAACATTTTAGTTTACAAAAGAAGTGACTCCAAAATGACACAACACATTATTTACCATTCAGTTCTATTGGGCACAAAATAATCCGAAACACAACCAAAACAGCAAATGCATCCAACAAGTCTGTAGAGCAGGGCTTCCGAACCCAAGGTTTTCAGTCCAACCCTAATTTAACAGATCTGATTCAGCTAATTAGTATAATCAGGTGTGTTAAATTAGGGTTGGACTGAAAACCCACAGGATGGTAGATCTCCAGGGAGAGGGTTGGGCAGCCCTGCTGTAGAGTCATACGCTTGGTGTAATCATTACGTGCTTTGAATATGGGACCAAACACTAAACCTTTGATGCACTAAAATGGGACTGTTTACAAAAAGTGCTGTCATTTCTAAACAGTTCACCTGATATGGATGGGATATACCCTCAAATTAAAGCTTCCAGTCTGCACTTTAACCTCAATGTCATTGTTTGATTTCAAATCCAAACTTCTGGAGTATAGATTCAAAATAAGAAAAATACTTCAATATCCCAATAATGGAGGGCACTGTATATGTTTCTCCTTTTTTAATTAAAATAGGATGTTTGGCCTTTTTCTTCATATTTAAGAACCTCCCTCGTACTGAATGCAACGCGTGCACATACTATGGAGACATTGAAGATGTTCCGAATTTGATTATAAGTCGGACGATTCAGACACTCCTTTTGGTTCTGTAAAAAGAATGATATGGAATAAATGTTTGCCTTTTACATTTTTGCTTTTGCTGTTTGAACTTAGAATCGTTGTTCACATATGTTGTCTACTGTACAGTTTCAGCAGAATACTGACAGTAGATATATATACTGAGTGTACAAAACATTAAGGACACCAGCTCTTTCCATGACACATTGACCAGGTGAAAACCAAGATCCCTTATTGATGTCACTAGATGGAGAGGAGACCGGTTAAAGAAGGATTTTTAAGCCTTGAGACATGGATTGTGTAAATGTGCCATTGAGTGTGAATGGGAAAGACAAAATATTGAAGTGCCTTTGAACTGCAACGTTACTGGGTTTTTCCACGCTCAACAGTTTCCCGTGTGTCAACATGGGCCAGCATCCTTGTGAAGGGGAGGTGGTGGGGGTTTGCAACTAAATAATAGGAAGGTGTTCTTAATGTTTTGTACACGGTGTAGAACACTTCTCATTCTTGAGAAATGTATGTTTGATAAATGCATCAGCTTGGACATATATATATATTCAAAACCTTAGGGATTCACCCAGTTACATAGTATTATAAGTATTCTACATATTTCAGGAACATCTTCATGGTCCTACTAACCATAGTGTGTGCTCATCCAGAGGGTTAGGAGGAACGATAGAAGGCAGAATCTACCAGCGATGGTCACTAATCCATTTACTGTGCCCAAACAGCACATAACAAGCATCTGCTTCTCATTCAAACATAATGATGTGATGTCACAGGCGTATTCAGATAGATATGTAACCATGACGCGGGGTGGCAGGTAGCCTAGTGGTTAGAGCGTTGGACTAGTAACAGAGAGGTTGCAAGATCGAGGTAAGAATCTGTTGTTCTGCCCCTGTACAAGGCAGTTAACCCACTGTTCCTAGGCTGTCATTGACAATAAGAATTTGTTCTTAACTGACTTGCCTAGCTAAATAAAATAAAAAATATATAAAAAGAATTACTAGCGTAATCCCAAGGACATTACCAGTACCTGATACTACCACAAGATGGCAGCCAATGCTAGGTAGTGAGAATTGGCTGTGGGTGCCTCTGCAAAATAATGAAATCATCTTCTGTCTAGACTCTTCTAAATGGCCCCCTGTAGATCTGAACTTTGGATAGGTGTATGTGTCAATAATATGGCTATAGCTAATAAACAACACTCACACCAACCCAGTTCTTTCAGATCTAAAAAAGCCCCTTGTCGATGGTCCATCATGAAGTGTCTAAGGCAAGGGGATTATTTCAGACTGGGTATCAGATAGTATCAGTAACAGTCAGCCCTTACTCATTGGATGTGTAGTGTATAGGTGTTATGTAAATATTGCATGTTTATTTAAAAAAAATCACCATGTTGCAACTGTGCATAGCGTGCAAAACTGTTTATACATTCATTTCTTCCTGATAACAGCACGACATTATACCATATCTTACTTTACCATTGTCTATCACTTCTGGGTAAAAATTAAGTACCTTACTGTGATTGTTTTCAATTAAAGTGGTGGAATTTTGATAGAACTGTCTGGGAGTGGTCTGAGTGGGTAGGAGAAAACTGGCTGTTATTGGCAGAGAGGTTTGGAACTCTCTTTTACCATGCAGGCCAAAACTCCATCCCACCAAAACAGGCAAACATTTCAGGTGGTCTTTTCAAGCAGCTCTTACACTAAAATGGTTTTATCGTTCTCACAATTTCAGAGTATTATTCCAACCTCATAGTAGGGAAATATATATAACACACAGGGAAATCCTGTTTTTGACTGCAAGGGGCCTTTAAATCTAGTATAAAAATGGTGTTGGAGACAAGGACTCAACTCTTCATTGCATAGACTGCATCTTGTTACTGATGGTAAGAGACTGATTCTGTGGTTTCTTTCTAGTTTGGTGCTTAATATCTGATGTGTGAGGAATACTGGGTCTGGAGGGCTGTTCAAACGACGCAACTATTACCTCTCTCTCCATCTGAACAGAACCTACAGAATCTACTGGGATTTATTCTCTAACAGTTAGGTCCTCTACTCATCTACACTCTGAATTACTCACTGAGGTGATTATGGCAGTATTTCTATGTTACTTGTTCTTTGTCTGATTTCCACTATCTGTGGAAATGGTACCGACATTTCATACCATCTGATTTCTACTGTACCTATCATCTTTACAGTATGGTAAGAAGTGGTTTTACTCTTCGTCTTAGGGGACTATCACCATGGCCATGTTGACCATCCTTCTGTCCTCAGTGCTGCATTTGCTCTGGGTGAGGCATGTAGTAGAGACTCCACCTCACACGTACTCCTCATACATGAATTCCTCTTAGATGTTGTACACTGTAAGACTTCAGTAAAATACCTTGAATGTGTTTTACAGAATGAATGCTGTAGATTGCACTGCATTATAGGTAAAATGCAGAAATTACTATCATTAACTGTACTTGGGAGCCTCCAAACATTTTTTGTCTAACTTGCTGTATTTCTTTACAGTAATAGCTTATGATTACTGTAGATTCAAATGTTCCGTTTCAAACGCCAATCTCATGCTGTCAGGTGAGATGCAGACTATTTCAGTTTTTAAAAAAGACTTTTTTTTACCCAGATAGTAATTGTTGTAATGATTAGGCTTCGCTGTACCGCAGCCTCTGGGTGCCATAGTAAATAAACTGAATGCAGATTTGTAACCGTTTACATTTGCAATGGCTTGTTTGCAAAGAGAAAATGGCTTGTTTCTAGGCCAAACAGTTCAAACGTCTAAGCGGTCTAAGGAACTGCATATCAGTGCAAGAGGTGTCACTACAGTCCCTGATTCGAATCCAGGCTGTATCACATTCGGCCGTGATTGGGAGTCCCATAGGGCGGCGCACAATTGGCCCAGCGTCGTCCAAGTTTGGCCGGGGTAGGCCATCATTGTAAATAAGAATTTGTTCTTAACTGACTTGCCTAGTTTAAATATAAAAAAATATTACCTGCATTGTTTTTAGAGTACAATACAATAAAACTAACAGCAATGTACCATATTATTTACAATAAATTGCCATAAATTGCAATGCACTCCGGGTGATTTTTAAACGTAACTGGTAAATGAAACCATACATTCCAATGGTTGGTTTAACAGTACCTTACTTTAAAGAAGTACTGTATTTCAAATGGTAATGTAATTTCACCCCACAGAATATAGTACCCTACTGTATTTTGAGTGCAAAAAAAGTTTTTGACCACTAGTGGGTGCATGATATTGTTGTTTCTGTCTCATAAACATATTTTGAGGCGTGCCTTGTAAGAGGTTACATTTGTTGCACCCGTGAGTGAGATTGCAGTACCAGTTTAACTGATATGTGTTACTGTAGTAATTCCCCAACAATTAAATGGGTATACAGTAGGGGACAGATTGGAGTGGCAGCAAGCCTCAAACCTTTAATGGTTTAGTATTTGCCATGTCCTTGATCTGTTTTGCCCTGTAGTCACTGCAAGTTTTGAAGCTTTTAAGGCCTCTAGAAGTGCAAGTGATTCATTGTGAACTACCTGTCAAATCGAACCCAGTGTGTTAAGGCATATGGTTGTACAGTAAGTCGGACACCCTGTTGTTTATTATCTATATCAGGGTTTCCCAAACTTTGTTTTGGTATTTTCTCTAGCACCACAACGCTGATTCAAATACTCCAAGCTTGATGAGGAGTTGGTTATTTGAATCAGCTGTGTAGTGCGAGAGAAAAAAACTAAACATGCACCGAGGAGGGCCCTAGGACCTAGTTTGGGAAACCCTGATCTAGATCAACAACATTGGGAGACATATTGCGACAGCTGATATACAGTTTTATGTGGATGACACTGTTCTCTATTCAAGTGGCAGCAGTTTGACTTTGGTTTTTGAAAAAACTCAAATCAGATTTTAACATCATTCAACAAAATCTGTATGATTTGAAGCTTGTTCTGAATTCCTCTAAAACTAAATGTATGTTATGGTACTATAGAGCAAGTCAAAGTGTAGAAATATCTGTGAGTTTGGGTGGATGAGAAGTTGAGCATCACCACCCATGTAGAGGAATGTATCAGGAAACTCAAGCTGCTTATTGGGTTTTATTGCCGGCACAAAGTTTGTTTTTCCTTTGCCGCCAGAAAATAGTTGATTCATTGTACTTTTCTGTCTGTATTGGACTATGGTGATACTGTTTATCAGGGATGCAAACTAGTCACCTTTCGGCGAAAGAGTGGAAAGACAGTTTGTCAGTTACAACAGCGCGTCCCCTGGACGATAAAGAGAGGTAGGTGAGAAGCCTGACCACGGAGACGGAGGTGATAAGGTGATAAAGCGTACTTCATGAGCTGCAACTGAAAAACAACTGTCATTTGGAAAGTTTGAGGTGAGGGAGAAAGTGTGATGGAACAAGTATTGTTAAGTATCTTGCTAGCTGGATCGAATTCTCCGTTAGCTAGCCAGAGAAATGTTGAGCAACATTAGCCAACTTAACTGATCAAATAATTGAGTTCATGGCTAATAAATTCAGACAGCTAACATTAGCTAGCTAACGTTACAACATCAGATGCGTTAACGTTAGTAACCTAACCAATTCGCTATAGTACTAACAGGTATACTACTCCTTGCCGTTCAAGTTATAACACGTTAGTTGCTTACAGGACCCTGGAAATCTGTGTGAAATGTTAACTAGCTAACAAACTAACTACTGTTAACTAATGTTTTCCCTGTACAGTATGTGGTTAATTTTCAGAATGAGAGAATTAGGTGAAAATGAGGCGTTGCTTGTTTAATAAGTGCATTCAGCACTCAAGTGTAGAGGTGAAAGGAACACCACACACTTTCCCTCTTTCTCACTTTTTCCAATACAGTGGATAAAAAGGTTTATGCCAGGTGTACTCTCTGCCTGAAAGAGAAATTATGCCAACAAAGGGTATCATGCTCTGCTGGCACATTGTAGAACAGATGTCCACGGGCAGAAAGTGTACAATGTAATAATGTGTAGTGTAATTCAAAGATATTGCTTTTGCTGTGTTGAACTTGACAGTAATACTTGTGTGTGAAGGGGGATTATTAACATTTTTACTCAGTGAACCTTTTGCACAACTGTAGCCTTGCGCTCTTGATCGATGTCGACTATAGTGGAAAATAGAATGCCTGTTTGTTTCATTCTATTTCTACTACAATATGTTTTTTTCCCAAGTGCAATATTTAGATGTGTGTGTGGTCACAAGTGTTATATTATAAAGGTTGTCATGGCTAACAGCAATATTAGTGTATTGTTTTTTTCTCAAGACTTGAGTGTCATTTGCAGTAAAGTCTAGGCAACAAATAACATTGGAATGCTTTCTTTACATTTTTTAGCTGTGAGTTAGGTTCACATTTACATATTTTTATTTTACACAGACTGATCATGTAGATCATATTCCTTGTTGTTTTATTAGTTAAAACCTGCATTTCCCCCAAGCAGGGATATTTTGCATGTTTCAGTGCAAAAAAAAGTGTAACCTTTTTGGGCCCTCAGCAGTTTGCATCCCTGGTTAATGTGCCTCAAGCTCTACACTGAAGAATCTTGATTCTGTATCTTGCAGCCTTTGGTTTTGTCACCAATCAGATACATATATTACTCACCATCTCTACAGGGTTGTCTATTACTCACCATCTCTACAGGGCTGTCTATTACTCACCATCTCTACAGTGCTGTCTATTACTCACCATCTCTACAGTGCTGTCTATTATTCACCATCTCTACAGTGCTGTCTATTACTCACCATCTCTACAGTGCTGTCTATTACTCACCATCTCTACAGTGCTGTCTATTATTCACCATCTCTACAGTGCTGTCTATTACTCACCATCTCTACAGTGCTGTCTATTACTCACCATCTCTACAGTGCTGTCTATTACTCACCATATCTACAGTGCTGTCTATTATTCACCATCTCTACAGTGCTGTCTATTACTCACCATCTCTACAGTGCTGTCTATTACTCACCATCTCTACAGTGCTGTCTATTACTCACCATATCTACAGGGCTGTCTATTACTCACCATTTCTACAGTGCTGTCTATTACTCACCATCTCTACAGTGCTGTCTATTCATGTTGTCTTACATTGTTTAGTTTTTTTTTTATCCCAGCCCCGCCCCCACAGGATACCTTTTGCCTCTTGCCAGGCCGTCATTGTAAAAAGATAATTTCTTGACTTGCCTGGTTAAATAAAAAATAAAATACATATTTGGTATATATACAGTGGGGTCCAAAATTATTGACAATAATTGAGCAATAATGACTGCATAAAATAAACAATTCAAATACTGAGCTATATTGTATGCCCCAAAAAAAGAAATGGGGAGATATATATTATTTTAGACTAATACAATTGCTTAGAGAAAAATACTTTGTTTTCAAGTAATATTTTATTTCACAAAAATGTAGGGGTCAAAATGATTGACACCCCTAAAGATTCTTAAAAATAAAGTAGTCAAAAGTTTTGTATTTGGTCCCATTACCCTAGCACAAAATAACTAAAACTACTACAAAATCTCTTTCTCTGAGCAATTGTATTTGTATAAAGAATATAATCTCCCATTTTTTGAGCATACAATATAGCTCAGTATTTGAATTGTTTATTTTATGCAGTCATTATTGCTAATCTCTATCAACGGTGCCAATCATTTTGGACCCCAGTGTGTGTGTGTGTGTGTGTGTGTGTGTGTGTGTGTGTGTGTGTGTGTGTGTGTGTGTGTGTGTGTGTGTGTGTGTGTGTGTGTGTGTATAACTCAGCAGAAAAAGAAATGTCCTCTCACTGTCAACTGCGTTTATTTTCAACAAACTTAACGTGTAAATATTTGTATTAACTTAACAAGATTCAACAACTGAGACATAAACTGAACAAGTTCCACAGACATGACTAACAGAAATGGAATAATGTGTCCCTGAACAAACGGGGTCAAAATCAAAAGTAACAGTCAGTATCTGGTGTAGCCACCAGCTGCATTAAGTACTGCAGTGCATCTCCTCCTCATGGATTGCACCAGATTTGCCAGTTCTTGTTGTGAGATGTTACCCCACTCTTCCACCAAGGCACCTGCAAGTTCCTGGACATTTCTGGGGGGAATGGCCCTAGCCCTCACCCTCTGATCCAACAGGTCCCAGACGTGCTCAATGGGATTGAGATCCGGGCTCTTCGCTGGCCATGGCAGAACACTGACATTCCTGTCATGCAGAAAATCACGCACAGAACGAGCAGTATGGCTGGTGGCATTGTCATGTCAGGATGAGCCTGCAGGAAGGGTACCACATGAGGGAGGAGGATGTCTTCCCTGTAACGCACAGTGTTGAGATTGCCTGCAATGACAACAAGCTCAGTCCGATGATGCTGTGACACACCGCCCCAGACCATGACGGACCCTCCACCCCTCAAATCGATCCCGCTCCAGAGTACAGGCCTCTGTGTGACGCTCATTCCTTCGACAATAAACGCAAATCCGACCATCACCCCTGGTGAGACAAAACCGCAACTTGTCAGTGAAGAGCACTTTTTGCCAGTCCTGTCTGGTCCAACGACGGTGGGTTTGTACCCATAGGTGACATTGTTGCCGGTGATGTCTGGTGAGGACCTGCCTTACAACAGGCCTTACAAGCCCTCAGTCCAGCTTCTCTCAGGCTATTGCGGACAGTCTGAGCACTGATGGAGGGATTGTGTGTTCCTGGTGTAACTCGGGCAGTTGTTGTTGCCTTCCTGTACCTGTCCCGCAGGTGTGATGTTCGGATGTACTGATCCTGTGCAGGTGTTGTTACACGTGGTCTGCTACTGCAAAGATGATCAGCTGTCCATCCTGTCTCCCTGTAGCGCTGTCTTAGGTGTCTCACAGTACGGACATTGCAATTTATTGCCCAGGCCACATCTGCAGTCCTCATGCCTCCTTGCAGCATTCCTAAGGCACGTTCACGCAGATGAGCAGGGACCCTGGGCATCTTTCTTTTGGTGTTTTTCAGAGTCAGTAGAAAGGCCTCTTTAATGTCCTAAGTTTTCATAAATGTGACCTTAATTGCCTACCGTCTGTAAGCTGTTAGTGTCTTAACGACCGTTCCACAGGTGCATGTTCATTAATTGTTTATGGTTCATTGAACAAGCATGGGAAACAGTGTTTAAATCCTTTACAATGAAGATCTGTGAAGTTATTTGGATTTTTACGAATTATCTTTGAAAGACAGGGTCCTGAAAAAGGGATGTTTCTTTTTGTAGGGGTTGCGTAACTGGTTGCAGAGAAGTCAGGCACAGGAGAGCAAAACTGGGTAATAAACTTAGTTGTTTATTAAACAACCCAACGGTTCAAACAACACGAGAGAAAATGGGCACAAAATAGCCCGTAACACACCAGTACATAAAGTGCACAAGCACTACAATGAACAATCCAACACAAAGACATGAGGGGGAACAGAGGGTTAAATACAAAACATGTAATGAGGGAATTGAAACCAGGTGTGGAAAACACAGACAAAACAAATGGAAAATGAAAAGAGGATCGGTGATGGCTAGAAGACCGGTGACGTCGACCGCCGAACACCACCCGAACAAGGAGAGGCACCGACTCGGCGGAAGTCGTGACACTTTTTTTGCTGAGTGTTTATATATTTATTTGATATGCTGTAATATTTTAACACATTACCTAGCAGCCAACCTGCTTGCTCTAATCCCATGCAATTACAGTAAAATCCCCTCAATGAAATTAACTCATTACAATTACAGTAAGAGTATTGGTACCACAAAACTGATTGTTACGTGCTGTACTGTAAATGCACAGCATTATACTGGCAGCAGAGTTGCCAGCATTACTGTAATTATATAATACAGCTATGTTGCTGTAATGATTACAGTAGACTAATTTACAGCACTGTTTTTCTTTCTGTAAAATATTTTAAAGTATTTAGCGGGCAACTCTGCTGCCAGTATAATGCTGTAAATGTACAGGAAAACATTTTACATTGTATACTTGGCCATTTCTAGCCCTGTTTGGAGCAGAAGGGAATCGATTTGGAATATAGAGATGTGTAGAAATGGGTCAACCCGGACGCTACAAAACACTTTTTGCATTCAAGGTTCCATCTGGAACTGAAGTGTGGCTTCCCACAAACTAGCAGGAACTGTGGGAAGACGTTGAGGACGAAGGTAGGTCCAGAATAACAACAGGCCCCCGAGGTGAAGGAGACCGCTCAGATCACGTGGGAGAAGTTGAGAAGATAATTAACGAGAACGAATGGTGGAGGGAAAGGCGGATAGTGAGGCGATCGCGCCGTCCCCCAAGATGGAGGGGTTCCACACAGTCTGCAAGTCTGACTTTGAGGACGACACCCATGCCTGGTACATTTAACAGATTTAATTATCATAATTGTTAGCTTCTCTGCTATACTCTTTGGTAACTTTCCACTACTGTGATGACTCTAAAGCAGCAGTTCCCAAACTAGGGGTCGCGACCCCATGTGGGTTCGCGTGATATGAAAATGGGGTCGCGGGAGAATTTGGGGTCGCGGGAGAAATCCTAAATATATATGTACAGCAAAAAAGCACTGTATATAATATCGTCTTTATCTCAATCAATGTAATGTGGTTAAAATCTAAATGAAAATTATTCAAATGTAAAAGATAAAATTCAAAAAGAGAGTGCACTTAGATCATTGGAAAAGGCCGCGCTTGAATCATTCCCACGGTGAATGGCTGAGCCCGTTATGAAACCACACATGATTGCAGAGACTTTGATATTACCGGCGGCAATTGATATGGTGAAAACAATGTGTGGGGAGGCCGCCAGCAGAAGAACAGAAACTCACATCAATATTTTTGTCAGATAACACGGTGAAACTAAGAATTGATGCTAGAGCTAGCAATAAGGAGCAAACTGACTGAACAACTCAAACTCCCCAGCTTATGCGCTCCAAATGGACGTTAGCTGTGAGAGCCGAGATGCCCATGCATTGACTTTTGTTGGCTAAATGTCGGGGGATGCAATTCATGAGGACATATTGTTCTGTCTCACGATTCCCGAGCATGAAACGCCACAGGGGATGTTCAGTGTGCTGCGTTGCTACTGTATAGTGACGAAAAACATTCCATGGGATCGAATGGTGGGCTTTTGCACAGATGGGGCTCTATCTATAACGGGACGGGGGGCAGGCTTCTGCACTCTAGTTACGAATGTGTCTCCCTCTGCCATATGGACGCATTGTATGATACACCAAGAGCAACTGGCAACAAAAGAGCTGAGCACAGAACTTGGAGATATACTGTAGCAGGTAACATTGATTGTAAACTACATCAAACCACATCCATTGTTCACGAAACTATGTAGAGATGTTCTATTTAATATTGAGGCTTGGTGGTTATCGAGGGGGTGTTGGAAAGATTTGTCGCATTGAAAGAGGAACTGTTGTCATTCACAATGGATAAACGCAGGTATAGCTTTTTTAAGTGTAGCGCTCTCCATGACACTGAACAACACAGGGTTAGAGTTCGGCCTATAGAGTTCTCTAGGATCATGGTACTGTAGAGTAGTAGTACTTTATTGATCCGAACTTAGGAAATTGTTTATCACCATGTAATAGGTTACTTCCTAAATGCTGTGCCACACCCTGTAAAAATACAACTGCGCAGTCCCAGTCATCACGATGTATACAGTCTCCTCAACTGTTAACATCAAATTTATTTATAAAGCCCCCCTTACATCAGCTGATGTCACAGAGTGCTGTACAGAAACCCAGCCTAAAACCCCAAACAGCAAGCAATGCAGGTGTAAAAGCACGGTGGCTAGGAAAAACTCCCTAGAAAGGCCAAAACCTAGGAAGAAACCTAGAGAGGAACCAGGCTGTGAGGGGTGGCCAGTCCTCTTCTGGCTGTGCCTGGGTGCAGATTATAACAGAACATGGACAAGATTTAAAAATGTTCATAAAACAGAAGAGGACAGAACAGTTGAAACTGGAGAAGCAGCACGGCCAGGTGGACTTGGGACATCAAGGAGTCATCAGGCCAGGTAGGCCTTTAGGAATGGTCCTAATGCTCAGGTCCTCCGAGAGAGAGAGAGAGAAGAAGAAGAAAAAAAGAAAGAAAGAGAGAGATAATTACTTAAATTCACACAGGACACCAGATAAGAGAAGAAATACTCCAGATATAACAGACGGACCCTAGCCCCCCGACACAAACTACTGCAGCATAAATACTGGGGGGCTGAGACAGGAGGGGTCGGGAGACACTGTGGCGATACTCCCGGACAGGGCCAAACAGGCAGGATATAACCCCACCCACTCTGCCGAAGCACAGCCCCCACACCACTAGAGGGATATCTTCAACCACCAACTTACCATCCTGAGACAAGGCCGAGTATAGCCCACAAGATCTCCGCCACGGCACCAGTAAGCCAGTGACTCAGCCCCTGTATTAGGGTTAGAGGCAGAGAATCCCAGTGGTGGGGAACCGGCCAGGCAAAGACAGCAAGGGTGGTTCGTTGCTCCAGTGCCTTTCCGTTCACCTTCACACTCCTGGGCCAGACTACACTCAGTCATAGGACCTACTGAAGAGATGAGTCTTCAATAAAGACTTAAAGATTGAGACCGAGTCTGCGTCTCTCACATGGATAGGCAGACTATTCCATAAAAATGGAGCTCTATAGGAAAAAGCCCTGCCTCTAGCTGTTTGCTTAGAAATTCTAGGGACAGTAAGGAGGCCTGCGTCTTGTGACCGTAGCGTACGTGTAGGTATGTACGGCAGGACCAAATCGGAAAGATAGGTAGGAGCAAGCCCATGTAATGCTTTGTAGGTTAGTAGTAAAACCTTGAAATCAGCCCTTGCCTTAACAGGAAGCCAGTGTAGAGAGGCTAGTACTGGAGTAATATGATCAAATTTTGGGGTTCTAGTCAAGATTCTAGCAGCCGTGTTTAGCACTAACTGAAGTTTATTTAGTGCTTTATCCGGGTAGCCAGAAAGTAAAGCATTGCAGTAGTCTAACCTAGAAGTTACAAACGCATGGATTAACTTTTCTGCATCATTTTTGGACAGAAAGGTTCTGATTTTTACAATGTTACGTAAATGAAAAAAAGCTGTCCTTGAAACAGTCTTGATATGTTCGTCAAAAGAGAGATCAGGGTCCAGAGTAACGCCGAGGTCCTTCACCGTTTTATTTGAGACGACTGTACAACCATCAAGATTAATTGTCAGATTCAACAGAATATCTCTTTGTTTCTTGGGACCTAGAACTAGCATCTCTGTTTTGTCAGAGTTTAAAAGTAGAACATTTTCCGCCATCCACTTCCTTATGTCTGAAACACAGGCTTCCAGGGAGGGCAATTTTGGGGCTTCACCATGTTTCATCGAAATGTACAGCTGTGTGTCATCCGCATAGCAGTGAACGTTAACATTATGTTTCCGAATGACATCACCATGTGGTAAAATATATAGTGAAAACAATAGTGGTCCCAAAACAGAGCCTTGAGGAACACCGAAATTTACAGTTGATTTGTCAGAGGACAAACCATCCACAGAGACAAACTGATATCTTTCCGACAGATAAGATCTAAACCAGGCCAGAACTTGTCCATGTAGACCAATTTACTACTTACTGTAGTAGTGAACCCCAACTATACATCCTCAGGTTTCAGTCCAATTCACATGGCGTGTTTGTATATATGATATCTACACAACAATCATTATCATGAACATTATCATCTCTATAACTGTTAACATGATCACTATCAACAGCTGGATTGGCATACTCAGTATGTCAATCATCATGATCAATGGGGATCTGCTGCTGATGATGATTGCCATAGGAGTATGACAATCCAGCTGTTGATAGTGATCATGTTAATGATAATGTTCATGATAATGATTGTTGTGTAGATATCATATATACAAACACGCCATGTGAATTGGACTGAAACCTGAGGATGTATAGTTGGGGTTCACTACTACAGTAAGTTCTCAAAAAATCCATTCATTTTTTAACAATGAATATTCTGTTAATACATACCATCACTCTTTAGGTAACCTTACGGTTTCCAGCGGCTGCATGCACGTGTTTATGAGAGTTAGGAGAGTATAGAACGCCCAGGAACAGCTGACTATTTAATACATGTCTAGTGGGGCCCCCACATTCTCAGAGAGTGGAAGAGAGAGAGAGTGGGAGAGAGAGAGAGGTCAGAAGGGGTAAGGAGTATGTGGGTGGGAGGTTAAAGAAGGGGGAGGAGGAGAGGAAAGAGAGGGAGGGAGAGGGACAGAGGGTCTGTCTTGTTTGTTGCTTGTCAGCAATTGCTTGAGACAAGCTTCCCCTCCATGTGTGAATGCTACTTGGCAGGAATGCGTGGACTGTACCAAGTGAAAGCCAGGAGGGGGTTCAACAGGGAAAACGGACTCCAACTGAGCAGCCAGTGTGTGGCTGAAGTGATTCCTCTACGCTTTGATGCAGCCCTGGTGTGCATCTTTGTGAGTGTGTGTGTGAGAGAGAGAGAGAGAGTGAGAGGTTGCCGGAGAGAGTGTTCTGTATGGATATGTGCTCTCTTTCACAAGCGGCAACAAAGAGAGGGAATGAGACACCCCTTTTTCCCCCTCCCTCCACACAGGAGAAATAGAAGGAAAAACAGAGGGGAAAAAAGATGATGAAACCCAAAGTGTTCCTGTAGACTGTGTGTGCATGTTTGCATGTGTACGATACAGAGACATCTCTTCAAAAGAGTCCAGACACACACTGCCAGGTGTGCATCGTGCTTTGTGTGTGTGTTTGTGTGTGTGCTTTGTGTGTTTGCAATATGTGTGTGTTTGTGTAAACACCAGCATGTCTCTCCCCTGTTCCCCAGTAGGGGTTGTAATAGTCTTGAGAATGTGTGTGGTTGTGCTGTGGCAGTGTAGCCTGTTGCCTTACCCCCTATCCACTCCTCTCCCATCTGCATCAATAAGAAACACAGACGGAGAGAGAAAGTGGGAATATGTCTATCCTTTTCACAGCGAGTAGGATCTTTCCTTATCAGAGGGAGCGCCCATGGCAGGATCAGAAAGGGAAAGACAAATTCCTAAATCTAAATTAGTTCTTTATTAATGAAGGAAAAAATGATTTTGATTCAATTAAATCAACCACTTTAAAAGCCCACATTGAATGGAGTCTTCCCTAATCCACTCCCCTCTGCTCTTCTTTCCTCTTCTCCCCTCTCGCTCTCTTTCTATAAGGAACATTTTGTGTATGTGTGTTCAGTCACGCACACACACACACACAAAATAAAGGCTCCTGTTGGCAGTCACAGAGGTTTTATTTCCAGACTGAATCTTTTTGGTGTGGAAAAGCAGTAAAGTTCCAGAATGTCCAGTCAGCAGTCTGTTTCTACTCTACAAGAATCAGAAACCCCTGTTCCCTTTTCATTTATTGCACTTGTGGTTTTAAAAGACTCTTCAAAAAAGGATGTGTAATTATAAGTTAGTAACTGAATAATGTTGTGGATGTGGAAACGTGTTTGGGTCATGGAGTGTATACGACTGGGGTGCCGGATGGTTCACTGGAGAGGCTGGTAGAGAGATGAAACAGTAATCACACACCTCTACAGCTGTAAGTTGGTGTGGAAGCTGTATTCAGGAGTCCGCTCTGAGAGAGGTGTAAGAGAACATAGGTGAATGAATGGAAGGAGAGGGGAGGACTGATAGAGGAAGGGTGATGGAGCAAGAGGAAAGGGGGGGAGGGAGGGATGGACAGAAGGGGAAAGAAGCAATAGAGGGAGTGGGGGAAAGATGGAAAGGAAGGAATGGAGAGAGGGAGGGAAGAGCAGGAGGTAGGGATGGATGGAGGGAGGGGAGGAGGGGTGATCTCAGGGGTTTGAAGCACATTAGTATTCATGGAGAAGAGGAGGCCTCAGACAGCACAGAAACAGAGGAGCCAGACGGAGAGCAGGACAATACCACACACACACACACTTTATTCTGCATGTACTGACGTGTGTGTGTTCAGCATGCATGGATACAGAAAATATGTACAGTGCCTTTCGAAAGTTCACACCCCTAGACTTTTTCCACATGTATTGTGTTACAGCCTGAATTTAAAATTGATTAAATTTAGATTTTGTGCCACAGATCTACACATAATAACCCATAATATCAAAGTGGAATTTTGTTCAGATATTTTTACAAATGATTTTAAAAATGTAAAGCTCTGTGTGCCATAATAGTGGTTAACATGCTTTTTGAATGATTACCCCATCTCTGTACCCCACACATACAATTAAACACACATACAAGGTCCCTCATTCGTGTAGTGAATCTCAAGCACAGATTCAACCACAAAGACCAGGGAGGTTTTCCAATGGCTTGCAAAGGGCACCTATTGGTAAAAATGAAAAAAGCAGACATTGAATATTCCTTTGAGCATGGTGAAGTTATTAATTACATTTTGGATGGTGTATCAATACAACCAGTCCCTACAAAGATACAGGCGTCTTTTCTAACTCAGTTGCCAGAGAAGAAGTAAACCGCACAGGGATTTTACCATGAGGCCAATGGTGATTTTAAAACAGTTTAATGGCTGTGATAGGAAAATATGCATCCTGTTTGCAATAAGGCACTTAAGTAATATTGCAAATAATGTGGCAAAGAAATGTCTTGTTTGGGGCAAATCCAACACATCACTGAGTACCACTCTTCATATTTTCAAGCATGGTGGTGGCTGCATCATATTATGGATATACTCGTCATTGGCAAAGACTGATTATTTTTTGGGGGGTATTTTCTACATTATAGAGTAATAGTGAAGACATCAAAACTATGAAATAACACATATGGATTCATGTAGTAACCAAAAAAAGTGTTAAACAAATCAAAATATATTTTATATTTGAGATTCTTCAAAGTAGCCACCCTTTGTCTTCATGACAGCTTTGCACACTCTTGGCATTCTCTCAACCAGCTTCACCTGGAATGCTTTTCCAACAGTCTTGAAGGAGTTCCTACATATGCTGAGCACTTGTTGGCTGCTTTTCCTTCTCTCTGCGGTCCATTACTCAATTGGGTTGAGGTTGGGTGATTGTGGAGGTCCGGTAATCTGATGCAGCACTCCATCACTCTCCTTCTTGGTCAAATAGCCCTTACACAGCCTGGAGGTGTGTTGGGTCATTGTCCTGTTGAAAAACAAATGATAGTCCCACTAAGCCCAAACCAGATGGGATGGCATATCGCTGCAGAATGCTGTGGTAGCCATGCTGGTTAAGTGTGCCTTGAATTCTAAATTAATTACAGACAGTGTCACCAGCAAACCACCCCACGCCATCACACCTCCTCAATGCTTCACGGTGGGAACCACACATGCAGAGATCATCCGTTCACCTACTCTGTGTCTCACAAAGACACTGCTGTTGGAACCAAAAATCTCAAATTTGGACTCATCAGACCAAAGGACAGATTTCCACAGGTCTAATGTCCATTGCTCGTGTTTCTTGGCCCAAGCAAGTCTCTTCTTATTAGTGTCCATTAGTAGTGGTTTCTTTGCAGCAATTCGACCATGAAGGCCTGCTTCACGCGGTCTCCTCTGAACAGTTGATGTTGAGATGTTTCTGTTACCTGAACCCTGAAGGATTTATTTGGGTTGTCATTTCTGAGGCTGGTAACTCTAATGAACTTATCCTCTGCAGCAGAGGTAACTCTGGGTCTTCCTTTCCTGTGGCGGTCCTCATGGGAGCCAGTTTCATCATAGCGCTTGAATGGTTTTTGCGACTGCACTTGAAGAAACCTTTCCGGATTGACTTTGTCTTAAAGTAATGATGGACTGTCGTTTCTCTTTGGTTATTTGAGACACACCTGTTAATTGAAATGCATTCTAGGTGACTACCTCATGAAGCTGGTTGAGATAATACCAAGAGTGTGCAAAGCTGGCAAGGCAAAGGGTGGCTACTTTGTAGAATCTAAAATATATTTTGATTTGTTTAACACTTTTTGTTTACTACATGATTCCATATGTGTTATTTCATAGTTTTGATGTCTCACTATTATTCTACAATGTAGAAAATAGTAAAATAAAGAAAAACCCTGGAATGAGTAGGTGTCTAAACTTTTGACTGGTACTGTAAATCGGCTTGAAAATCTATGGCAAGACTTGAAAATGGCTGTCTAGCAATGATCAACAACCAACTTGACAGAGCTTGAAGAGTAAAAAAAAATGGGCAAATATTTGTACAATCCAGGTGTGCAAAGCTCTTTGAGACTTACCTAAAAAGACTGCCAAAGGTGATTCTAACATGTATGTATTGAGTCAGGGGGTTGAATACTTATCTAATCAAGATATATTTGTGTTTTATTTTTCATAAACGTTTTATAAATGTTATTCTTTTTCTTCTACTTAAAAAAAAAAAAAAAAAAATTGTATTTTGTGTAGATCGTTAAAAAAAAGACAAATCCATTTTAATTGTAATTTGTAACACAGAAAATGTGGAAAAAGTAAAGTGGTGTGAATACTTTCTGAAGGCACTGTATCTGTTATTGTATTGTTGAATGCAGCCTAAACTGTAAAGGGGTTACCATACATTTGCCAGTAAGTTACAGGCAGCTCGGTGGCAAGTAAAATTCTGTATTTAATATTACAGTACACCTACTGCTATATAAATACGGTATCAAAGCAAGTACTGTGTAATGACACAGTACAATACTGTAAAATTGACTATTATACTGTAAAAAGGTAAATGCTACCATAATCGGAATGAATGAATGGATGGAGGGGTTTATATTTCACAGTAATTACAAGGGATTGGTGCAAGCAAGATTAGTTTTCCGTTACAGTCTACCTGCACAGAGTTGTGTAAGCTGTCCGTCAGCACCAACCCTGTCTAAAGCAGCAGACACACACTAATGATGCACATGCAGGCAGTAGCTCACAACAGTCCCGCTTTTCCACAACCAATTGGGACATCCAGGACCAGGGCTGCATATTTTTATTATTGTACCTTTATTTAACTAGGCAAGTCAGTTAAGAACAAATTCTTATTTTCAATGAAGGAGAGGTGGTGGGTTAACTGCCTTGTTCAGGGGCAGAACAACAGATTTTTACCTTGTCAGCTCGGGGACTTGATTTTGCAACCTTCCGGTTACTAGTCCAACACTCAAACCACTGGGCTACCTGCCGCCCCAACATCATGCCCCTGAAGAGGCGCTATTGCTGGGCTAAGCTCAGGGAAGGAGATAGAATATAAAATGAATTGGGTGACTTACAACACACCACAAATGATGACAGCAGGAATGGAGGAAGGAAGGGAGGAGGAAAAGGAGAGGAGGCAGAAGCCAAAAAGACAACACTTCCATGGTGGTCTATTCTTAGTCTCACTCCTCAGATTTGGGGGAGTGTGTGTGACTGTGTGTCTGTGTGTGTGACTGTGTGTGTGGGCGGTGTGCAGCTGATTTGCTTTGACCCCTCCCCCCCCTCTCACACACACACGGAGGGATAGAGAGAGGGAGATCACTTATGGTGTCCTCTAAACACTGAGGTGCTGCATAGAGATGGAGGAGACATGGTTGCCATGGCGGCAGCGCTGCATCCTTTTGTTAAAGATGTCAGTCAGGGGGAATCAGGGCTAATGAGGAGGGAGTGTGTGTGTTTGTGTGTTGTAAGCTCAGTAGTCTATTCAGGTGGGTGTGTATTGAGAATGTGTGTGTTTTGTGTCCTAGGGTCAAGGATAGCAGTACTAGAAACGAGAGAAGGAGAGGTGGTGGGAAGGAGAATAGCTGAGAGGGAGAAGGTAAAGTGAGCGAGAGAGAGAGAGAGAGAG
The DNA here is from genome assembly GCA_030435695.1 of Brachymystax lenok tsinlingensis. Classification (NCBI taxonomy): domain Eukaryota; kingdom Metazoa; phylum Chordata; class Actinopteri; order Salmoniformes; family Salmonidae; genus Brachymystax; species Brachymystax lenok. Next base: position 25,803,814 of record CM059785.1, read on the forward strand.
AAGAGCTTAGGCAGGGATATACATGTAAAGGAATGTCTGTAGAAACTGAAAACAAATCAGTTGTGAGTTTTTGTGTTTGTGTGCATGTGCACATTTATGTGTGTTTGTGCATGTTTGTGTGTGTTAGTGTGTATTTACTTTAGACAGAGGAGTGTATGAGAGAGTGTAGGTGCTGTGTGTGTTGTCTCCATTGAGACTGAGAAAGGTAGAGTGTACAGGGCTGCGTAGGCAGTCTGTTCTCTCTGCTCTTCATCTCACTGTAAATTAGAGAAGAATCGAAAAAAGAGGAGGACTCGTTTAATCACTCTCTCTTCCTCTTTTATTCTACCCCTCTTTCTTCTCAACAGAAACAGCTTTGAGGCTCACACCCCCAAACAAACATACACACACCCCCAAACACACACATACCCCCAAACACACACAAACAAACATACATACATACAACCTCGCACACACATATGCATACAAACACACGCACAGAAATATTGGACTGTCAACGCTGGCATCAAAGAGTGCGAGAGGCCCTCATTTCATTCTCTCCCCTTTTTGCCTTTCTTTTTTTGTATTCTCTCTCTCTCTCTCTCTCTCTCTCTCTCTCTCTCTCTCTCTGTCCCTCTCTCGCTCTCTCTCTACTGACAGGGATAAATAATTTCATCTAGAGGGTTTGCAAATTCCACCACTCTGAGAAGCATGGCGTTCATCTTTCATTATCTGCTCTCTCATTCTTCCCTTCTCTTTCTCTTCCATTTCTTATCCTTCTCGCAGACCCTCCCTCCCCCTCTCCAACCCTGTCCTGGCTCTACTCTAATGATTCATATTTCACATCTAATACCTTTTCATTTAGTCTGTCTCCACTGCTTCAGCCACCACAGCTGATGATCTCAATTGGCTGGTAGAATAGTGGCTTAGGCAGACAGGTACACACACGTCTGTCTGTGTGTATACAAACACACACACACTCACACGTACACTCAGTTAAGAGGGGATAGAGGGAAGGGGAGGAGAGCGAGGTAGAGAGAGAGGAGGAGATTTAGTTGAGGAGGTGAGAGATGACACGCATACACACACACACACCCCTCTCTCTGTCGCTCCCTTTGATCTCCAGCTCTGCCCCACACTGCATATTAAGATGCCTGGGCCCTGTTTGGTATTCCAGTGGGCAGCAGCGATGCCAGCCTCCATATCCTCTCCCTGCATCCCTCTGAAAGACAGCAAAAACCCTCTGTCTGTCTCAAGATGCTTATCCAACTAAATGGGTCTGAACAGATGGAAGGAGAGAAGGAGGGGGTGAGGGTGAAGGAGGAGGAGGGAGAGACTGAGGGAGGAATAGGAGGGAAAGGGGGAGGCAGAGGCATTAGGCCCAGGCAGCACAGACGGAGTGTGTGAGTGAGTGAGCAGGGAAAAAGAAGCGGAGAGATGGAGCTGATGTTAGCAGAGAGAGTATAATTAAACGTTATTATCACAATGGGCCAGTAATACAGGCTGTCTGCCTCACTGAAGGAGGGAGGGATGAGAGAGAGCGAGAGGAATGGAGAGATTAAAGTAGAGTGAGAGTGAGAAAGAGACAGTGAAAGAGGCAAACAGAATTAGAGAGAGAGAGAGTGAGGGAGTTTGGTGGTGGGTGACTGCTCAATGTTTGGGATTAGTAGATGACTCGAAAGCTCTCTCTCTCTTTCGCTCTCTCTCTCTCGTTCACTCTCTTTCTCTAAGCCCTAGGGATGGCACATCTTTAGTTAAACTGCTCTATTAAATGGCGCCTGCTGAGAAAATCAAATTATAACTTCCTTTAATCAGCGAGTATCAGTGGCCCACACAGGAGCAGCCAGCTCTGACAGGAGAGAGAGAGAGAGAGAGAGAGAGAGAGAGAGAGAGAGAGAGAGAGAGAGAGAGAATATAGGATAGAGGGAAGGAGAGAGACAGAGAGAGAGGGAGGGAAGAGAGGGATGGAGGGAGGGAAAGAGAATAGGGGAAAGAGGGAGGGAAGGAGAGAGGGGAAATAAGAGAGAGGGGGAGGAGAGGAGGGAGAGCAAGAAAGAGCGACTGGAGACCTGAGGGAGGACGATATGAACCTGTCTCCCTTCTGCTTTGGTTCCCATGGCAACAAGATAGTGGGGGGTTGTGGAATGTCTGCATCCATCGCTTCCTCTCTAAACATTCATAGAGAGAATAGAGAAAGAGAGAGAGAAGTCGAGGGGAGATCAATACATACTCTGGGTGTTTTAAATTACATTCAATTAAATGATATTCAGTTGCGGCACAGCTAACTATATCTACCAGCACAGTCACTCACTGTAACTACCAAGTTCTCTCTATCTTTATCGGTTGTCTACCAGCAGTCTCCCAGTGTTCTAGCCCTCTTATGGTATAAATATTATAGCCCTGTTCAATCATAAATCCAGCTCGTTAATACCTGTTCTCAACCAGAGTTTCCCAACTCCGGTCCTCGAGTGCCCCCAACAGTACATATTTTTGATGTGACCCCGGACAGGCACACCTGATTCTACTTGTCAACTAATCATCAAGCCCTTGACGAGTTGAATCAGGTGTTTTTGTCCGGGGCTACAATTGTGTGCTGTTGGGGGTACTGGAGGACCGGAGTTGGGAAACATTGTTTTAAACACTCCCTCCCTGATTAGTCATTAACAGGCCAGTTAGTGTAATGCTGAAACACAGGTGGGCAGTGGCTCACATCTCTGGGGGCTGCCTCTGCTACAGATGTTGGATCTTAATTTGACCAGTATTGTCAGAGCAAAATAATCCTGCAGCAACAGCTAGCAGCATACCAACCTGCATCCTAAATGCTGGCTTGCCTCTGAAGCGAAGCAAGGTCGGTCCCTGGATGGAAGACCAGGTTCTGCTGAAAGTGGTATTGGAGGGCCAGTAGGAAGCACTCTTTCCTCTGGTCTAAAAAATATATATATCCCAATGGCCCAGGGCAGTGGGGACATTGCCCTGTGTAGGGCACAACAGGCTGCTGAGGGAAGGACAGCTCATAATAATGGCTGGAGCAAATGGAATGGCATCAAACACATGGAAACCATGTGTTTGATGTATTTGATACCATTCAACTCATTCTGCTTCAGCCATTACCACGGGCCTGTCTACCCAATTAAGGTGCCACCAACCTCTTGTTGTGTAGGGTGCCGTCTTTCAGACGGGACATTAAACGGGTGTCCTGACTCTCTGTGGTCACTAAAGATACCATGGCACTTATCGTAAGAGTAGGGGTGTTAACCCCGGTGTCCTGGTCAAATTCCCAATCTGGCCCTCATTCCATCATGGCCACCTAATCTCCCCCAGCTTCCAATTGGCTCATTCAGCTCCCCTCCTCTCACATGTAATTATTCCTCAGGTCGTTGCTGTAAATGAGAATGTGTTCTCAGTCACCTTACCTGGTAAAATAAGGTTTAAATAAAAATGAAATTGAACTTTTAGTCCATAATGTTGCTTAATTGGTGATTAGGCTATTAGGTGGTCGAAATTAGGCTACATGAAAAGTGCAATACTGTTAATATAACTGTGTGTTAGTGCGGGTTTTCCACATTTTGTTGTTACAGCCTGAATTTAAAATTGATTACATTTATGTTTTTTGGTCACTGTCCTACATACAATACCCCATAATGTCAAAGTGTAATTGGGTTTTTCAAATTTTTTACAAATTAATTAAAATGAAAAGCTGAAATGTCTTGAGACAATTAGTATTCAACCTGTTTGTTATGGCAACCCTAAATAAGTTCAGGAGTAAACATTTGCTAAACAAGTAACACAATAAGTTGCATGGACTCACTTTGTGTACAATTATAGTGTTTAACATGATTTTTGAATGACTACATCATCTCTGTACCCCACACATATAGACTCAACCACAAAGACCCAGGAGGTTTTCCAATGCCTTGCAAAGAAGGGCACTATTGGTAGGATGGGTAAAAATAAAAAAGCAGACATTGAATAACCCTTTTAGCATGGTGAAGTGATTAATTACACTTTGGATGGTATATCACTACACCCAGTAACTACAGAGATACAGGCATCCTTTCTAACTCAGTTGCCGGAGCAGAAGGAGATTTCACCATGAGGCCAATGGTAACTTTAAAACTGCTACAGAGTTTAATGGCTGTGATAGGAAAAAACTGATGATGGATCAACAACATAGTAGTTACTCCACAATACTAACCTAATTGACAGAGTGAAAAAGAGGACGTCTTTACAGAATAAAAATATTCCAAAACATGCATGTTTGCAACAAGGCACAAAAAAAATGTGGCAAATCAGTTAACTTTTTGTCCTGAATAAAAAGCGTTATGTTTGGGGCAAATCCAATACAACACATTACTGAGTACCATTCTCCATATTTTCAAGCATAGTGGTGACGGCATCATCTTTTTTTAAATGTATTTAATTTGACCTTTATTTAACTAGGCAAGTCAGTTAAGAACAATTTCTTATTTTCAATGACGGCCTAGGAACAGTGGATTAACTGCCTTGTTCAGGGCCAGAACGACAGATTTTTTCCTTGTCAGCTCGGGGATTCGATCTTGCAACCTTTCGGTTAGTAGTCCAATGCTCGAACCACTAGGCTAGCCTTGTAATCGCGAAGGACTGGGGAGTTTTTCAGGATACAAAAATAAATGGAATGGAGCTAAGCACAGGTAAAATCCTAGAGGAAAAGCTGGTTCAGTCTGCTTCCACCAGACACTGGGAGATTAATTCACCTTTCAACAGGACAATAACCTAAAAAGGCCAAATCTACACTGGAGTTGCTTACCAAGAAGACAGTGAATGTTCTGGAGTGGCCGAGTTACAGTTTTGACTTAAATCTTCTTGACAATCTATGTCAAGACCTGAAAATGCATGTCTAGCAATGATCAACAACCAATTTGACAGAGCTTGAAGAATTTTGAATAGAATAATGGGCAAATGTTGCACAATCCAGGTGTGGAAAGCTCTTAGAGAGCTCTTGCCCAGAAAGACAGCTATAATCGCTGCCAAAGGTGCTTCTACAAAGTATTGACTCAGGGGTGTGAATATTTATGTAAATTCAATATTGCTGTATTTCATTTTTAATAAATGTGCTACAATTTCAAAAAACAAGTTTTCACTTTTTAAAATGGGGTATTGTATGTAGATGGGTGAGAAAAACATTATCAATTTGGGCTGTAATACAACAACAACATGTGGAATAAGTCAAGGGGTATGAATACTTTCTGAAGGCACTGTACCTGCCGAGGGGAACAGAACAGACAAAAAGGACTGCTGGGAGAGACTCAACAAAGAAAGGAATGGGGAAGGAAAGCAGGATGGAGAGATACTGCAAATGAGACCAAAGGAATAAAATCAATTTCAATTCATGCGACTTGCTGAAAAAGTGCTATGAGTATTTTCAGTTTGAAGAGACACATAACAGTGAAATGGATTCAATTTCAACTGTGGGAGAAAGGTCAATAAAACAGAATCTCCCCAGAGTGGATCTTATAGGCCTAGTGCTTGTAGAATCCAGGAAAACTATCAAATAGAATAGAAGATTGTATTAACCATCAGTGAGGATCTCTGTAGTGGTGCTTGACTGTTACTCATAGCAACACTGCAAACCATGATAATGGCTGCCTGATGATTGGTCTGACAGCGGAGCTCCAGTGTGTGACCTCATCGGTGTGTGAGTGAGCTCACGGTCTCAGTATTTTGATAACCCTGTTGAGTGAGGCTGCTCTCACTACTGCAGAATACGCTAATGAACTCACTAAACAAATCCAATACCTCCAGAACCAAAACATCAACATCGGGGACTAGTCTGAGGATACAGGAATGGCTATAGATGGGTTTCTGTTAGCAAAGATGAGGTGTTTTGGGCCTGTTATGTCTATTATGCGTCTTTCTGTATTAAAGGGGCATTGAAATGAGAGTCATTGTGTTGGTTGGTGAGTGAAAATCCCTCTACTTTGACAATAAAGCCCCTTTTCATGTGTGTGGAGTAGCCAACCAAGATCCTTTTAGGAACAGCAGTGCAAGGACCGGGTACCCCCTCTTCCAATCATGCATGGCGGATCCTTGAAGACCCCTCACTGGGCAGGCTGGGGCGTGAATAGGTCATCGATTAGGATGGCCTCGTCTGGTCTTGGAGAGCAGCAGCATGAGTACTGTTCTCTATAGGTCCTTTATAAGAAGATCTCTCTCTCTCTCTCCTTCTCTCTTCCGGCCTCCCCTCCCTTTCCCTGTCAGTGTGTCTACAGCGTGTCTCCCTGCATGGCAGCATTTACTAAAGCCTTAAATAATGCAGATGGTAATGTGATAAGAGTCAATGTTGGTGTCCTGCTTAAACACGCATGCACACACACACACTGTACAAATACAGATAGTCAGACTGAGACAAAGACCGATCAGACACATATATAAACAGACCACAACACTCATGAACGTACAACTACACCAACAAACACACACACACTGAACCAGTCAAGGAATCACCTAAGTATTCCACCAATGTTTATGTATGTAGGCCCAAATCTAAATATATGATACATATTTTGTTTGAGTTTAGGACAGGAGGTGGAGCCTGTTGTCCTGTTTCCTCAGTGTGTTCCAACTTCCCATCCAATGAAGCAGCCAGAGTGGGAACGCTGGAGAGTCAGAACAGCGGCCTGGAAAGCTCTGCTAGTGTGCATGTCTAATGCATCCCAGTCTGGGAATACTGCCAGTCTGCTGTTACTAAACAGTGGACTTATCACACAAACACACACACAGGGACACACAATCTAGGCTTATACTGAGTGCACAAAACATTAAGAACACCTTCCTAATATTGAGTTGCACCCCACTCGTTTGCCCTCAGAACAGCCTCAATTCGTCGGAGCATGGACTCTAAATGGTGTCGAAAGCGTTCCACAGGGATGCTGGCCCATGTTGACTCCAATGCTTCCTACAGTTGTGTCAAGTTGGCTGGATGTCCTTTGGGTGGTGGACCATTCTTGATGCACACAGGAAAATGTTGAGCATGAAAAACCCAGCAGCGTTGCAGTATTTGACACAAACCTATGCACCTGGCACCTACTACCATAGCCTGTTCAAAGGAAACTTACATATTATGTATTGGCCATTCACTCTCTGAATGGCACTCATTCACAATCCATGTCTTAATTGTCTCAAGGCTTAAATATCATTATTTATCCTGTCTCCTCCCCTTCATCTATACTGATTGAAGTGGATTTAACAAGTGGCATCAATAAGGGATCATAGCTTTCCGCTGGATTCACCTGGTCAGTCTCTGTCATGGAACGAGCATGTTTTGTACACAGTGTAAACCCAGAGGGAGAGAAAGAGAGAGATCTGTATACAGTTTTATGCTCTGTCACAGATTGGCACTAACATGCACCAACATGTCTAATATAACCATGGCCTCAGTCAAAAATATGCAGAGCTAGTCTAAGAACCCAGGGGAGCTTCTGTTATTTAGCTTCTGTTGTTCACTTGTCTGTATCTGTGTGTAAAACGACAGCGAGTGGATCTGAGAATGTCAGTTAAACACAGAATATCTCTGGGTTATTTTCTGAATTCTGTTTGTTTCACTCAGCTCTTTCCTCTCTTATATGACATAATGTCTGTGTTCATGACAAAGAAACCCAACCCTGACACAAGACACGACCCCTATCCTGCAGTCTGTGTTCTCCTGTACAGATACCCTCTTCACTCATCCACTCATCAGAACACTCCAGATGACAGTAAAGTATATGGAGACTACTCCTGTCTCTGTGTTATTTTTTGTGGATTATTTTATAGCAATATCAACAGGCTGCTTCAATAATTTAAACGCCTGTGTCCTATGTGCTGTTGTGGAGCTCTGAAGTCCCCTGGCATTTCTCTCAGCTCTGTTGTTTACAATTCCTCCTGTAAAAGCATGCACTGTAAAAAAAATTACTTCAACTGTTAACCTAGCTAACTCATTTACTTGTATTCTCAATTAAAAAAATACAATATTTGTTGAAACCAAATATATGATTCAATGCCAAATGTTTTATTTGATGATTACCAAACCTATATTTCAAGGTGCAGCCTATTTCTTTCAACACTCAACTTACTTTTCCCCTTTTGATTAAACCTAATAAGTAACTAATACAAACTGATATTTCATATAAATACAACCCATTTTTTTTTATCTTGTTCCAAGTTCACTTTTTAATTTGGAATGACCTATCAAAATGTCTTCAATTGAGTTACAAGCAATTAAATACATTCCCTGTAAATCAAGAAATTGAGTTGGATAAATAACTTGAAATAATGTTTCCAAACATGTTCTTTTCATAAGACTTTCACATTTAGTAGCCACACTATGGTAACGAAGCATTGACTACCTTAAAGGGATACTTCGGGATTTTGGCAGTGGCAGCCCTTTATCTACTTTCCCAGTAAGATGAACTTGTGGATACCATTTTTATGTCCCTGCATGCAGTTTGCTAACTATCTCTAGCGAAATTGCTAACTAGCCCTAGCGCAATGACTGGAAGTCTATGGGTATCTGTATCTGCTAGCATGCAAAAATAACAAACTGAAAGCCACGCCTCCAACTCTGTTAATAGGCTGTTGCTGCTACATTGCCCCCACTGCTATTCAATGTGCATGCCTTGAGGTGGTGAAAGTGATTTAGAAGCGGTCATTGAATTTTAAAAAATCACGTTGATCTGTCAAATTTGTTATTTGATTTCAGACAAATTTAATAGGTTGAACAAACCAAAGCATACTTTTTAATTGTTCCAATCAGTCAAAGCACTTCAGATGAACAAAAGCATTGTCCCACTTTTTATAGTGTGGGATTTTCTTCTCGCTCTCTGTCTGTCTGATTGCTGGTTGAGAATAATGGATATTAGGACAACTCTCCCCTGTCACTCTCACAGTACAACAGCTGTTGAATGGTTTGGTGGATGTGGTTAGGTTGATGCAATGTTATTGCAATGGTATTATGTGATAAGGGTTTGTCTTGCATGTGACAAGTACTATGTTATGCACAACCACACACACACAGGATGATAATTAAGTGGAGATAGTCATTCAGGAATAATCTCTGCCATAGCCTCATGGGTAAAAATGCAAGTATTATTACCTAACTTTTCTGCACAACAATCATCATCAGGTCCATCAGAACACACACACACTAAGAAAGAGAGGGGGCAGGGGGCTGGCAGGGGCCTCATAGGATAAGATAAACATTAAGCACAAGCAATCTGAAAGTGGTCCTCTTCAATATTTAATCAAGATACAGTACATTTCAAATGTAATCCAAATGTTTAATTATGACAACTGGGGTTTGAATCAATTGGTGTGTTTGTGCATGGTTGTGTGTGTGTGTGTGTGTGTGTCATTCATCCATAAAATGTAAAATATAGAAGGAAAACTATGACATCTTGTTGGTGTGTGTGTGTGTGTCTGTGTGCAGGCTATGTATTATGGAGAAATGTACCCTTATCTTCTTCTTCACTCTTTTGGTATAAACATATCTTATAAGTCACTATTTTGGTATATGCATATCCTATAAGTCACTCTTTTCATATATGCATATCCTATAAGTCACTCTTTTGGTATAGGCATATTTTATAAGTCACAATTTTCTTAATATCACCTTCCCGCTTTGTGTCAGACTTTTTGACACGTTAATAATTGAACCAATGTGTCTACCAAATGTAGACACATTGAACTGTGTGTAGGATTCAAATGAATAGACATTGCAGGAAAGGAGGAGAAAGAGGGGAGACAATGGAGTTTGGTTGAAGTAGATTCTTAATGAGGATAGACTCAAAAGGCTACATACAGTCTGCGATGAATGCTGTGTGTTTTATTGTGCAGGTAATGGTATAATCTCTGTGTAGCCTACGTACACACAGTTTAATGGGTTTCACGTCAAACAAGTTGAATATTCTAATTTTCAAAAGCCTACTTGCCCGTTTTCTGTCTTGAGACGGCATTTCTTGTCCCCATCTCCCCTTGTCCGACAGTTACATTCTCACTGGCACACAGACCTGACCTAGAATTGCTACATAGAATTCGGACTAAACCAACACGCTGGGACGGGCGGGGGAGACAGCAGGAAATCTTGGTTATGGATATAATGTAGTAGGACCGCTGGAAGCTACGGCGAATGGGGGGGAGACATTTCTGTTTATAACGTTGGTCGAATAATGTAGCTATTTCATCACTACAATTAGGCTATAGAACCTAGTCTACTAAACGAAGCAAGCCCGAGGAGTTATTCCAGGTGAGTTTTCGGGGAAAGTGTCGCTGTGGCCGCTCACCTCCTGGCAAGGCTACACGGGGGTCCTCCTCCCGGGGACATCTCAGTCCAGTATCCGCTCTACCTACCTCTGTCCCCGAAGGATGGCCACAAAACCCAGCGTACCCGGTCTGACAAGGAAAGATCGTTTCTTCTCATCAACGGTGATTTTTTTTTCTTCTTCTCGTGATTACAGCGGATTATTCCACACAACGTTGACAGGATATGATATTACGCGCGGAGGAATATGGCTTTTTACGCTTTACCGGAGTACCAACCTTGTCTCGCGAAAATGAAAATAGCCTACGGTGCAGCATGCATGTGCCACATTCTTCAATACAATTCGGCGCAAGCAATATACAACACAATTTATATTGGCTTGAAAAAGGCGTAGGCTATTGTAGGTCCACTATAGGCCTAACAAATGTATAGCCTAGCCTATCCTTAGTAGCCTACCCTATTAGGCTATCCACACAGAGAACCTATCCTACGTGGTATTGAGATCAAGCGAATTCGGTGACGATAACATTCTACATTGTTACTGTACTGAAGTTGAAAATGTAACACTGCTTGTCGTGGGAGTGGCTATCTTTTTCTATTAGACAAAGCTTAAAATGTTTCCCTTTTTAAGTATTGTCTGTGTGGGCGCTGATTTGGACAAGCAGGGTTGTGGCGAGTGGCAACCGCCGTGAGAGCCCCCCCTCTCGGGGCCGACTTTGTTTGCGCTGGCCGGGGCTGTGTGAGAGAAGAGTAGTCTTCCCTTCCCCCAGTTCTTGGGCGAAACAGGAACAACTTATTTTAGGAGGAAAAAGTTGGAGTTTGGAGCGCCCTGAAATACTGTGGACGCCAAACGTTAGCCAGTGAGACGCTGAGATTTCATGGGGTCACTTATTTCGTTTGTTTCAGGAGTTTTCACTCGTTTGGAAACTAGGCCTACAATTATTTTTTGACGGTGTATTTATGGATATAACTGTATAGCTAGTTTACCGCATTACTACAGTGCCAGCTCTACATTACTCTATCTGGTTGTAGCCTATTGTATAGTCTATTCTGCAATTGGGACACTTGAAATCAAGTGATGTCACTCAGAATGCCAGATATTTAAACTAACCAAGGCCAGATATATGATTAAGTGGCATTGCATGACTGTGTGTGTGTCAAGGGTTGTGGTTTGTTTCTCCCAGGCACGTAATTGATCAATTCATATTATTGATTGGCTAGAGTCCACACACCTGCTTGAACCCTAATCTGTACTTTCTGGACTGAAGTATTTTCTCTACTAATCCAGTATTCCCCACCAACCCTGGCTCTGGATAGTGCTTATTTTGGTTCCAGCCCAATAACACATCTGAATCAACTAATACACTATTACTGATAAGTTAATTTGTGAAGTTGTAATAATTATGGTCTGGAAGAAAAGTCTGAACACCCTGTACCCCTCCAGGACTAAGGCTGGAGACCATTTAAATATTGAACTAGGTTAGTTCTAGAGAGGGATAACTAGTTCCTATATATAATGTATTCTACTGAAGAGGGTCTGAACTAGTTTACATTTGAGTAATTGCTGCTGTTGTATCGCTCCTGGCAGTGTTACAAGTATTTTTGCAACAGACGTCTAAATTATTGGATGTTGAGTAAAACTCTGTCTCTCTTAGGTGTGTGTTTGGCTGCAGTGACCTGTGAGGGTGTTGCCAGTGACAGAGCAAGGATCAACTCCTGCCTTCAGCCTGTCTTTGTCTGAGTAGGAGGAGTCAGGGTTCAAAGGTTGTGGCTCTGAGGACCCGAGGGCTGTATTTCCATATGAGGCCCTGCTGAGGGGGCTGGGGACCAACCGAGGTAACCTATCAATCACTATAGTCTGTCTGTGTATCTGTCTGTCTCACACACACACACACACACATACTACCTTTGCCTGCTTCAATGCCTGTTGAACATTCAAAGCTGTGAGTAGGGATGACTCTGGGCTGGATTGTTTGGGGCTGGCAGCACTATGTGATCTGTACATACTGAGGACACAGGAGGGTCAAGGCTTTCTGCCTGAGAACTATCCACACTGTCATCTAATCCACAGTGTTAACCAAAATTCACAGCAAGGAAGACGACAGGATGAAATGGAGACAGATGTATTAAGGACAATTTCTTTTTCTGCCCGAGTGAATTGGCCTAATGTTTCCAATTTTGTTTACTTCATGGCTTTTTCAAGTAAAAATCTTGGGGTCAAACAGTAGGAGAGAAATGTGTGTTTAGAGAGAGGGAGAGATGCATCATGTGCTTCAGCTTGAAGGATGAGGTCTTCCTGGGGTCTTCAAGTTCTAATGTCACATAAGTACAGTGAAATGCTTTTCTTGCAAGCGCTAAACCCAACAATGCAGTAATAACAATGTAATTCTTCCCTGGGCTTACATCTACATGATATGGTTTTAAAATCTGTCAAAACACCTCATGACAAGACATGGTATCAATAACAAGATACAACGAGCTGAAACAAGCCACCTATGATTCCCCACAGGGCCTATTGTCACCACAAAGCCTCTTGTCGTTGTTGCTAGCTATCTGACCGTTCCGAATCATAGCAACGCTTCCAGCCACATCCATGTGCATAATTTTTGTGACGTTGTAGGCCAACCCCTCTCTCTCTCTCTCTCTCTCTCTCTCTCTCTCTCTCTCTCTCTCTCTCTCTCTCTCTCTCTCTCTCTCTCTCTCTCTCTCTGTGTGCATTCAGAAAGTATTCAGACCCCTTGACTTTTTCCACATTTTGTTACGTTACAGCCTTATTCTAAAATGGATTAACACATTTTTTCCCCCTCATCACTATACACACTAACCTGTTTTTTCGCTTTGTCTTTATGGGGTAAGACATTTTTGCAAATGTAGTCAAAATAAAAATCAGAAATACCTTGTTTACATAAGTATTCAGACCCTTTGCTATGAGACTCGAAATTGAGCTCAGGTGCATCCTGTTTCCATTGATCATCCTTGATGTCTCTACAACTTGATTGGTGCCCACCTGTGGTAAATTCATTTGATTGGATATGATTTGGAAAGGCACACACCTGTCTATATAAGGTCCCACAGTTAACAGGGCATGTCAGAGCAACAACCATGCCATGAGGTCGAAGGAATTGTCCGTAGAGCTCCGAGACAGGATTGTGTCAAGGCACAGATCTGGGGAAGGGTACCAAAACATTTCTGCAGCATTGAAGGTCCCCAAGAAAATGGTGGCCTCCATCATTCTTAAATGGAAGAAGTTTACTTCCTATAGCTGGCCACCTGGCCAAACTGAGCAATCGGGGGAAGAAGGGCCTTGGTCAGGGAGGTGACCAATAACCCGATGGTCACTCTGACAGAGCTCCAGTTCCTCTGTGGAGATGGGAGAACCTTCCAGAAGGACAACCACTTGTCAGGAGACTTGTCAGGATCGAGGGGAAAGATGAAGGGAACAAAGTACAGAGAGATCCTTGATCAAAACCTGCTCCAGAGCGCTAAGGACCTCAGACTGGGGCGAAGGTTCACCTTCCAACAGGACAACGACCCTAAGGCTTCGAGACAAGTCTCTGAATGTCCTTAAGTGGCCCAGCCCGAGCCAGGACTTGAACCCGATCTAAAATCTCTGGAGATACCTGAAAGTAGCTGTGCAGCAAGGCTCCCCATCCAACCTGACAGAGCTTGAGAGGATCTGCAGAGAAGAATGGGATTAACTTCCCAAATACAGGTGTGCAAAGCTTGTAGCGTCATACCCAAGAAGACTTGAGGCTGTAACTGCTGCCAAAAGTGCTTCAACAAAGTACTGAGTAATGGGTGTGAATACTTATGCAAATGTGATGTTTCAGTATTTTATTTTTTATACATTTTTGTCATTATGGGTATTGTGTAGATTGATGAGGGGAAAAAACAATTTAATACATTTTAGAATGAGGCTGAAACATATTTTTTGGGGGGAAAAGGTCAAGGGGTCTGAATACTTTCTCTGTGTGTGTGTGTGTGTGTGTGTGTGTGTGTGTGTGTGTGTGTGTGTGTGTGTGCGCGGTTCTATGTCTGCCTGTGCGTTTAATTGGGCAGGTCTTTGCCAGTGGTTTTGAAATTCCATGGGAATGAAACACCAGGTTAAAGTGGTTTAATTCAGGGACAGACCCTGACTCATGTTCTCTCCACAGTGCTAATGTTGGCTTAGAGGAGAGAAGGAGGTTGTGTGAATTTGTGATCATCAAAGATAATAATTACTTGCATAAATATGACCTCTACACCATTTATTGTATATGTTTGTCAGTAGGACCTTATTGGAGACGTATATGTGCAGTATGTATTGTATGTGAGACACCAGCCAGACAGGCCACATTGAATGTTCTGTTTCTGAGCTCAGCTAAATCTGTTCTCTGTCCCCATGCGCCTCCCATTCCCCAGGATCACTAATCAATTACACAGTCTCTCTTTCAGGCATTACTACATGCTCCTGCTGCTCACCAGAAAAGGATTGGGTGGAGGGGAGGTGTACAGTATAGAAATGGACCACATAATTTTAACATCACCATATCCAGCCGTACGAAAAACCATCGTAAATGTTTACATGATAGACTGGAATGTTTGTGTGTGTAACGCACCAACACATTTTATTTTGTTGCTTTGCACATCAAATGGCAATATTTTTAAATATTTGCATTGCGCTATTTCAATGTTGCCAACATTTAGCCGGGCTTACCCAGTTCCTTGGGAGTAGAGAGGAGTGTGTGTTCCCTCTGTCAGGAGGGAGCAGGGCCTCCGAAGGCTCCCTTTGACTGTTGGGATTTCCCACAATGCTTTGAGCCGCAGGGAGTCCTCACGGCATGAGTTATGGAGGAATGTGGCCAGAGTGTGGGAGCGACCTGAGGGATGGAGGGAGAACATGGCTGAGGGAGGGGAAAGGGGGGAGGAGACAGGAGCTAGTGTGTTGAAAGCACTGGAGTTGCAGTCGGAAGCATCAAATCAATATCTATCCACCTATATTACCTACTCCATGAATAAACAAAGAATGTTAAGGATTAAACTTCAGTCTGTTATCAACTTCTGTGCTGTGTGTGTGTGTACCAGTATTTGAGATGGATATAACTGTGTGTGTGTTAAGGAAAGTGATAGTGTGTGAGTTGCTGGAACTTAGTGTGCGCTTTGTATTATCATAGGTTACTAATTATATTACACACTCAAACAGAAACAGAGAGGGGTGTGTGTGAGGTTGAGAGGGATAATGTGTGATGAAGTGTGTGAGCCAGAGATCAGAGCAGCAGAAGAGCTGCTGAGTGCCAGTCCTGCTGCCCGCTTGGCCGACACACACACATGGCACTGTGCCCAGGCTCAGACAGCAGATGTGTCACTCGTGAGTCAGCTGTGTGTCTCGTGTAACCTTTTCCGTCTCTTCTGCCTGCAGGTTTTGGAGTAGCACACGTTTCTCTTTCCGGTGCAGTGATGGCCACATCAATATCATGACAATGATGGACATGGTGAGTGCTGTGATCATAGTCATGTCCTAAACATGACATTACAACATAACAGTGGGGAGGAGAGTGAGGGCCCTGGATGCCAGTGTGCATCACTACAGCAAGTCTTTCTTTATTAAGAGGCCATTACTAGCTAGATCTGTTGAATTTAATATGGTTAGAGACAGGCACATTGATGGGTAAAGCGATAGAGACAGGGAGGGAAAGAGAGAGATGTGTGTGTGCTAAAGTCGATGATAAAGTGTGAGTTGTTAAGTATGCGGAACAGTCAGAGTTCACTGTAAACATTTGACATGGCTCACATTCACAAGGAACAAATCAAATGTTATTGGTCACATACACATGGTTAGCAGATGTTAATGCGAGTGTAGCGAAATGCTTGTGCTTCTAGTTCCGACCATGCAGTAATATCTAACAAGTAATCTAACAATTTCACAACAACTACCTTACACTTGTGTGTATAAGGGAATGATTAAGAATATGTACATATAAATATATGGATGAGCGATGGCTGAACGGCATAGGCAAGATGCAGTAAATGGTATAGAGTACAGTATATACATATGAGATGAGTAATGTAGGGTATGTAAACATTATATAACGTGGCATTGTTTAAGTGACTAGTGATACATTTGTTACATCCAATTATTAAAGTGGCTAGAGATTGAGTCTGTATGTTGGCAGCAGCCACTCAATGTTAGTGATGGCTGTTTAACAGTCTGATGGCCTTGAGATAGAAGCTGTTTTTCAGTCTCTCGGTCCCAGCTTTGATGCACCTGTACTGACCTCGCCTTCTGGATGATAGCGGGGTGAACAGGCAGTGGCTCGGTGGTTGTTGTCCTTGATGATCTTTTTGGCCTTCCTGTGACATCGGGTGGTGTAGGTGTCCTGGAGGGCAGGTAGTTTACCCCCGGTGATGCGTTGTGCAGACCTCACTACCCTCTGGAGAGCCTTACGGTTGTGGGCGGAGCAGTTTCCGTACCAGGCGGTGATACAGCCCGACAGGATGCTCTCAATTGTGCATCTGTAAAAGTTTGTGTGTTTTTGGTGACAAGCCAAATTTCTTCAGCCTACTGAGGTTAAAGAGGCGCTGTTGCGCCTTCACCACACTGTCTGTGTGGGTGAACCATTTCAGTTTGTCCGTGATGTGTACGCAGAAGAACTTAACTTTCCACCTTCTCCACTACTGTCCTGTTGATGTGGATAGGGGGGTGCTCCCTCTGCTGTTTCCTGAAGTCCTTGATCATCTCCGTTGTTTTGTTGACGTTGAGTGAGGTTATTTTCCTGACACCACACTCCGAGGGCCCTCACCTCCTCCATGTAGGCCGTCTCGTCGTTGTTGGTAATCAAGCCTACCACTGTAGTGTCTTCTGCAAACTTGATGATTGAGTTGGAGGCATGCATGGCCACGCAGTCATGGGTGAACAGGGAGTACAGGATAGGGCTGAGAACGCACCCTTGTGGGGCCCCAGTGTTGAGGATCAGCGGGGTGGAGAAGTTGTTTCCTACCCTCACCACCTGGGGGCGGCCCGTCAGAAAGTCCAGGACCCAGTTGCACAGGGCGGGGTCGAGACCCAGGGTCTTGAGCTTAATGAAGATTCTGGACGGTACTATGGTGTTGAATGCTGAGCTGTAATCGATGAACAGCATTCTTACATAGGTATTCCTCTTGTCCAGATGGTTTAGGGCAGTGTGATTTCGATTGCGTCGTCTGTGGACCTATTGGGGCGGTAAGCAAATTGGAGTAGGTCTAGGGTGTCAGGTTGGGTGGAGGTGATATGATCCTTGACTAGTCTCTCAAAGCACTTCATGATGATGGAAGTGAGTGCTACGAGGCGATAGTCGTTTAGCTCAGTTACCTTAGCTTTCTTGGGAACAGGAACAATGGTGGCCCTCTTGAAGCATGTGGGGACAGCAGACTGGGATAGGGGATTGATTGAATATGTCCGTAAACACACCAGCCAGCTGGTCTGCGCATGCTCTGAGGACGGGGCACACACACACTCATAATTGTGTGTGTGCGTATGAATGTGTTTGTGTTAGTGTGGTGTGTACAGGTAACTGCCAAAATAAAGGAAACACCAACATAAAGTGTCTCAATAGGGTGTTGGGCCACCACGAGCCAGAACAGCTTCAATGCACCTTTGCATAGATTCTACAAGTGTCTGGAACTCTATTGGAAGGATGTGACACCATTCTTCCACAATAAATGTCATAATTTGGTGCTTTGTTGATGGTGGTGGAAAAGGTTGTCTCAGAATCTCCAAAAAGTGTTCAATTGGGTTGAGATCTGGTGACTGAGACGGCCATGGCATATGGTTTACATTGGTTTGATGAGCATGATAACATTCAGTGACCACTCGTGCCCTGTGGATGGGGGGCATTGTATTTATATGTGGGCATATCCATGGTAGCTAAAATAATGGCCTACCCAGCATTTTTATTCGGTATGTGCTATCCGGGATCCTTGGGACATCCCTACCCCATTGAAATGGTTAAGGTCTTCCCAATAATCCTGATGGCACTAACCATTTTTATACTTGACCCTAAGCATGATGGGATGTTAATTGTTTAATTAACCCAGGAACCATACCCATGTGGAAAAATCTGCTTTCGATATACTTTGTATCCCTCGTGTTTCCATTATTTTCGCAGTTACCTGTATGTCACAAACCTCTCCCTTGGCGGTTCAGCGCTATATTTAGCCGTTACCCTGAGTTCCAAGAATTCTGTGCGTTCCGTGTGTGTTATCTCCAGGGTGTGTTGTCTGTCTGGCACCGGGTACAGGAAGTCAACTGAACAGGTGAGATCCCAGGTGTCAGCTGTCAGCCAATCAGAGCAGGAAGAGGAAGGCATCCCCCTGTCTCAGACATGTTGGTTGGAAGGACTATAACACTCAGTGAAATGAACTGGGAGCTGCATAGTGTACAGATGAATGTTCCCTCTGCTATCTCCTGTGTTCTGTCTGTCAAAGGTAATTTCTGTCTTTATTGTCTTGTGTGTGTACTGACAGTTGAAATTGGAGTGTGTGAGGTGCTATTGCATTGTATGAAATCCAGGCTAGGTTGACACATGCTACATGTAAATATGTTTTCATTGTGCAAGACTGGTGTGTCTAGGATGCCGTTCCAGTGGTTATCCAGGCTTAGCTGTGTGTGTGTGTGAATCATGGTCTTGCAAGGGAGAGTGTAAACAAATAGTGTTTAAAATGATTTAGAGGGAGAGAGAGCGCGACTGCTCTGTTGTGGCTGAGCTGCGATATTGGATTTGCATAAATGAGGCTGAAACATCTGCAGGCCTTTTACAGCCAGCGGGGCTAAGAGAGCGTAGTGTGTGTTTGTGCGCAAGGCGTGTAAAAAATTAAATAAATAAACACCCACACTTCAAAACTCAAACTTAATTAAGTTTCCCCTTTTTAAATGTGGAAATCACTCTTTATATCAGCGGCTCTTTACTGAAGAGGCACATTTGTTGTTTAACTGATATTTAACTAATTCAGCTAGTTTAATAGAGGGAGAGGAACTTCTTCTATTATCCGTTACCGTCCGTATACGTGTTTTGTTTTGCTGGGGCTGCTCTTTGTGTGTGTATGTGTGTGTATATATATATATATATATATACACATACAAAGGAGATATACACTTGGCAAAGGAGATATGCTCACAAACAGAGATGTAAACAAATTTGTGCCCAACATTTGAGAGAAATAAGCTTTTTGTGCGCACAGAAAATGTGTAGGATCTTTTATTTCAGCTCATGAAACATGGGACCAACACTTTACATGTTATGCTATATATATATATATATATATATATAGCAACATGTAAAGTGTTGGTCCCATGTTTCATGAGCTGAAATAAAAGATCCTACACATTTTCTGTGCGCACAAAAAGCTTATTTCTCTCAAATGTTGGGCACAAATTTGTTTACATCTCTGTTTGTGAGCATATCTCCTTTGCCAAGATAATCCATCCACCTGACAGGTGTGTCATATCAAGAAGATGATTAAACAGCATGATCATTACACAGGTGCACCTTGGGCTGGGGACAAAAGGCCACTCAAAAATGTGAAAGTTTGTCACACAACACAATGCCACATGTCTCAAGTTTTGAGGGAGCATGCAATTGGAACGCTGACTACATGTGGGCAAATGCTCACCTTCAATTGCCTCTGGCATGCTGGAGAAGTGTCGTCTTCACGGATGAATCCTGGTTTCAACTGTACCGGGCAGATGGCGTCGTGTGGGCGAGCGGTTTGCTGTCAACGTTGTGAACAAAGTGCCCCATGTTGCTGTGGGGTTATGGTATGGGCAGTCATAAGCTACAAACTATAGACACAATTGCATTTTATCGATGGCAATTTGAATGCACAGAAATACCGTGACGAGATCCTGAGGCCCATTGTCGTGCCATTCATCCGCCTCCATCACCTCATGTTTCAGAATGTATTGCACAGCCCCTTTTCGCAAGGATCTGTGCACAATTCCTGGATGCTGAAAATGTCCCACTTCTTTCACTAAACATGTAACCCATTGAGCATGTTTTGGTCACTACATTTGAGAGAAATAAGCTATTTGTGTGTATGAAACATTTCTGGGATCTTTTATTTCAGCTCATGAAACATGGGACTAACACTTTACATGTTATGTTTATATTTTTGTAATGTATGCATGCTTATATTCAACAAAAATAAACGCAACAAAACATGCCTAATATCAGTCTAAAAACCAAATAAATCCGATTAGACCGTTTAGACACAAGCCTCATGGCCAAGAATCAGATTTGTGGCTTGAAATATCCGATTACATGTGCTTTTTGTCAGGAAGACTAACAGATTCTAATCAGATATGCAAAAAAATTGTATTTGAGTCACTTCAAACTGCCAGTGTGAACAAGGCTTTAGTGGTTGCTTGTGTGTGTGGTGGCTGCTGCGTGTTTGTTTTGTGTGACAGGAATGTCAGCAAGCGGCCCAATTAGCGTCTCGTTAGTGTGTGATTGGAAGGAGAGGGTGATTGACAGTTCCTGCTGTGTGTGTGTGTGTGTGTGTGTGTGTGTTTAAGACTGATGTGAGTATATCTAGCTACACCAGGAAAGACTGAGTTGTTTTGCTATTCTAAGGCTCAGGCAGAACTAATTTCTTTGTAAATACACTAGGTTTTCCTCAGCATACAGTGCCTTGCAAAAGTATTCATCCCCCTTGGCGTTTTTCCTATTTTGTTGCATTACAACCTGTAATTTAAATTGATTTTTATTTGGATTTCATGTAATGGACACACACAAAATAGTCCAAATTGGTGAAGTGAAATTAAAAAAATTACTTGTTTAAAAAAAAATCAAAAAAATGGAAAAGTGGTGCGTGCATATGTATTCACCCCCCTTTTGCTATGAAGCCCCTAAATAAGTGGTGCAATCAATTACCTTTAGAAGTCACATAATTAGTTAGATTGCACACAGGTGGACTTTATTTAAGTGTCACATGGTCTCAGTGTATATATACACACCGGTTCTGAAAGGCCCCAGAGTCTGCAACACCACCAAGCAAGGGGCACCACCAAGCAAGCAGCACCATGAAGACCAAGGAGCTCTCAAAACAGGTCAGGGACAAAGTTTTGGAGAAGGGTTGGGCTATCAAAAAAAATATCAGACATTTTAAACATCCCACGGAGCACCATTAAATCCTCCCACCAAATCTCACGGACCAGGCAAGTAGGGCGTTAATCAGAGAGGCAACAAAGAGACCAAAGATAACCCTGAAGGAGCTGCAAAGCTCCACAGCGGAGATTGGAGTATCTGTCCATAAGGACCACTTTAATCCATACACTCCACAGAGCTGGGCTTTACGGAAGAGTGGCCAGAAAAAAAGCCATTGCTTAAAAAAGAAAATAAGCGAACACATTTGGTGTTCGCCAAAAGGCATGTGGTAGACTCCCCAAACATATGGAAGAAGGTACTCTGGTCAGATGAGACTAAAATTTAGCTTTTTGGGCCATCAAGGAAAACACTGTCTGGTGCAAACCCAACACCTCTCATCACCCCGAGAACACCATCCCCACAGTGAAGCATGGGGGTGGCAGCATCATGCTGTGGGGATGTTTTTCATCTGCGTGGCTGGGAAACGGGTCATAATTGAAGGAATGATGGATGGCGCTAAATATAGGGAAATTCTTGAGGGAAACCTGTTTGTCTTCCAGAGATTTGAAACTGGGACTGAGGTTCACCTTCCAGCATGACAATGACCCTAAGCATACTGCTAAAGCTACACTCGAGTGGTTAAAATATTTTGGGGGGGTTTTATTTCTTCTTTGTTTCACAATAAAAAAAAAATATTTTGCATCTTCAAAGTGGTAGGCATGTTGTGTAAATCAAATATTTTAATTCCAGGTTGTAAGGCAACAAAATAGGAAAAATGCCAATGGGGGTGAATAATTTCGCAAGCCACTGTATACAGTGCCTTCAGAAAGTATTCATAGCGCTTGACTTATTCTATAGGCCCACCCACTGGGGAGCCAGGCGCGGCTAATCAGATTTAGTTTTTCCCCACTAAAGTGCTTTATTACAGACAGAAATACTCTTCAGTTTCATCAGCTGTCCGGTTGGCTGGTCTCAGACCATCCTGCAGGTGAAGAAGCCAGATGTGGAGGTCCTGGGCTGGCTTGGTTACACGTGGTCTGCGGTTGTGAGGCCGGTTGGACGTACTGCCAAATTCTCTGAAATGACGTTGAGGCGGCATATGGTAGAGAAATGAACTTGAAGTTATCTGGCAACAGCTCTGGTGGATGTTCCTGTAGTCATGTCGATTGCACTCTCCCACAACTTGGGACATCTGTGGCATTGTGGTGATTGACAAAACTGCACATTTTAGGATGGCCTTATTGTCCCCAGCACAAGGTGCACCTGTGTAATGCTCATGCTGTTTAATCATCTTCTTGATATGCCACACCTGTCAGGTGGATGGATTATCTTGGCAAAGGAGAAATTATCACTAACAGGTTTGTTACAAAAATTTGTGCCCAAAATTTGAGAGAAATAAGCTCTTTGTGCATATGGAACATTTCTGGGATATTTTATTTCAGCTCATGAAACATGGGACCAACACTTTACATGTGGCATTTTATATTTTTGTTCAGTTATTTTTGTTCCCATTATTCTTAAAACAATTCTTCAAGCTCTGTCAAGTTGATCATTGCTAGACAGACATTTTTAAGTCTTTTTCAAGCCGATTTTCAAAACTGTGACAAGGCCACTCAGGAACATTCAATGTCGTCTTGGTATGCGACTCCAGTATAGATTTAGCCTTGTGTTTTAAGTTATTGTTTTTGTCCAGCTGAAAGGTAAATTAATTTCCCAGTGTCTATTGGAAAGCAGAGGGAACCAGGTTTTCCTCTAGGATTTTGCCTGTGCTTATAGTTGTATTCCATTTATTTTTATCCCCCAAAACTATCTAGTCCTTGCCGATGACAAGCATACCCACAACATGATGCAGACACCACAATGTTTGAAAATATGAAGTGGTACTCTGTGATGGGTTGGATTTGCCCCAAACGTAATGCTTTGTATTCAGGACAAAAAGTTACCTTCTTTGCCGCATTTTTGCAGTATTTCTTAAGTGCCTCGTTGCAAGCAGGATGCATGTTTTTGTAATATTTGTATTCAATACAGGCTTTCTTCTTTTCACTTTTTGTCATTTTAGGTTAGTATTGTGAAGTAACTACAATGTTGTTGATCCATCCTCAGTTTTCTCATATCACAATCATTAAACTCTGTAAAAGTATATTTTTTTCCACATTTACCAATTGTTGCCCATCTTTGCTAGGCATTGAAAAACCTCCCTCGTGTTTGTGGTTGCATTTTTGCTTGTAATTCACTACTCGTTTGAGGGACCATACAGAAAATGGTATGTGTGGGGTAGTCATTCAAAAATCATGTTAACCACTATTACCACAACTTGTTATGCAATTTGTTAAGCACATTTTTACTCTTGAACTTATTTAGGTGTGCCATAACAAATAGGTTGAATACATATAGACTCAAGACATTTCAGAACAGACAACATTTCCCTTTAACTTTATGGGCTTTTATGTGTAGATCAGTGACACAAAATCTCAATTGAATTCAAGCTGTAACACAACTAAATGTGGAAAAGTAAAAGGGTGTGAATACTTTTTGAAAGCACTGTAGGTCTCTCTGTCCCTGTACAGTAGTGTATAGTTAGCCCATGTAGGAGCAGCTAACAGTGTGAGATTCTGTTAATTCCAGTCCCAGCAGCCCCCCCAGTGGATCTCTGGAGCCGGTTACAGAATGAGTGTTTTGGAGGAGTTCCTAAATATTTGCGGGATGACAGTGTGATCTGACTGTTCTGCTCACTGTGGATTCTCATGTCATTACCAGAGGGGGATAAAACACACACACACTGCTGCAACAAAATGCATACGCACTCACAGGCAAACACACACACACACACACACTGCTGCAACAGAATGCATATACACACACACACTGCTGCAACAGAATGCATGCATACACACTCACAGGCAAACACACACACTGCTGCAACAGAATGCATATACACACACACACTGCTGCAACAGAATGCATGCATACGCACTCACAGGCAAACACGCACTCACAGGCAAACACACACACACACTGCTGCATCATAGAATGCATACGCAAACACGCACGCACTGCTGCATCATAGAATGCATACGCAAACACGCACGCACTGCTGCATCATAGAATGCATACGCAAACATGCACGCACACAGTGTAAGAACGGGTGTGGGCTCTGTGGTCAATAGGAATCCGGGCAGTCATAATTGAGAGCTCAGTCAGTGGAGCTTCCATTAGTATTCTGTGTCAACCACGTTCAGGGACTCCCACTACTTCTACCAGAGAGGATGATACACAAGAGTTATTTTCAAACGTGATAACCAATGACCATGAAACAGCAATGACAATTGTTGTATAGGTGTCCTTACATTTTTGTCTTCTCTCCACAGAGTGCCCAAGGGCTGTGAGAGCCCCTTGGGGAAACTTCATGCACAAACCCACTCTCTTCCTCACACAGAAACACACACGCTCTCTGACACACACACAGTCTTATTGAGACACACTCACACACACAGAGCATGTTGGAGGTCCAGGAGGAGAGGCCTGCCACAGCAGGAGGAGCGGCAGCGACACACTTCAGCAAGAAAGAGCGAGGGAAGAAGGAACGAGAGGAGGCCAAGGACAGCCGGGGGAATCTTGGGAATATCGGGAACAGTATTCCAGGTTCGGGTGGCCGAGGGAATGGCAGAGGGAAAGCCCCTCATACACACACAGGCAGCCCCCACCAGCTCATCACCCCACCCTGCTCTGTGGTGCTGGGAGCCCCCTCCATTCACCACAACAGACTGAAGAACTCCCCATCCACCAACACACAGAGGTGAGGGAGAGAGAGTGTATGTGTGTCTGTCTGTGTAAAGAAGTAGTAGTAGTAAAAGTGTGTGTGTGTGTGTGTGTGTCCTGGGGTCAGGGAGTACACTGTGTTTGGATCTTCTCTCTGCTGACTCATGTTTCTGGAGCCACTGGGAATCAGCATCTGCCCTGCCAAACGCCTGCCATCCCTCTCTCTCTCTCTGCTGTGTGTGTCAGTAGGGTGTGGTATGGGGCTGTCTCTGCCAGTTGGAAGTGTCCTGTTCTCCTGAGCTGTACTTTTCTCATGGCCACTGAGAAGCAGCCGCCCTGATCCTCCTCTCCGCCAGATTATTATGGTCTAGTTCTCTGGCCTACGGTTGTGAAGAACTGCCCCTGTCAGTTGTACATGGTTGTGATCCGAGCCAAATATAATACTCTGGCAGACATTATTCCTACCTCACTATTGCCCAGTGAGAAAATGGTGTGTGTGTTTCCCTTCCCTCGGTCTGTCTGTACTGTGCCTATACTTGCCTATACCAACTGTGATCTACAAGGCATTCCTAGTCAAAAAAACCAAATATTTCTCTAAAACAATAAAGCCTTGCGTTCCTATTTTTCATCTCGCGCACCCGATTCAGCTGCTCTGCATGCCAGGTTGGCGACGTGTTCAAATTTTGAACCATTTCATGTGTCTGAAGCTGCAAACTGTGCCTTCCCAGGGGGGCCCGGAGAGCAAATCCAGTGCATTATAGGCCTACTGCTGGCCAATCGGATGGCTCAGATTTGCCCGGGTCTGCAGTAATGTAGCAGGCATAAAAGAAAGTTATAGCCTAGTTGATACTGTGAACGTTTAAAACCTTGACTAGAGAGAGACGGTCAACAAATACAGCAAAATCCAGGTTTTTATGAATGAGTTCATGTGTAAATCAACACTTTTGTATTCAACACTTTTATAAGCCATACAATGTGGGTTATTCCTGCTTGCACTACAACAAGCACTGCACAAACCTCATCGCTACAGTACTGTTTTTAATTGGTTAGTGTTGCATAGGATTACTCTTGACTCAGAAATGGTTGATGACCACTGGTCTAACTAGGTATTAACTGATGATGTATGTACAGCACAGTGGTTAGTAGCTATAATGATGTATGTACAGCACAGTGGTTAGTGGCTATAATGTATGTACAGCACAGTGGTTAGTGGCTATAATGATGTATGTACAGCACAGTGGTTAGTAGCTATAATGATGTATGTACAGCACAGTGGTTAGTAGCTATAATGATGTATGTACAGCACAGTGGTTAGTGGCTATAATGATGTATGTACAGCACAGTGATTAGTAGCTATAATGATGTATGTACAGCACAGTGGTTAGTGGCTATAATGATGTATGTACAGCACAGTGATTAGTAGCTATAATGATGTATGTACAGCACAGTGGTTAGTAGCTATAATGA
Source organism: Brachymystax lenok tsinlingensis (assembly GCA_030435695.1). Taxonomy (NCBI): domain Eukaryota; kingdom Metazoa; phylum Chordata; class Actinopteri; order Salmoniformes; family Salmonidae; genus Brachymystax; species Brachymystax lenok. Next base: position 25,830,391 of record CM059785.1, read on the forward strand.
TGTATGTAAAGCACAGTGGTTAGAAGCTACAGTGAGGGGAAAAAAGTATTTGATCCCCTGCTGATTTTGTACGTTTGCCCACTGACAAAGAAATGATCAGTCTATAACTTTAATGGTAGGTTTATTTGAACAGTGAGAGACAGGATAACAAAAAAAAAATCCAGAAAAAGCGCATGTGAAAAATGTTATAAATGGAATTGCATTTTAATGAGGGAAATAGGTATTTGACCCCTCTGCAAAACATGACTTAGTACTTGGTGGCAAAACCCTTGTTGACAATCAGAGGTCAGATGTTTCTTGCAGTTGGCCACCAGGTTAGCACACATCTCAGGAGGGATTTTGTCCCACTCCTCTTTGCAGATCTTCTCCAAGTCATTAAGGTTTTGAGGCTGACGTTTGGCAACTCGAACCTTCAGCTCCCTCCACAGATTTTCTATGGGATTAAGGTCTGGAGACTGGCTAGGCCACTCCAGGACCTTAATGTGCTTCTTCTTGAGCCACTCCTTTGTTACCTTTGCCGTGTGTTTTGGGTCATTGTCATGCTGGAATACCCATACATGACCCATTTTCAATGCCCTGGCTGAGGTTCTCACCCAAGATTTGACGATACGTGGCCCCGTCCATCGTCCCTTTGATGCGGTGAAGTTGTCCTGTCCCCTTAGCAGAAAAACACCCCCAAAGCATAATGTTTCCACCTCCATGTTTGACGGTGGGGATGGTGTTCTTGGGGTCATAGGCAGCATTCCTCCTCCTCCAAACACGGCGAGTTGAGTTGATGCCAAAGAGCTCCATTTTGGTCTCATCTGACCACAACACTTTCACCCAGTTGTCCTCTGAATCATTCAGATGTTCATTGGCGAACTTCAGACGGGCATGTATATGTGCTTTCTTGAGCAGGGGGACCTTGCGGGCGCTGCAGGATTTCAGTCCTTCGCGGCGTAATGTGTTACCAATTGTTTTCTTGGTGACTATGGTCCCAGCTGCCTTGAGATCATTGGCAATATCCTCCCGTGTAGTTCTGGGCTGATTCCTCACCGTTCTCATGATCATTGCAACTCCACGAGGTGAGATCTTGCATGGAGCCCCAGGCCGAGGGAGATTGACAGTTATTTTGTGTTTCTTCCATTTGCGAATAATCGCACCAACTGTTGTCACCTTCTCCCCAAGCTGCTTGGCGATGGTCTTGTAGCCCATTCCAGCCTTGTGTAGGTCTACAATCTTGTCCCTGACATCCTTGGAGAGCTCTTTGGTCTTGGCCATGGTGGAGAGTTTGGAATCTGATTGATTGATTGCTTCTGTGGACAGATTAGGAGCACTCCCTTTAAGAGTGTGCTCCTAATCTCAGCTCGTTACCTGTATAAAAGACACCTGGGAGACAGAAATCTTTCTGATTGAGAGGGGGTCAAATACTTATTTCCCTCATTAAAATGCAAATAAATTAATAACATTTTTCACATGCGTTTTTTTCTGGATTTTTTTTTTGTTATTCTGTCTCTCACTGTTCAAATAAACCTACCATTAAAATTATAGACTGATCATTTCTTTGTCAGTGGGCAAACGTACAAAATCAGCAGGGGATCAAATACTTTTTCCCTCACTGTATAATGATGTATGTACAGCACAGTGGTTAGTAGCTATAATGATGTATGTACAGCACAGTGGTTAGTGGCTATAATGATGTATGTACAGCACAGTGGTTAGTGGCTTTAATGATGTATGTACAGCACAGTGGTTAGAGGCTTTAATGATGTATGTACAGCACAGTGGTTAGTAGCTATAATGATGTATGTACAGCACAGTGGTTAGTGGCTATAATGATGTATGTACAGCACAGTGGTTAGTGGCTATAATGATGTATGTACAGCACAGTGGTTAGTGGCTATAATGATGTTTGTACAGCACAGTGGTTAGTGGCTATAATGATGTATGTACAGCACAGTGGTTAGTGGCTATAATGATGTATGTACAGCACAGTGGTTAGTGGCTATAATGATGGATCATGGTAGGTTGAGGGATTTCCCACAGCGTAAATCTTGAACACAGTAGGCCTACTGTTTTTAGTCTGTTTTTCAATTAGGGTGCCTCCATACAAATAGAGCTGCTGAAGGAGTGTGTGTGTGTGTGTGTGTGTTTGTGTATTAGTCTGCACACATGTTAGTGTGTGTGTGATTCACTACTCTGGCAGTCTCTCCTCCCGGCAATGGAAAGAGCGGAGTGAGGAAAGATGTAGGGGGAGATGGGATAAGAGGTCAGTCTGGTCCACTCCCAGCCAGCCGTCTGACTCTCTGGCCTCTTTTCCAACTGAGACTCCTCAGTCTGGAGTCTGTTCACTGGGAACTCATTAATTGATGCCGCCACACAACAACAAAAAAGGAACATACAAATATTTCTGCCAAGATTCACTAGAACTGGCCACATTTACTTTTCCTCTGTCAACAAGACTAGTAAAGAACTGCAAAATCAGACAACCCCATAGTAGAATGGTTTAACGTGAGGTGCATTCAAGTTGCGGGTGCCACAGGGAGAGAAACATGCGTTCTGATAATCAGTCAATGCCCAACATTTCTTAATGTAATAGCACGCATGGCACCATTTAAAAAAAAAAAAAGGCAATTACAACTGGAGTTTGTAGCATGGTTTAGGAACAACTGCACAACAAAACTCTTAACGGGGCAATGGCGTCTTGAAAGGGAAATGACATACTTTGTATTTGAAATGTTTTTCTTGGTTGAATATTAATTCATGCTTATTCAAAAGAATGTAAAATATTAATAACATTTAGGATGTTGTGTCAAATGTAAAGTTGTTCTCTAAAAGTCTGACTTTAAAAACTCCTGTTTTTAGATGTTGTCAGCATAGTTTTATTTGGAATCATTTTGGAGTAGAATGTCCTTTTTAAAAAGTCACCAGAACTGTACTTCTCACAGTCCTTGTACAGAAGCAACCCCTATTCCCCCACCTTTTTTCCACAACCTTTGCCACTGCTTTTTAAGGGGAAACAAGTCGTGGTGGGGAAGTATTGGGACTAACCAAGACTGTGGGAGAATCTCAATAGCATACTCCTCTTACTCCTCTCGTCACCTAATTCTCAAAACCCATCGGAGGAGAAGATCAGAGGGGAGAGACCTCTGACCTGTGTTTTGAGAAGGAGGTTAGGAGAGAGGATTGCTTGGCTACCCACACTCCTTGCTTCGGCCAAACCCACAGACGTTCGTTTCTTCTCCGCAATGCGTCTGGAGCGTAGTACCTGTCCGACCCTTCATCGACTGCCAAAACATTCGGGGCCTTCTGATTGGTTCAGAAACCAATAGGTTGAGCTAGAACACACATGGGTAAAGCGGCTATTTGAAAATTCATCATTGGCTTTTATACTCTGATTGGTTAGACCAGTGGTCACCAACCTTTTGAGTCAAGATCACTTTGAGTCAAAATGCAAGCTGAGATCTACAGCCCAAATGTGTTTTTATTAACATGACTTAAAAACGTATGTCTATGCAACATTAACCAATTAAAAACAGTACTGTAGCGATGAGGTTTGTGCAGTAAGCTATAGGCCCAATACATTATAACCGCATATTAGCTTTGCTTGAATTGCCCTGCCAAATCATTGTTGTTCGAACAATTCTTTTCAAATGATATTTAAACATTTGTGGTAGGCTGTATGATCACACCGGTAATAGATCAGTTGTTGTATTACTTGTGAGGCACAGCTGAGTGACCATACATTTAAATAATGTGCTTTTTATTCAAATTTTACTGGGCTGATTGTGCCTGCATCTGATGGTCAGTCTCAGTGGAGGGAGAGAGCAGCAGACTGAGGGTCTGTCTCTCAATGTCCCTCCACTCTCCTTTTCCTGCGCTGACACTGATGGCGAAACTGAAGTCGCACTGCATTATTTCTGCATCATGCACAAATTCATGTTGTTACTCCTGACCAGAGAAAGTGAAATATAGACCCAAGCTGCAAATAATAACGCAAGCCTATCGATCATTTCCTACTCATTCATTACAGCTACAGTGCTGGTTGTAGCGCGAGTGGAAGTTGGAAGAATTGCTCATTTTATGGCTTAGAAAAGTGTTGACAGTGCTGAGTAAGAACTTAACATGAACTCACTCATAAAAACAGCAGCTCTTTGCTGTATTCGTTTTGTGAAATGTTTGGTGATCGACTAGGAATGTCTTGGAAATCGACAAGTCGATTGGTGACCACTGGGTTAGACGATCCAATCGCTGATGACTTTTTGTAAAACGCTTCTCGTGCCCCTCGTCACCACAAACAACTTAATTGATGGAAGTTTCAGACTAGAGGTGAGGAGTGATTGCAGTCTGACTAGAGAGGACGTGAGGAGTGATTGCAGTCTGACTAGAGATGACAGAGAGGACGTGAGGAGTGATTGCAGTCTGACTAGAGATGACAGAGAGGACGTGAGGAGTGATTGCAGTCTGACTAGAGATGACAGAGAGGACGTGAGGAGTGATTGCAGTCTGACTAGAGATGACAGAGAGGACGTGAGGAGTGATTGCAGTCTGACTAGAGACGACAGAGAGGACGTGAGGAGTGATTGCAGTCTGACTAGAGACGACAGAGAGGACGTGAGGAGGGATTGCAGTCTGACTAGAGATGACAGAGGATGTGAGGAGTGATTGCAGTCTGACTAGAGATGAGAGGATGTGAGGAGTGATTGCAGTCTGACTAGAGATGACAGAGACGGCAGGTAGCCTAGTGGTTAGAGCGTTGGGCTTGTAACCGAAGGGTTGCAAGTTCGAATCCCCGAGCTGACAAGGTAAAAATCTGTCGTTCTGCAAGGCAGTTAACCCACTGGCAGTTAACCCACTGTTCCCCGGGCGCCGAAGACGTGGATGTCGATTAAGACAGTCCCCCGCACCTCTCTGATTCAGAGGGGTTGGGTTAAATGCGGAAGACACATTTCAGTTGACTAGAGATGACAAAGAGGATGTGAGGAGTGATTGCAGTCTGACTAGAGACGACAGAGGACGTGAGGAGTGATTGCAGTCTGACTAGACAGGAGAATGGATGTGAGGAGTGATTGCAGTCTGACTAGAGACAGGAGAACGGATGTGAGGAGTGATTGCAGTCTGACTAGACAGGAGAAGGGACGTGAGGAGTATGCAATTGAGATTCTCCCAGAGTGTACTACTTGGGGAGCCACACCTGTTGTGGCATTCCCCTGGAATGTCATAACCCAAGTTTCCAGTACTTCTTCATCAGTCTAAGGAAAGTTGTCTTCCCTCTTGCCTAACCAGGACAATATATTTTTATGTCAATGAGACTACCTGGATAAATAAAGGTTAAATAAAAATTATGCTTAAATCTTTTTCACTGTCTGTCACTATGAAAGAGTGCATGAAGTACATTTTGCTTCAGTTTATTTATGTACAGTTGATAAGCACTTCTTCTCTCTCTCCCTCCTCATCTCTCCCCCTCTCAGTCCTAAACCCAAGCCAGAAGTCATGGTGCGCTCCCCTCCCGTCATGTCTCCCTCCGGTGGCGCCGCCCAAATGGACTCCAAACTGCTCAATCAGAGCAAACCAGGAAGCGGTGGCAGCCAACTTCAGGCTTCACCCTGCGACCTCAAGACAGTGGGTGCTAAGGGCTCCCAGCAGGGGGGTGTATCGGGGGCGGGTCCAGGGGGCATGGGGGGCTGAAGAACGGCCAGGGCCTGACCTCTGGGGGACAGGGGTCAAAGGTGAAGGTAAAAAGAGAGAGGAGCACCTCGGTGGAGTCCTACAACGAGCAGCAGCCAGACACAGGCATGCCCACCAGCGACGACAAGGGTGAGGGTTACACTGCACTCCAAATAGTATTCAGCTCAAATATGTCAAGTTGAGTACCGGTATACGTAGTGGTATGAAGTAGTGTACTATTTTACTGATGACATCCTACTTTCTAAGCTTGCATTTCCATGAAGCTAAAGTGCTTATATATTTCTCTGTCTCTCTGACACAATAGCTGTTGATGTTAGTGGGCATGTTACGTATCCATTCTGTGTGAACATGTGTTGTGGCTGTGGAAACAGCAGCAGGCCCCTGAAAGCGTGTCATTATGGTCACGCACTCTGTCCTTGTTCCACTGCTGTGTCGGTCTCTCCTCCTCCTGGGAGTCTGGTGCACAGGACTGCACTTAGAGAAGGGAGGGGAAAGTGTGTTTGTGTGTACTATTGACATAGAGAGCTCAGCTCTAACTCTGGTCTATAGAAATGCACGCACACACATGAAAACACAGCTACACACACACTGACTGTGTGTGTGTGTATACAGACAGTAACAGGGTGAAGAGGATGTGTGTGGCTGAGAGGAGGCAGCCCTACAGTGGAGCTGACTGGTGCTCTGGAGGAGAGAGTGATGAGGACGACAAAGGATTCTTCAGTAAGTGTGTGTGACTTTGTGTATGTGTTTTTCTGTCGGTCATCCCCGTTTCCACCTGCTACTGAAAACTACAGTACCAATGATCCTCTCTGTCCCTCCCCAGACTGTAACTCCAGTGACTTGAAGCCCCAGGACTCCAACTCCCATCCTCCCTCCAACGCTGGACTCAGCCGCTCTTCCACGCCCTCCCACAATCCACTAGCAGGCCAGGGCGCAGCGTCGGAGTCGGCGGGTGGTCAGAAGGCTGGGTCTAAAGTGGTTTATGTCTTCACTACAGAGATGGCCAACAAGTAAGGCCGATCACAGTGAATTAATGTAAATTACACTGCAAAAATATATTTTACCTTGATCGCCGTATTAATCTTCATATGAAGGTAAAATATCTTGAAATAAGATAAATTACTTGAATTCAGCCTTTTTAGGTTAAAATAAGCAAAATGATCTGCCAATGACAGTAGGTCATTTAGCTTGTTACGAAAAAAACAAGTTAATTATCACTCAATATAAGATATTTAGGCGTGCATAGATTACATTTTTTGCTAAATGTTCTCCACTCAATGGGCTTTATTCGGTGTCTTTTGTGAGTGTGACAGTGTCACAGCAAAGCACAATCACACCTCCATGCTTCACGGTGGGAACCACAAATGCGGAGATCATCCGTTCACCTACTCTGCGTCTCACAAAGACACTGCGGTTGGAACCAAAAATCTCTAATTTGTACTCATCAGACCAAAAGACAGATTTCCACCGGTCTAATGTCCATTGCTCGTGTTTCTTGGCCCAAGCAAGTCTCTTCTTGTTATTGGTGTCCTTTAGTAGTGGTTTCTTTGCAGCAATTCGACCATGAAGGCCTGATTCACACAGTCTCCTCTGAACAGTTGATGTTGAGATGTCTGTTACTTGAACTCAGTGAAGGATTTATTTGTGCTGGTAACTCTAATGAACTTATCCTCTGCAGCAGAGGTAACTCTGGGTCTTCCTTTCCTGTGGCGGTCCTCATGAGAGCCAGTTTCATCGTAGAGCTTGATGGTTCTTGCAACTGCACTTGAAGAAAGTTCTTGAAGTGTTCCGTATTGACTGACCTTCATGTCTTAAAGTAATGATGGACTGTCGTTTTTTGTTGCTTATATGAGCTGTTCTTGCCATGTAGGGCTATCTTCTGTATACCACCCCTACCTTGTCACAACACAACTGATTGGCTCCATCGCATTAACTACTTGGGGAGTAGCGGCGCTAGCGGGCCGCTCCCGACACTACCCGGTGAAATGTAAGGCGCCAAATTCAAAATCCAAAAGTTGAATTATTAAACATTCATCAATATACAAGTGTTGCATAGTCACCAAGCTCTGATTCTTGGCAATATCACAGCGTTGTCAGATTTCAAAAAGGCTTTACGGCGAAAGCACAACATTTGATTGTTTGAGGATAGCACCTCTAATATTTATGCATTAGCATAAATTCATAAAACAAATCCCTTACCTTTCGAAGAACTTCTGCTGAGGGCTTCCCAAGTGTCCAACGAAGACATCCAATGGTTCTTTTGTTAGAAAAAGTCATTTATTATATCCATAAATCTCCGTTTGGTTGACGCGTTATGTTCAGAAAATCCAACGTCGAAACGCCCATTGAAACGTGAAGAGAACGCGTTCAAAATACCTATAAACTTTTCCTAAACAAATCAAAGACCAGTTATAATGCATCCTTAGCTATCCTTTTATGAATATTAGCGATAATATTTCACTCGGATGGTCACCTAAACGTTATATAAGTAATATAAAGTGGGGCGCGCACCCAGTCTCGCGCCCGAGAAATCTTGTTGACATCTGAGCTCCCTTGACCATTTCCTCTTCCTATCCGTTCTTCTCACTGCTACAGCTTCCAGGCTTTGTATAAAGACTGTTGACATCTAGTGGAAGCCATAGGTACTGCAATCTCGGAGCTGGATTGCATTGAAGTCAATGGGGAGAGTCTCAAACAGAGCCAAGGTCACAAAAAACTGCAATTCCGGATGGATTTTCCTTGGGTTTTCGCCTGCTATATCAGTTCTGTTATACTCACAGACATTATGTTAACACTTTTAGAAACTTCAGAGTGTTTCCTATCCAATAGTACTAATTGTGCATATCCTATTTTCTGGGCCTGAGTGGCAGGCATTTTACCGTCACCTCTTCTGCCGCTCCCTAAGAAGTTAAGAAGGAAATAAATTCCACAAATTCACTTTTAACAAGGCACACCTGTTAATTCAAATGCATTCCAGGTGACTACCTCGTGAAGCTGGTTGAGAGAATGCCAAGAGTGTGCAAAACTGTCAAGGCAAAGGGTGGCTACTTTGAAGAATCTCAAATATAAAATATATTTTGATTTGTTTGACACTTTTGTTTACTACAGGATTCCACGTGTTATTTCATAGTTTTGATGTCTTCACTATTATTCTACAATGTAGAAAATAGTACAAATAAAGAAAAACCCTGGAATGAGTAAGTGTGTCCAAACCTTTCACTGGTACTTTATATATACTGAACAATAATATAAACGCAACAATCAATAAGGGATCATAGCTTTCACCTGGTCAGTGTGTCATGAAAAGAACAGATATTCCTAATGTTTTATACACTCTGTGCGCACACACACACACACACACACACACTGACACACAAAGGGTCCAGAGAATAATAACCAGTGTGCATGAGCACACCATACTGCACATTTCTCTGAGAAAGTAGAGGAGACATCAAATCCAGAAATATTGCCCTCCCTTCTGAACATGTGAAAGCCTGCAGCTATGCTTTGTTTTCAGTGTGCTTGCCTGAAAGTGTGTGTGTGTTTCAGTTAGCTCAGATTAACACTGTCCTCTGTAGGGAATAGGAGATTAAAGATGGGGATGTTAATTGGAAGATGTGTGTAAAGTTGTTTGTTTAGTCTGTCAACCTTGGCATTTCCTTCATGCCCTTGTCTAACACTGCCATCATTCTGCTGGCACACGTGAACACACACCACGCATGCGCACACACACACAGACCGCTGACTGATGTGTGACTGTCTGGTTTCTGATCCTCAGGGCAGCCAATGCTGTTTTAACAGGACACTCAGAAAACATAATCAACTTCCACATGAAAAACATATCCAACAGCAAGGACAAGACCCCCCTCCCACCCCTGGTAAGAACACACACACACACACACAGTCTTGTATAACTAACCTAGTGGGGACATACAATTCAGTCCCCTTAAATTATATTTTCCCTAAACCTAACCTTAACCCTAAAACCTAACCCTAACCCAGCTCTTATCCCAAATGCTAAGCCTAACACTAATTCTAACCTTAATCCTAAACCGCCTAGAAATAGCATTTGACCTGGTGGGGACTAACAAAATGCCCCCAGTTGGTCAAAGTTTGGTTTGTTTACTATTCTTGTGGGGACTTAGTTAAACACACAATACATACAATACACAGTGACAAAGGTGATGACCACAGGTCACTTGGCATACAGTCTGTGTAAACAGTCAGCTTTGATAAAGACTTACAAACCCTCACTCAAGCCTCCTTGTTTTTAATTCCCTTTTTTACTTTCTTCATTTTAGAACAATCAGACAGGACCCCTCCGAGGTGACTCCAAGCCCTCTCAGCAGTCATCTCACCCCTCAGACCAGAACCACCAGACAGTGTCTAAACCTGGCCTGACTGATCAAGCTCCACCCCATCCCCCTCCCCAGGGGATTAAGCCTGGTTCACTCACCCAGGATGGGGCCTCCTCAGCGGGCATGGACCCCAAGCACATCCCTGGTAATATCATGGGTCCAGGTGACCAGACCCCTGGGTGCCAGCTTCAGTCCGAACAGGGCATTCCCCCTGTGAACCCCCCTCAGCCTGGGGAAGGAGGGCCGGGGTCCATGGGGATGGGTCAGCCTGGTCTGACACCCCAGCAGCAGCAGCAGCAGCAACTGGCCCAGGAGCTTCTCAACATGGAGGCCAACACAGAAGGACTGTCCCAGGAACAGCTGGAGCACCGCCAGCGCTCCCTCCAGACCCTCCGAGACATCCAGCGCATGCTCTTCCCCGACGACCGCGACGCCCCACCGCCACCCGGCCCCCATGGGGGACCTCCACAGCCCCACGACGGCATGCCTGATGTGGGACCCAGGAGGCCGGAGCAGGGCCCTCTCCAGGCCATGATGGCCCAGTCCCAGAGCCTAGGTCCACCAGTGGGGCCAGGAGGGCCCCGACCCCAGGGACCCCCATTCGGCCCCCCGCATGGACACCCCAGAGACATGCCCCCCTTCCCAGATGAGCTGGGTCACATGATAGGTCCTGGGGGGTGTGGAGACGGAGATCACATGACCCCGGAGCAGGTGGCCTGGCTGAAGCTGCAGCAGGAGTTCTACGAGGAGAAGAAGAGGAAACAGGAAATGCATCACCGCCCACTTCCTCCCGACATGATGATGCACCCCCACGGGCCACGCGGAATGATGAGAGGACCCCCACCACCCTACCAGATGGGCCCCGGAGAGGTGTGGGGTCCAGGGGGGCCGGGAGGGCCATCAGAGCACTACCAGGAGCGCATTGCCATGGGCCCTAGAGGGATGCCACCTCACATGCAGAGGATGCCAGGGTTCCCCCAGGGCATGATGAACCCTGATATGGAGGGACCCCCCAGGCCAGGAATGGGCTGGCCTGAAGACATGCCCCCCAGGATGGGGATGGGGGATGGCCGAGGGTTCCCAGGGGGGATGTTCGGAGGTCCAGGGTTGCGGGGAGAGCGCTTCCCCAACCCCCAGTCAGTCCAGGAGGCCATGTTTCACCAGGGCATGGGGGGCGACAAGGGACCGGGCCTTCCTCCACAGATGATGATGGAGATGCAGAGGATGATGGGACACCAAAGAGGCGGCATGGAGCCGGGCAACGGGGGCGGGATGATGTTTCCCAGGATGCCTGGCGAGGGCCCCATGAGCCCCTCCTCCAGACTGGCAGTGATGGGGGGCCGGGACATGGGCCCTGAGTTTGGCATGGGCCCCCATGGGAACCCCCAACTACGAGATGGGCCTATGAATATGAGCCCAGACGATATAATGAGAATGAGAGGGCCTCCAATGGACAACATGGGGCCCCAGGGCAGGCAGATGCAGGGGTCCCACTTCCCTGACCATCCCCAGCCAGGGGACTTCCCCATGGGGCCCGGACGGCCCTTCCCTGGGGGTCCTGGAAGTATGAGGGGGCCTCATGGAGAGCAGCCCTACCGTGGCCCGGAGCACAAGACCACGCCTACGGGGGGCAACGGCCGCCTCAACCACCTTCCCACCGCCACCGGAACACCCCAGGGACAGAGGGGACGTAAGCCTGCAGAGCTGAACATCCAGTCAGGAGGGGCCAGCTCGCCAAGTCTCAATCCCCTCAAGTCCCCTCCTTTGAGGCAGGTACAATCCCCCCATGATGGGCTCTCCCTCTGGCAACCTCAAGTCCCCCCAGACCCCCTCCCAGCTGGCTGGTATGCTCTCCGGCCCTCCGGGACCCAACGGACCCCCTAACACTGCCAACTCGGCCCCAATGAAGTCTCCTCACTCTATGATGGGGTCTGCTGGCGCCTCCCCAGTACATATGAGGTCCCCGTCCCTCCCCAACCCTTCTCCAGGGTGGGCATCCTCCCCCAAACCCCCCATGCCCAGCCCAGTACTCCCCCAGCAGCAGGGGGGAAAACCCCCCCTCAATATGACCTCACCTAACATGATGGGTAACATGGACCAAGGTACAGTACTTCTTTCTCCCCTTTTCTCTCTTGCTCGCGCTCTCTCTCACTAATCAAATTTGATTTGTCACATACTTCATAAACAACAGGTGTGGACTAACAGTGAAATGCTTACTTACGAGCCCTTCCCAACAATGCAGAGAGAAATAATAGAAAAGTAAAACTACTAATAATAATGTAATGAAACAAGCAGGGAGCAGGTCTCGAATCCTCGACCTTCTAGCCCGAAGTCCAGCGCGCTGTCGACTGTGCCGCAAAGGCATGCTCGAGCGGCAGAGTCGATATCCGCGCTTAAAAACCCAGGGTCGTTATTATAATAATAATAATAATAATAATAAATACACATTCAGTAACGAAAACTTGGTTATATACACGAGGTACCTGTTCTGAGTTGATGTGCAGGGGTAAGAGGTGGATATGTACATATAGGTAGGAATAAAGTGACTAGGCAAAAGGATAGATAATAAATGGTAACCGTCAGTTGGTACCAAAATGGTAAATGCAGATAGTCCGGGTAGCTATTTGGTTAACTATTTAACTAACTACTTAGCATTCTTGGGTGGCTGGAGTCTTTGACAATTTTTAGGGCCTTCCTCTGACACCGCCTGGTATAGAGGTCCTGTATAGCAGAGCGCTCAGCCCAAGTGATGTACTGGGCCGTACGCACTACCCTGTGTAGTGCCTTGCAGTCGGATGCAAAACAGTTGCCATATGAAGCGGTGATGCAGCCAGTCAAGATGCTCTCAGTGGTGCAGCCGTAGAACTTTTTGAAGATCTGAGGGCCCATGCCAAATCGTTTCAGCCTCCTGAGGGCGACGAGGCGCTGTCGTGCCCTCTTCACGACTGTGTTGGGGTGTGTGTGTGTGTGTGTGTGTGTGTGTGTGGACCATGGTAGATCCTTAGTGATGTGGACACCTGAGGAAGCCCTCGACCCTCCTTACTACAGCCCCGTCGATGTGAATGGGCGCGTGCTCGGCCCTCCACGATCAGCTCCTTTGTCTTGCTGAGGTCTCTGACCTCCTCCCTATAGGCTGTCTCATCTTTCTCTCAACTGCTGTGATAAACAACATAAAAAGACAGAGATAATATTCATTTTCAAAGAGATGTTAATACTTACTACCTTTCTCTTGAATGATGATTGGGTGAAGATGACCTCACGTCTTTAATAGAGGGCTGTTTTTGTAATGTCTGTGGTCCAAGCAGTCTAAACAGACCTCTGTTTTGTGTATCAGGCAGGATGATCAGTCATCAATCAGTCATCTTTAAATCAATCATATAAGTCAATTGAAAGCATCATTCTCATCCATCTAAACGCATTTTCCCAAAGCAGAAACATTCTCCCTTTTCAGGGAAATCGCACCCCCTTGTGGCCATGTAACTGCACTATCTACATTAATTCACATCATTATTTACAATAACAATTTTTTAAAATTAAATTTAACCTTTATTTAACTAGGCAAGTCAGTTAAGAACAAATTCTCATTTACAATGACTGCCTACTGCCGCTGGGCCAATTGTGCGCCGCCCTACGGGACTCCTCATCACGGCTGGTTGTGATACACATGTATTGTATGTCTGTATCTAAAATGTGTTTGCCACAATGTCTCTTATATATCTATTTCAAACCAGGATATGTTTTGCTACCTAAGGTAAATAGTTATTATATTTAATCTCTCATATCGCTCTCTCCCCTCTCACCAGGTGGTAACGCCCCCCCCTCGTCAGGAGCCCAGTCTGGCCCCATGCCCTCCAGGGGGTCCAGGTGGCGCCCCGACTGGCAGCCCCTATTCCCTCCCCCCCGAACCCACGCTATCCCAGAACCCCCTCTCCATCATGATGTCACGCATGTCTAAATTCGCCATGCCAAGCTCCACCCCCCTCTACCACGACGCCATCAAGACGGTGGCGAGCTCGGACGATGACTCGCCCCCCGCACGCTCCCCAAATCTACCCCCCATGAACAACAATGGTGAGTGGATGGAGACATGCGTAGAAGTCATGTTAAACCTCATTCAAGTATCTTGTAAATAAGTATTTTGAGATGTATTTTGAACCCTTTTTCATAGAGGTGTGACTTTGTTTACTCCACTTGATGTAGGTTTGAAATAACATGGTGTCTGTGTTGTATGGTGCACTAACATCCTTCTGTCTCTCTCTGTGGCCCTCTGTAGGTATGGGAATGAACCACCACCAAGGTCCTCCTCGTTTGATGGGCCCCGGCTCCTCTGGCCCCATGCCTGCCCTCAGTCCCCTGGGAATGACCCCCATGGGCTCCCAGCCTCTCTCCCATGGTATGCCCCAGCAGGTGCCCTCTCCCAACATTGGCCCGGGCATGATGCCTCATGGCATGATGATGCCCCCCAACCCCCAGGACCAAGGCATGGGCAACCCCCAGATGATGCCCCAGGGGCGCATGGGCTACCCACACCGAGTGCAGGGCTACCCCCTCCCTCAGTCCCCCTCCCAGCAGGGTCCCTTCTCCCCCCACAACGGCCCTGGGCCCCAGGGCTTCCCAGGACATCCCATGGGCTTCCAGGGAGAGGGGGGTCCTTTGGGGGGTCGGATGGGGAACATGCCCCATGGAGGGGGAGGCGACGGGGGTAGGCCCAACAACCCTGGAGGACCGCAGTTCAACATGCAGGGAGAGTTCAGTGATGCAGATCTGCATGAAGTGATGCGAACAGGAGCGTCCGGTATGCCAGAGTTTGACCTATCCAGGATCATCCCATCAGAGAAGCCCAGCCAGACTCTGTCCTACTACCCCAGGGGAGGAGGAGATGGGCCTGGCCCAGGGGGGAAACCTCCACACATGCAGGGGATGATGCAGGGTATGATGGGTGAGGGCCCGCCCAGGATGGGCATGTCCATGCAAGGGATGGGGGGGGGATGCCTGGGGGGCTGGGAGGTGGTATGGCCCCCCAGGACATGCCCATGGGAAACCCATCCCACAATCATATGCGGCCGCATGGGCCCCCAGGGTTCATGGGTCAGGGAATGATGGGACCCCAGCACCGGATGATGTCACCAGTGGGTCCAGGGGGCATGATGCAGGGGAAGGAGAGGGGGGTGCTCTACAACCACCCTGGGCCTGGGGGGTCGCCCAATATGATGTCACTACAAGGCATGGGTGCCCCCCCCCAGCAGACGATGATGATGGGGGGGGGCATATGAGGCAGCGTGGCAGGGACATGGACATGGGGTTCAGCCCAGGGCCCGGAATGTTCTAACACACAACTCATAGAATCTTGGACCTTGAATGTTCTGAGCCGATATACAGTATGAGGATGGAGTAAGTCTCACAGCAGATAAGATGGATTAAAACGCAGGAAGTAAGGAATGAAAGACAGAGGTGGGTTCTCTGGATTGAAACATGTAGTGCAGAGGAGTGGGTAGTTAATGGCTTGTGGGAGCTACATAGCCCAGTACTTGTCTTTTACCACAAGAATTTCATTTAGTCTCTTCAGAAATGTCTGAACGTATGGGATTGCTGTGCTTCAATGTCAATTTAAACTGTTCAAGTGTTTTTTTTCTTCTAAATCTCTGATTATAAGGGTGAGTTGAGCATCGGAGAGGAATGGAGTGAACCACCTTGGAGGACTGTACATCGACTTTTTCAAATCAGTTAAAAATCAACAATGGATTTGTCCAGTAATGGATAACCATAAAAACGGAATAAAAAGACATTGTGGAATAAAATCGTTCTTTGAGAAGATTAATGGAACTCCATCTTCTCTCTGGCTCCATGGTTTTGACTTTCTGTCCAGTATGACTGTGTGTGTTTTTGTTGTAAGTATGTATAGGGATTCTATCAATGACCTCTTATCTACCTTTTCATTGGGGGAGGGACACCCCACTAAAGAACAGTACTGTTTTCCATTTGTGGGCTATTTTAATTTCCTTTGTAACTCCAGTGTATAACAAACCAAACTATGACCTCAAAGATACTAGTATTATTAAAAAAGCACAAACATGGATCAACTGAAGTGTCTTCTTTCTCACGTATCAAGAAAGCCAGACAGAAATCTGACCAACATCATCTAGGGCCAGTTTTTCCAGACCATATAACATTACTTTTCCTGCTCATTCACATGGTCAGGAAAAACTAAGATCCCTACTTAGCATAGATTGGACTTCCTCACCCGTCTAAGCTTATCATGTGTACCGCCATCGTCTTTGGTACAGAGACATCTCCCAAGGCTATGACAATGGAAGACAAGATATTGGCCGCATTTGAGTGGATCAAAACTGCAATGCATCGTGGGTAAATTGTGAGTGACTGATCTACAAGTCATTATTTATGATGCAAGGTGATTTGTAGCTCATCATTTTTGATTCTCTCGAACACAACCATTGTCTTGGTAGAGTCGTCTATGATGCAGTGCCATTGTTCCACTCTAATTAGGGACTTATTTAGACCTGGGACAAAAAGGTAGGTGCAATTAATTAGCAGGTAGAACAGAAAACAAGCAGGCTCTGGACCTCATAGGGTAAGAGTTGAATACCCCTGAATTCTAATACATGACTGAAAGGTGTAGTTCAGGTATCCTTACGAGGACCACTGACTGACCATATGACCACTGGTGTTGAAATTGGACCACAATTTGCATTGGTATGTTGCACAGTAGCAAGAGACAAAGCCTCGACCAACTCTTTTATTACTCTCCACCACGCCAAAGTCAAAGAATTTCAGGGCAACTCTCCATGATTTGGCATGCAAATTAAATTACTCCAGTGTGGGTGCATTTTCTCATAGGTCCATGCATATAATTTATACAATCAACATATTCCTAAAAGAAGGCACCTACTGTTTCACTCACAACAGATCTTTAGCAGAATAATTCCCTTTTAACAGGTTCTAAAATGAATGATTTGGAGTGGGTAAACATGCACACACACATTTTGTTCCCTTGGTTTATGAACACTACGTACATGATGTGCTTGGTTTTCCCCTGAGTAAAAGATTGCAGTTTGATAAGAAATGTTGTTCACTCTAAAAGCCAGAACATAAATATCTAGAATCTGGTGCTCTATCATTTATAGTGCATAAAGTAATCAGATTTACTGTATGTCTGTGGATAAATGCAGTATATGCACATCGCTGTGTGCATAGTAGTCACAGAATGTAAACGTATGAATATAAATTGGTAACATACTTCTTTTTTAGGCAGATTAGATTATGAGCAGTAACACAGGATGCCCATGGCCCTGATATCAGATGGATGTGGTTTCAAAGCCAGTTATACACTTTGTGCGTTTAGACAGTGAGGTATACTGTATGTTTTCAAAGTCTGAGACATTAAGACAACCACGTACTCACACTTTGAAAACCTCTGTTGTAATACACTGGCTAGTGATATGGGGGTTCACAGAAGCCTCAGGGGTCAGCCACGCCTTTTGTGCGGTTGCAGAGTGACTCGTAGAGGTCAAAGGTCAGTGAGTAGTTGGAGAGGGCCTGCTTGAACTCCTGCAGGGGGCAGTAGACTCCACTACAGCCTGGAATCAATTGGTCCTACAGAGACAAATCCAAATAAAGAATGTGTAAGAAAGACTAACCACGTTTCCATCCACAGTTATGCAAGTAAAGCCATACCGTATAAAAAAAAAAAAAAAAATCATGACAGCTGTGATTTTATAAATGCAGATAGATAATTTGTTCGACATGGTGGGACCTTTTTGTATTGGTAAAATGTATTATGCGAGAAATGGTGGTGAAAACTTCAACTCAGTAAACCATGCAGTTTATTAGGCTACAGATTAAATAAGTTGATGAACTTCACAGGGTGGTGAAAGTGCACGGTGATGAGCTTGATGCTCCTTTCCAGTAAATATTGAGGCTCTTATTTTGGTGACGTGATGAACGATGCACAACTGCTGTTTGACAAATAAATAGTATCCACAATAACCTCATATAGACTAGCCTGCCCGCACAGTAACTGCGAACTGTTGGCTAGAGCGCATGTGCCAAGAGGAGAGTAGGCACATTTGCTATTTAACGCAACACTTGTTAAAAAACTATCAGTAGAGTTGAAAATGCGATGGAAAAACAAAACTTCAGATTAAACTTAAGCAAAAAAGTACAATGAACATGCACAGATTTTTTTTATATATCTGCAACAATCAGTTTGGTGGAAACATTTTCTTTATGCGGATTTTAGAATATTCACATGAAAATCTGTCGCCAATAGCAAAGGTGCATAAAGATAGCGGCCCCCATGTACTTACCACAAGTCTTGTTTGCTCAGTTCGCAGTATTGTACAATGCTCTCCATTACTCTTTTTTTATATTGGCATTAGCACAGTTTACATGATCCCAATTCTAGCTCCAATACTGCGGCATTTTGAAAAAAGTTAATTGTGCTGATTTACTGACACTTTGGACCATGTTGTGCGCCATAGTTTAAGAACTCTGTGGGTAGTGCTAAAAACAATGTCATATCTGAATTCCTTCATCTTTATGCACCTTCACCATTGGATGGAAACCTAGCTATACAAACAGATCACTGACTCTCAGAGAGAAACAGAGTCTGGAAATTGTTTCAATATTATGTGCACGCTTTTGTGAGCCCTGCATCATCCCTAGCCTACCTGGCCAATGTAGGACACTTTGACGAAGGCCTCTTTGGTCTGCCGGTGCTGGTGTAGCTCCAGGGTGATGTCTGCAGCGTATGGTGGCCATCGCATGTCAAAAATCCCCAGAGCCATGAGACAGGGTATCAGAGTGGTATCATGGGCAGAGTACAGGAAGAGCTTCCTGAGAGAGAGAAATATATGCATAAATGCCCTCAGATTTCTGATGTTTAGCAAGGAGTATGGGTGGGGAACGAAACGTTCTAAGAATGTGCAATTTGGAAAATGACATTTGCTACCATCAAGTGGTTGGGTTGAGAACTGCAG
Organism: Brachymystax lenok tsinlingensis; assembly: GCA_030435695.1. NCBI lineage: Eukaryota > Metazoa > Chordata > Actinopteri > Salmoniformes > Salmonidae > Brachymystax > Brachymystax lenok. Next base: position 25,849,412 of record CM059785.1, read on the forward strand.
CTCTACAAATCTCTGCTACTGGTTGTGTTCTAATGGACAGGTTAATGTTACAGTAGCTCACCTGTTGGGCTCTGAGGTTGTGTCCTGTAGTTTATCTTCTATGTTGCCCATCAGGGTATTCAGGAAGGGACCCACACACAGCTGCAGGTTCTCCCTAGTCACAACAAACAAACCCCAGAGAAGATTAAGAAAAACAACTGTCTTGGGTGATTTTTTAAAAACACCTCTAACGCACAGTGGACTGTGATTTCATAATGTGGAATAAGGAAGCATATGCTCATGGAACAGGGAACTGTATTTCTACTCCTGACCCTCTACACATGCTGATCTATATTTACATCCCTCTGCCCTTTGATCCCTGACCTCTTGCTGGGTTCGTAGATGTGGTAGATCATCTCCACAGCTCTCCGCTCCACTGTGTTTCTCCAGGAGTCCAGGACTGGTGGGCAGGGTAGGCCGTGGGTCTGTTATAACACACACATATTGTAACGTTAAAATGTCAATGCAACGCAGTGATAGTACAGCTCATATCTTTTGACCACATAATCAACTTTGGTAACAAAATGATATTTTTTTTGGCATGGTATTGTATTTTTGTTGTTTTGTGTCACCTCTCTTGCCACCATGTCGTCCCTGATGAGAATGAAGTCAACCCGTTGTTGGGCAGCGATGCCCAGAGCACTCTTGATGCTCCTCAGGTCCGCAGCAATGTCTGGCAGAGTGGATGACTCCGCCCAGCGATGACTACAGCACACAGACAATCACAAAAACCAACAAGTGAGGGATCCAGCCAATCACAAAAATCAACAAGAAAAAAGGGACCCAGACAGTCACTCACCCGCTGAGGAGTTTGAGCAGTCTGCATCCATGGTAGTTAGGGTACAGGATCTCTGACTCTGCCTCAGTCGTCAGAATGGGAACCATGTCTTCAGGAGAGAGGGGAGCAACATTAGGAGATAGACCAGTATTTCCTATGACACACAAACACAAACTGACACCTACCTCTCTGGCTTTGATAGAACAGCCCTGCCACCAGGCACTTGGCAGACTCTATGGTTCTCACAATGTTAGTGGAACGCACACTGGGAGAGAGAGAAGAATATATCAATGTCTTGTAGGCTACATGTACTCTGTCACAGATCTTACAATCGTGTTGTAGTAGGAGTGTACTTTACCATAATCAGTTATCAACCTGTACGGTATGTTCTTGTTCTGTTAACTACTCATGTCCCCTTTATGGACTGAGTGCCTATAGTCATGCATAGTGTAGGAGCAATGTAATCATGCCATTGCTAATTACTTTAGTAAATGTAAAGCTCAAGTTTACATCCTTGTATTCCGTGTCTTCCTTATTAGATCCATAAAGTAATAGTACATTATATTTTACCTAACCTGGGGCCCAGATATTTATGCTATACCCTTTAATGTTGTCAAGCAAAACAAAGAGGGAGTTGGCTACAGAACCAGATGTGACTACCAGGCTACTGGTGATGATCACATGATGTGTCTGTACCTACTAGACCTCTGTAGGGCTGAAAGTGGGGTTGAGGACGGCTGTGGTACTTACTAAACCTCTGTAGGGCTGAAGGTGGGGCTGAGGAAGGCTGTGTCTTGGATGTATCTCTTCCTCAGCCGCTCTCCCAGCTCATATAACTGCTGCATGCCCACCGTGGTCAGCTGACCTGGGTACGTACCACCCTGCAGGGGAGAGGAACAGGGTCAGGAGTCAAAGGTTGCCAAGACAGTCAATCCAAAACAGTCAATCAATCCCACGCAGTAGTACTGTGGTATGCCAGGTACACCGTGAGACAGACACGATCCTCCAAAGAGTCTCGCAGCAATCTCCCGCTGAGTGAAGGACAAACCTCTCGGTATATGCTCATTGGTTATCTGTTTGTTCCCTCACTGCCAGGCCCAGACCATAACAACAGTCAGAGCTGGGTCAGAGTGAACCATAGATTGTTCTTTCACTTGAACGGGCCTTTAACTGAGATACAGCCACCGGTCTAAGCATCAGGAGGACCCCTACCCTCAGAGACCACTAATAGATTTAATGGGCAACTAGAATTTCGATCGTGACACGTTGTGCCAGTGTGGTGTGTGATGTTACTGGTCTGGAGAGGGAAATCATATTGGTTGACAGCTGGCTGTGAGCAACCCAGTAAGTGACAGTGACATATGTCTGGATGGAGTCCATGCCAGCACACCTACGTGACAACTTAAACCCATTAACAGTACTTATCAAAGCGCTGCCTACTCCTTTCCTTATCTCTCTAGGCACTACTTCCTCTGCTCGCTAACAGACACCGGCACAGACACACTCACAGTCAGTATGTTGGCCCGGTAGCTGTCCTCCACCGGTGAGGAGGGCCGTGGACCCCCTTCCAGGTCTGTCACCACATAGTTGATCTGTGTGTTTGCTGGGGGTTCCAGGAGGTTAGGCACCCACTGGGCCTGATACAGACAGGACAAGGAAAAAGGTTAGACTTCCAGATGCTGGTGAACATACCTTGTTTGTCTTGGAGATCAGGCTAAGATGAATGGCTTTCCCTAAACTTCAAGTCCTGGGAAACAGAGCATCAGGTCTGTCAGATGCTCTTGCATGACACAGGTGGTATCTCACCTCCATGATGCCTGGTATAGACTTCAGCGGAGTTCGGGCTCCGTGGCGGAAAAGGACTTGCACGAGTTTGAGCTCGTAAGGAAAAGGTGGTTCCGTGCATGCGGGGGCCGAACCCGAATCCGTCTGAGTTGGTTCTGTCTTCTTATGAGACCAGAGCATGGATCCAAACGTCATGGACACCGAGCCCAAAACACCTGCTTTGGTCCAGAGGTTCCTCATGCTTACGTTAATGTACTGCCGAGACAGACCACACAATACCAACATTGAACATAGCTTGCTAGCAAGCACACTGCCAATCACTTGCAGCTAACGTTAACCATGTTTAGTGATCTGCATAACATTTTAGCTAACGTTAGCAAACGTGATTCCAATCTTTATTTTTCGGTAGCTAACGTTATCTAGTTAACGTACTGTATACAACTACATTCTGGGTAAACCTGGCACTTGATATTTTGGTGTCGATGGTAGCAAGTTATGAAGCAGGCGTTTGAAACAAGCTGGCTGTCAGTGAAACAAGCTGGCTGTCGGTTAGCTGTCAATATTGAGAATTTTCTGCAGACTGATGAGGTTAGCTAGCTAGCGATATAGTCGACATCTCAACTAATGTCAAAGCAATTCAAGTAACGTTAGCTAAAGATGTAACGTTAACTAGCTAACCCGAAATTGATTCATTTTCCGGGTTAGCTAGCTCTTTAGCTACTTCAACAGCACAATATGTTGAACTCAAATGTACAGTACTTACGTTCAATTACCACTGGAACAGTTATTAACTATTTTTAAAACAAATAAAAGTCACCGACAAACTCCGTGTATTTTGAAAACACGGTACCCGACTATGAACAAAAGGTATTTTGGAATATGTAGTCATTTCTGGTGTGATCCATGCTTTCAAAGTGAATCAATGGTAGCGGGAAACTACTCTTCACGGAAAGCTGCCCACCTGCGTCATTTCCCTCCCATGCCCCTCATTACCGTATACACAGCGTGGTGCGCATCACATATGGCGCAATATGGATGAAGTGGGAAATAAAATAATTAAAACTAAACAGACAGTATACAGGTAATTACCAAAATAATGGAAACACTTGAGGAAATGAGTCATACAAGTATATTGAAAGCCGGTGCTTCCACACAGGTGTGGTTCCTGAGTTAATTAAGGGGCTCCCGAGTGGCGCAGCAGTCTAAGGCACTGCATCTCAGTGCTAGAGGTGTCGCTACAGACCCCGGTTTGATTACAGGCTGTTTCACAATCGGCCGTGATTGGGAGTCCCAAAGGGTGGCGCACAATTGACCCATCGTCGTCCGGTTTAGGGTTTGGCTGGGGTAGGCCGTCATTGTACACAATAATTTGTTCTTAACGGACTTGCCTGTAGGGAGTCAGTTGAGACAGCCTATAGGGAGGAGGTCAGAGACCAACAACCTCTCACTCAACGTGAGCAAGACAAAGGAGCTGATCGTGGACTACAGGAAAAGGCGGGCTGAACATGCCCCATTAACATCTACCGGGCTGAACAATTAATCAAATGGCCACCGGACTATTTACATTGACACCCCCCCTCCATTTGATTTTTACATTGCTGCTACTCGCTGTTTATGTATAGTCACTTCACCCCTACCTACATGTACAAATTACCTCTAACCAGTACCCCGCATATTGACTCGATACCGGTACCCCCTGTATATAGCCTTGTTATTGTTATTTTATTGTGATACTTAATTTTTTTTTTTATCAAACTGTTTATTTGGTAAATATTTTCTTAACTCTTTCTTGATCTGCACTGTTCGTTAAGGTCTCGTAAGTAAGCATTTCATTTAAGGTCTACACCTGTTGTATTCGGCGCATGTGACAAATACAGTTTGATTTGATCTGAAATAAAGGTTACAAAAATAAATGAAAAAAAGCAATGAACATCACATCATGCTTAGGGTCATCTATGGCTATGCCCTAGGATGACAATGTTCCATCCACAGGGCATGAGTGGTCACTGAATGGTTTGATCAGCATGAAAATGATGTAAACCATATGCCATGGCCATCTCAGTCACCAGATCTCAACCCAATTGAACACTTATGGGAGATTCTGGAGTGACTCCTGAGACATCTACCACCATCAACAAAACACCAAATGATTGAATTTCTTGCGGAAGAATTGTGTCGCACTCTCCGATAGAGTTCCAGACACTTGCGAAGGTGCATTGAAGCTGTTCTGGCTCGTGGTGGCCCAACACCCTATTGAGACACTTTATGTTGGTGTTTCCTTTATTTGGTGTTTTATGCATATTATTAATATGGTTTTATGTGTGGAGATTTACTTGTGAACTAAATCCTTTTATCTTTCTACTGACTGGAATTGAAATTGCATCAATGCCCCAGTGCCTTGTCTGAACTTGAACCTTAGACCCATCTTGTGTACTTTAGTGTGTAAGTCATAAAGTAGATATACACACTGGATGTTATGATGTATTCATATTATCTGATGATGAAGCCGATAGTCATCACTATGTGGTCAAACAGGCAATATGATAACAAATGAATATCCAATGATGATAATGATAGCCTATTCATTTTATTGTAGACAATGAGTAGTGTGAATGATGGCTATCTGAAAGAGATTAGATTGCATGTATGCAGGCCTACAGTAGACAGGGTAGAGGGTAGGAAACTTAGTTTTGATCAGTGTTTCCCAGAGTACCCTAATTGAGGAAGGACCTGATAAAAAATCATTCCTTGGACGACCAGATGAGCGCTTGTATGGAGGGAAGGTCTTGTGTAGAGTTAGCCATAGTGTGGCGTTTCAATGTCAATTAATTTCTTTGAGGGCAACCATATTGAGGACAAATGTTTGGGCTGTGGTCGACTTTACTGAGAAAGTTTGTGTTACATTCATTTCTGGCAGACAAATTAATTTGACAGGTTAGTTTTATTTTATTGCAGGCTTTACAGGAAGAGAATGACAACATGACATTGAAATGTGCACAGAGAAACGACAACCAATCTGTTGGCATTCCAAAAGACTAATACTGCAAATGAATGTGGTTCCTCTACTCTATAGAAAAATAAAATATGATTCATGATATTATAAAGGGGTCTGTATATTCCAAAACCCCAAAAGCCTAGTGCAAAATCAGTTTAGAACTTCACAGGTTGTGGTTATGCCTTCTTTAGTTGCCTCCCGGCCTAGACACGTTATTTTCTGACTAGCCTCACAATTAAACAAAAATAAATCACATTTAAACAAATATGAAAATACATGTACTGCCAAGAGATAGATAGCTACCAATGTGACAATCAATCAATTGTTTCACACAGTCACATTAAAGTACAGATAACTGACAAAATAATGGAAACACAAGTAAATGATTGATACAAAGTATATTGAAAGCAGGTGTTTACACACAGGTGTTGTTCCTGAGTTTAAGCAATTAACATCCCATCATCCTTATGGTCAAGTATAAAAATGCTGGGCAGGGAATTGTTTTGGCTACCATGGCTATACCTCCTGACAATGCCCCCATCCACAAGGCACAAATGGTTTGATGAGCATGAAAATTATGTAAAAGATATGCCATTGCTGTCTCAGTCACCAGATCTCAACCCAATTGAACACTTATGGGAGATTCTGGAGCAGTGTTTTCTACCACCATCAACAAAACACCAAATCATGGAATTTCTTGTGAAAGAATGTTGTCGCATCCCCCCAATAGAGTTCCAGACACATAGAATCCATGCATTGAAGCTGTTCTGGCTCGTGGTGGCCCCACGCCCTATTAAGACACTTTATGTTGATGTTTTCTTCATTTTGGCAGTTACCTGTAATTTCGTTCTAGGAAAGGAATTACACTGTATTTTAAAGGTTCAAGAGGAAATGTCTCCACCTCGTGGTTAAAAAAACCTTAACCATGCAGATATACTGAAGGACAATCAACTTTTCAAGCTTGTGGCCTGCCTTGATTCAAGCTAAATTATTTGTTTTCATATATGGCTTTTGAACACACTGTTCTTTCACATCAGGGCATTTTCACAAATCTAACATGGAGCTGAAAGTCTTTGACTTTGATCCTTTTTGTAGATTAACTTTTCATAGGCACTTGATTACTTTTGCATAGTTCCTCACTATCTGTACCTAAGCGCAAAAAACCCTCTATAATGATTGGAGTCTGTTTGCACAGCTGTGCCTTGTTATGATTTCTGTCTGGAAGATAATGCTTGTGCTATGTTACTGTATACAGTGCTTTCGGAAAGTATTCAGACCCCTTTACTTTTTCCACATTTTGATACGTTAAAGCCTTATTCTAAAATTGATGAAATACTTTTCCCCCTCATCAATCTACATACAATATCCCATAATGACAAAGCAAAAACCGTTTTTTTAGAAATTCTGGCAAATTTATAAATAATAAAAAAACAGAAATACCTTATTTACATGAGTATTCCTACCCTTTGCTATGAGGCTCAAAATTTAGCTCAGGTGCATCCTGTTTCCATTGATCATTCTTGAGATGTTTCTACAACTTGGAGTCCACCTGTGGTAAATTCAATTGATTGGATATGATTTGGAAAGGCACACAGCTATCTATATAAAGTCCCACAGTTGACAGTGCATGTCAGAGCAAAAACAAAGCCATTAGGTTGAAGGAACTGTCCCTAGAGCTCCGAGACAGGATTGTGTCGAGGCACAGATCTGGGGAAGGGTACCAAAATATTTCTGCCACATTGAAGGTCCCCAAGAACACAGTGGCCTCCATCATACTTAAAAGGAAGAAGTTTGGAACCACCAAGACTCTTCCTAGTGCTTGCTGCCCGGCCAAACTGAGCAATCGAGGAAGAAGGGCCTTGGTCAGGGAGGCTCCAGAGCTCCAGAGTTCCTCTGTGGATATGGGAGAACCTTTCAGAAGGACAACCATCTCTGCAGCCCTCCACCAATCAGGCCTATATGGTAGAGTGTCCAGACGGAAGCCACTCCAAAGTAAAAGGCACATGACAGCTCGCTTGAACTTCCGAGGATTCATTAATGCATTCATTAAGTTAACTATTTGTGCATGGTGTTGAATGGGAGTGCCATCATTCTTTTTGAATCCTCTCTGTTTCCAAACTGCACCAAACAAATGACATACACCATGTGCATAAGCTGAATCAGTATAGATATTAACTGCCTTTTCCTAGTACACATGCTGCAGTCAATGCCTTGAGTTCTGCCAATTGGGCTGAACAAGGTTGAGGACAATACTAACATTTTTCCTCAATGAAATCTTTCCCTTGTTTCCTCACTACTGCATACCCTGCATGATTACCTGAATGGTCTTTGAAGCAGGAACCAACTCCAAAGTAATCCTCCAAATCACTTCCCTCTCTGTCTAACAATGGTATAGATTCAAGATCTGGACGCAATTTGGTAAACGTTAGAGATTCTGCTACACAATCATGAGCTTTCCTTTCAAAGTCTAATGGAACTCTGTCAGCTGGGTTAAAGGGTCTGAATACTAAAATGTCTGAAATGTAATATTTCATTTAAAAAATAACTTGCAAAAAAATTAAAAATACTGTTTTTGCTTTGTCATTATGGGGTATTGTGCGTAGACTGATGAGGGGAAAAAACGATTTAATCCATTTTAGAATAAGGCTGTAATGTAACAAAATGTGGAAAAATGTAAGGGGTCTGAATACTTTCCGAATGCAGTGTCTGCAATCAGGATTAAACACAGAGAAAACAGTTGCTCTTGCTATATTTGAAGCTGATATAGTGCACAATGGATTGCATTTCCGAGATCTGCGTCCCAATTTCACTTTCCAAACAGCTGCAGATAGCCTCCGTCACTGGATCACAGGGATCAGGTGACAACACTCTTTGGTCAGACCCCTTTTTCCTCCTCTGACAGCAGTGTGTGTGTGTGTGTGTGTGTGTGTGTGTGTGTGTGTGTGTGTGTGTGTGTGTGTGTGTGTGTGTGTGTGTGTGTGTGTGTGTGTGTGTGTGTGCGTGTGTGTGTGCGTGTCTCTGTGTGTGTGTGTGTTTCCATTTGCAAGCATGTACATGTTTGTGTTATTATCATCAGCAGCTGGGTAGACAGTGGGACAGTTTTTGGCACACTGAATATGCAAGCTTAATGTACACTATTCTTAGACTTTAAAGAAAAATCTACTGTAATTCTCTGATATATAAAACATCAAAACATACAATGTGCAATTATCTGTTATTTCAAGGCTTTTCCCAAATTGTGATTTAAAGGTGTATTTCTGTTTTGCATCAAGATCAATATTTGTTCACAGTTATCATGTCCATGTTTCAAGCTTGGCCAGCCTCTTATTGCTCTAACAAAAAACATCAGTTCTCCCAACGGTCATAATCTTAAAGCTCAGTCCAATATGCGGAAGTTCTCAAGATCCACTCAACCCACTCCCAGTGAGCTTACAGACCCCAAGGTCTCTCTTCCTGTGGTGCTCTTGGAGCTGTAGACCAGACAATCCTCCACAGTTTCCCCCGTTTTGGGCTGCTGGTCCTGGGTTTGTATGGCCAGCCTGGTGCCTTCTGAATGGATCCATTTGGAGTTTGCCAACACATCCATCTTTAGCCCCAGTCTATATTACACTACCGGTCAAAAGTTTTAGAACACCTACTCATTCAAGGGTTTTCTTTATTTTTACTATTTTCTACGCTGTAGAATAATAGTGAATACATCAACACTATGAAATAACACATAAGTAATCATGTAGTAAACAAAAAAGTGTTAAAGAAATCCAAATATATTTGAGATATGATATTCTTCAAATAGCCAGCCTTTGGTATTCTCTCAACCAGCTTCACAAGGTGGAATGCATTTCAATTAACAGGTGGTCCCTCTTAGAAGTTAATTTGTGGAATATATTTCCTTCTTAATGCGTTTGAGCCAATCAGTTGTGTTGTGACAAGGTATGGGGGTATACAGAAGATATCCCTATTTGGTAAAAGACCAAGTCAATATTATGGCAAGAGCAGCTCAAATAAGCAAAAGAAACGGCAGTCCATCAATACTTTAAGACATAAAGGTCAGTCAAAATGGAACATTTCAAGAACTTTGAAAGTTTTTTCAAGTGCTGTCGCAAAAACCATCAAGCGCTATGATGAAACTGCCTCTCATGAGGACCGCCACTGGAATGGAAGACCCAGAGTTACCTGTGCTGGAGAGGATACATTCATTAGAGTTACCAGTCTCAGAAATTGCAGCCCAAATAAATGCTTCACAGAGTTCAAGTAACAGACACATCTCAACATCAACTGTTCAGAGGAGACTGTGTGAATCAAGCCTTCATGGTCGAATTGCTGCAAAGAAACCTCTACTAAAGGACACCAATAATAAGAAGAGACTTGCTTGGGCCAAGAAACACGAACAATGGACATTAGACTGGTGGAAATGTGTACTTTGGTCTGGAGTCCAAATTGGAGATTTCTGGTTCCAACCGCCATGTCTTTGAAAAACGCAGAGTAGGTGAACTGATAATCTTCGCATGTGTGGTTCCCACCGTGAAGCATGGAGGAGGAGGTGTTATGGTGTGGGGGTGCTTTGCTGGTGACACTGTCTGTGATTTATTTAGAATTCAAGGCACACTTAACCAGCATGACTACCACAGCATTCTGCAGCGATACGCCATCCCATCTGGTTTGGGCTTAATGGGACTATCATTTGTTTTTCAACAGGACAATGACCCAATTACCAAGAAGGAGAGTGATGGTGTGCTGCGTCAGATGAACTGGCCTCCCGACCTCAACCAAATTGAAATGGTTTGGGATGAGCCGGACCGCAGAGGGAAGGAAAAGCAGATAACAAGTGCTCAGCATACATGGGAACTCCTTCAAGACTGTTGGAAAAGCATTCCAGGTGAAGCTGGTTGAGAGAATGCCAAGAGTGTGCAAAGCTGTCATCAAGGCAAAGGGTGGCTATTTGAAGAATCTCAAATATAAAATATATTTTGATTTGTTTGAAACTTTTTTGGTTACTACATGATTCCATGTGTTATTTCATAGTTTTGATGTCTTCACTATTATTCTAAATTGTAGAAAATAGTAAAAATAAATAAAAACCCTTGAGTGTCCAAACTTTTGACCGGTAGTGTACCTGATCCAGTTCTGTCTCTGGGTGTATACACACAGCCTGCTCCAATCTCCTCTAGGCAGGGCCTCTCTCCTGCTGTGTCTGAAAGTCCTGTCTGCTCCCTCCTCTCTTTTTCAGCCCCTCTCTCTCGCTCTCTGTCTGTCTGGTTCTACACGGCCAAGTCATCTGGTCGGACCCGGCTGCTGGTACCGCTAGTCTTGCTGAAGCGGCGTTTGTCTTTCAGGTAGCTGGCGTGCAGCAGGGTTGGCGCGGGAGCACCCGTTGGACATCTCCCCTGGCATCTGGGTATAGCTCATTCTCAGGAATCCTCCCTCCCCTTCCAGGTCGTCATGGGAATGATGGCGCTCGGTGGCCATGTTGATGGAGTTCTGCTGGTGTGCCATCCTGTTGTTGAAGGGGTGAGAAGGCATGGAGGTCATGGGGTTCATGGGGGTCATCGTATCCGACGATGCCAGGCACTGGCTGAAGTCAGGGGGAGGGGTGCAGCCCGGGGGAGTTGGGATGGGGTGGGGTGTTGGGGTCCATGGTGACAGCGATGGACACAGCGTTATGGGTGCGGTTCTTGAGGGCGGCGTGTGTACGTTTGCACTTCCTGATACGCCTGTAGGCCAGGTGGTAGAGCTCGACCACAGAGAGGAGCAGGGAGACACCAGACACCACCAGCATGAAGACGATGAACACGTTCTTCTCTGTGGGCCTGGACATGTAGCAGTTGACTGGGTTGGGGCAGGGCCAGGCCTTGCAATGGTACAGAGCCCTGAGGAAGACTCCATAGATCATGTACTGGACCACGATGAAGGTCACCTCCATCACGGTGCGGATCAGAATGCTCAGAATGTATGTGGATAACAGCGCTCCCCGCAGGCGAACCTGCCCTGACGCCTCCAGCACCTTCCCACAATCCCTCTGCTGGAGGTACGCCTTCTCCCCTGATACACCCCTCTCCTCTCTCTTCCATCTCCTCCCTCTTATCCTGCTCCCTCCTCTTTCGTTTCTCATCCCTCCGCACTATGTGCATGGCGTGGCCCATGTAGATCAGTGATGGCGTGGATACGAAGATGATCTGTAGGACCCAGTAGCGGATGTGTGCGATAGGAAACGCCTGATCATAACAGACGTTGGTACAACCGGGCTGCTGGGTGTCGCACAGGAAGTCACTCTGCTCGTCTCCCCAGGAGGACTCTGCGGCCGTGCCCAGGACCAGGATCCTGAAGATGAAGAGGACAGTGAGCCACACCTTCCCCACTGACGTGGAATGTTCCTGAACCTCCTCCAGGAAGTTCCCCAGGAGACTCCAGTCCCCCATCACTACTGCTCACTGGTCACTGGCACACACCTGAGAGAGGAGAAGAGGGAGAGAGAATGAGAGAGGGGCAGGGTGAGGGTAAAGGAAGAGAAAGAGATGGGTCAAGAAGGGAGGGAGAGAACGGAGAAGAGATAGCGAGTGAAGAAGAAAGAAAATAGGGAGAGAAAAGAAAGGAGATAAAAAGACTAGTGTGTGTAAGTGGCATGTTATGCATGTATAAATAGCCTGTGATTGGCCTGGAGACTGGACACAACACAAATGCCTGAGAAGGAATCTTTTCCCACGACACACACAAACATACTGTATATTTAAGGGCATTTCAAAGTAAATAGTGAGGTTGTTTCTGAGAAATGATATACAGTAGTTGGATGTTTGTGTTACTATTCCTGACACATTAAAACCAGACAGAAAGGGTGAGGGGCCATAGGGCAGGACAAGGCTAGGAGCTAGTGGCCCCGAATGATACAAATGGAATGGAATTCTGTGCCCCAGACCTAACCCTACAATCTCCAACATCTCCTCCATATTGTCCAGAGCACAGCAACGTTCATTGGTCACCATGTTTGTACCGGTTAATTGACGCCTTTGATGTTCACTCGCTCGTCTCTCCGTTCCACTCCTCCTGTGATATGTATCAGTGTGTGTGTGTGTCGTTTCCCCATGACCACAGTATGAGTCAGAGTTTGCGTGTATCTACTGTCCCTATAAGGCATCTCGGCAGACAGCTTTATGGGTGTCATAAACACCCCAATCATTGACGTACTCACTACTCACAGAATTTTACTACAATTATTCAACAGGTGAAAATAAAGTAGGCACACGCACACGCACACACACACACACACACACACACACACACACACACACACACACACACACACACACACACACACACACACACACACACACACACACACACACACACACACACACACACACCTCAGTGCTTGAGGCATCACTACAGACGACCTGGTTCGAATCCAGGCAGTATCACATCCGGCCATGATTGGGAGTCCCATAGTTAAATAAAGGTTAAATAAAATAAATACATATGACCATGAGAGGTTTGGCAGTACATCTCTAGCTCTAGTTAGAAAAATTACAACCCTTAAGAGAGAGGTCCCTTTTGAGTAGCTTTCTTTAAGAAATCATATTGTTTGGGATTGCTTCCTCTGAGAATAAGAACAGGAAGTTGAGGAAAGGAGACATAGACTGAGACCGCTCAGCCCTCTGCAACCTCTGCTCTGTTCCGATTCTCAGCGAAGCTAAGATTCCGTTCCCACCATGACAGCCTGTGTGTGAGTATCCAGACAGACTGACAGATTAATTACTGCTCCTGTGATGGGTCTGTACCCCCGTGCTCCTGCTTCTACCTCTCACCCCTCTTATCCTCCTCTGAGTGACCATGCCAACTCTGTCTGGGAACAACAACAAAAAAAAGTCAAATAAGATCAAGTCTCAAATTTGCATAGCGCCCCAACAGATCCACAGATGACTCAATCTCTATTGCAGTCCACACTGCCCTTTCCCACCTGGACAAAAGGAACACCTACATGAGAATGCTATTCATTGACTACCGGCTCAACTAAGGACCCTGTGACTGAATACCTCCCTCTGCAACTGGATCCTGGACTTCCTGACGAGGGTAGGCAACCTCAGCCACGCTGACCGTCAACAAGAGGGCCCCTCAGGGGTGCATGCTTAGTCACCTCCTGTACTCCCTGTTCACCCACGACTGCATGGCCACAATGAGACAGCCTATAGGGAGGAGGTCAGAGACCTGGCAGTGTGGTGCCAGGGCAACAACCTCTCCCTCAACAGGAGCAAGATAAAAGAACTGATCCTGGACTACAGGAAAAGGAGGGCAGAGTACACCCCCATTCACATCGACGTGGCTGTAGTGGAGAAGGTCCCTGCCATCCAGGACCTCTATACCAGGCGGTGTCAGAGGAAGGCCCAAAAAATAGACTGTTCTCTCTGCTACCGCATGGCAAACGGCTCTGGGACCAAAAGGCTCCTCAACAGCTTCTACCCCCAAGTCATAAGACTGCTGATCAGTTAATCAAATGGCTACCCAGACTATTTGCATTGACCCCCTTATTTTATTCTTATCTTTTGCACTGACTCTCTTGCACAGTTTCAGTGTACACACACTGACACTCAACACACACAAGCATATTGACACCACACACACACACACACACACACACACACACACTCTTGTCATGAGGGAGCTGGTCTTTTTATTTTATTTTACTAGGCAAGTCAGTTAAGAACAAATTCTTATTTTCATTGACAGCCAAGGAACAGTGAGTTAACTGCCTGTTCAGGGGCAGAACGACAGATTTGTACCTTGTCAGCTCAGAGATTTGAGACTCTCTAACCACTAGGCTACACTGCCGCCCCGCCTCTTTGGTCTTGGCCATGGTGGAGAGTTTGGAATCTGATTGATTGCTTCTGTGGACAGGTGTCTTTTATACAGGTAACAAGCTGATATTAGGAGCACTCCCTTTAAGAGTGTGCTCCTAATCTCAGCTCATTACCTGTATAAAAGACTCCTGGGAGCCAGAAATATTTCTGATTGAGAGGGGGGTCAAATACTTATTTCCCTCATTAAAATGCTAATCAATTTATAACATTTTTCACATGCGTTTTTCTGGATTTCTTTGTTGTTATTCTGTCTCTCACTGTTCAAATAAACCTACCATTAAAATTATAGACTGATAATTTCTTTGTCAGTGGGCAAACGTACAAAATCAGTAGGGGATCAAATACCTTTTTCCCTCACTGTATATATATATATTTTTTTTAACCCCAGCCCCCGTCCCCGCAGGAGGCCTTTTGCCTTTTGGTAGGCCATCATTGTAAAAAATGATTTGTTCTTAACTGACTTGCCTAGTTAAATAAAGGTTAAATAAAATTAAATAAAATTCCTTCACACTCTTCACACATGCTGCTGCTACTCTCTGTTTAATATCTATGCATTGTCACTTTACCCCCTACCTACATGTACATACGACCTCAATATCCTTGACTAACCAGCAGTGGTGTAAAGTACTTAAGTAAAAATACTTTAAAGTAGTGCTTAAGTAGTTTTTTGGGTGTATCTGTAATTTACTTTACTATTTATATTTTTGACAACTTTTTATTTTACTTCACTACATTCCTAAAGAAAATGGTGCTGTCTGGTTTGCTTAATATAAGGAATTTGAAATGATTTATACTTTTACTTTTGATACTTAAGTATATTTTAGTGATTACATTTACTTTTGATACTTAAGTACATTTAAAACCAAAAACCTTTTGACTTTTACTGCGTGACTTTCACTTTTACTTGAGTCATTTCGTTTTATGGTATCTTTACTTTTACTCAAGTATGACAATTGGATACTTTTTCCACCACTGCTAACCCGTACCCCTGCACATTGACTCTGTACCAGTACCCCTTGCAAATATCCTCATTATTGTTATATTTATTGTGTTATTACTTTTCCTTTAGTTCCCATTGTTGGTTAAGAGCTCGTAAGTAAGCATTTCACAGTAAGGTCTACACCTGTTGTATTCGGAGCATGTGACAAATACAATTTGATTTGAAGTTGGAGAAATAAACAGTCAGAAATATCAAGAGCGACGTAAGGGTGCGGGTCTATAGCTATTAGAAAGTTAACAGTAAACTAGAACAGCGTGTGTGATATACTGTGTGACAGCACAAGGAAATATAGCCTACAGAGCAACAATATATGAGGTGAAAACAACAACTAGAAGGCTCAAGACACAGAATTACGAACTTAACAAAAGATGACCTCACCATTTTGAGCAAGGTTCATCTGAACATACCATAACTTGTGTTGACTAACTAAACACAAGACTACTGTATGTAAACATCTGGCCTCATATTGATACTAATATTGCAATGTTGGCCAGCCAATAGGTTGTGTTGTAAACAGGTGAGGAAACCCTTTTGTCAGACCAGTCTGGTAGGAAAACGACTGTTTTAACTCCTACCTCCTGCCATTGTGAAGGCCATGCTCTCACTCCCTTCCTCTAGTCTAGGCTAGCTCCTCCTCAGTTCTTTGTGGCTCGCTGTAAACACATTATCTGATCGCTACCCAAAGCTTTGATGACAGTTGGATGTAGAAAGGCATTTTCTGGCTGTGATTTTGTAAAGGAACCCAATGCACTATAAAAATCCATGTAATATGGTCTAACAATGACTAATCTCTGAACGCAGTTAATTAAATTACTTTTCAAGCAATTATAGAGCATGTAATTTAAGAGCTCCTTGTTGGGAAGAGGCCTAATTTTATATTGATAAAAAATAAAAGAAAATGAGGAAGGGTGGAGGTGAAGAGGAGTTGTTAACAAAAAGTGGTTGGCTAAAAGCGAAAATATTTGGTTCAAATACAAAAGGGGAGGGAAAAATATGTTAAATAACAAACAGTCTTGCGTATGTGTCATTACTTCAACAGAAAAAGTTGAGAGAGAATTGCAACCGAGGACACAACTTTTACGAGCTACACGCTTCAGCACTCACTGGTCCCGTTCTGTGAGCTTGTGTGGCCTACCACTTCGCGGCTGAGCCGTTGTTGCTCTTAGACATTTCCACTTCACAATAACAACACTTACATGTGCAGCACTAGCAGGGCAGAAATTTGACGAATTGACTTGTTGGAAAGGTGGCATCCTATGATAGTGTTACGTTAAAAGTCACTAAGCTCTTTGGTACGGGCCATTCGACTGACAATGTTTGTTTATGGAGATTGCATGGCGGTATGCTCAATTTTTTATGGCTGTCAGCAACGGGTGTGGCTGAAATAGCCAAATCCACAAATTTGAAGGGGTGTCCATATACCTTGGGCCTTGTAGTGTATGTAAGAATGCTGTTCATAGACTACAGTTCAGCCTTAAACACCATAGTACCCTCCAAGCTCATCATTAAGTTTGGGGCCCTAGGTCTGAACCCTGCCATGTGCAACTGGGTCCTGAACTTCCTGACAGGCCGCCCCCCAGGTGGTAAAAGTCAACACCTCCACCACGCTGATCCTCTTGACGGGTCCACACAGGAGTGTGTGCCCAGTCCCCTCATGTACTCCCTGTTCACCCAGGACTGCGTGGCCATGCACATCTCTAACTCAATCATCAAGTTTGCAGACGGCATGACAGTGGTAGGCCTGATTACCAATAACGACGAGGTTTAGAGCCCTGGCGGAGTAGTGCCAGGAAATAACCTCTCCCTCAACATAAAAAAAACAAAGGAGCTGATCGTGGACTACATACAGGAGACTGAAGGGAGGGAGCATGCCCCCATCCACATTAACAAAGCTGCAGTAGAGAGGGTCAAAAGCTTAAAGTTCCTCTGCGTGCATATCACTGAGGACCTGAAATGGTCCCAAAACACAGACACCGGGATGAGGAAGGCACAACAGCGCCTCTTTAACATCAAGTGACCAAAGAAATTTGGCATTCCCCTAAGACCATCACGAACTTCTACAGATGCCACATTGAGAGCATTCTGTCGGGCTGCATCTCCGCCTGGTACAGCAACTGCACCGCCTTGAACAGCATGGCTCTCCAGAGGGCACATTTCCTGCCTTCAGAACATTTACAGCACTCGATGTCAAAGGAAGGCCAAGAAGATCATTAAGAACCTCAGCCACCCAAGACACGGTCTGTTCCCTCTGCTACCATGTAGCAGACAGAGACAGTACAGTCGTGGCCAAAAGTTTTGAGAATGACACAAATATTAATTTCCACAAAGTTTGCTGCTTCAGTGTCTTTAGATGTTTTTGTCAGATGTTATTATGGAATACTGAAGTATAATTACAAGCATTTCATAAGTGTCAAAGGCTTTTATTGACAATTACATGAAGTTGATGCAAAGAGTCAAAATTTGCAGTGTTGACCCTTCTTTTTCAAGAACTCTGCAATCCGCCCTGGCATGCTGTCAATTAACATCTGGGCCACATCCTGAATGATGACAGCCCATTCTTGCATAATCGATGTTTGGAGTTTGTCAGAATTTGTGGGTTTTTGCTTGTCCACCCGCCTCTTGAAGATTGACCACAAGTTCTCAATGGGATTAAGGTCTGGGGAGTTTCCTGGCCATGGACTCAAAATATCGATGTTTTGTTCCCCGAGTCACTTTGTTATCATTTTTGCCTTATGGCAAGATGCTCCATCATGCTGGAAAATGCATTGTTCGTCACCAAACTGTTCCTGGATGGTTGGGAGGAGTTGGTTGTGTTGGTACCATTCTTTATTCAGGGCTGTGTTCTTAGGCAAAATTGTGAGTGAGCCCATAAATGGTCTCAGGATGCTTTACTGTTAGCATGACACAGGACTGATGGTAGCGCTCACCTTGTCTTCTCCGGACAAGCTTTTTTCCGGATGCCGCAAACAATCGGAAAGGGGATTCATCAGAGAAAATGACTTTACCCCAGTCCTCAGCAGTCCAAACTCTGTACCTTTTGCAGACTATCAGTCTGTCCCTGATGTTTTTCCTGGAGAGAAGTGGCTTCTTTGCTGCCCTTCTTGACACAAGGCCATCCTCCAAAAGTCTTCGCCTCATTGTGAGTGCAGATGCACTCACACCTGCCTGCTGCCATTCCTGAGCAAGCTCTGTACTGGTGGTGCCCCGATCCCGCAGCTGAATCAACTTTAGGAGACGGTCCTGGCGCTTGCTGGACTTTCTTGGGCGCCCTGAAGCCTTCTTCACAACAATTGAACCGCTCTCCTTGAAGTTCTTGATGAACCCGATAAATGGTTGATTTAGGTGCATTCTTACTGGCAGAAATATCCTTGCCTGTGAAACCCTTTTTGTGCAAAGCAACGATGATGGTACGTGCTTCCTTGCAGGTAACCATGGTTGAAAGAGGAAGAACAATGATTCCAAGCACCACCCTCCTTTTGAAGCTTCCAGTCTGTTATAGCAGCAGCAGCAGGGCTGAAAAAGCCACCGGAATGAATGCAGTGTTTTCTCTCCATGCAAGGCAGGGCAGGAAGCAACACAACAACAATAAATCCTGTCCGATGCCTCTACCCTCCTCTCCTCTTCTCTGCCTGGGCTCAAAGCATTGCCTTAGAGGGCAGTTATTGATTTTCCAGCTGGAGATCCACCACTCAATTCATGGGATTGATCTCTACAACTTATAGCTGTCTTGTAAAACACTGACTGTATTACTTTTTTTCTGCCTTAACCAGTGCCATTTAACAAGTGATGACTAATTTGAAAAACCAAATCCACAACCTCAGAGCATTAAAGACTGGATAAAGGATGAACTATCTACAAGGAGCTTTGCTTCGGTAGCCACAGCTATCTAAAGTAGACTCCCACAAGAGTAGTATCATAACTGGACAATCTACCTTACAGAACTATATAAGATTACATACAGTTGAAGTCGGAAGTTTACATACACCTTAGCCAAATACATTTAAGCTTTTCACAATTCCTGACATTTAATCATAGTAAAAATTCCATGTCTTAGGTCAGTTAGGATCACCACTTTATTTTAAGAATGCGAAATGTCAGAATAAAAGTAGAGAATTATTTATTTCAGCTTTTATTTCTTTCATTATACATTCCATTACATTCCAGAGTCAGAAGTTTACATACACTCAATTAGTATTTGGTAGCATTGTCTTTAAACTGTTAAACATGGGTTGAATGTTTCAGGTAGCCTTCCACAAGCTTCCCACAATACGTTGTGTGAATTTTGGCCCATTCCTCCTGTCAGAGCTGGTGTAACTGAGTCAGGTTTGTAGGCCTCCTTGCTCACACACGCTTTTTCAGTTCTGCCCACACATTTTCTATAGGATTGAGGTCAAGGCTTTGTGATGGCCACTCCAATACCTTGACTTTGTTGTCTATAAGCCATTTTGCCACAACTTTGGAAGTATGCTTGCGGTCATTGTCCATTTGGAAGACCCATTTGCGACCAAGCTTTAACTTCCTGACTGATGTCGTGAGATGTTGCTTCAATATATCCACATAATTTTCCTGCCTCATGATGCCATCTATTTTGTGAAATGCACCAGTCCCTCCTGCAGCAAAGCACCCCAGAACATGATACTGCCACCCTCATGCTTCACGGTTAGGATGGTGTTCTTCGGCTTGCAAGCCTCCCCCTTTTTCCTCCAAACATAACGATGGTCATAATGGCCAAACAGTTCTATTTTTGTTTCATCAGACCAGAGGACATTTCTCAAAAAGTACAATCTTTGTCCCCATGTGCAGTTGCAAACCGTAGTCTGGCTTTTTTATGGCGGTTTTTGCAGCAGTGGTCTCTTCCTTGCTTAGCGGCCTTTCAGGGTATGTCGATATAGGACTCGTTTTTACTGTGGATATAGATACTTTTGTGCCTGTTTCCTCCAGCATCTTCACAGGGTCCTTTGCAGTTGTTCTGGGATTGATTTGCACTTTTCGCACCAAAGTATGTTCATCTCTAGGAGACAGAATGCGTCTCCTTCCTGAGCGGTATGATGGCTGCGTGGTCCCATGGTGTTTAAACTTGCGTGGTAACGTGGAACCTTTAGGCGTTTTTCTGAGGTCTTCTTTAGATTTTTTCCATGATGTCAAGCACAGTTTGAAGGTAGGCCTTGAAATACATCCACAGGTACACCTCCAATTGACTCAAATGATGTCAATTAGCTTATCAGAAGCTTTTAAAGCCATGACATAATTCCCGGGAATTTTCCAAGCTGTTTAAAGGCATAGTCAACTTAGTATATGTAAACTTATGACCCACTGGAATTGTGATACAGTTAATTATAAGTGAAATAATCTGTCTGTAAACAATTGTTGGAAAAATGACTTGTGTCATGCACAAAGTAGATGTACTAACCGACTTGCCAAAACTATAGTTTATTAACAAGAAATTAGTTTTAATGATTCCAACCGAAGTGTATGTAAATTTCCGACTTCAACTATGTAGAACTATCCTGAGTTTCCGTAGAAAATTATTGCCTCACTAAAAAGACTGAGAGAAATCAGTCTTGCTACAAAACATCAACCCCTCTATCCCCTGCTGCCCCGCTGCCGCCCCGTCTGATCAGTGACACGCACCCTCTCTGTCCCCATAGAAGACAACACTATATAAAATACTATGCCTTCAGATAGTATTCATACCCCTTGACTTTTTCCACATTTTGTTGTTTTACAGCCTTAATAAAACAAAATGTGTCACTGGCCTACACACAACACCCCATAACGTCAAAGTGAAATGATGTTTTTAGAATTATTTACTAATTAATAAAAAATGAAAAGCTGAAATGTCTTGAGTAAAGAAGTATTCAACCCTTTTGTTATGGCAAGCCTAAATAAGTTCAGGAGTAAAAGTTATCTTAACCTTTTTACTGCTGTGGGCTAAATCACACAGTGTTTATAGGTAGTCTTAAACAAATCTACTTTGAAACAAAAGTGTACACCTCACACACATGGATATGGGCTTAAAAAAAAGAAGACACCTGTACCATGTCAGATATAGAGTTGAATGTATTACATTTTGAGTTTGCGTCCCAATATTACACTTTCTACACATCACAGAATACTGAAATATAACAAAACCGTTTGACATAGAAACACCTGATTTCCACCGTAATTTGAAAGAATTTTGATTAATTATGAAACTATAAAAAAAAGAATAACATTCCACCCATGATGCCACTAGAGGGCAATGTGGTCATTTGACTGCAGGAAAGGTCACATAATAAGTTGCATGGACACACTCTGTGTGCAAAAATAGTGTTTAACATTCTCTTTGAAAGACAACCTCATCTCTGTACCCCACAATTATTTATAAGGTCCCTCAGCAAAGCAGTGAATTTCAAACACAGATTCAACCACAAAGACCAGGTAGGTTTTCCAAACTTTCGCAAAGAAGGACACCTACTGATAGATGGGTAAAAAAACGAACAGATATTGAATATCCCTGAAGTTATTAATTACACTTTGGATGGTGTATCAATACACCCAGTCATTACAAAGTTATAGGCGTCCTTCCTAACTCAGTTGTCAGAGAGGAAGGAATCCTCTCAGGGACTTCATCATGAGGCCAATTGTGACTTAAAACAGTTGCAGAATGTAATGGCTGTGATAGGAGACAACTGAAGATGGCTCAACAACATTGTAGTTACTCCAATACTAACCTTATTGACAGAGTGAAAATAAGGATGCCTGCACATAAAATAATGCAAAAAATGGCCAAATCCAATAAAACACATTACTGAGAACCACTCTCCATATTTTCAAGCATAGTGGTGGCTGACTTATGTTATGGGTAGGCTTGTAATCATTAAGGACTGGGGAGTTTTTCAGGATAAAAAATAAATGGTATGGAGCTAAGCTCAGGCAAAATGCTAGAGGAAAACATGATTCAGTCTGCTTTCCACCAGACACTGGGAGATGAATTCACCTTTCAGCAGGACAATAACCTAAAACACAAGAACACATATACACTAGAGATGCTTATTAAGACGACATTGAATGGCCTAGTTACAGTTTTGACTTAAATCAGCTTGAAAATCTATGGCAAGACTTGGAAATGGCTGTCTAGCAATGATCAACAACCAACTTGACAGAGCTAGAAGAATTTAAAAAATAAAAATGTTTAAACATTGTATAGTCCAGGTGTGCAATGCTCTTAGAGACATAACCAGAAAGACTCACAGCTTTAATCGCTGCCAAAGGTGAAATAAAATGCATTGACTCAGGGGTGTAAATGAGATGTAACTGATGTTAATGAGATATTTCTGTATTTAATTTTCATTAAATTTGCAAAAATGTCTAAAAACATGTTTTCACTTTGTAATTATGGTGTATTGTGTGTAGATGGTTGAGAGAAAAAATTCTACTTAAACTATTTTGAATTCAGGCTGTAAAAGAAGAAAGTGAGGAATAATTCAAGGGGTATGAATACTTTCTGAAGGCACCGTATATATTTACAGTATATACAGTGCATTATGGAAGTATTCAGACCCCTTCACTTTTTTTGTTACATTACAGCATAATTCTAAAATGTATATATACATAAAACAAATAATTCTCATCATTCTACACACAATACCCCATAATGACAAAGCGAAAACAGGTTTTGGAAATGTTTGCAAACGTATTCTAAATAAAAAACAGAAATACCTTATTTATATAAGTATTCAGACACTTTGCTATGAGACTCGAAATTGAGCTCATGTGCATCCTGTTTTCATTGATCGTCCTTGAGATGTTTCTACAACTTGATTGGAGTCCACCTGTGGTAAATTCAATTGATTGGACATGATTTGGAAAGGCACACACCTCTCTATATTAGGTCCCACAGTTGACAGTGCATGTCAGAGAAAAAACCAAGCATTGAGGTTGAAGAAATTGTCCGTAGAGCTCAGGGAGGTGACCAAGAACCCTATGTTAACTCTGACAAAGCTCCAGAGGACAACCATCTCTGCAGCACTCCACCAATCAGGCCTTTAGGGTAGGGTGGCCAGACGGAAGCCAATCCTCAGTAAAAGGCACATGACAGCCCGCTTGGAGTTTGCCAAAAGCCACCTAAAGGACTCTCAGACCATGAGAAACAAGATTCTCTGGTCTGATGAAAAGATTGAACTCTTTGGCCTGAATGCCAAGCATCACATCTGGAGGAAATAAAGCACAAGAACTAGACAAGTCGGGACAAGTCTCTGAATGTCCTTGAGTGGCCCAGCCAAAGTCCGGACAATTCAAACATCTCTGGAGAGACCTGAAAATAGCTGTGCAGCGACGCTCCCCATCCAACCGGACAGATCTTGAGAGGATCTGCAGAGAAGAAAGGGAGAAACTCCCCAAATACAGGTGTGCTAAGCTTGTAGCATCATACCCAAGAAGACTCAAGGCTGTATTCGCTGCCAAAGGTGCTTAAACAAAGTAAAGAGTAAAGGGTCTGAATACTTATGTAAATGTGATATTTCAGATTTTTTTTTTATACATTTGTCATTATGGGCTATAGTGTGTAGATTGATGAGGATTAAATAAAAAAAGTTTTTATTAGAATAAGGCTGTAACGTAACAACATGTGGAAAAAGAAGAACTATTTAATAGTTTTGATATCTCCCCTATTATCCTACAATTAAAAAAATAGTAAAAATAAAGTAAAGCCCTTGAATGAGTAGGTGTGTCCAAACTTTTGACTGGTACTGTATAGGACTGCGACTTTACCACAGCATCTTGAAAAACTTCAGACAGTCACTTAGAGTAAGCAAGTTTACACTGAGAGATTCCAGGCCATGCTGTGTTTAGATTAAACTTTTTAAGTCATAGTGAAGAAGTGATATGCCTAATGCATAAACTTCATATTAGTGCCATTATGTATGGCTTAAAGGGTCTGTTTTGTCAGGTGGTATACACCTTGTCTGGTTGAGTGCAATGTCCTGTGTCTATGTTACCGTATGTGCCTCTTTAAGGTGGCAGACATGGACAAATCTGGTAAAATTACTGAACTAAATATATATATTTTTTTATGTAGTCCTTGACCTGGATTTTTTTAAGGTCTGTCTAAACAACTGTAGAAACAAAACATACTGTACCATGCCACCGTATGGCACAGTTTGCATTTGAAATGAATTCATACAAGCCTCTGCCAAATGCACTTTATAACAAGGCAACAGTAAACATGTCATCCCCCACAAATGATGCAGCGCCCTACTTGGGCCAATAAGTGTAATTTTGTAAATTATCTCTATGGCAAGACGCATCATTCACTCATGATTCGTAAAAATTGGGCCATTGGTGTCTGAGATTGTGTGTGACAAATGTTGATTACTATAGTGCCCTCGTTTGACCAATCAGTGTAATTTAGTCAATGCCGGATCTCTATGACAAGACAAATCATTCACCCATGTTTTGTCAAAATCAGGCCAGTGGTGTCTGAGCTAGACTCATATCCCTGAGCATTTGTGCCAAATTTCATCACTCTGAGTCAAACAGATCAAGAGATATAAACATGTGCCCGTTATTGAACCACCGTGAGGTTGATATGAATGTTCTTGCATATGTTGAGTCTTGACAATGTTTGCAACATGTGTACCAAATTTTGTACCAATACGAATATTCTTGACTGATATTTATGCATTTATGTGCCAGACCACACCCATGTGAGTGTTTATTGGTCAATAGCGGCCGTGTTGTTTTAGGTACTAGTCTGGAAAATATTGCATTGCGAGAACTTTGTCCATAGATGCCACATCAAGTTTCGTGCAGATCAGTCTTTCGGTGCCCGGTGTCATGACGTTGCCCGGTGTCATGGTTTATGACCCTCCATAAATACCTTTCCCCCCTTTTCTCTCCACTCTACAGAATGGACTCCTGGAAAGCCCTTTGTTAACATAGTAACATCATACGGTAACATCAAAAGGTTGGGGAAAATCTTTCTGTAATCCAACCAGTTGAAAGGTTCCGTTGGTACTTGATAATATGATGTCAGATCAGTCGTTGTCTAGGACATTATATCTGATGATAGGACGACATAAATTGGAAAGTCTACACATTCGATTCACATGGAATTGTTGTGCAATTTAAATGTTTAAATATGAAGCTATTTATGAAAAGATTAAATGTAATTTTAGCTTCTAAATTAGAGAATTGTTTTCATAAAGTAAACTATGATCACTCAGTGGCCACTCCCAAGTGAACAGACATTGGTTGAGAAATATGAAACACACCCTCCTACCCCACTACAAAAGCCTGTTGACGAAAGTCAACCTTGTGTTCCCGTTGACGTGAGGACTGATGTCCATACGTTTAAAAGGGCTAATATCAACTGCAACCTAATGGAATTAACTTGTGTTCCTGATGACATGAGGACTGATGACCATACTTATCAAAGGGCTAATATCAACTGCAACCTAACAAAATTAACTTGTGTTCCCGATGACGTGAGGACTGATGTCCATACGTTTAAAAGGGCTAATATCAACTGCAACCTAACAAAATTAACTTGTGTTCCTGATGACGTGAGGACTGATGTCCATACGTTTAAAAGGGCTTATATCAACTGTAACCTAACAAAATTATCTTGTGTTCCCGACGACGTGAGGACTGGTGTCCATACGTTTAAAAGGGCTAATTTCAACGTGGAGGTGACAATCGCCACACTGGAAGGATGAATTTTGACTACACCAGCCAGGCTAAAGCATGAGCTGAGTATGGCAACTTGGTATGAACTTTGAACTCTTATTCACTAAAGAAGTGATACATCCTAGACTTCGAGTTATCAGCAGCAGCTGTAAATGTGCATTGCCTAGGAAAGGACAGACAATCTCTTCAGAACGACAGGGTACTACAACGTATCCGTTCTACCACACAACGACAAACTACAACGTATCCGCCAAGAAATATTCTTCAAAGGACAAGGGAGATTATCTCAGCTCACTGGTCACGATAACAACACCCACCCGCAGCACGCGCTCCAGTAGGTATATCTTACTGGTCATCCCCAAAGCCAACACCTCCATTGCCCGCCTTTACCTTCCAGTTCTCTGCTGCTAGTGACTGGAACAAATTGAAAAAATCGCTGAACCTGGAGACTTATATCTCCCTCACTAACTTATTAAATACTTATTTCCCTCATTAAAATGCAAATCAATTCATAACATTTTTCACATGCGTTTTTCAGGATTTTTGTTGTTGTTATTCTGTCTCTCACTGTTCAAATAAACCTACCATTAAAATTATAGACTGATCATTTCTTTGTCAGTGGGCAAACGTACAAAATCAGTAGGGGATCAAATACTTTTTTCCCTCACTGTATATATATATATATATACAGTTTATTAGGTACACCCTGTTCATGAACATGGTTTGTGGCTTGCTATATAAAGCAGGCAGACAGGCATCGATGCTTTCAGTTAGTGTTCAAATTAACATTAAAATGGGTAAAACAAGTGACCTAAGTGACTTGGAGCATGGTATTATGGTTGGTGCCACGCGCGCCGGTTCCAGTATCTCAGAAACGACAGTGTCTAGAGTTTACAGAGAATGGTGCGACAAACCAAAAACATCCAGTGAGCGGCGGTCCTGTGGGCAAAAACAGCTCCTTGATAAGGGTCGAAGGAGAATGACAATAATTGTGCACGCTAACAGGTGGCCACAAACAGGCAAATAACGGAGCAGTACAACAATGGTGTGCAGAACGACATGTCAGAACGTACAACTCGTCGGTCCTTGTCACGGATGGGCTATTGCAGAGGATGAACAGACCGGGTTCCACTCCTATCAGCTAAAAACAAAAAGAAGTGCCTCCAGTGGGCACGTGATCACCAACACTGGACAATTGAGGAGTGAAAAAAATCTCCTGGTCCGACAAATCCTGGTTCCTGTTGCATTCTGGTTCCTGATCCATTCTGTCTGGTGTCAACGGTACAGGCTGGTGGCAGTGGTGTAATGGTATGGGGAATATTTTCCTTGCACACTTTAGGTCCCTTGATACAAATTGAGCCACGTTTCCATGCCGTGAAGAATTCTAACTGTTCTGGAGGCAAAGGGGGGTCCGACCCGGTACTAGATGGGTGTACCTATTAAACTGTATATGTGTATATGAGACATCAACTGTTTGAGGTCTGAATGGCCCTCCTTTCTAAACACATTGACTATTAACCAACTTAGTTTAGCCATGGAGTGGCAGGGGTGGGGTGGGGACAGACCCCCTGGGTGAGTTGGGGGGAGGCAGCGGGAGACGGGGGGAGAAATACTTCCTAAATCACAGAGTGAGTTAGTCATTTGCCACATGACTGCTACTTATAGAGCAGCGAGCCACCAGCAAGCCCTGAGGACTGGCGAGCCATATATCAGTCACCGTCTCACCCCACCAGACACCACACAGCTAGCCAGATCATCTGCTACCTTACATGGAGGTCTGCCTTTTCATCTGCCACTAACTGTACACAGACCCACAGCCCTGTTATGAGCTATTGTTTTAACTGCACAGTGTTACACTGGGTCGCACAGCCCAGACACCAGCCTGTTGCAGGAGGGGAAGACTATTGATGTTTGATTAGCAATTATAGTACCTGCATTAAAGTTTTGTTTTAAAAGAAAATGTTCACTGGTATTGTCGATAATTCTAGTTTGATTCTAAAGTTGAGTTGCTATATGCTTTGCCTTTGGGAAGTACATTTATATTTACTGTGGTTCTTAGGATTATCAAAATAGATTTCATATTTTCATGAGGTAGAGAGTGAGGTGATAATCAGTAGCATGCAGAACAGAGACCAGGTGTGTCTTGATGTTTCCTGCAGTTATCTCTTCATATTTCAACGGTTCTTCTAATAAACAGGGGTGTGTCAGACCATGGGATGTTTGTGCAACAGGGTAGCATCAGTGTTATAACAGTCTTTCTTATCAATAGTATCCCTATTTCTAGCTGCACAGCAATGTATGCTCATTATCAGGAAGTGAAGATCGCTCATCTCTGTCTGGCTGCCCAGGGGCCCTGACCTGAAGGGGTCCCCTATTGATTTTGTTAATCACTCTCACTCAAATATCATTAACATAAGTCATGGCAAAATGTGTAGAACTGCAGGAAATAAACTTTAAAACATATATTTTTCTCTCCTCCATCAAAAGGGGGGCAACTAATCATGTTTGCTCACTTGGTGGGTGGGGCTCCCCAACCAAATCTCACTTATGGCCCCAAAAGGCTACATCCAGCCATGGTCATGAGACTATGCATCTACAGGTAAACAAAGAGATGAAAAAGGTACATCTACCATCTCATCTCATTTAATGCCGAATTGGTGAAAGTCTTTGTTAATGATACAAGTTTTTGATATTTCATGTAAGCAATCTTATGTCAAGCCATCCAATCTGATGCCTTGTCGTTGTCTTGAAAATTATTGTAGATTTAAAATGGTGTTGTAGCTGTATGAATAACCTTCAAAAGAAACATTTGTTAATATAAGGACATTTACTGCTCTAAGAGACCCATGTCATCTTAGACAGCGGAACAGTGGAGTCGTTTGTTAAAATATATTTGTCTCTGGAGCTGCTGGCTGGATGAGTCAGTGTTGAGAGAGAGAGTGAGACTAACACACACCAGGACCCCTATAAATCGTCCCTACACTCTTCTCTGTGACAGATACCTCACTGCTATGGACCAGTGCCCTGTCAATGCTCTGTCTTAACTAGTAACAGACAGAGACACTGGGCATGATGCTTTAGTGGCCCAGCAACTATATAGTATGAATACTTGAGACAGATGTTAATATAATGCCTCTATAAAACCCTCACACACACTCACTGAGTGACAGCTGTGTGAGTCTTGTTAGCCTTGAGTGCACCTATGAAAAGGGACTAATTAAGACTCATTCATTTCCACAAGTTTCCTGATCTACTTTGAAGTGTCCTTCCTATGTTTGTGCATCCCATCGAGGGTGATGTGGTGGTAAATTACCTTTTCTTGCTGCAGATGGCGATGGCTGTCAGTACTAAGGAAGAGGGTCCTAGCTGCTTCCCATAAGGGTCTTCACCTCAGAGACTGATGGAATGGTGGAGGTGTGGTGACCTGTTGAGATAAGTGGAGATAGGACCAGGCCGTAGAGGAGTGGTGACCTGGTGGGATGATTGGAGATGGGACCGGGCCGTAGAGGAGTGATGACCTGGTGGAATGAGTGGAGATGGGCTGGGTCGGAGGACAGAGGTTGGTGGAGATCAGTGATGCTGAGTCGTACCTCTTGCAGACACACCGTCAGATATAATCAACAGGAGCTGGGTAGATCAGAGAAGAATATGATTTATGTAGAGTGGAGTAGGATCTCTGTAGAGTAGAGTGGAGTAGTGCTGGAGCTCTGTGCCGTCCCAGGGTGGGAATGGGTGCTTCCGCAGGGGGCACGGGAAGAAAAGCAGGGGCATCATGAGAGAGCATTTCCTCTCTGCCCTCCCCCTGCCTCTCTCTCATCTGCAGTCTCCTCCCTTCCTCCTCTGTCCCCTCCCTCCCCCGTCTTCTTACGGTACATCCCTCTCACAGATTGCCTGGTAGGCTCCCTGGCACTTTATTTTGGTGGGAACAATTCCTCAGCATCGGGAATGGAAGTGGAATTGTGTTCAGGGATCAATAGGAATTCCGTTCTGACAAAGCTTTCAGAGGCATTACTTAGTATTTCTTGTGTGTTTTGTTGTTTTACTACCGTCAACAGTATAGTGCCTTTAAAGTGGTAGTCAGAATAAGCAACAGTCTGACATTGCAACACATACTTTCCTAGCTTAATATATAACAACCATGATTTTTGTAGTGGCGAAATGTGTAGGTAACATGATTAATTATTTCAAGGAACATACCTAGTAGAATCACTCTACCAGGAAAGAAATGTGAGATTTCATATGAATGCAAGTAGTCATGAAGCATAAGCCTTCTCTGTTTTACATTGTTCAGTAAGTTTTGTGGAAAATGTTTAGTAAAGCAACGTTTTAAGTACGTTATTCGCAGTAAATAATGTCATTGTTATATGTGAAACAGGTTTAATGTTTTATAATAAGTTTACAATAAAGATATAGATTTTATGCAAATGTTATAGGTTACAAACAGAAAAAACATTACTGATGATCAGGGTTCAATAAGCATTTAAATTAGACAGAATCGGGTACCCCACCCTCGTTCAACTACTATGTAATGATAAAGTCAGGGATAATACAAGTATATCTGGCATACTGTATAATAAAGCATGCCCCACGGATGCCAAAAACAATCTACCCCCTCCACTCTGTGCTGAGAATACCTGTTTTGGTCATGTCTTCTCTTCTTTTCTCTCCCTCCTCCCTTGCTCTCAAACACGGTCCTGCTCTGAAGTCAGGAGACAAAGTTTGGGATGCCAGCCGATACTCCTCTACACCCTCCTCCTCCTGTTTCTCCTTCTCTCTCCTTTTCTCCTGTACACAGAGCCAGTGTCTGGCCTGGCTGGTTTCACTGTTCTGATGTATGGCCCTGCAGCTAAATGATGA
Organism: Brachymystax lenok tsinlingensis; assembly: GCA_030435695.1. Lineage (NCBI taxonomy): Eukaryota > Metazoa > Chordata > Actinopteri > Salmoniformes > Salmonidae > Brachymystax > Brachymystax lenok. The sequence continues at coordinate 25,880,380 of CM059785.1, forward strand.
CATTATATAGTGTCAATCCTTTAGGTTGTGATTCCTCCTTGATGCAGGGCAGCCTGCTCAAACGACTGTAATTACAGTATGTGGTGAGGGCACACACGCACACATACTGTAGACACATACACGTGAATACAAACATACACGCATGCACACACACACGTGAACACAAGAATATATGCACACACACACAGAAAGGAAAATACACAGACATTATGACAATGCTAATTTAGTGGCAGGGGCACCTCTGACAAATGTGACATTGCTTTCCATCACCTTGTGGGAACTCTGTTTCCATCTATAATGAGAGGGGTGAGAGGAGAGATGGGAAAAGACCTTGCCCCCACCCCCACCCCAACACACACATGGAAACATACTCCCTACAGTATGTGCTGTCTGTGCTGGTCCCAGATCAGCCAGATCCCCAGTGTTGTTACTCTGTGGGTTACTGTAGATCTGAAGAGTTCTCCCTGTAACAAGTCTGTCTTTGATGGCGGACTGTGGAGAGTGCCTGTGCATGTATATATATACATCTGGGAAACTAGTTAATGATGCAGATATCATGCTGTGTCCCTTGAGGCTGAATCAATCAGTAATACTCTTAAAGGAAATGTTTAAGGAAAGAAAATATATCGATAATTCCTAATCACCCTCTTCTCATTCTAAGGGATATTCAACCCCTTTTCACCTCTTTAGTGTTTATCATCATCAGGCAGGATTATGGTGAGAGCAGAGTTTGTTTAGTCAAACAGCATCAAGTGATCTGGAACAGAGAGGTGACGCTCTCCAACTTAACTTTATCTCAACATTTACAACAGAGCAGTAGTGCCAGGGTGGGGGCTGTGAATGGGAGGGGGCACTCTGCCAGATCATATTAACATAACCACGTAACCCCCCACCTACTACCCTCACTGGTGACTTGACATGATTTCAGCCCTGCTGCTCCTGTGTCTGAGGGAAACCAGGCTTGACCCCAGTCTCCCTCCAAAACACCCTCCCACACCGCTGTAGGCCTAGGTTGCCTGGGTTACACCACTATGGAACATTTAACCAAAGTTCAGTTCAACACACACAAATAGCACAACTGACCTGACAATGGCTTTTAAGGGACAAAAACAGTGATATGTTGTGATATACAATGATACTATCACCAAACCTTACGTGTGTGTGTGTCTGCATACGTGTTCACGCATATGTGAGATATGTGCTCTTAGTATGTGCTGAGTGATTTGCCAGGGCAGTCTGCATTCTTCTTACATACTAAACCACATACAGTAAGTGATCCGAGTAGGCCTCCTGATAAACCAGTGTTGTTCTAATGTAGCCCTCTCTCTCGGCCATTCGATAGGCAAACCCAGAGATGTTGCTCCCATTCCTGCATGGGCCCTGTTGATTCCCTGAGCCAGCAAGATGGGAAAATCTTGCCCTCAGAGCAAGGCAGTTAACCCTCAACAACACCTGCTCCCTGGGTGCCGATGATGTGGACGTCGATTAAGGCAGCACCCGCACCTCTCTGATTCAGAGGGGTTGGATTAAATGCAGAAGACACATTTTGGTTGAATGCATTCAACTGACTAGGTATCCCCTTCTACCAGACCACTTTTTAGACCCCTGATATTCTTAGCCTCTGAGCTCATCTTCATAGTGTTGTTATCCCAGACTTGATGGATGGAGGGAATATGTGGGTCATGTGTGTCAAGGTTGACTGTTGGTTCCCCTCTCTAACCTCCTCCCTCCACCTCCCTCCTATAGCCGCCTCCTAAAGACTGGAGACTGTCGTTACATCCTGCTTATGTGTGTGTGTTTTCCTTTCAGCCTCTCAATGATCATTTATGTGAATTCTAGGCTTTGTCCATATAGAGAATTCTGAGAGGTATTACTTCCAATAGTTGTTATGTAAAGGGGAAAAAAACATGATATTGATATTGATACAGTTATAGGACAATCGACAAAAAGGTTATACTAATATATTACATTTAGACTATTTCTTAGGAATGTCGCTTTCATCAGTTATGGATGGGAAATGTACTGGTACATAAATTGGACCGTTGTTATTCAAAAAAAGATCTTATCAATGTTTTTATTCGAAATGTTCTTTTAGTAGACCTAACATAACTGACTGGTCTTTTCTTCAAATCAAAACAAGCAGAAATGTACATTGGTCCCTGTTAGTTCCTCCTCCACCATGAGAACAAGGCAATCAAGATTGGGAGAAAGCTGGAGGAAATTTGGGCTTTAATGCTACGTTTGTCTACAGTCAAGCTTGAACTGAGCAGTAGAGTAGGAGGAGCTAACAAATCAGGAAGAGATGTATCTACAAGGCTCCCTTGCCAAAGACAACTACCTCAGATACGAGGACAGATATGCAACGAGTGCGTGTAGACTGAAATGGCTCCTATCGTGTGGGTGTGTATTGTGTGTGTGTGCTATACATCCATGAAAACAAACTATATGAATGAGAAGGGCATCGCTCATCAACTTGGCCAGTGAATATGGGTTAATCCATTTGAATTCAATCACTTTTTGACAGCACCTCTTTTGATTTTAACGAAACCTTCCATACATATTTGCTCATTGTAGAAATGCTCAGAGAATGACTTTTTGGATCTGAATGCCAAACCATTCAAGAGATAAAGGTGACCCAATTTGCATACCCCACCATACCATGAGACATCCATGTCTTCATTACTGGAAAAGATAAACGGTTGAGATTGATATAATTTAAAATCTTACAAACAGGGTTGTCAAACTATTTTATAATTTCTGGGAAAAAAATGACATTTAACCTTTAACGTCAATAATCTAAGAACGTTTATTTAAATATTCTCATATGTTGTAGCTGTTTTACAGCATCTAATGTTTTTGTGTTGTGCCCATGATCATTTGAGACACATCATGCTCTTATATACAGGGCGGGTGTGCTGTTTTGGCTGATAAATAAATACAATTTATGTTTAAACCTTCAAATGGTACCACAAAGATGGTTGGAGGTCCACACATCAGAATGTTGACTTGAATGGCAATATCTATTGTTTTAAATTATACTGTAAATCTTCCATATTGAAATATAGATAATAGAATGGACATGACCATTTCAGTTGACATTTAACAGTAGTTGGACTGGTGGTCATCTTTGTGGTAGTAATTAGGAGTTAACATTTCAATACAATTTAAATGTCAATGGTGTACCAGCTAAATTGCAGTGGTCTGAAGGTTTAGGTCCATTCTATTTATATGATTGAAATGGAACCCACCCTATATTCAAGATCATGTTGTGTCTCAACCAAATGGCTGGCACAACACAAACACCTTAAATGATGTGAAATAGTATGTAAGCTAAAACAACGAATAGATTAGATTGATTATTTTATTTTATTTAGTCACATGCACAGGGATGTACAGTGAATTAAGATCCGAGCTCCAAAAGTGCATGTTTGAATGAAACCAAAAAAATTGAGGGGAGCAGGAGGGGGACAGGGGAACAGGGAGCTGACAAGTGGTGGCCATTCAGCAGCCTGATGTCTGGGGGTAGAAGATATTGGCCAGTCTGTTAGTTTTAGCCATGATGCTCCTGTCCTGCCTGATTTCACTTGGTTTCCCAAATTAAGTCCTGGGTAGATGCAGGAACAAGGTTGGAGAGCCCGTGGCACCAGAGTTTGGGCGGGATATCACCTGTTGGGTCAGCGAGAGTATGCTCCTCAAACAGTGGTTGATGCGTGGAGTGACATAAGTGTTCTTAGATTTGTTTCTCAGCTGTTCATATTAAGCACATGCTCCGCTATAAAACCGAAGTAGTCTACAAAACAGACCCGTGGGAAAGCGCGCGGCCTCCATTCGCTAATCGAGTGCATACAGATGACATGTCTTCTGCCCCTGCTCCTGGCAATTTGATAATGGGCCATTCTAAATCGAAACTAATTTGACATATTAGTAAAGACGAGATTAAATTGAGAATAGTCAGATTTTTCTGCTTCGTCAAATAATCAATAGCCTATAGTCAGTCGCACCATGCGGCCCATGTTATGTTTTGATTTCTAAGACATTTTAAGGTTTGTGTCATTCACAACTAACGTTGTCAAGTAACTCAAAATCTAGCATATAGGACCCTTTTTCAAATGACCACTTTTACGCTTAACATAGACACTTCATATGCGCAGTCGTTGCATAACGGGAAAAATATCCTTTCTATTTTATTAAGCTGTTCAATTATGTTCTTCTTACTATAAAATCATATAAAATAAAATAATGGCACAGGATTTATAAGCATATCTTGTCAGCTAAATGAATAAGCCTACGGCCTATAGAATGGAGCATAGCCAGATAACACAGGTCAACTCACATTCTATTCTTCTGAAATACATTTTCTTCATATCATAATAATTCTTAAAGACATGAATAAAATACATATTGTATTTATTTTGATGGTGTATATTAAATTGATGCATTATCATTTTTTAGATGTATATTCAAAAGGCCTACATCAGTGGCTTGTATTCCTGGAGGTCTGGATATGCTAAACGTGTTTGTAGATGTAATTTCAACCCTATGGTTATGCATTTCTCCCTGCACCCCAACTCCTCAAACTATGGATCTGTTTCTTATTTTCCATACCCTCTATGCTCTTTCCCTCCTTCTTCTCATCTTATCACACTGAACCTGCTCACCTCCTCCACCCCATCCTACCCTCCCTCTTCCTCTCCTCCATTGTGTGTGTGTCGATCATCCTCTACATCCCAAGGTTTCCCGTGGTACAGAGAGGAAGCTGCCCTTCCACATCCTGTCAGAATGTAACAATCTCTCTCTCTCTCTCTCTCTCTCTCTCTCTCTCTCTCTCTCTCTCTCTCTCTCTCTCTCTCTCTCTCTCTCTCTCTCTCTCTCTCTCTCTCTCTCGGCCCAGTGGGGTATACTTAAGCAAACATACTTTAAAGTACACTTAAGTCATTTTTTGGGATATCTGTACTTTACTTTACTATTTATATTATTGACAACTTTTACTTTGCTACATTCATAAAGAAAATCATGTACTTTTTACTCCATACCTGAGTACTTTTTACTCCATTACCTGACACCCAAAAGTACTCATTACTTTTTGACAGGAAAATTGTCAAATTCATGCACTTATCAAGATAACATCCCTGGTCATCCCTACTGCCTCTGATCTGGGGGACTCACTAAACACAAATTCTTTGTTTGTAAGTTATGTCTGAGTGTTGGAGTATGCCCCTGGCTATCTTTAAATAAAATAAAATAATAAATACATGTGCTGTCAGGTTTGCTTAATATAAGGAATTTGAAATGATTTACACTTTTACTTTTTAGTATATTTTAGTAATTACATTGACTTTTACTCAAGTAGTATTTTACTGGATGACATTCTATTTCTATTAAGGTATCTTTACTTTTACTCAAGTATGACAATTTAGTACTTTTCCACCCCGGCCCATGTGCTCTATGAGTGTGTTTCCTGGTTTCCAGTAAGGAATTATTTTTTGCATAATTTACAAATAATTAAAAAGCTCCCCGGTCTCCAGGCTTACTGGAGCAGGGTTTAGGCTTGTGAACCTGCAGTGAGCTCTGACTACAGGACTCAGGATACCTGAGACTCACTCATCCCTCCTAGCTCCAGGACCAGGACAGATCCCTCACTGGGTGTGTGAAAATGTACGGAATGTAGACTAGATGATGCATGGTCAAGGAGTCCAGTGTTTTCCCTGCCTTGCCTGTTTGTGTCCTATGCTTAGGCAAGTTCTCCTCTACATAGTTACCTGCACTAAATACAAACACATCTGTACATGGCAGGAAGCAGGCCCTGGAGTACAGTAGGCCTTTGCCCAGCAGGCAGGAGTATGCCCCATGTCCCATGGGGACCATTAGAACCACTAGATCTCCTAAAAACACTTGTCTGGAGTGGAGGCAACACAGTTAACACAAGCTGAAGACAATAGAGGCCTTCTCAACACTCTGAGTGTTGGATTCAGGAACTCTGTCCCCTCACAAACACACAGTAGCCGGCGTGTGTTAGCATTGTGGCAATGTGGCAGAACATAGGAAGGGAAGCCTGGAGCAAAAACCCAGGTAGTGAACCCAAACAATACAACCCTCCACCATCGAACAATCTCTGACAATCTTGATACGAATTTTTACAATCTAATGAGCAATCTAACAGTATTTACCTCTCTAATGAACCATGTAACAATGGTCGACGCAAATATTTATTGCTGGCTAAACGTTAAGGATAAGCTATTCAGATTAACTTCCTTGTTTTGCATAGCTCTAATATCACACTTAAAATGAAGGAAGCTTGGTTTGTGTGTTGGGTGTGTGTGTGTGTGAAATGACCTTGGCTATGCCCCATCTGGTTTATGGAAACAGGTCCAGTGAGGATATCAACCAGGTCTACTCCAGAAGAGGTAGAGACAGAGTACTCGTCCAAACCCAACAAACCTGACCTCCCAAATACAATGGTATAACCCAAGTCCAGCTGGGCAACAACAGATCTGCCCTCTTAAACACAATGGTATGGCCCGTGACCAGCCGAATAGCACAATGTCTTTCATAACCCAAGGTGTGTGTGCATATTAGTATGCATGTGTGTGCCTTTACCACTCCACTGGCACAGAAGCTGGTCCAAATGCAGGCTCCAGTTTAAACACTGAGAATAAAAAAGTCTTATCACCAGTTTGACTTGGCCGACGTTGATGCACATTCTCTCTCTCTCAAACAGTTGGCTTTATTTGCTTTGGTGACTATGAGAGAAAAGGGCCGGAAATGCCTTTGTAGGGTCTGTTCAATCTTAAGAACAATCATTGGAAAGTAATGAACATCGGGTTCTCAGAGGAAACACAACATTTCTCAAGGATAGAGAGAGGTGTTTTGTTCACACATTGGAGGCGCGAGAGGTTGGAGCTGCCATGGCCATAAAAGTATTTGGCCTAGGCCTGATTTTACTAGTAAATTGGCTTATATGGCTTAATGAAACCTTTATTATGCCTTTATAAAGCCTACATAAATGCTTCATAACTTAAAAGGTGATATATCTAGTATTTTACAAATTGTGACATAGCCCTTTGATAGTGTATTCCAGGGAACAGTAAGTCCAATAGTTTAGTGGTCATGGTAGTGTGCTAGGTCATGGGAGCATTGCACTGGCAGTCTCTATGGGGGTACCACAGGGTTCAATTCTCGGGCCGACTATTTTCTCTGTATGTATCAATGATGTCGCTCTTGCTGTGAGTGATTCCTTGATCCACCTCTACGCAGACGACACCATTCTGTATACATCTGGCCCTTCGTTGGACACTGTGTTAACAAACCTCCAAACGAGATTCAATGCCATACAACACTCCTTCCGTGGCCTCCAACTGCTCTTAAACGCTAGTAAAACTAAATGCATGTTCTTCAACCGATCGCTGCCCACACCAGCCCGCCCGACTAGCATCACTACTCTGGATGGTTCTGACTTAGAATATGTGGACAACTACAAATACCTAGGTGTCTGGCTAGACTGGAAACTCTCCTTCCAGACTCATATTAAACATCTCCAATCCAAAATTAAATCTAGAATCGGCTTCCTATTTTGAAACAAAGCCTCCTTCACTCACGCTGCCAAACATACCCTCGTAAAACGGACTATCTTACCGGATCCTCGACTTCGGCCATGTCATTTACAAAATAGCCTCCAACACTCTACTCAGCAAACTGGATGCAGTCTATCACAGTGCCATCCGTTTTGTCACCAAAGCCCCATATACCACCCACCACTGCGACCTGTACGCTCTAGTCGGCTGGCCCTCGCTACATATTCCTTCCAGTTCTCTGCTGCCAATGACTGGAACGAATTGCAAAAATCGCTGAAGTTGACTTATATCTCCCTCACTAACTTTAAGCATCAGCTATCTGAGCAGCTTACCAATCGCTGGCTTTAATTGGACTGATCATGTCAACATCATACTTTCAAAATCTTAGCTAGCAGTCATCATCATGAATCAAGTCAACAATCTACTGGCAAATCCTTTTCAATCCTTATCATATGAAGAGAAATTATGAATAGAAATTATAGATAAAATGTATCAGTGCTCATCGGCCGTTGGACATAAACATTACACAACAAGTTGGTAATCGCAAATTCAACAATGAGTGGTTTCACTGGCTTGGACCACACACCCACTCCACTAAATATCAGTCTAGTAATTGCTTTGCAATGTTTAGCAAGCATTGCAAAGCAATCACTAGACTGATATTCAAAAAGGATAAACATTTAACACGGGCCATGCTGTCAATCCAGAATGACTTCTACCGCGTTCAACTGGAATCTCGGAACTGGGAAATATCTGACTTGAGTTCGTTCAAGACAACTGGGAACTCTGAAAAAAAACTAGCTCTGACTGGCAAAATACATTTTGAACAGTCATCAAACTCAGAATTCCAAGTCGGGAACTCGGGCCTCTTTCTAGAGCTCCGACCTGAAGATCACTGACGTCATGATTTGACCTTGATTTTTTTCAGAGTTCCCAGTTGTCTTGAAAGCACCATACATCCAGAGAATGACAGACTTTGATGACAAAGTTTGATGACAAAATGTGCCCACGAAGGACCGCCTCCCCACCGTCCTGTTCAAGTGAGCACGGCACAACAAGGTGAGTCCAAAAATGTTTTATATGCTGCTGCATAAATTATGTAATATGCCAGGGAGATATGTATACTCTAGTTAAGAAAGAAATACTAAGTGTATGTTGTGTATTAAAAACTACTTAGGGAGCAGTGGGGCGCTAGCACAACATTTGATTGTTTGAGGGTAGCACCTCCAATATTTCAGCTTTAGCATTAATTCATAAACCATCGCGGTTCACACAAAACACATTTCACAGCAAAAACAAATCCCTTACCTTTTGAAGAACTTCTGCTGAGGGCTTCCCAAGTGTCCAACGAAGACATCAAATGGATCTTTTGTTAGAAAAAGTCATTTATTATATCCATAAATCTCCGTTTGGTTGGTGCGTTATGTTCAGAAAGTCCAACGTCGAATCACCCATTGAAACACAAAGAGAACGCGTTCAAATTATACCTATAAACTTTTTCTAAACAAATCAAATACCAGTTAAAATGCATCCTTAGCTATCCTTTTATGAATATTAGTGATAATATTTAACTCGGATGGTTACCTATACCTTATATAAGTAAAATAAAGTGGGGCGTGCAGCCAGACTTGCGCCCTAGAAAACTTGTTGACATCTGAGCTACCTTGGCCATTTCCTGTGCCTATTCGTTGTGTTTACTCCAATCTCTCTGAGTCTTTGTATATAGACTGCTGACATCTAGTGGAAGCCATAGGTACTGCAGTCTCAGTCCTGGTAACAAATGGATTCAATAGGGAGTGTGTCTAACAGAGCCAAATGTCACCAGAAACTGATTTCCGGATGTTTTTTTCTCTGGTTTTTGCCTGCTAAATGAGTTCTGTTATACTCACAGACATTATGTTAACACTTTTAGAAACTTCAGAGTGTTTCCTATCCAATAGTACTAATTATGTGCATATCCTATTTTCTGAGCCTGAGTGGCAGGCATTTTGCTTCGGGCACGCCAGACTCTCCAAAACCGTCACCTCACCTGCCGCTCCTTAAGAAGTTAAGTTGCTAGCCCATGTGCCTCACCCTTATAATTTGGTCCCTTTTCCTCCTCATAGTCTGTCCTAGCTTGCTCATTAATGTCTCAATCAAAATTTTGGATTGCCTCTTAATCCCCTTATGCCATAGTTTGTACATCTCAATTGTCAGTAGAAACCACATTTGTTTCGGCAAGTCAGCCATATCAGCTCTGTTTTTTAAAAATGAGGCTGAATGAACTGTTTCGCTGCCAGTCAAGGCTCCGTTGATAGCCAGGTGTAGCAGTGGTAAGGTGTTGGGACTGCTGTTGGGACAGCTTTATGCGGGCCCTAAGAGTTTGTGGGCACCGTTTGTCACCGTTATAGTGGAATTAATGTTTAGTGTTGTGTTGTGTTGTGTAGTGGCTTTGCTGGCATGCATAAAATTTTTTTTATTTAATTTGACCCACCAAGATTTACATGCAAAAATCGGCACTGTGTGTGTGTGTGTGTGTTCAGATTGAGCAATTCCATATATATAGCCTATACAGTATATCTGTACGGAAAATAGGATGCTTTATGCAGACCTTCCCTTACAAATAACCTATACATCACCTGACATGTACTGTATGAAATGCGTGGGTGGCTACATGCACAGTGTTCCACTATGGATTCTAATCAAGTATTCAAGTGTATGAGTATCTTAGGACCACAATAAGCTGACAGGATCTAGCCCTGGGTTTTCAGTCTTTTTTTTCTACTCATCTCTGTCACTTGCTTTCTTAGCTCTCCTTCATCCCTCTCTCATGACACTCATCCTGCATCTCTTCTGTGAGACTTCTGCCTCATTTAGAGAGGAGTAGAAGGGCTGAGACTCATGGGTTTGTTATTGAAGGGCGTTGCATCTCTCTGACTTGGGATTTTCAGCACTATTGTGATATTCTGGGACATGCACATGCTATGCACATTTATACTGTCCTCAAGGCAAACACAATGTAAACGTTAATTTCTAACCAGCTGAGTAAATGAACTGCATTACTTACAGTGGGGCAAAAAAAGTATTTAGTCAGCCACCAATCGTGCAAGTTCTCCAACTTAAAAAGATGAGAGAGGCCTGTAATTTTCATCATAGGTACACTTCAACTATGACAGACGAAATGAGAAAAAGAAATCCAGAAAATCACATTGTAGGATTTTTAATTTATTTATTTGCAAATTATGGTGGAAAATAAGTATTTGGTCAATAACAAAAAGTTTATCTCAATACTTTGTTATATACCCTTTGTTGGAAATGACAGAGGTCAAACGTTTTTTGTAAGTCTTCACAAGGTTTTCACACACTGTTGCTGGTATTTTGGCCCATTCCTCCATGCAGATCTCCTCTAGAGCAGTGATGTTTTGGGGCTGTCGCTGGGCAACACGGACTTTCAACTCCCTCCAAAGATTTTCTATGGGGTTGAGATCTGGAGACTGGCTAGGCCACTCCAGGACCTTGAAATGCTTCTTACGAAGCCACTCCTTCGTTGCCCGGGCGGTGTGTTTGGGATCATTGTCATGCTGAAAGACCCAGCCACGTTTCATCTTCAATGCCCTTGCTGATGGAAGGAGGTTTTCACTCAAAATCTCACGATACATGGCCCTATTCATTCTTTCCTTTACACGGATCAGTTGTCCTGGTCCCTTTGCAGAAAAACAGCCCCAAAGCATGATGTTTCCACCCCCATGCTTCACAGTAGGTATGGTGTTCTTTGGATGCAACTCAGCATTCTTTGTCCTCCAAACACGACGAGTTGAGTTTTTACCAAAAAGTTCTATTTTGGTTTCATCTGACCATATGACATTCTCCCAATCCTCATCTGGATCATCCAAATGCTCTCTAGCAAACTTCAGACGGGCCTGAACATGTACTGGCTTAAGCAGGGGGACACGTCTGGCACTGCAGGATTTGAGTCCCTGGCGGCGTAGTGTGTTACTGATGGTAGGCTTTGTTACTTTGGTCCCAGCTCTCTGCAGGTCATTCACTGTGTGGTTCTGGGATTTTTGCTCACCGTTCTTGTGATCATTTTGACCCCACGGGGTGAGATCTTGCGTGGAGCCCCAGATCGAGGAAGATTATCAGTGGTCTTGTATGTCTTCCATTTCCTAATAATTGCTCCCACAGTTGATTTCTTCAAACCAAGCTGCTTACCTATTGCAGATTCAGTCTTCCCAACCTGGTGCAGGTCTACAATTTTGTTTCTGGTGTCCTTTGACAGCTCTTTGGTCTTGGCCATAGTGGAGTTTGGAGTGTGACTGTTTGAGGTTGTGGACAGGTGTCTTTTATACTGATAACAAGTTCAAACAGGTGCCATTAATACAGGTAACGAGTGGAGGACAGAACAGAGGAGCCTCTTAAAGAAGAAGTTACAGGTCTGTGAGAGACAGAAATCTTGCTTGTTTGTATGTGACCAAATACTTATTTTCCACCATAATTTGCAAATAAATTCATTAAAAATCCTACAATGTGATTTTCTGGATTGTTTTTCCTCATTTTGTCTGTCATAGTTGAAGTGTACCTATGATGAAAATTACAGGCCTCTCTCATCTTTTTAAGTGAGAGAACTTGCACAATTGGTGGCTGACTAAATACTTTTCTGTCCCACTGTATAGCAGTGGTCAGGCTAAAATAAGAGTTTTGTAAATCACATTGAGAATAAAGGAAATCTTCAGTCAGTCCTGTAACTTGTAAGGCTGCAGCTTTAAGCATGGAATCAGTATTTTTCTCATTGGTATTACTAGTTCTCAATACATATACTGCCACTGTAGTAACCATCGAAACCTGACTGGTCCTTTTTTTTGTCTGTGTGGCATGTCGGTGTGTTTGTGGGTAAAAAGGGAGGGGGGCAATGTTTGTCAATTCTACATAAACTCCTCATTACATGATGACAACCACTTTGTATTTACCCTGCTTATTGTACTGTCTTTACTGTATTTTCGTTCTTACTGTATATTCGTTTTTACCATCACTTTTAGTCTCTCTCTCTGTCTCTTTCTCCTTCCCTCTCCCTCTTTTCCAATGGCTATGTTGGGAGCAGGAAGCGAGTGGCGCCATCGCGCCGTAGGCAGATCGCCGTACGATAGGTTTGTTAGCGTGTTAGCATTCTGATTAGTGGCCGGTTAGTGCCCTGCCACAGGAATCTAATCTGGCCTCACGCCTCACCGCACATGCTCAATAGAGTCCGCACCCTCCATCATGACATCATGTCTTTGTGTGAAATCCCAGAGCCATTCACGGGCCCACGGCAGGGCTTAGCATGCCAGCATCCACCATACCAACACATAGCGCTTTAAAGGGAGTCCCCCAGTGCCCCAGTGCCCCAGCTACCCAGCCTTCTCAGAGGATACATCCTCCACCATGGGCCCGCCGGCTCGGAAAATGTCAACTTGCCACCACCACACCTGTGTGTTCTGCTGCGATTTCTCTAGGGGGTTACTCCCCTGTCCTTGGTGGAGAGGAAATGTTTCATAACCTTTTGCTGAGTATTTTTCTATGATATTCACATTTGAGGATGAGTTGCAGGCACATCATAACATGCCTCTTAATTCTGGAAGCACAGAAAACTATTTCTTAAAACACATCCACTAACTTGACACCTGATGTTCCGGAAGTCTCATCAGCAACTGAGCCATTAGTAATACCACTTATAAGTAATAGGACTTGTTCTGTGTGATGAAGGAAGACCAGGATTCATTCTCTCTTGGTTTTGTTCAGCATTAGTCTTGCAGTAATAAACATATAGTAAATTGCTAGGTCAAAAACACTTGGGTTAACTGCTGTACTGCTGTTTCCATTAGTTTGCTCTTGGTATAGAGATTTTGAGACCAAATACCCAACTCAATGACACACCAGAGACTGAAGACCCAGATTGTTGGGTCCAGTCCAAAACCCAATGAGAGCGTGATCACTTACTGGTTGGTGGAAATCCCAGGGGAGGGTTAAAATGAGACATGCGATTGTAGTGGTGTAGAAAGGTGCCGTGGCTTGCACCCACTGGTGATAATCCATTTATAGTCCAAAGAACTATTGTTTTTTATATAATGATGTCTTAAAGGTATCAATTCTAACTGTCCTTATAGGTCTGTGGTAGTCAATACATCTCAATTTACAGTAGTTTGTGATACAGTATCTGGTAATTTTCAATAGAAGAACTATGCCCTAAATGAATAGTATGTGCATAAATCTCCTATTGAGTACATGAACCGACTCTGGGTCATGAGAATGAGAATGAGATCGTGGAGGGGAGATTAAATGTGTAAATCTAAATAAAAGTTCTGTATAGGTTGCATAAAACATTGCCCATTGACTGCGACATAACTCTTTCCCCTTCTGTTGAATCACTACACCAATGGTTTCCGCTGGAGCACAATATTTCAACAGTTTAGATAACACGCAAACAATTCATTTATTCAAATAAACCTTTCCCACGTCTGAGTGTGGTTTGTATGTATCTGCCATCTCAAGTATTGGCTTGGTGAGAAGTAGGACTGTTCAAAGTTCAAATATGCAGGGGTTATATAGTATACAGTAGTATTGTAATCACTCATCTTATTTGACCGTTTTACATTTATGATCATAAAAATGGCACTCCACTGAAAATGCTCATGTTTCTGGCATTAATATATATCTATATTAGCCACAGACAAGTCATGCATTGTAGTCTATTCCAGACTGTAAGTATGAGAATGTGTGTGTGCGCATGTGTATGCGTGTGTGACAAGTGATAAACATGCCACTGCGACCTGCTGTGTCACCTCCAGAATGATGAAGCTCTAGCCTCTTACTGCCATCCTGTTCTTGTCTCCTGCTCTAATGCTAGGCTCCTGAATTATGGCCATGTTAACAACAGGGTCAGAGAAACACTGGCATAGAGAGTGTGAGAAAAGTTGCCTTGTTATGTATGAATGATGGGTATTTGAGTTTGACAGTATGAAGCTCAATGCAATTGTGTATGTATTGCATTTGAAATGCATTTCTCTGGGTTGAGGTAAATAGAGAATGTAGAGAATATTTTTTTATTTTTAATTTCACCTTTATTTAACCAGGTAGGCTAGTTGAGAACAAGTTCTCATTTACAACTACGACCTGGCCGACACAAACAACAACACAGTTACACATGAAATAAACAAGCGTACAGTCAATAACACAATAGAAAAAAACAAAGTCTATATACAGTGTGAGCAAATGGCGTGAGGAAGTAAGGCAATAAATAGGCCATAGTAGCGAGGTAATTACAATTTAGCAAATCAACACTGGAGTGATAGATGTGCAGATGATGATGTGCAAGTACAGTCGTGGCCAAAAGTTTTGAGAATGACACAAATATCAATTTTCACAGTCTGCTGCCTCAGTTTGTATGATGGCATTTTGCATATACTCCAGAATGTCATGAAGGGTGATCAGACGAATTGCAATTAATTCCAAAGTCCCTCTTTGCCATGCAAATGAACTGAATCCCCAAAAAACATTTTCACTGCATTTCAGCCCTGCCACAAAAGGACCAGCTGACATCGTCAGTGATTCTCTCGTTAACACAGGTGTGAGTGTTGACGAGGACAAGGCTGGAGATCACTCTGTCATGCTGATTGAGTTCGAATAACAGACTGGAAGCTTCAAAAGGAGGGTGGTGCTTGGAATCATTGTTCTTCCTCGGTCAACCATGGTTACCTGCAAGGAAACACGTGTCGTCATCATTGCTTTGCACAAAAAGTGCTTCACAGCAAGGATATTACTTCCAGCAAGATTGCACCTAAATCAACCATTTATCGGATCATCAAGAACTTTAAGGAGAGCGGATTAATTGTTGGGCTGCAGGGTGCCCAAGAAAGTCCAGCAAGCGCCAGGACTGTCTCCTAAGTTGATTCAGCTGCGGGATCGGGGCACCACCAGTACAGAGCTTGCTCAGGAATGGCAGCAGGCAGGTGTGAGTGCATCTGCACGCACAATGAGGCGAAGACTTTTGGAGGATGGACTGGTGTCAAGAAGGGCAGCAAAGAAGCCACTTCTCTCCAGGAAAAACATCAGGGACAGACTGATATTCTGCAAAAGGTACAGGGATTGGACTGCTGAGGACTGGGGTAAAGTCATTTTCTCTGATGAATCCCCTTTCCGAATGTTTCGGGCATCCGGAGAAAAGCTTGTCCGGAGAAGACAAGGTGAGTGCTACCATCAGTCCTGTGTCATGCCAACAGTAAAGCGTCCTGAGACCATTCATGTGTGGGGTTGCTTCTCAGCCAAGGGAGCGGGCTGACTCACAATTTTGCCTAAGAACACAGCCATGAATAAAGAATGGTACCAACACATCCTCCGAGAGCAACTTCTCCCAACCATCCAGGAATAGTTTGGTGACGAACAATACCTTTTCCACCATAATGGAGCAAAAGTGATAACTAAGGGGCTCGGGGAACAAAACATCGATATTAATATTAATATTTGTGTCCTTTCTCAAAACCTTTGGCCACGACTGTAGAAGTGCTGGTGTGCAAAAGAGCTTAAAAGTAAATAAAAACAATATGGGGATGAGGTAGGTAGATTGGATGGGCTATTTACAGATGGGCTATGTACAGCAGTAGCGATTAGTTAGCTGCTCAAATAGCTGATGTTTAAAGTTAGTGAGGGAAATATAAGTCTCCAGCTTCAGCGATTTTTGCAATTCGTTCCAGCCATTGGCAGCAGAGAACTGGAAGGAAAGGCAGCCAAAGGAGGTGTTGGCTTTGGGGGTGACCAGTGGGATGTATCTGCTGGAGCGTGTGCTACGGGTGGGTGTTGTTACCGTGACCAATGAGCTGAGATAAGGCGGAGCTTTACCTAGCATAGACTTATAGATCACCTGGAGCCAGTGGGTCTGGCAACGAATATGTAGCAAGGGCCAGCCGACTAGAGCGTACAGGTCGCAGTGGTGGGTGGTATATGGGGCTTTGATGACAAAACGGATGGCACTGTGATAGACTGCATCCAGTTTGCTGAGTAGAGTGTTGGAGGCTATTTTGTAAATGGCATCGCCGAAGTCGAGATCGGTAGGATAGCCAGTATGTTTGGCGGCGTGAGTGAAGGAGGCTTTGTTGTGAAATTTGAAGCCGATTCTAGATTTAATTTTGGATTGGAGATGTTTAATATGAGTCTGGAAGGAGAGTTTCCAGTCTAGACAGACACCTAGGTATTTGTAGTTGTCCACATATTCTAAGTCATAACTGTCCAGAGTAGTGATGCTAGTCGGGCGGGCGGTTGCGGGCAGTGAGCGGTTGAAAAACATGCATTTAGTTTTTACTAGCGTTTAAGAGCAGTTGGAGGCCACGGAAGGAGTGTTGTATGGCATTGAAGCTCGTTTGGAGGTTTGTTAACACAGTGTCCAACGAAGGGCCAGATGTATACAGAATGGTGTCGTCTGCATAGAGGTGGATCAAGGAATCACCCGCAGCAAGAGCGACATCGTTGATATATACAGAGAGAAGAGTTGGCCCGAGAATTGAACCTTGTGGTACCCCTATAGAGACTGCCAGAGGTCCGGACGACAGGCCCTCCGATTTGACACACTGAACTCTGTCTGAGAAGTAGTTGGTGAACCAGGCGAAGCAGTCATTTGAGAAACCAAGGCTGTTGAGTCTGCCGATAAGAATACGGTGATTGACTGAGTCGAAAGCCTTGGCCAGGTCGATGAAGACGGCTGCACAGTACTGTCTTTTATCGATGGCGGTTATGATATCGTTTAGTGCCTTGAGCGTGGCTGAGGTGCACCCATGACCAGCTCAGAAACCGGATTGCACAGCGGAGAAGGTACGGTGGGATTTGAAATGGTCAGTGATCTGTTTATTAACTTGGCTTTCGAAGACTTTAGAAAGGCAGGGCAGGATGGATATAGGTCTATAACAGTTTGGGTCTAGAGTGTCACCCCCTTTGAAGAGTGTGTGAATGTTGTGGAGGGTTTTCAAATGTATCCAATCCTTGAGTATTCTTACATAATTTTAAGTAATTCATGAATAAATGTTATTTAATCTGACAAATCTGCTGCAAATCTGTTAAAACGCTTATACATTTTTTTTATTAGCATATGATGCCATGATGTTGTAGATGAGTCTTACTGTAGATGGAAAGATAAAAGCGAGCCATAAAGCGTTGACATTTTTGCCTTACCTGTCCCTGGAAAGATGGGTAAGTTTCCAAAATAGAGTCCTTGCTACTTATCCTTTCACTCAATAGCTGAAATTCTTCACATTCTAGACAGATCATTCACACCTGTGACACTAACTAGCTATGGTATGTATCGAACATACACATGACATGATCCTTACTCAGTTCTTAATCATAAACTAGTCACCAAAGTAATGTAGATGAAAACTATGAATTCTCATTACAGTATTGTTGTCTTGCTTACCATCTTGCCTACTTACCATCTATAGCCTAATCAACCCAATGCATGCCACATATCATATACTGTGAATTGTATGAGAATATGAATGGTTGCAATTTAAGTTATTTACAAAAAGTACACCTACAGAAAATACTTTCTCTCTGTAGAAGACTATAAAATTAGGCTACCATTCATAATTAATAGCGATGACAATTGACAATATGACCATGGATGACATGACAACAACCAAAAACAGGTCCATGAGGACATTCAACCCCATCCCCCCCACTTCTCATAGAGTTAAAGCCTGACTCTGTCTCTGCAGGTTGATAGTAGGACAGTCGCCAGTGGTCGGTCAGCTGCTGTGGTTTGTTCTCTCTGTGTGTGTGTGTGTGTGTATGTGTGTGTGTGTGTGTGTGTGTGTGTGTGTGTGTGTGTGTGTGTGTGTGAAGGTCTGTGTTGAGGAGAGCTGCAGAGGGGATGTACCCGGTGCCCTGGCTCTGTGGTGTCCATGGTTGCTTTGGGAGCCTCAGGCCTGCTCCCATACATCCCACACTGGGTCTGTTGATCCTATTGTCTCCTCCGTCACCACGCATCGTCCGGCAAATAAAGGCCGTCTGGCTCCAAGCTTAAATATTTGCAGCAAACTAAAAACCAACCATCAGAGCCGATTCATTCACATCTGCTCAGTGGGGCAACAAGGACAGGGCTTTAGGTAGGAAAGAGGGCAGAAGTCTACTTTTCCCCGCCGGGTGCCAAGAAAACAGGACAGGACACTTCGCCGGAGCCGCATCTGTGGCAAGTTAACTATTTGTTAACATTTAACCAAATATCTTACCTTACAGATGTAAATATGTGGGTTATGGATGTGTTATTGCTAGTTTTCATGGAGGGTTGATTTGGTGACTAGAGGAACGGTGCTTTAGTGATAAGCTGTGTAGAGGGACTTTGACTCGACAGATCGCAGTTTTTTCGCCATTATTCAGATTTTGTCATGCAACAGCTTTTTAGCTGAACAAAGACATTGCGATAATCGTGTGGTGAGGGACAGGAATTTTGGAAGTTCTGCTGCTTTCCACGTGTCTGTTTTTAAAACCTATCTCTGTCTCTCTCTCTATTTCCTCCATCCTCCCTGTCCCCCTGCATCCACCCCTTTATTCCATCTACAGCGCTACGGACCGATCATGGGTGACTGGAGCTTTCTGGGTAATATTTTAGAGGAAGTGAATGAGCACTCAACGGTGATCGGCCGGGTGTGGCTCACGGTCCTCTTCATCTTCCGCATCCTCATCCTGGGTACGGCGGCAGAGTTTGTGTGGGGCGACGAGCAGTCAGACTACGTCTGCAACACGCAGCAGCCCGGTTGCGAGAACGTGTGTTACGACGAGGCATTCCCCATCTCCCACATTCGCCTGTGGGTTCTGCAGATCATCTTTGTGTCCACGCCATCTCTGGTCTACGTGGGCCATGCCGTGCACCACGTCCACATGGAGGAGAAACGCAAGGAGCGCGAGGAGGCCGAGCTGAGTCGCCAACAGGAGCTGAGTGAGGAGCGGCTGCCACTAGCGCCTGACCAGGGCAGCGTGCGCACCACCAAGGAGACCAGCACCAAGGGCAGCAAGAAGTTCAGGCTGGAGGGCACCCTGCTGAGGACCTACATCTGCCACATCATCTTCAAGACGCTGTTCGAAGTGGGTTTCGTAGTGGGCCAGTACTTTCTGTACGGCTTCCGCATCCTGCCGCTGTACAAGTGCAGCCGCTGGCCCTGCCCCAACACTGTAGACTGCTTCGTGTCCCGGCCAACAGAGAAGACAGTCTTCATAATTTTCATGTTGGCCGTGGCTTGCGTCTCGCTCTTCCTCAACTTTGTGGAGATCAGCCACCTGGGATTGAAGAAGATCCGCTTCGTCTTCTGGAAGCCAACCCCGGGGCAAGCCCAGGGTGAGGGCCTGAGCCCCCTGACCCCCACAGGGGGGATCCTCAAGAGCCTGCCTCCCCTGGCCGTGCCCTCCATCCAGAGGGCCAAAGGCTACAGGCAGCTGGAGGAGGAGAAAGCCCCGTCCGTGACCCACCTCTATCCTCTGGCAGAGACGTGCATGGAGGCAGGGAGGCTAACCCCCCTGGCCCCGCCCTTCCAGTGCCTGGAGGAGAAGGCGGAAGAACTGAGGCACATGGAGGACATTTCTAAGGTGTACAATGAGACCCTGCCCTCCTACGCCCAGACCACCAAGATAGGGGAGGACACACTACCACTACACCAAGACGAGGAGGAGGAGGAGCAGGAGCAGCAGGAGGTGGTGGAGGAGGACAAAGAAGAGGAGGAAGTGGTGGAGGAGGTGGTGGAGCAGGATGTGGTGGATGGAGTGGTGGAGGAGGATGGAGTGGTCGAGGAGGAGGTGGTGGATGGAGTGGTGAAGGTGGTGGTGGAGAAGGATGTGGTGGACGGTGTGGTGGAAAGGGAGGAAGAGAAAGAAGAAGAGCAGAGGTCGGAGGATGAAGAGGAGAGGGAGAAGGAGGTGATGGAGGAGGTTGTGGTGGAGGATGTGGTGGAGGAGGATGTGGTGGATGGTGTGGTGGAAAGGGAGGAAGAGAAAGAAGAAGAGCAGAGGGAGGAGGATGAAGAGGAGAGGGAGAAGGAGGTGGTGGAGGAGGTTGTGGTGGAGGATGTGGAGCAGGAGGATGCGGTGAAGGAAGTTGTGGTGGAGGAGGTGGTGGTGGAGGAGGTGGTGGTGGACGGGGAAGGGGGGACCTCCAACCGAGGCGGAGATGGAGGTGACGGATACGATAGAAGACACCAGACCACTGAGCAGATTGAGCAAAGCCAGCAGTAGGGCCAGGTCAGACGATCTCACCGTATGAACCTGTGAGAGAAAACACGAGCACACACACACACTCACACCGAACACAGGAGAACATACACCTAACTCTAGACAACACACACTTAAAACAGCAGGGCTTAACCAAGGGAAACAAATGTAAAACCAACAGGGATAGATTCAATCACAAGTTGCATATTATCCTTACGACGTGGGCAACATCATTCAACAAGACAAAGAAAGATCTGAGCTTGTTTGTGAGATAAGTGAATATTATAAAAAGTAGCGATTAACGAGAGGAGGGATAGATTTTCTTTCATAAAGCGTGTTCTTATATAAAACCAAATGTAGAAAGGGCAAACATGCAGAAAGGGGGAAAGGTTTTTACTTTAACAATAACCAATGAAAGTTCACTAATGTTTACATATTCTGGTGGGGTTGAATGGGTAGGGGAAGAGATTGAGCATATATTCCTGTCTGCAAAGCAGTAACATTACTGTAGGTAGGCAAGCACTTTTATTCCCATACAGTCAGTGACAGACTGCAAATATGTAGTTGCAAACATGTTGCAGGTGGAAGGGCTCTTAAACACCAAGTCCTTGCACAGAAAAATCATGGAACAAAATGTACAAACTTATGACTGACTCTTCAACACCAAGTTAATAGTCATTTCTTGGATCAAAAATAGCATAATTTTTGCACACATTTCCTGGAGAACAGGAAACTCTGAGCAAGGCCAATATAACCCTCATATCAAGTCAAATATGCTTAGATTTACATTTCTTTCAATTGAAGGGAGATTTGCATCTATGTACAAGAACATATCTCTCCCTTGCATGTTTATATACAGCGTTGTACAGCCAAAAAGCTGAGTAGTGGAGAAAAACAAACACCCAAAAATACTACGTGTTGAATGTCTCTTTTCAATGTGATTCTACAGCTCATCTTTTGGACTGCTCATATATTTTGTTGCCTATATAATGCAGAAGTGTGAACTGTTATAATTATGTATTTTTGTGAAAGAGAGGAGTGCTGGTTTTGCCCGATCACAGACTGGACCATAGTAACAACCTCAGGCCAAATCCTCTCTTTTCGCGCTGTACAAACAGGCTTCAGAGCGATAAAGATCACGCATGATCAGCACAAAGTATTGTTGAGCCACAGACAATAAAAGAAACCACTCTCACATATGAAAAACAAGCATCCTTGACATTGTTGTGGGGGAAAAATAGTTTTACTTGATTTTATCAGCCCTTGATGTTCCTTGCCCCTGTACAAATATGAAATACTTGTTTACAAAATTTACAGAATTTTACAGAATCTCATTGTACATAAACTATCATACTATCTGATGTCTAATAGCAAACATAATGTTAAGAACACTTTAAGTTAAAGTTTAAGTTAAAGTTATGATATTATGTCTAGCTAAATTATTGGAAAACAGTCAAGAAACATCCTAATGCTGCTCAAGTCACTGATTTGGTAGGGGAAATGAAGTGCTTATCAAAATTGAATCATTATTTCCATAATTACCAAAGACTTGCATTGCAGAACTTTGACCTTTCTTATCTCTGTCCCAGAGATGTTTTTATTTTTACATGTTTAAAAAGTTGTTAGAGAGCAGAATTCCCTCTTACAAGTACTTTTTAAATTAAAACAAAAAAAAACAATTCCCCTTGAAAGGGATGCCTTAAAGTATGACTTATGTGTATGAAATATTTCTCTCTTTTTCTCTCTTGCTCTCTCTGCTTTATTTAGATTGATTGGCTATTTTGCTTTCCAATGTATACTTGTATGTGCTTTATCTGTAAATGCAAATTCTCAAATGTCTTTGTAAAGGTTAAAGAACTTACAATGCTCTGGGAACTATGTGAATGTCATGTCTTAAATTCAACGTTTTTTCCCTTAGCTTTCAAATAATCCTTTGTACATGCAAACCCCCACTTAATTTTTTAGGGAAATGTAAAGTTTGTCTGCAAATAACTGTACTTGCTTCTCAGTCAGTGCTATGCCTTACAGCAAATGCAGCAGTGGGTTTATCCAGTGGTACAGATCAAATGGTGCAGAAAAGCCAGCCGCACACGCACTCACACACTCACACATGCATACACATGTGAATGCACACGCACACACACTTCCAGTGTTGGTTTTGGGGGTATGATCAAACGGCTCTAGACAAACTCTGACAGAAAGGCAGCTTTGACCCCTTTGTGACCCCTAGCCACTCATTTGCCTCCCATAAGCCAATGCTTTGACAACCTTGTGAATGAGACAACAGGCTTTTCACAAATGCAGAATAGTTTAGCACATTTCAACACTGAAATATATTCCAAAAACAAAATGTGTTCTGGTTCTCATGTGTGGTAAATTCATATAACTGGTACATATGTGTTTTGTGTTTCAAACAGTTCCCCTTGCTTAATCGTTTGTAAGAACATGTGACTAATCTTTGGAAAGAAAATATAACTTTTTACTAGTTTCTAGTCCTCTTTGCTCCTAGTTGTGTGGCTGTATCATCTTTTGGACAGTGAACCAAGGCAATAAAAGGTCACACGTGGGAAAGAAGTGTTGCGTCAGTGTTTCTCTTCAAACTACACTCTCTCCCTCTCTCTTTCTCTCACCCCCCCACACACTATACAAACACACTCACACACACAAACATTTTGCTGACATCTGATGCTTTGCAGCCTATTGCCACAGTACATTACTTACCAGAGTATTCTGAATGTACATGGTTAAACTTGTTTCAAGTGTTAGTGAGTATTTACTGCCCTCTGTTGGCAAAGATAGTGACTCAGTCATTCACGTTTGAAACAGCTTTACTAATACTAAGCAATAAGCACTGCCGACTGCTAACTACTGGTTATCAGGTTACTTTGATACATTAATACAAAAGATTGATGAATATATAAAAAGTGACTGACAACTGACATGTATAGTGCAAACTCATTCCAGGTCTAGGGTTCAATGTACACTTTACTTTGTAAGAGTCAATAGATGCTAAAATTCTCAGAAAACTCTCATGTTGCACCCTAAAAACCTACATGGAACATAGGAAGGAAGTCCTGCTAAGTCACACCTGTGTGTGAACTGGGCTGTACTACTATATATACAAAGATTTGGTTGTGTGTGTGTGTGTGAACGAGAGTCTGGTGTAGTTGTGTGATTTCTAAAATTTCACATCTCATTACTTTTTCTTAGGTGTCATTGCTGTGTCATCGCTGCCTCAGCAATAGCTGTTCAGACCTAGGGCCTCTGTGCTTTTAACAACTTGAAACAATCACATTTATAGTCACGATTTTAGAATGTAAATCTTGGTGGGGCAAAAAAAAAACATGTGGGATCCATGCCAGCAAAGCCACTACGTAACACAACACTAAAACACATACATTAACTGCACTATAATGGTGACAAACGGTGACCACAAACTGTTAGGGCCTACATAAAGCTGTCCCAACAGCAGTCCCAACATCTTACCACTACTACACCTGGCTATCAGCGGAGCCTTGTCTGGCAGCGAAACAGTTAATTCAGCCTCATTTACTGCCTTTAAAAAAAACAGAGCTGATATGGCTGACTTGCTTAAACAAATGTGGTTTCTAATGAAAATTGAGCTGTACATACTATGGCATGAGGGGACGACAAGTGGATAAGAGGCAATCCATAATTTCGATTAAGACATTGATGAGCGAGCTAGGACGGACGTAGTCAATATAATTTGTTTATCACTTTTGAAATGTACAGCGACAGGATATAGTATTGTCCCTGTACACCAAGTTAGAACCGTAGGATAAATAAAAGGGGCATATAAGCAGACAATGAAAGCTCTAACAATATTCAATGATTACATTTCTCTAAAACAGGTTATAGGCTACATGTGCACCACCAAGTCAGAATAGTAGGCGAAATTAAGAGGGGTAAATAGACCAAATTATTAGAGTGAGGCACATGGGCATCTAATATCTTACTACACAACATACACTTAGTATTACTTTCTTAGCTACAGTATACATATCTCCCTGGCATATTACATCATTTATGCAGCAGCATACAATACATTTTTGGACTCACCATGTTGTGCTGTGCTCACTTGAACAGGAAAGGGTGAGGTGGTCCTTCGTGGGCACATTTTGTCATCAAAGTCTGGCATTCTCTGGATTTATGTTGTTTTCAAAACAACTGGGAACAAGGTCGAATCATGATGACGTCATTGATCTTGAGGTCGTAGCTCTAGAAAGAGGCCAGATTTACAATTCCAAGTTGGATTGGAGCTCGTTTATTCCCGACTTCCCAGTTGTCTTGAACTCACTGAAGTCAAGTTTTCGCAGTTCCGAGTTAACAGTTATTTTGCGCGCGGCACAAATCATGCTTCATTGACAGCATGGCAAATGTTGAATGTTTATCATTTTAAATTTGGAAAAGAGATCCTTAATCCCAGATTTGGGACCACACAGTCACTCCATTGAATAGCAGGCTAGTGATTGCTTTACAATACTCTGATTCCTTCCATACCACTCATTGTTGAATTTGGAATTTCCAACTTGTTGTGTAATGTTTAAGTACAATGGCCGATGAGCACCGATACGTTTTATCTATGATTTCTCTTCATTATTTGTCTTCATATGACAAGGATTAAAAAGGATTTGCCAGTAGATTGTCAACTTGGTTCATGATTTTGACCGCTAGCTAAGAGGAACCATGATGGCGCCGGAGGGAATGGTTTCCGTCTTATCGGCTCTTAACCAACCATGCTATTTTGTTTGTTTTTTCACATTGTTCTTAACTTGTTTTGTACATAATGTTGCTGCTACCGTCTCATAGGACCGAAAAGAGCTTCTGGACATCAGAACTGCGATTACTCACCTCTAATTGGACGAAGAGTTCTTCTTCAATGAGTCAGACGGGAGGGATATACTACAGTCACCCGACCAGGCCCAGATCCCCGTCATTCGCTGGAGAAAGAAACTGAGATTACGCGGAAAAAGATAAGGATGCCTTGTAAGGATCAGGCGACGAGTGGCTAATCAGCCTTTGCCTTCTGTCCTGCCACCTAACGTTCAATTGCCGGAAAATAAATGGGACGAACTGAAAGCATGTATATCATACCAACGGGACAAAAAAAACGGGAATATCTTAGGTTTCACCGAGTTGTGGCTGAACGACGACATTAAGAACATACGGCTGGCGGGTTATACACTCTATCAGCAGGATAGAACAGCAGCCTTTGGTTAAACACGGGGCGGGGGCCTATGCATATATGTAAACAACAGCTGGTTCACAATATCTAAGGAAGTCTCAAGGTTTTGCTCGCTTGAGGTAGAGTATCTCACGACAAGATGTAGACCACACTATCTACGTACCTAGAGAGTTTTCATCTGCAGTTTTCGAAGCTGTCTACATTCCATCAAATACTGATGCTAGTACTAAAACTGCACTCAAGTTTTATCTGTATCCCGCCATAAGCAAACAGGAAAACACTCATCCAGAGGCAGAGCTCCTAGTGGCCGGCGACTTTAATGCAGGGAAACTTAAATCAGTCTTACCTCATTTCTAACAGCATGTTAAATGTGCAAGCAGAGGGAAAATAATTCTAGACCAACTTTACTCCACACACAGAGACACATACAAAGCTCTCCCTCGCCCTCTATTTGGCAAATCTGACCATAATGCTATCCTCCTGATTCCTGCTTACAAGCAAAAATTAAAGTAGGAAGCACCAGGGACTCGGTCTATAAAAGAATTG
The DNA here is from genome assembly GCA_030435695.1 of Brachymystax lenok tsinlingensis. Classification (NCBI taxonomy): domain Eukaryota; kingdom Metazoa; phylum Chordata; class Actinopteri; order Salmoniformes; family Salmonidae; genus Brachymystax; species Brachymystax lenok. The sequence continues at coordinate 25,906,897 of CM059785.1, forward strand.
TCAGATGAAGCAGATGTTAAACTACAGGACTGTTTTGCTAGCACAGACTGGAATATGTTCCGGGTCCACATCTGTCACTGGCTTTATAAATAAGTGCATCGAGGACGTCGTCCCCACAGTGACTGTATGTACATACCCCAACCAGAAGCCATGGATAACAGCCAACATTCGCACTGAGCTAAAGGGTAGAGCTGCCGCTTTCAAGGAGCAGGACTCCCGGAAGCTTATAAGAAATCTCACTATGCCCCCCGACGAACCATCAAACAGGAAAGCATCAATACAGGACTAAGATCGAATTGTACTACACTGGCTCCGACGCTCGTCGGATGTGGCAGGGCTTGCAAACCATTACAGACTACAAAGCGAAGCACAGCTGAGAGCTGCCCAGTGACACGAGCCTACCAGATGAGCTAAATAACTTCTATGCTCGCTTCGAGGCAAGTAACACTGAAACATGCATGAGCACATCAGCTGTTCCGGACGACTGTGTGATCACGCTCTCCGCAGCAGATGTGAGTAAGACCTTCAAACAGATCAACATTCACAAGGCCGCAGGGTCAAAAGGATTACCAGGACGTGTACTCCGAGCATGCGCTGACAAACTGGCAAGTGTCTTCATGACATTTTCAACCTGTCTGTAATACCAACATGTTTCAGGCAAACATCCATAGTCCCTGTGCCCAAGAACACTAAGGAAACCTGCCAAAATGACTACCGACCCGTAGCACTCACGTCTGTAGCCATGAAATGCTTTGAAAGGCTGGTCACGGCTCAAATCAACAGCATTATCCCAGAAACCCAAGACCCACTCCAATTTGCATACCGCACCGACAGATCAACAGATGATGCAATCTCTATTGCACTCCACACTGCCCTTTCACACCTGGACAAAAGGAACACCTATGTGAGAATGTTATTCATTGACTACAGCTCAGCGTTCAACACCATAGTGCCCTCAAAGCTCATCACTAAGCTAAGGACCCTGGGACTAAACACCTCCCTCTGCAACTGGATCCTGGACTTCCTGATGGGCTGCCCCCAGGTGGTAAGGGTAGGTAACTACACATCCGCCACGCTGGTCCTCAACACGGTGGCCCCTCAGCGGTACATGCTCTGTCCCCTCCTGTACTCCCTGTTCACTCATGACTGCATGGCCAGGCACGACTCCAACACCATCATTATGTTTGCTGATGACACAACAGTGGTAGGCCTGATCATCGACAACGATGAGACAGCCTATAGGGAGGAGGTCAGAGACCTGACCGTGTGGTGCAAGAACAACAACCTCTCCCTCAACGTGATCAAGACAAAGGAGATAATTGTGGACTACAGGAAAGGAGGACCGAGCACGCCCCCATTCTCATCGACCGGGCTGTAGTGGAGCAGGTTGAGAGCGTCAAGTTCCTTCACGTCCACATCACCAACAAATTAACATGGTCCAAGCACACCAAGACAGTCATGAAGAGGGCACGACAAAACCTATTCCCCCTCAGGAGACTGAAAAGATTTGGCATGGGTCCTCAGATCCTCAATTTTATTTACAGCTGCACCATCGAGAGCGTCCTGACTGGTTGCATCACCATCTGGTATGGAAACTGCTTGACCTCCGCCTGCAAGGAACTACAGAGGGTAGTGTGTACGGCCCAGTACATAACCGGGAAAAAGCTTCCTGCTATCCAGGACCTCTATACCGGGCGGTGTCATAGGAAGGCCCTAAAAATTGTCAAAGACTTGTCAAAGAATTGTCAAGGACATTGACACCCACGGACAAGGATATGCCCAAATTGAAAAGGAGTGCCTAGCCATAGTGTTCAACTGTGACCGTTTTGATCAATACCTTAACTTCTTTGGGAGCAGCGCACGAGGTGATCGTTTTGGAGACCCTGCCGTACCCAAAGTAAAATGTCTCCCATTCAGGCCCAGAAAATAGGATATGCACATATTTAGTACCATTGGATAGGAAACACTGAATTTTCTAAAAGTGTTAACATTTTGTCTGTGAGTAAAACAGAACGGATATGGCAGGCGAAACCCTGAGGAATTTCTGTCCTGGAAAAAGTGGTTTTGACACATTGCCTCATTTAGAGCCCCTCCCTTATGAAAATGCCCTTATAAGGGCATATGAATGCAGTACCTCTCGCTTCCTCTGGATGTCAACAGTCTCGAGAAAGTGATTTGATTCTTCTTAGCTGCTTTTAGAGCAGAGAAGAAGAGGAATAAGGAAGTGTCCCCACAGATGTCCTTACAAGAAAATGCGCGCTCCCGGCAGGCACGCTCTGTGGTTTTTTCCTTTCTTATCACCCAGTTTATATTCCGGTTGAAATATTATACTATTTATACATAAAAGTGTTCCTAAGGATACATTTACAATGATGTTTGATTGTTCTTGGACAAGTTTATAGGTATAAGTTGAAGGAGTTCTCTTCACGTTTCAATGGAGGAGTCAACACTCTATTTTCTCATTATAATGCGCCAACCAAACGGAGATTTATGGATATAATACATTACTTTTTCTAACAAAAGAACCATGGATTGTCTTCGTTGGACACTTGGGAAGCCCTCAGCAGAAGTTCTTCAAAAGGTAATTGATTTGTTTTCGCTGTGAAATGTGTTATGTGTGAACCGTGATGGTTTATGAATTTATGCTAATAATAATAATAATTAATAATTCAACTTTTGGATTTTGAATTTGGCACCTTGCATTTCACCTGGTAGTGTCAGGAGTGGCGCCCAACCGCTCCCTAAGAAGTTAACTTCTTAGGGAGCGGCAGGTCAGGTGACGGTTTTGGAGAGTCTGGCGTGCCCGAAGCAAAATGCCTGCCACTCAGGCTCAGAAAATAGTATATGCACATAATTAGTACTATTGGATAGGAAACACTCTGAAGTTTCTAAGAGTGTTAAAATAATGTATGTGAGTATAACAGAACTGATATAGCAGGCGAAAACCCAAGGAAAATCCATCCAGATTTGCAGTTTTTTTTGTACTTGACCTTCTTCTCCAGGCTGCCTATTCATTTTTACTTTAACCAGGACTGAGACTGCAGTACCTATGGCTTCAACTAGATGTCAACAGTCTCTATACAAAGACTGGGAGTTCTAGGAGTAAGCAAAACAGATAGGAAGAGGAAGTAGTCAGGGGACCACTTTGTAAACAAGGTTTGACGCGCGCGAGATTGTGAACGCGCACCACTTTATTTTTCTTTCCTATTGTTCACGTTATCGTCCGGTTGAAATATTACAGCAAATATACACAAAAGGATACCTAAGGATACATTAAAAATTATGTTTGATTTGTTTGTAGAAAGTTTATAGGTATAATTTGAACGTGTTCTCTTCATGGTTCAATGGGCGACTCAACGGTGGATTTTATGATCATAACGCGCCAACCAAACGGAGATTTATGGATATAATAAATGACTTTTTCTAACAAAAGAACCATTGGATGTCTTCGTTGGACACTTGGGAAGCCCTCAGCAGAAGTTCTTCGAAAGGTAAGGGGTTTGTTTTCGCTGTGATATGGGTTTTGTGTGAACCGCGCTGGTTTATGAATTTATGCTAATGCTGAAATATTAGAGGTGCTATCCTCAAACAATCAAATGTTGTGTCCCACTGCTCCCTAAGTAGTTAAAAAATTTGAGCAGTCGATCAATGTTGAAGAATTGTCTAATGCTGTCAAATCCCTTCAATTGGGAGAAGCCCAGGGCCTGATGGCTACTCGGCAGAGTTTTATAAAAAGTTGATCTCCAAAATAGCCCCTATTCTAATTGAAATGTACAATGATGCATTTGTATATGGTGCTCTCCCACAGACTCTCACTCAGGCAACCATTTGTCTTATTCTTAAAAAAATCTAAGACCCTCTTGACTGTGTATCATACCGTCCAAAGGGCCTGCTAAATGTTGACTATACAATTCTAGCCAAAATTCTGGCAACGCGTCTGGAAACAGTCCTCCCATCAATTATCTCTCCGGATCAAACAGGATTTATAAAAAATAGACACTCATTCTTCAATCTTCTACGATTATTTAATATTATATATAATCCTTCTGTCGACAATACCTCTGAAGCCATTATATCCCTGGATGCGGAGAAAGCGTTTGATCGGGTGGAATGGAAATACCTTTTTTACACTAAATAAATTTGTCTTTGGCTCCAAATTCATGACTTGGATAAGACTTCTGTACTCATCCCCTCAAGCCTGTCAGGACTAATAACACTCAATCAGATTGCTTCCCTTTGCAATGATCGACACGTCAGGGTTGCCCTTTAAGTCCCTTACTGTTTTCTCTCACCATTGAACCACTTGCAATAGCACTTCGCTCCAACCCCCTCATCAAAGGCATAGTCAGATACGGACACGAACACAAACTGTCTTTATATGCAGATGATTTATTATTATACACATCCAACCTTTCTGTCTCTGTTCCTGCTGCCCTTGCCACTTTTGCATCCTTCGGTCACTTATCAGGGTATAAACTGAATCTCAGTAAAAGCGAATTGATGCCGCTTAATATGGCCGCAAAAAAATCCCCTTTACATAACTTGCCATTTAAAATAGTAGTTTTATTTATCTCGGGGTACATGCCACAATTAGGTTTGAAAACCTTTTTCAAGCCAATTTTGCACCTTTTTTAACCCGTACTAAGGACGATTTGGAACGCTGGTCTTTGCTACACCTCTCCTTAGTCGCAAGAATTAACTCTATTAAAATGAATACTCTACCTAAATTCTTATATATCTCTATCAGTGCCTTCTGATTTTTCTTCCCAACACATTTTTCAAAAAGATCGACGGCCTAATTCTACCCTTTATATGGGACAAAAGGCCCCCTAGGATGCGAAAACAGCTTTTGCAGAAGCCCAAACCAGATGGCGGTCTAGCTCTACCGGATTTCAGATTCTATTTTTGGGCCGCTAACCTTAGGATCATTCAGTACTGGTTGCAGAGCAGAGTGATATTCCCACCTCCAACTTGGCTAGAGATGGAAGCTTCCTCGTCTATACCGGCATCGTCTTCCCTCGCTCACTCCTCCATTACAGGCCCTTACTCCTCCTTCACCAAAAATATATGTGTCAAAACAACATTGAAGATCTGGAATCAATTTAGGCGCCACTTTGGGTTTCAAACAACCTCCTCTTTGGTTCCGGTAGACTCAAACCCAGCTTTTCCCCCATCTATGATTGATGGTGCTTTCTCAACATGGTCTAGTCTCGGTATTAAAAGATTCAAAGATCTGTATATTAACAATACATTTAGTATGTTTCAACAATTATCAGCTAAATTTGGTCTCCCCAGACATCATTTTTTTAGGTTCTTACAAGTCCGGAGTTATGTCCGCAGCATAGATCCAGGATTCCCCACCCTTCCTGGCGAAACACAGTTCGACACATTTCTTACCCCACTTCCTACTCCGAAAGGCACATTGTCAATAATCTATAGTCAAATTTGCTCACTACAAGCCATCTCATTAAACAATATTAAATCCTCTTGGGAGGAGGAACTGGGTGAGCAAATATCTGATGAACTATGGGGCACTCAAAAGGGTACATAGCTCTTCTATTTGTGCTCGACACGGCCTCATTCAATGTAAACTCATTCATAGGGCCCACTGGATCAAAGCAAGATTATCTAAAATTTACAAGGATGTGAACCCTAATTGTGTACGATGTAATCAGTCTCCTGCTAATCATGTACACATGTTTTGGTGTTACCCATCTCTTGTTGATTTCTGGAAAGACATCTTTAACACACTCTCAGAATTTAGAGGCACACAGATTGAGCCAGACCCTTTTATTGCATTATTTGGGGTTTCCTTACCCACAATACAATTGACCAAAATGAATTTATTTTTTGTGTCTGTCTCTACGTTTTGCTGTATCGTTGTCTTTAAATTGTTGTTCCATATTACTACCAAATAACTTATAAGTGCAATTATTTTCTAAATGCTGGTATTGAAAATTCAATAAACAAAGTATAAAAAAAGAATATATATATATACACACACACACACACACACACACACACACACACACAGTGCATTCGGAAAGTATTCAGACCCCTTGACTTTTTCCACATTGTTACGTTACAGCTTTATTCTAAAATCAAATCAACGTTTATTTGTCACGTGCGCCAAATACAACAGGCGTAGACCTTACAGTGAAATGCTTACTTACAGGCTCTAACCAACAGTGCAAAAAAGGTATTATGTGAACAATAGGTAAGTAAAGAAATAAAAACAACAGTAAAAAGAAAGTGAACAAAAAAAAAACAGTAGCGAGGCTATATACAGTGTCGAGGCTATGAATTATATACTGTAGTTTCCCCCACTCAATTTCACACAACACCCCATGTTGACAAATCAAAAACAGGGTTCATAATTTTTTTGCAAATGTATTAAAAATAAACTGAAATATCATAATTTACAAAAGTATTCAGACCCTTTACTCAGTAACTTGTTGAAGCGTAAAAAAAAAGGAGGGTGGTAAATAAAAACATTGTCCGGGTAGCCATTTGATTAACTGTTCAAAAGTCTTATGGTTTGAGGTAGAAGCTGTTAAGGAGTTTTTTGGACCTATACTTGGTGGTCCGGTCCAGCTTGCCGGTAGTAGAGAGTACAGACTATGACTGGGATGGATGGAGTCTGACAATTTGTGGGGCCTTCCTCTGACACCGTATGGTATAGCAGTCCTGGATGGGAGAAAGCTTGGGCCCAGTGATGTATTGGTCTGTACGCACTACCCTCTGTAGCAGTCGGATGCCGAGCAGTAGCCATACCAGTAGGTGATGCTAAGATGGAGATGCCTTGAAGCCTAGGAAATGAGAATTGATCATACAACCTTCCCTCATCAACAGGATAAGAGAGAACATTTATAACATCTGAAGGTGTAACCTTGTCAACCCAACGACCATTGACCAATCAAACAATACCAAGTTTATAGTGTAACCTGACCACCAAGGACCAATCTCAATAAGGTGTCACAGCATCTAAGATCTAAGAACAATCCATGGAAATAAGACAGATTTTCTGAGAGGACCACACAACTCTTTGCATAGGGTAATTTAAAGTTAACCCTGTACAGATACAGGTTACCACAGAGATCATACAGCCATATAGAAAACATGAAAGTTATCCCCAGTGAAGAAGTTTTAGGAAGATACCAAACATGGATACTATAGCATTATTCTATCACACATTCAATAGTAAACCCTCTGGATACTGTAACAGAGATACATTTTGGCCCCTCAGAGGGGGAAGGGATGACTAGTCCTTGGGCAATGTCCTTTCCTTGTGTTCCTGGACCATTTGCAATGCAGCTCCAAGTGACAGAGAACACATCAATTAGGGCCGAGCCTACACGTCTAAGATTATTGTGGATTATTTGCTCTCAGCCCATCTGGCGACTTCTTCAAGCTAACACAATAAATAGACCTTTACATAAGGTAGGGGAATAATATTTCAAATGTGTTTCCAAAAAAAAAAAATATAAGGGTTTGTACCCTACCTTATGATACTTCTTCCTTATCTTCCCTCTTGGTTTACAGCCCCGCTTCATCTTCCTCAACCTTGTCAACAGAATTAATACAGAGCAAAAAGTGGCTGAGATAGGTTAGTCACACAACAATGGTGGCCTGTAACATAGTCACATACCTGTGATGGTGCCTCGAACTGTTGATCGCCCATGAATGAACTCCTGGGATATTATCCAGAAAAAGAGAGCATGGATTTGAAAGCAAAACCAATGTATTATCATTCAATATAAATACATTTTTCTCTATGCAAAATTTAGTGCTTGATTTTGAGAAGCTGATGTTACCAAAGACATTTTCCGTTTTTCCACCGGTACCATATGAGTCCAGCAGCAGCAGCAACAACAATCAGAAATATAATGACAAGTAGAACCCAACAGGCAGCAGAGGTATCTGTGAGGAGAGGGGGGATACAGTTAATATAAACAGGCTGCATTTACAACTACAATACATGCCCTAGCAATCATCGTAGCGCTAATGAAAACACTTTCCTGTAAGCAAAGAGATAATGCTAGGAGGTTATAATATGTGTACATATGCAATAAGAAAAAGTGTGTATCATGACTAGGGCTGTGGCGGTCATGAAATTTCTTCAGCCGGTGATTGTCGAGCAAATAACTGCCGGTCTCACGGTAATTGACGCTAATTGGTATTAACACGTTTAGCATCTCCTGGTTTCCAGGCATAGCATACAAGCCACTGATGCAGACCTTTGGAACATCTACATTTTAAAAAGCCTAATAAATCCATGTAATATAGCCTATAACGTCACAACAATCAAATCAAATTTTATTGGTCACATACCCATGGTTAGCAGATTGTAATGCGAGTGTAGCGAAATGCTTGTGCATCTAGTTCCGACAGTGCAGTAATATCTAACAAGTAATCAAACAATTCCCCAACAATACACACAAATCTAAAGGGGTGAATGAGAATATATACATATAAGTATATGGATGAGCGAAGGCCGAGAGGCATAGGCAAGGTGCAATAGATGGTATAAAATACAGTATATTCACTACCAATCAAAAGTCTGGGGTCACTTAGAAATGTCCTTGTTTTTTAAATACAGTTTTTGCCCATTACAATAACATCAAATTGATCAGAAATACAGTGTAGACATTGTTAATGTTGTAAATGACTATTGTAGCTGGAAACGGCAGATTTTTTATGGAAATCGACATAGGCGTACAGAGGACCATTATCAGCAACCCTGTTCCAATAGCTAATCCAAGTTTATCATTTTAAAAGGCTAATTGATCATTAGAAAACCCTTTTGAATTTAGGAGGCGCACAGCAAAAAACGGATGTTCTGATTAAAGAAGCAATAAAACTGGTCTTCTTTAAACTAGCTGAGTATCTGGAGCATCAGCATTTGTGTTTGATCAAAGCCATGAAGTGCTTTGAAAGGCTGGTAATGGCTCACATCAACACCATTATCCCAGAAACCCTAGACCCACTCCAATTTGCATACCGCCCAAACAGTTTCACAAAGATTCAATATCTATTGCACTCCACACTGCCCTTTCCCACCTGGACAAAAGGAACACCTAAGTGAGAATGTTACTCATTGACTACAGTTCAGCGTTCAACAACATAGTACCATCAAAGCTCATCACTAAGCGAAGGATCCTGGGACTAAACACCTCCCTTTGCAACTGGATCCTGCACTTCCTGATAGGCCACCCCCAGGTGGTGAGGGTAGGTAGCAACACATCCGCCACGCTGATTCTCAACACTGGAGCCCCTCAGGGGTGCGTGCTCAGTCCCCTCCTGTACTCCCTGTTCACCCACAACTGCGTGGCCAGGCACGACTCCAACACCATCATTAACTTCTTAGGGAGCGGCAGCTGAGGAGTCGGTTTTGGAGAGTCTGGCGTGCCTAGGATATGCACATAATTTGTACTATTGGATAGGAAACACTCTGAAGTTTCGAAGAGTGTTAAAATATTGTCTGTGAGTATAACAGAACTGATATAGCAGGCAAAAACCAGAGGAATCTGTCCTGGAAAAAATTGTTTTTGACACATTGCCTCATTTTGAAACCCTCCCTATTGAAAACAGCCAAATATGGGAGTAAGATTGCAGTACCTATTGCTTCCACTGGATGTCAACACTCTCTAGACAGTGTTTGGTGATGTTAGGTTGCTCTGGATGGTAATAGAAGAAGAATTTCGAACTAGTCATCGGATGTAAACAGAAGAGGAGGCGCGTTCACGGGCTCGAGCGCACTGTGTTTTTTTCCTTTCCTATTGTCCAGGTTATAATCCGGTTGAAATATTATAGGAAATATACATAAAAGTGTTCCTAAGGATACATTATGAATGATGTTTGATTGTTCTTGGACAAGTGTATAGGTATAATGTGAACGCGTTCTCTTCACGGTTCAATGGGCGACTCAACGGTGGATTTTATGATCATAACACGCCAACCAAACTGAGATTTATGGATATAATAAATTACTTTTTCTAACAAAAGAAGCATGGATTGTCTTCGTTGGACACTTGGGAAGCCCTCAGCAGAAGTTTTTCGAAAGGTAAGGGATTTTATATTAGCGATTTTATGCGTTTTTTGAGACCCACGTTGGGTTATGAATTTATGCTAACCTCTCCCTCAACGTAACTAAGACTAAGGAGATGATTGTGGACTACAGGAAAAGGAGGACCGAGCACGCCCCCATTCTCATCGACGGGGCTGTAGTGGAGCAAGTTAAGAGCTTCAAGTTCTTTGTTGTCCACATCACCAACAAACTAGAATGGTCCAAACACACCAAGACAGTCGTGAAGAGGGCACGACAAAGCCACCCCAGTCATAGACTGTTCTCTCTACTACCGCATGGCAAGCGGTACCGGAGTGCCAAGTCTGGGACCAAAAGGCTTCTTAACAGCTTTTACCCCCACGCCATAATACTCCTGAACAGGTAATAAAATGGCTACCCGGACTATTTGCATTGAGTCCCCCCCCACCGCTCTTTTTACGCTGCTGCTACTCACTGTTTATCATATATACATAATCACTTTAACTATACATTCATGTGTATACTTCCTCAATTAGCCCGACTAACCGGTGCCTGTATATTGCCTCGCTACTGTTATAGCCTCGCTAATGTATATAGCCTCGCTACTGTTTTTTTATTTCTTTACTTATTGTTCAACTAATACCTATTGTTTACTTAAAAATGTCACTGTTGGTTAGGGCCTGTAAGTAAGCATTTCACTGTAAGGTCTACACCTGTTGTATTCGGCGCACGTGACAAATAAACTATAATTTGATTTCAGGCTCAAAACAGCCAGAAACAAAGTACTTTCTTCTGAAACTTGTTCTGAGAAATGAAGGCTATTCCATGCAAGAAATTGCCAAGAAACTGAAGATCTCGTACAATGCTGTGTACTACTCCCTTCACAGAACAGCGCAAACTGGCTCTAACCAGAATAGAAAGAGGAGTGGGAGGCCCCGGTGCAAAACTGAGCAAGTGGACACGTACATTTGAGTGTCTAGTTTGAGAAACAGACGCCTCACAAGTCCTCAACTGGCAGCTTCATTAAATAATACCCACAAAACAATAGTTTCAACGTCAACAGTGAAGAGGTGACTCCGGGATGCTGGCCTTCTAGGCAGAGTTCCTCTGTCCAGTGTCTGTGTTCCTTTGCCCATCTTAATCTTTTCTGGTTATATGCCAGTCTGAGATATGGCTTTTTCTTTGCAACTGTACCTAGAAGGCCAGCATCCCGGAGTCGCCTCTTCACTGTTGATGTTGAGACTGGTGTTTTGTGGGTACTATTTAATGAAGCTGCCAGTTGAGGACTTGTAAGTTGACCTATTCTGTGCAAGAAATAAATATTCCAAACATAGTCTAGGCAAATTAATACAACCACTAGCATCAAACAAGTTTTTAAGCAATGAGGCTGACACAACAGATCTGAACGTTTAGCTTAAAACGTTGATAAACTATTAGGCTATTTCTTCACATTATAAGCGCAGCAATACGCACATGGCAGTAGGCTATAAGTGTGAATGTTCCATTAGCGGGAAAACACCATTCTTAAGTGACCACAAATGTGATTTACGCATGTAATGCTTTTATTATTAGGTGCATTTTTATGGTGAAAATCTGTATGCCAGTTAGGCTCTACACCAGTTGTAAAGCGGATTAATGTGCTTAATTTTAAGAAGTTATTTTGGCACTTTAGTTGGGATACAAACCTTATCAAAACATATAGGCCTATGGGCTAGGCTACATGAGGTGTGCAACTATGATTTGAAAAAGTCGCAAAATGAGTGTCTAACTGCAAACACGCTGGGCATCATTCACAAACGATAGGCTAATATTGTCACCCATCAGACAATTATTGATTTAATCTCGTCTTTACATATACTAAATAATGTGTGAAATTTCTTTTGATTTAGAATGGGTCATTATCATGCACCTGTATCGAAACAGGGGCAGGGGAAAAAAATAGGTAATCTATGCACTTAAATAGTGAATGCGAATGGAGGGTGCTTTTCCTGTGATTCATTTTCATGCCAGCCAGGTAGGCTTTACTCCTGTAGTAAAGATAAGCAATGTGCTTAATATTAGGAAATATGAGAAATAAATATAGTAGGCCTAGCCTATAGAAAGCTGATGGGATCCTCTTTTTAATACAGGCCATCACTGTTTTCTCACGCAATTGCATAGCCTATAGAAATGTTGCCCAACATGAGCTCATGGGCTCTCATGAAGTGCTTGATTAGATTTTTAATTACAATTGCATTGATGTACGAGTGATTAGAGGGACAATAGTGCTGAGTACCAGGCAGTTAGCAAGTTTGGTAGACTAATAATGTCCATCAGCAGCATCAGAGCTTGGAGAAGCCTAACTACCGTGACTAAACGGTCACATGGAATTTGACTGCCATCATGACTCGTGATCGCCGTTCTGACGGTAATACGATCACCGTGACAGCCCGAATCATGACAATCTTAGTTTTTAAACCTTCCTGTAGAAAAAGATTTGAGGCCATAAGTCTGATACTAACACACGCAGTGAAATATAAGTGAGCATCTTGCTCAACTTTGGTATACATACTTGCTACATCACATTTCACATAATTGTCCCTAATATAACAATTCAAGTATAAGCAGCCAGTAAAGCAACCATCATGAATTGTGTGTGTATGTGTGCCTGCATGTGTGCGTATGTTCTCACTGTAGGCGACATGCACATATTGAAAGCCAGTTGCTCGTCCGTAACGATTGGAGGCCTCACAGGTGTAGAGGCCATTCAACTCAGAGCTGAGACTGATGAGGTGCAGTGTGTCTCCCTCTGCTCTCACTGCAGACTGAGGCCATGGCTGGCCCACTCTGGGGGAGAGAGAGAGAGAGGGTTAGGAGAAGGGGTGACCCTGCTGAAAAAGACAGCAGACAAGCATAGGCTGGTGAGCAGCCTTCATTGTGTTTTAGATAGTAAAAAGCCGTTGTTTTCGCTGGTGACATTTACATTTGAGCCATTTAGCAGATGCTATCATCCAGAGTGACTTAGTGTATTCATCCTAAAATAGCTAGGTGGGACAACCACATATCACAGTCATAGTAAGCACATTTGTCCTCAATAAAGTAGCTATCAGTAAACACGGCGCTAGTGAGAGGGGAAAAGAAAGTCAAGTGTGAGTGTTAGTTCGTTTTTTTTTTTTAGAAAAGGGGAGGTGTGGTGGGGTGCTGTGGGATTATTTAGAATACAGAGGTAGGGGTTCAGACGTTTTCGGAAGATGGGCTTCAGAGGGAAGCTGGTTCCATCACTGGGGTTCCATGACAGAGAAGAGCTTGGACTGGAATGAACGGGAGCTGCCCTCTTGTAGGGGTGGGAGGGCCAAAAGAACAGATGTGGCAGAACGGAGTAGTATGGTTGGGGTGTAGGGTTTGAGCATAGCCTGAAGGTAGGGAGGGGCAGTTCCTGTTGCTGCTCCATAGACAAGTACCATGGTCTTGTAGTGGATGCGAACTTAGACTGGAAACCAGTGGAGTGTGCGGAGGAGCGGGTTGAACACCAGGTGGGTTGCAGCCTTCAGGATAAGTTGCAGGGGTTTGATGGCACAAGCAGGGAGCCCAGCCAACAGCGAGTTGCTGTAGTCCAGACGGGAGATGACAAGTGCCTGGATTAGGACCTGCGCCGCTTCCTGTACGAGGTAGAGTCATACACTACGTATGTTGTTGAGCATGAACCTGTAGGTGCGAGTCACTGCTTTGATATTCGCAGAGAACGATGTTGTGTTGGTGTTCTCCAGGTTCATGCCAATGTTCGTTGCACTCTGGGAGGGGGACACCGTGGAGTTGTCAACCGTGATGGAGAGGTCTTGGAGCGGGCAGGCCTTCCCCTGGAGGAACATCAGCTCCGTCTTGTCGAGGTGGTGGGACGACATCCAAGCTGAGATATCTGCCAGAAGCGTGTCGCCACCTGGGTGTCAGAAGGGGGAAAAGTATGTGTCATCCGCATAGCAATGATAGGAGAGACCATGTTATGATATGACGGAGCCGAGTGACTTGGTGTATAAAGAGAAGAGGGCCTAGAACCGAGCCCTGGGGGACACTAGTAGTGAGAGTATGTGGTGCAGACACAGATCACCTCTACGTCACCTGGTAGAAGCGGCCTGCCAAGTAGGATGAATTCCAAAAGTATGCAGAGCCCTAGACACCCAGCCCTGAGAGGGTGTCAAAGGCAGTCAAAAGATCTATGAGGATGCGAACAGAGGAGAGCGAGTCAGCTTTGGCAGTGCGGAGAGCCTCCGTGACACAGAGAACAGCAGTTTTGGTTGAGTGGCCTGTATTGAATCCTTCATTTTCCTTTTTTTCTTATTTTGGTTCTTTTTTTATCCCTTTTCTCCCCAATTTCATGGTATCCAATTGGTAGTTACAGTCCGTACGGACTCGGGAGAGGCGAAGGTCGAGAGCCGTTCGTCCTCCGAAACACAACCCAACCACACTGCATCCTAACACAATGCCCACTTAACCTGGAAGCCAGCTGCACCAATGTGTCGGAGGAAACACAGTACATCTGGCGACCGTTTCAGCATGCACTGCGCCCGGCCCACCAAAGGAGTCGCTAGTGCGCGATGGGACAACGACATCCATGCCGGCCTAACCCTACCCTAACCTGGACGACGCTGGGCCAACGGTGTGCCGCCCCATGGGTTTCACAGTTGTAGCCGACTGCGACAGAGCCTGGACTCAAACCCAGAATCTCTAGTGGCACAGCTAGCACGGCGATGCAGTGCCTTAGACCACTGCGCCACTCGGGAGGCGGAGTTTTGAATCCTGACTGGTTATGGTCAAGAAGATTGTTCTGGGAGAGATAGCGAGAGTGTTGGTAAGAGACAGCGTGCTCAAGTTTTGGAAAGAAAATAAAGAAGTCTGTAGTTTGACGTCAGAGGGGTCAAGGGATTGGTTTTTTGAGGAGGGGAGTGACTTGGGACATATTGAAGTCAGAGGGGACGCACTAGTGGTCAGGAATGGGAGGTCTCCGGAGAAGGGAGGAGATTGGGTCTAGCAGGCAGGTTGTCAGGCGACTAGACCTTATTAGTCACAGGATTTCCTCTGGAGAGAGAGGGTATTTTTGTGTGAGTGGGACCAGGGGACTCAATAGACTGAGTGAATGAGGAACGGATGTCGTCAACTTTCTTTTCAAAGTGGTTTTAAAAGTTGTTGATAAAGTCATCCGCAGAGGGATAAAAGGTTAGAAATTGAGAGTGAAAGAAAGTGGCTTAAGCAGCGGATACAGAGGAAAAGGTAGAGAGGAGGGAGTGAAAGGATGATCGGTCCCATTGAAGTTTAGTTTTCTTCCATTTTCGCTCAGCTGCTAGCAGCCCTGTTCTGTAAGCTCACAATGAGACACTCAGCCACAGAGCAGGAGTGGAGGGCCGAGCCAGCCGGGAGGAAAGGTGACAGTGTGAGTCAATAGGATGCGGAATGGGAGGAGAGTAGGGTCGAAGAGGCAGAATCAGGGGACAGGAGGGAGAATGATTTAGCAGAAGGGAGAGATGATAGGATAAAAGATGAGAGAGAGAGCGAAGATTGTGTTTGGTGCATGACCAGCCTTGGTAGTGTTTTTGCTGGTGACCAGCCTTGGTAGTGTTTTCGCTGGTGACCAGCCTTGGTAGTGTTTTGGATACTGGTCACCAGCGTACCAGCATATACTGGTCATCTGCAAAACCAGTCACATTACTCTGGCTTGCAAAGTGATGTCTAATGCCTATTCCAGTCTAAGTGGCAATATCCAATAATTTGAACTTTTATTCACCCACAACTTGCATTCAGAATGACTTCAAGTTAAAAAAATCTAAAATGGAATATATGGCATTATTTAGGATGCTTAAGACAGAAGCTTATACTATACTAAATAAATCAAAATATTTGAACAGTGCAGTGGTTAAAACAATTTTCAAAATAGTGTACCTTCAAGGAGATTCGACCTCATACCCTCACAACCCTGAATGTTCCATAGTTCCCTACTCTACCTACTAAACTACTGGTCAGGTGAAACTACATGTACAAAATCGTTACAATATTTGTAAGTATGGTGTCCAGTAGAGGTCGGTCTTTGAAAGCAGCTTGGAATCGATGAAAACACTGGAACTATTGCGAAATCAGTGGGATCTCGCATTTTGAAAAAGCATGTGATCAAACTAAGCTTTGGACGACATTGGCGTACTTGTGATAAAGTGATAAGCATCTGCACACTGCTTCGAAGTTCGAAAGATTTCAGCACATGCCTCAGAGCTCCGGTATCAAACCTAACATCAATACAAAGAACCCTTTGTTTTGTACCTGTAGGTAGCGGAACCCTTTTGAACTCCATTTAGAACCCTCTCATGAAGAACCCTCTGGTTCCAGGTAGAACGAATGACAGGTTCTACAGTTATACTTATAGGATACTTCAGATATGCTAATGGCACACACTGTTAAATATCACCTGTAATTTGACAGAAAGTTACAAGCTACTGAGTTGCAGTAAAAATATTGTATTTTCACAGTTGAAATCAGGTGTTATTTTTGAAAATGACTTGTTTAGCTTACATTCACTGCACTTTCAAATGGGGGCAATGTGCTGGCATGGGCTCATTTTCATATTTGAGGACAACAAATCTGTTGCATTTGTGTCAAACGTTAATGGAAGTGTTGTACCAAATTAAGTGTTTTTATAGTTATGTTGATAAAGGTCCACTCCCAGTTCTACAATCTTTGCAAGCGCTTGTGACAATCAAGAGCTGCACTGTTAAGAGGTTACTATGCATTTTCCTGTAACTTAATGACAGTTGGTCACTAGGAAGTTCATGTTTAAAACCCTTTCCAGCCAGAGCGTTCTAATTTCGGAATATAGTTAGGATATGCATATAATTAGTAACTTTGGATAGAAAACACTCTAAAAATGTCTGTGAGTATTACAGAACTGATATGGCAGGCAAAAACCAGAGCAAAATCCATCCGGGATGTCGGAATCAGTCATGTCACACTGTTTTCATTAGGCCAGCTATTCAAAGCCTCATATTTTAACCCCCAGATTGCAGTTCCTATGGCTTCCACTAGATGTCAACAGTCTTTAGAAAAAGGTTTCAAGCTTCAATCATGAAAATCAAGGGAGTAAGACCACTTGCTCCTGAGTTCACGTCAAGTGTACTGTTTTGGATTTTGCGCGTAACAGGGAATGTGCGCTCAGTTCTTTTTCTCTTCTATTCAGCAGGTTATATTCCGTCTGAAATATTATAGTTTATATTCATTTTAGGGTATCTGAGTATTGATTACAAATGCTGTTTGACTTTTTTCGATGAACTTTACGGGTACTTTTGGGATATTGTTTGTCTGCATGGATGAAAGCCTTTGGGCAGGTGGATTACTGAACAAAACGCGCCAACCAAACAGAGTTATATGGATATAAAGAAGAACTTTATCAAACAAAAGGACCTTTTATTGTGTAACCTGGACGCTTGGGTATAACATCAGAGGAAGATCATCAAAGGTAAGCATTTTCTTTATGCTATTTTTGAGTTTTATGACACCTCTGCTGGTTATGTTATTATGCTAATTGGGTTTTTGAGTGGGGCGCTGTCCTCAGACAATCAAATGTCCTGCTTTCGCCGTAAAGCCTTTTTGAAATCTGACAATGCTGTTAGATTAACTTCTCAGGGATCACTGGGGCGCTAGCGGGCTGCTCCCGACACTACCAGGTAAAATGTATCGATTAGCCATCATGGCACACACATAACACATTTCACAGCAAAAACAAATCAATTACCTGTTGAAGAACTTCTGCTGAGGTCATCCTAAGTGTCCAACGAAGACAATCCATGGTTCTTTTGTTAGAAAAAGTAATGTATTTTATCCATAAATCCTCCATTTGGTTCGCGCGTTATAATCAGAAACGACAGCTTCCACTACTCCATTAAAACGTGACGCGAACTCGTTCATCTTATACCTATAAACTTGAACAATCAAACATAGTTTTAAATGTATCCTTAGGAACACTTTTACGTATATTTACTATTATAAATCAACCGGAATATAAACTGATCGATAACGACGGTAAAAAAGACACTGCGTGCCTTGTCGGGCGCGCGCACTGGGTACTGTTTACATGACAGAGTGACTTCCTTGTTTGCTCTTCTTCTCTGGTCTTATTCATCCAAAATGAAAAAAATACACTGTCTTGAGACTGTTGACATCTAAAGGAAGCGATGGGTACTGCATTCATATGCCCTTATATGGTCATTTTCATGAGGGAGGGGTTCCCAAATGAGCAATGTGTCAAAATCACTTTTCCAGGACAGAAATTCCTCGGGGTTTCGCCTGCTATATGCGTTCTGTTTTACTCACAGACAAATGGTTAACAGTTTTGGAAAATTCAGAGTGTTTCCTATCCAATGGTACCAAATATATGCATATCCTATTTTCTGGGCCTGAATGAGAGGCATTTTACTTTTGGCACGCCAGGCTCTCCAAAACCGACCCCTCAGCTGCCACTCCCTAACAAGTTAACAAGAGTCTAAGCTTTTGAAGGGTGTGCAGCATTTGTATTTTCATTAATGTGTGAAATTAGTATTTTTGTAATTTGAATTTGGCGCTCTGCATTTCACCGGACGTTGTCAAAATCGATTCTGTTCACGGGATTGGATCCGTAACAGGTTAACAACACTACCGTCCAATCACAGATTTTATTTCTGAAAACTGGCATTTACACTTGACAACATGAGCTAAAAATAGATCATAGGTTTAGGGATTGATGTTTTTTTTTTTACTTCAATGAAAAGTGCCCCAGTAGGTGACAGCTTCAAAATGGAAACCTGGTGGATCAGTTGAGGTAAGAAAGTTGTCAAATTGGTTATGACAATGTTTTATCAATAATGTCACTTGAAAGACAATCATTTTGTTAAAAGGTCTGTATTTGCAGCACTTAATAATGTTAGTTGCAATGCTGCTTGAAGAGGCAGCAGGTAGCGTTAGCTATTGCTCTAGCTAGCTATCTTCTCCGTCTGTTTCTGAATGAATTTGTGGCCATTTCTTTCTAGCTGGCAAAATAAACAAGTTGTGTACTGCCATATGTCGATAGCATAGCTGAGTTTGTCACTGGTTTTGGCTAGTAAATATCCTAAACCTCGGTGCTCTACAGAATTCACATTCTATGTCATCTGCTGCTGGCGTGCTAATGTTCGCACAAATACGTTTTTCCACATGTAATTGATTAAATGTTTTTCTATAAAATATTGTAATTGTGTCAATATGTTGTGAATACTGTAGAAACAATCTCTGAATATAGCTAGCTACCATGTAAAAGATGTCTAGCTATGCTCCAACCTCAGTCCATCAGGTTTTCTGATGTGGTTTTTTCTACTATTGTACTGTTATTGTACTTAGGTAGTTAGCTAGCTAGATGACTAAAATTACTAAATCCTAATTTAGTTAGATAGGATGTCATATTTTGTGTTTATTCCACTATCACTGTTCATGATCAGCTGATGACTTATCCATCATGATCACCCACCACACATCTATGTGAAGGATGAACCTATCTAGACATGTGTGAACTTGTTTGCTGTAAATCATTCTGGTTAGTCTACAGCCCTTTAGTGACACAACAAGTTTTTATAGTAATGTGTTATGGATTTATGAAACAAGGCAACTAATTACAGTATAAGGTTATATATTTTGTAGAGGTAGAGATGGATAGAGAAGAAGGCGGGTACACTTGCCTACTGCAGTCCCCCTCCATTCCGTTATTTTTTTTTATTCAGTAGGCCCATTGTGTTATGACCGGTCGTAGATTTAGAGTAAGTCCCGAAGAGGGTGGTCCCTGCGGAGGGTAAATCCCAGAAGAGTAAGTCCTGAACAGAACGGTCCCTGCGGAAAGTAGGTCCTTGGAAGGGTAAGTCCTGAACAGGGTGGTCCTGCTGAGGGTAAATCCAGAGTGTGGTTGGCTCCCTGCTAGACCCGTAAGAGTGTGGGGGTGAAAGCCCAGTCGCAGTGGCCGTGAGGCCGTAGTGTGTGTGTGTGTGTGTGTGTGTCTATGGATAAATTGCTAATACGGTAGGTTGTAGAGTAGTAGTCCATGTAGAGGGACAAAGGAAGGAAGTGCATACGGTGGAGAACAGGAGATTTCTGAAAAATGAAACATTGTACATTGTCAGTGAGTGGGAATGTGGATGGGGATAGAAGTTTGCCTATAAGTTCTGGAGAGCCGCCTCCATGGTTGGAGAAGAGATAGAATATCGGGAACATTTTTAAAAGTGATTTGTGTGTATTATCATTATCAATAAGAAGAGAGGTTGGTTTATGCCCTATTGAGGTGGGGAACCGTAACAGATTATGTGGAAATAGGAAGACAACTGTGAATCATTTTGGTTGTGTGTGTTGGCAACAGTGATATTTGAGGCGTGACACTGGTATGAGACATTAGGTCTCCTGTATTCTCCAGTAGTAAATTGGCAGATGCTTCAGTATTGTTTTTAATTCAAGGCATTAGGTCCCGTGACCAAATAATTAGGCACCTTTAGTACCAGTCAAAAATTCAGACATACCTACTCATTCAACAGGTTTTTCTTAATTGTTTACTATTTTCTACGTTGTAGAATAATAGTGAAAACACCACAACTATGAAATAACACAATTGGAATCATGTAGCAACCAAAGAAAAAGTGTTAAACCAATCAAAATATATTTTTGATTCTTCAAAATTTGTATTTATTCATTTACAACTGCGACCTGGCCAAGATAAAGCACAGCATTTTGATACATACAACAACAAAGAGTTACACATGGAATACACAGACATACAGCCAATAATACAGTAGTAAAAAAAAAAACGTGGTATTCTCCCAACCAGCTTCACCAGGAATGCTTATCCAACAGTCTTGAAGTAGTTCCCACATATGCTGAGCACTTGTTGGCTGGTTTTCCTTCATTCTGCGGTCCAACTCATCCCAAACCATCTCAATTGGGTTGAGGTCGGGTGATTGTGGAGCCAGGTCATCGGATGCAGGACTCCATCACTCTCATTCTTGGTCAAATAGCCTTTACACAGCCTGGAGGTGTGTTGGGTCATTGTCCTGTTGAAAAACAAATTATAGTCCCACTAAGCCCAAACCAGATGGGATGGCGTTTCGCCGCAGAATGCTGTGGTAGCCATGCAGGTTAAGTGTGCTTTGAATTCTAAATAAAATCACTGACAGTGTCACCAGCAAAACACACCCACACCATCACACCTCTCTTTCTTTGCAGCAACTCGACCATGAAGGCCTGATTCACGCATTCTCCTCTGAACAGTTGATGTTGAGATGTGTCTGTTAGTTGAACTTTGAAGAATTTATTTGGTTTGTAATTTCTGAGGCTGGTAACTCTAATGAACTTATCCTCTTCAGCAGAGGTAACTCTTGGTCTTCTTTTCCTGT
This sequence comes from Brachymystax lenok tsinlingensis, assembly GCA_030435695.1. NCBI lineage: Eukaryota > Metazoa > Chordata > Actinopteri > Salmoniformes > Salmonidae > Brachymystax > Brachymystax lenok. The sequence goes on from CM059785.1 coordinate 25,928,335, forward strand.
GGCGGTCCTCATAAGAGCCAGTTTCATCATAGCACTTGATGGTTTTTGCAACTGCACTTGAAGAAACTTTCAAAGTTCTTGAAACTTTCCGTATTGACTGACCTTCACGTCTTAAAGTAAAGATGGAGGGCATTGAGAGTGGAATCTAATTCATCTCACTGTGCAGTGCGGGTAGTCGCTGTTACCCATATCCCAGGCACCGGTAATGGATTCAAGAGAAAGAACATTTCTGACAACAAATACATTCGGCAGTGAAAAGCCACTGAGCCTTGTCACCAATGTGGCGGATTTGGCCATTGGGTGAGAGACTTTACGGTGGTCCCTGAGCCCTCTGCGCTGACTCATTCCGGTGTAAGTGTGGCTGTACAGACATTTTCTTCACTGAGTAGTGAGAAACAGCAAACACTCCTGAAAGCACCCAGAGTTGGGAGTAACGCATAGTGTAATTTGGCCATCATCAAATTGGCAAGATTTACAAAAGAAATAATTACATTAGAAGGGTAGCGGGCAGAATCGAAAGCGATACAACTACTACCCCTGTCTCTGACCATAGGTCCAGTAACAATACCCGGATCATTTACATTGCGACGGTTGGGGAATCCAAATGCGAAATGCCAGGGGAATGGACTCTAAACGGTAACAAGTTATAATTGGCACAACCAAACACTCCTTGCATGCTCAGACAACGTTGGGGGGTTTTAATTTCGTGAGACACTTTATTACGTCTTATTCTGAAACAGCTTCATAGAATTAGCGAATGGGAAGGGGTCCTCTAGAGAATTTCAGAGGAGTTAATATTGTGAGTAATTGTTTGTAGAGTTAAGGAAACAATTGTAATTGTTGAGATTAAAAAAAGCAATTGTGTCAATTGCCAGCTTTGGGTTTACCAAACCTAAAAAAAAAAAAATCCCAGTGCAGTGGTTAACTACTTATGGAGCAGTGGGGCGCTAGCGAGCAGCGGGCCACTCCCGACACTAGCCGGTGAAATATAAGGCGCCAAATTCAAAATCCAAAAGTTGAATTATTAAACATTCAACAATATACAAGTGTTGCATAGTCATCAAAAGCTCTGCTTCTTGGCAAAAGCTCTGCTTCTTTCTGTCGCTGGTACTGCCCTTAGACACGACTGCATTCCTCTCGCCACCGAGTCTAACGATTTACAACAATGCATTACGGGTCTCTCTTTTCTTCCATGATTTTGCTTAACTTCTTAGGGAGCGGCAGCAGAGGTGACGGTTTTGGAGAGTCTGGCGTGCCCAAAGTAAAATGCCTGCCACTCAGGCCCAGAAAATAGAATATGCACATAATTAGTACTATTGGAAAGAAAACACTCAGGAGTTTCTAAGAGTGTTAAAATAATGTATGTGAGTATAGCAGAACTGATATAGCAGGCGAAAACCAGAGGAAAATCCATCCGGATTTGCAGTTTTTTTTGTACATGACCTTTTTCTACAGGCTGCCTATTGATTTCTATGTTAACTAGGACTGAGACTGCAGTACCTATGGCTGCCACTAGATGTCAACAGTCTTTATACAATGTCTGGAGGCTCTAGCACTAAGCAGAACAGATAGGAAGAGGAAACAGTGAAGGGACCACATTTGTCAACAATGTTTCACGGGCGCGAGATTGTGAGCGCACCCCACTTTATTTTAATTTCCTATCGTTCACGTTATCGTCCGGATGAAATATTACAGTAAATATACATAAAAGGATACCTAAGGATACATTAAAAATATGTTTGATTTGTTTGGAGAAAGTTTATAGGTATAATTTGAACGTGTTCTCTTCATGGTTCAATGGGCGACTCGACGGTGGATTTTATGATCATAACGCGCCAAACAAACAGAGATTTATGGATATAATAAATGACTTTTTCTAACAAAAGAACCATTGGATGTCTTCGTTGGACACTTGGGAAGCCCTCAGCAGAAGTTCTTCGAAAGGTAAGTGATATTTTTTAGCTCTTATATCGGTTTTGTGTGACCCGTGCTGGATATGAATTTATGCTAATGCATAAATATTGGAGGTGCTATCCAATATTTATGCATTGGCATAGCGCGCCGCTACTCCCCAAGTAGTTAATCTAACAGTATTGTCAGATTTCAAAAAGGCTTTACGTCGAAAGCAGAACATTTTATTGTCTGAGGACAGCGCCCCACACACATATTCAATTAGCATAATAACATAACCAGCAGAGGTGTCACAAAACTCTAAAATAGCATGGTACGCGCAAAATCCATAATAGGACACTTGACGTGACCTCATGAAGAACTTCTCTAATTCCTTGGTTTTTCAAGATAAAAGCTTGAAACCTTTTTCTAAAGACTGTTTACATCTAGTGGAAGCCATAGGAACTGCAATCTGGGAGCTATTCCCCTATATAACCAATAGGCCTTCAACTGAAAACTTGTCACCTCATAAAATCCCACTTCCTGGATGGATTTTTGCTCGGGTCACATACATTATTTTAACAGTTTTAGAAACTTCAGAGTGTTTTCTATCCAAAGCTACTAATTATATGCATATCCTAGCTTCTGGGCCTGCGTAACAGCCAGTTTACTTTGGGCATGTTTTTTATCCAAACTTCAAAATACTGCTCCCTAGCTTAAACAGGTTAAATAGGGAAAATCCAAAATCTTATTTGAATCCTGCGGCGTTAATGTCGTTGCCTGGAGGGTGAATACCACAAATGTGACCCAGATAAAATTACTCCAAAGCCTCGGCCCGACTGACAAGAGACGGAATTGGAAATGGGACATGTATTGCACACTGATGGCTCTAGCTACAGTGCTTTCGGAAAGTATTCAGACCCCTTGACTTTATCCACATTCTGTTACAGTCTGATTCTAAAATGATTTTTCCCCCTCATCAATATACAGTCATGGCCAAAAGTTTTGAGAATGACACAAATATAAATTTTCACTAAGTCTGCTGCCTCAGTCATGAAGAGTGATCAGATAAATTGCAAAGTCCCTCTTTGCCATGCAAATGAACTGAATCCCCAAAAAACATTTCCACTGCATTTCAGCCCTGCCACAAAAGGACCAGCTGACATCATGTCAGTGATTCGCTCGTTAACACAGGTGTGAGTGTTGACGAGGACAAGGCTGGAAATCACTCTGTCATGCTGATTGAGTTCGAATAACAGACTGGAAGCTTCAAATAGAGGATGGTGCTTGGAATCATTGTTCTTCCTCTGTCAAACATGGTTACCTGCAAGGAAACACATGCCATCATCATTGCTTTGCACAAAAAGGGCTTCACAGGCAAGGATATTGCTGCCAGTAAGATTGCACCTAAATCAACCATTTATCAGATCATCAAGAACTTCAAGGAGAGCGGTTCGATTGTTGTGAAGAAGGCTTCAGGGCGCCCAAGAAAGTCCAGCAAGCACCAGGACCGTCTCCTAAAGTTGATTCAGCTGCGGGATCGGGGCACCACCAGTACAGAGCTTGCTCAGGAATGGCAGGCGAAGACTTTGGCCTGGTGAGGAAGAAGGGCAGCAAAGAAGCCACTTCTCTCCAGGAAAAACATCAGGGACAGACTGATATTCTGCAAAAGGTACAGGGATAGGACTGCTGAGGACTGGGGTAAAAAAAAAAAAGAATCCCCTTTCCGATTGTTTGGGGCATTCGGAGAAAAGATTGTCCGGAGAAGACAAGGTGAGCACTACCATCAGTCCTGTGTCATGCCAACAGTAACGCATCCTGAGACCATTCATGTGTGGGGTTGCTTCTCAGCCAAGGGAGTGGGCTCACTCACAATTTTGCCCAAGAACACAGCCATGAATAAAGAATGCTACCAACACATCCTCAGAGAGCAACTTGTCCCAACCATCCAGGAACAGTTTGGAGACGAACAATGCCTTTTCCAGCATGATGGAGCACCTTGCCATAAGGCAAAAGTAATAACTAAGTGACTCGGGGAACAAAGCATTGATATTTCGGGTCCATGGCCAGGAAACTCCGCAGACCTTGAGAACTTGTGGTCAATCTTCAAGAGGCGGGTGGACAAACAAAAACCCCAAAATTCTGACAAACTCGAAGCATTGATTATGCAAGAATGGGCTGCCATCAGTCAGGATGTGGCCCAGAAGTTAATTGACAGCATGCCAGGGCGGATTGCAGAGGTTTTGAAAAAGAAGGGTCAACACTGCAAATATTGACTCTTTGCATCAACTTCATGTAATTGTCAATAAAAGCCTTTGACACTTATGAAATGCTTCTAATTATACTTCAGTATTCCATAGTAACATCTGACAAAAATATCTAAAGACACTGAAGCAGCAACCTTTGTGAAAATGAATATTTGTGTTATACGTTTAAGACCAGGGCCTTAAGCAATGGAAGAAGATTACATAGTCAGAGGCCATAAGTCTTGGAGGTGTGAACATACAAATCAATTGAGAATATGAATCATGTTTTCTTTTCTGTTCATTCATAAGTAATTTCAAAGTTTATATAATTTTGAACAGTATGGAGCTACTATTCAAAAAAGAGGGACTGTTGTATTCTATCTTGAAATATACTTATTCATGTTACCATACTAGAACATATTGATTACTTTACATGTATAAGGAATGTATATGTTGGGGTCAAGGAATATCAAAAACAGCAGCTCTTTGCTGTATTTGTTGAGTCTCTCTCAATTTATTGATATTTTTCTTAAGATACAGGCGTCCTTCCTAACTTTGTTGCTGGAGAGTAAGGAAACCGCTCAGGGATTTCACCATGAGGCCAATGGGGACTTTACAAGAGTTACATAGCTTAATATCTGTGATAGGAGATGGATCAACAACATTGTAGTTACTCAATACAAACCTAACAATACAAACCTAATTGACAGAGTGAAAAGAAAGAAGCCTAAAAAGAATACAAATATTCCAAAACATACATCCTGTTTGCAATAAGGTACTAAAGTAATAATTAAAATTATGGCAAAGAAATTAACTTTTTGTCCTGAATACAAAGTGTTATGTTTGGGGCAAATCCAATACAACACATTACTGAGTACCACTCTCAATATTTTCAAGCAGAGTTGTGGCTGCATCATGTTATGAGTATGCTTGTAATCGTTAAGGACTGGATAAAAAATAAACCGAATGGAGCTAAGCACAGGCTAAATCCTAGAGGAAAACCTGGTTCAGTCTGCTTTCCACCAAACACTGGGAGATTAATTAATCTTTCAGCAGCACAATTACTTCAAACACAAGGCCAAATTTACACTAGAGTTACTTACCAAGAAGACAGTGAATGTCGCTGAGTGGCCAAGTTACAGTTTTGACTTAAATCTACTTGAAAATCTATGGCCAGACTTGAAAATAGTTGCAAATGCTGCACGATCAAGGTGTGAAAAGCTCTTAAGATACTTTACCCAGAAAGACTCACAAATTTAAATCACTGCCGAAGGAGATTCTAACATGTATTTACTCAGGGGTGGAAAAACTTAAATGAGATATTTATGCATTTCATTTTAAATAAATTTGCTAAAATTACTAAACACATGTTTTCACTTTGTCATTATGGGGTATTGTGTGCAGAAGAAAATAAATCAATTGAATCCATTTTGAATTGATGCTGTAACAACAAAAATCATAGGCTACCTGGTCCAGGTGTAGATGGCTTTTGGGTTGCTGTCTGCTAGACATAGGAACACCGTGTCTTGGGAGGCCTCACTAAGAGTAATGTTCACTGTCTGAGGTGGATCTATGGAGAGGGAGGGAGAGAGGCATGAGTGTCTGTTATAAAAATTGATGAAAAGTGGTGTTGGGGAAAAAAAACATACAACATTACAAAATCCATGTACACAAAAAAGTGTCGACACAAGTGTGCGTTTAAAATTGGCAAAACACACATTTCTTTCCACAGGGCCGTGGGGTGAGACAGGGATGCCTTATTTACATACAGTTGAAGTCGAAAGTTTACATACACCTTAGCCAAATACAATTAAACTCAGTTTTTCACAATTCCTGACATTTAATCCTAGTAAAACCTCCCTGTCTTAGGTCAGTTAGGATCACCACTTTATTTTAAGAAAGTGAAATGTCAGAATAATAGTAGAGAGAATGATTTATTTCAGCTTTTAATTATTTCATCACATTCCCAGTGGGTCAGAAGTTTACATACACTCAATTAGTATTTAGTAGCATTGCCTTTAAATTGTTTAACTTGGGTCAAACGTTTCAGGTCTCCTTCCACAAGCTTCCCACAATAAGTTGGGTGAATTTTGGCCCATTCCTCCTGACAGAGCTGGTGTAACTGAGTCAGGTTTGTAGGCCTCCTTGCTCGCACACGTTTTTCAGTTCTGCCCACAAATTTTCTATGGGATTGAGGTCAGGGCTTTGTGATGGCCACTCCAATACCTTGACTTTGTTAACTTTAAGCCATTTTGCCACAACTTTGGAAGTATGCTTGGGGCCATTGTCCATTTGGAAGACCCATTTGCGACCAAGCTTTAAACTTCCTGACTGATGTCTTGAGATGTTGCTTCAATATATCCACATACTTTTCCTTCCTCATGATGCCATCTATTTTGTGACGTGCACCAGGCCCTCCTGCAGCAAAGCACCCCACAACATGATGCTGCCACCCACGTGCTTCACGGTTGGGATGGTGTTCTTCGGCTTGCAAGCCTCCCCCTTTTTCCTCCAAACATAACTATGGCCATTATGGCCAAACAGTTATATTTTGGTCTCATCAGACCAGAGGACATTTCTCCAAAAAGTACGATCTTTGTCCCCATGTGCAGTTGCAAACCGTAGTCTGGCATTTTTTATGGCGGTTTTGGAGCAGTGGCTTCTTCCTTGCTGAGCTGCATTTCAGGTTATGTCGATATAGAACTCGTTTCACTGTGGATATAGATACTTGTGTACGTGTTTCCTCCAGCATCTTCACAAGGTCATTTTCTGTTGTTCTGGGATTGATTTGCACTTTTCGCACCAATGTACGCTCATCTCTAGGAGACAGAAAGCGTCTCCTTCCCGAGCGGTATGACGGCTGCGTGGTTCCATGGTGTTTATACTTGCGTACTATTGTTTGTACTGATGAAGCATTTGGAAATTGCTCCCAAGGATGAACCAGACTTGTGGAGGTCTACAATGTTTTCTGAAGTCTTATCTGATTTCTTTTGATTTTCCCATGATGTCAAGCAAAGAGGCACTGAGTTTGAAGGTAGGCCTTGAAATACATCCACAGGTACACTTCCAATTGACTCAAATGATGTCAATTAGCTTATCAGAAGCTTCTAAAGCCATGTCATCATTTTCTGGAATTTTCCAAGCTGTTTAAAGGCACAGTCAACTTAGTGTATGTAAACTTCTGACCCACTGGAATTGTGATACAGTGAATTATAAGTGAAATAATCTGTCTGTAAATAATTGTTGGAAAAATGACTTGTGTCATGCACAAAGTAGATGTCCTAACCGACTTGCCCGAAACTATAGTTTGTTAACAATAAATTTGTGGAGTGGTTGAAAAAAACGAGTTTTAATGACTCCAACCTAAGTGTATGTAAACTTCCGACTTCAACTGTAAATATTCAGACCCTTTGCTATGAGACTCGAAATTGAGCTCAGGTGCATCATGGTTCCATTGATCATCCTTGAGATGTTTCTACAACTTGGAGTCCACCTGTGGTAAATTCAATTGATTGGACATGATTTGTTAAGGCACATACCTGTCTATATAAAGGTCCCACAGTTGACAGTGCATGTCAGAACAAAATCCAAGCCATGAGGTCGAAGGAATTGTCCGTAGAGCTGCGAGACAAGATTGTGTCGAGGCACAGATCTGGGGAAGGGCAACAAAAAAATGTCTGCTGCATTGAAGGTACGCAAGAACACAGTGGCCTCCATCATTCTTAAATGGAAGAAGTTTGGAACCACCAATACTCTTTCTAGAGCTGGAAGCCCAGCCAAACTGAGCAATAGGGATATTGGTCAGGATATTGGTCAGGGAGGTGACCAAGAACCCGATGGTCACTCTTACAGAGCTCTAGAGTTCCTCTGTGGAGATGGGAGGACCTTCCAGAAGGACAACCATCTCTGCAGCACTCCACCAATCAGGCCGTTATGGTAGAGCGATAAGACGGAAGCCACTCCTCAGTGAAAGGCACATGACAGCCCACTTGGAGTTAGCCAAAAGGCACCTAAAGGACTCTCAGACCATGAGAAACAAGATTCTCTGGTCTGATGAAACCAAGATTGAACTCTCTGGCCTGAATGTCTGGAGGACACCTGGCACCATCCCTATGGTGAAGCATGGTGGTGGCAACATCATGTTGGGGGGATGACTAGTCAGGATCGAGGGAAAGATGAAGGGAGCAAAGTACAGAGGGATCCTTGATGAAAACCTGCTCCAGAGCGCTCGGAACCTCAGATTGGGGAGAAGTTTCACCTTCCTACAGGACACCGACCCTAAGCAAACAGCCAAGACAACGCAGGAGTGGCTGCGGGACAAATCTCTGAATGTCCTTGAGTGGCAGAGCCAGAGCCCGGACTTGAACCCTATCTAACATCTCTGGAGACACCTGAAAATAGTTGTGCAGCGACTCTTCCACATCCAACCTGACAGAGCTTGAGAGGGTCTGCAGAGAAGAATGGGAGAAACTCCAAAATACAGGTGTGCCAAGGTTGTATCATCATATCCAAGAAAACCTAAAGGCTTTAATCACTGCCAAAGGTACTTCAACAAAGTACTGAGTAGAGGATCTGAACACTTATGTAAATGTGATATTTCATTATTTTTTATTTTTTTTATGAATTTGCAAAAATGTCTAAAAACCTGTTTTTCCTTTTCATTACGGGGTATTGTGTATAAACTGATTAGGGGAAAAATGTATACATTTTAGAATAAGGCTGGAACGTAACAAAATGTGAAGTAATGGGGTCTGAATACTTTCCGAATGCACTGTGTATATCAAGGAATTGGCGAGGACACTAGAACAGTCTGCAGCACCCGGTTTCACCCTACTAGAATCTGAAGTCAAATGTCTACTGTTTGCTGATGATCTGGTGCTTTTGTCCACAACCAAGGATGGCTAGAGCATCACCTAGATGTTCTGCACAGATTCTGTCAGACCTGGGCCCTGACAGTAAATCTCTGTAAGACAAAGGTATTGTTCCAGTTGCCAGGACCACAAATACAGACACCACAATCTAGACACTGTTGCCCTAAAGCACCTAAAAAACTATACATACCTCGGCCTAAACATCAGCGCCACAGTTAACTTCCACAAAGCTGTGAACGATCTAAGAGACAAGGCAAGAAGGGCCATCTATGCCATCAAAAGGAACATAAAATTCGACATACCAATTAGGATCTGGCTAAAAATACTTGAATCAGTTGTAGAACCCATTGCCCTTTCTGGTTGTGAGATCTGGGGTCCGCTCACCAACCAAGAATTCACAAAATGGGACAAACACCAAATTGACACTGCATGCAGAATTCTGCAAAAATATCCTCAGTGTACAACGTAAAACACCAAATAATGCCTGCAGAGCAGAATTAGGCTGATATCCGCTAATTATCAAAATCCAGAAAAGGACTGTTAAATTCTACAACTACCTAAAAGGAAGCGATTCCCAAACCTTCCATAACAAAGCAATCCCCTACAGAGAGATTAACCTGGAGAAGTCTCCCAAGCAAGCTGGTCATGGGGCTCGGTTCACAAACACAAACAGACCCCACAGAGCCCCAAGAAAGCAACACAATTAGACACAACTAAATCATGAGAAAACTAAAAGATAATTACTTGACACATTGGAAATAATTTACAAAATAACAGATCAAACTAGAATGCTATTTGGCCCTAAACAAGGAGTGCACAGTGACAGAATACTTGACCATTGTGACTAAGCTAAAATTAGGGAAAGCCTTGACTCAGTGAGCATAGCCTTGCTATTGAAAAAGGCAGCCGTAGGCAGACCTGGCTCTCAAGAGAAAGGCCATGCGCACACTGCCAACAAAAAGAAGTGGAAACTGAGTTGCACTTCCTATCCTCCTGAGTTGCACTTCCTATCCCCCCACACACACAGACAGTCTGGTTAGAGGTGCTACTAGGCCCACAGCCACCATACTTACAGTGGATGTCGATTGTGTAGGCCAGGGTCTTCTCTGTTGCCAGGGCAGACTGGTTGACCACACACTGAACCTGCTGCTGATTGGCTGCTCTGGTTGGCACCCCGAGTAGGTGGCTGACTACCGTGGTGGTGCCGTTGGCATGCTGGGTGGAGTTGGTCACCGTCCTCACCAAACTGCCGAATGCATCAGTGTTCCACCTCACTTCTGCCTGTGGCTTTGCACCAGCAGCCAAACAGGTTGCCAAGAAAACCTCATTCTCCCCAACGACAGGAGGGACATCGACTGTAACACTCACCACTGGAGGCACTATGACCAGCAAAAAAATAGAGAACAGAAAATATGAACTAGTCACTAATTGTAAATTCAAATGAAAAAACAAAAACAAATCAAATGTTTATTGGACAACAACCATGTCAGCCACAGGGAAGGTGGACCACCTGACGGGAGAGAGAAAGATTAAACCAGACTGTGCTTGACTATAACCTCAACAGTTTATTTATCACGTGCTCCGGTAACAACAGGTTTAGACATTACAGTGAAATGCTTACTTACAGGCTCTAACCAATAGTGCAAAAAAGGTATTAGGTGAACAATAAGTAAAGAAATAAAAACACCAGTAAAAAGACAGTGAAAAATAACAGTAGCGAGGCTATAAAGGTAGCTAGGCTACATACAGACACCAGTTAGTCAGGCTGATTGAGGTAGTATGTACATGTAGATAGGGTTAAAGTGACTATGCGTATATGATGAACAGAGAGTAGCAGTAGCGTAAAAGAGGGGTTGGCGGGTGGTGGGACACAATGCAGACAGCCCGGTTAGCCAATGTGCGGGAGCACTGGTTGGTCGGGCCAACTGAGGTGGTATGTACATGAATGTATAGTTAAAGTGACTATGCATATATGATAAACAGAGAGTAGGAGCAGCATAAAAGAGGGGTTGGGGGGTGGGCAAACAAAGCTTTTTTGTCCTAGACTTGGCACTCCGGTACCGCTTGCCATGCGGTAGTAGAGAGAACAGTCTATGACTGGGGTGGCTGGGGTCTTTGACAATTTTTAGGGCCTTCCTCTGACACCGCCTGGTGTAGAGGTCCTGGATGGCAGGCAGCTTAGCCCCAGTGATGTACTGGGCCGTACGCACTACCCTCTGTAGTGCCTTGCGGTCGGAGGCCGAGCAATTGCCGTACCAGGCAGTGATGCAACCAGTCAGGACGCTCTCGATGTTGCAGCTGTAGAACCTTTTGAGGATCTCAGGACCCATGCCAAATCTTTTTAGTTTCCTGAGGGGGAATAGGCTTTGTCGTGCCCTCTTCACGACTGTCTTGGTGTGTTTGGACCATTCTAGTTTGTTTGAGGTGGACACCAAGGAACTTGAAGCTCTCAACCTGCTCCACTACAGCCCCGTCGATGAGAATGGGGTCGTGCTCGGTCCTCCTTTTCCTGTAGTCCACAATCATCTCCTTAGTCTTGGTTACGTTGAGGGGTAGGTTGTTGTCCTGGCACCACATGGCCAGGTCTCTGACCTCCTCCAAATAGGCTGTCTCGTCGTTGTCGGTGATCCGGCCTACCACTGTTGTGTCTTCTGCAAACTTAATGATGGTGTTGGAGTCGTGCCTGGCCATGCAGTCGTGGGTGAACAGGGAGTACAGGAGGGGACTGAGCACGCACCCTTGGGGGGCTCCAATGTTGAGAATCAGCGTGGCAGATGTGTTGCTACCTACCCTCACCACCTGGGGGCGGCCCATCAGGAAGTCCAGGATCCAGTTGCAGAGGGAGGTGTTCAGTCCCAGGACCCTTAGCAATGAGCTTTGATGGTACTATGGTGTTGAACGCTGAGCTGTATTCAATTGTAGAATGATAGTGAAGACATCAAAACTATGAAATAACACATCTGGAATCATGTAGTAACCAAAGAAGTGTTAAACAAATCAAAATATATTTTATATTCTTCAAAGTAGCCACCCTTTGCCTTGATGACAGCTTTGCACACTGTCACGAGAATTTTGTTCTCAATTGTTGACAAACTATCAATCAGGGTTTGAATAATTCCCAGAGGTGGTAAGGCTCTAGTTAATGAAGAATTAGACAAAGTCCCAAATCTGCAATAGGTCAGAATGTTTATTCATGAGAATTCTGCTCTCAAAATGGGAACAGTCTTTTTATATTGTACATGCAAATGAGCTGAATACAAATGAGCTCCACCCCTCTCTAGGTGTCTGTACTTTTCCACAGTATACATTCATGGCTTATCACTTTCTGCAACATAATTCATCAGGCTAGACAGTTACTACCAGTTCCTTCCGTCCCAAGGACAGGGAGGCCTTTCTTATCTAATTGTTCTCACAAGAAGTATTTTGTTCTCTCAAATACACCATGTCCTAGTCTCTAAAAAGTTCTAGACACACACATGATTGGATTCTTTTGTTATAACTCTAACCCCATTGCACACATTTTCAGGGTGAGAATATTCTTAGTCATTACTTACATACAAATTCCTCTATCACACACTCTTGGCATTCTCTCAACCAGCTTCACCTGGAATGCTTTTCCAACAGTCTTGAAGGAGTTCCCACATGCGTTTGTATGGGCTAATAGCAGTAAGGCCAAATTAAAATGTTCATCAAATATTTTTATGACACTTAAAAATGTTTTCTAAATCAAATGGTATGACCTTCTTAAAACCATTCTGCTAGCTTAGTAGAAACCTCCCCTCCCCTGGCTTAGACAGGGCTTAGACTGTAGAGGGTTAATTAAGTTATTTTTAACAAATGACCTGAAAAAAATCATATCAAAACTTAAGTAAATATTGCACTTTGAAAAACAGATACTTAAGATAGAATATGTATCCAAATTGACAGAGTGATTTGGTGCAGTGAACAAGTGACTTTGTGAATACGTTTTTTGTACTAAGTTAACCCTTTCAAACGTACCATTTAGAACGTTCTTTTAGAACGCCAGTTTCAAATGACAACAATCAACAATTGAGCTGCCTACACTTTTTTCAGAAACTATTTACACAAACACAGTCCTTACAAAGGTATGTCCAGAATGTGAGCAGTTTATTTTTGGATTCAATGTTCAGACATTCACAGAAGTAGCTACAGCATAACACAAATCACCCTAACTGGAAAGATGTAGGCTACATGTCCTAGCGCTAACTGAGGAAAGATTGACGCAACACAAGTGGTCATATTTTATAACTCTCGGCTGACATAAACTACAATATGAATTAGTTAATAGCAATTACTGTGTATAATTAATCACATCACGGGTGAGCTCACCATTGACCAAAATAATTAGGTAAAACACTTTCTAGAAGTCAAAAGTAAACGATAGTTTCAGCGCGCAGCCATGCTCTTTTTCCTCAAAGAAACCAAAGATAATAAGAGAAGACAAGATGAGTTTGGTCTGTTTATAGTATGCACGTTGAAGGGATGTGTCGTCTACCATCGTTCACATCCCACCATTCATTTCCGGAAGTCCTCAAAAAAATGAGTGAACCCTTACTCACCTCATTTTGCTATAACATCTTTAGTCAAACAGACGACTACGTGAAACCCAGAATGCATTGTATGTCAACAAACATTTTACACACAGAATGTGCCCATTACAATCTATGCAAGAATCAGAATGCATGATTTGTCACCTGTAATTGAAAACGTGAATAAAACAGTGAATATATAAATAATTACCACACAAAACATTTTCTGATAGTGATATATTGATACAAGTGTTGCGTGCCGGCAGTCAATCACGTAACCTCTCACTCCCACTCTGAGCCATTCAGTGTTGTTGTTTATGTATGTAGCTAGTGAGCTAAACTGTAGCATTAGCAATGTCTTTCAAAAGGAGACCACTCACAAATGTGGAAATTCTGGAGATTTTTTTTGATTCTGACAATGAGTGAGTATGAAAGTCAGGAATCTGATTCTGACAGTGACAGTGAGGAGCTGCTCCCCAACCTTGTAGCCATTGAGAACCCTAAATCTGAGGTTCCCTTGTCCACTGACAAAGTACCAGGTCCCTTTGAAGATGCTGGTGGTGATGGAGGCAGACCGACAGTGGATGAAGTACAGGAGTTCTGTGGAAGCTGGAAGGCCGCCAGTCATTTCACCCCTCCTGGCCCTGCTGTTTGCTTTGATGAGTCCCAGTCTGGAGTACAACGCCCCTTGCCATTTCCAACTGAGGCAGAGTGCTTCAAGTTGTTTCTGACAGAGGAGCTGGTGGGAAACATAGTAGAGGAGGCCAATCGCTATGCCTTGGAGCTACAGGAGAAGATAGAGCCAGGAGTGAGGGGGAAACTCACTAAATGGGTGACAACCACAATTAGTGAAATGTATACTTTCCTGGTGACAGTCCTCCTCATGGGGATAGTAAAGAAGAACTCCCTAAGAGAATACTGGAGCACAGATCCTATGTTTGCAACTCCCTTCATTGCCACCCTCTTTTCCCAAGACCGCTTCCTAGTTCTGCTGCGATGCCTGCATTTTGTCAACAATGCTACTGCCATCCTAAGTGACCCGTTATACAAAATAAGAAATGTTCTTATCAGCCTGACATCAGCATTTGGTCGGGTCCTTGTGCCATACAAGGACCTATGCATTGATGAGTCCCTGATGTTATGGAAAGGTAGGCTGGCGTTCCGTCAATATATTCCCTCCAAAAGGCACAGGTTTGGAGTCAAGTTCTTTGTCATGTGCGACGTGAAGACGGGATTTGTCCAGGACATTATAGTTTACACAGGGTCCACCACTGACATCAAACATTATGAGGGGCTTGGGGGGTCCGGGTCATGACCATGCTGGCTCCTCATCTCAGCAAGGGACACACTTTGTACGTGGACAATTGGTACAGCAGTCCCACACTCTTACAGCAACTGCTCTCCAACAGCACAGGGGCCTGTGGCACATTCAGGTTGAACAGGAAGGGGATGCCGGCATTCGGATGCAGGAATATGCAGAGAGGGGAGGTGGAGTTCAAGGAGAACGGTTAACAGCTGGCAGTAAAGTGGCATGACAAACGAGACGTCCATGTCCTCTCCACTGTCCATACAACAACCATGTCAGCCACAGGGAAGGTGGACCACCTGACGGGAGAGAGAAAGATTAAACCAGACTGTGCTTGACTATAACCTCAAAATGGGGGCAGTGGATAAGGCGGACATGATAAACAGCTTTGTGGAATGCGCTCGGAAAACAACCAAGTGGTATAAGAAGATATTTTTCCATCTGATCGACACTGCTGTCCTCAACGGCAGCATAGTTAACCGCCAACTGACAGGTGAGATGATTACTGAACAAGGTATTTTTGTAATTGGGTGTACAGTTCACATACAAATACATTATGCAATTATAGTGACAATATCTCACCCACCTACCCACTGCCTCATCATCCTCTAACTTTCCTCATCCTCCCCACTCCCTCATAGGTAAAGTAATTACCTACCAAAAGTATAGAGAGAACCTCATGAGAGAGCTGCTGGAGGAGCACCACAGAGGCACTGCAAAGTCTGCCTGTCTGGCACCAGGAGAAGTAAGCAAAGGAAGTTGACAAAATACATGTGTTTAGCTTGTGATACACCTCTATGTGTTTCACCATGCTTTGAGTAGTATCATATGCTCAAGCACTATTGAGCACATCTGCAGCAATAAGTGACTGACTGACCTGACAGGTGACCTGCCATGATACTATGCCTTTAGAGGTGGGGGTGGAAATGCAGTTGTTGTTCAGTCACTGCATGAATATTAAATACGGGTTATGCATATTCTGTTTTTTTTCCTCTAGTAAAACAAGTTGTTGTTGAACCAACCACCACCAATACTGCAATAAAATTGATGACTATTACATATTGGCCTATTTGTTTTCTTGCTGTGTTTTCATCCAGTAAAACTGTTAAGGAGTGTACGCTAGCATACAAAAGCTGGCCTCAATCTTCAGCTCGAAAGATGTCCAGTTCCAGTTATGATATTGTCAAATACTGTTCGTGGTTTCTGAAAGTATAGAATAAAGAGGACTTATTCATTAGAACACAATATCAGGATATAGAAATAAAACAATATTACAAAGAAGTAACATAATAAAACACTGCTACAAAAATTGTATATTGCATTGACAAAATTGGGCCAATTGTGTGCCGCCCTATGGGACTCCTAATCACAGCCGGTTGTGATACAACCTGGATTTGAACCAGGGTGTCTGTAGTGATGCCTCTAGCACTGAGATGCAGTGCCATAGACCGCTGCGCCACTTGGGAGGCATAAGGCCAGGGTAGCTTCAAAATACAACATAAGCTAATACTTCTCTGACGCAACTAGCATTGTTTTACAGAGCTGATAGAAGAATGTAGCTAGCTACCTAAGCAAGATTGAATATAACACCATAAAGGTTATGAAATGAGTAACGTTACCTCACATGTCCGCGGTTATAAGGAATATACACAAATATATTATGCTCCATAAATACAGTGAGCTACAATAGAAACGACATAACACGACATACTAAAACAATTATAACGTAATAAGGCACTTACTTTGATAGAAACACACACATTTCCAAAGTTATTATTAGTAACGAAAACAACAATGACTGCGATGCGGGCAAAAGATGGAAAATGTGAACACGTGTGCAGATCCTGTTCAGACGCGAGATGAGAAAATGTCTGTAGACTTGAATTGCACAAACAATTAGGAAGTGCTTGGGGAATTTTGTCCGGGTCAGAAATGTCCCAAAAATTTAATTGTCCGCAAAAGTTAAAATGACTATTTTTATGTGAATGAATGAGGAGGCGGAACACACAATTCAAACTGTTCTTAGAAAATAAAAACTTGTTAGAAAATCATTTGAAGTTGAAACAGCCTATAAATAAAAAAACAGGCTAAATTCCTTGTTTTGAGGGCAGCTCGGATTAAATGTATTGTTGAATAACAATCTAGAATGGAGAGAACGTCATAACATCATCACGTGCATAAAAAAAACTCACGCTGGGGCGACCGTTAGAGATATTTGGAACTCACGCATGAAAGGGTTAATTGAAAATGTGCTTAGAGTTTTGAAACATGAGCCATTTTGATTATCTGTTTAGATTTTTGTGCTTTAAATTGTGGAAATGTACCACATACTTAACAATGCACCAAAGTGATAAAATATAAAATATATAGTGCTCTATTTTCAGCTGCCGCTAAGAAGGCACAAGTGTAAAACACACCTTAGTTTACAATTTCGTCATGTAAAAACTGGCACACTGGCAGGGCCAAATTAAGAAAACATCGCCGATCTGTTGAATTCAAACAATTGCCCAGGCACACAGATTGTATAATATTAGGAGGAAATATATATTGGCTACAGTAGTACAACAGTAAGTTACTAAAACCTTCCAGTGGCACTCTGACTCACCCAATGACGAAGAAGAAGCCATAGGCTACTCACTGGTGATGGCCTATGCGCTTGTCGTGGCAATAGCTTAGATAAGCTACTTTGAAAAATAATGCTGCTTTTTGCTCAAAATTAGTAGTTGAAAAAAAACTTTATTGGTTCTACAGAAATGGGAACAAAAGTTATCAAATCAAGTTTTATTTGTCACGTGCCGAATACAACAACCTTACAGTGAAATGCTTACTTACAAGCCCTTAACCAACAATGCAGTTGAGAAAAACAAGTGTTAAGAAAGTATTTACTAAAATAAACTTAAGACAAAAATATAGAAAAAAATAAGAAAACTAACTAATAATTAAAGAGCAACAATAAAATAACAATAGCGAGGCTTTATACAGCGGGTACCGGTACAGAGTCAAAGTGCAGGGGCACAGGTTAGTCGAGGTAATATGTACACTACAGTTCAAATGTTTGGGGTCACTTAGAAATGTCCTTGTTATGAAAGAAAAGCAATTTTTTGGCTATTACAATATCAAATTGATAAGAAATCCAGTGTAGACATTGTTAACTTCTTTGGGAGCAGCGCACAAGGTGACGGTTTTGGAGAGTCTGGCGTGCCCAAAGTAAAATGCCTCCCATTCAGGCCCAGAAAATAGGATATGCACATATTTAGTACCATTGGATAGGAAACACTCTGAAGTTTCTAAAAGTGTTAACAATTCGTCTGTGAGTATAACAGAACGGATATGGCAGGTGAAAATCCGAGGAATTTCTGTCCTGGAAAAAGTGGTTTTGACACATTGCCTCATTTTGAACCCCTCCCTTATGAAAATGCCCATATAAGGGCATATGAATGCAGTACCTATTGCTTCCTCTGGATGTCAACAGTCTCAAGAAAGTGTTTTGATTCTTTTTAGCTGCTTTTAGATTGTAGAAGAAGACGAATAAGGAAGTGGCCACACAGATGTCAATAGAAGAAAATGCGCGATCCCGGCTGGCGCGCTCTGTGTTTTTTTCCTTTCTTTTCGCCCAGTTTATATTCCGGTTGAAATATTATACTATATATACATAAAAGTGTTCCTAAGGATACATTTACAATTATGTTTGATTGTTCTTGGACAAGTTTATAGGTATAAGTTGAACGAGTTCTCTTCACGTTTCAAATGGAGGAGTCGACGCTGTATTTTCTCATTATAAACGTGCCAACCAAACGGAGATTTATGGATATAATACATTACTTTTTCAAACAAAAGAACCATGGATTGTCTTCGTTGGACACTTGGGAAGCCCTCAGCAGAAGTTCTTCAAAAGGTAATTGATTTGTTTTCGCTGTGAAATGTGTTTTCTGTGAACCGTGAAGCCTTATGAATTTATGGTAATGGAAAAAATATGTGGGGGTGCTATCCTCAAACAATCAAATGTGGTGCTTTCGCCGTAAAGCCTTTTTGAAATCTGACAACGCTGTGATATTGCCAAGAAGCAGAGCTTTTGATGACTATGAAACACTTGTATATTGATGAATGTTTAATAATTCAACATTTGGATTTTGAATTTGGCGCCTTGCATTTCACCGGGTAGTGTCGGGAGTGGGGCGCTAGCGCACCACCACTCCCTAATTAATGTTGTAAATGACTATTGTAGCTGGAAACGGCTGATTCTTTATGTAATATCGACATCAGCAACCATTGCTCCTGTGTTCCAATGGCACATTGTGTTAGCTAATCCAAATGTCTAATTTTAAAAGGCTAATTGATCATTAGAAAACCCTTTTGCAATTATGTTAGCACAGCTGAAAACTGTTGTTCTGAATAAAGCAATACAACTGGCCTTCTTTAGACTAGTTGACTATCTGGAGCATCAGCATTTGTGGAATCGATTACAGGCTCAAAATGGCCAGAAACAAAACCTTTGTTATGAAACTCGTCAGTCCATTCTTGTTCTGAGAGAAATTGCCAAGAAACTGAAGATCTCGTACAACGCTGTGTACTACTCCCTTCACAGAACAGTGCAAACTGGCTCTAACCAGAATAGAAAGAGGACTGGGAGGCCTCGGTGCACAACTGAGCAAGAGGACAAGTACATTAGTGTCTAGTTTGAGAAACAGACACCTCACAAGTCCTCACCTGGCAGCTTTATTAAATAGACAGTGACAAATAAAATGTGATTTTATCTAAGTATAGAATTCTACTGTATTCAGCAATTATATACCTAAACTGAGCTTTCTACAATTTTGATTCAGCAGTTGATGATGGATTCAGTCATAGTTAAATGTCAAGTCATATCAAAAGTAAGTGAGTACTGCATTGTGAAAGGAGATAGTTGAAGTCGGAAGTTTACATACACTTCAGTTTGAGTCATCAAAACTAGTTTTTCAACCACTCCACACATTTCTTGTTAACTTCTTAGGGGAGCGGCTGCATTGGTGACGTTTTTGGAGAGTCTGGCGTGCCCAAAGTAAAATGCCTGCAACTCAGGCCCAGAAAATAGGATATGCACATAATTAGTACTATTGGATAGGAAACACTGAAGTTTCTAAGAGTGTTAAAATAATGTATGTGAGTATAACAGATCTGATATAGCAGGCGAAAACCCAAGGAAAATCCACTCGGATTTGCAGTTTTTTTTGTAAATGACCATCTTCTCCATTGTGCCTATTGCATACAATCTTATGTAGGACTGAGACTGCAGTACCTATGGCTTCCACTAGATGTCAACAGTCTCTATACAAAGACTGGGAGTTCTAGGAGTAAGCAAAACAGATAGGAAGAGGAAGTAGTCAGGGGACCACTTTTGTAAACAAGGTTTGACGCGCGCGAGATTGTGAACGCGCACCACTTTATTTTTCTTTCCTATCGTTCACGTTATCGTCCGGTTGAAATATTACAGCAAAAATACACAAAAGGATACCTAAGGATACATTAAAAATGATTTTTGATTTGTTTTTAGAAAGTGTATAGGTATAATTTGAACGTGTTCTCTTCACGGTTCAATGGGCGACTCAACGGTGGATTTTATGATCATAACGCGCCAACCAAACAGAGATTTATGGATATAATAAATGACTTTTTCTAACAAAAGAACCATTGGATGTCTTCGTTGGACACTTGGGAAGCCCTCAGCAGAAGTTCTTCGAAAGGTAAGGGATTTTATATAAGCGATTTTATGCGTTTTTTGAGACCCGCGTTGGTTATGGATTTATGCTCATGCATAAAATATGAGAGGGGCTATCCTCAAACAATCAATTGTGGTGCTTTCGCCGTAAAGCCTTTTTGAAATCTGACAACGCTGTGATATTGCCAAGCAGAGCTTTTGATGACTATGCAACACTTCTATATTGATGAATGTTTAATAATTCAACTTTTGGATTTTGAATTTGGCACCTCACATTTCACCGGGTAGTGTCGGTACTGCTCCCTAAGTAGTTAACAAACTATAGTTTTGGCAAGTCGGTTAGGACATCTACTTTGTGCATAACATAAGTCATCTTTCCAACAATTGTTTACAGACAGATTGTTTCACTGTATCACAATTCCAGTGGGTCAGAAGTTAACATACACTAAGTTGACTGTGCCTTTAACTTCTTAGGGAGCGGTGGGGCGCTAGCGCCACTACCAGGTGAAATGCAAGGCGCAAAATTCAAAAGTTGAATTATTAAACATGCATCAATATACAAGTGTTGCATAGTCATCAAAAGCTCTGCTTCTTGGCAATATCACAACGTTGTCAGATTTCAAAAAAGGCTTTACGGCAAAAGCACCACATTTGATTGTTTGAGGATAGCACCCCACAATTTTTTTCCATTACCATAAATTCATAAGGCTTCACGGTTCACAGAAAACACATTTCACAGTGAAAACAAATCAATTACCTGTTGAAGAATTGCATTTCACCTGGTAGTGTCGGGATTGGGGAGCTAGCGCACCAGCAATCCCCAAGAAGTTAAACAATTTAAAGACAATGCTACTAAATACTAACTGAGTGTATGTAAACTTCTGACCAACTGGGAATGTGATGAAAGAAATAAAAGCTGAAATAAATCACTCTTATTCTGACATTTCACATTCATAAAATAAAGTGGTGATCCTAACTGACCTAAGACAGGGAATTCTAACTAGGATTAAATGTCAGGAATTGTGAAAAACTGAGTTTAAATGTATTTGGCTAAGGTGTATGTAAACTTCAGACTTCAACTGTACTTATATTTTAATTTGTATTCTAAGTGAAAGAGTGATTTGGTGGGGTGAACAACTTACTTTGTGTATTTGTTGTCAATTAAAAACGTTTTTAGACTTTTGCAACATAAGCCATTTTGATGATCTGTTTAAATTTTTGTGCTAAGAGTTTATACTTGAAAATTGCACCAAAGTGATAGAAAGAATTTGGTATGCAAATTTGGTTTTGCATGAAAGGTTAGTCAAATACTTTACTGAAAATTATATTTACCTTCTACTATTCAGCACCTAAAAAACAAATTTTGTAATGTGCATCTTGTATCTTTTGCCGTGAGCTTATCATCTGATGTATTTGTGACTAAACAAAATGTTCATGGTATTTCATAGAAAACTTAAGATTTTGCATGAATGACTCAGGGGTAAAAGTTGTGTTCAATAAAAATAAATCAAAGGTTCTGAACATAAGATCGGGAGCATTACATGTGTTATCACCTCACAGTTTTGAACTTAAGACTTTTGAAGATATACTACTTACATCTGAAAAATGTATATTAATATATGCTGTTTAGCAGACGATTTTATCCAAAGTGACTGACAGTCATGCAAAAATGGTTCGCTCCTAAGATTGAGTTAACGTGGCCGTGGCTTGCTATATAAAAGCAGGCAGGCGTCGAGGCATTCAGTCACTGTTCAATTGAACGTTAGAATGAGCAAAGCGAGTGACCTAAGCAACTTTGAGCGTGGTATGATCGGCGGTGCCAGGAACGCCGGTTCTAATATCTCAGAAACTGCTGGCCTCCTGGGCTTTTCTCGCACGACAGTGTCTAGGGTTACCGAGAATGGTGCGACCAACAAAAAACATCCAGTCAGCAGCAGTCCAGTGGGCGAAAACAGCTTGTTGATAGGTCGAAGGAGAATCCTACAAGCTAACAGGTGGGCCACAAACAGGCAAATAACAGCACAGTACAATGATGTGCAGAACGGCATCTTGGAATGCTCATCAGTCCTTGTCACGGATGGGGTACTGCAGCAGACGACCACACCTGATTACAAAGTATGTGACAGCGGCCACACGATCACCAACACTTGACAATTGAGGAGTGGAAAAACATCACCTGGTCCGACGAATCCCGGTTCCTGTTACTTCATGCTGACGGCAGAGTCAGAATTTGGTGTAAGCAGCATGAGTTCATGGCCCCATCCTGCCTGGTTTCAACGGTACGGGCTGGTGTCGGTGGTGTAATGGTGTGGGGAATGTTTTCCCGGCACACGTTAGGTCCCTTGATACCAATTGAGAAACGTTTCCATTCCCCGAAGACTTCAGGCTGTTTTGGAGGCACTTTAATAATGAACTACACACTTTCTAGTATTGATAGTTGACACTCTTTCTTCAATGTCAAAAGTAGAAACAGTGAGGCAAAGAAGGAAGTGTTCTTACCTTGCACAGTAAGAGGTATCTCTATACTGTATGCTCCACTCGGGAAAACACTGAAGACGCATGTGAAGGTGCCTTCATCCAACAGTCTGGCAGTTGTTATTCGAATAGAACCAATGTTTTCTGTCGGGTTCCCAAGAAACTGGACTCTACCTTCCAATCCATTCGATGAAATAAAGTCAGTAAGCCCAGTGGGATAAATAAGCAAGAAATTATGGTTCTCTGGTTCTTCCAGAGTCCTTTTCTGCCATGTTATCTGTTCAAGCTCCTCATCAGTCTCTATCAGACTGCAGAATAAGTCCACGTCCTCTCCCTGTACCACAGTCCTGCTTCCTCCAATCACCTGTATACCTTGAGAAAACAAAAAACATTAAAAAATATACCTGTAGAATAGATGTTTAAACTCTAAAAAAAATATTATAATAATAATAATTTACATGATTGTTACCTAAACATACACAAATAAGATAATTGTTTTTATATAGCTGTGCTTGTGAAATATGATCTCCTATTGATGCAGACATTTGTGTACGGCTATTGCAAAAACGTATTTGACCTAAAATTCCATTTGGGCAGCCATAGTCAGAGATGACTAAAGCATATACAGATCTAGTCTAGGCTGAAGCTACATATTGAACATAGTATTAGAATAATAAACCAAAAACATTGACTACACTTATTCAAGAGTAAGATATTCAAGACATTCCAGATGCTTGTGCATGTTCAGCATGTCTCAAAACATAGGGAACATACTGAGCTGATGTGTGTGCCTTGTTGTTTCCTACAAGGCCAAGGTCTAGGATTATGGGAGTATATGTTTGGTGTGTGTTATTGCCTGCCCTGTGTCAATAATAAAATTGAGCTCAATAGTATGAGATTTTATGACATAAATTGGAAACCTACTTTCTGAACTCCTGTGGATGATGAGTAGAATCACACAGCATAGAACAGCTTCCGTGACATGTTTTGCTCTTCTCATTGCACTAGGAAAAATGGAATTATAGAATTATATTACATTTTGATGTAATGTTGTTGCATTTGTTGATAACTAACTGTTGTGCTCTACACCCCCTTGCACTTTTCAAATTTTTCTGCCTTCCATTTTTTTCAAATATTTGAGAAAATAAATTATCCTACAGATCTACACAACCTACCCCACATTTTGAAAGTGAAAGAAAGTTTAGAAAATGTCCCTGTGGTGGTTAATTTCTTTACTATCAAATGAGGAGAGACAAACTTATCACACAAGTCAGAGTTATACTTAAAATACATCTTTAATAGTAAGAGCTTTGCAATAGCAACGGCTTCTCAACGAATTCACCACTTTCTCTAATGGTCCGTTGAGAGCGACGACACAAAGGCTACGGAGATCTTTTATAGCATTGATCCACCCCCTAGTCTACATAACAAACCAGATGTTTGGAATAGGTCACAAGGTGAGAGTTTTTAAATGAGAAAGGAGCATCCCCCAGCCAGATAGCATTCGCTATAAATTATGTTCAGTTTGGCCCCTAAGACGTTCAGATCTCGTTCCTGGTACTTCATAGCACAGAAACACAAACTCATCCAAAGGCATAAATCAATTGTCAACTCCAGATACTCCCATCTCAAGTAAAACCCCTTCTTGACCACACACCTGGACAAGCTCAATGAGGGGAGTGAGCCTCTAGGTCATACACTACCCCAAGATAAGTGCAACATTAGAGATGACATACAATAGTTCCAGACACTACCACACACATCCCCCAAAGTAAAAGGAGGGAGTGACTGGCGCACAGACATTGTGGAGACAAGTAATTGGTTCCCCATTAATCACGCCATCCCTTCACATGGTTTAAGAATAGGTAAAGACACATTCACATATGAAGACAATGTTCCCTCCTGTCCTCTTCCCTTTCTGATTTTCTGCATAGCACCAGGGACATGTGAAAGACAAGCCTGAACTCTCCCCTCTCTGGGCCCCAGGTGACTGAGCCCCAGTTGAGGAAAGAAGTGCAACTGCCAACACCAGAGTCCAAAGGGATACATTCTAATAACAAGTATATCACATAAGCATATTATGCAGATAAGACATCTTAATTATCTATGTTACTCAACAAATTCTGATTATTCCGACACATCCCCCAACCCCCCAAAAAAAGAAATATCATACTTGGATAAGTCTTCACCCACCCTGAGTTAAGATTTGGTGGAAGCACCTTTGGCATCCATTACAGCTGTGAATCATTTTCATTGAGATTCTACTAACTTTGCACAACTCCTAGGGCAACATACCGTACAAAAGTGCCTTCAGAAAGTATTCACAACCCTTGACTTTTTCCACATTTTGTTGTGTTACCACCTGAATTTTTTTTGTCACTGGCCTACACACAATACCCCATAATGCCATAGTGGAATTATGTTTAGACAGTTTTACAAATTCCTTAAAAACGAAAAGCTGAAATGTCCTGAGTCAATACGTATTGTTATGGCAAGCCTAAATAAGTTCAGGAGTAAAAACGTGCTTAACAAGTCATATACAGTGCATTCGTTAAGTATTCAGACCCCTTCACTTTTTCAAAATTTTGTTACAGCCTTATCTTAAAATGTATTAAATATCCACCCCAATCTACACACAATACCCCATAATGACAAAGGGAAAGCAGGTTGAGAAATGTTTGCTATTTTATTAAAAATAAAAAACAATATTTTTACATTAGTGTTCAGACCCTTTGCTATGAGACTCAAAAATGAGCTCAGGTGCATCCTGTTTCCATTGATCATCCTTGAGATGTTTCTACAACTGTAGAAACATGTTTCTACACCATCCTTGAGATGAGTCCACCTGTGGTGAATTCAATTGACTGAACAGGATTGGGAAAGGCACACACCTGTCTATGTAAGATCCCACAGTCGACAGTGCATGTCAGAGCAAAAACCAAGCCATCAGGTCGAAGGAATTGTCCATAGAGCTCCAAGACAGGAATGTGTTGAGACACAGATCTGGGGAAGGGTACCAAAACATTTCTGCTACACTGAAGGTCCTCAAGAACACAGTGGCCTCCATCATTCTTAAATGGAAGGAGTTTGGAATCACCAAGACTCTTCATAGAGCTGGCCATCCGACCAAACTGAGCAATCGGGGGAGAAGGGCCTTGGTCAAGGAGGTGACCAAGACCCCGATGGTCACTCTGACAGAGCTCCAG
This sequence comes from Brachymystax lenok tsinlingensis, assembly GCA_030435695.1. Lineage (NCBI taxonomy): Eukaryota > Metazoa > Chordata > Actinopteri > Salmoniformes > Salmonidae > Brachymystax > Brachymystax lenok. The sequence continues at coordinate 25,954,574 of CM059785.1, forward strand.
AGTTCCTCTGTGGAGAAAGGAGAACCTTCCAGAAGGACAACCATCTCCGGAGCACTCCACCAATCAGGACTTTATGGTAGAGAGTCAGACAGAAGCCACTCCTCAGTAAAAGGCAAATAACAGCCCGCTTGCAGTTTGCCAAAAGGCAAACCATCAGACCATGAGAAACAAGATTCTCTGGTATAATGAAACCAAAATTGAACTCTTTGGCCTGAATGCTAAGCCTCATGTCTGGAGGAAACCTGGCACCATCGCTACGGTGAAGCATTGTGGTGGCAGCATCATGCTGTGGGGATGTTTTTTAGTGGCAGGGACTGGGAGACTTGTCAAGATCGAGGAAATTATGAACAGAAAAAAGTACAGAGAAATCGATGAAAACCTGCTCCAGAGCACTCAGGACCTCACACTGGGACAAAGGTTCCCCTTCCAAAAGGGAAAACAACCCTAAGCACACAGCCAAGACAACGCAAGAGTGGCTACGGGACAAGTCTCTGAATGTCCTTGAGTGGCCCAGCCAGAGCACGGACTTCAACCCGAGCGAACATCTCTGGAGACCTGAAAATAGCTGTGCAGCAATGCTCCCCATCCAACCTGACAGAGCTTGAGAGGATCTGCAGAGAAGAAATGGGAGAAACTCCCCAAATAGAGGTGTGCCAAGCTTGTAGCGGCATACCCACGAATACTCTAGGCTGTAATTACTGCCAAAAGTGCTTCAACAAAAGGGTCTGAATACTCACAGTACCAGTCAAAAGTTGACAACCCTATTCATTCGTGTTTTTCTTTTTTTATTGTAGAATAATAGTGAAGACATCAAAACTATGAAATAACAAATGGAATCAAGTAGTAACCAAACATTTTAAATCAAAATAGTAGCCACCCTTTGCCTTGATTACATTTTTGCACACTGTTGGCATTCTCTGAACCAGCTTTATGAGGTAGTCACCTGGAATGCATTTCAATTAACAGGTGTGCCTTGTTAAAAGTTAATTTGTGGAATTTCTTCACTTCTCAATGTATTTGAGCCAAATCAGTTGTGTTGTGACAAGGTAGGAGTGGTATACAGAAGATAGCCCTACTTGGTAAAATACCAAGTCCATATTATGTCAAGAACAGCTCAAATAAGCAAAGAGAAACGACAGACCATCATTACTTTAAGGCAAGTAGGTCAGTCAATCCGGAAAGTGGAGTCGCAAAAACCATCAAACGCTATGATGAAACTGGCTCTCATGAGGACCGCCACAGGAAAGGAAGACCCAGAGTTACCTTTGCTGCAGAGGATAAATTCATTAGTTACCAGCCTCAGAAATCAGCAATTAACTGCAACTCAGATTGCAGCCCAAATAAATGCTTCACAGAGCTCAAGTTACAGACACATCTCATCATGAACTGTTCAGAGGGGACTGCGTGAAATCAGGTCTTCATCGTCATATTGCTGCAAAGAAACCACTACTAAAGGACACCAATAATAAAGAAGAAACTTGCTTGGGCCAAGAAAATGTCAAAATGTCTGATTTCTGGTTCCAACCGCCATGTCTTTGTGAGACGCAGAGTAGGTGAACTGATGATCTCTGCATGTGTGGTTCCCACCATGAAGCATGGAGAAGGTGTGATGGTGTGGGGGGTGCTTTGCTGGTGACACTGTGATTTATTTAGAATTCAAGGCACACTTAACCTGCATGGCTACCACAGCATTCTGCAGCGATATGCCATCCCATCTGGTTTGCGCTTAGTAGGACTATCATTTATTTTTCAAAAGGACAATGACCCAAAACACACCTCCAGGCTGTGTAAGGGCTATTTGAACAAAAAGGAGAGTGATGGAGTTCTGCAACAGATAAACTGTCCTCTACAATCACCCGACCTCAACCAAATTGGGATGAGTTGGTTGAGAGAATGCTAAGAGTGTGCAAAGCTCACTCTTAGCATTCTCTCAACCAGCTTCATGAGGCGTGGCTACTTTGAAGAATCAAAAATATAAAATATATTTGTTTAACAATTTTTTTGTTACTATATGATTCCATGTGTTATTTCATAGTTTTGATGCCTACACTATTATTCTACAATGTAGAACAAAATTTAATTAAGAAAAACCCTTGAATGAGTAGCTGTGTCCAAACTTTTGACTGGTACTGTAAGGTGCTTCTAAACTCAGCAAAAAAAAGATCGTCCCCTTTTCAGGACCCTGTCTTTCAAAGATAATACGTTAAAATCCAAATAGATCTTCATTGTAAAGGGTTTAAACACCGTTTCCCATGCTTCAATGAACCATAACAATTAATGAACATGCACCTGTGGAACGGTCGTTAAGACACTAACAGCTTACAGACTGTAGGCAATTAAGGTCACAGTTATGAAAACTTAGGACACTAAAAAGGCCATTCTACTGACTCTGAAAAACACCAAAAGAAAGATGCCCAGGGTCCCTGCTCATCTGTGTGAAAGTGCCTTAGGCATGCTGCAAGGAGGCATGAGGACTGCAGATGTGGCCAGGGCAATAAATTGCAATGTCTGTACTGTGAGACGCCTAAGACAGCGCTACAGGGAGACAGGACTGACAGCTGAGTGGCAGACCACATGTAACAACACCTGCAGATCCGAACATCACACCTGTGGGACAGGTACAGGATGGCAACAACTGCCCGAGTTACACCAGGAACACACAATCCCTCCGTCAGTGCTCAGACTGTCCGCAATAGGCTGAGAGAGGCTGGACTGAGGGCTTGTAGGCCTGTTGTAAGGCATGTCCTCACCAGACATCACCGGCAACAACGTCGCCTATGGGCATGAACCCACCATCGCTGGACCAGACAGGACTGGCAAAAAGTGTCCTTCACTGACGAGTCGCGGTTTTGTCTCACCAGGGGTGATGGTCGGATTCGCATTTATCGTCGAAGGAATGAGCTTTACACCGAGGCCTGTACTCTGGAGCGGGATCGATTTGAGCTTGTTGTCATTGCAGGCAATCTCAACGCTGTGTGTTACAGGGAAGACATCCTCCTCCCTCATGTGGTACCCTTCCAGCCATACTGCTTGTTCTGTGCGTGATTTCCTTTGTTTAGGGACACATTCCATTTCTGTTAGTCACATGTCTGCTGAACCTCTTCAGTTTATGTCTCAGTTGTTGAATCTTAGGTTCATACAAATATTTATACGTTAAGTTTGATGAAAATAAACGCAGTAGACAGTGAGAGGACGTTTCTTTTTTTCTGTCTCAGGGGTGTGAATACTTACGTAAATTACATTAGAAACACGTCTAGAAACATGTTTTCACATTGTCATTATTGGGTATTGGTGTGTAGATGGGTGAGAACAAAATCAATTTAATACATTTTGAATTCAGGCTGTAACACCAAAATGTGGAAAGTATGAGTACTTTCTCAAGGCACTGTTTCCATAGTTTTTGTCAAAATTGCACAGGCTCAGTAACTTTGGTTGGGAATCATTGATGGACAGCAATATTCTAACCTTGCCTCTTATTTTCAAACAATACTACTGACTTAAATTTGCTTAAAGTCAATTTAAAAGTCAGGAGTATCAAATTATGATATTTCACTATTTTTTTCTTCTTAATTTAGATTGTTTTACAACTTTTGAAAATGTGGAGTAGGTTGTGTAGATCTGAAAAAAGAAAATTGTAATCCTTTTTAGATAAAATTCACAGCAGTCAAATGTGAAAAATGTTCAAGGGGTGTAGACTTTCTACAGGCACAGTACATGGATAAAATATATACTGTAACACATTTCAGGGGAAAACACCTCTTTTACACTATTTTGGGAGGCTTTCATGTTATATTTAGAAAGGACTGAATGTCTGAATACCTATACTAGCATACTACATAAAAATGTAGCCACTTATTGTTCGCCTAATTGAACTTCAGTACAATAAAATAAATAGCTAGTCAGCAAATAAATAGCTAACCCTATTGCCCAAAGCTAATGCTATAAGCAGCCAGCTAGCTTCATCTGGCTAGTCAGGCTCGACCGGACCGGGTTATGTGTTAGCCACAATAAGGATTAGGCACAATAGTGGTATTTGTGGTTTGCCTTCTAAATAAAAGTATGTCATTGACAGTGATGCAAATTAATGCAAAGAAGGCTAACTATTGTGGCTAATCCTTAATGTGGCTAGCTTCATATAGATGGGTCCATTAATCAAATAAGAACTGTCTTATAAATTGGGGTTATTTTAGATGACACCTAGCTATATACAGTCATGGCCAAAAGTTGAGAATGACACAAATATACATTTTCAAAAAGTCTACTGCTTCTGTTTGCATGATGGCAATTTGCATATACTCCAGAATATCATGAAGTCCCTCTTTGCCATGCAAATGAACTGAATCCCCCAAAAAACATTTCCACTGCATTTCAGCCCTGCCACAAAAGGACCAGCTGACATCATGTCAGTGATTCTCTCGTTAACACAGGTGTGAGTGTTGACGAGGACAAGGCTGGAGATCACTCTGTCATGCTGACTGAGTTCGAATAACAGACTGGAAGCTTCAAAAGGAGGGATGGTGCTTGGAATCACTGTTCTTCCTCTGTCTACCGTGGTTACCTGCAAGGAAACACATGCCATCATCATTGCTTTGCACAAAAAGGGCTTCACAGGCAAGGATATTTCTGCCAGTAAGATTGCACCTAAATCAACCATTTATCGGATCATCAAGAACTTCAAGGAGAGCGGTTCAATTGTTGTGAAGAAGGCTTCAGGGTGCCCAAGAAAGTCCAGCAAGCACCAGGACCGTCTCCTAAAGTTGATTCAGCTGCGGGATCGGTGCACCACCCGTACAGAGCTTGCTCAGGAATGGCAGCAGGCAGGTGTGAGTGCATCTGCATGCACAGTGAGGCGAAGACTTTTGGAGGATGGCCTGGTGTCAAGAAGGGCAGCAAAGAAGCCACTTCTCTACAGGAAAAACATCAGGGACAGACTGATATTCTGCAAAAGGTACAGGGATAGGACTGCTGGGGACTGGGGTAAAGTCATTTTCTCTGATGAATCCCCTTTCCGATTGTTTAGGGCATCCGGAAAAAAGCTTGTCCAGAGAAGACAAGGAGAGAGCTACCATCAGTCCTGTGTCATGCCAACAGTAAAGCATCCTGAGACCATTCATGTGTGGGGTTGCTTCTCAGCCAAGGGAGTGGGCTCCCTCACAATTTTGCCTAAGAACACAGTCATGAATAAAGAAGGGTACCAACACATCCTCCGAGAGCAACTTCTCCCAAGCATCCAGGAACAATTTGGTGACGAACAATGCCTTTTCCAGCATAAGGCAAAAGTGATAACTAAGTGGCTCGGGGAACAAAACATCGATATTTTGGGTCCGTGGCCAGGAAACTCCCTAGACCTTAATCCCAATTGAGAACTTGTGGTCAATCCTCAAGAGCCGGGTGGACAAACAAAAACCCACAAATTCTGACAAATTCCAAGCATTGATTATGTAAGAATGGGCTGCCATCAGTCAGGATGTGGCTAAGAAGTTAATTGACAGCATGCCAGGACAGATTGCAAAGGTCTTGAAAAGAAGAAGGGTCAACACTGCAAATATTGACTCTTTGCATCAACTTAAAAACTTAAATCAATAAAAGCCTTTGACACTAATGAAATGCTTGTAATTATATTTCAGTATTCCATAGTAACATCTGACAAAAATATCTAAATACACTGAAGCAGCAAACTTTGTAGAAATGAATGTGTCATTCTCAAAACTTTTAGCCAAGACTGTAGTTAGCTAGCTAACTATAGCTTCTGAAACAGATTGTTGTTTTGCTATGTTTTTGGGGAAGGACATTGTTTGCATCCATGAGCTAGCTAGCTTTTTTTTTATGACCCTAGCACTGTAGGTGCGCTAGACAACTTTACCAGCATCCTAGCATACGTATCAATGAATCGTTTTGACATTTGAAATACGAGAGAGTGTAATCAATGTGTAATAACTACTTAAAACATTCATGAACGCATTCAATTATGTGACGTGCAGTCATATTCAGGTCCTGATTATTCAACAAGCATATTTTACACGTCACATTGTGTTAAATAGTATATTTTTTGACACGCAAAGACCCAAACGCTGTTCCATAGAAATCCTGGTTGAGAATGAAACGACTGAACAACGAAACAGCACAGCAAGTAAGTGAAAGAAATAGGTTTTGATTATGTTTTATTGATAATGGGGACATACGTAAATGCCAACAAAATAACTTTTTGGTCAGTGTGTGTGTGTGTGTGTAACCTTTTATTTAACTAGGCAAGTCAGTTAAGAACAAACTCTTATTTACAATGACGGCCTACCCCGGGCAAACCCGGACGACGCTGGGCCAATTGTGCGCAGCCCTATGGGACTCCCAATTGTGTCCGGATGTGATACAGCCTGGATTCGAACTAGGGACTGTAGTGACACCTCTTGCACTAAAATCTTTCATATAATCGGTATCAGGTTTTTTGGCAAGGAAAATATTGGGTATATCCGTATCGGCCTAAAATGTCATATCGGTGCATCACTACTATGTACTCATCGTCGCATAGCATTTAGCATGTACCGTTTGGTAAAAAGTATGCAGTATGCCATGGCCTCAACACAGTAGTGGCTCCTGACTGGCTGAATAGGCGGGGCCGAGAGCGGGTGGATTTTTCCAAATTCAACAGTCATGCATCGTATGTGGTGGAATTATTGTAATCACAAGGAGAGACTTAGATCTCTTCAAAACAAACTTCATTATTTAATTACTGCAGTAATGGAACTGGTCGGTAATCACTCCTGGGGGTGATCACTGAGAACTCAACGAGCTGGTTTGAGCCACAGCATTTTATAGCAAAGTCCATCCTCCTTCAGTATACAGTGGGGCAAAAAAGTATTTAGTCAGCCACCAATTGTGCAAGTTCTCTCACTTAAAAAGATGAGAGAGGCCTGTAATTTTCATCATAGGTACACTTCAACTATGACAGACAAAATGAGGGAAAAAAATCCAGAAAATCACATTGTAGGATTTTTAATGAATTTATTTGCAAATTATGGTGGAAAATAAGTATTTGGTCACATACAAACAAGCAAGATTTCTGGCTCTCACAGACCTGTAACTTCTTCTTTAAGAGGCTCTTCTGTCCTCCACTCGTTACCTGTATTAATGGCACCTGTTTGAACTTGTTATCAGTATAAAAGACACCTGTCCACAACCTCAAACAGTCACACTCCAAACTCCACTATGGCCAAGACCAAAGAGCTGTCAAAGGACACCAGAAACAAAATTGTAGACCTGCACCAGGTTGGGAAGACTGAATCTGCAATAGGTAAGCAGCTTGGTTTGAAGAAATCAACTGTGGGAGCAATTATTAGGAAATGGAAGACATACAAGACCACTGATAATCTTCCTCGATCTGGGGCTCCACGCAAGATCTCACCCGTGGGGTCAAAATGATCACAAGAACGGTGAGCAAAAATCCCAGAACCACACGGGGACCTAGTGAATGACCTGCAGAGAGCTGGGACCAAAGTAACAAAGCCTACCATCAGTAACACACTACGCCGCCAGGGACTCAAATCCTGCAGTGCCAGACGTGTCCCCCTGCTTAAGCCAGTACATGTTCAGGCCCGTCTGAAGATTGCTAGAAAGCATTTGGATGATCCAGATGAGGATTGGGAGAATGTCATATGGTCAGATGAAACCAAAATAGAACTTTTTGGTAAAAACTCAACTTGTCGTGTTTGGAGGACAAAGAAACACCATACCTACTGTGAAGCATGGGGGTGGAATCATCATGCTTTGGGGCTGTTTTTCTGCAAAGGGACCAGGACGACTGATCCGTGTAAAGGAAAGAATGAATGGGGCCATGTATCGTGAGATTCTGAGTGAAAACCTCCTTCCATCAGCAAGGGCATTGAAGATGAAATGTGGCTGGGTCTTTCAGCATGGATGGGCCAAAATACCAGCAACAGTGTGTGAAAACCTTGTGAAGACTTACAGAAAACGTTTGACCTCTGTCATTGCCAACAAAGGGTATATAACAAAGTATTGAGATAAACTTTTGTTATTGACCAAATACTTATTTTCCACCATAATTTGCAAATAAATAAATTAAAAATCCTACAATGTGATTTTCTGGATTTCTTTTTCTCATTTCGTCTGTCATAGTTGAAGTGTACCTATGATGAAAATTACAGGCCTCTCATCTTTTTAAGTTGGAGAACTTGCACATTTGGTGGCTGACTAAATACTTTTTTGCCCCACTGTACATGACAAACAACAGATGTATGGAATGGGTCACAAGGTTAAGATTTGTATGAAATATACTTATAATTCACAGCAGACAGTATCTGCTGTAAAAACTGTCCTCATTTTGTAGAGAACAGGGTCTGGCCCCCCAACTCCATAGTGGAGCCATCTCCCCCTGGTACACCAGTACAGAAACATTAACTCATGCTCTGGAATGTGGTATCACCCAAAGACATCGTAAATCTCCTGTCAGTGTTCAATTCCCCAGAGGCCCACTTTCAGTTCACACAGACACAAGGGAGTTACAATAACCCTCTATTCTGTTGCATAAAACAACAATTTGATGAAATTACGGCATTATAACATAATCTTGCAATTTTGCTCTCACATTCCCCCATTTTGAGAGTCCTCTCAACTTAAAAGAAATTACAAGATTTAAAAACAATTCACATGTAGAAAATCCATATATTCTTTATAAACCAAGAAGCATAAAAGCAATAACTCATTGCATGGGTTCCTGCTCGTGACCGGCTGCTATAGCACTGGCTTAGCCTCCTCCCCAGAAACTTAGCACTGTCTCCCCTTTCAACCTCCAACACATTATCATCATTCTACCAATTTGTCTGGGGAGGTCATGATACAACCACCTGCACAAACCCATGAAGAAAAACAAAAAGATGCATTCAGTTGTTTATATGATTCAAGGCTATATCTTCATAGACAGTGAAAAGCAAATATTTAATGCATAATGCAGTGCATGCAACAATGGAGTTTAATAAAATAAGCTTTAGTTATCTAGCACACTCCAATGGATCAGCATGGTGGAAATAGCTATTTCCATTCCAGAAAAAAGTATTACGTTTAGAGGTTATAAGAAACATCTAAGGCGAAACAGCTATTCCATATGTTGTTGGACATTGGTCTAGTAATGATTGCAGGATAATTGTACATGGTTATTTAAAAAAAGAGACCAGTCATATAATATGGGAGTGAATCGTTAAGACTCGGTGGCGAGATACATGTTGCAGTGTCTGAGGGTAGCACATGCTAAATTAAGTGCAGATAAACATGGGATACATTAAAACAAACGATTTGAGGGAGTACAGTGGATTTATCAGGTTTTGTTTGTAGTTTCAAACTTTTCGGTTGCTGAATTGGTATAGTGAATGCTAACCAAATGGGTTTTTTTTTTTTTTTTCAAGGAAAATTGGGGTTTCATTGTCTCTCTTTGAAATGTTTCCCGGGTCTGTGGTCTTGGGGAGAGCAGTGAGTGAGATTGAGGCCATAAACTACCAAATTAAATAAGGCCTGGCCATTTTTGTTTGTTTTTACCTGAAGAATAATTGGTAAAGGTAATCATTTATTATATAGTCAATGCTTGTCTAAACTGAACTAAACTGTTCTGATCTGTCCTCTCCTGAGGTTAATCATGAAAGTCGGTGTCTTAACTACTTAGGGAGCATGAGTTAATGTTTCTGTACTGGGGTACCAGGGGGAGATGGCTCCACGATAGAGTTGGGGGGGGTAGACACTGTTCTCTAAACGTAATACTTTTTTGTAGAGAACAGGGTCTGGCCCCCCAACTCCATAGTGGAGCCATCTCCCCCTGGTACCCCAGTACAGAAACATTAACTCATGCTCTGGAATGCAGTAACACCCAAAGACATCGTAAATCTCCTGTCAGTGTTCAATCCCACAGAGGCCCACATTCAGTTCACACAGACACAAGAGAGAGTTATAAGAACCATAAGTTTGTTTCATAAAAGAACCATTTTCTGCAATTACAGCATTATAACAATCTTGCAATTTTGCTCTCACACGCATTAGGACTGAAGACAGAAACAGGTAAATTGGTTCCCTTTCAACATATATATTAGTGAATTATATAAATTAAATCAAAGCCTAGTACACACACACCAACATTTTTCAAAATGTTCAAATCAAAAGGCTATTGCACAAAAACGTATAAAACGTATCGGTGCTCATCAGCCATTGGACAAACATTACACAACAAGTTGGAAATGGAAAATTCAACAATGAGGGGTTTGGAATTAACTGCAAGCATTGCATGGCTAACTGCAAGCGTTGCAAAGCAATCACTAGCCTGCGATTCAGTGGAGAGGGTGTGTGGTCCAAGTCTTGGGTTTAAAGGTCTCTTTTCCAAGCTTAAAAGGATAAAACATAAAACCACTGGCCAGAAAAGGTTGAATACATTGGCCATGCTGTCAATCCAGCATTTAGCCATGTTCAAAACAACTGCAAACTCAGAAATCTCAGACTTCAGGGAGTTCCCAGTTGTCTTGAAAGCACCATAAATCCAGAGAATACCAGACTTTGATGAAAGTTTGCCCACAAGAAGGACCGCCGTGCCACCTTCCTGTTCAAGTGAGCACAGCACAACAAGGTGAGTCCAAAAATGTCTTGTATGCGGGCGCATAAATAATGTAATATGCCAGGGAGATATGTATACTGTAGCTGTTAGTAGCCCATGTACCCATGGATTGCCTCTTATCTGCTCATCATTCCCTTATGCCATAATTTGTACATCTAAATTGTCAGTAGTGTTAGGTTCTTATTTTTCAGAGTAAATAACTCACTGACACTAGAGAATCTTTAACCAAGTTTAATTCTTCCCAAAGGGTCTGTACAGCTGTAATTCATACAGCCAAACATTTCTCACCATCACAGGTACAGTTGAAGTCGGAAGTTTACATACACTTAGGTTTGAGTCATTAAAACTCGTTTTTCAACCACTCCACAAATTTCTTGTTAACCCGTTTGAGCTAGGGGGCAGTATTTTGAAGTTCAGATGAAAAACGTGCCCAAAGTAAACTGCCTGTTACTCAGGCCCAGATGCTAGGATATGCACATAATTAGTGGTATTGCATAGAAAACAGAAGTTTCTAAAACTGTTAAAATAATGTCTGAGTATTACAGAACTGATTTGGCAGGCGAAAACCCGAGGAAAATCCATCTGGAAAAATGTGATTCTGTGAGGTGCCTCTTTTGCCATTGACTTGCTATAGGAAATACTGGAATCCAGCTCCCAGGTTGCAGTACCTATGGCTTCCACTAGATGTCAACAGTCTTTAGACAAGGTTTCATGCGTTTGTCTAGAAAAATCGAGGAGTAAGACAAGAATTGGCTAGGGGAGTGAGGAAGTGACTTTTCTGTTTTACGCGCGGGACCGTGAGCGCGCGCCTCGGTTTATTCCTTTTCTATCGCCCAGGATATTATCCGTGTGAAATATTATCGTTAATATACATTTTAATATACAAAAACTCTGTTTTGTTGGCGCGTTTTGTTCAGTAATCCACCTGTTCAAAAGCGTTCAAACATGCAAATAAACAAATAAATCCCAAATGTACCGGTAAAGTTTGTCAAAACAAGTCAAACAATGTTTCTAATCAATCCTCAGGTACCCTAATATGTAAATGATCAATAATATTTCAGACGGAAAATAGCCTGTTCAATAGAAAAGAAAAATAACGAAGAGCGTGCACAGTGTCACACGCGCAAAACAGTACAGTCCACTTCATGATCCCAGGAAGAACTGCTATTTCTTGTTCGTTTTTCAAAAAACAAGACTGAAACCAAGTCTAAAGACTGTTGACATCTAGTGGAAGCCACTGGAACTGCAATCTGAGAGCTAAATCACTCTGTAGAGAATAGCAAGTAAATGGAAAAACTGTGACATCAAAAAATCCCATTTTCCAGATAGATTTTCCTCTGGTTTTCACCTGTCATATTAGTTCTGTTATACTCAGACATTATTTTAACAGTTTTAGAAACGTCAGCGTGTTTTCTATCCAATACTACTAATGTGCATATCCTAGTTTCTTGGCCTGAGTAACAGGCATTTTACTTTGGGCACGCCAGACTTTCCGAACTTCCGAACACTGCCCCCTAGCCCTAACAGGTTAAGCAAGTCAGCCATATCAGATATGTTTTTAAAAAGGCAGTAAATGAGGCTGAATAAACTGTTTCGCTCTATGTGGGCACCGTTTGTCCCTGTTATAGTGCAATTAATGTATTGTTTAGTGTTGTGTAGTGTCTTTGCTGGCATGCATCTAAAATCGAGTTTGCCCCACCAAGATTTACATACTAAAATTGCCACTGCTGTAGGTTATCACTCCAACTCTAATCTAACACGTTTTATTCAACAATTAGCTGGTTGATAAGCTGAATCAGGTTAGTTACAATTGGGGTTGGAGCGAAAACCTACAGGAAGTTAGCTTTCCAGGGACAGGGTTGGAGAGCCCTGACCTCAGACATCAACAGCCAGCCAGGGTTTCATTAAATAAACGATAGGCACAATACGTTTTATTGCACATTTAGGCCTAATTAAACTGATGCATTAGGCATTGTTCAACTTCAATTCACTGGCACTATGAAGAATAGCTTAATCATACTCATTGATAGCCTCATTGAATACTTTAAAATACTTTTGGTGAATTTAGGTGGCATTGCTAGACACAGATTACCAAGATATAGTCTATGCGCACGGTTCTGACTTGTCTGCCTGCCCCAATCCTCTCCCTCCCTCGCAGTTGCCCTCCACTTTGCTATGAAAAACACTAGTTTGGGTTTAGTCTTTGGTCTGTTGAGTGTAGAATAGCTCAGCCTACTCATTGATAGCCCCTACTTTATTGAACTTGCGGGAGACATTGCAAGAAAAGAAATTGTGAAATACAGCATTGCGACAGCCTACATATTTTGATTACCGATGCACGGTTCTGACTGTCTGCCTGGCTGTGCCCCTCCAATCTCCAACTCGCTTTTTTTTTGCTGTGAAAGATGTGATAGTTTGTGTTCTCGAAGTAGACTGCAGTAAATATACTGAACAAGTGGGTGGGCCTTTCTCCTACCAAGCCCACCTATAGCTGCACCCCTGCCTAGTCATGTGAAATCCATAGATTAGGGTCTAATGAATTTATTTCCTTATATGAACTGTACCCCAGTAAAAAGTTGAAATTGTAGCATGAAACGTTTATATTTTTGTTTAGTATAGTTTTTTGAAATTGTTGCATGTTGCGATTATATTTTTGTTTAGTATAGTGACCCCCAGAAATGCAAGTCGACCTGCAAGGAATCTATTATTTTGGAGTCGACTCCCCACCACTACTTTTATTTTGTCACACTTTGGCAGTAACCTATTTTCTGTAAGCTCGCCATTACCTTGTAAATAATGCTGTTGTCGGTTTATTTTATTTTCAACCTAGCAAAGAACCAAACATTTAGAAAATAGCTTTTAGTTGCCTGGTTTGCTAGGTTGACATTTTCTAAATTAATTGATTAAAGTAAAAGTATATTTTTTTTTAAATAAAAAAAGCTCTAGACGTTATTTTTCCACAAAAATAAAATTTAAATCCACCCACCCACCTCCCACAGAGCCTTGGCACTACCAGACAGCTCGTCATCATCGAGCACCTGTACATCAGAAAAATGGCTACAGTAAAGAAAATAAAAGTAGATGCAGTGTTGCGTTTTTTTTTTTTTTTAAAGTGAAAGGCAAACCTGTATACCTAGTTTGTGGGGATGCACTTTGGAGCGGCACTACAGCTCAAAACATGCTAAACTGAATGAGTTGCAAGGACAACTTCGTGTGGATAAAGTCATTGCTCTTCAGCGGGGTTTGGGTGCCCAACAAGCCGCCTTTACGAAACCTTGTTTGGATGGGGCAAATTTTATGCAAGCAAGTTGTGGTGAGAGAGCTTATCGCAAAGAAATTAAGCCTCATTCAGATGGAGAATTTGTAAGAGAGTGTCTCCTTGCCACTGCAGAGTTGCTAGCACCAGACAAAGTAAAATTGTTCCAAAGTGTCAGTTAATCTCGAAGAATCGTCATGGAGCGGATAACTGACTGATGTTTAAAAAACATTGAAGGACTCCGCAAGAAATTTAGAGTTTCTCTCTTTTGCATGTGATGAAACGACTGACATAACAAATACCGCCCAATTTGCAATTTTTGTGCGTGGGATTACCGCACAGTTTGACACAAGGGAGGAATTGCTGTCTTTGGAAGCCATGCGTGGCACCACCAGAGGTGAGGACTTGTTTGAGACTTGTCTCGGCTATGAGCAAATTTGAGCTACGGTTTGAAATTTTTGCGGCCTTATTACAGATGGAGCACCAGCCATGGTTGGCTCGAAAAAGGGCTTAACCACATTAGTGAAAAAATAAATGAGTTGTCTCAGCCTTGATCCAAGTGATTTCACTGTATGCAACTGCATCATACATCAAGAAAGTCTGTGTGCACAGTGCCTGAAGCTGAACAACGTAATAGCAACTGTTCTGTCGACCATCAATTTTATCAAAAGCAAAGGGCTGAACAACCGCCAGTTTAAGGAGCTATTGAGTGATCTTGAATCGGAGTATGGTGATCTGGTTTACAACTGTGAGGTGCAATGGTTGAGCCATTGAAACATGCTCGTGCGGTTTTACGGACAGAAGGATGAAGTAAAACAATTCATGGAGAAGAAGGGGAAACCTGTTGCGGAACTGAGTGATGACAAGTGGATGTGTGATTTGGCCTTCATGGTGGACATAACCAAGTATCTGTCTGACTTAACTTCTTAGGGAGCGGCTCCCGAGGTGACGGTTTTGGAGAGTCTGGCGTGCCCAAAGTAAAATGCCTCCCACTCAGGCCCAGAAAATAGGATATGCAATAGGAAACACTCTGACGTTTCTAAAAGTGTTAATTAACATAATGTCTGTGAGTATAACAGAACAGATACAGTGGGGCAAAAAAGTATTTAGTCAGCCACCAATTGTGCAAGTTCTCCAACTTAAAAAGATGAGGGAGGCCTGTAATTTTCATCATAGGTACACTTCAACTATGACAGACGAAATGAGAAAAAGAAATCCAGAAAATCACATTGTAGGATTTTTAATTTATTTATTTGCAAATTATGGTGGAAAATAAGTATTTGGTCAATAACAAAAGTTTATCTCAATACTTTGTTATATACCCTTTGTTGGCAATGACAGAGGTCAAACGTTTTCTGTAAGTCTTCACAAGGTTTTCACACACTGTTGCTGGTATTTTGGCCCATTCCTCCATGCAGATCTCCTCTAGAGCAGTGATGTTTTGGGGCTGTCGCTGGGCAACACGGACTTTCAACTCCCTCCAAAGATTTTCTATGGGGTTGAGATCTGGAGACTGGCTAGGCCACTCCAGGACCTTGAAATGCTTCTTCACGAAGCCACTCCTTCGTTGCCCGGGCGGTGTGTTTGGGATCATTGTCATGCTGAAAGACCCAGCCACGCTTTTCATCTTCAATGCCCTTGCTGATGGAAGGAGGTTTTCACTCAAAATCTCACGATACATGGCCCCATTCATTCTTTCCTTTACACGGATCAGTCGTCCTGGTCCCTTTGCAGAAAAACAGCCCCAAAGCATGATGTTTCCACCCCCATGCTTCACAGTAGGTATGGTGTTCTTTGTCCTCCAAACACGACAAGTTGAGTTTTTTAAAGTTCTATTTTGGTTTCATCTGACCATATGACATTCTCCCAATCCTCATCTGGATCATCCAAATGCTCTCTAGCAATCTTCAGACGGGCCTGAACATGTACTGGCTTAAGCAGGGGGACACGTCTGGCACTGCAGGATTTGAGTCCCTGGCGGCGTAGTGTGTTACTGATGGTAGGCTTTGTTACTTTGGTCCCAGCTCTCTGCAGGTCATTCACTAGGTCCCCCCGTGTGGTTCTGGGATTTTTGCTCACCATTCTTGTGATCATTTTGACCCCACGGGTGAGATCTTGCGTGGAGCCCCAGATCGAGGAAGATTATCAGTGGTCTTGTATGTCTTCCATTTCCTAATAATTGCTCCCACAGTTGATTTCTTCAAACCAAGCTGCTTACCTATTGCAGATTCAGTCTTCCCAACCTGGTGCAGGTCTACAATTTTGTTTCTGGTGTCCTTTGACAGCTCTTTGGTCTTGGCCATAGTGGAGTTTGGAGTGTGACTGTTTGAGGTTGTGGACAGGTGTCTTTTATACTGATAACAAGTTCAAACAGGTGCCATTAATACAGGTAACGAGTGGAGGACAGAAGAGCCTCTTAAAGAAGAAGTTACAGGTCTGTGAGAGCCAGAAATCTTGCTTGTTTGTATGTGACCAAATACTTATTTTCCACCATAATTTGCAAATAAATTCATAAAAAATCCTACAATGTGATTTTCTGGATTTGTATTCCTCATTTTGTCTGTCATAGTTGAAGTGTACCTATGATGAAAATTACAGGCCTCTCTCATCTTTTTAAGTGAGAGAACTTGCACAATTGGTGGCTGACTAAATACTTTTTTGCCCCACTGTATAGCAGGTGAAAACCTGAGGAATTTCTGTCCTGGAAAAAGTGTTTTTGACACATTGCCTCATTTTGAAGTACCTATTGCTTCCACTGGATGTCAACAGTCTCTAGACAGTGTTTGGTGATGTTTAGTTGCTCTGGATGGTAATAGAAGAAGAATTTCAAACTAGTCATCGGATGTAAACAGAAGAGGAAGCGCGTTCACGGGCTCACGCGTGCTGGGGTTTTTTCCTTTCCTATCGTCCAGTTTATAATCCGGTTGAAATATTATAGTAAATATACATAAAAGTTTTCCTAAGGATACATTATCAATGATGTTTGATTGTTCTTGGACAAGTGTATAGGTATAGGTTGAACGCGTTCTCTTCACGGTTCAATGGGCGAGTGGACGCTGTATTTTATGAACATAACGCGCCAACCAAACTGAGATTTATGGATATAATAAATTACTTTTTCTAACAAAAGAACCATTGGATGTCTTCGTTGGACACTTGGGAAGCCCTCAGCAGAAGTTCTTCAAAAGGTAAGAGATTTGTTTTCGCTGTGAAATGTGTTTTGTGTGAGCCGCGATGGTTTATGAATTTATGCATTTCACCGGGTAGTGTCCACCACTCCGTAAGTAGTTCAACGTCAAGGTCCAAGGGCCGAACCAGCTTCTCAGCAATCTGCTGTCAAACATGAAATTGTTTGAAGTGAAATTAAAGCTGTGGAAAGTCCAACTAGAAAAAGGGGTAACACACTGCATTTTCCTACTCTGCAAGGACAAGAGCCTGAGATTACGTCGGAATATGCAGGTGAGTGTGGAAAGCTCGCAAAGGCTTTTTGTGAGCGGTTTAAGGATGTGAAAAGTAAACAACTGGAGTTGAACATATTTGCAACCCTGTTTAACGACGAACCAGCGGATGTGCCGGAAGGCCTACAACACAAAGTCATTGAGCTGCAAAGCAACGACGAGCTCAAAGCCAGGTACAACAACCTCCCTCTCCTTGAGTTCTACAAAATTTACATTAGCCTTGAGCATGTTCCTGTTCTGAGGAGAAATGCAGTTAAATTTGCATCTATGTTCGGGACAACCTACTGCTGTGAGCAGTTCTTTTCCAAACTGACTCTTGCAAAGACTTGATTCCGCTCAAGACTGACTGACACAAACCTGGAAAACCAGCTGCAAGTAGCATCATCTTCACTGCCAGCTGACATCAAACGCCTCGTCAAAGATAAGCAGTTTCAGCCATCGCATTAGAGGTGAGTTTGAACAAGTAATCATAATAACAATATTTAAATATTAATATTTATTTAAATAGGACTAGCACTTTTCTAAATACTCAAGGACACAAGAAACATAAGTCATATTTAAACTATAAAACCAATGGTCAGTGATTAAAGTCACATTAAAAAAAGAATAAAGCAGAAAATAGCCCATTTTAATTAATGAATAAATATCCAAATGGCCCTTGATGGCAAAAAGGTTCCCCACCCCTGGTTTAGTGAGTCCACCAGACACTGCTAAGAACTCAAAATGTAACGAGCACTTTTGGGTGTCAGGGAAATTGTATGGAGTAAAAAGTGCATACATTATTTTATGAATGTAGTTAAAGTACACATTGTCAAAAATGTAAATAGTAATGTACAGATATAAAAAAAATACTTTAAAGTACTACTTAAGTATTTTACACCGCTGGATGTAATAAATAGGCTATATTATAACTTCAGTTTGTTGTTGTAGCCTAGTCTTATTATGCAATTATTAAATGACAATGTCTAGATTAGGCTGCAGGTAAAAACACTGGCTGTTGTTGACAAACATAGGCCTATTCAGTTCATATGCATATTATTAATATTTGAGTCAGTGATTGAAATCACGACTTCATCCTCGGTAACGTTAGCCTATTCCAGCAGGTTATTGGGCAAAGGAAGCACTTCTTACCTCAAAATCACCTCGTTAGTCATGTTGAATAAATGAGTCTGTCAATTTGAACTAATAAGCAAACTGCTAAATAGTTAATCTTGCCAAGGTTACACTGCCCTCCCAAGCAAATAGGCAGTAACTGTTCATTTGGTCAAAAATGAGTTAATGTAATTTTTTGTTACATTAAATGCATGCTTAATCTTGTGGACAAGTATCCTGCCTCTATTGTATTGTGTTTTGGAGAAAATGGGGGTCGCATTAGCAGTAACTGCAAAAAAGTTACTGTGAAACCAAGGTAAATGGCAGTAACTGAACTTACTGCCTTTTAGCTTGGTTTCAACCTGCCCTTGGCTGCAGTTACTGCCTTTTACCTTGGTTTCATATCATTTTATTCTGATAGTGATACAATCGAACCTGTATGACACTGACTGACAGCTACAAACACATACATTGCAAATCTAGGGATACAATACCACGGTACAGCATTCCCGGGGAGAAATGATGGTTGAAACACAGACATCCAGACACTGGTAAGAACTAGCTAGCTAAGTAGATCTGAAATCAAAATTAATTAGCTAGCTAGAGATCTGCAATTGATACTAACTTCAATCTATTATCCATATAATGAATTATATTCTGAAATTTCCTCTGATGGTTTCTTTGAACCAGTACACCATACACACGATTTCTAGCCAGTGACAGCCACCTAGCTAAAACTGACGCTCCCCTACAAAAACGTCAAAACCTATCTAGCTAGCATTAGCATGAAGCAATAGATTTGTGCTACATGGTCCCATCAGAGACAACCAGCAGTTTCTACTAGCTTCAATCTGTTATACCTATAATTAATATAATCCCTATAGTTATATTCTGACATTCCATGGTTTAATTGAATCAGTAACATTACACCACACACACACGATCTTTAGCCAGCTGATGGTCAGTTGGATGTGCACCCCATACTGAATTGTCAAAAGCCACGTACACTCGTCTTCCAGATGAGCACACACACAGAATTGCTAGCTCATTAATAATATATCTACTCACATGTTCATGGTTTCTGGTTTTCTTTTATATTCCAGTATTGTGTGACTGTCCCGGTAAGGAAAGTTAAAATCCCAAATTGTATCCATCACCTTTGTTAGTGGCGTATGTAATTAATACAACAAACTTTGACATGCCCAATGGCAGAGACGGCTGAGATCCAGCTGAGGTGTGGATCCAGGAGCCTCTTCTACAAAGTCTCTCATGAAGAAAAGGACTTCACAGAGCTTGAATTTATCATGAAGAAAGTCACTCTAGAGACACCCTCGACACTACGTACAGAGGATAGAGGGATACAAGAGTCCAAGAAGATGGACATAATCACCAAGCTGTGTCCTCTGATGCCTGCAAATAGAAGGCAGTTCTGGAATGCCTTGGACGCAAACAGCATTGCTGAGGATGAGGAGTGATATGGAAGAGCACTGAAGAAGTTTTACTTAAAAATGAAATGTAACTATTCAGCATTTTATCAATTGTAGCTAAATGTCATTTGGGTCCTCTTATGAATATGAACATGTACATATGTTTAAAATGTATTCTTAAAGCTGTTATTTATTCATTCATTCAAAAGTGTCATTTGAAAAAATACAAATAAAATGTTTTTATTAGCAATCTCATGTTCCTTTCTTGTAGTTTGTATTACCCTACGTCATACTTCTATCATATTCCATCATTATATATTACAAGACAGGTAATCATTTCATATAATTCCAACAATTGCAGTGCTGCTTTTCACATTTATTCTTATAACATGGAATTACATGAAACGATTACCTGTCTTGTAATATATAATGATGGAATATGATAGAAGTATGACGTAGGGTAAGACAAACTATAAGAAATGACCATGAGAGTGCTAATAAATAATACATTTTTTCAAATGACACTTTTGAATGAATGAATAAATAAATAACAGCCTTAAGAATACACTTGTCAAACACAGAATGTAATGTGACTGACGCATAACCTACAGCTCTATGTAAATGCAACTAGTATCTTAGTGGAAGACACACAAAGGATGCAGTTTCAACTCTTTTACACAGTCAGTAAATACACTGCTCTTGTATTAATAGCATAAATGAGAAGTATAGTAAACTAACAAATAGAAATGACAGATACTGCTATTTGCTTTGGTATTACCCTGCAATTTATAACATATCATGCCAAGGAAGCTAGTAACTGCCGTTTAAGGGTCAAAGGTCATGTCAGAGGTCAGGGTCAACATAAATAAAACATGTACTCATAGTAAGGCAACAGATCATTACATCTCCAATGATCTCCCTAGAATTAATTTGGCTGGACAATTAAACTTTGAAGCCATTCTTCTTAGTTCCACTCTAAGTGCAGTTACTGTTTTTTTTCGCTTGGGAGGGCAGTACTGTAGCCTATCTGAAATGAGAGGGGCTATATGCTACTTTCAGCTAGCTAACCAAACCATGGCAAAGTTGAATTACAAATATACACAAAAAAAGAGTTTAGTCAGTATGTCTAGCCTATGCCTATTGAAAGGAAAAGTCAATCTCGCAAATATGCCAGGTATAACGGTTTGTAGTCTTAACATCTGCCACATAATAACGGCACAATTGCCAATTTAGCCTAACTTTTTTTTTTAAGTTTAATGGCGTATTCTTTTCTCTTGCAACATATAAAAATTCCTGAGTCACATTAGCTCAAAATAATTCTTATTTTAATGGGAAATTGTGCTTCTTCTTAAGTTATGTCGATATTCCTTCTTAATTCGCTCGACAACGTTATAGAACATTTTTTATTGGCTAAATGTGGCAACTATATTGCTGCGACAAAAACAAATGGCGTTTTCAGACATTCTGTTAGTCATGGCAAAGGTAAATATGATGATGATATGGGACGACAGATCGCAGCACGATCTATTAACCTAACTAGCAGCCGAAGCCGAATAGCCATCAACTTACCACGTAGTATGTTCATAGCACAAACAATTCATCTTCTTCAAAGTTTGGTCTGTGTCTGTTTTGGTTTGTTATTTTTCCATGAGGGTTAACGGCGGTTGACATCCAATTTGTTGCATTACTGCCACCTACTAGACTGGAGTACAACTCCCTTGTACTTTGCTTGAAAAAAATAAAATAAACGTACTAAATGAATACCTAGCATCTAACACCACACTAACCATTGCTATAAATGCTAAAAATCCCATTTTACTGAAACGAATATCACTTTTTGGCCTATCCCTCTGTACTGGTATATCTCTACTACTCTCACCACTCCTCCCCTTAACCCATCTTCCTCTACTTTCTTCACTGCCTCAGCATATGACAACTTCAGCACTACTCTAACCCTGGAAACCTCAACCTGCCTCTCTCGCACGGGACATTTCTGATCCCCAGCTCCATGGGCACCGCTACAATTAACACCTACCACTACTTTCATTAATACTTCACATTCCTTTGTCTCATGCCCTTTTGCACATTTATCACACCTTGGACCCTCCCTTCTACACACTGCTGCATTTGTTTGATCATCTTCTGCTGTGGGTTTTATGGCGTACTGCAACCCAAAAAGGTGTTTTGCAGCCACCAACTGGACGGTTGAAAAACCAAAACAAGGTCAAAGAAAATCCATATGTGATAGTGAAACTAACTTAATACACCCAAATAAAAACAATGCATTGACAAAAACAAAACAAAACTCCCTCTTCTTCCTTCTTTCAAATCTCCATATCTCCCTTCTTAGGCGCTAGGGCCTGAGAGCGTGGTACAGCATGTGACAATATTCCATGTAACTCCTCTGCAGAGAAATCTTTCAGTCCCAGGAACCACTCCCCCCACATCCACAATAATATCTATCATCCTAGACCTTCTCTCCACCTTGGCAGTGCCATTTATCACCATAGCTATAAAGGCCACAAAGTCCACCTTCTCAACCTTTAAAATGTCAGGGTCCTGCTGGTGAAAGGAAACCCCTGCAGCCTGCAGTGAAGGCCTATCCACCACCATGGGCTCTTCAGGAGCACCATTCGAACCCTCAACCCTTTTAACAGCTGCTGCATATGAAATGCTCTGGACAGCCCTGACTTTGGCCACTTCATTCTCTTTCACCATTGTCGGGCAATCGAAAGATGTAGCTTCATGGTTCCCACCACAATTGCAACATGTCACATTTTTTCCACAACTTGGACATCTCCTTTCTGCAAACACTTGAAACATGACCAAAAGCTTTACAATGATCACACTGCATTGGTCTTGGGATAAATGCTCTGACTCTGTAGTTTATATGCCCCAACTGGGGAGAGACTCCATATCAAAAAAACAAAATAACAGATAGACTTTTGGGAAGTAGCCTATGGTTTAAGTTAACTAAAGAATGTCCCCTTCCACACACTTCTTTCAGGTGCCCTATGATACCAGATCATCACTGCACTCAGCTGCTATAGAACCTTCATCTTTGCATGTACATTATGGTATAGCCTAGGCCTAATCCACCTATAAATGATTGGGTCGGACAATGGAATGCGTATCATAATTTCTCATGATGAAGCACTTTGCTCGTATTAGGCATATCTGTAAAATGGGAAAGGAATAGCCTGTCTTCAGACTATGTTTTCATTATGTTAGTAGTGGTGCTGGTGCTGTTTTTTTGTCCGCTGGGTGTCATCAGTGTTAATACTGTATTTTTGTTGGAAACAGTGTGCCAAGTATATGCCTGATATTTCTACTTTATTTGAAAAAATATATTTAAATTATTTTTACTAAACATTGTTGATTATAGCCTACTGTTTACAGATGACCACCTCATCTAAATCAGATTTCAATTCCATAATTACAGTGCATTCGAAAAGTATTCAGCCTTATTCTAAAATTGATTAAATTAATTGTTTTCCTCATCAGTCTACACATAATATCCCATAATGATTTTGGTCATCTGAATATTTTTTATAAATGAGAAAAAAATTCTAAAAACCTGTTTTAACATTGTCATTATGGGGTATTGTGTGTAGATTGCTGAGGATACATTTTTTGCTCATCCATATTAAAATAAGGTTGTAAAGTTGACAGTGCATGTCTGAGTGTTGCCTTTCCAAATCATGTGTTCTTGGGGACCTTCAATGCTGCAGACATTTTTTGGTACCCTTCCCCTGATCTACAGGATGGGTGTTCCTATACCGGGACGGTTGAGCTAACTGATCGCCAGGCTCTCCAAAACGGTCACCTCGTGCGCCGATCCCTTCCTGAGATATTATATAATATATTTTTTATTGCATTTTAGCTAGGCAAATCAATTAAAATCCACCAAATACGTAATTAATGTTTCTTTGGCTCTTCAAAAATTAGTATCTTCAGATGAAGACCCAGACCACCAGCTTCTTTGAAAATGTTTACGTATTACAAATGGATTATAAATACATGGCACATACACTTTTGCCATGCTTCAACCATGCTTCAATTGCTTTTGAAGCATGGATGAGTTCATTATCATGGATATTTTACTGATGTCATTAACGTTAGCTAGGTCCCACAGCTGACAGTGCATGTCAGAACAAAAACCAAACCATGAGGTCGAAGGAATTGTCTGTGTAGTTCCGAGACAGGATTGTGTCGAGGAACATATCTGAGGAAGGGTACCAAAACATTTCTGCAGCATTGAAGGTCCCCAAGAACACAGTGACCACCATCATTCATACATGGAAGAAGTTTAGAACCACCAAGACTCTTCCTAGAGATGGCCGTCCGGCCAAACTGAGCAATCGGGGGAAAAGGGCCTTGGTCGGGGAGATGACCAAGAACCCAATGGTCACTCTGACAGAGCTCCAGAGTTCCTCTGTGGAAATGGGAGAACCTTCCAGAAGGACAATCATCTCTGCAGCACACCACCAATCAGGCCTTTATGGCCACTCCTCAGTAACAAGCACTTGACAGCCCGCTTGGAGTTTGCCAAAAGGCCCCTGAAGGACTCTCAGACCATGAGATACAAGATTCTCTGATCTGATGAAACCAAAATTGTACTCTTTGGCCTGAATGCAAAGCATCAAGTCTGGAGGAAACCTGGAACCATCCCTACGTAGCAAAGTAGAGAGATACGTGATGAAAACCTGATCCAGAGCACTGGGGTGAAGGTTCACCTTCCAACAGGACGGACTCTAAGCACACAGCCAATGCAGGAGTGGCTTTGGGACCAGTCTCTGAATGTCCTTGAGTGGCCCAGCCAGAGCCCGGAACTGAACCCGATCAAACATCTCTGAAGAGACCTGAAAATAGCTGAATGAAATGGACATATCAACTCTTTGGCTTCATTCATACATTAGAACAGTCAGTGATGTTAGCAGCCTGTAGGCTTACCTACCAATTCTGGCAATTCTGGCAAATGCCAGAAGGACCATCTTTTATTGTGGTTGGTTGGTCGAAATTGACCCTCCGCCAAAAAATAACATAAATATTTGTGTATATATAAATATATATACATAAAAAATTATGATAAGGGCTGGTGTGGCCAAAATGCCAGGGCTGAATTTTTGTCCCAGTCCACCCCTGACTATCATGCCTATGCTACACTCAACCTAAGTAGTTACGGTAGATACATTTCCATCTCACATTAACTCTCCACACTACAGTATCTGTACGGTATTGGCAGAGGCTCAAAACGTCTGTTAACAAAACAGCCGAAACACTGGGTCCAAAATAGACATTTGCAACATTGTCCCATGATGCTACACTACAAATACCTCAGTGGCCTGGTCCGATGTGCATTTCTCTGGCGCTGTTAGGGGATGGGTGAAGTGAGCTGCATGAAGTGACAAGGACAGTAACTACCATGGGTAGTGGACATTCTCAAGTGTCATTTAAAACCTTCCCTTTTGCTATAGAAATATGACTAGGCCTAGTTAAACATAGCCTATAATAGTTTCCTTACATCCCTTTATTTAATTACAAGTTTTGCACTTTATTCAATACTAAGTGTAAGCACATGGACTTTGTGTCAATGAGGCATTCACCATAGGCTTTAAAGAGTAAACATGGTTGAACTAAACAGAAAATACATTTACTATGTAATTTGAGTTACAGAAGCCAATAACAATTAGCCTAGGTGCAATCACAAGTTTTCATCAGGGTTGGAAAAACGTAAACAGTTTGACGTACTGAATGTTTAAACCATATGGTTGAAATACTGAGATGGTAAGAGGACTAGTACAGTCAGGATAGTATAACTTATCATAATCATACCAAAGACATTTAGCACTGTCTTCCAATACATTAGATTCATCAAGAGTCAATTACTTTATACCATTATGGTGGGCTTGACAGGCAGAGGAATTTGACCTGGACTTCAATTTCAACAGTCAGACAACCTTTGACGCCACAGCACTGGAAATACCAGAGCTTTTTTCCATTTCCCCCTTCAGGTTTGTTTACATTTTGCAGCTGATTTCCCAGGCAGGCGACATGATGACGTAGGGCTCGTGTAGCCAAAACGTAATCTTGCTCATGTGCTGAGTGATGTTTACTACTCAATGGTCACTGCCATAGTGCTAGTTAGCCTTGCAGTCAATCCAGTCGGATTATAAGAAAAGATACTGGTAAGAGTACTTTTTGGAATAAAACATTCAATTATTTTATGTAATCAGCAACCATCCGTTATATTGTACTTTGTTCTGTTTTGGAAAATAGCTAGTTTCTGCCAACCTGTTCTGCATGTTCTGTAGTGTTTTGCTGTATTCTGCATGTTGTTGGCTAGGCTAGGCAGCTACTAGTAGCTAGCTGGCTAAATTAGTTAGCTTGCTAGCTAGCTAGCAAAATCACTGTTAGCTAACCTTAGGCTCGTCGAAATCAAAAATCCTTGTTTTCATTTAATGTAATCGAAAAACATAGTCGTGTTAGCCAGTTAGTCATGTTTGTCTTCCTTCCACAACATAAAAATCCAAAGAGCACACGTTATCATAAATGTCAGATCACATCGAGGTAATATAGATAATATCTAATGACCATATGAATGTATCAATATTTGTAGCTAAATTAGCTATCAGTCATAGCTAGGTCTTTGAAATATTTACAAATAATATTACCATCTAATTGCTATTCTTACACAGAGTATATCTTCTGTCAATTGTTGGCAGCACCATATCACCAAGTCAAATTTCTGACACAGGTAAAATGTACTTGGCAGATAAAAGGTGATCCTGATT
This sequence comes from Brachymystax lenok tsinlingensis, assembly GCA_030435695.1. Classification (NCBI taxonomy): domain Eukaryota; kingdom Metazoa; phylum Chordata; class Actinopteri; order Salmoniformes; family Salmonidae; genus Brachymystax; species Brachymystax lenok. The sequence goes on from CM059785.1 coordinate 25,981,204, forward strand.
CTTGAAATTATTGCTTTTCGGAGAATCTGCTGCCTGAACATGGCACAAGTAAAGCCAGGGGCAGAGGTACAAGGGTCCGTGGAGGACTGCTGAGGCCCAGTGTAAAGACGGACCCATGTAGAGGGCAGTGCAAAAGGATCAAACAGGGCCAGGAGAGGGAAACGGGGGAGAGATAGAAGGGGCAGAGGCAGAATCTGGGAAACATCCATGGCTGACAGGGAGAGAGTTGATCATCATCCTCAAGATAGACTTGCACAGGTGGAGGTTTGTAAGCCACATTACACCATGTCTGATTAGTCTAAACAAAATCTAGACCAGATTGTCAACTGTGGTACTCATGTCAACCAGGAAATATAGCTCTTTTTTAAATTCACTTTAGGTGTATCTTGAACAGCTGTTCGAGAGAAAGAGGCATGGTGTCTTGACGATGCTGGAGAGGACACCAGAAGCAGTTTGATGTGGTCCATCTCATCCAGGGAGGTGGTGGAGGTGCGGATGGAGGCCCTTTCAGGTGTCGAGAAATGCCAACTGACATGGAGAAGTGCTGTGGTGGGGGGCCAAATACCTGCATCAGTACAACGCTGCACATACACTTACTGCCTGGAGGCTGGAAACATCAGGGTTGATAGTAATGATCTGTTAGCCCTGGATGAGAGCAAGGAACAGGGAGAAGACCATGCAGCATACAGGCATACTGCCTACCAGCAGTTAGTCTGTTGGCAGCATGGCACGCTTTCCACAGGGCCACAGAATTGTTATTCCAAGCTGCTGCGTGTGGCACATCAGAGACACTTTCCCTGACCCTAATGGCCAGTATAAAGGATTCACTCCTGGCAGACTGACCTAAAGAATTGTCCATGTATTTTGTATTTTGTTTTGTTTGGTTATTTTTGTGTATGTGTTAGCTAAAGCACTGTTTAATAAAAACAACTGATGTTAGACAAAGGTTGAATATAGTGGAAGTGCACTTTTTTTTTTGTTCCACAAATAGTTCAAAATGTTTATATGAAACAATCAGAACAAATAAGACTAACTACATTTATTTAGACATAAGACAACATTAATAAGTGAAAAAAGTATTCATTAGGTATATTTACAGGTGGATTGAGTAGAGGGGACTGCATAAAACATGATCAATAACATGAGGTTATTTACAATTGCTATTAATAAGAGAATGTGGTATATTTAATTGAGTAGATGGGACTGTACAATAACATAATGGTTATTTGTAATTGTTATTTACAAGAAATTATAGGAACTAATAGTTAGGTATTGGTATTCAGTGTGTATGGACATTGAGTTTCCAGTCATTGTAGCTGTTCAGATCCTAGGGAGAGGGAGGAAAAGATACATTTGAAACACTCAGATTGACACCACTTTTTAAAAACACTATCGTATCACTCATACATAGCCCTCAGTTGACATGTGCCTGAACCAGCTCCTGGATGGGTGGTGTTGTAATGTCAGGGAGAAGGCCATGATTACTTGGGTCACTGGCTACACGAGGGATGATCCTTGGCATTCCTACGCTGGATGCCAACCTCAGGGATGTAACTGTCAGGTTTTACTGGCCCTGCAAAAAAAAAAAATCTGTAGTAGCTGAGGGTATAGAACACAGAACAGCAAAGAAAGAGTAATTACTATTACAATATCAAGATATACCCAATAGGCAGTAAAATGTGCTGCTGCACTGAACAAGTTTGGGCAGATTTTGGTTATGACCGGAGATGTACATAATATAAAAAAATATTTTTTTTTCCAGAACATTAACCATGTGTGTTCTTTTGTTTTGACTGTTCTGTAGTTTCGACCCAATGATTCGTCTGACAAAAAGTTCTGCGTACTGCAGGCCCAGGCAAGGATCAAAGCTGGCGAGACATTCAATGACATCATCAAGAGATATGCTGGACCCTATGTCAGATAGGTGTTTTTGGGACCACATCGTGTCTATTGTCCCTTGTGAAAAACAAGTGTTTGCGTCTTGGTAGGCCGTCATTGTAAATAAGAATTTGTTCTTAATTGACTTGCCTAGCTAAAATGCAATAAAAAATATATTATATAATATCTCAGGAATTTACCTGGAGTAGGAGTGATGCAGTTGCCGCTGACATGGATGAGGCAGAGGCTCAAGTGTTTCCACTGTACAAGATATCTGTGGAATGGTTACAGACAGTATACAGGTCAGAGGTCAAAAGTCTTATATGCAAATAACAGGATTGGGTTGTGCAACTGAAAGTGGCTCACTCAATCTTTACATACATCCCTCCTTTCTTCCTCCCTAGAAGTAATCACTGAGTAGAAATGACTAGACAGGTAAAAGCCATGTAATAGAGCCCTTGGCTTCACCTGCCCAATCCTGTCTATGCAGCGATTACTTCAAGGAGGGAGAAAGGAGGGATGTATGTAACGAGCCACTTTCAGTTGCACAACCCAATCCTGTTATTTGCATATAAGACTTTTGACCTCTGACCTGTATACTGTCAGTAACCATTCCACAGATATATTGTACAGTGGAAACACTTGAGCCTCTGCCTCATCCATGTCAGCGGCAACTGCATCACTCCTACTCCAGGAAAGAGTTGCTCAGTAATTCATACCAAACATCTCAGTTCTCCCAAAGTGCACCTGTTTTCTGCATGAACAGGTAATATGGTGGAAACTCCTTTTAGGCCATGCATACGCCAATCTAATGCTGTTACATTTGTGGGGAATAGTGCATGTGTGTCCTTCAGGAGAAATTAGAGTTTGATGGAATCACATGTTATAATCAATAACATGTGATTCCTTAGACATCCTACCAAATGATCTTATAATCATGTATAGTCATGATACCGTCCTCTATACTCATGTATAGTCATGTTACCATGATACCGTCCTCTATACTCATGTATAGTCATGTTACCATAAGAATGACTTAAAATGAAATATTCCACTCACATATTATACTTATCCAAAGTATGTTTACATGAACATGTACAGTGAATGATGTGCAGAATAAATGAGACATTTCAGTTGTCAGTGATTTACATTTCCCCTCATCCCAATTCACATTTCATGTCTACATCATGTAGACCCTTTCCATTTAACTGCGTAGTAGGCCAGCCAACATGGAAAAAGTGCTGGGGAAAAAACAGTCATGCTAGATAAACAATGATATGAGAACAAAGTTCAGCAGGATGTCATACTGAATATTGAAATGTAAGCCCATTTGCAAGGGGTCAAAGGAAACAATGGGTCAAAATGGGCATAATGGAAAGTATCACCCATAAACAGAGACTGGATGCATTAATAGTATGTTTGTATACAGTTACGCTTTAAGACCAGCACATACACAGAAAAGACCCAGTTCATTTTTCACTCATTAGTTCCAATGTCTCTGCCCCACACTGTCAAATCCTCAAGTTAGTGCTTGTTGTTTGTGAGCATCTTGACACTGTATGAAAAGTTGTGGTTAGCCAATGGCCTACTTTGACCAAATTGGAGAAATAGCTTGTGTATATGCTTGACTTAAAGCATAATAAATGACACAAGTAACTAAATGTTTTCTGATATGGTCTACTACATCATCTGAGAATGGTCCTTGGTGGTGCTGCAGACCACCATGGTAGCAGAAAACATCAAGTTTCAATGTGTCTGTATATGCCATAATAAAGAATACTATTACGATAATGCATGCCTACATGTTTGTCTGATAATGCAATAAGTCATTCTAGTCAATTACAGGGTATTTCACCTACATATGTTACTATTGCCATTATGGACTTTTTTTTAACCTAATTGGACCTTTAACCCCTTCACAATTCTATATTCAGGACAACCTCCACCCATACGGTGTTCTTCACTCTATCATTTGATCTAGCATGGATGACTGACCGCCTGCAGTAAGCCATTTTTCCAGCATTTTGTCAAAAGTGGATGATCTAGAATCAATTCAAATGCAGGAATGGACTTAATGGAATTATAGAGCAATCCTATTTGAATTCCTCTTGTGCCTCCGGCAGACCCTTTCAACACTCCCTCCAGTCTCCCACTAACCTCATTTACCACGTGATTTTCTTATTTAAGAAATGACATTTCAGGGATGTGAAGCTCTAAAATCTGTTACGTTCTCCAGCAAGAAAACCAAAAAAGTTGCTCAAAACAGAAGGGGGAACTAACAAAGAGTCACTGACAACAACCAAAGTGAAACAGGTGGGGTTTTACGAGAGGTTCTGAAAAGTGGGTGCTCATGGGCTGTCCACTGAAAGTTGACTAGCAACAACTGGAACCAGAACCCCACCATGAGCACCCACTAAATGTACCCACTAAGAGGCAAACAAAAGAAAAACACACACCAAACTTAAAGATAGGAAGCAAACCAAAACGTTTGGGAAATCTAAAAACAGGGAAGATCAGACAAAGGAATGTTTTTATAGAAATCAAATAGGGAAAGCCAACTAAACCGTGTTGACCCTCCACATCTCTCAAGACACCTGGATAACTGGGCCAGCCACTCTTAAATATCACATGGGCCAGCACAGGCGAAACACCTTTCAACTAACAAGATGGACAAGCCAGCACAGGTGTAACACATACTTACTAACAAGGTGACACCAATTGGTGCACCAAACCAAAACCTGTAACAATCTAAGTAGGTGAAATGCTTTCATAACACTACTTTTGAAATGTGAAGGTAAGTCTTACATTTAGACTGCAGGGTAACGTACTTTCACTTCCAATTAAATGGTTGATGTTTAAGAGCTGGCCGATGGGTTTAAAGAAGTCTGCAGAAGGGACAATGATACTTGACCGTGGCATGTGTATGTTAAATCTATCTTTGCATACAGTATATCTATTTTTGTATATACTGTGGAAAATGTGAGGCTATGACAAATAAACCTTACCAGTCACAACTGTGTCCATTGAGGGTTGGTCACAGTTCTTCTTCTATGGTATATTGGCGATCGCACAATTTAATGTGCATTCCGCAACCTACTGTGCGGGATGGAAACAGGATAACCCATAATTTAACAAAATACCAAAACAACTTCCAAAAAATAAATCAAACAACTTTTTTTTTTTAAACAGATCTGATCTGAAAACAGTTTCTGCCGCAGCCACAATAATATCCAGTTGCTTCGATTTCTTTGAGACTTGTGCCGTACACTTTATAACTGTGACAATGAACGCCACAAAAGCCACCTTTTTAACACACAGGATATCTTTTGACTGGCAGCAAACATTTACTACAGGCTGTGGTGCGTCCACTACCATATCATCACTAGCATCACTTGTTTTCTCAAGTCTTTTAATTGACTCCGCATAGGAGATTCGATTGACCGCTCTAACCTTTGCCACTTCAATTTCCTGCACTCCAGGAACTCAGGATCATGATCCCCACTACAATTGCATCACCGTCATCCTTCTTGCCCCAAGCAAGTCTCTTCTTATTATTGGTGTCCTTTAGTAGTGGTTTCTTTGCAGCAATTTGACCACGAAGGCCAGTTTCACGCAGTCTCCTCTGAACAGTTGATGTTGAGATGTGTCTGTTACTTGAACTCTGTGAAGCATTTATTTGGGCTGCAATTTCTGAGGGTGGTAAGTCTAATGAAATTATCCTCTGCAGCAGAGGTAACTCTTGGTCTTCCTTTCCTGTGGCAGTCCTCATGCGAGCCAGTTTCATCATAGCACTTGATGGTTTTTGTGACAGCACTTGAAGAAACTTTCAAAGTTCTTGACATTTTCCGGATTGACTGATGTCTTAAAGTAATGATTGACTGTCGTTTCTCTTTGCATATTTGAGCTGTTCTTGACATAATATGGACTTTTACCAAATAGGGCTTCTGTATACCAACCTTACCCTGTCACAACACAACTGATTGGCTCGAACACATTAAGAAGGAAAGAAATTAACTTTTAACAAGGCACATCTGTTAATTGAAACGCATTCCAGGTGACTACCACATGAAGCTGGTTGAGAGAATGCTAAGAGTTTGCAAAGCTGTCATCAAGGCAAAAGGTGGCTACTTTGAAGAATTTTAAATATAAAATATATTTTGATTTGTTTTACACTTGTTTGGTTACTACATGATTCCATGTGTGTTATTTCATAGTTTTGATGTCTTCACTATTATTCTACAATGTAGAAAATAGTAAAAAATAAAGAAAAACCCTTGAATGAGGAGGTGTGTCTAAACTTTTGACTGGTACTGTATATGAAATTGAACTCACAAACACAAGTGACCTGCTATATTTGGTCTACAGGATTAACAGAGAGAACTTGGCCAACTATGCAATGTATGTTTCTGTAGTACGAGTAGGCTGGTATTATCGGTACAAGCCACCTAGCTAGCTAATAAAATATTGGATCTAGCAGTAATTAGTAGTGACATTACCTCGTTTTTAAGCATAGCGATAGCCTAATTGAGGCACAATAGAGTTGACTGGTGAGTGGCAACATGCCGGAAATAATAACTAAACCAACGAACAAGAATTGCTTGTAGGCTACGAGAATGAGGATAGACATTTTTTTTAATAAACATGATCAGTGAAAAACATAATTAAAAAGCCTACTCCCTACTGGTATCTTATTGTGCCGCTATACAACTTTGAATGCGTTGTTTGTTGGCAATCTTGTTATTATGACTTTTTTGGAACAAATTCCTGTTGGAAGGTTCCACAAATTATGCCCTACGGTCATAGCAAAATCATTACACCCTAGCTCAAACAGCATTTACCTTGCCAGCTACATCAGTCAAATAAAGAGTAGCCAGTTCCTGCTCTGCTTGCTTTTACAACCTGGAGAAAAGCACAACACACACAGTTTGCACGCTCTGTGGTGTCCGGGCAGTCCTAAGTCCAGCCGGCTGACACTGCCAAACAGCCTACCCGACCACTCTGAGGTGTCTGCATGGTCCTAATGTCAACAAAATTACATGATGTCTACACTTTTATTCCAATAGTGTATGCATGTCCTTCCATATAAAACAGCACGCACCAGTATCATGACAGGTAATAGGTAAATTACCTAATAGTAAATCCTAACTCTGAAATAGTGTCATGTCTAGCATGTATTGCATTTATTATATTAATGCCACTTTGACATTTATGTTCCCATCATTCCAAAACATGTCTTAAATGGCAATGAGCCTTAGAAACAATAACAAAGCGGCCTCCACACTCCTGATATAGTGAAAAGCTGTGAAAAGCCCGGAGAAATGTAACCACTCTCAAATTCGTAATGCAGCGCTATGGATGCCAGGACTGACCATCCATGATATCAACATTATAGTTTTAACCATGTTTTGAGGCTACAGTGCCTTCGGAAAGTATTCAGACCCAGTGACTTTTTCCACATTTTGTTAGGTTACAGCCTTATTCACAATTGATTCAATTGTTTTTTCACCCTCATCAATCATACACAATACCCTATAATGACAAAACAAAAACAGGTTTTTAGAAATATTCAGACCTTTTACTCACCTTTGGCAGCAATTACAGCCTCGAGTCTTCTTGGGTATGACGCTACAAGCTTTGCACACCTGTATTTGTGGAGTTTCTCCCATTCTCTGCAGATCCTCTCAAGCTCTGTCAGGTTGGATGGGGAGCGTTACTACACAGATACTTTCAGGTCTCTCCAGAGATGCTCGATCGGGTTCAAGTACGGGCTCTGGCTGAGCCACTCAAGGCCATTCAGAGACTTGTCCCGAAGGCACTCCTGCATTGTTTTGGCTGTGTGTTTAGGGTCGTTGTTCTGTTGGAAGGTGAACCGTCATCCCAGTCTGAGGATGATGGTTGTCCTTCTGGAAGGTTCTCCCATCTCCACAGAGGAACTCTGGAGCTCTGTCAAAGTGACCATTGGGTTCTTCTCCCCCGATTACTCAGTTTGGCCGGGCGGTCAGCTCTAGGAAGAGTCTTGGTGGTTCCAAACTTCTTCCATTTAAGAATGATGGAGGCCACTGTGTTCTTGGGGACCTTCAATGCTGCAGAATGTTTTTGGTACCCTTCCCCAGATCTGTGCCTCGACACAATCCTGTCTCGGAGCTCTACCGTCAATTTCTTCGACCTCATGGCTTGGTTTTTGCTCTGACTTTCCCTGTCAACTGTGGGACCTTATATAGACAGGTGTGCCTTTCCAAATCATGTCAAATTGAATTTCAATTGAATTTCAATTGAATTTACCACACTCCAAGTTGTAGAAACATCTCACGGATGATCAATGAAAACAGGATGCACCTGAGCTCAATTTCGAGTCTCGTAGCAAAGGGTCTGAATACTTATGTAAATAAGGTATTTCTGTTTTTTATATTTAATACATTTGCAAAAATGTATAAAAACCTGTTTTCACTTTGTCATGATGGGGTATTGTGTGTAGATTGCTGAGGTTTTAAAAAATATAAATTTTAGAATAAGCCTGTAACGTAACAAAATGTGGAAAAATTCAAGTGGTCTGAATACTTTCCGAAGGCACTGTATATAGTGTTTGTTGAGATTTTCTTTATTTACAAACATTGGAGTACAACAAGCTTATATTTTGGTAAAACAGTTAATCTAAGGTCATGAGGCATTTATAACTTATATTCTTCAAGAATCAATGGATACAAATAATTAATTTAGAAGTCCAAAAATGGATGTAACAACTGCTGATTGCCCCTTTTTTTACCTTTATTTAACCAGGTAGGCAGGTTGAGAACAAGTTCTCATTTACAACTGCGACCTGGCCAAGATAAAGCAAAGCAGTGCGACACAAACAACAACACAGAGTTACACATGGAATAAACAAGCGTACAGTCAATAGCACAATAGGAAAAAAAAGAAAGTCTATATACAGAGTGTGCAAATGGTGTGAGGAGGTAGGCAATAAATAGGCTATAGTAGCTAAGTAAATTACAATTTAGCAGATGATGATGTGCAAGTAGAGATACTGGTGTGCAAAAGAGCAGAAAAGTAAAAAAAACAGTATGGGGATGAGGTAGTTAGATTGGGTGGGATATTTACAGATGGACTATGTACAGCTGCAGCGATCGGTGAGCTGCTCAGATAACTGGTGTTTAAAGTTAGTGAGGGAGATATACAGTGAGGGAAAAAAGTATTTGATCCCCTGCTGATTTTGTACGCTTGCCCACTGACAAAGAAATGATCAGTCTATAATTTTAATGGTAGGTTTATTTGAACAGTGAGAAACAGAATAACAACAAAAAAATCCAGAAAAACGCATGTGAAATTTTTTATAAATTGATTTGCATTTTAATGAGGGAAATAATTATTTGACCCCCTCTCAATCAGAAAGATTTCTGGCTCCCATGTGTCTTTTATACGAGTAACGAGCTGAGATTAGGAGCACACTCTTAAAGGCAGTGCTCCTAATCTCAGCTTGTTACCTGTATAAAAGACACCTGTCCACAGAAGAAATCAATCAATCAGATTCCAAACACTAAACCATGGCCAGGACCAAAGAGCTCTCCAAGGATGTCAGGGACAAGACTGTAGACCTACACAAGGCTGGAATGGGCTACAAGACCATCGCCAAGCAGCTTGGGAGAAACACAAAAGAACTGGGAGAAACACAAAAGAACTGTCAATCTCCCTCGGCCTGGGGCTCCATGCAAGATCTCACCTCGTGGAGTTGCAATGATCATGAGAACGGTGAGGAATCAGCCCAGAACTACACGGGAGGATCTTGTCAATGATCTCAAGGCAGCTGGGACCATAGTCACCAAGAAAACAATTGGTAACACACTACGCCGTGAAGGACTGAAATCCTGCAGCGCCCGCAAGGTCCCCCTTCTCAAGAAAGCACATATACATGCCCATCTGAAGTTTGCCAATGAACATCTGAATGATTCAGAGGACATCTGGGTGAAAGTGTTGTGGTCAGATGAGACCAAAATGGAGCTCTTTGGCATAAACTCAACTCGCCGTGTTTGGAGGAGGAGGAATGCTGCCTATGACCCCAAGAACACCATCCCCACCGTCAAACATGGAGGTGGAAACATTATGCTTTGTGGGTGTTTTTCTGCTAAGGGGACAGGATAACTTCACCGCATCAAAGGGATGATGGACGGGGGCCATGTACTGTCAAATCTTGGGTGAGAACCTCCTTCCCTCAGCCAGGACATGGATGGGTATTCTAGCATGACAATGACCCAAAACACACGGCCAAGGCAACAAAGGAGTGGCTCAAGAAGAAGCACATTAAGGTCCTGGAGTGGCCTAGCCAGTCTCCAGACCTTAATCCCATAGAAAATCTGTGGAGGGAGCTGAAGGTTCGAGTTGCCAAACGTCAGCCTCGAAACCTTAATGACTTGGAGAAGATCTGCAAAGAGGAGTGGGACAAAATCCCTCCTGAGATGTGTGCAAACCTGGTGGCCAACTACAAGAAACGTCTGACCTCTTTGATTGCCAACAAGGGTTTTGCCACCAAGTACTAAGTCATGTCTTGCAGAGGGGTCAAATACTTATTTCCCTCATTAAAATGCAAATCACCTATTGAGAGCACTCTCTCTGAGGTGAATTACCTCAGACTGCTGAAGTGACGTACTTTAAATCAAGTGCTCTCAGACTTGTCTATCAAGCAAAAGCTATTGTAATGTTTTACATTACATACAAGTCCATTGTAATGACGGGTCATAAATTGCTCGCTTGAGGTAGAATATCTCCTGATGTTGTAGACCACACAATCTACCAAGAGAGTTTTCATCTATATTTGTCAAGGCTCAGGAGAAGACCCAGATGCAGACAGTTTCGAAGTAACAAACGTGTATTACTCAAACAGGGGGGCAGGCAAACAACAGGTCAAAGGCAGGCAGAGATCAGTAGTCCAGAGCAGAGTCCGAAAGGTACAGAATAGCAGGCCAGCTCAGGGTCAGGGCAGGCAGAGGTCAGTAATCCAGGGTGGTATGGCAAGGTACAGAACGACAGGAAGGCTCAGGGTCAGGGCAGGCAGAATGGTAAAAACTGGAAAAGCTAGAACACAGGAACTAGAGACAGAAAGGAGCACGGGAAAAAAACGCTGGTAGGCTTGACGAAACAAAACTAACGATCTGACCATAATTATATCCTCCTGATTCCTGCTTACAAGCAAAAACGAAAGCAGGAGGCACCAGTGACTCGTTCAATAAAAAAGTGGTCAGATGAAGCAGATGCTAAGCTACAGGACTGTTTTGCTAGCACAGACTGGAATGTGTTCCGGGATTCTTCCGATGGCATTGAGGAGTACACCACATCAGTCACTGGCTGATGTATCGATGACGTCATCCCCACAGTGACTGTATGTACATACCACAACCAGAAGCCATGGATAACAGGCAACATCCGCACTGAGCTAAAGGGTAAAGCAGCCACTTTCCCGGAAGCTTATAAGAAATCCCACTATGCCGTCCGACGAACCATCAAACAGGCAAAGCGTCAATACAGGACTAAGATCGAATCGTACTACACCGGCACCGACGCTTGTCGGATGTGGCAGGGCTTGAAACTATTACAGACTACAATGGGAAGCACAGCCATGAACTGCCCAGTGACACAAGACTACCAGACAAGCTAAATTACTTCTATACTCGCTTCGAGGCAAGTAACACTGAAACATGCATGAGAACATCAGCTGTTCTTGACGACTGTGTGATCACGCTCTCCGTAGACAATGTGAAAAAAGGTCAACATTCACAAGGCAGCAGGATAACCAGGACGTGTACTCAGAGCATGCACTGACCAACTGGCAAGTGTCTTCACTGACATGTTCAACCTCTCCCTGTCTGAGTCTGTAATACCAACATGTTTCAAGCAGACCACCATAGTCCCTGTGACAAGAACACTAACGTTACCTGCCTAAATGACTACCAACCTGTAGCACCCATGTCTGTAGCCCTTGAAGTGCTTTAAAAGGCTGGTCAAAGCTCACATCAACACCATTATCCCAGAAACCCTAGACCCACTCCAATTAGCATACCGTCCCAACTGATCCACAGATGATGCAATCTCTATTGCACTCCACACTGCCCTTTCCCACCTGGACAAGAGGAACACCTACGTGAGAATGCTATTCATTGACTACAGCTCAGTTTTCAACATCATAGTGCCCTCAAAGCTCATCACTAAGTTAAGGACCCTGGGACTAAACACCTCCCTCTGCAACTGGATCCTGGACTTCCTGATGGGCCGCCCCCAGGTGGTAAGGGTAGGTAACAACTCATCCGCCACGCTGATCCTCAACACGGGGGCCCCTCAGAGGTACGTACTCAGTCCCCTCCTGTACTCCCTGTTCACCCATAACTGCATGGCCAGGCACAACTCAACACAATCATTAAGTTTGCCGATGACACAATAGTGGTAGGCCTGATCAGTAACAATGACGAGACAACCTATAGGGAGGAGGTCAGAGACCTGGCCGTGTGGTGCCAGGACAACAATCTCTCCCTCAACACGATCAAGACAAAAGAGATGATTGTGGACTACAGGAAAAGGAGGACCGAGCATGCCCCCATTCTCATCGTTGGGGCTGTAGTGGAGCAGGTTGAGAGTTTCAAGTTCCATGGTGTCCACATCACCAACATACTATGGTCCAAGCACACCAAGACAGTTGTGAAGAGGGCACGACAAACACCTATTCCCCCTCAAGAGACTGAAAATATTTGGCATGGGTCCTCAGATCCTCAAAATGTTCTACAGCTGCACCATCGAGAGCATACCGGAGCACCAAGTCTAGGTCCAAAAAACTTCTGAACAGCTTCTACCCACAAGCCGTAAGACTCCTGAACAGTTAATCAAATGGCTACCCAGACTATTTCCATTGCCCTTCTCCCCCATCCTCTCTTTTACGCTGCTGCTACTCTCTGGTTATTATCCATGCATAGTCACTTTACCTCTACCTACATGTACATATTACTTCAATTATCTCGACTAACCTGTGCCCCTGCACATTGTCTCTGTACCGGTACCCACTGTATATAGCCTCACTTCTTTTATTTTACTGATTCTACAGCTGCACTATCGAGAGTATCCTGACTGGTTGCATCACTGCCTGGTATGGCAACTGCTCGGCCTCTGACCGCAAGGCACTACAAATGGTAGTGCGTACGGCCCAGTACATCACTGGGGCCAAGCTTTCTGCCATCCAGGACCTCTAAACCAGACGGTGTCAGAGGAAGGCCCTAGAAATGGTCAAAGACTCCAGCCACCCTAGTCATGGACTATACTCTCTGCTACCGCACGGCAAGCGTTAGCAGCACGCCAGGTCTAGGTCGAAGAGGCTTCTAAACAGCTTCTACCCCCAAGCCATAAGACTCCTGAACATCTAATCAAATGGCTACCCAGACTATTTGCATTGACCCCCCTCTCCCCCTATTTTACGCTGCTTCTACTCTCTGTTTATTATCTATGCATAGTCACTTTAATAACTCTATCTACCTACTCTATGTACATATTACCTCAATTACCCCTCACATTGACTCTGTACCGGTACCCCTGTATATAGCCTCTCTTTTGTTATTTTACTGCTGCTCTTTATTTATTTGCTACTTTTGTTTCTTTTTTTTTTGTACATTTTTGGGGGTATTTTTTGTAAAACTGCATTGTTGGTTAAAGGCTTGTAAGAAAGCATTTCACTGTGAGGTCTACACCTGTTGTATTCGGGGAATGTGACAAATGCAATTTGATGTGATTTGATTTGAGAGTTGTAAACCAATGTATCAACCATACCCATTGTTGACAAGGGTAGAATACATATTGGACATGTTGTGGTGAGAGATGAATGACTGCTTGCATTTCATCATTAACCCTAAAACACAATACAACACAGGGTGGCACTGTCTGCAACACTGTTCTACACTTTCTTGACAATGTTTTAAAGCTGCACTTGTAACTTTTGGGCAACCTGAGCAAATTCAAATAGAAATGTGAGGTGTATACTGAACAAAAATATAAACACAACATGTAAAGTGTTGGCACAAATTTGTTTACATCCCAGTTAGTGAGAATTTCTCCTTTGCCAAAATAATCCATCCACCTGACAGGTGTGGCATTTAAAGAAGCTGATTAAACAGCATGATCATTACACAGGTGCACATTGTGCTGGGGACAATAAAAGGCCTCTCTAAACTGTGCAGTTTTGTCCCATAACACAATGCTACAAATGTCTCAAGTTTTGAGGGATTGTGCAATTGGCATGCTAACTGCAGGAACATACACCAAAGCTGTTGCCAGATAATTTAATGTTCATTTCTCTATCAACGTCGTTTTAGAGAATTTTGCATTATTGTATATCCAACTGGCCTCACAACCGCAGACCACGTGTAACCATGACAGCCCAGGACCTCAACATCCGGCTTCTTCACCTGAGGGAAAATCTGAGGGCAGCCAACTGGACAGCTGATAAAACTGCACAATCAAAGAATGTCTGAACAAATTGTCAGAAACCGTCTCAGGGAAGCTAATCTCGTGCTCGTTGTCCTCACCGGGGTCTTGACCTGACTGCAGTTCAGTGTCGTAACCAATTTCAGTGGGCAAATGCTCACCTTTGATGGACACTGGAACATTGGAGAAGTGTGCTCTTCACGGATGAATACGGTTTAAACTCTACTGGGCAGATGGCACACTGGAGAAGTGTGCTCTTCACGGATGAAACCTGGTTTCAACTCTACCAGGTAGATGTCAGACCGCATGTATGTCATCATGTGGGCAAGCGGTTTGCTTATGTCAACGTTGTGAACAGAGTGTCCCATCGTGGCAGTGGGGTTATGGTATGGGCAGGCATAAGCTACGGACAACGAACACAATCGCATTTAATCGATGGCAATTTGCATGCACAGAGATACCGTAACGAGATCCTGAGGCCCATTGTAGTGCCATTCATCTGCCGCCATCACCTCATGTTTCAGCATGATAAAGCACAGCCCCATGTCGCAAGGATCTGCACACAATTCATGGATGCTGAAAATGCCCCAGTTCTTCCATGACCTGCATACTCACCAGGCTTGTCACCCCCCATTGAGCATGTTTGGGGTATCTTTAAGGTAGCTGTGACCAACAGATGCATATCTGTATTTCAAGTCATGTGAAATCAATAGATTAGGGCCTAATGAATTTATTTTAATTTACTGATTTCCTTATATGAACTGTATCTCAGTAAAATCTTTGAAATTGTTGCATGTTTCAGTTACATATTTTTTCAGTATAGATCTGTCATTCTCATTGAAATCAAGTCTAAGAAGCAGTATATCTGTTGTATGTGTGCTATTTCTATGCTTCCCGCTCTTAAATTTCGTTTTTGCGTATTTTACTTCAAACAGCTGAAAATACAATACAATTTTGGTTGTAGAAAGTATATTTCATAGCGGTTTAGATGGTGCAATGATTCTCTACACAATTACTGCTTGTTTTGTCACATAAACTGAAATTAGGCAAACTATTAGAATTTTATTAACGTGTGAGACAAAAAGACAAAAAGAGAAGTTAATGTGACAACATGAAGCAACGTGACGACATGCGAAGCAACATGTGATAACATAAAACTACACATGACAACATCTTAGTACATGTGAGAACATGATCTCGAGAAATAAACTACATGACAAAATGTGAGGCAAAATGTGATCCCATGAGTTAGATACTATTATTACAGCTAAACTAAGGTGTTAATACTGAAGGACAGTATGCTGCTGTATAATGTTTACTTGGGACTCAACCAGGATTTTAACTAACAACTTCTTGGTTGCTAACTACCTGAAGTTCCAGCTGTGCCACCAGGTCTGTGGACATAATGATGATAGAGTATATATTTATTCGCAACAACACATTACTGCACTTTGCCTTTGTTCCAGTAAAAATAAAATAAATATATACAAAAACATGGTGTTATTTCTCTAAATTAACAGTATTCTACTGTATTCTGATTTAAATTACTGTAAAATATTGTACTGTGATGACAATTGGGACTTAGCCTTAAATGGGATTTGACTTCTTAACTTCTTGGTCTATAGCAATCTATAATGTCCTGCTACAGCGCAGCTCCACCACCAGATCTGTGAAAGTAAGAGATACGGGCCATAGACTTATTGGAAACATCTAACTGCCTCTGGAAGCAACGTCAGCACAATAACTTTGTGAGATGGGAATAGCCACACACAAGCCTAAGATCACCATGTGCAATGCCAAGCGTCGGCTGGAGAGGTGTAAAGCCTGCCGCTATTGGACTTTGGAGCAGTAGAAACGTGTTCTCTAGAGTGATAAATCAAGCTTCACCATCTGGCAGTCCGACAGACTTGTCTGGGTTTGGCGGATGCCAGGAGAACGATACCTGCCCTAATGCATAGTGCAAACAGTTTGGTGGAGAAGGAAAAATGGCATGGGAATGTTTTTCATGGTTTGGGCTAGGCCCCTTAGTTCCAGTCTTGTGAGCGTTGCAAATACATTTACACATACATGTTATTCAGTCATTGCACCCACGCTGATCGCGAGCGTCTGCGTAACCAGGCGCTAAAATAGAACTTGGTTTGATTAGCCTCTCCCATCTCCTCATTGGTATTTAGGAGCATATACCCACGTGGGTGATTGAAAGATGAACTGAGGTCCATACTCAAGTCCAGTTGGTTGTGGTAATGCACCTTAAAGTTGGTTGCCAACCGCCATATAAAATCCAAAGACTGATGTTGTTATGTGGCTGCTATGAAAGTAACCATCTGAAGGCACTGCTGAAACATTAATGCACTCCAGACCAAAAGGTTGCAAGTTCAAATCTCAAGAGCATTTATGTACACTTAGGGTTAGATTCTAGCTTAGGGTTAGACTCTAGCGGACAAATCAAATAAAAATAACAAATAGTTCAAGAGCAGCAGTAAAATAAAAGAAGTGAGGCTATATACAGTGGGTACCGGTATAGAGACAATGTGCAGGGCACAGGTTAGTCGAGATAATTGAGGTAATATGTACATGTAGGTAGAGGTAAAGTGACTATGCATGGATAATAACCAGAGAGTAGCAGCAGCGTAAAAGAGAGGATGGGGGAGAAGGGCAATGGAAATAGTCTGGGTAGCCATTTGATTAACTGTTCAGGAGTCTTACGGCTTGTGGGTAGAAGCTGTTCAGAAGCTTTTTGGACCTAGACTTGGTGCTCCGGTATGCTCTCGATGGTGCAGCTGTAGAACCTTTTGAGGATCTGAGGACCCATGCCAAATCTTTTCAGTCTCCTGAGGGGGAATAGGTTTTGTCATGCCCTCTTCACGATTGTCTTGGTGTGCTTTGACCATGTTAGTTTGTTGGTGATGTGGACGACAAGGAACTTGAAGCTCTCAACCTGCTCCACTACAGCCCCGTCGATGAGAATGGGGGCGTGCTCTGTCCTCCTTTTCCTATAGTCCACAATCTTCTCTTTTGTCTTGATCACGTTGAGGGGAGAGGTTGTTGTCCTGGCACCACACGGCCATGTCTCTGACCTTCTCCCTATACGCTGTCTCATCATTGTCGGTGATCAGGCCTACCACTGCTGTGTCGTCTGCAAACTTAATGATGGTGTTGGAGTCGTGCCTGGCCATGATGTCAGGAAGTCCAAGATCCAGATGAAGAGGGAGGTGTTTAGTCCCAGGGTCCTTAGCTTAGTGATGAGCTTTGAGGGCACTATGGTGTTGAAAACTGAGCTGTAGTCAATGAATAGTATTCTTATATAGGTGTTCCTTTTGTCCAGGTGGGAAAGGGCAGTGTGGAGTGCAATAAAGATTGCATCATCTGTGGATCTTTTGGGCGGTATGCAAATTGGAGTTGGTCTAGGGTTTCTGGGATAATGGTGTTGATTTGAGCCATGACCAGCCTTTCAAAGCACTTCATGGCTACAGACGTGAGTGCTATGGGCCTGCAGTCATTTAGGCAGGTTACCTTAGTTTGTTGCATGTTTCAGTTACATATTTTTTCAGTATAGATCTGTCATTCTCATTGAAATCAAGTCTAAGAAGCAGTATATCTGTTGTATGTGTGCTATTTCTATGCTTCCCGCTCTTAAATTTCGTTTTTGCGTATTTTACTTCAAACAGCTGAAAATACAATACAATTTTGGTTGTAGAAAGTATATTTCATAGCGGTTTAGATGGTGCAATGATTCTCTACACAATTACTGCTTGTTTTGTCACATAAACTGAAATTAGGCAAACTATTAGAATTTTATTAACCAGGAAATGGCAGTGATTTCTGCATATTGCTCCTTTCATGTATGAAAGTATATTACCTAATAAGAAAGACAATGTTTTTAGTTTCATTGTTTTACTCTTATTCTTACTGTACATTTGAGTGTGATTCCATAGCCAAAGGAGAGAGTAGGTTTACACATTCCTAGTTTATTTACATGAAGTAAGGTCTTTATGAGGTATAGGTGAATTCACTTTAAAAGGGAAATCTACAGTAGCTTTGTCAATTTATAAATTTGTGATATGTACCCATTGATTCTTGAAGATTATAACTTAAAAATGCCTCATGAACTTAGTTCAGCTGTTTTACCCTATCTGAACCCAGTATATAAGCATGTTTTACTCCAATGTATGCAAACAAACTAAATGTAAACAAACATGGTGCCTCAAAACATGGTGAAAACTATAATTGTTATAAAGTCAGTCCTTGCTTCCATAGCTCTGTCCAGGAATTTGAGAGTGGTTACATTTCTCCAGCCCCATCCCTCTGCTTTTTACCAAAATGGGTGGGGAGTGATTTGTTATTGATTCAACTTCTGATTGCTTCTGATGTGTTCAGTAATGTCCGTAGACTGAGTTGAATCTTTCGAAGTAATGACTCCGCTGGCGTTGTGCTCTTCGGGCAGTGTGACCTTGAGATGGGGCATTGCTCTCCTGTAGGGGAGAGAAGAGAGGTGAGCAGAAGAGAGGAGAGAAGGAGAGAAGAATAGATTAGAGGTGAAAAGGGGGGGAGGAAAGGAGGGAGTTAAGATGTGAGACAAAAAGACAAAAAGAGAAGTTAATGTGACAACATGAAGCAACGTGACGACATGCGAAGCAACATGTGATAACATAAAACTACACATGACAACATCTTAGTACATGTGAGAACATGATCTCGAGAAATAAACTACATGACAAAATGTGAGGCAAAATGTGATCCCATGAGTTAGATACTATTATTACAGCTAAACTAAGGTGTTAATACTGAAGGACAGTATGCTGCTGTATAATGTTTACTTGGGACTCAACCAGGATTTTAACTAACAACTTCTTGGTTGCTAACTACCTGAAGTTCCAGCTGTGCCACCAGGTCTGTGGACATAATGATGATAGAGTATATATTTATTCGCAACAACACATTACTGCACTTTGCCTTTGTTCCAGTAAAAATAAAATAAATATATACAAAAACATGGTGTTATTTCTCTAAATTAACAGTATTCTACTGTATTCTGATTTAAATTACTGTAAAATATTGTACTGTGATGACAATTGGGACTTAGCCTTAAATGGGATTTGACTTCTTAACTTCTTGGTCTATAGCAATCTATAATGTCCTGCTACAGCGCAGCTCCACCACCAGATCTGTGAAAGTAAGAGATACGGGCCATAGACTTATTGGAAACATCTAACTGCCTCTGGAAGCAACGTCAGCACAATAACTTTGTGAGATGGGAATAGCCACACACAAGCCTAAGATCACCATGTGCAATGCCAAGCGTCGGCTGGAGAGGTGTAAAGCCTGCCGCTATTGGACTTTGGAGCAGTAGAAACGTGTTCTCTAGAGTGATAAATCAAGCTTCACCATCTGGCAGTCCGACAGACTTGTCTGGGTTTGGCGGATGCCAGGAGAACGATACCTGCCCTAATGCATAGTGCAAACAGTTTGGTGGAGAAGGAAAAATGGCATGGGAATGTTTTTCATGGTTTGGGCTAGGCCCCTTAGTTCCAGTGCGCGAGCGTTGCAAATACATTTACACATACATGTTATTCAGTCATTGCACCCACGCTGATCGCGAGCGTCTGCGTAACCAGGCGCTAAAATAGAACTTGGTTTGATTAGCCTCTCCCATCTCCTCATTGGTATTTAGGAGCATATACCCACGTGGGTGATTGAAAGATGAACTGAGGTCCATACTCAAGTCCAGTTGGTTGTGGTAATGCACCTTAAAGTTGGTTGCCAACCGCCATATAAAATCCAAAGACTGATGTTGTTATGTGGCTGCTATGAAAGTAACCATCTGAAGGCACTGCTGAAACATTAATGCACTCCAGACCAAAAGGTTGCAAGTTCAAATCTCAAGAGCATTTATGTACACTTAGGGTTAGATTCTAGCTTAGGGTTAGACTCTAGCGGACAAATCAAATAAAAATAACAAATAGTTCAAGAGCAGCAGTAAAATAAAAGAAGTGAGGCTATATACAGTGGGTACCGGTATAGAGACAATGTGCAGGGCACAGGTTAGTCGAGATAATTGAGGTAATATGTACATGTAGGTAGAGGTAAAGTGACTATGCATGGATAATAACCAGAGAGTAGCAGCAGCGTAAAAGAGAGGATGGGGGAGAAGGGCAATGGAAATAGTCTGGGTAGCCATTTGATTAACTGTTCAGGAGTCTTACGGCTTGTGGGTAGAAGCTGTTCAGAAGCTTTTTGGACCTAGACTTGGTGCTCCGGTATGCTCTCGATGGTGCAGCTGTAGAACCTTTTGAGGATCTGAGGACCCATGCCAAATCTTTTCAGTCTCCTGAGGGAATAGGTTTTGTCATGCCCTCTTCACGATTGTCTTGGTGTGCTTTGACCATGTTAGTTTGTTGGTGATGTGGACGACAAGGAACTTGAAGCTCTCAACCTGCTCCACTACAGCCCCGTCGATGAGAATGGGGGCGTGCTCTGTCCTCCTTTTCCTATAGTCCACAATCTTCTCTTTTGTCTTGATCACGTTGAGGGAGAGGTTGTTGTCCTGGCACCACACGGCCATGTCTCTGACCTTCTCCCTATACGCTGTCTCATCATTGTCGGTGATCAGGCCTACCACTGCTGTGTCGTCTGCAAACTTAATGATGGTGTTGGAGTCGTGCCTGGCCATGATGTCAGGAAGTCCAGGATCCAGATGAAGAGGGAGGTGTTTAGTCCCAGGGTCCTTAGCTTAGTGATGAGCTTTGAGGGCACTATGGTGTTGAAAACTGAGCTGTAGTCAATGAATAGTATTCTTATATAGGTGTTCCTTTTGTCCAGGTGGGAAAGGGCAGTGTGGAGTGCAATAAAGATTGCATCATCTGTGGATCTTTTGGGCGGTATGCAAATTGGAGTTGGTCTAGGGTTTCTGGGATAATGGTGTTGATTTGAGCCATGACCAGCCTTTCAAAGCACTTCATGGCTACAGACGTGAGTGCTATGGGCCTGCAGTCATTTAGGCAGGTTACCTTAGTGTTCTTGGGCACAGGGACTATGGTGGTCTGCTTGAAATATGTTGGTATTACAGACTCAGTCAGGGATAGGTTGAAAATGTCAGTGAAGACACTTGCCAGTTGGTCAGCGCATGCTCGGAGTACACGTCCTGGTAATCGGTCTGTGAATGTTGACCTGTTAAAGGTCTTATTCACATCGTCTACGGACAGCGGGATCACACAGTCGTCAAGAACAGCTGATGCTCTCATGCATGCTTCAGTTTTGCTTGCCTTGAAGCGAGCAAAGAAGTAATTTAGCTCGTCTGGTAGGCTTGTGTCACTGGGCAGATCGTGGCTGTGCTTCCCTTTGAATTCTGTAATAGTTTGCAAGCCTTGCCACATTTGACGAAGGTAGGAGCCGGTGTAGTAAGATTCAATCTTAGTCCTGTATTGACGCTTTGCCTGTTTGATGGTTCGTCTGAGGTCATAGTTGGATTTCTTATAAACATCCGGGTTAGAGTCCCGCCTCTTGAAAGTGGCTACTCTAACCGCTCAGTGCGGTGTTGCCTGCAATCCATGGCTTCTGGTTGTGGTATGTAGGTACGCTTACTGTGGAGACAATGTCATTGATGCACTTATTGATGAAGCCAGGGACTGATGTGGTGTACTCCTCAATGCTATCGGAAGAATCACGGAACATATTCCAATCTGTGCTAGCAAAACAGTCCTGTAGCTTAGCATCTGCGTTTTTTATTCATCGAGTCACTGGTGCTTCCTGCTTTAGTTTTTGCCTGTCAGCAGGAATCAGGAGGATATAATTATGGCCAGATTTGCCAAATGGAGGGCGAGGGAGAGCTTTGTAAGCGTCTCTGTCTGTGGAGTAAAGTTGGCCTAGAGTTTTTTCCTGTGGTTGCACATTTAACATGCTTGTAGAAATGAGGTCAAACGGATTTAAGTTTCCCTGCATTAAAGTCCCCGGACACTAGGAGCGCCGCCTCTGGATGAGCTTATTTCTGTTTGCTTATGGCCTTATACAGCTCATTGAGTGCAGCAGTTGTTTTGGCGGTGTCGGAGGTGGAACTGCGTTAGAGTTGTCAAATCCACAAGCAGCTCCTGGCATTATACCGATAGCAGACATTGCCATTGGCTGCATGGAGCTGCAATAAGATAAATCCCATGCAGCCTTGTTTACCAATATTATACTCTACAATCAGTGGCCAGTATATTAGGACATCCATCTAGTGCTGGGTCGGGCCCCCCTTTGCCTCCAGAACAGACAGAATTTTTCAGGGCATGGAAACATTGCTCAATTGGTATCAAGGGACCTATCGTGTGCCAGGAAAACATTCCACATACCATTTCACAACAGACACCAGCCTGTTCTGTTGACACCAAGTAGGATGGGGCTATGGACTCATGCTGCTTACGCCAAATCCTGACTCTGCCAACAGCATGACGCAACAGGAACCAGGAATTTTTCATCTGCTGCAATAACCCATTCGTGACAAGGTCCAACGAGTTGTGTGTTCTGAGTTGCCGTTCTACACCACTGTAGTACTGCACAATTATTTTTGAGGCCCACCTCTTAGCCTGCACAAATTCTGCCATTCTCCTTCGACCTCTCATCAACAAGTTGTGTTGCCCACAGGACTGCCGCTGACTGGATATTAATTTTTTTGTCTCACCATTCTCTGTAAACTCTAGACACTGTGGTGTGTGAAAAGCCAAGGAGGCCTGCTGTTTCTGAGATACTGGAACCGGCGTTCCTGGCACCGCCGATCATACCACGCTCAAAGTTGCTTAGGTCACTCATTTTGCCCTTTCTAACGTTCAATCGAACAGTAACAATGCCTCAATGCCTGTCTGCCTGCATTATGTAGCAAGCCACAGCCACGTGACTTCATGTCTGTAGGAGCTAACCATTTTGGTGAACGGGTAGTGTACCTAATAAATTGGCCACTGAGTGTACATAAACCCTAAATCGCTGATGCTAAATATTGGCCATTGAGAGGCTTTGAGGCCCCCGCCGGCCATATTGGCATTCCCCAGTAAGAGCAGTCCTCCATAGGAATTAATGGAATTCTAAAGTATTTCAATGAAATGTTGAATTTGAAATGCTTATGTTTTTGCCCGTATAATATTATTGAAAAGTATGTATTAATGTGTCTGTAATTGAAAATGAATGGAGACATTAATAAATGCATTTCTAGAGCAATGGAGGAGTACCAAGATGGCTGCACGGTGGGTTCAAGACAGCGCCCCCTGTCAGTCATCCAGTGTTTATACACATCATTGGTTGGAACATTGGAATGTGATATGTACAGCAATCTACACTTTGATTAAGCTGATAGAAATGCTTATTTTCTTTAAGAATTTTCCATTTGTGTTATTATTTCTATATAGCTTGCACCAGGGTTCGCAACTGGCAGGCCCGCGGGCCAAAATTGGCATGCGGGTGATTTTAAAACACCAGAAAATCAGCTCCAATTGACTTTAATTTTGGAATTTGGAATTCATGGGAAAAACAGAGCTCTGAAAGACGCGTGTCACAACACAAACAATACCTCACAGTGATGGGGTGCAAATAGCTGAACTAGATTGTGTGTGATAATGACATACAGGTGTGTGAACAGGTGATTAGAATTCAGGTGATTGGGATCTGGAGAGTGAGCTGCGTTCAGGGGATCTAGGTGTTAGAGAGTGTGAGCTGGAAAGTGGGCTGGGAAGTGAGCTGCGTTCAGGGGATCTACGTGTTTTTAGGGTGTGCCTATGGAATAAAAGTGGGGCTTTTATTGCTCAATGTAATTCATGCTGACAAAAAAAATATCCATAGGCCTAATGGACACATGCTCAAACTTGCAATCTGTAGTTGTTACATCTATTTTTGGAATGATAAATTATACATACAGTAACAGTCAGTTTGGACCCACCAACTAATTCAAGGGTTTTTCTTTATTTTTACTATTTTCTACATTGTAGAGTAATAGTGAAGACATCAAAACTATGAAATAATACATAAGGAATCATGTAGTATCCAAAAAAGTGTTAAACAAATCAAAACAAATCAAGATTTTAGATTCTTCAAAGTAACCACCCTTTGCCTTGATGACAGCTTTGCACACTCTTAACCAGTATCCCCGTGAATGCTTTTCAAACAGTCTTGAAGGAGAGATCATCCGTTCACCTACTCTGCGTCTCACAAAGACACAGCAGTTGGAACCAAATATTTTGACTCATCAGACCAAAGGACAGATTTCCACCAGTCTAATGTCCATTGCTTGTGTTTCTTGGCCCAAGCAAGTCTCTTCTTCTTATTGGTGTTTTTAAGTAGTGGTTTCTTTGCAGCAATTTGACCATGAAGGCCTGATTCATGCAATCTCCTCTGAACAGTTGATGTTGAGATGTGTCTGTTAGCATTTATTTCGTTTGCAATTTCTGAGGCTGGCAACTCTGATGAACTTATCCCCTGCAACAGAGGTAACTCTGGGTCTTCCTTTACATTGGCGGACCTCATGAGAGCCAGTTTCATCATAGCGTTTGGTGGTTTTTGCGACTGCACTTGAAGAAACTTTAAAAGTTCTTGAAATTTGACGGATTGACTGACCTTCATGTCTTCAAGTAATGTTGTTTCTCTTTTCTTGTTTGAGCTGTTCTTGCCATAATATGGACTTGGTCTTTTACCAAATAGGGCTATCTTCTGTATACCACCCCTACCTTGTCACAACACAACTGACTGGCTCACAACACAACTGACTGGCTCAAACGCTTTAAGAAGTAAATAAATTGCACAAATTAACTTTTAACAAGGCACACCTGTTAATTGAAATGCATTCCTTGTGACTACCACATGAAGCTGGTTGAGAGAATGCCAGGAGTGTAAAAAGCTGTCATCAAGGCAAAGGGTGGCTACTTTGAAGAATCTCAAATAAAATAAAATAAATGATTTGTTTACCACTTTTTGGTTACTACATGATTCCATGTATGTAGGTGTGTCCAAACTTTTGACTGGTACTGTATATAAAACTTTTTTATTTTCAAATGTTAGATTTTTTCTTCCACCTTGACATTAGTGTATTTTGTGTAGATTGTTGAGAAAAGAATACAATTACATACATTTTAAAATTACTTTGTAGCACAACAAAATGTGGAAAAAGTGAAGGGGTGTGAATACTGTACTGTGAATCTGTAAGCATGGTTTAAAATGATTATGTTTTAGTAAAATATTGTATCTGTTTGGGCTTCTTACAGTCAATTTGCAGTCTACAAATTATTTTTTTATTATGTTCCAGCCTCCTGACCTTCTAACGCGTGAAAGGATGGGTGTGGCTTCGTGACAATGACCACACGAGCAGCTGCTCACCGATTTGACAGCTCTAATGCAGTTACACCTCCAAGGGTTTAGGGTTGATCTGATTGAATCTAGGCCTTAATGTCAAGTGTCCCTGAGCACTGTTACTTTTTCGTTTGGTGTTGTCAGATAATAACACAATTATTGACTTGATTCCGGGCAACTTTTAGCAAAGTGCAGAAATGTGTTCTTGCCAATAAATCTGTGGCCGATTTCTGTTTTGGCCACAGACCTGGTGGCAAAGCTGGAAATTCTGGTTGCTTTTATCTCAAAGGTTGTGATTCAAATCCCAGGTGCGGTTGCGTCCCAAGTGTGCTAACCAATGTTGAGGTCAATTCCATATAAGTTTCATTCAACTAAAGTAAACCAAATTCTAACTCTTAACTTTCAGGTATTGAAATTAATTGGAATTAGAATTGGAATTTCTGTGTACTTCCTGAATATAGTTTGTTTTTCTATATTTGCTGACAAAATGCAGTTCAGCTGTATAAATACATAAAAGGTTGTTTGCAACTCAGTAGCTGGTAAGTTTAAATGCAAATGCAAGTGAGGCATGCCAAGTTAATTTGCAGGCCAAAAGGTAGCCTACTCAAGTGCATTGCAATTGACAGTAAATATATAGCAAAACTAATACAGTATCCAATTACCGTAAATGTACCGTAAAATGAAAAAAATAATCACTAAATTAACAGCAATGACTAACTGTGTAGTTGCATGTTATCACATATTAAATCACATGATTTCACAAGTGAAAAATCACATTATTTCAAGTGAAATTTCATGTTTCACGTGTTTTTGTAACACTTCACATGTGAAAACGTGTTTCTGGAAAACTTCACGTGACATTTCAGATGTGAAATCATGTGAAAACATTTGTTTTTGGAACAGTTCATGCAACGTGATCACGTGATCACGTTTTCATGTGTAATTTCATGTTATCGCTGTTCAGCT
The DNA here is from genome assembly GCA_030435695.1 of Brachymystax lenok tsinlingensis. Lineage (NCBI taxonomy): Eukaryota > Metazoa > Chordata > Actinopteri > Salmoniformes > Salmonidae > Brachymystax > Brachymystax lenok. The sequence goes on from CM059785.1 coordinate 26,007,802, forward strand.
AAAACACTAATACAGTATCCTATTATTGTAGAAATTTACTGTAAAATGAAAAGAAAATATTTAAAATGAACAGCAATGGCTAACTGTGTAGTTTCATGTTATCACATGTTAAAAAACATGACTTCACAAGTGGAACGTGAAATTTCAAATGTTAAAACATGTTTCTGGAACACTTCATATTTGACATTTCACACAAAATAATGTGGAAACACTTCACGTGACGACATGTTTTCATGTGTAATTTCATGAGTTATTGTTGTTCAGCAAAAATATGACTCCACCTTTGATTTGAACTCATAACCTCTAGAATGTGAACTACACTGATCTTTGTGCTGCACCACAAAGTCTGTAACATTCATCTACACATTTGTTACCTATAATACATCTCTGGACTTAGCAAAAGAGTGCCATCTGCACTGCTATTTTAGGCCAGAATTTAATCCGATCATAGGTCGGATTAAGGTCATAGGCATTGCAGTTTTTAAAGGCAATGTTTCCGTGTTCGTGGAGACTCCATTCACGGTAAACGCTGCATATGTCGGCTCAATCAGATATTACATTTAGATTTCTATCTCAGAATCTGTAACGTTTCAGCGATAACAGATTGAATAGAGACATTAGTTATTCGTTATTCGGACTATTCTATCATCATTGATTTCTTTAACTTATTTCAGCAATATTAAAGTTTTATGTATAGTTGTCTAATGTTGGTGGGGCATATTATTCTGTTTTAATGTTACTCCTGAATCACTATGATAAATACAATTGTTTTTCTTGAGTACATTTTTTACAAAGCTGAGATTTACTTTGATGTCCAAAGTGTAGGACTACAAGTGAAACCATTTACTGACACAGACATGGTGGCGTAGCAGGAAGTTTGGAATTCCATGAACCAAGAGGTTGTGAGTTCCCATCCCAGATAAGGAAATGTTGAATAATACTGAATGTATGAACTGATTAAGAGAAGACAACATCCCTGGTTTTAGGCAGAGGCTGCGCAAACCTGATATTTTCTAAAACTCCTTGCTTACTTTACTTTTTTCAAAACAACATAAACATAAGTAGGAGTTTTAGTGTGTAAGGAAAACGTAAAATGGCGTCCTGGGGGCAGGACGAACACAGGTCGAGCAGCCATTCCATTTAGAAAAAGGATCAAGTGCTTTCAGCTACTGACCTCTCCTCGGCTATCACAATGACTTGTCTGTTCCTTTTTTATTTTCCTGCAGAAACAAGGTAACATGTATTAGGGCTGGGATTCAATCCAATTGCACTTTGTGCGCGTTGCACCTTTTAAAGGCACTCATTCAGCATTAGTGGAGCCCGCTTTCACAGTAAATGCTGCATATGTCGGCTCAATCGGAAATTACCTTTAAATGTCAGGCGTGCTATAACGTGGATCGACCAATGATAAGATTGAGCCCTTAGATACACTTATTTGAGTTACTCACCTACACAGCCAGACCATACGGAAGATACCAATGCACAGAGCCACTCCTCCAATAGCAGATGGAATTGTGAAGACCAACAACATCTGTAGGCCATGTTCAGCATTATCTGTGTTAAGTCAAACAGACACAATACCACAGGTAATTCATGAGACCTTATTATGAGGGCCTAGTCTTACCCTAATACAAAGGCCTGCAAGTCACATTATGCTAGTTTGCAAAGTGAAGTGTAATTTGTATTGGATTCCAGCCAGAGTGGGGATAGCTGTCATAGGCTGTCATTGTAAATAAGAATGTGATCTTAACTGACTTGCCTAGTTAAATAAAGGTTAAATAAAAAATAGCCAACAGTTTGAATTGTATTTACCCGCAACCTGCATTCAAAATGACTGCTTGGTTGAAAAGACTAAGATATGAGACTACCTTAAGCATCTAAACTGGAACAACCATTTCAGTAAAGGGAGCAATAAATCAGATTGGATTATCTTAGAAAAATGTATGTTATTTATATAACAATAAGAATAATATATAGTAATACATATATAGTGAAACAAACAACTCAAAAAATCTAACTGCAATAGATCATGCTGGGAAAAATGATAATGATGGCCGTGGTTTTGGTTTAACACTGGTTATTAACACCAACACTGGGGTTCTTTTACACCAATGACTGTTAATTTAATTACTTACAGAGTTAATTTAACACCTGAATCAACACTACAAATATTACACAGAAAAATCTACATCAAGTAATACTGGCCAATTTGACACCCTGATATTTATTTACATCAGTCCACAAACACTTACACAAAGTAACACCAAAACCATATCAACACTAAAACTGCTTACACCAGGATATGAACACTGACGATTTTCCTGTGCAGTTTTGTTAATGTCACAATTCTACTTTAGAAATGTGCATATTTATATCTAGTGTTACAGAATACAGTTTCTTCTCCGCATGTTACAGTATCAACAGAAAATCACAATCATTACCTATGAGGTTATCTGTGATAGTCAAATTCCACTCCATTGTCGTAACACCCCTTCGATCTGTGACAGTACAGTTGTAGGTCCCGGTGTCAGTTACCTCTACAATAGATATAATCAGCTCTGTATGAGTAAGAGAGTCAACACTCATCCTGCCTGATGTGAAGTTTCTGTGAGTTATTTTCCCATTGGAATGAGAGAGAATAAGAGCCGTGTCCTTTCTCCAGATGACTTGTTTAGTTGTGTTGGTCATGGATTCATTGCACACCAAAGAAACATCTTCTCCCAAAGAAGCTGTTTTATTTATTTTAATTTTTGTCGCTGACTCTATGGGAGAGAAAATAACAAAGACAATGTTTACAGACAGACAGGCAGGTAGGCAGATAGACAACAAGGTGATCAGATATTCAACAAGAATGTCTGGTTTCATTATTACTGAAACAGGACCCAAGTGGTAAATATAAACATCCAGTCCATTTAAAAAATTGGAGGCCCCTTACACTACAGTGTTGTGATGCTTAAATTCTAGCAAAGTGCATAGCACATAGAATTAAAAAGGTATTGTTGGATATTCTTCATCCTAATCAGATAGATTTTGTATATGGAGAATCTCGTATACAATGGGTTAAAGTTATGTATAGTAACCCCAGGTGTAAAATAGTAAACAATGGCTACTTCTCAGAAAGTATTAAACCGTCAAGAGGAGTTAAACAAGGTTGTCCATTATCGGCATATCTACTTATTATGGCCATCGAAATGTTAGCTGTTAAATTAGCTCTAACAATAATATCAAGGGCCTAGAAATCCAGGGCTTATAATCGAAGGTGTCATTGTATGCTGATTATTCATGTTTTATTTTAAATACACAATTTGGATCCCTCCATAGCCTCATAGATAATCTAGATACTTTTTCTAACCTTTCTGGATTACAACAAAATTATGATAAGAGTATTATATTACATATTGGATCACTAAAAATATAACTTTTACATTACCGTGTAATTTACCAATAAAATGGTCTGACGGTGAAGTGGACATACTCTGAATTCATATATCAAATGAAAGAAATCTCACTACAATACATTTTAATAGAAAGTAAAAAATTACAAGATCTTGTTACTGTGGAAAGGAAAACACCTGTCTGTTGATGTGTCACGTTCAGGCCTGATTTTGACAGGCTGGCGTGTTTAGTTTCGTTTTGGTGTAGGTTTTTTTTGTTCTAGGTGTTGTATATCTATGTTGGGGTAATGGTTCCCAATTAGAGGCAGCTGTGTGTCGTTGTCTCTAATTGGGAACCATATATATGTTTGGGGTTTTTCCTATAGTATTTTGTGGGTTATTGTTTGAGCATAGCTTGGTGTATGTTTAGTTGTGTTCAGCTTCACGATCTTCGTTACGTTCATTTTGTTATTTTCCCAGTTACGTTCGTCATAAATAAAACATGTATACTGGAAGCATCGCTGCGTCTTGGTCTGTCCCTTCAGGAGATCGTGACAGAATAACCCACCACAAAAGGACCAAGCAGCGTTGTTTAAAGGAGTCCTGGACTTGGGAGGAGATATTGGCTGGGAAGGGGCCTTGGAGGAAGACGACGGAGCATCGTCACCCCAAGAAGGAGATGGAAGCGGCGAAGACTGAGCGAGGGAGTTATGAGGATATATATGGAGCGTGGAACCCGGAGAGGGAGAGATATGTTGGGACTCCCCCCAAAAAATTTTGGGGGGGCACACGGGGAGTTTGGCCGGTTCAGGATGGACTCCTGAGCCAACTCCTCGTGCTCTCTGGAGGGAGCGTTGGAAGGAGCGTCGCACTGAGCAGACACCGTGCTATGCAGTTTTGCGCACGGTGTCTCCAGTGCGCATGCATAGGCCGGTGCGCAAAATTCCAGCGCCACTCATCTGTCGGGCTAGGGTGAGTGTGCAACCTGGAGGAGTGGTGCCTGCTCTGCGAGCGAGGTCTCCAGTACACCTTCTGGGACTGAGATATCCTGCACCGGTTCTGCGTGTGGGGTATCCGGTTCGCATCCACAGCCCAGTGCGTGACATTCCAGCTCCCATCATCCATGAGGCAAGGGTGAGTGAACAGCCGGGGAGAGAAGTACCGGCTCCACGCACCAGGTCCCCTGTACGCTTAGATAACCCAGTACATCCAGTCCCTGCTCCGTGCACCAGGCCCCCTGTGCGCTTAGAGAGTCCAGCACGTCCTGTCCCTGCTCCACGCTCCAGGATCCCTGTGCCCGTCGTGGGCCCAGCACGTCCTGTCCCTGTTCCACGCTCCAGGATTCCTGTGCCCGTCGTGGATCCAGCACGGCCCGTTCCTGCTCCCCGCACCAGAGTCCCAGTGCGCGTCATGAGCCCAGTACGGCCCGTTCCTGCTCCCCGCACCAGAGTCCCATTGCGCTTCATTAGCCCAGTACTGCCCGTTCCTGCTCCCCGCACCAGAGTCCCAGTGCGCATCGACAGTCCGGAGCCTCCAGAGACGGTCCCCAGTCCGGAGCCTCCAGAGACGGTCCCCAGTCCGGAGCCTCCAGAGACGGTCCCCAGTCCGGAGCCTCCAGAGACGGTCCCTAGTCCTAAAATAACTGTTCCGGCAAATAGCCCAGGGCCTCCGGTGTGGGACCCCGAGCCAGCACGGCCGGCACCGGAGCCGCCACCTGGGACAGGAAGGCCCACCCGAAGACCCTCCCCCAAAGGACTTTTGGCGAGGTCGGAGTCCGCGCCTTTGGGGGGGTACTGTCACGTTCAGGCCTGATTTTGACAGGCTGGCGTGTTTCGTTTTGGTGTAGGTTTTTTTGTTCTAGGTGTTGTATATCTATGTTGGGGTAATGGTTCCCAATTAGAGGCAGCTGTGTGTCGTTGTCTCTAATTGGGAACCATATATATGTTTGGGGTTTTTCTATAGTATTTTGTGGGTTATTGTTTGAGCATAGCTTGGTGTATGTTTAGTTGTGTTCAGCTTCACGATCTTCGTTACGTTCGTTTTGTTGTTTTGTCCCAGTTACGTGAATAATAAACCATGTATACTGGAAGCATCGCTGCGTCTTGGTCTGTCCCTTCAGGAGATCGTGACATGATGATTAATTTTGATTAACTATTCATTCATATCTCAGTTTACCTATTTGCTTATGTCTTGTCTACACCTAGCGACTTGTTTTTTTTTTTATTATATGAGCAAAACATATTACATTTTATTTGGAATGGCAAGCCAGATAAAATTAAACGGGCCTATTTAATTAATATGAATTTAGAGAGCAGAAATGTTTAAATATTAAAGCATTAGACCTCTCACAAAAGGCTTCAGTCATACAAAAAAGTTAAATCCAAACTGGTTCTCTAGCAGATTAATAACAATGTCTCACCCCATGTTCAAGAATGGAGTTTTCCCTTTTATTCAGATTACAACCTCTCACTTTCGGTTATTTGAAAATGAAATGATCTCTAAAATAACGCTATTTTAAAACTAGCCATAGAAAGTTGGTTGCAATTTCAGTTTGATCTACCAGATAAAAACAACAATATTTTTGGAATAGAAAAGGTATAATCTTTGTAAATTATATTATAAATAGGACTGGTGGAGTTGTCACACACGCAGCTAACATAAATATATGGAAATGTCTGCTCTACTCAAAATTATAACCAACTAATTTCGGCATTACCTCCAAAAAATGGAAGAGGCAAGTGGAAGGGGGAGAAAGTAAAGAACTTGTCTGTCGCTCCTGCATTAAAGACCAAAATTGTCTAAAGAAAATTGTGATAAATAAAAAAGAATACCAGTTTCATTTAAGGACCAGAAAATGTACAGCTGTGCCGAAAAGATTTTCTTTATGTGCAGTCGCAAAAACCATAAAGAACTATGATGAAACCCTGCTCTCATGAGGACCGCCACAGGAAAGGAAGACCCAGAGTTACCTCTGCTGCAGAGGATACGTTCATTAGAATTTCCAGCCTCAGAAATTGCAGCCCAAATAAATGCTTCACAGAGTTAAAGTAACAGACACATCTCAACATCAACTGTTCAGAGGAGACTGCGTGAATCAGGCATTCATGGTAGCATTGCTGCAAAACAACACTACTAAAGGACACCGATAATAAGAAGAGACTTGCTTGGACCAAGAAACACGATCAAAGGACATTAAACCAGCGGAAATCTGTCCTTTGGTCTGAGTACTCCAAATTTGAGATTTTTGGTTCCAACCGCTGTGTCTTTGTGAAATGCAAAGTAGGTGAACGGATGATCTCCGCATGTATGGTTCCCACCATGAAGCATGGAGGAGGAGGCGTGATGGTGTGGGGGTGCTTTGCTGGTGACACTGACAGTGATTTATTTATAATTAAAGGCACACTTAACCAGCATGGCTACCACAGCAACATTTGTTTTTCAACAGGACAACTTACAGGCTATGTAAGGGCTATTTGACCAAGAAGGAGAGTGATGGACTACTGCATCAGATGACCTGGCCTCCACAATCACCCGACCTTAACCCAATTGAGATGGTTTGGGATGAGTTGGAACGCAGAATGAAGGAAAAGCAGCCAACAAGTGCTCAGCATATGTGAGAACTCCTTCAAGACTGTTGGATAAGCATTCCAGGTGAAGCTGGTTGAGAGAATGCCAAGAGTGTGCAAAGCTGTCATGAAGCAAAGGGTGGCTACTTTCAAGAATCAAAAATCTAAAATACTTTTTTGGTTACTACTTGATTCAATATGTGTTATTTCATAGTTTTGATGTCTTCACTATTATTCTACAATGTAAAAATAGTAACAATTAAAGAAAAACCCTTGAATGAGTAAGTGTGTCCAAACTTTTGACTGGTACTGTATATGGGGGATACAACCGTCCCAGCTCTGCATATTTTTCTGCGAATAGATAGAGTCATTAGAAGAGTTTGGTACTGTCCAAATGTACATGTAGCTTGTTTTTGGTCGCAGGTTCAGGAATGGCTGAAGAATTGCAGCATTTACCTGGAGCTAACTCTGCAAATAGCACTGCTGGGTGATTTAAAAAGTTTTAGTCAATCAATTAATAATATAGTAATACTCTTAGAAAAAAAAATTACAATATGTAGAATCAATGAGAACAGAAAGGTTCAGAACTTTTGTGAAACATCACAGCACAATTGGAAAATATCAATAAAAACTGGATGGTGTTCAGCTATAGATGGGAGGGGCTGAGTGGAGCTGAAGGATGGGACTAAAAACAAACAAAAGATAACTATTGTAAAATATAGTGTCCATAAAATTAATATAGTATGTACGTATAAGCTGGAAGTATAAGCCTAATTGTTGTTGCCCATTCGTTTACTCCAATTAGGGGAGGGATGGTAGGGTTAGGGGAAAATAATAAAGTAATATATATTTATTTATATATATATATATATATATATATATATATATATATATATATATTAATAATAATACAAACATATATGGGGGATTGGAAATTATGCAGACAATTACATTTATGGAAGCTTCATTCTATCTGCAATATTAAAGCTGATTTACCCCTTAAAAAAGTAGGCATACACACACACACACTCACAAACACACACATAGTACTGTAGCTTACCTGTGTAGACAAGGAAAAGCGTGATGACCACAGAAACCAAATCCCAGGACAGGAGAGTCGCCATGAAGACCCTGGACGTGACTGACAGAGAGAGATGAACAGAGTGGAGTGGAACTTTAGAGTTAGTGATCAGTGCCACAGCTAGCTAACCAGGAACCATACCACTGTTTAGGCTGAGGAGGACGGCGAACAGAGGAAGTGGTCGTCTTAGAGAGAAGCATAGAGATGCTTAAAACCTCACAACCATGGAGCTCAGAGACATCACACATACCCATTCAGCAGTGATTACTGAGTGATTGACTGTGTGCTCAGAGTTTGATTTCAAAGTGGAATTAACATCCAAAACATCCAAATTAATTGAATCCCCCATCCCCCATCAATGTCTGTTAAGAAGTTGTGTAACTGGTCGAATTCGTACCACATGATCATCTCATGAGTCGGCGACCCAGGAATTACCATTTGGTTATTTTGTTAGTGTATGACATATGCAAATACCCTGTGTGTGGACACCTGCTTGTCGAACATCTCATTCCAAAATCATGGGCATTAATATAGAGTTGGTCCCCCCGTTTTTAACAGCCTCCAATCTTCTGGGAAGGCTTTCCACTAGATGTTGGAACATTGCTGTGGGGCCATTCAGCCAGAAGAGCATTAGTGAGGTCAGGTTCTGATGTTGAGCGATTAGACCTGGCTCGCAGTCGGCGTTCCAATTCATCCCAAAACTGTTCAATGGGTTGAGGTCAGGGCTCTGCAGGCCAGTCAAGTTCTTCCACACCGATCTCGACAAACCATTTCTGTATGGACCTCGCTTTGTGCTTGGGGGCATTTTCACACTGAAACAGAAAAGGGCCTTCCCCAAACTGTTGCCACAAAGTTGGATGCACAGAATCATCTAGAAATCTGACCTTCTGGAAAGGTGGCATCCTATGACAGTGCCACATTGAAAGTCACTGAGCTCTTCAGTACCAGCCATTCTACTGCCAATGTTTGTCTATGGAGATTGCATGGCTGTGTGCTAGATTTTATTGCATTTTTATTTATTTAACTAGGCAAGTCAGTTAAGAACAAATTCTTACTTACAATTTAGGCCTACCCCAGCCAAACCTGGACAACACTGGGACTCCCAATCACGATCAGATGTGATACAACCTGAATTCAAACCAGAGACTGTAGTGACACCTCTTGCACTGAGATGCAGTGCTTTAGACTGCTGCGCCACTCGGGCGCCCTTTATACACCTGTCTGCAACAGGTGTGGCTGAAATAGCCAAATCCACTAATTTGAAGAGGTGTCCACATACCTTTTGCCATGTAGAGTATTTGTTCTTTACCCCTTATCGCTACGTAAGATACAGATGGTGAGAGACAGCCATGCAAAAGAGTGGGAGGCTGGAGTGGAGGTGTCAAACTGATACAGGATATGTTTGTGAGCGAGAGGTATCGAAAGAGGAAATACCACAGCCTGTAACTGTGAGGGGCTGTTTTGAACATGCACTCATAAATTCCATTCTATTTCTTAATGGAGAGTTCAGCTCATGCTGATAAGATCTGTTTATCTCCTGCTGTTATGTGGAGTGGGTCTGATACTGTTTGTAATTTTGGAAAGTCTTCTTTGTGAAAGGCTTTTCTAGCATTGACCACTGTAAATGTCATATTATTTTGATTTCCTTGATACAACCCCCTGAGGTTGATCTAAGTTGCATGATTAAAAAAAATTACGTCAGGGACTGCGTTTTTTGCATGGTTTAGGTCTCAATCTACCACATCCGCCGATGTCTGCCATTCGCAACTGCGGTGGAAGGTCTCATTTATAACCTTTGCGTAAATTTCCGACCTGTGGTAAAACTCAGCCTGGAAAACGCCCTCCATTTATCTTTTATAGTGACAATAATGCCCTTTATTTGAGGTATAATGTAGAACTATTGACATTAGGCCACAGCATGCAAAATACTAATTGTTGTTAAATATTTAGTTTATAAATAGATTATTGAATTTATATGTCCTGCCTTGGTATAGGCTCTGAGATTAAATATGCAATTATATTGCGGCCCTATCAAACAGCAATACTGTGGCCTACCCCTACTGTCAAATATTTTACATAAACTACCAGCCTATTTACTGTGTTGGCAGAATGTTTTAATCTTTAGAAGTGATTTTTGCTGTATCTGGAAAAGGACTGTGTCAGTTTCTGGAAAAGAAAACATGACAAATTGTCGTGGGTCTGTCAGCAGTACGTTTGAATGCATCAATGTTTTGCATCAAATTTTCCCCTACCATGATAGACCTCTTGCAAACCTTGTAGGCCAGGCTACAAAAAAATGTAATTACATTACTTGTAGATCAACTTTAATATTGCAGATAGATTGTGGGTTCTATCAATTTAAATGTCCACATAATTTCCAATCACCTCATTTTTTCTCTCTTTTCTCTATACTTTCCCCCCTACACTACTGTACCTAACATTTCAACCCTTCTTGCAGCCTGGTCTCATAGGCTAGACATAACATAGTAAACGTAAAACCAGGACCCTCAAATTAGTATGATATGCCCCACCTGTTTTGAGCCACACCTGTTTAGCAAAAATATATATATACAAAAGTATTGCATGTTTTGCATGTTATTCTGCCATTAATACGTGTCACATATCAGTTTGCAAACAATGTAAAAAAAAAAAATCTTGAGTTGAAAATCTTTTAGGGCTAGGGGGCAGTATCCTGAATTTCGGCTGTCTGACGTGCCCAAATTAACCTACATGTTACTGGGGTGGCAGGTAGCCAAGTGGTTAGAGCATTGGGCTAGTAACCAAAAGGTTGCAAGATCAAATCCCTGAGCTGACAAAGTGAAAATATGTTATTCTGCCCCTGAACAAGGCAGTTAACCCACTGTTCCTAGTCCATCATTGAAAATAAGAATTTCTTGGTCTGCATGCTGAAGGGGTGGATAACTGAACTCAATTACGCCTACTAAACTGACTTTTTGGGATATAAAGAAGGAATTTATCGAACAAAATGACCATTCTTTGTGTTCCTGGGACCCTTGTGACTGCAACCAGAGGAAGATCTTCAAAGGTAAATTATTTATTTTATCGCTTTTTGTGATTTTGTGACGCCTGTGCTGGTTTGAAAAATATGTTGTTGTTGGGCGCTGACCTCAGATAATTGAATGCTATGCTTCGCCGTAAAGCCTATTGTAAATCGGACCTCGCGGTTTTAATGGTTTTACAGGTTTTAATGAAGCCGCATACAAGCATGGTCTCTTTTTTGCTTTCTTGAGTAAGACAGCTCCAAAATGCAGGTGTTTCAGTCTAGCTCCATGCCTTCTGTGGTGGAGGGACAGCCAGTGGAAAATGCAAAGTGTAGGCATTGGTAATCTTCTCTAGTTGTTCCGTGATTGGCCCAGTGTTCTGTCACTCATGGGGACACTACGTCACCGCAGAATCTACAGGGAGAGCTAGGCAGTTCAAGCTTCCTTGGGTACTGCCATAGATTTACATTAGAAATGCCCATCCAAGAAGGCTCAAGGTCATGGCCACAGATAAAATGCAGTCAAATCACGTTATATCAACCATAGCTTTGATTGGACTGATCATGTCAACATCATACTTTCAAAATCTTAGCTAGCAAGCTAGACAAGCAGTCATCATCATGAATCATGTCGACAATCTATTGGCAAATCCTTTTCAAACCTCATATGAAGAGAGATTATAGATAAAACTTATCGGTACTCATCTGCAATTGGAGATAAACATTACACAACAATGAGTGGTTTGGAAATCGCAAATTCAACAATGAGTGGTTTGGAAGGAATCGGTGGCTAACTGCAAGCGTTGCAAAGCTATCACTATGTTGCTTCCCCTGCCTGTTATTCAGTGGAGAGGGTGTGTGGTCCAAGTCTGCGTTTAAGGGTCTCTTTTCAAAGCTTAAAAGGATAAACACTCACACGCAACATCATGGGCCAGAAAAGGTTGAATACATTGGCCATGCTGTCAATCCAGCATGACTTCTGCCACGCTCAAAACAACTGGAAACATTAGCTCTGACAGATTGAAAACTCTAGTCATTGGCGACTCCATTACCCGAAGTATTAGACTTAAAACAAATCATCCAGCGATCATACACTGTTTACCAGGGGGCAGGGCTACCGACATTAAGGCTAATCTGAAGATGGTGCTGGCTATAGCTAAAACTGGCGAGTGTAGAGAGTATAGGGATATTGTTATCCACGTCGGCACCAACGATGTTAGGATGAAACAGTCAGAGGTCACCAAGTGCAACATACAGTGAGGGAAAAAAGTATTTGATCCCCTGCTGATTTTGTATGTTTGCCCACTGACAAAGAAATGATCAGTCTATAATTTTAATTGTAGGTTTATTTGAACAGTGAGAGACAGAATAACAACAAAAAAATCCAGAAAAACACACGTGAAAAATGTTATAAATTGATTTGCATTTTAATGAGGGAAATAAGTATTTGACCCCCTCTCAGTCAGAAAGATTTCTGGCTCCCAGCTGTCTTTTATACAGGTAACGAGCTGAGATTAGGAGCACACTCTTAAAGGGAGTGCTCCTAATCTCAGCTTGTTACCTGTATAAAAGACACCTGTCCACAGAAGCAATCAATCAATCAGATTCCAAACTCTACACCATGGCCAAGACCAAAGAGCTCTCCAAGGATGTCAGGGACAAGATTGTAGACCTACACAAGGCTGGAATGGGCTACAAGACCATCGCCAAGCAGCTTGGTGAGAAGGTGACAACAGTTGGTGCGATTATTCGCAAATGGAAGAAACACAAAAGAACTGTCAATCTCCCTCGGCCTGGGGCTCCATGCAAGATCTCACCTCGTGGAGTTGCAATGATCATGAGAACGGTGAGGAATCAGCCCAGAACTACACGGGAGGATCTTGTCAATGATCTCAAGGCAGCTGGGACCATAGTCACCAAGAAAACAATTGGTAACACACTACGCCGTGAAGGACTGAAATCCTGCAGCGCCCGCAAGGTCCCCCTTCTCAAGAAAGCACATATACATGCCCATCTGAAGTTTGCCAATGAACATCTGAATGATTCAGAGGACATTGGGTGAAAGTGTTGTGGTCAGATGAGACCAAAATGGAGCTCTTTGGCATAAACTCAACTCGCCGTGTTTGGAGGAGGAGGAATGCTGCCTATGACCCCAAGAACACCATCCCCACCGTCAAACATGGAGGTGGAAACATTATGCTTTGTGGGTGTTTTTCTGCTAAGGGGACAGGACAACTTCACCGCATCAAAGGGATGATGGACGGGGCCATGTACTGTCAAATCTTGGGTGAGAACCTCCTTCCCTCAGCCAGGACATGGATGGGTATTCTAGCATGACAATGACCCAAAACACACGGCCAAGGCAACAAAGGAGTGGCTCAAGAAGAAGCACATTAAGCTCCTGGAGTGGCCTAGCTAGTCTCCAGACCTTAATCCCATAGAAAATCTGTGGAGGGAGCTGAAGGTTCGAGTTGCCAAATGTCAGCCTCGCAACCTTAATGACTTGGAGAAGATCTACAAAGAGGAGTGGGACAAAATCCCTCCTGAGATGTGTGCTAACCTGGTGGCCAACTACAAGAAACGTCTGACCTCTGTGATTGCCAACAAGGGTTTTGCCACCAAGTACTAAGTCATGTTTTGGCCCTATTTCTGGGACTCACCCACAAACAGGACCAAGCTTACCTGTTCAGGAGTGATGGACTCCATCCTAGCTGGAGGGGTGCTCTCATCTTATTTACGAACATAGACAGGGCTCTAACTCCCCTAGCTCCACAATGAGATAGGGTGCAGGCCAGGCAGCAGGCTGTTAGCCAGCCTGCCAGCTTAGTGGATTCTGACACTAGCACAGTCAGTGTAGTCAGCTCAGCTATCCCCATTGAGATCGTGTCTGTGCCTCGACATAGGTTGGGCAAAACTAAACATGGCGGTGTTCGCCTTAGCAATCTCACTAGAATAAGACCTCCTCCATTCCTGCCCTTATTGAAAGAGATTGTGATACCTCATATCCCACGCGCATCCTGCAAAGGCGGAGGTGTTGCTAACATTTACGATAGCAAATTTCAATTTACAAAAAAAAACACTACATTTTTGTCTTTTGAGCTTCTAGTCGTGAAATCTATGCAGCCTACTCAATCACTTTTTATAGCTACTGTTTACAGGCCTCCTGGGCCATATACAGCGTTCCTCACTGAGTTCCCTGAATTCCTATCGGACCTTGTAGTCATGGCAGATAATATTCAAATTTTTGGTGACTTTAATATTCACATGGAAAAGTCCACAGACCCACTCCAAAGGCTTTCAGAGCAATCATTGACTCAGTAGGTTTTGTCCAACATGTCTCCGAACCTACTGACTGCCACAGTCATACTCTGGACCTAGCTTTGTCCCGTGGAATAAATGTTGTGGATCTTAATGTTTTTCCTCATAATCCTGGACTATTGGAGCACCATTTTATTACGTTTGCAATCGCAACAAATAATCTGCTCAGACCCCAACCAAGGATCATCGAAAGTCGGGCTATAAATTCTCTGACAACCCAAAGATTCCTAGATGCCCTTCCAGACTCCCTCCACCTACCCAAGGACGTCAGAGTACAAAAATCAGTTAACCACCTAATTGAGGAACTCAATTTAACCTTGCGCAATATCCTAAAAACAAAAAACATTTACCATGAGAAACTAGCTCCCTGGTATACAGCAAATACCCGAGCTCTGAAGCAAGCTTCCAGAAAATTGGAACGGAAATGGCGTTACACCAAACTGGAAGTCTTCCGACTAGCTTTTAAAGACAGTACCGTGCAGTATTGAAGAGCCCTCACTGCTGCTCGATCATCCTATTTTTCCGACTTAATTGAGGAAAGCAAGAACAATCATACTGTCGCAAAGCTAACTAAAAAGCAGCATTCCCCAAGGGAGGATGGCTTTCACTTCAGCAGTGATAAATTCATGAACTTCTTTGAGGAAAAGATCATCCTCATTAGAAAGCAAATTACGGACTCCTCTTTAAATCTGCGTATTCCTCCAAAGCTCAGTTGTCCTGAGTCTGCACAACTCTGGCAGGACCTAGGATCAAGGGAGACACAAGTTTTTTAGTACTATATCTCTTGACACGTTGATGAAAATAATCATGGCCTCTAAACCTTCAAGCTGCATACTGGACCCTATTCCAACTAAACTACTGAAAGAGCTGCTTCCTGTGCTTGACCCACCTATGTTGAACATAGAAAACGTCTCTCTATCCACCGGAAGTGTACCAAACTCACTAAAAGTGGCAGTAATAAAGCCTCTCTTGAAAAAGCCAAACCTTGACCTAGAAAATATCAACAACTATCGGCCTATATTGAATCTTCCATTCCTCTCCAAAATGTTAGAAAAAGCTGTTGCAACTCACTGCCTTCCTGAAGACAAACAATGTATACGAAACGCTTCAGTCTGGTTTTAGACCCCATCATAGCACTGAGGCTGCACTTGTGAAGGTGGTAAATGACATTTTATTGGCGTCAGACCGAGGCTCTGCATCTGTCCTCATGCTCCTGGACCTTAGTGCTGATTTTGATACCATCGATCACCACATTCTTTTGGAGAGATTGGAAACCCAAATTGGTCTACACGGACAAGTTCTGGCCTGGTTTAGATCTTATCTGTCGGAAAGATATCAGTTTGTCTCTGTGGATGGTTTGTCCTCTGACAAATCAACTGTTAATTTCTGTGTTCCTCAAGGCTCCGTTTTAGGACCACTATTGTTTTCACTATATATTTTACCTCTTGGTGATGTCATTCGGGAAACATAATGTTAACTTTCACTGCTATGCGGATGGCACACAGCTGTAAATTTCGATGAAACATGGTGAAGATGCTTGTTCTAGGACCCAAGAAACAAAGAGATCTTCTGTTGAATCTGACAATTAATCTTGATGGTTGTACAGTCGTTTCAAATAAAACTGTGAAGGACCTCGGCGTTACTCTGGACCCTGATCTCTATTTTGACAAACATATCAAGACTGTTTCAAGGACAGCTTTTTTCCATCTATGTAACATTGCTAGAATCTTGACTAGAATCAAAAAAAATATCATATTACTCCAGTGCTAGCCTCTCTACACTGGCTTCCTGTTAAGGCAAGGGCTGATTTAAAGGTTTTACTGCTAACCAACAAAGCATTACATGGGCTTGCTCCTACCTGACAAGAGTCAAGGTTTCCCGTTACTCTCTTGCGGGAAACCTTGACTCTTGTCAGACATTTAGAAAATAAACATGACAATTTGAAAAATAAGCCACAGGAGTGTTTTGAGCGAGAATAAAGATGACTTTCAAGTAGTAAGACATGTATAAAAGCAACAGATACCATTAATAAGAAGGGGTTAGAAGTGTCTTATATGGTGAGCTACCGAGTGGCTAGGACAGGCAAGCCCCATACTACTTGGAGGACTTAATTATTCCTGCTGCTGCGGATATGGCTGGGACAATGCTGGGGGAAAATACAATTTTTTTTTTAGCAAATGCCTTCATCAAACAACACTGTTTCACAACGCATCAGTGACATGGCAGGAGACGTTTTGAAACAATTACTGCTTTGCATACACGCCAGTGAATTATATGCGTTACAGCTGGATGAGTCAACAGACGTGGCGGGCCTGGCACAGCTCCTGGTATATGTCCGTTACATTTATGGGGGGTAATTTTTTTCGCCTAAAATGACATACCCAAATCTAATTGCCTATAGCTCAGGCCCTGAAGCAAGGGTATGCATATTATTGGTACCATTTGAAAGGAAACACTTAGAAGTTTGTGGAAATGTGAAAGGAATGTAGGAGAATACAACACAATAGATCTGGTAAAATATAATTAAAAAAAAATTGTACCATCATCTTTGAAATGCAAGAGAAAGGCCATAATGTATTATTCCAGCCCAGGTGCAATTTAGATTTTGTCAACTAGATGGCAGCAGTGTATGTGCAAAGTTTTAGACTGATCCAATGAACCATTGCATTTCTGTTCAAAATGTTGTATCAAGACTGCCCAAATGTGCCTAATTTGTTCATGAATAACTTTCATGTTCAAAATTGTGCACTCTACTAAAACAATAGCATGGCAATCTTTCACTGTAATAGCTACTGTAAATTGGACAGTGCAGTTAGATTAACTAGAATTTAAGCTTTCTGCCAATATCAAATATGTCTATGTCCTGGGAAAGATTCTTGTTACTTACAACCTAATGCTAATCGCATTAGCCTACGTTAGCTCAATCGTCCCGTGGAAGGGACACTGACACCCGAAGAAGTTCATTTTGAGGTTAAAGTACTGGACAGCTTTGTGACATCAAATGGACTTTAGTGGTCAATATGTGTTGGTATTATTGGGGATTATCCAGTACATGTGTTATGCATCTCAGAGTAGTAAGCAGAATAAATATAGGGTTAACCATTAGACATGTGTAAGTAGAATGTAAGCAGAATCCATGTGATTGTGCAAAGCTGGATCAATACAGGCCTAACCATTCTGGGTCATGCCTGGTCTTGTGAAGGCCATTGGGCATACACATTAGTTAATCATTTATAGGCACCATAAGTCTGTGCCAAAGAGAAATTGGAAACTAAGCTAAAATGAATGCAAGGCAAAAAGATAATGGTGGCCAAAACCAAAAGGCATGAATCATTAACATAAAGAGGAGTTACTATGTGTGTAAGGATGAAAACTGTAGAAAAGGTGTGTGCCGAGCCTGGAAAGGCAGTTGGTCCATGGGCCAGCTCGGCTTGTTACTTTGTAATAAAGTCTATTTGAATTCACAAGTTCCGGTATCTGAGAAATATTATTGAACCAATATTTCTACGACAGTATCTGTACTGATGGCGCAAAAGCCATGACAGGGAGACATAGTGGAGTGTACATGCCCATCATTATCATATTTCCCAGCTCTACTGAAGGTGAATTTTTCTGGATTGTTTTTAAAATCTGTGTTTTTGCATGTACATTTTGCATGTACATCACTTACTTGCTGTGCTGTTCCGTTGTTCATTTGTTCAGTCGTTTCATTCTCAACCAGGATTTCTATGGAACTCCGTTTGGGTCTTTGCGTGTCAAATGACACGACATCTGTTTCAGTAGCTATAGTTAGCTATCATCTAAAATAACCCTAATTTATAAGACAGTTCTTATTTGATCAATGGTGGGCTAGCCACAATAAGGATTAGCCACAATAGTGGACTTGCAGGTTAGCCTTCAAAATAAAGGTATGGCATAATTCTACTATTTGTATTCATTTGCATTACTGTCAATGACATACTTTTATTTATATGAAGGCAAACAGCAAATTCCACTATTGTGTCTAATCCTTATTGTGGCTAGCTTCACAAAACACACAACCCCGGTGCGGTCGAGCCTCACTAGCCAGATAAAGCTAGCTGGCTGCTTATAATGTTAGCTTTGGGAAACAGGGTTAAGTTGCTGACTAGCTATTTATTTTAATGTACTGAAGTTCATTTTCAATAGGCGAACAACAAGTGGCAACCTAGCTAATACTTACTCACAAGGATTCCTAAATCATTGCTAAGAATAATGAAAATGACTGCAGATTATACTGGTCATTACTTTCATGCTGATTGTATTGGTGCTAGCTAGGTACCAAGGTAAAGCTAGCTACCCCAGAAGTTGCGGTCGATCAAATTATGCTTTATTACCAATGCGGTATTTTAAACACAACGTTCGTGGCCGGAGTTTGCTTGTTTGCAGACTTTTTTGTACAGCTTTGACAGTGCTACTGTATGTTTTTTGACACGCAAAGACCCAAACAGCGTTCCATAGTATGTATGTCGTGAAGCTAATAGCAGTGACGCCATTACTGTGTAACTCTGGTAGGGCAACATCTGAAAAATAGCGCACTTGGTAGTGTGTACCGGTGCTCGACCAGTCGACGAAAGGCAACATCACCCACGACAGAGAACGGTTGATTGTCAAGGGCAATGGATTCCATTATCTTGGCTTTAATGGATTTCGCCTTTGAGTTGTCTCGCTGAAATGTTGTTAGTCTTTCAAATGACTGCTCGATCCACACAGCAGACATTGTGGGCTATCTTAGGAATGCTGTGTTGCACGTATAGCGCAAAATTGTACGTGGCGTCATTACGTCATATAGGTATGCACGTAAGCTTTGACATCGGTTTTGCACATTGGGGCGCTAAACTTGACATCGGCCGATACCGATGTTGGCATTTTTAGCTAATATCAGCTGATATGTTCACTGATACAGTATATTGTGCATCCCTAATTCAACCCCTTTGTTAAGGCAAGCCTAAGTAAATTCAGGAGTAAAAAATGTAATTCACATTTCCTTTTGCTGAAGGATTATTTTCCTGCTGTAGCAAACTGGCTCAAATTAAGATCCGACATCTGTATATTTAATCAGATTTCTCTGCTGCCACTGTCAACCTGGCAGGTTATATCTGTCAGACTGTCACCCACTCTACTAGAGCAGATAGGAAAGGTGTCGATGATGATTCTGTATCATATCACCTCTATAGAGAAGTGGTCTTCTTACACACACCTCACAGGAGAAAAGCAGACACCCTGTCAAACACAAGCTCACTTCCTCTCCCTACCTTTTTCTCTTCTCTTTCTCCCTCTTTCTCTCACAAACACACATACACACACACTCTCGATTTTGCTCTCTCACTCTCTGTCTATCTGGCTTTCTTCATTTCTCAAGGGAATAAAAACAGGCATGCTTGTTTAATATTTCTGTCCCTGGGTGATAGGTGAGTGGTGAAGGTATTGTTTTTTTACCTTGATTTTACTAGGCAAGTCAGTTAAGAACAAATTCTTAATATCAATGACGGCCTAGGAACAGTGGGTTAACTGCCTGTTCAGGAGCAGAACGACAGATTTGTACCTTGTCAGCTTCAGTTACTAATCCAATGCTCTAACCACTAGGCTACCCTGCCGCCCTATACTAGGTAGAGAGAGGACCACAACCCCCTATGGTGAATACAAATGTAGGTTCCTTTTTCTGTGTGTAAAGGAGTGAGTGTGTGTGTGTGTGTGTGTGTGTGTGTGTGTGTGTGTGTGTGTGTGTGTGTGTGTGTGTGTGTGTGTGTGTGTGTGTGTGTGTGTGTGTGTGTGTGTGTGTGTGTGTGTGTGTGTGTGCGTGCGTGTGTGTGTAGGGCCAGCTCTAGTCTGTGGAGGCTCTAAGTGAGTGTGGGGCCCCCTACCTCGCGGCAAAACATTCTATTGC
The DNA here is from genome assembly GCA_030435695.1 of Brachymystax lenok tsinlingensis. Taxonomy (NCBI): domain Eukaryota; kingdom Metazoa; phylum Chordata; class Actinopteri; order Salmoniformes; family Salmonidae; genus Brachymystax; species Brachymystax lenok. Next base: position 26,028,047 of record CM059785.1, read on the forward strand.
ACAGCAAATTGGCCAGTGTTGATTTTTCAGTGTTGCATTTCCAGTGTTGATTCAGGAGTTAAATTCACCCTGTAAAAATGAAATGAACACTCAGTGTCGTGAAATAACCAGTCCCATCAAACAGTCTCATCAAAACCATGCCCATCATTATCATATTTCCCAGCTCTACTGAAGGTGAATTTTTCTGGATTGTTTTTAAAATCTGTGTTTTTGCATGTACATTTGTCACGCTGCTGGAATGTTGCATGTTAACTTTCACTCTTATGTTTGCTGTAGACTGTGTGCATGATCCCTTAATTTTTGCATGAAGACATTGTGATTTGCAGTGCAATTGAAAGACTGACCTTCTTAAAGAGTATTTCCTTACATTTGTTTTAGACAATTTGAGTATTCTATCACGTATTGTATTTTTGTATGATTCTTTTGTTGGGATACTCCCATGCAGATGACGACCTCTGAATTTACTACTTGGGCTTCCCACTGGATTATCGACTTTGATGAACTAGACCTTGCGTGGATCTGAACTGTGGGCGCTGCCCGCATGTTTCCCACAGGATACAGAGCATTTGGAAAGTATTCAGACCCCTTGACTTTTTCCAGGTTACAGGCTTATTCAAAAAATTATTACCCACATCAATCTAAACACAATAATCCATAATGATAAAGCAAAAACAGGTTTTAAACATTTTTGTAAATGTATATATAAAAAAGAATCACATCACATTTACCTAAGTATTCAGACCCTTTACTCAGTACTTTACTCACTTATTATCCAAGATGGCGTAGTAGTCAGACGTGTGTTTTGTCTTGTCCCGTCTTGTCCCGTGTAAATATCGTTTTCCTCGTTTTTTTTCATATATTTTTTGTATATATTTTAATCTCACTTTCCATCTACAGACAGAATATACGCTCCTGCAACCCGCCTCACCCAATGTGGTACGGCTATTTTTATACTTTAGAACCGGAACTAGCTAGTAGTCAGTTAGCCACTGCTAGCGGTATTCACCGTTAACTCGGATACCAGCCAGCCTCAGCTCGGTCAATAGCTAGCTAGCTGCAATCCGAGTGGCTACTCCTGGCTAACGTCTCTGTCCCGAAGCAAGCACCAGTTAGCCTTGAGCTAGCCTCGAGCTAGGCCCATCTCCCGGCTAGCCGAAGAGGTCCACCAGTTAATTTCTTAGGCTACATTACCTCTTTCGCCAACTGGCCTGGACCCTTTACTACCGACTCGGAGCCCCGCCGATCCATCACGACTGGTCTACCGACGTAATCGTCCGAGGTGGTTTCATCAGGCTTTTCCGTTGCGACGTCGCCGAAGGCCCATCTGCTAGCCCCGGCCCGCTAGCTGTCTGAATCTCTGTGTCTCCAGCTCGCCTAGCGTAGTAGCGACTACTGAATCGGCTCCCTGACTCACCATTTGCTACTTAATGGACCCTATGATCACTCGGCTACACATGCCTCTCCCTAATGTCAATATGCCTTGTCTATTGCTGTTTTGGTTAGTGATTATTGTTTTATTTCACTGTAGAGCCCCCAGCCCTGCCCCATATGCCTTAGATATCCCTTTTGTCCCACCCCCCACACATGCAGTGATCTCACCTAGCTTAACTGGTGCCTCTAGAGACAAAATCTCTCTCATTGTCACTCAATGCCTAGGTTTGGCTCCACTGTACTCACATCCTACCATACCCTTGTAAGTACATTATGCCTTGAATCTATTCTTCCACGCCCAGAAATATGATACTTTTAATCTCTGTTCGGAACGCACTAGACGATCAGTTCTTTTATAGCCTTTAGCCGTACCCTTATCCTACTCCTCCTCTGTTCCTCTGGTGATGTAGAGGTTAACCCAGGCCCTGCAGCTCCCAGCACCACTCCAATTCCCCAGGCGCTCTCATTTGTTGACTTCTGTAACCGGTTTCATGCATGTTAACATCATAAGCCTCCTCCCTAAGTTTGTTTTATTCACTGCTTTAGCACACTCCGCCAACCCTGATGTCCTAGCCGTGTCTGAATCCTGGCTTAGGAAGGCCACCAAAAATCCTGAAATTTCCATCCCCAACTACAACATATTCTGACAAGATAGAACTGCCAAAGGGGGTGGAGTTGCAATCTACTGCAGAGATAGCCTGTAGAGTTCTGTCATACTATCCAGGTCTGTGCCCAAACAATTAGAGCTTCTACTTTTAAAAATCCACCTTTCCAGAAACTCTCACCGTTGCCGCTTTTTGTAGACCCCCCTCAGCCCCCAGATGTGCCCTGGACACCATATGTGAATTGAATGCCCCCCATCTATCTTCAGAGCTCGTGCTGCTAGGTGGCCTAAACTGGGACATGCTTAACACCCCGGCCATCCTACAATCTAAGCTTGATGCCCTCAATCTCACACAAATTATCAATGAACCCACCAGGTACAACCCCTAATCCGTAAACACGGGCACCTTCATAGATATCATCCTAACCAACTTGCCCTCTAAATACACCTCTGCTGTCTTCAACCAGGATCTCAGCGACCACTGCCTCATTGCCTGAGTCCGTAATGGGTCCGCGGTCAAACGACCAACCCTCATCACTGTCAAACGCTCCCTAAAACACTTCAGCAAGCAGGCCTTTCTAATCAACCTGGCCCGGGTATCCTGGAAGGATATTGACCTCATCCCGTCAGTAGAGGATGCCTGGTTGCTCTTTAAAAGTGCTTTCCTAACCATCTTAAATAAGCATGCCCCATTCAAAAAATGTAGAACTAAGAACAGATATAGTCCTTGGTTCACCCCAGACTTGACTGCCCTTGACCAGCACAAAAACAGTCTGTGGCATTCTGCATTAGCATCGAATAACCCCGCGATATGCAACTTTTCAGGGAAGTCAGAAACCAATATACACAGTCAGTTAGGAAAGCTAAGGCTATCTTTTTCAAACAGAAATGTGCATCCTGTAGCACTAATTCCAAAACGTTTTGGGACACTGTAAAGTCCATGGAGAATAAGAGCAACTCCTCCCAGCTGCCCACTGCACTGAGGCTAGGAAACACTGTCACCATCAATAAATCTACAATAATCAATAATTTCAATAAGCATTTTTCTACGGCTGGCCATGCTTTCCACCTGGCTACCCCTACCCGGCCAACAGCTCAGCACCCCCTGAAGCAACTTGCACAAGCCCCCCACACACACACACTTCTCCTTCACCCAAATCCAGACAGCTGATGTTCTGAAAGAGCTGCAAAATCTGGATCCCTACAAATCAGCTGGGCTAGAGAATCTGGACCCTATCTTTCTAAAATTATCGGCCAAAATTGTTGCAACCCCTATTACTAGCCTGTTCAACCTCTCTTTCGTGTCGTCTGAGATCCCCAAAGATTGGAAAGCTGCGGCGGTCATCCCCCTCTACAAAGGGGGAGACACTCTAGACCCAAACTATTATAGACCTATATCCATCCTGCCCTGCCTTTCTAAAATCTTCGAAGCCAAGTTAACAAACAGATCACCGACCATTTTGATTCCCACCGTACCTTCTCCACTGTGCAATCTGGTATCCAAGCTGGTCATGGGTGCACCTCAGCCACGCTCAAGGTCCTGAAACGATATCATAACCGCCATCGATAAAAGACAGTACTGTGCAGCCGTCTTCATCAACCTGGCCAAGGCTTTCGACTCTGTCAATTACCACATTCTTATCGGCAGACTCAATAGCCATACTTCTCAGATAGAGTTCAGTGTGTCAAATCGGGAATTCCTGTTGTCCGGACCTCTGGCAGTCCGTATGGGGGTGCCACAGGGTTCAATTCTTGGGCCGACTCTTTTCTCTGTATATATCAATGATATCGCTCTTGCTGCTGGTGATTCTCTGATCCACCTCTACACATACAGTGAGGGAAAAAAGTATTTGATCCCCTGCTGATTTTGTACGTTTGCCCACTGACAAAGAAATTATCAGTCTATAATTTTAATGGTAGGTTTATTTGAACAGTGAGAGACAGAATAACAACAAAATAATCCAGAAAAACACGTGAAAATTTTTTATAAATTGATTTGCATTTTAATGCTGGAAATAAGTATTTGACTCCCTCTCAATCAGAAAGATTTCTGGCTCCCAGGTGTCTTTTATACGAGTAACGAGTCGAGATTAGGAGCACACTCTTAAAGGGAGTGCTCCTAATCTCAGTTTGTTACCTATATAAAAGACACCTGTCCACAGAAGCAATCAATCAATCAGATTCCAAACTCTCCACCATGGCCAAGACCAAAGAGCTCTCCAAGGATGTCAGGGAAATGATTGTAGACCTACACAAGGCTGGAATGGGCTACAAGACCATCGCCAAGCAGCTTGGTGAGAAGGTGACAACAGTTGGTGCGATTATTCGCAAATGGAAGAAACACAAAAGAACTGTCAATCTCCCTTGGCCTGGGGCTCCATGCAAGATCTCACCTCATGGAGTTGCAATAATCATGAGAACGGTGAGGAATCAGCCCAGAACTACACGGGAGGATCTTGTCAATGATCTCAAGGCAGCTGGGACCATAGTCACCAAGAAAACAATTGGTAACACACTACGCCGTGAAGGACTGAAATCCTGCAGCGCCCGCAAGGTCCCCCTGCTCAAGAAAGCACATATACATGCCCATCTGAAGTTTGCCAATGAACATCTGAATGATTCAGAGGACAACTGGGTGAAAGTGTTGTGGTCAGATGAGACCAAAATGGAGCTTTTTGGCATCAACTCAACTCGCCGTGTTTGGAGGAGGAGGAATGCTGCCTATGACCCCAAGAACACCATCCCCACCGTCAAACATGGAGGTGGAAACATTATGCTTTGTGGGTGTTTTTCTGCTAAGGGGACAGGACAACTTCACCTCATCAAAGGGACGATGGACGGGGCCATGTACCGTCAAATCTTGGGTGAGAACCTCCTTCCCTCAGCCAGGGCATTGAAAATGGGTCGTGGATAGGTATTCCAGCATGACAATGACCCAAAACACACGGCCAAGGCAACAAAGGAGTGTCTCAAGAAGAAGCACATTAAGGTCCTGGAGTGGCCTAGCCAGTCTCCAGACCTTAATCCCATAGAAAATCTTTGGAGGGAGCTGAAGGTTCGAGTTGCCAAACGTCAGTCTCGAAACCTTAATGACTTGGAGAAGATCTACAAAGAGGAGTGGGACAAAATCCCTCCTGAGATGTGTGCTAACCTGGTGGCCAACTACAAGAAACGTCTGACCTCTGTGATTGCCAACAAGGGTTTTGCCACCAAGTACTAAGTCGTGTTTTGCAGAGGGGTCAAATACTTTTTCCCTCATTACTTATTTCCCTCAAATACTTATTTCCCTCATTACTTATTTCCCTCATGCAAATCAATTCATAACATTTTTCACATGCATTTTTCTGTATTTTTTCGTTGTTATTCTGTCTCTCACTGTGTACCTAAAGGCGACTCACATTGTGTACCTAAAGGCGACTCACATCACACACTGGTCCAGTAGGCTGTAGCCTGCGACCTGGGAAAATCGTAAGTAACCTGGTCTGATTTGTTTGTATGGTGGAGGTCCACATGTGGCCGGCTGCGGGTCCATGTGGACTACTTACTCCGTGGCAAGTTAGAGACACACAAAGAGTTATGTGGAGTGTTTTGTTTAGCATTGTTTGCACAGTTATCCTTTTCAACATATGTGATTAATTTTAGTCCAGTTGTAGTTTTAAAACACGGCTGAGCTATACGATAGAGAGAATGTTTTCTGAATGTACGTTTGGAGTGCTGTGCGGAACGAGGCACTGACTCTATATTCTCTTGTGTTTAGATCGCTAATCCGGCTATGTGAATTTGGACTCGACTGAGGACAATGTTGGCGCCATCTGGTAGAGTAAAACTGTCTTTTGAAAGTTAAAATTTTTCTTGTGGAATTGTTGTTAAAGTTTTTCAATATTTTTAAGGGCACGTAAAAAAATGTTTGAATAAAAGTTAAAATTGTGTACTCTACTTCAGCCTCTGCCTCCTTCTGAGTAATTGTTACACTGCCCCATCCCAAACCAATAACCTGTTATTTTATAGTTATTCCATTGAGAATAACTATATAAAAAAATCTCTCAGATATAGGACAGACACTTTAACACAATCTTCCTTTTGATATATTTTTTTAGTATCTGTTTTTCCATGCATGAATCTCTTACTCAATGAGTTTCTTTGGGCTAATAGCTGTCACTTATACTCACTCCCTCTCTGGTGCTCAAGTTCGTCAGGCTGCTTATTATTACGCACACCCGTCATCATCGTTACGCACATCAGCGCCTCATCAAACTTACCTGGACTCAATCATCTGCCTGATAACCTTAGCTACATACAGTTGAAGTCGGAAGTTTACATACACCTTAGCCAAATACATTTAAACTCAGTTTTTCACAATTCCTGACATTTAATCCTGGTAAAACTTCCCTGTTTTAGGTCAGTTAGGATCACTACTTTATTTTAAGAATGTGAAATGTCTGAATAATAGTAGAGAGAATTATTTATTTCAGCTTTTATTTCTTTCTTCATATTCCCAGTGGGTCAGAAGTTTACATACACTCAATTAGCATTTGGTAGCATAGCCTTTAAATTGTTTAACTTGAGTCAAACGTTTCGGGTAGCCTTCCACAAGCTTCCCACAATAAGTGGGGTGAATTTTGGCCCATTCCTCCTGACAGAGCTGGTGTAACTGAGTCGGGTTTGTAGGCCTCCTTGCTCGCACACATTTTTCAGTTCTGCCCACAAATTTTCTATAGGATTTGAGGTCAGGGCTTTGTGATGACCACTCCAATGCCTTCACTTTGTTGTCCTTAAGCAATTTTGCCACAACTTTGGAAGTATGCTTGGGGTCATGGTCCATTTGGAAGACCCATTTGCAACCAAGCTTTAACTTCCTGACTGATGTCTTGAGATATATACACATAATTTTCCTTCCTCATGATGCCATCTATTTTGTGAAGTGCACCAGTCCCTCCTGCAGCAAAGCACCCACAACATGATGCTGCCACCCCCATGCTTCATGGTTGAGATGGTGATCTTCGGCTTGCAATCCTCCCCCTTTTTCCTCCAAACATAACATTGGTCATTATGGCCAAACAGTTATATTTTTGTTTCATCAGACCAGAGGACATTTCTCCAAAAAGTACGGTCTTTGTCCCCATGTGCAGTTGCAAACCGTAGTCTGGCTTTTTTTATGGCGGTTTTGGAGCAGTGGCTTCTTCCTTGCTGAAAGGCCTTTTAGGTTATGTCAATATAGGATTTGTTTTACAGTGGATATAGATACTTTTGTACCTGTTTCCTCCAGCATCTTCACAAGGTCCTTTGCTGTTGTCCTGGGATTGATTTGCACTTTTCGCACCAAAGTACGTTCATCTCTAGGAGACAGAATGCGTCTCCTTCCTGAGCGGTATGGCGGCTGCGAGGTCCCATGGTGTTTATATTTGTTTGTACAGATGAACGTAGTACCTTCAGGCGTTTGGAAATTGCTCCTAAGGATGAACCAGACTTGTGGAGGTCTACAAATTTCTTTGGATTTTCCCATGATGTCAAGCAAAGAGGCACTGAGTTTGAAGGTAGGCCTTGAAATACATCCACAGGTACACCTATGATTGACTCAAATTATGTCAATTAGCCTATTAGAATCTTCTAAAGCCATGACATCATTTTCTGGAATTTTCCAAGCTGTTTAAAGGCACAGTCAACTTAGTGTACGTAAACTTCTGACCCACTGGAATTGTGATACAGAGAATTCTAAGTGAAATATCTGTCTGTAAACAATTGTTGGAAAAATTTCTTGTCATGCACAAAGTAGATGTCCTAACCGACTTGCCAAAACTACAGTTTGTTAACCAGAAATTGGTGGAGTGGTTGAGAAATTAGTTTTAATTACTCCAACCTAAGTGTATGTAAACTTCCGACTTCAACTGTATGTCACTCCCTTTGGTTATTTCGCTAGGTGTTATTGACTCTGTTTGTGTTCCATGTCTGTACGCTACCCGTGCTTCTCGTTTTGGTCATTTATTTATTCTACACATTTTGCCATGACTTATGCCGTCTTCATATGATATTTGAGTGAGAATGACTGACAAAATTAATGTGGGCCCCCTTGGAGGTCAGGGCCCCTGTTCACGTGCCATGATTAATTTAAGTTTAGATATCTGGCTAGACTAACTACCAATCTAAAAATGTACATGGCTAATTGTCAACATTTGAGTGACTGACATAACAAGGTAAAAACTGATGATGTCCAACAAAATTTCTAAATTGCAGCTGGTATATTCTACTATTCTTACTCTCAATAGTAAGTTAAAAATATGTTACGCGACCGCTTATGTTGCTTATTTCTGGAGACAGCCATGTGTGTATGCGTGTGCATGTTTACTGTTCTCTTCTCCACTGTAGCTGGAGGGAGGTCCTCACCTTGTGCAGGCTCAGTGGAGTGGAGCATTAATGAATTGCTGAATTCCATACTGGATCTGTTCAGTTTGCCTACATTTTACAGTTGTTCCTTTTCAAGCTGCTAATTAAAATTATATCTCACCATCAGCCCCTGGTGAGGAAAAGGCTTAAAGTAAGGGAAAATCAATGTTTCTGACTACAAGCCAGCCATCTTTCAGTCATTAGACCTATTCAACAAAACAAGCCTTGTTGTGTGCTAGCTAGCAGGGTACATTGTTGATTCATTTCACAGTTGCATTTTCCAATGGTTTGTCACTGTTTGTGTATCCCTGTTGGATACCAAGCCATTCTAAGCCGTTATGTGCTGTAAGTCTACATCTGATTCTAATCTCACATCAACTTGGAGGGAAAAGCGCTCCCTTGTTTTGGTTTCATATCCCTGCATGCCAGTGAAAGGTCACTCTCTTAGTACAGGAGATGGGGGTGGAGGGGAAGGAAAAACAAATACACACATCCCGTTGTGGGAGTGCCATTTAGTAACAGTGAAAAAATGGAAATGGTACTATGAAAAGGTGAAAATGCTTAGATTTTGTCTGATCATACGGTGCTTGTCGTCATGAAGATGTGCAAGAGAGGCTTCTTTGCACTTCAATGAGCAAGCTACGCTACGAGAATGAAAATCACTCAAAACATGTGTAGATCCATCTATTTAAACAGGTATAGATTAATCCTTCATCTAATTTAAATTCAGATTTTAAGGGTGTGTAATCTTTTGTTGTTAAGCCAGACAGAGAAGACCATCCTTTCTTATCACTATTTAACCCAATGAGTACCATTGGTAGCAGTTGCGATTTGGACCTCTAACCCTCTTTAAACACCCCTTTGAAACATTGACTTCTGGGTTGTACCATTGGATTTGTTTATTTCTTCTGCATCCGTAGATACCAACCATTAGTCTGTGTGATTAGATTAACGGGGGCTGAGCTAGAGCGGTCTTTGTGAGACAAAGACGGATCCCCAAAGGTCTTTTTACAAAAATGTGACAGACTCAGTCTTATGTAGCAAAATTTGAAATTGTGTTTTTTACATTGGATAAAAGCAGAGACACAAGAGCTACAAAATGGTATATCACTTTTGAGAAAATGGCCTTTGAATATTTTGGTGCCTACTGAAGAGCTCTTCTTTGTCTACACCCATTCAGCATCGTTCATACACTCTTAAGCTTTATCCCCACCCATCTCTTTAAGGGTTGATCCAAACATTCTGCCCTAACAACTGCAGTCAAGCACCCAAGCTAACTGGCTAACGTTGGCTAGCTTGCTAGCTACTTCCAGACACAAATGAGAGAACAGCTCACTGACCATTTTTCTCGCCCTAGTAGAGCTGGTTAGGCTGTTTTTATGTTATCCAGAGTGTTGGTGACTGCATCTGTGCTGCTGGCAACAATTTACGCTTTTTTGGCAACATTTACTGACACCGGACATATTCAATGGGTGTTGAGTGTTCGTAAATTCGTCAGTTATTCTGCGCTCTGGCACACTCAGATGAGAGTGTTTTGAAATCGGAGTAGATAGCCAAAGCGAATTTACCAGCTACGTCTATCAACAGTTGTTGGAGTGACATTCTATTGAAATGGTTACTACCATAGTGGAGTCTTTTGTTAAGATATGTAGCTAGCTAGCTAGCTAAACAATGGACCATAATCCCAACTCATGACATTACTACCCTGCATGAATCTGCATGTAGCTAACCAACCTGGTTCAATGTTAGCTAGGTAATATTAGGCTATAACTAGCAAAGCAAATGGCTCTGAGATACGGATAATAAGATTCTATCGCGGGTTCTAATCATTGGCCAGTACGGAGAATTACTTAAAACCACAAGTCCAAATCCCTATCTCCATCCATGGCTAATAAAGGAAAAGGCCAATTTTAGCTAGCTAGCCACCGGAAGACAACAGCACTACGAGATACAAGAATGTAATTTTTTTCTATAAATTACATTTGGCTTTTGGGGTGATGTGATTGGTCTGAAGCCAAATCCAAACTGGCTTCCCTTTACACTTCTTTTTGGTGCACCAGGACCGTTCACACTTGAGCTCACTCCGTTTAGCTCAATGCTTATTGGCTATTATTATTCTTTTTTTATTGATCAAGGGAGGCTTCCCTTGTATTCAATGCTACAAGAGGCAACAATATCATATTATTTTTGACCAAACAGCATCAGATAGATGGACTTCATATACAGAGACAAAAAAATGCTGTTTTGCTAGCTAGGATGCTTTCTCCACTCTTGCGAATTAAAGGAAAATTATGAAGCGCAGAGAGACGAAAGATAAATATTTTATTTTTATTTTTTTATTGGTGAATTTTTGGGGGAAACCTGGCTTCCCTTGGCATCTATGAATACATGCCACCTGATATACAGTTTCTATCAAACTGACAGCCCATATTCATAAGCCTAATGTGTCTACTACTACTAGGTGAAAGTTGCATGCATATCTGTCCAGTATTTATTTTTTATATTGATAAGGACGAGTAACTTAGAGGACGATTTGGCTTTAGACAACTAATTAGCCTTTGTACAGTAGCCAATAGTGCATGAGCGGCCATGCACTATGAGCTGCCTAGGTTAACAATTCATTTTCATCTTGGGGGTCTGTGGGTTATAATCAAAGTCAAATGTGTCCCATGAACATTGTGCTGATATATTTCAACAAATGCCTGTGCAGGGAAGTCTAATGTATTATCCTTTTTTTCCAGACAATAAAGCTTGATGGCAGACATATTTTTCCTGAAGTATACTACATGCGGAGCCAGCTTGTGTTGTGAGGGCTGTCTATCCCTCTCTCAATGAACAATATGCTTTATAAAGACATTGATGACTCCAAAGAGGAAATATCATATTTACAGTATCAGTCGAAAGTTTGGACACACCAACTCAGTCAATAGTTTTTCTTTATTTTTACTATGTTCTACATTTTGGAATAATAGTGAAGGCATCAAAACTATGAAATAACACATATGGAATCATGTAGTAACCAAAAAAGTGTTAAACAAATCAAACTATATTTTAGAGTTTAGATTCTTCAAAGTAGCCACCCTTTGCCTTGATATGTTCTTGTTTATATACCTTAGTTTAGTGAACTGACCGTAAGTTACTCTGGATAATATTGTCTGCTAAATACCAAAAATGTAAATGTAAAAATGAACACTTGCAAAGCACACTGCTGGGTATTATTCTAATGAGCTCCACCCCCAAACAAGGCCAAATTTTATCAAAATATGAATTGTTTTAGAGGGCGAATCTCATTGGAATACTACCCAGTAGTGTGCTTTGCGAGTGTTCATTTTTACATTTACATTTTGGTAATTTACCATATGCTTTTGTCCAGAGTGATGTACAGTCAGTGCATTAAACTAAGGTTGATGAAAAAAAACACCACAGTCATATCAGGTAAAATGTTTCTGTAACTGTTCCTGAGCATGTTGTTGTAGTTAAAGATACACTGGTCTTCAAGGTATTTTGTATTTGTTAAAATATACCTTGATGTATCTTTGCCCATCTCTGGTTTGTGCCAAGTACGTTACTGTAATATTCAGCAAATTGCTACCAGTTGTCTGTAAGTGACTGTAATATCAGAGCAATGATACAGCACAATACTGTAAAATTTGCCTACTATACTGTGAGAAAGTAAATGCTACTGTCATTTAAATATTGGCATTTCACTATACGTACATGTGATTGGTACAAGCAGGTTGGCTGCTAGTTATTTGTATGTTGCAGTACTTTTACAAATACTGTATTTGGTGTTTATTTAATGGGTGCAACAAATATAGTCACAATAAAGGCACACCTCGAAATATATTAATGAGCCAGTGATTATTTCCCAGCCCACAACATTTGACCATAATTTATAGAATACTGCAGTAAATAAACAGAAAAACAGCAATACGGTACTTCATTGTTAAATTGTATGGTAATAAAATTACAGCAATTGCTAACAGTGAGTATGTAATTATATGTTACATTATAACAATGAATATTTGGGGTTTTATATCACTTGCACTTGTAGAGGCCTTAACAAAGGCTTCTCAACTGGCAGTGACTAGAGGGCAAAACAGTTCAAAAGGACATGGCTGAACACTCAACCATTAAAGGTTGGAGACTAACTGCCACTCTGATCAGTCGCCTAAACACATTCCATTCTTTGGGAACGACTTCCACATTTCAGATAAATTGGTACAGGAAAATGTTTTTAGATTACAAAAATACAGTATGGTATTGCATTACAGTAAATTACTGGCTGCACAGTAGCCAGTAAGTTACTTATGTTTTACAGGACAAGGTTTTTAGATTCCAAACTTACGGTATGGTACTATTTTCTTTGGGGTACAGCATTCTCACTAACGGGTGAAACAGATATAGCCTCTTACACTGCACGCCTCAAAATGTGTTAATGAGCTACAGATTTGTTCCTCGCCCACAACAATTTCCCACAATGCAACTTAATTCATAGTATGCTGCCATAAATATACAGCAAAACAGGTAATACAATGTTTTACTGTAAAATTACAGAAATTTAAATTTTACAGCATTGTAGAGGAATTGTAGCGGAATACCATTTAGCCCTGATGATGCATTCCTCTTTACAGCACTGTGCTGTAACATAGAATTACAATAGCAAGGGTAAGTGTTTTGCTGTAAATGTACAGCAATTTGTTTCAGTGTGGGTACAGTATGCCATGAGACCAAAACCTGTTTTGGTGCGCTCTGCCAGCTGTTGTTTGTCAAGTGTGCTAAGCTGTATCATTCAAACCCTGCTAAAAAATAACGTTACTCCAATTTGTATAATGTTTATATAGATGTACGTCTATTAATTGAGTAGCATTTAGATAACTGGTCAGTAACAACTAGATATCAGCCGAAATAAGACAGGGAAAATGAAAAATCATGACAAATACTTCTTAATCTGGTTGTGATCTGGTTATAAGAGGTCCCGACCATATTTCAACCAGTAAAATACGTCTTCATCACGTTGTATGTCCACTGGGTACAACCATTTAGCAAGTAGGACATTTCTGAGTTTCGTAGTTCCGACTAGCAAGTGAACGCTCCATAACGTTCCTGGGCTCCGGAGATTTTCATTGGTCACGTCATATCGGGGGCAAGACTCTAGAACAGGAATTCCTCAGCGCATCTCAAATTTCCTGAAATCACAGACCTCTCGTTCGCCTCGGTTACGGATACATTCTGCGCCCACCTCCTCCTCGCAACAGACGCCTGAACAGAGCCGGTTTTCAAAATGGTAATTTTGTAATATTGCTCTTTATTTCTTTGATTATTTTACTTGACCTTAACCAATAACATGCGTTTTTACACTTTCGTATATTTTCATATTTTTCTCTTCCTTGCCTCTGTCATCCCAGATGTTGCAAAGTGTCCCCTTCCTCCTATTGCTGGCCATAGCGCTCTGTCAAACCGAGGTAAGTTGGACTTCACATTGTTTTATTAAATGGTGATCAATGCAAAACTAAACAACATATTATGATTGACATAGGTTACTTCTATATTAAACGTGAAAGGCTCTGCTCCCTTTACTGGCTTTATGGTTTTATATGGTGCTTTTAGGTTGGGCCTGATTATTGCAGGGGTTTACAGGGGCTGAAGCCCCAGGGCCTAAGCCCGTAGGGGGCCCTTGAGGCAGAGACATTTTGAAAAAAATACATTTTAAGGCTCATCAAAAAAGATCTAAGCCCCTATTAAATATCTAAGCTCGGGGCCTATGATTTTTTTTATCAAGCCCTGCTTTTAGTAGCACAGCTGGAGCGCTTAGAATGTAGACTAGTCTAGTTATATTTGTGACAAACATAGGGCCTAATAATTAAAGCCTGGATTTATTCTAGATTTTTGTTTTTCATGATGGACGGAAGGTTTTCTTTTCAAGGGAGAACCGATTAACATAGCATTATCCAAGGGACATTGCGCACGAGACTTCATTATGGAGACAATTAGAAAATTGCATTTTAATTGGAAGATCTTCTTCCAAATCCATTTGTAGACTTTGATGGCCACACAGCATATTATTTTATCATCATGGTTTGTAAGACTATCCTAACTAAAAAAGCACAGATATTTATCTTTGATGATGTAGTTTAGCTATGTTCACAGGATGTGAATGTGTCCTCTATGTCTCTGATGGAAATAGGGCAAGGATTGATATTTTTGACAGTGTTTTGGACCACACAGATAGAACATAGAGGATAGAAAAACACTCAAACACACACACACAAACACACACACACACACACACACACACACACACACACACACACACACACACACACACACACACACACACACTATCCTGTGAATTTCCTCTTTCAGTGTTTGTTAAGTTGATGAAGTGATATTGTTGCAAGCAAACGAGGATACTCTTTATTATCTTTGGCTCCATGGGTATCAAACAGAGTTAACTCTTTACACTCGTGGGAATTGGCCTAAATGGATAGGGCTAAATTTAAATGTATTTTGCGGAAGAAATATGGAAATGCATAACAATGGTAGCAATTACACTAAACAAAAATATAAACGCAACATGCAACAATTTCAAAGATTTTACTGAGTTACAGTTCATATAAGGAAATCAGTCAATTTAAATAAATAAATTAGGCCCTAATCTATGGATTTCACATGACTGGGAATACAGATATGCATCTGTTTGTCACAGATACCTTAAAAAAACGATCATAAAACCAGTCAGTATCTGGTGTGACCACCATTTGCCTCATGCAGCGCAACACATCTCCTTTGCATAGAGTTGATCAGGCTGTTGATTGTGGACTGTGGAATGTTGTCCCACTCCTCTTCAATGGCTGTGTGAATTTGCTGGATGTTGGCGGGAACTAGAACACGCTGTTGTGTGCCCGGTACAGTTGAAACTGCAATTCATCCAAGAGCACACTTCGCCAGCTAGCCATTGGCCATCGGAGGTGAGCATTTGCACACTGAGGTTGGTTACGACGCCGAACTGCAGTTAGGTCAAGACCCTGGTGTGGTTGATGAGCATGCATATGAGCCTCCCTGAGACGGTTTCTGACAGTTTGTGCAGACATTGTTTTGGTTGTACAAACCCACAGTTGCATCAGCTGTCCGTGTAGCTTGTCTCAGAGGATCCCGCAGATGAAGAAGCTTGATGTGGAGGTCCTGAGCTTCCGTGGTTACATGTGATCTGCGATTGTGAGGCCGGTTGGACGTACTGCCAAATTCTCTAGCTCTGGTGGACAGTCCTGGATTCAGCATGTCAAATGCACGCTCCCTCACAACATCTGTGGCATTGTGTTGTGTGACAATACTGCACATTTTAGAGTGGCCCAGCACAAGGTGCACCTGTGTAATGATCATGCTGTTTAATCAGCTTCTTGATATGCCACACCAGAGAAATGCTCACCAACAGGGATGTAAACACATTTGTTCATAGAATATGAGAGAAATATGCTTTTTGTGCATATGGAACATTTCTGGGATCTTTTATTTCAGCTTATAAAACATGGGACCAACAATTTACATGTCATGTTAATATTTTTATTCCGCGTAAAGGGGAACAGTTTGGAGAAATGTTATGTGCATTTACATTTACGATACATTCCGTAACATGATACGAATATTCACAAGGCAATTCGGAGAAGCAGATGGTAATTTTGGTGCGCATAGAATGGAGTCATGGGTGCATTCAGATGCGTGGTCCGTGGCAAATTTTCTTCACAATACAGGACAACCCTGGGTATAATGCCCTGTCATCTTGTAACTGTACATCAAACATAGTGATCAGAAACGTTGACACTGTATATGACATGAGTGTTATGATATGGAAATGTGAAGTGCACTTTTGGACTCACGGGTGTTTGACTTGCTTGTATGACATCAAAGCTGTAATTATTATAATCCTCAACGTCTCATCTTTCAAAATACATTTAGTCCTCGTAATTTACAGCAATTCCCTCACTCAGAAAACAAAAAAGTTGCCCAATTATCGGGAGGGATGGTGCAACTTCTTGTCACGGGAGGGGCTCAAGTTCAGAATGTCTGTCAGTCAAAACTCATACAGACCTGTGAAGCGGAGACCCTGAGCTCTGACGTCATTTTTAGCATGTTACTATACAGCCACTGCATTCCAATTTAGGCACTTGCAATTTTCAACCCGTATACGGGTATGAGTGTAAAGGGTTAATAGACAGCTGAGCTAACTATACAGGGATCAGGAGGACTGTTTGCTGTGCTGGGGTTGTTTTTGGGTGGTCAGTGTGTGTGTGTGTGTGTGTGTGTGTGTGTGTGTGTGTGTGTGTGTGTGTGTGTGTGTGTGTGTGTGTGTGTGTGTGTGTGTGTGTGTGTGTGTGTGTGTGTGTGTGTGTGTGTGTGTGATTGTGTGTGTGATTGTATCACTCACCCGGGTGGGTCTCACACACTGTGGTGCTAAGTAACGCCTGAGTAAACACTGAACCTAAAGTGGTTGGAGATGAGGTCTCTTGAAACCACACACAGTTAGAACTGTCACACACACATACACACAGGTTGTCTTTTTTCAATGACTTCTCAATAAACTGAAAATATATTTATTTATGTAAAAATTAAAAAAATAAAACTTCCTGAATTGACACCAATTCGAATTGTCACCAACCCTGACACACACGTGTAGGCTTCGGGGTTAGATTGTGTAAAACACTTTGGAATTTCCAAATATGTTCAGGAATTACTGTGGAATTCCAAGGATTTTCAGGAATTAGGATACTTTGGAATTACTTTGCTGTTCAGGATTACCCTCATTTCTGGATTAAGACTATAGGTTAAGGTTTGGAAGAGGTTAGCTTTTGGGTTGAGGTTTAGCATGGTTGTAGTTCTCTCTCTAGACTTGCGGGAGCTAAGTCAGCCTCTACTCATTGTCATCACATGTCCAGACAGTCATCACTATCAGTACCAGCAGTACTACCTCCAGGCATTCTGCTGACCTCCTAGTGCTGCCCCTGTCATTGCCTGCTGAAAAAAGGCCCTTTGTGTGGGTCTTTATTGGATCTGTGACCTCTCTCATTGGTGACATCTGGCACTGAGAAGACTGAGTACAGAGTTTGTGGAATGTGGCTGTGTAATATGTGGGAGAGGCATTATAAAGACATATATAATTTAAGGGTAATTACCCTGCTAATATACAGCCTATTGACAGACCCAGTAGGAATGTTAAAGTGGCCTGCTAGTACATCGTCTTAAGGCGGTCTTGGGGATTGTTTAGTTATACAATATGTTGGTATACAGTTTTAAGTTTACTAAAGGCCAATTTATGCTTGATCCGAAAGTGTGATCGGAGGCTCTGTATAGAAGGTGTGACACAATTGAGGAGCCTCCGGAGGCATGCAGAGGCCAAATTGAGCTTCGTACCGCATTGCCGTGCGGCTCCCAAATGTTTTAACAATGCAGAGGGCTCCGTAAAGCTTTGCATTGACATGATTGGTTGTTGGTAGGTGGGGGCGGTTTGTATAAACACAAATTCACTTCCTTGACAACTTCCTTCACGGAACAGCTATACGCTGCTCCGTGAAGCGCAATTAGTATGAATGCAGATGTCAGATTGACCATGCAGCGCCTTTAAGGTAGACTACAATGTTGCACTGCATGGCTGTCTTCAGTGATTGTTTCAAGCCTCAATCCCAGTTGTTTAATTAGTTTAGCTGCGGATACTGTACCTCAGGTGTATGCGTTTTGTGTGTGAGTGTGTGTGAGTGTTGCTGTTTGATGGCTCTTTATATTGCTGACATATAAATACTATGTTATTCAAATGTGAAAGCTGGCTCCAGATTTATTATGGAGAGAATGCCTGGGTGCTTCCTGAGGCAAGAAATTGCTGTGTTTGCAGTAAGTACGGCTGGGCTCACGGCTGTTCTCTCTGGCTGTGCGAAGACTGAGGAGAGATATGCATCTGGTAAATAAGATGTGGACGTTTCCCACACACACACACTGTGAGTGTGAGATGCGAAGGCTGTATGCACATACACACGCTCACACTTTTCTGTTCTCCAGGCATCCTGTGTTATTGCATTACCCATGGTGGCCGGTGTAATAACACAGTAGATCATTCAGTTATTAGAACCAAGGCTGGATCTGGCTTTGAAAATACAGGCTTCAGGAAAGAAACTGAACAATGGCCCTCAACGCCACGCACAGTATACAACCTCTCTACTCGCACACAGTGGATAGACAACCTCTCTATTCACACACAGTAGATAGACAACCTCTGTACTCACACACAGTGGATATACAGTGCATTCGGAAAGTATTCAGACTTTTTCCACATTACAGCCTTATTCTAAAATGTATTAAATACAAGTTTTCCTCAGCAATCTACACACAATAACCCATAATGACAAAGCGAAAAACAAGTGTTTAGAAATGTTTGCAAATTTACTAAAAATAACAAACAGATACATAAGTATTCAGACCCTTTGCTATAAGACTCGAAATTGAGCTCAAGTGCATCCTGTTTCCATTGATCATCCTTGAGATGTTATTACAACTTGATTGGACTCCACCTGTGGTAAATTCAATTGATTGGACATGATTTGGAAAGGCACACACCTGTCTATATAAGGTCTCACAGTTGACAGTGCATGTCAGAGCAAAAAACAAGCCATGAGGTCAAAGGAATTGTCCGTAGAGCTCAGAGACCGGATTGTGTTGAGGCACAGATCTGGGGAAGAATACTAAAATAAATTCTGCAGCATTGAATGTCCCCAAGAACACTGTGGCCTCAATCATTCTTAAATGGAAAAAGTTTGGAAGCACCAAGACTCTTCCTAGAGCTGGCTGACCGGCCAAACTGAGCAATCGGGGGGACAATGGCCTTGGTCAGGGAGGTGGCGAAGAACCCGATGTACACTCTGACAGAGCTCCAACTCCCCAAATACTGGTGTACCAAGCTTGTAGCGTCATAATCAAAAAGACTCGAGGCTGTAATCGCTGCCAAAGGTGCTCCAACAAAGTACTGAGGAAAGGGTCTGAATACTTATGTAAATGTGATATTTCCGTTTTTTTCTTTTTATGCATTTGCAAACATTTCAAAACATTTTTTGCTTTGTCATTACGGGGTATTGTGTGTAGATTGATGAGGGGGGGAAAACAATTTAATCCATTTTAGAATAAGGCTGTAACGTAACAAAGTGGAAAAAGTCAAGGGATCGGAATACTTTCCGAATACACTGAATATTCACTAAAAACAAATGGTTCTATATAATGCCAAATAAGGGCTATTTGACGTAACCACAGTGAATCCCTTTTTGGTGCTATATCTATAACATGTTTTTGAAGGTTCTATAAAGAACCATTCTCATAAGGTTCTAAATGGAACCTGTATGGTTGTCACGCTGGTATGAAGGGATCGGGAGACAAGCGCAGGAATGCGTAATAGGGGTTTTTATTTCCCAAATGACAGCGTGCCGTGTAAAGGCACGGAGACGAAGACCAAACAAAAGAGCGAGGAGTACTTCGAATAAATACACAATTGCACAATGATTGTCACACGGGACGAGACCCGTAATCATCTGCACAATATACGTGGCACGAAAGCCAAAACAATATAACACAGGTACTCACACGACCAACGGACAATGGAACAATAATCAACACGACAATGGTGAACAAAGGGCACACTTATACAATTACTAATCAACTGGGAATAGGGACCAGGTGTGCGCAATGACAGTTCCGGAGGGATCCGTGACAATGGTGTTCTAAAGAACCATGAAAAAAGGTTCTAAACTCAGCAAAAAAAGAAACATCCTCTCACTGTCAACTGCTTTTATTTTTAGCAAACTTAACATGTGTAAATATTTGTATGAACATAACAAGATTCAACAACTGAGAAATAAACTGAACAAGTTCCACAGACATGTGACTAACAGAAATGGAATAATGTGTCCCTGTACAAAGGGGGGTCAAAAGTAACAGTCAGTATCTGGTGCGCCACCAGCTGCATTAAGTACTGCAGTGCATCTCCTCCTCATGGACTGCACCAGATTTGTCAGTTCTTGCTGTGAGATGTTACCCCACTCTTCCACCAAGGCACCTGCAAGTTCCCGGACATTTCTGGGGGGAATGGCCCTAGCCCTCACCCTCCGATCCAACAGGTCCCAGACGTGCTCAATGGGATTGAGATCCGGGCTCTTCGCTGGCCATGGCAGAACACTGACATTCCTGTCTTGCAGGAAATCACGCACAGAACGAGCAGTATGGCTGGTGTCATTGTCATGCTGGAGGGTCATGTCAGGATCAGCCTGCAGGAAGGGTACCACATGAGGGAGGAGGATGTCTTCCCTGTAACGCACAGCGTTGAGATTGCCTGCAACAAGCTCAGTCCGATGATGCTGTGACACACCTCCCCAGACCATGACGGACCCTCCACCTCCAAATCGATCCCCCTCCAGAGTACAGGCCTCTGTGCAACGCTCATTCCTTCGACGATAAACGTGAATCCGACCATCACCCCTGGTGAGACAAAACCTCAACTCGTCAGTGAAGGGCACTTTTTGCCAGTCCTGTCTAGTCCAGCAACTGTGGGTTTGTACCCATAGGCGACGTTGTTGCCGGTGATGTCTGGTGTGGACCTGCCTTACAACAGGCCTACAAGCCCTCAGTCCAGCCTCTCTCAGCCTATTGCGGACAGTCTGAGCACTGATGGAGGGATTGTGCATTCCTAGTGTAACTCGGGCAGTTGTTGCCATCCTGTACCTGTCCCGCAGGTGTTATGTTCGGATGTACCAATCCTGTGCAGGTGTTGTTACTCGTGGTCTCCCAGTGCGAGTGCGATCAGCTGTCCGCCCTGTCTCCCTGTAGCGCTGTCTTAGGCGTCTCACAGTACGGACATTGCAACCACATCTGCAGTCCTCATGCCTCGTTGCAGCATGCCTAAGGCACGTTCACGCAGATGAGCAGGGACCCTGGGCTTCTTTCTTTTGGTGCTTTTCAGAGTCTGTAGACAGGCCTCTTTAGTGTCCTAAGTTTTTATATCTGTGACCTTATTTGCCTACCGTCTGTAAGCTGTTAGTCTCTTAACGATATAGATCCTTTTGGAGAACCCACATTTTTTTTGGTCTGGTTATCCATATTATGGTGTCAAAATTCCATAGGTATTATTATGGAAATGTACAATCAGGTGTGCTAAATCTTGAACAGCCGGAGATCCCTGAGGAAAGAACTGAGAACCATTGATTTTGTCAACCATTCTCAATTAACACAAGGCCATGCACTGGAATGTCACGGTTGCACAACAAGAGCTTTGTGCTAACCACGGCCCAAATTATTCCAATGAGCGGCCGTCCCTATATTTTAATTATCACTAAAAGAGCAAAGAGCCCTTTTGTGAACTGCAAAGAACCATTGACGGGCTCAAATTCCCAAAGAACCCTTGAGGAACCCTCTTTTCTTAGTGTGTACTCTCAAAACTGAAGGACATAATGTAGGACATAGGATCAAAATGTTAGAGTACTGATTGTATGCAATTCGTTTTTCACTTGTTCTACTGTATAACACAGCGACTAGCAATGCACAAAGCTACATTTAGCAGGCTACTTTAGAGTTGTAGTAGAGGAATTGCTTCCCAAGCTGATGTGTAATATCCTTACTAGAGCTGACAGTCACAGAGTCGCTGCCTCCCAGGGACCATGTTGTGTAGCTGTTGATGACTTTTCTCTCATTGGAAGGTGCTGCCTGGGCTATAAATACCATGCCAAGGAAGAGTGAACAGAGCTGGAACATGGGGTACAGTACAGCCTGTCCTCTGTCTTTTTTTACTCAGGACTGCTATAATTGTTCTAGTTCTACATTCACACACACACCCACGCACACACACACACACGCAGGCAGGCAGGCAGGCACGAAAGGACACACACATGGAGAGAGAGGGGGGGAGAGAGAGAGCTGCACTTCCTAACCTCCTGCCAAATCAAATCAAATGTATTGGTCACATACAGGTGTTTCGCAGATGTTATTGCGGGTGTAGCGAAATGCTCGTGCTTCTAGCTCCGACAGTGCAGTAATATCTAACAAGTAATATCTAACAGTTTCACAACATATACCCAAAATACACGTAAATCTAAGTAAGGAATGGATTAAGAATATATACATATGTCAGAGCGGCATTGGAATAAGATACAGTGGCATAGTATAGAATACAGTATGTACTGTACATATGAGATGGGTGATGCAATATTTACGCACAATTAAAGTGACTAAGATACCGTAGAATAGTATTAAGTACAGTTTATACATATGAGATGAGTAATGCAAGATACGGAGACATTATTAAAGTGGCTAGTGTTTCATTTCCTTAAAGTGGCCAATGAATCCTAAACTATGTCCATTGGCAGCAGCCTCTGATGTGCTGGAGATGGCTGTTTAACAGTCAGTGGTGTAGTATAGAATACAATACAGTATATACATATGAGATGGGTGATGCAATATGTAAACACAATTGAAAAGTGACTAAGATACCGTAGAATAGTATGGAGTGAAGTTTATACATATGAGATGAGTAATGCTAAATACGAAACATTATTAAAGTGCCTAGTGATCCATTTCTAAAAGTGGCCAGTGATTCCTAATCTATGTCTATAGGCAGCCGCCTCTGATGTGCTAGTGATGGCTGTTTAGCAATCTGATGCCCATGAGATAGAAGCTGTTTTTAAGTCTCTTGGTCCCAGCTTTGATGCACCTGTACTGACCTCGCCTTCTGGATGATAGCGGGGTGAACAGGCAGTGGCTCGGGTGGTTGATGTCCTTGATGATTTTTTGGACCTTCCTATGGCATCGGGTGCTGTAGGTGTCCAGGAAGGTGGGAAGTTTGCCCTCGGGAATGCGTTGGGCAGACCGCACCACCCTCTGGAGAGCTTTGCGGTTGTGGGTGGTGTAGTTGCCGTACCAGGTGATGGTACAGCTTGACAGGATGCTCTCAATTGTGCATCTGTAAAAGTTTGTGAGGGTTTTAGGTGTTAAGCCAAAAAATTTTAGCCTCCTGCGGTTGAAGAGGCGCTGTTGCACCTTCTTCACAACACTGTCTGTGTGGGTGGACCATTTCAGTTTGTCAGTGATGTGTACGCCGAGGAACTTGAAGCTTTCCACCTTCTCCACTGCGGTCCCATCGATATGGATAGGGGGGTGCTCCCTCAGCTGTTTCTTGAAGTCCACGATCATCTCCTTAGTTTTGTTGACGTTGAGTGAGAGGTTATTTTCGTGGCAGCACACTCCCAGAGCACTCACCTCCTCCCTGTAGGCTGTCTCGTCATTGCAGTCATGGGTGAACAGGGAGTACAGGAGGTGGCTGAGCACCCACCCTTGTGGTGCCCCAGTGTTGAGGATCAGCGAAGAGGAGGTGTTGTTTACCTACCTTCACCACCTGGGGGTAGCCTGTCAGGAAATCCAGGACCCAGTTGCACAGAGCGGGTTCAGACCCAGGGCCTTGAGCTTGAAAGTGGGTGTAGGGTGGCAGGTAAGGTGGAGGTGATATGATCCTTGACTAGTCTCTCAAAGCACTTCATGATAACAGAGGTGAGTGCCACGGGGCGATAGTCATTTAGTTCAATTACCTTTGCTTTCTTAGGTACAGGGACAATGGTGGCCATCTTGAAGCATGTGGGGTCAACAGACTGGGATAGGGAGAGATTGAATATATATGTAAACACACCAGCCAGCTGGTCTGCGCATGCTCTGAGGACGCGGCTAGGGATACCATCTGGGCCGGCAGCCTTGCGAGGCTTAAGGCACAGGAACTTCACATGTTTGAGAATGCCAAAAAACGCATTTAGATTTTTCTTTTTAAATGTACGTTCAAACAGCTCTCATGTGAAGTCGTGACTTGCGACATACGCCTACTTTCCTGAATCGGGTCACATCATCGTTACAATGACATAATGACATTTGAAATGTCTCTATTCCTTTGAAACTTTTGTGAGTGTAATGTTTACTGTTAATTTTTGATAGTTTATTTCCCTTTTGTTTGTTATCTATTTCACTTGCTTTGGCAATGTTAACATATGTTCCCCATGCCAATAAAGCCCTTTGAATTGAATTGAGAGAGACAGAGTGTGTGCCAGTGTTTTATGGCCATGTTGTGTGATCTCCTCACTCTTGTTTAGTCATGAAAGGAATCCTCATTAACCAGCTGTACTGCTCCCTTATCATCATCAGAGACACAGAGACACAGAAGCACACGCACACAAGCGGACACACACCGTACAAAGACGTCATGCCTCACTGCCTTCTATGGTTGCTTTATGACACCATCCTCTCTCTCTCTCTAGCCTCTCTTTTCTGTAGCTAGCTCCATCTCTCTTCATCTCGTGTGTGTGTGTGTGTGTGTGTGTGTGTGTGTGTGTGTGTGTGTGTGTGTGTGTGTGTGTGTGTGTGTGTGTGTGTGTGTGTGTGTGTGTGTGTGTGTGTGTGTGTGTGTGTGTCTGTGTGTGTCTGTGTGTGTGGGATAGGACCAGGCTCAAAGATAGCACTTGGCGGCATGCCCAAACATCGGGCCCAAATTGGCGGGCAATTAATACCAAGCAGAGCCCTGGGAGACACACAACACACACACACAGCCTAATTTCAGTGCAGCTTCAATATGAAATGGTTTATGACACAGTAATTCAATGTAGAAAATGGACACGGACCTATCCGACTCGGCCGAACACTTGAATTGGCACAGTGTATTGAACTTTGATGATAACCGTGGTCTCCAACATGCATCTGAACATTATAGTCCCCAAACTGGCTGTCCATTCTACACATTCCATCCTATACTGTGGAGGTCTGCAAACAGGCCCACTTCCCTTTCCAAACACACTTTCAGCCATTAGCCCTGACTGTGGCCCCATGAAGGGAATAGTGTCTGGGGCAGGGAAACCACCCATTCCTCTGGTCTGGGCCTTCGTCTGAGCCCGCCCACACAGACAGACTGGAGGGCTGCCCAGAACAGGCAGGGAGAGAAGTGGGGTGGAGAGAGAGAGAGAGGGAGAGAGAGAGAGATCTATAGAACAGTAAGAGAGGGATTGAGAAGGGAGGATAAGGGAGAGGGGCAGGGTGGGGAGCTGGGAAGAAGAGAAAGGATAATTTACAACAGAAAGAAGAGATTTTCACATAAAGAGGGATACAGGAAAGAAGGAAAGGTAATGGATAGGTAATGGATAATGAAAGTGGGACACAAAGTCAGCACGAGAGAGATGGAGAGAGAAAGAAAGAGAAGCCTCCTCCTTGGATTTAGCAATGGAAATGGGGGGAACAGGACAGAGGTGTCATTGTCCTGACTGTGCCATGTGCCCACTGGGTTAGGTAGGGCGGTGGTGGCACTCTTCTTTTACCTTTTTTTTTACCCCTTTTTCTCCCCCATTTCGTGGTATCCAATTGGTAGTTACAGTCTTGTCTCATCGCTGCAACTCCTGTACGGACTCAGGAGAGAGCCTTGCCACCTCCGAAACACAACCCAACCAAGCCGCACTGCTTCTTGACACAATGCCCACTTAACCCGGAAGCCAGCCGCACCAATGTGTCAGAGGAAACACCGTACACCTGGCTACCTTGTCAGCATGCACTGAGCCTGGCCTGCCACAGGAGTCGCTAGTGCGAGATGGGACAAGGACATCCCTGCCGGTCAAACCCTTCCCTCTTCTGGATGACGCTGGGCCAATTGGTGGCACTCTGTTTTAGGGACTTTATTCTCTTGGTGACATTGTAACAGCCAGCAGGTTTGCCTATAAGCTCAGGCCATGACAACTTCCTGACTAACAGCTTTCATTCTTTTTTTTCTTTCACTCTTTCTTCTCAATATTTTGCTTGCTATTTCTTTTTCTCAATCCCTTTCTACATCTCTCTCCCCCTGCTTTCTCTCTCTCACATTCTTTCCCTCCCTCCCTCCCTCCCTCCCTCCCTCCCTCCCTCCCTCCCTCTTTCTCTCGCTCTCTCACCCTACCTCTCTCTCCCTACCTCTTTCTCACCCTTTTACCCTTGCTCTCTTTCTCTCTCTCAACCTATTTCTTTCTCTCTTTCCCCCTTCTCACCCTCTCCATTTGTCTTTGTTTTCCGTTCCTTTTCGACATGATCTCAAGGACTTATGGGATATGGAATGTGCAGCTTTATAATGACATCACACAGGATTCCATTCCAGATACGTATATAAGAAAACGACATCTCCAAGAAACAAATACAGATCAATACAAGATGGTATTTTCTCTTGCTTCATTTGGCCAGTGAACCAGACACAAACACCGATCTGTGGCCATGTCCGAAGTCTGTCTTGCCTACTACTTCCTAAGATGACATACTATGTACTAATCATACTACATACTATTTATAACGTATTGTTTAGTAAAAACTAATGCAGTAAGCAGAAAATGTCAACATACAGTCTCATACATACTGAGAATGTGTAGTCTAATGTGCAATTGCGTTGATTCCGGGCATTCTGTTTTAAAAAAGAGAAATTGCAGCTTGTCACCTCTGATAATCAGCTGTTGTCAAACATGTGGGTCTCAATAATGTCCAGTGAATTCTACTAGCTGAAAAGCCGAAATGAGTATGATGTCCTGGTATTTAAAGCATATTGTAACGAAGACGCTGAGAGTCAAGAAGCAGGTGGCACGTTTAATAAACCAACAAACATGGACCAAAATAGCATAGTAGTGGTGTCTTAACATAGACACAGACACAATACTGAATGGGGAAAGAACCTAAGGGCGTGCCAGATATAGGGGAGGTAATAAGTGAGGTAATGGAGTCCACATGTGCCTCATGATGACGTGCAGGTGTGCATAGGCTACGATAACGCTGGGGAGGCTGGGAGTTGTGTAGAGAAGCAGGGAGGGGAGGGAAATAGGAAACGGGGCGGAGGAGGGAGTTTGGGGGAACATCCCTCTTACCCAGATACCCTCTTATCCAGATATTGATGAAATTTTGGCTCCGGAGAAACCCAAGTAGACCTTGACAGAGGGCACAGTTGAGCACCCAACCAATCTCAACTTGTTTACTCTTCCCCTCTTGGTCTGACTCTTTACTCTTTTCCTTCCTCTTTCTCCCTCTCTCTTTATTATTTTGTCACGCTCCCTTTTATTCATATTCGTACCCTCTCTTGTTCCCTACAGAATGTACGTTACCTTTCCTCTTTTTTCACTTCGCTCTCCTTTCCACCCCTCCTCTGTTGGAGTTTAATAAGAAACATGTGTCTGAGAGCTATGAATGTTTCATTGGGAGGGGAGTATAGGCATGATGTCATTCATGGTGAGCTGCAGAGAGTCTGTGAGCCATTAGTTTAAACTCCCCTTACACATTTCTTTGGAGGGGTGTATGTGTATGGGCATTGGTTTGTTAATTCAAATTATAAACTGGGCGGTTCGAGCACTGAATGCTGATTGGCTGACAGCCGTGGTATATCAGACTGTATACCACGGGTATGACAAAACATTTATTTTTACTGCTCTAATTACATTGGTAACCAGTTTATAATAGCAATAAGGCACCTTGGGGGTTTGTGGTATATGGCCAATATACCACGACTAAGGGCTGTAACCAGGCACTAAGAACAGCCCTTAGCCGTGGTATATTGGCCATATACCACACCCCGTCATGCCTTGTTGCTTAAGTATAGCATTGATTAACACTAATCTCACTGACCTTTTACTGTGGTTGCTGTTAGCAATACTGTTGTTTATAAGGTAGTTACAGATTCTGTTGATGGTGAAAATAGAGGGGAGCAGAGAAGGAGTCGGGGGATGGGTTTTATCCTTGCTTTAAACTGGCTATCAATGTTCTGTATGCTAATGATGTTTGCATGCGCGCAGGACGCCAGGGTTTCTGTTAGCCGGCAATTGCTGGCTTTTAGAGTATATATATTTTTTTTTAAAGCCGATAAATAAAACTGTTGTCGGCCAAAAAATGACAGGTTGAAAAATAAATCCCATTGCAAAATAATGCTTTTTATTCATTGATGTAAATACCAGTCGATGTAAATACATTCGACCATCATGCTTATCGATCTATAGGTCAATTTGCTAATTTTTTTTTTGAATAAAATTGGCCTGTGTGTATTTTTGTTAGTCATCATGTATCATTTATCCAACACAACTATCACACGGGTGCAGCACACAGAGCCTATTTTAAGCTGGATTTCTCCTAAAAAAACACTTTGCTACATTTCCGAGCAGTTGGCCAGGTACTTCTATGCGTGCTCAGGAGCGCGCTCCCTCAACATTATCAGGACAGAGAAACCAGATAGAGTCTCATTGCTCACATTGAGCACTCCAAATAAAAGACAATGAAAAATGACGGTTATTTATTAAATAAACCAAAATGTGTTTCTCACAAGGGTAGTAGGTTGTGAACTCTGCAAAAAAATAAGAAAGTCCAGTTGTAGAATGAGAACGGTAAATGTTCATATTAATTATTAATTCATACCTGCATTAACATTACTACAGAGATCACCTCTTCACACATCAACACTTGCTATTCATGGGTTGCACGTTTCGTCACAATAAACATTATTATGAAGACTGATGCCCCACTGAACGTTCTAGTCAAAGCAGATATTTCAAAAGGAGGCGACTGGTACTGTATGTATATTACTGGTTGAGAGAATGCTAAGAGTGTTAAAAGCTGTCATCAAGGCAAAGGGTGTCTCCTTTGAAGAATCTCAAATATAAAATATATTTTTATTCGTTAAAAGAAAATAGGTTACTACATGATTCCATATGTGTTATTTCATAGTTTTGATGTATTCACTATTATTCTAGTAAAAATTGTAGTAAATAGTAAAAATAAAGAAAACTCTGGAATGAATAGGTGTTTCCAAACTTTTGACTGGTACTGTATGTATATTACTTATATGTTTTATATCGGCATACGGTGCCTTCAGAAAGTATTCATACCCCTCGTCTTATTTCACATTTTATTACGTAACAACCTGAATTCAAAATGTATTAAATATATTTTCTTCTCACCCATCTACACACAATAACCCATAATGACGAAGTGAAAACATGTTTTTAGACATTTCTGCAAATGTATTGAAAATTAAATACAGCAATATCTAATTTACATAGGTATTCACACCCCTGAGTCATTACATGTTAGAATCACCTTTGGCAGTGAATGCAGCTGTGAGTCTTTCTGGGTAAGTCTCTAAGAGCTTTGCACACCTGGATTGTACAACATTTGCATATTATTATTTAAAAAATTCTTCAAGGTCTGTCAAGTTAGTTGTTGATCATTGCTAGACAGCCATTTTCAAGTCTTGCCATAGAGTTTCAGTATAAGTCAAAACTATAACTAGACCACTCAGGAACATTCAATGTCATCTTGGTAAGCAACTCCAGTGTATCTTTGGCCTTGTGTTTTAGGTTATTGCCCTGCTGAAAGGTGAATTTGTCTCCCAGTGTCTGTTGAAAAGCAGACTTTACCATGTTTTCCTCTAGGATGTTGTGCCTGTGCTTAGCACTATTCTGTTTCTTTTTATCCTAAAAAACTCCCTAGTCCTTGCCGATGACAAGCATACCCATAACATGATGCAATCACCACCATGCTTGAAAATATGAAGAGTGATACTCTGTGACATGTTGTATTGGATTTGCCCCAAACATAACTATTTGTATTCAGGACATAAAGTAAAGTTCAGACCTCCCCCCTCTCACCCATCCCCACTTTTTCTTCCAGTTTCTGACTCTTTTTCTGTGGCTCAATTCCTATCATTTCTCTCACACTGTCCTCTCCTTCTCCCATCACTCTTTTTCTTCCAATGAAGAATGGCACTCAGTGATGTGTTGTGTTGGATTTGTCCCAAACATAACGCTTTCTATTCAAGACATAAAGTACATTTCTTTGGAACATTTTTATAGTTTTACTTTGGTGTTTATTGCAAACAGGATGCATGTTTTGGGAATATTCTTATTCTGTACAGGGGTCCTTTTTTTCACTCTGTCAATTAGGTTAGTATTGTGAAGTAACTACAATGTTGTTCATCCGTCCTCAGTTTTTGCCTGTCACAGGCATTATATTTTTAAGTCACCATTGGCCTCATGGTGAAATCCCTGAGAGGTTTTCTTCCTCTCCGGCAACTGAGTTAGGAAGGACGCCTGTATTTTTCTAGTGACTGGGTGTATTGGTACACCATGCAAGGTGTAATTAATAACTTGACCATGCTCAAAGGGATATTCAATGTCTGCTTTTGTTTTATTTTTACCCATCTACCAATAGGTGCCCTTCTTTGCGAGGAATTAGAAAACCTCCATGGTCTTCCGATCCCGGGCTGTGTCACAACTGGTCGTGACCGAGAGTCCCATAGGGCGGCACACAATTGGACCAGCGCCGTCCAGGTTAGGGTTTGGCTGTGGGGGCTTTACTTGGCTCATCGCGCTCTAGCGACTCCTTGTGGCGGGCCGGGCGCCTGCAGGCTGATACCAGTTGTCAGTTGAACAGTGTTTCCTCCGACACATTGGTGCGGCTGGCTTCCGGGTTAAGCGGGCGGTGGTGTTAAAAAGAGCGGTTTTGTGGGTCATGTTTCGAGGGATGCTTGACTCGACCTTTGCTTTTCCCGAGCCCGTTGGGGAGTTGCAGCGATGAGACAAGATCATAATTGGATCGGAATTGGATATAACGAAATTGGAGAGAAAAATATAAAAAAATCCACTGCTCGACTGAGGGACCTTACACATAAATATACGTGTTGGGTACAAAGATGAGGTAGTCATTCAAAAATCAGGATAGGTAGGTGTGAGTTATTATTTGACTTGTTAAGCAAATATTTAGTTCTGAATTTATTTAGGCTTGCCATAACAAAGGGGTTGAATACTTACTGACTCCAGACATTTCAGCTTTTCATTTTTAATAAAAATGTATTACATGGCAAATAGAGTGACAGAGAATGGTAGAGAAAAGCTGTGATGTCTGAATACACCTCCCCCACCTGGAGAGAGAGAGAGAGAGAGAGATATGAAGGAAGGGACTAGCAAGATTGTAGTGCCTCAAGATGTTTAAAGGCTGGTCAATACACATTCATAAGCAACTCATTAATCACACTCAGACAGCTCTTGGCTGCTATTGGCTCAGATCAGACAGATTGTGTTTTACCTTATCGGTTCAAATAAACAATTACTTTACCCAATATTTTAAGAGCTTCAGTGTGTGTGTGCATGCTTGCATGTGTATGCTAGTTGTGTATATGAATGTATATCTTTCTGATATGACTGTAATCCTAGGTGATGCTTGACCTTCTCCCTGTCAATAGGACAGTAAGACATGCATCTCTCTGAGCCTCGCATCCCCTGTCACCATAGAAACTCCTCATTCAGAGCTGGTGGAACAAATACTGCTCTCTCTTAGATAAAATGAAAGGTGGTCCTGCAGGTGATATTTGGAGAGGTGTAGCTGGAGCTAGACTAAACTAAGCAACAGCAGCACATCCATTACTCTGCTAGGGTTATCAGAGAGAGAGACTGCAGGTTTCAACAGGCTCCTCTCTCTGGTCTCTGGCCATCTGTAGCTAACTGTCTGATTGGACCACCACTCCACCAACCCTCAGGGAGGCATTTGAAGAAGGATTACAGTATGACCTCAGCTGTGGTTTGTGTGGAAGGGGGGATGTGTGAGTGTGTTTTAACTTTTACACCAAACAGGGTTGTGTGTTAGAGTGTATTTGTGTGTGTGTGTGTGTGTGTATATGCCTTTCCACCAAATGAACAGACTGGTTGTCTCTCAGCTAAGGGTCAGTAGTTGGTACACTACAATAGGCTGTATAGCCCCCTCCTTTCTCTCTCTCTCAGGTAAGGGTCAGTAGTTAGTATACTACAATAGGCTGTATAGCCCCCTCCTCTCTCTCTCAGGTAAGGGTCAGTAGTTGGTACACTACAATAGGCTGTATAGCCCCCATATGACCTCCATGTTAGCCTGTCATTAGCTTCCTGAAAGCTGATTGGAAAGATGGCAGGTCACAGGAGCCTTCAGGGATTTCTCCCACATTCCATGACTCACTCACACGCACGTGCTAACACACACACAGGGGAGGGAGGAGAGCGAAGAACAGGGGAGCCAAGGAGGAGGGGGTGGGGTAAGAATTACATAGACCATGGGAACGGGCCCAAAGGAAACACAGCTCAGACTCCAGATGTGGATACACCCTGTTTTAAACACACACACACTCACACACACAAACAGTGAAAATGAGGAGGGAGGGGGTAGTTGGGAGGGCTGTAAAGCTACTCCCAGAGCTGTGCTTGGCAGCTGGTGATTGGCTGGCCTGTTGCTCATGTGAACTGGACTTGGCAAGTATACTGCCCTTGTTTCAGGAGAGACAAAGGCACAGAAAGAGAGAAACAATGGAAAGCAAGAGCAAGAGAAACATTTAAAAGTCTAAAGAGAATGAACAAAACCAAAAAGACTGTTAGTGTGTGTTCTGTATGAGGTCATATCTTCTCCACAGATAACATATACAGTTAGTATTTTCCTACTATTCACACATAGCTCTTCTATCCTTGTGGGGACCTAAAATGTATTTACATTAAAGATCATATTGTCCCTAACCCCTAACCCTTAACTTAGTTGACATGGTAACTAACAGCTGCCACAAACAGGAATTCATGTGAGAGACCTTCACTCAGGTAGAGATAGAGAGAACCTGTCTGTGCTCCGTTGGAAGGGAACTGCCTTGGCCCCATTTAAGGACAATTACCGTTGTCATGGCAATGAGAGAGCCACAGTGTCTTCTGGGAGTTTGTAACAAAAATTGTGCCACTCTAGTAAGGCAGTCATCAGCATGCATGTTTGTATATTTGTTGCACCTATTAGGCCAGTAATACCACATATCAGTTCAATTAGTACAGCATTCTCACTTACAAGTGCAACAAATATAGCCCCTTACAAGGCATGCCTCTAAATATGTTAATGAGCCAGTGATTCTTTCCCTTCCCACAACATTTTACCATAATGCCCCATAATTCACAGTATGTTGCTGTGAATATACAGCAAAACAGGTAATACAGTGCTTTACTGTAAAATTGTACAGCAGTGTAGTGGAATGCCGTTGAGCCCCCATAATGCATTGCTCTTTACAGTACTGTACTTTAATATAGAATTACAGTAGATAGCCATAAATTTTTTGCTGTAAATTCACAAGCAATTTGTTACTGTGTGTGTGTGTGTGTGTGTGTGTGTGTGTGTGTGTGTGTGTGTGTGTGTGTGTGTGTGTGTGTGTGTGTGTGTGTGTGTGTGTGTGTGTGTGTGTGTGCACGTTTGCTGAATGTTTTGTTGTGGTTCTTGAGGGGTTTTGAGTTATGCTGTCTCTTTCATGTGATTGCGTCAAACTGATAGTATCCTGGTAGGGAGTGTGATATGAGCCCACTGAACCTCACCCTACATGTGAAACCACTAGTTCTATTCTGAAGAACACTTGCTCTTCTGAGAATGCGGCAACAGTGCCGCCTTGTGTCTGAGATATGTAAATGCTTTATTTTATCCTGTGTGTGTGTGTGCGTACGTGCATAAATTACAAAATACAACTGCAAATTACCCTACAGACCAATGTATCAAAATATAATATACTTTTGCAAAGTATTGTACCTAATTACAATACATGTATTTTGTAGAACAGCAACAACATTCTCATTAACGGTTACAGAAATGTCTTACTTTCTATGACTGTGATATGTTGTTGTTTAGATACCTTAGTTGAATGCGTTTTTTCACTCTGGATAAGAGCATCTGCTAAATTACCAAAATGTATATGTGAAAATGAACAACTACAAAGCACACTGGGTATTGTCATTGGCCTTGTTTCGGGATGGAGATCATTCGAGTAATACTCAGCATTCTTTGAAATTATACATTTTTACAAATACATTTACATTTAGTTAGCTATAAAGAAATAGGATACAAATTACAGCATTCAAAGGTATCTTCTTACAAAATACATTGGAATGTAGTTCAGCCCAGTGTAATACAACATACAGAATACTCAGAAGTAATTAAAATACCTATTTAAAATACATGTAACAGAAATACTACCCATCTGTGTGTGTGTTTGTGCTGACAGTGTGATCATGTGCCAAAGCTGTGTGTTTGTTTTCAGCACTAACAGTGTGTGTTTTCTCTTTCCTCAGGAGGTGCAGAGTAAGAGTAAGGTGTGTGCCAATGTGTTTTGTGGGGCAGGAAGAGAGTGTGTCGTCACTGAGAAGGGAGAGCCCAGCTGCTTGTGTATAGAGGTGAGTCGTGTGTGTGTGAGAGTGTCCTGACAAGGTAGGAAACCAAGAACATTTTTGAAAAGTCAGGACCTTTTTCATGTGACCCGCATCAACAGTCGCGCTCAGCTCAATGTTTTCTTTAAAGGGTTAGATCAGCTTTAATGTTGCAGATAGATTGTGGATTCTATCAGTGTAATTGTCTGCATATTTTCCAATCCCCCATATATTATTTTAAATATATACAGTACCAGTCAAAAGTTTGGACCCACCTACTCATTCAAGGGTTTTTCTTTATTTTACTATTTTCTACATTGTATAATAATAGTGAAGACATCAAAACTATGAAATTACACATATGGAATCATGTAGTAACCAAAAAAGTGTTAAACAAATCAAAATATATTTTATATTTCAGTTTCATGTGGTATTCACCTGGAATGCATTTCAATTAACAGGTGTGCCTTGTTAAAAGTTAATGTGTGGATTTTTTTATTTCTTAATGCATTTGAGCCAATCAGTTGTGTTGTGACAAGGTAGGGATATTATACAGAAGATAGCCCTATTATGTCAAGAACAGCTCAAATAAGCAAAGAGAAACGACAGTCCATCATTACTTTAAGACATGAAGGTCAGTCAATCCAGAAAATTTCAAGAACTTTTAAAGTTTCTACAAGTGCAGTGGCAAATACTATCAAGCGCTATGATGAAACTGGCTCTCATGAGGACCACAAGATAACCCTGAAGGAGCTGCAAAGCTCCATAGCGGAGATTGGAGTATCTCTCCATAGGACCACTTTAAGCCGTACACTCCACAGAGCTGGGCTTTACGGAAGAGTGGGCAGAAAAAAGCCATTGCTTAAAGAAAAAAATAAGCAAACACATTTAGTGTTCGCCAAAAAAGGAATGTGGGAGTCTCCCCAAACATATGGAAGGTACTCTGTTCAGATGAGTCTAAAATTTAGCTTTTTGGCCATCAAGGAAAACACTATGTCTGGTGCAAACCCAACACCTCTCATCACCCCGAGAAAACCATCCCCACAGTGAAGCATGGCGGTGGCAGCATCATGCTGTGGGGATGTTTTTCATCGGCAGGGACTGGGAAACTGGTCAGAATTGAAGGAATGATGGATGGCACTAAATACAGGGAAATCCTTGAGGGAAACCTGTTTCAGTCGTCCAGAGATTTGAGACTGGGACGGAGGTTCACCTTCCAGCAGAACAATGACCCTAAGCATACTGCTAAAGCAATACTCGAGTGGTTTAAGAGGAAACATTTAAATGTCTTGGAATGGCCTAGTCAAAGCCCAGACCTCAATCCAATTGAGAATCTGTGGTATGACTTAAAGATTGCTGTACACCAGCGGAACCCATCCAACTTGATGGAGCTGGAGCAGTTTTGCCTTGAAGAATGGGCAAAAATCCCAGTGGCTAGATGTGCCAAGCTTATAGAGACATACCACAAGAAATGTGCAGCTGTACTTGCTGCAAAAGGTGGCTCTACAAAGTATTGACTTTGGGGGGGTGAATAGTTATGCACGCTCAATTTTCTGTTTTTGTGTCTCCTTTCTTGCTTGTTTCACAATAAAGAAAATATTTTGCATCTTCAAAGTGGTAGGCATGTTGTGTAAATCAAATGATTACAACCCCCCCCAAAAAAATATATTTTAATTCCAGATTATAAGGCAACAAAATAGGAAAAATGCCAGGGGGGGTGAATACTTTCGCAAGCCACTGTACAATGTGTAATTTATCGATGGTTCCTAACTAGCCCCATAGGCAGGGATGGGCAAAATGCAAAATACCATAAAGATCAATGTATCAAAATAAACTACAAAATACTATGACTGTGATATGTTGAGCAACTCACTCTAATAATATAAGAGTGTCTGCTAAATGACCAAAGTGTAAATGTATATGTGAAAATGAACACATCAAAATCAACTACAACGCACACTGCATATTATTATTGGCCCTGTTTCAGGGCATAGATTATTAGAATAATACTCAGCATGCTTTGCAATTGTTAATTTTTACATTTACATTTTAGTCATTTAGCAGATGCTCTTATCCAGAGCGACTTACAATTACTGCATTCATCTTAAGATAGCTAGGTGAGACAGCAACATATCACAATCGTATCAAGTACATTTTCCCTCAACAAAGTATTTATCAACATTTTTACAAAAACATTAATATTTAGTTCATTTAGCAGACATTCTTATCACACCATAGTGCTATCAGACTTCTCATATCAATGCAGGGTGAAAGCGGAGCCACAAAATGTGAACCGCTGTAAACAATGGTATAGGTATTTTGAAAATTCAAATTACAGTATTTTGAAATACATTGGAGTCTAGATCAGCCAAGTGTAATTCAAATGACAGCTTTTCATGCAAATATTCTAAAATCTGCATAAAGAAAATATGCGCATTTTCCCAACCAGTGGACTTGTTGCAGATAAAACTCATTGCGTGATAGTGCACACAAAATCTACTTTTTTGCTTACATTTTCATTGCCATCTAATGTTCAACTCTACTGATAGTTTTGTCACAAAAACTGTTGCGTTAAATAGCAAATGTGCCTACTCTGGTTTTGGCATCTGCACTCTAGCCAATTGCTTGCAGAGACAGTGCAGGTAGGCTAGTCTACATGATGAGATTATGGATAAGAGCGAGAATGTTTTTATTTGTCAAAACTGCAGCCAAGCATGGATCATCATGTCACCAGAATAAGACCCTCAACATTTATTGGAAAGGAGCATCAAGATCATCACCTTGCACTTTCACCACCCTGTGAAGTTCATCATAACTTCATTATTTTGTAGCCTAATTTAAACTGCATTGTTTCCCAAGTCGTAGTGGGAGGACCACACACCATGTCATCGCCTGACTCCAAGTTTACTTCGATATAATGGTTATTATATCAATATTTACACATAAAGGCGTTTCCATTGCCATTTCTCACATAATACATTTTACAGACACAAAAAGATCCCACCATGTCGAACAAACAAATGATCTGATAAAATTGTTCCTTAACTTCTTGTTTTCATCACAGCTGTCATGATTTTTTTTTTTATATGACATGACTTTACTTTCATAAACACTGTGGATGGAAACATGGTTAGCAGTTGCTTCATACATTTTTTTGACTAAAGGAATGGTATGTACCCATTGATGCCTCATTCTTGAAGAACCTATTGTAATGGGTCTTGGTGATGCAGGTACAGCGGAGTCAGGCGCAGGACAACAAAGCTGAGTATTCATCAACTTTACTCAAAAATAGCAGTAACAATACACGTAGTGATATAAGCACATGAAACAACGGATCCCGATACAACGAATTATCACGCACAAAAACATGGGGGATACAGAGGGTTAAATAAGGAACATGTAATTATGGGAATGGAAACCAGGTGTGTAAAAAAATGAAGACAAAACAAAAGGAAAATGAAAGATGGATCGGTGGCGGCTAGAAGACCGGTGACATCGACCACCGAATGCCGCCCGAACAAGGAGAGGGACCAACTTCGGCGGAAGTCGTGACAGTACCCCCCCTTGACGTGCGGCTCCAGCAGCGCACCGACACCGGCCTCGGGGACGACCCGGAGGACGAGGTGCAGGGCGATCTGGGTGGAGACGGTGAAACTCCCGCAGAACGAAGGGTCCAGGATGTCCTCCACCGGCACCCAGCATCTCTCCTCCGGACCGTACCCCTCCCACTCCACGAGGTACTGAAGACCCCTCGCCCGGCGCCTCGAGTCCAAGACGGCTCGAACAGTATACGCCGGGGCCCCCTCGATATCCAGAGGGGTCGGAGGAACCTCCCGCACCTCAGACTCCTGGAGTGGACCAGCCACTACCGACCTGAGGAGAGACACATGGAACGAGGGGTTAATACGGTAATCTGCGGGAAGTTGTAACCTATAGCAAACCTCGTTCAGTCTCCTCAGGACTTTGAATGGCCCCACATACCACGGACCCAGCTTCCGGCAGGGCAGGCGGAGGGGCAGGTTTCGGGCCGAGAGCCAGACCCGGTCCCCCAGTGCGAACATTCATCCACCGCAGGAGCCTTGATCTGGCTCTGATGCTACGGTGCCAGAACCGGCTGATACCCTAGTACGCACTGGAAGGGAGAGAGGTTAGTGGAGGAGTGGCGGAGTGAGTTCTGGGCCATCTCTGCCCAGGGGATGAAAGCCGCTCACTCCCCCGGCCGGTCCTGGCAATATGACCGCAGAAACCTACCCACATCCTGGTTAACTCTCTCCACCTGCCCGTTACTCTCGGGGTGAAAACCTGAGGTTAGGTTGACCGAGACCCCCAGACGTTCCATGAACGCCCTCCAGACCCTGGACGTGAACTGGGGACCCCGATTAGAGACTATGTCCTCAGGCACCCCGTAGTGCCAGAAGACGTGGGTGAACAGAGCCTCCACAGTCTGTAGGGCTGTAGGGAGACCGGGCAAAGGAAGGAGACAGCAGGACTTAGAAAACCTATCCACAACGACCAGGATCGTGATGTTTCCCTGTGACGGAGGAAGATCTGTCAAGAAGTCCACCGACAGGTGCGATCATGGCCGTTGTGGAACGGGTAGAGGTTGTAATTTCCCTCTGGGCAGGTGCCTAGGAGCCTTGCACTGTGCGCACACCGTGCAGGAGGAAACATAAACCCTCACGTCCTTGGCCAAGGTGGACCACCAGTACTTCTCACTAAGACAGCACACTGTCCAACCGATGCCAGGATGACCAGAGGAGGGTGACGCCAGGATGACCAGAGGAGGGTGACGTGTGGGCCCAATAGATCAAACGGTTGCGGACAGCAGACGGAACGTACAGACGCCCAGTTGGACACTTAGTTAGAGTGGGTTCTGTACGTAACGCCCGCTCGATGTCCGCGTCCAGCTCCCACACCACCGGTGCCACCAGGCAAGAGGCCGGAAGTATGGGAGTGGGATCTATGGACCGCTCCTCTGTGTCAAACATCCGGGACAGTGCGTCTGCCTTAGTGTTTTGGGAACCTGGTCGGTAGGATATAGTGAAAACAAAACGGGTGAAAAACATGGCCCACCTTGCCTGGCGATGGTTCAGTCTCCTCGCCGCCCAGATGTACTCCAGATTGCGGTGGTCAGCCCAGATGAGAAAAGGGTGTTTAGCCCCCTCAAGCCAATGTCTCAACGCCTTCAGAGCCTTTACAACAGCCAACAGCTCCAGGTCCCCCACATCATAGTTACGCTCCGCCGAGCTGAGCTTCTTCGAAAAGAAGGCACAGGGGCGGCGTTTAGGTGGTGTACCCGAGCGCTGAGACAGCACAGCTCCTATCCCAGCCTCGGACGCGTCCACCTCCACTATAAATGCCAAAGATGGATCAGGATGAGCCAGCACGGGAGCCGAGGTAAACAGAGCCTTCAGGTGACCAAAAGCCCTGTCCACCTCAGCTGACCACTGCAGTCGCACCGGTCCCCCCTTCAGCAGTGAGATAATGGGAGCCGCTACCTGACCAAAGTCCCGGATAAACCTCCGGTAGTAGTTGGCACACCCTAAGAACCACTGCACTTCCTTTACCGTGGTGGGAGTCGGGCCAATTACGCACGGCTGAAATGTACCCTTGGAAGGAGACAGACTGTTGGAAGAACAGACATTTCTCAGCCTTGATGTACAGGTCATGCTCCAACAGTCGACCAAGCACCTTGCGCACCAGGGACACATGCTCGGCGCATGTAGTGGAGTAAATCAGAATGTCGTTGATATATACCACTACACCCTGCCCGTGCAAGTCCCGGAAAATCTTGTCTACAAATGCCTGGAAGACTGATGGAGCATTCATCAACCCGTACGGCATGACGAGGTACTCATAGTGCCCTGAGGTGGTACTAAATGCCGTCTTCCACTTGTCTCCCTCCCGGATGCGCACCAGATTGTAAGCGCTCCTGAGATCCAATTTTGTGAAGAAGCGCGCCCCGTGCATTAACTCGATCGCACTGGCTATGAGAGGTAGCAGGTAGCTGTACCTCACAGTGATCTGATACCTCGATAGTCAATACACGGGCACAGACCTCCATCCTTCTTCTTCACAAAAAAGAAACTTGAGGAAGCAGGGGAAGTGGAGGGCCGAATGTATCCCTGTCCCAGGGATTCAGAGACATATGTTTCCATAGCCGCCGTAACCTCCTGTGACAGAGGATACACGTGACTCCTGGGAAGTGCTGCGTCTACCAGAAGATTTATCGCTCAATCCCCCCGTCGATGGGGTGGTAATTGAGTCGCCTTCTTCTTACAGAAGGCGAGAGCCATATTGGCATATTCTGAGGGGATGTGGTCTGGACTGAAGAAATGGTCTGGACTTTCCACCGTAGTCGCACCGATGGAAACACCTACACACCTCCCCGAGCACTTTCGTGACCATCCCTTGAGAGCCCTCTGTTGCCACGAAATATTGGGGTCATGATAGGCCAACCAGGGTAGGCCCAGCACCACTTGAAACGTAGGAGAATCAATAAGGTAGAGACTGATTCTCTCCTCATGACCCTCCTGCGTAACCATACTTAGTGGAGCGGTGGCCTCCCTAACCAGCCCCGACCCTAATGGGCGACTATGGCATGCACAGGGAAGGGGATATCAACAGGAACAATGGGGATCCCTAAACTATGGGCAAATGAACGGTCAAAAAAGTTCCCAGCTGCGCCTGAGTGCCTTATGCTGGGAATGTGGGGAAAACTCAGGAAATTCTATAAACACAAACATGTGAGCAACAGGGGGCTCTGGGTGAGTCTGGTGCCTACTCACCTGGGGTGACACAACAGTGCCCTGCCTGCTGCCTGACTCCCTGAGGAACTCCCCCAGCACCGACCAGCAGTGTGCCCTCTGCGGCCACAGATGGTGCAGGGAATGGCCCCTCCTCCGGCTCCCCTAAGTGCAGCACCTCCCAGCTCCATAGGCGAGGTGCTGGGAGATGGGAATGACAGGCCCCGATCCGGACGTCTTTGGGTGGCCAGCAGGTTATCCAGCCGGATGGACAGGTCCACCCTCGCCGGCGGGCCAGGGTTCGGAAATCTAGCGCAAAGTCCTGTGCGCACCTCGTCCCCTGCCTGAAGTTAAACAGGCATTCACCCGCCGCTCTACCCTCAGGTGGATGGTCGAACACTGCCCGGAAGCGGATGGGTGAACTCCTCGTAGTGGTCCAACGCCACTCTGTCCTCTCCCCATACGGCGTTGGCCCACTCCAGGGCTTTCCCGGATAGACAGGAGACGAGGGCAGACACACTCTCACGTCCAGAAGGAGCCGGGTGAACGGTCGCCAGGTAGAGCTCCAGCTGGAGTAGAAACCCCTGGCTCCCGGCAGCCGTCCCATCCTACTCCCTCGGGAGCGCAAGACGAATCCCACTGGGACCAGGTGAAGGAGGGGTGGACAGCGTTGTGGGTTGTGGAGTGGGAGGTTGTGATGATGGTGGAGGTGCTGGAAAACCTCCTCTTTCCCATCGCTCCAGATTTTGCAGCACACGATCCATGCCTCATGAGCTTATTTCAATTGTCATACCTAATCGGAACCCAAAATATATATTCGTTTTACTCCAATATTTGTAAACAAAGTAAATGTAAACAAACACTATGTAGCTTAAAAAGTCCTTGCATCCATAGCTCTGTCTATGAATTTTAGAGTGGTACTTCTCCAGCCCCAACACTCAGCTTTTTACGGAAACAAGGGCGGGGAATGTACTTTGTTATTGTTTCTATTGCTGCATTAAGAGAGTCAAGGTCATAAATTGATGTAGCTATAACATCTCTCCCTCTCCCTTTCCAGAGCTGTAAGCCCCACAAGCGTTCAGTGTGTGGCAGTAACAGTAAGACGTACCGCAACCACTGTGAGCTCCACCGAGATGCCTGTCTCACCGGCCTCAAGATCCAGGTGGCTCATGATGGACACTGCCAGGGTGTGGAAAACACACACACACACACGTTCTTGTTTACTTTGTGTGTGTAAAGCAGACCTGGGCAGAAAATAGTTGTATTTTGTCGTTTATTTGAAAAGACCAACTTTTCAAATACTCAAGGTAGTTGAATATAGAGAATCCAGTAAAGGAAACTATTGGCAACTACACTGAACAAAAATATAAAAGCGTGTAAAGTGTAAATGTAAAGTGTTGGTCCCATGTTTCATGAGCTGAAATAAAAGATCCCAGGAATATTCCATATGCACAAAAAGCTTGTTTCTCAAATGTTGTGAACAAATCTGTTTACATTCCTGTTAGTGAGC
Source organism: Brachymystax lenok tsinlingensis (assembly GCA_030435695.1). Lineage (NCBI taxonomy): Eukaryota > Metazoa > Chordata > Actinopteri > Salmoniformes > Salmonidae > Brachymystax > Brachymystax lenok. Next base: position 26,070,932 of record CM059785.1, read on the forward strand.
ATTTCTCCTTTGCCAAGATAATCCATCCACCTGACAGGTGTGGCATATGAAGAAGTTGATTAAACAGCATGATCATTACACAGGCTCACCTTGTGCTGAGGACAATTAAAGGCCACTCTAAAATGTGTAGTTTGGGCATACAACACAAGGCCACAGATGTCTCAAGTTTTTAGGGAGCGTGCAATTGGCATACTGACTGCAGGAACTGTTGCCAGATAATTGAATGTTTATTTCTCTACCATAAGCCGCCTCAACGTCGTTTTAGAGAATTTGGCAGTATGTCCAACCAGCCTCACAACCGCAGACCAAGTGTAACCACGCCAGCCCAGGACCTCCACATCTGGCTTCTTCACCTTGTCTGAGACCATCCTCCCAGACAGCTGACAACCAAAGAATTTCTGCACAAACTGTTAGAAACTGTCTCAGTGAAGCTCATCTGCGTGCTCGTCATCCTCACCAGGGTCTAGACCTGACTGCAGTTCAGCGTCGTAACCCACTTCAGTGGGCAAATTATCACCTTGCTTATGTCAACGTTGTGAACAAAGTGCCCCATGATGGCAGTGGGGTTATGATTTGGGAAGGCATAAGCTACAGACAACGAACACAATTGCATTTTATCGATTGCAGTTTGAATGCACAGAGATACCGTGACGAGATCCTGAGGCCGATTGTTGTGCCATTCATCCGCCGCTATCACCTCATGTTTCAGCATGATAATGCACGGCTCCATGTCGCAAGGATCTGTACACAATTCCTGGAACCTGAAAATGTCCCAGTTCTTCCATGGCCTGCATACTCACCAGACATGTCACCCATTGAGCATGTTTGGGATGCTCTGGATCGACGTGTACAACAGCGTGTCACAGTTCCCGCCAATATCCAGCAACTTCGCACAGCCATTGAAGGGGAGTGGGACAACATTCCACAGGCCACAATCAACAGCCTGATCAACTCTATGCAAAGGAGATATGTCAGGCTGCATGAGGCAATTGGTGGTCACACCAGATACTAACTGGTTTTCTGATACACTCCCCCTAACCATCTTTTTAAAGGTGTCTGCGAGTAACAGATTTATATCTGTATTCCTAATAATGCGAAATCCATAGACTAGGGCCTAATGTATTTATCTTAATTGACTGATTTCCAGTAACTCAGGAAAACTTAGAAATTCTTGCATGCTGCGTTTATATTTTTGTTCAGTGTATTTCCTTTAATATTCAAATACAGGTCTCAGAGAAACTAATAATATTTGAATTTATTTTGAATACCTCTCAGAAAATGAATAATATTTGAAGCTAGTTGAATATATGCAAGTTATTTGAAAACAAATAAATATATTTATTTGATGGCTGACAAATATTTCATGGGCCTTATGAAATACTGTATGTATGGTATTTTGTTAATAATTAAAAAAAATAATGATAAAATATTTGCTTAGGATCTCACTTGGTGAAATCCATAGGACCAAAAATGGATGAATGCAACAGCCATTCCTCTGTCCTTAACAAATACAGTCATGGGTGGTAACTCTACACTTTACTCGAAAGGCACTCTCTGAAATATTGGAATAAGGCTACACACTAAGCAGTGTTAATGTAACACAATTCCAGTGTTTATATGGGTCCACAGACTCAACACTGTCAGTGTTAATAATTGTTTTTAAATTACACTGGAGAATTTGCTGCGCAGTATATTGTCACAACGTATTTATACTTAGCTGTACACAATATCATTGGTTGATTGGTTTGACTTGATTATCTACACCTGTGGCCTGTTCAGGAGAATGGACATTTACAGAATGTTCAAATAGAAGTGTATTGTGTAGATCAAATGTGACTGTCAGATAGATTGGAATAGTATAGGACATTGTGTGTTCTTTATTCATTACATTTCTATCTGCAACATGCCGTTCCAGATACAGGCCTGCCATTAGTTGAAGGCAGCAAATCCATTAGTTTATGAAAAGTAGTCACTTCCTGAGATCTGTATTCAAATATGTTTTTAATGTAGTTGCTTTCTCAGATCTGTATTCAAATAGTTTTCAAACTTAGACGCTCTCTGAGATCTGTATTCAAATATATGTATTCATTTTAAAGTAGTTGCTTTTCCGATCTGTATTCAAATAGTTGTAGTCACCTCCAACGTAACTATTTGTTACTTTCCAAAAAGCATATTTAAAACTATAGTTATCCCAGGTCTGGTGTACAGCACACGACTGACCTCTATTTCTATCTGATGCCTATATACTCAGGTGTATAATCTCAGGTTGGCATGACAGTCAGTCTATGTGCGAACCGACAGGCGACACATATGGTCCCTTACTCATCTTTAATTTACCTGACTGATTATCTCCTAGTGTTAAACTTTGAACCTGTACACCCAATGACCTCTTCTTGTCTGTCTGTTGGCCTGGACATTGATCAGGTTGATGACAAATCGGTTACTCCTCTGTTGTTGTACGAGTGTCACAAAGAGGCCATTATGTCACGGTGTCCTTGGGCATTAATGGTTATTGTGGCAATGTGACAATGACATGGTGAAAAACACTAGATAGGGAGAAACGCTAGATACTGTAAAGCACAATGAATTAAAGTTGCTCTCTCTCTCTCTCTCTCTCTCTCTCTCTCTCTCTCTCTCTCTCTCTCTCTCTCTCTCTCTCTCTTTGTCATCTGCAGAGAAGAAAGCAGAGCAAGCAGCTGCCAGCCCAGGTGAGTGATTGTGACACAGTGAATCTGTGGGCTTTGGGACAATCAGAGCTCTGTATCTCTCTGCTCTTATCTCCTTTAGTCCTAATGGGGCTTTATCAGACAGAGTACACCTCTCGCAGAGCCCCATCAGTGCTCTACTGATCTCAGTGCTCTAGTAACAAGCACACTTCTTTAATGGTGCTCTAACCTTATCCACTCCCTATCACTAGACTTAACTGATAGGGAGTGCCAGGTGTTAGGGGTGGGGACTGTACATTTGGCCTCATACCTAGCTAGGAGGTACTGGTGTGCTCTGGGCAGAACAGGGATTATGTGGATTCTCTTGATCATCCTAGAGAGTGTCAGAAAGGCTAGAGTACCTGCTAGTTTTGACTGTGTCACATTCTCCCTCTCTGTCTCTCTCACTCACACCCACTGTCTCTCTCATTCCTCTCTCCAGTGGTGTGTTATGTAGCAGACCGTAATGAGTTGAGGCATCGTGTGATCCAGTGGCTGCAGACTGAGGTGGTCCCAGACGGCTGGTTTATCAAGGGCTCCAACTTTACCGACATCCTGCTCAAATACTTCAAGGTGTGTGTGTCTGTGTGTCTGTGTGTCTGTGTGTGTGTGTGTTCCAGTTGTGATATTGGTTCTAAGAAGTCCAAAACTATGGACCAGATGGAAAATGAAGTTCGCACAAAAATGTAAGCAGTTTTTACCCCTCACATACAGTGCATTCAGAAAGTATTCAGACCCCTTGACTTTTTCCACATTTTGTTACGTTACCGCCTTATTCTGAAATGATTAAATACACACAATACCCCATAATGACAAAGCGAAAATGTAAGAAAAACAGAAATACCTAATTTACATAAGTATGCTATGAGACTCGAATTTGAGCTCAGGTGCGTCCTGTTTCCATTGATCATCCTTGAGATGTTTCTACAACTTGATTGGAGTCCACCTGTGGTAAATTCAAATGATTGGACATGATTTGGAAAGGCACACACCTGTCTATATAAGGTCTCACAGTTGACACTGCATGTCAGAGCAAAAACCAAGCCATGAGGCCGAAGGAATTGTCCGTAGAGCGCTGACACAGGATTGTGTCGAGGCACAGATCTGGGGAAGGGTACCAAAACATTTCTGCTGAATTGAATGTCCCCATCATTCTTAAATGAAAGAAGTTTGGAACCACCAAGACTCTTCCTAGCGCTGGCCGCCCGGCCAAACTAAGCAATCGGGTGAGAAGGGTCTTAGTCAGGGAGGTGACCAAGAACCCGATGGTCACTCTGACAGAGCTCCAGAGTTCCTCTGTGGAGATGGGAGAACCTTCCAGAAGGACAACCATCTCTGCAGCACTCCACCAATCAGGCCTTTATGGTAGAGTGGCCAGACGGAAGCCACTCCTCAGTAAAAGGCACATGGCAGCCCGCTTGGAGTTTGCCAAAAGGCACTAAAGGACTCAGAGACCATGAGAAACGAGATTCTCTGGTCTGATGAAACCGAGTTTGAACCCTTTGGCCTGAATGCCAAGTGTCACATCAGGAGGAAACCTGGCACCATCCCTACGGTGAAGCATGGTGGTGGCAGCATCATGCTGTGGGGATGTTTTTCAGTGGCAGGGACTGGGAGTTTAGGGCCCAGAAGTCTGTTTCAGCGCCATTGAGGACTTTTCTTTTTTTAAGTTGTCAACTTGGTGGGACTTCCTATGGGTTAAGGAAGGATCACATAGGAGGGATTAGCAAATTAATTATACTCATGAGTAAACATTCCATAACTGCACGTGGCCGTAAATCACCAACCTTGGATTTATACCTTTTCAAACAACACACTCCAGGTGGCAGTATGCACCCTTACAGTTTTTTTACCAATGAGAAGTAGTAGAATAAGAAACTGGAGATGGCCTCAATAGCGCTGTCCATGCTCTCACAGACGCCATAATGGGACAGATTCAACGTTGCAATCTCTATATAACTCTGGGATTTTATCCCCACTGGTTACAGTTTCTTCCACACACATGAAAACATGAGAGAGATTCATTTGAAATCAAAAGACCATTGTTCTCCTGCCTCTTCCAGTCTCCTCTATGTGCCTTGTGTCTGAGAGTTTCATTAACTCTCCACAGAGACAGAGCACAGTGATATAATAGAGGCTTTAGTATAGTCCTACATACCACCACATCTATGCACTAAAGATATAATGGAGCCTTTAAGTATCCCTCCACCCCAATATAGAGGTTCACACTGGGGAACCACCGTGGGGGAAGAAATTAAAGACCATGTCTATCTCCAAGGCAACAGGTCCCTGCATCCAAACCCCTCAATCTCCTTATCTGCCCCCTCTCTCTCTCTGTCTCACTTTCTCTCCCTATTCACCATGTCTGTCTGTCAATCTCTCTCTTTATAGAATAGAACTCTATGGCTGTTAAAGAGTTCCATTTCCATTTGTCCCCACTCTCTCTGGATTAGCAGACTAGAAGCAGATGTTTTATCAGTTAAAGGGAGATATTATTAGAAAGTGATTGATAGAGAAACTCTTCTCTACTCCTACTACTACTAACACGCACACAAGCGGACACACACCGTACAAAGACGTCATGCCTCACTGCCTTCTATGGTTGCTTTATGACACCATCCTCTCTAGCCTCTCTTTTCTGTAGCTAGCTCCATCTCTCTTCATCTCGTGTGTGTGTGTGTGTGTGTGTGTGTGTGTGTGTGTGTGTGTGTGTGTGTGTGTGTGTGTGTGTGTGTGTGTGTGTGTGTGTGTGTGTGTGTGTGTGTGTGTGTGTGTGTGTGTGTGTGTGTGTGTGTGTGTGTACACAGAACTACGACAATGGTGACTCCACGCTGGACTCCTCAGAGCTCCTCAAGTTCATCCAACATAATGACTCCAACGTGGACATGCAGTCATACGCAGACCAGGAGAGCAACAAGCTGCTCAGGTCAGTGTGCGTGTGTGAGTGAGTGCGTGCTTGTGTGCTATTTCATCTTTAAAAAGCGTATTTATTTCTAGTATAGTGTAAATCTGAGTAATTTACATAGTGCACCGTAAATGGATATGAATACCTCTACAGTATCTATATCTTATCCTCAGCTATACAGTAGAGGGTTTCTGAGGAGCTGGTGCTATATTTATCCCTACTTTCCCTCTCTCTGAGCCTTAAACCCTGTGTGACCCAGTCTAAACTGCACCGGGGGCCTCCTGTGGGTGATATTACCCTCACAGACATCTGTTCTGTGCATTATCAGAGCCTGGGTTTCCACTGTGCTGCTCACTGGAGCAGTGCTGCAATGCTTCTTCAGGTTTGGAGAAAATAAACTGCCTAAATCATCCACTTATATTGACCACACATGAGTAGGGCCCTGAGTAATTCCTGGCCATGTGACTTGACCAGGGAAAACTCTTGGCCCAGCAAATGAAGGATGGATACACTGTAAAAACAAATGTATTTGTTTCAACTAATTATCGTTAAGTAACTGGTGTCACAGACTTTTTTTAGTTTACTCAACGTTTTTGGTCCAAATGCTACCTGGAAGAAAAACAAATTGTTGGCCCAAACTTAGCTCCAACTTGAGAAAATGTAGGCAAAATTCAGTCCCTTTTAAATTATGTGCTTGCTCAAGTTGTCTCATATGTTCATTCAACTATAAATTATTATTTTTCTAACTAAAAAAGTTTGTGCAACTAGCTACACACACAAACAATGCTTTTAACTTACATATTTGACATACGTTATTACATTGTGCATTGATACAGTCATTATTATTCAACATGTCTTCACATGGGATTTGAATTCGCAACCTCTTGGTTCATGGCATTCTGATCTTCCTGCTATGTCTCCACGTCTGGGTCATTTATAAGTTAATCTGACTATGTGCTCTCATCATTTATTTGATTTACTTATTTCAGCAATTGTAGGGTTTTCTGTATAGTTGTCTAATGTTGGTGGTGCATATTATTCTGTTTTATTGTTACTCCTTAATCACTATGATAAATAAAATAGTTTTTATTGAGTGTACTTTTAACAAAGTTGAGATTTACTTTGAAGTGCAGTGTAGCAATACAGGTAAAATCAGTCTTTGACACAGACATGGTGGCCTACCAGGAAGATTGGAATGCCGTGAATACAAAGAGGTTGTGAATTCAAATCTCAGGTGAGGACATGTTGAATCGTAATTACTGTATAAGAGAATATGCACAATGTATGTTAATGTGTGTCAAATATTGTTTGTTAAAAGCACTGTGTGTATCCAGTTGCACAGCCATTTTTAGTTAAGATGCCCAAATAATAATTTATAGTTGAATGAACATAAATTATGAGACCATTTCTGAGCAAACACATAATTTTAAGTATACTTTTTTATTTTTCTTAAGTTGGAGCTAAATTTGAGGCAACTTTTTGATGGGGTTCAGGTAGCACTTGGACCGAAAAATTGTGTAAACAAAAAAGCAAGGTTGTGGAACCAGTTACTTAATAATAATTAGTTGAAACAACATATTTGTTTTACAGTGTAGGAAGATTCTATATGCAAAATCATCCACTAACTTTTTTATCAGTCAGAAACTATGCCCAATAACCATCTCAACAGCTATACATCACTATGAGTACAGGCAGTGAATGTGAACTTGTGTGTGCGTTTCTTTGTCCTGTTCCCAGAAGCCTGTGTGTGGACGCCCTGATCGAGCTGTCCGATGATAACGCTGACTGGAAGCTTAGCTTCGATGAGTTCCTCAACTGCCTGAAGCCCGGCTTCAACCCACCTGAGAAGAGTGAGCTCACAGACACATGACCCTTGACCCCATGACTCTATGATGACAACATTGCACACTACTGCTGACATCACACGTTTTTTTCTCAGTTCATTACACAAATACCTCTATATCAACCTCTCTGATACATGCAGTAAACTGCAGTATGTGTTTAAAGTGCATGTGATTTACATTATGTTAATCAAAATAGCGAACTTATTTACCACAACCACAAGCATATCTACTGTAACTCACCCTAACATACTTGAAATTCATTGAAGCAAAAACAGCTAAATATGATTTATTTACAGATAAGAATATTTTTCCTCAGTCTGTTGTACTGCACTGAGTTGAGCAGAGGCTGTGCAATCTGTTATAACACCCTGTCCCGCCTGCGGGACAATCAAATATTAATTTTAAGAATTTCCATAAATATTTTTGCTAGCTATATCTACTAGAAAGGAAGCTAGCAAACAACATCCATAATAGCGACCTGCACACTGTTCACCAAAAGTAATGTAAATGTTTTTATTATTCATCCAATAATGAACATATTTGGTGGTGTTGGGCCTCCCTGACACTTTGTCGATCTATTGAGGAATGAGAAAGAATAGCTTGGTTTTAAATTAATTTGGATGTCTGTGAAGGAAACATTCATTTTGGCTTACAATTATACATTTCCCTTTTTCGCTACGTATAAATTGTACATTATTTTGTGTGTAGGATGGAGCTAAGAAAGACTTATATTTAATCTTACATGTACAGTGCATTTGGAAAGTATTCAGACATCTTGACTTATTCCACATTTTGTTACGTTACAGCCTTATTCTGAAATGTATTAAATAAAAACAATTTCCTCATCAATCTACACACAATACCCCATAATTTTAGAAATGTAAGAAAAACAGAAATACCTTATTTACGTAAATATCCTTTGCTATAAGACTTGAATTTGAGCTCAGGTGCATCTTGTTTCCATTGATCATCCTTGAGATGTTTCTACAACTTGATTGGACTCCACCTGTGGTAAATTCAATTGATTGGACATGATTTGGAAAGGCACACACCTGTCTATGTAAGGTTCCACAGTTGACAGTGTATGTCAGAGCAAAAACCAAGCCATGAGGTTGAAAGAATTGTCCGTAGAGCTCCGAGACAAGCTTCGGTCGAGCCACAGATCTGGGGAAGGGTACCAAAACATTTCTGCAGCATTGAAGGTCCCCATTAACACAGTGGCCTCCATCATTCTTAAATGGAAGAAGTTTGGAACCACCAAGACTCTTCCTAGAGCTGGCCGCCTGGCCAAACTGAGCATTCAGGGGAGAAGGGCCTTGGTCAGGGAGGTGACCAAGAACCCGATGGTCAATCTGACAGAGCTCCAGAGTTCCTCTGTGGAGATGGAAGAACCTTCTACAAGGACAACCGTCTCTGCAGCACTCCACCAATCAGGCCTTTATGGTAGAGTGGCCAGACGGAAGTCATTCCTCAGTAAAAGGCACACGACAGCCCACTTGGAACTTGACAAAAGGCACCCAAAGACTCTCAGACCATGAGAAACAAGATTCTCTGGTCTGATGAAACCAAGATTGAACTCTTTGGCCTGAATGCCAAGCTTTATGTCTGGAGGAAACCTGGCACCATCCCTACGGTGAAGCATGGTGGTGGCAGCATCATGCTGTGGGGATGTTTTTCAGCGGCAGGGACTGGGAGACTAGTTAGGATTGAGGAAAAGAGGAACGGAGAAAAGTACAGAGATCCTTGATGAAAACCTGCTCCAGAGTGCTCAGGACCTCAGACTGAGGCGAAGGTTCACCTTCCAACAGGACAATGACCCTGAGGACACAGCCAAGACAACGCAGGAGTGGCTTCGGGACAAGTCTCTGAGTGTTCTTGAGTGGCCCAGCCAGAGCCCAGACTTGAACCCGATCAAACATCTCTGGAGAGACCTGAAAATAGCTGTGCAGCGACGCTCTCCATCCAACCTGACCGCTTGAGAGGAACTGCAGAGAAGAATGGAAGAAACTCCTCAAATACAGGTGTGCCAAGCTTGTAGCTTCCAACCCAAGAAGACTCGAGGCTGTAATCCCTGCCAAAGGTGCTTCAACAAAGTACTGAGTAAAGGTTGTCTGAATACTTATATAAATCTGATATTTCTGTGTTTTATTTTTAATACATTAGCAAAAATTTCTAAAAAACGGTTTTTGCTTTGTCATTATGGGGTATTGTGAGTAGATTGATGAGGAGAAAAAACGATGTTATCCATTTTAGAATAAGGCTGTGACCTAACAAAATGTGGAAAAAGTCAAGGGGGTTGAATACTTTCCGAATCCACTGTATGCTATTTCAAATGATACACCGGGCCCAGTACAGTGTTTTAACAGAGGGCATCACCCCTCCACTCACTGGCAGCCATCTTGAGATTCAGCACTTCAGCTTTCCTGCATTACCCTACTCTATACATTTCTGGATGTATTAGCAGTTAAAAAGGGAGAGTATCCTTAACACAATGGAAAAATCGAATAATGTATCATTTAAATACTGAAATAACATGGGCGACAGAGAAAAACAAATTGGTACAATATAAGGGCATGTGGCAAACAATGATGCAGGCACTAGGGATGGGGGTGTGAGCATGTGGGTCTGGGCAGAGGAGATGCAGTCGTTGTTTGTGTGCATCTGTAAGTTGTTATGGTGTATTACACTAAGAGGAATTGCCCAGAACTACCCGAAATGCTGGGGTTATAACAGGTTAATGATGTAGGGGAAAGTTCAGTGTGTGACCTCACTCACAGCTGCAGCAGGCAGCTGCACACATTCCAGTCCGAAAAACAGAGCCTGCCCGGGGACCTCACCAGAGCCAGGGACACAGATACTGTAGTAGAGTGCTCTAACATACTATGCAAACACACTCACACTATCTATGGCTCTGTTGCTCTCTTTCTGCTGCGGACTATGCACAAACTCATCACTACTCAACTGCAATGCCAATGTTTTATTTAGACAGAATAAATTGATTTAACTGAAAAGCACAGAATGTTATATCTCTTTGTTAGATGTGGGGTGTATGAGAGGCACCATAACTGCTGTACTGTAATCTGAATTCTATTTGCCTCCTGCAGAGTGTGCCCTGGAGGATGAGACCTATGAAGATGGGGCCGAGACACAGGTGGAGTGTAACCGCTGTGTGTGTGCCTGTGGCAACTGGGTCTGCACCGCCATGACCTGCACTGGTGAGGAGAGACACACCAGCACAACTGCATAGACACACTGGCTCATCTACAAGTCATCTGAACCACATACAGCACAACAGATAAGGACTCAACACCTGTCCTTCTCTCTCCAATTGTTCCTGTAATTATTTCATCCTTTGCATCTCTTTCCCAGACAAGACAGCGGTTGTTGAGGAGACCGAGGAGGCGGGGCAGGAGATGACCGAGGAGGAATGGAGTCTCCGTGTGACCGAGCTTAACAAGCACCAGGTCAGCCTGTCACCAAAGGCAACAGTTGGTCAAAGTCCAATCTCCCCAGACAGATGGGTATCTCTGGAATTTGTCTAGACAGAGTTATCAACTAGCTGCAATATTATTGAAAGTTTAGAACAAATGACTGTATTACACCCGTTTCAACCCTTGAAAGATGTGTACTACAGCCCATGAGTAATTATTCTGCATATCTCACAACATTAAGGGTGGTTTGAACAGTCATGACTATGCAAATAGTGGACCTAGACCAAGGCTCTCCAACCCTGTTCTTGGAGAGCTACCCTCCAGTAGGTTTTTGCTCCAACTCCAGTTGTAACTAATCTAATTTAGCTTATCATCCAGTTAATTATTAGAATCAGGTATGCTAGATTAGGGTTGGAACCCTGACCTAGACCATCAGGAGTGGGAGATATGCTGTGTCATGCCAATACAGCATGTTTAGTTGTCCTGAGAAAGAAACAGTGGTACAGTTGTTCTTTATTGATGACTAACCTTGTACAGACCATGCGACTCATTGTGTGTGTGTATTTTTATTTGTATTTATTATGGATCCCCATCATCTGCTGCCAAGGCAGCAACTACTTTTCCTGGGGTCCAGCAACATTAAGGCAGTTATATAATTTAAAAAACATTACAATACTTTTAACAATAGATTTCACAGCACATTAAGTGTGTGCCCTCAGGCCACTACTCTACTACCACATATCTACAACACAAAATCCATAGAAGAATCAGCAAGGTCATGTACCCTTTCTTCAAACAGAATATCTGCAAACATCAACAACTACAACGTTGTAATGTTTTCCCATTAATGTATTAATACTAAAAAGTAAGACAATATTGAAGTTAAGAACAGGTAGAGATCCTTTACACTAGAGGAACTATGGGGAAGTCATCCTCAACACTGGGTAGAGGAATATGGGGTATTGAGTCTGTTACTATCTAATCAGAGCTACATGGCATACAGTATATTGCTCTTCTCATGACAATATATAACATTCTCCTCTCACACCATCTCTCTCTCTCCCTCTACCCCCTCCCTTTATCAAACACAGGAAACAGTGGAGAAGATGAAGGCCAGCACAAAGGAGGCGTAAGAGGCCCAAAGAAGAAGGGCTTGAGAGAGAGAGTCACTCTTCCTCTATACTTGATGTACCTTGAGGCCCTGTGCTGTTGCTGAATTTACTCATATGTTAATTATTATAGCTTTTTTACTGTCTTTTTGTTGATGTTTGTTAGATGCAGGGGCAGTTTAGAGTATTATTTTAGGAGTTCCTTGTGTTAAGTACTGTCTTTATTTGTGATTGTATTACTGCACCCTGCACTAGGAATGGGGCCATTTTTTACTGTTACATTTTTTTCTTCTTACTATGTATACAATATAGATACAGTATTCATTGGTATGGCTCTTGTTAGTAAAATAGCAAGCGGTAATTGTTTGGAATGAGAAAGATGAGAGATTAGGAGTGAGCTGTCGGGACACCTTTCTTCATCAAGGAAACAAAATCATCTTGAAAGTCCTTCAAGATGTGTTAGAGAAGTGTAGAGCAAGACAATGACAGTGTCCTATTGTAGGGGGAGGTAGTGGGATGTCATACACTTGACTTTAAGCTTATTTGCTTACAGAACTGCCATGATACTACTTGACCAATGCACTTCCCCCTCCGTGACTAGCAGCGTAGTTTCAGGCCTTAGTGAATCATTCCGTTTAGTTAGTATGCCCTGCTTTTTGACAAATACGCTTGCTCCTATGTACAACTTGTTATATGCTTGAGTTGGAGATCGTATGTGATCGCAATGGCTCCTGTGCTGTATTCAATCAGCGCTCTCTAGTGCTTGTTTCAGAAGCATCGAAGCAATAGTCATCTAGATGTGAAACCCCACGTAGAATATAGAATGAAAGCACCAAGCACAGAGCTGAACTGAGTACAGCAGGGAGAGAACTGAAACCAAAGCCTGATGATGACTATGATGTTGAAATGATGTACGAACCCCTCCAGGTAAAGCATTACTCTGGACCCAGCAACAACACTATACCTGTGCTTATCAAAGATCAGTTATAAGGATTATCCTTGCTGTCGGCTAACGTAACTTAGATGCATCTCTAACTCAGAGTGAATGCGTATGTCAGATAATGTGTGTGTGTGTGATGAGGGAGTGTTTTTTGAGAGAGTGTGAGCTACTAGTGTGTGGCGGTGAGTGTCATATTTGTTTTATGTTTTATTTTTAATATGTTTATTAAATCCCACTTATCTTGAGAATTATTTGTGGTTAAATCAGTGCCTTAACACCCAAACATAGGCCTGCAGACATACACTGTAGAGGTATTGTGTCCTGCAAGCTTTAAACCACAATTGGATTGGGCAAGACTATAATTGGCAGAATTTTTATAGTAACCTTAGAGCTATGTGGTTTAGTCCTTGTTAAATGTTTGTGTAAAAGTTCCATAACTAGTTTCGTTAATAATTTTTTATTCTAAAAGGAATGCAAAGTGTATAAGGAGTATATATGCCAATAAAAGACAACCCATACAGTACTACAAATGTCTCAACCTGTGTTTTTGTGTGTGCGTCTGTGTCTGTTTATCTTTTACGTTCAAACAGTAATAAATAAAAAACGTAAGACACAAAAAATATAAAATAATCACATATTTGCATCAGAGCTGTCTATCCGTGAAATGCTGCTGGTGCGTTTTTTACAGAAAATCTAGCCTACATTCCATTTGTATTGGTCCAAGAGGCAGTGTTCCAATGCCATCTGGTCCATATTGTGGCTGTAATATGATAATCATATAGTCCCCAAACATTGCATCCCCAAAGTCCCCAAACATTAATTTTTCTAGGGGGCATTGTGGTTTAAGTAGGATATGGGTGAATTGATTTAGCTTTTTTAACCTATATCACGTTATACACTTTTGTATATATATAATTCTGCACACGCTCTCGCATGATGTCTTACATAATGTAGGCTACTAGTGGATGAATGCATAATATCCGGGGGAGAGGCGCAGACTGGTTCATCACCACCTTCAACTTTCTCAGTTTTAGTTTATTATTGACCCATTAGAAATTTAATCACGACAAACCTGTTTTACTAGCAAACGGGAGACAATAAACGTCGTTATGTTACTCTATCAGATCAGATCCAACTGAGATAAATGCATGTAGGTCAATGAACGGCTTCAACAGTTAGGGCAGGGCTACTGGAACAAGCCAACCCCGAAACATGTACTACAAATACTCACTGCTGAATAGTTGCTTTGTCTGTACCAGCCAGGTTCTGGCAATTTACAGAGTGATCTCTCTCTATTCTACACAATAATCTTGCCAAATGTAAATGACCGACCCATATTATTTTCCTGAAATACAGTGTGTCGTGTTGCAACCTGGTCACAGAACAACGTTGCATGAACAACATTAACATGAGTGCGTGAACAACAATAGTGGACTCGGCGTGTCTCCTTCAAAATAAAGGTCTCTATTGAAACGGATGCAATCAGATAAAAGCGCTAATATTTGTGTAAACTCTAGTGGTGTTCTGTGGGTCTCACCGAGTAGGCTGATACGCCATTTCAAGGGTGCACAATCCATAGGTTTGGCTGTAGAGTGCAATATACACATCCCCAATGCAATTCTAAGGTCTAATACATCCACAGTTCGTATTTTTGTAAAATGAACTAACAATTGTCTTTATAAAACATTACAACCTTGTTTGGCATGATCTAGTGCAATTGTGGCATGATTCCACTATTTTCCTCAATTGGGACTTTTATTTTGAAGGCTCTTCCGCTATTGTTGCTCACGGTAATGTTGTTCATGACACCCACATGCAACTCGGGCCATTGGCATTGGACTCCTCTCTTTATTTGGAGAACCATAAAGAGTGCAATCACTAGTTTGTCCAGAATATTGAAGAGTAGCCTACGCTGCGAAATGGATTTGCATGAAGGAGCCGCACACGGACATGGTGAGGGTGTTTTAGACCTGTCGCGTCTGAATTTGAACAGTTTGAGCTTGGCCAACATCAGCGAGGAGCGAAAGATGGGCACCAAACAGTTGTATCTAAGCTTCAACCGACTGCCCTCGCTTCCCGGATCGGTTTGCATGTTCTCCAACCTCGAGTTTCTTGACATTAGCAACAATGGACTATCGGTCATCTGTGAAGACATTACATGGTTAACGAAGCTCAGAACACTAATAGCCAAGAACAACCGTCTGGACGAATTCTCGCTTCCCAAGGAGTTCGGGTCTTTGCCGTTGGAGGTGTTGAATCTAAGTGGCAATAGGTTTGAGGAGATGCCAGCGCAGTTCCTAAAGTTGCAGCGGCTACAATCACTTTCCCTGGGGGGAAACAGACTCCAAAGTATTCCTGCAGAAATTGAGAATTTAACAAGGTATGTAGAATACATAACAATGCCCGCGGCCTCACCAGCTGCTATCACACTAACTAGCTTGTTGCAGTCACCAGTGATTACATCACAACCTTTCACATAATTTGCAACAAACGGCCTGTAACAATGACCAGTTTAGGCCAACTGTAGTCAGTTTCCTGGGCGAACAGCGAGTTCAGCCAATAGCGTTTGCCTGCAATTCTGGGTGTTCCAGCATGTGGGCATTCCCATTGGTTCCTTTATGAACCCCCCTCGCATTACATTGGTTCCTGCATGAACGCCGCCTCCCCCCAGAACATGACATCTTAATGCATCATGTGACACTTTTGAATGTGGGTCAAAGGGAAATCAAAATATTATTTGAGGTTTTTTATTTTTTATGCCCCCGCCTCCCGGAGTCGTCCTTGCTAGGTAGCGGGAACAACACCAGTAGTCGGTGTCCCTCACTCCCGCTTGCCGAACACCTGCCTTCAACGTCATTGCAAAAAAACGGTGCCTGACAGGTGGGGCGAAGGACGCTGTCTACTGGTCGTCCCCGCCTCCCGCTAGCACAGCAGGCGGCAGGCTGTGACGACACCATGTGCTAGCTAACTATCTACAGTAGCTTGTTAGTGACACTGCATGCTAACTTGCACACTATGTCGCTCCCGTGTACCAGAGAAAACCGTGCCCGACAGGCAGGGGCTAGGGACACTCCCCAGCTAGCAATGAGGAATCGGCCCAGAAGTGTCCCTCTTCCGGGGGGCCGGAACTGATTGAATCGGCCCGGAATCGGATGTCGGACTCGGCCCGGAATCAAAATGAATGATTGCCCAGAATCGGCCCAAGAACATCAGGCCGTTTCTGTCTACCGGAATTCAGCCGACTTTGCTGGCATCTTACCAGAATCCCCCCCAGAAGCGGCCCGATGCCAATTTTAAATAAATGTATACAAAATTTAGTAATTTTAAATATTACTACATTGTATACATACAAATTATACTCATCCACAAAAAAAACATTTGTCGGAGGAAACGCCATACACCTGGTGACCGTGTCAGCGTGCATGCTCCTGGCCCGCCACAGGAGTCGCTACAGCGAGAGGGGACAAGGACATCCCGGCACGGGTCTTGAACCAGCGTCTGTAGCAATGCAGTTTGTCTTAGACCGCTGCGGCACTCGGGAGGCTCCATCCACCACGTTTTTAAATCTTATCAATTGCCTTACACAAAGTATCAAAATACTACACAGGACTCTTTTTAAAGAATTTCAAACAATGAGAAAATAAGTAATGAAATGTTAATTACATAAAGCAGCCAGTGTAATCTTCTGCCAGAGAGTAGCCCCAATCGGGCCCGATCCCCAAGTAATACATTTGGGCCAGATCACTCACACCGGAATCGGCCTGAGCTCAATCCCCTCATCCTAGCCATAACTAATACTGCCAAAGGCAGCCCAGACTCAGGCCACATGATGTCGGCCCAGTTTTTATTTTTACTTAGCTAGTTTAGCCTACACAAACGCCCGGCTCAAACAGAAAATAATAATAAGTCCACAAGCGAAGGGAAAAGGTGTGAGACGGAGAGTGTGTAGATAGTTGCAAGAAGGAATTTTTTATATATATATATATATATATATATATATACACAACGAGCAAAGCAAATGCTGTTTTTATGTGGCTGCTATGAAAGTGAACTGTGTTTGCGTGCGATCAGGGGTGTATTCATTCCGCCGATTCTGTTAAAAAACTTTCCTTAAACGGAAACAAATGGAACGAAGCGGGGATAAATTGGTCCAATAGAAACTCTTAATTTGCAACTGGACTAATGATTGGACCCTAGATGCAGGCTCCCGAATGCGCAGCAGTCTAAGGCACTGCGTCTCAGTGCTATAGGTGTCACTACAGACACCCTGGTTCGAATCCAGGCTGTATCAAAACCGGCCGTGATTGGGAGTACCATAGGGCTGCGCTCAATTGGCCCAGCATTGTTCGGGTTTGGCCCGTGTAGGCCGTCATTGTAAATAAGAATTTGTTCTTAACTTACTTGCCTAGTTAAATAAAGGTTATATATTTTTTTAGATCAGTTAGATGCAGGCAAGTGTGTGCAAGGTCGTATTGAATGTGTCACTGTCACCTTGATTACTAAAAATTCAGTTGACGTATGCACCTACATTATAAACATTCATTCATAGGCTAAATTGTAGCAACCTCATGATGGGTACAGGGAAAATTTGAGTGTTGTGTAGTAACCTAAACTATTCAATGTTCCATTGAGCTGGGTGAAATGGAATATGAATGACAGTCCTCCAACATGCTGTAATAGAAATACTTTAAGGCCATGCTCCATCATCTTAAACGGCCCCGACCGCCTCTGATCTGACTATATAGTTAACCTCATAAAAGAGAGAACTCCTAATAAAGTCACAGAGATCAGTGAGTGCAACCGGGATGTGGGTCATGTCATGCGGTTAAACAGTAGCTCATTTATATGCTTACCAAAGATAAGTGTGTAAATACTTTGACTTCATCTGGAACAGACCCACATTGGCTTTAATAGCTGCTGTTCCACCCATTCTGTGCCATTTGAGGTGAGTAACTTGGTGGGGGGAAAAAACAACGTTTGATTTCACCTAATTTTAACATTCTCTCATATGTGGGTTGATGACAGGGTTGATGATTTAATCTTCAATCATCCATAAAACCCCTTGTGACAGGGGTAATGGAAGCTTCTTGAATGCAAGCTTCATAATTTATTTATATTTTCAAAATAATTGTTAACAATTCTATGTGTAACAGGGTTGATGTGTTATGCTCGTTTTCCACCACAAAACAGCAAAGTAAGACCAGCTCACCTGCTTTTACGCTACGATTTGATTATTAGATGTTCAATGTTTCTTTAAAAAAAAAAAAAATACAAAAATCATAGTTTAACCATATTAAAATGAGCATTTTTTTTCTCGCATGAAATAAATATTCTTAAGGAATTACTTTTGGGCAATTCCACGTTGAGTGACACTGAGACTCCACTTTAAAATGTATTTCAAACAAAAACCAATGATTACAAAGGTAAACAGACCATATAACTATGTACAATGACTACTTTTAACAATTTACACAAACATTTTATAAAAAACCATTTACTTGAACATTGCAGATGCAAAGTTTGGTAACAGAATTATGGTTTGTGTTTGTGCCATCATTCTGTTACCAAACTTTGCATCTGCACTGTTCTTCAACAAAAAAAATCAACCCTGACCCTATTGGCTGACTTTCATCAACTAATTTGATAATTGCTTTAGTGATTTTACTATAGTCAGTCAGGGTTGGTCTTTTACCATCTTTGGCAACAAGTTTTGTTACATGTCTTATTCAAGGGTGAGAATAGAAGAATACGCCTAACATACACTGCTCTCAGAAAGTATTGTATTCACACCCCTTGACTTATTCCACATTTTGTTTTGTTACCTGAATTCAAATTTGATTAAATGTAGCCACTAACGATGTGTTTACAATACCGTGTTGGTAATAAAGGATGAGTTCTGGGGTTGCGATCACAGATGGGAGCCGACCACCATTAATCAAATAAGAACTTATAAATTAGGGTTATTTTAGATTATGACACCTGGCTATATAAACTCAGCTAAAAAATAAACGTCCTCTCACTGTCAACTGCGTTTATTTTCAGCAAACGTAACGTGTAAATATTTGTATGAACATAACAAGATTCAACAACTGAGACATAAACTGAACAAGTTCCACAGACATGTGATTAACAGAAATGGAAAAAAAATTGTCCCTGAACAAAGGGGAGGTCAAAATGGCCACCAGCTGCATTAAGTACTACAGTGCATCTCCTCTGCACCAGATTTGCCAGTTCTTGCTGTGAGATGGTACCCCCCTCCACCAAGGCACCTGAAAGTTCCCGGACATTTCTGGGGGGAATGTCCCTAGCCAACAGGTCCCAGATGTGCTCAATGGGATTGAGATCCGGGCTCTTCGCTGGCAATGGCAGGACACTGACATTCCTGTCTTGCAGGAAATTACGCACAGAACGAGCAGTATGGCTGGTGGCATTGTCATGCTGCAGAGTCCTGTCAGGATGAGCCTGCAGGAAGGGTACCACATGAGGGAGGAGGATGTCTTCCCTGTAATGCACAGCGTTGAGATTGCCTGCAATGACAACAAGCTCAGTCCGATGATGCTGTGACACACCTCCCCAGACCATGACAGACCGTCCACCTCCAAATCAATCCCGCTCCAGAGTACAGGCCTTGGTGTAACGCTCATTCCTCCGACGATAAACGCAAATCCGACCATCACCCCTGGTGAGACAAAACCTCAACTCGTCAGTGACTTTGCCAGTCCTTTCTGGTCCAGCGACGGTGGGTTTGTGCCCATAGGCGACATTGTTGCCGGTGATGTCTGGTGAGGACCTGCCTTACAACAGGCCTACAAGCCCTCAGTCCAGCCTCTCTCAGCCTATTGCGGACAGTCTGAGCACTGATGGAGGGATTGTGCGTTCTTGGTATAATTCGGGCAGTTGTTGTTGCCATCCTGTACCTGTCCCGCAGGTGTGATGTTTGGATGTACCGATCCTGTGCAGGTGTTGTTACACGTGGTCTGCCACTGCCAGGATGATCAGCTGTCTCCCTGTAGCGCTGTCTTAGGCGTCTCACATTACGGACATTGCAATGTATTTCTCTGGCCACATTTGCAGTCCTCATGCCTCCTTGCAGCATGCCTAAGGCACGTGTACGCAGATGAGCGGAGACCCTGGGCATCTTTCTTTTGGTGTGTTTCAGAGTCAGTAGAAAGGCCTCTTTAGTGGACTAAGTTTTCATAACTGTGACCTTAATTGCCTACCGTCTGTAAGCTGTTAGTGTCTTAGCGATCGTTCGACAGGTGCATGTTCATTAATTGTTGATGGTTTATTGAGCAACCATGGGAAACAGTGTTTAAACCATTTACAATGAAGATCTGTGAAGTTATTTTGATTTTTACGAATTATCTTTTGAAAGACAGGGTCCTGAATAAGGGACGTTTCTTTTTTTGCTGAGTTTAGTTAGCTAGCTAACGATAGCTACTGAGACAGATTGTTGTTTGGCTATGTTTTTGTGGAAGAACATTGTTTGCATCCATGAGCTAGCTATCTTTTTTTTATGACCAGCACTGTAGGTGCGCTAGACAACTTTACCAGGCATCATAGCATACGTATCGATGAATCGTTGTCACATATGTTATTACACTATGTAAAAAATGTATGAACGAGTTCAATTATGTGACTTGCAGTCATATTCAGGTCCTGATTGGTAAACAAGCTTATTTGACACGTCAAATAGTGTTATTTGACGTGTATATTTTGACACGCAAGACCCAAACGGCGTTCCATAGAAATCCTTGTTGAGAATGAAACGACTGAACAAATGAACAACAAAACAGCAAGTAAGTGAAAGAAATAGATGTGTGTGTGACCTTTTTATTTAACTAGGCAAGTCGTTTAAGAACAAATTCTTATTTATAATGACTGTCTACCCCGGCCAAACCCGGACGATGCTGGGCCAATTGTGCGCCGCCCTATGGGACTCCCAATCACGGCCGGATGTGATACAGCCTGGATTCGGTCCAGGGACTGTAGTGATGCCTCTTGCACTGAGATGTAGTGCCTTAGACCGCTGCGTCCGTGTGTGTGTGTGTGTGTGTGTGTGTTAACTATTCAACTGTAGTAGAATGCTTCATAACGCTAACATTTTTTATATCGGTATCGGGTTTTTTGGCAAGGAAAATATCTGTATCGGCCAAGAATGTCATAACGGTGCATCACAATATATAACACATTAGATCTGGTAAAAGAAAAAATGCGTATTGTATTTATTTGTTTGTTCCATCATCTTTGAAATGCAAGCGAAAGACCATCAAATAATATTGCAGTTTAGGCTCAATTTATATTTTGGCCACTAGATGGCAGCAGTGTATGTGCAGCGTTTCAGATTGATCCAGTGAATCATTGCAATACTGGACAATATTTTGTCAATAAGTCTGCCCAAATGTGCTGAATTGGTCAATTGATACGTTTTCAAGTACATAACTACACTGCTCAAAAAAATAAAGGGAACACTTAAACAACACAATGTAACTCCAAGTCAGTCACACTTCTGTGAAATCAAACTGTCCACTTAGGAAGCAACACTGATTGACAATACATTTCACATGCTGTTGTGCAAATGGAATAGACAACAGGTGGAAATTATAGGCAATTAGCAAGACACCCCCAATAAAGGAGTGGTTCTGAAGGTGGTGACCACAGACCACTTCTCAGTTCCTATGCTTCCTGGCTGATGTTTTGGTCACTTTTTTGAATGCTGGCAGTGCTTTCACTCTAGTGGTAGCATGAGACGGAGTCTACAACCCACACAAGTGGCTCAGGTAGTGCAGCTCATCCAGGATGGCACATCAATGCGAGCTGTGGCAAGAAGGTTTGCTGTGTCTGTCAGCGTAGTGTCCAGAGCATGGAGGCGCTACCAGGAGACAGGCCAGTACATCAGGAGACGTGGAGGAGGCCGTAGGAGGGCAACAACCCAGCAGCAGGACCACTACCTCTGCCTTTGTGCAAGGAGGAGCACTGCCAGAGCCCTGCAAAATGACCTCCAGCAGGCCACAAATGTGCATGTGTCTGCTCAAACGGTCAGAAACAGACTCTATGAGGGCCCAACGTCCACAGGTGGGGGTTGTGCTTACAGCCCAACACCGTGCAGGACGTTTGGCATTTGCCAGAGAACACCAAGATTGGCAAATTCGCCACTGGCGCCCTGTGCTCTTCACAGATGAAAGCAGGTTCACACTGAGCACGTGACAGACGTGACAGAGTCTGGAGACGCCGTGGAGAACGTTCTGCTGCCTGCAACATCCTCCAGCATGACCGGTTTGGCGGTGGGTCAGTCATGGTGTGGGGTGGCATTTCTTTGGGGGGCAGCACAGCCCTCCATGTGCTTGCCAGAGGTAGCCTGACTGCCATTAGGTACCGAGATGAGATCCTCAGACCCCTTGTGAGACCATATGCTGGTGCGGTTGGCCCTGGGTTCCTCCTAATGCAAGACAATGCTAGACCTCATGTGGCTGGAGTGTGTCAGCAGTTCCTGCAAGAGGAAGGCATTGATGCTAAGGACTGGCCCGCCCGTTCCCCAGAACTGAATCCAATTGAGCACATCTGGGACATCATGTCTCGCTCCATCCACCAACGCCACGTTGCACCACAGACTGTCCAGGAGTTGGCGGATGCTTTAGTCCAGGTCTGGGAGGAGATCCCTAAGGAGACCATCCGCCACCTCATCAGGAGCATGCCCAGGCGTTGTAGGGAGGTCATTCAGGCACGTGGAGGCCACACACACTACTGAGCCTCATTTTGACTTGTTTTAAGGACATTACATCAAAGTTGGATCAGCCTGTAGTGTGGTTTTCCACTTTTAATTTTGCGTGTGACTCCAAATCCAGACCTCCATGGGTTGATAAATTTGATTTCCATTGATCATTTTTGTGTGATTTTGTTGTCAGCACATTCAACTATGTAAAGAAAAAAGTATTTAATAAGATTATTTCATTCAGATCTATGATGTGTTATTTTAGTGTTCCCTTTATTTTTTTGAGCAGTGTATATAGAGAACATACATTTTGTATTACCATATAATTATTGTAAGTTTACACACTCCCAGGAATGTAATGCATGATGGATCATTAGGTTATACACTAACTTTCACACATCTACATGGCCGGGCGAGGTGGGTGTGGAGCCAAAGATAGCAGAGGTTCAAATTGTAGAACCCAGTTCCTACATTTGAATATAAACATTTATTTTATCAAACAAAACTATGCTACATTTTATCTCTGGGACCCTCACGATGACAAATCAGAGCAAGTTTTTCTGATTGTAAGAACATTATTTACCTTCAGAGGTGGATGTATCAAACCAGTTTTTTGTTGTTGTATACTCTCATCAAACAATAGCATGGTCTTTTTTCATTGTAATAGCTACTGTAAATTGGACAGTGCAGTTAGATTAACAATAATTTAAGCTTTCTGCCCATATAAGACCTTTTAATGTCCTGGAAAGTTTGCTGTTACTTACAACGTCATGCTAATCACTTTAGCACAAGTTCGCTCAACCGTCCCAATAACGCAAAGCCAGAGTAAAATTCAAAGATAGGGTTACAGTCAGTCACTCACTGTGTCTGGTAAACATACTAACCAACACAAACTACATGTAAAGAGAGCCTCTCACCAACAACTTCAAAGCAGATGGTGGAGGTTGTATGGGACTAGGCCTCTGTGTGTGTTAGTGGTGTAACTGTAGAGAGGTGTTGAGATGGCCCTGAATGGCTTCTTTAGACCCTCGGGGACAGAGGGGCTGGCTCAGGCCCCAAGGACACATAATGGCCTCTCCCAGTCACTGCTGTGTCATCAGTTCCACAGGCAAACCAGACATGGGGCAGATGGGCTGACTGCTCACTTTCAGTGTCAGGCCATTACATCTCCCTTTCACTCCCTGTCTCTCTGTCCCTGCTGCTCCCTCTGTTCTTCTCTCTTTCTCTCAATTTCCCGTGTTCCTGTCTTCAATTTTTCATCTGTTCAGAGGGATTGGGATAAAGCAGAATGCTTGTGTATGTGTACATTTCCATTGGAGATTTGTGGACATTGGACAATCTTTTTCGCTCTGCCTCAGTCATCTGTTTTGTAAACTGAACAAAAATATAAACGCAACATGTAAACTGTTGGTCCAATGTTTCATGATCTGAAATAAAAGATCACGAGTAACCACGCCAGCCGAGGACCTCCACATTCGGCTTCTTCACCTGCGAGATCGTCCGAGACCAGCCACCCGGAAAGCTGATGAAACTGTGGGTTTGCACAACCAAAGAATTTCTGCACAAACTGTCAGAAACTGTTTCCGAGATGCTCGTCGTCCTCACCAGGATCTTGACCGAACTGCAGTTTGGCATCGTAACCAACTTCAATGGGAAAATGCTCACCTTCGATGGCCGCTAGTACGCTGGAGAAGTGTGCTCTTCACAGATGAATCCCGGTTTCAACTATACCGGGCAGATGGCAGACGGACGCCGTGTGGGCGAGCAGTTTGCTGACGTCAGTGTTTTTTTTTTTTTGTACAGAGTGCCCCATGGTGGCGTTGGGGTTATGGTATGGGCAGGCATAAGCTACGGACAACGAACACAATTGCATTTTATCGATGTCAATTTGAATGCACAAAGATACCGTGATGAGATCGTGAGGCCCATTTTCATACCATTGATCTGCCGCCATCACCTCATGTTTCAGCATGATAATGCACAGCCACGTGTTGCAAGGATCTGTACACAATTCCTTGAAGCTGAAAAATTCCCAGTTCTCCCATACTCCCCAGACATGTCACACATTGAGCATGTTTGGGATACTCTGGATCGTCGTGTACAACAGTGAGTTCTAGTTCCTGCCACAATATCTAGCAACTTTGCACAGCCATTGAAGAGGAGTGGGACAACATTCCACGGGCCACAATCAACAGCCTGATCAAGGATATGTGTGGCAAGTGGTGGTTATACCAGATACTGACTGGTTTTCTGATCCATGCCCCAAAGGTGTATATGACCACCCCACATTGTTGTCTGCTGCTTAGAACTGTGTATTTAGCCTACTCTGCATTTGATTGCTCCAAACCTAAATGTCTGTCTAAACTAGATTTAAACTTCTGTCTGAAAAAATAAATAAAATGGGACCCTTGCACAAAGTCAGAGTAAACACACACACACACACACACAGGCAGGTAGGCTAAAGATCTATCTAAATTCCAGCACCTCTTTGTGCATAGTGTGTCTCCTCTTTGAAACAGTTTGTTTAGCAGTTCCACTGCTCCAGCCCATTCCTCATAGTCACATCTACACACACCTGTTATACTCCTTTTTACTATGGAGCCGGCTGCTCAATCTTTGATGCCTTTTACTCACTCTGGTAATGCATTGCTGTCACATATAGCATCAATGTCAACATGTGGGAACCCCATTGTGGTACTGATGTGTCAACATGGCTAGTCATGTTCACTTGTAACTGTCCAGTATACAGTATGTTATGGTGTTTTTAAAGTCCTAAACCCCTTCAGGCATGCTTTACTTGTTACCGTAATGTTAATTACCACTCGATATGATGCTAAACATATTAAACCTCTCTCTCTGTCAGTCTTGAGATGCTGTATTTGGGTGGTAACCTGATCACCTCTATTCCTCCTGAGCTGGCCAACCTGCCCCGCCTCAGCTATCTGGTCCTGTGTGACAACCGCATACAAGGTGTACCCCCGCAGCTCACCAGGTAACACAACACAACCATAACAGCCTCAACCCCATCTAGAGAATACTGCCACAGCTCACCAGGTAACACAACACAACCATAACAGCCTCAACCCCATCTAGAGAATACTGCCACAGCTCACCAGGTAACACAACACAACCATAACAGCCTCAACCCCATCTAGAGCATACTGCCACAGCTCACCAGGAAGCCACAACACACCCATAATATAACCACAGGAAACTGCAAGTAAGCATTTCATTAGGCAATGTATACCTTGCGTATCCCGTACATACTAATAAAACTAAACATAACACAACTACAACTCAATAATAATAATACTGCTAAGACAGTCATAACCCACCAGCACCACAGCTCAACTGGTTACTACAACACATCCCTAGTGGACTACTACAACTTAACCATAACCTAACCATGGTCTAGATTTCTGTTAAAATACTCAAAATGATAACCATGGCCATGCCAATCTCTCTCCCCCCTCAGGCTCCACTCCCTGCGCTCCCTGAGTCTCCATAACAACCTGCTGACCTACCTGCCCCGGGAGATCCTCAGCCTGGTGCGCCTTCAGGAGCTCAGTCTCCGCGGAAACCCCCTAGTGGTGCGCTTCGTCAAGGAGATGACCTACGACCCCCCATCACTGCTGGAGCTGGCGGGTCGTACCATCAAGAGCCGGAACGTTCCATACTCGTCCTGCGACATGCCCTCTCACCTGTTGCACTACCTAGACCTGGCCAGCAAGTGTCCCAATCCTAAGTGTGCCGCTACGTCTACTACACATTCATTTCTCATTGGACTGTGTGTCTGTATTTCTGTCTCTGTCTTTTTTTGCTTGTCTGTATATAATTGATTATGTATAAGTAGGTGTCGATTTATTTCAGTGTGCTTATTCTATATCTGTTTCTCTGCTCTCTCCCTAGGCGTGTACTTTGACTCGTGCGTGCGACACATTAAATTTGTGGACTTCTGTGGGAAGTACCGGCTGCCCCTCATGCACTACCTGTGCTCCCCAGAGTGCACCTCACCCTGCAGCTCCAACCCCCAGAGCGACGCCGAGTCAGAGGATGAGATCAGCGTGCCAGCCTACCGCCTGCAGAGGGTGCTGCTGGGATAGCAGGAAGTGGAAAGGCCTCCGGTCCTAACCATGGCAACAGCCTCAGAACCTGTCTTTCTCTGTGATTGGACGGTACTGTAGGGATTAAATCTGACCCCTCTGGTCTCGTGTTTTATGCAAGACGCTAGACGCACAAAGACATACGCGCACACACAAACACACTCACACGTGAGAGGTATCCTGTTCTCACTGTGGACCAAATGTCTTTAGGTGGGTATGTCCCCTGGAACCCATTGACTCAGCACTATAGCCATCTAAAACTGGGGGACAAATGATGTGAGGGATCTTACCTCTATTTCTCAGTAACACTACAGATCACTGATGCCTTCAGACTTTGAGCAGTGCCTTAAACCGATGAAGCATTTCACTCCATCCCTGATGGTTTCATGGGTAAACATAGGAGGGCAGTAGAAACCAGAACTTTGCCAACTCGCTATGTGAGCTATTGAAAGGTTTTTCATGATTTTAGAACACGATAACACCATTCCTTAGTCAGGATATGAACAATTTAAGATTTCCTATTGCCTGAAAACAGAAAATGTGTGTGACCCGGTTCTTTGTAAAAGCTTTGTTTTTTTCTCTCACACAGGAAGTCGAAAGGAGAAAATGAAACGTATCTGACAAGATGCAATGAATGTTTGTATTTCCAGCTCTTGGTTTTCTCTAAATTTGACAGTTCTAGATATATGTATAAACACTTTGTATGTGGGAACATTTAGACAACGTCTCCAGAAGGTACGTTTAAGGTAACAGGAAGAATAATACATTAGCTGGCCTTTCAATAATGCTGGTCTGTTCCAGTACCATGTAGAAGTGCTTTTGAATGTATGTGTATATGCCTTACTGAAGAGAAAAGGAATTCTAGAAAGAAAACAAAGTGAGAAAAGAACAGAATTTTTTTTTACCTTGAAATATGTAACAATTAACTTGTTTATTTTCTATTTATGATCCGTTGACACTTTACTTGACACCTAGTGTCATACCATGTTATGAAACATTCATAACCATGTCAATGTCATAACAGCTGACATAACCTGTCGTAACACTGCCATGACACACATTTAGACCTCTTGTGACATATTGTGTTATTTTATTGCTGGTTATGACCACTATAGAAGTGTCAAAGCCCACCACAGTAGTTTGTTTATGGCTGGTTATGACCTCTAATGTTACATAAGTGTCAAAACCCATAAAACCTACCACAAAATGTAAAACATCCATTACACCATAACCTACATCAACAGTATTTTTATGTTATATAACATTTTCTGAAATGTACCCTATTAAATTATCATTGTAATTGTGCACACATTGATGTCAGACATGCAGCTACCACAATGTTCTGTTGCTGATGACTGGGATCAGATTTCAGGAGCAGGACAAGAAACCCTCTTTTTGATTGATGACTAACAAAGCCCTATCATGTACATGCCCTTATCTGGCATATATGATTCTGATGGTCGTAATGCTTCTTGACAGTGTCAAAGTGTATTGTCTTCATCCAAGTAAAGTGACAGGATGGCCATAGTGCTTCTTGACAGTCATAAAGTGTATTTTCTACACATTGTTTTTTATATGAAGGGGGGAACATGATTCTAAAGAATTAATTTCAACAAAGAATTTCAGAAACTAACTTTCCAACGAAATCAAACTTGGCAGGGGAAAAAAACATTTGAATAAATGAGTGTTTTGACCTTTATGTAGGTGTCATAACCAGCCATAAAATAATGCAATACATGGCACAATAGGTGTAAATATGTGGGTCATGACAGTGTTATGTCAGCTATTATGACATAATTATGACGTTAGGTGTCAAGTAGTGTTACCCATGATCTTAACCACAATGTTGTGAAATTGTGCAATTTCTGTAACGTACTGCTTTTATACAAATCCAACGTTCTACTGTCAATGACACTCAATGGTTCACACACTAATACAGTGCTTTCATTGAAGATGACTTACTGAATATAATATAGTACTAATACAGGTTGACGATCTGTACTAAATTATGTGCACTTTCCCCTAATAATATAGACTGTACACAGTATATAATAACATCCCTAATAAAGTTTAATTTGAGTTTCTAAAAAATGTGTGAGATATCTGTGAAACTTGTTATCCATGATAGTGCAACATCAGCTGACTGCACTACCATTTCCTATCTGTCTAGTTCGCTCTGAGTTCATAGTCCATGATGACATCTTAGCTACTGTCATCATTGTTTGCTATGTAGGCTATTCTATGAAGAACAATCAGTGGGCCTGTCACCAAACAGTGTACATTTTTGTTTGCCTGCCTGTTGTGAAAATTACAACAATGCATTTCCACTGTATCTTTCTCCAAGACTAACTGCCAAACGATGACAGTTGGAACTATGCTAGATTTCTAGGCCGTCTGTGAGTGCGCTTGTGCATGAGCGTGACGGACTGTTTTGTTTTAAGTCATTGGTAGCTTGAATGAGTTGTGTTCAGGACCGGTCTGCTTCATTTGCATATGAACGTGATTGCATTACTGAGGGGGAAATGCAGAGGGACCTCTTCTTTAACCCAGCACTAAGAGATGCCAGGGGAAGGCCATTCTGCCTCTTAATCAACAGATCCCTTTATTTACCCTGCCAAGACCTAGTGATGTAAACATCTCTCTCCTACTCTCTCTCAGCCTCTTCTCTTTCTCTCCTCTGAGCAGACTGACTGGTTCTTTGATGGCTTTGAGGGACAGATGTTTTGTGTCATCTGTTTGCCCATGTTTTAAACAGTCTCTTCAGAGAGCTCAACGTTGTCTGTCTGGCTCACTAACAGACAGGCTCTGTACAGCCCTCCTCATTCAGGCCTGGGGTGGCTTACATCAGACCCCTCACTGGCCTTTTTTTTTTTTCTCTCCTCCTTTATCTGTACCCGCTCTTCCATCTTTCTCTCTCTTTGACACACACAAACTCATATGCTTACAGGGTTGGGCTCTCAGTATCTTCTGGATAGTAGTATGATATGTATTTGAGTTGAATGTTTGATATTGTCCACTGCCAAGATGATTCCTTCTCCCAACAGCAGGTGTCTGAGCCCCCTACTCTGTTACATAAGCCAGGTGTGTGTGTGTGTGTGTGTGTGTGTGTGTGTGCGCGTGCAACCCGAGACAGACACACTCTGAAGCGGCCATGATGAAACTGAGCCAGAGTGAATTAAACAACAGACAGTTGAGGAGAGGAGCCCTCTGTCACCAGTCAACACAGCTCAGGAGTTCACACTCACAGATCATAAGTCAGACATTTGGAATATAGAACAGGAAGTCAAAATCTTGTACTCAAGAGAATTCGGAACATAACTAAGAACTAACTTCTTGACTGTCCACAGTGAATGGAAGATAAACACCCAAGGATACTGAGGCCAACAGAACTACCTGCTCTAGGTAAATACTATAGTGTGTGTGTGTGGTGTATGTATGCAGGCTAATTCCATCTGATTTATGTCAGGCATTAGGTTTTTGCGCTGCCCTATAGATCATAGTATAGAGTACAATGCACAGTATAGGGGATCAGTTGCTAAAAGAACAGAGTTGTTTGAAATGGGGGATTTTGATACTATAAGCCTCTTATCACCTTCACTAGACCATTAATTCAAATCAGCTCCCCTCAACACTATTACTTGGCTGCGTGTGCCTCCACTAATGTACATTCCAGACCTCACACATGATGAACTCCGCACATACTCACACACACACACATCGTTCAACACACGAGAGTCACACACTCCGGACCCTGACAATCGGACCTTGTCCTGGGCTTAGGGGGCTGCTAATCTGCCTCCTTACTGCCGCCTATATGGTTTCTCTGGGGGAAGGGAGGTGGTAATGGAGGGAACAAGAGGGGAGGGGCGTGATTGTCCACTGTTATGTAACCATGTTAGATTGCCATGGTGAAGAACAAATCATAGAACAAAAACTCTGATCACACCCCTCTCTCTCTCAACCCCTTTCATCTTACTTCTCTCTGCTACATGATGCTCAGCTCTTTCTCTCTTGTTGCTTCTGCCTGCGAACTTCTTGCTCTACTCCTCTCACCCATATTTTCTTTCTCCTAACGTCTATTCCATTACCTCTCAAACCTGCTGTACTCATTTCTCATAACCTCTCTGCCATTACCTCTGGCTCCATTCTCCTCTATCTGTATGAGATCTGTAACCTTGGGAATTCTGTAAATACTAGATCTCTCTCAGAATCGGTGTGACAGTTAAACCCCTTTCCTCATGTGGCCAGCAGCACACGGCATGGGAGGCCTCAATTGCCCCTTTTGTAGAGACAATTCTGTTGCAGCATCAAATAAAAATATAATACAGTTAATCCAGGACCCTGGCAAATAATGAAAGGGTTTCACTGTTCCAGAGCTGGATTTGCAGGACAGGAAATGGTTTCTGCTATGGCAGGAAATGGGCCTCAGGCATTCAAATCACAAAAACAAAAGATTTAGCCCAGATGCATTTCATTTTTTACTTTTTTTGGTCTTTGTTCCACTCATACAGTACTTCACTGCTGATTTACATTCACTGTAAGAAGTTATTGTGCCTTTGTTAGTTACAGAGACAGCCCAAGCACAGGGCGAACAAAGTGTCTTGAACAATGATGGTGCCCGTTAGACATAACAATTAGCTGTTTTTTTCATTATGTATTTCGTAAAGTTTCATATCTCCAACCTTATCCTGAGGGATATGCGTCCCTCTCCTCCCCACCCTCCCACTACCCACTCCCATCCACCCTCTCCTCCACGCCCTCCCCCTACCCACTCCCATCCACCCTCTCCTCCCCGCCCTCCCCCTACCCACTCCCATCCACCCTCTCCTCCTTAACTCAAGCTGTTCCAAATGCTCTGCTGTTATTTCTCAATAAAATATTTAAGCTCCTGGTAACCCAAGTTGGCGCAATCCACCTGCTTTTATGGCCAACCCACTTTGAACCTGATCTTGGGGGAATCCGTAAGTGATCTCCACACAGTGACTGAAACCGAGACGACAACTCCATGGCTTTAGAGCTTCAGTAGGGGGGACTAACGTTGTGGCAGTTGATCTGAGCGTTGAGGTCAAGACGCTTTGTTTGTGTTAGGATTTATCTACCGCATGTCCGCATTTCATCATTATGTGTCCAATTGAGGAATTGTCCACCCTTAGGAATTTGTTGGATAACTTGGCATTGTGTTACAGTAACACAGTGAGTTGTTGAGATCATGTTTCAGATTGTGTGGTAAGTGCATCGTTACCTGCAATCATATGACCCTCCATCATTAGCGGTTTCCCTCTGAGATAGTACTGGTCCACTGGCTTTAAAGAGGTCTAAACAGTCTACGGTAACGGAGCCGATGGAGGAACTTCGCTCTCTACTTAGTTATACGTACTTTTGTGCGGTTGAAACTTTGAAACGCGACGCATAGGGACCTTGGTCAGCTCCGTTTGCGTAGACCCCTTAAGAGTGCCATGTCATATGACCGATGGCTAGGTCAGAATGTACAGTATAAAGACATTTCCCTGAAAACAGAGGCGGCAGCAAGTAGTCATTGGTGTCAGGGAACGCCAACTTTCCTTCAATTCGCAAGTGGCTAAGACTATCTCACCAGAGAAAGCATCCAAGCTAGCGATACAGCTACCCTCTATCTTACTATACGTATCCCATGTATCTGATGCTGTCTAGCCAAAATCTTTCTAGCCAGACTCTGTCCTTTGGTCTGATGACGCCAAATGTGAGATTTTTGGTTCCAACCGCCGTGTCTTTGTGAGACACAGAGTAGGTGAACTGATGATCTCCGTATGTGTGGTTCCCACTGTGAAGCATGGAGGAGGTGCGATGGTGTGGAGATGCTTTGCTGGTGACACTGTCAGTGATATATTTAGAATTCAAGGCACCATTAACCAGCATGGCTACCACACCATTCTACAGCAATACGCCATCTCACCTGGTTTGCGCTAGTGGGACTATCATTTGTTTTTCAACGGGACAATGACCCAAAACACACCTCCAGGCTGTGTAAGGGCTATTTGACCAAGAAGGAGAGTGATGGTGCTGCTTCAGATGACCTGGCCTCCACAATCACCTGACCTCAACCCAATTGAGATGGTTTGAGATGATTTGGTCTGCAGAGTGAAGGAAAAGCAGCCAACAAGTGCTCAGCATATGTGGGAACTCCTTCAAGACATTTGGAAAAACATTCCTCATTAAGCTGGTTGAGAGAATGCCAATAGTGTGTAAAGCTGTCATCAAGGCAAAGGGTGGCTACTTTCAAGAATCAAAAATATAAAATATATTTTGATTTGTTTAACACTTTTTTGCTTACTACATTATTCCATATGTGTTATTTCATAGTTTTGATAGTTATACAATGTAGAAAATAGTATAAAAAAAAAAATAAGAAAAACCCTGGAATGTGTGTCCAGTACTTTTGACTGGTACTGTATATAAAAAAAAAAACATTTAATTTGGCCTTACTGCCATTACCCCATAAAAACGCATTGAATAACAGATTCATACATGGAAAAACTAAAATGTAATCAAATGGAAGTATGTTTTGAAGTGTCTGTCCTATATCTGAGAGATATAAGAAAGCTCAGAAAAAAGGTATCATGTTTTTTTTCTGTGGAATTAATTACCTGTAAACCTTTTTTCGGACGGGTACCAGGTTACCTTCAGACGAGTCCTGTGACACTCGTAGAGCAATTGCCTCTTCTGCCTAATGGTAAGTCCGCCAGTGAGAGCCGGGATCACACACACACACACACATACTATCAGTTTGAATAGGCACGATGCTCCCTCAGATTGCTGGGATCAGCACTAGGCTAGCAATAGTTTCCAGACCTCCTGATAACGACCACACCAGCCACTGGGAAAAACAATCTATGTGATGACTCAATGTGGAAAATGGATTGGATTTGCAAAAAGTCCTCAATTTAAGGGCATTTTGTATTTTTTTCACCCAACTTTTGACCCTGAGAGAGAGAGAGAGAGAGAGAGAGAGTTCCTCTGTCCAGTGACTGTGTTCTTTTGCCCATCTTAATCTTTTATTTTTATTGGCCAGACTGAGATATGGTTTTTCTTTGCAACTCTGCCTAGAAGGCCAGTATCCCAGAGTCGCCTCTTCACTGTTGACGTTGAGACTGGTGTTTTGCGCGTACTATTTAATGAAGCTGCCAGTTGAGGACTTGTGAGGCGTCTGTTTCTCAAACTAGACACTGTCCTCTTGCTCAGTTGTGCACTGGGGCCTCCCACTCCTCTTTCTATTCTGGTTAGAGCCAGTTTGTGTGGTTCTGTGAAGGGAGTTGTACACAGCGTTGTATGAGATCTTCTGCTTCTTGGCAATTTCTCGCATGGAATAGCCTTCATTTCTCAGAACAAGAATAGACTAACGAGTTTCAGAAGAAAGTTCTTTGTTTCTGGGCATTTTGAGCCTGTAATCGAACCCACAAACATTAACAATGTCTACACTGTATTTCTAATCAATTGGATGTTATTTGAATGAACTTCTTTTTTTTCCTAAGTGACCCCAAACTTTTGAATGGTAGTGTAAATGTCAACCCTGGTACACTCATCTTTTCACATTGCACTCAATGCATTTGTGACACTCATCTTTTCCCATTGAACGCAATGTATTGACATAAACATCAACCTTGTGACACTCATCTTTTCCCATTGTCTGCAACGTATTGAAAACAATTAAACCGCATGACACTCATTTTTTCCGATTGACTACAATGTACTGAGAAAAAACTTCAACCCTGAGAATCTCATATTTTCCTATTGATTGCAATGTATTGAGATAAACGGCAACCCTGTGACACGCATCTTTTCCCATTGACTGCAATGAATCAGCTACTGTGACATTTGACCTTTTTTTTTGCAAAAACGTGCCTGGATTATGTTTTCAGGCTGGTAATGGGCTGGCCACAAGTGTTGAATTGGGTTGAGATCTGGTGACTGAGAGGCCATGGCGTATGGTTTACATTGTTTTCATGCTCATCAAACCATTCAGTGACCACTTGTGCCCTGTGGATGGGGGCATTGTCATTCTATGGGGGCCATAGCCATGGTAGCCAAAATAGTGCTAATAGTGTTACGTGTTAAATTAACTCAGGAACCACACCTGTGTGGAAGGATCTGCTTTAAATATACTTTGTATCCCTCATTTACTCAAGTGTTTCTATTATTTAGGCAGTGACATGTACCTGTACACCTTAAATGAATCTACCCTCTTTCTCTCCCCCTAAACATAGCTGTCACTAATTTACCTGTGACACTCCCTTGTCAGGAATGAACTCGCGTGCAGGCTCACACCGTAAATCCCCGTGACGTTATAATAACACCTTTATGCCTCGCGAGGCTGATGGAACAAGCGCTGAAGTATTTACATGGGGTTCGGCTGCAGAACGAGCTGGAGAGGAGAGAAACGTTTTACTGGAGCTTTGTTCTCTCTTTTTTATATTTTACAGTCATTTGCAAATGTCATCCCTTTACAGTAGGTCTAGGCCTACAAGCCAAATCGCCATCCCCCCTCTTCATATATTTCAAGCTCGCGCGTAATGGAGTGATATTGTTGAAAACACTTCTGTTTCTTTCCACTGTATTATGGGGTATACCAATATTATTTATTTGCACAGTAAGAGGACGCGCCCGAGCCTGTCTCGTGTGCCACCCTGTCCCACGCGCCACCCAGTCCCCTGTGACTGTTCAATGTAACCTGCTGCCCAAAGCGCAACAATTGTGAGCTCATATGTTTGGACGAATTGCGTGAGGTGCAGTGGTTATACCATGAAACTCCCAATCAGATGGTAGAGAAGATAATGTATTGTCCTTTGACACATGAAAGCAAAGTGTAAAGGCAACACAGCAATAACCATCAATTTTCTTAAATAACCATTCATAACCACCCACTTTGATAATGTCAGTAGGAGACTTTGGCAATTTCTATATCTGTTAATTGGTGTATTGGCTGGGAAGTGCTGTCAAAAAAAACAAAACAGTAATTTGGTGGGTGAAACTCCATTATCAAAGCCACCCTGTGGTCCCATCCCACTGGTCAATGAGATTACAAACTTTATTCACCCACTCAAAAAGACAGCCAAAAGTTAGTTGAATTTCCAATATGTTATCACTATGCTTTCAACCATTTGTAAGCACAACAAAGTTCAAATGGGAATACAATGTCAGATGTTTTGTTCATACCACAGATTGTGCTATCACTGTGCTTCATCTAATAGCAGAGCCAAATGACCTGGATGGCAGTTGAGATTACATAAAAAGTACATAGTGCAAGTTATCAATGCCGTTCTAGATTCTATGCAGATTATTACAGCAATGAAGATCTCCACAGTCCGGCGACGACCTATGCATGCTTTCTTGAACATGCACGCTTTATGTTATTACGTAAGAAGACATTTATAGTTAAAGTGACCTCAAAATGTGGCCAAGGATGTTACACCTTTTAACCTTTTACTGCAATAGACTAAATCAAGGTCACTCAGTGTTTCTTGGTAGTCTTAAACAAATCTACTTTGAAACAAGTGTACACCTCACACACATGGATATGGGCTTAAAGAAAAGAAGACACCTGTACTATGTCAGATATAGAGTTGAAATGTATTCAATTTTGAATTTGCATCCCAATATTACATTTTATTTACATCACAGAAGACTGAAATATAACAAAACCATTTGACATAGAAATACTGGATTTTCTGCAGTTAGAAAGAAAAAAAGTTTATTAACGATGAAATTATGAAAAATATTAATAACATTCCACTCATGAGGCCACTAGGTCATTTGACTACAGGAAGGGCTACATTTAATGTTACGGAAGCTTGTAAAATAGCCTTAACTTACTGTATTACAAAAGTAATATGGAATCAACATTTAAAAGAGATTTATCTACTGCTTGGATAGTTCCATCGGCGCCACTGACTAAGTCTGGCTTTAATTTTTAGTTTGTCTACTAATCAATAATTTATACACATGATTCAGGTCTTCCAAACCACTCTGCCAATGACAGCTAGTTTTCAGTTTTCCTAGTCCTAGCAAAATTCTTGCTTGAGAAATATTTTTTTGCCCCAAAAAATAAAAAAATGTAAATTGTATTGTCAAACTATTACAGTAAGGTACTTCATTGTTTCCCAGAAATTATTTGATATTG
The DNA here is from genome assembly GCA_030435695.1 of Brachymystax lenok tsinlingensis. NCBI lineage: Eukaryota > Metazoa > Chordata > Actinopteri > Salmoniformes > Salmonidae > Brachymystax > Brachymystax lenok. The sequence continues at coordinate 26,107,834 of CM059785.1, forward strand.
ATATAAAAATGTCTGCATTAAGCCTTTAAAGCCAGACTAAGTCAGTGGCACAGATGGAACTATACAAGTCAGACAGAGCATATATCTTCAAATGTTGATATTTGGTTGCGTTGATAACCAAACACAATTCAATATCAGTAAATATCATTACATTTGAAATCAACCAGAGCTTGAAAACCTAGGCCTATTTTATGGTTTATTTTTTGTTTAATTCTGTGTTGAATTGAAACAATAGCTGTTGATGACTTTGCAAATGCAATATTTACATTTAAGTCATTTAGCAGACACTCTTATCCAGAGCAAATAGGGTTAAGAGCCTTACTTAAGGGCACATTGTACAAATCCAACAAATGCTATACAAGGTTTGTCTATTTAGACATTTGGTTACCATGATGACATAATCCTGTGGTTGAAATTTCACCCTCTAAACTTTTTTCAAATCCAATGTTTTTCCCACGTAGATTCCAAATCAAAATACGTTGACAAATTACGCTAAAACAACCTTGATTCAACTAGTTTGTGCCCACTGGGATGTTCTCTCTCTGCAAAACAATATGCGCCCGGAAGCGCAGGAAGGCCAGGAAAATTGTTAAAGACTCCAGCCACCCAAGCCATAGACTGTTTTCTCTGCTTCCACAAGGCAAGCGGTACCGGAGCAACAAGTCTGACACCAACAGGCTCTTGATCAGCTTCTATCTCCAAGCCATAAGACTGCTAAATAGATAATAAAATGGCTACACGGACTATCTGCATTGACCCTTCTATTTGAATTTTGACACTGTCTCTATGCACACTCCCCTTACAGAAAAAACACATGATTTCAGATGTGTAGTTTCATGTTATCACATGTTTCTTTAAATGTTGTCACATGTTATCACATTAACTTCACATAAGATCACGTGATCACATGAAAACGTGTTTTGGAACACTTTACATGTGATCACATTAAATTAATGTGTTTGTTTTATAAGGGTCTACACACTCACTCACACTTACACACACGCACACGCACATACAATCATCATATAAGCTGCTGCTGCTCTGTTTATTATATCCTGATGCCAAGTCACCTTAGCCCTGTACATATTTAATCCTACCATTCCAGTATCCCAGCATATTGTAAATATGGTATTGACACTGACCCTGGAACTGACCCTGTATATACTGTACCTTACTTACTGTACTTTCTCTTGTTCTTATTTCTATTTCTCGTGTATTTTTGTTCTACTTTACTTTTTATTCGATTTTTTATAGTACTACTGATATTGATTACTGCATTGTTAGGAAAGAGCAAGCAAGAAAGGCATTTCATTTTATTTGTGCACGTGACAATACAAGCCTGAAACTTCCGCAGCACGCTACCCGCTAATTAATTACAGCGAAACACACACACACACACACACACACACATTTCCCTCAATCTCCCACTCTATCTACCCTGCTCATGAAAACTTGTTGCAGATTATACTTTTTCTCCCTGACATCAGGAAACATTTTGGGATAGGCCTACTTTGGAGAGTTCTCAGTTGTCATAAAAAGGATTATTATTTTTCTGGTTGGATTTTTGGAAGGGCTTTGCAATAGGTCCCAGTCGTGGAGTTAACTTTCCGGGACAGTTTGTTTCACTTCGTGAGTCTCCAGCGATGGTGCGAGGACAGCGGCTAGGCGGCGGGACTCTTCACGCACCCCTCTGACATCCCTCACCGGTTATTTAGGTACTTCGTCAGGTTGGTCTGCTGTTGTGTTTAGTCGCTTCTCAGAGACCTCTGTTCATATGATTAATGCGGTATTATCGTGAGGAGGAATCATAGCCCTTTAACGCCGAAATGAGCTGCTATTAACGCCGATCGTGCTATTGCTATTTCAAAAATACCTACACAGATGTGTTAATATAATAACGATCGATTAAGATGTGCGTTATAGTGACATATTTTTTAATTTAAAAGTGATTTTAAATGTTTTTCATGATAACCTATGATAAACCAGTGCATGTGAAATGAAGTAGACTATGCCATTCATTGAGTTAGTACTTGAACCCTGTAGGTTATAGTCAAGTTCTATTTGTTCTTGTGATTCATTGTTTTTAGTTGAGATTTAAATATTTTTTGGAAAGAAAGACAAAGCAGTCAGTTTGAAAACATGCTTATGTTCAAGCAGTTTAAACTACAACACATCTAGGCTTTTATTTAAAGTTTAATAGGGGAGACAAGGGATGAATGTAACACAAGACAGCTGTAACACTTTCAATATCTCCAAGCAGAAACAAGATAGATTGATGTAACTCACTCTGCACATGCATGTCAAGAAGGAAAGTTATAAGCCAAAGTAGGAAAACAATAATTGGCAAAAATCTCATAGAAGAGAAAGTTATAGGGATGATTCTTAAGAGCCTCATATGGAGTGTGCACCATGTGGCCAGTATACTATGTCTAGCCACTGGCTTGAGGCAAGGGCAAGCTATGCCAATAACCGCATTCTTACACTTGATTTGATCATCTTAGAATAAATTGCTAAACGGATTACAGTGTGAAGTGGAATGTTTCAATATTGCTCCTGCAGAACACTGGCCGCGCTTTGTCCAGCCTTGCTAACCGCATGCAGTTCACCCGCTGCTCCCTGCGCCACCCCTCTAATCTTAAAAGGGAAAGAGGGGATTGGGCCAGGCAAACTGACAGGGACAATGAATGGATTAAATACAATTGAAAGTGGTACTGGGCAGACAATAGGAGGATCAATGGGTTACACCTATCCATGACAATCCTAGTGGTCATTGGTCCCTGACTGATCATGATACCACATAATCTCTCAGGTGAACGGAATAGATAGTTAGGCCTAGTGAGGCCACAAGTGAAAGTTGTCAGAAAATAGGCTAACTATAAGCTTTTACTGTAAAGTTGTCTTTTCCGCCTAAGGCCACAGGTAGCTCAGGAATTACTTGTGGTTAAGACCACATGACTTTAAAGGACACATTTAGAGACAAACACACTTTATAACCATCATGCACTGTCAAAACATGTCCGTCAACCTGCTGCCGAGGCCGGGAACAGCCCTCATGCTCGGTGCTCACGCTGACCGCTGTGGCTAAGTGTTGACTGACCTTTGTTGGCACGTTTCAATGTGGTTGAAACCGGTGGAGAGGATTTTGAAAAAACTGCGTAAAAGCCTTTCTAGTCCGGTTGTGCCTGCAGGAATCCGTAAAGCTGTGATCTAAACTGGGAAAATTACGAAAGGATACGAGGAAGGAAACTACAGACGTTTCCCAGACCCCCAGAAAAGAAACGGAAGAAGTCATTGTTCATTTTGACAAGACAATTACAACTTGTGTCATCCTAACATGCCTACATACGACTTAATTAAATATCTATTACGGAAGATTTTCTCCAGAAAAGATACATATGCTGTCTGATATAAGGTATGGATGTTTGTAGGCCTGCAGGCTTTAGTAGCATTATAGTAATTTGTGTCTTAAACTGGTAGCTGCTCAGGGTTGTTGACTAGTGAGGAAGCATCTAAATGCTGATCATCCTTGTTTTACTCAATAACTTATTTAACCACTGAGATTGAAAAACAAAGACCTTGGATTAAGACCAATCAAAAGCCTGCGACTACTGATACTGTCAGACGGTTACAGCCCTGGGGATATCTTAGTCAGCCAACAGACAGTGACATGGTGTGACACACACACAAACATACAGTACTACTGGGCACATATAAACACATTAATTTAGACACAGGTAAAGAAGGGCAGACAGACAAGCGAACAGACAGACTGAAGTACACACACACCCACACACACACACGTAAGCTCTCGATACACAAAACATGACAGACAGATAGACGTACATATACATGTAGCTCATGAGTCAGTGTGGTTGTTAAAATGGTAACGTAGAAGACAGATCGAAACATTGTATGATGTCTTGGTCAATTGTACATAATTATATCAGCGACATGTCAGTGCAACCCATTGCCTAACGACTCAAACAGATTTGTTCCACTGCTCTTGTTCACTACATACTTCAGTCTGAGACTGTCATCATTGAAGTTGTTTGTGATGATGTCAAAATGAGGGGGTGTTGTACAAAACAAAGTCATCAGCGATTGGATCATCTCTAACCAATCAGAGTATCAAAGCCAATAGCCAATGACACATTAAAAAAAAAAAAAAAAAAACGCCACTTTACCCACGTGTTCTGGCTCGGCCCAACCCAACAGGTTTCCGGGACCAATCAGACAGTCTAGAATGGATTTTCGTTCTAGTAATCGTCAAGGAGGTACTCAGATCTAGAATCATTGTGAAGAAGAAACTAACGGATGTGTGTCTGTGGCGTAGCGTTTGGCTGGAGCAAGGAGTTTGGGTAGCCAGGCAATGCAACCCAGATGCAACCTCCATAGAAATGCACAATATAAACCTATAGTGCTTCTAGGTGCTGTACTTTGTGGTTTATGTATATATTTGTTGTTTATTTGTCAGGGACTAGACAGCTCACTTATATGCAGAACCACTGGCTTACACTGTAATTTATCTGTCAAGCTCATTAACATCTGTGGTTTCCAGGCAGGTCACAAAGAACATTATGATATTACAGTGAAACTAGTACACAATAAATACACTTAATATACTCTCTCTCTCTCTCACTTATTCATTCATTCACTCACACACACACAAGTTTTGTTCTTCTATCCTCGTGGGGACCTAAATTGATTTCCATTAAAAAAAAATATTTTCCCTAACCTTAACCTAATCCCTAACGTTAATCATAACCCTAAACCTAAACCTAACCTCTAACCCTAATTCTAACCCTAAACTTAAATTATTCTTTGTCCTCATTGAGATGTGGGAAATGTCCCCATGAGGGAGACTTTTCCTTGTTTTACTATCTTTGTGGGGACTTTGGGGATTTTAGGTTCCCACAAGCATAGAAGAACCAACCAACCCCCGCCCCCACACACACACACACACACATACACACACTAAATCTAGATGATTTGGTCTGAAGTGTGGTCATGTATTGTGTTGTTCAGCTCCGTGCTGTCTTGTGGAGACTGAGGACAAGCAGAAGCTTGCAAGCTTCCTCTCAAATTGGCCAGATCCTGTGCTCTTTTGGGTTTGGTCAGACCTCGCTGTAGCCTTCTAAGCATTGTCTTTCCCTGTAGCTTTTTTGCAGTTTCTGTGGGAATTGTTTGTCCAATCTGCCCTTATTAACCTTAGTCACGAGACTGGAATAGTTGTGTCATTTCTTTGTCACACTGATATATGAATCTTATGTTTTTATATTTTCCCCACTCCCAAGTTCACTGCCTGTGTTTTTCATGAGCAGTGTCACAGGCCCCTGCTAAAACCACTCCTGTTCACTGGGGATATTCATAATGGCGCCACCCTGTGGTGAGTGCTGAGCAGTGATCCTGTATTCTGTGGAGTGAATAGGAGAGACTTGGGTATAGTTGTTCTATAGACTTCTGCATTCCTGTATATTAAACAATGTGGTGTTGGTGGGATAATGGGAATGGGGAAAGAGAGTTTGTGTGTAATAATACACAAGCGTGGTATTAAAGATATGTCTGTATTTCTCCCCTCAGTGTATGTATCTGTATGTAATATTGTTGTGGGCTGAGATAGTTCATGACAGCTGTATCTTATTCTTCAGGATGTGTGTGTGAGGGCTGACGGTGTGGGTCCAGACATGAAGTCAGAGCTGAACTGCAGCTCTCACTGTGACTCCGGACTCTGCCTCATCCACCCTGGAGTCAATACACAGGAGGACCTGGAGATACTGCAGAGACTATGTACCCTCAGCACGGTAAAGTAAACATGCACACATGCACGCAGGTTCAGGGTCAGGTTTTGCATCGTCCCGCAACAAGCCATTGTTTACAGACAGATGGCTCGTTGCAGAAGCTTCCGTAGCCTGGCATCCTTTATCAACTTGGGGGGATCGAGTGGCGCAGCGGTCTAAGGCCGTGACCGGGAGTCCCATAGGGCGGCGCACAATTGGCCCAGCGTCGTCTGGGTTAGGGGAAGGTTTGGCCGGGGTAGGCCGTAATTGTAAATATGAATTTCTTCTTAACTGACTTGCCTAGTTAAATAAAATAAAAAAATTCACCTAAACTATTTGGTTTAAACAAAATAACATTTCCTGCCACCAGAGGCATATCCATTACCTCTATGAACAATAAATACAATTTCGTCGGGTTGAATGTGTCCTTAAAACTCGTTTTTATCCAGGGTCTGCTATTTTCTACCTGTGGGCTGCAATTGTAGTCCATTCTAGACCACGCAGTTAGGCGAGAGTAAGCTACCACGTAATCTCTTGTATCAATCAGTAACTTTCCACACACCTAGTTCCTCTTTACCCTTCTTTGACCCCGAACATACACATTCCTTACATGTGTAAAGTAATCAATAAGTTCTAGTATGGTAACATGAATAAGTATATTTCAAGCTAGAATCCAACAGTCCCTCTTTTTTGAATAGTAGCAAACTTTTTTGAGTAGTGCAAACTTATACAAAATGACTTATAAATGAACAGAAAAGAAAACATGATTAATATTCTCAATTGATTGTATGTTCACACCTCCAAGACTTATAGCCTCTGACTATGTCATCTTCTTCCATGGCTTAAGGCCCTGGTCTCAAACTTAAAATCACACTATACACACTGTACCCCCCACCCCCTATCAGCCATTACCCCTCCTGTTATTCAACTGATAATGAATTTCAGCTGGAGCTTGTGACTTTCTCTTTCTCATTCGGGTTTCTAAGAGAGTGATAGCAAAAGACTTGAAATGAACAAGAAAACACAGAATATGACAAGTATTAGTAATGCGTTAAGCTATGCATATTAATTTAGGAAATAACCAAAGTTTGATAACATGACAATTCCCACTCTCCCTTAGCCTGACTCTAGACCTTTGGGATACTGTTCTACTGGGGTCAACTAAAATGAAGGCTCTATACACCTCCTCATGCTTATAGGCAGACTTCCCCTGTCAGGCTGCAGGTTTACAGGAGGTGTTCCCACGCAATGTCATCCTCACTTTGCCCTCTGTTTTCCCAGACAAGTCCTACCCCCTCCTGAGTCTTGTATGTACAATGAATCTCTGTGGCTAGGCAGGTGGTGTTATTGTCCCATCCCGAGTCCTGAACCTTTGGTACTCCTCCACACATCTCCCGGTCTTCTTATCAGTAGGGAGTATACATTCTTGCACCTAGCCTCAGTCCATTGTTAATTTTCCGGACTCATACACAAAGAGCTATTTGAGAAAAAGCTTCCCATTCATACTCAAGTGAATATCATGATGCAAAACAGAGAGAATACAATAATATAAAACAGGGAAGCTATAAGACCTGTTATAAGGCAATAGTTCACGATCTATAGTATTAGCTCTATCATATGACTCCTATCTCACCCTTATGGAAACATTCTGTCTCAGAGACAGGCCCCCTTTGTACTTTGCCTCCTGCCACAAATACATTTGCACATAGATCATTCCATCTAACCCATAACACGTTGATCACTACTGCTAGGCCACTTATATAGCTATAAACATACGAAAACGTGCTCAAGTCAATTAGTCAGTTTCCAACAGTCCCTCATCTGGAACAGTGATCATCCCTCCCTCCCAGCTCTCATTCGTCTGGCGTCTCTTCGTTTTCTTTTTTGGATAGCTTTACAGCTCATCCTCCCAATGGCACACATGTAACTCATGCCTGTCAAATTGGATGGCCCTTGATAATGTCCCCGATTTCAATATTTGGGGAATAATCAGATTTTCCGAAGCAGACGAATGCCTCACCACCAACCTTTACGGTCCATTCTGTCTTGTCCATTTTCAAACCTGTTCACCAGCAGCATGAGATAAGTTTGGACGTGATCTCTCGCCATGCTCACTCCACATGGACGGTCTCAGGACTCATGCTGCGCTCCTGAGAGAAAAGGCATTGATAGCTTTGACTGGATGCTGTACACCGGTTGCTGGCTTGGTCTCATGTCTCAGGTAGAAGTGGTGGAGGACAGGGTCATAGTGAACACCATTGTCGCCATTACTTCAGACGGTTAGAGGGGGTGAGGCTCACACTGTTCTCGGTCGAATAATCCCTTCCAGTCATCTAGATACGGACTGGGGTCGCTATCGCCATAACCTTGAGAGACTTTAGACCAGAACAACAGTTTCGGGCATTTCTGATTCAGGAAATCCAGGCAAACTATTCACTGTATGACTAATTATTACATTCCCAATATTCTTAATACAAATGTCTAAGACAACTGTCAATGAGAATAACAACACACTGTTGAAACCATTTAGCAAATTGGTTTATACTCCGTTACAGGGGCAGGGCGTTAGAGGGGTAACCTTTAGGGAGAAATCCTGACCATACAGCAGCCTCAATCTGGTGAGATTTGTATTGAACCAAAGACAAAAACAAAACAAACAAAACAACAACAGCAATACACTTCATATTTACCAGCATTTACATATTATACTTAAATCTCAGGGTGATCAGGCCTTACCAGAAAGTCAGAACAGAGGTCACCATTAAGTGTGTCTGTTCTTTCCCTTTTCTTTCCCTGTATTTCAGACTAATTATTTAAAGAAAGTTCAAACATTCTGTGTACCAGGTTTGCATTGGGTTTTTCAGTACATTTCTAATGTACTCGCCACCGAGTCTAACGATTTACTTCAATACTGGTCTACTTCAGTACTGCGTAACCACCTCACTACAATGCCCTTCTTGCTCATGAACTAACATTTAAAAGGTAATTTTAGGTTTGGTTACCCCAATGCTGGTGCTTAACACAATTACTTTTTTTAAACTCTACAATTACAATTGTTTCCAATATTAACTACACTCTAATTTCTCGTGAGGACCCCTCTTCCCTTTTGTCAATTCTGTAAAGCTATTTCAAAAAAGATGGAATAAAGTGTCTCATGAAATTAAAAACCCCAATGTTTTTCTGAGCTTACGAGGACTGTTTGGCTGTGCCAATTGTAATTTGTTACCTTTTATAATCCATTGCCCTTGCATTTTGCAAAGATTATCCAAACCCCAAATCAGTTCTACCCCAGCTACCATAAAGAATGAGCCCGGTATTGTTACTGGACCCATTGTAAACAGCATAGGTAGTAATTGCATAGATTCTGTCCCTGTTACTCCACTGAACATAATGGTTTTCCGACGTACATTTTGCCAATTTGACAACCTCACAGAGGCCAAATAAACCTATGTGTTACTCCCAACTCCTGCCGATTTCAGGAGTGCTTGCTATTGCTCACTAGTCAGTGAAGAAAATGTCTGCACAGCCGCACTTACCCTGCAATAGCCGTTTTGATGGTGGGTTTGAACCCTGCCAGCAAAGCGGAGGTACAAATTCCCGCATCTTGAGTCAAATGATCTGCTAATGCCAGATTACTGCGCAATACATCTTCCATCCTATCAACGTACTCACGTACCCAGTCCTTTTGATGCTGAGTACATCTGCTAGTTTTGGTTCTATCGGTTTTGGTTTTCTGTTGATAGAACGCTGACATCAAAACGCCGGTTTATTGAGATTTTGTATTTTATGTCATTGTGCCAACTCACAATAGAATCTCTGAATTCTTTATTAGATTGGAATTTTCCGTCAGTGGGAAGCTGACCAATTTGATCAATTTAGCAAAAAATGCCCCATATTCAAGCCGAATTGGTAGATTGCTGATGCGTCTCTTTCTGCTCCTCTAAGGCTTTGTTAAACTTTTCTTCCTCTAGCCCCCCTTTAAAGGGAGGATCGGGGCCGTCGGTTGCCATTTCAATCGTTATTATTCTGACGCTGTTATGCGGAGTGGAACAGGGAAACCCAAGAGCAGACTCAGATGAGGAGACTGGGATGAAGTAACCAAGGTATTTATTAAAACACAGGGGGAAGATAGAGTGCAGGCCAGGGGAAGCTCGGGCAGGTTGCAGGAAACCAGGTGCGGAGGCTGAGGCTGGAGCGAGAGAGGTTGGGACAGGGTAAGCAGGTCTGGAGGGGAATCCAAGGGAGCAGTAGAGTGGTGAATCCAGGGGAGAGTAGCAGGATGAGGAGACGTGAGGCTGGAGATAGGGACCGGAGTCAGAGCAGGCAGAACTGTAGCGGAGAGGAAAACAGCGTCAGGCTAGGAAAACAGACACACAGGATAACAGGATCTAAATAGTAACAAACGGCTACAAACGTAGACAGACTGAGCAGAGATTACGAACTGGCAGTGTGGAAGTGGCAGGACTGAGCATTTGTAGAGGTCTTGATTATGGAACAGGTTGCAGCTGGTGGGGATCTGCTCTGACTCCAGCACACCTGTCTCCGCCCACACAATCACACACACACAGAGAGAGGGAGAGAGCACTGGGGGAGTGGCGGCAGGTCAAGTAGTCACAGGATGAGCAGTAGAGGGCGTGGCAGGAGCAGATGTAACAGGCGCTTCTCCCGACGGTGTCTAGGGTGTTTAGATTTCCTCACCCACGGCTCTAATACACAACAATTTTAACTATTTTTCCAGGTAGGGATACCCACTTCTCTGAGAATACTTACGGTATAGGTGCTTAATAATTTGGTCACGGAACCTGATACCTTGTTTTAAAAACAATACTGAAGCGTCTGACAATTTACTACTGGAGAATACAGGAGACCTAATGTCTTAAACCAGTGTCACACCTCAAATATCACTGTTGTTGACAACACACTTTACCAAAATTACTCAGTTGTCCTCCTATTTCAACATAATCTGTCACGGTTCCCCGCCCCAGTAAGGCATAAACCAACCTCTCTCCGTATTGCTACTGCTAATACACACAAATCACTTTAAAACAACGTTCTAATGTCCTTTTGCTTTTCCAACCATGGATGAGGCTCTCCTCCAGAACTTATAGGCAACCTTCTATCACCATCCACATTCCCACTCACTGACAATGTTTAATCTTTAAGCACAGATATCCTCGAATACCTCCTATTCTCCACCAAATGCACTTCCTGCCTTTGTTCTTCTTAATGAACTACTTCTCTACAATCTATCGTACTAGTACACAAGCATGCCAATTTCTCCATACACTATGCAGGTAACATAACAAATTATTAAACAGACATGTCATAGGGATGGCCACTTCCCCCGACCCTCCTTAGGGACTTCCACCCTGTAGTCTAATCTTCTGGTGGACAGAGTGCCTAGTCGAACATTCTGGTGGCTACAACCCCCTAGGGGCCCCAACCCCTAGGTCTACCAGTAGTATATACCGTGGGTCTACTGAATAAACTCAGGCTTTCCAGATCTGTATCCTTTCATTTGTATTCAACTCTCGTCTCCCCAAGATGTCAGAATGAGTAGTAACAGGTAGGACCTTTGCCTACCTTGTTTTTATGTGCCGGCTCCTGTTCCACTGATTTGGACTCTCCAGTTCAACTATAAATCTTGGTTAATCCTGCCAACACTGGCAACTGTTAGGTTCTGTACAAACAGAGTAAAAACTCACGGATGACTAGAAAAAGCTCAGACCAAGTTTATTCAACCACTGGGTCATACAGCTGCAAAGACAACATACAAGTCACACAAGCACGTCTTTAGTCCTTCCAAATTGGCGGAGTCATCTCCTATCATCTCCTATCTAAGATAGACACTCCTTCTCTGTTTATAGGCAGAAACAGAGTAGGTTCCTCTTACTGGTATTGTCATGGCCCTGCCTAAGACTAAGACCCTCATGAGATAGGACTATAATCAGATGGTCTTTGGGGTGGACCCCTGTGGCCCCCCCTCCCAGCAGTGTCTTCTCTCTTCATCTGTTGACCTTAACTCGAGTTGAATTCCACATCCCTCATGGTCCTGGTTCCTCAGAATCTAGTCTGCCTTATCAAGAACTGAAACTAGACTGTTGCCCCTTGCCTCCCTCCTTAGGGACATTCATATTCAACAATAACATATACGAACAGAATGTGAACTTTCTGCACTTCCCCTTTTCTCACTTGCCAGCAGCATACCACCCTGCATCCCACTGCTGGCTTGCTTCTGAAGCTAAGCAGGGTTGGTCCTGGTCAATCCCTGGATGGGAGACCAGATGCTGCTGGAAGTGGTGTTGGAAGGCCAGTAGGAGGCACTCTGCTCAGGTCTAAAAAAAAAAAATATCCCAACACCCCAGGGCAGTGATTGGGGACATTGCCCTGTGTAGGGTGCTGTCTTTTGGATGGGATGTTAAATGGGTGTCCTGACTCTCCGAGGTCATTAAAGATCCCATGGCACTTATCGTAAGAGTAGGGGTGTTAACCCTGGTGTCCTGGCTAAATTCCCAAGCTGTCCTTCATACCATCATGGTCACCTAATCATCCCCAGCTTACAAATGGCTCATTCATCCCCCTCCTCTCCCCCTGTAACTATTTCCCAGGTTGTTGCTGTAAATGAGAATGTGTTCTCAGTCAACTTAGCTGGTAAAATAATGGATAAATAAATAAAATAAACTCAGTAACTTTCCACACACCTAGTTCCTGTTTACCCTTCCCTGAACATACACATTCCTTACATTCTGTACACAGTGTAGGAAGATCTCCTCTAAGAGATGGAGAAGAAAGCTCAGTCTTTCAATATGGTGTTGGGAGGAGCCTGTTGCTGAAATGAAACTAAACAGCAGAGCTGAATGTTGAGGACTTGAAGACACTTTCTCCTTATACATTTTTCTGAACACTTGCCAGTCCCCTGAACTCAGTCTTACTTTGGGATTCAAGAGAGAGAAAAAGATAATTCAACAACACACATCATCTCAGGTAAGAAGAGATAGAGAAAATCTTTGAATTTTTGTATTTTATCGTAGCTTCTCTTGTTTGTAGTGTATGTTTGAAGTTCATTTTTATTAAACAGTATGTTTAGAAACGATAGCATTCAAGAATAGAAAAGAAAAGACATAAGCATAATTCTGGTGTGAATGCCAAGATAACACAGATTGTTGATTCATTCAGGAAAGTTGATTTCACTTTCTGTTTGTTGCCAGGCATGGCATCAGCTAACAATCCCCAGTCTGAAATGCAGTTAATATGCAGTATCTGTGAGGAGGTGCTCAAGAAACCAGTCACAACCCCATGTGGACACAACTTCTGCATGGATTGTATCAGAGAATACTGGGAAAGCAAAGTCCTGTTCCAGTGTCCACAGTGCAAAGAGAAATGCCCTAACACATCTGAGCTAAATGTTAATACTAAATTATCTAAAATGGTTGCTGAGTTCTGGGATCCATTTCTGGAAAATAACACAGGCCCCCAGGACCAATGCCTGGACCATCCTAGAGAGGTGTCCCATGATATCTGTGTTGGGAGGGAGGTCAAGGCTGTGAATTCTTCTTTTGAGGCCTCTTACTGTGAGACTCCCCTGGAGCCCAACCAGAGAGTCGCAACCTTGAGGAGACAACAGCATGTAGAGCATCTTGAAGAACAAGAGAGGCATGGGAGATGCCTGGAGTTCAAGACCGACAACAATACCCACAACACTGTCCCTCTTGAAGTGAAAACCAGAAAGAATAAGGTACAGTTAGGAAAGGCTGAAGTGCAGAAGATGATTCAGGGCAGACAGAAGAAAGTTATTGAGATCAGAAATAGACTACAATCTAGCAGAATAAATGCAGAGCAAGAGGTAGAGAACAGTTATCAGATCTTTAAAGCTTTAATGCGCTCCATTGAAAGAAGCCATGCTGAGCTCATTGAGGGGATTTCAGAAAATCAAAATGAAACCAAAAGGCTGGCTGAAGGGCTCATTAAAGAGCTGGAGGAGGAAATCACTGACCTAAAACTCCTCAAGAGCTCACCATCCCTGTGCACCTCTCCACCCACCAAGGACTGGTCTGAGATCAGGGTTCAGAGTGTTGAGAATGTCGGGATGGTGAGGAAAGCTGTGAAGAGAGCTGGCTCTCAGTTTGAAGACACACTGAAGAGTGAATTGAAGAGGCTGTGTGAGGCTGAGCTCAAGCTTATTCAGCAGTGGTCAGTGGATGTAACTCTGGACCCTGATACAGCTCATCCCAATCTCACTCTCTCTGAAGATGTGAAACAACTTAGACATCCCGGTAGACGACAAAACTACCCTGGCAATCCAGAGAGGTTCTTCTACATTGCCAGCGTCCTGGGAAAGGAGGGCTTCTCCTCAGGGAGATTCTACTACGAGGTGCAGGTGAAGGGAAATACTCTCTGGAGTGTAGGAGTGGCCAGAGAGTCCATTAACAGAACGATTCATGCAGCAAAGCCTGAGAATGGACTCTGGACTATCCAGCTGGGGAAAGGGAACGTCTACAGGGCCTGCACTGCTGACCCTACCCCCCTCTCCCTGAGTGAGAAGCCCCAGAAGGTGGGGGTCTATGTGGACTATGAAAACGGTGAGGTCTCCTTTTACAATGCCCAGGCCAGGTCTCATATCTACTCATTTACCGATTGTTCCTTCACTGAGAAACTTTACCCATACTTCAACCTTGGGGTTTGTGGCATTGACAAAATGTCAGCACCGTTGATAATCTCTCATGTGAGCTAATCAGATTGAGATTTAACTCGTATTGATGACATTCTAAAGAAAATAGAACATTCCATGCATTGATTTATATTGAATATTTAGAGGGGTATATATTGTATCTTGCCAGGGAATACAGCTGGGCTGTATTGTGATGTCCTTTACGATTGTATGATGACATACTGAAAATGTAGCTCATTACTAATCCTGCCCCAATATGTCTCTGTATCTAATTAATGTGAAAATATTCAATTGAATCCTCTTTGCATTGAAATGATCTGAAATGTGCATACTTTTTCAATGGCTTTGTTATTTGGTCAGGTCCTCAGTAAATCTTCTGGGCTACAACACAATAAAAGCTTTGTGAACTCCTACATAATATGAACAGGAAGAGTGAATGCATTAGAAACATGGCAACCATAATACATGGTTCAGCTGAGAGAGTCATGTTAAGGGTTAATTCAGCCATGTACTGTACCTTTAAGAGCAGCTGCATTTCAGCTTAGCAGTAAGGGACCGGGACAAGCCATGGTAATGTCACTTTCTAAAATGAGACTAAACTAGAGAACATTGTGCTTTAGCATGACAAAATTCCCTCACAAATCTCTCTACACAGCCTAATAGAGTACAAAATATACCATCTTTGACATTGCTGTTCGTCTGAATACAGAGGTGAGTGAAGGTTTTCATTTGTGCTGTATTGTCTGTATTGTTGTGTTAGGTTGTTTATTCAAGTTTCAACACCTGTCCCTCCAATCCCAGTTATAAATATAATCAAGGGGAAGAATACAGTTTTATATATATATATATATATATATATATATTTTAAATTGTATTACATTACATTTACTGTGTTATAGAGTAGGCTTGATTTAGAGACAGATTGAATTTGACAGGTGGGGATGTCATCACTGTCCCTTTTAATTTCTTTATCTGTTAGGCTGTATTAGACTTCTCATCATATGTTTATAAATGCATATTTCTGAATGAAATATAAAATCATATGATTGGTACCATTGGTTACATGTATTGAGAAAGCTATGTGGGTGTGCTGTAACTGCATAGAGCTTGGTGGTCTACTGTAAGATAGAAAAAAACATTCCAGTTAAAAAATTCCAAGGTCGAGAGCCAATTGATTCCATAAAGTCCCATGTGGTTTATTTTTGGATCTCTACCCAGACATGGCTTCCGCCAGCAGCCTGCTGTCAGAGGAGCAGTTCCTGTGCCCCATATGTCTAGACGTGTTCACCAGCCCAATCACCACCCCGTGTGGACACAACTTCTGCAAGGACTGCATACATGGCTACTGGCATATAACCAGCCCGTGCCAGTGTCCCATGTGTAAGCAGAAATTCAGCAGAAGACCTGAGCTCAAAGTCAATACTTTCATAGCTGAGATGGCCGATCAGTTCAGAAGGTCAGTTGAAATTAGGGCTACTGCTACTAGTACACAGGACCAACCCCAAGCAGCCCAACGCCAAGCAGCCCAACTTGGAGAAGTGGCCTGTGACGTCTGCACTGGGAGGAAAATCAAGGCCTTGAAGTCCTGCCTGGAGTGTCTGGCCTCTTACTGTGAGACTCACCTAGAGCCTCACCATATACTGGCCACCTTCAAGAAACACAATCTGATTGAGCCTGTGATTAACATAGAGGACAGAGTGTGTAAGCGGCACCAGAAGCTTCTGGAGCTGTTCTGTAGAAGTGACCAGACTTACATGTGTCAGGTTTGCACTGAGAAAAGACATAAGAAACACAATGTTGTCCCTTTGGAGGAAGAAAGCAGAGAGAGGAGGGCTCAGCTGGGGAATATGGAAGATGTAATCCAGCAGATGATTCAGAGTCGACTGCAGAAAGTGAAGGAGATCAAACACACAGTACAATCAGGCAAAATAAATGCAGAGAGAGAGATTAGGGAGAGCTTGCAGGTCTTCACTGCTCTGGTGCGCTCCATTCAGAGAAGCCAGGCTGAGCTCATTGAGGTGATTGAAGAGAAGCAGAAAGCAGCAGAGAGGCGGGCTGAAGGGTTTCTTAAAGAGCTGGAGCAGGAAATCACAGAGCTAAAGAGGAGAAGCACTGGGGTGAAGCAGCTCTCACTCACCGAGGACCACCTCCACCTCATCCATAGCTTCCCATCCCTGTGCACCCCTCCACCCGCCAAGGACTGGTCCGAAATCAGAGTTCAAAGTGTTGTGTACGTAGGAACAGTGAGGAGAGCTGTGAGGAGAGCTGGATCCCAGTTTGAGGAGACTCTGAAGAATGAAGTGAAAAGATTATGTGAAACAGAACTTACAAGAACTCAGCAGTGTGCCGTGGATGTGACCCTTGACCCTGATACAGCTCACCCTAAACTTATCCTCTCTGACAACGGTAAACAAGTGGCCCACGGCAACACAGCTCTGAACCTCCCTGATAACCCCGAGAGGTTTTACCCTGGTATCAGTGTCCTGGGGAGGGAGGGCTTCTCCTCAGGGAGGTTCTACTACGAGGTGCAGGTGAAGGGGAAGACAGAGTGGGACATAGGAGTGGGGAGAGAGTCTGTCAACAAGAAAGGAGGAAATACCCTAAACCCTGAGCATGGCTACTGGACATTAGGCCTGAGGAACAGGACTGAGTACTGGGCTCTGACGACCCCCCCTGTCCCACTGCCACTGGTCGATAAGCCCCAGAGAGTGGGGGTGTACGTGGACTGGGAAGGGGGGCAGGTGTCCTTTTACGATGTGGATTTCAGATCTCATATCTACTCGTTCACCGGTTACATCTTCGCAGAGAGACTCTATGCATACTTCAACCCCCGAAAGAATAACAGTGGGGTCAACTCAGCGCCATTGGTGATCTCTCCTGTCAGAGACCTTACCTCCTCACCTTAACATTTCTGCTTTCACCTCTTCTTAGAATAGGACACTGAGTGTTGTGTCAGTTTTATTTGTTATAGAAGCTTGTGCCAAAATATATTTTCTCTATCTCTTGTATTGTGCGGTTGATTTAATAAAGATATAATTAATATTAATAAAGGTTCATAAAAATTGTCTGTTTTCTGTGCCTTGGGCTTGCAAATTTGTATACAATATATTTACGAGGCGATACAAAAAAACAGCAAGTTGAAGGTTTTGGGCATACTCCAATCATTCCAGAATGCAAATGATAGCACCTAAAACACATACGATACTCTTAACATGATCAACACATACACAAACACAAAGTTACTGTATTTACTCAAGTGTTTCCCATTAGTGTAGATATTCTAATTGAAATGTGATTGACATCTACTGTAGATGGGAGTGGAGCTGCAGAGGCAGTCTCTCTCCCCAGTGCTCTGTGCAGTGGTCTGGACTATTCTCTCCTGTGGCATCCTGCTGGCATTCTGCTTCCTGCTCTTTACCCTGCGCTTCAAGAACAACAGGTATACACATACACACACTACAGTGCCTTCAGAAAGTATTCAACTCCCTTGACTTTTTCCACATTTTGTTGCGTTACAAAGTGTGATTATAATGGATTTAATTGTCATTTCTTTGTCAATGATCTACACAAAATACTCTATACTCTATAATGTCAACAACAACAAATTCAACACTAATATACTTCTATCTTGATTATTGTATTCAACCCCCTGAGTCAATACATCTTAGAATCACCTTTCAGTCTTTTGGGGTAAGTCTCTTAGAGCTTTGCACACCTAGATTGTACAATATTTGCCCATCATTCTTAAAACAATTCTTCAAGCTCTGTCAAGTTGATTGTTGATCATTGCTAGACAGCCATTTTCAAGTATTCACATAACTAGGAACATTCAATGTTCTCTTGGTAAGCAATTCCGATGTAGATTTGGCCTTGTGTTTTTTGTTATTGTCCTGCTGAAAAGTACATTTGTCTCCCAGTGTCTGTTGGAAAGCAGACTGAATCAGGTTTTCCTCTATGATTTTGCCTGTGCTTAGCTCTATTCTGTTTATTTTTATCCGGAAAAAACTCCCTAGTCCTTGCCGATGACAAGCATATCCATAACATGATGCAGCCACCACCATGCCTGAAAATATAAAGAGTGGTACTCGGTGTGTTTTGTTGGATTTGCCCCAAACATAATGCTTTGTATTCAGGACAAAAAGTTAATTTATTTGCCACATTCTTTCCAGTATTACTTTAGTGCCTTGTTGCAAACAGGGAGCATGTTTTGGAATATTTTTACTCTGTACAGCAGGCGTCCCCCAATTACATGCATATATATATTTAAATAAAATATGTTTTTGCTCAAAACTTTGGGGCCAAATAAAATCACCTGAGGGCCGAATTTGGCTTTGGGCTGCCTATTGGGAACCCTGCTGTACAGGCTTCCTTCTTTTCACTCTGTCATTCAGCTTAATGTTTAATTAATTATTTAAAAAAATCAAAAAACTAAATTCCACTTTGACATTATGGGATATTGTGTGTAGATTAGTGACCAAAAAATGGAGGGCATCTTAAATTCAGGCTGTAACACAACAAAATGTGGAAAAAGTCAATACTTTGTGAATACTTTCTGAAAGCACTATAAAAGCATATGCACATGCTCAAATCGATACACAGACGTGAACATTCAACTTTTGTGTTTGTTCCTCTCTCTGTTTCAGGATAGTGAAGATGTCTAGTCCTAACCTCAATGTGCTGACTCTGTGTGGGAGTGTCCTCACCTACAGCAGTGGATTCCTATTTGCTTTTGAGGAACGGGCCCACCTACAAGGGGCAGGAGTGAGAGCTATACTACAGGTAAGAACACACACATACACACATTGCTCTAATGGTGCCGTGCTGTGTGATATTATGGGATGTCCTGATGTTATTGTGGTGTATCCTAGGCCAGGATCTGGATGTTTTGTATCGGCAGCACTCTGGTATTTGGGCCCATCCTGGGGAAAACATGGCGGCTCTACAGAGTATTCACCCAACGCGTGCCTGACAAGAGAGTGGTAAGCAGGCTGCTGCTCTCACTGTCTCTCTGGTCGAAGTGTGTAGTAGAGTGGGTGTGTTGCACGGTGTATTACTGAACTCTGTGTGTGTTTCAGATCATCAGAGACATCCAGTTGATGGGCTTGGTAGCTCTGTTGATTCTGTTGGACCTGCTGGTTCTGACCGCCTGGAGTCTAACCGACCCGGTCAAATGTGCATTGTCTATTGGGGCTATGGTCAAGGTGGTGGAGAGGGAATTGTCCTACTCTCTGTCTCAGCTGGACTCTTGTTCCTCTCTCTATTCAGACCTGTGGGTTATCCTCCTTGCTGTGATGAAGGTGAAACATACAACTGGGAGAAATGCTCAGATAAACATGAGAGCACATTATAGCTGTTTCCTCTGAGTTTGTGTTGTCATAGTTTGTGTTGTCATAGTTTGTCATAGTAAACATGTCATGAACATTATGTGGTTATGTTGCGTTCTCTCCAGGGTAGCCTGCTCCTGTATGGGACCTACCTGGCCGGTCTGACCAGCAACGTCAGCCTCCCTCCGGTCAACCAGTCCCCTACCATCATGACCGCGGTCAGCCTGGTCACCCTTGCCACGGCGGTTGCAGTCCCAGTGTCGCGGTTCCTGCAGGCCTGGCCTAACGTAGTCTATAGCGTGGTAGCTGGAGCCATCTTCATCTGTACCCTCGCTACCAACTGTATGCTGTTTGTACCTCAGGTGAGACAGTTATCACACATCACAGACGGATAGAGCAGAAACCCCTGTAATTTATGACAGGCCCAATTCGAGTGGCTACATGAGTGTTTCCCATACCTCACCGTAGTGTGTGTGTGTGTGTGTTAACAAGGCTGTGTGACTCATACAAACACACACATTGATCCATGAGCCAACACGCTACAGCCTCCGCCAACAAGTTAATGACTCCCCATAAGTAACTGGTGGTGAGCTGATGCTATGATACAGGAATGCATCCTGGACTGAAAGAAAGTAAGGACTTGAACAGTGAGCAACACACACACATGGAGATTCAAGGGTATGCTCAAAGACTGGCACATTTGTCTGACAGTTATCTGACTATCCCACAATCCCCCTCTTCCTTTCCCCTCTTTCCCCTTTCTACCCCTCTTGGTCCCCTCTTCCCAGTTAACCCAGTGGCGTCGGTTTGAGGAGGAGCACAACAACCTTAGCCAGATGGCGAAGTACTTCAGCAGCCCCAGTAAGAGTGTCCACTCTGTCTACAGCCAGGATGAAGTCTACTATCTACTGGGGGAGAACAACTCTATGAAGAGGCTCCTCAATGAGGTAGTCAGTGTGTAGGCTATGTATTATTTTAACCCTCACTCGCCCCCTAACGGTTATAAAAGGTAGTGAAATACTCTCCTTACTGACTAAAATGGTCCCTACATGGTCCTGTACTCAGAATAATCTCTGTGACCCCTCAACACTATAGTATATACCTAAACTTGTTTACTTTTGTTCTGAATACCCTTCTACTCATCACTAACTTCACCTATAACCTTTAACCCAACACCAATCTTTAGGTTAACCTTTAACCTGACTCTTGTTGTTGATGTTTTTTGTTTTGAAAGGGATTTAAAAGTTTGTTGTCATTTCGCAGAAGAATGCTGTGATTGACAGTCTGCAGGAGCAGGTGAACAACGCCAAAGACAAGCTATTGCGCCTCATGTCCAATACCCACCCCCACGAGGACCAGGAAATAGACTCTTCCACCACCAACCTCCACTCCTCCTCCACCCAGACCACAGTGGTGCCGTCCGACTGCTCTCCAACTCCCCTGCCACAGAGGGACGTAGCAGAACCTACCCTCTCTTCTCCTCCCTTCTCTCCCCCTCCTCTGTCTACTCCTCCCACCACGTCTGCTCTCTGTACACCTCCTTCTGAATCGACCTCTGCTCCTCTCTCTAATCCTCCCCCGCCTGCCCTCTCTCTTCCCCTAGGGGATCGTGTGAGTGTTAAACTGTGCAGTGTAGAGTTTGGCCCATACATCCAGGGTGCAGGGATGGAGACAGAGGCATGGGGGTGTAAGGTTGAGGGGACTGGGTCCCAGCAGCAGTGTGGAGCGGAAAGGTCTCACCTCTCAGTCTCCCCTCACCCCTCTGTTTCTTCCAAGACAGGAGTCAGAACACCAGGGGAGATGGGAGGGATACAAAAAACACCCTCCTGTCAGTCAAACTATGTCACTTCCTCATCCCATCTCCCCCTGGTGGGTTTGGCCCCTGCTCAGTCTGAACCGTCAGGTTGCCATGGCAATACCACCTTGCCGTGGATGGCAGGCGTCAGGCAGGCAGGGTTTGTGAGCAGTGAGCAGCTGCAGGAGATACTCCAGGAACTGAGCGTGGACGCTGTCATGGAAACGGCCCTCCGCTCACCCAATCACAGCAGGGGGTTCAGGAGACCCTCTCAGCCCTCCTCGGCCAATCCCTCTGTTCTCTCTCCTCTCTCCCTCTGCACTCCTCGTTCCCCCAATCTCCCTCTCCTCTTCCGCTACCCCAGTATCTCCCCCTACGTAATGAGGAAACGCAGACCTCCATTCCATTCCCCCAGAGGGGGGCCTCCGCCCTGTTACTACCCAGGCTCCGAGCCTCCTGGTTGGAGAAGGAGGAGGGACACACAACCAGACAAGCACCCCTCAAAAACACAACCTCTGCTCAATCCTGTTGCCACAGAGACTAATCATCTCCGCCCCGACGACAGTGATGGAGAAGAAGGGGAAGAGGCGTGGCATGGGGTAACAAATGGTTGCGGGAGGCACGGCTCAAGGCGGGAGCACCGGCCACCACCCCTTCGAAAATGCCGTCCAGACAGTGAGGGGGGGCCAGACAGAGACCGTGGCAGGGACTCGTATGGTTACTGGGACTCAGACTCCAGCAGCTTGGATGACTACTACTACCATCGTCCCTACTGCGACGCCTGCCTGCAACACGGCTCCTACCCCTCCAGCGACAGCTCCTCCTCAGACTCCTCGGACAGTGAGTATGGCGGCTTCACCAGCCTCTGCCGAACCACACACCCGGTGGTCAACTTCAAGGAGGACCTCAAACCCACCTTCGTATGAGCCTGTCTGGAATCTAGACTGAACCGGTGCTGCGGAAGAATCATTCAAGTCAAACTGTGTTGTAATTTACTTCCAATGGCCAGTTCACAGCAGAACAATTGAGTTTACACACTGTTGTAACACTTATCTATGTGTGGAGTACGAGTACCCTAGCAACACATTACCTCACAGCAATCACATTACAGGATTTTTAATTGGTTGCAAGTGCTTTAGAAATGGGACCAAGATGGAGTGTGTTGTTCAATGGGTCGAGTCTGCTGTATGATGTTTGGGATCTGATTTTAATTTATTGACTTTGTCTTTAACTTATTGCA
Source organism: Brachymystax lenok tsinlingensis (assembly GCA_030435695.1). Taxonomy (NCBI): domain Eukaryota; kingdom Metazoa; phylum Chordata; class Actinopteri; order Salmoniformes; family Salmonidae; genus Brachymystax; species Brachymystax lenok. The sequence goes on from CM059785.1 coordinate 26,130,638, forward strand.
CTGTTGTCTCTAGGTCATGTTAAAGAAAATGTATATTTGTAGCTAAATAAGATACAATATTTAGATCATATAGATTGTTGCATGTTACAAAAAAACACTGGACCTCTTTTAATCCCCCCTACCTTGAATAGAGCCCCCCAGGGTTGGAGTGCAGGTTCACCATTGTAAAGAATACTATTATAACCATTTTGTCTGAGTTTTTATGATCATTATACTTTTGTTTACCTTTTTATACATCAAAATCCCTCAATGCACTACATTGGTAATGTTATTGATTTGAGTGTTATGTGTGTGTGTGAGTGCGTGCGTGCATGTGTGTGTGCACAATGTACTGTATTCATTGCATTTTAATTGGAAGCTCTGCCTCCAAATCTATCAATTGTAATTCTCTGTGAGCTGATTGATTATTAAATTACCTATTGGCCTTTGCCCTCCGGTCCACTCTGGTCCCAATTCACCCAGTCTGCCTGTAGATTACTTCTGGCTCCCTCTTCTGGCTCTCAATGCTTCTCATAAGAGGATGCAACTCTATTCATTTTCAGAATGAATGAGTTTACGTCATTTTTTCTCTGGTGTTAATGAAACAGTACGTAACGAAGACGCAGGGAGTCAGGAAGCAGGTGCAGCCGGTGAGTTTAATAGGAACAAACATAGAGTGAATACAAAAACAGGAGTATCAAATCAAAGTTTATTTGTCACGTGCGCCGAATACAACAGGTGTAGACCTTACAGTGAAATGCTGACTTACAGGCTCTAACCAACAGTGCAAAAAAGGTATTATGTGAACAATAGGTAAGTAAAGAAATAAAAACAACAGTAAAAAGACAGTGAAAAATAACAGTAGTGTGGCTATATACAGTAGCGAGGCTATATACAGTAGCGAGGCTACATACAGGCACCGGTTAGTCAGGCTGATTGAGGTAGTATGTACATGTAGATATGGTTAAAGTGACTATGCATAGAGTAGCAATAGTGTAAAAGAGGGGTTGGCGGGTGGTGGGTGGTGGGACACAATGCAGATAGCCCGGTTAGCCAATGTGCGGGGGCACTGATTGGTAGGGCCAATTGAGGTAGTATGTACATGAATATATAGTTAAAGTGACTATGCATATTTGATAAACAGAGAGTAGCAGCAGCGTAAAAAGAGGGGTTGCAATGCTAATAGTCCGGGTAGCCATTTGATTACCTGTTCAGGAGTCTTATGGCTTGGGGGTAAAAACTGTTGAGAAGCATTTTTGTCCTAGACTTGGCACTCCAGTACCGCTTGCCATGCGGTAGTAGAGAGAACAGTCTATGACTGGAGTGGCTGGGGTCTTTGACAATTTTTAGGGCCTTCCTCTGACACTGCCTGGTGTAGAGGTCCTGGATGGCAGGCAGCTTAGCCCCAGTGATGTACTGGGCCATACGCACTACCCTCTGTAGGACCATTCTAGTTTGTTGGTGATGTGGACACCAAGGAATTTGAAGTTCTCAACCTGCTCCACTACAGCCCCGTCGATGAGAATGGGGGCGTGCTCTGTCCTCTTTTTCCTGTAGTCCACAATCATCTCCTTAGTCTTGGTTACGTTGAGGTATAGGTTGTTATTCTGGCACCACGCGGCCAGGTCTCTGACCTCCTCCCTATTGGCTGTCTCGTCGTTGATCAGGCCTACCACTGTTGTGTCGTCTGCAAACTTAATGATGGTGTTGGAGTTGTGCCTGGCCATGCAGTCGTGGGTGTTGAGGATCAGCGTGGCAGATGTGTTGCTACCTACCCTCACCACCTGGGGGGCGGCCCGTCAGGAAGTCCAGGATTCAGTTGCAGTGGGAGGTGTTTAGTCCCAGGATACTTAGCTTAGTGATGAGCTTTGAGGGTACTATGGTGTTGAACGCTGAGCTGTAGTCAATGAATAGCATTCTCGCATACAGTTGAAGTCAGACGTTTACATACACTTAGGTTGTATTTGGCTAAGGTGTATGTAAACTTCCGACTTCAACTGTAGGTGTTCATTTTGTCCAGGTGGAAAAGGGCAGTGTGGAGTGCAATAGAGATTGCATCATCTGTGGATCTGTTTGAGCGGTATGCACATTGGAGTGGGTCTAGGGTTTCTGGGATAATGGTGATGATGCAAGCCATTACCAGCTATTCAAAGCACTTCATGGCTACGGACGTGAGTGCTACAGGTCTGTTGTCATTTAGGCAGGTTGCCTTTGTGTTCTGGGGCACAGGGACTATGGTGGTCTGCTTGAAACATATTGGTATTACAGACTCAATCAGGGACATGTTGAAAATGTCAGTGAAGACACCTGCCAGCTGGTCAGCAGAGTAGCGTCTGAACATGAAAAAAAACAATACTGCTTGATGAGTGATACAACGGGGGAGCGGGAGTAGACGTGACACAGTAATTGCATAGTATAAAAGCTGATTTGCTACTGTGTGCTGTACCTTATAGACTTTTGTAAGCGCTCTAAACTCATAAATCCAATGCTAAACAGTGAAAATGCCACCATAAGACTGTTCCCTGTTGGATTATTTGGCACTGAACTAGCTCATAAGACCCTTAACAATTAATAAATAACATTCTTTATGTTGCATAATTCCCTTATAGCACGAACCTGAGATAGACAAAAGAAGAGTAAAACATTTTGAGAAGCAGTCTCTCCCATTCAATCATCTCTCTCCTTTCTTTCCTTAAGGCTCTTTCACCCCAGTTTGTCTTTAATACACTGATCAGTGTGTGCGTGTGTGTGTGCGCGCGCACCCCTGGAAGTGTTTTCTTGAAGAGAAAGCAGCATCTCCCATTATTTCTGCACTACTGCCTCTGTTTCTGATGCTGGTCTTCTATATCCTGCGTCATCACTGCTGAAAGACCACCTAGGAAAAAAATTATCTTTGGTACAGCATCCTCAGATTAACATAAATACAGAAAAGAGTACAAATAAACAGCACATAAGCCCCTTTAACTTCTTAGACAGCAGATGACTTGAGTAGGGTTCTCTTGTGGAGCAACCATCAAGGATGACTCATTTCTATCCTTCAAGACGATTTTATGTTCAAGATCACATATTGTGTATAATAGTGTACCAATCACGGTGACCTGGGCTCTACAGCCTTAATGAGGATAAGCATAATGTGTGTGTGTGTGTGTGGCTTCACACACTGTAGGCCTACTAATGTAATGACATTGTAATGACATAATAATAGCCAATGATCCCTTACCCTTCGTCGACACACACACACACACACACACACACACAAACAAACAATGACAAACATTATGTGTGGAAATCAATACCCACAGCCGGAAAATCTGCACACCCAGTCAGAGAGAGATGCAGAAAGGGAGGGAGTTACACTGTGTGTGCGTGTGTTTCTGCAGGTGGCCCAGTCAGACCCAAAGCAGGTCTAATTTCTCTGTGTGTGTCTTTTATTGGCATAATTACTGCCGTTTAATATTTCCTCTGGCTGGCACACACACGTGTGCACACACACATTTAAGAGAAATGTTTTAGTATCAAATGAGAGTAAAATGGAACCTCTCTCATTTGACTGTCATGAGTTGTGTTTAAAAAGTAGCAGTAGTCGCCTGCCTCATGCTATTGGGTAGATTACAAGAGTTGACATAGCAACAGTGAGGGAATTATTTTACGTTGGCCCAACCCGTCACGTCATCGTGCGAAAACGATGAGGAGCGCCCTTCTCAAATCCAACAGTAATCTGCACCTACTCGGTCATTTTGTCAACAATGCAGCATGGCGCGTCCTCCAGAAACATAAAACATATACTTTCCATAAATAAATGTTAGCATTTTCTAACTAGTTTTCATTGGGAAGGCAGATAAAGAGTTTTTATTAAAAGCATTCACTTTTGCATGGGAAAACACAACATCCTACTCATTACTTTGCTTGTGCACTTCTGTTTTGACCCGACTTCGCTGTTCGCTCACGCCCGGGAGGCAGCCCGGTTCCAAATGAAATGCATTCAATTTACAAGGTGCACGCCTCGGGCGTCTGGGTGAGATTAATCGAATCCCTGCATTGCAACATTGCTACCGGTGCTCTGTCGGTAGCAGCTGTTTAGCCATTGGTGAAAGTAGTGTGTCCCTGAGTTGGATTGGCTGAGACTGCTATCAATCCTTCTGACTACCCCGCCCATTGCCCCAGTGCCCATAACGCACGGACACGAGCCTCTGAACACCAGGGGCGGTGTCAGGGACATTATGCCATGTGTTTTACAAGAACAGTGTCCTTACTGGTCTACAGTACGGGCTATCTGCCCATCGCCAAGGGATACGCTTCGGATTGGCTGAATTGGATACCCCAGATTCACCCTTGCGCGTGCACAATTCTCAGATTCTGTACACTGGTTTATTTGCGTAACCCTGTCGCCACGCGCATCTACACATAAAACCAAGGCTCACAATTTACGCAAATAGCGTTACAAAGGTCCGAAGTGACAAAGACAGCAAGCTGAGGAGGAAGGAATAAAGAAGAATTTCAGGCTTGGACTGCCTCTTCCCGAAGAACGCAACACACAGGGTTTTCCCAAGACCCGATACTAGAAGACCCGTATTTGGACGTCGCCGTGTATGGAGTTGGGAAAATTTTGAAGGGCCGTAGAAATCGTTCACCTATTGATTGGGCAACTGGCAGATTTTTTTCCGTTTGAATCGTTGGTAGGGTAGGAGAGAGAGCTAGGGAGCAGCCATGGCGGTCGGGTCATTGAGTCTTCACATCGGAATATAAAGAGGAACTGCATTGCCCTGGATCTATAGGAATATACAGCAACCATTCCCCATGTCTGATTGTCTCACTTTTGTCATTTTGTGTTCAACTGTGACCACGCTAGAGAAATCAAACCAGCAGTGCAGTGGGTTTATTCGGAGGCCAGCTTCATGACTATTTTAGTTGAAGACGTGTCTCCAAGGCCTAGCAACTGAAGGAAAACGAGGGCTCAAAGGGAAATAGGATGCTTTGAATTACTGTTAGTGGACGAAAAAGGGTGATTGATAGACTAAATAACGGCTGTCAAGGTTCGTGGACAGAGGAGTTGATTTTAAAAATCATATTGTGAATAATCAAACATTCCGATTAAGGAACTGTTATTCTTTGGATGCAAAGGTTTAGAAAGAAATACCTACCAATACATCTACACTCACGTAGCCTACAGTATTTGATTCGGGGATTGGATCATGTCGGGTCGGCCCAGAACCACCTCCTTCGCAGAGAGCTGCAAACCAGTGCCGCAGCCCTCGGCTTTTGGCTCTATGAAAGTCAGCAGTAAGTCTACAATTTTTAATAATCTAACTAACTTGCCAGCCTTGCAAATAAAACCAATTTTAAACTAACCTAGCAGTCTCATTGTTAAGCACATTGACTCGATGCTAGGTCTGAAAGGACAGGCAGGCTTTTCCTTCTGTATGTCCTTGCTGAGATTCTCAGGCATAGAGTGACACCCTGGTTTCTGTGGGGAGGGACCACTGTGACGTGGGGGAGAGGGGCAGGGCTGTTATCCACCCAAACCAGCATCGTGGCAAGTGGGTCAATCTGATTTGCCTCATCATTTGCAGATTTTTCAAAGTGTCTAGTCCATCAGATCACCAGATTTTTGCTAACTGATTACTGATCTCTCCAGAACGACCCAGTGCCAGGATAAAGTGACTAAGGGGTCAGTTGAAATTGCAAGGGTGTTTCTAGGATTTGAAGATATTTGGTGCTTAGCCCAAAGCCAGTAGGGGGGTCCGGGGGCAATTTCCCCCATCAAAAAAAAGGGAATTTCATCAGCAAAATGCATGAATGTGGTGCACTTTGAGATTAACATTGAGAAATTACAACAATGAGAGATTAGATATTTTTCAGGTAACTTGCACCTTCCCACCTGCCACAGCAGACACTGCCAGTACTCAGTTATAGTAGCTACTGTGGGGTTCTCTTCTCTGGAACACATATACAGTGTATTGCCAAAAAACACTCAACTTCAGGCTCTGACCTGTCCCTCTGAGCTAAATTGATTAAAGAATCCCACAGTACCCAAACACCCTCTCTCACACACACACTGTTTAGTAATTAGAATCCATAGAGCAGATTTAAGTGATGGTCTACTGTGTGCTCACCCCTCTGCCTCTCTCCTTCGCTTTCTCTGTGTTGTCTGTTGCTGTCTCGTCTTCCATCTTCTGTTGCTGTCTCTTGTCTACCCTCCTCTCGTCTTGGCCATGTTGTAGAAGTAAACAATTGTTTTAATAGTAATTTCACAGGCCTTTTCACTTCACCTTCAAATTCTTTGTAATCCATGTTTTACATTTTCACTGTCTGTATTTCACCTGTTCTAAATTGTACAAATAAATACAACTAATTTAGAATATATAGAGCAGCTTGAAGTGATAGTCTACTATGTGCTCTGTTCTCTCTCCATCTACCCCCCACCTTTTCTGTGTCTTCTGTTGCTGTTTCAGGTTCTTGTTTGCTACTGTCTCCTTTGTCTATCCTCTTTTGTTTGTTATGGCCTGTTCTGTTCTTCTGGTGTCCCTCCATCATATCCTATTCATCTGTTACGGTCTCTGTCTTGTCTGGTATGTCTCTTTAGTTATGCAATCCTAAACGTTCAAGGGGATAGTGGGGTAGCTTAACTTGTTTTGGGCTTGTGTCTGGGTCACCTAAATCATATATTTGGTTTGGAGCTACAGTATTTTAACATATTGTCCCATGTACATTGTGTAATTTACAGATGGTCCCTATCCACAGGGATATCCAAAGTCAACACAAATTTACGGCACGCATTACGATCGGGTCGTATGCAGCTGCACTCCCGAATTGATGATTACTTGTGTTCTGTGCGCTTGTGAGCAGGATTGAAACAAACCCAGCCTTCATTTACATTGTGATGCAGTCACAACCACAAGTCTCACAAAACTCTGTTTTGGATGAGACTGACTTTATGACCAAAATTATTCTATTTACACTTTGTAGTCAATTTTGACAGTAGAATAAATGTTTCTGACTCATATCAATGCCATGTAGTCTGTTTTCTAAAGGATAAGTAGGTTTTTGGGGGGCATTTGATCTTTAAAAATACTGTATACCGACAAGACCAGGGCAACCCAACTGTAAAGAAAAATTCAAGTGTCCGTATAACAGCGCAACACAACTCCAAACATGAGAGATAAGAAGCATCATAGCCCCTAGGCTATATGAATATAATCAGTTCTACCAGCTGTGAGATTTTTGGATTACGTAACATTTGAGGTCTAATAATTTAAGGGCCTATGTATTTTCAATGTTTGTTCACCTACAATTGAACCACAAAGCTGGGCATCCTTTCCACTATCTTCCTGGCTGCCCTCCCCCTTCCCTTCTAAGTTTAAGTTTGTTTATTTGTCATATACACATGATATACATGTAGTACACTGTTTTAATGAAACGCATACTTGCAGGTTAAACTCTCGACTATTCAACAACAATAGAAAAAGTAAGTAGCTAAGTGAATAAAATGATCAAATAAGAGTGTGCAAAGCTGTCATCAAGGCAAAGGGAGGCTACTTTAAAAAATCTAAATTATAAAATATATTTTGATTTGTTTAACACTTTTTTTGGTTACTACATGATTCCATATGTGTTATTTCATAGTTTTGATGTATTCACTATTATTCTAAAATGTAGAAAATAGTAAAAATAAAGAAAACACCTTGAATGAGGAGGTGTGTCTAGACTTTGACTGGTACTCCTATATATATATATATATATTCACACACACACAAAGTTCTGATTTCAAAATGTCAGCATTCAAAAGAAAAAGCTTCTCATCAGGCAAAACCTGTCTCAACCAATAAAGCACAGGTGGGCTCTACCATGCTCAGTTTTCTAACCACCCCCCCTTACACGCACACACTACCCAAATTAATGGACGTGACAGCAAGGCAGAATGGCACATTCCAGACGAGCACTGGGTCATGATGCATACAGTTAAAGTCGGAAGTTTACATACACTTAGGTTGAAGTCATTAAAACAAATTTTTCAACCACTCCACAAATTTCTTGTTAACAAACTATAGTTAGGACAAGTCGGTTAGGATCGACTTTGCATGACACGTTTTTTTCAACAATTGTTTACAGACAGATTATTTCACTTATAATTCACTGTATCACAATTCAAGTGGGTCAGAAGTTTACATACACTAAGTTGACTGTGCCGTTATACAGCTTGGAACATTTCTGAAAATTATGTCATGGCTTTAGAAGCTTCTCATAGGCTAATTGACGTCAATTGGAGGTGTACCTGTGTATGTATTTCAAGGCCTACCTTCAAAGTCAGTGCCTCTTTGCTTGACATCATGGGAAAATCTAAAGAAATCAGCCAAGACTTCATAAAAAATTGTAGACCTCCACAAGTCTGGTTCATCCTTGGGAGCAATTTCCAAACACCTGAAGGTACCACGTTCATCTGTACAAACAATAGTACGCAAGTATAAACACCATGGGACCACGCTTCCATCATACCGCTCAGGAAGGAGACACGTTCTGTCTCCTAGAGATGAACGTACTTTGGTGCGAAAAGTGCAAATCAATCCCAGAACAACAGCAAAGGACCTTGTGAAGATGCTGGAGGAAACAGGTACAAAAGTATCTATATCCACAGTAAAAAGAGTACTATATCGACCTGAAAGGCCGATCAGCAAGGAAAAAGCCACTGCTCCAAAACCGCCATAAAAAAGCCAGACTACGGTTTGCAACTGCACATGGGGACAAAGGTTGTACTTTCCTTGAAAAATGTCCTCTGGTCTGATGAAACAAAAATAGAACTGTTTGGCCATAATGACCATCGTTATATTTGGAGGAAAAAGGGGGAGGCTTGCAAGCTGAAGAACACCATCCCAACCGTGAATCATGAGGGTGGCAGCATCATGTTGTGGGGGTGCTTTTCTGCAGGAGGGACTGGTGCACTTCACAAAATAGATGGCATCACGAGGAAGGAAAATTATGTGGATATATTTAAGCAACATCTCAAGACATCAGTCAAGAAGTTACCCCAAGCATACTTCCAAAGTTGTGGCAAAATGGCTTAAGGACAACAAAGTCAAGGTATTGGAGTGGCCATCACAAAGCCCTGACCTCAATCCTATAGAACATTTGTGGGCAGAACTGAAAAAGCGTGTGTGAGCAAGGAGGCCTACAAACCTGACTCAGTTACAGAAGCTCTGTCAGGAGGAATAGGCCAAAATTCACCCAACTTATTATGGGAAGCTTGTGGAAAGCTACCTGAAACGTTTGACCCAAGTTAAACAATTTAAAGGCAATGCTAACAAATACTAATTGTGTATGTAAACTTCTGACCCACTGGGAATGTGATGAAAGAAATAAAAGCTGAAATAAATCATTCTCTACTATTATTCAGACATTTCACATTCTTAAAATAAAGTGGTGATCCTAACTGACCTAAGACAGGGAATTTTTTACAAGGATTAAATGTCAGGAGTTGTGAAAAACTGAGTTTAAATGTATTTGGCTAAGGTGTATGTAAACCTTCGACTTCAACGGTATTGACCAACATGGTATGTCCATTTGGTGAATATATAGATTAGCGGAGCAAACAAAGGAACATCATAGCAGTTTCCCCGAGGCAGAACACTTTGCCCCTAAACACTGTCCACTAACCTTTTGGCGATGCAGGGGCACAAACTTCCCCGCATGGGCCTTTGTTGAAGCAGGTAAGCAAGCATTCTTTCCCCCGAACAATGCAGTGGACACTGGGGTTGTATCCAGACCCCCCAGCAGTGACACAACTTCTGTGCCACATCCAGGAATATTTAGCTGTGCAGTAATTTTCTCTCCAAGTCCGGGGAAAGTGTCAGAGCACATCCTTTCCAGGCTCCGGAGAGCTCGTTCATAATCAATTCAGTGTCAGTCAATGTCGGGATGGAAACCTCACACACCTCAACATAGGGCAGACACTCCTGCAGAGCACCCCCCATAGCAACAGCAGATGAGTAGTAAGGAGGCAGTTCGGCCTCCAACACAGCGTCCTTACTACTCGTCTGCTGTTGCTATGGGGGGTGCTCTGCAGGAGTGTCTGCCCTATGTTGACTGGTAAACTTGACCCTGCCCTAATAAATCAAATATTACAGGCGGAGACGTATCACGTTATTCACTCCCGTTACATTTTATGGGAAACTCAAAAGGAGTCTTACCTAACCGCCTCAGTGGCTTTCCATAGCCCCCCCTAAACACACCGCGGCACACTCTGTCAATTGTGCTGACGCAGCGGCGATACAGATTTTATCTTGCGCCAACCTGTCACTCAATCATTTGAACTTTTTAGCTATTTTTATATAGGGACAAAAAACCAAGGCATTCTTCCTTATCCCAAAGGGTTCTCAGCTATAAGCACCGCTTACTGGTGGGACAATATGAACTACAATCCTGACCTTCAGTTTTAAAGTTGAGAAACGTCAATCATCGGTTTTTGAAACATATGGGACTTATCTTTCATATCAGCGAGAAATTATCTTTCAAATAAAAAATATACTTACTGTAGGAGGTTTGCACAGATGCATACAGCTGTGAGCCTCCAGCCGACGAGCTACACTTCCTCCCCAGTTACACTAACACACAGATGTTGGAGCATGCTAGATAGCTGTCTTCAACCGCAAACAATGTGTGTTACGAGCGTTGGGGCACTAAGCAAAACTCCCACTGCCAGAAGATACCTTCATGAATAGACACTAAAGGTAGTTTGCGTCTATGAATGGGCTCAGTTGGAGTAGGCCTATGTGTCACAATGTATAAGACTGAAGATGCTACAATACATAGTTCAACCCCAGCCTTGCTACACATACAGAACCATTAGGCCTGTCACCTTCTGCACTTCTGTAAGTCTGTGTGTGGGCTGCTTAGAGAGAGAGAGAGAGAGAGAGGTGGGGGGCTCGTGCTGTGGCAGTGGTGATAGATTTCAGATACTGTTTCACAATGCAAGTTTCCCTTTCACTGGATGATAGACCCTATTAGTGTATGGAGAGTGTATGGTTGAGAGTGTGTGTGTGCGTGCATATGGGAGTTGGGAGTAGAAAGCATTATTTAGCGCTTACAGCGTTGCAGAAGAATGCATTTCCCTCCGCTCCCCCCATCTCACACTCCCTCTTTGTGCCCCCCACACCTGTATTATTAATAGTGATGCGTGTTATTGGGGCGAGGCTGCAGGCTGAGACTCCTTTTAAGTCTCATCACAGAAAATCAGCCACCGGACCATCAGGATTACACACAGCCAGACACCAGGCCTCTCTCTCTCTCTTTCTCCCCCCAGGCACGTGCGCCAGTGTGTGTGACTAACTTGGCCGATGTTCTGAAGCAGCTGTAGCCAGTGTGTATGGTCCTAGAGTGAAAACTTGCCCCCCCCAGCAGCTGGCCAAGAAAAATGGCAGCTGGCCAAAAACAATGAGCAGCTTGTTTAGCATTTCAAAGCTCTTTCTTTTTCTCTTTCTCATTCTCTCTTACTCTATTTCCTTCGGTCTCAACGAAGACCTGAACAAAATGAACAAATTGAACATGATGTTCAATTTAAATTGCCGGTTAACGTGCAAAAAAGGACAGAGCATGTTAAACCAACTAAAGAACAAACAGAGAGAAACAGACAGACTGAGCATCAGAGAGAACTGAGAAGAAAGAGCGAAAGGGAGAGAGGGATGTTAAATATTGGGTCTGAGTTATTACTCTGTAATGTAATAGTTATTACCTACACACTGAGGGTGACACAATGCAAAAGTCCGGGTAGCCATTTGATTACCTGTTCAGGAGTCTTATGGCTTGGGGGTAAAAACTGTTGAGAAGCCTTTTTGTCCTAGACTTGGCACTCCGGTACCGCTTGCCTTGCGGTAGTAGAGAAAACAGTCTATGACTGGGGTGGCTGGGGTCTTTGACAATTTTTAGGGCCTTCCTCTGACACCGCCTGGTGTAGAGGTCCTGGATGGCAGGCAGCTTAGCCCCAGTGATGTACTGGGCCGTACGCACTACCCTCTGTAGTGCCTTGCGGTCGGAGGCCGAGCAATTGCCGTACCAGGCAGTGATGCAACCAGTCAGGACGTTCTCGATGTTGCAGCTGTAGAACCTTTTGAGGATCTCAGGACCCATGCCAAATCTTTTTAGTCTCCTGAGGTGGAGTAGGCTTTGTCGTGCCCTCTTCACGACTTTCTTGGTGTGTTTGGACCATTCTAGCTTGTTGTTGATGTGGCTCTCAACCTGCTCCACTACAGCCCCGTCGATGAGAATGGGGTCGTGCTCGGTCCTCCTTTTCCTGTAGTCCACAATCATCTCCTTAGTCTTGGTTACGTTGAGGGAGAGGTTGTTGTCCTGGCACCACATGGCCAGGTCTCTGACCTCCTCCATATAGGCTGTCTCGTCGTTGTCGGTGATCAGGCCTACCACTGTTGGGTCGTACTTAATGATGGTGTTGGAGTCGTGCCTGGCCATGCAGTCGTGGGTGAACAGGGAGTACAGGAGGGGAACTGAGACGCACCCCTGGGGAGCTCCAGTGTTGAGGATCAGCGTGGCAGATGTGTTGCTACCTACCCTCACCACCTGGGGCCGGCCCGTCAGGAAGTCCAGGATCCAGTTGCAGAGCAGGATCCTTAGCTTAGTGATGAGCTTTGAGGGTACTATTGTGTTGAACGCTGAGCTGTAGACAATGAATAGCATTCTCACATAAGTGTTCCTTTTGTCCAGGTGGGAAAGGGCAGTGTGGAGTGCAATAGAGATTGCATCATCTGTTGATCTGTTTGGGCGGTATGCAAATTGGAGGGGGTCTAGGGTTTCTGGGATAATGATGATGTTGTTGTTGTTGATGTTGTTGATGTGAGCCATTACCAACCTTTCAAAGCACTTCATGGCTACGGACGTGAGTGCTACGGGTCTGTAGTCGTTTAGGCAGGTTGCTTTTGTGTTCTTGGGCATAGGGACTATGGTGGTCTGCTTGAAGCATGTTGGTATTTCAGACTCAATCAGGGTCATTTTGAAAATGTCAGTGAAGACACCTGCCAGTTGGTCAGCACATGCCCGGAGCACATGTCCTGGTAATCCGTCTGGCCCCGCAGTCTTGTGTATGTTGACTTGCCTCGAAGTGAGCATAGAAGTGATTTAGCTTGTCTGGTAGGCTCGTGTCACTGGGCAGCTCTCGGCTGTGCTTCTCTTTGTAGTCTGTAATAGTTTGCAAGCCCTGCCACATAAGACGAGCGTCAGAGCCGGTGTAGTATGATTCAATCTTAGCCCTGTATTGACACTTTTCCTGTTTGATGGTTCATCGCAGGGCATAGCAGGATTTCTTGTAAGCTTCCGGGTTAGAGTCCTGCACCTTGAAAGCGGCAGCTCTACCCTTTAGCTCAGTGCGAATGTTTCCTGTAATCCATGGCTTCTGGTTGGGGTATGTACGTACAGTCACTGTGGGGACGACGTCCTCGATGCACTTATTGATAAAGCCAGTGACTGATTTGGTGTACTCCTCAATGCCATCGGAGGAATCACGGAACATGTTCCAGTCTGTGATAGCAAAACAGTCCTGTTTAATTTAGCATCTGCTTCATCTGACCACTTTTTTATAGACCGAGTCACTGGTGCTTCCTGCTTAAATTTGTGCTTGTAAGCAGATATCAGGATAGAATTATGGTCGGATTTACCAAATGGAGGGCGAAGGAGAGCTTTGTACACGTCTCTGTGTGTGGGGTACAGGTGATCTAGAATTTATTTTCCTCTGGTTGCACATTTAACATGTTGATGGAGATTTGGTAGAACTGATTTAAGTTTCCCTGCATTAAAGTCTCCAGCCACTAGGAGCGCCTCCTCTGGGTGAGTGGTTTCCTGTTTGCTTATTTCCTTATACAGCTGAATGAGTACGGTCTTAGTGCCAGCATCTGTCTGTGGTGGTAAATAAACAGCCACGAAGTATAGCTGAAAACTCTCTAGGCAAGTAGTGTGGCCTGAAATTTATCACAATATACTCTACTTCAGGAGAGCAAAATCTAGAGACTTCCTTAGATTTCGTGCTGTTGTTTACAAATATGCACAGACCGCCCCCCCCTCGTCTTACCAGAGTGTGCTGTAAGTGTGATATCTAGGTTTGGGCCAATGTATGATGAAATCGAATATTGTGATATTTGACATTGTCGAAATTTCGTGACGTTCAAGATGATATATCGTGAAGACTACTCTATTTAAACTTTTACAAATCAAAACGATTCAGTTTTATCAGTTAGGCTGTATCAATATGTTGAAAATTAAGTCAAAATGTATTAACTAAACCTTATTTTTTCTCCATACTAAGATTATTTAATGAGAATGTGACTATAATATTGTAAATAAGCACAAAAGTTGCACAGGCTGGATTTATCTAGTCAATAACAGCGCAGAATGATTATTTGGGATATCGCAATATTTTGAGTAGCATATTGTAGAAGAGGCCCAAATATTGCCCAACCCTAGTGATATCCAGATGTCAGATGTCTCTGCCTTAGGCCACACCCATTAGATAGTACTGCTCCACGGGTCTTCTTTAGGGGAGAGAGAGATTTGGATTCATTCAGAAAGTCTGCCTGCTTCCCAGACAGCCATACACTGGAGACTGTTGACCCGCTCCCACACCACCACAGTGAGTGTGTGCTGTGTGTGTTTCAGGGTGTGTTTCAGGGACAACATGACCGGGAAGATTAACATTTACTTAACTCACCACATCCACCACTAATAAGCTTAGCTTCTGTCATTTCTTTTCTTCACCTCACACAGTAAGTCAACAAAGTCCTTTTTTTTTTTATGTCCATTGTGAATGATAAATATTTCCAACAATCTCTGCCTCTAATTACCAAGTCTCGGTGTGAAAGACCAAAATATCATGATCTGATGATCCCATATATCCAGTGGAAACATCATAAAATAACTGAACATTGTTCCTTTGTGCAAAAACAGCCGTCTGTCCCGAGCTCACTGATGCGGGAAACTCTGAGGGCCCAGAATAGGCTAGTTGATACAATGTTACAAGTACACTAGTGACAGCTTCGAGCTGGACCCACGCTGTAAAAAAGGCCAGTTTTAGCTGTGTTTTAATTAACTACATTTTAATAATATTTATTGTGGGTAATTCAACACTTTCAGACTTTGTGATACTTTTACACAACGTTATCTGCAAGTATATTTATATATTAGTATTAAGTAGTTTGTTGTGCTATGAGGTATAATGGATCATAATGAACGAATATCAAAACTGTCGTTCAACAATGAGACCACCCATTCCCACCATCAACAAGGTCACGTGCACAACTGTTCGCAACCCTTAATGCTAGAGGCACATGCAGCATCATACAATGCTTACAGTTCTACCTCCACTGACTGCTAGTGGAATGAGCACTGTGTTCAGCAATGCCTGCTAAAGTGGGTTAAAATGGCAAAGAATCCAAGATATCATTTTTTGGGGAACATTAAGACATGATCACCCAAAGTAACTGATCAAGAATATTATAATAACAGTTTTGGAATTGATCAAATTAAGTTGGATCTAAGCCATCTTTTACATTTTGGACTTAATATATTAGTGCAGGACTCTCCAACTCTGTTCCTGGAGACCTCCCGTCCTGTAGGTTTTCGCTCCAACCCGAATCTAGCACACCTGATTGTAATAATTAGCTGGTTGATAAACTGAATTAGATCAGTTACAACTGGGGTTGGAGTGAACACCTTCAGGAGGGTAGATCTCCAGGATCAGAGTTGGAGAGCCCTGTATTACTGTTTGTGAAACACAAGTTAATTAACCTCTTAAGGATCCACCCCTTTTTTTCAATTTTTGCCTAAAATGGCATACCCAAATTGAACTGCCTGTAGCTCAGGCCCTGAAGCAAGGATATGCATATTCTTGGTACCATTTGAAAGGAAACACTTTGAAATGGAATGTAGGAGAATATAACACGCCGCCTATGAAGTCTTTATGAAAGAATGGTTTCTATAGTCTGATTTTGCCTGGCTACTTTGAAGCAAGGTAAGACATGCTTCATAATATGAAATAAAACATTCAGTTTTCAAACAATTAGGCCTAAGTATTTTCAAAATGCGTAGCTCACATTGTAAAGTGGTGGGTCACGTGCTGATAGCCTGCCTATCGTTGCCTTCACTTGAATGGGAAGCGTGCTTCAATTACCAAATAAAAATAGTAGCTCTTTTTAATCGTGGCCAACAAAACAGTTAACACTTGATTGCATTTATTGGGCTTATAAAAGCACATGTTTCACCCAGCAGCAACCAGCTGAGGAGCTGCAGGAGAAATCCCGCTCAAAAACATCTCTGTAGGCCTATGCTGTAGGCCTATGCCTATGTGTGATAGTTGTATTGGATAAATGATACATGACGACTAACAAAAATACACACGCCAATTTAATTCCACAAAATTATGCAAATTACCCAAAAGACTAAGCATGATGGTCAAACGTATGTGTGATTTGTGTCTCGTCTGTCTGCTTGTCTGTGTGAATGAACAGTGTGAAAGCCTTCTCTGTGTAGTCTGTCATTTCCTGCTCTTGTGTGTGTGTGTGCTGCACTGTGATATTTCTACTTGGCACTAACACTATCTGCATTGATGGAGGTAGTGTGCTGAGTCGTACATTATCCCAGTGAAAGTTGGGTCAACATGGCATTGACCCAACTTTGTAGAAATAGGAGATGTGGGGGAAAGGGAGGATACCTAGTCAGTTGTACAATTGAATGCATTCAACTCAAATGTGTCTTCCGCATTTAACCCAACCCCTCTGAATCAGATAGGTGCAGGGGCTGTCTTAATCAACATCCACGTCATCGGTTACTGGCCCAACGCTCCTACCTGCCAGGCAACCTACCGCCCCTAAGGGCTAAGGTCATGTGTTTGTGTGTGTGGCTGATGTGTACGTTTCTCACGGTTTCAGGAAGTGAAGAGGCGTTCATGAAATGATCCTGCTAGATTGTGTAGACAGTACTCTTCTCTCGCTCTCTCTCTCTGAGGGAGGGAGATACAGCGTGCATTAGTGTGTGTGTTTCTGCAGGTCTAGTTGCTGAGTTTGTGAGACTGCATCAAGGCTGCTGGAATAATTACTGCTGTTTAACCTTGCCTCTGACACACACACAATTGACCAAGTGAGTGTACTCCTTTTTCAGCACAGCATTCATCCACTGTCTCATTTTGACAGGTTCAGAACCAGCAGGCGTTTGGTATAGAGAATCTGTCTGTTAGTGTTGGCTCAGCAGCGTTCACACACCACAGACTCATCCAGCTGATCTTTCATTGCCCGCCTGCCTTTCAGCACTGCAGCTACACTCACCACAGAAGCAGCTGACAGCAGTCCATGTCTTGCAGTAGAGTGAATTCTGCTGTGGTAGTTAGAACAACTCTGTCATGTACTGTCTCCCAAGCAGGTTGGACAATGATCCAGACTAATATGGAAGAGTTATTTAATCTTTATTTAACTAGGCAAGTCAGTTAAGAACAAATTCTTATTTACCATGACGGCCTACCCCGGCCAAACCCTAACCCGGACAACGCTGGGCCAATTGTGCGCCACCCTATGGGACTCCCAATCACGGCCGTTTGTGTTACAGCCTGGAATCGAACCAGGTTACAACATTAACAAATATGTAACCTGGTTTCCCTGGGTCTTGTGTAAGGGATGGATTATGTTAATGGCATGTGACTGTCTGTGAGAGAACTATAGGCTATAGGAACCAAGGGTTTAGTTGGCTAGGGAGAGTCAATCGGTTTATGGATGTGAGTGGGATCGAGATTCAGTAGCTATGTCATTGTAAGTGTGAGTGAGAGTCAGGAAATATGGACAGATTTTGGATTTTTTACTTTAATTAATTTTCTTGGCTTTGACACCCATGGATGATAATAATATGAACAGATTTCACTCCTAGCTAAATGTGTGTTTGGTAGCAGGGGCTGGGGGTGGTGGTGTGGCCACGGCATGCACCACGGCACGCGACACCCACGGTACACTAGGCAGGTCTGGTTATCCTTTAACAAGGAGTTAACAGACTTTAACCCTGACACAGATATATATATATATATATATATATATATATATATATATATATATATATATATATATATACACACACACTCCAGCGCACTTCAGTTTAAACCCACTTAAACAGGAGTAGGCCTCCAAATAATCCCAAGGGAAAGGGCTGCTGTGCAATTTACTGTAGAGGAAGGAAAGTGAGGAGAGGGGGAAGGGCAGAGGAGGAGAGTTATATGTGAAACTGGCTCTATTCCAGTTTATGGATCCTGACTGTACCGTCTTGAATAATCTAATTCATGCAAGTCACTGGCTGAGATTCAAACCCAGTCCCACTGATGTTTAGTAATGTATGACTGTTATACTGTGTATAATATCTTAGTAATATGATTGTGTAATAACGTGTGTCAGGCTTAGTAAAATGTGTGATCATTTGAGTGTGTCGAATCTAGTCTCACTTACTGATTTCCCCTATGGTCACTGAACTTTCTCTCCCCTCCTCCTCTCTCTGTCCTCCCTCCAGGGGACAAGGATGGCAGTAAGGTGACGACGGTGGTGGCCACCCCAGGCCAAGGGCCCGACAGGCCCCAAGAGGTCAGCTATACAGACACCAAGGTGATTGGGAACGGCTCCTTCGGAGTGGTCTACCAGGCCAAGCTGTGTGACTCTGGAGAACTGCTTGCGATCAAGAAGGTTCTGCAGGACAAGCGGTTTAAGGTGAGCGAGACTGCAGTCACAGACACACACACACTGGTTCTCTGACCTCTCATGAAACTAGAACATCCTTCAATCATCTTTCAATCTTTTTCTTTGTAACGGATGACTTTCATT
Source organism: Brachymystax lenok tsinlingensis (assembly GCA_030435695.1). NCBI lineage: Eukaryota > Metazoa > Chordata > Actinopteri > Salmoniformes > Salmonidae > Brachymystax > Brachymystax lenok. The sequence goes on from CM059785.1 coordinate 26,149,453, forward strand.
CTGAGAGTGTGTGAGTGTGTTCATCTGTGAAGCATGACTCCATCCATTCACACTACTGTTGTCTTGCCTTTTGTGAATGGATCACAGGCGCCACGGTCTGTTAGTAGAACAGAGCGAGACAAACACATACACTGTCAGTCAGTTCACCACCACTCTCACTGACTACTACAGAAACAAACTCCTAAATCCAAATCTGTTCATATCTGCTCAGTTGTTGCAGTGAATGCACTGATGGCTGCGCTGTGTAGTATTGTGTGTGTGTGTCAAGTTCAGGATCGTCACCATAGTAACTGAATTTCTCCTAGGCCTCAGGATACCATCACTATCCCCATGTAGGTCTGTGAATAGGATTGACTGATGTGTTGTTGTTGTCCCTTAGACGAGGGAACATGTCCCAACTCCTTGTTGTGTTGACAGCCAGGCCTGTTGGTGATGTCACCATTAGAATGGTGGCACTGGCCAGTGTCCTAATGCTAGCTGAGAGCCTGAGGACAAAGACACAGACAGACAGTCCTAGAGAGAGAGAGAGTCTTCTTTTTTCTGTTTGCATTAGTTACTAGCTTGGGATTTTCATTAAAGTCACTAGCTTTGGAGTGTCATTGTCAGGTCACTAGCTTTGGCTTTGGAGCAGTAGATGTACTGAACAGTTGGACAGAAGCGATATATTGGTTTGAGGTATTTTCTTATTCAGAGTTCAACATGGGCAATAGCAGACTTGGCTTCTAATACATTTTTCTCACTCTTTAGGTGTTCTGTTTTCCCTTTATAGCAGCCAACCCCCGTCTTTTTCTCTCTCCCTATGTAGGGGCTGTTAGGAAGAGTGAACTTGATGACTGTTGAGCGCTAAGTCTCCTCACATGACTGCTACACACAGTGCATTCGGAAAGTATTTAGACCCCTTAACCTTTTCCACATTTTGATACGTTACAGCCTTATTCTAAAATTGATTAAATACAAATGTTCTTCATCAATCTACACACAATACCCCATAATGACAAAGCAAAAACAGTTTTTTTGAAATGTTTGCTAACTTATAAAAAATTAAAAACAGAAATACCTTAATTACATAACTATTCAGACCCTTTGCTATGACACTCGAAATTGAGCTCAGGCGCATCCTGTTTCCATTGATCATCCTTCATGTTTCTACAACTTGATTGGAGTCCACCTGTGGTAAATTTAATTGATTGGAAATTATTTGGAAAGGTGCACACTTGTCTATATAAGGTCCCACAGTTGACAGTGCATGTCAGAGAAAAAACCAAGCCATGAGGTCGAAGGAATTGTCCTTAGAGCTCCGAGACAGGATTGTGTCGAGGCACAGATCTGGGGAAGGATACCAAAAAATGCCAGCAGCATTGAAGATTTCCAAGAACACAGTGGTCTCCATCATTCTTAAATGGAAGAAGTTTGAAACCACCAAGACTCTATCTAGAGCTGGATGCCCGGCCAAACTGAGCAATCGGGGAGAAGGGCCTTGGTCAGGGAGGTGACCAAGAACCCAATGGTCACTCTGACAGAGATGGGAGAACCTTCCAGAAGGACAACCATCTCTGCAGCACTCTACCAATCAGGCCTTTTATGGTAGTGGCCACTCCTCAATAAAATGTACATGACAGCCCGCTTGAAGTTTGCCAAAAGGCTCCTAAAGGACTATCAGACCATGAGAAACAAGATTCTCTGTTGTGATGAATTCAAGATTGAACTCTTTGGCCTGAATGCCAAGAGTCACGTCTGGAGGAAACCAAGCACCGCTCATCACCTGGCCAATACCATCTCTACGGTGAAGCATGGTGGTGGCAGCATCATGCTTTGGGGATGTTTTTCAGCAGCAGGAACTGGGAGACTAGTAAAGATCAAGGGAAAGATAAACGGAGCAAAGTACAAAGAGATCCTTGATGAAAACCTGCTCCAGAGTGCTCAGGACCTCAGACTGTGGCGAAGGTTCACCTTCCAACATGGTAATGACCCTAAGTCCACAGCCAAGACAATGTAGGAGTGGCTTTTGGACCATCATTTTCACTTGTCTGACCGCTTGCATGGTGACTAGTTTCTCACACGACTGGCCTATCTGGGTGATGTTTTTTTCTCGCCTGAATGATCTGAATCTAGGATTACTATATTCAATGTGCGGGACAAAATGTAGGTTATGATTAAGAAGTTGGAGCTCTTTTCTGTCTGCATTAACAAGGACAAGACACAGGTCTTTCCATCATTGTATGATTTTTTTTGTGTGCAAATTAACTCAAGAATATGGACAATGTCAAATGTGATACAGCGAAGCACCTGAGTGAGTTGGGTGCGCAATTACACAGGTACTTTCCCGAAACGAATGACCCAAACAATTGGATTCGTTATCCCTTTCATGCCTTGCCTTCAGTCCACTTACCGATATCTGAACAAGTGAGCCTCATCGAAATTGCAACAAGCAGTTCTGTGCCAGATTTCTGGATTGGGCTGCGCTCAGAGTATCCTGCCTTGGCAAATCACGCTGTTAAGACACTGATGCCCTTTGCAACCACGTACCTGTGTGAGAATGGATTCTCGGCCCTCACTAGCATGAAAACTACATGCAGGCACAGACTGTGTGAAATTATTTAGGACTGAGACTCTCTCCAATACCTGTGGTGAGTTATTCACAATTTTTGATGAACAAATAAGATGTATATGTAAGATGGCTAAATAAAGAGCAAAATTATTGATTATTATATTATTATTTGTGCCCTTGTCCTATATGAGCTCTTTGTCACTTCCCACGAGCCGGATTGTGACAAACTCATTCTTATGTTTTATAAATGTATCGTATAGTGTGTTTGTGGCAGGCTTACAATGATGGCAAAAAACTACATTTGAGAGTGCGATGACCCTGGTGCTAGAGGGGGTACGCAGCTGGAGGTTGAATGTTTGAAGGGGTACGGGACTATTAAAAAGTTTGGGAACCACTGATCTACACTGATTGAAGTGGATTTAACAAGTGACATCAATAAGGGATCATAGCTTTCAACTGTATCCACCTGCTCAGTCTATGTCAAGGAAAGAAAAATAACTTAATTCTTAATTTTTTTGTTCACTCAGTGTATTCTGTCAATAAAAAAACAAGTGCCATTTAAGATACATTTTTTTTAAACCGTAATATTAACTGGTTATATTACACCGTGGAACACAATCTTCAAAATGGCAGAACCTCAGCAACTATGACAGACAAAATGAGGAAAAACAATCCAGAAAATCACATTGTAGGATTTTTAATGAATTTATTTGCAAATTATGGTGGAAAATAAGTATTTGGTCACATACAAACAAGCAAGATTTCTGGCTCTCACAGACCTGTAACTTCTTCTTTAAGAGGCTCCTCTGTCCTCCACTCATTACCTGCATTAATGGCACCTGTTTGAACTTGTTATCAGTATAAAAGACACCTGTCCACAACCTCAAACAGTCACACTCCAAACTCCACTATGGCCAAGACCAAAGAGCTGTCAAAGGTCACCAGAAACAAAATTGTAGACCTGCACCAGGTTGGGAAGACTGAATCTGCAATAGGTAAGCAGCTTGGTTTGAAGAAATCAACTTTGGGAGCAATTATTAGGAAATGGAAGACATACAAGACCACTGATAATCTTCCTCGATCTGGGGCTCCACGCAAGATCTCACCCCGTGGGGTCAAAATGATCACAAGAACGGTGAGCAAAAATCCCAGAACCACACGGGGGACCTAGTGAATGACCTGCAGAGAGCTGGGACCAAAGTAACAAAGCCTACCATCAGTAACACACTACGCCGCCAGGGACTCAAATCCTGCAGTGCCAGACGTGTCCCCCTGCTTAAGCCAGTACATGTTCAGGCCCGCCTGAAGTTTGCTAGAGAGCATTTGGATGATCCAGATGAGGATTGGGAGAATGTCAGATGAAACCAAAATAGAACTTTTTGGTAAAAACTCAACTCGTCGTGTTTGGAGGACAAAGAATGCTGAGTTGCATCCAAAGAACACCATACCTACTGTGAAGCATGGGGTGGAAACATCATGCTTTGGGGCTGTTTTTCTGCAAAGGACCAGGACGACTGATCCGTGTAAAGGAAAGAATGAATGGGGCCATGTATCGTGAGATTTTGAGTGAAAACCTCCTTCCATCAGCAAGGGCATTGAAGATGAAACGTGGCTGGGTCTTTCAGCATGACAATGATCCCAAACACCGCCTGGGCAACGAAGGAGTGGCTTCAGAAGAAGCATTTCAAGGTCCTGGAGTGGCCTAGCCAGTCTCCAGATCTCAACCCCATAGAAAATCTTTGGAGGGAGTTGAAAGTCCGTGTTGCCCAGCGACAGCCCCAAAACATCACTGCTCTAGAGGAGATCTGCGTGGAGGAATGGGCCAAAATACCAGCAACAGTGTGTGAAAACCTTGTGAAGACTTACAGAAAACGTTTGACCTCTGTCATTGCCAACAAAGGGTATATAACAAAGTATTGAGAAACTTTTGTTATTGACCAAATACTTATTTTCCACCATAATTTGCAAATAAATAAATTAAAAATCCTACAATGTGATTTTCTGGATTTCTTTTTCTCATTTCGTCTGTCATAGTTGAAGTGTACCTATGATGAAAATTACAGGCCTCTCTCATCTTTTTAAGTTGGAGAACTTGCACAATTGGTGGCTGACTAAATACTTTTTTGCCCCACTGTATGTCTTTAATTTTCCGAGCCCTTATCACAGTCGAGACACACCTATTTTATATTTGTATATATAAAAAAACATGACCTATTATAACAGAATAAAATAGAACAAAATATTTTTCCAAATGAGAAAAGTTATCACTGCGAAGTGAAGCGCATCTAGCGTCTGGAACAGTTTTTCTCAAAAAGTGATCATTTGAAACAGGGCTCTGTTTGGCGAGTTGAAAGACAATTTCTTCAGGGTTACAAAACAAAATGTTTTATTTTTGACATACAGTCATGCAATTTAGTTTATTCTGCTTGTTCTTTGGAATTTTAAACATAGATGAACAATTCCACATTGAAAACTGTATGTTGATGAATTATGGCCACGACATCTGTCTGGTGAGTAGGCCACACACAGACAGACATGGGCAATGTTACTAGAAATTAATTGACAGATATTGTTAGGTTTGGCTTAAGCCAATAGTGGCAGACCAGGGGTGGGGTAATGTCAATGTTGCTTACATTGGATTATAGCCGGGAGCTTGCGGTGTCTGATACTGTGAGATTTGTTTATGACAGTTTGCGGTGGAACCTTGGAAATTGTATGTACTTTCAGAGTTGTTTGGCGAACTACTCATAGGTGGGCTGCGAGCTACTGGTAGCTCGCTATCGACCTGTTAGACTCCTGGCACTAGCAGTTGGCAAAGTTTTTTGGCAATGAGGCCCTTTATCTACTTCCTCAGAGTCAGATGAACTCGTGGATAACATTTGTATGTCTCTGCGTGCATTTTGAAGGAAGTTGCTAACTAGCTCTAACACAATTGCTAACTAGCATTGGCGCAATGACTGGAAGTCTATGGGTATCTGCTAGTTAGAGGTAGTTTCGCGAGCCAATGCTAACTAGCTAGCAGATACCCATAGACTTCCAGTCATTGCGCCAATGCTAGTTAGCAATTGTGTTAGAGCTAGTTAGCAACTTCCTTCAAAATGCACGCAGAGACATACAAATGTTATCCACGAGTTCATCTGACTATGGGGAAGCAGATAAAGGGCCTCATTGCCAAACTCCCGAAGTATCCCTTTATGCGGAAAATAGACAGGATGCAATTCAGAACCTGCAGCTCTGTGTTAGAACACATTTTTTTCCCTACTTCAATCAACCAGTCCATTTTGAATTTGTGATAACTGTTTTTATTTGGCAAGGAATGTAGCAACTGAGGTGATACGTTTTTTTTATAGGCATTTATTTCTGTAGGCATATGGGAGCTTGCATGCACACTCAGCAGCACGCGTGTATAGAGGGAGTGGTCGGAACACAAATAAGTGAGACATGGAGGGGAAAATGAATTTCGGTAGAAGGACTGTGATGCTTGGCTTGGCTTCTTGTTGTGCCCTGCCAATGCACATGTACAAATGGAACACTCGAGTCAAAACTACGTTGTCTTCAAGACATTTCAATTTTTTTTACGGACAACATTTCAGTTGCCCGTTCGGGCAGGCACAAAGCACATTCCACCAAATAGTTTTACAGTATTTGAAAATGTTTTTATCTCTGGATAAAGACAGTTTTGACGTCCGTTCGAGTACTTGATTACTCATGCCCATCCCTAGTGTGTGTGTTTGTAGGATGTTCTGATGTGTGTGTGTGTACTCTGCTTTACCATCCTGTTAGTGTCACTGTCTGTATGACAACTTCCATGTTGGTTCTGTGTCGTCATGTCACTGTGGTTTACCAGTCTCTGTCTCTATCCTCACCATGTCTCTGTCCCAGTGCAGTATATGACAGGTCAGCAGTAATGACTGCAGTGCCATCTTCTGCTCTGCTCCATATGGCACTATCTTCCTCTCTTCTCCCTGGTGCTGGGAAAGAGGGCGTTGCCTGTTTGCAATGCATGCTTGTCTGCTGGCCTGCCTGTCTCTCTGTGAGAAACAGGAAACCACATTGGAGGATGGTGATGATGTCACTGGCTAGTTGAGGGGGTGTCTCAATGGTAGATGAGATTAAAGTAGTAGGCTAACATTGCTCATATGTGTCCACCCATACAGTACCCTATGCATGTAGTTTGTGTTTGTCAGAGTATAAAATGGTTTTGTCTCTGTCAGTGTACTGCCCGCTCAGTGGTCCTGTTCTTCCTTAGTTACAGGATTACATCCAAGTCATTCCCAACCTCCACTCCCAGTCACCCTCAAATGGCTGCGTATCCCAGGGACATTTCTGTAGTTCATTTGAACACTCCTGGCTTTCTCTCTCTCTGCATTACAGTGTGAATCAGAGCTGTGAACTGTGGCTGCTCATCCTCTGTGGGTGGCTACTCCTTCTTTTGGCCTGTTTGACCTGGAGTTCTCCAGATTGAGGGCCAATAATCATCGTATATTGATGGGAGTCAAATCTGCTGTGTTTCTGTAGTCTATCCTGACTCTCTATCTGCTGTAGACCTCAGTGTTGAACTTCTCTCATGCTGTATCCTGTTGAAACAGTAAGTAGTATTGACTGACATCTCTCTCTTTCCCCGTCAGAACCGCGAGCTGCAGATCATGAGGAAGCTGGACCACTGCAACATTGTTCGTCTGCGCTACTTCTTCTACTCCAGCGGAGACAAGGTCTGTCTGTCTGTGTCCCTCTGTCTGTCTGGCTGCCTGTGTCCCTCTGTCTGTGTCCCTCTGTCTGTATCACTGTCTGTTTATCCGTATGGCTGTTAGTCTGAATGTCCTGTTCCGTCTGAGTATTCCCAGTGAGTATTCATAACCCATGAATGGTTGAGTTCGTAGAAGCTGTCATTCGCTTGGTGATAGGGAGAGCACTGACAAATATAGACCACACTCGTGTGTCCAATCTGTCAGAGTGCACGTATGCAGCACGCACAGTATCGGGTCCATGACAATGCAGTAATGGATCCTCCCACCTAGGAAACCTAGTCTGGACTAGGGTTGGGGTGCCCATGCGTGAGGATTAGGGAGAGAGGCTGGGGGAGAGGGGAGAGTGCACCGAGCAGGGGGGTTGCCTGACTAAAGGCCACCTGCTAATTTTAGGAAACACCAGCTGCTAGGGGGCCTCTTGTGAGCCTCACTCTTCTCGTCTCTCCTCTCCACCTCCTCTCATTTCCTCCTACCCCCTTATTTCTCTCTGTTCTAATTGTGGATAGCTGGCATAGGGTGACTCGTTTGGGGATTACAGCTTTTAGCAGTAGCGCTAGCAGTAGCAATAGTGTTAGTAACAGCAGTAGCGTTAGCTGTTAGCAGTAGTATTAGTAGCAGCAGTAGCACTAGCTGTAGAAAAAGTATTAGTAGCAGTAGTAGTATTAGTAGTAGCGTTAGCTGTTAGCAGTAGTATTAGTAGCGATAGTATTTTTTTGTGGAAATTTTATTTATCTAGGCAAGTCAGTTAAAAACACATTTTTATTTACAATGACGGCCTACCGGGGAACAGTGGGTTAACTACCTTATTCAAGGGCAAAACAACATATTTTGACCTTGTCAGCGCAGGGATTCAATCCAGCAACCTTTCGGTTATTGGCCCAACGCTCTAACCACTAGCCTACCTGCCTCCCCAGTAATGCTAGCTGTAGCAATAGTATTAGTAGCAGCAGTAGAAGCAGTAGTAGGAACAGTAGAGTTAGCTGTTAGCAGTAGTTTTAGCAGTAGAGCTAGCTTTAGCAATAGTGTTAGTAGCAGCAGTAGTATTAATAGCAGCAGTAGTGCTAGCTGTAGCAGTAGTATTAATAGCTGTAGTAGTGTTAGGAGCAGTAGTATTAATAGCAGCAGTAAAATTAATAGTATTAGTAGTATTAATAGCAGCAGTAGTAGCAGTAGTGTCAGCAGTAGTGTTAGAAGCAGCAGTAGCATTTGCTGTTAGCAGTAGTGTTAGGGTTATGCAAGGTCTGGAATCTGGACTGATTGAACACTGCTACTCATGTACACAACACACCTCAAACACAGTTCAAGGGCTTTATGTTTGGCTGGCGTTAAGGTGGCTCTAGTGTCAAACGCACGTTAGTTTGCAATTTCGTCATGTAAAAACTGCCGCATTGGCATTTTCCAGCCATAACGCCAGGTTCGGCAATTTCACTGTTTAATATCAGCAAGCTTGTGCTCAGATGGGAGGGGTGGATATATTTGAAGTGTGTCCTTAACATGATCCAAAGTGCTAATTTCAGGCAGCGCTGGTAGGGATATTTAAACCAACCAAAAGCAGATTTTAGCGGTAACGCAGTTGGTTATGGCATGAATTTTGACAGCGGAAATCCGTGACGCACACTGCCCATATGCACATTGGACAAGATTTTGGTGCCTGTATACTTCATAAAACACATGTTTTTTCCCCATTTGCTTTATTTGATTAAAAACCAAGCATAGCCTTGTCAGCTCGGGGATTCGATCCAGCAACCTTTCGGTTACTGGCCCAACGCTCTAACCACTAGCGTGTTTGGCTTGTGAGACCACTTGGAAATAATTCTTAATCACCAAAGCTGTATTAAAAGATGAAGTTTGAGAGGAGCAAAACAGTGAGCTGACGTTCCCTTTTTTGTGTATTGTAGGCAGGCCTGCATTATTTTAGCCACGCTTTGTATGTACATAAGTCCTCCATTTTGTAGGTTACATCTGTCCATGCCCATCATGAAATGAGAGATGAGAACCTTAGTGAATACTGGTGAACCTCGTATTTAGAAGTTATTTTCCTGTAACAAATGTTTGTTTTCCATTTCATGTTTTTAAAAGCCAAGCCCCTTGTAGGCTACTTTTACACTAGGCCTACTATAATGAAGGCTGATTCAATAGCAATGCCTCATGTTTTTTTTTTATTCTGGCGATTTTATGATATCATTACATTTTACATGTATTTATTGTTGTTGGGAAAAAAAAACAGTGCTTGTTTTTCATTACATTTTATTTAAACCAAACTTAGTAGAATAATTCACTGCCCTGGTTTTACGGCGAGAACGTCTGTGGCGCGCATGCTATGGATGCGATCTGTAGATGGTTCCAATATGCCTGTAAAACATTATATTTGGGAGCAGTATAAGGGTGAGTGGACATTCTCCCTTTCTCTTTATATTGGATCTTTGTCCAACTACTGTGAAAAGTTGGGCGTGTGTAAAACCCTCCATTATCTGCGTTTTAATATGATATGCCCACAGGAAGCAATGATGGTGCCTGTAAGTGTTTAGACATATAGCCTGTTTAGAATTTAATTAGAATTATTCACTCTTTTTTTTTTTTTTTTTTTTAGGCCTTATCAATAATGCATGTAATCTTGCTTATTGGCAACATTTGGGATGTCCATGCTCAGCCATAATGCAATTTACAGTAGGCCTAGCCCCTACATCAGTGTTAATGCTATGTACAGTTGAAGTCGAAAGTTTACATACACCTTAGCCAAATACATTTAAACTCAGTTTTTCACAATTCCTGACATTTAATCCTAGTAAAAATTCCCTGTCTTAGGTCAGTTAGGATCACCACTTTATTTTAAGAATGTGAAATGTCAGAATAATAGTAGAGAATTATTTCAGCTTTTATTTCTTTCATCACATTCCCAGTTGGTCAGAAGTTTACATACACTCAATTAGTATTTGGTAGCATTGCCTTTTAAATTGTTTAACTTGAGTCAAATGTTTTGGGTAGCCTTCCACAAGCTTCCCACAATAAGTTGAGTGAATTCTGTCCCATTCCTCCTGACAGAGCTGGTGTAACTGAGTCAGGTTTGTAGGTCTCTTTGCTCACACACACTTTTTCAGTTCTGCTCACACATTTTCTATGGTATTGAGGTCAGGGCTTTGTGATGGCCACTCCAATACCTTGACTTTGTTGTCCTTAAGCCATTTTGCCACAACTTTAGAAGTATGCTTGGGGTCATTGTCCATTTGGAAGACCTATTTGCGACCAAGCTTTAACTTCCTGACTGATGTCTTGAGATGTTGCTACACATTACTTGTTAGATACTACTGCATGGTCGGAACTAGAAGCACAAGCATTTCGCTACACTCGCATTAACATCTGCTAACCATGTGTATGTGACAAATAAAATTTGATTTGAAATATAGCCACATAATTTTCCTTCCTTATGATGCCAAGTGCACCAGTCCCTCCTGCAGAAAAGCACCCCCACAACATGATGCTGCCACCCCCGTGCTTCATGGTTGGGATGGTGTTCTTCGGCTTGCAAGCCTCCCCCTTTTTATCCGTGTTTGTCCCCATGTGCAGTTTTTATGGCGGTTTCTGAGCAGAGGCTTCTTCCTTTCTGAGCGGCCTTTCAGGTTATGTCGATATAGGACTCGTTTTACTGTGGATATAGATACTTTTGTACCTGTTTCCTCCAGCATCTTCACAAGGTCCTTTGCTGTTGTTCTGGGATTGATTTGCACTTTTTGCACCAAAGTACGTTCATCTCTAGGAGACAGAACACGTCTCCTTCCTGAGCGGAATGACGGCTGCGTGGTCCCATGGTGTTTATACTTGCGTACTATTGTTTGTACAGATGAACGTGGTACCTTCAGGTGTTTGGAAATTGCTCCCAAGGATGAACCAGACTTGTGGTGGTCTACAAATTTTTTTTCTGAGGTCTTGGCTGATTTAAAAAAAAGATTTTCCCATGATGTTAAGCAAAGAGGCAGAGTTTGAAGGTAGGTCTTGAAATGCATCCACAGGTACACCTCCAATTGACTCAAATGATGTCAATTAGCCTATCAGAAGCTTCTAAAGCCATGACATAATTTTCTGAATTTTTCCAAGCTGTTTAAAAGGCACAGTCAACTTAGTGTATGTAAACTTCTGACCCACTGGAATTGTGATATAGTGAAATAATCTGTCTGTAAACAATTGTTGGAAAAATTACTTGTGTCATGCACAAAGTAGATGTCCTAACCGACTTGCCAAAACTATAGTTTGTTAACAAGAAATTTGTGGAGTGGTTGAAAAAACGAGTTTTAATGACTCCAACCTAAGTGTATGTAGCTTCCGACTTCAACTGTAAGTATTTCCACATTGAAGCCATGAAAATACTTAGAACAATGTGGACTGCAAACAGGTTCATGTTAACATATTTAGCAACGATGGGATAGGTCTAAATTTAGTTATTTTGTGTCTGTAAGCTGTTAAACTATAGTGGACTAACATTGGAGTTGATTCCAAGGCAGTACATAAAAGACTGTAAATACACAACTTGAAGCAACCACATATTTAGCCCTGGCCTTGACACACCCACAACTTGTTTGTTCATCTACACTACCGTTCAAAAGTTTTAGAACACCTATTCATTCAAGGGTTTTTCTTTATTTTACTATTTTCTACATTGTAGAATAATAGTGAAGACATCAAAACTATGAAATAACACATTGAATCATGTAGTAACCAAAAAAGGGTTAAACACAAATTATTTATATTTGTCACGTCTGCTCCTCCCCTCCGGCGTATGATTACACACACCTGGCACTCATCATTACGCGCACCTGTTAGTCATTATGATTCACACCTGGACTCCATTACCTTAATCTTTTCCTCTCCTTTTATGTCACTCTCCCAGGTTCACTCACCAGTTGGTATTGTTCTTGTGTATCGTGGTACTGCCTTATGTTAGTGTCGTGTTCTTGGTTTTGTTGTTTTATTAAAACCTTGCACCTGCTTCCGACTCACCGCCCCATCATTCCAATATTTGAGATTCTTCAAAGTAGCCACCTTTGCCTTGATGACAGCTTTGCACAATCTTGGCATTCTCTCAACCAGCTTCACCTGGAATGCTTTTCCAACAGTCTTGGAGTTCCCACATATACTGAGCACTTGTTGGCTACTTTTCCCTCGCTCTGCCATCCGATTCATCCCAAACCATTTCAATTTGGTTGAGGTCGCGGGATTGTGGAGGCCAGGTCATCTGAAGCAGCACTCCATCACTCTTGGTCTAATAGCCCTTTCACAGCCTGGAGGTGTGTTGGGTCATTGTCCGGTTGAAAACAAATGATAGTCCCACTAAGCCCAAACCAGACAGCAGTGCTAATATCTTTGTTTTTGACAGGATGTCAGGCTCATGTTTTTTTTTTTTTACAGTGCTCTAGTCTTCCTTGTTGAATATGTACAGACGTGTAGTGTGAATACAATTATTCTGAAATGAGTGCTAGTGCTCCCTCTCTCTCTCTGGGGTATCTATTTCTCTCTTTCTCTCTGTACATCCTACTGTTATTATGTTGAGGTGTGAGCACCATCACCTTAACCTGTAAAAAAATCATTTATTGTCAGACTGAATGCCATGTCTTGGGGTGTTTTGTGTGTGTGCGACTGTGTGTACGCTATGTGTGAGAAAGAGAAAAGGGTCAGTCCAGACAGCTCTTTTTCTAGTAGACAGAATTGTGTCAGATTGGCAGTCTCTTCAGACTCCATGATAACACTAGCTCACATAAACAGCCAGCTAGCTTCTCACGCTACAATCTGTCTCCTCTTGTTAGTTTGCTGACTGGCTCTGCTAACAGATGGAACAGGGAGAGGAGTCTAGTAGGTGAGAGAGGAAGAGGGGGCAAAGTAGAAGAGGAGTGGAAGATGAGTGAAGTAGAAAGGAAAAGTTGAGTTAGGTTACACGGTACACTCATAGACCTGCCGCTTCGCTCCGTCCTTCTTTGGGCACCTTCAGGGGCAGTATGGATGAAGTCTGAGCTCAGAGATGAGGAACGGCTGGCATGTGACCTCACAGCAGACTGTTGACCTCCACCAATCAGATCAGAGGGATTGAGTGGTAGGCTTGCTATAGGGGTGGGGTGCAGCGCCCAGCCCCTTGGTGCCCTTGGCAGGAAATGACATCACTGTCTGCGGCGGTGAGCAAGAGAGTCACTGATAGTCAAACAATAGTTACATTGTGAGTGTGTGTTGCCTAACCCCCCCCGTTTCTGTGTAACAGAAGGATGAGGTGTATCTGAACCTGGTACTGGACTATGTTCCTGAGACGGTCTACAGAGTGGCCAGACACTACAGCCGAGCCAAACAGACCCTACCCATGGTCTATGTCAAGGTACCTGTGTGTGTGTGCGTGCCCACTGTGTTTCCATCAAGTGTGTCCTTGTCCTCTGCTCTCCATTTCTAATGTGTGCATGCTCGTGTGTGTGTGTGTGTGTGTGTGTGTGTGTGTGTGTGTGTGTGTTGTAGTTATATATGTACCAGTTGTTCAGGAGTCTGGCCTACATCCACTCATTTGGGATCTGCCATCGGGACATCAAACCCCAGAACCTGCTGCTGGACCCCGAGACGGCCGTGCTCAAACTCTGTGACTTTGGCAGGTCAGTTTAAACTGTGAAAGAATCTGCAGTTCTCATTAGCTTTGATTGGCTTTGATGATTATGACAGTGATGTTATTGATAATGAAAATGACGATGATGATGATGATGATGATATGACTGATGACGAGGACGGTGAACATGGTGATGATGTTGATGACTATGATGATGAGGAGTGTGTGACAGTATGTTGTGCTGATGTTGTCTCCAGCGCTAAGCAGCTGGTACGCGGAGAGCCCAACGTGTCCTACATCTGCTCTCGCTACTACAGAGCCCCCGAGCTTATCTTTGGTGCCACCGACTACACCTCTAGCATAGGTAGGCTAACAGCTAACTACTAAACCCCAGTTTAAATTCATATACACCCTAGCATGGATAGGCTAACTGTCAAATTACACCTCTAGAGCAAGTATGCAAATCACATCTTCCTGTTTATGCTCCGCCCCCTCTACAGATGTGTGGTCAGCTGGTTGTGTGCTAGCAGAGCTGTTGCTAGGGCAACCAATCTTCCCCGGCGACAGTGGAGTGGATCAGCTGGTGGAGATCATCAAGGTATTGATACCTGCCTGTCAGTTCTGGTGTTTGCCACACAATTCTCTCTATTTCATCGGATGAAAGTTCTCTCTCTCTTTCTCCCGCTCTCTCTCTCTCTCTGTTGTTCTCAATTGTCCCTCTCTTCACGGCTCACGCTTCTGTCTGTCATCTTCTCTCCCTCGTCTCTTCCTTCCCCTGTCTCCCCCTCACCCTCTTCTCTGCTGTCTCTGTGCTGTAGGTTCTGGGGACCCCTACACGGGAGCAGATCCGAGAGATGAACCCCAACTACACTGAGTTCAAGTTCCCCCAGATTAAGGCACACGCATGGACTAAGGTGAGTCAACAGGTACAGGAACTATTTTACTACTCTACAATCCACCCCCTCCCCTAGCATCATTTCTCTGTGCTCGCCTCGTCAGCCTGCCAGGCATTCATCTCTGCCATCCCATTTAATCTGTATCGCCCAATTATGAAAATCAATCCCTAGCCCCTTTCACCTAGGAACTTCATTATGGGCCTCACCTAGATCTGTAAGGATTGGGATAGGTGTAAGCAATATGGTAACAACTCCATCTATCCCCACGGCTAGCTGGGGTTTCTACCATATTGCTTACAACCATCAGGTTCTTTCTAATCTGCAAGGGCACATGAAGAAGTCATCAGGGCCCGTTTTCCAAAAGCATCTTGAGGCTAAATTCATTGTTAGAACCTTCGTAGGAGCATCGTTAAATCTCAGAGCTGTTTACCAAAACCATTGTTATTAACCTTGCACTTGAAAACGCTCGTAATCTAACGCATGCCTCAGACCACTCGTAGAACAGCTGAGTGCGCTGTTAGATGCTTTTTTTGCCCTCCCGCATCACTTTACACACAGAAGATCTCCGCTAAACATAGAATCACATGGTTTATTGTCTCTCTGTGACCACCGATAACTGCAGAACAAAGTTGATTACAAGTGCAAGGTTGTCCAATGTCTTTGCATTTGATACAAACAAGCAACTTATAAAAATATGCTTCAAATGAAAACTGAAATGACTGCATTCAAATATAAACAGTAGGCTATAGGCCTATTTCAATCATATTGAAATAATGTACATTTCATGCTCAATTGATTGCTATTTGTAGGTTACTGTCTGTAATTTATCTTAATATATTTCATGATGTGTAGCCTAAGGTGTGCAATGATGTGCCGATTTGGTGCATTTTTATTGGGTAAGCATTAGAATAAGCTGTCTTCGACTTGCAGCCGTAGGTTTTAATATCTCTATGAGCTGATTCGTCATCAGTATTGTGAATATTTATAATGTTCAGGAATGATTTAAATGTAAAAAGCTGATCTGAGCGCAGCGCCCCCTTTCTTTCGATCCTACAGTATCGACACATGCTCCAACAATGTACTTAGCGACCGTTCTCTATGCATGGTGTTTTGGGAAATGCATGTTACATCTTCATCTGTTGCAGGAAAGATGCATCGTTAAAACACTTGTAAGCCTAAGTTCCATCACTATTGGGAAAACGGGCCCTGGTCACCTCAAGGAATGGAGTTAGGAAAGAGGACATTGTACAGTAATTGAACAGGGCCCACATCTCAGTGGGGACTCAGCCCTGCCAAAGGCTCCAGCATTGGATAACCCCTTTAGCCAATAAGCAGGCAGTGTTGTAGAGCAGGTCCTCGTGGTGGCGCTCCAGACTCCACCTTGTGGTTGTTCTGTAGTACTGCAGCCTCCCTAGCCACCCAGTATCAAATCAAATGCTTACTTACAAACCCTTAACCAACAATGCAGTTTTAAGAAAATACCTATAAAAAGTAAAAGATTAAAAAAAATTAATAATAATTAAAGATCAGCAGTAAAATAATAGCGGGGCTATATACATGGGGTACTGGTGTTGAGGTAATTGAGGTAATATGTCCATGTAGGGACAGTTATTAAAGTGACTATGCATAGATAATAACAGAGAGTAGCAGCAGCGTAGACGGGGGGGCGGCAACGCAAATAGTCTGGGTAGCCATTTGATTAGATGTTCAGGAGTCTTATGGCTTGGGGGTAGAAGCTGTCTCTGTGCTGATCTAGAGTCTCCTACCCTGCCGCTGTAGGGCTGGGCCCTTTACAATTGAACTGGAAAAATATAAA
Source organism: Brachymystax lenok tsinlingensis (assembly GCA_030435695.1). Classification (NCBI taxonomy): domain Eukaryota; kingdom Metazoa; phylum Chordata; class Actinopteri; order Salmoniformes; family Salmonidae; genus Brachymystax; species Brachymystax lenok. The sequence goes on from CM059785.1 coordinate 26,166,029, forward strand.
GGATAATTTATGGACAAACTATTTTAATATCATTTATCCGAGCGTACTAACCCCAATAGTTAAGTTTATACTATATTTATGTATATCACCCTCACCTTTGGGATAACCTCAGTCAGTAAAGATAATATCTGTAACATAGGAAGTAATAATGACATTCTCCATTTCATATCAATAAGCAGAAACTGATAAATTAATAACCGAAATCCAGTCTTTATACCCCCTCTCACTCCTGCTATCATGACAACATACATCTTTGTGTGCGTGATACTAGCTTTAAATTGATTGGTTAACGGATTCCAGTCTTGGCGTTGTGATTGGCTCCTTTACTATTTTCCTTGCGTGTGATTGGTTGCTAGGTGTTCCGGCCCCGTACGCCCCCGGAGGCCATCGCCCTGTGCTCTCGGCTGCTGGAGTACACGCCCACCTCGCGCTTCACCCCCCTGGAGGCGTGTGCACACTCCTTCTTCGACGAGCTGAGGGACCCCAACGTCAAGCTTCCCAACGGGCGAGAAAAACCCTCCCTCTTTAACTTCACCACCCAGGGTACTGCACTCTGTCTGTCTTTTTTTCCTCTCTTTCATCCCAGTTTCATTGGTAGTACAGACACTTGTCTTAGTGTTTGAGTTGACTGAAAGACAGTTACTTCTCCTTTATGTATAATGATGTGGTCTCTCTGTCGGTCTCTGTACTAATGCTACCTGCTGTCATCTGTGTGCGTGTGTCACCTGTGCTTGAGGTGTGTTTTGATGTGTTTACCTGTGGTGGGTGTAATCTGCTGTGATCTGGTGTATCCTGTCTCTCTCACAGAGCTGTCCAGTAATCCCTCGCTGGCCAACATCCTAATCCCCGCCCACGCCCGCACTCAGGCCGCCGCCTCCACCCCAACCAATGCCACCGCCACCACAGGTCAGACCCACACGTCTTCATTCCACCATCCCTCTCCGTCTTCCCTTTATTTTCTCTCTCTTTCTCTCTCTCAGGAAAATCTCTTATTAAAACACCTGTTTTATCATTGATAAACATGAATGGATGTGTAAATTAGTAAACAGTCTTTGTCTCTCGTGCCCTCTTCCCTAGATGGTAACAGCACAGATCGCAGCCCTAACACCATTACTGCCTCGGCCTCCAACTCCACCTCCTGAACCCCCCGGCCCAGCCAGGGGTAATGCCAGTGGAGGGATGATGACATGGCAGGGTTTAAAGCAGATGACAACTACAACAACTCCAAGTCACCCATCAAGGTGTTTGATTTCTGCAACCTACTCCACTGAGGACATCTTTATTGTCTGTTAGAAGGAAGGAGTGGTGGGAGGCAGGGGGAGGCTGATGAAATATAAGAGTATTCATATATAAACATACCCTATATACACAATACTAGCCTGCTAATGTTTCCAAGAGGACAATCCTACGTGTCAAAGTAGTTAGCTGACCCCACACCCTCCTCCTCTTCCCTGTCCACAATGAAGCCCCCCCCACAAACACACACATATATACACACATTCACATGAGGGATCAGTCCCTTCCTCATCACTTCCCCTCTGACTCCCTGCTTGGGATGTCTACCCTGGCTTCTCCTCCTGTAGTGCATGGCCTGAGTAAGGTTAGGAGTGCCTAGTGACCTTTCACCTTTTACCCCTGCATTGACCTCCACACTTCTAATTAGGCATAAGGCACACACACACTTAACATTCTTACAAACACACCCCATGCATGAAGGTCCTGATATATGTGGACACGGATGTCAGAGGTTTGCTCGGGGTTGTTTTTAAACAGTTACCGAACAGTTCTATTCTGTTTTTATTTTTGTTTTCTATTCCCTGGGCTCAGGCTGGGCGGGATCATTTAGATTGATGTGTGTGACATGTCTCTGGTTCTGTGTGCTTGTATTATATATATATATATATATATAGATATATATATACACACACAGTTTATATATTACGTTGCATTATGTACAAAAAAATATATATATAGATATTTGAAACTTCAATGGTTCAGAATCCATAACGGTTAGTTGTTGGCTCACAGAGCAGGGGCAATATTTGCTGCTGCCTAAAGACATGAAGAGGCAAGGTGGTGTGATCTCTACTGTTGGAAAAGCCTTTTTTTCAGCAGTCACTTTACTATTTCCCTGTGTGTCATCATTTGTATGTTAAGGCTGTAGACCGGACTACATATTGTTCTATTCCTTAACTTTTTCTCTCCATTTATCATGTCACTGTGTAGTAGTGCTGTCAGTTTCTTTGGATGAAGACATTTTAAAGTCATGCATACTTTTTCTTGAACTCGTGCCAAATTCCAAATCAACAGCTAGCTTCTACCCTCTAGGCACTTGATTTGGAATTCAGACATGGTTTCTGGCTAGATTGCAAGAAGTGTTCTTATCTAGGCCTCTGTCACTCCTGGCTCTCTCTTATTGTGACCACTGACTCAGTGTTTGTCTAATGTTAATCTGTTGGTCCAACGTTAATTTAACGTCAGTCTAGCGTTCTTCTCTTTCTCTGTATCTCTCTCCACCTGGACCACACAACCACCTCACTGGTACAGGCTCTGAGTCGAGCGTCTTACTTACCCAGACATATTCACACAGGTTCAATATGACAACACAACTACACAATGTGTATATATACAGTTCATATGCTCCTCACCAAATCCTGACTTATGTATGTTGTTTTTTATGTTGTGATCGTGGTATGTGTATATATGCAGACCCATGTACTGTTTTTGAGCAAAAACAAAGATATGGGGGAGAAAAGAAATGAAACGAAAATAAGAAAAAAAATCAGGGCAGTATGTTGGAGATTGATGATGATGCTTTATCCAGCCATATAGTTCAACCTTTACCTGTACTGTAGATAACAAGTGTATTATTGTAACAATAACTAGTCATGTATAGTGTATCTATAGTTTGGAGTGCCTTTGCTTTCATACACCTTCGCCTTGCCCCCTCACCTCCTACCCCCTTCCACAACATAACCTTGCATCCCTCTTAGGTGCCGTTGAATGACTTGCTGCCCCCCTCTGTTTCAGTCTAGCGTTGTACCAATGTTAGATCAACTTTAGCCTTTTTCTCTCTCTGTATGTACACATTCTCCTTGGTGTCAACATGTCTTCTTCATCCTCTGTTTTCCCCATGTTAAGGTTATGACAAATCTGTTAAAACATACAAAGTTTGCTTGATTTCAATCAGTGTTTTTTTATGATTTCACTAGGCTGCACAAATATTTTACACACACTGTATCCAGGGTTTAAGTAGGGGTATGGGGATCGCCTTTTAGGTCAACAGTGTCATATACACATACATTAGAGTACAGTATGTATTCAGTCAAAATGTTGCTTCTGGTATCAAAGCCATTAAGCCTATTGATGTTGTGACAAGCCATTCTCAGAGGAAATGCAGTACATTCTATTTTCTTTACCTCAGTATCACCCAAGGGGTTTGTCATGCCTCACCCGTCCCGCTTGCTGTAATATTTGCTTTCATTGACGTGTTGCTATCTATCCCATCACCAGGTCTGTGACCACTCCCCCAACTCCAGTTCAACCAGAGTGAACCATGTCAAATCACACCAAAACCGTTTCAAACAGTTACCAAAAAAAACAACGGATAGTGGACTATAAAATATACAGACTGGCTTCACACACACTCTCGTGGCAGAAGAATATGCTATCTGGGTTTAAAGAAAAAATAAGATGATTAAAAAAAACCTGTATAACAATACTACTAGTACTACTTGAATGCCTCTGTTTGTGACTGACATTTTTTTCATTTTGAAATGTTTGTTTTTATTCTGTGAAGGTATGCTAAATGTCCACCCCTGTAAATACTTTCCCTTGCGTGCCCCCTGACGAATAGTTCCCTGGTACTGTCATTTGCATTAAATAAAGAGTAGGATAGCCTGGAAATGAACTAGTCTTTGCCTCTGTCTGTTCTCTCACTCTCTGTGTGTGTGCCATTGCAAATGGTGGCTACTCCGGTTAACTCTTACTCCAGGTAACCTCTGCTGTTTGATCCAGTGGCAACGCCCTGTTGTGATGTCTGGTGTAGAACCAAGTATGTTCAGTAGAACAGCGGGCTATAATGACCAACAGCCCAGTACATGACTGAACACGAGGGCACTGCCCATCCACTCGATCCAGCCACACATTCTACACTTCCTCTTTATTTGAGGGTTAGATACAATAGAGCACTTCAGGTTATGACACTTTAAATATAGAATACATTTTTGGTCACATTTGTTTTACATAACAGCTTTCTGATAGCCTTATGCTCTTTTGTTGGGAACAAACTAAGGCCACACAGACATTAAAACGCAAATGCATTTTTGTCGGTCAAAAGTTCTACTCATCTCAACTGTTTTCCGGACATCTTGTGTGTTTTTTGACAGATACTCATCTGGGTTGTCCATCATCCACTGACGGATGACTTTCATTGAAAAATTGTCCCAATCAGTAAATTTCAGACAGAGTAAAATCGATACCCTAATAGGACAGCCTGAGGAATTGTAGACCGGAGGTAATTGGTAGACAGTGCTGGTCACAAGGTGGAGGTCTAAGGTGGCAAGTGCTGGCCATGAGTGTGACTGCAGCCCTGTGTCTGCTAGTGTTACACCACACAGGAAGATAAACATTTGACACCGAACAACATTGACCCAATACTCACACAGCCAAACACATGTCCATGTACTGTTCATGTCAAGAAAACACAACACAGAATACATGTACCTGCATTTGTAACATTCTTCAATACATAAGATTATGCATCACACTTTGATTCTAATTGTTATTTTCTCTCACACACACACAGTTCTGCAGTGAGGGTAAATTGATATGGACTAGATCAGGGGTAGGCAACCCTGTTCCTGGGATGCCTCAGGTACTGCAGGACTTTGTCTACGCACCACACCAGACCAACTCAGCTCATTGGTCAGTTCAGTGATTGACTAAATTCAACACACCTGGTCTTCCACGTCGGTTAAATCAAAAACATGAAGTGTATGCAGCACTCCAGGACCAGCGTTGCCTACCCCCTGGACTAGACTGATGATTTTATCTCACACTTAAAGCTGGGATCCATAGTGGTGAAACTGCCACGTCCATTTCGCAATATTACAACAACAAAGACGTTACTTCAAACAACGTTTTTTTTTCCCATGTCATGTTTTTTTTTACTATGATGCTGGATGCTAATTTCTTCAAAACAAAAAACAATAGTGCCACTGGGGGCAGCCAGTGGCGATGTTTGGCCTATCGCGGATCTCAGCTTTAAAGAGGCACGACCAGATTTAAGGAACGAGATTACAGAAGCCAATTAGTGTTTTTCACAGTAAAGAAAATCACTCCTTAAATTCTGTAGGAACAATTGGGCACAGATAAATCCTTTTGAATTCACATCATGTACTGATAATGTATTTTATGCATTCCTATATAAGAGGATTTTGGATTAGTGCTTGTTTAAATAACAAGTCTGAGTCTCTGACAATTGTTTTGAATTGGAAAGATGTATACCGGTAATTGAATTATGGCTAATAGAAAAAACATACAAGCATGTGCACAATAAATATAAAACGCATTTCTCTTTTTTTCTGGCATTTTCACAAACATAGTCATATATTTGAATTAAATAAAAGCTTAATTCTTGCCACATAGGAAGTTTTACAGATCATTGGATCCTTGGTTTAGATGTCTCTGTTGATCCCTGTTACATTTATTTGGGAATCCATCCTATATCTGTCTGAGGATGGATGCCTTAGCTAGCTGTCAAAGTGAATTAGGTGTCCTTGTTGAAACCTGTCTGAAAGAGATTTAGGCCTCCCTGCTGATGCCTGTCTGTGTGAATCTGTCTCAGGGGTCCTTGCTGACCACCTCCAGGATGAGTGGGTCAAATGAGTTGTCTGGCTGGATGTCCAGAATCTGCAGTACCTATTTGGTATACTCCTCATTCACAGTCCTCATATCCGTCAGACACACCATACTGTTAGGGTACAGCAGGCTAGGGGGACAGGAGGCCACTATGAAGACATAGCATTACTACCCACTGGTCACAGACGTCAATTCAACGCCTATACCATGTTGGTTCAACATAATTTTATTGAAATTAAGTGGAAACAACGTTGATTCAACCAGTGTGTGCCCAGTGGGTAGGCGCATTATCCAACGGCATACTTTACGACACATGACTCTGTCTCATGTCTTAACGAAATCCAATATTTCAAATGAGACTCACTGTTTCTCAGGCTTGGAACTCTTAGAGTCTATGTGAACCTTCAGCACGATAGCCAGCTTCTCCTACAGTCCATCAATCACATTGTGACCGATCACACCCAGACGATCTGCCAATCAGGACACAGCATTTTCAACCACATAAGCATTTTGGGAGCAAACTACTACTGTCTCAGAAAGTCCTTTATAATTTAAACTAAATTCACTGTCTTTCTTCATTAGTTTGTATGTACTTAAATGTATTGAAAGCAAGAAGAACGAAGCAAAGTTATAGCATAGTAATGAGTGTGTGTGTGTGGCCTAATGTTTCCTGGACAGAAGAGGGAGATGAGAACACTCCTGCAGCTGTAGGTTCCTCAGGGTGTAGTGGAACCGCATTAGAAAATCCAGCAAGTGGCGCTGAAACCCAGCTACAACAGAGAAAAGGGGACGAGGTCAGGGAGGAAGGGAGGGAGAGAAGGGGGGGAGGAGAGGAAGAGGGAGATTTGGGAAGGGGTGGGAGTGAGGAGGGTGAGAGAGGGGGAGATGGAGGGTGGGGGTGGAGAAAAGGGAGGAGAAAGAAAGAGAAAAAGGGTTCAGAGGGATAATAATAGACAAGAAAGAGAAAGTGTGGGAATGGGGTAAAAAAGAGAGACATGCGAGAGACAGGGTATTAATGATCTACAGTCATGTGATGTGATAAAGAAACTACATCAATCTAATAACCCTCACTAAGGGCTAGATTCAATCTGCGCTATAACGTGATTGACATTTAAAGTCAACGTTTCTACGTTTGCATAGACTGTATTCACAGTAAACGCTGCGTGTTGGTTTAATCTGAAATTACTTTTACATTTCAACCACACTACAATACAGATCTTTCGAGGAAAAAAAAAAAAGAACACTGTTTTAGAAAAACACATTCATGAACTCCTGAGTCAAGCACTAGGCTACATGGTACACCAGAAACATCCAGTAATAACAGGGACAACACGCTGAAATGAAAGTTGTCTCTTCATCTACCTTGATTACATCTACCTTGACTCTACTTGTTTGTTTACCAGTGATTGGCCAATTATTTATGGAAACCACTTTTTCAGATTGGAAAACCTCAGACAGCCTACAGCTGTCTCTTAGCTGACCTCTTAGATCAGGAGTGTCAAACTAATTTTACCCAGGGGGCCGCATTCAGTCTTCGAGGTCAGGAGGGCTGCACAGATTTAAAAAAACATTTCCTCGCCGTCAAAATGTGCAAAACATTTAAATGTCAGGGCTCCCTGACTGTCTAGCTTTCATTGAGGTGATTATTAGCAAGCTGGACACAGTCAAGAAACTGCATGAATGTAGGTTTATTATAATTTCTACACAATTTCGAAACTCATCCACACCATCATCGACTACGGCAATGCGCAGTTTGACAGCCTCCCAGCCACATCACTATATAGGCTGCCAGGGTCCTGGCCAGGACCAAGAAGTCAGACCACATCACCCCGATCCTGGCCCAACTCAACTGGCTACAAGATCGACTACAAAATCCTCCTGCTTGTATTTAAAGCCTTGAATGGATTGAACCCCACCTACATCAGCGACCTCATCTCAATCAGCAAGCAACCTAGCACTCTCCGCTCCAGCCACTCTCTACTGCTTCAAGACCCCAAAATAAGCCTTCCGAATATGGGGGACCGAGCCTTGTGCTCCCTTGCCCCTCACCTATTGAATGCTCTCCCTGACCATCTGACAACTGCTCCATCACTCTGAACTTTTAAAACGGACTTAAACCCACTTCTACAGAATGTATTTTTTATAGTGATGGCTCTGATGAGGACAGCAGCCTCCTGGTTACCGTTGCCATTGGCAATAAAAACAACACATTTAGAATCAAGGCAGGTAAAATAGCAATAGTGGGCTAGGTGCTAAATACATTTTATGTTGGGAATATCTATAACCTCATGATGGGCAGCCCAATTCTGATCGTATGCCACTAATTGGTCTTTTGACCAATCAGATCAAATCTTATGCCAATAATTGGGCAAAATATCAGAATTGGGCTGCCTGTGTTAACGCAGTCATGGAGACGTAAACAAACAGATTGCCTGATGGAAGTCTGCATGGAACAATGACTACCTGTGCTGGTTAACTGTGGTTTGAGTTGGCCGGTCAGGCTAATGATATACACATACTGTACAGTACCTTTGGAAAGTATTCAGACGCCTTGACTTCTTCCACAGTTTGTTACGTTACAGCTTTATTTTAAAATGTATTAAATAAATAAAAAATCAGCAATCTACACACAATACCCCATAATGACAAAGCAAAAACAGGGTTTTAGAAATATTTGCTAATTTATTACAATAAAAAATATTCAGACCCTTTGCTATGAGACTCGAAATTGAGCTCAGGTGCATCTGTTTCCATTGATCATCCTTGAGATGTTTCTGCAACTTGATTAGAGTCTGTGATAAACCCACCTGTGGTAAATTCAATAGATTGGACATGATTTGGAAAGGCACACACCTGTTTATGTAAGGTCTCACAGTTGACAGTGCATGTCAGAGAAAAAAGCAAGCCATGAGGTCGAAGGAATTGTCCGTAGAGCGCCGAGACAGGATTGTGTCAAGTCACAGATCTGGTGAAGGGTACCAAAAAATGTCTGGAGCATTGAAGGTCCCCAAGAACACAGTGGCCTCCCGCCCGGCCAAACTGAGCAATCGGGGGAGAAAGGCCTTGGTCAGGGAGGGGACCAAGAACCCGATGATCACTCTGACAGAGCTCTAGAGTTCCTCTGTGGAGACAAACATCTCTGTAACACTCCACCAATCAGGCCTTTATGGTAGAGTGGCCAGACGGAAGCCACTCCTCAGTAAAAGACACGACAGCACACTTGGAGTTTTCCAAAAGGCACCTAAAGACTCTCAGACCATGAGAAACAAGATTCTCTGGTTTGATGAAACCAAGATTGAACTCTTTGGCCTGAATGCCAAGCGTCACATCTGGAGGAAACCTGGCACTATCCCTACGGTGAAGCATGGTGGTGGCTGCATCATGCTGTGGGGATGTTTTTCAGCGGTAGGGACTGGGAGACTAGTCAGGATCGAGGGAAAGATTAAATTAGTCAAATTAGTCATACATAATTATAGTAATTTAAGCACAATCATTTAAGGTAGGGGGGGTCATATTATTAACAAATCATGCTTTATGCAAAACAGAGTTTGTAACAATTCATGAAATTACAATACAACTTTTGTATACATTATGCAAATGTATTACTTAATACACACACATCACAAAGCACCCCCACCAAAACACTCACACACAGCACCCCCACCAACACACTCACACACAGCACACCCACCAACCTACACAGCACCCCCTACCAACACACACACACACACTCACACACAGCACCCCCACCAACATACACAGCACCCCCTACCAACACAATCACACACAGCACCCCCACCAACACACACAGCAGCCTCACCAACACACACAGCCCCACCAACACATACACCACATCACAAATAGCCTAACACAGACACAGACTGAACTGTAACACAGAAGGCTGCTAGTCTAATAACACAGCTTACTTCTAAGATAGGCCTACACCTGAGTTGATGACATTGAAATGTTATTTTTGGTGTTGGTAAGTTACTCTGGTGATGGGAGGATAAACTGCAGCAAATAATTAGCCTAGGCACAGAAGAGACAGAGTGAGCTGTCTGCTAGCCAGCTGCACAGAAAGACAGATGGGATATTTTCACTGGTATTTAACTATGTTTTTATCGATTGTAGGGCTGTAGCCACTGAATTATTTTAGTTTTTACTTGAAAGAATAAAACCATCAATCCCAAATAAAATTTCCCACTGGTACAATACAGCCAATGCCGTGCAGCGCTGCCTCTCGCCCGGCTCGTTGCCTCAGCGAACGACATCAGGCACCCCGACACAGCTAGCAAGCCAGCACTCATCATGGAAATGTGGATGGCAAAACAAGAATTTGGACCAGCCCCTGACAACCCATACATCAAAACGTAGCTATAGAGTACCACAGTATGAGTCATAATATCCATAAAACCTAGCAGTCAAATAGGGAATTGGTTCCAATCAATAAAAGTCACCTTGTCCTACACGGTTATCAAAATGTCACGCCAGGGTAAGCCTACACGAAACACAGCCCTTATTTTTTGAGTAAAAAAAAAATCCCCTATGGAAAAAATGAATGGTAGAAAAACGACTGGAACCATTTCGTTGCCAGCAGCAACACAAATGAGGAAAAAGTCAGTGGTTGTATTCGGTAAAAGTCTTTATTTTAGCACCCTGCAGAAGGACCGCAGTTGTACAGGACAAACATAGGTAGGCCTACAGGTAAGCGTTTTCAGAATTGACATTTTTAGAAGTAGGCTATGGACTAATCGTGGTGACTCACTAGGCAGCTTTAATCGTGGTGACTCACTAGGCAGCTTTCCGCTGACCTAGGTTTAGTCGAAAAAAAAGCAAAGATTTGTATGTTGTTGACAGGGGTGGATTTTTCTTTTGTCTAACTTTCTTTATTGCGATGATGGAAAAGGTGTTTTTCGAATAAATTATGATTGCAGAAATATTTTGAAGAAACGCGGGGCACTTGATTTTTGTGTCACGTCATTATGTCCAGATGTTTTTAGTGACACAAGATAGTTAAATGTGACAAGTTTCAGGAAACTAGGCATATGTCACGCACCACTACTTCACAGGAGAGGCATTTGAGCATAAACATTTATTTTTATTTGATCAAAATGCGTTTTTTGGCAGAAATGCCTTCTGGAACATAACAAACTTGTATTCCATACTTAAATACGGGTTAATTGTTAAATTATGAGTCTAGATGGTTTAGCCAACAAAAAAGACAGGAACCTTCCCACTAGCCATGATTGGCTGTGATAATGGATTGGCTGGACATGCCGGTAAATTAGTTTGGATTGGTCTGCCATATAGTATGCTTCTGTCTATAACTTAAGCTGCTCAGTATGTGTTGATAGTCTTTTCTACCTAACCATTGAGAACTACAACATTTTTGCTTATTTTCTCAACAACATTGATGCCCTGAATTTAGCAGGCGCCATTGATAGATCAGTAGGAAAAAGTGATGGGTTACTTTCTGCACACGCCATGGTCAGTGTGAACCAGAGTGACTTGACACAATGCTGGCCAAACAAGATGTGGCTACAAACAAAACTGAGATAAACGGTTCCAGTTTTTTTGTTCTTGATTTACGGTTAGGCATAAGCTTAGGGGTAAGGTTAGGTTTCACATTTTAAGAAGATGAATTGTAGAAATAGGCGGGGTTTATGATTTTGTGGCTGTGGTAACTAGTGACGACCACAGCCTCCCCCCACACTATACTCATAGGACTACATGTTTTGTAGACAGTAGCCTGAAGTAGGAGCCTTTAGTAACATGACCCATACAACACATACATTTGATCTAGTCAACTTCTGACCCAATGACCCATGAAAAAATATCTCAAACTCAGCTTTTTCTAAATTCTTATCAACTCACTTTATCAAGCACAGCACGTAAAAACAAGCCAAACACAATGATAATGAAATACAATCTCAGTTTTATTTTAGCAAAAGCATGACACTGCAGTCTTTGGAGATGTATTGCTTGAAGAAACACTAAGTGTTTTCTCTACTGTTGAGAAATTAATCTATTCACAGCTGGTTCTTTTCTGCTGTGCCTCTCCCCCTTCCCTGAGCTCCTCCTCTCCCCTGCCTGCTCCCTCCAGCTCCTGCTCCACATGGGTTAGCATCTCCTCCAGGAGCTGGCTGGAGGCCCTGTCCGAGGGCGAGGGGGGGCGCTGGGCCCCAGGGGAGCCAGGAGGAGGGGCCACGGAGCTCTCTTCACCCCTGTGGATGATCTGGTGAGCCGCCTGGAGGTGCCTGCGTTGGCTCTGACGCACTAGAGGAAGGAATGGGAGGGAGAGAGAGAGAGAAGAAAGTGGAGAGGGGAAAGAGAGAAAGAGAGAGAGAGAGAGAGAGAGAGAGAGAGAGAGAAGGAAGGAAGGAGAGACAGAGAGAAAGGTGGATGAAGAGATAGAAAGAAAGACAAAAGAGACTAAAGTATTATTATGTAATTATTATTGTGTTACTATGCTATCATGTATTATCAGCATGTGATGGGATTAAACGGCCTACCTCTGTCTCTGACGTTGATCTTCTGCACCTCAGGGATCAGGAAGCTGTATACCAGCTCTGCTACGATTTCCTCTGACTGCAGGCTGCTCCGACTACACACACACACACACACACACACACACACACACACACACACACACACACACACACACACACACACACACACACACACACACACACACACACACACACACACACACACACACACACACACACACACACACACACACACACAAAAAGGGGACAGCTTTTACAATGTGCAATACAAAGATACAGAGTGTATGGATGGTATGTTAGATGGCGTGTGTGTCAGGGTTTCAGTTAGGAAAATGTGGCGCCAGACAATTGAGAAATCTGCCGGACCCTAATGCAGTGGGTGCATAACCTGATTATGGCGTCCACCCACAGTGCTCAGAATGACAGAAATCACATTTAGATTATGGTAAGTAATATTAACAGAACATGCAAGTCAAGGATGCAACGATGTGCGGTCCTTCCTACCGAATTCTGATGTGCACTTTGAAGATGTTAGAATAACTGTCCACATGTACTTTTCCTCAGGCAACAAGACCAGTAACGAACAGAAAAATCACCAGCATGTCAATCTACTATCCCCCAGAGTAGAAAGGTTTACATATTCTATTGGTCAGCTTGTCGAGAAAGAAATAGCCTATTCAAACAGACTGGGACAATAAAAAGCAATGAGCCTGTGCAACAGATCAGAATGTTTAGCTTAAAATGTTGATAAACTATTATTTCTTCACATTATAAGCGATGCGCACAAGGCAGTAGGCTACGCGAGTTCATTCCATAATGCAATTAGCGGAAAACACTGTTGTCTAAAGGGCACAGCACAAGCTAAAAATATCAATTAGAAATGTAGAAAGAGAGGAGATCTAACAGGCTACTTTGAAGCAAGGTAAGACATGCCTCATAATATCTATAAAAATGTTCAGGTTTTAAACAATTAAGTATGTTTCCAAAATAGCTCACTGCAAGGTGGCGTGTCATGAACTGATGAAGCTTGCCTTCCGTCGCCATTTGAGTTTTTCTGCTCAGTCTCTGTATCTGTATGCTGTATTCGTCTGCTTGTGTGGTGTGTGTGTGTGTGTGTGTGTCGTACGTCTCCTCCATGGCGTAGGCGATGTTGTTGACCTCCTCTGCCACCCTGCGTATCTCCTGTCTGGCTTGTTGGTCTGCTGTCTGGTCCAGAGTCCCCAGGATGATGTCCTCCAGGTACAGATCTACTGTCTCCTGATGCACCCTCATCACCTACAGCACAGTACAGGCATTACACACACACACACACACACACACACAACACACAACACACACATGGGCGTGCGCATGCAGGCAGACACACACACACACTGACACCTGTTTGAAGATCTCATCCTCCTCTCTACGTCTCCTCTCCTCCATCTGTCTCCGCCCACTCTCCTCGGCCTCTCGGAGGCGCCTGTCTCTCTCGGCCAATAGGGTGAAGGCATGGATCCTGCGTTCCTCCTGTAGGCGAATCAGCTCCTTCGATAGGAAGTCCAGCATGTCCACAAGCTCCGCCCCTGCCACACCTGCCTGGTACCCCTCCACCAAGGATGCCTGGGACAGGAAGATGGGAGAGTGAGGGATGGGGGAGGAAAGAGGGATGGGGGAGGAAAGAGGTGTCTGTACCTGTGTGTTTTCGCTCTCACCTTGTGTGTGTATTGCTCTCTCTGTCTCTGCAGAGCCAGAGTGAGCTGTGTGTCTGCTCTCTGGAGCTCCTGCTCCTCTCTCTGCAGGGCATGAGTGGTTCTCAGCTCCTGGATCAGCTCTAGACGCTTCTCCTTCCCCTCAAACATCTGACACACACATGTACAGATAGACAGCAGCGCGCAGAGATGGCATCCCATAACATCAGACACACACAGAGAAAGGTTGGTTTATCATAGAGCTTATCATTCTCTTCATAAAAACACACCTGGTTCTGAATGCTTCTTCCCCTCAGCAGCTTCTGCAAGTAGATGACAGCCAGCTCTCTCTCCTCGTCCCCCTGGAAAAACACCGGAATGACAGGGTGAAGAGAGAATGAAGAGATGTGCTACAGACCACATAGAGAGTGAGGGGGGATGGTGTACATCTCCAGACGGTGTGTTGAGACAGACTGTACTGTACCTCAGGGGGCTCGTCCACCACGGGGGTCTGTGGTCGAGGAACAGATTTCTCTGTCTTAAAGAGGAAGCGCAGGGTCTTCTTCTCCTCCACACGAGTCTTCTCCTCCTTCAGAGCCTGCAGATGGAGGGACAAAAAGAGTGTTATACATCTTTTGAGTGTGTGTCTGTGTGTGTGTGTGTGTGTTTGTGACCTGGTGTGTCTTCATAAGCTCCATCTCTCTGCGTGCAGAGCGTTTGACGAAGCCCTTGCTGACTTTGGGTACGGGGGCTTTGATACATGGTTCTGTCACTGAGACCGGAAGTCCCGCCTCCAGCTCCAGCAGACCTGTGATTGACAGATAGGAAGAGAGCTCACTACTTTCTACCTTAGCAATTTTGATGATCTGGCACTATTAAAACACCATCACCTTCAGGGCCTGTATTCATTTTAGGAGTAGGAGTGCTGACCTAAGATCAGGTCCCCCATGTCCATGTAATCTTATTCATAATGATCTTGAAATATCAAACTGATCCTAGATCAGCATACAAAAACCTTCGTAGGTATCAAGGTAGCGGCTCTTGACCATGTTGCGTTGGGAGTGGCGGTCAGGGAACAGGCCGATGCGGGACAGAGGGGCGTACGTCTGAGATGAGTAGTTGGAGTAGTCCTTGATGATGTCACGGCGGTTTAGCTTTCCCTCCACATTCTTTCTTTTCGCCGTCAGCTTTCTCATTGCTGAGAGAGAGGAGAGAGAGGGAGGGAAAATAGAGAGATAAAGGGGGAAGGAGAGGGGGAGAAAGAGTGGAATAGAATGAGAACGATAGAGAAGCCCTACTGTTCTCATCGTATTAAATCAAAGTTAAAGGGAAGGTTAGAGGTGTCTGAACACTTATCAGAGCCTATCACAGTGATTTATGACATGCAAAATGTAAATACGCAGAATTTCTATGCATCATTGCCTTAGACAGAAGTCAGACATTGGGTGTTCCTCAAAATGCATTCTACCGTGCTCTGGGCACTCAAATTGGACCAAGGGAGGGTTGGAGTATGAGTCCAAATCAAAGTATGCTAAACGGAGCAGGGAGGGCACTTGTCGAATGCGTACTACGTTTGTACATATTCTTAAACGGTAGAATGCATATTGAGGAACACCCATTGTCTTACAGATGATGTAGTCATTGCGTATCTTGCTCAGCTTTCTCTCCTTGTCTCTCTGGTGCTGGGAGTACTTGAGGTCCAGCCTGTCCACCGTGGCCTCTTGCTGAACCTCCTCCCTCTGCCTCAGTAGACCCATCAGCAGGGCCAGGCGAGCCTCCTGCAGCCTGGGGTAGAGGGGGGAGAGTGACAGTGGGGAAAGGGGAGGGAGAGCAGGGATGGGTGGACAAGGGCAGGAGGGAAAGAATAAACAGAAGATGGTAGAGTAGTTGAAGCTGCTTGTGTGGTGCATTCCTTCCTTTATTCTCTCGCTCACTCACTTCTGGATCTCGTCCTCCCTGAAGGCCCACTCCTTCCTCTCCATCTCATCCATCATCCTCTTCCTCTTGTCCAGTTGACTCAGGTCGTCCATTGGGGGCAGGGTGGCCTCCCACGCCCGCTTCACCCTGGTTCGCTCAATCATCTCCACCTCCGCCAGTCCCGCCGGAAGACCACGACCTGTGGGGGTAGAGGGAGTGAGGTTAGGGTCAGAGGAGTCAAGGTGATGAGGGTAGGGTGAAGGGAGTTGTGCAGTGTTGGAACATGTTTGAGGATGGGTCAGAATGGCCTGTCCTGCAGTATAAGTATTGTAGAGGTGCAACAAAAGCTCGTATGTACCCCATGTCAGTGTGGCCAGTGTCAGCAGCTCTGGGGGGGCCGTCCCGGGCCGTACCATGTATTCGGGGGTGTAGGGGTCCGTCTGGGCCTCACTGTCCCTGTAGTCAGTCTGCACTCCCATGGTGCGGTGGAATGGAGTGGGCAGCTGCTCATTACCCCCCTCCACTGTAGAGTAGGGGTTAGCTCTGAGTGGAGGAAGGGAGACAGAGAGCTAGAGAAGAGAGGGGTTCCTAATATGTGTACAGCATTTTTCAGGGTACTTGGGCGGCATGACTTACTTGGGCAATGCAAAGACCACATCGGGGGGAATCTGCTGTGCAAAGGGGATCAGGGGGCTGAGGGAGGGAAAGGAATACAACAAACATAATCAGAAACAATCAATGTTTTACTTTATAATGGGATAAGGCTTCAACACTACACACTCAAACAGAGCCAAATCCATCTGAACTGATACAAAAATCATAACAACTGGTTTTAATTGGTTCTATTTTTTACAGAGAAAGATAACACGTTGGTCTGCTGACATTCTATCCAGTGACCATGCCGCTGGTGCTACAGTGAGGATAATGATGGTTGTGTGATTTGACTCTCATGATACAAATGACCTCTGATTCTGTCATGACTTGATGCCTGAGTCCTCCATCAGGCCCTGGTGTCCTCTCTGACACCATTCATTCTTTAACCCATGATCCCACACTGTGGGTACATGCTCTCTCTCACCACTTGAAAAACTTCCAACGATCAACGCCTGACACGCTGTTGTCTTCGCTCCCTCTGACCTGAAACTGAGCACCAGGAATGACCCTAAAAAACCAAAAAACAAAGACAAACATGTGCCTTAATAATCAAGTAAATCAAGTATATGAAATACAGTACATTACCAAAAGTATGTGGACACCTGCTCTTAAACATCTCATTAAAAAATCATGGGCATTAATATGGAGTTCATCCCTTCTTTGCTGCTATAAGAGTTGTTGGAACATTGCTGCAGTGACTTGCTTCCATTCAGCCACAAGAGCATTAGTGAGGTTGGGCACTGATCTCCTGGCATCCGCCAAACCCAGATTCATCTGTTGGACTGCCAGATGGTGAAGCGTGATTCATCACGTCAGAGAACGCGTTTCTACTGCTTCATAGTCCAATGGCAGCGAGATTTACACCACTCCAGCTGATGCTTGGCATTGTGTATGGTGAGCTTAGGCTTGTCTGCGGCTGCTCGGCCATGAAAACCTTTTTCATGAAGCTCCCGACGAAGTTATTGTGCTGACGTTGCTTCCAGAAGCAGTTTGGAACTCGGTAGTGAGTGTCGCAACCGAGATGATTTTACGCGCTACGCCCTTCAGCACTCGGCGTCCCGTTCTGTGAGTTTGTGTGACCTACCACTTCGCGGCTGAGCCGTTGTTGTTCCTACACGTTTACAATTCACAATAACAACACTTACAGTTGACCGGGGCAGCTCTAACAGGGCAGAAATGTTCATCCTATGACAGTGCCATGTTGAAAGTCACTGAGCTCTTAAGTAAGGTCATTGTACTGCCAATGTCTGTCTATGGAGATTGCATGGCTGTGTGCTCAATTATATACACCTGTCAGCAACGGGTGTGGCTGAAATAGCCGAATCCACTAATATGATGGGGTGTCCACATACTTTTGTATATATAGTGTATGAATTTAACTTGAATCTATCTACTTCGGTATCCAAAGATTTCTCCTCTGTAGGGATAGCATGTGTGTGTGTGTCTGTGTGTGTGTTACCCTGACAGCTGCTGAACTGCCTCTCTGCGCTGCTCTGTGTAGCCTCGCCAGCGGCGGTCAATAAAAGTGGGCACAGGGTCAGTGGTGTCCAGACGCAGGGCATAACGAGGGTGGTGAGGTAGGTGACTGAACATGGACCCATACTCTGGAACCTTCCTCTGAGCAGGGGGACATGGAGAGAGGTCTTTCACAGGGTTGGGGCTGTTACGATGACCGTATTTGGGTTACAGGGTTACTGTCAGATTATTGGGTAAAAAATATTACCATTATTTCACCAGGTGTGAATTTAATTTATTCTCAAAATAAATCATTGCAGTTATGCATGATATAAAAAACTGTCATGGGAACCGGAAGTCAGGAAAAGTCCTATTAGGTATTGCATTAGAGTCATGGACACATGTGACATTACTGACAAATGAAGAGAGAGATAAGCATTGATTGTGAATCTGTAATCACATGAAAGGTAATTTGAAAGTAATGGTTTAGGTCGAGGTTGCTATGCTAGCTAGCTAACGTTGATTAACCTACCACCCGGTCCACGGATGCATGTGCCTTGAAGCTGGCCCTTGCATGGTCCATTTCCCCGGACACAGTATATACGGGGTCTGTAATGCAACATCCACAACAAAAACAGTTCATGTTCGGTTGCAAACTGTCTAGATAATTATTGCAAACAAGGTAACTTACCTAGCTAACGTTAGCTAACTCACCATACAGATAGTCGTGTACCCGCTGTTGTGTAAAACCTTTGTTGGTTTCATTTTGCTTATTAAATGTTCGAGTTACTGATATACTCATTTTTTGCACCGGTTTAAAACCACTTCATCTAAAAAATAAATAGCAAGAGGATAGATAGAAAGCATCAAGCAAAGTAGCTAGCTACTGTAGTCAGCTGTCAAACGTCAAGAGCTTGGCCACATCGTAACCATGGAGATTGTAAACTGCCCTTCCTCGAGACGCCTAATCATTTTTGCCAGCTTGGGGGCAGTATTACACATAATTGCAGGCTTGTGTTTTGGCCACCTTTTCATCACTCTTGATTATTCATCTTAATTTAAAATCAGATGCGGATGAATTGTATATTTTTGAATAGGCTTCTCTTCAAACTTTCATTCCTTTACATCTGATGTCAGAAGAAGCCTACATGATAGAATAATTCGGTACTTGAAGACATTGAAATTATTACCAAAATAAAGAAATGAAAACAACCTATCTTGATGTTTTCCTTTCCATAAAGCAACAGTTCTGGACTGTTGTATTTGGGTCAGTGATGCCTTTGTCTTTCCCACAGTTTGGCTAAAGTAATCAGGAAAGAAAAGCTGTCAGTGCAAAGAAAAAGGAGGCGGAGTTGCAACCAAATGGAAAACGTGACAAATTAAGGTTTACGCATCTCTGCAACACCACATATGGCCTTTGTGGATCATGTGTTTGAAAAGAACAACATACACACACAACCACCCACCCACCTACTCACCCACCCAAGGACACAGACACAGACACACCATATGTTCTACTAACCTTCTGGGGACCTAAAATTGATTTCTATTTACAACTTTTACCCTAATTGTAACCCTAAGCCTAACCCCAGCTTGTGGGGGTGTGGGAAATGTCCTCACAAAGGAACATTTTCAATGTTTTATTATCCTTGTGGGGACTTTGGGGAATTTCTGGTACGAGGATAGTATTACACACACACACACACACACACACACACACACACACACACACACACACACACACACACACACACACACACACACACACACACACACACACACACACACACACACACACATGTTTTTTTTGATTTTTTTTATTTAACTAGGCAAGTCAGTTAAGAACAAATTCTTATTTACAATGACGGCCTATGAACAGGAGCTTAACTGTCTTGTTCAGTTGTATTGTCACTGTGGCTTTTGTGATTGTCATGGCAGACTCCACTCAAGGCACTGTGTCAGTTCTGGGAATGGACTGTGACTCTGCCTAACTGACAGGAAACTGACAAGCTCTATCAGAGAAGAGCAGAGAGCATCCACACACACACACACACACATGCATGCACACATGTACCCAAATGAATGCGTGCAGTGGTCATCGTGAATGAGAATGTGTTTACAGCACTGTTAGGTCCAGGCTGACCTATACAGGACCAGTCTCAACACAGACTTGAAACCCTAAAAGAGAACTGAGCGTCAATACATACGAAACATGATGTTTGAAACCTGCTGATTCTAAGACATTGGTTTGAAAAGTGGTCAGCAAGAACAAAAATGAAAGCCAAGTTACTCTAATGAAATGATTATCTTCATCGGGTTCTGTTGGTCATTGCCTGTATGCATAGAGGATCAAATGACACCAAAAGTACAGCCAAGGAAAGGGCTTAGGACTATATAGTAATGGTCTGGTGTGTTGGTAGGTATGTTTGCGGTGTACTACAGAAACATTTCCACAAGCCAAATTAAATTGAACAGTTCAGCCACAACAACATTAACACCACAGTCAAAGTCAAACCACACGGTCGGGAGAGTCACCTCTGTAATCACATGGACACACACCAACCAGACAAACAGTTTATGTGAGTGAATGACCTGTGTGTGCGTGTGCCATGAGTCAATCAGAGGAATAGTTTTTTTGTTGCCTAATCACTTCAGATCTTTTTCAGAGGTGATCTGAATTGGGCTGCCTGTGTAAATTCAGCCTTAGCTATGTGACTACCTAAAGCATCTAAACTGGAAAAAACATTTCAGTAACTGGTGCATTAAGTCACCATAACATTGGGGAGGCAAGGTAGCCTAGTGGTTAGAGCGTTGGACTAGTAACCGAAAGTTTGCTAGATCGAATCCCTAGACTGACAAGGTAAAAATCTGTTGTTCAGTCCCTGAACAAGGCAGTTAACCCACTTATCCTAGGCTGTCATTGAGAATAAGAATTTGTTCTTAACTGACTTGCCTAGTTAAATAAAGGTAAAACATATTGGATCAGTTTAGAAAATATTTATATTTGAGTAGCATAAGATTAATTAATTAATCAATCAATGCATATGCACAAACATATGTAGATATCAAAGCAAACCATTCTAAAAATCAACCTGCAATAGAGCATGCTGGGAAAAATGATAATAACGGGCATGGTTTTGGTTCATAGTAATGTGCATGAGTTTCAGGACCCTGTATTATGGTAAAACTAGGCCATAAACATATATATTTTGATAACATATTCGCTTAGGATCTCACTTGGTGAAGTCCATAGGACCAAAAATGTATAAATGCAACAACCATGTCTCTGTCACTAACAATTACAGTCTTAGGTGGTAACTACAATTTAGTCAAAAGGCATTCTGGGAAATATTTGAATAAGGCTTTACACTAAGCAGTGTGTTAAATTAATAATGTTCCTTCCAGTGTCTATATGCGTCCACAGACGGAGCACTCTCAGTGTTCTGTTTATTTTTAATAGTGGAGAATTTGCTGTGTGGGGAAAAAATTACTTCCTCTTGGTTGCCAACTCACCCTTGTCTGATCAACAGCTATGACCAAATCTTGTCATAGCAAGACTCATTTTAATCCACTGAAACAAATCAGGAATATAAAAACAGACAATAGTTGGATTATTAGTTGCAGTAGCTCTTCACAATGTAGCTGTAATGTAGGAAAAAAGCAGGCAGGTGACATTTTGTGAAGTGCTTAATAGAAAATTCAGGGCTGCCAACTTTTCAAGAAAGCTTGGAGTGAGATTTGCTATGTGATATTCATTGCTACCTGGCAAAACCCCTAGAGGATGGTCTGGGGGTCCTCCCCCAGGAAAATGTGACTGTTTTAGAGCTAATTTCCTGCAATTCTACATATTTTGTCATGACTTAGACCTATGACCAAGGTGGAATGTAAATGTAAACCACAGGTCAGGGCCTGGTTTCCCAAAAGCATCTTAATGATACGTTTATCATTAAAACCATATCATTAAAATCTTAGAGCTGTTTCCCAAAACCATCATTACTAAAGTTGCTCTTGAAAATGCTTGTTGTTTAACAACTGTCTCAGACCACTCATAGAACAGATAAGTACGTATTTTTTTGTCCTTTCGTATCACTTTATACACAGAAGCTCTCCGCTAAAAACAAAATAAAGATGTTATCTGTCTTTCTGTGACTGGTGATAACTTCAGAACAAATGTGACAGTTACTACAACTACAAATGTTTCCATTTGCATAACAAGCGAAGGGTATAAAGACTCTTCAAATAGAAAACAAGATTACTGTTTAAAAAAATAAATACAGTATAGGCTACATAGACCTATATATGAATGATATTGAAATATATTTAATGTTAATTCAATTGAGTTTTATTTAGCTATTTGTACGCCACTGTCTGTACATTTTTCTTCTATATATTTCAAGAGGTGTAACGTGCGAAATTATGTGCCAAATCTTGATTTAGTGCATTATTATAATGTTATGGTAAGATGGAAAGGGATAACGCTGATCTGCGAGAAGTGTTTCCTTTCTTTCCATCCTATCAGTATCGACACATGCCTGAATGACGCACTTAACAAACGTTTTCTCTGCGTGGTGTTTTGGGAAACATATGTTACATCTTCGGCCATTGTAAGAAAGATGCATCGTTAAAACACTCGAAAGCCCTAAGTTCCATCCCTGTCTTGGCCCAAGTGTATTCAGGATGCTTTGGACGTTTAAATGAACACTCAAAATTCAATGAGTTTTTACTTTTAGATTTTGGGGGGATTACATTTTAAGTATGCTAATATTTTTTAGGTGGTTTGACACTTTATTCAGACAGTAATGAAATGGGGGGACAGGCAAATGGGAGAAACAGTGGGAAGGTTGGAAGCAGAGATTGAGCCCTGTTCTCAGATGTAAAGTTGTATGTGACACATGTTACCACTACACCAAGGCTCCGCACAGGAAATACTAATATTAATGGTGTATGGCAGTGGGTAACCAAATCATAGATTGCAGTCCATAGACTGCTTACAAGGTAAGGACACAAACATTTTGTATTTTGTAATTTGGGTAAACTAAAGAAAATCCTGTTTCCTCTCCAGGAGTGTTGACCACCCCTGATCTATGTTTCCCAAGTGCTGGGTGTTTAAAAATGTTCTTGTTATAACAATTAATTTCTCAAATCACCCAACCATCAAGAAACATGTAATGAATATCAATATTCAGGTGGTTTATGCCTACAAGTCCTTACCATCAACTTACTCAACATATACAAAATAGGATGCATTTATGGGATGTGAGTCCACTTGTGAGTCCACCATTTCTGCCTAGCATGTGCACAATACTAAAATGTCCAAACTTGTATTTGAGGGCTGGAGCATTTACTATCCAATGCATAACTGTCAATGAATGGCTGCAAAAATACAAAACCTCATATAATTCATTTTCAAAGACCCATATAGGCATATCAGATCTCAAATATGTGATTACATGGGGAAATTGGGAAGAAGTGGAATAATAAAATATGTGTGGGGAATAACAGTAGTGTTCTTGCTGACAAGCACTCTAATTACCTTGTATTTTAACACCCATTGTTAATAATGAGAATTGTTCCACTGATCAGACTAATTAAAGTAAAGAGATAATAAAATCTCCTGAAAACAAGATTACATAAATCTGCCCCTACACCCTAACTGTCACGTCCAGGCCTGAGAAGACAGGCTGGAGTGTTTAGTTTTGTTTTTGGTGTAGGGTTTTTCTGTTCTAGGTTATATATTTCTATGTTGGGGTAATGGTTCCCAATTAGAGGCAGCTGTGTGTCGTTGTCTCTAATTGGGAACGATATATACGTTTGTAGTTTTCACTTGGGGTTTGTGGGTTATTGTTTGAGCATAGCTTGTTTAGGTGCGGTCTTCGTCACGGTCTTCGTCACGGTCTTCGTCACGGTCTTCGTCACGGTCTTCGTCACGGTCTTCGTCACGGTCTTCGTCACGGTCTTCGTCACGGTCTTCGTCACGGTCTTCGTCACGGTCTTCGTCACGGTCGTTTTGTCCCAGTTACGTTCGTAAAAAAAATGTATACTGGAAGCATCGCTGCGTCTTGGTCTGTCACTTCAGAGGATCGTGACACTAACCAAATTCATTTTCGATTTATTGTCCCCCCTCTAGAATCAAGTTTACACTTTTTGGTTTACAATCTTATTTTCATTGTTAAAAAAAATCTATTTACCCTACCAAACATTCCTGCTAAAACATACAGTATGTCTGTCTGCTGCCTTTTCACAGCCTAAATGCCAATTACCAAACGAGGAAACTAATGAATTTGTGGATTATATCGAACTTCATGCTGTCAAAGGCTGCATTCTGCAATACGGACGGGAGTTACAGCAACCTACTTTTGTTGACATCATTGTACATAAAACAACGCTACAGTGCTGCTGTTTACAGTTTAATAAACTCAGCAGAGAATGTTCTCTCTCCATTCAGCTCCACTCTTCTTGAGGAGCGTTTATTTAAAACGCGCATTAAATCCCCTTGATCTCTTACACAACTAGCCCAATCATATGCTTAAATGTGCCGCTGTTCACCGTGCCTTGTCAGGACATGACAATGACAGAGGTTCCGCTCGTGATGTTAAATTGCAGGCGCAGATGCTCCGATGTCAAAACGATTTGGAGCACAGTTGAAAAGTTAACCCATTGACTATACAATGGATTAATAAGACAAATAAAAACTGTACTTTTCAATGCTTAAGATATAAGCCGTGTGGCGCGAGAGCATGAGAAGAGTGTAAAATGCGTGTCTCAGCGCCAATGCGGGGGAGTTGGCAGCTCTGTTGCTTTGACATCTGTGACATCTGATCGATATGCACTATATTACTGTAATGTACTAAATCTTAAATTATGTATGTGTATTTATTTCTAAAAGTTATACATTAAGTATCAGTTTTGAACATTGCCACAAGGCATATTATTGATATCCAACTTTAATCCTACCTATACCCATCCTTAGTTAGAACACAAGGCATTGTTGAACATTAGTTCACATACAATATAATATTCGGATTGAGTGGCCATAGTGTTCAGCTTTTGATCGGCTTTAGATTCATTCATTATCATTCATTATAATTTTTTATTGTCCTTTTTTGCCAGCTTGCACATAATTAAGTTTACAAGGAACATGCAGATAAGTGGCACTGACAAAACCAATGCCCCCTCCTCCCCACATCCTCCTCGTTGCTCCCCTCTGTGGTTCAGAAAAATATAACTCATGTCAACAGGATTGCAAGGGGTAAAAGGTTGTTGTTCTGCTAGACTACATCATATCTGTTTGGGGGTATTTGTTCGACCACATCCTGAATGTGCTAAATGTTTGTTCATGTCAGTTAATCTCTCATTTGAAAAGCTCATTGTGATGAAGGCGTCATCAACATCTTCCCTCTTATGTTGAGTGTGATGGCATCTCTGCAGAGCGAGATCATTACAGTCATATGGAGAGTGTTTGTTCAACACAAACACGTATAGCACATAATATAGACCATCTTAACATCTATTAGCTGGTAATGACAGTGTTCACTCTGAGCCGATTAGTAATTATAAAGCCGTACCAATAATTATGTATCAACATGAAATTAGGAACATTTTGACTTTAAGTAATGTAAGGACCTCAAAGACCTGTTGGCTGTTCTGCCACCCGCACAGCACATTATCCAGTGTTAAATCAACACTGAACGCTAGTCCAGTGTCTATACTGATCCATACTTTTCAATGTTACATTAACACTGCTTATTTCTCATGTGCCTTACCTTTCGAGTAAATTGTAGAGTTACCACCCATGACTGTATTTCTTAGTGACAGAGACATGGTTGTTACATTCATCCATTTTTAGTCCTATGGACTTCATCAAGTGAGTTCCTAAGCAAATAGGCTATCATTCAAATTCAATTCTTAAACACAATATAGTTTTTAAAAAGGTATTACTTTGAGGGCCTAGTTTTACCCTAATACAGTGGCATGAAACTGATGGTTTTCAGGCCTGCAAGTCAAATTATGATGGATTGCAAAGTGAAGTGTCATTATTATTGGAATCCAACCAGTGTGGGAATATCCAACATTTGGAATGTTTATTCACCTGCATTCAGATTGACTGACGGGTTGGGAAGAATAAGAAATGAGACTATCTAAACCATTTAAACTGGAACAACCATTTCAGTAATTTGTGCAATAAGTCCAAGTAACAGATTGGATTAGTTTAGAAAAATTTAAGTTATTTATATTTGAGTAGCGTAAGATGAATTAGTCAATTAATATACCGTACATGCAAAAACATAGATATTGAAACAAACACAAATCAACCTGTAATAGAGCATATTGGGAAAAATGATAATGATGGTCATGGTTTTGGTTTAACACTGGTTATTAATGCCAACACTGGGGTTCTTTTAAATCAATGAGTGTTAATTTAACACTCACAGAGTTCATTTAACACCTGAAAAATCAACAATAGGTGTCAGGTTTTGGGTATCTGGTAAGGTGAAATCAGGCGCAGGATAGCAGTGATGCGTGGACAAGTTATTTAATCAAACAAAGCACCAGTATACAACAACATACTAAAGGTGCATAAAAATAACGGTCACACGAAAAATACACGAGCGTGCAAAATCAAACACCCGGTAACCACTACCAGCCTCTAACAAACAAACCTGAACTGAACTACAAACACGCACACAAACATGGGTGAAACAGAGGGTTAAATACATGCACATGTAATTGGGGAATTGAAACCAGGTGTGAAGAAAACAAAGACAAAACAAATGGAATTTGAAAAGTGGATCGGCGATGGCTAGAAGACCGGTGACGTCAACCGCCGAATACCGCCCGAACAAGGAGAGGGACCGACTTCGGCGGAAGTCGTGACAATAAGTAACACTAGACAATTTGCTGTGTGTGGTTTTTGAGTTTCCAATCTGATATTTTCTATTACATAAATAGTAATATTTAATTACGAAGGTAATTATTGTGGTGGGCGATAGCATTTAAAAAAAAATAATAACTTAAGAAAGATGAACCACATAGGGTCCATTGGACAAATTAAAATCAGTGACTTGGAACAGAATGACAGTAGGAGTATGATAACCAATGTTTTTAAGAGTTTTGGCAGGGCACCTGCAGTTATTGCTGTTTCAGAGACTTTAAAGGCTGTGTAGGGCTCTGTGGTCATGTGACAGGCGGGAGAGGAAACAGGCGACTGAGTTAACAACCGTCACCGTGTGTGGGAGAATGAGAGCGAGAGAGCTGTACAGAGGAAGTAGGAAAAGAGAGAGGGAGGGATTATTTAGTTTATTTAAGGGCTTGTTACAGTAACACCAGTAAAGGAGTCAAATGTGTAGATCAGGACAGAGACAGACAGGCTTTAGGAGAGAGGAGATATCAACTCAGATATAGAGTTTGGAGGAAAGAGAAGAGAGCATTGAGACAGTTTAAACAGTACAGTTATAACACATTGAAACAAGAGGAGACAGAATGGAACAATTATACAGCCAGTTTTAGGGTTCAGGGATAACGATATAGTGTCCAGGGGGGGAGTTTAGGATTTTGTTTTTTTGGGGGGGACAGGTGGAACGAGCAGCAGTGTCTTGAGGAGTACAGGAGTATTGTCAGGAGCCATATAGAACAACCAGAGAGATGGGGAAGACATGGATTATAAGAGTCATCTCTCTCCTGGCTGTCTCTGCAACCTGGAGCTTGGAAACAGGTTTGAGAATCTCATCACTTCATTTTGTTTATCCGGCTGGTTTTGTTTTATTTTGAGTACTGTGTAAAGCAGTGGTCACCAACCTTTTCAGAGTCAAGATCACTTTCTGAATCAAAATGCAAACCGGCACTGTTTAAAAAAAAAAACATGACTTAATAAACGTAAGCCTATTCAACATTAACCAAATAAATACAGTTCTGTAGCAACAAGGTTTGTGCAGTAGGCTATAGGCCCAATATATTACCACTGCATATTGGCTATCTTTGAACTGCCCTGCCAATGTTGTTCTTCTCAGACCATTTAGAAATTATATAAAAAACTGTTAGGTATTTGATCATTCTGATAAAACAGTGAGGGAAAAAAGTATTTGATCCCCTGCTGATTTTGTACGTTTGCCCACTGACAAAGAAATGATCAGTCTATAATTTTAATGGTAGGTGTATTTGAACAGTGAGAGACAGAATAACAAAAAAAAAATCCAGAAAAACGCATGTGAAAAATGTTATAAATTGATTTGCATTTTAATGAGGGAAATAAGTATATGAACCGCCCTCAATCAGAAAGATTTCTGGCTCCCAGGTGTTTTTTATACAGGTAACGAGCTGAGATTAGGAGCACACTCTTAAAGGGAGTGCTCCTAATCTCAGTTTGTTACCTATATAAAAGACACCTGTCCACAGAAGCAATCAATCAATCAATCAGATTCCAAACTCTCCACCATGGCCAAGACCAATGAGCTCCCCAAGGAAGTCAGGGACAAGATTGTAGACCTACACAAGGCTGGAAGGGGCTACAAGACCATCGCCAAGCAGCTTGGTGAGAAGGTGACAACAGTTGGAAGAAACACAAAAGAAGAAGAAACACAAAAGAACTGTCAATCTCCCTCGGCCTGGGGCTCCATGCAAGATCTCACCTCGTGGAGTTGCAATGATCATGAGAATGGTGAGGAATCAGCCCAGAACTACACGGAAGGATCTTGTCAATGATCTCAAGGCAGCTGGGACCATAGTCACCAAGAAAACAATTGGTAACACACTACGCCGTGAAGGACTGAAATCCTGCAGCGCCCCCGCAAGGTCACCCTGCTCAAGAAAACACATATACATGCCCGTCTGAAGTTTGCCAATGAACATCTGAATGATTCAGAGGACAACTGGGTGAAAGTGTTGTGGTCAGATGAGACCAAAATGGAGCTCTTTGGCATCAACTCAACTCGCCGTGTTTGGAGGATGGGGAATGCTGCCTATGACCCCAAGAACACCATCAAACATGGAGGTGAAACATTATGCTTTGCGGGTGTTTTTCTGCTAAGGGGACAGGACAACTTCACCGCATCAAAGGGACGATGGACGGGGCCATGTACCGTCAAATCTTGGGTGAGAACCTCCTTCCCTCAGCCAGAGCATTGAAAATGGGTCGTGGATGGGTATTCCAGCATGACAATGACCCAAAACACACGGCCAAGGCAACAAAGGAGTGGCTCAAGAAGAAGCACATTAAGGTCCTAGAGTGGCCTAGCCAGTCTCCAGACCTTAATCCCATAGAAAATCTGTGGAGGGAGCTGAAGGTTCGAGTTGCCAAACGTCAGCCTCAAAACCTTAATGACTTGGAGAAGATCTGCAAAGAGGAGTGGGACAAAATCCCTCCTGAGATGTGTGCAAACCTGGTGGCCAACTACAAGAAACGTCTGACTTCTGTGATTACCAACATGGGTTTTGCCACCAAGTTCTAAATCATGTTTTGCAGAGGGGTCAAATACTTATTTCTTATTACTTATTCACATGCGTTTTTCTGGATTTTTTTGTTGTTATTCTGTCTCTCACTGTCCAAATAAACCTACCATTAAAATTATAGACTGATCATTTCTTTGTCAGTGGGCAAACGTACAAAATCATTAGGGGATCAAATACTTTTTCCCCTCACTGTATATAATTTGTTGTATTATTATAATTATATATATATTTTTTTTACTAAACTAATGGCCTGCATCTAATGGTCAGTCTGAGGGGAGGGAGGGAGCAGCAGTGAGGCTGCCTGTCACCCGACTCACCATCCCTCTGCTCTCCCTCCGCTGAGATAAAGGGACACAGTCTTCCGACTGATGGCAAAAATCAAGTCACACTGCATTATTTCTGCCTCATGCACCAATTCATGTTGTTACTCTTATGACCAGAGAAAGTGAAATATTCCTCGATATTAAACAGACACAAGCTGCTAATAATAACAATGCAAGCTTATTAGACACTTTACTATACTCCTTCATTGCAGCTGCAGTGCTGGTTGTAGTGTGAGTGGAAGTCGCGAGAACATGCATGTTATGGCTTAAAGTGTTGACGGTGCTGAATAACAACTTAAACATGAACTTACTAATAAAAACAGCAGTCTCTTTCTAGTCATGGTTTTAAACGTTTTTAAAATCTCACAGTATCAACTTTGCTGTGCATCCAATGCTTCTTTTTACAGTCTATGGCTCAAGGAAACTGTGCAGACACAGTGATCTGAGCTATCTGATTGGCCAGTGCTAGGCCTGTAGGTGCACTTGATTTACTCTCCACCTTCCGCCAACAGTGTGAAATCTTTTAAATAAATCGGAAGTCAATGATTTACGCTGGGTTTTTTACAAAAATCTTTGGTGATCGACTAGGAATGCTTTGGAGATCAGTTAGTGTCCATTGGTGTAAAGGGTTAAATTACTCATAAAACGTTCAAAGCATTTATTTATAGATACCCTAAAATAGATATGATTATATCACACAGTCAACATATTTATTTTATGACCAAAAAATACTGATTAAAAATAGATGTTTTATATTTTCCTACTGCTCTGACTAAGGAGTCCCCCGGTCTAAATTGTATACTCTGTCAGCTGCTGGTAGAATCCCCAAGGGCTCTAGATATCACACGGTAGAGACTAGTGTGTGTTGGGGTGGCATGTTTTACAGATGAACTAACATGTTTTCCCCTGTATATGAGAGGAGATTGATTGGAGGCACATTAGGGGGGAAGTGACATTACTAATCAGGCAGTGTATGGGGGTCCTGTGGGTTTCTGTAACCACCACAGAAGTTATACACTTGTTTAATGTAAACATCAACAAGAATGAAAGAGCAGTGTGTGACCCAGAAAACATCCCACTTCAGAAAATTCAGTAACCTAACAGTCATCCTCCCATGATATCACATCTTATGTATAACATTGGGAGCTGTTTTAAGAGTGGAAAGTTTTATGTAATGCATTTTTTTTTAAAGTAAAACACTTAACTAACAAACCAAACTTTATAATAATGACTATAAACCTCCAACTGTTCAACTATCACTTTTTTGTAAGACACATTTTATAAGACATAGGCTTTCAGATTACCGACAACCCACTTTTCTTCCTCAAGACTGTTTTGCTGATCAACTAAGAAATGTTTTTGTATTGATTGAACTTACACTTGATAAAATCATGTTTAACTGATGATGTTGAATGCTTAACATTTTGCTAACATGATCTGCCACTAACATGCACTTTGATCATTCTCTCAGGATATAACCACAACATTTCTGTGATCCCTCACACTTCCCCTTTCCTCACCTCCATTGTGCCTCTAGGCCTGCAACACGGGGTCATTGGTAAAACATATATATATTTTTACCAAACCTGTTTAATCGCCACTATGAGCCTGCATTAGCATGTTGCCACATTTTTGGTCAGAGAGAGAGAGATAGGGCTTTATGTTTTAGGAGAGGAGAAAGAGGAAATGATACATAAAAGTTTCCTGTTCCTTGGAATGAGGCCTGATAGTCTGCATGACTCTGAGATATATGTCTGAATATCCAACCTAGCCAAATCAAGCTCCTCTATATATTGTATGTATTGTAAAAAGATCATGATACATATACGTAGACCTATAATAGTACTCATACAACTGAATCACACATGCATTTGATATGAAACCATTTATTCATTTACCGTCCATTCATCCAAAAGTCATTTTTATTTAAATATGTACAATTCTTTGAAGTAGTTATTTTAATAGTATTTCTTTAGATCCCCGGAGTGAACATTTCCTTCTGGGGAATAATGCCATCTTAAAGTGCAGCAATAAGACTTGGAGTGAGATGATCTACACCATCTGGAAAATAAACCTGGATGGAATAAAGTGTCAAATATCATCTAGTAATGATAACCAAAATCTGAACACATGCAATGATGGAAAAGCCATGCTCAACACATCCAGGGGTGAATCCTACCTGCAGATTCCAGGGTTCTCAAAGAGAGATGAGGGAATCTACCACTGTGAGTCGGTGTACAAAGCAGGAAGCTATGCCTCAAACATTGATGGCCAGTGGTAGGCCTGTAGGTGCACTTGATTTACTCTCCACCAACCACCAAAAGTGCGAAAAAACCCCCCAAATAAATCGGAAGTTAATGATTTACGCTGGGTTTTTTACAAAAATGTTTGGTGATCGACTAGGAATGCTTTGGAGATCAGTTAGTGTCCATTGGTGTAAAGGGTTAAATTACTCATAAAACATTCAAAGTATTTATTTATAGATACCCTAAAATAGATATGATTATATCATACAGTCAACATATTTATTTTATGACCAAAAAATACTGATCAAAAATAGATGTTTTATATTTTCCTACTGCTCTGACTAAGGAGTCCCCCGGTCTAAATTGTATACTCTGTCGGCTGCTGGTAGAATCCCCAAGGGCTCTAGATTTCTTTGACATGTGTATCGAGAGTTCTGTTCTGACTACTCTGTTGTGGTCAAACTGAAGAC
This sequence comes from Brachymystax lenok tsinlingensis, assembly GCA_030435695.1. Taxonomy (NCBI): domain Eukaryota; kingdom Metazoa; phylum Chordata; class Actinopteri; order Salmoniformes; family Salmonidae; genus Brachymystax; species Brachymystax lenok. The sequence continues at coordinate 26,198,580 of CM059785.1, forward strand.
AAAGTCAGTGGAACAGATTTGGGTGATTATACAAAGATGTTTTAAACAAAAGGTTCTATTGTTTTCTTCCACGGGAAGGAACTTGTAGTGTATCACACGGTAGAGACTAGTGTGTGTTGGGGTGGCATGTTTTACAGATGAACTAACATGTTTTCCCCTGTATATGAGAGGAGATTGATTGGAGGCACATTAGGGGGGAAGTGACATTACTAATCAGGCAGTGTATGGGGGTCCTGTGGGTTTCTGTAACCACCACAGAAGTTATACACTTGTTTTATGTAAACATCAACAAGAATGAAAGAGCAGTGTGTGACCCAGAAAACATCCCACTTCAGAAAATTCAGTAACCTAACAGTCATCCTCCCATGATATCACATCTTATGTATAACATTGGGAGCTGTTTTAAGAGTGGAAAGTTTTATGTAATGCAATTTTTTAAAAGTAAAACACTTAACTAACAAACCAAACTTTATAATAAGGACTATAAACCTCCAACTGTTCAACTATCACTTTTTTGTAAGACAAATTTTATAAGACATAGGCTTTCAGATTACCGACAACCCACTTTTCTTCCTCAAGACTGTTTTGCTGATCAACTAAGAAATGATTTTCTATTGATTAAACTTACACTTGATAAAATCATGTTTAACTGATGATGTTGAATGCTTAACATTTTGCTAACATGATCTGCCACTAACATGCACTTTGATCATTCTCTCAGGATATAACCACAACATTTCTGTGATCCCTCACACTTCCCCTTTCCTCACCTCCATTGTGCCTCTGGGCCTGCAACACGGGGTCATTGGTAAAACATATATTTTTTTTACCAAACCTGTTTAATCGCCACTTTGGTCAGAGAGAGAGATATTTTAGGAGAGGAGAAAGAGGAAATGATGCATAAAAGTTCCCTGTTCCTTGGAATGAGGCCTGATGGTCTGCATGACTCTGAGATATATGTCTGAATATCCAACCTAGCCAAATCAAGCTCCTCTATATATTGTATGTATTGTAAAAAGATCATGATGCATATACGTAGACCTATAATAGTACTCATACAACTGAATCACACATGCATTTGATATGAAACCATTTATTCATTTACCGTCCATTCATCCAAAAGTCATTTTTATTTAAATATGTACAATTCTTTGAAGTAGTTATTTTAATAGTATTTCTTTAGATCCCCGGAGTGAACATTTCCTTCTGGGGAATAATGCCATCTTAAAGTGCAGCAATAAGACTTGGAGTGAGATGATCTACACCATCTGGAAAATAAACCTGGATGGAATAAAGTGTCAAATATCATCTAGTAATGATAACCAAAATCTGAACACATGCAATGATGGAAAAGCCATGCTCAACACATCCAGGGGTGAATCCTACCTGCAGATTCCAGGGTTCTCAAAGAGAGATGAGGGAATCTACCACTGTGAGTCGGTGTACAAAGCAGGAAGCTACACCTCAAACATCGATGTATCACTAATAGGTAAGAAACCTTCATTGATCTGTACAGTTTAGCATTACTTCTGTGTGCTTTCATTTCTCTATATTGCAAAATACTTTAGCCTGTGTTGTTCTCAATATGCCTATCTCCCTCCTCTTTCCCCTGTGTGCAGCCCCTCCCAGTGTGTCTGCCTGGCTAGAGTGGGAAGGCAGTAGGCAGGTGGCTGTGTGTTTGGCTGAAGCGGGGAAACCAGCTGCCTCCATCTCCTGGAGTGAAAAATGGAACTCTACTTCAACCACCACATTGAACCTAGACGGCTTCAACAAAGTAGAGAGTCGATTGGTCCTGCCTGAGGGGATTGCTATGGGCAACCTGACTTGTGCTGTCATACATCCCTCCTGGGAAGAGGTGCATATGGTGACACCAGGTACAGACTGACAATTTAGAATTTAGAAGGACACTGTATTTAGAAGGACACTGTATGGCTAATATCTCACTCTTTTAGAATAGGAGTGAACATTGTAGCTTTTTTAGTCATTAAAATCCTTCAGAGTCTATTGACGAAGTTTACTAGATTGAATGTAAATGAAATAGTATGGGATGATGGTAACCCACTGGGCACAAGCTGGTTGAATCAAGGTTGTTTCAGAGTAATTTGTCAACGCTTTGTGACGTGGCATCTACATGGAAAATACATTGGATTTGAAAAAAGTAATCAACTGTTGTTTTGAGGGTGAAATTTAAACGAAAGAATCCCCAAGGGCTCTAGTCATCATTGTAACCAATTTTCAGCATAAACAAACCTTGTATAAAATATGATGTATACGTACCTTTGAAACAATGTCAGATCTTCAACGTTATGTCCACTATCAGAAAGAAAACTAAAGGCTGGGCAGCACCTATCTGCATCTATTCATTTTGTCTCCCATCCAGAATTTTAACCAAACCCTCGCCTGCTTACGCTTTGATGTTTGCCATTGACTACTACCAATGTGCTTCCGTGAGAATGATTATAAGGAGATCTCTTAATTACTAAATATTTTCATTGTTGATATCAAAGTCATTCCAAAGGATAGGTGTAACAGAGCAAATTAAATCTAACCATATTTTATAAGTCATACACTGTATCATCAAAAATTTGATTTAGGCCTACATATACTGTATAGCATTTGCAAAGTCATCAACAGCTATTGTTTCAATGCAAACCAGTGTTAAAAAAAAATAGACAATACTTAAAGGCCTAGGGTTTCAATCTTGGTTTGATTTCAAATTGAATCATTAATGTGTTGAATTCACGTCTCCATCTCAACCAAAACTCAAAGTTAAAGTATATGACTATATCAAATTAAACTTTAAATGCACTTTAAATAAAGTTTGATTAGATGTAGTCCTATTCTTTAACTTCTCAGTATCCAGTGGGTCCCTAGCGGGCTCATCCCGTCACTACCAGGTAAAAAGGTAATGCGCGAAATTCAAATATCTAAATTTGAATTATTAGACATCCACCAATATACAAGTGTTCCATACTCATCAAAAGCTCTGTTTCTTGGCAATATCACAGCGTTGTCAGATTTAAAAAAGGCTTTACGGCGAAAGCAGCACATTCATTTGTTTGAGGCTATCACCTCACATATTTTCCAATAGCCATGTATCGATTAGCCATCATGGCACACACATAACACATTTCACAGCAAAAACAAATCAATTACCTGTTGAAGAACTTCTGCTGAGGTCATCCTAAGTGTCCAACGAAGACAATCCATGGTTCTTTTGTTAGAAAAAGTAACGTCTTTTATCCATAAATCCTCCATTTGGTTCGCGCGTTATAATCAGAAACGACAGCCTCCACTAGTCCATGAAACGCGGGGCGCCAACTCGTTCAAATTATACCCATAAACTTGTCCAAAAACAATCAAACATAGTTTTAAATGTTTCCTTAGAAACACTTTTACGTATATTTACTATTATAAATCAGCCGGAATATAAACTGATCAATAACGACGATAAAACAGACGCTCCGTGACTTCTCGTGCACGCGCATTGTGAAGAGTTCCCATAAAGGACCCCATGAGGGGTCCTCGTGGTTTCGTGGTTTTCTCTGGAATGACTCACCCAAAATGGAGGAAAACACCATCCAGAGGCTGGTGACATCACAAGGAAGCTTCCTGGACTGCAAACATATGCCTATATATAGTCATTTTCAATAGGGAGGGGTTCCAAAATGAGCAATGTGTCAAAATGACTTTTCCAGGACAGAAATTCCTCAGGGTTTTGCCTGCCCTATGCGTTCTGATTGACCCACAGACAAATGGATGACAGTTTTGGAAAATTCAGAGTGTTTCCTATCCAATGGTACTATATATGCATATCCCATTTTCTGAGCCTGAATGGGAGGCATTTTACTTTGGGCACGCCAGGCTCTCCAAAACAGTCACCTTTGCTGCCGGAGCTTGAGCTTCGATTCTTGTTTGAGATGGGGACACTTGGGAAGCCCTCAGCAGAAGTTATGGCCGTACACAGCTCCTTGAGTGCGGTCGTAGTGCCAGCATCGGTTTGTAGTGGTAAATAGACAGCTACGAAGAATATAGATAAAAACTCTCTAGGTAGATAGTGTTGTCTACAGCTTATCATGAGATACTCTACCTGAAGCGAGTAAAACCTAGAGACTTCCTTAGATAACGTGCACCAGCTGTTGTTTACAAATATACATAGACATCCACCCCTTGTCTTACCAGAGGCTGCTGTTCTATCCTGACGATACAGTGTATAACCCACCAGCTGTATTTTATTTATGTCGTTGTTCAGCCACGACTCGGTGAAACATAAGATATTACGGTTTTTAATGTCCCGTTGGTAGGATATACATGCTTGTAGTTCGTCCACTTTATTATCGAGCGATTGTACGTTGGCCAATAGTACCAATGGCAACGGCAGATTAGCAACTTGTCGCCAGATCCTCCCAAGGCACCACGATCTCCTTCCGCGAAACTCTCTTTCTCCTGCGAATGACGAGGATGAGGGCCTGTTTGGGTGTCTGGAGTAAATCCCTCCCGCTCGACTCATTAAAGATTTTTTTTTTGTCCAGTTCAAGGTGAGGAATCGCTGTTCTGATGTCCAGAACCTCTTTTCAGAAATAAGAGACGGTAGCAGCAACATTATGTACAAAATAAGTTACAAACAATGCAAAAAAACAAACATAATAGCACGGTTGGTGAAGAGCTCATAAAATGGACGCCCTCCCCTGGTTGCGTTGTCAATCAAATACTATTCAATATAACTATATAGTAAATACATAGCATACAGTTAAGGCTGTCTTACAAACGAATGTAAGCCTAACAGTATTTATTCAACTTTAAAATGAGTAATACATCCATTGCATACTGTAGCTTAACTATAAATATATTCTTATGTAATCATAGAAAGCGTGCATGATCGAGATAGCATGCAAAGATCACAGGTCTGTGAAGATCTTCACAATTGCTATAATAATCTGGGCAGAATCTCAAACAGCATTAATCACTTGCACTGTGTACTTTTACACAGTGCAAGTGCAATCAAGGTAATTTGGTTGTACTATTAGATGAAGCACAGTGATAACACATTCTATTGTTGTATAAATACAAAATATCTGACATTGTATTACCATTTAAATGGTTAAAAGCATAGTGATAACACATTGGGTATTCATCAAACTTAGGTGAATAATCGTTGAAATCTCATTGATCAACGTCTCAACCAAATATTACCCAAATTTCCATGTTGAAATGACGTGGTGTGCCCAGTGGGAAATGTATTCTGATTCTGACTATTTATCATTTTATCTCCTTGTCAGAAACCTTCATACCCTGGCAATTAGTCATCCTCTTCGTGGGAATTATCAGTATCATGGCTATTCTGGGAGTTTTTTACTTCACACGAAAACACACCTGCAGAATTAGGTATGAATATTAATTATTCTAATGATTTTGATCTTTTATGATAACATTTTTTGGTTCAATGGTATTGCTCGTATAATAAAGAGCTTTATCTGTGTATTCACAGCGCCAAGGCTCCTCAGGTATGTATGGGCTACATCCTACGTTGTGTTATGTCACATTACTGTAATACCTGTATGTTTGCGTAGATAGCAGTTTACTGTAAATAGTGATGAGTCTGTTTCTCTCTCAGTCACAGGATTATGTGGAGGAAGTAGAACCCTACGCCAGCTATGTACAAAGTACCAATATAATCTACAACTCCTCTGCAGACCAGTTCACATAACACACACACACACACACCTCTGCACGCCACTCTGAGAACTTTGAGGTTGAAAACCTCACAGATCTGATCACTCCTGACTGTGGAGGTTGAAAAGGTATTACACTCAGCACAGACCTGTTGCAGCACACAGTCCCCATTCCCATCTGCCTGTCGGCCTAACCAGGCTTCTGTCTCAATGATGACTTGGACAACTCACTACAACAGATATCTATCGATACAATAATGACACAATGAAGATGAGATGTGAGAAAATTGCCAAAAACAGACATTTCTACAACCAAAGTGATGTGGGCAGATGAGAGATGATCTTTCCAGTTGAGCATTTTCACAATTTGCACACTGATTACTATGACTTGCTGTGTAGTCTGCACAACTGAATACCACTGCTCTCATAACACACGTTTGACTCTTCCAACACCTGTCATCTGCAAATCATGGGGAAGAGTGCAATTTTTAAATGTTTAATCAAGATCTCAATTTATATAATACTGATGTGTAATTACAGTGTTTTTGTTGAGTTAATATTTATGATTGAATTTAAATATCAAGTTTATTATATAATAAAAACAGATTCTTTACATTTGAAACCTACATCCTGAGTTAATGGGGAAAGGATTTGAAGCACACAGAGTTTGACTCTCAGAACTAAGATAACAACTAAACTTTTGAATTTAATCAATTGCTTTTGAGTTTGAAAACGTGTTTGCAGTGGTGGAAAAAGTACTCAAATGTCATACTTGAGTAAAACTAAAGTTACCTTAATAGAAAACGACTCAAGTAAAGTGAAAGCCACCCAGTAAAATACTATTTGAGTAAATGTTTTTAAATATGGTTTTAAATATACTTAAGTATCAAAAGTAAAGGTATTAATACTTTTAATACAAATTGCTTATATTATGCAAACCAGGGACACACTTCAACAATCATACATTACTTTACAAACAAAGCATTTTTGTTTAGCGAAGTCCACCAGATCAGAGGCAGCAGGGTGTCAGGGAAAATGTATGGAGTAAAAAGTACATTATTTTATTTAGGAATGTAGTGAAGTAAAAGTTGTAAAAAATATCAATAGTAAAGTAAAGTACAGATACCCCCCAAAACTACTATGGGAGTGAGAGAAAGTCCAGTCACGGATTGTGGGGGAGGCTGGAACTTGGTGAAACTGGGCTGACAATCTGCAAATGTTCTCATTGATGAAAAATGTTTCTGTTCCCAAAGCTAGAATATGTTACGAACACAGTGCACAAAGTTTAATAGACTTGATGTTTTGTCAAAGTTTTTAAAAATTGAGTTGTTTTAGCGGAGTGCAAGGTCAAATTGGGTTTGCGCACACGCACACTTCACAATAGAGGAGTTCCCTAATGGAAATATGCAAATACATGCAACAATGCGCCAGTAGGATCTCGCTAGCTTGTGCATGACTTTGCCCACCTCGTTGCTTGTTCTGCCCACTATGCATCATTTGCTCCCACTGTAAACAACACAGATGAACTATCTTGGGTTAGTTATAAATATCGTTGGCATACTGTTGAGTGCTTTCCATAAAGCAGGGGATGTGCACCCTCTGCTGGAGAATATTGGTGAACTAATTTTATGAGAAAGAGGGTTTAGGGCTGCATTCCAATCCAAGTAGACAGCCCTCAGCCCTTGAATGACGTTTTACATGAATGATATTTTACATCCTAGTGTACCTTAAATGTCTATTGGCCAAGCGAGGGCGAGTGATGATTGGAGAAGCAACGTCCATGGTGGAAATCTTGAAATTGAGCATAAAAACAACCAACCTAAAGCAAATAATGTACCTAGCAAGCTAACTTAGCTCGCTAGCTAGCTACCACTCCTGTCAGCTACAGTTTGCTAGCTAGTTTGTCATTTATTACAATACATTTCAGAATTCCCAAAAATACGTTTATGAAGGCAGCCACGTTTTACAGGGTCCTCACTAGGAGACTAAGCCAGTTTGCCAATGCTAAAATCAATGTAATCTATAAAGAAAATTGCAAGCTAGCTAAATTTGATACTTCACAGCTAGCACAGTATGATATGTTTTTATTTATTTTATTATATTATTTATTTAACCTTTATTTAACTGGGCAAGTCAGTTAAGAACAAATTCTTATTTACAATGACGGCCTACCAAAAGGCAAAAGGCCTCCTGCGGGGACGGGGGCCAGGGATTAAAAATAAAACCTAAATAAAATATAAATATAGGACAAAACACACATTACAACAAGAGAGACAACACAACACTACATAAAGAGAGACCTAAGACAACAACATAGCAAGGCAGCAACACATGACAACACAACATGGTAGCAATACAACACAACAACTTGTGACTACAGTTAGCATTAAATTGTGGGTCATAGCAACCCCACAAATGATCAAAGTTCTTCACTCGCTACCTCAAGCTAAATCAAAGGCCGAGGGGGGCAACGTTAGTGAATTAGACATCCACTTAAGATGACAATCAAACTGCATCCGGTATCAATGGGGATTCCCCCAAGGGAAAGTAGCTAGCGCAAGGGCTGAGGGGTTAAAAATGATCTGTTTGGACTGCTGTCACGTTCAAGCCTGATATAGACAGGGTGGCGTGTTTAGTTTTGTTTTGGTGTAGGGTTTTTTCTGTTCTAGGTGTTGTGTTCCTATGTTGGGGTGATGGTTCCCAATTAGAGGCAGCTGTGTGTCGTTACCTCTAATTGGGAACCATATATATGTTTGGGGTTTTCACTAGTATTTTGTGGGTTATTGTTTGTGCATAGCTTGTTGTTTGTTTAGTTATGTCCAACATCACGATCTTCGTTTATATTTTGTTATTTTCCCAGTTACGTTCGTCGTAAATAAAATGTATACTGGAAGCATCGCTGCGTCTTGGTCTGTCGCTCACTGAGATCGTGACAGAATAACCCACCACAAAAGGACCAAGCAGCGACGTCAAAAGGAGTCCTGGACATGGGAGGAGATATTGGCTGGTAAGGGGCCTTGGAGGAAAACGACCGAGCATCGTCACCCCAAGAAGGAGATGGAAGCGGCGAAGGCTGAGCGGAGCAGTTACGAGGATTTATATGGAGCATGGAACCCGGAAAGGGAGAGATATGTTGGGACTCGCCTGGCGCAGAAATCCGAGAGGCACCCCCAATTTTTTTTTGGGGGGGGGGGCACACGGGGAGTTTGGCCGGTTCAGGATGGACTCCTGAGCAAACTCCTCGTGCTCTTTGGAGGGAGCGTTGGAGAGAGCGTCGCACTGAGCAGACACTGTGCTATGCAGTTTTGCGCACGGTGTCTCCAGTGCGCATGCATAGGCCGGTGCGCGAAATTCCAGCGCCACTCATCTGTCGAGCTAGGGTGAGTGTGCAACCTGGAGGAGTGGTGCCGGCTCTGCGAGCGAGTTCTCCAGTACACCTTCTGGGACCGAGATATCCTGCACCGGTTCTGCGTGTGGGGTCTCCGGTTCGCATCCACAGCCCAGTGCATGACATTCCAGCTCCCATCATCCATGAGGCAAGGGTGAGTGAACAGCCGGGGAGAGAAGTACCGTCTCCACGCACCAGGTCCCCTGTACGCTTAGATAGCCCAGTACATACAGTCCCTGCTCCGCGCACCAGGCCCCCTGTGCGCTTAGAGAGTCTAGCACGTCCTGTTCCGGCTCCGCGCACCAGGCCCTCTGTGCGCTTAGAGAGTCTAGCACGTCCTGTTCGGCTCCACGCACCAGGCCCCTGTGCGCTTAGGAGAGTCCAGCACGTCCTGTTCGGCCCGGCGCACCAGGCCCCATGTGCGCTAGAGAGTCCAGCACGTCCAGTTCCTGCCCGCACCAGGCCCCCTGTGCGCTTAGAGAGTCCAGCACGTCTTGTTCCTGCCCGCGCACCAGGCCCCCTGTGCGCTTAGAGAGTCCAGCACGTCCTGTTCGCTCGCGCACCAGGCCCCTGTGCGCTTAGAGAGTCCAGCACGTCCCAGCCTGCCCGCGCACCAGGCCCCCTGTGCGCTTAGAGAGTCCAGCACGTCTTGTTCCGGCTCCACGCTTCAGGATCCCTGTGCCCGTCGTGGACCCAGAGTCCGCGCCTTTGGGGGGGCTACTGTCACGTTCAAGCCTGATATAGACAGGCTGGCGTGTTTAGTTTTGGTGTAGGGTTTTTTCTGTTCTAGGTGTTGTGTTTCTATGTTGGGGTGATGGTTCCCAATTAGAGGCAGCTGTGTGTCGTTACCTCTAATTGGGAACCATATATATGTTTGGGGTTTTCACTAGTATTTTGTGGGTTATTGTTTGTGCATAGCTTGTTGTTTGTTTAGTTATGTCCAACATCACGATCTTCGTTTATATGTTGTTATTTTCCCAGTTACGTTCGTCGTAAATAAAATGTATACTAGAAGCATCGCTGCGTCTTGTTCTGTCCCTCACGGAGATCGTGACAACTGCAGCTTAGATCTCCTTTCCCTGAAGACGTTTTCCATGATTTCACCTCTTTCCTAACCACAAATCTCAAAGAAGAAGGACTACAATAATGTGAAAACTCATGGTAGACTTTCCTCCATCTTGCTTTCACAAATGTAGTGATGTTAGAAACCCAGTTATGACCGATCAAGGGAGTAGTGTAGGAGACTAGTAAAGGAAGTCCAGTATAAGTAGGCCTAGTGATACAGAGTGACAAAGCAACATACAGGTTGAATCTACAGTGTGGCTCACCTTGGATTTGAAACAATCGCCTGCTGATTATCAGTCCATATGATCCATTTTGATGAGCATGGACCTTGAACTGAAACATGTTTTGGTTAACATACTTAAACTGTAGGCTATTTTGTGATTTGTGTATTATACTGACTAACGAGGAAGCTTGATCTCACAGAGGTTCTATTTTTTTACATCAGAACGTGAGACTTACATACCTCCTAAGGATCCACATTATTGGCTATTTAAGTCTTTGACAGTTACTCTTTGTCTTCCGCTCTTCAGTTTTAAAGAATGTCAGAGAAAAAATTGCAAGATTATGTTATAATACTTTTATTGCATCATGGCTGTTTAATTCAACAGAATAGAGTATTTTGTTAACTATTGTGTGTGTGTTCTATTGAGGATGGGCCTCTGGGAGATAACACTGTTAGGAGATTTACGATGTCTTTTGGGTGATAAAACCTAAAGAGCATTCCAGAGCATGAGTTAATGTTTCTGTTCTATATGGTACCAGAGAGAGATGGTTCCAGTTTGGAGTTGGAGGGTCAGACACTGGTCTGTACAATGAAAACCGTTGACACAGCAGCGCCCCACCACTCCGTAAGTAGTTAACCTTGTGACCTATTCTATATATCTGTTGTTCGTCATGTAGGTTGAAAGGGGTGTATCTTTGCTATAAAAGATCTCAGAAGCCTTTGTGTCGCCGCTCTCAACGGACCATCAGAGACGGTGGTGGATTCGTTGACAAGCCATTGCTATTGCAAAGCTCTTACTATTAAAGATGTATTTTAAGTATAACTGACTTGTGTGATAAGTTTGTCTCTCCTCATTTGATAGTAAAGAAATTAACCACCACAAGAAGCCCCAAAATATTCATTGATTCAATCTTTCAAAGTTGCATAAAATTGTCTACCGTTGATTGTTTCCATTGATGTTATAAACGTCAGGATACAAAAGTGGCATTTTCTAACAATGTTGATTTAATCCATCTTTGCATCCATCATTGATAGGATACGATTTATGATAGGACAGTTCCTGGTGATTTTGAGAAACAACTAAGACCGGTTCACAAAACAACAATATCTCCAATCGCGCTCTCACCTTACTGTATCTCATTAAAATAGATTTGTGCAAAGAAAATATTTTGCACAAAATTCAAATACGTAATTCTATCACAAAGCATAAACATCTCATCTCTTTTGCGGTACTAAACATTCTCTTAGGCACGAGCCCAGGATGTGTGTGTGTTGTGGTTGGTAGTTGTATCTCAAGGGTCAGTATGATAGCTATAGCATTTGAATCTCTGGCCTGTATGTTCCCTCGGTCAAGAGGTCAAATAAACCACATAGAAAGTCTGAACTAAAGCATCAGTTTCTTTCAGTAGAAAAAACTTATACATTAACATAAGCATAATGTGACTGTAAAACATAATTAAACAACTATAGAAGCACATTATTCCTGCACCCACACTGCATCAACAAAAGTTCAATTGTGGGTACTATCATAGTTATATCTAGGGTCATTTGGTTCAGAAAGGTGCTGTCCAGCTTGCCCCAGGCCGGTGTCCACCTTGCATCTTCATTGTCCCCCTTTAAAATGTCCCCCGTCTCACCCCACTCACCTTACCCACACACACACACACACGCACACACACATTGTACATGAGGTCAGCCCATGAAGACATAATCATCTGCGCAGTCTTCTTTAATTAACGACTGGTGGGCGGGGCAAGTTGGAAGTTTAACAATGGCGTAGTCACAGTCGTTAGCGCAAGAATCTACGATGACTCCTGTTGTCTTGGTGTTGTTATGGTCAATGGTGGCGTATGTCACATCCTCTTCCTGTCACAAAATGGAAACAATGGGGTGAAACAAAAGTTATGTTGTAATTGTCTTAAATAAGCTTCCTTTCCTTGTATCTTTTCCTTTATGATAAGGGCCAGGAATTATCTGATCAGGAAAAAACATATTGGCAAAAATAGAATATACATTTCTTAAATAACTCCTCTCCCCCATGACCACAGATCTAGTGAGAATGTGTCACAGGAGAATTGGAGAATTTTAGACTGACAAGGAAGCTTCTGTACTTGTTGAATTCTTGAATACGTAACACACACATTATCTGTGTATATCAGATAGCGGTTTTGATTTGACTATGACCTACTTCTGTGCACACTTATTGAACCATGAATACAGCCTTTTATACTACAGAATCCACCTCTCACCTGACATGTAAAACGAATATGCTGTGAAACGCTGTGAACTTTATCTAACATACTTATTATAAATCATCCGTATCCCTTACAACTTTCGCTACTTGTTTGAAGAGCCAAACAAAGTATTTTTTTTAAACTGTGATCCAGCGAGAGACAGAATTATACACACACACGCACGTATTATTGAAAAGCATTGAAAATAATTGGAATTTCAGTGTACTTCTTGAATTTAAATGGAATTGGCCCTAACCCTGTACTCAACTCAGTGTCATATCATCCATGTGTTTGGACATGCCAAATATTGTTGGTACTTCATACCTTCTTTTCTGTGTCTGGGCTGCTATGATCATCACTGTCATCTGCTGAAGAGAATCATACACGTAGCCATGTTATTATTTAATTTGAACAAATACTTTAAAGCATAACAAGAAAATGTGACATGCTTTTACAAAAGAAATAGACGTATTACCATCTTCATTTTTCTTCTTCCTGAAAAAAGGAAACAGAGGACAAACTTTATAAATGCAATTCACTACTCACTCTAACAGAGAAGAGTGTAAACTGAATTGGTCACCCAACAGAAATGGGAGAGAGCGCTGTTACAATATGTGCACTTCAAATGAAAACATATTGCTATTAAAGAGTTTTAATGAGTATTCACTGCAAAGTAATTGTTAAAATGAACTTCCTGAAAGATGCTGCTAGATAGGCCCTACTCAACACTATTGCTGCAACAGGAAGCTTGTATATGTATTCAGACAGGCCATATGCCCCGTCAGCTACAGGCCATGGTCTCTCTGAGACCAACAAGAAAGTCATGCACACTTACAGCCACTTTTTCAAAATAGATCAACTACTGCAAGACAGTTTTTAAAGAAGCAGAGCACACTAACAAGAACAAACCAAATGTGTGGGTGTTTGGTGTCTGTGTATGTTCATCACGGAGCGCTCACCTCAGTGTACAACACATATAGTTTCCCATGGTGAGTCAGCTGATCCGGGGAGCCGGGTTGGAGGGCGCTCAGAACGTGCCAGGTGTCGAAGTGCCACGGCAACTCTGCTCTGTTGCTGTTAACTATCAACTGACACAAGATTGTGTGGAAGAACACACATCAGTCAGAGAGAGAGAGGAGAGAGACAACGGTATGTTTGTTTGATATACTGATTTCCTGTGCTCTGTGGTTTACAGCAGCCCTACACACACACACACACACACACACACACACACACACACACACACACACACACACACACACACACACACACACACACACACACACACAGCATGTTTTTTTTTTTTTTTTTTTTTTTTTTATTTAACTAGACAAATTCTTATTTACAATGACGGCCTATGAACAGGAGGTTAACTGTCTTGTTCAGGGGCAGAATGACAGATTTTTACCAGAATGACAGAACATTTCGGTTACTGGCCCAACACTCTAACCACTAGGCTACCTGCCGCCCCAGATAGCGTATTTGACCAGCATGCTAATAAAATTATCCTTGATGATATTTGATGGTAGCTCAACTCAACACATATCCAGTCATTCATATAAGTGGGAAAAAAAACAATTACAGATGTAGGTTCTTAATTTGAGCCAGTTTGCTAAACCAGGAAAAAATACTCCTGCAGCAACAGGAAATGTGAATTATTATGTTTATTATTATTATAATTAATGGGGTTTTTGTTAGGGGGTGATGTTTTTTTCGTATTCATTAGTTAGGGTTAGGTTTAAAATCTAATTTTAAGAAGATACATTGTGGAAATGGGCAGGGTTTAGCAATAATTATGACTTTTTGACTGTGCTAAGTAGTGAAGATGACAAATACTTTACTCAGTAAGTTCACTCCTATAGAATTCTATGGTCACTCCAACTAAGGCCAGCTTTGAATAATTGATATCCAAGGCTTATATGTGCTGTGAGTGCAATAGCCTGGGGATGACGTTACACCAAGAAACACTTACCTTGATAAAAGCCCCCAGCCTAAAGAAATTAAAAGTGTCTTTCTTCTGGAACCAAGTTACATGTTCCTCAGTACACAAATACGCACACAACAAAAACGAGCCATACTTCATGGTGCTGGGCCCAGTCAGGTCATTGACACATTCACCCACTCAACCACTGAAAGATCAGCCACAAAATATTGACACCATTGTAACAGGTTGTATGTAATTAAGCCCTGGTCTCCAGCATGGGAACAGAAGAGGAATACCTGGTGCGGTAGTCTCAGGTTGGACTACTCCAAATCATCTTGGTTCTGACACACACACACACACACACACACACACACACACACACACACACACACACACACACACACACACACACACACACACACACACACACACACACACACACACACACACACACACACACACACACACACACACAAATACAAGCTTTGCAGGTCCATTAAGCAAATTAAATACCTCTCACACCCTACAGTAGAGACTGATGGGCCGTCTGAGGCCTGGGCGCTGGACCAGCCGTTTGGGGCGTAAAAGCCCAACGAACCGACAGAGGTGTGGGAGCCTGGCGAAAAGGCTGAGGAGTGGGGGTGTGGTGTGACAGCCTGAGGATCCCGCTGAACCATGGGAGCCTGATGAGCTGGCTAAAGCGTAGATGCCTGGCGAGCCGGTTGGCGTAAAACCCTGGCGAGCCGTATGGCATAAAACCCTGGCAATAGAGCTAAGGCCTGACGTGGGATGGGCGCCTGCCGAGGCAACCGAGACAAGAAAACCTCTCGAGCTAGCTAGTGCGTGGAAGCCCGACGAGCTGGCTTAGGCACCCCCGGTTCCATTAGTGGCGGCCCCCGGACCCGACGTCACCACCAACCGGAAAGCTAGCACTCCACGATGCTTCCTTTGATGGCTGCTGCATTCTATAAGAATTGACGCTGGAGATGAGAAGCAGATAGGAGGAGTCAACATTTAATATACCACGGACATTAAACAGGACAGGAAGAGCATCAGCACCGAATAACATAACGACATACGAATATTAATGCAGCAGTGGGGAACAGAGCTGGGGAACTGATAAATATAAGGTGTATAAAATCGAGCACACCGCCATGCAATCTCCATAGACAAGCATTGGTAGTACTGTAGAATGGCCTTACTGAAGAGCTCAGTGACTTTCAATGTGGGACTGTCATAGAATGCCACCTTTCCAAAAAAGTAAGTTTGTCAAATTTCTTCCCAGCTAGACCTGCCCCGGTCAACTATAAGTGCTGTTATTGTGAAGTGGAAACGTCATGGAGCAACAATGGCTCATCCGAAGTGGTAGCCCACAGAAGCTCAAAGAACGGGACGGCCGAATGCTGGTGAAGTCTGTCCTTGGTTGCAACACTCACTACCGAGTTCTAAACTGCCTCTTCATGAAATGGGTTTCCATAACCGAGCAGCTGCAAACAAGCCTAAGATCACCATGCGCAATTCAAAGCGTTGGCTTGAGTGGTGTAATGCTCCCCGCCAATGGACTCTGGAGCAGTGGAAACGCATTCTCTGGAGTGATGAATCATGCTTCACCATCTGGTCGGACAAATCTGTGTTTTGAGGATGCCAGGAGAACGCTACCTGCCCAATGAATAGTGCCAACTGTAAAGTTTGGCGGTGGAGGAATAATGGTCTGGGGCTGTTTATTATGGGAACCTTAGTTCCAGTGAAGGTACATCTTAACTCTACAGCATATAATTACATTTTAGACGATTCTGTCGTTCCAACTTTGTGGCAACAGTTTGGGGAAGGCCATTTCCTGCCATTTCCGGTCCATACATAAATGGTTTGTCGAGATCGGTGTGAAAGAACTTGACAGGCCCGCACAGAGCCCTGACCTCAACCCCATCGAACACCTTTGGGATGAATTGGAACGGCTAATCCGATCTATGGCCTAATCGCCCAACATAAGTGATCAACCTCACTAATGCTCGTTGCTAAATGGAAGTCCCATGTAGCAATGTTACAACTTCTAGTGGAAAGCCTTCCCAGAAGAGTGGAGGCTGTAATAGTAGCAAAGGGGGGACCAACTCCATATTAATGCCCATATTTTTGGAATGAGATGTTTGACGAACAGGTGTCCACATGCTTTTGGTCATGAAGTGTGTATGAAAAATGATTATCTAAACATTAACAATTATTAATATTTGTTCATATTTAAGTGACATTTGCATTAAATCTGGGTTTTAAAACATGTTCCAAGATCAAATAAATGCCCCAAACATAAATCACTGTATATGGAAAATATATTGGCTGAGAGCAAGAACTATTCTGGGTGCCGCAGTAAAAGTATTGTAGGGAATACTCACTAGGGTCTGTAGAATGTATGTATGGTGACATTTCATTGGGCTATGAATAATACGGAGTGTTGCTGGCCTTTTACTCTACCCATTCCATTGGTGGCCGAATCACACCACAGCTGCGCTTACTGCACTACAGAAAACACGCTAACCAAAAACAGTGCAGGGCATGCTTACTGAATTAACTTATTTGGGAGCAGTGCATGAGGTGACCGTTTTGGAGAGCCTGGCGTGCCCAAAGTAAAATGCCTCCCATTCAGTCCCAGAAAATAGATTTAGTACCATTGGATAGGAAACACTCTGAATTTTCCAAAACTGTTAACCATTTGTCTGTGAGTGAAACAGAACGCATATGGCAGGCAAAACCCCGAGGAATTTCTGTCCTGGAAAAAGTGATTTTGACACATTGCTCATTTGGGAACCCCTCCCTATTGAAAATGACCATATAAAGGCATATGAATGCAGTACACGTCGCTTCCTTATGATGTCAACAGCCTCGAGATGGTGTTTTCCTCCATTTTGGATGAATTTAGACCAGAGAAAATGACCAAACAATGAAGACCCCTCTTTATGAGAATAGTACCGCGCTACAAGCACCAGAAGTCACGGAGTGTCTTTTTATCGTCAAGTATCGATCAGTTTATATTCCGGCTGATTTATAATAGTAAATATACGTAAAAGTGTTCCTAAGGATACATTTAAAACTATGTTTGATTGTTCTTGGACAAGTTTATAGGTATAAGATGAACGAGTTCGCGCCTGCTTTCAATAGACTAGTGGAGGCTGTCGTTTCTGATTATAACGCTACAACCAAATGGAGGATTTATGGATAAAATACATTACTTTTTCTAACAAAAGAACCATGGATTGTCTTCGTTGGACACTTAGGATGACCTCAGCAGAAGTTCTTCAACAGGTAATTGATTTGTTTTCGCTGTGAAATGTGTTATGTGTGTGCCATGATGGCTAATCGATACATGGCTATTGGAAAAATATGTGAGGTGCTAGCCTCAAACAATGAAATGTGCTGCTTTCGCCGTAAAGCCTTTTTGAAATCTGACAACACTGTGATATTGCCAAGAAACAGAGCTTTTGATGAGTATGGAACACTTGTATATTGGTGGATGTTTAATAGTTCAACTTTGGAATTTTGAATTTGGCGCTTTACATTTTCCCTGGTAGTGTCGGGACGAGCCCGCTAGCGACCCACTGGGGCCCAAGAAGTAAAGGGCAACTACACTCAAAAGATTTCTTCGATTTTTCCCAAACAAAAGTCTTCCCTTGATGTGGTTTGAGAATTGTTGTGACCACAGAAAAATATATATATAAAAAAAAAAAGTGGGTAAACCAAAACAAATCGGAGAAATCCGGAACCTGTAAAAACAAAACCAAGAAAACTGAATTTTGGGAAAAAACAGTAGGCAAAAAATTCAAACAGACTTATAAAAGGCCCTACCAACATAGGGCCAACTACACTTTAGGGGTGTGTGTAATCCTGCAGCACAGTATTTTGGGGGATGTTGAGCTCAGGTCCAATATTGACTATGCATCGAAAAGCTAAAGCAGTCGGGCCATCCTCAAAATGTTTTAGTGAAATATAATATAGTATATACAAGTTAGCAGACGCTTTTATCCAAACGCAACTTACATTCTTACATACATTTTTACGTATGGGTAGTTCCAGGAATCGAACCCAACATCCTGGCGTTGCATAGCTCTACCAAGATACATAACAGGTTCTAATTGCTTTGTGAAGCCTCAATTTAATATTATTTATAAGGCCTTTATTAAGCTGTGCTTATGCCACCCTTTATAATGAACAGGTTTATGTCATATTTGACATATTGGGTTATGTCACATTTTACATTGATGGTTATGTCACACAGTTATGCCCCATTTATTAACCTTTTATTAAGCATGGCATACAGTTATAGATGATTTGTAACACATTCATGTAGTGTTTATGAAGGCTTTATGAGGCCTTCAAAAGCTGCACATCATTTAAAGCGGGATCGAACTCGGTCACTGTTTTAAAGTCACCATTGGCCTCATGGTGAAATCCCTGAGCGGTTTCCTTCCTCTCCGGCAACTGAGTTAGGAAGGACGCCTGCATCTTTGTAGTGACTGGGTGTATTGATATGCCATCTAAAGTGTAATTAATAACTTCACCATGCTCAAAGGGATGTCTGCTTTTTTTCCCCATCTACCAATAAGTGCCCTTCTTTGCGAGGAATTGTAAACCCCCCCTGGTCTTTGTGGTTGAATCTTTGTTTGAAATTCACTTCCTGACTGGGGGACCAGTCACGGGGTCTGAGACGCCGAGGCCTCCCACCATTAGCTCTGACAAATTGAAAACTCTAGTCATTGGCGACTCCATTACTCGCAGTATTAGACTTAAAACGAATCATCCAGCGATCATACACTGTTTACCAGGGGGCAGGGCTACCAACGTTAAGGCTAATCTGAAGATGGTGCTGGCTAAAGCTAAAACTGGCGAGTGTAGAGAGTATAGAGATATTGTTATCCACGTCGGCACCAACGTTGTTAGGATGAAACAGTCAGAGGTCACCAAGCGCAACATAGCTTCAGTGTGTAAATCAGCTAGAAAGATGTGTCGGCATCGAGTAATTGTCTCTGACCCCCTCCCAGTTAGGGGGGAGTGATGAGCTCTACAGCAGAGTCTCACAACTCAATCGCTGGTTGAAACTGTTTTCTGCCACACACAAAAGATAGACTTTGTAGATAACTGGCCCTCTTTCTGGGACTCACCCACAAACAGGACCAAGCCTGGCCTGTTGAGGAGTGACGGACTCCATCATAAATGGAGGGGTGCTCTCATCTTATCTACGAACATAGACAGGGCTCTAACTCCTCTAGCTTCACAATGAGATAGGGTGCAGGCCAGGCAGCAGGCTGTTAGCCAGCCTGCCAGCTTAGTGGAGTCTGCCACTAGCACAGTCAGTGTAGTCAGCTCAGCTATCTCTATTGAGACTGTGTCTGTGCCTCGACCTAGGTTGGGCAAAACTAAACATGGCGGTGTTCGCCTTACCGATCTCACTAGAATAAAGACCTCCTCCATTGCTGCCATTATTGAAAGAGATTGTGATACCTCACATCTCAAAATGGGGATACTTAATGTTAGATCCCTCACTTCCAAGGCAGTTCTAGTCAATGAACTAATCACTGATCATAATCTTGATGTGATTGGCCTGACTGAAACATGGCTTAAGCCTGATGAATATATTGTGTTAAATGAGGCCTCACCTCCTGGTGTAGTGGCTCTACAGCAGGTCTTGTCGGAAACAAACGCAGGAGACCAGTTACACACTCCTTACTTTAATAAGGTACAATTAATCTATGGACGTAGAATATAGCTGCTCACACACCGAGCCACAAACATGAAACAATCACGGACAACACTGATGGGGGGGAACAGAGGATTAAATAACACATGTAATTAGGGTAATGATGACCGGGTGTGAATAATGACAAGACAAACAGAAACTGAGAAATGGATCGGTGGTGGCTAGAACTCCGGTGACGTCGAACGCCGGTAGACGCCCGAAAAAGGAGAGGGACCAACTTCAGCTGAAGTCGTGACACCTGGTTACACTAGTGACCATATCCCCCGCACATCCCGCAAAGGCGGAGGTGTTGCTAACATTTACGATAGCAAATTTCTATTTACAAAAAACAAAAAAACAAAGTTTTTGTCTTTTGAGCTTCTAGTCATGAAATCTATGCAGCCTACTCAATCACTTTTTATAGCTACTGTTTACAGGCCTCCTGGGCCATATACAACGTTCCTCACTGAGTTCCCTGAATTCCTATCGGACCTTGTAGTCATGGCAGACAATATTCAAATTTTTGGTGACTTTAATATTCACATGGAAAAGTCCACAGACCCACTCCAAAAGGCTTTTGGAGCCATCATCGACTCTGTCGGTTTTGTCCAACATGTCTCCGGACCTACTCACTGCCACAGTCATACTCTGGACCTAGTTTTGTCCCGTGGAATAAATGTTGTGGATCTTAATGTTTTTCCTCATAATCCTGGACTATCGGACCACCATTTTATTACGTTTGAAATCGCAACAAATAATCTGCTCAGACCCCAACCAAGGATCATCGAAAGTCGTGCTATAAATTCTCAGACAACCCAAAGATTTCTAGATGCCCTTCCAGAATCCTTCCACCTACCCAAGGACGTCAGAGTACAAAAATCAGTTAACCACCTAACTGAGGAACTCAATGTAACCTTGCGCAATACCCTAGATGCAGTCGCACCCCTAAGAACAAAAAACGTTTGCCATAGCTCCCTGGTATACAGAAAATACCCGAGCTCTGAAGCAAGCTTCCAGAAAATTGGAACGCAAATGGCGCCACACCAAACTGGAAGTCTTCCGACTAGCTTGGAAAGACAGTACCGTGCAGTATCGAAGAGCCCTCACTGATGCTCGATCATCCTATTTTTCCAAGTTAATTGAGGAAAATAAGAATAATCCAAAATTTCTTTTTGATACTGTCGCCAAGCTAACTAAAAAGCAGCATTCCCTAAGAGAGGATGGCTTTCACTTTAGCAGTGATACATTCATGAACTTCTTTGAGGAAAAGATCATGATCATTAGAAAGCAAATTACGGACTCCTCTTTAAATCTGAGTATTCCTCCAAAGCTCAGTTGTCCTGAGTCCACACAACTTTGCCAGGACATAAAATCAAGAGAGACACTCAAGGTTTTTAGTACCATATCTCTTGACACATTGATGAAAATAATCATGGCCTCTAAAACTTCAAGCTGCATACTGGACCCTATTCCAACTAAACTACTGAAAGAGCTGCTTCCTGTGCTTGGCCCTCCTATGTTGAACATAATAAACAGCTCTCTATCCACCGGATGTGTACCAAACTCACTAAAAGTGGCAGTAATAAAGCCTCTCTTGAAAAAGCCAAACCGTGACCTAGAAAATATAAAAAACTATCTGCCTATATCAAATCTTCCATTCCTCTCAAAAATTTGAAAAAGCTGTCAACTCACTGCCTTCCTGAAGACAAACAATGTATACGAAACGCTTCAATCTGGTTTTAGACCCCGTCATAGCACTGAGACTGCACTTGTGAAGGTGGTAAATTACCTTTTAATGGCGTCAGACCGAGGCTCTGCAACTGTCCTCGTGCTCCTAGACCTTAGTGCTGCTTTTGATACCATCGATCACCACATTCTTTTGGAGAGATTGGAAACCCAAATTGGTCTACATGGACATGTTCTGGCCTGGTTTAGATCTTATCTGTTGGAAAGATATCAGTTTGTCTCTGTGGATGGTTTGTCCTCTGACAAATCAACTGTAAATGTTGGTGTTTCTCAAGGCTCTGTTTTGGGACCACTATTGTTTTCACTATATATTTTACCACTTGGTGATGTCATTCGGAAACATAATGTTAACTTTCACTGCTATGCGGATGACACACAGCTGTACATTTCGATGAAACATGGTGAAGCCCCAAAATTGCCCTCCCTGGAAGCCTGTGTTTCAGACATAAAGAAGTGGATGGCGGAAAATGTTCTACTTTTAAACTCTGACAAAACAGAGATGCTAGTTCTAGGTCCCAAGAAACAAAGAGATCTTCTGTTGAATCTGACAATTAATCTTGATGGTTGTACAGTCGTCTCAAATAAAACTGTGAAGGACCTAAGCGTTACTCTGGACCCTGATCTCTCTTTTGACGAACATATCAAGACTGTTTCAAGGACAGCTTTTTTCCATCTACGTAACATTGTAAAAATCTGAAACTTTCTGTCCAAAAATTATGCAGAAAAGTTAATCCATGCGTTTGTAACTTCTAGGTTAGACTACTGCAATGCTTTACTTTCTGGCTACCCGGATAAAGCACTAAATAAACTTCAGTTAGTGCTAAACACGGCTGCTAGAATCTTGACTAGAAGCCAAAAATGTGATCAGATTACTCCAGTACTAGCCTCTCTACACTGGTTTCCTGTTAAGGCAAGGGCTGATTTCAAGGTTTTACTGCTAACATACAATGCATTACATGGGCTTGCTCCTACCTATATTTCAGATTTGGTCCTGTCGTACATACCTACACGTACGCTACGGTCACAAGACGCAGGCCTCCTTACTGTCCCTAGAATTTCTAAGCAAACAGCTGGAGGCAGGGCTTTTTCCTATAGAGCTCCATTTTTATTTTTAGTCTCAACCTTTAAGTCTTTATTGAAGACTCATCTCTTCAGTAGGTCCTATGATTGAGTGTAGTCTGGCCCAGGAGTGTGAAGGTGAACGGAAAGGCACTGGAGCAACGAACCACCCTTGCTGTCGTTGCCTGGCCGGTTCCCCCCTCCACTGGGATTCTCTGCCTCTAACTCTATTACAGGGGCTGAGTCACTGGCTTACTGGTGCCGTGGCGGAGATCTTGTGGGCTATACTCGGCCTTGTCTCAGGATGGTAAGTTGGTGGTTGAAGATATCCCTCTAGTGGTGTGGGGCTGTGCTTCGGCAGAGTGGGTGGGGTTATATCCTGCCTGTTTGGCCCTGTCCGGGGGTATTGTCGGACGGGGCCACAGTGTCTCCCGACCCCTCCTGTCTCAGCCCCCAGTATTTACGCTGCAGTAGTTTATGTGTCGGGGGGCTAGGGTCCGTCTGATATATCTGGAGTATTTCTTCTCTTATCTGGTGTCCTGTGTGAATTTAAGTATGCTCTCTCTCTAATTATCTCTCTCTCTTTCTTTTATTTATTTTTTATTTTTTCTATTTATTTTATTTTATTTATTTATTTTTTCTATTTTTTCTTCTTCTCTCTTTCTCAGAGGACCTGAGCATTAGGACCATTCCTCAAGGCCTACCTGGCCTGATGACTCCTTGATGTCCCGAGTCCACCTGGCCGTGCTGCTTCTCCAGTTTCAACTGTTCTGCCTGTTTTATGAACATTTTAAAATCTTGTCCATGTTCTGTTATAATCTGCACCCGGCACAGCCAGAAGAGGACTGGCCACCCCTCACAGCCTGGTTCCTCTCTAGGTTTCTTCCTAGGTTTTGGCCTTTCTAGGGAGTTTTTCCTAGCCACCGTGGTTTTACACCTGCATTGCTTGCTGTTTGGGGTTTTAGGCTGGGTTTCTGTACAACACTCTGTGACATCAGCTGATGTAAGAAGGGCTTTATAAATACATTTGATTTGATTTTGACCTTACAGATAATCGTATGAGGTAAATCATGTCATGTAGTCATTCAAAAATCATGTTAAACACTATTATTGTCAATGCAACTTATGTGACTTGTTAAGCACATTCCTGAACTTATTTAGGCTTGCCATAACCAAGGGGTTGAATATTTATTGACTCAAAATATTTCAGCTTTTCATTTTTAATTATTTTGTAAAGATGTCAAAAAACATAATTCCATTTAGACGTTATGGGATATGTGTGTAGGCCAGTGACACAAAATCTCAATTTAATACATTTTAAATTCAGACTGTGACCCAACAAAATTTGGAAAAAGTCAAGGTGTATTCACACCTCCTTACATTTTCCACATTGTTGTTACAAACATTTTTTTTTTATTACATTGAAATTTTGTGTCACTGATACAAACATTGTACAATTCAGGTGTACTAAGCTGTTATAGAGACTGTCACGATCTCCATGAACAGACCAAGGCGCAGCGTGCCGGGTTGAGTTAAACATGTTTATTTAGGTTAACTCACAGAAACAAACCAACAAACCAACAAACCAACAAACCAACAAACCAACAAACCAACAAACCAACAAACCAACAAACCAACAAACCAACAAACCAACAAACCAACAAACCAACAAAACAGAAATCAGACAATCACTGTGTGGCGCATAACCACCTACAAAAACAAAGTCAACTTCCCACAAGGAAAGGAGGAAAAAAGGGCTACTAAAGTATGGCTCCCAATCAGAGACAACGATGGACAGCTGTCCCCGATTGAGAGCCCTACCCGGCCAACAACAAAGAAATAGAAAAACTAGAACATAGAATGCCCACCCCAAATCACACCCTGACCAAACCAAAAAGAGACATAAACAGGCTCATACAGGTCAGGGCGTGACAGAGACGTACCCAGCAAGACTCAAAGCTGTAATCACAGACAATGGTGCTTCTACAAAGTATTGTCTCAGGGGTGTGAATACTCATGTAAATTAGATAGTTCTGTATTTCATTCTCAATAAATTTGCAACAATTTCTAAAAACATGTTTTCACTTTGTCATTATGGGGTATTGTGTGTAGATGGGTTAGAAAAACATCTATATAATCCATTTATATTTAAGCTGTAACACACCAAAATGTGGAATTAGTCAAGGGGTATGAACACTTTCTGAAGGCATTGTATGTATTTACATTGTAGTTTCATAGGAATGTACATAGCCATTAAAGTGTAGGTATATTGGGTTTAGGCCATTTAATTTAAAGTGGGACTGATTTTGAATATTTTACATTATTTTGTCTTAATTTCAGAGATTTGAAATTAATGTGTTTTTCTGGGCAATATCATCCTAAAGTGCAGCAATAAGACTTGGAGTGAACCATCTGGAATCTAAACCTGCTTGGGAGAGAGTGTCGAGTGTGTGTTTGTGGTTCTTGTTTTGTATTATGTTTGTTTATTCATTAATCATTAAACTGTTCACTCCCTGAACATACTTCCCAGCGCATATGTTACATGCAGGCTGAGATGGTAGGCTACACCCCAGTAAGCAGAGTCGACATCTTTTGGGTGTCTTTTTTTTGGTCCTATCTATACATCGTTTTTTGATGTTTTACAAACGGCCGGCTTACCACATACAGTTGAAGTTGGAAGTTTACATACACCTTAGCCAAATACATTTAAGCTCAGTTTTTCACATTTCCTGACATTTAATCCTAGTAAAAATTCCCTGTCTTAGATCAGTTAGGATCACCACTTTAAGAATGTGAAATGTCAGAATAATAGTACAGAGTGATTTATTTCAGCTTTAATTTCTTTCATCCCATTCCCAGTGGGTCAGAAATGTACATACACTAAATTAGTATTTGGTAGAGCCTTTAAATTGTTTAACTTGGGTCAAATGTTTTGGGTAGCCTTCCATAAGCTTCCCACAATAAGTTGTATTAATTTTGGCCCATTCCTCCTGACAGAGCTGGTGTAACTGAGTCAGGTTTGTATGCCTCCTTGCTCGTACATTCTTTTTCAGTTCTGCCCACAACTTTTCTATAGGATTGAGGTCAGGGCTTTGTGATGCCCACTCCAATACACTGACTTGTCCTTAAGCCATTTTGCACAACTTTGGAAGTATGCTTAGGATCAGTGTCCATTTGGAAGACCCATTTGCGACCAAGCTTTAACTTCCTGACTGATGTCTTGAGATGTTGCTTCAATATATCCACACAATTTTCTTTCCTCATGATGCCATGTATTTTGTGAAGTGCACCAGTCCTTCTTGCAGCATAGCACCCCCACAACATGATGCTGCCACCCCCGTGCTTCACGGTTGGGATGGTGTTCTTCGGCTTGCAAGCCTCCCCCTTTTTCCTCCGAACATAACAATGGTCATTATGGCCAAACAGCTCTATTTTTGTCTATGTTTCGAAACATCTATGTTTCGTTCAGATATTGTCCGGTCCAGATTGGCCTTGATTTCAACGTCCAAGGACATCAATTTTTGTACCGGTCTGGACCAAATCTGAACCAGTCATATATTTATATGTTTCGTTCAGAGTTTGTCCGGTCTGGACCAGCCTTGATTTGGTGTAACAGTATTGCTTCCGTCCCTCTCCTCGCCCCTACCTGGGCTCGAACCAGGGACCCTCTGCACACATCATCAACTGCCTCCCACGAAGCATCATTACCCATCGCTCCACAAAAAGCCACGGCCCTTGCAGAGCAAGGGGAACAACTTCTTCAAGTTCTCAGAGCGAGTGACGTCAGCGATTGAAACGCTGTTTCCGCGCACCCCACTAGCTAACTAGCCATTTCACACCGGTTACATGGCCCAAACATCGACGACTGTAAATCACTTATTTACAACTTTCATTCAGAACCAAAAAAGAGCCTGATTTCAACATCTGTAAAATACATATTTTCAACGTCTGTAAAATACATATTTTCAACATCAGGAAAATAAGTATTTTCAACTTTCATTTCGAACCAAAAATGAACCTGAACATATGGAAAATAACTTTATCCTTTTATTCAAAACCTACTTTGAACCTAACTTCAACATCTGGAAAATATGTATTTTAGACATCGTTCAACTTCATTTTGCTTACTGGGATTATTCTAGTTTTGTGGGGGGCATCAATTTCTGGTCTCGCCTATGGTGGCAGAAAGGCAAAGGCTGGCCCTGGTCTCCATTGTACCTTTTTTGAAGCTTTAGTGTATTTGTTAGCCTTATTTTGTTTGGGCTTATGTGACATATTCCATCATAATGCAATTGTAACATTCAGTGGCCCTGATTCCTACTCCCCCATGTATGCAGCCCCTCTTAGTGTGTCTGGCTGCAGTGGGATGGCAGTTGGAGGGTGGCTGTGTGTTTGGCTGAAGAGGGGAAACCAGCTACCTCCATCTCCTGAAAGAACACATTGAACTCTACTTCAACCCTGGTCAGCACCATAGAGACAGTAAAGAACCAAGAGAGCTCTTACCAAGAAGCAGTCTGGTAATTTGGGGATGAACATCTCTCATATCCTGAAGATTGCAGGCGTCCTCCTGACCATCGCATGTGAAGATTGCATCCTCCTGACCATTGCATGTGTAGTGAGAGGAGTGTAGTGAGAGGAGGAATCAGGGCCCCTGAATATGACAATTGCATTGTGAAGGAATATGTCTTGGCGGATGTTCCTGTTCTCGATCCTACCAACCAGCCATGGAAATATGTCACTCGCCGTGGAAGTCTAAAAAGCAACCTCTGGCAACGAGGGCCTCCTTCGTGAAGGTAAGCTGGGACTGGACACTGACTAGAAACAGCTTCGTCGCCCTGAATCCAGAGATTCTGACAACTTCTTACCTGGGGGCTTCCAATTCGAGATCTGATCCAGAGGTACCTGAGCCTTCGTCCTCTGTTCTGACTCCCTCTCCGGTGGCTTCTACCTCGGGTTCAGATCCTCAGAGCTCCCACTCATTGGACCGTGAGGCTGTCTAAGACTTTGGCCCATTCATCATCCACGATGAATACTACAGCTGGCTCGGGTCCATCGAGCCCCACCACCCTTTGTTTCTCGAGGGGGTTTGTGAAACCACTCAAGGCTAAAGAACGTCCTGACCACCTCAGCCATTGCACCAGTTCTCGTCATTGGCAGCTCTATGATGAGAAACATCTTGGTCCCGTGGCAAAAAAAAACCTGTGCTATCCTGGAGCACGAGTACAGGACATTACAACGCTGGTTCCAACCGTTCTACGACAGCTGACAGGAGCTGACGCTTTCATAGTCTATGTGGGGTCAAACGACATTGAGGGCTAGCTTGGAACTGCTGAAAATGTATTTGATTCAAGCTCGTTTTTTCCGTGGGTATAAAAGATTCAGCATGCTAATGGCATTGCACACCTGGCTAAAAGATTACTGTAGCTCTGTTGGAATAACTGTTATAGGTAACTTTGACACTTTATGGAAACAGAAGATGCTCTGCGGGAATGACGGAGTCCATCCCATCCATCTTGGCTCCTGGACTCTCCACGCATTTCAAGGCTGCGTTGAGACAATGACTTATCAATGATCCAAGCCCAGCTCAGATAATCCCTATCATTGTGTCGCTGACTTGTCTTAATGATGCAGCAAATGTAAATTATCCCGGGGGCGTTTGCAGTCACAGTGTAAGTTACCTAATTTATGTCCCTCTAACTCCCATGAATGCCTCTGATCCTACAGCTATTGTACACAGTATTCATGTACCTATGAACCAGAGTTGTACAGTTAGCGCTGAGGCGGTGTACCCTAGTAGGAAGTCCACTGTGTGCAGCTCACCCTGCACTATCAGCTTAAACATAAATAACATTGTCATGCCTATTTCTGATAAGATTCCCAGTAAAGCAATACAAACAATCAAGCATCCCAGAAAAGGGCTAAAAATTGCTAGTAACGGATGACATTCATATTTTGGCTGTCTCTGAACTCACTTAAATTACTGTGGATAATAGAGGACGATATTGCCACTCCTATTTGCCATATCTTCAATCTAAGCCTACAAGAAAATGTATGCCCCTCTGGTCTAGAGGGAAGCAAAAGTAATTCCTCTACCCAGGAATAGTAAAGACCCCTTTACTGGCTCAAATAGCCGACCAATCAGCCTGTTACCAACCCTTAGTAAACTTTTGGAGAAAAAAAAATGTTTTACCAGATACAATGCTATTTTACAGTAAACAAATTGACAGCAGACTTTCAACATGCTTATAGGGAAGGACATTCAACATGCACAGCATTTACACATGACGGATGATTGGCAGAAGGAAATTGATGATTAAAAGATTGTAGGAGCTGTTAAACTTCAGTGCGGCTTTAGACATTATTGATCATAGTCTGGTGCTGTAAAAACATTATGGCTTTACACACCCTGCAATATGTAACTCGTTAAAGGATACTAGGCGTATGTCGTGGGTTACTACTTAACAGGATAGCCATTTGAACATAAACCTTTTAATCAAAATGCGTTTTTTGGCAGAAATGCCTTCTGGAACATGTTCACTTTCATGTGCCTTAATAACAAACGTCTATGCCATCTGTAAATATGATTACAAATGTTAACTTACACGCCTACTTGGTTTAGCCACAGAAAAAGCGAGCCACCTTCCTGCTAGCCATGATTGGCTGAGATAATGAGTGGGCTGGAAATGCCAAGAGATGAGTTTGGATTGGTCTGCCATATAGCTCACTTCTGTTTATTTGAGCTGGTCAGTATGTGTGTGTAATCCTGTCTAATACGTCTTAAAAAAAAGATATTGTGTACAAGTGTTGCTCTCCACTTTCTGGAGGACCAAGTTTTGAAATCAGTGGAATTGGAGAATGATAGCTAAGGAGATAGAGAAAACACCTGTCTCCAGATGACATCTTCAAACCAAGGGCAACCATGGCATCCATTACAGGGAGAAGCATTTTCAGATATTACAAGTTTCTAATTTTGACAGAAAGTAATTTTCATTTCAAGTTAAATTGTACTGTTAACTAGCTAATGTTAGCCGGCTGGCTCGCTAGCTAACGTTACGTGTATGATCTTATTATTCGTATCTCAGAGCCATTTGCTTTGCTAGTTATAGCCTAATGTTAGCTAGCTAACATTGAACCTGATTGGTAAGCTACCTGCAGATTCATACAGGGTAGTAACATCCTGAGTTGGGATTATGGTTCAATGTTTATCTAGCTAGCTACATGTCTTAACAATAGACTCTACTATGCAAGTATACATTTCAATAGAATGTCACTGCGACAACAGTTGATAGACATAGCTGGTAAATTCTCTCTGGCTATTTACTCCGATTTCAGAGCACTATAGTCAGTGTGCCAGAGCACAGAATAACTAACAAATTTATGAACAGTCAACACCTGTTGAATTTGGCCGGTGTCAGTAAACATTGACAAATTGTAAATTGTTGCCATCAGCACAGTTTCAGTCACCAATGCTCTGGGTAAGATTAAAAACAGACTAACCAGCTCTGCTAGGGCGAGTAAAATGGTCAGTGAGCTGTTCTCTTATTTGTGTATGGAAGTCGCTAGCCAACATTAGCCTGTTAGCTTGGGTGCTAATGCTAAGGCTAATGCTTAAGAGGGTGTGAACGATGCTGTATGGGTGTAGAAAAAGATGGGCTCTCCAGTAAGTACCAAAACATTCAAAAGCCATATTTCTCAAAAGTGAGGTTACTAGTTTATCAACTTTCAAAGCAGAATTACTTCCCATTGTTCCTCAAATGCAGTGTATGATATATCATTTTGCAGCTCTGTGTCTCTGCTTTTATCCAATGTAAAAAATACAATTTCAAATTTTGCTACATAAGACCGAATCAAGGCAGTCGGTCACATATTGTGGATAAAGAGTCACCTGTCTAACACAGAGGGTGGTATTTCATGGAAGCCTCTTAAACATAATCCAGGTAGAATCAGGAATTCCCCAGGGCAGCTGTCTAGGACCCTTTTTTCAATCTTTACCAATGACATGCCACTGGCTTTGAGTAAAGCCAGTGTTTCTATGTATGCGGATGACTCAACGCTATATACGTCAGGTACTACAGCGAGTGAAATTACAGTTAACAAGGAGCTGCAGTCAGTTTCAGAATGGGTGGCAAGAAATAAGTTAGTCCTACATATTTCAAAAACTAAAAGCATTGTATTTGGGACAAATCATTCATTAAACCCAAACCTCAACTAAATCTTGTAGTGAATAATGTAGAAATGTAGGAAGTTGAGGTGACTAAACTGCTTGGAGTAACCATGGATTGTATACTGTCATGCCCAAAACATGTTGATGCAACAGTAACTAAGATGGGAAGAAGTCTGTCCATAATAAAGTGCTGCTATGCCTTCTTAACAACACTATCAACAAAGCAGGTCCTACAGGTCCTAGTTTTGTCGCACCTGGACTATGGTCCAATTGTGTGGTCAGGTGCCACAAAGAGGGAAAATTACAATTGGCTCAGAACGGTCAGCATGGCTGGCCCCTAAATGTACACGGAGAGCTAACATTAATAATATGCATGTCAATCTCTTATCCCTAACAAGTTAATGTGTTGTGAAAAGTGTTTTTATTGTATATATGCCTTAATGTTGCTGGACCCCATGAAAAAAGGTAGCAGTTAATGGGGATCCTTAACAAATACAAATACAAGGTGAGTTCATAGCGCAGACCTTTGTTTAATAAAAAATTATAATTGTACACCCTTTTTCTCCCAAATTTTGTGATGTCCAATTACGATCTTGTCTCATCGTTGCAACTCCCCAACGGGCTCGTGAGAAGCGAGTCATACGTCCTCTGAAACATGATCCGAGAACAACACTCGCTTAATCCGGAAGCCTGCTGCACCAATGTGTCGGAGGAAACACTGTTCAACTGATGACCGAAGTCAGCCTGTAGGCGCCTGGCCCACCACAAGGAGGCACTAGAGTGATGAGCCAAGTAAATCCCCCCCTGGCCAAACACCCACTAACCCAATTGTGTGCTGCTCTATAGGACTCCCAGTCACGGCCGGTTGTGACACAGCCGATCGAACCCCAGGCTGTAGTGATGCCGCAACACTGTGATGCAGTGCCTTAGACTGCTGAGCCACTCGGGACGCCCAGCAAAGACCTTTAAAAAAAAAAAATCTACAGATGAGTTTATCGGTCTGCTAATAAAGGACTAGTAAAGGCCCAGTCCAATACTTTTGTTTAAAAATAAAAAATGCTGTTAATATTTCAAATTCTTTGATATTATGATTTTTCAGGGGGGGTGCTGCAGCACCCTCCGCACACCTACTTCCCACGGCTATGATGTGTTGTGTCATCTGCAGGATGTTTATAGCTCTATTACTTTTGGCTGCCTCTGTTTGCAGAAACCATCCCAGGATACAGAAGTGGAACTGAGTGAGCTGAGAATACAGGAAGCTGATGTAGATCAACAAAGCAGTATTTGTGACTCTATGACCTGATGTTGTGATAAAATTGACAAAATCATATCAGCTGTGTAACATCTTTTTGGCTGAACTTTAATAATATCTATTGAGGCAGAAAGTTTAATGTGAAATGTATTTCAACTGTAGCTGTTGAACACAACTCGGTTACTTGTGTAAATAAATACAGTCAAGAATGGAGAACTGCTTCAGTAATATATTCACCAGAAGATGGCGCTACTGTAACGCACTAAGTAGCTGAAGAAAAAGTTGCAACTGTTAATGAACTCTGATAGTGACAGAATGGAAGCGTTAGTCATCAGGTGGATGTTTCTTACCACAGGTGGTGTAGGTGCTATAGTAAGTTTGCTATAGTACGTTTTTTTTTAAAGCCATCCTCAAGAGTTTTTGACTTTTCCTGTTGAAAAGCGACATTCCAAGTATAAATATAGTCAAGTACATACACCAAAGGGTAAAAAAGTGTTTTTTAGACACAACTGCAAAGAAGTAGGGATTCAAGGAGTTGGTCTGATGGTCAGCTTCCCCCCTTGCTTGACGCACAATAGAGAACCAAAGAGGAATGGATTACAATACAACTGTTAAGTGTGGCTCAGTTGGTAGAGCATGGTGCTTGCAACGCCAGGGTTGTGGGTTTAATTCCCACAGGGAGAGTTTGAAAATATATGCACTGGATAAGAGTGTCTGCTAAATGACAAGTTACATTTTTAACTGAGCATAAGTTTGAAGCTCATTGTCAGTTAAAGCACCTAGAGCTATAATATACTGCAACCCACTAGCCCTCATCATGAGTCTCAGATAACAGAGGACATATGCATGTGAACTATTAATACATCAATTGAATGAGCAGAGTCCTCCAATGGTACTCCTTGTAGAGACAGAATAAAAATACATATACGTGTTGGCCTATGATGTGTGAGGGAGAGGAAACAGACCTCTAAAGTAGAAGCAATAGACATGAGAGCTATGGTAGGTAGGCTCATATGTAGGAGGACAGGAAGTGGAAAAACTCTGCAGAAGAGAGAGACAAAGAGAGAGATATACAGAAAATATTGTCAGTGTCACCACTCAACTCACATGTGTAGTCACAGACGGTTTGCTCTAACTGAGTGACACGGGCATGAGCTGTCTTGAGATCTCATAAGACACTGCATCTTTTCCCTGATGGGCCCACCGTGTTCTGACCACATCCTGCTGGTCCACTGTCTCCTCTTCCTGGTCTGCAACCATGGCAATGCTGAAGGTAAGATGTTTCACATCTTCTCACGCATACTTTTTGTGTTACATTTGAAAGGGATTGATATATCCTAATTTTGGCAATTTACTTAAAACCCCATAATAACAAAGCAAAAACAGGTTTTTAGAAATGTTTGCAAATGCCCAAAAAACTAAACAGAAAAACCTTATTTACAAAAGTTTTCAGACCTTTTGCTATGAGACTTGAAAATTCAGCTCAGGTGCATCATGTTTCCATTGATCAACCTTGAGATTTTTCTATAACTTGATTGGAGTCCATCTGTGGTACATGTCTTTATAATGTCCCACAGTTGACAGTGCATGTCAGAACAAAAATCAAGCCATGAGATCGAAAGAATTGTCCGTAGAGGTACGAGACAGGATTGTGTCGAGGCACAGATCTGGCGAAGGGTACCAAAACATGTCTGCAGCATTGAAGGTCCCCAAGAACACAGTCATCTTCATCATTCTTAAATGGAAGAAGTTTGGAACCACCAAGACTCTTCCTAGAGCTGGCCGCCCGACCAAACTGAGCAATCGTGGGAGAAGGACCTTGGTCAGGGAGGTGACCAAGAACCTAATGGTCACTCTGACAGAGCTCCAGAATTCCTCTGTGGAGATGGATTTGCCAAAAGGCACCTAAAGGACTCTCAGACCATGAGAAATGAGATTTTCTGGTCTGATGAAACCAAGATTGAACTCTTTGGCCTGAATGCCAAGCATCACATCTGGAGTAACCTGGCACCATCCCTACGGTGAAGTATGGTGGTGGCAGCATAATGCTGTGGGAATGCTTTTCAGTGGCAGGGACTGGGAGAGTAGTCAGGATTGAGGGAAATGAACAGAGCAAAGTACAGAGAGATCCTTAATGAAAACCTGCTCCAGAGCGCTCAGCACCTCAGACTGGGGGGGAAGTTTCACCTTCCAACAGGACATCGACCATATGCACACAGCCAAGACAAGGCAGGAGTGGCTTCGGGACAAGTCTCTGAATGTCCTTGAGTGGCCCAGGCGGAGCCCAAACTTGAACCCAATCGAACATATCTGGGGAGTCTGAGACCTGAAAATAGCTGTGCAGCGACACTTCCCATCCAACCTGACAAAGCTTGAGAAGATCTGCAGAGAAACTCCCCAAATACAGGTGTGCCATGCTTGTAGCGTCATACCCAAGAAGACACGAGGCTGTAATCACTGCCAAAGGTGATTCAACAAAGTACGGAGTAAAGGGTCTGAATACTTATGTAAATGTAATATATTTTTTTTTTAATATTTTATAAATTTGCAAACATAAAAAAAAAAAGTTTTGCTTTGTAATTATGGGGTATTGTTTGTAGATTGATGATGGGGAAAAAAACAATTTCATAAATTTTATAACAAGGGTGTAAAGTAACAAAAGGTGGAAAAAGTCAAGGGTTCTGAATACTTTCCGAATGTACTCTATGATCAACAAAAGTCAGTCAGAGAGGGGTGATGTACACTGTTAAAGCATAACTTCTCAACCGCAATTTGAATATAACAGGTACTGTTTTCATTTGTGTTTTAACAGTGACCAGTATGATCCCTATCATTAGTAATTATGTAAATTGTTTCCATTATCTTTTCTCACACCAAGGCGCATGTGACATTGATGTGCTAATCAAAAGAAACACTGTTTGGAATGCTGTCCATCAGAAACGGCTGACAATCAACTGCCCTGTGAAACATTGTGGGGAAACCTTACGTGTCACCTGGTGTAAATTTGAGGACGCCAACTGCAAACAAATCAATGAGACAGAGCAAGTCAAAATGGGATGGAAACCATTTGATATATGGTCAGAAAATCGTATTGCATTTTTGAATTTTAAGAAGATATCTATGAATGATGATGGTTCGTACAGATGTGGAATGGCTGGGAATAAATCATCAGTTGTTAGCCATGCGATCAATGTCTCTGTCTCAGGTAACCAACCAAAGCTTAGCTTGTTTCTCAATCAATTGTTTTAAAATGAATAAAATACATACTCAGTTGAGTCCTTGTTGTTTGATACACTTATTTCTATAGATAGCAACCTGAAAATGACAAGCACATCAGACCACAACACAAGTAGGACAATGTTTTATGAAATTACAGACATTCAATCACATCACATCAGCTAGTAGGCCTATGTGACAACTGTGTCTGGTGTTAAGACCTCTGTTTCTACTCTAACAGACGACTCACAAAATGCAAAGCATGATGAGAAATATCTGAGCTGGCTACCGTATGTTTACATCTGTGTGGGAATAGTACTGCTGGTGGTCGTGGTGACAGCGATCTCCTTCCTCTGCCTTTATGGATGTAAAGGTGAGTAATGCCGTTACCCATTTAATACTATAAAAACAAAGAGAGTCGTAGACTCCATATGCATAACCTCCCAGTAATCAGGGTGAAGAAGGCACAGTGATGCCTTGGTGTTTTTTTTACCCAATAAATTACTGGAAGGTTATACATATGGAGTGTGCGACTCTCTTTGTTTTTATAACTTACGGTTTATTCACCGTTAGTCAGCACCTCTACACTAAATAACTTTCTCTGGGAGTGCGCCAGCTCATGTTTTTTATTAGACCCATTTAATACTGAAAACTTTTATTTTGTACAAGGTTGAAATATGGCTAACACGTCACCTTAACTTTCTAAAACATACACATTTTTCAGGACCAACAAGGTTAACAAATAAAGGCATAAAGGAGCAGGTAAGGAAATCTTATAGCATCTTACTTTAACCACTGCGTCATATGGTAACATGACAAAACTGGTCCTCAATACACTAAACTTGTACAAAATAGAAGCCTTGTTGTCCTGACTGTCTAACTTTTTTTCTGTTAATGGAAATGTCCACACAGGCAGCACCATGTCCAGACCTCTCCTCCTGCTCTAAGGGAACCTTTTCATCATCACCTTTCACACCAAACCCTGCCCACTCCGACAATCTCTACAACAATGGTCCCTATGGCAAATGCATCAACAGGGCATCGGCACATAGCCTCCTGGTGACAAACGGAACTCTGCCTTCCTCTGACATCACAGCTGGAGGTCAAGGGTCAAACCACCTTGTGTACGCTACCCTGAACCACCAGACCCCTAGAGGGTCCCCAAAACCCCCCCCATATCCCAACCCCCCAGGATGAATGCTCAGAGTACGCAGCCATCCGAGTCTACTGAGCCCATAGGCTCTGAAAGAGACCTCAACCAGACCATAACGGCACAGTGCTGCTGGCTGTTTTACTGTTTGTTGTCTCCTTTGATGGATCTTCTCACTGAAAAATAGGAAATCTGAACATATTTTGTGGATGAAAATGTTACTCCTTGGGGGGATTCATGTTTTTTTTTTTATACATACACTGCTCAAAAATATAAAGGGAACACTAAAATAACACATCATAGATCTGAATGAATGAAACAATCTTATTAAATACTTTTTTCTTTACATAGTTGAATGTGCTGACAACAAAATCACACAAAAAATTATCAATGGAAATCAAATGTATCAACCCATGGAGGTCTGGATTTGGAGTCACACTCAAAATTAAAGTGGAAAACCACACTACAGCCTGATCCAACTTTGATGTAATGTCCTTAAAACAAGTCAAAATGAGGCTCAGTAGTGTGTGTGGCCTCCACGTGCCTGAATGACCTCCCTACAACGCCTGGGCATGCTCCTGATGAGGTGGCGGTAGGTCTCCTGAGGGATCTCCTCCCAGACCTGGACTAAAGCATCCGCCAACTCCTGGACAGTCTGTGGTGCAACGTGGCGTTGGTGGATGGAGCGAGACATGATGTCCCAGATGTGCTCAATTGGATTCAGGTCTGGGGAACGGGCGGGCCAGTCCTTAGCATCAATGCCTTCCTCTTGCAGGAACTGCTGACACACTCCAGCCACATGAGGTCTAGCATTGTCTTGCATTAGGAGGAACCCAGGGCCAACCGCACCAGCATATGGTCTCACAAGGGGTCTGAGGATCTCATCTCGGTACCTAATGGCAGTCAGGCTACCTCTGGAGAGCACATGGAGGGCTGTGCGGCCCCCCAAAGAAATGCCACCCCACACCATGACTGACCCACAGCCAAACCGGTCATGCTGGAGGATGTTGCAGGCAGCAGAACGTTCTCCACGGCGTCTCCAGACTCTGTCACGTCTGTCACGTGCTCAGTGTGAACCTGCTTTCATCTGTGAAGAGCACAGGGCGCCAGTGGCGAATTTGCCAATCTTGGTGTTCTCTGGCAAATGCCAAACGCACAACCCCCACCTGTGGACGTTGGGCCCTCATACCACCCTCATGGAGTCTGTTTCTGACCGTTTGAGCAGACACATGCACATTTGTGGCCTGCTGGAGGTCATTTTGCAGGGCTCTGGCAGTGCTCCTCCTTGCACAAAGGCGGAGGTAGTGGTCCTGCTGCTGGGTTGTTGCCCTCCTACGGCCTCCTCCACGTCTCCTGGTAGCGCCTCCATGCTCTGGACACTACGCTGACAGACACAGCAAACCTTCTTGCCGCAGCTCGCATTGATGTGCCATCCTGGATGAGCTGCACTACCTGAGCCACTTGTGTGGGTTGTAGACTCTGTCTCATGCTACCACTAGAGTGAAAGCACCGCCAGCATTCAAAAGTGACCAAAACATCAGCCAGGAAGCATAAGAACTGAGAAGTGGTCTGTGGTCACCACTTTCAGAACCACTCCTTTATTGGGGGTGTCTTGCTAATTGCCTATCATTTCCACCTGTTGTCTATTCCATTTGCACAACAGCATGTGAAATGTATTGTCAATCAGTGTTGCTTCCTAAGTGGACAGTTTGATTTCACAGAAGTGTGATTGACTTGGAGTTACATTGTGTTGTTTAAGTGTTCCCTTTATTTTTTTGAGCAGTGTATATATAACTCACACAGACTCTTTCATAAACTCATCCTGGTGTCATGGAAATGGTGAGCAGTGTGTTAACCGCAGTGCAGCAGTATTTCAGAGAATAAAATGTGATTTAAAATTGGGGAAGGTAGGGGGATTGGGGTGAGACAGATGGGCTAGGATTAGAGCTAGAGAATGTGTGCTTCTGAGTGTGAACCCCCCTTGACATCATACCTCAGAGTTAGAGGAGCAAAATAATATCAGCTAGCAGTGTGTATCACAAAGGTTACCTCACACATAATGATGATAAACCATAATTTGCTATTAACTATCAAAATATATACTTTAATGAAGAAACCACTGAGCAACTTTGGTGTTATTAGTGATGATTTTGAGACATAACAGGGAATAATAACTCATACCGAAATAACACCACTTTGGTGTTATTAGTGATGATTTTGAGACATAACAGGGAATAATAACTCATACCTGTGTGTGACTAAGTGTGTGTGCCTGTGTCTATATGTCTGCATATGACTCACTCAGGATGAGTGAGTGTGTGTTGGTGTATATTTCTGCACAGATGCACGTGTTTGTACGCGTGTGCTTGCTACAGGTTGGGGGCTTTCCATGGTTTATGTAAAATGTTGAGCCCACCACATAGCTGAAACAGTGAGTCCCTGTAAATAGATGTTCTCCCTCTTGAGAGAGTATGGAAATTCCATTTAAATGTAATATGAATGTAATGTGAAAGTGCAAATGACTGTCTCTATGGTCATTGGAAGACAGAGGTAATAGTTTGCATAACTGCAAAATGATATGGGTGTGGCAAGATTGTAATAGTGACACACAATGACAAAATCCAGTCTCAGTTATTGTCAATTAATTTGAAACATGTTCGTTTGAAGGTTACATGTTGATTATGCAACTACTCAATTACAATACAGTATCCTTCACCAGAGAATAGTGCCAGAGAAATGTCCCTCATTCTATAAAGAAATTGCGACATAGACCATTATTACCATTTGAAGCAAGAGTGGCTAGTTTTTGAGAAAATGCGAAACAAAGCTTGGGTCTAATGTCTTTGGTTCCTACACTGCTTCTGCATGTATTCTGGTAAAACCCTGAGCGAGTGGTTACTGTAAAGTACGGGGGTGTTCTTTCTTCCCCTGATACAGACCCTTACCTGCACAGGACTGGGGCTTTCTAGTTTAAAAGCACAGTGCACAGGAAGTGCTGGGAACAGACCACCACCACAACGAGATGGTAATTTGTACTCAAAGTAACTCACTACTCAGATAAATGGTGTTGCTTACTTTCATGGAGCTGCCACATCTATTAGCTTAATCTCAGAATAGGTCCAATACGATACTTATCAGTGTAACAGCTTAAACAGTTTATTCATCCATAATATAATAATTTTTTTGAGAGCAGACCACTGACTGGGTTTTACTGTAAGCCATTGCCTGCACCCATGGGGACGTATTGGGTATTACAGCATAAGGCTCCACAACCATCATTTAGTTCATAAAAACATTAGAACATGCTGGACATTAGAACATGCTTAAACATGAGGACATACATTATACATTAAGGGAGTTTCTTTTATAGTGTAATAAAAAGGCCATGATCAAAGGGCTAATGATTTTCCTTTTAGATTGGGCTGAATGGAATTGATCCTCCTACTAAGGGCATATGTCAAATCAAATCAAACAGTATTTGTCACATGCACCGAATACAGCTTACTTACAAGCCTTTAACCAACAGTGCAGTTCAAGAAGAAGAAAATATTCACCAAGTAGACTAAAATAAAAAGTAATAATAAAAAGTAACACAATAAGAATAACAATAACGAGGCTATATACAGGGGGCACCAGTACCGAGTCATTGTGTGGGGGGTACAGGTTAGTTGAGGTAATCTGTACATGTAGGTGGGGGCGAATTGACTGTGCATAGGTAACAAACAACAGCGAGTTGCATTAGTGTACAAATGAGGGGGGGACGGGGGTCAATGTAAATTGCCTGGTGGAATTGTTCAGCAGTCTTATGGTTTGGGAGTAGAAGCTGTTGAGGAGCCTTTTGATCCTAGACTTGGCACCCCCGGTATCGCTTGCCGTGCGGTAGCAGACAGTCTATAACTTTGGTGACTGGAGTTTCTGAAAATGTTATGGGCTTTCCTCTGACAGCGCCTATTATATAGGTCCTGGATGGCAGGAAGCTTGGCCCCAGTGATGTACTGGGCCGTTCGCACTACGATCTGTAGCGCCTTATGGTCAGATGCCGAGCAGTTGCCATACCAGGCGGTGATGCAACCGGTCAGGATGCTGTCGATGGTGCGGCTGTAGAACCTTTAGAGGATCTGGGGACCCATGCCAAATCTTTTCAGTCTCCTGAGGGGGAAAAGGTTTGGTTGTGCCCTCTTCACAACTGTCTTGGTATGTTTGGACCATGATAGTTCGTTAGTGATGCGGACACCAAGAACTTGAAACTCTTGACCCGCTCCACTACAGCCCCCGTCGATGTTAATGGGGGCCTGTTCGCCCGCCTTTTCCTGTAGTCCACGATCAGCTCCTTAGTCTTGCTCACATTGTGGGAGATGTTGTTGTCCTTGCACCACACTGCCAGTTCTCTGACCTCCTCCCTATAGGCCGTCTCATTGTTGTCGGTGATCAGGCCTACTCCTGTTGTGTCGTCAGCAAACTTAATGACGGTGTTGGAGTCGTGTTTGGCCACGCAGTCGTGGGTGAACAGGGACTACAGGAGGGTACAAAGTACACACCCCTGAGGGGCCCCAGTGTTAAGGATCAGTGTGGCAGACGTGTTGTTGCCTACTCTTACCACCTGGGGGCGGCCCGTCAGGAAGTCCAGGATCCAGTTGCAGAGGGAGGTGTTTAGTCCCAGAGTCCTTAGCTTAGTGATGAGCTTTGTGGGCACTTTGGTGTTGAATGCTGAACTGTAGTCAATGAACAGCATTCTCACATAGGTGTTCCTTTTGTCTAGGTGAGAAAGGGCAGTGTGGAGTGCGATTGAGATTGAGTCATCTGTGGATCTGTTGGGGCAGTATGCGAATTGGAGTGGGTCTAGGGTGTCCGGGAGGATGCTGTTGATGTGAGCCATGATCAGCCTTTCAAAGAACTTCATGGCTACGGATGTGAGTGCCACTGAGCGGTAAGCATTTAGGCAGATTACTTTCGCTTCCTTGGTTACACGGACTATGGTGGTCTGCTTGAAACATGTTGGTATTACAGACTCGGTCAGGGGAGAGGTTGAAAATGTCAGTGAAGACACTTGACAGTTGGTCCGTGCATGCTTTGAGTACACGTCCTGGTAATGCGTCTGGCAAAACGGCTTTGTGAATGTTGACCTGTTTAAAGGTTTTGTTCACATCGGCTACCGAGAGCGTTATCACACAGTCATCCAGAACAGCTGGTGCTCTCGTGCATACTTCAGTGTTGCTTGCCTCGAAGCGAGCATAAAAGGCATTTAGCTCGTCTGGTAGGCTCGTTTCACTGGGCAGCTCGCGTCTGGGTTTCCCTTTGTAGTCCGTGATAGTTTTCAAGCAGTAGGATTCAATCTTAATCCTGTATTGACGCTTTGCTTGTTTGATTTCTTATAAGCGTCCGGATTAGTCTCCCGCTCATTGAAAGCGGCAGCTCTAGCCTTTAGCTCGATGCGAATGTTGCCTCTAATCCATGGCTTCTGGTTGGGATATGTACGTACAGTCACTGAGGGGACGACGTCATCAATGCACTTATTGATGAAGCCGATGACTGAGGTGGTGTATTTCTCAATGCCATTGGATGAATCCCGGATAATTTCCAGTCTGTGCTAGCAAAACAGTCCTGTAGTGTAGTAATCTGACCACTTCTGTTTTGAGCGAGTCACTGGTACTTCCTGCTTTAGGTTTTGCTTGTAAGCAGGAATCAGGAGGATAGAATTATGGTCAAATTTGCCAAATGGAGGGCGGGGGAGAGCTTTGTATGCATCTCTGTGTGTGGAGTAAAGGTGGTCTAGGATTTTTTTTTCTCCCTGGTTGTACATGTGACATGCTGGTAAAAATTTGGTAAAACTGATTTAAGTTTGCCTGAGCGTTTTCTTCTTTGCTTATGGCCTTGGTTGAGAGCAGTCTTAGTGCTAGCTTCGCTTTGTGGTGGTAAATAGACAGCTACAAATAATACAGATGAGAACTCTCTTGGTAGATAGTGTGGTCTGCAGCTTATCATAAGGTACTCTACCTCAGGCGAGCAAAACCTCAAGACTTCGCGCACCAGCTGTTATTGACATAAAGACACACACCCCCACCCCTCGTCTTACAATAGGTAGCGTCTCTGTTCTGTGCATGGAAAATCCCGCTAGCTCTATATTGTCTGTATCTTTGTTCAGCCACGTCTCTGTGAAAAATAAGATGTTACAGTTTTTAATGTCCTGTTGGTAGGATAATCTTAATTGTAGGTCATACATTTTATTTTCCAATGATTGCTCATTAGCAAGAAGAATGGAAGGCAATGGGAGTTTACTCGCTTGCCTCCAGATTCTCAGAAGGGTGCCCGATCTGCGGCCTCTTTTCTGGCGTCTTTTCTTCATGCAAAAGGCGTGGATCTGGGCCTGTTCCAGTGAAGCAGGATATCCTTCTCGTCGGACTCGTTAAAGGAAAAAGTATCTTCCAGTCCATGGTGAGTAATCGCTTTTCTGTTGTCTAGAAGTTATTTTCGGTCATAAGAGACAGTAGCAGCAACATTATGTACACAATAAGTAAAAAAACAAGTTACACAAAACGCAAAATAA
This sequence comes from Brachymystax lenok tsinlingensis, assembly GCA_030435695.1. Classification (NCBI taxonomy): domain Eukaryota; kingdom Metazoa; phylum Chordata; class Actinopteri; order Salmoniformes; family Salmonidae; genus Brachymystax; species Brachymystax lenok. Next base: position 26,241,939 of record CM059785.1, read on the forward strand.
AATAAAAAATAGCACAATTGTTTGGGAGAATGTAAAACGTCAGCAATGTTCTTTGCCATCACAAAGGTCACTGCCCTCTGACCTTTGTCCTTGTAACACACACATACCTAAAATTGGCCCATACTCTCATATCTGCCTGTTGGTCTTATCTGCAGGCCTGGACACACTAGTGGCTGTGTGTGTTTTATTTGGTGGACAAAGCCCTCTTTCAGCCACCAGAAGGATGGAGAGAACGCACCGTCAGAGGGAGGGATGGACGGAGGGGCAGTAGATGGGGGCAGCTGGAGAGACATGGCAGACTGGAACCGGACTGAAGTCATTCAGTATGACAGAGCAGAAAAGGTGTGTGGGAGGTGTATTACTATGGGTTTGGTACCAAATAAACCCAAGCAGCACACCAGACTAAATCTCTTAGTATCAGGGAAGATGTTTGCGTCACTGGAGGCCAGGGCAGCATAATTAAGTTTGGGAGGAAAACATGAGAATCTTGGCAGATTCCAAACCTTATGCTGGTGGGGCAAGTATCCAATCTTCTTGTGTCTACAATGAGCCTGTGATTGTAACAGTTGATTATTACTTTTTAGTTTCATTTAGGTCTGAAGACACACAATCACATCCCCAGCCACTTTAGAGGCTCTATTACAAACTGTAAAAAAATTGGGATCTGATCTCTGATAATACATTTTCTGATAATCTGTTCTACTGCATCCCAAGCCCAGAGAACACACAGAGGGCGTAGAACTAATAAACACTCCAACCCACCTTCTCTGTAGAACTGGCCTTACAGATTGATGCTGGACGATTTGCAGCTGTGAGTGTGTTCTCCAAAGCTCCGTGCCCCTCTCAAACCCCTGGCTCATGATAAAACAGACTTGGAACAAAGTGCATATGGAAGCCAGATCTGTACAAACAACAGCCAAGAGGAGAATACCTCCACCTTCTCACCTTTTTCTAAAGTTAATTCCCGGTGTACAGAGACTGCGCCCCCAGAATTCCCTTCCTAAGCCGCAAACTCAAAAACCTCCAGAAAAGGTGTCAACTTTACATTTTCCGTATAAAAGTGCAAATGTATTCAATAAGCAATTCTAAAATCTTTATTTTACATTTCACGACATCATACATTTTCAAGAAACAGCATCTTCATTCATATGGGGGTTGTGGTTAGTTGCATTTCTGCATGTGAAGTGACTGACATTATGAAAAGCATGTTATCTGGTAAGACAGCCCTCCACACACGTATTCAATGCTTACATCCGGGATCACAGCAATCAACGTACAGAGTAGAAATAAACATCCAAACAAGTCGAGTGAGGGAAAAAAGTATTTGATCCCCTGCTGATTTTGTACAGTTGGCCACTGACGAAGAAATGATCAGTCTATAATTTTAATGGTAGGTTTATTTGAACAGTAAGAGACAGAATAACAACAAAAAAATCCAGAAAACCGCATGTGAAAAATGTTATAAATTGATTTGCATTTTAAAGAGGGAAATAAGTATTTGACCCCATCTTAATCAGAAAGATTTCTGCCTCCCAGGTGTCTTTTATACAGGTAACGAGCTGAGATTAGGAGCACACTCTTAAAGGGAGTGCTCCTAATCTCAGCTTGTTACCTGTATAAAATACACATGTCCACAGAAGCAATCAATCAGATTCCAAACTCTCCACTATGGCCAAGACCAAAGAGCTCTCCAAGGATGTCAGGGACAAGATTGTAGACCTACACAAGGCTGGAATGGGCTACAAGACCATCGCCAAGCAGCTTGGTGAGAAGGTGACAACAGTTGGTGTGATTAATCGCAAATGGAAGAAACACAATAGAACTGTCAATCTCCCTCAGCCTGGGGCTCCATGCAAGATCTCACCTCGTGGAGTTGCAATGATCATGAGAACGGTGAGGAATCAGCCCAGAACTACACGGGAGGATCTTGTCAATGATCTCAAGGCAGCTGGGACCATAGTCACCAAGAAAACAATTGGTAACACACTACGCCGTGAAGGACTGAAGTCCTGCAGCGCCCGCAAGGTCCTCCTGCTCAAGAAAGCACATATACATGCCCGTCTGAAGTTTGCCAATGAACATCTGAATGATTCAGAGGACAACTGGGTGAAAGTGTTGTGGTCAGATGAGACCAAAATGGAGCTCTTTGGCATCAACTCAACTCGTGTTTGGAGGATGGGGAATGCTCCCTATGACCCCAGGAACACCATCCCCACCGTCAAACATGAAGGTGGAAACATTATGCTTTGGGGGTGTTTTTCTGCTAAGGGGACAGGACAACTTCACTGCATCAAAGGGATGATGGACGGGGCCATGTACTGTCAAATCTTGGGTGAGAACCTCTTTCCCTTAGCCAGGGCATTGAAAATGGTTCGTGGATGGATATTCCAGCATGACAGTGACCCAAAACACATGGCCAAGGCAACAAAGGAGTGGCTCAAGAAGAAGCACATTAAGGTCCTGGAGTGGCCTAGCCAGTCTCCAGATCTTAATCCCATAGAAAATCTGTGGAGGGAGCTGAAGGTTCGAGTTGCCAAACGTCAGCCTCGAAACCTTAATGACTTGGAGAAGATCTGCAAAGAGGAGTGGGACAAAATCCCTCCTGAGATGTGTGCAAACCTGGTGGCCAACTACAAGAAACGTCTGACCCGTGATTGCCAACAAGGGTTTTGCCACCAAGTACTAAGTCATGTTTTGCAGAGGGGTCAAATACTTTTTCCCTCATTAAAATGCAAATCAATGTATAACATTTTTCACATGCGTTTTTCTGTTTTTTTTTGTTGTTATTCTGTCTCTCACTGTTCAGATAAACCTACCATTAAAATTATAGACTTCTTTGTCAGTGGGCAAACGTACAAAATCACCAGAGGATCAAATACTTTTTTCCCTCACTGTATGTAAATAAGGTTATTTCTGAGGGAATTTTTTAGGGCTTTTTTTGTATTTAATACATTTTCGAATAAGGCTGTAATGTAAGAAAATTTTGAAAAAGTGAAGGGGTCTAAATACTTTCCAAATGCAATATACGTGTTCTTGTCACGTCCTGGCCATAGAGTGCCCTCTGCGTTCTCTATTGTGATTTAGGTCAGGACGTGACTAGGGGGGTTTTGTCTAGCTGTTGTATTTCTAGGTTGGTTTTGTGCATGGTTCCCAATTAGAGGCAGCTGATTGTTGTTACCTCTAATTGGGGATCATATTTAGTGTGTTCTGTTTCCCACCTGCTGTTGTGGGATATTGTTTTTGTATGTGCCGTGTGAGCGCTACTTAGTGTCCGATTCAGTTCGTTCTTTGTTGTTTTTTGTCTGTTTTCACAATTACTAAATACTGTATGTGGAATGTCATGCCTTGGTCCAGTTATTTACATGACGATCGTGACAGTTCTTGAGTTCCATAACCAACACATCACTTCTGTTTAAAATGTTCTGTTCTCTGTTCTGATCTGTGGAAAGAATGTTATTCATTGGAATTGAGACAGATTGCAATTCAATGGAATTTGCCACAGATATTTGGCCGTGACAGCAGCAGAGTGTCTTCACAAGCGTTTCTACACTTAATCATATGAACTACCAGTCTGTAGAATATTTGTGGTAGAAGTGGGGCAAACCCTGGAGGAATTCAGACAACAGAACATTGCACTGTGATATCATACAGTACATTAATGAGAGAGAGTGATAGAAGTAGAGACAGCAATAGAGACAGTGATAGAGACAGCGATAGAGGTAGAAGTAGAGAGAGTGGGAGAGAGAAAATAAAATGTGTATCTCCGGGATCTCTCACGCTTTTCTGCTGGAATCGTTGGCAGTTCCATTTGAGACAAAGGCTTTGCTGTTAGACTGGGCTGACAGGGAAAAGACGGAGAGAGCAAGGGAGAGTGAGAATGAGAGAAAAAGGGAAAGAGAGAGATATAAAGGGAACGCGCGAGAGAGGGAGGGTTGATAAGACAGTAGGGAGCACTGTCTGCGTGAAACAGTAATACAGTCATGACTTTGAGTGTCACACTTTACCCCCCCTGCTCTGTATGATGGCGCCGGAGAGGATGGCTGCCGTTTTATTGTCTCTTAACCAACCATGCTATTTTGTTTGTTTATAGTAACTCATTTTGTACATGTTGCTGCTACCGTCTCTTATGACCGAAAAGAGCTTCTGGGCATCAGAACAGCGATTGCTCACCTTTAATTTAACAAATAATTAAAAATAAAACTTTAATGAGTCGGATGAGAGGGATTAATTCCAAACACCCGAACAGGCCCTCATCCCTGTCATTCACAGGAGAAAGAGACAGAGATTTCACAGAAGGAGATCGGCGTGCCTTGTGAGGATCAGGCGACGATTGGCTAATCTGCCTTTGCCATCCGTGCGATTAGTCATCGCACAATCACTGGAAAATAAATGGGACGAACTAAAAGCACGTATATCCTACCCACGGGACATTAAAAACTGTAATATCTTATGTTTCACCGAGTCACAGCTGAACGACAACATGAATAACATACAGCTGGTGGGTTATACACTCCATCGGCAGGATAGAACAGCAGCCTCTGGTAAGACAAGGGGTGGCGGTCTATGTATATTTGTAAACAAAAGCTGGTGGACAATATCTAAAGATGTCTTGAGGTTTTGCTCCCCTGAGGTAGAGTATCTCATGATAAGCTGTAGACAACACTATCTACCTGAATTTTTCGGAACTGTCTACACACCACCACAGACCGATGCTGGCACTAAGACCGCACTCAATTAGCTGTATAACGCCATAAGTAAACAGGAAAACGCTCATCCAGAGGCGGCGCTCCTAGTGGCCGGGGAATATAATGCAGGGAAACTTAAATCAGTTATACCTAATTTCTATCAGCATGTTAAATGTGCAACCAGAGAGAAAAAAACTCTGGACCACATTTACTCCACACACAGAGACGTGTACAAAGCTCTCCCTCACCCTCCATTTAGCAAATCCGACCACAATTCAATCCTACTGATTCCTGCTTACACGCAACAAATAAAGCAGGAAGCACCAGTGAATCATTCAATAAAAAAGTGGTAATGAAGCAGATGCTAAGCTACAGGACTGTTTTGATAGCACAGCCTGGAATATGTTCCGAGATTCTTCCGATGGCATTGAGGAGTACACCACATCAGTCACTAGCTTCATAAATAAGTGCATCGATGACGTCGTCCCCATAGTGACTGTAAGTACGTACCCCAACCAGAAGCCATGGATGAGGGTAGAGCTGCAGCTTTCAAGGTAGCGGGACTCTAACCCAGAAGCTTATAACAAATCTCGCTATAACCTCCGATGAACCATCAAACAGGCAACGCCACAATACAGGACTAAGATCGAATCGTACAACACCGGCTCCGACACTCGGCGGAAGTGGGAGGGCTTGCAAACTATTACAGACTACCAAGGGAAGCACGGAGAGCTGTCCAGTGACACGAGCCTAGCAGATGAGCTAAATTACTTCTATGCTCGCTTCGAGGCAAGTAACACTGAAGCATGCATGAGAGCATCAGCTTTTCCGGATGACTGTGTGATCACACTCTCCGTAGCCAATGTGACAAGGCCGCAGGGCCAGACGGATTACCAGGACATGAACTCTGAACATGTGCTAACCAACTGGCAAGTGTCTTCACTGACATTTTCATCCTTTCCCTGTCTGAGTCTGTAATACCAACATGTTTCAAGCAGACAACCATAGTCCATGTGCCCAAGAACACTAAGGGAACCTGCCTAAATGACTACCACCCGTAGCACTCACGTCTTTAGTCATGAAATGCTTTGAAAGGCTGGTCATGGCTCACATCAAACCCATTATCCCAGAAACCCTAGACCCACTCCAATTTGCATAACGCCCCTACAGATCCACAGATGATGAAATCTCTATTGCACTCCACACTGCCCTTTCACACCTGGACAAATAGAACACCTATGTGAGAATGCTATTCATTGACTACAGCTCAGCGTTCAACACCATGGTGCCCTCAAAGCTCATCACTAAACTAAGGACACTGGGACTAAACACCTCCCTTGGCAACTAGATCCTGGACATCCTGATGGGCCAACCCCCAGGTGGTAAGGGTAGGTAACAACACATCCGCCATGCTTATCCTCAACACGGGGTTCCCTCAGGGGTGCGTGCTCAGTCCCCTCCTGTACCCTGTTCACTCACGACTACATGGCCAGGCACGTCTCCAACACCATCATTAAGTTTGCAGATGACACAACAGTGGTAGGCCTGATCCCCGACAATGACGAGACAGCCTGTAGGGAGGAGGTCAGAGACCTGGCCGGGTGGTGCCAGAATAACAACCTACCCCTCAACGTAACCAAGACTAAGGAGATGTAGTGGAGCTGGTTGAGAGCTTAAAGTTCCTTGGTGTCCACATCACCAACAAACTAGAATGGTCCAAACACACCAAACAGTCGTGAAGAGGGCACAACAGCCTATTCCTCCTCAGGAAACTAAAAAGATTTGGCATGGGTCCTCAGATCCTCAAAAGGTTCTACAGCTGTAACATCAAGAGCATCCTGACTGGTTGCATCACTGCCTGGTACGGCAACTGCTCGGCCTCCGACCACAAGGCAGTACAGAGGGTAGTGCGTACGGCCCAGTATATCACTGGGGTTAAGCTGCCTGCCATCCAGAACCTCTACGCTGTCAGAGGAAGGACCTAAAAATTGTCAAAGACCCCAGACACCCCAGTCATAGACTGTTCTCTCTACTACCGCATGGCAAGCGGTACCAGAGCGCCAAGTCTAGGACCAAAAGGCTTCTCAACAGCTTTAACCTCCAAACCATAAAACTCCTGAACAGGTAATAAAATGGCTACCCGGACTATTTGCATTGTGACCCCCACCAACCACTCTTTTATGCTGCTGCTACTCTATATTTATAATATATGCAAGGTCACTTAAACTATACATTCATGTACATACTACCTCAATTAGCCCGACTAACCGGTGCCCCCGCACACTGGCTACCCGGACTATCTGCATTGCGTCCCGCCACCCACCACCCGCCAACCCCTCTTTTAAGCTACTGCTACTCTCTGTTTATCATATATGTATAGTCACTTTAAACATACCTACAAGTACATACTACCTCATTTAGCCCGGCTAACCGGTGCCTGTATATAGCCACACTACTGTTATTTTTCACTGTCTTTTTACTGTTGTTTTTATTTCTACTTATCTATTGTTCACCCAATACCAATTTTTTACTTAAAAATGTCACTGTTGGTTAGGGCCTGTAAGTAAGCATATCACTGTAAGGTCTACACCTGTTGTATTCGGCGCATGTGACAAATAAACTTTGATTTGATTTATTCATGTCGTTGTTCAGCTGTGACTCAGATATAACAGTTTTTAATTCTATCAAATGGTGTAACTTACTTTCATGGAGCTGCCACATCTATTAGCCTAATCTCAGAATAGGTCCAATACAATACTTAACCAGTTGAACGATTTAAACAGTTTATTAATCTATAATATAATCCTTTTTTTGAGAGCAGACCACTGACTGATAGATTTTACTGTAAGCCATTGCCTGCCCCCATGTGGACGTATTGGTTATTACAGCATAAGGCTCCGCAATCATAATTTAGTTAGATAAAAACACGGACATTAGGACATGCTGAGACATGAGGACATACATTATAAATTAAGGGGGTTTATATTATAGTGTAATAAAAAGGCCATCATCAAAGTGTTAATGAATCTTCATTTAGATTGGGCTGAATGGAATGTATCCTCCTACTATGGGCTTATGTCAGTCACTGCCCTCTGACCTTTGCCCTTGTAACAAACACACACACACACATAAAATTGGCCCATGCTCTCATATCTGCCTGTAGGTCTTATCTGCAGGCCTGGACACACTAGTGGCTGTGTTTTATTTGGTGGACAAAGCCCTCTTTCAGCCACCAGAGGGATGGAGAGAACCCACAATCGGAGGGAGGGGTGGTAGATGGGGGCAGCTGGAGAGACATGGCAGACTGGAACCGGACTGAAGTCATTCAGTATGACAGAGCAGACAACGTGTGTGGGAGGGGTATTACTGTGGGTTTGGTATAAAATCAACCTAAGCAGCACACTAGACTAAATCTCTTAGTATCAGGGAAGCTGTTTGCGTCACTGGATGCCAGTGCAGCATAATGAAGTTTGGGAGGGAAACATGAGAATCTTGGCAGATTCCAAACTTTATACTGGTGGAGCAAGTATCCAATCTTTTTATGTCTACAATGAGCCTGTGAAAATTGTTACAGACGATTATTACTTTTTAGTTTCATTTAGGTCTGAAGAAACACAATCATATCGCCAGCCATGCTAGAGGCTCTATTACAAACTGTGAAAAGAAATTGGGATCTGATCTCTGATAATACATTTTCGGACAATCTGTTCTACTGCATCCCAAGCCCAGAGAACACAGAGGGCGCATAACTAATAAACACTCCAACCCACCTTCTCTGTAGAACTGGCCTTACAGATTGATGCTGGACGATTTGCAGCTGTGAGTGTGTTCTCCAAAGCTCCGTGCCCCTCTCAAACCCCTGGCTCATGATAAAACAGACTTGGAACAAAGTGCATATGGAAGCCAGATCTGAACAAACAACAGCCAAGAGGAGAATACCTCCACCTTTTCCCCTTTCTCTAAAGTTAATCCAGGTGTACAGAGACTGCACCCAGAATTCAAAAATTGTGCAAAATCAAAAACCTCCATAAATTGCAAATGTATCAATAAGCAATAACACACTACGCCTATTTCTAATTTCTTTATTTTGCATTTCATGACATCATACATTTTCAAGCAACTGCATCTTCCTTCATACAGGGGGAGCTGTGTTAACCTTTAATGTGGTTAGTTGCATTTCTGCATGTGAAGTGACTGACATTATGAAAAGCATGTTATCTGGTAAGACAGCCCTCCACACACATATTCAATGCTTACATCCCGGATCACAGCAGCCAATGTACAGAGTAGAAATAAACATCCAAACAAGTAGTGATGTGTAAGACGATGCAGAGAAATACCAGACGATGCAATATAATAGCAAACCATGACAGTTTTCTCCTAAAAAGCAAATCGACCTTGACTGCTTCATGTCCTATGCTTAAGTTAATAAAATAAGGTCAGCATTTCATGAAGCTTGATTCTGAGAGACCTAATAATACTGATGGCCTGGCCACTTTAAAATGTATGGGTTGCTGGGATTCAGAAGGAAAGCCCTGTATAGCACTTTGTGACATTGGCTGATGTAAAAAGGGCTTTATAAATACATTTGATTGATTGATTGATCTGAAAACACACATGCTGACATTCTTACTTATAACCACATTTATTCATCCTCAAATGGCCTCAATTAAATAATTGTATCTGACCATAGAGTCTAACACACTCTCTCCAACCCTGCTACAGTTCTGAGTAAGTGGTCTACAGTATGTCTGAGACCTGGGCCCAGATTCACAAAACTATCTTAAAAAGAAATGTATTCTTAAGTGCAAATTTTTCTTAACTTCATACTGAAGAAACTTACAAAAAGTTGTGATTCCTCAATAAAGTTCTTGAAATTGTTCTTAAGTTTCTTCCGAAGAAAATTCTTAAGAAGAAATGTGATTCTTGAAAATAAAGTTACTGGATTTCTTTTTGGAAAGGTTCTTAATTCCAAGATTGCTAAAGCCTGGTCTTAAACACATGGATGTAAGAAAATAAGCTAATGACAGCAACTGAACATGTTTAATTGACTCAACCGTAATCTGAAAGTTCCAGTATTGATTGTTTTTAAACCCCCCCCCCCCATTTTTCCTCCCAGTAATCGCAGTAAGAAATATGCTAATAAGATTGCCCTTGCTCGCAACATAGCGAGCTAGCTCAGTTGCTTAGCGACAATCATCTTAAAAAGAGTGAAATGTATAAAAATATATTTGAGAAGTTTGTAAGAAAAGCATGAATTCTTAAGAAATGTTTGAGGAATTTCACTAACAAACATATCTTTTTTCTTAAGAAGATTCTTAAGTTTTGCGTTGTTTTGTGAATCTGGGCCCTGGGGTTGAAACCTTACAGATAGCCTCATAGGCTATGATAAATTAAGAGTACATTAAGAGTAGAATCAAAACAATGTATTCTTGGGGATTCAAACAGGGTAGGTCTTCCACAGGAGCTGCGTTGCAGTGGTCTAAAGTGGGACTTTAAAGTGTAAAATCCAACACAATAACTTTACTTATTTGCATTCAGTGTATCACAAGACATTAGGATCACTGAATACTAAAGGTATTTTCACTTCATTCAGAGTTTTCCTACAACCTAGGTCCATTAGGTCATGAAAACCACATTCATCTTGGGAACATACTTTAGAATGGCTAAAAGAAACCAAGGCAGTTACAAGAACAAAATACTCAGTCAGCATCACATTCCATGATAGATATGGAAAACAATTAGGGTTACCAGAGGACAAGGTTAGGTTCAGATCTGTTAGGATGTGTAGTGATCATACTAGCCAGTATTCACAAATAGTCGGAGTGGGTGTGCAGATCTAGGTTCAGGTTATGATCTAAAAGGGAAATCGTATTGCATATCAGCACTTTTACTCTGAAAAACTTCAAACTTGTGAATACGAGCCCTTGTAACTAAACAACAGGTGTTCTGTTGATGGATTCAGTCTCTCAGTGACCCTGTGATGTTGATCATGACAGATTGTATTCTGTGCCCTCTTGAGGTGGGCCTTACTTCACTTCTGAAAGTGCAGTAGAATGTTGAGGAACAGTTGCTGAGTAGTTTCACTTCCTCCTTTTAGACTCCATCTGTGCAGAAGAGAGCGAGGGTGAGAGAGAAGAAAAAGAGACAGATACAATACACTAAAGCAAGTAGACCAAAATTACATTCTATATTAACTGTAACTGAAATGAACAAGGTCAGTGTGTGAGAGGCTCCATAATGCAGTGGTTAACCAGGCATTTAAATCAAGTTTCCACTTCAAACTTATAACTGCCTCTGAAAGTGTGTTAACCAGTATATAGGAAACACACAGACAATCAACTCAAATTCTCCCCTCTAATTTCCTGGCACTGTGTGAGGACTCCGGGAAGATTTCGTAGACATAATCGGTCTCATTTTAGGATCAGAATATTGTGCTCTATTAAATGTGTTATACTGCGTTAAACCAATCTGACCATTGTTCTCCACCACAAATGTCTGTCTTATACTTGTACCAACAGTTATTTGTTATTGTTCCCATACGATCATTAGTGTATAATATCTCCATTCTCCATACAGTAGAAATGATAAAACCAGCAATGAAACAGAGGTTCATTTAGTTTACTCCACAGTCCACACAGAAAGAGGCCAAAGGTAGGGCAGCAAGTACAGTACAGGTATTTTGGGATATTTTATTAGGATCCCCATTAGCTGTTGCGAAAGCAGCAGCTACTCCTCCTGGGGTCCACAAAAAACATGACATAATACAGAACATTGATTAATAAGAACAGCTCAAGGACAGACCTACATAAATAAAAGAACGGCACACAGCCTACATAACACAGACACAAACTATCTAGGTCAAATAGGGGAGAGGCGTTGTACCGTGAGATGTTGGTTCATCTGTTGTTGTTTGTTTTACCAGGTCTGCTGTTCATTTGAGCAATATGAGATGGAAGGGAGTTCCATGCAATAACGGCTCTATATAATACTGAACGCTTTCTTGAATTTGTTCTTGATTTGGGGACTGTGAAAATACCCCTGGTGGGGTAAGTGTGTGTGTCAGAGCTGTGTGTAAGTTTGGAATTTCAACACATGAATGTTTCTTATAAAAATAGTCAGTCTCTCCTCAACTCTTAGCCAAGAGAGACTGGCATGCCTAGTATTTAAATTAGCCTTCTGATTACAATGAAGAGCAAGATGTGCCGCTCTGTTCTAGGCCAGCTGCAGCTTAACTAGGTATTTCTTAGCAGCACTTGACCACATGGCTGGACAATAATCAAAATAAGTCAAAACTAGTCTGCAGGACTTGCTTTTTCGAGTGTTGTGTCAAAAAAGTAGAGTATTTTTATTATGGCCATGCAGTGCATTTGTTAAGTATTCAGACCCTTTGACTTTCACCACAATTTGTTACGTTACAGCCTTACTCTAAAATGTATTGAAATATTTTTTCAATCATCAAACTACACACACACACACACACACACACACACACACACACACACACACACACACACACACACACACACACACACAATATCCCATAATGACAAAGCAAAAACAGATTTTTTGAAATGTTTGCAAATGTATTAAAAATCAAAAACAGAAATATCTTATTTCCATAACTATTCAGACCCTTACTATGAGACTTGAAATTGAGCTCAGCTGCAATCCTGTTTCCATGAATCATCCTTGAGATGTTTCTACCTGATTAGAGTGCATCTGTGTTAATTTCAATTGATTTGGAAAGTCCCACACCTGTCTATATAAAGGTCCCACAGTTGACAGTGCACATCAGAGCCAAAACCAACCATGAGAAGGAATTGTGCGTAGAGCTCCGAGACAGTATTATATCGGGGCACAGATCTGGGGAAGAGTACCAAAACATTTCTGCAGCACTGAAGGTCCCCAAGAGCACAGTCGTCTCCATCATTCTTAAATGGAAGAAGTTTGGAACCACCAAGACTCTTCCTAGAGCTGGCCACCCAACCAAACTGAGCACCATCCCTACGGTGAATCATGGTGGTGGCAGCATCATGCTGTGGGGATGTTTTTCAGCGGCAGGTACTGGGAGATTAGTCAGAATTGAGGGAAAGATGAATGGAGCAAAGTACAGAGAGATCCTTGATGAAAACCTGCTCCAAAGTGCTAAGGACCTCAGACTGGGGTGAAGCTTCACCTTCCAACAGGACCACGGCCCTAAGCACACAGCCAAGACAACGCAGGAGTGGCTTTGGGACAAGTCTCTAAATGTCCTTGAGTGGCCCAGCCAGAGGCCGAACTTGAACCCGATCGAACATCTCTGGAGAGACCTGAAAATAGCTGTGCAACGACGCTCCCCATCCAACCTGACAGAGCTGGAAAGGAACTGCAGAGAAGAATGGGAAAAACTCCCCAAATACAGGTGTCGTGATGTGACTAAACATTCATCTGATGACTGTTATGTATCGAAATAACTAACTAAACTCAGCAAAAAAAGTAACATCCTCTCACTGTCAACTGTGTAAATATTTGTATGAACATAAGATTCAACAACGGAGACATAAACTGAACAAGTTCCACAGACATGTGACTAACATAAATTGAATAATGTGTCCCTGAACAAAGGGATCAAAAGTAACAAGATCAAAAGTAACAGTCCGTATCTGGTGTGGCCACTAGCTGCATTAAGTACTGCAGTGCATCTCCTCCTCATGGACTGCACCAGATTTGCCAGTTCTTGCTGTGAGATGTTACCCCACTCTTCCACCAAGGCACCTGCAAGTTCCCGGACATTTCTGGGGGGAATGGCCCTAGCCCTCACCCTCCGATCCAACAGGTCAATGGGATCGAGATCCGGGCTCTTCGCTGGCCATGGTAGAACACTGACATTCCGGTCTTGCAGGAAATCACGCACAGAACGAGCAGTATGGCTGATGGCATTGTCATGCTGGAGGGTCATGTCAGGATGAGCCTGCAGGAAGGGTACCACATAAGGGAGGAGGATGTCTTCCCTGTAACGCACAGCGTTGAGATTGCCTGCAATGACAACAAGCTCAGTCCGATGATGCTGTGACACAACGCCCGAGACCATGACGGCCCCTCCAGGTCCAAATCGATCCCGCTCCAGGCCTCAGTGTAACGCTCATTCCTTCGACGATAAACGAGAATCCGAAGATCACCCCTGGTCAGACAAAACTGCGACTTGTCAGTGAAGAGCACTTTTTGCCAGTCCTGTCTGGTCCAGCAACTGTGGGTTTGTGCCCATAGGCGACGTTGTTGCCGGTAATGTCTGGTGAGGACCTGCCTTACAACAGGCCTACAAGCCCTCAGTCCAGCCTCTCTCAGCCTATTACGAACAGTCTGAGCACTGATGGAGGGATCAGTGCTCGGGCAGTTGTTTTTGCCATCCTGTATCTGTCCCGCAGGTGTGATGTTTGGATGTACCGATCCTGTGCAGGTGTTGTTACACGTGGTCTGCCACTGCGAGGATGACCAGCTGTCCGTCCTGTCTCCCTGTAGCGCTGTCTTAGGAGTCTCACAGTACGGACATTGTAATTTATTGCCCTGGCCACATCTGCAGTCCTCATGCCTCCTTGCAGCATGCCTAAGGCATGTTCACACAAATGAGTAGGGACCCTGGGCATCTTTCTTTTGGGTTTTTTTCAGAGTAGTAGAATAGCCTCTTTAGTGTCCTAAGTTTTCATAACTGTGACTTTAATTGTCTACCGTCTGTAAGCTGTTAGTGTCTTAACGACCGTTAAACAATTTATGAAGATGCACCTGTGTATGGTTCATTGAACAAGCATGGGAAATAGTGTTTAAACCCTTTACAATGAAGATCTGTGAAGTTATTTGGATTTTACGAATTATCTTTGAAAGACAGGGTCCTGAAAAGGGATGTTTCTTTTAATTTAGGTTTAGGTTTAATTGTTTAGTTTAGGTTTAATTGTTACTCGATTACATTTCTAATATAACAATTAACTCATTAGGATTTGGGGCACCACAAAATAAGTTGTTTAACGAGTTACATCTCCCGAATGAAACCCTAGATGATATATCAGATATGTCGATAATCATTATCTCATATCAGTCTCATAATTCTGAACGTCGCATACTCCTTACTTCTGAACAAACCACAGCTTTACTGATCATTCCGTATCACACAAACTGATTTAATTATTTATTTACTAACTAAATGATAACAGAGGACACACACACACACACACACACACACACTATGTTATTGATGAGAAACTTAATACAATGGAAACAGGTCCCTAGCGGACTACTGACAACACGACTGCTTGTTTATCAAAAGAGGGAGGAGTAGAGAGGAACAAAGGAAGAAAGTAAGAAAGTTATACACTTGGAACTATGCTCATAGTAATCATAATACTTTGCCCCGAACCGCCGCCCATTTGGGGTAAGTAATTAATTTATTTACATGTTTGGATGTCTTCCTTCATTGTTTATCTCTGTTGCACCCAGGCGTTCGTGGAAAAGGTTCCGTTGTCCTTCTCCCGAGCTCTTAAGTGTAAGGGTCTGATTGTCCACAAGAGGTCACAATGTCCTTGTCCTGAAGTCTGAAGCAGACTAACAGGGTGGTGTTTACTTTCACTCCCAGGAAGAGGTGCCCTCTGAAGACAGCTAATCAGCCGTGTCGATGATCCCCAGTGGGGTGATGAGAGCAGTGTAGTTGACGATGATTTGAAGAGAGTAACAGGATGGTTCTACTTATTCACTTTCTTAGACACAGTTCTTAGAACAGCTAATCAGCCGTAAAATTGATTGTTAGAGAGGCTACTTTGTCGTCTTCACCTCGTGTTGATTTTCAGGGTCGTAACCAATGGAGACCTAACCTGCAGCTTGAGTCCTTCTGGTCCCATATGTTAATTCTCAAATAATACTTTCTACACTCTGGTAAAAAGGGGGCGTTTCCGTCATGCTGATATGCTCTCTGAGCTCCCTCTTGGGGGCTACTTACTGGGTATCATCAAAATTATGATTTCATTAGAAAACTAAAAACACATTCCTATCTTAACAAAAACATTATCATAATCTTTGAAATTTCCTACACAACGTAAAGGATGAAAACCTGACATATACCGTGTGTATACTCTTCAAGTTACAATATTTTCATTATAACATTTTTATAACATTTTTAATGACATCACAAAATCGACATTCGTATATTCCATAGACCATCTCTCATCATTCCACACATTCGGATGTTAGGAATATTGCTCCAGTGTCCACTTTTGGACGTTAGAGTTTTTGGGCAGCAAAAAGTCTCTGTAACAAAAGGACGTTCCAACCACCAATACTAAAAGCTAAAAAAGGGTACTCTGCTGCATAAAGGTTATGACCGGGCGTGAGGTGTCACAAAACCCCCACATCAATTACTCCTCCCCTCTGCGGGTGAGAAGGATCTGGTAGAAGTTGATCCATGGTAACCTGATCTTTGGATCCTCACAGGAGAGTCATGACACAGGTGTGCCAAGCTTGTAGCATCATACCCAATGAAACTCGAGGCCGTAATCGCTGTCAAAGGTGCTTCAACAAAGTACTGAGTAAAAGGCCTGAATACTTATGTAAATGTGATATTTCAGATTTTTATAAATTAGCAAAAATGTATAAAAACCTGTTTTGCTTTGACATTATGCAGTATTTTAGAACAAGGCTGTAACCTAACAAAATGTGGAAAAAGTGAAGGGGTCTGAATACTTTCTGAATGCACTGTACCTCTACCCATTTTTACAACCATTGAATTTATGTTTTGACCATGACAGTTTACAATCTAAAGTGATATCAAGTCAGGCTTGAGGCTCCTCAACTTCTTTAACAGCCACACCATTCATTACCAGATTCAGCTGAGGTCTAGAGCTAGGGGAATGATTTGTACCAAATATAATTCTCTTCGTTTTAGAGATGTCCAGGACAAGTTTATTAATTGCCACCCATTCCAAAATGTAATGCAACCTCTTGTTAAGGTGACTTCATTAGCTGTGGTTGCTGACAGGTTTATGGTTGAGTCATCAGCATACATCAACACACAGGCTTTGTTTAATGCCAGAGGCAGGTTGTTGGTAAAAATAGAAAAGAGTCAAGTGCCTTGAGTGCTGCCCTGCTGTACACCACACTTTACATGTTTGACAGAGAGGCTTGCATGAAAGAAAACCTTCTGAGTTCTTAGACAGATTGCCATATCGTGGATTCAGAGTTGAAGTTGAAAAGCCATAAAACATATGTTTTCTCAACAACAGGTAATGGTCAATAATATCAAAGCCTGCACTGAAATCTAACAGTACTGCTCCCACAATCTTCTTATTATCAATTTCTTTCAACCAATCATCAGTCATTTGTGTTTGGGCAGTACATATTGAGTGCCTTTCTATATAAGCATGCCAAAAGTCTGTTGTCAATTTCTTTACAGAGAAATATCATTGTATTTGGTCAAACACCATTTTTTCCAACAGTTTGCAAAGAGCAGGCAGCAAGCTGATAGGTCTGCTGTTAGAATCAGTAAAGGCCGCTTTACACCTCTTGGGTAGCGGAATGACTTTGGCTTCCCTCCAGGCCTGAGGAGAAATACCTTCCTCTAGACTCAGATTAAAGATACAGTATGACAGATACTGTAGGAGTGGCCATAGAGTCAGCTACCATCCTCAGTAGCTTTCCAGGTCGAGTGTAGGTAATGGGTATGCAGACTCAATTCCCCCATATGGAGTTGGGATGGAAGCTTCTTGTATTGGTTCTCAGTACCATTTAGAAGAACTATAGCATCTAAAACAGATGAGTGAAAACAGCTCTATCTGGCCAGCTGCAATGTTTCATGTTAGTAATTCCTCTGTAGTGCCTGGAGACAGCTGTCAGCATAGGGACATGGATAGAGAGTTCAATTCCTTCAACTAACAAAAGTCATGGCTGTGAATTTTAAGAGCCAAGAATTTGTCTGAGGGTCTCTGGTTATATTTATCAAACAATGGTCCTTTTGTCTCAATATTTCCGAGGATGCATAATTCCATAACCCTTTTGTCTCCTCGTATCACACTTCCTTTTGCCTTCTGGCATCACTGAGACCAAGGTGCATGTGCACGCACACACAAAGATGGGTCACTAGTAAATTCCAGGGTGTTTCCATGCCTACTGTACATGCTCAAACACAATGAAGGTGACAATGACCTCAGATCCATCCTCTATTGTACTATGAGGGTGTTTCCACACCCACACACACACACACACACACACACACACACACACACACACACACACACACACAATAAACCTCTCATCCAAACAGTAGTATTGTACTATGAGGGTGGCACCATCCACACACACCGTGGTATCATAAACCTCTCATCCAAAGAGCAGCGACCAGGTCATTCAAGATAAACTTCCTCTGAAATGAATGTGAAGGTGGTGAAGCAGTCAGGAAAACTTCAACACATGCCAGAACATACCAGGAAACTGAAGGAACAATATACTGTAGCACTCACACAAGAGAGACACACACGACAAACACACTGTAGTTACACAATTCCCACAACACACACAGAAACACACCCTGAATGATTCCTGGAGAAAAACCCTATCCCAGCTGCATGGAATCATGATGGTGACAACTATTAGCCTGAGAGCTCAAAAATAGCCAGCGAGGTCAATGAGGTCAGAACATTTCTCATACAGAAACCAAAGAGGAAACTTGTCCTCTGGGCCAAAGTTAAAAAGCATTGTTCTTGGATAAGGACTCTTATGGGGGAAGTGGACACCTCCAATGAGATCTGTCGATAGAGGGGGATACACACACACACACTCACTCACCGTCTTCTTTCCGCAAGAAACACTTCCAGAGGCAGAAGCAAAGACTTATGACCAGCAGAGCAGCTACAGTGGTCACCGAGATCAGGATGGTCAAAGCTGTCCCAACTAGACAGAGAGAGGGGAGTGAGGGAGGGAGAAAGAACAGCGATAGAAACAGAGTGAAAAAGATTAGATATAGAGGATACAGAGAGAGAGGATCGAGAGACTGAGAGAGAGGATCGAGAGAGGATCGAGAGACAGAGAGAGAGGATCGAGAGAGAGAGGATCGAGAGAGAGCGAGAGAGGAAGAAAATCTGGCAACAAATCCAACTTCATAAAAGTATCAAGAATGTTAATTGGTTTAAACAGCTTCAGATTAACATAGTTTAAATTGAATCATGTACAGTCACCAAAATTATTGGTACAATTGATAAAGATAGAGCAAAAAAATACTAAAATAAACAAAAAACAAATACTGATATGTATTGTATGCAAAAAAAAAATATATATATTATTTTACACTAATACAATTACTTCGAGAAATAGATTTTGTTCAACAAGTAATACAACTAATCTCAAAAAGATAGATGTCAGTATTATCGGCACCCCTAAAGATTTGTATTAATATAATAAAATCAGCAATAACATACTACTTTAAATTATTCTCAGTTTAGGAAACTGAACAGAATTGTGGCCTTCCATTGCTTCCCGTTTCACTGGGGTATAAACCCTTTGTCATTCATTAGGGAAAGGTAAGACGCTCTTATCCAGAGCGACTTACAGGAGCAATTAGTGTTAAATGCTCTGCTCAAAGGCATATCGACAGGCCTAATACCTAAAAGAATACCTAAAAGAAAAAGTGAATTAAAGAGCAGCAGTAAATAACAATAGCGGGGCTATATACAGGGGGTACCAGTACGGAGTCAATGTGTCAATGTGCGGGGGCACCGGTGGAGATGTAATTGAAGTAATTATGTACATGCAGGTAGGGTTATTAAAGTGGATATTCATAGATGATACGAGAGTAGCAGCAGCGTAGGGGGGTGATGTACTGGGCCGTTCGCACTTGAAGCTCTCAAATCGGCTCCACTACAGCCCTGTCAATGAGAATGGGAGAGTGCTCAGTCCTCCTTTTCTTGTAGTCCACAATCATCTCCTTATTCTTGATCACATTGAGGGAGAGGTAGTTGTCCTTGCACCACACGGTCCAGGCTCTGACCTCCTCCCTTTAGGCTGTCTCATCGTTGTTGGTGATCAGGCCTACCACCGTTGTTATCAGCAAACTTAATGATG
This sequence comes from Brachymystax lenok tsinlingensis, assembly GCA_030435695.1. Lineage (NCBI taxonomy): Eukaryota > Metazoa > Chordata > Actinopteri > Salmoniformes > Salmonidae > Brachymystax > Brachymystax lenok. Next base: position 26,261,699 of record CM059785.1, read on the forward strand.
GTGTTGGAGTTGTGCCTGGCCATGCAGTCATGAGTGAACAGGGAGTACAGGAGGGGACTGAGCACACACTCCTGAAGGGCCTCCGTGTTAAGGATCAGCATGGCGGATTTGTTGTTACCTACCCTTACCACCTGGGGCGGCCTGTCAGGAAGTCTAGGATCCAATTGGAGAGGAAGGTGTTTAGTCCCAGGGTCCTTAGCTTAGTGATGAGCTTTGAGGGCACTATGGTTTTGTACGCTGAGCTGTAGTCAATGAATAGCATTCTCACATAAGTGTTCCTTTTGTCCAGGTGGGAAAGGGCAGTGTGGAGTGCAATAGAGATTGCTTCATCTGTGGATCTGTTGGTGCGGTATGCAAATTGGAGTGGCAAATTGGAGTGGTCTAGGGTTTCTGGGATAATGGTGTTGATGTGAGCCATAGACCTGCCTTTCAAAGCATTTCATGGATACAGACATGAGTGTTACAGGTTGGTAGTCATTTTGGCAGGTTACCTTAGTGTTCTTGGGCACAGGGACTATGGTTGTCTGCTTGAAACATGTTGGTATTACAGACAGACAAGGAGGCTGAAAATGTCAGTGAAGACACTTGCCAGTTGGTCAGCGCATGCTCAGAGTACATGCCCTGGTAATCCGTCTGGCCCAGCGGCCTTGTGAACGTTGACCTGTTAAAGGTCTTACTCATATCGGCTGGGGAGAGCGTGATCACACAGTCATCCGGAACAGCTGATGCTCTCATGCATGTTTCAGTGTTACTTTCCTCGAAGCGAGCATAGAAGTTATTTAGCTCGTCTGGTAAGCTCGTGTCACTGGGCAGCTCTCGGCTGTGCTTCACTTTGTAGTCTGTAATAGTTTGCAAGCCCTGCCACATCCAACGAGTGTCGAAACCGGTGTAGTACGATTCGATCTTAGTCCTGTATTGAAGCTTTGCCTGTTTGATAGTTTGTTGGAGGGCATAGCGGGATTTCTTATAAGCTTCCAGGTTAGAGTCCCACTCCTTGAAAGCAGCAGCTCTGTGCGAATGTTGCCTGTAGTCCATGGCTTCTGGTTTGGGTACGTACAGTCCGACTTCAACTGTATGTACAGTCACTGTGGGGACGACGTTCTCGATGCACTTATTGATAAAGCCAGTGGCTGATGTGGTGTCACTGATGTCAATGCCATCGGAAGAATCCCAGAACATATTCCAGTCTGTGCTAGCAAAAGAGTCATGTAGTTTAGCATCTGCTTCATCTGACCACTTTTTTATAGACCGAGTCACTCGTGCTTCCTGCTTGTAAGCAGGAAACAGGAGGATAGAATTGTGGTCAGATTTGCCAAATGGAGGGCGAGGGAGAGCTTTGAGAATTACGGAACTTTGTCGCATCTCGGGGTCTCCAAATCTACAATTAGACGCAACCTGCATGCCAATAGGCTTTCTGGAAGGGTTGCTTAATTGAGAGCAACTAAGAATGTAAACGCTTTGAGTTTGCTAAACGGCACTGGCACTAGGATGGGAACCGGGTGCTATGGTCAGATTAGTCTAAAATATAGTTTTTGGTCACGTACACCAGCAGTGGGTTTGGCATCGAAAAGGATGCCTGTGCAGGAAATAACCTAATATTCAATAAAATGATGATTTTTGATCTTATTGGGCCGGTTGCTTCTGAAAGAAAGCTGAAACTTGCAAGACATTGACCCCAAGCTCAAGTCAAAATCCCCAATCAAATGGTAATTTCATCACAAAATCTAAATTTAGCATTGGCCATATCAGTTTACAGACTTCAACCCCATTGAAAACCTGGGGCTTGAATTGAAGAGGGCAGTCCACAAGCGCAGACCAAAGTATTTCAAGGGTTTGTAAAGTTTTTGTATGGAGGAATGATCTAAGATCCCTCCCAATGTGTTCTCCAATCTCATAAAACATTATAGAAAAAGGCTCAGTGCCATTATCCTCACAAGGGGAGTTGCACAAAGTATTGAAAACAGGGGTGCCAATCATTTTGGCCCCAATCTTTTTGAGAAAAAAAAGATTACTTGCTAAACAAAATAGCAATATAGCTCAGTATTTGTATTATTTATTTCATACAGTCTTTTTTGCTCATCTCTATGAAGGGAGACAATCATTTTGGAGGTGACCCTTTGGGCATGTAAACCTGCTTGGCAATGACTTCAACAAAAAACAGATCTAAACTCTTACACACGGTTTAGTATCAGTCATTATTGTTTGCCAGACAATGTTCATCCATCCATCAGGGATCAGTATTCTTGGCTTAGGCCTGGTTTGGTCAGGCTACTTTTTCCAAAAGCAACCAACTTAAAAACAAGTAAGTAAAATTTAGATATTTGCATCCTCCCAATGTGTGTGTGTGTGTGTCTCACTCACTCTTGGTGTTCATAGAAACAGCGATGGGTGACTCCAGACCCTTATGGTGGACAAGGCATTTGACGGACACGTCCTTCAGCAGCCCTGATTGGACGTTGAGGGTGCTGATGACCAGGGTGGTCCCGTCCCCCTGCTGGAGCTGTGATGTCACAGGGGGTCCCATAGTTCGGTTGTCCCTCTCCACGTTCCACACTATCTCCGCCGGGGGCCGGGACACAGCTGTACAGTTGGCCTCGATAACCCCTGGAGACGTGTTCTTGTAGCTCACCTGGGGTTTAGGCAGTACTGGGAAAGACACAGATAAAACCAAAAATCTATATTGGGTTTACTGAATCTGTGTATTTCAGTTGGGTGACATACTGTAACTATGACTAGGTCCTGGCTTAGAGACTCTTTTTGATTACTTGGAACACAAAAGAAAATCTAAAAGCTTTAGTTGGGTTACACCATGTTAACCACTGACATGTCTAGTTTTGTGATTCTGATGTCAATAACTGAGTACAGTTAAGAAAGATAAACAGAGGATATCCAAACTTATTTGGGCAGAGAATCAATGTCACAGATGATATCAATGTGTGAATACAATAAGCTTGTGAATACAGCGCATTCGTAAAGTATTTAGACCCCTTGACTTTTTCCACATTCTGCTACGTTACAGCCTCATTCTAAAGTGGATTAAATAGTTTTTCCCCCTCATCAATCTACACACAATACCCCATAATGACAAAGCAAAAACAGGTTTAGACAATTTTGCAAATGTATTAAAAATAAATGGAAATTTCACATTTACATACAGTGGGGAAAAAAAGTATTTAGTCAGCCACCAATTGTGCAAGTTCTCTCACTTAAAAAGATGAGAGAGGCCTGTAATTTTCATCATAGGTACACTTCAACTATGACAGACAAAATGAGGAAAAGAAATCCAGAAAATCACATTGTAGGATTTTTAATGAATTTATTTGCAAATCATGGTGGAAAATAAGTATTTGGTCACATACAAACAAGCAAGATTTCTGGCTCTCACAGACCTGTAACTTCTTCTTTAAGAGGTTCCTCTGTCCTCCACTCGTTACCTGTATTAATGGCACCTGTTTGAACTTGTTATCAGTATAAAAGACACCTGTCCACAACCTCAAACAGTCACACTCCAAACTCCACTATGGCCAAGACCAAAGAGCTGTCAAAGGACACCAGAAACAAAATTGTAGACCTGCACCAGGTTGGGAAGACTGAATCTGCAATAGGTAAGCAGCTTGGTTTAAAGAAATCAACTGTGGGAGCAATTATTAGGAAATGGAAGACATACAAGACCACTGATAATCTTCCTCGATCTGGGGCTCACAAAGATCTCACCTGTGGGGTCAAAATGATCACAAGAATGGTGAGCAAAAATCCCAGAACCACACGGGGACCTAGTGAATGACCTGCAGAGAGCTGGGACCAAAGTAACAAAGCCTACCATCAGTAACACACACGCCGCCAGGACTCAAATCCTGCAGTGCTAGACGTGTCCCCCTGCTTAAGCCAGTACATGTTCAGGCCCGTCTGAAGTTTGCTAGAGAGCATTTGGATAATCCAGATGAGGATTGGGAGAATGTCATATGGTCAGATGAAACCAAAATAGAACTTTTGGTAAAAACTCAACTCCAGCTTTGGAGGACAAAGAATGCTGAGTTGCATCCAAAGAACACCATACCTACTGTGAAGCATGGGGTGGGAAACATCATGCTTTGGGGCTGTTTTTCTCTGCAAAGGACCAGGACGACTGATCCGAAAGGAAAGAATGAATGGGGCCATGTATCGTGAGATTTTGAGTGAAAACCTCCTTCCATCAGCAAGGGCATTGAAGATGAAACGTGGGTCTTTCAGCATGACAATGATCCCAAACACACCGCCCGGCAACAAAGGAGTGGCTTCGTAAGAAGCATTTCAAGGTCCTGGAGGCTAGCCAGTCTCCAGATCTCAACCCCATAGAAAATCTTTGAAAGTCCGTGTTGCCCAGCGACAGCCCCAAAACATCACTGCTCTAGAGGAGATCTGCATGGAGGAATGGGCCAAAATACCAGCAACAGTGTGTGAAAACCTTGTGAAGACTTACAGAAAACTTGACCTCTGTCATTGCCAACAAAGGGTATATAACAAAGCATTGAGATAAACTTTGTTATTGACCAAATACTTATTTTCCACCATAATTTGCAAATAAATTCATAAAAATCCTACAATGTGATTTTCTGGATTTTTTCCCTAATTTTGTCTGTCATAGTTGAAGTGTACCTATGATGCAAATTACAGGCCTCTCTCATCTTTTTAAGTGAGAGAACTTGCACAATTGGTGGCTGACTAAATACTTTTTTTCCCCACTGTAAGTATTCAGACCCTTTTGGCAGTAATTTGTTGAAGCACCTTTGGCAGCGATTACAGCCTTGAGTCTTCTTGGGTATGACGCTACAAGCTTGGCACACCTGCATTTGGGGAGTTTCTCACATTGTCTTCTGCAGATCCTCAGTTGGATGGGGAGCGTCGCTGCCCAGCAATTTTCAGGTCTCTCCAGAGATGTTTGATCGGGTTCAAGTCCGGGCTCTGGCTGGGCCATTCAAGGACATTCAGAGACTTGTCCCGAAGCCACTCCTGGGTTGTCTTGGCTGTGTGCTTAGGGATATTGTCCTGTTGGATGGTGAACCTTCATTCCAGTCTGAGATCCTGAGCGCTTTCATCAAGGATTTCTCTGCTTTGCTTTCCCTCGATCCTGACTAGTCTCCCTGTCTCTGCCGCTGAAAAACATCCCAACAGCATGATGCTGCCACCAGAATTCTTCACTGTAGGGATGGTTCCAGGTGTCCTCCAGACATTCAGGTCAGAGTTCAATCTTGTTTCTCATGGTCTGGGAGACCTTTAGGTGCTTTTTTACAAACTGCAAGCGGGTTGTCATGTGCCTTTTACAGAGGAGTGGCCTCCGTCTGGCCAGTCTACAAGAAAGGCATGATTGGTGGAGTGCTGCAGAGATGGTTGTCTTTCTGGAAGGTTCTCCCATCTCCACAGAGGAACTCTGAAGCTCTGTCAGACTGACCATTGGGTTCTTGGTCACCTCCCTGATTAAGGCCCTTCTCCCCCGATTACTCAGCTTGGCGGCGTGCTCAAGGAAGAGTCTAGGTGGTTCCAAACGTCTTCCATTTAAGAATCAAATCGGAGGCCCTGTTGTCCGGGCCTCTGGCAGTCTCTATGGGGGTGCCACAGGGTTCAAATTCTTGGGCCGACTTCTCTTCTCTGTATACATCAATGATGTCGCTCTTGCTGCTGGTGTGTGTCTCTGATCCACCTCACGAGACGACACCATTCTGTATATCTTAAACGCAAATAAAACTAAATGCATGCTCTTCAACTGATCGCTGCCTGCACTGCCCGCCTCGGCCCAGCATCACTACTCTGGACGGTTCTGTCTTAGGTTATGTGGACAACTACAAATATCTAGGTGTCTGGTTAGACTGTAAACTCTCTTCCAGACTCACATCAAACATCTCCAATCCAAAATTAAATCTAGAATTGGCTTCCTATTTCCGCAACAAAGCATCCTTCACTCATGCTGCCAAACTTACCCTCGTAAAACTGACTATCCTACCGATCTCTGACTTCAGCGATGTCATTTACAAAATAGCCTCCAATACTCTACTCAACAAATTGGATGCAGTCTATCACAGTGCCATCCGCTTTGTCACCAAAGCCCCATATACCACCCACCACTGCAACCTGTACGCCTCGCTGGCTGGCCCTCGCTTACACTCGCCGCCATACCCAATGGCTCCAGGTCATCTACAAGTCCCTGCTAGGTAAAGCCCCACCTTATCTCAGCTCGCTGGTCACCATAGCAGCACCAACCCGTAACACGCTCCCAGCAGGTATATCTCACTGGTCACCCCCAAAGCCACAATTCCTCCTTTGGCCGACTTTCTCTTCCAGTTCTCTGCTGCCAATGACTGGAATGAACTACAAAAATCTCTGAAACTGGAGACACTTATCTCCCTCACCAGCTTTAACTTCTTAGGGAGCGGCAGCAGAGGTGACGGTTTTGGAGAGTCTGGCTATTCCCAAAGTAAAATGCCTGCCACTCAAGCCCAGAAAATTAGATATGCACATAATTAGTACTATTGGATAGGAAACACTCTGAAGTTTCTAAAAGTGTTAAAATAATGTATGTGAGTATAACAGAACTGAAATAGCAGGCCAAAACCCAAGGAAAATCCATCCGGATTTGCAGTTTTTTTTGTACATTACCTTTTTCTCCAGGCTGACTATTGATTTCTATGTTAACTAGGACTAAGACTGCAGTACCTATGGCACTAAGCAGAACAGAACAGATAGGAAGAGGAAACAGTCAGGGGACCACATTTGTCAACAACGTTTCACAGGCGCGAGATTGTGAGCACGCCCCACTTTATTTTCCTTTCCTATCGTTCACGTTATTGTCCGGTTGAAATATTACAGTAAATATACATAAAAGGATACCTAAGGATACATTCAAAATGATACCTAAGGATACATTAAAAATGATGTTTGATTTGTTTGGAGAAAGTGTATAGGTATAATTTGAACGTGTTCTCTTCACGGTTCAATGGGCGACTCAACGGTGGATTTTATGATCATAACGCGCCAACCAAACAGAGATTTATGGATATCGGCTTTCGCCGTAAAGCCTTTTTGAAATCTGACAACGCTGTGATATTGCCAAGAATCAGAGCTTTTGATGACTATGCAACACTTGTATATTGATGAATGTTTAATAATTCAACTTTTGGATTTTGAATTTGGCGCCTTACATTTTACCGGGTAGTGTCGGGAGCGGCCTGCTAGCGCACCGCTTCTCCCTAAGTAGTTAAGCACCAGCTGTCAGAGCAGCTCACAGACCCCTGCACCAGTATATAGCCCATCTGTAAATAGCCCAACCAACTACCTCATCCCCTACCGTATTTATTTATCTTGTTCCTTTGCACCACAGTTTTTCTACATTGCACATTCATCTACTGCACATCTACCATTCCAGTGCTATATATTGTAATTACTTTGCCACCATGACCTATTTATTGCCTTACCTTCCTTATCTTACCTCATTTACACTCTTTGTATATAGATTCGTTTTTTTTTCTACTGTATTATTGACTGTATGTTTGTTTTACTCCATGTGTAACTCTGTGTTGTTGTATGTGTCGAACTGCTTTGCTTTATCTTGGCCAGGTCGCAGTTGTAAATGAGAACTTGTTCTCAACTTGCCTACCTGGTTAAATAAAGGTTAAAGAAAATTTTGGCAGCATTAGTAAAGATGTGATTAATGCATGTTGATGATTTAATTCCTGTGCTGTTTGTAAATTCCCTGGTAGGTTGACTGACAACCTGAACCAGGTTGCAGGCACTGGTTACAGTTTGAAGTTTTTTCTTGAGTGGGCAGCTTGATGAGAGTCAGTCAATATTTAAATCACCCAGAAAATATACTTCTCTGTTGATATCACATACATTATCAAGCATTTCACACATATTATCCAGATACTGACTGTAGGCACTTGGTGGTCTATAGCGGCTTCCCACAAGAATGGGCTTTAGGTGAGGCAGATGAACCTGTAGCCATATTACTTCAACAGTATTTAACATGAGATTGTCTCTAAACTTCACAGGAATGTGGTTCTGAATATAGACCGCAACACTGCCCCTGTTGGCATTTCTGTCTTTTCGGTAGATGTTATAACCATTTATTGCTACCACTGTATCATCAAAGGTATTATCTAAGTGAGTTTCAGAGATAGTCAGAATATGAATGTCATCTGTTTGTTACAAGCAAGTTATTGACTTCATGGACCTTGTTTCTCAGGCTGCATATGTTAATATGGGCAATTTTCTTACACTTTTCTGGGTTGCTTGATTATTTGTAATGCTTTACTGGGAAACTTATCAGAAGTAGACTTGCTCATGTTATTTATATTGGAGCTGATTGTGCAGGGTGAGCTGCACACAGTGGTCTTCTTACTAGGGCACACCGCCTCAGTGCTATCAGTGTAACTCTTGTTCATAGGCTCATGATTACTGCATACAATAGCTGTAGGATCAACAGAGGTATCAAATCAAATCCAAATCTAATTTTATTGGTCACATACACATGGTTAGTTAATGTTAATGCGAGTGTAGCGAAATGCTTGTGCTTCTAGTTCCGACTATGCAGTGAAATCTAACAAGTAATCTAACAAATTCACAACTACCTTATACACACAAATGTAAAGGGATGAATAAGAATATGTACATATGGATGAGCGATGGCAGAACGGCATAGGCAAGATGCAGTAGATGGTATAGAGTACAGTATATACATATGGGATGAGTAATGTAGGATATGTAAACATTATATAAAGTGGAATTGTTTAACCTGTTTGAGCTAGGGGGCAGTATTTTGAAGTTCCAGTGGCATGCCAGTGGCATGTCGCTAGTAAAGATTGAAAAATGTAAGTGGCCTAAACAGCTACTCTGGGGAATTCCTGAGTCTACCTGGATTATGTTTGAGAGGCTTCCATTAAGAAACACCCTCTGTGTTCTGTAGCCACTTCGCCCGTGTAAGTCAGCACGGTCCACATTGTCCTGGAACAAAGCAAAGTAAACACAGCTTCTGCAGTGCTGGAAACGTTCAATAGCGTCCTCCATTTGAGACCGCCGTGCCAGCTAGACTAGCTGCACTTCCGTGTCTCTCCCCCTATGCGGATTCTGGCAGGATCCCGGAAAAGACAGCGGCCCTCACAGCAACTAAACCCAACAGAGCCGCAGGATCCTAAATGAAATAAAAGTATATAAAAACAAAATTTACAAGGAAACACTGTCAGCTTTACAAAATCAATAAACTGAGGTCTCTCGTTCAGCTTTTGTTCAGTGTTCAACAACATACGTTGCGCTCAGATGACGTTGTATATTAAGCATCATTGAAGGTCCCCAAGAACACAGTGGCCTCCATCATTCTTTTTATTTATTTATTTATTTAACTTCTTAGGGATGGGCGCATGAGGTGACCGTTTTGGAGAGCCTGGCGTGCCCAAAGTAAAATGCCTCCCATTCAGGCCCAGAAAATAGGATGTGCACATAGTTGGTACCATTGGATAGGAAACACTCTGAGTTTTCCAAAACTGTTAACCATTTGTCTGTGAGTAAGACAGATCGGATATGGCAGGCAAAACCCCAAGGAATTTCTGTCCTGGAAAAAGTGATTTTCACAGAGTGCCTCATTTGGAACCCCTCCCTTATGAAAATGCCCATATAAGGGCATATGAATGCAGTACCGATCGCTTCCTCTGGATGTCAACAGTCTCGAGACAGTGTTCATTTTCGTTTTGGATGCTTTAGATCAGAGAATAAGAGGAAACCAGGAAGTGTCTCATTTATGTCAACAGAAGGCAGCGCGCCGCTCCCGACAAAGCGTGCTTTGTGTTTTTTACCGTCTTTATCGATCAGTTTATATTCCGGTTGATTTATAATAGTAAATATAAGTAAAAGTGTTCCTAAGGATACATTTAAAACTATGTTTGATTGTTCTTGGACAAGTTTATAGGTATAAGATGAACGAGTTCTCGTCACGTTTCAATGGAGTAGTGGAAGCTGTCGTTTCTGATTATAACGCGCGAACCAAATGGAGATTTATGGATAAAATACATTACTTTTTCTAACAAAAGAACCATGGATTGTCTTCGTTGGACACTTGGGATGACCTCAGCAGAAGTTCTTCAACAGGTAATTGATTTGTTTTCGCTGTGAAATGTGTTATGTGTGTGCCGTGATGGCTAATGAATTCATGGCTATGGGAAAAATATGTGAGGTGCTACCCTCAAACAATGAAATGTGCTGCTTTCGCCGTAAAGCCTTTTTGAAATCTGACAACGCTGTGATATTGCCAAGAAACAGAGCTTTTGATGAGTATGGAACACTTGTATATTGGTGGATGTTTAATAATTCAACTTTTGGATTTTGAATTTGGCGCCTTGCATTTCACCTGGTAGTGTCGGGATTGGGACGCTAGCTCCCCAGCAATCCCCAAGAAGTTAAAGCAGTATCCATATCGATAGGATGTAGTGATCCCAATGAAGTAGCCATATCTAGGAAAAACAAAATTCCAAAGGCTGGGCCTAATATAATGTATAAGATGTCATTCAAAAGGTTTTGTAATGATTCATATGTTGATAATGTGAAAAATATTTGCTGGTCTGTGGTGTGTAATGAGGAGCAACTAAACACTGCACTTGACACATTTATAAAATTGCTTATTCCAGTAACTAATACGCATGCACCCATTAAGAAAATTACTGTAAAAACTGTTAAATCCCCTTGGATTGATGAGGAATTGAAAAATGTTATGGTTGGGATGAGGCAAAAGGTATGAGGGATGAGGCAAAAGGTATGGCAAATAAGTCTGACAGCCCAACTGATTAGCAAATGTACTGCAAATTAAGAAATCATGTGACTAAACTAAATAAAAATAAACTATACTATGAAACATAAATAAATGATTTAAAGAATGATAGTAAAAAGCTTTGGAGCACCTTAAAATTACATTTTGGGAAAAAAGGGAAACTCGACTCAATCATTCATTGAATCAAATGGCTCATTCATCACAACACCCACTGATATTACTACTTTAATGACTTTTTCATTGGCAAGATAAGCAAACTTAGGTGTGACATGCCTGCAAAAAACACTGACACTACACATCCAAGTACATCTGACAAAATTATGAAAGACAAGAATTGTACTTTTGAATTCCATAAAGTCAGTTTGGAAGAGGTGAAAAAAGTATTGTTGTCTATCAACAATGACAAGCCACCAGGGTCTGACAATCTGGATAGAAAATTACTGAGGATAATATCGGACGATATTGCCACATCTTCAATTTAAACCTACTAGAAAGTGTGTGCCCTCAGGCCTGGAGGGAAGCTAAAGTCATTCCGCTACCAAAGCACAGTAAAGCCCCCTTTATTGGCTCAAATAGCCAACCAATCAGCCTGTTACTAACCCTTAGTAAACTTCTGGAAAAAAATTGTGTTTGACGAGATACAATCCTACTTCACAGTAAACAAATTGACAACAGACTTTCAGGAAGCTTATAGGGATGGACACTCAACAAGCACAGCACAAATGACTAATGATTTCCTGGGAGAAACTGATGATAAAATGATTGTGGGGGCTGTGTTGTAAGACTTCGGTGCAGCTTTTGACATTATCGATCATAGTCTGCTGCTGGAAAAACTTGTGTTATGGCTTTACACCCCCTGCTATAATGTGGATCAATAGTTACTTGTCTAACAGAACACAGAGGGTGTTCTTTAATGGAAGCCTCTCAAACATAATCCAGGTAGAATCAGAAATTCCCCAGGGTAGCTGTTTAGGCCCCTTACATTTTTCAATCTTTACTAACGACATGCCACTGGCTTTGAGTTAAGCCAGTATGTCTATGTATGTGGATGACTCAACACTATACACGTCAGCTACTACAGCAACTGAAATGACTGCAACATTTAAAGTGCTGCAGTTAGTTTTGGAATAGGTAGCAAGGAATAAGTTAGTCCTAAATATTTACAAAACTAAAAGCATTGTATTTGGGACAAATCATACACTAAACCCTAAACCTCAACTACATCTCGTAATGAATAATGACATTTTGCAAGTTGAGGTGACTAAACTGCTTGGTGTAACCATGGATTGTAAACTGTCAAACTGTCATGGTCATAACATATTGATACAACAGTAGCTAAAATGGGGAGAAGTCTGTCCATAATAAAGCGCTGCTCTGCCTTCTTAACAATACTATCAACAAGGCAAGTCCTACAGGCCCTAGTTTTGTCGCACCTAGACTACTGTTCAGTAGTGTGGTCAGGCACCACAAAGTGGGACTTAGGAAAATTGCAGTTGACTCAGAACAGGGCAGCACTGCTGGCCCTTAAAAGTACACGGAGAGTGAACATTAATGACATGCATGTCAATCTCTCATGGCTCAAAGTGGAAGAGAGATTGACTTGATCACTACTTGTTTTTGTAAGAGGTGTTGACTAGCTGAATGAACTCTATTCCACATCAGGTAACTGATGCACGCAGTAGAATCAGATTTAAAAAACAGGTAAAATACACATTGTGGAACAAAGGGGATTGTGAGGAGACATGCATACGCATACATTGTGAAATTGTTGTATGGTGGTATTAAACATTTTGTATTGTAGATATGTGGTGGTGTAATAATGTTATATGATGTACTGTTTTATCTTTTGTTTTATATGTAATGTAAGTGCTTTAATGCGTTTGGACCCCAGGAAGAGCAGCAGCTAATGGGGATCCCTAATAAATACAAATGCTGCAGAAATGTTTTGGTACGCTTCCCCAGATCTGTGCCTCGACACAATCCTGTCTCGGAGTGCTATGGACAATTCCTTCAACCTCATGGCTTGGTTTTTGCTCTGACAAGCACTGTCAACTGTGGGACCTTATACAGACAGGTGTGGGAACCTTATACAGACAGCTCTGAGGACAAATGTTGTGTCCTCAGAGCTGTGGAAGGAATGTTATTTCAATGGAATTGGCCACAGATATTTGGCCCTGACAGCAGGCGTTTCTACACTTAACCATATGAACCACCAACCTGGAGAAGATCTGTGGTAGAGGTGGGGCAAACCCTGTAGGAGTTCAAACAACAGAACATTGCACTGTTTAATCATACACTACATTCATATGAGAGAGAGAGAGAGAGAGAGAGAGAGCAATACAAGTAGAGACAGCAATAGAGACAGTGACAGAAGTAGAGTGAGTGTGATAGAGAAAGTGAGAAGGCAGTGGTGAAGAAAGTGCAAGAAAATGTTATCTCCAGCATCTCTCATGCTTTTCTGCTGGAATCGTTGGCAGTTCCATTTGAGACAAAAGCCTTGCTGTTTGACTGGCATGAAAGGGAAAAGACGGAGAAGGTGAGTGAGAGAAAAAGGGAAAGGGAGAGATAGAAAGGTGAAAGCGCGAGAGAGGGAGGGTTGATGAGACAGTAGGGATCACTGTCTGCGTGAAACAGTAATACAGTCATGACTTTGGGTGTCACACTTTACTGCCCCCTCTCCCATTAATAGATCCATTCTTCAGTGCTAATGTAAACTCTCTGGCAGTGCTCCCTCAGGCAGACACACCACCAGCCTGGGTTTGTGTTTCACTTAATCACACAAACACCACAACTTCAAACAGACAGAAAACTAATGATAATCAAACACTGACTTGACTTGGAAATGAACAATGTGTGTGTACTGTATGTGCATACAGTAAATCAGGGAAATAATCCACCTGGAAGTAATCCCATCTGAACCTCGTCACTGAAGAGCCATTACCAGCAACATCCATTAATTACACAGCCTTACAGACTGTACCTCTCCATCTCAGCCATAACCATGTCAGGAAAAGCACAATATGTAGACACTCCTTTCTACCTCGATCCCTTTAGAGCTGACTGCAGGTGCAGTACTCTTGACCTGCCCAGTCCCAGCCCACATTTTAATATATGGCTGTTCAGGGAGCACCTCTGTGCCATAGCATACTGTAGCAGCAGTAGTCAAACTAGGAGGAGCTGCATATTGTTATACTGCCTCTTTCACTATCACTACTACAGTTTCCATCATTTAAGACTGTGAATGCTGTCAGTGAACACAGAGGTCAGAGGCCATGCACGCACATACACACATTCACACCCACATCAAATTATCTCCCCCTCTTCACTGTGTGAAACTATGCAAAAGCAAACAAAAACATCCCACTGCTGTAATCTAATATTTCAGAATACATTGACCACCATCAGCCAAACACAATAGCAGCATATCATATTATTCATCACCTTAGGGTCTCCACTGTATATTACTGTACTCTTTGGAGTGAAAGAGAGCATTCACCAGTCTGGTTTGTTCAGCACAGTCAGGTCTGTATCATATTAACTATCATGCTGGGGATTCAAACATCATGCACTACTCAGGCTCACACTGTGAGTTACACCCATACAGCACAGTGTACAACACAAGCACCTGAACGTAGGCATGCTGGCATTATAAACTATCATCATTACTATAGATTACTCTCATTACTATAGACAGTGAGGAGGATGTTTAATTTAACCCTACCAAAGACAGTGAGGCAGACGGTAGCGCTCTTGGTGCCCTCTGGGTAGGTGTGGTACTCGCAGGTGTAGCAGCCCTCATCCTGGATGATGACCGGTCTGATGGACAGCTGGCTGTGGGAGAGGGAGGGGGTCAGCCAGGCCCTCTCCTGGTAGGGCGGCTCGATCACAGGATCGCTGCGTTTGGCATAGGAGGCTACTCCGCTTGAGTCCCGCTGCTTTGCTGTATGTCTCCACAGCACCTGCAGTACCTTCTCTGGCAGGCCATAGGAACAAGACAGGGCTGCAGCCTTACCACTCACCGCTGTCTTGTTACCCTCTGCAGTCACACGGGCTGGAGGAGAGGGGAAAGAACATGCTAACACAGGCTGAAAAGTGCAGACACACAGACAGAGAGACAGACAGGCAGGCGAGTACACACACACACGCACTATGGTATGCTATCTGTGCATCTAGCTTTCTGTCTGCAACAGCTGTTTCTGATTGTCAGTATGAGCATCCCCTCCCCTCCTCAGCCAGTGGTCAGTAACCACACACAACCCATCAATAACACATGAGTATGCTCCCACATGCAAATGCTGATATGGGAACATAAAACAAAACACATGGGGATGGGAGTCTTGACATCTCTATACATCCATCAGAGTACATCTCTATAGTATAGAACAGGGATCATAAACTACACTGAACAAAAATATAAATGCAACATTTGAAGTGTTGATCCCCTGTTTCATGAGCTGAAATAAAATATTACAGAAATTTCCCATATGCATCTAAAGCTTACTTCGCTCAAATTTTGTGCATTTTATTTTTTTACACCCCTGTTAGTGAGCATTTATTCAATATGTATAGTCACTTTACCCCTACCTACATGTACAAATGACCTCGAATAACCTGTACACCCGCACATTGACTCTGTACCGGTACCCCCTGTAGATAGTCTCATTATTGTTATTTTATTGGTTATTTTTTATTTTATTTAGTAAATATTTTCTTAACTCTATTTCTTGAACTGCATTGTTGGGTAAGGGCTCGTAAGTAAGGATTTCACGGTAAGGTCTACACCGGTTTTATTCGACGCATGTGACAAATAGAATTTGATTTCTCCTTTGCCAAAATAATCCATCCACCATTTTATTTGTATTTATTTTTTTTTACCTTTATTTAACTAGGCAAGTCAATTAAGAACAAATTCTTATTTTCAATGACGGCCTAGGAACAGTGGGTTAACTGCCTGTTCAGGTGCAGAACGACAGATTTGTACCTTGTCAGCTCGGGGGAATTGAACTTGCAACCTTTCGGTTACTAGTCCAACGCTCTAACCACTAGGCTACCCTATCAAGATGCTGATTAAACAGCATGATCATTACACAGGTGCACCTTGTGCCAGGGAAAATAAAAGGCCACTCTAAAATGTGCAGATTTGTCACACAACACCACAGATGTCACAGATGTCTCAAGTTTTGAAGGAGCGTGCAAATGGCATGCTGACTGCAGGAATGTATACCAAAGTCTTTGAATGTTAATTCTCTACCATAAGCAGCCTCCAATGTTGTTTTAGAGAATTTAGCAGTACATCCAACCGGCCTCACAACCACACACCACGTGTAACCAGGCCAGGACCTCCACATCCAGCTTCTACACCTGCAGGATTGTCTAAGACCAGCCATCCAGACAGCTGATGAAACTGTGGGTTTGCACAACCAAAGAATTTCTGCACAAACTGTCAGAAACCGGCTCAGGGAAGCTCATTTGCGTGCTCGTCGTCCTTGCAAGGGTCTTGACCTGACTGCAGTTCGGCGTTGTAACAGACTCCAGTGGGCAAATGCTCACCTTCGATGGCCACTGGCACGCTGGAGAAATTGTTGCATGTTGCATTTTTTGTTTGGTCACAGTTTTTTCTTGAGAGGATGGTCATGGGCCGAAAATTACAAATAATTAGTAGACTGCATATTAACTGCAAGAAGTTATTAACTGCCCAAACATATATAATATTTGACTAAAACAATCATTTCAAACCTTGCTTACATTTGTATACGATCACATATATCTCTATTATGCATGGTAATACTATGGAACAGATTTCCAAAATTAAAAACATGGTGTTTTCAGTCTATTAAGTCCAACAATGAAATAAAATCACCCGCCAGTTTGGGAACCCTGGTATAGAGGTTTATCAAAAGAGGAGTGAATAGGGAAAGGCGTGTGATTCGTTTTTGTAATCTCTAGATAGGTAGGTAGCATGCACTGAGAGTCCACTGACAACAACGTAGGGCACCAAACAAAAGGATGCGCAGAAAATAGAGTCTACATTTTATTCAGAAACAATAACAGGCTCCTCTTAAACTTCATCAGAGTGCCCAAGCTGCTGACCAGAACATTTTCAGTCCTTTCTTTCTGTTCCTCTCAGTTGACATATTGGCATATTAACTCCTCTAAGATCACCGATTCAAAAGGAGGGAAGGAGGGCAGGAAAGAGACACACAGGAAAGTGAAAATTATGAAACAATGATTGAAACAATGATCGGCACATGCTCATGTACTCAGGTGTGACACTTAGACTACTATCAAAGAGCGACACCGCAATGGCACAGAGTCAATCTGAACGGTCTCCTCTACTTACATGTGACGGTGAGGCAGGTGTGTCCCTCCTGCGATCCCGAGGGGTACAGGTCAAAAATGCATGTGTAGCAGCCCTCGTCTCTGAAGCCCACCCTGCGGATGGTGATGGCTGAGGTGTCCTTGGGGAAGGGGGACAGCTCTACATGCTGCTGGCCGCTCACGCTGTCCTTCTGGCTGGGCTCGTAGGTCAGAAGAGTCTTGTTCTGGACATCCAGCCAGCGCACCTGTTTCAGGGTGTCCCCACGCCCCTTAGACACCATGCAGGACAGAGTGAAGGGGAGATCCACTGGGGCCTCCACGCGCTCAGGAGCCGTTACCTTGCCTGGGACACGGATAGGGGTGGGGACAACAGGGATCACAGATCAGTCAAACAACTCATGCACTTGTGGCATGTAAAATGTCTAGCACTGTATTCAACATATTGGTTGGTGGAAATGTGCATTGCCACAATATATGTGAACTTCCTAATAAAAATAACAATTTGTCAATATGTCTAGTGCTATGTCCACTCACACTGCAGTCTGACCACCATCAGTAAGGACACACACAGCTGCAGGCATCGCATCAGGGAGGACTCACACATCATAGTCTGCATTGGGCAGAGTAGAGAGGCATTGGACTGGGGTCAAAGTTCAAAGCTCTCCAAGACCAGGCTAAGTCACTCATGAACTAAAATAGTTCCAAATAACCTCTCTGTCTGTGCCATCATCCAAAAGATTTAAACTTACGGTCTGAACACGCTTTTTGAGTGGTTTATAAGAGTCTCATCTTACGCTCTGTCTCCTAGGAAAGATGACACACATGAATTTGGGTTAAGCCAGTATTGAAATCTGCCTTTGAAGTGCAGATATAGGATCAGTTAACTAAACTTAGACATTTTAAGGCAAAATGCAGGGCTTCATTCCATCATCAAGGGATCAGCCACGCCCATTACACACAGGCCATTCCTTTGATTCAATGGTTGTCATGCTCTACCAGACCGAGGCTCCAATTGAGTCCATTGAGGATAAATGATCATGAACCCAGCATTTTCTTTTTAAATATTCAATTGAATAAAGCCTAGCCCATCTCAAAGAAAAACCAAGGCTGTTTTGAGTTTTGCCTAAAATGGAAAGGGCTGTGTTGTAAAATGCAATCTCTTCACTTTCTTGAATACGATTAGGCCACTTGACAGCTTTAAAATAGTTAGTGAAAAATAACCTGTTATCCTATGAACACCTAGACCAGTGCTTTCAAAACTGTGGGCTGCGCCCCCACTATCAGATTCGGCAGGGAGGGGTTCAGAGAGGTACAGGGCGATTAAAAAATGCTAAAGAAAACTTGATTACACCAAATTTTACCATTAATTCATAAAAAACAGGTTCCCATCTCAAGAGGTCAAATAAAGAACACCAGTATGTGCCTATTAAGTGACAAATAAAGTAAGAGGGGGGCAATTCCAAGGTAACAGAGTGATGCTGAGACTCAGATTTTTCACTTTCAAATGTATGCCAAACAAACACCAATGATTAAAGTTAAACAAACCCTACAACTCTATCCACAACGACAACTTTTAATAATTTACACAGACATTTTACGAAAACACATTTACTTGAAATACAGTGCAGATGCAAAGTTTGGTTATCATGTCTAGCCTGTCTATGCATAACAGCTTTGACATGTTATGCTATAATCACTTAGTTTCCCTATCACAAAACACCAGCAAATGGCCACAAAGAGTAGATCCAGCTCACCTGCTTTACACTATGATTTGACTATTATATCTTCAATGTTTCTTTTGAAACAAATATTTAAAAAGGAATAGTTTCACCATATTAAGATGAGAGATCAGCTCACAAAACAGGGTTTACCTTAAAATGAGAGAAAAACGTAAATTAAATCACATTAAATAATCTTCAGAAATGAATTTGTCGAAGCAACAAAATAACTAGGGCTTTACAATGATGGTAAAAACTTTAGACATTTTGGGGTTTAAATCTTCCTAGAAGTCACAGAGGGTGCAAAATGCTGAATTTTAGCAAGTCGTGATTCACATAAAAACTACTCTCCATGTGGTCTATATTAAAGGGCACTTCATTTAATATAACAAGCTTTTAAAATTCAATATTGGTGGACAATTTCTACTTAAAATATCACAGCGACGTAAAACGCGCCCATTTCGTGGATTGACAGCACTATCCTGAAACGTTCTCTTACAATACATTTGATAGCTTACCTCTGTGTGTGGTGTAGCCTGCGGGCGTTACTTTGGTAGCTAGATTGCACACTGTACTCTCATGGTCGGTGTATTTCATTGAGTGTCTATTACGGGTGTATTTAGAGCTGGTCAGGGTAAAATCCCGCCCACCTGTGAGAGTCTACTAAACTCAGGACCGCAACTATGGGGCAAAACAGATGGGGTTGGCTTAGATTGTTGACAACATGTCAACTATATTTCGCCTCCAATAGATGTTTTTAAACAAACACATTTACACAATTACATGGCATCCGTCAAAACAAGCTATAGTATCAAGAACAAGATGAAACGAGCTACTTGCAATTCCCCACATGGGAGTTTTGTCAATCTTGCTAGTAATCTGGACATCCAGAATCACAGAAACATGCTGTCCCATGGAAGCGCAGACATTGTTTTCGTTATGTTGTCCGCTAACCCATCTATAGGAAAGGGCATTGGCCAACAGAGGAAAAGACCGGTTTTGTCGTAATGCATGAAATTGTAGGTTTACGTCATGGTGCCATCTAGAGGAAAAAGAAACGCACACCTATATAGGCGAGGTGCTAGCTAGCGGAGTGGAAAACTTGAAAATAAAGAAGAGCCGCGCACTCTAGGAGCTCAGATGCAAAAAATATTTTATGTCCAATGTTTCGACAGGCAAGCTGTCTTCATCAGGGTATATTACATAAAATCTGTTTTGCATCCGAGCTCCTAGAGTGTGCGGCTCTTCTTTATTTTCAAGTTACGTCATGGTGCCAACACTGGTCATGCTTCGGGTCAAATAATTGCATGTCCTTTTACAGCACTTGTGTGCATAATAGTGGTGCTGACAAAAAAGCACAGCTATCGATTCAAAAGCTTGTGGTGTGGGCAGGCTGCCCTTTAGTGCTGCGTACTGAAAGTTCAAAGGCATATACAGTAGCGTCGGTTTACTCCTAGTAGTCCAGCTACTAATTATAGATAATTGTGAAATTGTTACATTTTATGACAACTATCAAGCTTGGTACACTAATACAAGATACCTTAAGACATTTAAAGAATAGAGGTAGCCTGTCAGTCAACGATAAAATGTCTGCCATCCTGATTTCCTGTTAGAATAAGTACGGTAAAATCAGTCCAAACAATAAAAGGTTTTGCAAATACGGGCACTTTTGTATGTTAAATGTTTTTGAAAATAAAACCTCTTGAAACTGCATTTTATCTATCTGAATATTTTCTTCACTCTGTCTGGAAACAGGATCTAAATGGCTGAGACCACACTTTTTAAGAATACATTTTTTTTCCTTCGGTTTCCCAATATCTAAGGGGAAATGCCATTACCACCACGTCATAAAATGTGCTATTTTAGTTGAAAAAGGTAATTACAGAAATTGTGCTTAAGGTATTTTGTATAACATTTCACATTATATATTTTTTAAATTGTGTTTTTTTTTGTAAGTATTTTGAAGTTTTAATTATATGTATTCATCATTGTCGTGTCTACATATGCCTTGATGATACTCAGAAACATGTATTTACCAAATCAAAATGTTAATATTTTACATTTTAGGAGTAATCTTAAGAACATGCATACAGTATAAAGGTTCACATATGAGAAAAATCATCAATATCAGTTGTAATTTAATACTCCTTTTCCTCAAAAATATGTACCATGATGGTAATGACTTAGTATTGTGGTAATGACAGAGTGTGGTGGAAATTACACTTCATATAAAACTGATGAACAATACCATTAAATATTTTGTCACAGTCATTTTATTGAAGATATGGGACAGACCATTCAAAACCTCAAAAAACAAAAGGTTACATGCCTCAAGAATTTAAAGCATATTTTATAACAATTTGGGATTCAATGCATTGGGCATAAATACAAGGTTGGAAACACTGGTTGAAATTAAACAAATTATTGTTCACTGGCTGCAGTCTATTGATTCAGACACATGAGCCAGGTGTGTGCTCACTCAATATTAGTTTTTTCCCTTAACACCCCCCCTCCCCTCTCCCCAGGACATAGACATATCTGATATGGGCAGAATGCTTAAGTTCTTGTTAATCTAACTGCACTGTCCAATTTACAGTAGCTATTACAGTGAAATGACAGTGAAATGACAGTGAAATGCTATTGTTTGAGGAGAGTGCACAGTTATGAACTTGAAAATGTATTAATAAACCAATTAGGTACATCTGGGAAGTCTTGATACAACATTTTGAACAGAAATGCAATAGTGGCCAAAACCTAAATTGTGCCTAAACTGGAACATTACATTTTGTCAGTACTCTTCCATTTCAAAGATTATAAAAAAAATAAATGAACAAATGTTTTTTTTCTTTGTATTATCTTTTACCAGATCTAATGTGTTATATTCTCCTACATTCATTTCACATTTCCACAAATTCAAAGTGTTTCCTTTCAAATGGTATCAAGAATATGCAGACGTGTATCCTTGCTTCAGGTCCTGAGCTACAGGCAGTTAGATTTGGGTATGTCATTTTAGGTGAAAATTTGCAAAAAAGGGTCCAATCACTCTATTGCTTAACGAGAGACCAAATTTCCTCCCAGACGTCGCCATCAAGCATCACATGCCATTTTGTCACTGGATGAGGCTCAGGGACAAGCCCAAGCACATTCTCTGTACCATACAATGTCCTCTCTCATTAGCCAAAATAATCGGTTGGCTCCCTCACGTCTCATTGTTTTGACTAGACCGCAGCTCTCTGCATCAACTTCTTGTATAATACCAGGGTAAGGGTCTTCATCATATATCACAACACACCACTTTCCAATCAGTCTCTCACCACACCAATTTATTTTCTTATGAGGTATCTTTCTTTTTGTTTCTTAAGATACTCTTGGTATCTTTTAGGATCTTGATTTTGTTTATATTAACTACATTACCAAAAGTATGTGGACACCTGCTCATCGAACATCTCATTCCAAAATCATGGGCATTAATATGGAGTTGGTCCCCCCCTTTGCTACTATAACAGCCTCCAATTTTCTGGGAAGACTTTCCACTAGATGTTGAAACATTGCTATGGGGACTTGCTTCCATTCATCCACAAGAGCATTTGTGAGGTCGGGAACTGATGTTGGGAAATTAGGCCTGGCTCGCAGTCAGCGTTCCAATTCATCCCAAAGGTGTTCAATGGGGTTGAGGTCAGGGCACATCAATCAATCTCAACAAACAATTTCTGTATGGACCTCGCTTTGTGCACGGGGGCATTGCCATGCTGAAAAAATGGTCTGAAACAGGAAAGGGCCTTCCCCAAACTGTTGCCACAAAGTTGGAAGCACAGAATTGTCTAAAGGGGCCTAGCCCAAACCATGAAAGGGGCCTAGCCCAAACCATGAAAATCTGCTCCAGACCATTATTCCTCCTCCACCAAACTTATCAGTTGGCACAATGCATTGGGGCGGGTAGTGTTCTATGGCATCCGCCAAACACAGATTTGTCCATCGGACTGCCAGATGGTGAAGCGTGATTCAACACTCCAGAGAACACGTTTCCACTGCTCCAGAGTCCAATGGTGGCTAGCTTTACACCACTCCAGCCGACGCTTGACATTGACCGGTGATCTTATGCTTGTGTGCGGCTGCTCGGCCATGGAAACGCATTTAATGAAGCTCCCAAAAAACAGTTATTGTATTGACATTGCTTACAGAGCCAGTTTGGAACTCGGTAGTGTGTTGCAACCCAAGGACAGACCATTTTTATGTGCTTCAGCACTCTGTGGTCCCATTCTGTGAGCTTGTGTGGCCTACCACTTCACAGCTGAGTCGTTGTTGCTCCTAGACGTTTCCACTTCACAATAACAGGGCAGCTCTATTGGGGCAGAAATTTGGTGAACCGACTCGTTGGCAATATGGCATCCTATGACGATGCCACGTTGAAAGTCACTGAGCTCTTAAGTACCAGCCATCCTACTGCCAATGTTTTATACACCTTTCAGCAACCGGTGTGGCTGAAATAGCCGAATCCAATCATTTGAAGGGGTGTCAACATACAGTATATACACAAATGTATGTCCTTGTCCTCTCCTTGGTTAATTTAGGGGCCTTCTTATAAAAAAAGTCACATAAATAAACATCAAAATCACTCAATCACGCTAACATAATACAAAATGTAGTAGTCTTCTTTAGCAAATAAGTGTTCAATTTCAACTTAACCATGATCAAATATGTAATTTGTGTGTCTTTTCAGTCTTAAGGTAACAACAAATGTATGAACTGATACATTTAGTCATTACCACCACATTCTGTCCTTACCATCACAGTTCATGTGGTGGTAATGACGTGTGGTGGGAATTACATTTGTACAGTATTTAGTCATAAATAGCAAGGATTCTAGCATGCTAACTCCAGTTGAACAGCTAGCATACAATGCATACTAAAATACACATCATTAAAATATTATTTAAAAAAATCTGATAATTTGATGAGAATATAGCCTATGATATATAATAAGCCATATTTACCTTTATTTTTCTACCATTTCCATCAAAATATGAACCTCCCTCCATGACATCCACTGTCACTATTCACATCCATGGTAACCAAGAACACAAACTTTTGAAAAAACGTAATAATGTAATTTCCTTGTCGTGGTGGTAATGACCCAATACTTAGAGGAAAAAAATAAATAAATTGCTTATGCACATCTAATAAACTCAGCAAAAAAAGAAACGTCCTTTTTCAGGACCCTGTCTTTCAAAGATTATTCGTAAAAATCCAAATAACTTAACATATCTTCATTGTAAAGGGTTTAAACACTGTTTCCCATGCTTGTTCAATGAACCATAAATAATTAATGAACATGCACCTGTGGAACGGTCGTTAAGACACTAACAGCTTACAGACGGTAGGCAATTAAGGTCACAGTTATGAAAACTTAGGACACTAAAGAGGCCTTTCTACTGACTCTGAAAAACACCAAAAGAAAGATGCCCAGGATCCCTGCTCATCTGTGTGAACATGCCTTAGGCATGCTGCAAGGAGGCATGAGGACTGCAGATGTGGCCAGGGCAATAAATTGCAATGTCCGTACTGTGAGACGCCTAAGACAGCGCTACAGGGAGACAGGACAGACAGCTGATCATCTTTGCAGTAGCAGACCACGTGTAACAACACCTGCACAGGATCGGTACATCCGAACATCACACCTACGGGGCAGGTACAGGATGGCAACAACAACTGCCCGAGTTACACCAGGAACGCACAATCCCTCCATCAGTGCTCAGACTGTCCGCACTAGGCTGAGAGAGGCTAGACTGAGGGCTTGCATGCCTGTTTTAAGGCAGGTCCTCACCAGACATCACTGGCAACAACGTTGCCTATGGGCACAAACCCACCGTCGCTGGATCAGACAGGACTGGCAAAAAGTGCTTTTCACTGATGGGTCGCGGTTTTGTCTCACCAGGGGCGATGGTCGGATTTGCTTTTATCGTCGCAGGAATGAGCGTTACACCTGTCTGGGGCAGTGTGTCACAGCATCATTGGACTGAGCTTGTCGTCATTGCAGGCAATCTCAACGATGTCCGTTACAGGGAATACATCCTCCTCCCTCATGTGGTACCATTCCTGCAGGCTCATCCTGACATGACCCTGCAGCATGACAATTCCACCAGCCATACTGCTTGTTCTGTGCGTAATGTCCTGCAAGACAGTAATGTCAATGTTCTGCCATGGCCAGCGAAGAGCCCGAAACTCAATCCAGGACCTGTTGAATCGGAGGGTGAGGGCTAGGGCCATTCCCCCCAGAAATGTCAGGGAACTTGCATTTGCCTTGGTGGAAGAGTGGGGTAACATCTCACAGCAAGAACTGGCAAATCTGGTGCAGTCCACGAGGAGGCGATGCACTGCAGTACTTAATGCAGCTGGTGGCCACACCAGATACTGACTGTTACTTTTGATTTTGACCCCCCCTTTTTTCAGGGACACATTTTTCCATTTCTGTTAGTCACATGTCTGTGGAACACTCTTCAGTTTATGTCTCAGTTGTTGAATCTTGTTATGTTCATACAAATATTTACACATGTTAAATTTGCTGAAAATAAATGCAGTTGATAGTGAGAGGATGTTTCTTTTTTTGCTGAGTTTGCTGAGTTTACATCTAAAGTGCCGGGTACTGCCTTGAACCATCTGTAGAATTTTGTGAGGTTCTCAGGGACCAAGACGAATTTCTTCAGCCTCCTGAGGTTGAAGAGGTGCTGTTGCACCTCCTTCGCCACACTGTCTGTGTGAAGGGACCATTTCAGATAGTCAGTGATGTGCACGCAGAGGAACTTGAAGGTTTTGACCCTCTCCACTGCGGCCCCTCGATGTAGATGGGGGCATGCATGGCCATGCCGTCATGGGTAAACAAGGATTACTGGAGGGGACTTAGCACACACCCCTGTTGGGCCCCCATGTTGAGTATCAGCGTGGCGGAAGGGTTATTGCCGACCTTCACCAGTTGGGGTCAGCCCGTCAGGAAGTTCAGGACCCAGTTGCACAGGGAGGGGTTAAAACCTGGGGCCCTGAGCTTAGTGATGAACTCAGAGGGCACTGAGCTGTAGTCGATGAACAGCATTCTTACATAGGTACTGTATTTCTCTTGTCCAGGTGGGATAGAGCAGTGTGCAGTGCAATCGCGATTGCGTTGTCCGTGGATCTGTTGAGGCGGTATTGTAGTGGGTCTAGGTTGTCAGGTAAGGTGGAGGTGATATGGTTCTTATTAACTAGCCTCTCAAAGCACTTCATGATGACAGAAGCGAGTGCTTCCAGGTGATGGTCATGTTATGAAAAAAAGTGTCTTTGCTTGTTTTGGTGTTTGCCAGCGTTCAGAGTTTGGTAGCTGAAGTCTACGCAACCCCAATATTGGGGATTGGTCAACAGTAGGGAATCTTCAATTAAGTGTTTGTTGTCATTCAACGAGAGATGACCATGTTCTTGTAATTTTTTTATATACTACACCAAACATCTTAGATGTAAAATAGTGCGACTAAGACCTCCTCTGCAAACACATCAAAATTAATTACAGATTTCTTGAGTTATCTTAGATTAATTCATACTATTTTGAGGAATTGTTGTTGTTGATTTGATTTGGCTACAGTGTCTCAAGACGGACAAACAGTAATATTGACGCTTTTCTTTATAGTTTTTCAAACCAAGTTATTTTAAGGGAGTATGCGAGCGCAGACGTTCACTTCACCTAGCCGTGTTCTAGACACTGAGGCGTATTGAAGAGACATTAAGAAGACATTGCAGTTCAGTTCAATTGTTTATTGAAACCAGACATTTAATTAAGTTCCTCTCATGCATCTCTGATCTCACCCTTTTACCTGTTCTTGCTCTCCACCTTCAAGCTGGAATTGCATCCCTCTCTTATTTTCTCTACATCTTTTCCTCTCCTTTCCCTCTCATCCTTATCAAGACATTTCTCCTATCATCCCCCTTCCTGCGCTAGAACGTGTCGTTGCTCTGGTAACTTCCGGAGTGTTAACATGATTTGTAGGTGTCCCTGACATGACAGTGCCTGTGTCTGATGTAGGCGGTGTTAGTGTAGACAGGTTCATCTGTGGAAGGGATCATTTAACTCACATCAGATCAGTTACTCTCACTCCAAATCAGTTACATTACATTAAATACCTTCAATACGAGGTTTTTGGGGGGTCAGGTGACAAGGTCGTGTGCAGCTCTGGGACCTAGTCATTATGCAACATACATCACTTAAAATAACATTGTAAGATGAGATACAATTTTGTCCCAAAAAAAGATTGTCAAAATAGTTTACCTGTGCTGGATCTTTGCCTCTTTCTCCATTGAAATGCAACCACAGCCAGCATACTAGTAAGAAACACTGCTGAGCATCCACCCGCTGTGATGATAATCCACAGTTCTACCCCTGTATCCCCACCAACTGGCACATCTGGGATGCTAGATGAAGTGTTGGTCGTAGTCACGTTCTGTGAACCTGAAAATCGAATAATAAATATTCAAGGCCACTAAAACAGCTGTACACTAAACTATGCTGGATTAAAAACAACCCAATTTGGGTTATTTGGTAACCCAGCGCTGGGTAAATATTGGACAGCGCTGGCTCTTTTTAGTCTAATCCTTAGGTTATTTTCAGGATGCGTGGCTAATTAGGGGTTTGGCTTTCAGGTAGATCATATTGGCCACCCATGAAAGTAAATGTCATTCCTGTTCATCATGTAAAGTTTACATTCAAATTTCCCCTTATATTGTGTGAATTTTCCACATTCGTCTAGAATAGTAAGATTATTTATTACATATTCTAATAAGGTATACCACCTTATTGTATCCCAACAGTAAGATTTACATAGATGCCTACGTAAATGCCTGCAACCCAGCAGTTGGGTCAACCAAACAACCCAGTATTTTTGGAGTATAATCTCAAACACAATGAAATTAAATGTTTTACCCTAAACTGACAATAAAGCTTTTGAACTTGAGCACTTTATAAATTATTTAAGGGGTAGACAGCATCCAGGTCATACTGAAAATTGGGGTCTGAAGGAAATTAGGACTCAGATTCTGAGCTTCTGTCTGTTCCTACAAATGACTCAGAGCTGAAAATAGCCTCAGAAAATAAAAAATAAACTGCTCTTACCTGAGATGACACTGACAGTTGGGTGTGATTCCCTCTCCCCCAGCCTCAGCACATTCAGAGTAACAATGTGTGTCTTGATGGTTCTGCCTGTGGAGACCACACTGCAGGTGTAATCCCCTGAATCTCCCTGATGGAGACCCTGGATACTCAGAGATCCATTATTCTGGATCTGCATCCGGTTGTTAAAGATGGTTGTCATGTGGGCACCATCTTTGTTAAATTGTACTATAGACAGCAGCTTATTTTTTACGGGTTGGCTATATCTCCATTCAACCTGACTTTGAAGTTCAATCTGCTCACTAGGTAAGGTCAAAATGATGGACTGACCCTCAAAGGCTGTCCTTTTTTCAGCCACAGCCAACACCTCGGGGACCTCTGTAGGGAGGAAGGAGGAGAAGTTTATGTTAGTGGAAATTTAAAGTAAATAGGTCATCATAAGACAATCAACAACTGTTTCTTACCTATGGAGAGGAGCTGGAGAGTGAGGAAGACTATGATATGATGGGGCTTCATTTGTCCCTGAAGCTGGTCCTATGAAATCTGTGTCAGGTAGGACCACTGGTGCCCGATTCCTCTTTCAATCACAACTGTTTGACAATGCACTATAGCCTAGTTGTACAACTGACTAGGTATACCCCTTTCCCTTGTATCTCTCTCTCGCTCTTCTCTCTCACCTCAGTGCTACCATGGGTTTTTCTATTTTAAATAAAACGACACAAAACGCTGAAACACAAAATGGTTGCTCTAATGCTATGGCTACAGAGAGCACACACAGTCTCTCATTGTAGATTCTTTAGAGCAGAAATAGCATACGCGTGCCTCCACTTCCTGTGTAAAAGGATGTGGTTACTGAAGTTAGAACCCTACACAGTATAGGGCTGAAGGACATTGTCAGTGTGGGTCAGAAGAGATGGTTAGGTTGTGGTTGGAGATGTGTTGATCTATTGTAGGCTCTATGACATGAACACAACCGTGAGCTCTACATTTAGCTAACAGTTGATAGTAAATCCAGAGATCCTTACCTTTGCCTCGATTCGGTAGTCTCGTCCAGATCACCATGGCATTTGTAGTTGTTTATGATAGCCACATTAGCAGCTAATTAGTGGGGTAAATACAGGCGAATATATTGATAGTCACCTTGTCCTAGAGAGATTTACACGGTTATCAAAACCATACCTCAGGGTAAGCCTACACAAAACACAGCCCTCATTTTAACCTGTTCGGGCTAGGGGGCAGTGTTCGGAAGTACGGAGAGCCTGACGTGCCTAAAGTAAACTGCCTGTTACTCAGGCCCAGAAGCTAGGATATGCATAATTGGGAGTATTGGATAGAAAACACTCTGACGTTTCTAAAACTGTTCAAATAATGTCTGTGAGTATAACAGAACTGATATGGCAAGGGAAAACTTGAGGAAAATCTATCCGGAAAATAGTTTTTTTTATGTCACAGTTTTTCAATTCAATTGCTATTCACTATAGAGGGATTTAGATCCCAGATTGCAGTTCCTATAGCATCCACTAGATGTCAACAGTCTTTAGACATGGTTTCACGCTTGTTTTTTGAAAAACAAACAAGAAATAGAAGTTCTGGGAAGCAGTTTTGCCAACTTAATGACTTTTTCGCTATTTTTAGCGAGTATTCAGACCCCTCTAGTGTCACATTTTCTGGTGTTATTGAAGACTTTTGGAGACTGACGTGAAAGTACGTATCGTTCTTACTCTTCTCAACGAGCAGCGGGTGCTGCCGTGGGCCCCACCCCTGTCCCAAAGCACTCACAGGCGGCCCAGTCCTTGTGCAGCAGTCCCTCCCAGCTGCAGTCAGAGCAGGAGATGTTCACCCCTCCGCATCCAGACTGCAAATGAATCGCTCATGCGGGAAGCCGCCGTTGGATGTAAATGTAAAATGTTCTTTGTCTAAAATAAATCACTGCACAAAAATAAATCACTGCATTTGACTCACACAGCCTCAGTCACTTACTCACCTTGTCCACTGTGTGTGTGCCTCTCTGTGACATAAGCTAAACATCTAGCTGGCTAGCTCATCATGTCTCAGTCTAAACTGTGCACTCAAAAATACAGAAAGGAGTGGGAATCAAACCCTGAATTCAAAGGCTGGTTGAAGCCGTTTATTGGAGATGATACACGGGCATACTGCCTGTATTGTAAGGCTGATTTCTACGCCAAACTTAGTGATGTAAAAAAAAACACATGACAACTCAAAAACATACTCAAAAGGCAAAGCCTTATAACAGTTCCACCCAAAACAAGCTGCCATTTATGGTAAAAAAAAAAGTCTGAGGCCACCATGCCATTAGCTATTGCTGAACACTGTTCCATGCTGGCATGTGATCTAGGAGAGAAATAACGTCGTGGGAGAGACAAAACGTGAGTAAAAAACACCCTAAATATGTTTAGAACTACAAATGAACTTTCTTCCTCTCCTACAGCGTCCATCACAATTACAAGCACATAGCCAATTATGCAAATTAGGTGATGATGTTATTTAGCAACTTCTGCTGGGAAGTGCCTGTCAGAACTGACACTACTCTTTTGAGCACGTGATTGTGTGCGCGCTCTTCGTTATTTTTCTTTTCTATTGAACAGGCTATTTTCCGTCTGAAATATTATAGGTTATTTACATATTAGGGCACCTGAGGATTGATTAGAAACGTTGTTTGACTTGTTTGGACAAAGTTTATAGGTAACTCTTTTAGGTTTTCTATGTCTATATTAACGAGTGAAACGGGTTGATTACTGAACAAAACGCGCCAACCAAACAGAGTTTTTGGGATATAAAGAGGGACTTTATCAAACAAAACGACCATTCATTGTGTTCCTGGGACCCGTGGGATTGCAACCAGAGGAAGATCTTCAAAGGTAAGTGATTTATTTTATCGCTATATTTGAATTTGTAATGCCTGTGCTGGTTTGAAATATATTTATATGCAGGAAAATGCTTTCGCCGTAAAGCTTATTGTAAATCGGACAACGTGGTTCGATAACCAAGATTCTAAGCTAAAGAATGGTGTACAACACTTGTATTTTCATGAATGTTTAATATTACTATTTTTGGAACTTGAATTTGGTGCTCTGCAATTTCCCCGGATAACGGGATACAATCCCTAATTTAAGTCTTTCTAAAATTCCCTTTGGGAAAAATTAACAGTGGAAAAATGATTGGAACCACTTCCCTATTTGACAGCTAGGTTTTATGGGTATTATGACTCATACTGTGGTACTCTATTTTGGTAGCATTTGTTTGAAGCCCAGTCAGAAGAGGCCCAACCTAGCAACTAACACCCTCCTTGTGCATATCATCATTATCATTAGGCCTAAACATGTTTTTTTATAAACTATTGCAAATCATGAAGGCTAATCTTTACTCTAAATTACAGGTGTAATTATTAGTCAAAAGAGTTGCAAAAGTTTCTATTAGACAAATTCGGGAAGGTCCTTCCCTGTTTCATTCCATTTGCTTCCTTTTAAGAAAAGTTTTGCAACAGAATCGGCATAATGAATACGCCCTTGGTGTCAAAGTCATTCCATGGAGGGCTGAGTGCCTGCGGGTTTTCGCTCCTCCCCTGTACTTGATTGATGAATTAAGGTCACTGATTAGTAAGGAACTCCCCTCACCTGGTTGTCTAGGTCCTCCATGGAATGTTTGACCCCCTGCTCTAAATCATTGAAATAAGAATTGTTTGTAGCCATTGAACACTTGTTCGTTGTCTGTCTCCCATCATAACAGTATAGTAGCAAACCTGGGCTGTGTTCAGTACGAAAAAACATAATAGAACATTCAATTAAATGGAAACGGTACTGTACTAAACAACCAGTTGAAAAATGGGGAGGGGTTGGGTTAAATACATCACTCATTGCTTCAAACGACACCCCGCAACACCCAGCAAATGTAGAAAACGTACCTCCAAATCTGTTCAAGAACGTTTTGGAAAACAAAACGTTCCGCAACATAGAACATTTTTCAATCGAACTGAACTCAACCCTGGTTTTGAAGATTCTAAGGACTTCAGTGGAGGGTAGAGCTCTAGGTAGAGGGCTCTGCCCTCCCACCAAACTTCGCTGGGTTCAAACTAAGTATGGTACAGGGGGGAATTTATAAAAAGTTAGGCCTATGCTATTGTACGGTTACCCATGTCATGCGTCATTTCCAAATAATCCGAATGTATCTAAAATTGATTGTGAAGCTGAACAAAGTCACTTATAGATGACGTGACGCGTGTAAAATGCTAATATCGGTCCCATGACTTGAATGGGATTTGTGCCACAAATGCTAAAACGTTAGCATGTTTTTAGCATGTGGAAACAGTGCCAGGGAAACTAAACCAAAGCATGAATTTCTGTCAAACCTTGTCCATCAACCTGGACTCAGGGGTAGACGTAACATAGTAAGCATAAATCCGGGACACTAATTTGTCTCATATGTTATGTTTCGTATGGAATGTATTAATTTGTGGATGTCCATCATCCACTTCATATATGTTACGAATTACAATTTGTATAGGATGTTACGAATAGCAATACGTACAATATGGTATGATTTGCAATTCGTACAATTTGTTACGAATTTGCAAACTTCTATGTAACGAATTCCAATTTGTTGTGGCTAATGTTAGCTAGGTGGCTAACATTAGTTAGGCTAGGGTTAAGGTTAGGAGTTAAGTTAAAGGGTTGGGGTTAGCTAACATGCTAAGCAGTGCACAGTAGCTAAAATGTAGTAAGTAGTTGCTAATGCTAAAGTTGTCTGTGATGAGGTATTCACCCTACACAACCAACCTCCCTACCTTTGTTTTTGCCTTAAGTAACCTTCTGTCTTCTGTAACCATACCAAATGTAGCATATCATACTAATTTGAGTGTCCTGGATTTACATTTACTATGTTATGTCTAATCTGACTATGAGACCAGACTGTGTTGATAGACTGCTTACATGGTAAGGAAATCAATGGGGGGGTTTGAGCAGTAAGCCTAACGAAGCCTACTGTAGACGAAAGTCGACGAGTAAAGTCAGGGGAGGTGCATCTGCAACAGCTGAAAGTTGGACACTAGTGGTTTTCCAACAGCAAGGCTCAGATCAATGTCAGTATCAACAAAGCTCCTATTGTTGATAAAAGTTTTTCTGGATGAATGGCAAAATAAACGTTTTATTTAACTCAGTTAAGAACAAATTCTTATTTACAATGACGGCCTAGGAACAGTGGGTTATCTGCCTTGTTCAGGGGCAGAACAACAGATTTTTACCTCGATCTAGCAACCTTTCGGTTACTGGCCCAACGCTCTAACCGCTAGGCTACCTGCCACCCCTACAGTATATATACCCCATACAGTATAACACAATGAAAACACAAGGTGTACAATGAATTGGTGAGCGAGATGTCTCAAATATTACTTTCATTTGTAACCCCTGTTGCTTTAGAATAAAATAAAAGTTGGATCCTGATTCAGTCACGTCTTTGGCCACAATGGTGTAGGTCAAACAAAAACACCCTAAGGTGTGGTTGACCAATAGTGCCACCTGTTTCAATATGCTTTGTGTTGTAATCAAGACAAACACAGATATAACGTTAAGCAAACTTTACTAGGCACGTTGTCAACCAACACTTTAATAACGTAAGCGCCAACTGGTTTCCGTTTCCTGTGTAACATCAATATGTGCAACATTGCTACATGTTCTCTTTTTTAAAAAAAATGTATAACAAAGGCAGACTCCACCTAACTTTGGCTTGTAGTCCATGTCTGAAATAAACTGGAATGTGAACTGAATGTTTGTTTACTGTCCATTACTTATTATTACTTTTACCTTCCCACAAAATCTTTCAGGTGTATAGGTCTTCGGATGGCCCTACCAGACCTTGTGTGGGGAGTGTTGATTACATCAGGAGGTGCTTGACATGAGATGATTGGATCTTCTTGTTGAGGTGCAGCGTTCACCTCTAGGTTTTGTTCAGCACCCTGCTTGGCGTCCGCTGGTGCTCTGTTTACTGGCTCTGTGCCAGGCTCTTCAACAGTGGGGAAATCCTCCTCTATTTCTCTGCTCTTCCTCAGGTGTCGCCTGTTCCTCCTGAAGACTTGTCCCTATTCTGTCTTCACCTCGTAGGACCTTTGCTCCACAGGTCTGACTACTGTGGCCCTCTGCCACCACTGTTTCTGTCCTGTGAGTGGCCGAACTCTCACCCTGTCATCTCGTTGCAGCTCTGTGAGATCCTTAGCAGAGGTGTCGTAGTACTTTGCTTGTTCCTGTTGTCTTTCCTTGAACTTCTCCAGCTGACAGTTTGCCATCCCTGGTCTCAGAAGATTTCCACTCATTATAAGTAGTGTCTTTGTACGTCTTCCCATGAGCACCATTGCAGGGCTGCTGTCTGTCCCTTGTGATGGGGTATTTCTATGATCCAGCATGGCCAGGTATGGGTCAGCACCTGCTCTCTTTGATTTTGCCATCAGTCTTTTGGCTGTTTTCACTGCCGATTCCACTTTCCCATTACTTTGCGGGTATCCTGGAGACAACGTTTTGTGTGTAAAGTCCCAAGCTTTGCTGAAACTTCGGAACTCGTCTGAAGAGTACTGGGGACCATTGTCTGAGTAAAGGATGTCAGGTATCCCATAGCGTGCAAAGGGTGTCTTCAGTTTTTGAATGACCGTTTTCGACTGTGTGTTCTCCAAATGGTCCACTTCCCAGATGTTGGAGAGATAATCAACTGTGACCATGTCGTCTCTGTCGTTGAACTGGAACAGGTCAGTCCCTATTTTTTCCCAGGGACGCTTTGGTGCTTCGTGTCGCCTCAACGTTTCTTTCTGCTGCTTCATACCCCATGCAGTGCAGGTGCTACATTGTGCCATGTATGTTCTCAGCTGTGCATTCATGCCTGGCCAGTAGACACACTCGCGAGCTCTTCTCAGACATCCCTCTGTTCCTATGTGTGAGGAATGGATTCTCTGCATTATCTCTGACCTTAGGGCAGTAGGCACAACAACTCGCTCACCTCTGAAGATAACTTCATTTTGTACACTCAGCTCAACTCTGTTGTGAAAATACATGGCTACTTCCAAGGGTACATGTCCTTTCACTTCAGGCCACCCCTGCAGGATTACATTTTTCAGTGTCTGGAGCTCCCGGTCCAGCTCAGTGGCTCTCTGGATGTGCTTTAGTCTCTCGCTTGACACAGGGAGGTAGTGTATCATATTGATTGATTCCACTTCGACCTCCACAGGGCCTCTGTTATCTTGTTCTGTGAGGTACGCCCTGCTCAGGGTGTTGGCCAGCACCACATGTTTTCCAGGAACGTATCGGAGACTGACCTCGTAGTTTTGGAGTCTCATGAGCATGCGTTGTAGTCTTTTTGGTGCGCTGAGGAGAGGCTTTGTCATGATGCTCTCTAGAGGCTTGTGATCTGACTGCACTTCCACAGTTCGTCCATATGTGAATTGGTGGAACCTCTCCATGCCAAACACCACTGCAAGCAGCTCCCTCTCTATCTGTGCATAACCTTTTTCTGTCTCTGTCAGTGCTCTGCTGGCGTATGCTATTGGTTGTCCTCCCTGCATCAAGGCTGCTCCTAACCCACTCTCTGAAGCATCACACTGTAGTACAAGCTGCTTTGTTGGGTTGTAGTATTTCAGCACAGGGGCCTGCTCATGTCTCTCTGACCACTCCCACAGTGAGTCCTTGTGCGTTAGCTGTCGCAGTGGCTCGCAGAGCTCCGTGGCGTGGCTGCAGAACTTGGCTAGGTAGTTTACCATGCCCAGGAAACGCTGCACCCCCTGCACATCTGTAGGCCTAGGCATCTGTTTGATGGCTGTCACTTTTCCTGGGTCCACTTTCAACCCCTCTGATGTTAGCAGGTGGCCAATGTAGGGCACTTCCTTCAGCCTGAGCTGCAGCTTCTCCGGATTCAGCTTGCTATTGAGCTTCCTGCATCTGTCCAGGAGCATTTTCAGGTTTTTTGTCATGGTCCAGAGTCGCCACTTCATCATTGTCTCCTTCTCCCACAATCAGGATGTCATCTGCAATGATTTTGACTCCTGGAAGACCTTCCATTGCCTGGGTCAACTTCCTCTGAAAGATCTCTGGGGCTGGACTGATTCCCATTGGCATGCGCAGCCACCTGTAGCGTCCCATGGGAGTAGAGAACGTGGTGAGATAGCTGGATTCCTCCTCCAGTTCCACATGCCAAAATCCTTTTTTTTACATCACAAACAGAGAACACGCGTGCACTGTTCAGATCTGGCAGCACGTCTTCAATAGTGGGAAGTGGGTAATGGCTCCTCTTGAGCGCCTTGTTGAGAGGTTTCGGATCAATGCACACTCTTAGTTTTCCCAGACGGTTTCTTCACTACGATCAGGCTGCTAATAGAATCTGTGCATTTGTAAACTGCTTTTATCATCCTTCTTTTCTCTAGACCACTGAGCTCCTCTTTGAGTGGGTTATATAGTGCTACTGGCACTCTTCTCTTTGGCAGCTGGACGGGCTCCACTCGCTCATCCACTTCCAGCTTCAGTTTGCCGGGTAAGCATCCATCTCCCTGGAATACATCAGAGTAGTCTTGTTTGATTTGCTCTTTCGTCCAGGATCCCGTTGTTTTCTCAATGGCTAGGATGTTGTGATGCTGCACAGTAATCAACTCCATTGCTCTCTGACTTTGGCCCTAGTGTGATGCACAGAACATCCTCACCGCTCTCTGAGTCAGCTGACACATTTTCCATTGCCAGGACTCTGTTTCTCTTGCTGGCCCCTGCACTTTTGCAAACTGTAGAGAAGTGATTTTTATTTCCACAGGATTGACATTTTTGTCCATATGCAGGGCATTTTTCCTTTTTTCTCTCATGTGTCCGTCCACAGTATCTGCATTGTATAATGCTATGTCCCTCTGTAGGGTATCCTCTCCCTCTCTGTCTCTCTTTCTGTGTTACTGCATGCACTGCTACAGGGCCCTGCACATTTATTACTTTAGCTCTCTGTCTGGACAGTTCTGCAGCTCTTCCAATC
This sequence comes from Brachymystax lenok tsinlingensis, assembly GCA_030435695.1. Taxonomy (NCBI): domain Eukaryota; kingdom Metazoa; phylum Chordata; class Actinopteri; order Salmoniformes; family Salmonidae; genus Brachymystax; species Brachymystax lenok. Next base: position 26,298,648 of record CM059785.1, read on the forward strand.
TGTATGTATTTCTCTAAACTGAGATCAGTCTCTCTGAGTAAGCACTCTCTTAAGTGTGGGTCACATGTGCCACACACAATCCTGTCCCTGATAAGAGAGTCTGTGATTACTTCAAAGTTGCAGGTGGCCACTAGAGTCCTCAATTCAGTGAGATATTTGTCTAAACCCTCATCTTGACCCTGACTTCGCATGAAAAAATTATATCTCTCAATTGTTTCGTTTTTCTTGGGATCACAAAACGCATCTAGTGCTGCAATTACTTCCTCAACAGAGATTGTCTTTTGTACTGCCCACACACAGGGTCTCACAAATCTCTCTGCCTTTTCCCCCAATGAGATAATACAGTAGCTTCACTTTGTAGTCATCAGGTTTTTCTCTCATTGTAAGAGCCATGTACAAATTGAAGTCCTCTTTCCATCTTTTCCAGGTCAGTGATAAATTACAATCATCAAAGTCTATTTTACCCTGAGGTTTCAGTGCATTTTCCATGGCGATTTAGTTGTAGAAGGGGACGCTAGGTACTCACGAATCATCTGCTTGTATCCAATAGCCAGCTAGCTTTTAGCATAGAGTCACTCACAATAGCTAGCTAACGTAGACGTTCGGCGCGATGACTAGCCTGTAAACGCGGCACTTTTCAAACTGCCGCCTGGGATGCATTCTTCATTTACATCGATGAGATCCAGGTTCTTTTGAGTACCGCTGTCACCATGTTTCAATATGCTTTGTGTTGTAATCACGACAAACACAGATATAACGTTAAGCAAACTTTACTAGGCACATGGTCAACCAGCACTTTAATAACGTAAGCGCCAACTGGTTTCCGTTTCCTGTGTAACATCAATATGTGCAACATCAATATTGCTACACCACCCACAATGAAGGTGATGGCTGCATGGTGCAGTTAGCGACTTAATCAAAAACTGCATGACCTTTGATCACATAATTTTTGTCAAGTTCATGCAGTCAATATTTTATCGCAAGTCTGATCATTTTTATAACCATAATACAACACACTTTGACGATGGTCACCAACGATGGTCACCGACATCCCTTTAAACTTAATAAACCATTCAAATCAGAGATCTGTATATAATTATGAAATGCTCATGTCTCCGCCCTAGCAATGGGAGTTGTTGTCCCAACATAAACCCATCGCCTGGCCGCTTCTTCTCTGTCCAAACGCATTTTGAAACGTCACATTATTGCAACGGGATGGGCTTTTCCCTCTTATTCTGATGACGTAGACCTCAGTTCAGCAAGTTGACAGGTCAACAACGCTTTTCCACAATGCAAATAATAACAAAATAACCACGTTGTCACGTGTTAGTTGACATTTGTATTGCAGTCAGACATGACCTGAATGTAGAACCTTTGAACTGGAAGTATTCTTTAGATTTTAGGCCGTGGTTTCCTGACGAAAATGTAGTTTCTTATGGATTCAGTGATCATGTTCACCTCACAGGTAAGAAGTAACGTTTGCTAGCTAGCTAGATAACGCATCACACCATTTTGGGATCTTGTTGCTTAGCCAGCTAATGTTTGGATGTTTGCACATACACTGTCTGGTGCAAGTTAACTAAAGTGGAAATCTTCCAACTCTCTTCCCAGGTGCTGTTCTTTGGCTTTGGGTGGCTGTTCTTCATGCGGCAGCTGTTCAAAGACTATGAGGTATGTTATATTAGTTACTATCTACACAAGTAACGTTATTGATACAGTGCCTTCAGAAAGTATTAATACCCCTTGACTTATTCCACATTTTGTTGCATTACAGCCTGAATTAAAATGGATTAAATATATTTTTTTCTCACCCTTCTACACACAATACCCCATAATGACAAAGTTGTGAAAACATGTTTTTAGACATTTTTGCAAATGTATCGAAAATTAAATTATACTAATTTACGTAAGTATTCACACCCCTGAGTCAATACTTTGTAGAAGCACTTTTGGCAGCGATTACAACTGTGACTCTTTCTGTGTAAGTCTCTAAGAGCTTTCCACACCTGGATTGTGCAACACTCTTCCATTATTCGTTTCAAAATTCTTCAAGCTCTGACAAATTGGTTGTTGATCATTTCTAGACAACCATTTTCAGGTCTTTCCATAAATGTTCAAGTAGATTTAAGTCAAAACTGTAACTTGGCCACTCAGGAACATTCACTGTCTTTAGGGTAAGTAACTCCGGCTTAGATGTGGCCTTGTGTTTTTGGTTATTGTCCTGCTGAAAGTTGAATTCATCTCCCAGTGTCTGGTGGAAAGCAGACAGAGACAAGTTTTCCTCTAGGGTTTTGCCTGTGCTTAGCTGTTTCTTTTTTTGTCCTGAAAAACTCCCCAGTCCTTAACTATTACAAGCATACCCATATCACGATGCAGCCACCACTATGCTTGAAAATATGGGGAGTGCTACTCAGTAATGTGTTGTGTTGGATTTGCCCCAAACATAACACTTTGTTTTCAGGACAAAAGGGATATTCAATGTCTGCTTTTTTTATTTTTACCCATCTACCAATAGGTGCCCTTCTTTGCGAGGCATTATTTGTTTTTGAAATTCACTGCCCGACTGAGGGACCTTACGGATAATTGTATGTGTGGGGTACAGAGATGAGGTAGTCAATCAAAGATCATGTTAAATACTTTTATTGCAAAAATAATGAGTCCATGAAACATATGTGACTTGTTAAGAAACATTTTACTCCTGAACTTACTTAGGCTTGCACTAAAAAAAAGGTTGAATACTTATTGATTCAAGACATTTCAGCTTTTCATTTTTTATTAATTTGTGAACATTTCAATAAACATAATTCCACTTTGATGTTATGGGGTGTGTAGGCCAGTGACAACAAAAATGTGGAAAAGGACATTTAGCTAGTCTATTGGCCGTGCCTTTATTTCTGTAGCTAGATGGCTTGCTGTCATTCTGTTCCTGGAACTGCCCATAAGACCAGTTGTGAGAACCAGCATGAAACAGAAAGCGACTGATACATCAACATGGATGCTTAGACAGTAGTGATATTTTGTGACCGCACCAACAGCCTTATCTAATCCTACGGTCATGTTCCGGTCAACGGGTACGGCAGTATGTGGTCCAGGTGGTGTTCTCCATCACCTTTTCCTTCTCCTGCACCATGTTTGAGCTTATCATCTTTGAGATACTGGGTGCCTTAGAAACTAGGTTAGTACAATAGTTTAACGCATTCTTTATGTTACCATGTTTATTCAGTATTATACCTTGCTCTCATCAACCAGCTAACAAAGGCTAGCTGATGTGTCATATATGTATCCTTTTATCTGTGTCCCTCAGTTCCAGGTATTTCCACTGGAAGTTCAACCTGTATGTGATTCTACTAGTTCTAATCTTTGTAGTGCCTTTTTATATTGGCTACTTTGTCGTCAGCAACATCCTCCTGTGTGCATAAATGAATTGATCCTTCAACGTTTGATGCTACAGTGTATGATCGGTTCTCACTTGCTGGGGATTCTTACACGCAGTCTCTGAAGTGTATATTGTGTGTTTGTGTCTAGTGCAGAGACTGAAACTGCTCTTTGCCTGTGTCATCTGGTTTACCTTCATGTATAAGTAAAAAAAATTATGCTAAAATCTAAATATCAAACAATTAGGCTACTCTGATCAGAATTGAATCAGTGTCCTCCGGATGCAATGTGTTGCACACTGCCCTCCCAATCTCTACTGAGCGCACCGTAGTATAATTACTGTAGGCCTACATTGACAGCCAAGAGTGCTCTTTCAATCATGCAGTTGCGAGATGCGTTTTTGAGCTCAAAGCAAGCCTAGCCATGTGTGCACATTTGTGGATATTCATTGCTAGTTAGTGAATTATTTGCCCAGTTATAGCTCATTTATGGTCAGCAATGAAAATCCTGGAAAAGTAATTGTGTGTGCATCACCTGCGTGTGCCAGAGAGAGGCAGACATTTGAGCAGCAGGTAAAATAATTATATTATAACAGACTAACTAGTAGGGCTGGGCAATATAGCATACTTTTACGATATACCAGTATTGATGCATGGACCGGTTTGGGTTTTTACTTTACCTTCTATAATGGTATTTGAATATTTGGTTTGTTAAATGTGATACACCGTGTGTAACGTTCAATTCTATAGTTTACTCCGCTACTTGAGTCATCTCTTTCCGCTCTGTCTCTCTCCATGCAGCTTTCCACACAGTTCTATCCCCGCCCCCTGTCACTTCTAGAGCGTGTTTGTTGTTCCTCGACCATGAGAAATTTGGGTTCAGTCTGCATGGTCAATGCAGCACATGCAACAATGTTGATGACGATAATGCTGTTTTCACATTGCTTCTTAATATAAATCCATTAGCGTTCTATAAGCACACTATTAGTTTGTGTTTCTTACATCTGCAAACGGCTAGTTTGTCTTAGCAAGTTGGGCCTAAATCGTGTTAGCCGCTAATGCTAGCAGCTAAATGTACTGAGTCAGAGCAAACGTAACTAGCTATACAGCAGGGATCATCAACAAGATTCTTGACTGGATAGTCGGTGGGCCAGAACATAATAAATACATAAAAACATGTAGACTGCAAATTGACCGCGGGAAGCCTTAACAGATATAATATTTGAATAAAACACAATCATTTCAAACCTTGATTACTTTTGGGAACACTGTCCTGCATACAGTAGGATGCCGTCTTTCGGATGGGACTTTTTTTAACGGGTGTTCACCCCAGTCTCTGTGGTCATTCAAAATCCCATGTCGCTTATTATAAGAGTAGGGGTGTTCACCCCAGTGTCATGGCTAAATTCCCAACCTGGCCACATTCCATCATGGCCACCTAATCATCCCCCTCATTCCTAATTGGCATATCACTCCTTACCTCTCCACCTGATAGCTGATGTGTGGTGAGAGTTCTGGTGCAAAAATAGTCACTGTGCATCACTGAGGTGGGTGCTACACATTGTTGGTGGATGAGGTGAGTTTCCCCCAACTATGTAAAGCGCTTTGAGTACCTCAGTTGGTAGAAAAGTGTTATTTAAATCCAATCAATTATTATTTGTATACGATCACATCTCTCTATTATGCGTGGGAATACTTGGGAACAGATTTCCAGAATTCCATCGTGCACTAGCGAGTCCTGTGCCGGGCCGGGCGCAGTGCACGCTGACACGGTTGCCAGGTGTACAGTGTTTCCTCCGACACATTGGTGTGGCTGGCTTCCAGGTTAAATGGGCATTGTGTCAAGAAGCAGTGCGGTTGTGTTTGGAGGATGCACGGCTCTCGACCTTCGCCTCTCCCGAGTCCATACGGGAGTTGCAGCGATGAGACAAGACTAACTACCAATTGGATACCACGAAACTGAGGAGAAAAAGGGGTAACAAAAAAATAAATCACTTGGTTCTAAATCAAAGAGGAATACACAAAGCATGAATATGTTAGCTACATGAAGTAGCTAAGACAAAACATTCAATGTAGCCAAAGATCATAGGGTCCCCTAGGAAACACTTAACACTGTGTTCCTACCCTGTCACAATAACTCCTGGCATTTTCATTCGTGGTCATGTCAAACAACACTGTATTCAAAGTGGCCATTATTATATTTAACTGTAGATTTAGAATAACCATTCAATTTCCATTATTCCAACATTTCACCCAAGTGTTTTGCTCCAAGTCGCTAGTCAAATCGCAATTGCAACATTTGGTTAAAAATAAAGCCTAGATTGTTTTCTCATATAGTGCAGCCCTACATTGCTGTGTGAAAATGACCTCAACTGAGTGCAGGAAATGCAGAAATTAAAAATTATTTATTGGAGAAAGACCCATTGAAATCACTTAGAATATATTTGTTGCCACCCTAGGGTCACGCACCGCTCATAAAGCAAATGTTTAACTTTTATTATAAAAAAAAACATTAAAAAAATAAATGTAATACCGTGATATTATATTTTGGTCATATCGTCCAGCCCAACTAACTAGATAACCAGCCAAACTACAAAATAGGTTTTGAATTGGCTATTTTGCTAGTTCATTATTTAGCTATTAGCATGTATTAATGTCTAGCTATTAGCATGTATTGTCATTGTCATGTCCTAAAATAACTTTCCACCGGCACTTTTTTGGTTTTTTTTGTTTACAGTTGTAAAACTATCTCTCAAGCGCTCATTATTGACTAGGATTCTCTTCTATTCAATACTGGCCATGTAATTCTGACAAAGTTACAAAAATATCCCTAGAATAGCCTGATTGACAGCTAACTCCTATGCTGTCAGGATCTCCCCTGAACACTTAATATTTTAACCTACATCTTAGCTAGCTACCTCGCCCACCTTAGCCATTTGATCCCTGGTTCATTGAATGAGGGAATTATTTTATAAAGACATGAAAAGTATTTGGTTATAATTGTAATGTTGCAGGGTGGCCAACCGTCCTCCAGAAGATTCCAGGAAAGCTACTGGCTATGCAGGCTTTTGCTCCAGCCCTGCTCGAACACACCACAACATAAAATATCAGCTGCTCAACAGGACCTTGATAAGCTGACTGGTGTGTTTCAGCAGGGTTGGATCAAAAGCCTGCACACCCAGTAGCTCTCCAGATAGAAGGTTGATGGACCACGTGTTTTATACAGTAAACTATCAGTGCAGTATTTTACATTGTGGGTGATTAAGTGCCTTTCTCAAGGCCACAATGGCAGGAGACACTTTATAATACATGGGATCAGAGACCAGCAGCCTTCCTTGTCAGTACCAGTGATAATAATGAATGTTATTTTGTGAAGTGGTTCCTTGCATCATGCAACACCTTTTTGGCCCATGGTGTTACAGACCATTTTGGGGGGGGTACAAGTGACTTGAACTTTCGTGGCTAAAAAAGTTATTGTCAAGCCCTGCTGTGTGTAAGGCCCTATTCCAAATCAACCCGTAGCCCCTACTCATATGCACTTCTAGTAGATCTGAAGGGACTGGATTGTAACAGTGATAGGCATAGAATGTAACATTATGTTCAATCTCTGTACCTCTGATATCCTGTCCATTGAGCAGCTGATCAGTCGTGTTGGTGTCATAGGGGTCACTCTGATGGCTCTCCTGTCCGGCTTTGGTGCCGTCAACTGCCCTTACACCTACATGTCCTACTTCCTACGGTTAGTGTACTAAGTTTGTATAGTCAAAAACAGCATTAAACAACTACATTACCTACAATCCCATTCTCTAACTCCCCATAGACACCTACTACTCTACTCCTCACATACAGTACTCGTCACTCCTAAATGACCTACCCTTACATTCACCAGTAAACGTACTACCCTTACTACATTTATACCTGTGTGATGCATTACATCTTTATCTACAGGATTGTGACAGAAAGTGATATTCTTGCCTTGGAGAGGAGACTTCTTCAGACCATGGACATGATCATCAGCAAGAAGAAACGGTGAGAGTGAGAGAGTGCTGTTGTCATTTGCCAGTGTATGATGTCATATGTTATGTGTTTTGTCCGTGCAGCATTGCCATGACGCGGAGGAAGATTTACCAGTGAGGGGAGGACCAGAACAAACAGACAGGATTCTGGGGCATGATCAAAAGTGTCACAACCTCACCAACACGCAGCGAGAATATCCTTCACATCATAGTGTGAGTGTGTCTGTGTGTGTGTGTGTGTGAGAGAGAGAGAGAGAACATTTTCTTGACCCCCCCCCTGGCTGGACCTGCAGGCCACCAAGGTAACACACACGTAACAGGGGCTAGACCATCAGTCCAGTAGAACCCTGATAAAAACCATAACTACTGTTGAGGAGCAGTCTGTATAGTCTACTGTGTAGACCATTCAAACAAACACCAGAGGCAGGAGGGCATTCCACACAATAAAAGTCCAAAGAGATGAAAAAGGTAAAAGTTCTGTTGGAATGTTCCCGCGAAGTGGTAGCCTCTGGAAGCAACGTCAGCACAAGAACTGTTCGTTGAGAGCTTCATGAAATGGGTTTCCACAGCAGGCTTCCTGGGTGGTGTTGTACTGAGCGAAAGACAACGATTCTGTCAGCAAATGGCGCTGTTGCACTAAGGTGCAATAGGCCAAATAAACAACACATCTCCAAATATGATTCAACAAATTCACAATAAACAAAATAGTAATACCAAAGCAAAAACAAACAGTAATGGAAAATAAATTCACACAACTCAATGGTAAAATCAACAAAGTTTGATAAGGTGACGCAAGGGTAACGTTATTGGGGATCTTTTAGAGGGCAATGGCTATTCATGATAGTTCAGGTATTCAAAGTATTTGGAGCAAAAGCCAGTGGGGGGACACTGGGATTGTTCAGCCAGAAAAGTAGCTGTAATTGACAATGACTTGTCTTTCAATCCAATGGCTAAATGGAATTTGAGGGTTGTCAATGGCTGCGGATGAAATGAGAGAGGTGCAGGCTACTTAACTTGGGGAAGGGTGAACACGTTTCACCTTGCCAGTACCCCAAAAGGCCTCCTCTCTGCTTCGATCTGGTTCACACTAGTTTGTTTTGCGTTGAGGTCTGTGTAGTGTGCGGGGCTCGTTGTCCTCCGGTCAGGTCCACGCAGCTATAAATTCAATCCACAGGTGTGCTGTACAATATTTCTTACCATTGTTGATGGAATCTGATGGTCTTGCAGGAAGATACTGATGTCCCTGTGCCATCTGTGCTACGGACTGGATAGTCTTGGAAAAGCAGAAACAAGTTGCACATCTAGTCTTGGGGTTGTTGCCACCTAAACTGTCCCAAATCATTGAGTTCCAAATCAAAGCATTGGTGCTTAACAACCAAACATTCTACTTAAGTAAACAGTATTTATGTTCAAAACATACTCAGTTTCTGTGTTACCATATTCTAAAAAGAATTGAGTGCCCAAAAAATTTGTGTAAATATTATTCACTTAGAGGAGCTATCAAGATACAGTACCTGAAGAATTTCCCCCCCCATATGATTTGTTGGTTTCATAGTTTTGATGTCTTCACTATTATTCTACAATATAGAAAATAGTAACTATGAAGTAACAGATATGGAATCGTGTAGTAACCCAAAAAGTGTTCATGAGGTAGTCACCTTCATGAGGTAGTCACCTGGAATGCATTTCAATTAACAGGTGTGCCTTGTTAAAAGTTAATTTGTGGAATTTCTTTCCTTAAATGCATTTGAGCCAATCAGTTGTGTTGTGACAAGATAGGGGGTGGCACACAGAAGATAGCCCTATTTGGTAAAAGACCATATCCATATTATGGTAAGAACAGCTCAAATAAGAAAAGAGAAATGACAGTCCATCATTACTTTAAGACATGAAGGTCATTCAATCCGGAGAATTTCAAGAACTTTGAAAGTTTCTTCAAGTGCAGTCGCAAAAACCATCAAGCGCTATGATGAAACTGGCTCTCATGAGGACCGCCACAGGAAAGGAAGACCCAGAGTTACTTCTGCTGCAGAGGATAAGTTCATTAAAGTTACCAGCCTCAGAAGTTGCAGCCCAAATAAATCCTTCACTGAGTTCAAGTAACAGACACATCTCAACATCAACTGTTCAGAGGAGACTGTGTGAATCAGTCCTTCATGGTCGAATTGCTGCAAAGAAACCACTACTAAAGGACACCAATAAGAATAAGAGACTTGCTTGGGCCAAGAAACATGAGCAATGGACATAAGACCAGTGGAAGTCTGTCCTTTGTTCTGAGTCTAAATTTGCAGGACAATGACACAAAACATCTTCCAGGCTGTGTAAGGGCTATTTGACCAAGAAGGAGAGTGATGGAGTGATGCATCAGATGACCACAATCACCTAACCTCAACCCAATTGAGATGGTTTGGGGTGAGTTGGACTGCAGAGTGAAGGAAAAACAGCCAAGAGGTGCTCATCATACGTGGGAAAGTCCTTCAAGACTTTGGGAAAAGAATTCCAGATGAAGCTGGTTGAGAGAATGTCAAGAGTATGCAAAGCTATCATCAAGGCAAAGGGTGGCTACTTTGAAGAACCTAAAATATGAAATATATTTTGATTTGTTGAAAAAAAAATGGGTTACTACATGATATCATATGTGTTATTTCATAGTTTTGATGTCTTCACTATTATTCTATAATGTAGAACATAGTAAAAAGAAAGAAAAAACATTGAATTGAGTAAGTGTCCAAACTTTTTACTGGTACTGTGTGTGTGTGTGTAGTGTTTTGGTTGATTGTAATAATGTGCCTTTATCCCTCTCTTCACTCTTTCTTTCCTGGACTGTAGAAGCGGATTGAATACTCAGACATTCCAGGGGAAATACTTCAACTTCCTGGGTTATTTCTTCTCCATCTACTTTGTGTGGAAAATCTTTATGGTGAGAGTTACAGACATAGTCTGACTGAGACCTAGATTCATCTTGGCCCGACTAGCTACTGGTTAGCTTGCTTGACAGCCTTAGAAACAGATGAATCCGATAAAGTCAAGTTTGAGTTTGGTATCTGTCAGTTTAGGGAATATTCAGTGTCTTTTGATCTCTATTTAGTAACATGTTTTGTGTCTGTAAGTCAAAACATTTGTTCTTCTACCCATATTGTTTTTGCTTTCAAACAGTATGACCTTGTACTTCACAAACAGTCAGTTTATCATATCTACATCAGGCCCCAAAACTATATCTGTAGTAACCCTTGTTTTTTGTCCCTCTAAGGCCACCATTAGCATTGTGTTTGACTGTGTTGGGAAGACTGATCCAGTGACGAGAGGGATTGAGATCACTGTTAACTACCTAGGCATTCAGTTTGATGTGAGGTCTGCTACTCATGCACACACACACACACACGCGCACACACACACACACCTCAAGTAATGTTAATGGTTGTCATTTTATTAAAATGTCCTTCTGTACTCAATCTTCACCTTTAGGGGATAGTTCCAAATGGAAATAGTAAGTTGTATTGGTGTGTTCTATTGTTGCTCTAGTTTTTCTTACATATCTTCTCCTTGGCAGGTAAGGTTCTGGTCTCAGCACATCTCCTTCATCCTGGTGGGCATCATCGTCACCTCCTATTAAAGGCCTTCTCATCACACTCACCAAGGTAAGCCAACTACAGACAGGAAGTAGTCAGTTTACCGAGGCATGTTACGATGTATCCTGACACCGATCTTGACTCTCTGTTTCTCTCTAGTTCTTCTATGCCATCTCCAGCAGCAAGTCCTCCAATGTTATAGTGCTGGTCCTAGCTCAAATCATGGTCAGTATGTGTTTTTGTGACAAAAGATTTGTGACAAAGAGCAGAGGGCATATATTTCACTGCAAATGCTTTTTTTGTGGTCAGTTGTCTATTCAATCTTTAGATAAGTTGCAAAGACAACTGTTATCCTCTCTCTTGTTTCTCTCAGGGGATGTACTTTGTCTCGTCCGTTCTCCTCATGAGGATGAGCATGCCTCTAGAGTATTGCTCTATCGTGACTGAGATGCTGGGCGAGCTGCAGTTCAATTTCTATAACCAATGGTTCGACGTCATCTTCCTCGTCAGTGCCCTCTCCAGCATCCTGTTCCTCTACCTTGCCCACAAACAGGCGCCCGAGAAGCACATGACCCTCTGACCCCACTTTAACTTGACCCTTTACCTGGAAGCTCAACTGGCGTCCAGAACTGAACTTTGAGTCTGTGGGATTTAGATTTGATCTTTTTTATATCTCTGGTCCGTCTGTGTGGTGGAGAGATGGTGGTGTTTCCTGAATCAGGAAGGGCCGACGCGTGGCCATGTGGACCATTGATGTCGGGGGGAATCAATGGAGGGGAATTGGTGCCATGGAAAGCTGGACTAATGTCGGGGTGAACGTGGGGGGGAATGACTAAAACAATGTAGCTAACGATGAGGATGTGTCATCGTGCTGTTGACCCGTTGGACACAGGTTCTGTCTAGCCGTGAATCTGACCACAGGAGAACTGCGTAGTATACAGCACAGACCAGCTTCACTGTAACACTAGCTTTGTTGTATGAGTGGGTTGTAAAGATCATCACTACTTGAAGTTTACACTCTATTTTTGACAAACAGAAAAATCTAAATTATAGAAGAAATGTATCCCCAATGTCCATGATGCTATTGGCTAGCATCTTTCATGGTTTCCAGTCTGTACATGTCATGTACCTGGGGTTGTTTCTTGGTAAATGTGTGTGAATATCTACTGTGCTTTCACACAGGTGGGAAGGCTACAGAATAAACCCATTTTTGTGGATATTAATTTGTTAGTTACTTCGTTCCCTTTATTTTAAGTACTATAAATATACCAGTTAAGCAGAGAATAACTGAATAGTGACTTATAGACACAGGTCTGGATACTTTATTTCTCTTTGTGAGAGCGGTATTTGGCATCTGAGCAGAAAGACACAATGCCTCTTTGGATCTGCTAAAATAAATGACAATTTAAATGCTATCTAAAAGACAGCTTTATGATTAATGTGTAGGCCTATGTCGCTATATGGTTTCTGTTATAGTATAACACATTGAACTGGTATTACTAGTGTTCTCTGTCTACGTTGCAGGTGCTTGTAATAAGATCATATGAATCCATACGTTTGTTGGGTAACAGTGGCAATTATACATCAATAAATACATTACTATTTATTACTATTTTAAACCGATTGCATTCATGCCTTAAAACAGCCTCTGTCATTGGAATGTATTTAGTTTGATCAGAGTTTTTATGGCGAGATATCCACATTATCCTGCATGGTACAAAGGTTGACGAGAGACAGAAAAAGTCAGAAGGTTGTTTCTCATTGGTGACTTCTCAGAGTCTCTCATCAACACTCGAGCAAGATGATGCTGCTGAAGACACAGATGGAGTCTAAGGGAGAGAAAGAGTCAAATAATTGTCTGCAATCGAATTGTGGGCAAATACAATTGATACTAACTTACTTTTGAATACTTTGGTTTTAGTCTATACATTCAGAGTATTTTGTACCAAGGCACTCAAGCACATTTCTGTTATGTCACTCACTCTCTCTCGTGTCTGGGGCAGTGGGATGTCTGGCTTATCTTCCTCTTCCTCCTCCTCTTCCTCTCGGACTTCTTCCAGGGTGGCTGGTGTGTCTATCTGGGCTGGTGTGTGTCTTTGGGCTGGGGAGGGGGGTGGGGAAGGGGACCTGGCTGTGGGCGCGGGGGTGAGGAGCTGGGGTGTGATGGCCACCCCTTTGGCTTTGAAGTGATCGTAGGCCTGCTTCCCAGCCACTAGGAGCACCAGTGAGCTGCCGCTGTTACGGATCAACTCCACCACTTGCTTGTGACTGCTCTGCTCCACGTTTACACCGTCCACCTCCAGCACAATGTCATCGTCCTCCATACCCACCCTGTCCGCAGCTCCGCCCTTCACCACCTGAGAGAGAGAACACCGCAAGGGGTGAGCTGAGTTGGGAATGGTTTGGAATGTAAACAGTTGACAGTTGCTGAATGACCAGAGTGTTTAAGAGATACACAATATATACAAAGTATGTGGACACCCCTTCAAAATAGTGGAATAGGCTATTTCAGCCACACCCTTTGCTGACAGGTGTATAAAATCGAGCACACAGCCATGCAATCTTCATAGACAAACATTAGTAGTAGAATGGCCTTACTGAAGAGCTCAGTGACTTTCAACGTGGCACCGTCACACGATGCCACCTTTCCAACAAGTCAGTTCATCAAATTTCTGTAAGTGCTGTTATTGTGAAGTGGAACGTCTAGGAGCAACAACGACTTAGCCGCGAAGTGGTAGGCCACACATGCTCACAGAACAGGACTGCCGAGTGCCTCTGGAAGCAACGTCAGCACAAGAACTGTTCGTTGAGAGCTTCATGAAATGGGTTTCCACAGCCGCACACACCACTCCAAGCGTCGGCTGGAGTGGTGTAAAGCTCGCCGCCATTGGACTCTGGAGCAGTGGAAACGCGTTCTCTGGAGTGATGAATCATGCTTTACCATCTGGCAGTCCGACGGACATATCTGGGTTTTGCGGATGCCAAGATGCTACATGTCCGATTGCATAGTGCCAACTGTAAAGTTTGGTGGAGGAGGAATAATGGTCTGGGCCTGTTTGTCATGGTTCTTGCTAGGCCCCTAAGTTACACTGAAGGGAAACTTTAACACTACAGCATACAATGATATTCTAGACGATTCTGTGCTTACAACTTTGTGGCAATAGTTTGGGGAAGGCACTTTCCTGTTTCAGCATGACAATTTGTCTAGAATTGTTTCGCTTTGTTCACGGGAGGTCCATACAGAAATGGTTTGTCGACATCGGTGTAAAAGAACTTGACTGGCCTGCACAGCGCCCTGACCTCAACCCCATCGAACACCTTCAGGATTAATTGGAACGCAGACTGTGAGCCAGGACTATTCACCCAACATCAGTGCACGACCTCACTAATGCTCTTCTGGCTGAATGGAAGCAAGTCCCCGCAGCAACATTCCAACATCTAGTGGAAAGCCTTCCCAGAAGAGTGGAGGCTGTTATAGCAGCAAAAGGGGGACCAACTCCATATTCATACCCATGATTTTGTAATGAGATGTTTGACGAGCAGGTGTCCACATACTTTTCATGTAGTGTATGAAATTGAGGTTAGCATGTGCTTTGTTCCCTTGATCTTTCCCATATCTGATTAACAGTCTTGTTTAGTTCATGTATTTGGGATGCATTCTCTTATCCGTTCGGCTACCCATTGGATATAGTAGGTGCTCTACATTGTACTTACCTCACTGATGTACAGGCCACAGACCCCCTGGATACTGTTGAGGTGGAAGCCGTACCCAGCGGAGGTCTTCTCCATCTTACACAGCTTGAGGAGCGCTGTGGTGGCTGGGGCAAGGGCCGGGACGCACTCTGGGTAGCTGGGTGGAGGGCTTGCTGGAAGGAGGGATCCCATCTCTTCCAAGTAGAAAAGAGGAGACACGCCTCCCTGTGGAATATCACAATTAATCTCAGACCTACATTTCAATCCCCACTGTAGTCTTCTTCACTGCCCTGTCCCTCTGGCCACTTCCTGAGCCTGTAATATATGCTATGATAGTTACCAGGAAATGACTGCCGCTCAGCCTTTAATTTATATAATTTATATATATATATATATTAAATTATATAATTGTGAAGCCTGTTCGAAATAGCTTTTTGATTGAAAATGAAAACAATGTAATGTAATTTAATATTATTCTCATTATTATTTAAGATCTGGAAGTAAAGTGGAAGAGGCGGTTACTTTCACTGAGTATTCAAAAGGTTTCTGAGTGCTCATCAGGATCAGCTCCCCCCTCTCATTCATTATAATCCAAAAGGAAACACTGATCCTAGATCAGCACTCCTACTCTGAGACACTTTGAAACTGCCCCAGATTTGTAGGCCTATGTGCTTTAGCCAACTCCTTTGACTGTCGTTTCATTCATTTATTTCCTAAATCCAAAAGGAAAGATTTCTCCCTGACTACTCACCATCTTGTAGAGTGTGTCCGTGTCTTCATCGACCACCAGGAGGCAGCACTTGTTGACACATTTCCTGATCCTGTCGACCACCTGCTCATGGCTGCAGCTGTCCACTTCCTCTCCCTCCACGGCAACCAGCCTGTCCATCTCCTTTAGTCCCGCCCTATCAGCTGGGCTGCCCCTGTCAATGTCCTTGATGAAATGGCCTGCAGGTGGGACAATATTTACATTACATGTCGTTATTGTGTAAAATGATGCAGACTGATGACTGTTGTTGGTTAATAGTCTAATATTGAATCCTATGTGGCTATTAGTAGATGTGTTGTTATAAGGGATTCATACATTCTGAAAAGTCATTATAACTGCATCTTAATGCATTATACTGGTTGGCTTTAAGTGAAGTGTAACCAAGTTTTCAAAATCCACACACCACACAAGCACACACACCTGTCTTGTTAGGCTCAGCCTTTAGGAAGTATCCATAGCCGTCTGATCCTTTGAACAAGTCTACAATGCGTGGCTTCAGTGGGAGGAACTTCACTGTGGCTAGCCCCGCACCTAGCCTGATGCGTTTGTTCTTGTAGAACTTGTCTGTGTCCTCTTCCACCAATAGAAACATGATTCTGCTGCCTGATGCCTTGATCTGACAGAGAGGCCACAACAGAGGCTCTTTAAGGATGGTGTAATGTTAAAGAATGATCAGATAGAAATGAATTGTGAAGAATAGACATGTAGAATAAAGACTTATGACATATCTTTCCTTAACAATCACATTTGTTTCTGCCCTCAAGACAAAGCTGCCCTTAGAACAAAGATGGAATCAGGAAAACTGATTTGCCAAATTATCATTGTCCCAACTCCTGCATTTTGAGTGAGTCCACATAACTAAGGTATTGCCATGGTCCACACACACCAACACAGTCATGAAGAGGGCACGACAATGCCTCTTCCCTGCCAGGAGGCTGAAAAGATTTGGTATGGGCCATCAGATCCTCAAATGGTTCTATAGCTAAACCATTGAGAGCATCTTGACTGGCTGCATCACTGCTTGGTATGGCAACTGCTTGGCATTCGACCGCAAGGCGCTATGGATGGTAGTGCGTATGGCCTAGTACATCACTGTGGCCGAGCTCCCTGCCATCCAGGACCTCTATACAAAGCGGTGTCAGAAGGCCCTAAAAAGACTCCAGCCACCCAAGTCAGACTGTTCTCTCTGCTACCGCACGGCAAGCGGTACCTATACACCAAGTCTGGAACCAACAGGACCCTGAACAGCTTCTATCCCCAAGCCATAAAGCTGCTAAAAAATTTGTCCAGGTAGCTATTGGCTATTTCACTATCTGCATTGACCCTTTTTGCACTAGCTCTTTTGACTCATCACATACAGTGAGGGAAAAAAGTATTTGATCCCCTGCTGATTTTGTACGTTTGCCCACTGACAAAGAAATTATCAGTCTATAATTTTAATGGTAGGTGTATTTGAACAGTGAGAGACAGAATAACAATAAAAAATCCAGAAAAACGCATGTGAGAACAGGACAACTTCACCGCATCAAAGGCACGATGGACGGGACCATGCACTGTCAAATCTTGGGTGAGAACCTCCTTCCCTCAGCCAGGGCATTGAAAATGGGTCGTGGATGGGTATTCCAGCATGACAATGACACAAAACACACGGCCAAGGCAACAAAGGAGTGGCTCAAAAAGAGGCACATTAAGGTCCTGGAGTGGCCTAGCCAGTCTCCAGACCTTAATCCCATAGAAAATCTGTGGAGGGAGCTGAAGGTTCGAGTTGCCAAACGTCAGCCTCGAAACCTTAATGACTTGGAGAAGATCTGCAAAGAGGAGTGGGACAAAATCCCTCCTGAGATGTGTGCAAACCTGGTGGCCAACTACAAGAAACATCTGACCTCTGTGATTACCAACAAGGGTTTGCCACCAAGTACTAAGTCAAGGGGTCAAATACTTATTTCCCTCATTAAAATGCAAATCAATTTATAACTTTTTTCACATGCGTTTTTCTGGATTTTTTTGTTGTTATTCTGTCTCTCACTGTTCAAATAAACCTACCATTAAAATTATAGACTGATAATTTCTTTGTCAGTGGGCAAACGTACAAAATCAGCAGGGGATCAAATACTTTTTCCCCTCACTGTACACTGCTGTTACTCTTTATTATCTATCCTGTTGCCTAGTCACTTTATCCCTACCTGTATGTACATATCTACCTCAATTACCTCGTACCCCTGCACATCGACTCGGTCCTTGTACCCCATGTATATAGCCACGTTAATGTTACTCATTGTGTATTTATTCCTTGTGTTATTATTTTTTCTATTTCTCTTTTTTTTCTGTGCCTGTAAGAATTTAACTGTTAATCTACACCTGTTGTTTACAAAGCATTTGACAAATAACATTTGATTTGAACATAATGTGTTGAAAGGCTGTAGAATAACATGACAGATATTGAACTTAAAGTTCACCACATAGTAGTGTAAATATGGGGTGAATCCTGACCTTCTCTACTATCTGGTCATGAGTGGCGTTCTCCATGTTCTCCCCGTTGACCTCTATCAGACGGTCGTTGGCCTTGACCCCTGCCCTCTCGGCCTCACCCCCTGGGGTCACTTCTGCCATGAAAATGCCCACCTCACCTGGGTCAGGAAATAGAGGAAAGAAAATGGAGTTTAAAACAAAATCATAAATTCATTATCATTGGATATGCAAAAGACATACAGTATAACACCCCTACTCTTACAATAAGTGCCATGGGATTTTTTGTGACCACAGAGACACCGATCCGAAAGATGGCACCCTACACAGGGCAATGTCCCCAATCACTGCTCTGGGGAATTTATTTTTAGACCAGAGGAAACTACCTCGTACTGGCCCTCCAAAACAACTTCCAGCAGCATCTGGTCTCTCATCCAGGGACTGACCAGGACCAACACTGCTTAGTTTCATAGGGAAGCCAGCAGTGGGATGCAGAGTGGTATGCTGCTGGCTATGAAGGGTCCACACCATGTGAGACAATGATAATGTGTTTATTTCTTGCTTGATCAACAAGCGAAACAGAGACGACAATAATTGCTGTGTGTCAGCTGTATCACACACAATCAAAAAAATAACCAAAGAGATGGCATCTGTGTGTGTTTGTGTGTGTATGCCCCACCCCTCTCACCTTTGACAGAGCGCAAAGAGAAGCCGTAGCCCCCGCTGGTCTTGGCCAGGTAGCAGAGTTTGGGTTTGGGTGCCTCTCCTGCCACTCTGTTCATGGTGGGCTGGGTGGGTTTGGGGTGAGGGTCAGAAAGGTCCACCTCCTCAGTCTTGGCCTGCTTGTAGGACGCCACATCCAGAACATGAAAGGTGACGGATGCACCACTCTCCTTCACCAGGTCCACCACCTAACCCAGGGCACACAGCACAAAGAGATGGGACAAAGCATGGTATGTTGCTACAGCAATACCTATAGATCTATAGTTATCTAGTAATTCCACATTTACCAAACCCAAACTGGTACCTACTCAAGGCATTTTACATGATTTGAAAGGTGTGAACAATACCAGAGGATAAGGTTATTACCATACTGTTATCTTACAATTACCTTACTATTACTATGTTGCTTACACCTGTATAATTTCAATACAATAGCAGTGGGAGAAGCTAGGGGTTAATGTGCAATTGGACAACTGCTAGCCATGTCAGCTCCCCTCCCCTCCTCACCCGTGAGTGGTCCATTTTGTCCACGTAGGTTCCGTTGACCCGGAGGATGCGGTCTCCATCCTTCAAACCCGCCAGCTCGGCCGGCCCGCCCATCTCAAGGTTCCTGATCAGGTGACCAACCTCGCCTTGCTCCACCCTCAGGAAGAAGCCAAAGCTATGACCTGGCTTCTTACTCAGAACTATCACCCTGGGCTTGTACCCAGCCATGTCCTACAACAGACACCACAGGGTAAGAACACCCCACACCACACACTGGTGCACACAGTCACCCTCTATTTTTACCCAGCCATATCATGCAATACAGACAAGAGTGTGAGAATGCTAACACACACAAACTTCCCTTCTACTCCCTACAAAACTTTTTTTACCCTCAGATCCTCCCCTGTGTGTAGCAGTGGTAAACCCGATTTGATCTAATCTCAATGTCCTAAACTCCCACACTGTCAGACTTGCCAAATTACCTCAAGAACGCAATGTGCTGTAAAACGTAGCAATTCTGTAGCAACTCACAGGTACATACTGTACGGTAACTACACCCTCAGATAAAGATAAATGGAAGTCAATTGGGTGTTGAGTGGAACAATTGCACAACATAAATCTTATTGGTCATATAGAAATAAAGGTATAAACATAGAGATAAAAAAAGACTTGATTTCCCGTAGAGTTGTAACAGTGTGGGATTGTGCTGAAGGACATGGTCATTGATTACACAGATACTTTACTGTCAGATCTCTGGAGTGTATTCTGACGATCATTACGGTTGAATCCCTAACTCACGCGCGCACACACCAAGAGCTACACTCTTGAAGACCTTAGTTTGAATAGTTTAGCCAAGTGCTGACATCTCCAGAAGAAGGTTAACCTGCTATGCCAACTTTCTCGTGGCCACGAGCAAGGTGTTAATGGTTAACGGCAGCCAGGGCCAGCTGAAGGTGCGAAGGGCTCTTTTAACTAGAATGTGTGAACTTTGACCCCCAAATAAGGAATGTCAACATAGGAATCCTTATAATGTATATTACACTGTTATCACAGGGAGAAAGAAAGATGTGACGGACGTGTGTGTGTTCAGGTGTAAGTGTAGTGTAAGTGTGGTTGTGTGCTGATATTTATCCTACAGTTTTCTCATCTATTTCCAACTGTTAGATTATGATGAACACTGTAATATGTCAAATTGTATCATTTAATCTATTACATAGTCACTGTAGATTGCTGTGTCTGCTGGAAGAAGATGCAGTCCTCAACTCCTATAAGCTAGCCCAAGATGACAATTGCAAGAACTCCATCTACATTTGGGAAGAAACCTTGAGTGGAACCATGATGCTATTTAGAGGGATGATATCCCATAAGTTTGAATCCTCACTAAAGTGTGGGGGTACGTGTCACATAGTAACCCTAAAGTCTCACCCCTGTAGTGTTATATGGAACCCCTCTATCCACTGCTCCTATATCTCTGATCTTTCTCTGTGTCAATTACACTCTTACAGAAAACACTTGCCATCACCCGCCACAAATAAGATAACCAGTACATGCAATATCAAAATACTGAGCAATTCGTGGAATTGACCATGTTAATAAATATAGCATTAATTAGAGAAACAGTAGAACATTCACTCACCTACTCCTGTCTCGACTCCCAGTCCCAGTTCGGAAGAGGAGCTCACCTAATGCTCAGGTGTTATCTCTATCTGTGTCTTCTCTCTCTCTCTCTGAAGGACTTTGACAGTCCAAAGGTGGACCTAAAGGCTGAGCTATTTAACAGTGTCTCATGGCAGGAGCGTCTTGGGAGATGGATGTCTGAACAGCCCAGTCCAGGTAACCTTTTAAAACCACTGTCCCAATCACAACCCAGTCATCTGTTCAGATGGTCAAATGTGACAGAAAATGGTGGAGAAAGCTATTTTCAATGTCAAGGATCAAGGCTTGGCAACATAATGCAGGGTTAATGGGAGCAAAGTCTGGCTGACTGTGGGCATATTGCCAGGATGGAAGAATTGCGTGTTTTGGGACATCTGTGGGATAGTCCTTCTTTATAGTATGGTTTACCTCCATAGATGATGGAATTAAATGAAGATAAGGTGTATCAGAACAAACCAAGCCACCAATATGAGGAGTGTCACATCCATCTTATGAATGGCTGAGACCAAATGTAATATCTTTGAAAACATTTTGTGTGAATAGGAAACTTGAAAATATAGTTTGTACTGCATATTTATACTGAATATAAATGCAACATGTAAAGTGCTGGTCCCAAGTTTCATGAGCTGAAATAAAAGATCCCAGAAATGTTCCACAAAAAGCTTATTTCTCTCAAATGTTGTGCACAAATTTGTTTACGTCCTTGTTAGTTAGCATTTCTCTTTTGCCAAGATAATCTATCCACCTGACAGGTGTGGCATATCAAGAAGATGATTAAACAGCATGATCATTACACAGGTGCACCTTGTGCTGGGGACAATAAAAGGCCAATCTAAAATGTTCAGTTTTGTCACACAATATAATGCCACAGATGTCTCAAGTTTTGAAGGAGCGTGTAATTGGCATGTTGACTGCAGGTATGTCCACCAGAGCTGTTGCCAGATAATGGAATGCTCATTTCTCTACCATAGTTCTACTCCAACTTTTGAGAATTTGGTGGTGTCCAACCAGCCTCACAACCACAGACGACGTGTAACCATGCCAGTCCAGGACCTCCACATTCGGCTTCTTCACCTGCGGGATCATCTGAGACCAGTCACCCAGACAGCTGATGAAACTGTAGAGTCTTTCTGTCTGTAATAAAGCACTTTTGTGAGGGAAAATTATTTTTGATTGGCTGGGCCTGGCTCCCTAGTGGGTGGGCATGGCTCTCAAGTGGGTCGGCCTATGCCCTCCCAGGCCGAGCCATGCCTTTGCCCCTGCACAGTCATGTGAAATCCATAGATCAGGGCCTAATGAATTTATTTCAATTGACTGACTTCCTTATATGAACCGTAACTCAGTAAAATTGTTGAAATTATTGCATGTTGCATTTACGTTTGTTCAATATATATCCGCAATTGAATAAAGAGAGGCATGTGCCTTTTCAGTTTCAATAGGCATATCATGATGCTTCTGTAGCCAATGGGTGTATCCGAATACCCGTACTAGCTTACTACATACTTAAACTGCATACTCACTTCGGTGTTTGATCTAGTACAATTCACTCATCTTTTCCGACTCGTGTTTGACAACAGCTGATAATCAGATAAATTGACACATTGTACCAAAATGAACGAATGGCGGGGCTGCAATAAGCTCGCACTGTCTCACATCAGAATTAGATATTCATTCAAACGTCAAATTTCAAAGTTGTCCCAAATGTCAAATTCTGACTTGTTTAAGGTTAAGTTGACTCCAGTATTTTTAAGGTTAGGGTTAAGGTTTTGGATAGGCTTAAAACAAAAATCTCAAAAACAACTTTCAATCGCTGGATTCAAACATGCAACCATTGGCACAAGAAGTTGTTCCAAAGGTCAAATTTCAGTGATTTCAAAGAATATGGACTTGTATCACGGTTCACCTTGCTGGGGAGTCAACACAATCACGCATTAGATGACTCATTCGGAGTACTATTTTCTAAATTTCACATACTTAAAATGTACGATAGTGTTGAGTTTTCAGACAGTGCCAGTGTTCGATGTAATGGTTGATTGATCTATGAAGAATGTTTTATTGTCAGGGGAGGCAGTTTGGTACTACTACTAGGGTGTCACGTAGCCTAGCCATTAAGAGCGTTGGGCCAGTAACCGAAAGGTTACTTGGTACGAATCCCCGAGCCGACTAGGTGAGAAATCTGCTCCCGATAATAGTGTCTGCTAAAATCGAAATGGTGTCATCTGGTTGGATGACACTCTTACAGTCTCTGTGAACAGCTTAGGACAGTATAAAAGTCATGAATCCACTCATATCTGTCTGTCTTTTGCTCACTGATGGTCACTATAAAGCCAGACACACAGCTTGTCCAATGATATCTAGATGCATCTCAAATCTGTTATCAGTATGACAAAGTACAATCTTTGACAATTGAGTTTAGGGTTAAAGATTGAAATGTGAATTTGCTAGGACTGTAACAATCTGACCTGGACTAATACATACTTTTATGCTGGTAATCTGGGTCCATGTAACAGAGGTTTGAAAGGATTCCCCCAGCTGATCTCCGCCTCCTGCTGTCAAGACCGAAGAGAAAATCAAACAATATTCACTCAAGGGGAAACCCATTTTGTACGACAACTGCAAGCCAGATTCATGAATTGGTTGTAGTTGTACGGGATTGAAGACAATGAGACAGTGAGATGAGAGAGGGAGAGAATCAAGAAGTGTGTGTATGTGCATTTGTGTGTGTCATACATAGATAGGTGTGTTATTGTGTGTGTTTGTGTTGATTAGGTCAGAGACAGAGAGTCTTATGGGAAAGGGCTGCCCATTAGTCAAATCGGAAGTGATTTGGTGTCTGCATCCACATACACACACACACGCACACGCACACACACAATGCTGGGTGAGAGATGAGGCCCCATACGCAGGTGTGTGTCCCTGGGGTAAACAGTAGAGACAAGATGGAGCGTTGTTCAGCCAGGGAGAGAGATAGAGAGATGACCCTCGGTCCAGGCAGGTACTCACCAGGGGCCTGGAGCTGTGTTTGGACAGATTGATGTGAGAGGCATCGGACAGGACAGGAGCCATGCAGGGCCATGAGACATAGTGTGTGTGAGAGAGACAGAGATCCTCTTCAGCTTGAGCAAACACTACTGTCTGACTCATTTGTGTGTGTGTGTGTGTGTGTGTGTGTGTGTGTGTGTGTGTGTGTGTGTGTGTGTGTGTGTGTGTGTGTGTGTGTGTGTGTGTGTGTGTGTGTGTGTGTGTGTGTGTGTGTGTGTGTGTGTGTGTGCTCGTGAATAGGTGTGTGTGTGGATTGGACCTGCATGGTTCAAATACTATTTTAAATATCTCAATTACTTTCACATACATTTTGAAACAACTATTCAGATATGTTTTATTTGAATAAACAAGTAGTTGAATATTGGGATACATTTGGAAATATACTTGGAAAGTATTGGCATGTATTTGAAAATACTCAAATACACTTCCAGGCATTTAACCCAGGTATTTGAAAATCATTGTTTTAATACGTATTTGAAAATACTTTCAAAGAGTAGGCTATTTATAGGAAATAATTAGAAAATTCAATCAAATACTTTCAATAAAAGTAGATTCCGGCCACATTATCTGAAAATACTCAAATATAGATGTGGGAAGAGGATTCTAACTTTATCACCCTGTTGCAGGAGAACTTTCCTGCAATGCAGGACATTTTAAACTGTTTAAAAGTTTAAAAAGGCTTCTGAAGTTTTTTCATACGGCTGAAATTTGAAAGTGGAGATTACAATCTATCAACCCCTACAAAAATGCCCATTAATTACAATCCACATAATAAATCACATTTCCTGTTGCTGCAGGATTATTTCCCTGGTGTAGCAAACTGGCTCAAATTAAGATCCTATATCTGTACACAGAAAATAGGTATTTAAATAACAAATAATTTGAACCCAGGTCTGGTGTGGATACTGACATCAGTGCTACACCATTTGGAGTCATTACCGCTATACCGTCCAGGTGTAATCAACATGTCATCCCAGAGAGAGACCATGATGTATAACACTCCTTCCAGCGGGTAGCAGTCGTCTCTCTATCTCTCACTCTCTCTCTCTCCCTTTCTCTCTCTCCCTCCTTTGATTGGCACTTTGATTGGCTTGTTTAGGTGGGTAATTGGATCTGCAGATTGAAGAACCAGGCTAATTCAAGCTGTGGATAGTTTGGGTTCTGGAGCTTGGAGATGTAGCAGACATTCATCTCTCTCTCTGAGTGAGAGCAGTTTGCATTCACATCACCCAACCACAGGCCTGTGTGAAAGTCCCTTCTCTCCACAGCAATACCATGCCTCAGCCGGTCAGCTAGCTGCTACAGTACAACAGCGGCCCATTCATCTCTGCCTGCTTACTTCCATGTGGAAAATATGTAAGTGATGGAATAATATGGTTTAGCATATACAAAAAAACATGTTTTTGTAATTCTAATCTATGGAATACAAACATCTGTGCGTTTTGTTGTATGTATTTTCAATAATTTATGTAATTCAGGGCTTCATCTGTAAAAAAAGACATTAAAAAAGACATGATTAGATACTATGTCAATAATAATAGTCTATAGATCTCCTGAAATCATAAAGTAGAAGTCAATCGTAATAAATGAGGCCATGCAACAATGAGCGTTCCTAACTGCTTTCTCATTTTGTAGGCCTACTCCAATTTTTAATGGGGCGGCAGGGTAGCATAGTGGTTAGAGCGTTGGACTAGTAACCGAAAGGTACAAATCTGTCGTTCTGCCCCTGAACAGGCAGTTAACCCACTGTTCCTAGGCCATCATTGAAAATTAGAATTTGTTCTTAACTGACTTGCCTAGTAACATAAATAAAAAATTATACTAAACCTACAAAATCAATGTAGGTTATTTGCCCACCACTTGTGGGCGGCATTGCAGCACTCAGTTGGCCATTCATAACTTTCTTCCCCAGAGGACCATTGTCCAACACCCCCCAACAGCGTACCCGCAAACAGAACCAACGACCAATCCCGCGCTCCCCCCACCCCCCATGCACTCAGCCTTTCCCCATATAACCCCACCGCTGCTCTCTCTGCGCTCAGTCCGAGCCGCAGTCACTCTATCCGGCGAGGCGCAGCGGCACGGCGGGGTCCCCAACCTTCCTGCAGTGCAGAGATCCTCTCAACTCATGAACCCATACTGGCAACTGACAACTTCAAGGATACCGTGAATGTGTTTATTAGGAAACAAAATAGGACAATCTACAGACAAACATTTAATTTGGTTGGAGTATTTTTGGAAAGATTTAGGCTACTTACACATATTTTTAGGATTTCTATGGACTCAGTCATATGACCACAGCAAATGCTCACGAGCAATAATATAATGAGTATTTTTGACCTTTCTCTTTAACCCTCAAGATGGATTTACAAACCCTGAACGAGACCTCTGTGTTCTTGGAGTGTGTGGGAGCGCAAGTCGCTGCGTCAAATGGAACGCCGAACTCCAGCCTGGAACTCTCAAACATCACCACCTGTGGAACCGTTTACGTGGTCCTCAAACCGCAACATGTCAAACAGAAAGGTGAGGAGCCGGGCCACCAATATTTATTTGTATTCAAAAACCTAAATGAAATGACCAAATACGCCAAGCCAATGCATTTTCACGAAGCTGACACAAAACCCAAATCACCATAGCCTACATTTCAACAGCAATAGGCGCTCAAACTACGGATTCGTTCATATTTCGTTCATTATCCAAATACCAGAGACAAGAAAACCTATTTTAAGATAAATTAATCTCAACTGGTAAATGCGAAGTGCAAATAGTCTGAACATTTTACCATGATTCTATTCTATAATTTAATTTAATAACAAATAAAATTATTGATATAATAATAATTGGTTCCCAATTAATATAATTTAAAAGGGCTGGAACAGCATCATTTGATTGTAGTAATCATTGTCCCATTTATTTCTAAGAATGACAACCTAGTAAACCCTAGCGCAGATGCGTAGGTATATCACAAATGAATTACAATAACTTTTCATACAGTGTGTGTACGAGTGGTGTGGGTGCGTATGTGTGTGTGCAGTGTACAGTGATGTAGCTAATTAATATGGGGACAGCAAAGAAAGCAACAGCGCATTACACCATCATGTATCCAGCCTAGCTACAATCCAACCCAATGCCAGAAACCATACCAATTCACACTTATTCAGAAATTCTCACGCCTGGGAATACAAACCACCATCTTTTAAAACCATGACTACCACCCATCCTTAAACAAATCTTTGACAGACATCAATACTGCAATCTCAACCATAAATTAAGCCAGTCCCCATTGATCCAGTGTAGTCAGAAGACTGAGGCTTTACCCTCATACCAAAAGGTCAGCATTGCACTTTGACTAAATGTTTCATCTCTAGGCCTATTTGTCCACTTCTAACAAAGTGGCTCCTTCCCACGCTTATTTTAATCTGTTGTTCACAACTAGAGCTGTGTGTGTGTGTGTGTGTGTGTGTGTGTGTGTGTGTGTGTGTGTGTGTGTGTGTGTGTGTGTGTGTGTGTGTGTGTGTGTGTGTGTGTGTGTGTGTGAGAGAGACCGTCTCTCAGATCAATTACGGACAGACATTTGATATCCAGAGAAATGTGGCAGAGACAGCGTTCCCTTCCAGTTTATTTCCTTCTGTCAGTGATTGATTCTGACATGCTCACACCACAATAAAAATAAACTGACTGCCAATGAGAAATGGTCTGGTGTCAGGTGTCAGAAAATGTAATCAAGGAAATTATACTAACATGGAAATAGCGAGGGGTGATACAAAACAGTTATTATTACAAACCAATTATCATCATGACATGATTGAGGTTTCTTGTCAAACAGGAGCGGGAGTGAATCGTGCATCGCGCCAACCCGTATAGAATAGAGTCACATCCTAAGGGGAGATGGGAACATTAGTCAGAAATTAGTCTTGGGTAGCAGAATGTTAATAGACTTGTATTTGTCTCTAAATAGGCTATATCTACACTCATAAAAATAAAGGTGCAAGTTGGACTCAAGTAAGGTTCTTGAAAGCGATGCCATAAGGGAACCATTGTATGCATGGTTTCTGAATAACCATAAATGGAATGGTTCTTTGAAGAACCATACAAAAATGCGCACATACAAAAATATTGAGATAAGACTTGGCACGTTTCCCATTATAAATCAGATTTGTAAAACTGTGCTCGCGTGAACGAGCCTCCATTCACCTGTATAATTTGGAACTAGTGGAATTATTAGGACACGGCATGCCTTCAATATTTAGTTTATCAATAGATTATTGGGCTTATATGACCTGCCTTGATATAGTCTATGAGATGAAATAGGAAATAGGCATGCACAGCGATACCGTAGGCTAACTTTTGCGTGAAAACTGGCAGACACACATTTTGGGGTATATTTTGTACATATGCACGGTTTATAAATGAGGCCCCAGGACCGGTATTGAATGGGTCTGCTGTAGGGTTTTAGGAATTATTTGCATATTTACCAGGGTGCCTTTCGAGTGAATTTTAGAGTTACCAGTACCATCCATGACTGTGTTTGCTACTGATAGAAATATGGTTGTTGTATTCATTGATGTGCAGTCCTGAGGACTTCACAGAGTAAGATCCTAAGTGAATTTATTGTCCTTAAAATGTAATACAAAGTTTTACCCTAATATAGTGGTTAGAAACTCATAGTTTACTGGCCATATCAGGCCTGCAAATCACATTATGGTGGCTTGCAAAGTGTGTAATTCCTATTGGAATCCAGCCAGAGTGGGAATATCTGACATTTTGAATTTTATTCAGAATTACTTCCCGGGGTTGGGAAGACTAAGATCTGAGACTACCTTAAATATCTAAACTGGAACAAACATTTCAGTAATGGGTGCAATAAGTCCAAGATTGGAATTGTTTAGAAACATTTGTTATTTATATTTCAGTACCATAATATTAATGAATCAATGTACAAAACAGAGTTATGTGAAAAAATATATAATAATGATTGACATGGTTTTGGTTCAACTCTGTTTATTATTAACACCAATACTGGGGTTATTTTACACCAATGTGTGTTAATGTAACTTCTGTGGTGGTTTCGGCGCCATGATCTTGATAAGGCAGGGTTTACACATACAAAACACACACCACCAGTCCACGGGAAGGGTTAACACTGTTATTTTTTTAAATTCAGGTACTGGCAGGGTTCCTGATATACAAAGCTTAAACAAACAAAGTAAATACGTCGTCACCAGTGGAAGGGCCTCCACTCTTGGTCTTTGGGGTTCACTCCTTGTTAAAATCTTCAGTTCCTTTATTCCGGTAAACCTCCTGCTCAGTCTCTCCAATAGCCGCCTCCTCTTCCTCCTCCTCCTCCTCCTCCTCCTCCTCCTCCTCCTCCTCCTCCTCCTCCTCGTTCACCTGCCGGGGTCAAAGGAAAGACAAGAAAGCAAACCCAGGGTGCGGTTAAGTAGAGGCGCCTGATTGGCTGTTCTGCTGCAGTCTGGCAGTTTCCCCTGAGCTGTCCATGGTCCTGCCTCTGGGGAATACTTCCCATAGCTGTCCGTGGTCCTGGCACCACACAACCCCTGAAATCGCTACACTACATTTACATTTTAGTAATTTAGCGGACGCTCTTGTCCAGAGCGACTTACAGGAGCAATTAAGGCTAAGTGCCTTGCTCAAGGGCACATCAACAGATTTTTCACCTAGTCGTCTCAGGGATTTAAACAAGTGACCTTTCAGTTACTTGCCCAATGCTCTTAACTGCTAGGCTACCTGCCACGCTTGACTCTTTACAGTGTTCATTTAACTGTTGATCAACACTAACATTTTACACTGAAAAATCAACACTAGTTAACACTGGCCAATTTGGTGTGGGATATGAAAGGGACATTTCTGCAGGCTTCCATACATTTCAAGAACCTTTTAGAATTCTGAAGAACCGTAGATGCCACGTAAAGAAGCCCACACTTACCTCAAAGGTTCTTTATAGGCCAAGAGTTCTCCAAGGAACCTTAAGAGCTGAGGAATAACCATTCAAGGACCTTCATTTTGTTCAGTGTATTCAGTCTTGACACCAGCCTGTAGGATACTGGTCCATACCACACCTTGTGTTCCTTTCTGTAGTGGTCTGTGTGTGTGTGTGTGTGTGTCTGCGTGTGTGTGTGGTGTGTGTGTGTTTGACCAGCACTCTGTCAACAACAGCAGTTGGTACAAACTGAGGCTGCAGAGGGTAAGGGAAGAGTTTTGTGCCCTTCACTGCCCTGTATGTAACAAAAACTATATTTCAACAAGCTCTAACAGTCTCACTGCAGAATCCGGCGTCTGTCCATAAACGTCAAATGTCGAAGGTTAAGTATAGGCATTCATTCTGAATGGTTAAGGGTTAAGGATTGGGATAGGGTTAAAACAAAAACAACTCAATGGTTAAGTTTAGGCATAAATTCTGAATGGTAAAGTTAAGGGTTAACAAACAAGTGCTCCTTGAACACGTGACCCTCAGAGCCAGAACTCGTGGCTTATACCCATCCACCATCCCTATCCACTAATCTGGACCGACGTGAAATTTTGCAGTGGATCTTGAGTGACCAGGCTATATATTTAGCATACCCCTCAGGATCTGCCACAAGTTCCAACTGGACCACACAGACATTATCAGATACAGATACACACACACACACACACACACACACACACACACACACACACACACACACACACACACACACACACACACACACACACACACACACACACACACACACACACACACACACACACACACACACACACACACACACACACACACACACACACACGAGGACTGTGACCGCAGCTGCTGCCATCATCTTTAGTCACTCAGTCACCTTAACAATTTCTCAGTCTGTCCCTCTGTTTCTATCACTGTCTCTCTGTCCCTATGTGTTTTGCTCCATGCAAAGTATTTATAGAGCAGTAGACTGATGCAGACAGACATACAGTGCTGCTGGTTGAATCATATAGAGGGTTGAGTGATTTCATAGCAAGCCAAGCCTCCATGACCAGAGGACTATCGGTTCAGCTCTAACGGATTCAGACTACCCACACCAGCTTCACTGTCAGCGCTCTACTCATTGCAAATTAGACAGCTATTCCTTAAACTCTCTTTCACAGGACTGGGATCGATTTCATTTCAATTCCATCACTTCAACATCAATTAACTTGCCAAGCAATTAAATTTAAATTCATTATGTGAATCGATGGAGTTGAAATGTATTTGACCCTGGTTTGTGTTAAGGTAAAGCCTGCCATCATGCATGACTGTAGACTGCATAGGCTATCATATCAAGAGACGTGACCCCCGACAAGTTATCTAACACGGCTATGAAACACACAGCAACTCACGTCTTCTGGCAATCTCTCTCACTAGCCACATTACATCACTATATACAATATCACGGTGTTATAGCTGCTCATAATGGATATTATCTCTTATGAAAGTACTTGACAGTTGACACCTGTCGTATCATGCTTATGACATCGTAAAGTAGGTTGGATGATGGACGATCACTGTGGTACATGTTTATTAAACTAAGAAAACCTCTCCCAGTGAAAAGTGGCTGATTCCCCCGTGCACTCATATTGATAGTTTAATTAAAGAATGAAGTTCATTTTTATGCCCCATCGTGCAGTATAGTGGTAATGGGGCGTGACAAGCGGTGCCAAAGACAGGCTGTCAGTCACATAAAGAATCCTGTGTCCCAAATGTCACCCTATATATTGCACTATGTTTGACAAAAGCTCTATGGGCCCTGGTCAAAAGTAGTGCACTGTGTAAGAATAGGCTGGCATTCGAGACTCAGGTTTTGTATCTGTAAGATATTGGCACATTATTTTTCGCTTGCACATACTCCATCATTATCTTTCACACTTTCTTGCTCTCCTTCATTTTCTGTCCCATTCTCCCTTTTCCCCCCTCTCTCTCACACACGCACAACAATTCTCTCTCTGGCTCTCTCTCTCTCTCTCTCTCTAGCTCTCCCTCTCTTTTTCTCTCTTTCTCTCTCTCTCTAGCTCTCTCTTTCACACACATTGCTCAAGTTCTGTTGTATTCTTCTATTGGAGGTGGTCTATCACATCACTGTGAATTTGTAGCGGCTTGCTGTGAATTTGACAGTAATTTATAGGCAGCTAATTCGCAAGTAAGTTACTGTATTTCATAATACAGTATACCTACTGTAATCGTAATACAGTATCAAAGTACTGTGTAGTGACACAGAGTACAATACTGTACAATTGACTGTATTATACTTGAGTATTTTACTGTTATTACAGGGGATAGGTGCAAGCAGGTTGGCTGCTAGGTAATGTGTTTACACAGTACAGCATATCAAGGAATATTTTATGTTTTAAATCACTTGCACTTCAAGAGGCCTTGAAAAAAGCTTCCAAACTGACATCGACTACAGGGGAAAAACAGACCAAAAGGACATGGCAAAATGCTCAACCATTAAAGCTTTAAGACTTGCTGCCACTCCAGTCTTCCCCTATCCATTTTAAATTGATGGGGCACTATAACCACAAAATAGTTAAATTGGTACAGCCTTCTCAGTAACTGGTGCAACAAATATAGTTATTTAAAAGGCACCCTCAAAATATGTTAATGAGCCAGAAATAACAATACCATGTACCCACTAGTGGTCCAAAAGTTTGGTGCTCCAAAAATATGTTATGGTACTGTATTCTGTGGGGTGGAATTCCAGTACCATTTGAAATATAGCAATTATTTCCCCGGCCACAATATTCTCCCACAATGCACCATCATTTACACTATCAACGTTTCACAGTATTTTACTGTTGATGAAACAAAAAATGACAGTTTTCCGTTACAGTGTACCTGCTTATACAGTCGATATACAGTGTCAAGAAAAAGTATGTGAATCCTCATCAAATTGGATCTGATCTTCATCTAAGTCACAACAATAGACCAACATAGTGTGCTTAAACTAATAGCACACAAATTATGGCATTTTTGTTGTATATATTGTCTATATTGAATACATAATTTAAACATTCACAGTGTAGGTCGGAAAAGTATGTGAACCCCTAGGCTAAAAACAAAAAATAACCTGGAGTCCAATCAATGAGACGAGATTGGAGATGTTGGTTAGAGCTGCCTTGCCCTATAAAAAACACTCACAAAATTTGAGTTTGCTATTCACAAGAAGCATTGCCTGGTGTGAACCATGCCTCGGACAAATGAGATCTCAGAAGACCTAAGATTAAGAATTGTTGACTTACATAAAGCTGGAAAGGGTTACAAAAGTATCTCTAAAAGCCTTGATGTTCATCAGTCCACGTTAAGACAAATTGTCTATAAATGGAGAAAGTTCAGCGCTGTTGCTACTGTACCTAGGAGTGGCCGTCCTGCAAAGATGACTGCAAGAGCACAGTGGCAGAATGCTCAATGAGGTTATTAAGAAGAATCCTAGAGTGTCAGCTAAAGACTTACAGAAATCTCTGGAACATGCTAACATCTCTGTTGACGAGTCTACGATAGGTAAAACACTAAACAAGAATAGTGTTCATGGGAGGACACCACGGAAGAAGCCACTGCTCTCCCCCGAAAAATGTATGCACGTCTGAAGTTTGCAAAAGTGCACTTGGATGTTCCACAGAGCTACTGGCAAAATATTCTATGGACAGATGAAACTACAGTTGAGTTGTTTGGAACACACAACACTATGTGTGGAGAAAAATACCATAGCACACCAACATCAAAACCTCATCCCAACTGTAAATGGTGGAGGGAGCATCATGGTTTGGAGTTGCTTTGCTGCCTCAGGGCCTATACAGCTTGCTATGATCCACAGAAAAAGGTATTCCCAAGTTTATCAATACATTTTGAAGGAGAATGTTAGGCTATCACCAATTGAAGCTCAAACGAAGTTGGGTGATGCAACAGGACAACGACCCAAAACACAGAAGTAAATCAACAACAGAATGGCTTCAACAGAAGAAAATACGCCTTCTGGAGTGGCCCAGTCAGAGTCCTGACCTCAAAACAATTGAGATACTGTGGCATGACCTCAAGAGAGCAGTTCACACCAGACATCCCAAGAATATTTATGAACTGAAACAGTTTTGTGAAGAGTAATGGTCCAAAATTCCTCCTGACCGTTGTGCAGGTCTGATCCGCAACTACAGAAAACATTTGGTTGAGGTTATTGATGCCAAAGGTGGCTCAAACAGTTAATAAATCCAAGGGTTCACATACTTTTTCCACCCTGCACTGTGAATGTTTACACGGTGTGTTCAATAAAGATGAAAACGTATAATTGTTTGTGTGTTATTAGTTTAGGCAGACTGTGTTTGTTTATTGCTGTAACCTAGATGAAGATCAGATCAAATTTTATGACCAATTTATGCAGAAATCCAGGTATTTCCAAAGGGTTCACATACCTTTTCTTGCCATTGTATGTTGTTTTTATTTATTCAGTAGGTTGGGGGGACAACACTCCATCCCTCACTGGCTGAATGGGTCTTTTTAAGTAGCACTTTGGGTTAGAGGAGACAGATATGACATTTATTGTGGTAGATTAGCCATTAGCCATAACATTTATGTGTATCTTACTCTCTGAGAAGAACCTTTCTTCAGCTAAGCCCAACTGCAGATCTGGGTCACGGCACCACTGTTACGGATGTCACGTTGCTTGCTTAGCGAGTACCACTTCCCCCCCGATTCAACTTATACTTGGCTCGAACTCGGGACCTCTGCTTTGCTAACACACAGGACCGCCCTCCTTGACAACGTTCGAACGATTTGAGACATCCAAAAGGTACTAATTGGATGGCTCCATCCGCTACATTTCAAGATAGCTGTAGAGTGAGCTTACAGTACGTTCTTAACTCCATTACATTTGCACAGTGTGATGAGGGTGAAAATAGCAAATTGGGAACTAAACAAAGGAACTCACAGCCTTATAGCCTTAGTAGCTGCAGTATAGTGACATTATCAGGGGTTCATTAAAGATAACTCACATAAAACCCAGAAAAAAGCTGTAAAACGGTATAATTTATGTTAGGAGAGAAACAGCTAATTTTAAATACTGATGGTGTGTTGTTGAAATTCACAATTTATTCAACCACATGTTTCACAGTACTGCTAATGTTAGTTGAACCATGCAGATGTTCTGGGTATGTGTGTGTGTGTTCTGTATGTGTGTGTAAGTTACAGTGGTGTAAAGTACTCAAGTAAAAATTCTTGAAGGTACTACTTAAGTCGTTTTTTGGGGTATCTATACTTTACTTTACTATTTATATTTTGGACAACTTTTACTTTTGCTTCACTACATTCTTTAAAAAATTATGCACTTTTTCTCCATACATTTTCCCTGAGACCCAAAAGTACTCATTACATTTTGAACGCTTAGCAGGACAATAAAATGGTCTCATTCACACACTTTTTAAAAGAACATCCCTGGTCATCCCTAGAGCCTCTTATCTGGTGGACTCACTAAACACATGCTTCGTTTGTAAATTATGTCTGAGTGTTTGGAGCGTGCCCATGGCTATCCGTAAATAAATAAAAAACAAGAAAATGATGCTTAATATAAGGACTTTGAAACGATTTATACTTTAACTTTTGATACTTAAGTATATTCGATCAATTACATTTACTTTTGATACCTAAGTACATTTAAAAGCAAATACTTTTACACTTTTACTCAAGTGCACTCTAAAAATAAAATAATCCTTTAGGGGTAATTCAAATTAAAAGTGTGGGGGAACCCCTATAAGTTCTTAGAGGAACCCTTAAAGGTTATTCAAAGAACCCCTTTTAATAGTTCCGCGACAAACTTTTTGAAGAACCTTTTGGGGTTCATTTTTGAACTACTCTCTCAGTAGTATTATTATTATTATTGATAATAATAATAATAATACTATGAAAAACATAACAACAATAACACTATATTTTAGTTGTCAGTGTTTATTATGATCCAAATATGATGTAAACTCCCAGCAGAGCCTCAAGTCCAATGGGTTTATCCTCTGGCATGTGGATGTTAATATATTGATGTTATCCATAGCCAGAATGATTTTGCAGTGCATGGTGATCAAACAGGTGGAGGGAGGGTGAAGTATCTGAATCCAAAAAATAGTAATTATACAGATGATTAACAAAACATGCACATGACAGAATTCATACCTTGATTTTTGTAGGTAAATGTGAATGAAAAAAAACTATTTTGATCATGGTTTTCATACACATACCTTGTCCATAATGTAGAGCCCTATGGGATATTCATTGAAGAGGTAAGGGAGGAGGATGGTAAATGTTATCTGCATAACATAACATACCAATACCAATAGACATACAGTTGAAGTCGGAAGTTTACATACACCTTAGCCAAATACATTTAAACTCAGTTTTTCACAATTCCTGACATTTAATCCTAGTAAAAATTGCCCTGTCTTAGTTCAGTTAGGGTCACCACTTTATTTTAAGAATGTGAAATATCAGAATAATAGTAGAGAGAATGATTTATTTCAGCTTTTATTTCTTTCATCACATTCCCAGTGGGTCAGAAGTTTACATTCACTCAATTAATATTTGGTAGCATTGCCTTTAAATTGTTTAACTTGGGTCAAAAGTTTCGGGTAGCCTTCCACAAGCTTCCCACAATAAGTTGGGTGAAATTTGTCCCATTCCTCCTGACAGAGCTGGTGTAATTGAGTCAGGTTTGTTGGCCTCCTTGCTCGCACACCCTTTTTCAGTTCTGCCCACACATTTTCTATAGGATTGAGGTCAGGGCTTTGTGATGGCCATTACAACACCTTGACTTTGTTGTCCTTAAGCCATTTTGCCACAACTTTGGAAGTATGCTTGGGGTCATTGTCTATTTGGAAGACCCATTTGCAACCAAGCTTTAACTTCCTGACTGATGTCTTGAGATGTTGCTTCAATATATCCACATCATTTTCCTCCCTCATGATGCCATCTATTTTGTGAAGTGCACCAGTCCCTCCTGCAGCAAAGCACCCCCACAACATGATGCTGCCACCCCCGTGCTTCACGGTTGGGATGGTGTTCTTCGGCTTGTAAGCCTCCCCCTCTTTTTTCCTCCAAACATAATGATGGTCATTATGGCCAAACACTTCTATTTATGTTTCATCAGACCAGAGGACATTTCTCCAAAAAGTACGATCTTTTTTTTTTGTCCCCATGTGCAGTTGCAAATCGTAGTCAGGCTATTTAATGGTGGTTTTGGAGCACTGGCTTCTTTCTTGCTGAGCGGACTTTCAGATTATATCGATATAGGACTATTTTGCTGTGGATATAGATACTTTTGTACCTGTTTCCTCCAGCATCTTCACAAGGTCCTTTGCTGTTGTTCTGGGATTGATTTGCACTTTTCGCACCAAAGTACGTTCATCTCTAGGAGACAGAACGCGTCTCCTTCCTGAGCGGTATGATGGCTGCGTGGTCCCATGGTGTTTATACTTGCGTACTATTGTTTGTACAGATGAACGTGGTACCTTCAGGCATTTGGAAATTTCTCCCAAGGATGAACCAGACTTGTGGAGGTCTACAATGTTTTTTCTGAGGTCTTGGCTGATTTCTTTAGATTTTCCCATGATGTCAAGCAAAGAGGAACTGAGTTTGAAGGTAGGCCTTGAAATACATCCACAGGTACACCTACAATTGACTCAAATGATGTCAATTAGCCTATCAGAAGCTTCTAAAGCCATGACATAATTTTTTTGAATTTTCCAAGCTGTTTAAAGGCACAGTCAACTTAGTGTATGTAAACTTCTGACCCACTGGAATTGTGATACATTGAATAATAAGTCAAATAATCTGTCTGTAAACAATTGTTTGAAAAATCTGACAAAGTAGATGTTCTAACTGACTTGCCAAAACTATAGTTTGTTAACAAGAAATGTGTGGAGTGGTTGAAAAACGAGTTTTAATGACTCCAACCTAAGTGTTGGTTAACTTCCGACTTCAACTGTACCTTTGTTTGCCTCATCTGTATACACAGATACAAAAGTGAGCAGTTCAGTCATCTGCTCCCAATACAGCTAGCCTTCAACATATTCTTATAGCCTACATATTCTTAGCTATTTGTTGATTGATATCCATCGACTTGTGTCCATTTTCTGTTTGGAAAGATTTGAACAAATTTGAAAAGGTAGATGGTATCATCATAAAACAATATGAATTTAGATCATACAAGGGACAAACGTTACCTTCATTTGAGGAGATCTTTACATTTTTTTGTTAAGTGCCTGCACCTGCTGTCCTTTCAAATTCAAATCCAAATGTTTCAGTTGGGCATTAAGGTTCCTGCAAGAACCCCCAACAGCTAAGGAGGTTCCTCGATGAACCCCACCTCCTATGGGGTTCTTAGAAGAACCTTTTGGGAGCAGTGTTCAGTGCCAAGAACCCTAAGATTCTTCTAAGAACTTTGAGGATCTTAGAAGAACCCTTGTTGAACCCCTCATTTTTAGAGTGTAGTATTTTACTGGGTAACTTTCACTTTTACTTGAGTTATTTTTTATTAAGGTATATTTTACTCAAGTATGACAATTGGGTACTTTTTCCACCACTGGTAAGAATCGTGTGATTCTAACGAAGCAGACTCAGTGGGTGTCATGTTTATACCACTGTGAACAAGTATGCACAGGGATTTCGTTTTTTACCCCACCTCTAAACAATCACAACTACTTTCTCCGCTTATGTAGCCTTTTGCTACCCTGTTCCCTGTTGACTGTGTAAGCTAAGCACACTGTGAAAGATATCTATGCAGTGCGGTTCTGCATGTTCAATCCGACATCTGCAGTGGCCATACAGCATTTACTGTGATATGGCCTCTGCAGAAGTCAGTGCATTCATACTTCTTGCGCTTCGCGGAGCACGAACACAATGGTGTTCTTCATTTTGCTCTACAAGCCCACAAGTGGACACTTCGTAACCTTATTGCTTAGGATTTAAAAAAATATATATATATTTTCCCATTTATGAATGTGTTATTCAATGTGTTTCTATGAGCCATGGTAGTAAAGGCCAAATTCAATATTTTATCAAATATATATCTATATTTTTTAAATTGGATACCTAAAGGGGTCCTAAAATTCAACAACTAAGTCTTTTAGACGTTAAAATATAGAGTTTGGGAGCAGCAAAACAGTGAGTGGACATCCACTTTTTATCTATGTATTGTACAGTAAATTATTTTAGCCAGCTCCTGTTTTATTTATTTTAAAGCCAGAACGAGGCTAGTATCAGCTACATTTATGCCTTTACTAGACTATGGGATATTTTATATATGAATGCTTCCGCTCAGTGTTTGAGATCAATTGACACCCTTTACCATGGCGCATTGAGATTTAATTTAAACTGCAAAACCCTTACGTACTACTACACTTTATATACCAGGGTTGGCTGGCTTTCTCTAGTCACTCGTAGACTGGTATACTTTTATTTACAAAGCCATTTTGGGTTTACTACCATTTTATTTGGGCATTTTAATTGTTCAGAAACGTGGTGGGGACTCTCTTCCTTCGCAGAACTTCATCCTGCTAACCGTTCCAAATGTCCGAACTGAATTTGGTAAAAGGGCTTTTATGTACTCTGCGCCGCTTTACAAAATACTTTTAAACTGGAAGAACTTGTCCCGATTGGTGTTTTTAAATCACTGATGAAGGATTTTGAGGCTGATTCCCTGACCTGTGAATGTTTTTAATTTTCTGTTTTATGATTTTATTAAACTCTTGTGAATTCTATGGTTTTTACTAGATTACTTGTAGATTTTCATGTTGTCTGTCTGTAATTGTGTAATGACTTGGTGCTACCTATTTTGGCCAGGACGCTCTTGAAAAAGAAATTTCAAATCTCATTGGGACCTTCCTTGTTAAATAAAGGTTAAATAAAACATTTTAAAATGATGGATGTGCGTAAAAACCCCTCCATGTAGGCTACATGTCCATATGCCGATCATAGAACAAGAGGTGAGCCAAGTATCCTATCCATAAAAGATTTCTAAAAGGTCTACTTATGAGGTTTTTGCCGTTGCTTTTGCATAATTCACTAATTACGTAAGCCTACTTGCAGTGCATACTCCATTTGGCTTGTATCCATCACCGTTTCCAAAGCACGCCTCTTGTAGGCAGCAGGTAGTTGGCAGGTAGCATATCGGTTATAGAGGTGAGCCAGCAAGTTCAAATCCCGAGTCAGACGTTAAAAAGAATCTGTTGGGAAGTGAGCTGGCAACAAGAGTGTTGCTGATATCAAATCCTAGATGCTATTGCCTGCCGTTGTGCCCTTGAGCAAGGCACTTAACCCCACACAACAGCAGCTTGCCCAGGGTGGAAGCCCCCACACCGCTCCAAAAAAAAATTGTGTCTTTTAGAGGGGTTAAAAGTGGAAGTGAAATGTTTGTTGGGCCTTGTGTGCAATTGACCAACAAAGTCATCATAATAGTAATCTTGTCTGGTTACCAAAGACGCACTCCTCCAAACATATTCAAATTATTCAGTCCTAGGCTATACTATATGGCTTATTGAGAATGTGCCTCACACATACAATTTATGGGAGCCTAGTATTTTTTATTTGAGGAGGTGCGACACATGCAGTATTAAGACATGAAATGTGTTGATTGGCTAGTGACTGGCCAAGCCTTCACCAAACCTGCAATTTTATTTATTCATCGATCCCAGCCCTTTGTGCCACCGCCAGCTATTGAGCTCCTAATTCCTAAAATATTTCTGATACTCCCCTGGACCTATAGCACTACCGCCAACGATAAGATGTACCGTTGTGTCAAAACAAAGCCCTCTGTCTCAGTGACAGAAGAATGAGTTTGTAATGGGCTGTATTGATTTTTATTTTCTACCTATGTCTCTGTTTCCCTCCACCCCCAAGTTGTATACCAGGGGTGATTAAGGAGGTTTCTCCTCTCCTGGTACAAACATCAGAATGACAGAAGTAAATGTGGTCAGGGAGTTATGGCTGTTCCCTGCACAGCCACCGAGCAAACAGGAAAGTAATTGGCTTCGATTAGGCTGAAGCCGGTGTAAAACATTTCATTAGGCAGACAGAAAGAAAGAACGAGGGAGAGTGAAAGAGAGAGAGGAGAGGCAGAGTGTATTTTAGTTGTGTCTTCCCTCTCCATTACCTGATTGTGGTGTGCATGTAGGCACTGACATAAATACAGGCCGCATACATAAACACCACAAACCCAAATGCATTAACACACACACACACTAGTTAGGCTTAACTTATTAATGAGAATGTGTTTAATCGCAGGTGCCTCCAAACACATTCTGAGCCAACACTGAGGTGCTTCCAAGTTAGAGCTGAGACAGCATTAGGGTAATGTGAGAGAGAAAGTGTGTGTGTATGTGTGAAGACATTTTTGTTATTGCATATTGTCATCTTTTAGGACATGTGTTGTGTAATACGAGTGGAACCTGGGTAATAAATCCAAGCTTTTATCCTTCACCTGCTCTAATGCAACTCTTTCAAAGTACTGTGGGTGGATTCCAACTTCAGCACCACATAAGCTCACTGAAGTTATTTTCACCGTTGTCAGAGAAAGTAGGTGGAATACTTCCTCTTAAAACCTCAGTGTGTGATATCAGGGGCACACAGCTGTTCTGATGAAACAGAGAGGGACCTCCTCTTGGAGTTCTTCCTAAAATTCCTGTTGGGTTTTCAGTATCAGGTAAAGTTATACGTCTTTAGCCAGGAACAGGAGTGTAGGGAAGAACAGGTCTGAAGACAGTGGAGCAGAATGCCTCAAGATAAAATCATAATATTCAATATCTGTAAGTCTGAGTAAATATTAGCATATCAATCCACATACTCGTACACTCGTGGGCAATAACCTTCAATCTGGATAACAATAAAAAAATAAATTATAAGGCTAGAGAATTTTTTCGACCAATAATTCCAACACAGTCAACACCAAAACATGTCAGATAATAAGCATGGAGAACCAATTCCCAAAAGAAAACCAGACTCCTCGACTGACACTGACGATTTATGCTTTTCACCATCTGGAATGGTAAGTGTAGAAACCGACTTGCTAAAGTCAATAAATAATAAATTGTGCATACTTGAACTAGTCAGTGAAGATATAAAGGAGTTGAAGGCGAGCCTTGAGATGAGTGACAAAAAATCTGCAACAATGGAGAAAGAAATAAACAAGCTAAAAGGTACATTCAATACTATTGAAAGGGACCTTAAAGAAGTAAAAAAAAGTGAACATGTTCCTGAGCGAAGTACAGACTACAGTGAGGGAAAAAAATATTTGATCCCCTGCTGATTTTGTAAGTTTGCCCACTGATAAAGAAATGATCAGTCTATAATTTTAATGTTAGGTTTATTTGAACAGTGAGAGACAGAATAACAACAAAAAAATCCAGAAAAACACACGTGAAAAATGTTATAAATTGATTTGCATTTTAATGAGGGAAAGATTTCAATCAGAAAGATTTCTGGCTCCCAGGGGTCTTTTATACGGGTAACGAGGTGAAATTAGGAGCACACTCTTAAAGGGAGTGCTCCTAATCTCAGCTTGTTACCTGTATAAAAGACACCTGTCCACAGAAGCAATCATTCAATCAGATTCCAAACTCTCCACCATGGCCAAGACCAAAGAGCTCTCCAAGGATGTCAGGGACAAGATTGTAGACCTACACAAGGCTGGAATGGGCTACAAGACCATCGCCAAGCAGCTTGGTGAGAAGGTGACAACAGTTGATGCGATTATTCGCAAATGGAAGAAACACAAAATAACTGTCAATCTCCCTCTGCCTGGGGCTTCATGCAAGATCTCACCTCGTGGAGTTGTTATGATCATGAGCACGGTGAGGAATCAGCCCAGAACTACACGGGAGGATATTTTCAATGATCTCAAGGCAGCTGGGACCATAGTCACCAAGAAAACAATTGGTAACACACTACACCGTGAAGGAATGAAATCCTGCAGCGCCCGCAAGGTCCCCCTGCTCAAGAAAGCACATATACATGCCCGTCTGAAGTTTGCCAATAAACATCTGAATGATTCAGAGGACAACTGGGTGAAAGTGTTGTGGCCAGGTGAGACCAAAATGGAGCTCTTTGATATTAACTCAACTCGCCGTGTTTGGAGGAGGAGGAATGCTGCCTATGACCCCAAGAACACCATCCCCACCATCAAACATGGAGGTGGAAACATTATGCTTTGGGGGTGTTTTTCTGCTAAGGGGACAGGACAACTTCACTACATCAAAGGGACGATGGACGGGGCCATGTGTGAGAACCTCCTTCCCTCAGCCAGGGCATTGAAAATGGGTCGTGGATGGGTATTCCAGCATGACAATGACACAAAACACACGGCCAAGGCAACAAAGGAGTGGCTCAAGAAGAAGCACATTAAGGTCCTGGAGTGGCCTAGCCAGTCTCCAGACCTTAATCCCATAGAACATCTGTGGAGGGAGCTGAAGGTTCGAGGTGCCAAACGTCAGCCTCGAAACCTTAATGACTTGGAGAAGATCTGCAAAGAGAAGTGGGACAAAATCCCTCCTGAGATGTGTGCAAACCTGGTGGCCAACTACAAGAAACATCTGACCTCTGTGATTGCCAACAAGGGTTTTGTCACCAAGTACAAGTCATGTTTTGCAGAGGGGTCAAATACTTATTTCCCTCATTAAAATGCAAATCATTTCATAACATTTTTCACATGCGTTTTTCTGGATTTTTGTTGTTATTCTGTCTCTCACTGTTCAAATAAACCTACCATTAAAATTATAGACTGATCATTTCTTTGTCAGTGGGCAAACATAAAATCAGCAGGGGATCAAATACTTTTTTCCCTCACTGTAAATACAGACTAGATCTGTTTGAGAAAATTTGGTACTTACCGGTATTAAAGAGAATCAGGGTGAAGTCCAGAGTGTGGTGAAAGATTTCCTGGTTAAAGCGCTACAGATACTGTTGAAAAAAATCAAGCTTGAAGGTGTACATCGGTTCGGACAGAAAGGATATCGATACGAGCACCCAATCGTTGCCATATTTGCATTTTTTAAGAATAAAATAATGGTTAAAAGCCTGGACAAAAGACTCGCTGGCACAAACATAGGCATGGATGATCAGGTCCCGAAGGAAATAGCAGAACCCACTCTTCAAAGTGAATAGACTAAAAGGGAAACATGTAGCTCTTGTTGTTAATAAACTGTTCATTGATAACCAACTGTTCCAAGACACCAAGACTACTCCATGGCCATTCTAATTAATACAAAGTTCCCATAGAGGAGACGAATAATGGAACACCCAATACTATCCATGGAATGGATTTAAATAGAAAACAGGAAAACAATAAAATACAACAATACATTTTTTTTTTTAAACTACAGATACACTATACCATTCAAGATAGGTAATTTTATAAAAATTACATTTCTTTTTACATAAGTTATACAGTGCTTTCGGAAAGTATTCAGACCCCTTGACTTTTTCCACATTTGTTTCCCTCATCAATCTAGACAAACCCATAATGAGAAAGCAAAAATGTATTAAAAATAACAAATGAAATATGACATTTACATAAGTATTCAGACCCTTTGCTCATTACTTATTTTTTAATTATTTTATTTAACCTTTATTTAACTAGGCAAGCCAGTTAAGAACAAATTCTTATTTACAATGACGGCCTAGGAGCACTGGGTTAGCTGCCTTGTTCAAGGGCAGAACAACAGATGTTTACCTTGTCAGCTCGAGGATTCAATCTAGCAACCTTCCGGTTACTAGTCCAATGCTCCAACCACTAGACTACCTGCCGCCCCAGGCGGCACCTTTGGCAGCGATTACAGCCTTGAGTCTTCTTGGGTATGACGCTACAGGCTTAGCACACCTGTTTTGGGGGATTTTCTCCCATTCTTCTCTGCAGATCCTCTCAAGCTCTGTCAGGTTGGATGGGGAGCGTTGCTGCACAGCTATTTTCAGGTCTCTCCAGAGATGTTCGATTGGGTTAAAGTCCGGGCTCTGGCTGGGCCACTCAAAAACATTCAGAGTC
Organism: Brachymystax lenok tsinlingensis; assembly: GCA_030435695.1. Classification (NCBI taxonomy): domain Eukaryota; kingdom Metazoa; phylum Chordata; class Actinopteri; order Salmoniformes; family Salmonidae; genus Brachymystax; species Brachymystax lenok. The sequence goes on from CM059785.1 coordinate 26,343,456, forward strand.
CTGAAGCCATTCCTGCGTTGTCTTGGCTGTGGGTGGTTGCCCTGTTGGAAGGTGAACCTTCGCCCCAGTCTAAGATCCTGAACACTCTGGAGCAGGTTTTTGCCAAAATATTTAAAAAAAAACTGTTTTCGATTTGTCATTATGGGGTATTGCATGTAGATTGATGAGGACATTTTTATATTTAATCCATTGTAGAATAAGGCTGTAACGTAAATGTGGAAATAGTCAAGGGGTCTGAAAACTTTCCAAATTCACTGTTAATAGATTAAACAAAACATCATTAGAAGAAAAGGACAATTATTGAAATAATACATTTTCTAATATAAGGAACTGGAACACAAAAGTACTCAAAAGCCGAAATTGGGTAGGAATCAACATGGTAGAGATAAAAACACAGCAAACAGAGGACATAGAAGGCACAGTACTGTATGTGGGTATGTGTGGGTGTATATGTGGGGGGAGTGTGATTGTGATTGAAGATGGGGTGTGTGTTTTTGTGATTGGAAAAGTATGGTGAGTTAAGTGAGTGGAAAAGGAAAATAGTTGCAAATGCCACGTGTTGTAACAGAGAGAGTTTACAATTTTGTGCAGATATGGGATATACATTTTTAAATAAATTGCAAATATAGTCTATTTATTTATTGTCTTATGATGATGGAGCGGTCCCCAACCCTGTACCCTAACACCCACCTGAGCGACACACAAACTAAGAAGAAGTCCTTATCTGTTTTATATGCCTACTGAAAGTGGCCTATATGCAGCCAAGACAGAAAGATAAACACGGTCAGAGACCCACTAAGCAACTAAGAGTCTGTGCCTGCCTGGCAGGGTTGGTCCAACAAAGCCAAAGTGGGAATTTCGCGAAGATGCTGATGAGAACCTTGACGACCTTATACCTAGTTGGTGGGTATTCCAGTGGAGTTCCCCACCCAGTTCTGGCAACACTAGCTGCAGTAACCCATGGGGAGGGGGTCACAGTCTGACAATAAGAGAGGGGGCAAATTATTGTGGCCCTGGCGTCACAAAATTATCAAAAGGTCTGACTGGTCAGAGATGCTTGGGAAAATGGTCACAACAGGGGACCAGCGTGTGTGTGTTTTAGGGGAAAGGGGAGTATCTGAGCTCCATCATTGGTTAACTTCTTAGGGAGCGGCAGCTGAGGTGTCGGTTTTGGAGCGTCTGGCGTGCCCAAAGTAAAAGGACTGCCACTCAGGCCCAGAAGGATATGCACATAATTAGTACTATTGGATAGGAAACACTCTGAAGTTTCTAAGAGTGTTAAAATATTGTCTGTGAGTATAACAGAACTGATATAGCAGGCGAAAACCCAAGGAATTTCTGTCCTGGAAAAAGTGTTTTTGACACATTGGCTCATTTTGATCATACAAAATGGAGATTTATGGATATAATAAATTACTTTTTCTAACAAAAGAAGCATGGATTGTCTTCATTGGACACTTGGGAAGCCCTCAGCAGAAGTTCTTCGAAAGGTAAGGGATTTTATATTAGCGATTTTATGCGTTTTTTGAGACCCGTGTTCGGTTATGGATTTATGCTAATGCATAAATATTGGAGGTGCTACCCTCAAACAATCAAATGTGGTGCTTTCTCTGTGAAGCCTTTTTGAAATCTGACAATGCTGTGATATTGCCAAGAATCAGAGCTTTTGATGACTATGCAACACTTGTATATTGATGAATGTTTAATAATTCAACTTTTGGATTTTGAATTTAGCGCCCCACCACTATTTAAGCAAATCTCCCCATTCTTACATGCCTTCTCAAACAGCTATAACTGTATATGCATTCGCACTTCAAGTCTTCTCTTGAGTTGGCCTCGTGGATGGAACAACTGTTGAACATCTAGCTTGTGCTTGTTTGTGGGGGAAGGGTGGGGAGGGTGTGTGTATGTATCCCACATCTGTCGCTAAGGGGTAATGATGTTAGGGACAGTGTAGGATGAATCACATTTTCTTTTTCCCTAAATAATAATTGCTTGCCAAAAAATGTAATTTTTGTAATGTCTGACCTGGTTACAGTTAAGGAGCAGTGGGGCGCCCCACTCCCGACACTACCCGGTGAAATGCAAGGCACCAAATTCAAAATCCAAAAAAAGTGATGTATTATATCCATAAATCTCAGTTTGGTTGGTGCGTTATGATGAGAAAATACAGCGTCCACTCGCCCATTGAACCGTGAAGAGAAATCGTTCAAACTATACCTATAAACTTGTCCAAGAACAATCAAACATTATTGATAATGTATCCTTAGGAACACTTTTATGTATATTTAGTATTATATTTCAACCGTAATATAAACTGGGCGATAGGAAAGGAAAAAACCACAGCACGCGCAAGCCGGTGAACGCGCATTCTCTTCTGTTTACTTCTCTGTGACCACTTCCTAATTCTTCTTCTATTACCATCTAGAACAACTAAACACCGGCCTCGGGGACGACCTGGAGGACGAGGTGCAGGGCGATCCGGACAGAGACGGTGAAACTCCTGTAGCAACGAAGGGTCCAGGATGTCCTCCACCGGCACCCAGCATCTCTCCTCCGGACCGCACCCCTCCCACTCCACGAGGTACTGAAGCCCACTCGCCCGGCGCCTCGAGTCCAAGATGGCTCGAACAGCATACGCCGGGGCCCCCTCGATGTCCAGAGGGGGTGGAGGAACCTCCCGCACCTCAGACTCCTGGAGTGGACCAGCCACCACTGGCCTGAGGAGAGACACATGGAACAAGGGGTTAATACGGTAATCTGGGGAAGTTGTAACCTATAGCAAACCTCATTCAATCTCCTCAGGACTTTAAATGGCCCCACAAACCGTGGACCCAGCTTCCGGCAGGGCAGGCGGAGGGGCAGGTTTCGGGTCGAGAGCCAGACCCGGTCCCCCGGTGCGAACACCAGGGCCTCACTACGGTGACGGTCGGCGCACACCTTCTGCCGTCTCACGGCCCGTTGCAGGTGCACATGGGCAGCGTCCCAGGTCTCCTCCGAGCGCCTAAACCATTCATCTACCGCAGGAGCCTCGATCTGGCTCTGATGCCACGGTGTCAGAACCGGCTGGTAACCTAGTACACACTGGAAGGGAGATAGGTTAGTGGAGGAGTGGCGGGGTGAGTTTTGAGCCATCTCTGCCCAGGGGATGAAAGCCGCCCACTCACCCGGCCGGTCCTGGCAGTATGACCGCAGAAACCTACCCACATCCTGGTTAACTCTCTCCACCTGCTCGTTACTCTCGGGATGAAAACCTGAGGTAAGGCTGACCAAGACCCCCAGACGTTCCATGAATTCCTTCCAGACCCTGGACGTGAACTGGGGACCCCAATAAGAGACTGTCCTCAGGCACCCCGTAGTGCTGGAAGACGTGGGTGAACAGAGCCTCCACAGTCTGTAGGGCTGTAGAAAGACCGGGCAAAGGAAGGAGACGGCAGGACAGAAAACCTATCCACCATGACCAGGATCGTGGTGTTTCTCTATGATGGAGGAAGATCCGCCAAGAAGTCCACCAACAGGTGCGACCATGGCCGTTGTGGAACGGGTAGAAGTTGTAATTTCCCTTTGGGCAGGTGCCTAGGAGCCTTGCACTAGGCGCACACCGAGCAAGAGGAAACATAAACCCTCACGTCCTTAGCCAAGGTGGACCACCAGTACTTCCCACTAAGACAGCGCACTGTACGACCGATGCCAGGATGACCAGAGGAGGGTGACGTGTGGGCCCAATAGATCAAACGGTCGCGGACAGCAGACGGAACGTACAGACGCCCAGCTGGACACCGAGCTGGAGTGGGCTCTGTACGTAATGCACCACCGGTGCCACCAGGCAAGAGGCCGGAAGCATGGGAGTGGGATCCATGGGCCGCTCCTCTGTGTCAAACATCCGGGACAGTGCGTCTGCCTTAGTGTTTTGGGAACCTGGTCGGTAGGATATAGTGAAATCAAAACGGGTGAAAAACATGGCCCACCTTGCCTGGCGATGGTTCAGTCTCCTCGCCGCCCGGATGTACTCCAGATTGCGGTGGTCAGTCCAGATGAGAAAAGGGTGTTTAGCCCCCTCAAGCCAATGTCTCCACGCCTTCAGAGCCTTTACGACAGCCAACAGCTCCCGGTCCCCCACATCATAGTTACGCTCTGCCGAGCTGAGCTTCTTCGGAACAAGGCACAGGGATGGAGTTTAAGTGGCGTACCCAAGCGCTGAGACAGCACAGCTCCTATCCCAGCCTCAAGCGTGTCCACCTCCACTATGAATGCCAAAGAGGGATCCGGATGAGCCAGCACGGGAGCCGAGGTAAACAGAGCCTTCAGGTGACCAAAATGTATCCCTGTCCCAGGGATTCAGAGACATATGTTTCCATAGCTGCCGTCTCCTGTGACAGAGGATACACGTGACTCCTGGGAAGTGCTGCGTCCCCCCGCCGATGGGTGGTAATTGAGTTGCCCAGAAGGTGAGAGCCAAATCGTCCACCTCCACTATGAATGCCAAAGAGGGATCCGGATGAGTCAGCACGGGAGCCGAGGTAAACAGAGCCTTCAGGTGACCAAAAGCCCTGTCTGCCTCAGCTGATCACTGCAGTCGCACCGGCCCCCCCTTCAGCAGTGAGATAATGGGAGCCTCTACCTGACCAAAGCCCCGGATAAACCTCCGGTAGTAGTTGGCAAACCCTACGAACCGCGGCACTTCCTTTATCGTGGTGGGAGTCGGCCAATTACGCACGGCTGAAATGCGGTCACTCTCCATTTCCACCCCAGACGTGGAAATGCGGTACCCTACGAAGGAGACAGACTGTTGGAAGAACAGACATTTCTCAGCCTTGACGTACAGGTCATGCTCCACCAAGCACCGTGCGCACCAGGGACACATGCTCGGCACGTGTAGCGGAGTAAATCAGAATGTCGTCGATATACACCACTACCCTGCCCGTGCAAGTCCGGGAAAATCTCATCTACAAATGCCTGGAAGACTGATGGAGCATTCATCAACCCGTACAGCATGACGAGGTGCCGTCTTCCACTCGTCCCCCTCCCGGATACGCACCAGATTGTAAGCGCTCCTGAGATCCAACTTGTGAAGATACTCGCCCCGTAAATTGACTTGATCGCACTAGGTATGAGAGGTAGCGGGTAGCTGTACCTCACAGTGATCTGATTGATACCTCGATAGTCAATACACGGGCGCAGACCTCCATCCTTCTTCACAAAAAATAAACTTGAGGAGGCAGGTGAAGTGGAGGGCCGAATGTATCCCTGTCCCAGGGATTCAGAGACATATGTTTCCATAGCTGCCGTCTCCTGTGACAGAGGATACACATGACTCCTGGGAAGTGCTGCGTCTACCCCCCCGCCGATGGGATGGTAATTGAGTTGCCCAGAAGGCGAGAGCCAAATCGGCATATTCTGAGGGGATGTGCACGGTGGAGACCTGGTCTGGACTTTCCACCGTAGTCGCACCGATGAAAACACCTACACCCCTCCCCGAGCACTTTCGAGACCATCCCTTGAGAGCTCTCTGTTGCCACAAAATATTGGGGTAATGATAGTCCAACCAGGGTAGGCCCAGAACCACGTGAAACGTAAGAGAATCAATAAGGTAGAGACTGATTCTCGCCTCATGACCCTCCTGCGTAACCATGCTTAGTGGAGTGGTGGCCTCCCTAGCCCCGACCCTAATGGTTGACTATCTAAGGCATGCACAGGGAAGGGGATATCAACAGGAACAATGGGGATCCCTAAACTATGGGCAAATTGACAGTCAATAAAGTTCCCAGCTGCACCTAAATCTATGAGCGCCTTATGCTGGGAATGCGGGGAAAACTCAGGAAATTCTATAAACACAAACATGTGAGCAACAGGAGGCTCTGGGTGAGTCTGGTGCCTACTCACCTGGGGTGACACAACAGTGCTCTGCCTGCTGCCTCGACTCCATGAGGAACCCCCCCTGCACCGACCAGCAGTGTGCCCTCTGCGTCCACAGATGGTGCAGGGAATGGCCCCTCCTCCGGTCACCCTAAGCTCACCACCTCCCAGCTCCATGGGGATAGGAGCGGAGGTGCTGGGGGATGGAACAGACGGACCCTGATCCGGACATCCCGCGGGTGGCCAGCAGGTTATCCAGCCGGATGGACAGGTCCACCAGCTGGTCGAACGTAAGGGTGGTATCCCTGCTGGCCAGTTCCCGATGGACGTCCTCGCGCAAACTGCACCGGTAATGGTCGACCATCCCGCTCCGGCGGCCAGGGTTCGGAAGTCCAATGCAAAGTCCTGTGCGCTCCTCGTCCCCTGCCGTAGGTGAAACAGGCATTCACCCGCCGCTCTACCCTCAGGTGGATGGTCGAAAACCGCCCGGAAGCGGCGGGTGAAATCCTCATAGTGGTCCAACGCCGCTTCGCCCTCTCCCCATATGGCGTTGGCCCACTCCAGGACTTTCCCTGATAGGCAGAAGACGAGGGCGGACACGCTCTCACGTCCCGAAGGGAGTCGGGTGGACGGTCGCCAGGTAGAGCTCCAGCTGGAGTAGGAACCCCTGGCACCCGGCAGCCGTCCCATCATATTCCCTCGGGAGCGCGAGTCTTATCCCACTGGGACCAGGTGAAGTCGGGGTGGACAGTGGTGGGGTTTGTTGAGGTGATGGTGGAGGCGCTGGCAGACCGCTTCTTTCCCATCACTCCATAGTTTGCAGCACACGATCCATGGCTGTGCCGAGATGTTGCAACATGGTTGTGTGCTGCTGAACGCGCTCCTCGACAGGTAAGGAGGGCTGTGTGCTCCTGCTGACTCCATTTCGAGGTGCGTGTTTCTGTCAAGGAACTCAGTGAGCAGGTAGGCAGAGTCAGGCGCAGGACAACAGAGATGAGTATTCAAGTAATATTTTACTCAAAAATCAAAACTACCAAAATTGGTAGTACAAAATCAAGCTCACATAACCAAGAACCTCTAACATAGAATAAACACACCCAAAACCATTGGGGAAACAGAGGGTTTAAATAAGGAACATGTAATTATGGGATAGGAACCAGGTGTGTATAATGAAGTCGTGGAAGTCGTGACAGTTAACAATCCTTCGTATTTACTGCATACATTATTTCCACGTGGGTTAGGATATTGGAAATGTAATTATAGCCTATTGGGTGACAACTTGTGTTTAACCAGGACAGAAGAATTTATAACTGACTTTTCCAACAACATAGGTACAGCAGGCCCCCTTAAAAATTCCTTTAGAGGCAGTGCAATTCAATCCTCATCTTTAAAACAAAATCAATTTAGGTAAAAAAGAGTTAACAAATGATTAACAAATGAAATAGAGGGACTAACATTACAGATAGAAAGCAAAAACTGTACCATAGAGACACAGAGTATGTTAGAAGAAAAATCTAAAAGAACTGGAGGAACCTATTCAAGAAAGATCAAGTGTAATATATAATAAAAATAAAAAGAACTGGATGGAATATGGGGAAAAATGCAGCAAATTATTTTCTTCAACATAGAAATGCATAGAAATGCTACCAGAAATTATTTACTGAAACTTGTTACAAATGACAGAGTCACCCATGACTCACCAAAATATATTTTGAAAGAGGAAGAAAAGCACTTTAATCATATGTTTTTTTCGTTTATGTTTCCTCCATCTCCACTAATTGAAGTTAATTGTAAGGATAGCATACCAGTTGAGGTATATCAAACCTTTTTTTTATGCACTCAGAGGACAGTTATTAGCGTGTTTTAACCACTCGTATAAAATGGTAGATTGTCAGATACTCAACAAGAAGGTCGGATTTCACTATTACTGAAACAGGACCCAGTCCACTTAAAAAAATGGAGGCCCCTTACACTTTAGTGTTGTTACGCAAAAATTTGAGCAAAATGCATGGCGCATAGAATTAAAAAGGTATTCTCTGATATTATTCATCCTAATCAGGATGGACGATACATTGGAGACTAGTACTGGAAACAATAGAACACTATGAAAAATCTGGTAAACCAGGCCTGGTATTCATAACTGACTTTGAAAAGGCTTTTGATAAGTATGACTGGAATTTATATATCTAAATGCCTGGAATATTACAATTTTGGAGAATCTCTTATACAATGGGTTAAAGTTATGTATAGTAACCCCAGGTGTAAAATAGTAAATAATGGCTATTTCTCAGAAAGTATTAAACTGTCAAGAGGAGTAAAACAAGGTTGTCCACTATCGGCATATCTATTTATTATAGCCATCGAAAAGTTAGCTATTAAAATAAGATCCAACAATGATATCAAGGGGCTAGAAATCCAAGGCTTAAAAACAAAGGTGTCATTGTACGCTGATGATACATGTTTTCTTTTAAATCCACAATTTGATCCCTCCATAGCCTCATAGAGGATCTAGATAATGTGTCTACCTCTCTGGATTACCACCAAATTATAAGTGTACTATATTACATATTGGATCACAAAAAAAATACAAATGTACTTTACCAATAAAATGGTCTTACAGTGAAGTGGACATACTTGGTATTCATATCCCGAAAGAAAGAAATGATCTCACTACAATACATTTTATTAGAAAGTTACCAAAAATAGACAAGATCTTGCCTCCATGGAAAGGAAAATACCTGTCTTTTTGTGAAAAAATCACCCTGATCAACTCTTTAGTCATACCCAGTTTGCCTATTTGCTTATGGCCCTGCCTACACACTTGTTTTTTTAAGTTACAATGATGGTCAATTTAGACTGAGAATAGTATCTAGTTATGGTAAGGGGTGAAATAAGTATAACCAGTTATAATTGTAATGGTTTAGCAGATTATAAAAAAAGAAGATCAGTCTTTACATGGCTAAAATAAAAGGAATGTAACATATAGTGTTTACAGGAAACTCACTCTACATCCTTAGATGAAGTTGCGTGGTAAAAGGAATGGGGTGGTAAAATAATTTTCTGTCATGGACAAAGGAACTCAAAAGGTGTGATGATATTAAATTTAAAAAAAAAATTATATGAATGTGGAATGATTCGCAAGGAAGGTGGATCTTTTTGAATATGAAATTGGATGAAAAAGAGTTTTGTCTCATTAATCTATATGATCCAAATCAGGATGATCCATACTTCTTTGAAAACATTTATACTAATTTATTGAACTTACAGGAAACAAATGATCAAATCATTATGGTATAACACAGTGTTAAGTACCTCAATGGACCGTAAAGGTAATGACTCTACAAACTATCTATTATCACCGTGCCTATAAAGAAATCACAAATATTATGGACACATAAATAATAGTGGATATTTGGAGACTAAAAAACCCGACCTAGTGAGATATACATGGAGGAGACTTAATCAAGCTAGTCGTCTTGACTGCTTTCTTGTCTCTTTCTCTCTTGCATCAAAGGTTAAAACGTTTTAATAGGAGACAGAATGCGATCGGATCATCATCTAATTGGCATTCACATAAGTCTTATAGATTTTCCACGTGGACGGGTATATTGGACATTTTATCAAAGTTTACTGGAGGACAACTTATTTTTAACTAAGACAAAATAATTTATAACTGAATTTATCCAGTATAATACATGTTCAGCAAATCCCCTTATTGTTTGGGATACCTTTAAATGTACCTTCAGAGGTCATTCAATTCAATGTTATTTAATAATAAAAAAGCAGTTTCTGGCTAAAGAGACAAGACTAACAACGGAAATCCATGAACTAATAGTACAGGTAGATAGCAATAAAAATTATTCTACAGAGATACAAAATAAGTTAGAGGAAAAACAAAAAGAACTTGAGGAATTTATTCAAGAACGATCTAATGTAATCTGTTATAAAAAATGAGGCAAACTGGATGGAATATGGGGAAAAATACACCAAATTCTTCATGAATCTCCAATACAGTAACGTTAACAAAATAATTTGCAGAAACGAAAAAGAGGAAGCTAATTATTCTAGGCAGATGTTCTCTTTTCCGTATCATCCTCTCCCTGAATGAAGATTATGGTAAGGAATTATTTCCAAATAAAAAATTGATAATTAACAAATGTACAGAAAGATAAGTGCGAAGGCAAAATTACAGAGGAATAACTTTTTGAGGCTATTAAATCCTTTCAGTCTGGAAAAGCCCCAGGGCTTGATTGCATACCTGTTGAGGCATATCAAGCCTTTTTTTATATACTTAAAGCTAGATTGTACTATACTAAAAGCTAAAGCTAGATTGTTTTAACTACCTAACCCTAACCCTATAGAAATGGTAGTCTGTCAGGTACTTAGCAGGAAGGTATGATTTCTCTATTATTAAAATAAGACCCAGATGGCAAATATAAAGACCCAGTCTATATAAAAAACTGGAGGCCCCTTACACTTCAATGTTGTGATGCAGAAATTCTAGCAAAATGCATAGCACTCAGAAAAGGGTTCTACCAGGTATTGTTAATCCTGATCATACAGGTTTTTTACATGGTCAATACATTGGAGATAATATACGACAACTACTAGAAATAATAGAACATCATGAAACATCTAAGAAGCCAGGCCTGGTTTTTATAGCAGTTTTGAAAAGGGTAAAATAATGTATAGCAACCTCAGGTGTAAAATAGTAAATAACGGCTTCTTCTCAGAAAGTTTTGAATTGTCAAGAGGAGTTAAACAAGGCTGTCCACTGTCACCATATCTATTCGTTATGGCCATCGAAATGCTATCTAATAAAATCAGATCCAATAACAACATTAGAGGAATAGAAATCCAAGGCTTAAAAACAAAGGTGTCCATTTAGGCTGATGACTCAACTTTTATATTAAGTCCGAAAGCTAAATCCCTGCAATGTCTCATTGAAGATCTAGATAACTTTTCTGTACTCTCTGGACTAAAACCTAATTATGATAAGTGTACAATATTACATATTGGATCCTTCAAAAATACAACTTTTACATTACCCTGCAGTTTACCTATAATATGGTCTGATGTTGAAGTAGACATACTTGGTATTCATATAACAAAATATATAAATGAGCTCTCCACAATTAATTTCAATAGAAGACTTGTAAAAATGTACAAGATCCTGCAACCATGGAGAGGTAAATACCTGTCTATTTATGGTAAAATTTCCCTGACTCCTTAGTTATATCGCAGTTTACTTACTTACTTACGGCGCTGTCTACTCCTGATGATTTGTTTTTCAAATACTTTTTCAAGTACTTCGTTTTTCAAATCATATTATCAAAAAATATTTTGCTTTATCTGGGACACTAAACCAGACATAATAAAGCATGCCTATCTATATAATGAATATGAATTGGGTGGGTTGAGATTATTAAATATAAAAGCACTAAACCTTTCTCTAAAAGCTTCACTTATTCAAAAGTTTTACTTGAACCCTAAATGGTTCTCAAGTAGATTACGAAGAAAAGCTCACCCATTGTTTAAAAATTGCCTTTTTGCATTTGTGCAGATTGCCATGTCTCATTTTTGATTAATTGAAAATGATACTTTTTTCAAAGTATCTCTCTTTTTCAAACAAGCATTGCAGAGCTGACTACAATTTCAATTTCATCCCCCTGAAAAGATAGAACAAATATTACAACAAATATTATGGCTGAACTCAAATGGTTGATAAATCACCTGTATTTATGTGAAAGATGTTTGAAAAGGGTATTAATGTTCTTAAATTATATTGTAAATTGAATGGTAGAGTTATGTCCTTCATGGAGTTATCAGAATTGCACGGGAAGGTCTGCTCAATCTAAGAGTACAACCAATTGATTACAGCATTACCCCAAAAATGGAGGAGGCAGGTGGCAGCCTGAGGAGTTAGGGACTGGTCTGTTCCCAATATAAAGGAATAAAACTGGCGGAGGAATAAAAATAGCATAAATAGGAAAGTATACCAGTTTCATTTGGGGACCAGGATGTTGACAACTGTGCCATATAGATTGCAAAATAGTTGGGAAAAGATTTTCAACGTACCGATTTCATGGCACATAGTTTATGAATGAAGACACACAATGACGCCTGATTCAAAACATAGAGTTTTTTAATTAAAATTATTATACAAAATTCTTGCAACCAATATAATAATATATGGGGAATACAACCATCCCAGCTCTGCAGATTTTGCACTGTCCATATGTAGCTTGTTTTTGCTCGTGGGTTCAGGAAAGGCTGAAGATTTGCAACATTTACCTGCTGTTAACTCTGCAAATAGCACTGCTGGGTGATCTAAAAAGGCATAATAAATTGATCAATAATATAATAATACTCAATGTTTATATTTGATTTACAATCTGTAGAAACTATGAGAATAGAAAGGTTCAGAACTTTTGTGAAACATCACAGTAATGTTCAGAGATAGATGGGAGGGGTTGAGGGGATCTGAAGGGTGAAAAATATAAAATAAAATGTCTGTAGGTTCAGAACTTTTGTGAAACATCACAGCACAGTTAAAAAAATATATGGCAAATAGCTGAAGGATGGGACAAAAACAGAGCTAAAGAAATACAGCAATAAAGAAGGAGAGGAAAGACCTGTGATATAATAGCATGCAGAGAAAGAGAGTTAGAGTGTACTGTGTGTGTGAAAGGGAATCAGAGTGAGCGGTTGAGACAGTTTGTTGATTGGGGTGCAGTCTTGCATAAAGAGTAAATCCAAACCCTATCTACAATACCAGTGTGTCATCTCACTAGCACCACAACCAACAAACACACACATGCCACGTTTACGCAAACAGGCACACACAAGCACACACCCACACACACATGAACAAACACGCAGGCCTGAGGCTGTCAGGCCCGGAGGGTGAGTGTTTGTAGTTGAAAGTACAGAGCGGCTCTTATCCCTTGGGCATGGTTGCCTTGGAGCGTGCTCAGATGGTATGTGTGTCATTCGGGGGATGGGTGGGGTGGCAGGCTGAGATTTGAGTGACAGGCAGAGAGACGGGACTTCAACAGGATATGACCCGCTGGAGCCCAAAATACCCTGGGGCTGCTATCGCTGCATCTTCTAAAACCTGACCAAACATCTCTCTCTCTCTCTCTCTCTCTCTCTCTCTCGGCGGTCAACGTCACCGGTCTTCTAGCCATCACTGATCCACTTTTCATTTTCCATTTGTTTTGTCTGTGTTTTCCACACCTGGTTTCAATTCCCTCAATTACATGTTTTGTATTTAACCCTCTGTTCCCTCCCATGTCTTTGTGTGGGATACTGTAGCGGGTGCGCAATTGGTTTGCGGAGAAGTCAGGCGCAGGAGAGCAAAACTGGGTAAACTTAGTAGTTTAATAAACAAACCCAAACGGTTCAAAACAAACACGAGAGTACATGGGCACAAAATAAGCCCGTAACGCACCAGTATACAATGTGCACAAGCACTACAAAGAACAATCCCACACAAAGACATGGGGGGGAACAGAGGGTTAAATACAAAACATGTAATTGAGGAAATTGAAAGATGTGGAAAACACAGACAAAACAAATGGAAAATGAAAAGTGGATCGGTGATGGCTAGAAGACCGGTGACGTCGACCGCCGAACACCACCCGAACAAGTAGAGGCACTGACTTGGTCGGAAGTCGCGACAGTAGGACATTTGTTTGAAAGAGGAGGTTGTGTAAAGTATGCATAGATATGTAAGTATGTTATAGTCCCATTAATATTTGAGTTGTGCTGACCTAGATCTGATCTGGCCCACAGTGAGTTTGGGTCAGAGACATACATGATAACATACTCTGTGACATTCAAATAGTGTTTAACATTCCTTATCCCTTTTAATTAATCATTAAACAAAACATTCTTCACTTCACAATTACTTTCTCATCACTAACCGACCCAGTTGGAAATGTAATTGTGTAATTCATTGCTTGCATTAGGCCATGGTCTGTAAGGGAATGGTGTCTCATGGAGAAAAAGTATAAGGTAGGTAACCTTTAAGGTAGTCAATAAGGACTGGAATTATCTCTCTTTTTCATTTACCTTCCTTCCTCAGGCACATATACACACAGACACACTCCCACCCACCACTATCACTATGGTACACCCAGAAGCCAGTTAGATGTAGAAATCAATAGAAACACAGTGAAACAGGGTGATTGTATTGAGCTGTATGTTCAACAGTGCTGATTAATCTGTTAAACTGGACCAGGGCTCCTGTCCGCACTCACTTTCTCGCTCGATGGGCTTCTATAAAGAATTTACCTGACCTCCTCCAGGCTTGGCAGGGGGAAGAGTAGTGTTTTGGTGACATGACATAATAACCATGTATCTAACCATCTGTGGCTGAGGAACGTAACACACATACTGTGTTGGATTGTGACTGGTGGAATGTTTTTGCTTCAATCAGGTTTTGAATCTAACATGTTATTTTATCTCCACCTCTGTTTGTCACCCCCCTTGCACTCATGCTCCCCCCTCTATTTTATACGCCCGCCCCTCTATCTCTACCATTCTTATCCTCCTCTCTTTTCCCTCTCCTCCTCCCTCCAGAGGTGGACTCACTGCGTGTCCTGCTCTACTCGGTAATCTTCCTCCTCAGTGTGTTTGGCAACCTGCTAATCATTGTGGTCCTGACGGTCAACAAGCGCATGAGGACGGTCACCAACTCCTTCCTGCTGTCCCTGGCGGTCAGCGACCTGATGATGGCCATCTTCTGCATGCCCTTCACCCTCATCCCCAACCTCCTGGAAGACTTCATCTTCGGGCCCGCTATGTGCAAGATAGTGGCCTACCTCATGGGTAAGAATGGGGGACGGGAAATGTTGAGGGAGGGTGTGGGAGATATCGAGGCTGGAGAAAATATTGAGTTAGATGGAAAGAGAGAGAGAGAGAGAGAGAGAGAGAGGCCTACTCTCCTCATCAACCAGAAACTTCTCCAACCATATGACCATGAACTGTACCCCGGTTAGCATGAAAAAGGAATGTGAAAGAAAGAAAGCAACGGTACTGTATACATGGGTCTCTGGTTTTCAGGGAATTTTGGGTCTCATGAATGATTTTCAAGCTTCCCTACACTTTAGAATGAATGCCTATGTTCAGCGAACAATAGAAGATTGAGAAGGTCGAGGGTAGAGTAGAACAGTGATGTTAGAAGAGACCATTGGCACTCAGTGGCATGGAAGGAATTATTAGAAAGAGAATCATCACTAGGATGCATTGAGAGAGAAAGTGGGTCAAGGGTAGGCTCTGGGAATCTGCTGTTGGCTGATCATCACTGTGCTTACAGGACCCCACACAGACCTGCACTCAGACATACATAGCAAATCACACATGGATGCATACACAAGAATGCAGGCTCACAGGCATGCACACACACACACACACACACACACACACACACACACACACACACACACACACACACACACACACACACACACACACACACACACACACACACACACACACACACACACACACACACACACACACACACACACACACACAACTAACCTTCTGGGGACACACAATTCAATCCCATTCAAAATTATATTTCCCGAAACCCTAACTTGTGCCCTTACCCTAACCCTATTTCCCTAACCGAAACCCTAACCTTAACCCTAATCCTAAACCTTACCCTAGCTCCCTTTAAGAGTGTGCTCCTAATCTCAACTCATTACCTGTATAAAAGACACCAGGGAGCCAGATATCTTTCTGATTGAGAGGGGGTCAAATACTTATTTCCCTCATTAAAATGCAAATCAATTTATAACATTTTTCACATGCGTTTTTCTGGATTTTTTTGTTGTTATTCTGTCTCTCACTGTTCAAATAAACCTACCATTAAAATTATAGACTGATAATTTCTTTGTCAGTGGGCAAACTTACAAAATCAGCAGGGGATCAAATACCTTTTTCCCTCACTGTATATATATATACATAAACACCCATACATATACATATATATACATACATACACATACATATATAATCTAAACTCTTAAGTGTTGTTTATTAGCTAGTTTCTTTTTCTTTATTTTCCAACAGGTGTTTCCGTGAGTATCTCTACCTTCAGCCTGGTTGCCATTGCAATCGAGCGCTACAGCGCCATCTGCAACCCGCTAAAGTCACGGGCGTGGCAGACCCGTTCCCATGCCTACCGGGTGATCACTGCCACCTGGCTGCTGTCCTTCATGATCATGAGTCCCTACCCGGTGTTCAGCCACCTGGTCCATGTCCCCCTGAAGGACAACATCACCATCACACGCATGTGTCGCCATATATGGCCCAACAGGGAGGTGGAGCAGACCTGGTGAGTGTGTGTGTGTAAATATATATATATATGTGTGTGTGTGTGTGTGTGGGGGTGTGGGTGTGTGTGGATGGGTACATACTCATCTTACTTTTTGCTTACTACTGTTTTCTTAATACTTCATTTTATGGGATTTGGATGGAACTGTAATTACAAAGAAAGGAAAATCTGCCTACACTTATGAATTGATGATACAGAATTATTGTGTTTGTATACTAAACTGGTCTCAACAGCAAAATAATTTTAACTTGTTCTACATTTGACCATTTCCCACCAGAGAACCCATTAATATGTCATTGTAGTAGAAGTGCATCCCAGGTCACCAGGTGAATTGTGGATGACTGTAGGGATCCTCTGGGGGAGGAATTAGACAGCCTGTGTAGAAGACTTACTGCTGCTCTCTCATTATTATTTCATATTGTTAGCCTACTGCCATGACCCCTTATTGGTGGTGTGGAGCCCTGTGAGAAAAAGACACTTGAGGCTTTCCAGACTATAGAAAATAACAGCTATAGTCCAGTGGAGGGGAGGGGAGGACCATCCTCCTCAGTGAATTTCATAAAAATAAAAATTGTGAAACATTTAAAGTTATCCTTTTTACATAAAACTTTACAAAAACATGTCACCAAATAATTTATTACAACACACTGTTTGCAATGAAGGTCTATGGTAGCCTCAGCAGCACTCTGTAGGGTAGCACCATGGTGTAGCCAGAGGACAGCTATCTTCCGTCCACCTCTGGGTACATTGACTTCAATACAAAACCTAGGATTCTCATGGTTCTCAACCCCTTCTCATTGAGGAATATAATTATAATGACCATGGGGAAAAAAAGTATTTGATCCCCTGCTGATTTTGTACGTTTGCCCACTGACAAAGAAATGATCAGTCTATAATTTTAATGGTAGGTTTATTTGTTTTCACTGTTCAAATAAACCTACCATTAAAATTATAGACTGATAATTTCTTTGTCAGTTGGCAAACATACAAAATCAGCAGGGGATCAAATACTTTTTTTCCCTCACTAACTCTACCAAGGAAAACCCAATTTTTTTTCAATGAGCTATTAAGGCTATCATTCATGTGACTTTCCCCAGAGCTTAGTTTAATTCTAACAATTCCCATTCTCAATTCACCAGATCAATGTTTCTAGGAAGATGTAGCCTTAATTTTGGCACTATTACTTGTATTCTGAAATTGTATTTAGTCACTAGTATTGAATGTACCCATTTAAGGCTTTTATTTTGAAGCACTTAATTATTCCAAGAAGCCACCTGCTTGTGTTGGAGTCAAGGAGAAGGATCTTTGATGTAATTTTGATGGAGAACTAATGCAAGACAAAGTACTTTATCTGTTGTAACCTGTGAGCTATTTTATTCTAAGTCCCACATGTCCTCTGTAGAAGATAGAGTATAAAGGTATATATAATATTCACAATCAAGGCATTAAGTTTCCAAATGTATTCAGAGTTCCTCTTTCCACATATTTTGTCCTTCATGATGACAACTGGTTGGAATGGATAGTATAAGAAACAACATTGTGGTGTCTTCTATAGTGTTAGGCTAGTAACCAATATTCCCTGTAATTTTTTCAGCACTGAGCAAATTTCAGATCTACTGAGCACAAACTCAAACGTTGTGAAAATTCTGTGCAGCTTCTGGCATGCGATTATTGTGAACACTGAGGCTGTACCCGCTTTAAGTTACAGTTATAACAGTGGCCAAGTAGACTACTGTGGCTATTTGATCATAAAGTAGGCCTTTCAGAGTGTCCTACCATTAAAAACAATGGTGAAAATGCATCCCACAACATTTTGGGAAATAGCTGTTCTATAATTCAGCCTACAGCAGCAGCCAATGTGTGGTGTTTAATGTAGGCCTACATTCTGTGAAACCTTTGGAAAACATATGCAGGGCTTGACAACAACCTGTTTAGTCACTTGTCCTTCAGACAAGGAGGTGACTGAAAATGTGTTGTTTGATGCAAGAAACCCCTTTACAAAATATAGCTCATTTTCATTCCCATACAGTTATTACAGAGAATCAGACAAATTATGCTACCCTCTGTCTATTGGCTACTTAGCTTATTCAAGCCTGTCTCAAAATATAACCCTGCCCCTTTAAGACATAAAAAATACCTGACTCACTTTCAAAAATGGCTAGAAAGCGTTTTGTGCTCTTGTAGGAAGCAACTACTCCCCATTGCTGACTAGAAATTAACTATAACTGGGCCAGAAACTTACTTACTAGCAAAGAATATGAACAAATGTGCACACGTGGCTGCATGCAGCTCTCACTTTGATCTCACAACAAGCGCATCTACTCACGACCACTCATGCTGTAAACACAGTCCAGTTCAAAGTGAATGGCACAGACCATATATAGTAATGGTCTATTTGCATATAGGGATACTGCAGCTCTGATTGGTTATACCAATCTGTAGAATACGGGCTGAGTCGTGCCTGTCAATGCAATAGAATAATACTCTGGTGCATTCTGCCTACAATACAATCTCTTGCATAGTTAGATTTGCATTCTAAGTCTTGCATAGTTCATTTTGTTTCGTTATGTTGCATTGAAAGTGGCCAATATTGGCAATTCCCACAGTAGAGGGAAACGTTGATAGTCATAACTAAAGGGGAAAACTAGAAAGTTGAGTGGAGTTCAATCTCGTGCTTCTCAGTGCGGGCTGATTTTCTTCTGCAGCTTAGAGGAAACATTGGTTGTAACCATTATGTCATGTCTCCACCGGTTGAATCAGAGCAAAGATATTCAAGAACTTCCTCTGCCCAACCTCTTTCTGGGCGAGCCCTCTTCTTTTTTGTATCTATCATGGGCTTCTGAGTGGCGCAGTGGTCTAAAGCATTAGTGCTAGAGGCGTCACTACAGACCCTGGTTCGATTCCAAGCTGTATCACAACTGGACATGATTGTGAGTCCACTAGGGCGGTGTACAATTGGCCCAGCATTGTTTGGGTTAGAGTTTGGCCGGGGTAAGCCGTCATTGTAAATAATAATTTGTTCTTAACTGACTTGCCTTGTTAAATAAAGGTAAAATAAAATATCAGTACTCCTTGTGGAAGTTGGCCTCAGGCACAGATCTAGGATCAGCTTATCCTCCAAAAGTCCTAACCTTAATCATTAGAGGGGTAAGGTATACGTGACTTGTTAACCCCAGTTTCTGTGTGTGTCCCAGGAACATGATGCTGCTGCTTACGCACTTTGTTGTTCCGGGTGTGGTGATGATCGTAGCCTATGGACTTATCTCCAGAGAGCTGTATCGGGGAATCCAGTTTGAGCTGGATCAGAAGACATCATCCCCCGGTGAGTCCTTCATTACTGTTATTTTATTATTTACACATGTATTCACTTCTTTCAGCAGCTGGGTTAGTGAGAAGACATTAGAATGCGGAATTCTCTCTCTCTCTCTCTCTCTCTCTGTCTCTCTCTCTCTGGTTTATCAGCATGATAATCCTAATTATGGTCACACAGAATTACATTTTATTAGCAGTACAATCATGGCAACGTGTTGCAGGTTTGAGCAAAATTCTCTTTAGTCAGTGTGAAAGGCCTAAATTCCGATTTAGAAAATCAAATCCTTTTTTACGCATTTTGATTTAAGCACTTCTCAGAAGTTGGTATTCAGACTTACCATATGCAGGTGTGTAACAGGTTTTGCAGGTGGGGCTCCATGGCACGCACTGAATTAATTGAGAACTCTCCCACTTTCTGGCCAAATATTTTCATTCAATGAAATTTTCATTCAATTGGGTTTTCAGTACATTTACAGTATCTAAAGCCATTCCTTTAAATATGGTGTAGCATTAACTTGAATTCTCACGGTATAATTTTCTAGAAAGACAAACTAGAATATATATTGAGAGAACGGGTTCAGAATAGGGATCAATGAAAGCAAACCATCAAAATACATGCAAATGCGTCTCCTTTTCAGTACCAATTGGTAGATACTCTGATCTTGTATATTATTTAGGGTTAGGAAAGTATTTATGAATAATAAAAAAATGGTTTAGAGAGCCTTTACACACAAAATATATTGATGAACAAAATATATATCCTGTAAGTAGCCATATCCAATTGTTTTTTCCATAAAATATTGGAAAGTGATAAAAGTGTACAATAGGGGTTGACCAGTATTTCTATAAATCAACCTTAATTAATAATCCTCACTAACCATAGAACTGTGATGACAACTGTTCAGTCAAAGTGAACCGTATGGCAGGCTCCATGTTTAAACTGCTACATGTTCCAAATGATTGCACAACTTGTAATCCGTTAGCCTAATTTGATGCACTATTGTTAGCAATCCTCAGGAACAACCACACAAATGTGAGGAAAGAAAGGTAAACTAACAATGTAATGGAATGATGCAAAATGTAAGGAAACTAAAACTAAAGTGACAGTTATTAACGTATGTTGGTATAACTGATGGTGGCTACCGATAGTGTCTAATATTTAACATAATACAAAATGTAAAAAATACAGTGAAAAGTCTGGGAATATAATTATACAATATAATTAAAATATTCTAGAAGTCATAAATCAACTCGGTAGGTTGGCATCATACTGTCATTTGCACATGGCTACAGAAGCCTATAGCTTGAGTTTCCACATTTCATATCTGCAAGTTATAAGGCCAGCATTTCATAAAATTCACTGTAGAAAAGGTGATTTGTTGATATGCTTCAGTTTGCTGCCATGTAACTGGTTTCACATTTGTCTCCTGCGATCATAAGATAAAATAGATATTAAACAATTGTCATTTATATTTACAATCCCCTTATCCAAATGGCTTACTCATTTACCTAGCTCTTATCAATAGCTCTTATCAATTTGTAAATTACAGTGCATGGAGAATGGTGTTATTTTTATTGTTGAATTAGAAAGTAGATGCTGTTCCACTTGGAACCGACAGGTTGCTTGACCTTATTTATATTTTCATTGTGGGCAAAAGTGGTGGAATTATTAGGGAATTTAGTCAAGGTCAAAATATGGCGTATCTATAGACGCACCTCTGCCACACCTTAACTTCTTTGATCTAGTGGGTGAATGGCATGCTGTTCTCGTACCTGTTCAAGGTCAATACGCATAGAGGGAAAGGTGCATAAAAAGGAAATTATGTTCCATTTAAGCATGTTTAACTCGGGTCGTAATCGGCCCCTAAGTGAAATAGCTAGGATGATCAAAAATGTAGACTGTATTTGCTGCTGATGCTTCATTAGAGGATGAAACTGGCTGATGGCAGTATGCCTCGCCTTCACCATCTGTCTGTCCAATATGAGAGAGTGAGGGACAAGGGGGAGTTGTGATATAGAGAAAGAGAGAATGCGAAGGCACATTAGCCCTCAGATGTAAGATGACGCAGGTTTTTTGGTGATTCATCGCCGTGTCCATTAAGATGAGCGACTGTTTTTAAGAGGCATGATTCACAAAAATTATTTCTACTGGGATCTTTAAATTGTGCCAATTATCAGACATGGAAGAGAAGAAACCTGGTACAGGTGGAAAGTACAGATAAGCACAGGATGTGTGTGTGTGTGTGTGTGGCTCGTTTTGCCTCAATTCAGATGTATGGGGTGTTAAATGGATCATAGACTTGTGAACATCTGAAATGATTAGTTACGGAATGTAATTGATCTGACCCCTCACCACAGTTTTGGACCTCTACTTGACCTCTTTTTTGCTCGCCCCTTACACAGGTCTAAAGAATGGCCTGACCGGCACCGTGTCTTGCGGCAGCGACGACGGCGATGGTTGCTATGTCCAGGTCTCCAAGCGTCCACACTCCATGGAGATGTCCACTCTGACATCATCTACGGCGAGCGCATCCAAAGTGGAGCATGCCCGCAGCAACACCTCAGAGGCCAAGCTCCTGGCCAAGAAGCGTGTGATCCGGATGCTGGTGGTGATCGTGGCTCTGTTCTTCCTGTGCTGGATGCCACTCTACTGCGTCAACACCTGGAAGGCTTTCCACCCAGCCTCTGCCCGCCGTGCCCTCTCTGGTGCCCCCATCTCCTTCATCCACCTACTGTCCTACACCTCGGCCTGCGTTAACCCCATCATCTACTGCTTCATGAACACTCGCTTCCGCAAGTCGCTGCTCGCCACCTTCGCCTGCTGCTGTCGCCTGCCCTGCCGACGCCAAGGGCTGCGGGATGGAGAGGACGACGCAATGGCTTTAGGGGTGTCCATGTCCAAGTTTAGTTACACCACAGTCAGCACTATGGGGCGTGCTGAGGGAGGGACCACTGACTGACTGGGGGACTGGGGAGACCAGAGAGATATGTGGTTATGTGATCGGTTTAGTCATTTCTATAGGGGAAATCATTAACCTGCGGTCAGTAAGTATGGGGGAGATTAGGTTTGGGGGGTATCCAGATTTTCCTACCTTCCTACCATTCCTGTACCATACCGGGGTACACGTTATTACCGGCATTGCACACAAGGGGCGCTATTTATTTTCAAAAGCATAAAAGCAACACCAACAAAACATTTAATACAATTCTTATTTTTTTACTAACAAAACAAATTTTGATCCAGGAGGGGATTGACTAATTTAACTTATAGATATAAGCGGTGGCATAGCATTTATATATTTACATTATTCGAAATCATACCGTCGGAATTTCAAAATTCCCCCGGTATACCGCCCAAGGCTAGGGGAAATGCACCCACAGTCTATAGGGAAATCAATCAAGACCATGACTGTAATGCTAATGTCAAGACCAATATCTCAGAGATGTATTATCTAGTTAAACTAACCTACTGTATATCCATGGGTAAATCAAACCTGTAGTCCATTAAAAAAGGGAAAATACCCATGACCCATGGAGAATGCATACCCAATATACCCAAAGGAAAATTACAATTATACACTGTTTAAAAGTTGCAAAACAAAAGAAAATAATGGAAATATAATAGCATTCGTCTCAAGTGATGGGAAACAATGTTTCATTCAATGGTATATGTAGCCTTGTCATTTCCTTATCATCTGGGACTCATTAAAACAGCTTGTATTCATTTTTACTGATGAACCCCCTGATATAGGATGGGAACTATTGTTAGGGTGGAATAAAAGGGTTATGTGTTGGTAGGGGGGTGTATTCCTGAATGATAAGCTATGGGGTTGCAGTGCAGTAGCTTGAGAAACACTATTAGTAATACCATTTGCAAAGCTTCTAGTTTTTGTCACATTGCTGTGGGTTTTTACAATGCTGATTATGTGCTTATTATTAGTGTTGTCAATGTCCTGATGATGAGAAACTCTGTTGTGTACTATAAGTGCGTGCCTGTAAATGCTGATCTTTCTTCGAGTATCATCTGTTTGCTGTGCTGTGGACTATGTATTTCATGACGGACATTGTAAATAGGGTGTTGCTACATCATGGTCTTAGCCAGACTGGATTGGATGTGGATTGGAGGCCAGACTCAACTGCGACCAAACCAACCTAACCTTACCGAAGCAGCAGCGATAATGAAAGTAAGTAATGTGGGGTATTAGGGAGGTACTGTTACTGTATATTTAGGCTGTTAGTCTGGATCCAGATTGTTTCTAATCATGGTAGACTGCCTTTGTCTCTTTTAGAGGTGCATCCTTGCTTTTTCAAAAAACTGTTCGGTCTCTGCAGAAAACTGATGACACAGCAACTTGTGTTGCATATCATTGACCTGTAGTGTACAGTGTACGTGCTCTGTTGCCATCTAAAGCGCCATGTCGTCCATGTATCCACTGCAATGTTGGTGTGTGTGTTTGTGTTGCTACTAACAGGGTGTGTAAGGTTACTCAGCTTCTACAGATTCTACAGACATTACTGATTGGCTTCAGCATCATCTAAACTGTCAAAAATGTCCTGTAATTCATACAGTAAAATACTGGCAGCACAGAAGCCTGTAGATTTACAGGACCTACTAAAATACCAATTTACAGCATATTACTGGAACATCTGACTACAGCAACATGCTGTATTTATAGAATGTTTATTTATTTATTTGTTACATTTATTTAACCAGGTAGGCAAGTTGAGAACAAGTTCTCATTTACAACTGCGACCTGGCCAAGATAAAGCAAAGCAGTTCGACACATACAACAACAAAGAGTTACACATGGAGTTAAACAAACATACAGTCAATAATATAGTAGAAGAACAAATCTATATACAAAGAGTGCAAATGAGGTAAGATAAGGAAGGTAAGGCAATAAATAGGCCATGGTGGCAAAGTAATTACAATATAGCATTTAAACACTGGAATGGTAGATGTGCAGTAGATTAATGTGCAATGTAGAAAAACTGGGGTGCAAAGGAACAAGATAAATAAATAAATGAATAGGGGATGAGGTAGTTGGTTGGGCTATTTACAGATGGGCTATATACAGGTGAAGGGGTCTGTGAGCTGCTCTGACAGCTGGTGCTTAAAGCTGGTGAGGGAGATAAGTGTCTCCAGTTTCAGAGATTTTTGTAGTTCGTTCCAGTCATTGGCAGCAGAGAACTGGAAGGAAAGTCGGCCAAAGGAGGAATTGGCTTTGGGGGTGACCAATGAGATATACCTGCTGGAGCGCGTGCTATGGGTGGGTGCTGCTATGGTGACCAGCGAGCTGAGATAAGGCGGGGCTTTACCCAGCAGGGACTTGTAGATGACCTGGAGCCAGTGGGTATGGCGACGAGTGTAAAGCGAGGGCCAGCCAACGAGAGCGTACAGGTCGCAGTGGTGGGTGGTATATGGGGCTTTGGTGACAAAACGGATGGCACTGTGATAGACTGTATCCAATTTGTTGAGTAGAGTATTGAAAGCTATTTTGTAAATGACATCACCGAAGTCGAGGATCGGTAGGATGGTCAGTTTTACAAGGGTATGTTTGGCAGCATGAGTGAAGGATGCTTTGTTGCGAAATAGGAATTCCAATTCTAGAAATTCCTTCAAAATTTTGGATGGGGGAGGTTTGATGTGAGTCTGGAAGGAAAGTTTACAGTCTAACCAGACACCTAGATGTTTGTAGTTGTCCACATAATCTAAGACAGAACCGTCCAGAGTAGTGATGCTGGAAGGGCGGGCAGGTGCGGGCAGCGATCGGTTGAAGAGCATGCATTTAGTTTTACTTGCGTTTGAGAGCAGTTGGAGGCCACAGAAGGAGAGGTGTATGGCATTGAAGCTCGTCTGGAGGGTAGTTAACACAGTGTCCAAAGAAGGGCCAGAAGTATACAGAATGGTGTCGTCTGCGTAGAGGTGGATCAGAGACTCACAAGCAGCAAGAGCGACATCATTGATGTACACAGAGAAGAGAGTCGGCCCAAGAATTGAACCCTGTGGCACCCCCATAGAGACTGCCAGAGGCCCGGACAACAGGCCCTCTGATTTGACACACTGAACTCTATCGGAGAAGTAGTTGGTGAACCATGCGAGGCAATCATTTGAGAAACCAAGGCTGTCGAGTCTGCCGATAAGGATGTGGTGATTGACAGAGTCGAAAGCCTTGGCCAGATCAATGAATACGGCTGCACAGTAATGTCTCTTATCGATGGTGGTTATGATGTTGTTTAGGACCTTGAACGTGGCTGAGGTGCACCCATGACCAGCTCGGAAACCAGATTGCATAGCGAAGAAGGTACGGTGGTATTCGAAATGGTCGGTAATCTGTTTGTTAACTTGGCTTTCAAAGACCTTAGAAAGGCAGGGTAGGATAGATATAGGTCAGTAGCAGTTTGGGTCAAGAGTGTCTCCCCCTTTGAAGAGGGGGATGACCGCAGCTGCTTTCCAGTCTTTGGGAATCTCAGACGACACGAAAGAGAGGTTGAACAGGCTAGTAATAGGGGTTGCAACAATTTCGGCAGGTAATTTTAGAAAGAAAGGATCCAGATTGTCTAGCCCGGCTGATTTGTAGGGGTCCAGATTTTGCAGCTCTTTCAGAACATCAGCTAACTGGATTTGGGAGAAGGAGAAATGGGGGAGGCTTTGGCGAGTTACTGAGGGGGGTGCAGGGCTGTTGACCGGGGTAGGGGTAGCCAGGTCGAAAGCATGGCCAGCCGTAGAAAAATGCTTATTGAAATTCTCAATTATTGTGGGTTTATCGGTGGTGACAGCGTTTCCTATCCTCAGTGCAGTGGGCAGCTGGGAGGAGGTGCTCTTATTCTCCATGGACTTTACAGTGTCCCAGAACTTGTTTTATGCACTGACTTTTTATGCACTGACTGTAAGTCGGTCTGGATAAGAGCATCGGCTTAATTACCAAAATGTAAATGTAAAAATGAACACTTGCAAAGCACACTGCTGGGTATTATTTTAATGAGCTCCGCCCCCCCAAAAAGTCACATTTGGTAAAAATATGAATAGTTTGAGAGCTCATTAGAATAATACCAAGCAATGTGCTTTGCAAGTGATAATTTTTACATTTTAGGTCATTTAGCAGATGCTCTTGTCCAGAGAGACTTACAGTCACTGCATAAAACTAAGGTAGATAAACAAGAAAATACACACTGAGTGTACAAAACATTAATAACACCTGCTCTTTCCCTTACATAGACTGAACAGGTGAATCCAGGTGAAAGCTATGATCCCTTATTGTTGTCACTTGATAAATGGTGGAGGTTGATGGAGAAAAAAACATCACTGTCATAGCAAGTAAAAGTAAAATGTTTCTGTAACCATTACTGAGAATGTTATTGTAGTTAAGGAAACATTGGTCTTTAAGGTATTTTCTATTAGTTACAAGATACCTTTTTGATGTATCTTTGCCCATCTCTGGCTAGTGCCAAGTACCTTACTGTAATATTCACAGTAACTTGCCACCAGCTTCCTGTAAGTTACTGTAATTCAGAGCAATGGTACAGCACAGTGCTGTAAAATTTGCCTGCTGTACTATAAGAAAGTAAATGCTACTGTAATCATAATATTGGTATTTCATAGTATTTTACTGTAATTATATGTGATTGATGCAAGCAGGTGGCTACTTGGTATTTGTATGTTACGGAACTTTTATGATTATTTAGAATTTTATATCACTTGCACTTCTAGAGGCCTAAAAAAAAGGCTGTGGCTGCAGGGCAAAACAGACCAAAAGGACTCGGCAAAATACTCAACCAGTAAAGGTTTAAGACTTACTGCCACTCTGATCTGTCCGGTTTATAGACACAGTCAATTGTTAGGGCACTACTACCACATACCAGTTC
This sequence comes from Brachymystax lenok tsinlingensis, assembly GCA_030435695.1. Lineage (NCBI taxonomy): Eukaryota > Metazoa > Chordata > Actinopteri > Salmoniformes > Salmonidae > Brachymystax > Brachymystax lenok. The sequence goes on from CM059785.1 coordinate 26,370,838, forward strand.
AATTGGTACAGTAATCACACTAACATGTGCAACAAATATAGCCACTGACATTGCATGCCTCTAAATATGTTAATGAGCCAGCGATTCTTTCCACTACAGCAAACATGAACCACAATGCACCATCGTTTACAGAATGCTGCAGTAAATATACAACAATACAGTACTTTATTGTTAAATGGTATTGTAATAAAATTACAGTAATTGATAACAGTGAATATGTAATTATATATATTACAGCATACCAACAAATATTTGTTTTGTTTTATATCACCTGCACGTGTAGAGGCTTAAACAAAGGCTTCTAAACTGGCTGTGACTACAGGGCAAAACAGATCAAAAGTACATGGCTAAAAACTCAACCGTTAGAGGTTTGAGACTGGCTGCCACTCTGATCTGTCTCTTACACACATTACATTGTTAGGGTACTATTACCACATTTCAGTTAAATTGGTACAGTACTCTCAGTAACAGGTGCAATAAATATAGCTTCTTACAAGGCATGCCTCAAAGTATATAAATGAGCCAAAAACAACAATAGAAAATAAATAGCTCTCCCAAAATACGGTATGGTACTGTATTCTGTTGGGTGGTACTGAATTACAATAAATTAATGGCAGCACACTAGCCAGTAAATGACTGTAGATTTACAGGAAAAGGTTTTTAGATTCCAAAAATATAGTATGCGCTGTAGTTTGTGGGATGGCACTAAATTACAGTAAATTACTAGCAGTAACTTTAGCCAGTAAGTTACTGTAGATTTAAAGGGCAACGTTTTTAGACTGTATTAAGTGGGATATAGCATTCTCCCCAATGGGACATGCCTCAAAATTCAGTATGTTAATGAGCCTGAGATTCTTTCTCAGCCTACAGCAATTTGTTACAGTGTAGATTTAGCCTAAATCACCTGCTTATGCAGCTCTGTAAGAATTACGTAATGTTGTAGATTATGTTATTTGGAGGCTGACGTTTTCAAATTCAAATCAGATGTTTTTGACTGAACATGACTCCTCTCTCTGTGTACGAACATACCCTTATTATGTCTTGTCTTTTGTCTGACTACAGAATGCTACACATTATTCTTGATATTAGATGCTCTCTTTTTGGCGTCTCTCTTGATCAGGTTGGCGTTTTCCTTCATGCATGTAGTTGCGTCTTAAATGGTATCTTTTTCCCTACATAATGCACTATGGTCAAAAGTAGTGCACTATTCAGGTGATAGGGTTTCATTTCAGACACACCCTTTAGTCTCTGCCTCATCTACTCTGCTTGTACTAATTGTCTTGTGACCTCACCCATGAGAGTGGAATGCTGTCAATTTCACAAAGAAAGATGTACGGTGTGCTTTTGTGAGGTAATATTTGACGAGCGCCATAATTTCCATAATGTATTTGAGCAGTACAGACAAGGGCCTGTTCTGTGTAGCTGCCCCAAATGCATGTATGGAATCTAAAATCTCTCATGATTTGTTTTAATCTCCATTGTTGATATTGTGTTGGGAGTAGACCACGTAGAAACAGAACTTTGCCTTAATCTAGGGGACTGGGTCAAGAGACGGTGATTAGATGGCATGAGACCTTCATCCTTCATCTCTGAGGCTGAGTGTAGAATATTGGACAGGTTTTCTTTGAAAAACGATTATTCAGTATCTCCTCTCCTTGGCTAAACATTATCTCTGCTGAATAACAACCATCTGCTGCTCACGCTCCTCCTCCTCCTCCTCCAGCAAAAAAACTGAGTGTGTTGTGTTAAAAATCGTCCCCTCCGGGGAGAGAGGGGGAGAGGGGTCACACTCAAAGCCTTCCCCAAGGTTTACTTAGACGGACACTGTTGACTAATTACTACTCATCCTCAGCGCACCAGAGGCACTCAGATCTGCCCACTGACCTTCTCTGTCTCATCCGTTTCTCTCTGTTCCCCTTTCATCTGCTAACTGTGGCATAGATGTCAGAGTTGTGGGGAAAGCTTCGGCCTGGAGTGTGTATGCAGGGATAGAATGAGAGAGCAGAGAGCAGAGTAGTGAGCAGAGAGGGTTTTCAGGCAGACATACAGGCTGAAGAGAGAATGTACTTTAAGCAGATGTCCCCCAGATGTCAGAGCAGAGCCCGGGGAGCATAAGAGAGTGTGCAGGGGAGAGAGAGGAACATTCATCAGATTCAGGCAAAGGTGTAAAGTAACTATGCGGGATGTGCCTCTGATTTATGCAATGTGATCTTAATTTTATTTTGTGAGTGCATCTTTGCATTACATCTTGTAGGAAGATAAAGCAATGCACTACTCAAATGACCTCTAGCTCCTTCCATTATGGTTTGATGAGTACAAAGACAAATAACACAGACTTAATTACTCTCTATTCTGTGGAACACATTGAAACAGAGGTAAATGAGTGGGATCTCTCTCTCTCACACACACACACACACAAACACACCCACCCACACACACTAGAGACATGAGATATTAATGCCTCTGCTGGCCTATGCCTACAGAATGCTTAATGCATTGGGGCGGGGGTCCAGCTTTGGAAAGCCCTCCTCAACGTCAGATATGAGAGGCTGATTTCCCAATAGTGGCAGAGAGAATGTTCAGTGTTATGACTTTGCTACACACACTCTCCTTTCTTTCTTTCTTTCTTTCTTTCTATATTATCCCCCCTGTCATAAAGATGTCAAAACAAAATATACTACATAAACAAAAGTATGTGGACACCCCTTCAAAGTAGTGGACTGCTATTTCAGCCACACCCGTTGCTGACAGGTGTGTACAATTGAGCACACAGCTATGCAATCTCAATAGACACACATTGGCAGTAAAATGACCCGTACTGAAGAGCTCAGCAACTTTCAACGTGGCACAGTCATTGGATGCCACCTTTCCAACAAGTCAGTTCGTCAAATTTCTTCCCTGCTAGAGCTGCACCGGTCAACTGTAAGTGCTGTTATTGTGAAGTGGAAATGTCTAGGAGCAACAATGGCTCAGCCACAAAGTGGTAGGCCACACAAGCTCACAGAACAGGACCGCCGTATGTTGAAGCGTGTAGCACATAAAAATCGTCTGTCCTCGGTTGCAACACTCACTACCGAATTCCAAACTGCATTTTCAGCAAAAGAACTGTTCGTCAGGAGCTTAATGAAATGGGTTTCCACAGCCACACACAAGCCTAAGATCACCATGCACAATGCCAAGCGTCAGCTGGAGTGGTGTAAAGCTGGCCGCCATTGGACTCACCGGAGCAGTGGAAACGCGTTCCTGGAGTGATGAATCACACTTCACCATCTGACAGTCCGATGGACAAATCTGGGTTTGGCGGATGCCTGGAGAATGCTACAGGCCCCAATGCATAGTGCCAACTGTAAAGTTTGGTGGAGGAGGAATAATGGTCTGGGCTGTTTTTCATGGTTCGGGCTAGGCCCCTTAGTTCCAGTCGAGGGAAATCATAACGCTACAACATAAACTTACATTCTAGACGATTCTGTGCTTCCAACTTTGTGGCAACAGTTTGGGGAAGGCACTTTCCTGTTTCAGCATGACAATGCCCCCGTGCAAAAAGCGAGGTCCACACAGAAATGGTTGGTCGAGATCGTTGTGGAAAAACTTGACAGGCCTAAACAGAGCCCTGACTTCAACCCCATCAAACACCTTTGGGATGAATTGGAACGCCGACTGCAAGCCAGGCCTAATCGCCCAACATCAACGCCCAACCTCACGAATGCTCTTGTGGCTGAATGGAAGCAAGTCCCCGCAGCAATGTTCCAACATCTAGTGGAAAGCCTTCCCGGAAGAGTGGAGGCTGTTATAGCAGCAAAGAGGGGACCAACTCCATATTAATGCCTATGATTTTGGAATGAGATGTTCGACGAGCAGCTGTCCACATACTCCGATCATTATACACATTATAAACTCTTCCAATGTGCTGTAGACTGAACAGCCTGAGGAAGTGAGTAAGAAAAAAAACACAGTAGGATTCCTCTAAAGGTTAGTGGTAATGCAGGACTTGATTTCACATGGGAACACTATTAGAATAATATCCTTAGAAAAGGTCAGTGTCTGACGCAAAAAAAAGAAAAGAAAGACGCAATTTATATGGTCCTCACTGTGGCATTTAACAGTGCACCAAAAACACAGGATATGGCCGGTCAGACCCACTGTCACAGGGATTCTCCAGATTCACAAACAATTTGCCCTTTATTATTTTCAGAAGTGAATAAAGGAAATGAAAATGACACAGAAAGTAATTTGCATGCACACACACATGCACGCACCAGCGCACGCGTGCACACACACATACACTCACAGCCTTGTTTTAATCTACAGATATTAAATCTAATTTGTGTTCAATTTGTATAATTTTCTATGTCAGTATCAATGAGAGATAAAGATGCCACTTCTTTCACTGCTCCACTGGAGAATGTAATTCATCATCAGGGTTATTTTAAAGGAGGAGTTCCCTCAGAGACATGTTAGAACACTTTACAGATTCTAATCTCAGTTGTTCCTTTGCATAATGACCAGCTACACTAATTTCTCCTTTTACGGGATGATTCATTGGCTTTGTAAAGGGTGATTCATTGTACCTCCCAATCAACGCATGCTGGCACAGAATGACAATGAAATTGCCTGTTTTCTGAATCCATGTTTTGGATAGTTAATGGCCTTCAGAGAAAACAAAACATCTTTGGATTGAAACTGTGGTGTGTGTAAATCTACAATGCCAACAGGACAGAACACTGAACCCAGAGGAGTGCCAATAATGTCTAGCCCACCTTGGTTGCAGTAGAGAAGCTTTGGTCATTTGGTTGTCATACAGTTTGAGGGAGAAACACAATACACAATGGCTGTCAATGTATCATACTTTATATCTTGAACTGTAGATGTCCATGTGTGTGCATATGAGAAAAGTCAAGTGATAGAAAATATAAAGTTACTGTTAAATATACAGTTTTCTATTGGGCTTCTAGATTTGTAATCGTTCAAACATGTTTAGGGATATTCTATGAGGGAGGTGTCTGTCTAAAGTCTCAGTGATGTAGGGTTGAGTGTAGCATTGTGGGTATGTCTAAGAGTCTGAGTGGACTGTTGTACTGCAGGCAAGGTTAAGAGGATTAAGTGTTGGAGGAGGAGAAGAGAGGGAGGAGATGAGAAGGAAGAAAAAAAGGGGGCATATTTAGATCTACTCCATTGGTCACAGTCTCAAGGCCACCATTGCCTTAAGTGTGTGTGTGTGTGTGTGTGTGTGTGTGTGTGTGTGTGTGTGTGTGTGTGTGTGTGTGTGTGTGTGTGTGTGTGGGGGTATGTGTGTCATTGTGTGTAGGTGGGTGGGTATGTGTGGGTGTGTATATGTGGGTGGGCGGGTCGGTATGTGTGTGTGTGTACGTTTGGGTGGGTTGTAATGTGTGTGTTTCTGACTCATTCAGTTCGAGGGGAGTTTTTTTCTATTACTTGTTTTTTGTTGAGTTGCGAGGGGGAGATGAAAGCATATGGCAACTCCACTGTAGAATGTGTGGGGGCTGTTTGTGTATGTTTGTGTGTGCATGCTTGTGTGTCTCTACGTGTGTATGACTGTTGTGTAAGTACCCTGCTCTGTATGAGTGTGTTTCCTACCAGTGAGACGCTGTGACTCTCACGACCAGACATGTCATGTTCTCTGGGCTCGTGGTTGTGTTTTTCTGCTGCTGTGCTGCAGTGCGTGTGTTTGTGTTGCTCTGCAGCGATAAAGGGCCCTTGATGTTTACATGCGCTTCAGAAGTGTCTCGTTTTCTGTTCTGGCTTAGTCTACACAGCTCTCTGTTTGGAGAGGCCCAACCTGCTCTGCCTCTCTCTCTCTCTTGTGCCAGCACTGATTTATAGCTATTATGATTGTTGTTACAGCTACTGTCCGATGTTTCTGACTTGGCAGAGACACAGGAGATGTGCTATCGCTCCACTTGAGGTTTGTCTGGTTCGCATGTAGGCTTTTGCAGATTTTCTAAATGTATGTGTATTTTTCTGTGTGCATGTGTGCGTGCAGGGCCGGCCCTAGGCGTTAGCAACATAAGCGATCGCTTTGGGCCCCCGGCCGCTAGGGGCCTCAACCTACAACATTTTTTGGAAATCTGTCGGAATCTTAACTTACTGTAGTAGTAGAATAGTAATAGTAGAATAGTAATAGTAGAATACAATTTCGAAACTTGGTTGTGCATCAGCAGTTTTTTTCTTGTTTTGTCAGTCACTGACAGTCTAGTGACTACAAAAAAAGTATTTAATTTTTATAGCCTGACGGCCATTAAATTAGCCCATGTCAGCTAACCTTCTTTAGATTGGTAAATTAGTCTAGCCAGCTATCTAAACTTGTAGACCTTCAGGGGGCCCCCATAGATTTTCCCTCTCACTCAGATATCATATTAATGGTGTAGGTTATGGAAACTTTTTTAGAATTTCAGGACATTAGCTTTAAACTACAAACATTTCTCTCTACCCCATGACAAAATGTGTAGAATTGCAGGAAATCAGCTGTAAAATTTAAGGAAAATGTCTCTCTCTCTCTCTATTGGTGTAAACAGTGTTAGTGACTGCAGAGACTGCTTCTGCTGTCACAGTGTTTAAATATGTATATGAAACTGGTCACATCCAGATGGAACTACTTTTGCTTTCATGTGTAATGTTGTTGAATTAAAATAAAGCCTCTCTTTGTCAACTGCCTACTATACTTCCTTAGTTTACCATCTAACAACCCCTCATGCTATAGTACCATTGTCATATTGCATGCTGAGTGCGATGAGAAGTCACTGGACTACTTATGTAAAGTTATAGTAGACTAAACTGTAACTAACTTTGCTGTTTGTACTCTCTCTGTGAAATGAGGTATTTCAGTGGAAATATAGAGGATATCAACTGTATCAGTAATACAGTGCCTTCAGAAAGTATTCATACCCATGACTTATTCCACTTTATTGTGAATTGAAAATGTATTAATTCAATGTTTTCTCACTGATCTACACACAGTACCCTATAATGACAAAGTGAAAACATGTTTTTAGAAATGTTTCCAATTTTATTGAAAACAAACGCTACTAAGGGAAAACATTGAGACATCACCAAAGTCATGCTTAGAAACTAAGAGCCCCTTTATAATGAATGCAGAACACAAAGCAGGGTTCATTTAATAGAGAACCACAAGCTGGGTAAACAACATAATGGATGGGAAATTAATTAGAGAGAGACAGAGAGAAAGAGAGAGAGAGAGAGAGAGAGAGAGAGAGAGAGAGAGAGAGAGGAAATCCTCTACACATTCTGTCAACCATTTATAGGTCTCATACCAGTGTAGATCCTAAAGAAGCAATGTAGCATTACCCTGTTACAAACTAGTAGGTGTACTGTTGTAATGCCTCAACGTTACTTTGGAGTAATGCCTATACACTGTTCCTAATCTGGGTCTATAAAGATATATTAATACAAGCACGTCTAGAGCCAGTTAACCTCGTCCCCAGTCTGTTGTGAGGTAAGTGTATGGGAGAGATTTTGAGAGCTAAATGTATCTTTCTGCCTCTAGACATTAGACAGGAAAAAATAACCACTCAATTACAGACATTAATTTGGGCTTTCAAGCTCTCATATGCAGACGATTGAACATCACACAGAAACAACATTCTGACAGTTATGGATTGGGTCTATCTACTGTATTTCTACAGTGATAGATTGCGCTGCTGTTTAGTAAGGAGGGATATATAAATGCGTTGGCTGTAAAATGCATTTAACTTGTATCAATCTTCCAAAATGTCTGTGCTGTAAAACAAATATATATGTTACGAAGTCACAAATAGTTTTGTCTTCTCAGTGCATCCCAACATCAGTCAGAAAAACTGTCTCCAAAGAAAGTCAGAAAGAGAAATCTATTTGTCTCCCACATTTGGATCCCTCCACATCACCCAATCAAACTCTACAAATCAAAAAGGAGAGACCTCTGTGTGTCCTCTGACTCTAAACTCAGTAGTCTGACCCTGGAAGCCAAAGCCATTTCACACACAACAACAACCACAACAACAGCCATTTACGTCTCTAAGGGACATCTAGTAATGACCATCTAATAACAACCCCTCTGAACTGAGGGCAGAGAAGAAGAGGATAGAGGGATGGGGGAGAGAGCAGAGGAGAGAGGAAGGAAAGCATCAAAAACACATTTCCGTCTGAAGTCAGGGAGGGAATGGTATAATGATCACAGGAAGCAAAATTGTCTAAGATTAATGATGAAGAAAACATAACCTCTGACCTCCAACTATGGAACAATTCACATCCTATATCAGCAAGGCAATGTGTGTGTAAAGGCATGTTTGCAGACATCTCTCTCTCTCTCTCTCTCTCTCTCTCTCTCTCTCTCTCTCTCTCTCTCTCTCCTCCCTCTCTCACAAAAACACACGTACACGCATGCAATAATGAAATTCCTGTCTGTCTGAATGGTATGACCTCAATTATGAGTGTTCTGACCCTGAGAAAATGAGCGAACAAGGAAAAAATGATAGCTATGTTTTGTGCTCTACAAAGAGCTGAATAAAAAGTCTCAGTGTATGTACAGCACATGCTGTTTTGTATACCAATCTATTGAAAGGGCTAATTTCCAATTTCCCCTAGGGAGAGACAGGGAGAGAGAGAACCTGAAAATGTGAATAGAGCAAGAGAGTGATCGACGCACAGATAATGGTAGAGAAGGGGAGTATATATTTTTTTGGGGGGGCAGAATACCTACGGTAAAGTCCTCTTCCCCACCTCCCTCCTACCACCCCCCCTCACCAGATCATTACGTCCCAGTATCCCTCTCAAACAACACCGCCTCATTCTGTTTGCAGATTGGTTTCCTCTGGACTGAACCTATGAGTAGCAGGTTGGCTTTATTGGGATGACTCATGAACTGGAGACAGCTCTGCAGGGTAGTAACTAGCCGGCACAGCCACAAAGTCATGAAATTAGATTTGAAATCTAACTCTAACCTTAACTCTAACCTTAACCACACTACTAACGTTATGCTTAACCCTAACCTTAAATTAAAACCAAAAAGCAAATTTTTTAGTTTTCATAAGTTTTTTAAATATATAGCCAACTTTGACTTGCAGTTGTTCCATCTAGAATAAATCGCTCAGCTCTGCTCTGACAAGATACATCCCAATAAACGTCAACCTGCCTATCAGTACCCCGCCGGAACACACTATCACTGGGTAATAATATAAGACTGAACAACCAGCGAGTCGAACCAACGGCGGCCAAATGAAACGTCAAAATGAAACAATGAGCTCCGGAAGTGGTGGCTGTTCAGTGGCTAATCAGTGGCTGTTTTACAAGCCTGAGTTATGCTATGTTTCACTGAGCTGCACTGTGTGACAATGCATGTAATGAGGAGACATTTTGTAATCCGTTACCATTCGGGTGTAATGGGCTGTGTGGCTGGATGGGTGTGATAGGAGCAATCAGCAGAACTGAAGCCTGGTACATATGATGGATGTTATCCCGTGATGCTGATGAGCCCACGGCCTGACAATAGTACACATAAAGAAAAACCCTTTAATGAATAGGTGTGTCCAAACTTTTGACTGGTACTGTACATAAAGACACACCCTGTTTTCTAAACATCTTTTCAACAATCTTATTATATACTTATTGAACTCTCTGTAAACCATCAATCTTTTTTTATTCACTTCTGGGAAATGTCATATTGATTGATTGACTTATTGACAACAAAGACAAATAGACATTAATGTGTCAGACACCAATTCCGCCACAGTGACACCAATCCATCCTCCTCTAGCACAGAAATGAACCAGGAATCAACCTTGACCCCTTGACAGGAGTATTTGTTGCTATGCAGATATACTGTGAATTGCCCCTGGTTACTGGTGTCTGTTAGGTGGTATGGAACATTCCTCCTGATATCCTGTGTGTCTCTAAGAAGCACAGGCCCTGCTATGGTTTTTCTGTACTAATATATAATCAAAAGAAAATGAACCAAATGGTCTTAAATATGGTCATTACATACGGTTTAATGACAGATTAAAAGGTGAAGGTGAAATGAAAGACAGAGCAGAGAACAATATAATTATGCTAATCTAATTCTATAATACCATAGGTAATTGCTAGGCTATCTACTGGTGGTAGATTTAAATGATTGATTTTAATCTACAAACTAACGATTGAACTAGGTATAGATCTGATGGTCTATGAATCAAAAGTCAAGTCAACCATTGGCCAGTCTTTACCATCAGTGTTCCTGATGTCTACCAGGAATAGGTGTGTGGGGGCGTTCGATTAATCTTGCCTGGGCGACCATGTACGCGTGTTTTGCACCAGCTGAAAGTTGATTGCATTGGATTTGGAACCGGGTTGCTTCCCGGGCTTGAGCCAGGTGGTCTAAGACACTGCATCTCAGTCCAAGAGGCGTCACTGCAGTACCTGTTTCGAATCCAGGCTGCATCACATCCGGCCGTGATTGTGAGTCCCATAGGGCGGCGCACAATTGGCACCGTGTCGTCCGGGTTTGGCTGGGGTAGGCCGTTGTTAGAAGATCGCCTAAGGGTCATGATAAAGCTGTACTAAATGTTTGATGTATTATAATAATTGATTATGCTTATGTTATATTAATAGAAGGGGAGGGGTTATAAGACCCCTCCCTCTTTACATTTATAGGTTCCTAGACTACAGATTAACAATATATATTAATTGTAGAGGTTTTAGTATTGTTCCACAATTGTTTTAGTTCTCTATCTCTGCTTGTTGTAAAGAAGCGCTATGGGAAATGTGTGACTGAGACAGAGGTTTGCAGGGGAGTGGGGGAGATAAGAGACTATTCAAGACATTCCACAATAAATCAACTTTGGGGAGTGGGCATTTATTGCCTAGCGTTTAGACAACACCGAACTATATGTTTGTGCAGCTGTGGATGCATGGGTTTGGTCTGATAAGTAGAGAACGCAGTGACATCACAGAGGGTTGGCTACAAGCATGATAAAAGCAACTTATACTTTCCCTAAAGTGCAGAACTTACTCGGAAACATGCGTGCTATGTTCCTGTTTGTCAACTTCTGTCTGCAATTGCATTAATAAAGGTTTTTGAATGATTTAATTAAAGATATTGTCATAATGCTAATTTCACCAATGAGCCAATAATTGACAAGGACACAAGGAACGAACCCTAACACCGTCATTGTAAATAAGAATTTGTTCTTAACTGACTTGCCTAGTTAAATAAAGGTTAAATAAAAACAATTTAAAAAAAATACCCGCTCTGTCTGACGGCAAAGTCGGCTCAAAACCAGTGACATAATTAAGCATGTGGAGTAATGAGTAGGAGATGTTGCATGTTTCTGGACGATGCACTACGCTGCCTTGTTGACAACATGACTGAGCGCCGCAGATTACTGTTTGATTTGAGAAGGGCACTCCTCCATCCCCTCTTTCGCCCGATTTCAACCCGGGTCAGCATAAAATAACTCCCTCACTTTTACAGGTATGACGGTGTGTCCTTGTGAGTCACCTTTCTCAACCAATCAAAACGAGTTTCAGAGAGAGGGCTTTTTCAGTCTCTGCCCGGTGTGTAATACTGATGGTTTCTTGGAACTGATGGCTTTTACGGTTGCGGCTAGATGGTGTACAGCTATGGTCATATGGACCAAAAGTTGCATGTTCGAGTCGAGCTGGGGACAACTGTAGCATTTTAACTAAGCCTAACCCTAACCCCATTTCCTAACCTTAACCTAATTCTCCTAACCTGCCATGCTAATTCTCCTAACCTTCTGTGTTAGTTCTCCTAACCTACTGTGTTAGTTCTCCTAACCTACTATGTTAAGCCATCAGTTCCGGGAACCCATCAGTATCACCACACTGGTTTGGCTGGCTGGCTGAGTGGCTAATAAATTTTGTTCTGGCTAGCCAACTTTGAAACTAGCAACTAAAACCAAAACAGAACTGGACAGACTGACACCTCCCCTTTTGGACAATAACCAGCAACAATAGAAAGTCTACTCCAGGTATGTAGACTATAATACACATTTATTACTAGCAAGTTGTCTTTAGAGCCACTGGCAGTGGCTTCTTCCTTGCTGAGTGGGTTTTCAGGTTATGTTGATATAGGACTCGTTTTACTATGGATATAGATACTTTTGTACCTGTTTCCTCCAGCATCTTCACAAGGTCCTTTGCTGTTGTTCTGGTATTGATTTGCACTTTTCGCACCAAAGTATATAATCTCTAGGAGACAGAACGTGTCTCCTTCCTGAGCTGTATGACGGCTGTGTGGTCCCATGGTGTTTATACATGCGTACTATTGTTTGTACAGATGTTTGTACAGGCGTTTGGAAATTGCTCCCAAGGATGAACCAGACTTGTGGAGGTCTAAAAAAATGTTTATGAGGTCTTGGCTAGTTTTCTGTTGATTTTCCGATGATGTTAAGCAAAGAGGCACTGAGTTTGAAGGTAGGCCCTGAAATACATCCACAGATACAACTCCAATTGACTCAAATTATGTCAATCAGCCTACCAGAAGCTTCTAAAGCCATGACATAATTTTCTGGAATTGTCCAAGCTTTTTAAAGGCACAGTCAACTTAGTGTTTGTAAACTTTTGACCCACTGGAATTGTGATAAATAATCTGTCTATAAACAGTTGTTGGAAAAATGACTTGTGTCATGCTCAAAGTAGATGTCCTAACCGACTTGCCAAAACTATAGTTTGTTAACAAGAAATTTGTGGAGTGGTTGATAAATTAGTTTTAATGACTCCAACCTAAGTGCATGTAAACTTCTGACTTCAACTGTAGATAACTTTGAGATTTAGAAAAGCACTGTAAAGACCAATGGAAGGTCCCACAATTACACTGGCCATGTGGGGCAAGGTAAATGGAGCACACGTTGTGTCTACTCAGCCAAATGTCTCCGCACGTGCCTGGTGTGAGAAGGTTATGCTGCACTAGTCTCGGTAGAGAATTGCTTTCCACTTTCCTACTATCCAACAGTCCAAAAATAGATTCATCCTAATAGTCTTTTCAAATGGTACAGTAATTATTGGTACTGTAATTGTCAGACATTCAAAACTATTACCACAATTTTAACCCAAAGTAACAAAGTACAGGCTTTTAGGATATGTCAGGAGAAAATGAAAGGGCATTAATAGCACAACCCTTAGATTATCTTAAATAGCTCCTAGAGTGTGTGTGTGTGTGTGTGTGTGTGTGTGTAGTGTGTGTGTGTCTGTGTGTGGAGTGGGACAGGACAGGCCATGTCATGATGGGGACTCATAATCATCTTTAGTGATCTAGCCCCATCAGCTCTGTACTCTATCATCTACCTCCTGCAATAAACACACTCCTGGCTCTATTTATGTAGTTTTCCAAAACACTCCCTTCATTTTCCATTCACTATTCACCATTCACTGAAATTGGTAGAGAAAGGAGTCAGCACTAAGCTCTCCCTCTGTCCGTATCTCCCTCTGTCCCTCTATTTTACTCTCCCTCTCCATCTGTCCCTCCCTTCCGGTCTCTTCCCCTCTTCCCTCTCCCTCTCTTTCCTTTACCGACTCTACTTTCTCTCAGCATCTCTCTGTCTCTCTCTGTAGGAAAGTCCAGGTCGGTCTGTATTGAGTGAGTGGAGGGAGACCAGTCCACTTAGTGGTCAACCTCTCAACAGCATAGACCTTTCATCATCTCCTAGCCGGTAATTGGACAGTATCATAACGTATGTGTGTGTGTGCTCACGCGCGCGTGCGTGTGTTACAAAGCTCCATCAAACTAGTCCTCAAAGAGCAGGAAGCTGTGTGTAATGAGTCGCGGACCAGGGAGCAGTTTGAAAGCTTTTAGAGAGAGCAGTTCTGATGGGATTGGTACATAATTTTCCATGACACACACACATGCAAACACACTCGATTCAGTGGAAAAATGAAGATTAAACATATTCTGACGTCACAGTGTGACTAACTGGATGAGTACACTATCCATAAATGTTCCAATTGAGCTGACCTGTATGTATCACACCCAACCTGCCATCAAAAAGATCTGTCTGTCCTCAGAACCTCAGCACTGTAGTTAGGCACTGATCTCAGCATGGAAGGCTCAGGAACAGGAACTGTAAACATGGATTTGATTTTACCAAGCTATTCAACCCACCAATGCTAATCAGTGAACTATCATTTTTCAATCTATTCTACTCTGTACTCTGGCAGACCTCTCTGTGACCTGTGCCCATAATTACATAATTATTAAATGTTTTAATGAGTCATTTGAAATGAAATAGAAAATTACCTCAATAATTGACCTGGGGAATTTAAGGACATAGATTTGTTGGCCAATAACCAAAGCACATGTCTGTGGCTTGTAAGATCAGTGTTTAGTATGGTGTCCCAGCTGTATGTCTGTCTGCCTGCCTGTCTGTCTGTGTGCAAGCGTGTGTGTGCATGTGTACATTTGATGTTTACTATGTTGAGCTTCTCGTATGTTGCACCCGAGGCTATGTGACAATATTCATAGGGCTAATGCAGCATTTCCCAAACTCGGTCCTCTGGACCCCTAAGGGGTGCACATTTTGGTTTTGCCCTAACACTACACAGCTGATTTCAAATGATCAAAGCTTTATGATTAGTTGATTATTTGAATCAGCTGTGTAGTGCTCGAGCAAAAAACCAAAATGTGCACCCCTTGGGGTCCTGAAGACCGACTTTGGGAAATGCTGGGCCAATGTACAGTATCTTTGACTATCTCTAGCTAGTGTAAAGTAGTGAGGCTTTAATGGTTCCCAATTAGAGGCAGCTGGTTCAGGTTGGAGACCTGAGCCAACTCCTCGTGCTTTCCGGAGGGAGCGTCGCACTGGTAAGACACCGTGTTGTGCGGTGAAGCGCATGGTGTCTCCAGTGCGCGTTCACAGCCCGTTGCGCGACTTGCCAGCTCCTCGCATCTGTCGAGCTAGGGGGAGTTGGCAGCCAGGAAGGAGGGTGTTGGCTCATCGCTCCTGGTCTCCGCTGCGCCTCTTCGGGCCAGGATATCCTGCGCCGGCTCTGCGAGCGGTGTCTCCGGTTCGCGCCCACAGCCTGGTGTGCGCGACATTCCAGCTCCCCTCATCTGTGAGGCCAGGGTGAGTGTGCAGTCTGGAAGGATGGTGCCGGCTCGGCGCTCTAGGTCTCCAGTGCGCCTTCTTGGACCTAAATATCCTGCGCAGGCTCTGCGTGCAGTGTCTCCGGTTAGCGCCCACAGCCCGGTGCGCGACATTCCAGCTCCCCCTCATCTGTGAGGCTAGGGTGAGTGTGCAGCCTGGAAGGATGGTGCCGGCTCTGCGCTCTAGGTCTCCTGTGCGCGCCGTGGGCCCAGCACGTCCTGTCCCTGTTTCACGCTCCAGGATCCCTGTGCGCGTCGTGGGCCCAGCATGTCCTGTCCCTGTTCCACGCACCAGGATCCCTGTGCACGTCGTGGGCCCAGCACGTCCTGTCCCTGTTTCACGCACCAGGATCCCTGTGCGCATCGTGAGTCCAGCACGGCCTGTTCCTGCTCCCCGCACCAGAATCCCAGTGCGCATCGTGAGTCCAGTACGGCCTGTTCCTGCTCCCCCGTACCAGAGTCCCAGTGCGCATCGGGATCCCAACACAGCCTGTTCCTGCTTCACGCACCAGAACCCCTGTGTGCATCGTGAGCTCAGCACAGCCTGGTCATTGTACCAGGTTTCTAGCAGGCGGAACCCCGAGGAATTTCTGTCCTGGAAAAAGTGATTTTGACACATTGCTCATTTGGGAACCCCTCCCTCATGAAAATGACCATATAAGGGTATATGAATGCAGTACCCATCGCTTCCTTTAGATGTCAACAGTCTGGAGACAGTGTAAGTTTTCATTTTGGATGAATTAGACCAGAGAATAAGAGCAAACCAGGAAGTCACTCATTTATGTAAACAGTACCCAGCGCGCGCGCCCGAGAAGGCACGCTGTGTCTTTTTTACCGTCTTTATCGATCAGTTTATATTCCGGTTGATTTAGAATAGTAAATATACGTAAAAGTGTTCCTAAGGATACATTTAAAACTATGTTTGATTGTTTTTGGACAAGTTTATAGGTATAAGATGAACGAGTTTGTCACGCTTTCAATGGAGTAGTGGAGGCTGTCGTTTCTGATTATAACGCATGAACCAAATGGAGGATTTATGGATAAAATACATTACTTTTTCTAACAAAAGAACCATGGATTGTCTTCGTTGGACACTTAGGATGACCTCAGCATAAGTTCTTCAACAGGTAATTGATTTGTTTTCGCTGTGAAATGTGTTATGTGTGTGCCATGATGGCTAATCGATTCATGGCTATGGGAAAAATATGTGAGGTGCTACCCTCAAACAATCAAATGTGCTGCTTTCGCCGTAAAGCCTTTTTGAAATCTGACAACGCTGTGATATTGCCAAGAAACAGAGCTTTTGATGAGTATGGAACACTTGTATATTGGTGGATGTTTAATAATTCAACTTTTGGATTTTGAATTTGGCGCCTTACATTTTACCTGGTAGTGTCGGGAGCAGCCCGCTAGCGCCCCAGTGATCCCTAAGAAGTTAATGGTTCCCAATTAGAGGCAGCTGATTGTCGTTACCTCTAAATGGGAACCATATATATGTTTGTGCTGTTCAATGGGGTTTTGTGGGCCATTGTTTGTTTGTGTGATATATGTACACTGGAGTTACGATCCTCATTTGTTTGTTTATTGTTTTCCCAGTTACGTGTAAAATAAAGTATGTATACTGGAAGCATCGCTGCGTCTTGGTCCGTCCCTATAGAAGATCGTGACACTTATCAAGAGAACATCCCTTATCATCTCTACTGCCTTTGATCTGACTAAACACTAAACACAAATGCTTTGTTTGTAGATTATGTCTGAGTGTGAGTGTGCCCCTGGCTATCCATAAATTAAAAAAAACAAGAACATGGTGCCGTCTGGTTTGCTTAATATAAGGAATTTGAAGTGATTTATACTTTTACTTTTGATACTTAAGTATATTTGAGCAAGTACACTTACTTTTGACACTTAAGTATATGTAAAACCAAATACATTTAGACTTTTACTCAAGTAGTATTTTACTGGGTGACTTTTACTTTTACTTGAGTCATTTTCTATTAAGTTATCTTTACTTTTACTCATGTATGACAATTGGGAACTTTTTCCACCACTGAGTACGGTGTCTAGCAGAAGCCGGTGTTTATAACCTCTACAGGATCGGTGTCCCGTCCTCGAAAAGGTTGAGCTAACATAGGCTAATGTGATTAGCATGAGGTTGTAAGAAAAAAAAAACAGGACACAGACATTTCTGACATGGGCAGAAAGCTTAAATTCTTGTTAATCTAACTGCACTGTCCAATTTACAGTAGCTATTACAGTGAAAGAATACCATGCATTGCTTGAGGGGAGTGCACAATTATGAACTTGAAAATGTATGAATAAACCAATTTGGCACATTTGGGCAGTTTTGATACAACATTTTGAATAGATTTGCAATAGTTCATTGGATCACTCTAAAACTTTGCTCATACACTGCTGCCATGTAGTGGCCAAAGTCTAAATTGCCGCTGGGCTGGAATAATACATTATTGCCTTTCTCTTGCATTTCAAGATGATGGTACAAAAAAATACAAAAGAGCAGTTGGTTTTTTCTTTGTATTATCAATTACCAGATCTATTGTGTTAAATTCTCCTACTTTCCTTTCACATTTCCACAAACCTCAAAGTGTTTCCTTTCAAATGGTTCCAAGAATGTGCATATCCTTGCTTCAAGGCCTGAGTTACAGGCAGTTAGATTTGTTTATGTCATTTTAGGCAAACATTTAGGTGCGGATTCTTAAGAGGTTAAGAGGTTAAAAGTAGCTTGGAATCCAAAAAAGCACCGGAATCATGGCAAAATTAGTGGGATCTCGCATTTTGCAATACACGGCTTGAAAAAGCATGTGATCAAACAAAGCTTCAGACACAGGGTTGCCAAATTGGGCTACTTTAAAAACGATGTCGCGGGTAAATATGTATTGGTCGGGGGGGTTGTGGGTTTTGAATCGTGCGTTGTTTTATATGCAGTTGAAGTCAGAAGTTTACATAAACCTTAGCTAAATACATTTAAACTCAGTTGTTCACAATTCCTGACATTTAATCCTAGTAAAATGTCCTTGTCTTAGGTCAGTTAGGATCACCACTTTATTTTAAGAATGTGAAATGTCAGAATAATAGAAGAGAGAATGATTTATTTCAGCTTTTATTTATTTCATTACATTCCAAGTGGGTCAGAAGTTTACATACACTCAATTAGTATTTGGTAGCATTGCCTTTCAATTGTTTAACTTGGGTCAAACGTTTTGGGTAGCCTTCCACAAGCTTCCCACAATAAGGTGGGTGAATTTTGGCCCATTCCTCCTGACAGAGCTGGTGTAACTGAGTCAGGTTTGTAGGCCTCCTTGCTCCATTCACTTTTTCAGTTCTGCCCACAAATTTTCTATAGGATTGAGGTCAGGGCTGTGTGATGGCCACTCCAATACCTTGACTTTGTTGTCCTTAAGCCATTTTGCCACAACTTTGGAAGTATGCTTGGGGTCATTGTCCATTTGGAAGACCCATTTGCGACCAAGCTTTAACTTCCTGACTGATGTCTTGAGATGTTGCTTCAATATATCCACATAATTTTCCACCCTCATGATGCCGTTTATTTTGTGAAGTGCACTAGTCCCTCCTTCAGCAAAGCAACCCCACAACATGATGCTGCCACCCCCGTGCTTCACGGTTGGGATGGTGTTCTTCGGCTTGCAAGCTTCCCCCTTTTCCTCCAAACATAACGATGGTCATTATGGCCAAACAGTTCTATTCCTCTTTCATCAGACCAGAGGACATTTCTCCAAAATGTGGGATCTGTGTCCCCATGTGTAGTTGCAAACCATAGTCTGACTTTTTTATGGCAGTTTTGGACCAGTGGCTTCTTCCTTGCTGAGCGGCCTTTCAGGTTATGTCGATATAGGACTTGTTTTTCTCTGAATATAGATACCTTTGTACCTGTTTCCTCCAGCATCTTCACAAGGTCCTTTGCTGTTGTTCTGGTATTGATTTGCACTTTTCGCACCAAAGTACGTTCATCTCTAGGAGACATAACGTGTCTCCTTCCTGAGCAGTGTGATGGCTGCGTGGTCCCATGGTGTTTATACTTGCGTACTATTGTTTGTACAGATGAACGTGGTACCTTCAGGTGTTTGGATTTTGCTTCCAAGGATGAACCAGACTTGTGGATGTCTACAGTTTTTTTCTGAGGTCTTGGCTGATTCATTTTGATTTTCCCATGATGTCAAGCAAAGAGGCACTGAGTTTGAAGGAGGCCTTGAAATACATCCGCAGGTACACCTCCAATTGACTCAAGTGATGTCAATTAGCCTATCAGAAGCTTCTAAACCATGACATCATTTTCTGGAATTTTCCAAGCTGTTTAAAGTCACAGTCAACTTGTTGTGTGTAAACTTCTGACCCACTGGAATTGTGATACAATCAATTATAAGTGAAATTATCTGTCTGTAAACAATTTTGGGAAAAGTGACTTGTGTCATGCACAAAGTAGATGTCTTTACCGACTTGCCAAAACTAGTTTGTTAACAAGAAATTTGTGGAGTGGTTGAAAAATGAGTTGTCTCCAACCTAAGTATATGTAAACTTCTGACTTCAACTGTATCAACTCATACACCCTGTACCATGGAATCGGTACATCAAAAATCCCTTCTCAACTATTTTGCAATCTGTATGGCACAGTTGTCAACATCCTGGTCCTCGAATTAAACTGGTATACTTTCCTATTCATGATATTTTTATTCCACCGCCAGTTTTGATCCTTTATATTGGGCAGACAGACCAGTTCCCTACCTCCTCCCACTGCAAACTGCCTCCTCCATTTTTGGGGTAATGCTGTAAACAATTGATTGTACTCTTGGATTGAGCAGACCTTCCCGCAAAAAGGCAATTTTAAACAATGGGTGAGCTTTTCTTCATAATCTACTTGAGAACCATTTAGGGTTCAAGTAAAACTTTTGAATAAGTGAAACTTTTAGAGAGAGGTTTAGTGCTTTTATATTTAATAATCTCAACCCACCCAATTCATATTCATTATATAGATAGGCATGCTTTATTATGTCTGGTTTAGTGTCCCAGATTAAGCTAAATATGTTTTGCTTATATGATTTGAAAAACAAATCATCAGGAGTAGACAGTGCCATAAGTAAGTGAGTAAACTGAGATATGACTAAGGAGTTAACTACTTACGGAGTGGTGGGGCACTAGCTAAACATTCATCAATATACAAGTGTTGCATAGTCATCAAAAAATCTGCTTCTTGGCAATATCACAGCGTTGTCAGATTTCAAAAAGGCTTTACAGCGAAAGCACAACATTTGATTGTTTGAGGGTAGCACCTCCAATATTTTTAGAATAAATTCATAAACCATTGTGGTTCACACAAAACACATTTCACAGCGAAAACAAATCCCTTACCTTTTGAAGAACTTCTGCTGAGGGCTTCCCAAGTGTCCAACGAAGACATCCAATGGTTCTTTTCTTAGAAAAAGTCATTTATTATATCCATAAATCTCAGTTTGGTTGGCACGTTATGATCATAAAATACAGCGTCCACTCGCCCATTGAACCGTGAAGAGAACGCGTTCAACCTATACCTATACACTTGTCCAAGAACAATCAAACATCATTGATAATGTATCCTTAGGAACACTTTTATGTATATTTACTATAATATTTCAACCGGATTATAAACTGGACGATAGGAAAGGAAAAAACCACAGCGTGCGAGCCCGTGAACCGCATCCTCTTCTGTTTACATCCGATGACCAGTTCGAAATTCTTCTTCTATTACCATCCAGAGCAACTGTAACATCACCAAACACTGTCTAGAGACTGTTGACATCCAGTGGAAGCAATAGGTACTGCAATCTTACTCCCAGAAATGGCTGTTTTCAATAGGGAGGGGTTCAAAATGAGGCAACGTGTCAAAAACACTGCCAGACTACCATTTCTATAGGAGTAGTTAAAACAATCTAACAATGGAGCTTTTAGTATATCAAAAATGCTTGACATACCTCTACCGGTATGCCATCGTCCTGAGGTTTTTCCAGACTGAAAGGGTTTAATAGCCTCAAAAAGTTATTCCTCTGTAATTTGGCCATTACACTGATCTTTCGGTACATTTGTTAATTTTCCTTTTTTATTATTATTTGGAAAGAATTCCTTACCGTAATCTTCATTCAGTGGGAGAGGATGATGCGGAAAAGAGAACATCTGCCTAAAATAATTCCTCTTTTAAAATATAATTAGGAGAATCATAGATGACTCTGTCTTCAGTAACGAGTTTCTGCCCCAAAAAATTGTTAGCGTTGCTGTATTGGAGATTTAGGAAAAATGTTGTGCATTTTTCTCATATTCCATCCAGTTTTCTTACTTTTGTAAAAGATTACATTAGCTAGTTCTTGAATAAGTTCCTCTAACTTATTTTGTATCTCTGTAGCATAGTTTTTATTGATATCTACCTGTACTGTTAGTTCATGGATTTCCCTTGTTAGTCTTGTCTCTTTAGCCAGAAACTGCTTTTTTTATTGATGAATATTGAATGGAATGACCTCTGAAGGTACATTTAAAGGTATCCCAAACAATAAGGGTATTTGCTGAACCTATATTATACTGGAAAAATTAAGTTATTCATTATTTTGTCTTAGTTAAAAACAAGTTGTCCTCCAGTAAACATTGATTACATTTCCAATATCCTCGTCCACGTGGAAAATCTATAACACTTACGTGAATGCTAATTAGATGATGATCCGATTGCATTCTGTCCCCTATTAACTCTTTAGGCATCATCAGCAGTGGTGACGGTTTTGGAGAGTCTGGCGTGCCCAAAGTAAAATGCCTGCCACTCATGCCTGCCCAGAAACTAGAACATGCAGTACTATTGGATAGAAAGCACTCTGAAGTTTCTAAAACTGTTAAAATAATGCCTGTGAGTATAACAGAACTGATATAGCAGGTGAATAGTTCTAATTATGTGCATATCCTAGTTTCTGGGCCTGAGTGGCAGGTATTTTACTTTGGGCATGCCAGACTCTGCACACTGCCCTAACCCATCTAGACAAGAGGAATACCTATGTAAGAATGCTGTTCATCGACTACAGCTCAGCATTTAACACCATAGTACCCTCCAAACTCGTCATTAAGCTCGAGACCCTGGGTCTCGACCCCGCCCTGTGCAACTGGGTCCTGGACTTTCTGACGGGCCGCCCCCAGGTGGTGAGGGTAGGAAACAACATCTCCACCCCGCTGATCCCCACAAGCGTGCGTTCTCAGCCCTCTCCTGTACTCCTTGTTTACCCATGACTGCGTGGCCATGCACGCCTCCAACTCATTCTTCAAGTTTGCAGACAACACTACAGTGGTAGGCTTGATTACCAACAACAACGAGATGGCCTACTGGGAGGAGGTGAGGGCCCTTGGAGTGTAGTGTCAGGAAAATAACCTCACACTCAACGTCAACAAAACAAAGGAGATGATTGTGGACTTCAGGAAACAGCAGAGGGAGCAGCCCCCCATCCACATCGACGGAACAGTAGTGGAGAAAGTGGAAAGTTAAGTTCCTCGGTGTACACATCACGGACAAACTGAAATGGTTCACCCACACAGACAGCGTGGTGAAGAAGGTGCAACAGCGCCTCTTCAACCTCAGGAGGCTGAAGAAATGTGGCTTGTCACCAAAAACACTCACAAACATTTACAGATGCACAATCAAGAGCATCCTGTCGGGCTGTATCACCTCCTGGTACGGCAACTGCTCTGCCCACAACCGTAAGGCTCTCCAGGGGGTAATGAGGTCTGCACAACGCATCACCGGGGGTAAACTACATGCCCTCCAGGACACCTACACCACCCGATGTCACAGGAAGGCCAAAAAGATAATCAAGGACAACAACCACCTGAGCCACTGCCTGTTCACCCCTATCATCCAGAAGGCGAGGTCAGCACAGGTGCATCAAAGCTGGGACCGAGAGACTGAAAAACAGCTTCTATCTCAAGGCCATCACTAACACTGAGTGGCTGCAGCCAACTTACTGACTCAAATCTCTAGCCACTTTAATAATAAAAAATTGGATGTAATAAATGTATCACTAGCCACTTTAACAATGCCACTTTATATAATGTTTACATATCCTACATTGCTCATCTCATATGTATATACTGTACTCTATACCATCTACTGCATCTTGCCTATGTTGTTCGGCCATCGCTCATGCATATATTTATATGTACATACTCATATTCATTCCTTTACACTTGTGTGTACAAGGTAGTTGTTGTGAAATTGTTAGATTACTTGTTAGATACTACTGCTGTCACGATCTCCGTGAGGGACAGACCAAGACGCAGCGATGCTTCCAGTATACATGTTTTATTATTCACGTAACTGGGACAAAACGAACGTAATGAAGATCGTGAAGCTGAACACAACTAAACATAAAACAAGCTATGCTCAAACAATAACCCACAAAATACTATAGAAAAACCCCAAACATATATATGGTTCCCAATTAGAGACAACGACACACAGCTGCCTCTAATTGGGAACCATTACCCCAACAGATATACAACACCTAGAACAAAAAAAAAACTACACCAAAACGAAACTAAACACGCCAGCCTGTCAAAATCAGGCCTGAACGTGACAGTACCCCCCCCCCCCAAAGGCGCGGACTCCGACCACGCCAAAAGTCTGTTGGGGGGGTCTTCGGGTGGGCCTTCCTGTCCCAGGTGGCGGCTCCGGTGCCGGCCGTGCTGGCTCGGGGTCCCACACCGGAGGCGCTGGGCTATTTGCCGGAACAGTTATTTTAGGACTGGTGCGTGGAGCCGGTACTTCTCTCCCCGGCTGTTCACTCACCCTTGCCTCATGGATGATGGGAGCTGGAATGTCACGCACTGGGCTGTGGATGCAAACCGGAGACCCCACACGCAGAACCGGTGCAGGATATCTCGGTCCCAGACGGTGTACTGGAGACCTCACTCGCAGAGCCGGCACCACTCCTCCAGGTTGCACACTCACCCTAGCCCGACAGATGAGTGGCGCTGGAATTTCGCGCACCGGCCTATGCATGCTCAATGGAGATACCGTGCGCAAAACTGCATAGCACGGTGTCTGCTCAGTGCGACGCTCCTTCCAACGCTCCCTCCAGAGAGTACGAGGAGTTGGCTCAGGAGTCCATCCTGAACCGGCCAAACTCCCCGTGTGCCCCCCCCCCAAAAAAAGGGGGGCTGCCTCTCGGGTTTCCGCGCCAGGCAAGTCCCAACATATCTCTCCCTCTCCGGGTTCCACGCACCATATATATTCTCATAAGTCCCTCGCTCAGTCTTCGCCGCTTCCATCTCCTTCTTGGGGTGACGATGCTCCGTTGTTTTCCTCCAAGGCCCCTTCCCAGCCAATATCTCCTCCCAAATCCAGGACTCCTTTAAACATCGCTGCTTGGTCCTTTTGTGGTGGGTTATTCTGTCACGATCTCCGTGAGGGACAGACCAAGACGCAGCGATGCTTCCAGTATACATGTTTTATTATTCACGTAACTGGGACAAAACAACAAAACGAATGTAACGAAGATCGTGAAGCTGAACACAACTAAACATAAAACAAGCTATGCTCAAACAATAACCCACAAACTACTATAGAAAAACCCCAAACATATATATGGTTCCAAATTAGAGACAACGACACACAGCTGCCTCTAATTGGGAACCATTACTCCAACATAGATATACAACACCTAGAACAAAAAAAAAAACTACACCAAAACGAAACTAAATCAGGCCTGAACGTGACAACTGCATGGTCAGAACTAGAAGCACAAGCATTTCGCTACACTCGCATTAACATCTGCTAACCATGTGTATGTGACAAATAAAATTCGATTTGATTCTCAGTCTAAATTGACCATAATTAGTGCTTGTAAAGTTACAGCCATCAGAGGTATTATGACGGTCAAAATTAGAGCTTTCAAATGTCCAATATTTAGAATTAAAGAAATAGGTTCTAGCAATATTTGTTTTATTCCCTTGACTGTTTGCCTGTGAGCCAATGCCACAGATGTTAGAAAATTGAGACAAGATATTATGTGTGTAGTAAATCTGAGTAGGTTGATGTGTATGATATTGGATGTGATTTAGTGAGAGTGTGTACGATGTCTGTATAGGCCAAAAAGATCATCAAGGACAACAACCACCCGAGCCACTGCCTGTTCACCCCGCTATCATCCAGAAGGCGAGGTCAGTACAGGTGCATCAAAGCTGGGACCGAGAGACTGAAAAACAGCTTCTACCTCAAGGCCATCAGACTGTTAAACAGCCATCACTAACATTGAGTGGCTGCTGCCAACATACTGACTTAAATCTCTAGCCACTTTAAACATAGGAATTGGATGTAACAGATGTATCACTAGCCACTTTAAACAATTTTGTATATAATGTTTACGTATCCGACATACTCATATCAAATGTATACACTGTACTCTAAACCATCTACTGTATCTTGCCTATGCCGTTCGTCCATCGACCCAAATCTCTAGCCACTTTAATAATTATAATTGGATGAAATAATGTATCACTAGCCAATTTAAACAATGCCATTTATATAATGTTTACATATCCTACATTACTCATCTCATATATATATATGTGTATATACTGTACTCCATACCATCTACTGCATCTTGCCTATGCCGGTCAGCCATCGCTCATCCATATATTTATATGTACATACTCGTATTAATTCCTTTACTCTTGTGTGTATAAGGTAGTTGTTGTGAATTTGTTAGATTACTTGTTAGATACTACTGCATGGTCGGAACTAGAAGCACAAGCATTTCGCTACACTCGCATTAACATCTGCTAACCATGTGTATGTGACAAATAAAATTTGATTTGATTTGTATAAGAGTAAGACCATAATTTGTGATGTCCAAATAAATAATAACTCTGCCAATTTGCATGGTTGAGTGTCTATGTGTGTAACTTGTAGTGCGTATAGCCTTAATATTAATGATGATAATGTCACATCTGCTCCTGCAACAGCCTCTACTGCTCATCCTGTGTCTCCTTGACCTGCCGCCACTCCCCCTGTACTCTCTCCCTTTCCCTTTCTCTCCCTCTCTCTCTCTCTGTGTGATTGTGTGGGCAGAGACAGGTGTGTTGGAGTCGGAGCAGATCCCCACCAGCTGCAACCTGTTCCATAATCAAGACCTTTACAAATACTCAGCCCTGCCACTTCCACGCTGCCAGGTCGTAATCTCTGCTCAGTCAGTCTACTTTTCTAGCTGTTTGTTACTATTCAGATCCTGTTATCCTGTTGTGCCTGTTTTCCTTGCCTGACGTTGTTTTCCTCTCCGCTACAGTTCTGCCCGCTCTAACTCTGGTCCCTGTCTCCAGTCCCACGTCTCGTCATCCTGCTACTCTGTCCTGGATTCCCCACTCTTCTACTCCCTTGGATACCCCTCCGGACCTTCTAACCCTGTCTCAACCCCTCTCGCTCCAGCCTCAGCCTCCGCACCTGGTTTCCAACAACCCGCCCGAGCTTCCCCTGACCTGCACTCCATCTCCCCCCTGTGTTTCAATAAATACCTTGGCTACTTCATCCCAGTCTCCTCGTCTGAGTCTGCTCTTGGGTTCCCCTGTTCCACTCTGCGTAACAGATAATTGTAATCTATATCACCGTCATAGTTGCATCATAATTACCTTTAACATAATTGAAAAACACAGCATTTCCATAGCAATTGACTTTTCACACGATCATGAAAGAGACCTTGCATTACTCTAGAGATGGCTTCACTACAGCACAAATGTATTCTGTACAATATGTTATTATTCCCCAATGCCCCTATTCTGATATCTTCCCCTTGCTTGTTGTAAACATATATCAACTTTTAGACAAATATATAAAAAAGAGAGACAAACTAACATATTACATTATAAAACAGTTCTCGACAATAGTGAGAGAGGAAGAGAAGACGAAGAGAAAAGAGAGAAAGAGAGAGTGAGACAAGAGAGCGAGATCTGGTGTATGTATAACTCCGTATGTGTAAGTGAGCATGTAATTGGGTACGTGTGTGTTCATATCCACTTCATAGTGTACAGATATTTAAGAGCACCTCCTCCCAGCTGCCCACTACACGGAGGCTAGGAAACACTGTCACCACCGATAAATATACGATAATCGAGAATTTCAATTAGCATTTTTCTACGGCTGGCCATGCATTCCATTAGGCTACCCCTACCCTGAGACAGGAGAGGTCGGGAGACACTGAGGCCCCGTCCGACGATACCCCCGGACAGGGCCAAACAGGCAGGATATAACCCCACCCACTTTGCCAAAGCACAGCCCCGACACCACTAGAGGGATATCTTCAACCACCAACTTACCATCCTGAGAAATTTAATACAAAAATATATAAACAACAAACCGAGTGTAGACAGTACAATGTTCTGTTGCATGCTCTGATTATGTTATGTTGTCATAGCCCTATGTAATGTAAGAGACAGTGATTGTGTATAGAGGAAATAGTACAAATCCAGAATAGTAAGAACCCCCCCACTGAGGCCTGGCCGAGAGGAAACCTGTAAGCAGCAACAGGAATACTAATTTAATCCTCAGGTTAATTCTTCTCATCTGTGTAAATTAGTGATTTATGTTAACTAACTCCACTGTGTGACTGTGAAGACTATCTGCTACTTTCCCATGTAAATTCATAATCACTCTCTGATAACCTCTGTGACTTACTTATTGTGACTGACACTGGGGGACTATGCAAGGGTCATTGCTGTCATCTGTAGTGATGTTGTGATGGAGAGGCTGATTAGTCAGTCAAATCAATGCACTCCCTCTTCAACCAATTATGGGTCACTTCTCAATCTCTGTCCAATTAGGTTTAATTCGTGTGTGTCTGGTGATTTGCCAAAACAGATAGCAGAAAGTGTCAATTCAATTAAGGTCAATTGAAGCTTTGGGAGAGTCAGAAAATGGCAACAACATTATTTTGTACAGTCATGGCCAAAGGTTTTGAGAATGACACAAATATTAATTTCCACAAAGTTTGCTGCTTCAGTGTCTTTAGATAATTTTGTCAGATGTTACTATGGAATACTGAAGTATAATTACAAGCATTTCATAAGTGTCAAAGGCTTTTATTGACAATCACATGAAGTTGATGCAAAGAGTCAATATTTGCAGTGTTGACCCTTCTTTTTCAAGACCTCTGCAATCCGTCCTGGCATGCTGTCAATTAACTTCTGGGCCACATCCTGACTGATGGCAGCTCATTCTTGCATAATCAATGCTTGGTGTTTGTCAGAATTTGTGGGTTTTTGTTTGTCCACCCACCTCTTGAGGATTGACCACAAGTTCTCAATGGGATTAAGGTCTGGGGAGTTTCCTGGCCATGGAGCCAAAATATTGATGTTTTGTTCCCCGAG
This sequence comes from Brachymystax lenok tsinlingensis, assembly GCA_030435695.1. Taxonomy (NCBI): domain Eukaryota; kingdom Metazoa; phylum Chordata; class Actinopteri; order Salmoniformes; family Salmonidae; genus Brachymystax; species Brachymystax lenok. Next base: position 26,399,321 of record CM059785.1, read on the forward strand.
CCACTTAGTTATCACTTTTGCCTTATGGCAAGGTGCTCCATCATGCTGGAAAAGGCATTGTTCGTCACCAAACTGTTCCTGGATGGTTGGGAGAAGTTGCTCTCGGAGAATGTGTTGGTACCATTCTTTATTCATGGCTGTATTCTTAGGCAAAATTGTGAGTGAGCCCACTCCCTTGGCTGAGAAGCAACATCACACATGAATGGTCTCAGGATGCTTTACTGTTGGCATGCCATAGGACTGATGATACCGCTCACCTTGCCTTCTCCGGACAAGGTTTTTTCCGGATGCCCCAAACAATCGGAAAGGGGATTCATCAGAGAAAATGACTTTACCCCAGTCCTCAGCAGTCCAATCCCTGTACCTTTTGCAGAATATCAGACTGTCCCTGATGTTTTTCCTGGAGAGAAGTGGCTTTTTTGCTGCCCTTCTTGACACCAAGCCATCCTCGAAAAGTCTTCGCCTCACTGTGTGTGCAGATGCACTCACACTTGCCTGCTGCCATTCCTGAGCAGCTCTGTATTGGTGGTGCCCCTGAATCAACGCAGCTGAATCAACTTTAGGAGACGGTCTTGGCGCTTGCTGGACTTTCTTGGGCGCCCTGAAGCCTTCTTCACAACAATTGAACCGCTCTCCTTGAAGTTTTTGATGATCCGATAAATGGTTGATTTATGTGCAATATTACTGGCAGCAATATCCTTACCTGTGAAGCCCTTTTTGTGCAAAGCAATGATGACGGCACGTGTTTCCTTGCAGGTAACCATGGTTGACAGAGGAAGAACAATGATTCCAAGCACAACCCTCCTTTTGAAGCTTCCAGTCTGTTATTCGAGCCTTGTCCTCATCAACACTCACAACTTTGTTAACGAGAGAATCACTGACATGATGTCAGCTGGTCCTTTTGTGGCAGGGCTAAAATGCAGTAGAATGTTTTTGTTGGAATTCAGTTCATTTGCATGGCAAAGAGGGACTTTGCAATTAATTGCAATTCATCTGATCACTCTTCATGACATTCTGGAGTATATGCAAATTGCCATCATACAAACTGAGGCAGCCGAAAATGTATATTTGTGTCATTTTCAAAACATTTTGCCATGACTGTACACATTACCATGCTATTTTGTAAAATGGTCGCTCTAATTCAGTAATTTAGCATTTAGTCTAAAAACACCACTGCCTTGAGGTTAAAGGTCATGAGGTGAATTACTTAGCAGGTTCTGTTTCTGTTCAACCAGCACAGCGACTGTGAAAGAAAATAAACTACTTGCACCCTACTCAATCAGAGTAAATAAAATCAAAATGATATTTGTCACATGTAGCATAAACAACAGATGTAGACTAACAATGAAAAGCATACTTACGGGCCCTTCAATGATGTAGAGAGAAACTGAAATATGATAAAAAAGATAGGAATAAATACGCATTGAGTAATGATAACTTGGCTATATACACCCGGTACCAGAATCAAGTCGATGTGCAGGGGTACGGGGTAACTGAGATAGATACAGTGGACTCTGAGAGATCGTTAATGAAAAGAGAAAATAGTATTCTGACCCCCTGACTTTTTCCACATTTGTTATGTTACAACCTTATTCTAAAATGGATTCAATTCAATCTACACACAATACCCCATAATGACAAAGCAAGAAAGGGTTTTTGTATTTTTTTTGTAGTATTCAGACCCTTTACTCAATACTTTGTTGAACACTTTTGGCAGCGATTACTGCCTTGAGTATGACTTGGGTATGACGCTACAAGCTTGGCACACCTGAGTTTTTCCCATTCTTCTCTGCAGATCCTCTCAAGCTCTGTCAGGTTGGATCGAGAGCTTCACTGCACAGCTATTTTCAGTCCTTTTGGCAAACTCCAAGCGGGCTGCCATGCCTTTTACTGAGGAATGGCTTCCGTCTGGCCCTTCTGCCATAAAGGCCTGATTGGTGGAGTGCTGAAGAGATGGTTGTCCTTCTAGAAGGTTCTCCCATCTCCACTGAGGAACTCTGGAGCTCTGTCAGAGTGACAATTGGGTTCTTGGTCACCTACCTGACCAAGGCCCTTCTCCCCCAATTGCTCAAGTCTAGGAAGAGTTTACCACATCTCAAGGACAATCAATAGAAACAGGATCCACCTGAGCAAAATGTTTGGTCTTATAGCAAAGGGTTTGAATAATTATTTAAATAAGGTATTTCTGTTTTAAATTTCAATACATTTGCCAATATTTCTACAAACCTGTGTTCGCTTTGTTATTATGGGGTATTGTGTGTAGATTGATGAGGGACATTTTTTATTTAATCCATTTTAGAATAAGGCTTTGACGTAACAAAATATGGAAAAAGTCAATGGATTTGAATACTTGCACTGTATAATCCATGAGTAACTGCATTGTTTGTGTATAGTAAAGGTAGTAGAGGGTTAACTGCTTCTAAGCTCCACTGAGTTGATGCAGGTAGAAAAGGCATTCACCTTCTAGGTGACAGACTGGCTGATATTACTATAATTAGTCAAATGGCAGATTATTAAATCTAACTCGCTCTCTCACTCTTTCTGTCGTTTTCACTTTATTTCCTTCATTCACTGGGAAAACTGGGTAAATATTAGGGGATATCTTTATCTATATACACTATATATTGGGACACCCATTCAAATGAGTGGATTTCACTATTTTCAACGACACTCGTTGCTGACAGGTGTATAAAATCGAGCACACAGCCATGCTATCTCCATGGACAAACATTGGCAGTAGAATGGCCTTAATGAAGATCTCAATGACTTTCAACATGGCACGGTCATAGGATGCCACCTATCCAACAAGTCAGTTTGGCAAATTACTGCCCTGCTAAAGCTGCCCAGCTCAACTGTAAGTGCTGTTATTGTGAAGTGGCAACGTCTAGGAGCAACAAAGGCTCAGCCGCGAAGTGGTGGGCCGCTAAAGCTCACAGAACGGGACCGCAGAGTGCCGAAGCGCATAGCGCATAAAAATGGTCTGTTCTTGGTTGCAACACTCACTAACAAGTTCCAAACGGACTCTGGAAGCAACGTCAGCACAATGACTGTTCTTCGGGAGCTTCATGAAATGGGTTTCCATGAGTTTTTTTCTACTGTATTATTGACTGTGTGTTTGTTTACTCCAATGTGTAACTATGTGTTGTATGTGTTGAACTGCTTTGCTTTATCTTGGCCAGGTCGCAGTTGTCATTGAGAACTTGTTCTCAACTTGCCTACCTGGTTAAATAAAGGTGAAATAAAAATAAAAAAATAAAAATATGACTGCAATGTCGACAGACATAGTAAGTACTTTCCCCCACACTTTATTTGCGGAGATTCAGAGAGGGCTACAGTCAATGGATAGTGCTGCAAAGCTAATTAGAAGAGCATACGCAGATATAGACCCAGACATAGCAGAGTTGCTGAAGGAGGATGAGGATGCCATCATAGACATTCATGTTTCCTTTGATGGTATTTGTCACAAGAGAGGATTCACTTCCAACCACGGGATAGGTGTGTGCATTGATCCACCCAGTCACAAAAACCTTGGAGGCCATACATTTTTTAATAGAGAGGTTGCACAGAAAATGGTACCTGTATATCATAGGATGTCAGATGATCCTCAAAAGAATGTAGCACGGAGGAACCCAGAATGCAAATGAATGTCTGAACTCTGTAATATGGTCGCAATGCCCCAAAACTGTCTTAGTGGGCAAAAGCCGCATTGACGGAGCAGCCAGTATGGCAGTAGCCACGTTCAATGAGGGAGCCACTGCTATAACAAATGTGATGAACAAATTGTGGATTGACAGCACTTTGGTGACACTGGAGCAATCAGAGAGGAGTTGTGAGAGCTGATGCTGCTTCAATGGAGTGTGCCAAGCGTAGGCGCAGGTCCCATGACACAGTCAAGAAAGTAAAGAGGCACCAGCAGCAACTCAAAGAGGGCCTTACATATGGGGCAGGCATACAGTGAGGGAAAAAAGTATTTGATCCCGTGCTGATTTTGTACGTTTTCCCACTGAAAAATAAATTATCAGTCTATAATTTTAATGGTAGGTTTATTTGAACAGTGAAAAAAAAAAAAAAATCCAGAAAAACGCATGTGAAAAATGTTATAAATTGATTTTGATTTTAATGAGGGAAGTAAGTATTTGACCCCTCTGCAGACGTACAAAATCAGCACGGGATCAAATACTTTTTTCCCTCACTGTACATTCACATTATTCCACACACAGGTTCTTGGGTCTTATAGTCAGACTTTTACAGAGGCTTTTTTTTTATATCTTGTGTCGTTTTGACTTTACATCAAATTTTATCTGTAAATATATGCAAAATATGCATCCGTCATACATGTGAATAGTGGATTTGTAATAATTACAAGAAAGTACAATATTTTGATGAACTGATCTGTAAAAGTCTGACCATTGAGTGTCTTATCCCAATAAAACATTTTTGCACATTTTATAAATAAAATATAAAATAAAATAAATAAAACTTGTAATATAATAATATATTGCATTTATGTATACTTTCAACTGGTAAAGCTTCAGTCTGATTAAAGTAATGGAACAATATACCCGATTAGCCTGTGGTGCCTGGCTTTAAATGAACACATTTTTCTTTTCATACATTTTTATGTTGCCAATTTTGACTTTGCAGCTGGCCTATCTAAGGGGAAATCACCCAGTTCAGCCTCCAGAACTAGACTCATGAGAATAAATGTCAACCAGCCCACAAAACACCACATACAGTGGGGCAAAAAAGTATTTAGTCAGCCACCAATTGTGCAAGTTCTCTCACTTAAAAAGATGAGAGAGGCCTGTCATTTTCATCATAGGTACACTTTAATGAATTTATTTGCAAATTATGGTGGAAAATAAGTATTTGGTCACATACAAACAAGCAAGATTTCTGGCTCTCACAGACCTGTAACTTCTTCTTTAAGAGGCTCCTCTGTCCTCCACTCGTTACCTGTATTAATGGCACCTGTTTGAACTTGTTATCAGTATAAAAGACACCTGTCCACAACCTCAAACAGTCACACTCCAAACTCCACTATGGCCAAGACCAAAGAGCTGTCAAAGGACACCAGAAACAAAATTGTAGACCTGCACCAGGTTGGGAAGACTGAATCTGCAATAGGTAAGCAGCTTGGTTTGAAGAAAGCAGCTTGGTTTGAAGAAATCAACTGTGGGAGCTATTATTAGGAAATGGAAGACATACAAGACCACTGATAATCTTCCTCGATGTGGGGCTCCACGCAAGATCTCACCCCGTGGGGTCAAAATGATCACAAGAACGGTGAGCAAAAATCCCAGAACCACACGGGGGGACCTAGTGAATGACCTGCAGAGAGCTGGGACCAAAGTAACAAAGCCTACCATCAGTAACACACTACGCCGCAAGGGACTCAAATCCTGCAGTGCCAGACGTGTCCCCCTGCTTAAGCCAGTACATGTTCAGGCCCGTCTGAAGTTTGCTAGAGAGCATTTGGATGATCCAGATGAGGATTGGGAGAATGTCATATGGTCAGATGAAACCAAAATAGAACTTTTTGGTAAAAACTCAACTCGTCGTGTTTGGAGGACAAAGAATGCTGAGTTGCATCCAAAGAACACCATACCTACTGTGAAGCATGGGGGTGGAAACATCATGCTTTGGGGCTGTTTTTCTGCAAAGGGACCAGGACGACTGATCCGTGTAAAGGAAAGAATGAATGGGGCCATGTATCGTGAGATTTTGAGTGAAAACCTCCTTCCATCAGCAAGGGCATTGAAGATGAAACGTGACAGGGTCTTTCAGCATGACAATGATCCCAAACACACCGCCCGGGCAACGAAGGAGTGGCTTCGTAAGAAGCATTTCAAGGTCCTGGAGTGGCCTAGCCAGTCTCCAGATCTCAACCCCATAGAAAATCTTTGGAGGGAGTTGAAAGTCCGTGTTGCCCAGCGACAGCCCCAAAACATCACTGCTCTAGAGGAGATCTGCATGGAGGAATGGGCCAAAATACCAGCAACAGTGTGTGAAAACCTTGTGAAGACTTACAGAAAACTTGACCTCTGTCATTGCCAACAAAGGGTATATAACAAAGTATTGAGATAAACTTTTGTTATTGACCAAATACTTATTTTCCACCATAATTTGCAAATAAATAAATTAAAAATCCTACAATGTGATTTTCTGGATTTCTTTTTCTCATTTCGTCTGTCATAGTTGAAGTGTACCTATGATGAAAATTACAGGCCTCTCTCATCTTTTTAAGTTGGAGAACTTGCACAATTGGTGGCTGACTAAATACTTTTTTGCCCCACTGTATGCATTGGAAATGGTCTGTATTTTCTAGAATATAAAGAAGCATGGTCATGTAAAGATATCCCCTGATCTGGACCCTTTTTGCCCAATGTTTTGTTTTTCAGGCAGGCCTTTGGTGGTGGATCAAACCAGTCATTGGTGTGACACAGGTAGCCTAGTGGTTAGAGCTTTGGACTTGTAACCGGAGGGTTGCAAGTTCGAATCCCTGAGCTGACAAGGTAAAAATCTGTCGTACTGCACCTGAACAAGGCAGTTAACCCACTGTTCCCCGGGCGCCGAAGACGTTCCCCGGGCGCCGTGGATGTTGATTAAGGCAGCCTCCTGCACCTCTCTGATTCAGAGGGGTTGGGTTAAATGTGGAAGACACATTTTGGTTGAAGGCATTTGGTTGTACAACTGACTAATAATGGTGACTTTGACTTTGGGTAAGGACTGTGTCTCAGACATTCAAAGGGACCCTGGTTATTACTGTGATCACCTGTGCTTCCCTCTATGACATGGGACATATGATGTCTGAAGGAGAGAGGGAGGGAGAGGGATTGAGAGCGGGGTTGTAGCAGCAATTTTGCATAAATTCTGCTTGTCTGAACAGCCTGCTGTGGGATGCTGATAAGTGGTGAAGAGACGTCTGAATGTTAACATGCTAATCAAGCATTGAGACTGTGCCTTGCCATGCTTAGGGAAATCAGTGGGTGTTGTAGCATCAGACACACACACACACACAAACAAGTACGCACACAATGCTGATTTATGCTGAGGGAAAGAAACGTATTTACTTCCACTCAGAAAATGGAGAGGAGATTTACTGTCAGCTTTACTCATCTCCCCTATCTCCTGGCCCTTTCCCCTCTCTGTGTATAAACACATTAATATTAGAGTGATTCATAAACATAGAAAAAGCAGGTTAATGAGGAATGATCTGCTCCAAGGAAAACAAGAACCATGCCATAAATCAGGGACCAACCCAATCAGAGCTCTTTGACTAACCGAGACGAGAGCTCCCGTTGGATTTCACAGTTCATCATCCCGACCATCGAGACCTCAGGGTCACACATAAATATGCTCCTAATGGGCTGAAGTTATTTCTCACCATGGTTACCCCAGCGATGTCCAACAGCTGTAACCTACTGACAGGCAAGGGGGCGAGAGCCCAGGTGATTGGAGTTATTCAATATTAATATGTACTTCCTGCCTGGGGCATAATAGTTGTGACGCATCGCATCAACCTTCAATTAACCCAGCAGCCCGCTCTTCATCCTTTATGGCTTCCCTTCCCCTCCCCTCCTCCTCCTCCTGTTAGAGGCATGAAAAGCCCTGGGCTCCTGCTGCAGTCACAGAGCAGACTGGTATCACTGTTAATTACATTTATCAGCACTAATAACAGGCTTCCCCTAAAGAGGTGGATGGAGCGACAGAACCAAACAGAGGTGCGTTAGAGTGCTACAAATAATGAGGGATGGAACAAAGGTTCCATCTAGGGACGTCTCTTCTGAACACAAGTGTACAGCAAATTCTCCAGTATTAAATCAACACTGACAGTCTATATGGGTCCACACTTTCAAGTTTTAAATTAACACTGTACTTAGTATGGATGCTGTTACAGTTTGTCAGTGTTAGGGAACTAACACTCAGTGTTATGCAATATCACCTCATAATATTTTTAACACTAGGAAGTGTATATACTTTGCACCAATGGTGTTATACAATAGCACCTCATATAGTATTTTTAACCTCTAACGTCTAAGCTAACATATGGAATTATTTTAAGATGGTCATACCATGGATCCTTTAGTTATTTGATTTAGAATTTTAGGACCCCTTTAAGTAAAATGTTTTAAAATATTTGTATTATGATGCAAACTCACTGAAAGGGAACTCACATAGTTATAATCCTTTGTATACGTGCAATGTGTTATGGAACAGAGACTCAAAACAAAAGGTTCCAAAAGAGAAACAGGTTTATTGAAATAATGACGGTGAGTCCCAGTGGTAAATAGTAGTAGAGAATGTCTCTGTTAGGTGACGATGGGAAATCCTGACAGGTTATAGTTATCTTGTAGATGATGAAGGAGGTAGCCGGATGATGATGACGAACCAGGAAGACGAAGGAGACACTGGAAGGCAGATGAATAATGCTGACATCAACGGTTTAGGTAAGAGGAACCGGGAGTGAGTCCTTACTCAAACGAGACCAGACAAAGTGACTGTGTGAAGAGAGTGCCTTTATGCTGACTGTGCTGATGATCAAATGACGTGCAGGTGCGGGTGATTAGAACTCAGGTGACAGTGATCTCTGTGTTTGTGTGGTGGTGGAGCCTGGCTGATCCCTGACACAATGGTTGTCTGTGTCATTTAGAATACACTCCTTGAATAACACATTAATAAATGGATACATATAACCCCTTACTTTTTCGGAAACAAAACTACTTCCTTACTTTCCTTCATTTGTATGGGTTACCTTCAGATGAGTCCTGTGACACGGAGAACACTATCATGTTCGTGAGAGTCTCCCCTTCCCACAGCAAAACGGAGAACACCATCAATTTCCATAATTTGTAGGCCAAAACGTTCGGCTGCAATAGACGTTTTCGTGAGGAGACCGATTTTCGGAATGTCTCATAGACTGACAAACACCGCTGTAGCTCGGCCACCTTCCACCGGAGATGCGGAAGGCCAACATAGGCAGATTGAGATGCAGCCCATTTGTTTATTATGTTACTTAAATAAATGCATGGTGCATCAATAGACCCTTAAGGATTTTAACCATTACACTAAGAGGTCTGTATCTCTTGACAAGGTCACTCAGTGTTGGATTAAGGATATTACAACAATATCTACAAGTCTTTATTGCCACATTCACATATGTAAGCTTTTATAAAGACTTCAGATCTGGCAGCAGACATGCTTAAACTTAAATTAACATGACCATCTAAACCATTTCAACTGAAAAAAAAAACATTTCAGTAACAGGTCAAATCTGATTGGATTAATTTAGAAAAATGTTATTTATCTTTGTGTAGCATAAGATTAATCAATCAACGTACATGCAAAAACACAGACAAAAAAACTATCCTAAATAATCTAGCTGGATTCTGATTAGGGCATTCCATGCTGGATAGGTTAGTGTGATCCATCTCTTGTGATGGTTTGGGAGAGCACCAGAGAGAATATTATAGACGGTTGCTGTCAAAAAGTGATTGATGAGTTTTTCCTGTGTCCTGTGTTTGACCTGTTAATGACATTCTGTTCAGATGTTCTCACGATATTTAGTGTGTGCTTATGTAACTTGATAGTGGAGCTGTTTCTTTGAAGTAAAACATGTTTGAAATTAAAAGTAATGGCCTGGTGATTGATGTGTCGTTTAGTGACCTTGTTGAACTTAAAGAATATGTCTTTGAACATTTGAGACAGTTGGGAATTTGTGTAGTGAATGGGGAGGCCTGAGATTGAACTGTTTGAACATTTGAAACAGTTGGGAATTTTTGTAGTGAACTTATGGAGCTTCTGTGTACTGAGCTTGTAGAATGAACAGGAAAAAGTAATTTCCGGGTAAGTCTGCCTGAGTATAAGTAAGTGTTAGACTTGTCTTGTGAACACTACGAGCAAGAAGAAACCGCAAGAGAGTAAACTACAGAAAACCTAGACCAATTCTGGGTGTATTGTGTCCTTCATGTCTGGGCCACAATGACAAAACCATTGATACCATTCTTTGTGATGCACCTGATTGTTTTAATGGTGTGATTGATATGAGTAAAGGCCATATGGGCTATATTTTCCAACCCGGCGATTCAACAGTGAAGATTTTCACACACAGCTGTCTCAACACCCTTTTTCAGCCAAAAACCGGGAGTTTTTCTCCTGCATTTCGCATGAGAGAATGGCTTAAGATAAGACTCTATGTCAGATCGAACAGACCCTGAGTGGAACATCCCTGCCTGGTTACGCATTGGGAGAGGAAGTCTGTGGGCGAGATGATTTGAAAGACTTAAGTATCTCTTCAGTAGCATATAGTCCAGACTCCAAAGTGACAATTTTAGGTTCAATAGCGCAAATGCCACCAAATATGTTAGCTCGTATGTATTTTCAAGGTCAACTACTTTGTGACTGTCTTTAGCTTCAGGTGGCAAGATTTTTCTAAAGTGCTTGATATGATTAAACAAGTGCAACAATTTTTTCAACATCGTGAACATTTAAGATGATGGTCCCTTCTGTCCTTAAGACAAAACTTGTGCTTGACGGCAAGAAGGTTGATCTACAGTGGTTCCTTCATTAAAAGTTGCGAGCCTACACCGCGGGACTTAGAGGTACCCAGCATCACGGCTTCATTGCTCCAGACCACAGCAAGGGGGAGTAACAGTCAGTATCTGGTGTGGCCACCAGCTGCATTAAGTACTGCAGTGCACCTCTTCCTCATGGTCTTTACCAGATTTGCCAGTTATTGATGTGAGATGTTACCCCACTCTTCTACCAAGGCACCTGCAAGTTCCCAGACATTTCTCGGGGGAATGGCCCTAGCCCTCACCCTCTGATCCAACAGGTCCCAGACGTGCTCAATGGGATTGAGATACGGGCTCTTCGCTGGCCATGGCAGAACACTGACATTCCTGTCTTGCAGGAAATCACGCACAGAACGAGCAGTATGGCTGGTGGCATTGTCATGCTGCAGGGTCATGTCAGGATGAGCCTGCAGGAAGGGTACCACATGAGGGAGGAGGATGTCTTCCCTGTAACGCACAGTGTTGAGATTGCCTGCAATGACAACAAGCTCAGTCCGATGATGTTGTGATACACTGCCCCAGACCATGACGAACCCTCCACCTCCAAATCGATCCCACTTCAGAGTACAGGCCTTGGTGTAACGCCCATTCCTTCAACGATAAACGAGAATCCGACCATCACCCCTGGTCAGACAAAACTGCGACTCATCAGTGAAGAGCACTTTTTGCCAGTCCTGTCTGGTCCAGTGACGGTGGGTTTGTGCCCATAGGCGACGTTGTTGCCAGTGATGTCTGGTGAGGACCTGCCTTACAAAGGCCTACAAATCCTCAGTCCAGCCTCTCTCAGCCTATTGCAAAGCACCCCACAACATGATGCTGCCCCCTGTGCTTCACGATTGGGATGGTGTTCTTTGGCTTGCAATCCTCCCCCTTTTTAATCCAAACATAATGATGGTCATTATGGCCAAACAGTTATATTTTTGTTTCATCAGACCAGAGAACATTACTCCAAAAAGTACAATCTTTGTCCCATATGCAAACCGTAGTCTGGCTTTTTTATGGCGGTTTTGGAGCAGTGTTTTCTTCCTTGCTGAGCGGGCCATCTGGTTATGTCGATATAAGACTCGTTTTACAGTGGATATAGATACTTTTGTACCTGTTTCCTCCAGCATCTTCACATGGTCCTTTGCTGTTGTTCTGGGATTGATTTGCGCTTTTCACACCAAAGTATGTTCATCTCTACGAGACAGAACGCGTCTCCTTCCTGAGCGGTATGACAGCTGCGTGGTCCCATGGTGTTTATACTTGCATACTATTGTTTGTACAGAAGAACATGGTACCCGTCAGCCGTTTTGAAATTGCTCCCAAGGATGAACCAGACTTGTGTAGGTCTACAATTTCTTTTTTTTGAGGTCTTGGCTGATTTCTTTTGATTTTCCCATGATGTCAAACAAAGAGGCACTGAGTTTGAAGGTAGACCTTGAAATACATCCACAGGTACACCTCTAATTGACTCAAATTATGTCAGTTAGCCTAACAGAAGCTTCTAAAGCCATGACATCCTTTTATGGAATTTTCCAAGCTGTTTAAAAGCACAGTCAACTTAGTGTATGTACACTTCTGACCCACTGGAATTGTGATACCGTGAATTATAAGTGAAATAATCTGTCTGTAAACAATTGTCGGAAAAATTACTTGTGTCATGCACAAAGTTGATGTCATAACTAACTTGTCAAAACTATAGTTTGTTAACAAGCAATTTGTGGAGTGGTTGAAAAACGAGTTTTAATGACTCCAACCAAAGTATATGTAAACTTCCGACTTCAACTGTATATATTGGTTATGGCTCCCGGGTGGCGCAGCAGTCTAAGGCACTGCGTCTCGGTGCAAGAGTCTTTACTACCGTCCCTGGTTTGAATTCAGGTTGTATCACATCTAACCGTGATTGGGAGTGCCATAGGGCGACGCACAATTGGCCCAGGGTCATCCTGGTTTGGCCGGGGTAGGCCTTCATTGTAAATAAGAATTTGTTCTTACCGGACTTGCCTAGTTAAATAAAGGTTACATTTAAAAAACAACTGGTGGCATCCGCAGCGCAATCAATAGGAGATGAATAGTGGCTGGTGCTGAAAATATAGCTAACTTGTTATGCAAGTGTTGCACACCAACAGATGGAGAAAACCTACACAAGTCGAGCAAATCATTTCAACAATAATCTTCATGTTGACTGAATATAAGCAAATGATGTCTGCTAAATAATCAAGTTAGGTTTCTCCAGAAATTAATAATTATAAATAACAAACTGGCTTTATTTACAAATTAGTGAGAATGTCTCACCCCACGTTCAGCAATTGCCTTTTTCTCGCTTTCTCGCTAGGTTAAATGAAAACTAAATCTCCAAAATGTTGTTACTTTTCAAACAAAGCTATAATTATTATTATTAATTAATTAATTTAGAATTATACACTGCTCAAAAAAATAAAGGGAACACTTAAACAACACAATGTAACTCCAAGTCAATCACACTTCTGTGAAATCAAACTGTCCACTTAGGAAGCAACACTGATTGACAATAAATTTCACATGCTGTTGTGCAAATGGAATAGACAACAGGTGTAAATTATAGGCAATTAGCAAGACACCCCCAATAAAGGAGTGGTTCTGCAGGTGGTGACCACAGACCACTTCTCAGTTCCTATGCTTCCTGGCTGATGTTTTGGTCACTTTTGAATGCTGGCGGTGCTTTCACTCTAGTGGTAGCATGAGACGGAGTCTACAACCCACACAAGTGGCTCAGGTAGTGCAGCTCATCCAGGATGGCACATCAATGCGAGCTGTGGCAAGAAGGTTTGCTGTGTCTGTCAGCGTAGTGTCCAGAGCATGGAGGCGCTACCAGGAGACAGGCCAGTACATCAGGAGACCTGGAGGAGGCCATAGGAGTGCAACAACCCAGCAGCAGGACCGCTACCTCCGCCTTTGTGCAAGGAGGAGCAGGAGGAGCACTGCCAGAGCCCTGCAAAATGACCTCCAGCAGGCCACAAATGTGCATGTGTCTGCTCAAACGGTCAGAAACAGACTCCATGAGGGTGGTATGGGGGCCCGACGTCCACAGGTGGGGGTTGTGCTTACAGCCCAACACCGTGCAGGACGTTTGGCATTTGCCAGAGAACACCAAGATTGGCAAATTCGCCATTGGCGCCATGTGCTCTTCACAGATGAATGCAGGTTCACACTGAGCACATGTGACAGACGTGACAGAGTCTGGAGACGCCGTGGAGAACGTTCTGCTGCCTGCAACATCCTCCAGCATGACCGGTTTGGCGGTGGGTCTGTCATGGTGTGGGGTGGCATTTCTTTGGGGGGCCTCCATGTGCTCGCCAGAGGTAGCCTGACTGCCAATAGGTACCGAGATGAGATCCTCAGACCCCTTGTGAGACCATATGCTGGTGCGGTTGGCCCTGGGTTCCTCCTAATGCAAGACAATGCTAGACCTCATGTGGCTGGAGTGTGTCAGCAGTTCCTGCAAGAGGAAGGCATTGATGCTAAGGACTGGCCCGCCCATTCCCCAGACCTGAATCCAATTGAGCACATCTGGGACATCATGTCTCGCTCCATCCACCAACGCCACGTTGCACCACAGACTGTCCAGGAGTTGGCGGATGCTTTAGTCCAGGTCTGGGAGGAGATCCCTCAGGAGACCATTCGCCACCTCATCAGGAGCATGCCCAGGCGTTGTAGGGAGGTCATACAGGCACGTGGAGGCCACACACACTACTGAGCCTCATTTTGACTTGTTTTAAGGACATTACATCAAAGTTGGATCAGGCTGTAGTGTGGTTTTCCACTTTAATTTTGAGTGTGACTCCAAATCCAGACCTCCATGGGTTGATACATTTGATTTCCATTGATAATTTTTGTGTAATTTTGTTGTCCGCACATTCAACTATGTAAAGAAAAAAGTATTGAATAAGATTATTTGATTCATTCAGATCTAGGATGTGTTATTTTAGTGTTCCCTTTATTTTTTTGAGCAGTGTATATAAGCCCCTTAGATATTATCAGATATTCCCCCATATCCTAACGGGGAAAAAAACTTAGATATTAATTTAGAGTCCTCCAATCCTCTAAATGTAATTATTGGCGGGGGGGCATGTCATTGAAATATATATATTTTTATATATATACAGATATACTGTATGCCTACCATAGGCAAAATGAGTCTCACTGGTGTTGAGTAATGTGCTGTTAAACATGGTGTAGGTCTTATTTATTTAAAGAGCATATTGAAGTTAGAAGCAAAAGCCTACAACTATTTTAGCACCGTTTCGCGCTGCTCTGAGGCAAGCATGGAGACTGGTCTTGATAAATCAATGAGATTTTTATTTTCACTTAATCTCCATTTGGGTAAGAATAAGAAAATGAGGGTGCAGAAATGTTATGCTCTTAGAGTAACCTTTATTTAACTAGGCAAGTCAGTTTAAGAACAAATTCTTATTTACAAGGACAGCCTACTCCTTCTTCCCGTCCTTCCTCCCATACAGTGCCATAAACCCTGAGGGTTTTGTTTTTCGTTTTTCTCTGAATAGAAACACCATAATATTAATTAAATTAAATAAGCCACATTTCTTAAAATCTATCCCATATACTATGTTATTACAAAAAAAGTTTAAAATTCTCTGTTAATGCCAATACAGAAGACTATCAAATGTTTCTTAAAGATACCCTCTGGTGATCAAACTCTGTGTTGTTGTATGTGTCGAACTGCTTTGCTTTATCTTGGCCAGGTCGCAGTTGTAAATGAGAACTTGTTCTCAACTTGCCTACCTGGTTAAATAAAGGTGAAATAAAAATAAAAAATATAAAAACTAGCAATAACTTGCATTAACAGAAAAAATGGCTGACAAACAGGTAACGTGCCACAGAATGCTGCAGCAGCCCACAAGGTGTGCCGCAGTATGACGCAACTTTTAAAGGAGGAACCACTGTATCATCGAAAAGAAAACATAAGAAGCCTAGGAGACAATGGAGAGCCTGTGTGAAAGAGCCAATGTCTGATATGGGTGGTGTTGGGTTACAATAGGCCCCAAAAAGGGATGAAAATGCACATTCTACTTTTTTCCTAAGAAAGGAATTAAAAACACTTTTTTACAACAAAATATTTAATGTAATGTGTAGTAATGTGTAATAATAAAGTGTATGATCCATATAAATGTTTAGTAATAAACATTAGTGTCATAGTTTAATATTGTGTATTGAACTTTAATAATTTGTATATGTATGCTTACATTTATGTACTAAAGTTTTTGAGGAAAATAAAAGGTTTGAAAGGAAATTCCTCTGTACCTCTGTCTCTCCCCAGTGTGGTGTTGTAACGCCCAGGCCCGAGATTACAGGCTGGAGCGTTTTGGTTTTGTCTTGGTGTAGGGTTTGTTTGTTCTAGGTGTCGTAGTTCTATGTTGGGTAATGGTTCCCAATTAGAGGCAGCTGTGTGTCGTTGTCTCTAATTGGGAACCATATTTAGGTAGGTAGGTTTCACTCTGGGTTCGTGGGTTATTGTGAGTTCATAGCTGTTTTGTCCTTTCAGTTACGTTCTCCGTTACGTTCTCCGTTACGTTCTCCGTTACGTTCTCCGTTTATTGTTTTGTTCCGTCTCGTTCCCGTGTTATTATTAAATCATGTATTCTGGCTACATCGCTGCGTCTTGGTCTGTCCCCGCAGAAGAGAATCGTGACAGAATAACCCACCAACTAAAGACCAAGCAGCGAGAGACCCGGGAGTACTGGACCAAGGAGGACCTCATCGGATCTCGCCTGGCACGGAGGTCCGTAAGGCAGCCCCAAGAAACTTTTGGGGGGGGGCACACGAGGAGGTTGGCCGGTTCAGGAGGGACTCCTGAGCCAACTCCTCGTGCCTTGTGGAGAGAGCGTTGGGGAGAGCGTCGCAGCGAAGGGAGGCCGTGCTATGCAGTGTTGCGCACGGTTTCCCCCTATAGGGATTCAGAGGCCGGTGCGAGTGATTCCCGCTCCACTCATCAGTCGGGCGAAAATAAGTGTTCAGCCAGTAAGAGTGGTGCCATCTCTGCGCACTAAGTCTCCAGTGCGGCTCCTGGGACCCGGATATCCTGCTCCAGTTCTGCGTGCGGTGTCTCCGGTACGTGTCCACAGCCCAGTGCGAGAGATCCCAGCGTCACTCATTGGTCGGGCTGAGGTCTGTGTGCTACCTGGGAGAGTGGTGCCAGCTCTGCGAGCCAGGCCTCCAGTGCGCCTTTTGGGTCCAAGATATCCTGTGGTTCTACGGGCAGAATCTCCGGTGCAAATCCACAGCCCAGTCCGAGAGATTCCAGCTCCACTCACCCATGAGGCCAGGGTTAGTGAGCTAGCTGGAGGTATGTCGGCTCTCCATATCAGGTCCCCGGTCCGTGTAGTGGTTTCTACACGTCCAGTCCCTGTTCCACGCTCCGAGACCCCTGTTCCACGCTCCGAGACCCCTGTTCCACGCTCCAAGATCCCTGTTCCACGCTCCAAGATCCCTGTTCCAAGATCCCTGTTCCATGTTCTGAGATCCCAGTCCGTGTTGAGGTTACAACACGTCCTGTTCCAGTTCCACGTTCCGAGATCCCAGTCCGTGTTGAGGTTTCAACACGTCCAGTCCCTGTTCCACGCTCCGAGATCCCTGTTCCACGCTCCGAGATCCCTGTTCCACGCTCCAAGATCCCTGTTCCACGCTCCGAGATCCCAGTCCGTGTAGTGGTTCCTACACGTCCAGTCCCTGTTCCACGTGCCAGGGTCCCCGTGCGCCCAGAGAGTCCAGCACGTCCTGTTCCAGCTCCGCGCACCCAGCTCCCCGTGCGCTCAGAGAGTCCAGCACGTCCTGTTCGGCCCGCCGCACTCCAGCTCCCGTGCGCTCAGAGAGTCCAGCACGTCCTGTTCGGCTCCACGCACCCAGCTCCCGTGCGCTCAGAGAGTCCAGCACGCCCTGTTCGGCTCCACGCACCCAGCTCCCGTGCGCTCAGAGAGTCCAGCACGCCCTGTTCCGCCCACGCACCCAGCTCCCGTGCGCTCAGAGAGTCCAGCACGCCCTGTTCCGCCCGCGCACCCAGCTCCCGTGCGCTCAGAGAGTCCAGCACGCCCTGTTCGCTCCGCGCACCCAGCTCCCGTGCGCTCAGAGAGTCCAGCACGCCCTGTTCCGCTCCACGCACCAGCTCCCGCGCGCTCAGAGCCCAGTTCGGCCTGTTCCCGCTCCCTCGCACCAGAGTGCGCGGCCCCGAGCCCAGTTCGGCCTGTTCCCGCCCCCCGCACCAGAGTTCCAGTGAGCATCACGAGTCCAGTACTGCCAGTTCCTGCTCCACGCACCAGAGTTCCAGTGAGCATCACGAGTCCGTACTGCCAGTTCCTGCTCCACGCACCAGAGTTCCAGTGAGCATCACGAGTCCGCACGACCAGTTCCTGCTCCACACACCAGAGTTCCAGTGAGCTTCACGAGTACAGTACTGCCAGTTCCTGCTCCACGCACCAGAGTTCCAGTGAGCATCACGAGTCCAGTACTGCCAGTTCCTGCTCCACGCACCAGAGTTCCAGTGAGCATCACGAGTCCGGTACGACCAGTTCCTGCTCCACGCACCAGAGTTCCAGTGAACATCACGAGTCCTGTACGACCAGTTCCTGCTCCACGCACCAGAGTACCAGTGAGCATCACGAGTCCTGTACGACCAGTTCCTGCTCCACGCACCCGAGTTCCAGTGAACATCACGAGTCCTGTACGACCAGTTCCTGCTCCACGCACCAGAGTTCCAGTGAGCATCACGAGTCCAGTACGGCCAGTTCCTGCTCCACGTACCAGAGTCCCCGTGAGCATCGTGGGTCCGGTAAGGCCAGTTCCAACTCCACGCACCAGAGTTCCAGGAGATGGTCCAGGGCCTCCGGTTCAGGATGTCAGACCAGCACGGCCAGCACCGGAGCCCCCACCTGGGACAAAGGGACCCACCCGAAGACCCCCCCACAGACTTTTCGGCGCGTCCGGAGTCCGCGCCTTTGGGGGGGGGTACTGTAACGCCCAGGCCCGAGATTACAGGCTGGAGCGTTTTGGTTTTGTCTTGGTGTAGGGTTTGTTTGTTCTAGGTGTCGTAGTTCTATGTTGGGTAATGGTTCCCAATTAGAGGCAGCTGTGTGTCGTTGTCTCTAATTGGGAACCATATTTAGGTAGGTAGGTTTCACTCTGGGTTCGTGGGTTATTGTGAGTTCATAGCTGTTTTGTCCTTTCAGTTATGTTCTTCGTTACGTTCTCCGTTTATTGTTTTGTTCCGTCTCGTTCCCGTGTTATTATTAAATCATGTATTCTGGCTACATCGCTGCGTCTTGGTCTGTCCCCGCAGAAGAGAATCGTGACAGGTGTGTGTGAGTGTGTGTGTGAGAGGCCTGGTTGCATGGGTGGTGTCATGTTAAAAAGCTATGGTGGTTACAAGCAGACTAGAGCCCTAAGCAAAGCTTATTTAAAAAAAAACAAAAAAAAAACAGTCTTTCCAACAACAAATTAAATAATATTTACAGTACCTCGGTCAACTGTAAGTGCTGTTATTGTGAAGTGGAAACGTCTAGGAGCAACAACAGCTCAGGCGCAAAGTGGTAGGCCACACAAGCTCACAGAACGGGACCGCCGAGTGCTAAAGCTCTTAGCACGTAAAAACCACCTGTCCTAGGTTGCAACACTCACTAGTTTCCATGGCTGAGCAGCTGCACACAGGTACAAATAACCATGTTCAATGCCAAGCGTCGGCTGGAGTGGTGTAAAGCTGGCCGCTATTGGACTAGAGCAGTGAAAACGCATTCTCTGGAGTGATGAATCACGCTTCACCATCTGGCAGTCCGACGGATAAATCTGAGTTTTGCGGATGCCAGGAGAACAATACCAACCCGAACGCATTGTGCCAACTGTAAAGTTTGCTGGAGGAGCAAAAATGGTCTGGCGCTGTTTTTCACGGTTCGGGCTAGGCCCCTTAGTTCCAGTGAAGGGAAATCTTAATGCTACAGCATACAATGACATTCTAGACGATACTTTGCGGCAACAGTTTGGGGAATGCCCTTTCCTGTTTCATGACAATGCCCCCTGTGCAAAAAAAGCGAGGTCCATACTGATATGGTTTATCAAGATCGGTGCGGAAGAACTTGACTGGACTGCACAGAACCCTGATCTCAACCCCATCGAACATCTTTGAGATTAATTAGAATGCCGATTGCGAGCCAGGCCTAATCGCCCAACATCAGTGCCAGACCTCAATAATGCCTTTGTGGCTGAATGGAAGCAAGTCCCCGCAGGAATGTTCCATCATCTAGTGGAAAGCCTTCCCAGAAGAATGGAGGCTGTTATAGCAGAAAAGGGGGGACCAACTCCATATTATTAACCATGATTTTGGAATGAGATGTTGACGAGCAATGTAGTGTAGATAATGGAACACTGGCACTCGTTTTTGGGTGGAACCCTTTAGAGCATAGTCTGGCATGATTTATACTAAACAAAAATATAAACACAACATTCAACAATTTCAAAGATTTTACTGAGTAACAGTTCATAAAAAGAAAATCAGTGAATTTAAATAAATAAATTCAGCCCAATCTATGGATTTCACATGACTGGGAATACAGATAAGCATCTGTTGGTCACAGATACCTAAAAAAAAAAGGCAGGGGCGTGGATCATAAAACCGGTCTGTATCTGGTGTGACCACCATTTGCCTCATGCAGGGCGATCTCTTTTGCATAGAGTTGATAAGGATGTTGACTGTGTCCTGTGGAATGATGTCCCACTACTCCACAATGGCTGTGCGAAGTTGCTGGATGTTGGCGGGGAACTGGAACATGCTGTCATACACGTCGATCCAAAGCATCCCAAACATGCTCAATGGGTGACTGGTTATGCAGGCCATGGAAGAGTTGGGCCATTTTTAGCTTCCAGGAATTGTCTACAGATCTTTGCAACATGGGGCCGTGCATTATCATGCTGAAACATGATGTGATGGCAGCGGATGAACGGCACAACAATGGGCCTCAGGATCTCATCACAGCATCTGTGCATTCAAATTTCCATCGATAAAATGCAATTGTGCTCGTTGTCTGTAGTTTGTGCTTTGCCATGCCATAACCCCACAGCCACCATGGGACACTCTGTTCACAACGTTGACATCAGCAAACCGCTCGCCCACACAACACCATACACGTGGTCTGTGGTTGTGAGGCCGGTTGGACATTCTGCCAAATTCTCTAAAACGATATTGGAGGTGGCTTATGGTAGAGAAATTAATATTACATTATCTGGAAACAGCTCTAGTGGACATTCCTGCAGTCAGCATGCTAATTGCACGCTCCCTCAAAACGTGCAATATCTGTGGCATTGTGTTGTAGTACAAAACTGCATGTTATTTTAGAGTGGACTTTTATTGTCCCCTGCATAAGTTGCACCTGTGTATGATCATGCTGTTTAATCAGCTTCTTGATATGCCACACCTATCAGGTAGATGGATTATCTTGGCACAGCAGTAATACTCACAAAATGGGATCTAAACAAATTTGTGCACACAATTTTAGAGACATAAGCTTTTTGTGCATATGAAACATTTCTGCGATCTTTTATTTCAACTCATGAAACATGGGACCAACACGTTACATGTTGCGTTTATATATATATATATATTTTTGTAGTTCAGGGGGACAGGATTGATTGAAGGACAGACTGACGTGGCCTGCAGCAGTGTTTCCTGTCATAACAGAGTGGTGTGTATGAAGCGTTGACAGACTTGGCTGGAAGAGACAGGAGACGCCATGAGACTGTTCTGCTCTAGGGATGACATATGCACTGTATATTGGTCTTTGTAGTCCTGATGGCCTATGAAACTACACCAGGCACCTAGCTATAGAAACATAATAAATTAATTATTAAAGAAGTATGAATATATTAATAGAAAGGGGAAGATTATGCGCTGAGCTTCTTTGCTGTTCAGCTTCCGTCATGGCTGCCTGAGCGAGTGTTAAAAGCCATCCCTATGACACAGACAGGTACTGTAGGCAGAGTAACCCACATCTCACAGCGGATGAAGACAAAGCCTGATCAGAACCTCTGCATCTGACAGGCCTCTGCTCTCAACAGAGCAACACAGACCAATTACCCAAACCAGTCCAGCATAATGCAGAGAGGAATAATTAAATCAGAACTTCACCTGGGAATTATGTGAATGTCAGAGTTTATTCACTGGCAGCTACTTGTAATAAAAAGATGAAACAAGATAAATCAAGTAAAAAAACATCTACAAAAAAAATTCAGTGATTATGATTCTTTTCCCCCAGATGTTAAACTGTTATGTTTTCACTATTGATCTATTGGGCCTGCAGGGTAGCCTAGTGGTTAGAGCATTGGACTAACAACCGCAAGTTCAAATCCCTGAGCTACTAATCTGTCCTTCTGCCCCTGAACAGGCAGTTAACCCACTGTTCCTAGGCCATCATTGAAAATAAGAATTTGTTCTTAACTGATTTGCCTAGTATAATAATACACATTTTTATCTAGATATTTTATTTATTTAAGGTAGCCAAACAAAAAAAAACAATACAAAATAATTATAATACAAAATAAAACTAGAGATCAACTATAAATACTGCAGCAAAGCTTGGTTATTCCAGAGTGGCTGGGGTATGTATTCCAGGCACACAATTGTCTCTCAGAGGTCTGTGAAAAGGAGCAGGTGGTCTGAGAGAACAGCACACCTGCCATGGAGACTGAACAGACTGTCTCACATCACAGGAACACAACACTATGGCCTTGGGCCTCCCTCTGGCCTCAGGCTCACTGAGGAAAACACTCACATAACACTGTCACAACATACAGTATAGATAACAAATAATGTTCCAGATAATGTAACAAAGAATTATCTAAGGATAATGTTTTGATAACAGTTAATTCTCCTATCAGTAAGTGCTTGGTATATACCACACATAGCCTTGATGGTGTACAGTGTTCACCCTTGGCAGCTTAACATAATCTCTTTGATATCCCCCCTACACAAACCTCAGGGACAGGGCTCAACCAATGGATCTCACCCCACACCCACCACCAACAGGCCAATAGAGTACGCATTAGTGTGTGGTTGTGTCAGAGAAAATGGTCCCCCATTGTTTTGCTGGCAGTGATGGAAAACCTTATCTAAGATTCTGTGATTCAAAGAAAACACAATTAAATGTCAAGGTCAAATTGACCGCTCGAGGTGATCTTTGGTAATAATAGCGAAATCCGGTTCGATTGTTAAAAGGTTTGAACGTAAATAAACAATTAGAGATTTTTTTTTTACTTATCTATTTTTTTACTTAATGCTTATTTTTTTATTAAAACTGCTTTGTTGGTTAAGGGCTTGTAAGTAAGCATTTCACTGTAAGGTCTACACCTGTTATATTCGGCGCATGTGACAAATAACATTTGATTTGATTTCTGTATTTTGAAAGTAGGTCCTGCAGTGATCACAGATTTACTTGTCTCTGACCAAGATTTATACCAAACCAGACTAACGTAGGGACAGACGGACAAGGACAGTATAAGGCTGATGTGCTGATATTCTAAAATGTTCTGATCCCCCACCATGCTCTTTCACACCCCGACTCAACACGTACACAGAGTGTACAAAACATTAGGAACACCTGCTCTTTCCATGACATAGACTGACCAGGTGAATCCAGGTTAAATCTACGATCCCATATTTATGTCACTTGTTAAAGAAGTATTTTTAATCCTTGAGACAATTGAGACATGGATTGTGTATGTGTGCCATTCAGAGCGTGAATGGACAAGACAAAAGACTTAAGTTCCTTTGAGTAGGATATGGTAGTTTTGAGTGTGTCAAGAACTGCAATGCAGCTGGGTTTTTAAACTCAACAGTTTCCTGTGTGTATCAAGAATGGTCCACCACCCAAAGGCTATCCAGCCAACTTGACACAACTGTGGGAAGCATTGGAGTCAACATGGGCCAGCATCTCTGTGCAAACCTTTCAACACCTTGTAGAGTCCATGTCCTGAAGAATTGAGTCAGTTCTGAGGCCAAAGGGGGGTGCAACTCAATAATAGGAAGGTATTCCTAATGTTTTGTACACTAAGTGTAAACAGAGGCAATGTTTCCCTATGCTCTAAGCTTTCACACTGTTGGGGAAGCTACTCTGAAAATATGGTTTTCAAAGTTACCAATTAGTTGATATTAGAAGAAATTAAGATACAATAAAGCTACCCTTAAGTAAATTATAGTTTACTCAACTAAATTTACTCTGAAAACATTATCACTACATTCAAACTACACTGAACAAAGATATCAAAACAACATGTAAAGTGTTGGTCCCATGTTTCATGAGCTGAAATAAAAGTTTCATTTGTGCAAATGTTCCATTTGCACAAAAAGCTTATTTCTCTCAAATTCTGTGCGCGAATTTGCTTACATCCCTGTCAGTGAGCATTTCTCCATTGCCAAGATAATCCATCCACCTGACAGGTGTGGCATATGAAGAAGCTGATTAAACAGCATGATCATTACACAGGTGCACCTTGTGCTAGCCGCCTCCAACCAGCCTCACAACCGCAGACCACGTGTATGGCGTCATGTGGTTTGCTGATGTCAACATTGTGAACAGAGTGCTCTATGGTGGCGGTGGGGTTGTGGTATGGGCAGGCATAAGCTACAGACAACAAACACAATTGCATTTTATCGATGGCAATTTGAATACACAGTGATACCGTTACAAGATCCTGAGGCTCATTGTCATGCCGTTCATCTGCCGCCATCACCTTAAGTTTCAGCACGATAATGCACGGCCCCATGTAGCAAGGATCTGAACACAATTCCTGGAAGATAAAAATATCCCAGTTCTTCTATGGACTGAATACACACCAGACTTGTCACCCATTGAGCAGTTTGCGATTCTCTGGATCGACGTGTACGACATTGTGTTCCAGTTCCTGCCAATATCCAACAAATTCGCACAGCCATGAGTGGGATAACATTCCACAAGCCACAATCAACAGCCTGATCATCTCTATGCGAAGGAGATGTGTCGCGCTGCATGAGGTAAATTGTGGTCACCACACATACTGACTCACTTTCTGATCCACGCCTCTATGTTTTTTATTATTAAGGTACAGTTGAAGTCGGAAGTTTACATACACTTAGGTTGGAGTCATTAAAACTAGTTTTTCAACCACTCCACAAATTTCTTGTTAACAACTATAGTTTTGGAAAGTTGGTTAGGACATCTACTTTGTGCATGACACAAGTCCTTTTTCCAAAAATTGTTTACAGACAGATTATTTCACTTATAATTCACTGTATCACAATTCCAGTGGGTCAGAAGTTTACATACACTAAGTTGACTGTGTATTTCAAGGCCTATCTTTAAACTTGCTTGACATCATGGGAAAATCAAAAGAAATCAGCCAAGACCTCAGAAAAAAAAGGTAGACCTCCACAAGTCTGGTTCATCCTTGGGAGCAATTTCCAAACGCCTGAAGGTACCATGTTCATCTGTACAACAATAGTACGCAAGTATAAACACCATGGGACCACGCAGCCGTCAGGAAGGAGACACGTTCTGTATCCTAGAGATTAACGTACTTTGGTGCAAAAAGTACAAATCAATCCCAGAACAACAGCAAAGGACCTTGTGAAGATGCTGGAGGGAACAGGTACAAAAGTATATATATTCACAGTAAAACGAGTCCTATATCAACATAACCTGAAAGGCCGCTCAGCAAGGAAGAAGTCACTGCTCCAAAACCGCCATAGAAAAGCCAGACTACGGTTTGCAACTGCACATGGGGACAAAGATCACACTTTTTGGAGAAATATTCTCTGGTCTGACGAAACAAAAATAGAACTGTTTCGCCATAATGACCATCGTTATGTTTGGAGGAGAAAGGGGGAAGCTTGCAAGCCGAAGAACACCATCCCAACCGTGAAGCACGGGGGTGGCAGCATCATGTTGTGGGGGTGCTTTGCTGCAGGAGTGACTGGTGCACTTCACAAAATAGATGTCTTCATGAGGAAGGAAAATTATGTGGATATATTGAAGCAATATCTCAAGACATCAGTCAGGAAGTGAAAGCTTGATTGCAAATGGGTCTTCCAAATGGACAATGACCCCAAGCATACTTCCAAAGTTGTGGCAAAATGGCTTAAGGACAACAAAGCCAAGGTATTGGAGTGGCCATCACATTTATGTTGCATTTATATATTTTTTTCTGTACACTTCTTGATAAATTATTATATCTAAATCTGAAATGTCACAGACTACAAATTGAGGAACATATCACTCTGGAGTCAGATGTTAAAGGGAAATTTTACCGCTGCTATATTTCTCTATGTTCATTAATATGTTATTACATATTATATGTGTCATAAAACATTTTAATTTCCTCACTACGTGCAAATACGAGTGTTTTTGCATCTCGCCGGTAGAACCGGCCCAGTTACATTGCCTGGTTGTATGCTAACCACAGTATCCAGAATTCATAGCGATGTCAGGACATGGAGGACCACCCGTAGAGATGTGAGAAATGTATTATTTCAGCCAGAGGATTTCGAAACGGAACTGAAGTCTCAACTGATGGGGTTACCATGTCATTGAACATTGAAAAGTGATGTTATACTATCAATTTTCCCCTTCACTTCAAAGAGGGAGCTATCCAATCAGCCAACATCAGCACAGTAGAAAGGAAGTCAAGCTGAGGTAATTTAGCTAATGTTAACTAGCTAACTAGCTAGCTAGTGAACTACATTTGTTTATATAAACCAAAATCTAGCTAGCTAGCTTTCATAATACACTGGCTCAACATCCCAAGTGTATCAATGTAATTAGGCAGCTGCTATCTGGAGATTTGCAAGCTAACATTATCTTAGGTTAGCCCATCTCAATGCACCATTATTGACTCTGAGTGTACCAAAACACATAACAGTCTAGTAGTCAATGTACATTATCACTGTCTGCACCTACGTTGTAAACTTTCATTCATAGGTTGTAGCAATTTCATTATGGGTATAGGGAAAATCATGTAGTAGCCTATATCTATTGATGTTACATTGAACTGGGTGAATGGAATATGAATATGCTCTAATTGAAATAATGCTCATGAAAAAAATGGATCCTCCCTCATCTTAAACAGCACAGACCACCGCTGCAGTCAACTGTACCCTTTTTTGTTTACAGATGAACATGGTTTATTGTACGGTTACACATCCTCATGATCAGTCTTAATGTCTTTCCAGGAGATTTGCAGTACAAACACATTTTCTGCAAGAGGTCTAAGCACTCGGTGGGGAAGAAAGAGGCTTGTCCACCTGGCTGTGGAGTGCAGAAAGGACCAGATGGTTGTCAACAAGGAGCTAGAGTCACAGCCCCCCAAACCCAACATCCCTGCCACATTGCCAAAGCTTGCTAAACCAGCTGCTAAACCAGGTTATTTACTTTGGAGATCGAGGTGAGTTTACACAGCAGTATGCAGGAACAGTTATGGTAATGTATACAGTAGAAGAAAAATATACTACTAAAGCTTATAATACATAATAAAGTTCTACAAAGGGAATAGTTGCATACGGTGTGCTTTGGGTGGTGCAGTGACATGTTCAGAGTCACTTTGATTCAAGGGGAGTTTGTTGTTATGGGACCTTTCACATCTCCTCTTGAGAGTCATCAACTTATTTTATCCAAGCTGTATTGTCTGTGAGAGAAAGGTGAAAATGCTATTACACATCCATGAGCAATTGTTGTGTACTGTCTGTATTGCTACTGTAGCAGCATGTAGAATATGAGCTAGCTACAACACACAGGTATAGTTACCCTAAGACAATTATGAGTCAAAGTCATTCCTTTACTCTTCATCATCAAAACATTTCTCAAATTTTGCTCGTAATGAAAGGCACTGAGGATAGCTGTGGGGGGTGGATTCTACTAAGCTATATGGAATTGTTTTTAAAAGGTCATACCAAGGATCATTTCGCTATTTGGAATTTTAAGACCCCTTGAAGTATAAAAATATATATTAAAAAAATGTTTGATAAAAAAAATGTTTTGCTATTAGCCCATACAAACACATTGCAAATTCACTACATGGAACAACAGATCCCCTCTAAAAAATCTAAAGGAAGCATTTTTTTAAGTGTCTGTCCAATATCTGAGAGACATAAGAAAAATCAGGAAATATTGGTACTTTTTTAAATATTTATTCAACCGCTTATTTTTGGCACTAAACTGTCTCCATATATACAGTACTTCCATTTTTTTTAACTGGTACTGGGAGATATTCAGACAAGTCTTGTGAGGCCTGTGGGCATCTTAAAGAAAATCAACTGACATGCGTGTTCTTACCTTTCCACAGAGAGGGTGTGTAGCCCAAACTGTTCAGACGCTACAGACAGATGTTGGCAGATCGGCTGTACCGACTTCAGACGAGTCCCAAAACGGAGAACACCATCATGTTTGAGTCTCATCTATCCATAGAGTCTTATATTTCCATAGAGGGGTTTGTAGGCCAAACCGTTCAGACACTACAGATGATTTTGTGAGAAGACCGATTTTAGGGATGTCTCATCGTCTGACAAACACTGCTCTAGCTCTGTCACCTTTCCCCGCAGATGCAGAAGGGCAACATCAGCAGATTCGGTGGATTGAGACACATCCAATGCAAAAAGTTTTATCCTAGCTTATACTGACTGATTTTCATTGGGATTTGTGTATTATGCTAATTAGATTTTCACGGGGGCGCAGACATCGACTCTAGGGGGTTAGCAGTCTCAAATAGACAGTACATGTTAACATAGCTCCCATGAACCTGTAAACTAGTACTACCCCCATTTTGAAAAGCTTGCCTTCGAGGGTGGGAACAAGAAAGCATGGCTCTCGTCAGGCTGTAGTCTTAACAAAAACAGGGAAAATGAGTCAACCTAGATATCCTGCAATGTCCTGGCAGATAGGAATATCGAATAAGGACAACCATATCTACTTGCATGATCACGCGATCATGCAATTGGCGAAACATAAAGGCCACAATAATTGCTACAAAACATGACTCCATTAATTTTTAGATCAGACCGCAGGCTCAATCAACCAATGGCATAATTGGTTGAACTCTCCTGGCATGAAAATTCTGATGTACAGCTATAGTGCATAATTATGTCTGAAACACCCTCTCATCACTCAAAATTATGTAGGGAGACTGGAACACCAAATAGTGTCTAGCTGTGAAGTTTCCCTTAATCAGAATGTGTATTTTAGCCTATTAACCTATTAGGGAGCGGCGGCAGTGTTCGGAGGTTTGGAGAGTCTGGCGTGCCCAAAGTAAAAGGCCTGGTACTCAGGACCAGAAACTAAGATATGCACATAATTAGTAGTATTGGATAGAAAACACGCTGACGTTTCTAAAACTATTAAAATAATGTCTGTGAGTATAACAGAACTGATTTGGCAGGCAAAAACCAGAGAAAAATCGATCCGGAAAATAAGATTCTGTGAAGTGACACTTTTCCCATTGACTTGGTATTGAAAGGAGGGGAATCCAGCTCCCAGAAGGCAGTACCTATGGCTTCCACTAGATATCAACAGTCTTTAGACAAGGTTTCATGCGTTTATCTAGAAGAATCAAGGAGTAAGACAAGTTTTGGCAAGTGGACTAAGGAAGTCACTCATCTCTTTTACGCGTGGGACCGAGAGCGTGCGCCTCGGTTTTTTCCTTTTCTATCGCCCAGGATATTATCCGTGTGAAATATTATCGTTTATATACGTATTAGTGTACCTAAGGATCGATTAGAAACTTTATAGGTATGTTTTTAACGCTTTGTATGTCTTGTATATTGGACGAGTGGACGGTGGACATAAAGAGGGACTTTTTCGAACAAAATGAACATTTATTGTGTTGCTGGGACCCTTCCGACTGCCATCAGAAGAAGATCTTCAAAGTTAAGCGATTTATTTTATCGCTATTTTTGAGTTTTGTGAAACCACTGCTAGTTATGAAATTATGCTAATGCAGGAATTACGCGGGTGCTGTCCTCAGACAATCAAATGTTATGCTTTCGCCGTAAATCCTTTTTGAAATCTGACAACGCTGTGAGATTACCAAGATTCTAAGCTTTTGAAGAGTGTGCAACACTTGTATTTTCATGGATGTTTTATATTACTACTTTTGTAATTTGAATTTGGCGCTCTGCATTTTTACTGATGTTGTCGCAGGTGGGGCGCTGTCGCCCCACTGCTCCCTAAACACAAACATGATGTTTCAAGTAAGAATTAGGCAGGTCTGATGGCAAAAAAGAAAGGCAATTCTTGCTTACTTCACCCATATTTTATTTTAGCAAAAAATTGTCTGTAGTGCCAGTAGTTTGCTACACCTCTACATGGCGAAAAAGTAATTACCAACTTAAAACACTACCACTATTTTAATTTTGTTAAACTACCACAAAGCTACTTCAAAATGTTGTTAAATTAGTAGTTGAACTCTAAGTATTTTGTTACTCCCCAGCACTGTGCATTCACAATATCTTCCTGATATAATATCACACAATAACTACCACAATACCTACCCACCAGTGGAGGCTTGGGAGGAGCTGTAGGAGGACGGGCTCATGTAATGGCTGGAATGGTATAAATGCAACAGATTCAAACAAGTGGCTTCCATATGTCTGATGTGTTTGATACTGTTTGATTTATTCCATTCCAGACATTACAATGAGCCTGTCGTCCTATAGCTCTTCCCACCAGCCTCCTCTGATACCCTACCTAATATCTAATGCAGGGTGCAGAAATGTTTGTATCATGCATTAACTAACAGTGTTGGAGAGCTTAATCATTCCAGATCTGTCAATATTTGATGAGCTTTTGTTCCTGTGTGGCCAACTCAGCAGGATTTTGAGAAGTTTGAAATTGGCACTTTTGTTCTAGGAAGGGTATTATTGTTCCCAGTCCCACCTCAATCCACCAGATACTGTTCTTCAAAATAAATGTTTTCTGTTTGACCAACCTGTTTCTGTGTTTCAGACAGCTTGTGATGTTAAAATACGTCACTTGAGTGCTTGGGGAGACTTTGTTTTGACTGTGGGAAATTGCTTTGACTTCCACACCCAAGGAGGGTCCAATGATTGGGCTGTGATGCAACACTAACAAGCCAGGAGAGCTCCTGGGACCATCTGACCTCCCACCTTCTAGGGGTCAGGTTTTTTATTATGGTCCATGGCTTTAGGGGTGTGGATAGACACTGTTCTATCCCTTCCCTGCTGTCCCCTCCACCCCCAACATCTCTCCATCTCCCTCGCCATCTCCTGGGCTAGACTCAGGCCAAACTGAAGCCCAGAGAAGATGTGGGACTAAAATAAGAGCCGTTCTGGCTGTTCCACACAGTCTAGTCTGGCCTGGTGTGAGATGTCCTGTCGAGCTGACAGCTTTGGTAGTCCAAATACCAGCAATTAGAGATTACAGTGAACACTGTTCAAAGCCAACCAAATGCTTGCCATCAGCATTTGGCCCTATACAACAAAAACATGATTAACACTGTGTATGCTATCAAATCCGGCTATTCCAAATCCGGCTATTCCAAAGATAGACTACTGAGCCCTAAACCTACCCCCCCTCCCCTGACTTACTGTAATCAACTTGAATCTAGTATGACTATGTATCTTCCATCTATCTTGCAAGACAACACTTCTCTAAAGGATAACTCCCTCTTTGAGTCTTGATCCCTCCCTGTGTAGAACTGTTTAGAATGGGTCTTCATAGGAATAGCCCCTTTTTTTTCAATTTTTGCCTAAAATGACATACCCACATCTAACTGCCTGTAGCTCAGGCCCTGAAGCAAGGATATACATATTCTTGGTACCATTTGAAAGGAAACACTTTGAAGTTTGTGGAAATGTGAATTGAATGTAGGAGAATGTAACACAATAGATATGGTTGAAGAAAATACAAAGGAAAAACCAACCAGTGTTTTTTTACCAACGTCTTTGAAATGCAAGACAAAGGTCACTGTCATAGCCATCACTCTGGTTGTAATTTTGATAGTGTCCACAAGATGGCAGAAATGTTTGTGCAAAGTTTCAGATAGATAACTTGGAGTATGAATGATCCTCAAGACTTTTAGTGTGAAGTCCCCAGGTACATTTGGGCAAATCGTGAAAGAGACGTTCGCATTCATATTCCATTTTTTCTGCAAGAATATCGTCAAATCTGTATACTTGGAATTTGATTTAGCTTTCCAAGTATTAGTAGCCATATTATATGTTCAACATTTGAAAAACAACAAGTTTTCATAACTTCATAACTCTGAAATCCTCATAATTTGTGTCCAAAATGAAAAGGCATGCTGTCGTACAAGGTTAGTAGCTACATTTTACGGCATATACATGGTTTCCAGATACTCCCATAAGGCCCAGCTCATTGGCTATCTAGCTAGCTTTGACCCCGATTGTTGCTTATTTGACAAAGATACAGTTGTTCAAGTGATGGCTGCCCGCGTCATCGGCGTGCCATGAAGGCGTCACTCTCTGACCAAATATGGTGTCCTATAGGATATACTACACCCCTAATGAAATAATGAAGTCTTGTTACCTTCTAGGATCTCTGGGGCGGCAGGTAGCCTAGTGGTTAGAGCGTTGGACTAGTAACTTGAAAGGTTGCAAGATCAAATCCCTGAGTTGACAAGGTAAAAATCAATTGTTCTGCCCCTGAACAAGGCAGTTAATCCACTAATCCACTGTTAATCCACACTAGGCTGTCATTGAAAATAAGAATTTGTTCTTAACTGACTTACCTAGTTAAATAAAGGAATAGATGGAACTGAAACAATGTTTAGGGTGAGATTTTCACAGATTCCTTTCTTTGCAAATTGAACAAGTGGAAATACAAAATCGATCGTACATGCTATATGGACCTTTTTGTATCTAACAAAACGACACTTCATGTTATCTCTGGGACCATTTGGATGATAAATCAGAGCAAGATTTCAGAATGTAAGTGCACATATCACCTTCAGAGGTGAATTTATCAAACCTACCGCGGTGAAAAAAGTGTTTTGTTGTTAGGAGCTCTCCTCAAACAATAGCATGGCATTTTATGCAGTAATAGCTACTGTAAGTTTTCAGCCGATATAAAACACTTATATGTACCGACATTTTGTTGTTACTCTAAAATCTGCTATCTTGACATAACGCGCTGCATGATTTACAACTGTCCCGTTGACGGAACGCCGATCCTTAAGATAAACAAGGAGACCACTCAGACTCAAGGACACGCCTGGGCCTTTTTGAGCCTCTGTATCCCACACTGTTTACTTTGCACAGTGAGTTCCTGTTGCAAGGAGGTGAATGGAAAAACACCATGGTCTTCTGCCACCAGAAAGCTGAAGTTCAGATATGACTGAGGGATCACAGGCAAAAAACTGACAGTCTTGACAGGAATTGCATCCTTTCAGAATAAAACTGTTAAAATGTTTTTATTTTGTACAAATAATACGTCAACTATAGTATAGTTTCCTGAATAGAGTATTGTAGGAGATTGCCAGTCCTTGGCCTTTCACAGACTGAAACAGCTTTAGAAAGGAGCTGACTGCATAGCCTCAGGCAAGGGAATAAGTTGCCCAACGAAGAAATTGCAGGAAAAAGTGTTTGTGTGCATATGCAATCTGGCATGGACCCCAGACACAAACCGACACACACACACACACACACACACACACACACACACACACACACACACACACACACACACACACACACACACACACACACACACACACACACACACACACACACACACACACACACACACACACACACAGCTCTCAGTGGGATTTGTTCATAACGGATGCATTGGAGAATTGCACAGTTGTGTTCCTCTAAACAACCTGCTATGTTCTCTTCTACATGCAGTTTAAACTCATAGCTGTGGGGCTGGGGGTTCTTCATCTCGTGCGTGTGCATGCATGTGTGTGTGTGTGTCAGTGTGTTTGCAGTGCTTTGAGTATAAATCCCCCTTTACAAAAACATCCTTGACTATCCTATGCTTTGAAGTTTGACTTTACCAGACTCCCACTCTACTGTTATAGTAATTCTGATTCTCTAAATCTCCATCTTTCGAAAGCCCATACAAGGTCAGGTCTGTAGGACATCAGTTTAGCCATTTATCCATAGGACATCAGATACTAGGGTGAGGCTAGCCTTGCTATCCACACTGTCTACACACTCCAATGCGCTCTGACATTCACATAACATATCAGTAATCAGTCTTTTGTTGTTGAGAATTTACCTGCACAGCAGAAAATGCAAACTTGTAGTGTAGTCAAGATTTAAAAAGGCTTCTAAAGTGTGTAATTTCCACTTTAAAATATCAGACTTGATTTGCCCTACCGAAAAACCTATGAACCCCTACAAAAAATGTCCATTAATAATTCACATTTCCTGTTGTAGAAAAATGACTCATATTAAAATCCTACATCTGTAGATTCCTAATCCACCAAGGCTAAATTATGCCTATGACCAAGAGTTTTTATATTGCTCTATAGGCCATATACAATACATATTTTTTCCATATCAGAAAAAAACTGGCCCTGGTTATGCCAAATCAGTCATGAGTTAGTTATGTCCAGTCAATGCATTTTAGACATATATTTAACATCCAGGCCTTTGCAACACAAGCAGCCACTAACAAATTAAGTCTGTTCAACGACAATAGAACTAATGAAATCAATCAGTCTTCCTTACATGCCTGACTGGCTACTGGTATCATTTATATTTTAAGATGGCTGAAAACATCTGCTCATCATCAGCGATAAGAAAATCATTTCCATCTGCTCCCGCCTGCTGATATATGGGATTGAAACAAAATACATATCCATCATGATTAAACTCCCAACTCTTTCAACGTCATTACATCGTTCAGAAACCACTGTGTTCCTCAATTTACTCAATTGGATTTGCTGTGCATTCCATTTCCTCGAACTGGCCAGAGAACATTGATGCATCACTCAGTTCTAATAGATGGCTGGGAGGAGAAGAAAAGAGACAAAGAGGGGAGCATCCTCTTCCTGTGTGATGTCATGCCATTCAATTGAGAGAGATTAGTAAGCATTTCAGTGTTTGCATTGTGCTCTGTTCCATTTTTCAGCTGGGGTACAGGGAAGGAAATAATTGTCTAGGTTGTCATGGCTATATCACTGAAATGGCAAGCCAGGTAAAGGACTACATGGCTTCAACTAAATGCAAATCAGTATATACATAGATAAACAAATTAAGGATCTTAATTTGCTTGCTCATTTGTTGATAGAATTTTCCTGAACAATGCGAAATGCAAACTTCTTGTGTATTTGAGCTTTAAAAAGGCTTCTAAGGTTTGTAATTTCCACTTTAAAATGTCATTCTTGACAAAATATAGGTTGTAATATGGCCTTTTTTTCTGGCTTGGCTTCACCAGTGATTTTACCCACACACCGCTACTGCAAAAATATCCATTAATGTCCATTAATTATAACCCACATAATAATTCACATTTCCTGTTGCTGCAGGATTATTTTCCTGCTTTAGGGAACTGGCTCAAATTAAGATCCTACATCCGTAGACTGTAATATGCATCTAAACGAAAATCCAACCCTACAAAAATGCAGTGGCGTGTATTCAAGGATGTATTCAACGGAAGCCAGGCTGACCCCAAAAATTAACCAAGAAAAAAAGACAAAAAAGAAAATGTATCTTTCGTTTCTCTGTGTTTCATAATTTTCCATAAAATTGAGGCTGAATGTATCTCAACGGAGAAAGCATCCGAGCAAGAGACACAGCGCCCCTCAGTCTCTATATGTGTAGCCCATCCATCTGATGCTGTCTGGTCAAAATAATTATGACATTGTTGCCGCCCATAGCATTGAATGCAAGGGAAGCCAGTGAGCATTTGGTCTCTCTTGATAAAAAAAGTATAAAATAATCAGCGTTGAGCTGTGAATGGTCCTGGCACACCAAAAAAAAGTGTAAAGGGAAGCCAGTTTGGATTTGGCTTCACACCAATCACATCAAAAGCAAAATGTCATTGACAGAAAAAACTTGTTGTGCCATTGTCCTCCAGTGGCTAGCTAGCTAAATCATCCATGGATGGAGATAGGGATTTGGACTTGTGGTTTTACTTAAAGATGCACTATGCAGAAATACCTTCGGCATTTCCTGGTTGCTAAAATTTGAATCGTTTGCTTGATTTCAGTTTATGTGACAAAATAAGCAAGTATAGTGTAGGGAATCATTTTAACATCTAAACTGCTGTGAAATATATTTTCCATAGCCAAAAAATATTGTATTTCAGCTGTTTGAAGCTGGTGTGCAAAACTGAAAGTAAAAGATGCAAAACTTAGGAACGGAAGCATATAAATAGCGCACATAGAACTGATCTACCACTTCTTAGACTAGCTATAAATGATAGACCTATAACTCATATTTCTATGTGAATTTGGTCAGGTCGCCCAAAAAGTTACATATTATTTCTCAGTACTGGCCAATTGTTATAACGGAGATTCTGATCCAACTATAAATGTATACATTGTGGCCCTGGTCTGAGAGGATGGAAGACAAATATCTAGCTAGATGTAGTAGGCTAATGTTAACTAGCTGGTTCATCGTTGCACATGAATGGAAGTTAGGCTAGCGATCAAGCATTTTAGCCAGGTAGTCTAGGACAGCAAAAAGTAAAAGTGTGTACTGTATGAAAGAGTCATAGACCTTATCGTCAACATGGCACTCACGTACTCACACACACTAAATTGTTTTTGGTATCTTTTAGTTGTCACTGATGTTGAAATGTTGAAGTTGAAATGGTGATGGTATAGTAGAGGCAGCTCCTGTTTTCTTTGCGACTTATGCTAACTCTCTGTAGTTCTAAATAAATAGTTGTTTAATGTCAGAAACACTTACTTTCTTGACCATGTTGTAGGTCATGTAACTGTTTGTTACATGCAATATGCTTTGTGGACTTCACCGGAGAGGTTGCTCTCCGGTTCTGTGATGAAACAAAGGTGTGGTTGAAATTACTCTGCCACTCTGTCTTCTTATTATCTCGGTCTTCGGCCAATATATCACGGTGGCAAGGCATATGAACAAACAGGTTATAGAGCCAAAATGCAATTATCACAAAATATATATTGTAATATGGCCTTTTTTCTGGCTTGGCTTCACCAGTGATTTTACCCACACACCGCTATGCAAAAATGTCCATTAATGTCCATTAATTATAATCCACATAATAATTCACATTTCCTGTTGCTGCAGGATTATTTTCCTGCTGTAGCAAACTGGCTCAAATTAAGATCCTACATTTGTAGACTGTAATATGCATCTAAACGTTCATACTGTCTGTATGGAAATGTGTGAAACTGTGACCCTGTTTATGCGTTACATGTCAAACTTCCTGTTTAAGCCAATCAGGATGAGTCGTGACTGGGCAGGAAGGGTGGTGATATCCTGGTGGTCTCCATAGGGAAATGTATGTGACAGTGGTTTCTATCAGTCTCGGTTGAATTCTACAGGTCTCGGTTGAATTCTACAGGGCTACAGGGTTGAATTCTACAGGGCTAGGAAACAGAGATATGGTTCTACAGGGCTAGGAAACAGAGATATGGTATGGCATAACAGTGCACACTCAGTCACAGTCACTGACAAGGCCTCCTTTTGAACAATTGGATTGCATCGCCTGCAATTAAGAGGAGAAGTTTCCTAATGTAATTTTTTTTCAATCTTCTTCTTTTATTTTGTTAGCCAAATAAAAGTTTAAATACGAAGCATTTTGGAAAGCATAGTAGTTAAGAATTCACCTGACTTTCTGGGTTTGTTCACTGGCTTGGAGCCTCTTTATTAAGTCATCCATTTATTTTTATAATTTGTTTTTTAACTAGTGTGCCCGGGGATAAACTTGATTACTTCTGAATCAGGGATGCTGGGGACTTGTGGGTCCAGTAATACTCAGGAGCAGATGTCCACAGTTCCACTCTGCCCTAGGATATACTGTTATAATGTTGGCAAGCTCTCTGGGGCTCATATAGATGCCAGCACAAACATTGACCATAAAAACAACCACAAAACAGCGCAAACGTGATTACAAATAAGCCTACCGTGTGTGTTTTGTGGGTGATTCTCATGAAACCAGTTTTAAAATGTCTGTAGCAAATTGAGTTACAAAACCATGATGCATATGCAAAAATCAACTATCATTCTGAAGAGTAGGATGTCTAGTTTTTTTTATTTTAAATAAAGGTTACATTTTTGCCTGAATTCTGTACATTTTCAACCCAAATTCTCCTTTTCGAAATGCATCCAGATAAAATTATTGGGTCATTTTTTGTATTATTCTTTTTAAAACCTAACTTATTTGAATAAAATACAAAATGTGTTGCTGTAGTTTGTCCATAAATCATACGAATTGTATACTAGTTGAAGTTTACATTAAACTATAATATTTATTATGTACAAACACTTTTTCAAGTTCCTGTGAAAACTCCAATCTGTTTTAAAATAAAGTTGTATTCACCCATGATGCATCGTCCAGAGGAGTAGTCCTTAGATGAGCACAAGTTCATTTATTCACTTACACAGTGCCTTCAGAAAGTATTCACAGCCCCAGATTTTTTTTTCACATTTTGTTGTGTTTCAGCCTGAATTTAAATGGATTAAATTGAAATTTTGTGTCACTGGCCTACACAAAATACTCCATAACGTCAAAGTATTTTTTTTTTTACAAATTATTTAAAAATGAAAAGCTTAAATGTCTTGTGTCAATAAATATTCAACCCCTTTGCAATGGTAAACCGCTCAGTCGAGCAGTGAATTTCATACACAGATTCAACCAGACCAGGGAGGTTTTCCAATGCCTCGCATAGAAGGGCACCTATTGGTATATGGGTTAAAAAAAGAGCAGACATTTAATATCCCTTTGATCACGCTGAAGTTATTAATGACACTTTAGATTGTGTATCAATACGCCCAGTCACTATAAAGATACAGGCATTCTTCCTAACTCAGTTGCCGCAGAGGAAGGGAACTGCTCAGGGATTTCACGATGAGGACAATGGTGACTTTAAAACAGTTACAAAGTGTACTGACTGTGATATGAGATAACTGAGGATGGATCAACAACATTGTAGTTACTCAACAATACTCAAATAAATGACAGAGTGAAAAGAAGGAACATGCATCCTGTTTGAAATAAAGCACTAAAGTAAAACAGCAAAATGTGGCAAAGAAATTAATGTTATGTCCTGAATACAAAAGCGTTATGTTTGGGGCAAATCCAATGCAACACATCACTGAGCACCACTCTTCATATTTTCAAGCAAGGTGGTGGCTGCATCATTTTATGGGTATGGTTGTCATCGGCAAGCACTATGGAGTTTTTTAGGATAAAAATAAATGGAATAGAGCTAAGCACATGCAAAATCCTAGAGGAAAACCTGGTTCAGTATGCTTTCCAACAGACACTGGGAGACAAATTCACCTTTCACCAGGTAAATAACCTAAAACACAAGGCCAAATATACACTGGAGTTGCTTACCAAGATGACATTGAATGTTCCTGAGTGGCCTAATTATAGTTTTGACTTAAATCGAATTTAAAATCTATGGCAAGATTTGAAAATGTCTTTCTAACTTGACAGGGATTGAAGCATTTTAAAAAGAATAATGTGCAAATATTGTACAATCCAGGTGTGCAAATCTCATAGAGACTTGACCAGAAATAATGACCACTGTAATCTTTGCCAAAGGTGATTATAATATGTATTGACTCAGGGGTGTGAATACTTATGTAAATGAATTTGTGTGAAAAAGTCTGATTTAATTTTATAATAATTGTATAATTAAATTCATTTTATGTTTCATTATGGGAGCAATGAAAAAAAATATTGATTTGTTTATAACTTTTTTGGACTGTTAAAACTGTTACGGTAATGATCATTTTGTGAAAATGTTGGTAAAATGCATATCTGCTAAAAAAAAATTAATAATAATATTTATTATTATTATCATGAAATAGATAAGTACAGATCCTATTATCAGTGATTCAAGAGAGCATTTTGTGGAAAATTCTCTTTTTTTGTTGTTTTTTACACTTTCATGAGAATGACCCTTCAAGTGTGCTGTACAAATACTGGACTAGCCCATTTAATCAAAGCATACTTATGTAGCAATGAATGTACCACTATTTATCCTGCAATGTTGGAATAATCTTTGTTACACAACTGTGTTTGGGGTGATTACCAATATATTTTTGCATAATGGTGGTGGCCAGGATGTCTGATGTCTGTGGCAGATTTCATCCATAACAGATAGCATGATTCAGAGTTCAGCACTAGTAACTGATCCTGGCCAGACAGTGTGAGTGTGTGTGTGTGTGATGGACACTGTCCCAAAGCCTCCCATTAAACAGCAGCAATTCACTGTTCTTTTAAACTATTTCACTCTATGACATTTGACCTCAATAATCTCCATCCACTCCACCTCTGTTTGATCTCACTGTGACAGTGAATCAGAGATCTCTCAATAAAACTTAAATTAAAATTAGTTTAATAATGGTGACTATGTAAACTCAGATAATGGTGACTTTGCCACAGCTTTACACTCTGTGTCCTATCTCTGCACACAATGGAAACCCACACTGCCGAATTCTTTTTATCTGTCAATGATTGTTGTTGTTTTTTGGTGAACTTCTCTTTCAAGAATTGACATTCAATCAAAGTAAAGTGGCTGGAATAGGACCCTTGTGCATCAATTAGTACAGTCTAAAAGACTAGTTACTGCTTTAGTCCCATGAGCCCACAGTAATATAAAGACTTGACTCTGAAACCCCCCCACAATTTATGTGTGTGTGCGTGTGTCTCCAACCGGTAAGAGTGAGATGTCTGACTGATTTCGAAGAGTCTTTTGATGGACCCTTTGAAGCCTCTAGAGGTTCCTGAAACTTCAAGCCGAATAGGAAAGCTGATGTTGACTGCAGCATGAGCCTCTCAGTCTCAATTACAGAACTCTGAAATCCCTGTCGCTGGAAGAGGACAACAAAAAGCCTTCGTCTTTACACCACAGACAACATAAAAGCAATGGAGTGAGAGAACTGCATTGAGATCTGCCTGTGGCAACACTTGTAGTAGAGGTGCGTAGAATTCAATACCACATCCATTTAAATGTTTTGTTTCACAAAGCAGTGACATCAAACGGACCAAAGAGGCACAGTGGATAAGAGGGGAGGTGGATATTCGTGGCGATTGGGGATTTACTCTGGTAACACACAGGCTGGGGTAGGAAGCTATTGGTTTCACTCAGGTTCAGTGTCATTTTAGCTGTATACCTGTTATCACAGTGGAAGCTGCCTGTCACAGTCAATGTGGGCCCGGCGGACACGGAGAAGGTCAATTTCAAAGCTTAAATGGAGTTGAAATAGAGATACAGAACGAGACAGGCATGCATTTAAACTCCTATCTATCACATTCATGTGTAGACACGTCTGAATGGAAATCTAGAATGAGAGCGAATGTCCTATATGCAGACAGTGGAAATGGAGATGCATAGAAAGAAGGAGGTGTAAATGAATCACCTCTCTATCACACTGTCATGAACTTAAACATCGGTCTGTAGATGTGTGTGCAGTCGTGCATGTAGGTGTGTGTGTGCCAGTGGGTGTGTGAATGTTAGTGTGTGCATGCGTGCGTGTGTGTGCATGCATGCTCGTGTGTGTGTGTGTGTGTGTGTGTGTGTGTGTTGGTGCCTGACAGTGAAACAGTTGGGGGTAGTGAAGGTTACCTAAAGTTTCCAGTGCCTACCAAGCTGTCCAGAGCATATAAATGTAGCATCTTCATTTGAGTCAGTTTGCTACAGAAAAAAATGTCTGCAGCAAAAGGAAATGTAATTTATTATGTGGATCATATTAATGGACAGTTGTTGAGAGGTTGATACATTTTTGTAAGGGAAAATCAAGTTTGAAATTCAAAGTGGAGTCCTCCAGAGGTGTTTGGACTTCCTGCCTGTCTAAGCCAGTAGCCCACAGCTTGGAATTTCACTAACCAGCCATTCCTAAAGCCTTTTAACCTCTTCATCTTGTTAAGTGATGAGCGGTTGATTCTATTTTGATTTGTTGCTCATATAGACTAATGAAAAGAGATTATGCAAAATACAGACTTTGACAATGTGGTACTGCCAACTCTCTCTCAAACTCACAGCTCTAGGGCTCTATTTTAACAAACCTAACACAATGGTAAATCTAAGAGCAGGCGGTAGTGTTATAGTGTTATTTGAGCTATTTTCACTATCACAATCGGCGCACTTGCTGGCGTTGGCATGAAAGGGTTGGGTTTTGATGAAAAAACAAGTTGTGTCTATGTCGAGGCTTGGCCCCTCACTGGCCAATCAAAATGTATGGTTGCAGGTTTTGTATTTACGGTATTTTATGTATTGCCTTCGAAATAACTCCAATTCCAATGTTAGTCCGTTATAGTTTGTTAAATGGCTTACAGAACTGAAATAACAAAATGTAGACCTATCTCAGCTTTGCTAAATAGGTTAACTTGAACCCATCTGCAATCCACATTGATCTAAGTAATTGCATGGCTTCAATAGCATTCACACTGATATAGGGGCTAGGCCTACAGTAAATTGTATTATGGCTGAGCATGGACATGCCAAACATTGTCAATAGGTAATATTAATTGTATTATTGTTGAGGCCTAAAAAGAGAATGAATAATACTAATCAAATTCTAAAGAAAACAAAACAACGACCAGTTTTAATTAGGCTACGTCTCACTTACAGGCACCATAATTTCTCCCTGTGGGCATATAATATTAAAACAATGCAGACCTTGGAGGGTGTGGGACCAGCATGGCTAAAATATGGTGGGCCTGCCTACAATGCATAGATAAAAAGGTGATTGTCAGCTCACTGTTTTACTTCTCTCAAAATTTATATTTTAATAAAACTTTGGTGATTAAGCTTGATTTCCAAGCAGCCTCAGGAGCCAAGCCCTTTATCAACAGTGTTGACTTTACAATTGCATTGGGCAGAGAAAAAAAAGCCTACATTGAGAGGAGTGGAGACTATACTTGGTTATTAATCAAACAAAACAACATTTGAAAAAGCGTTAGTTTTTTATGTTTCTAAATATAAAGTATACAGGCACCAAAAGCACATTAAGCTACTCTTGTTCAGGGGCTGGATAGGGCTGGATAGGCTGCGTTTCCGCTGTCAAAATTCATGACATCAACAACCGCGTGACTGCAAAAAACTGCTTTTGGTTGGTCTTCAATATCACTTTCAGAGCTGCTTGAAATGAATACTTTGGATCATGTTAGCCTTTGGACGTTCTTCACCTGACTTCCATTTTTGTTTGTTGTGATCGATTTTTTTTATTTGTCCTCTCCTCTCAGCCCTGCTCTAAATCCCTGTCCAGAAGCACACACTAGCCTCTGGCTGTTTACATCACAGCTGGCTGAAAGAGTGTGGAGCCACAGATAAGTAGAACACACACTGCACACAGGCACACACACAAACATACACAGATGTGACAGAAGGGTAGGGTGGGAGAGAGAGTGGGGGAAAGAGAGATGCTTGCTGTTTGGGGTTTTAGGCTGGGTTTCTGTATAACAGTTTGTGACATCTGCTGATGTAAAAAGGGCTTTAGAAATACATTTGATTGATTGATTGATTGATTAATTGATTGATTGATTGATGGAGAGAGATAGGAGATAGGGAGAGGAAAAGAGAGACCCTGGGAGATAACCCTGTCCCTCTTTCACCAAAGACGAACCACCATGCTATCAACAGGAAACATGATATTGTGCTATCAAAGTCTAATCACTGTATGTGTCACTGAACAAGCTCAACATTGCACCCAAGAGATTACCTATTCACTGACACTTGTTTATTACAGGAGACGGAGCCAGACAAGTAGCCAGGAGATGTAGCCAGAAGTAAACACGTCTGCATTTATGAGTCACCCTACTCAGGGGAATCTTTGTGATACCTAATGGGGTCCATCAATCCAAGATGCAATAAACTCTCTTGATAGGAGTGATCAGTTACAGACAGCCTACAATGGCTGAAGTTTCTCTTATGCTAGCTACAATAAAGGGTCATTTTCCTCTTCCTTCCTTTCCTCTCCTTCTGTTCACCAAGGGCATAAACAATATAAAAGGCAGATTTTTACAGAATATGTTTATGCCCTCGGCGAACAGAAGGAGAAGTAAGGAAGGAAGAGGAAAAGGACCCTTTATTGTTATTCTCTGTGACTTTTTACAACTTCTTGGGTAATTGAAGTTTAGAAGAACTATAAACCATGACACAGCATTAGGATAATGAGAGAGTTGTTGAGTCTGTGTTATTTGTATTAGTTTGAGATAATGAAATGAGAAGCCCGTATACAAAATATTGCTGCTCCTCAGTGCTTTCATTCCTGCATCGTAATGTAATTATGGTGCAGCAATAAAAACCTTTTGGACCCAGTTCTTAAAAAGTTATCTGATCA
Source organism: Brachymystax lenok tsinlingensis (assembly GCA_030435695.1). Lineage (NCBI taxonomy): Eukaryota > Metazoa > Chordata > Actinopteri > Salmoniformes > Salmonidae > Brachymystax > Brachymystax lenok. The sequence continues at coordinate 26,443,361 of CM059785.1, forward strand.
GATTTTTGTTAAAATTAGGTTTTTCAAAACTTGATTTATTTGGTTATCCAATCTCAAATTTAATCAGGATTTTATGTCGTTTTGGTGGTTTGGAAAATTCAAAGGTAGTGATTGGGATAGCTTTGAGGTGAACTAAGGTGAACTACATCCAAGAAATGTCAATGTAACTAACATGAAGAGGTTTAAAAAACGTTCTTACATCCGAAAACCAACATTTCATTGTGTTAATTTGACTGCAGTATACAGTGCATTCGGAAAGTATTCAGTCCCCTTGACTTTTTCCACATTTTGATACGTTACAGCCTTATTCTAAAATGTATATATTTGTAATGTTTTCATCAATCTTTGCACAATACCCCATAATGATAAAGCAAACACTGTTTTTTTATATATTTGCACATTTATTAAAATAGGAAACAGAAATACCTTATTTACATAAGTATTCAGACCCTTTGCTATGAGACTCGAAATTGAGCTAAGGTGCATCATGTATCCATTGATCATCCTTGAGATGTTTCTACAACTTGATTGGAGTCCACTTCTGGTAAATTCAATTGATTGGATATGATTTGGAACGGCACACACCTGTCTATATAAGGTCCCACAATTGACAGTGCTTGTCAGAGCGAAAACCAAGCCATGAGGTCAAAGGAATTGTCCGTAGAGCTCCGAGACAGGGTTGTGTTAATGCACAGATCTGGGGAAGGGTACCAAATAATTTCTTCAGGTCATTCTGCAGGTCATTCATCATTCTTAAATAGAAGAAGTTTGGAACCACCAAGACTCTTCCTAAAGCTGGCTGCCCGGCCAAACTGAGCAATCAGTGGAGAAGGGCCTTGGTCAGAGAGGTGACCAAGAACCCGATGGTCACTCTGACAGAGCTCTAGAGTTCCTCTGTGGAGATGGCTTCCAGAAGGACAACCATCTCTGCAGCACTCCACCAATCATGCCTTTATGGTAGAGTGGCCAGACGTAAATCACTCCTCAGTAAAAAAGCACATGACAGCCCGTTTGGAGTTTGCCAAAAGGCACCTAAAGACTCTCAGACAATTAAAAACAAGATTATCTGGTCTAATGAAACCAAAATGTAACTCTTTGGCCTGAATGCCAAGCGTCACATCTGGAGGAATCCCTACGGTGAAGCATGGTGGTGGCATTATCATGCTGTGGGGATGTTTTTCAGCGCCAGGGACTGGGAGACTAGTCAGGATCGAGGCAAAGATGAACAGAGTACAAAGTACAGAGAGATCCTTGATAAAAACCTGCTCCAGAGTGCTCAGGATCTTTTACTTTGTCATTATGGGATATTGTGTGTAGATTGATAAGGGGTAAAAAAGATATAATCAATTTTAGAATAAGGCTGTAATGTAACAAAATGTGGAAAAGGTCAAGGGTTCTGAATGCACTGTAAGCTACATGGACTCATGCTTTGTGCAATAATAGTGTTTAACATGATTTTTGAATGACTACCTCATCTCTGTAACCCACACAATACAGTGAGGGAAAAAAGTATTTGATCCCCTGCTGATTTTGTACGTTTGCCCACTGACAAAGAAATGATCAGTCTATAATTTTAATGGTAGTTTTATTTGAACAGTGAGAGACAGAATAACAACAAAAAAATCCAGAAAAACAAAGCAACTTTTTGTCCTGAATACTAAATGTTCTGTTTGGGGAAAATGCAGCACATTACTGAATACCACTCTCCATATTTTCAAGCATAGTGGTGGCTGCATCATCTTATGGGCATGCTTGTAATCGTTAATTAAGGACTGCAGAGTTTTTCAGAATAAAAAATAAATAGAATGGAGCTAAGCACAGGCAAAATCCTAGAGGAAAACTTGGTTCAGTCTGGTTTCAAAAAGACACTGGGAAATGAATTCACCTTTCACAAGAACAATATGCCAAAACACAAGGCCAAATATATACTGGAGTTGCTTACCAAGAAGACAGTGAATGTGTCCGAGTTACAGTTTTGACTTTGAAAACTGAAATTCTATGGCAAGACCTGAAAATGGTTGTCTAGCAATGATCAACAATGAATTTGAAAGAGCTTGAAGAATTGCTTTTGGAATAATGGGCAAATTTTGCACAATCCAGGTGTGGAAAGTGGTTAGAGACTTACCCAGAAAGACTTACAGACTAACATACACACACGCACACGCACGCACGCACGCACGCACACACACACGTAAATTATCCAGCAGAGCAACTTCTTCCAAATTAGAAGAAAGTGAAAGACATGGCTTCTAGCCGGGCGGGACATCTCCCTTCCCCTTGGGCTTCAGACAGGCCAGACAGACAGACAGACAGACAGAAGGTCATAAAGGAGAGACATGGGGAGGAATAGAACATTCCCTGTTGTATTTTCGGCTTGTCATTTATTCCTCTTTTCTCTCTTTCTTTCCTCTCACCTCTCACACACCACCACCTCCACCACATGCTGTGTGTGTGTGTCTGTACACATCCAGCTAACAATAATGGTCCCCAGAGGAGTACTGAGAGGCTGAATTTTGAAGCTACACACACCTACTAAACCAAGGTTGATAGGACTAATTAGCGGTGCATATTCATGAGGCTGGTGTTATTCAGACATCTCCCGTCATCATAGCCGTGACACATTCAGCCTTTTCCAATCAGCCTGTTTCCATAGCCAATTTAAACGCCCAGCCCTAAACGGCTACCTTTTTCATAGAGGTGTCAATGCCAAAGAGTCTGACTCTCTGCTTTGTGTGCGTGTGCGTGTGTGTGTGTGTGTGTGTGTGTGTGTGTGTGTGTGTGTGTGTGTCGGTTTGTGTCTGGGGTCCATGCCAGATTGCATATGCACACAAACACTTTTTCCTGCAATTTTTCATAGAGGCAGTTTCATAGAGACATGTCCAGGCATGTATGAGACAGTTTTTCATAGAGACAGTTTCTGCTGAGTAGTGTCAATGCCAAAGAGTCTGACTCTCTGCTTTGTGTGTGCGTGCGTGCGTGTGTGTGTGTGTGCGTGCGTGTGTGTGTGCGTGTGTGCGTGTGTGCGTGTGTGCGTGCGTGCGTGTGTGTGTGTGTGCGTGTTGGGGGGTCATTAGTCAGGATGAACATGTCTACTTTTTCATGTATTTTCTCTGTCTCTCTGTCTCACTCTTTCTTTCTTTTCTCTCTTTTTCTCGCATAATGGCACTTCGCCTGGTGGCTGTAGTGGATATCCATACTGTACATTACCTGGAGATAGGGGTCTGTCCTGGATCTGCCATCCCCACTGTGAGTGTACTCTGGCTGGGATGCTTTGATGTGTGGGTGTGAAACAATTGCTCCAGCCCTGGGGATGGACATATGAGGCCAGATGTAGAGTGAGGAGTGTGTGTGTATGTGTCTATGTGTGTGCGTGTGTGTGATTGTGTGTGTGTGTGCGCACACATGGTGGATATCAGGGGGGTGGGAAGGGGTGAGTGAAAGGAGTACATTCATGTCCAGGCATGTATGTAGGTTGTGGATGGATTTCACTGCAAGTGGGTCAGTATGCGAATGTGTGACTGGGAGTGTGTAGCTAAGGTCTATTGGGAAATGAGAGAAAACATTTCAGACAGAACACCTGCCTTGAAACCTCTCAAACCTCTGTTATTCCACAGCCTGATGCCTGTCCACTGTCGATCGAGAGAGAGAGAGAGAGAGAGAGAGAGAGAGAGAACAAGGGGATAGATGGAGAACAGAAAACATGATATGACAGAAATTATTTAACCAGTCGGCTGTCAGATATGCAGCTTTTCAATGTCCATCACTAAGACAAGTGGAGCCCGTCAAACCTAAAGCAATCACACACACACACACACACACACACATAGACTCACACACACACACACACACACACACACACACACACACACACACACACACACACACACACACACACACACACACACACACACACACACACACACACACACACACACACACACACACACACACACACACACACACACACACACACACACACACCACCACCACCACACAGTAACAGAACATATCTCTCTCCTCCCAATTATTCCAAGCAGACTGAACAGGGCATGCTCCAGTGTGTGCAGGGCTTTCCAACCATGTACTATATGTGAGAAGGGTTTACACTTGGTCTTAACACTGTCTCTCCCCTTCTGTCTCCATGGCGCCAGACTTTTCAGGTCTCCACAAACAGAGGAGGACTTCCTGTGATAATGAGAGTGGAAGGGTCTTGACACCTGTCTGACAAGATGCCTGACTCAATATGGCTGCTTACCCCAGGGCAACACTTCTCTTCAGCAGGAGAGGGGGATGTATGTTTTCAGCAAGCCGCCTGGAATATTGACCGAAGTTATAACGGATGCATAATGCAGGAGATACGCAAGCCATGCGTATGCAAACATCTGCCTCACATTCAAATACCTGCATCATATTAGGATGTGGGCTTTCTACTGCATTACTCTACCCCAGACGTAGGGACAATGTGATCTGCATTCAAAATGACCCTCCCCCCTCCCACTTTCTATTCTTCCCAGTACCAGTTTCCAACGACTTTCTACTTCCGGCTTTATAGAGCACCAAAACCACAACTGTCCAACGAAAGTTCAGCCCATTGCTCCATACTCCATGTATACTTAAATGAAAGCTAACCTATAGACAGACCAATGACATTGTGTTCAGTGAGATCTGCCTCATTGTCACCTCTCGTTTGTCATATAGTTGAGAACCCTATTACCAAAAAACACCAACTGTTTCCTAAAGATATCTGCCTCATTGTCGACCTCTCATGGTTCATCTACTCCTGTGTCATTGCCATTGCCAATATTAACGATAGCATCGTTGTGGTAATGAAACAGATTCTCATGTGTTTACCATTTAGTATTGTGACAGTGGTTGTCAAGCCAAAGTTATTTTGTATTGGTTATCTACCTTGGCTGCATACCGTAGTTCTATTCATCTGTCCATTAAGTGTCTCTATATAATAGGCACAAGTTACTAATTTGAGGCAATCACAACAAGGTTGTTAATAATGTTTTCCCTACTTCCCACTATTCAGCAGCCTAACAAACAGATGAACCCATTGTATGCAATGAACAACCCTGATTACTCAATTCTCTCTCTCTTTCTTATTTTACTAGGCAAGTCAGTTAAGAACAAATTCTTATTTACAATGATGGCCTAGGAACAGTGGGTTAACTGTCTTGTTCAGGGGCAGAACGACAGACTTTTACCCTGTCAGCTTGGGGATTCGCTCTAGCAACCTTTCGGGTAACTAGCCCAACGCTCTAACCACTAGGCCACCTGCCGTCTCTCTCTCTCCCACTTCTCCCTCTCTTCTTCCCTCTCTCTGTAATGAGAAGTGTCCAGTGCGTAGGAACCGGCTCTGTTAATTGAGCTAATTGGACGTGCCTCATCAGCAATGGAGGGAAGAAAGGAAACAATTAGTGTGTAAATGGCTCCAGTGTTACTGACAGGGAACTCAAAGCTCTTTCCCTTGTCACGAGGAGCTCTCAATGCATGGCCACAATCATTTAATTAACAGCTCCCTTCTTTATTACTTGAGATCAATTAAAACTCATAGAAATTATTTAACCATCTTGACATTATTTGCAATTCAGAGGGAAAAGGGAAATCACTTTCCGCAGTTTACTGCTCCCTCTTGGTGGAGAGATGGTAGTGCTAGAAGTTTGAGCCCTACTACAACCACTGCAGTGTTAGTCTATGCTTTGTTAATAAATACATTAAACAAAAATATAAATGCAACATACAAAGTGTTGGTCACATGTTTAATAAGCTGAAATAAAATATCCCCAACATTTTCCATGCACACAAAGAAAGCTTATTTCTCTCAGATTCTGTGGACAAATTTGTTAACATCCCTGTTAGAATTTCTCCTTTGCTAAGATAATCCATCCACCTGACAGGTGTGGAATATCAAGAAGCTGATTAAACAGCATGATCATTACACAGGTGCACCTTGTACTGGGGACAATAAAATGTGCAGTTTTGTCACATAACACAATGCCACAAGTGTTGGTATGCTGACTGCAGGAATGTCCACAAGAGCAGTTGCCAGAGAATGTAATGTTCATTTTTCTACCCTAAGCCACCTCCAACGTCATTTTATAGAATTTGGCAGTACGTCCTACCAGCCTCACAACCGCAGACCACGTGTATGATGTTGCGTGGACGAGTGGTTTGCTGATATCAACTTTGTGAACAGATTGCCCCACTTTGGTGGTGGTGGTTATGGTATGGGCAGGCATAAGCTACGGACAACGAACACAAATGCATTTTATCGATGGAAATTTGAATGTGAGTATGACCACGGCCTTTCTCACTACCAATATCACAAACTGGAGGAGCCAGCAAATGGGTCATAGGTGTATTTCAAACCATACGGTAAAGGTAAATATAAAATGTTTTCTTATTACAAAAAGTCTTGTAGGGACAGTAGACTACATTGAATGCAAATTATACTGGTCCCCTGTAGATCCCAGAATGTAGAGAGTGAAAAAGCATACCGTAGTTATACATCAATATGTTTATGATAGAGAGTGATAGAGCACAATGACCCATCAACAGCACTTCCCTCCTACTAGGGACTCATGCCATTACTATTCACAGTTAATAGATAGGTAAGTGCACATCAGCAATATGGGATGCACCCTTGTCAGCAGTACCGTACACTTTCACAATCAATATAATTGTCCTATTTCTCAATCCCTTATCTCCTATCTGCCCACACAGTTCAACACAGTCAGATAGTCATAGAGGCAGAGTGAGGACTGAATAACAGGTGCAGTATTCAGGGCTGACAATCAGCAGGTGGGCAGAGGATTAGAGGACTGATACCTCCCTCCATCCTCCAGAACAACACTAATAGAAATTACATCTTAAACCCTATGGAGAGCAGGTAGGTAGGTAGGTAGGTTGGTTGGTTGGTAAGTCATTGGGGTAAAGCTACTGTAAAAAAAAAAATGCTGGTATGTATCTATTTGCAAATGTGTGTATTAGTCAGAGTTCGCTTACCCAGAAACACAAGCGGTTTGGCTTACCTAGATTACATACAGTATATCTAGGAGTTCACCGAAACAGCAAATTCTCCTGTGTTAAATCAACACTGATAGTGTTAAGTTTTAGACTGAGCCAGTGTCTATATGGGTACACACTTTTGAGTGTTAAATTAACACAGTGCTTAGTGTTGACACTGTTACACCTCATATAGTATTTTTAAAGTTAATGAACAGTCAAGATCATGTTTTTCATGAAATTGGATGATATTTGGATGAAACCAATTGCTTTGTGTCTCACTAAATTAGCTTGAAATTAGCTTTTACTGCAACACTGTTCACTTTATCCAAGTTTCTTGATATTTATTCACTCAAAAGGCAATTTTACATGGGAATCAGAGTGACTGTTCGGGACCTTTAACATTAGGAAGTGTATATAGTTTTTACCAAGAACGTTATGCAATAACACGTCATTAGTTCTGCTACGTTTAATAGCGGAACTCCGAGGCATGCGTTGAAACTGCTAAGCAGCTAACTTCCAAACAGTGTGCTGATGCGTGTATCACTTTATCAGAAGTACAGTATGTCATCAGTGACGTCTGAAGCTTTGTTTGATCACAAGCTTTTTAAAACAGTGTTTTGCAAAATGCGAGATCCCAATGATCTCGCTGTGATTCTGGTGCTTTCTTCGATTCCAAGCTGATTTCAAACACCAACCTCTACTGGACACCATATTCGCAAATATAGTTTGGATTTTGTACCAAACATTTTACCTGACCAGTAGCGTAGCAGGTAGATTAGGGAACTATGGAACATTCAGGGACCTATGGGTATGAGGTTGAATAGCGTTAAAAGCACACTATTTTTAACATAATTTTATGTGAAACCACACTTTCTGCACTGTTGTTCAAATAATTGTTTTATTTAGTATAGTGTAAGATTCTGTCTTAAGCATCCTAAATAATGCCATAGTTCGAGTTTTTGAAAAATAGTAAACTTGAAGGCAATAAAGGTGAAGCATGATGTAAGATATACTGTATTCCAACTGATTATAGGCTACTAAAGCCAACAATTTACCGCTACATAACAAGAGTTTTGATTTTTATTAAAACCATCTACCTGATAATCACAAGTTTATTGCTGACCAGCAGATGTCACTAATGTGCATTGTGAACACATAATGAAGCTTCCAGAAATGAACATTTTTCCAGCACAACTTGGTTAAAGCGCCAAAACCTTCAGAAATTCTCTGTTTCCCATCACTAGACCTCACATAGTAGATTTAACCATTACACCAAGAGATCTGTATCACATTACAAGGTCATTCATTTTTCAGTTTTAGACATTACAACACTATTCAAAAAACTGTATTACTACAATGCTCTTATATAATAATTTTCAACAACTTCATAGCTGTTATGCTCACGCTTTAATAAACATAACCATAGACCACTTCAACTGGTACAACACTTACACTCATGGGTGGCCAAAGATAATGAATTCAAAGCCACGCCCCCACTTACTCATGCATCCAATATAATTTCCCAGTGTGCCTTGCTTTTTCAAGTGAATTGTAGTTACCACCTATGACTATGTTTGTTAATGACAGAGACATGGTTGTTCAATTTGATAATTTTCAGTCCTGTGCACTTCAAGTGAGTTCCAACTCTAGGTAAATGTTATCATAAAAATTTAACTGTTTATGACTATACATTATTTGTATTTTAAGACCTTACTTTGATGGCCAACTTCTACCCCAACACAGTGGTGTTAGTAACCACCTGATTTACAGGCCACATCAGGCTAGCAAGTCACATTATGCTGGCTTTCAAAATGATGTGTAATTTCTATTAGAATCCAGCCATAGTTAGGACATCCTAGTTACTAGTACCTGCACTCAGAATAACCGTTAGGATCTCTAATGAAGGCGACTAGTTAAACCATTTATAATGGAACAACGAATTCAGCAACGGTGCAATAAATCTAACTAACGGATTGGAATAGTGTAGAAAGATGTATGCTATTTATCTTTGTGTAGCATAAGATAATCAATCAATCAAAGTAAATGCAAACACACAGATATTAGAAACAATCCCCCCAAATGTTTCGCTGCAATAGAGCATGCTGGGAAATATGATAATGATTGTTTTGGTTTTGATGGGAATGTTTTACTCTCCACAGAGTATAACTGACACAATCACACTCTCACACTCAACACTGGTTATTAACAACAACACTGGGGTTATTTTACAAAAATTAGCATGAAATTAACACTTACAGAGTTAATATGACACCAGAATCAACACTAGAAATGTTACAATGAAAAGTCAACACTAGGTTACACTGGGCAATTTGCTGTGTAGTTACAAAAATGTGAAAGAAAAGTGAAATTCACTTTCATATGAGTACATATGAGTAAAAGCTCTCGGATTTGGCATTTGGCTAAACTGATTAATCAGACTTTTGGGTGGTAGAAGACGTATTGTCCAACACCCTTTTATTGTCCAACCCCAGCAGGCTACAAGCCCGGCCATGGTATGGTCCAGTAGGATCATCAGGATCAGTATGTTATGACCCAGCATGTGTCTGCCCTCTGTAATGGTGGAGCTGGAGTCAAGTCAGACTAAACTAAGAAGGGCTGGAGGGAGTGGAAGCAAGAGGCAGAGGGATCATTTGTGTCTGTGTTGTTATCATATCATGACAGAACAATTGTTGTCACCCTGTTGTCACCCTCAAACATCACCACAGAGGTCTGGCCAACTCTGTCACCAGCCTGCCTCACTGGCAAAATTTGCCTCACAGGCAAACTTTTCTAGTGCTCCTGCAGCGGTTGTGGTATCCCCATTCTCTTTCACTGGCTGTTGTGTGTCGAGGCCTGGATGTGAATGCGTAATAATCAAGGCTCTCCCTACACAATTTACTAGGTCTATACTACCATCTAGTGAATACATGAGTGCACTGCATATGCTCAAATGTAAGAAAAAGGCCCTGCATTATCAAAGAAAAAGACAGGGGTTATTTCATAAAACCATTCCTCTACCTCATACAGACGTACCATCTGCCTTGTTCCAAAATACGTCATTGTGCATTGCGCTACCTGTGTAGTGTATTTCTAGAACAGTACTAGAACACACTGAAACCACCACAGAGGAACATATTATATGTCTGCATTTATTTTAATCAGAACACAAATTCATCATTGTAGCAGTAGTTTTGATACTTTTCCAAAAGATCATGACTTGTGAGATTGTTTTATAAATCATTTCATCAAAGTCGTTTGTAAAAAAATTTAAGAAGTTACTGAGCTAAAGCATCTATAATATTACAATATACCGGTAGTATAATAGTAATCATAATAACCATAACTGTAATGATACTTCTATATGCCTTTTAACCTTTTTATAATCATATAGCTTTCTCGCTCTCTCTCACACACACACAGTCCCATAACCTCTCTCAATAAGGGTGTGAATCTGAGGACAATTCTATTGGTTAAGCCCCACGCATTCTCTTCCGACTTCGACAAAAACGCAACCAATGATTTCAGACGCTCAAGGGGGAAAAAATAAAAGAAGAAGAGTAAAGAAATATGACTATTAACTCAAAATGCAAGATAACCTGGAAGCAAAGACATAATTGATACATCGTTCAGCATTCTAGGGAACATACAGTTGAAGTCGGAAGTTTACATACACCTTAGCCAAATACATTTAAACTCAGTTTTTCACAATTCCTGACATTTAATCAGAGTAAAAATGACCTGTCTTAGGTCAGTTAGGATCACCACTTAATTTTAAGAATGTGAAATGTCAATATAATAGTAGAGAGAATTATTTATTTCAGCTTTTAATTATTTCATCACATTCCCAGTGGGTCAGAAGTTCACATACACTCAATTAGTATTTGGTAGCACTGCCTTTCAATTGTTTAACTTGGGTCAAACGTTTCAGGAGGAATTCCACAAGCTTCCCGCAATAAGTTGGGTGAATTTTGGCTCATTCCTCCTGACAGAGCTGGTGTAACTGAGTCAGGTTTGTAGGCCTCCTTGCTTGCACACGCTTTTTCAGTCCTGCCCACAAATTTTCTATAGGATTGAGGTCAGGGCTTTGTGATGGCCACTCCAAAACCCTAACTTTGTTGTCCTTAAGCCATTTTGCCACAACTTTGGAAGTATGCTTGGGGTCATTGTCCATTTGGAAAACCCATTTGCGACCAAGTTTTAACTGCCTGACTGACGTCTTGAGATGTTGCTTCAATATATCCACATATTTTTAGATGCCATCTATTTTGTGAAGTGGATCAGTCCCTCCTGCAGCAAAGCACCCCCACAACATGATGCTTCCACCCCCATGCTTCACAGTTTGGATGGTGTTCTTCGGCTTGCAAGCCTCCCCCTTTTTCCTCCAAACATAACGATGGTCATTTTGGCCAAACAGTTCTATTTTTCTTTGTCCCCATGCGCAGTTGCAAACCATAGTCTGGCCTTCTTATGGCGGTTTTGGAGAAGTGGCTTCGTCCTTGATGAGCGGCCATTCAGGTTATGTTGATATAGGACTCGTTTTACTGTGCATATAGATAGTATTGTACTAGCATCTTCACAAGGTCCTTTTCCTCTAGCATCGTCACAAGGTCCTTTGCTGTTGTTCTGGGATTGATTTACACCAAAGTACATTCATCTCTAGGAAACAGAACGCGCCTCCTTCCTGAGTGGTATGACAGCTGCGTGGTCCCATGGTGTTTATACTTGCATACTATTGTTTGTACAGATGAACGTGGTACCTTCAGGTGTTTGGAAATTGCTCCCAAGGATGAACCAGACTTGTGGAGGTCTACATTTTTTTTATTTAGGTCTTGGCTGATTTCTTTTGATTTTCCCATGATGTCAAGCAAAGAGGCACTGAGTTTGAAGGTAGGCCTTGAAATACATCCACAGGTGCACCTCCAATTGACTCAAATTATGTAAATTAGGCTATCAGAAGCTTCTAAAGCCATGACATCGTTTTCTGGAATTTTCCAAGTTGTTTAAAGGCACAGTCAACTTGTTGTGTGTAAACCTCTGACCCACTGGAATTGTGATATAGTGAATTATAAGTGAAATAATTGTTGGAAAAATGACTTGTGTCATGCACAAAGTAGATGTCCTAACCGACTTGCCAAAACTATAGTTTGTTAACAAGAAATTTGTGGAGTGGTTGAAAAACGAGTTTTAATGACTCCAACCTAAGTGTATGTAAACTTCCAACTTCAACTGTATTTACAACCAAAGAAAGGACTGGGCTTCTGCATAGATCCACAGGACAGAACAAAAACATGGCTAAAAAGAGAGAGGGAGAGAAAGAAAAATAAAGAGAGACATTTATATCAGGCAGCTGCACAAGAGGGAGAGTGGGACAGGATAAGAACACATCATTATTTGTAATGAACACAACACTATAAATGTGATGTCTTTAGATTGGGTCATGGTACTCATTTGGAGGTCTATAGTACATACAGTACAACATCAAGGTCATTGTGATCTAGATTGAATTGATAGGGCATTAAACTACATTAGCATAATAGGGAATCAAACCTAGCAAATCACAGCAGAGTTGCATACATGCCTGCATTAACCATATCAAAATTAGAAAAACTTATATTCACGGAATTTCATAAAGTCTATCTTTATTTGGAGAAAGCTTGTGTACAGTAATGTCTATGGTGAGTCTATGGCACAGTATTGTCAGTGAGAGGGCATGGAGAACACATACTGTTATCATCAACCAGGACAGCCATTGGTAGTACAAGATGCATTACTGCATGTAAAAGGGACTTTTACATGCACATGACTTAGTATGTTGATGTAAAGCTATAGTATGTATACTGGTTCAGGGTCAGATCACAACAAGGTCCATAAGGTCATTGGATCTCAACCTTATATTAGATATGGAACATGGAAAAATAAAGAGCAAGACAAGATGCAATTTTCCTAGAATATTCTTGGGCCTCATTTTGGTGGAGTAGCCTACTAACGTGATAGACTCCTACAAGGCATGGGTCACACATAAGAGTGAGAGTCTTGAGATACAGTATAAGGATTGTCTTGATGCAGTAGGATGGCACTGAAGCTAGCATAAGCCGTTTTAGGGCACTTTTCTAAATGGTACTGTAGCTGCTGAGAATAGTCTTATATTTGGTGATAATATCTATTTTCTCTCAGGACATACTATTTAGAGCTCTCCAAAAGGGCCATGGCTTTATTCTGGCCATGTGTGGGATTCTCTTGCATACTGTAGCATCACACACTCGCTGATTTAGGGTTTGGCCTAGGGTTCCCTTTGTTCATTTTGATTTGTCAAACATCCATTCTCTCCACTCTCTCACTCTGTGACTCCCTCTCCCTCTCCCCCTCTTTCTCATTTCATCCTCTGTTTATGTTTTTTCTCCATATCCCTACCTTCCCTCTGAATCTCTGTCAACCTCTTTTTCACTCATCTCTCAGATGGATAGAATGAGTCTGTTTACTAGAAGATGACGTTCAGATCTATTGTAGGTGTAATGCTGATGAAGGTCTAGATGAGAGGCTGATAGAGGTGTAATGCTGATGAAGGTCTAGATGAGAGGCTGATAGAGGTGTAATGCTGATGAAGGTCTAGATGAGAGGCTGATAGAGGTGTAATGCTGATGAAGGTCTAGATGAGAGGCTGATAGAGGTGTAATGCTGATGAAGGTCTAGATGAGAGGCTGATAGAGGTGTAATGCTGATGAAGGTCTAGATGAGAGGCTGATAGAGGTGTAATGCTGATGAAGGTCTAGATGAGAGGCTGATAGAGGTGTAATGCTGATGAATGTCTATATGAGAGGCTGATAGAGGTGTAATGCTGATGAAGGTGTATGTATGCTGTGTGCTGACGTACAGTAGGTGTTAGGTGCTTATGAAGAAGAAGAAGTGATTAATGGGGCTAGTTAATGTTGTGTCTCCTGAGGGCTCTAAAAACAGGACATTTCCACCGCACCTGCAGGCCCCTAGGCACAGCCATGCTAATGAGGTCTCCAGAGAAGACCGGCTCTGTGCTGAACCTGACTAATTAGTGAGCCACCAGAAGCCCCTTGAACACATACACACACACACCTCCATCATCACTAGGTTCCGAAGACCTCAGCCTCCTGTATCCTTATGCATCTGCTTTGACTATCTTTGACCCCATCTTCCAGTGGTCCAATCTTGCTAGGATTTCCTTTGACATTCTACCTTTAATTCATAATTTATAATACATGCTTAAAAAAATCTATTCAAGAGCCCCATCTACTGTTGGCCTATGGAATTACAGGCCGTGGAAGCAGAGGAAACAGGAATGATGAGGTGATGGAACCAGAGAGGAAACGGCAATGGCGAGGTGATGGAACCAGAGAGGAAACAGGAATGACGGGGTGATGGAACCAGAGAGGAAACGGCAATGACGAGGTGATGGAAATGGGGGGGAAACGGCAATGACGGGGTGATGGAACCAGAAAGGAAACGGCATTAATGGGGTGATGGAACCAGAAAGGAAACAGGAATGATGGGGTGATGGAACCAGAGAGGAAACAGGGAAAAATGGGGTGATGGAACCAGAAAGCAACCGGCAAGGATTAGGTGATGGAACCAGAGAGGAAACAGGAATGATGGGATGATGGAACCAGAGAGGAAACAGGATGATGGGGTGATGGAACCAGAGAGGAAACAGGAATGATGGGGTGATGGAACGAGTGAGGAAACAGGAATGATGGGGTGATGGAACCAGAGTGGAAACAAGACTGACGGGAGGATGGAACCAGAGAGGAAACAGAAATGATTGGATGATGGAACTAGAGAGGAGACAGGAATGATGGGATGATGGAACTAGAGAGGAGACAGGAATGATGGGGTGATGGAACTAGAGAGGAGACAGGAATGATGGGATGATGGAACTAGAGAGGAGACAGGAATGGTGGGATGATGGAACTAGAGAGGAGACAGGAATGATGGGATGATGAGGTCAAATTAACGGTTCCTGCATTCACAACCTATCGGAGTAATCTGAACTTCCAAGTCCTAATTACAACTCGGGTATCATCTCTGGACCCCAACTTCTCTAACATACTGATCTCTGACATCACTTAAGGAAAATACTTTGATGACAGCATTTTCGGCAGTTAAATGCAACGACAAAACATTATTTATCAAAAACAATCAATTTGTATGGTTTTTGAACACTATAATTTGTTTTGAGCATGATAGTATGTTTATGGTTGAAATTGCTAGTTTGACGTTAGCCTGTTGGTGTTCTCAACAAGTTCAAAGCATGTGAATGCACACAACTCCATTGCTCTGAGTCTACAGGTTGCATTTCCCAACACTCCGAGGGTCGTGAATGCAGCATGACTATGAGTGAGACAACAAGTAAACATTAGACAGATCTCACAATGGAGAATGTAACAATGAATGAGCGGAGAACCAGTTTTCTATTTGTTTCTCAATGAGTGGGACCTGTAGTTGACTAGTAGAATCTGACAAGCCGGACCTAGCAATAGGCAGCTAACATATATATTCAACAGACATGAAAGTGGAGAATTCTGCATTCAGCATACATTTCTTAGGCCTAAAAAAACTGACACCCCTATCTATCAGTTCAGTTAATCAGCTAGAAAACAAAAGGACAATAAATGATAAAAACAGCCCTTAAAGATTGCCTTTTCTTCCAGCTTACACTAACCATAATGCTAACAGTAATGTTAACATAATGCCATTGAGCTTTCTCAGCCTTATTCTGCCGCCCAACGTTTCTCCTCATACTACATACTGGGTCTTACACCTGCCCGCTCTCTATAGCAACACATTAAACACCTTTTAAGCAAATGCTTACCGTTGAAGGTATAGCCCTAAGCATGCAGTGTCAACCGAGATACCTGAAGCCATACCTCAAGCACATTTTTGTCTGTGTTTGTACATAGAAATAAGCCCTTTACATAATGTGAGATAAGTAACATTTGTTGAAGAAAGCAGTGAAAAACAGAGGACATGCTACCTTACGGGTGGTCTTTTGGGGGTGCAGTAGTGTTCTCTTCCACAGAGGGGGGCTAAGGCTACGTAAAGCAAACCAACAAGGCTGTGAATTTCACATCATTAAGAGAGCCTCCACATGCAAGTACAGAATAGAGTTAAGACATTTTGATTAGACAAACAGTAGACCTTCTACATGTGGAGTGCTGGGCTGAGAAGACACAGAGCATATGGTAGGGACAGAGAAAGGCTAGTGGGATACTTCTATATCAAGGGGTTGTCTTCTATATTGAGAAGCATTACAATTGTATCACTGGCCAGTAGTGTAGTCTGGGTGTATGTTCATTTTACCAGGGATAATTTGTTTACATTTTAGCAGATGCTCTTATCCAAAGCAATTTACAGTAGTAAGTGCATACATTTTCATACTTGTCCCCCATGGGAATCAAACCCACAACCATGGCTGTGTAAGCACCATTCTCTACCAATTTAGCCACACGGAACCATGAGAACAAACTACTACTCTAACATTTTAGTGTCCTTTCCTACATCTAAAGCCGCTTTAGGAATGGGAACCCAAATAAGTGGAGACTTCAGAGTAGACACCCACATACAATCACACACACACAAGTATGCACACACTCACAACTTTGCTTTTTGATACATGTTATCTATCCTGTATCGATGAGACATTTCCTTCCTGCACAAGAGACCCATAAAAGAACAACATAAAGGATGGACATTCTAAAAGGACAGTGAGTGTTATCCCGTAATCAGCCAGTGCAACAGAAAGCCAGAACAGGGAAACAGTGTAAAAAAGCGCAGTGAGAGAAACTCAGCAGTGAGGAGGCCTTCCTACTCAACAAAGGCTGCTGCATTGTCCCACGTTCCCGACACTATCATGTTTTCGTCTATTTGTTTGTAAGTCTGTTTGTTTTGATTGATTTGCATGTCCTCCACCTATTAGTCCAATACCCCTGCAAAAACTAAATTACCCAGAAAGCACAGCAGCTGCAGACGTCTAGCCAACAGCACATAGCATTCCCGACCGAGGCGGAGATGTTTCATATTGCCGTGACAACCTATATCATCGGCCATCCCATCACTCCTCATTGGCGGGGGAGCTCTCCTCCAGAGGGGCGAGTGAGGCAGGGAGGCCCAGTCCCGTTGCATTGTGGGATGCGGTTAGGGAGGCGACAGTGTGCAGGAGGACAAGGACTAGCAGGCAGAGTTTGAGCCGGCTGTTGCACACTCTGCACACGGCCGAGGAACTGAGAGAGGTACGGTGGTGACAGGACGGGTGAGTTCTTTTGAGGGTCCCCCGGGAATGGTTGTTGTCCGCTTCTGTCTGGAAGTCCCACCGGACATCACAGCACTCTGCGTCTGCTTCCACGCCCCCATGGTACTCCTCCAACAGCCCTGCAGAGGAGGGACACAGATTTACTTAAACAATAAGGCCCGAGGTGGTGTGGTATATGAGCAATACACCAAGGCTAAGGGCTGTTCTTATGCACAATGTATAGCCTTTAGCAGTGGTAAATTGGCCATTGCTATTATAAACTGGTTACCAATGTAATTCGAGCAGTAAAAATACATTTTTGTTGTTGTTGTTTTGACACTCCTTCTCAATATAAAATATAAAATGGATGTAAAAAATATCCTACATCTTGTTTCCACCATTACTTACAAGCATCCGATCACCTCAAATCAAGAAGGGTCTAGTGGTATAGGCTATAGATTAATTTTGGATTGGGCAATGGATTGTCTTCTGTACAACAACTGTTGCTCCCTCAATGCCGGCTGTGAGTGTCTCTGTGTGTCAGTGAGCGGTCTGCATACTAATGTGAGTGGGTGAACTTGTGAGGAGGGCTAAGTCGTCTCCCACTCTGGACTGTTCGACGTCGAAGAGCTTAAGCCTGATGAGAGGCTCCGCGTAATTAAAGACTTAATAACGGTTGCAGCTCTGATCTGACAGGCCACACTTTCATGGGTGACACACATGGGGCTCATACACACACACACACACACACAGGGGCACACAGGAACACACACAGGCAAATAAATTGGATGTATTCAGCATCAAGGACAGCACCAACTCAGCACAAAACAAAATGCATAAGCTTCAGAAGGCAGGAAAAGGCCATGACATTATTCTCTTTTTGACACATAAATCAACATGGATTACTAGAACTGACGTCTAACTGGCCCAAAAGAATAAAGTCTCATTCTCCATGTGGTCTATGCCATGCGTAAACTCCTGTCTGGTGGTGTTGTTGACTTTTGCTGGCTCCTGACCGCCAGGTGGTGACACAGTAAACTCACACCATTGTCACTCTTCTCATGGACAGCTGGGGATGCATTCAATAGCTTTGAGGTGGAAGCCATCATTCTAGTGCAGACCTTAAAGGGGAAGTAGCCTCTAGACACAATCATTTGTGCTATATGGCATATCTCACACCACAGCAAATACATGTTGGAATTTTAGATCCATGAGCTAGTTGCAACAGATCAGTGCTGTGGTTGTACTCCATGTTTAACTGGGAGTATTCTCCAATATATTCATATTATTTCCCTGTGCATATAACCTGTGTATCGTACAGTATAACTGGTTGTACCTGTGCATATAAAACTGGGGCTTCCTCCGTGGATGAGATCGTCGTTGTCGGGAAGGATGAAGGGACACCTCTGCTGCACCTCCAGACAGTACTGGCCACACGGGATCCTCTTACTGCAGTGCATCTGTGTGGTCTGGAAGTACTGTGAGCACAGCCAGGGCTTATATACCGTCTGGTAGGGAGTCGGAGAGGGATGGGATGGAGAAGGTGGAGGGAGAGAGCATATTGATGGGTTAAAATTGGGTTGCCATTGATGGCGCACACACACACAGTAATGTATGGATGCACACACAAATGCACGCTCACGCACACACACACAAACACCATCCTTGACCTCTACTGCAATTGATTTACTTGAATTGATGAGACTTTCTGGTATCCAGCTTCCAATTAATAAGGGTGTTGGTGGGAGAGGTTGTCTCTCTCTCTCTAAGACGTAAAGTACAGTATGCCACAGGCCTCTCTTGTATTCTATAAGCCTTCCTATTCTCTCTCACATATTCCTCAGTTCTACTGTACATATTGTCTCTCACATATTCCATAGACCTTCCTACTGTCTTATATGTATTCCATACATACAGTACCAGCCAAAAGTTTGGACACACCTACTCATTCCAGGGTTTATCTTTATTTGTATTATTTTCTACATTGTAGAAAAATAGTGAAGACATCAAAACTATGAAATAACACTATGAAATATGTGACACTGTCTGTGATTTATTTAGAATTCAAGGCACACTTAACCAGCATGGCTACCACAGCATTCTGCATCGACACGCCATCCAATCTGGTTTGGGCTTAGTAGGATTATCATTTGTTTTTCAACAGGACAATGACCCAACACACCTCCAGGCTGTGTTAGGGGTATTTGGCCAAGAAAGAGAGTGATGGAGTGCTGCATCAGATGTCCTGGCCTCCACAATCACCCGACCTGAACCGAATTGAGATGGTGTAGGATGAGTTGAATTGCAGTTTGAAGGAAAATCAGCCAACAAGACTGTTGGAAAATAATTCCTTGTGAAGCTGGTTGAGAGAATGCCAAGAGTGTGCTAAGCTGTCATCAAGGCAAAGGGTGGCTACTCTAAAATCTAAAATATATTTTGATTTGTTTAACACTTTTTTGGTTTCTACATGATTCCATGTGTGTTATTTCATAGTTTTGATGTCTTCACTATTATTATACAATGTAGAAAATAGTAAAAATAAATTAAAACCCTTGAATGAGTTGGTCTCCAAACCTTTGAATGGTACTGTACACCTACTGTACACCTTCATACAGTACACAATATATTCCAGGCCTTCCTATTCCCACACACCATTTCCTAGGTCTCCATATATTCCCTGGGCTCCTCGTCTCAACAGATTTACGATAAGCCCGCTGTCGCTATATGGTGTATTGTGGAGCTGACACCTGTTAGCGAGTGTGCCTCCTAGTTCTCCACGCCGCTCCGGGTCCCAGTGTGGCTACGGTAATTAGCCGGTGGTTCCGGTGAATCACTCAAAGCTTGTTTGGGGAAGTGGGGAGCGCTAGGCACGTTAGTGCCCGCCGCGGGCTAACCGTCACGGCTCAACACACTAGACCCAATCATAGATCTTGTCAATCCCCTCTGCAGATGAGATATTTATGCTGTGTGTGTGTGTGTGTCTGTGTGTGTGTCTGTGTCTGTGTGTGTGTGTGTGTGTGTGTCTGTCTGCGTGTGCGTGTGCGTGTAAGGCTCTTGCTCAAATGATGTGACTCTCAATGTGCTCTTTATTAGATAAATTTTTGAGCGGCATTTGATGATGAACAGTAAGCCAGGCATTAGCACGTAAAAAAAGGTGGACAGCACTGTAACTAACTACACTGAACAAAAATACTGTATAAACGCAACACTCAATAATTTCAAAGATTTTACTGAGTTACAGTTCATACACTGGACAATTCTTACAGCACAATGGAAATTGTTGAGCATGAAAAACCCAGCAGAGTTGCAGTTCTTGACACAAACTAGTGCCCCTGGCAGCTACTATCATATCTTGTTCAAAGGCTATTCAATTGTCACCTACTGAATGGCACACATACGCAATTCATTTCTCAATTGGTTCAAGGCTTAACTCTTTAGGCATCATCAGCAGTGGTGACGGTTTTGGAGAGTCTGGCATGCCCAAAGTAAAATGCCTGCCACTCAGGCCCAGACACTAGGATATGCACGTAATTAGCACTATTGGATAGGAAACACTCTGAAGTTTCTAAAACTATTACAATGTCTGTGAGTATAACGGAACTGATATAGCAGGCAAAACCCAGAGGAATTTCTGTCCAGAATGTTTTTTTTGTGTGACATTTCCTCTTTTTGATAGGCTTCCTTGTATACCATGTAATCCATGTATACTATCTCCCAGATTGCAGTACCTATGGCTTCCACTAGATGTCAACAGTCTTTAGACAGTGTTTGAAGGCTTTATCATTGAACAGAACCGAAAGGAAGAAGAAATAGTGAAGGCACCACGGATGTCAATAACTTTCCCTGGGCACGAGACCGTGAGCGCGCCCCACTTTATTTTCCTTTTATATCGTTTAGGATATCATCCGAGTGAAATATAATCATTAATATTCATAAAAGGATACCTAAGGATGCATTATAAATTATGTTTGATTTGTTTGGGCAAAGTTGATATGTATAATTTGAACGCTTTCTCTTCACTGTACAACGGGCAACTCGATGGAGGATTTTCTGAACATAACGCGCCAACCAAACGGAGATTTATGGATATAATAAATGACTTTTTCTAACAAAAAAACCATTGGGATGCCCTCAGCAGAAGTTCTTTGAAAGGTAAGTGATTTATTTTGGCTCATATAATGGGTTTTGTGAGACCCGCGCTGGTTATGAATTTATGCTAATGCATAAATATGAGAGGTGCTATCCTCAAACAATAAAATGTTGTGCTTTCGCCGTAAAGCCTTTTTGAAATCTGACAACGCTGTGATATTGCCAAGAATCAGAGCTTTTAATGACTATGCAACACTTGTATATTGATGAATGTTTAATAATTAAACTTTTGGATTTTGAATTTGGCGCCTTACATTTCACCGGGTAGTGTCGGAAACGGGGCGCTAGCGCTCCAATGATCCCTAAGTGGTTTTAAAAATCCTTCTTTAACCTGTCTCCTCCCCTTCAGCTACACTGATTGAAGTGGATTTAATAAGTGACATCAATAAGGGATCATAGCTTTCAACTTGATTCACCTTGACAGTCTATGTCATGGAAAGAACAGGTGTTCTTAATGTTGTATATACTCAGTGTATAAGGAAATCAGTCAGTTGAAATTAATTCATTAGGCCCTAATCTATGGATTTCACATGACTGGGAATACAGATATGCATGTGTTGGTCACAGATACCTTATAAACAAGCTAGGGGCGTGGATCAGAAAACCAGTCAGTATCTGGTGTGACCACCATTTGCCTCATGCAGCACAACACATCACCTTCGCATAGAGTTGATCAGGCTGTGTATTATGGTCTGCTGAATGTTGTCTTACTCCTCTTTAATGGCTGTGCGAAGTTGCGGAATATTGGCGGGAAATACACGTCGATCCAGAGAATCACAAACATGCTCAAAGGGTGATGTCTGGTGAGTATACAGGCCATAGAAGAACTGAAAAAGATTAACCTTCCAGGAATTGTGTACAGATCCTTGCGACATGGGGCTGTGCATTATCATGCTGAAACATGAGGTGATGGCTGCAGATAAATGGCACAAAATGGGCCTCGGGATCTCGTCTCGGTATCTACTGTATGTGCATTCAAATTGCCATTGATAAAATGCAATTGTGTTCATTGTCCGTAGCTTATGCCTGCCCATAGCATAACCCCACTGCCACCATGGGGCACTCTGTTCTCAACGTTGACATCAGCAAACCGCTCACCCACACAACGCAATACACGCTGGTAGAGTTGAAACCGGGATTCATCCGTGAAGAGCACACTTCTCCAGCGTGCCATCTACCCAGTACAGTTGAAACCGGGATTAATCCGTGAAGAGCACACTTCTCCAGCGTACCAGTGGCCATCGAAGGTGAGCATTTGCCCATTGAAGTCGGTTACGATGCCAAACTTCAGTCAGGTCAAGACCCTGGTGAGGACGATGAGCATGCAGATGAGCTTCACTGAAACGATTTCTGCTAGTTTGTGCAGACACTTTTCGGTTGTGTAAACCCACAGTTTCATCAGCTATCTGGGTGACTGGTCTCAGACCATCCTGCAGGTGAAGAAGCCAGATGTGGAGGTCCTGGGCTGACGTGCTTACACGTGGTCTACGGTTGTGAGGCTGGTTAGACGTACTGCCAATTCTCTAAAACAATGTGACATTGCCCCCAGCACAAAGTGCACCTGTGTAATGATCATGCTGTTTTTATCAACTTCTTGATATGCCGCACCTGTCAGGTGGATGGATTATCTTGGCAAAGGAGCAATGCTAACTAACAGGGATGTAAACACATTTGAGAGAATAAGCTTTTTGTCGGTAGGGAACATTTTTGGGATCTTTTATTTCAACTCATGAAACATGGGACTTTACACTTTACATGTTGTGTTTATATATTTTTTGAGTATAATAATTGAATTCCAGATGGATGTGAGATGAGAGTGAATTTAACAGATCTGCGCTGGGCAGTGTGTGTATGTCACAGCAGTAAACACGATCACGTCAATATGTTAATGCCACATCCTCATCCACACATTATCACTGCATTGTGTGTGTGTGTTTGTGTGTGTGTGAGTGTCTGTGACCTTATGCATAGACCTCTGCTATGTCTACGTCTGACCATAGGGTGGCGATAGGGAGACAAAGACTTTGGCAAAGGCCTATGATTTCTCTCACTCAGCAGTATCTCATATTCCAAAGTCAAATCTGATTGTATCCCTACCCCCAGGGCTTAGTGGATAAAGAATCATGCTAGATAATCAATAACATCACACTCAGGGAGATTAACCCAACAACACGCCTCTGTGGAGACTAAACCCTTTCCAACCAAAACTCTAAACGCTCAGGATTTAGGCTAAATATATCCTTTAAAGTGAAGAAGAAAAGGCAGAGATTGGATGAAACCTAAAGCATATCCTAAGGCCAGTATTAGAGCTATTAGCTAGCAACATGGGTTCAGGTTTGCAGTGTTGTTGCTGCTGTGAGCAGTGCAGATTACTGTAGTGCTGCAGCAGGGCTAGCCTTGCATGGGGCCGCGGTGCAATGTAGGGTCCTCTATCTGCGCCTGCCTCTCTCTCTCTCTCTCCTTCTCACTCTCTCTACCTCGCTCTCTCTCTTTCACTCCTTGGGGAAGGGGGGATGGGGTGAAAGGGGCGGATGAATGGAGATATGTATAGAACACTGGAAACATTGGAAGAAGAGAACAATAAAAATAAATTCTGGTACCTGTACTATAAACATAGCCTCTTCTTCAATCAACCACACTAGCATGCTCAAGGTCAGCATTTTTTCTTTCTGTCCTCACTGAACTCTTCACTTTCTTCTCATTTTTAGTCAAACTCGCCGTTTCATCTTTCTCAAATTTTCTTTTTCTTTCTCTCTCTCTTTTCTTTCTCTTACCCTCATCTTGTCTTATCCATATGCGTTAGTGTCTCGTCTCCTGGTCTCCTTGGCGAGCTACAGCGTTATAGCTAAGCTGTCCTCCTGGATTGTATTATTCCATTATGATTAGCCTAATAAGGTTGTAATTGTCGGAGGGCCTTTCAGCGCCCCATAGTATTGGTTTTACAAGGCATCGGGTGGCCCTGCATTGTCAGAGCTTTGTCTTTGATGTTTTATCTGTGCTCCTGCTTCCCCTGCTCCCCTGTATGCAGGGCAAACTGCTGACTGAATTAGGGCTGGAGGAAGGGAGTGCACGGGAGGGAACACACCGGATTACTGCAACCTTACACATAGAAATAAAATGTATAGAAAGGGTGTCTCCATTCAAGTCAATAATGGCATAATGGGTGGACTTGCAGCCATTTTGGAAGGGAACCCATGCCTGGAAGTAAAAGCAGGAAGTGTATCCTTCAATCTGTGCTGTGATTTGTTGAGTCAACTCGACTGACATTACACAAAATTATTTGCATTGCATTAGCCACATCAGTTAGCATCATTTGAATGAACATTCTATATTACCATGGCAATCCAGCATCACTTGCTAGAACATTCCAAAATACCATGGAAATTATTGCATCACAATACCAGGCAGTCGTTGCGAGTGTACCCATGAGTTTACCAGTCATATTGCCAGGGTTAGAGGATCCAAGCCTGTTCTATTCGTTCTATTTCTATCGTCTTACACTCCTCACGCACCCCACCACCACAGCTTACTGTAAAACACAGTAATTTACTGCTCCATTACATTCACTTTTCATTTATCTCCTCCGCTTTTTATGCTATCCCTTTGATTTAAGCATCTACAGTACAGTAGTGTTGGAATAAACCCTCAATCATCTTCAGTACAGTAATTTGGAATAAACCCTCAATCATCTTCAGTACAGTAATTTGGAATAAACCCTCAATCAGCTACAGTACAGAAATTTGGAATAAACCCTAAATCATCTTCAGTACAGTCTGCAGTGGTTTTCATCAGTACCCCAGGGAGCCTCAGGTTTACACATTTTTGGTCCAGCCCAGCACTAGCACACCTGATGCAGCTACACAGCAAATTGTCCAAAGACACAGCAAATGACCTAGTGTTGATTTTTCAGTGTAACATTTCTAGTGTTTATTCAGTTGAATTAGTGAATGACTGTGACTGTTGTATTGTGTTGAATGTAACTAAAGCTTGTGTGCTTTTTGATGACTTGGAATTGTTTCTTTTGTCTTTCTGTTCCTCTTGCCCTCTGTTTTCTCTTAGCGTTTCGAATGGTTTCTTCAATAAAGAACTGCAACAGTGACACTATTTCCATTTTCCCTCTGAATTGCCACACAGCAAATTTGTCAGTGTTACCTAGTGTTGATTTTTCAGTGTAACATTTCTAGTGTTGATTCAGGAGTTAAATTAGCTTTCTAAGAGTAAAAGTAACACTCAGTGGTGTAAAATAATCCCAGTGATGGTGTTAATAACCAGTGTTGAGTGTAAGAGTGTGACTGTGTCAGAGTGTGACTGTGTCAGAGTAAAACGTTCCCATCAAAACCACGCCCATTATTACATTTTTCCTATCACGCTCTACCGAAATGAGATTTTTTGGAGGATTGTTTTTAATATCTGTGTTTTTGCATGTACATTGATTGATTGATTAATGTCCTGCTACACAAAGATAAATAACATAGATCTTTCTAAAGGAATCCAATCAGTTACTTAGATTTATTCCAGATTTAATGTTCCTAACAGGTTGTGGGTGAATAAAATTCCAACTGTCGGATGTCCTAACACTGGCTGGATTCCAATAGGAATTACATATCACTTTGCAAGCCATCATAATGTCACTTGCAGGCCTGATGTGGTCTGTAAACCAGTAGGTTTCCAGCACCACTGGGTTGGGGTAAAACATGTCCATCAAAGTAAGGCTTTATGATATATGTAATGTATTATCATAAACAGTTTAATTGTTGTAACATTCGCCTACAGTAGGACCTCACTTAGTGACTAACAAATATAGTCATGTTCAGTAACTATAAAATTCATTAGAAAAGGCAAGGTACACTGGGCAATTATGTTGGAGGCGTGGCTTAGTTAAGACCTGGCGTTAAATTCGTTATTTTTGGCCACCCGTGAGTGGAAGTGTTGTGCCAGTTTAAGTGGTCAATTGTTTTGTTAATTTAAGCTTGAGCATGTCTGGTGCCAGATATCAAGTTTTTTATAATGCTTACATAAGAGCATGTGGCAATAAAATCTTGCCAATATCATTGCAATGTCCTGAACAGTCATTCAGAAAAGTAATGTTTCTCTCATGGCTAACTGCAGCTCTTTGAAACACTTATGTCAATCAACTTGGATACAGTGGTGAAGTATAATCATCTCAAGCTAATTTGGCGATACATACAGCAACTCAAACATTGAAATTACATGTAATATATAAATTGCATTGACAGACTGGTCCGTTGTGACAAAGCTCTAAAAAGAAAAGGAGAAGAAAAAACTGTACTCCACCTACATGTGTATTTATCCTACTGTTTTTACCAAACAAATGTCAATTACAACATGCTCTATGTAACACTGACCAATTTGCTGTGTGGCAATTCAGAGGGAAAATATAAATAATGTCACTGTTGCAGTTCTTTATTGAAGATGTCTTCACACTGAGTGGCACCAGTAGAATAGCTATCTAGCTAGTATATAAACACGCACCTCTGAAAACACGCCTTCTCCGATGTTGGTTACAAGGCAGTACTTATTTAAATGAGGTAAGAGAATATCATGTTACCATTGGTGTATTAAAACTTCTTCAGGATCGCATTAGCTAACATAGGCTAATGCGATTAGCATGAGGTTGTAAGTAACAAGAACATTTCCCAGGTGTCACGCCCTGACCTTTATGAGCCTGTTTATGTCTCTTTTTGGTTTGGTCAGGGTGTGATTTGGGGTGGGCATTCTAGGTTCTAGTTTTTTCTATTTCTTTGTTGTTGGCCGGGTAGGGCTCTCAATCAGGGACAGCTGTTCATCGTTGTCTCTGATTGGGAGCTATACTTTAGTAGCCCTTTTTTCCTCCTTTCCTTGTGGGAAGTTGACTTTGTTTTTGTAGGTGGTTATGCGCCACACAGTGATTGTCCGATCTCTGTTTTTGTTGGTTTGTTTCTGTGAGTTAACCTAAATAAACATGTTTAACTCAACCCGGCACGCTGCGCCTTGGTCTGTTCATGGAGATTGTGACAGAACTTCCCACCACCAAGAGACCAAGCAGCGTGCCTATCTGGAGTCCTGGACATGGAAGGAGATCCTGGACGGCAAGGGACCCGGGAGGCAGGCTGGGGAATACCGCCGTTCCAAGGAGGAGCTGGAGGCAGCAAAGAAGGAGCGGCGCTTCTACGAGCAGAAGTATGCGGGAACACGGCTGGCTTTTAAGCCCGAGAGGCAGCCCCAAAATGTATTGGGGGGAGGCACACGGGGAGTTTGGCTGGGCCGGGTTGGAGACCTGGGCCAGCTCCCCGTGCTTACCAGATGGAGCATCGCACTGGTAAGGCACCGTGTGAGGCGGTGAAACGCACGGGGTTACCAGTGCGTGTTCACAGCCCGGTGCGCGACATGCCAGCTTCCCGCATCTGTCGTGCTAAGAGGAGTGTTCAGCCTGGAGGAGTGTGCCGGCTCAGCACTCTTGGCCTCCAGTACGCCTCCTCGGACCAGGATATCCTGCGCCGGCTCTGCGTACTGTGTCTCCGGTGCGTCTCCACAGCCCAGTACGTCCTGTGCCAGCGCCCCGCAGTGGCAGGGCTAAATTTTCCATTCAGCCAGGACGGGTTGTGCAGGCTGTACGCTCGAGACCTCCAGTGCGTCTTCACGGCCCAGTGTATCCTGCCCCTGTTCCACTCTACCGGATCCCTGTGCACGTTGTGGGCCCAGCATGCACTGTCCCTGTTCCACGCTCCAGGATCCCTGTGCACGTTGTGGGCCTAGCATGCACTGTCCCTGTTCCACGCTCCAGGATCCCTGTGCGGGTCGTGGGTCCAGCACGTCCCGTTCCTGCTCCCCGCACCAGAGTCCCTTTGCGCGGCGTGAGTCCAGTACGGCCGGTTCCTGCTCCCCGCACCAGAGTCCCAGTGCGCGGCGTGAGTCCAGTACGGCCGGTTCCTGCTCCCCGCACCAGAGTCCCAGTGCGCGGCGTGAGCCCAGTACGGCCGGTTCCTGCTCCTCGCACCAGAGTTCCAGTGCGCATTGAGGTCCCGGCTCGTCCTGCCACTATGTCCAGTCCGGGGCCCGCAACGAGGGTGCCCAGTCCGGGGCCCGCAACGAGGGTGCCCAGTCCGGGGCCCGCAACGAGGGTGCCCAGTCCGGGGCCCGCAACGAAGGTGCCCAGTCCGGGGTCGGCGGCGAGGGCCCCCACCTCAGAGGCGCTACCAAAGCTGAGGGAGCCAGAGGTGGTGCGGGGTCTACGTCCCGCACCAGAGCCGCCACCGCGGATAGATGCCCACCCAGACCCTCCCCAATAGGGTCAGGTTTTGCGGCCGGAGTCCGCACATTTGGGGGGGGGGGTACTGTCACGCCCTGACCTGTATGAGCCTGTTTATGTCTCTTTTTGGTTTGGTCAGGGTGTGATTTGGGGTGGGCATTCTAGGTTCTAGTTTTTCTATTTCTTTGTTGTTGGCCGGGTAGGGCTCTCAATCAGGGACAGCTGTCCATCGTTGTCTCTGATTGGGAGCTATACTTTAGTAGCCCTTTTTTCCTCCTTTCCTTGTGGGAAGTTGACTTTGTTTTTGTAGGTGGTTATGCGCCACACAGTGATTGTCCGATCTCTGTTTTTGTTGGTTTGTTTCTGTGAGTTAACCTAAATAAACATGTTTAACTCAACCCGGCACGCTGCGCCTTGGTCTGTTCATGGAGATCATGACACCAGGACATATACATATCTGATATTGGCAGAAAGCTTAAATTATTGTCAATCTATCTGCACTGTCCAATTTACAGTAGCTATTACAGTGAAATAATACCATGATATTGTTTGAGGAGAGAGCACAGTTTTGAACATGAAAAGTTATTAATAAACAAATTAGGCACATTTGGGCAATCTTAATACAAAATGTCGAACTTAAATGCAATGGTTCATTGGATCAGTCTAAAACTTTGCACATACACTGCTGCAAACTATTGGCCAAAATCTAAATTGCAGCTGGGCTGGAATAATACATTATGGCCCTTCTCTTGCATTTCAAAGATGATGGTACAAAAAAAATACAAAACAACGGTTGGTTTTTCTCTTTGTATTGTCTTTTACCAGATCTATTGTGTTATATTCTCCTACATTCCTTTCACATTTCCACAAACTTAAAAGTCATTCCTTTCAAACGGTACCAAGAATATGCATATCCTTGCTTCAGGGCCTGAGTTAAAGGCAGTTAGATGATTTGGGGATGTCATTTTAGGCGAAAATTGAAAAAAAAGGAGCAGATCCTTAAGATGTTAAAATGAGAGTTAAGGTGATGTCATCTTGTCCCCTTAATAACGAATCCAAGTGTTTGACATGGGAGAGGGGACGAGTAACTTTATGATCAAACTTTATCAATGTCAAGCAAAACAGTCATTTTTCATACTTTGGTCATCATACTTTGATCTGGTTTCCTTCAAATATCATCAAATTTCATTAAAAACATGATTTTGACTGACCTTTAACTCAACACTGAGAAACCTTATCAAGAGATGCGGACCTCTTGGTGTGATTATAAAAAATTATATATGAGGTTTTATTGCATAACACCATTGGTACAAACTATATACACTTCCTAGTGTTAAAAATACAATATAAGGTGTTGTTGAATAACACTGACAAAGTCTAACAGTGTCAGCACTAAGCATGGTGTTAATTTAACACTCAAAAGTGTGGACCGTATAGACACTGCCCTGGTGTTATATTTAACACTGTCAAGTGCTGATTTAAAATGAGAGAATTTGCTGTGTAGTGAAGGGCATGATGATTTGTTGACTAGTTGAATAAGGTGTGCTACTGCTGAGTTGCAACAACATATGCAACCCTATTGATCCCAGAGGAACATACTGTTAAATACTGGACCAGAGAAAACAAAACTCTTTCTTATAGCGTACCATTTCTGAGGTGAGCTGAGCAGACTAGCAGTCGAGGCAATATGAAATGTAAAGGGTGAATAGTCAGATGGAGGTTACTCTACTGCAGGAGGAAGCATGTAAACCAGCAACTCATTTCCCACAGGGCTCTCTGAGCACCAGCAGCAATGCCCCCTCGGAGCTCTGGTACAAGCTATGGGTGAGGGGTCGCATAGCAATTTCCAACCTCACACATGGCTAACCACACCTACACGCACACTCCAATACATTCAAAGATGTATACACTACCGTTCAAAAGTTTTGGGTCATTTAGAAATGTCCTTGTTTTCGAAAGAATAGCACATTTTTTGTCCATTATAATAACATCAAATTGATTAGAAATACAGTGTAGACATTGTTAATGTTGTAAATGACACCAGTCTCAATGGCAACAGTGAAGAGGCAACTCCGGGATACTGGCCTTCTAGGCAGAGTTGCAAAGAAAAAGCCATATCTCAGACTTGCCAATAAAAAGAAAAGATTAAGATGGGCAAAAGAAAACAGACACTGGACAGAGGAACTCTGCCTAGAAGGCCAGCATCCCGAAGTCGCCTCTTCACTGTTGACGTTGAGACTGGTGTTCTGCGGGTACTATTTAATGGAGCTGCCAGTTGAGGACTTGTGAGGCGTCTGTTTCTCAAACTAGACACTCTAATGTACTTCACCTCTTGCTCAGTTGTGTGCAGGGGCCTCCCACTCCTCTTTCTATTCTGGTTAGAGCCAGTTTGCGCTGTTCTGTGAAGGGAGTAGTACACAGCGTTGTACAAGATCTTCAGTTTCTTGACAATTTCTCGCATGGAATAGCCTTAATTTATCAGAACAAGAATAGACTGACGAGTTTCAGAAGAAAGTTCTTTGTTTCTGGCCATTTGTAGCCTGTAATCGAACCCACAAATGCTGATGCTACAGAAACTCTAGTCTAAAGAAGGCCAGTTTTATTGCTTCTTTAATCAGGACAACAGTTTTCAGCTGTGCAAACATAATTGCAAAAGGATTTTCTAATGATCAATTAGCCTTTTAAAAAGATAAACTTGGATTAGCTAACACAACGTGCCATTGGAACACAGGAGTGATGGTTGCTGATAATGGGCCTCTGTACGCCTATGTAGATATTCCATTAAAAATCAGCCGTTTCCAGCTACAATAGTCATTTACAACATTACAATGTCTACACTGTATTTCTGATCAATTATTATAATGGACAAAACATTTACTTTACTTTCAAAAACAAAGGACATTTCTAAGTGACCCCAAACTTTTGAACGGTAGTGTACATACAAACACACACACACACGGACAACCAAGGAGAAGGATACGCTCAATGAAAGTAATCAAGCATGAATGTAAACAACCAGCTAAGACAAACGACATGTCTCTGCAAGCATTAACCTGATAACCAATAGTTTTGCTAGTTAGATTATAAGTAAGCAAACATTGCATTGAGTTTTCTGAGGCTAAGCTTATCACAATCCCATTGTTATTTTGGCATTATAAAATCACCTGATTCTACCAAATCAACTAACACTATCACATACACAAAGCAAGGTTAGACAAACCAATAACACAGTGTATGTATTGAGCAGTCTGCAATGAGCTTGCTTAGCCAGTTTAGGAGAAGACATGTGTACAGTAAATGTAGCAGAACTAATCATCTCAAGGAAAGGACCAGTGTATAGGGAATGAATTGGCATATTAAGTCAAAGTGGTCAGCAAAGCCAATGTGAACACAATAGAGTAACAAAGGGGGTAGCTAGCTAGGCTGCAGGCAAGCATGCAGGTAGGCTGACTGCAACACAGAAGAAAACAACATTGATTGGAATGGAAGTGAAGCAGAGAGCCCTACTATACACACTGCCTGACTGGGACATATTCAATTACAGTCATGTTACATTTGAAAGGGTATGACAACCCAGGAGGGCTATTTTTCAAACCTGAACTGAGAATAGATTCACCTATTGCTTATATTGGAACACAAAACCCTGAGGCACGCACACACATCCTCACCTCTTTTAATAAGAGCAGCTCATTTGTCAGTGTAAACCATGCTAATGTTATTACCGCACAGCAAGGGCCACATTATACAGAGTGGGTTTATTAAATACAAGAAACACACACACACAAACAAACACACACACACATCTGATGCTTTCAGTACCATGGACAGCGCCAGCTCAGCACAAAACTGCATCACCAATGTATTACTGAACTATACTGAACAAAAATATAAAACGCAACATGCAACAATTTAAACGATTTTACTGAGTTACAGTTTATAGAAGGAAATCAATTGAAATAAATAAATTATCCACTTATCTATGGATTTCTCATGACTGGGCAGGGACACAGCCATGGGTGGGACTGGGAGGGCATAGGCCCACCCACTGGGGAGCCAGGCCCAGCCAATCAGAATTAAATGTTCCCTACAAAAGGGCTTTATTACAGACATAATACTCCTCAGCACCCCCCCTCCCCCTCCCCGTCCTCAGACGATCCCGCAGGTGAAGAAGCCGGATGTGGAGGTCCTGGGCTGGCGTGGTTACACGTAGTCTGTAGTTGTGAGACACATTTTAGAGTGACCTTTTATTGTCCCCAGCACAAGGTGCATCTGTGTAATGATCATGCTTTTTTAGAAGGTGAAATGCTCACTAACAGGTATGTAAACAAATGTGTGCACAACATTTTTCTGGGACCTTTAATTTCAGCTCACTAAACATGGGACCAACACTTTACATGTTGCGTTTAGATTTAAGTTCAGTATATATCCATAAGTTCATTCAGGGGACTGTGACTGTATCAGACATGCTCTGAAATGCTTCCATGTGGTCAATCCAGTCAGCGTCGATGTCACGTCAGGTCAGTGTGCTTAATAAAGCAACACAGACCCTACTGTAGACACTAATACAGATTATACGGTACAGTAACGATAGGCTCAGCCAGGTTTCTGTCAGTCACCCTGCCTATACTGGCTCACTGTACGATAGAGATCAATAGACATGAGCCTTTACACTGACAAGATAGGAGAAAACCACCCTGTGATCCAGTCACACACACACACACAGAGAGAGAGAGAGAGAGAGAGAGAGAGAGAGAGAGAGAGAGAGAGAGAGAGAGAGAGAGAGAGAGAGATGAGACCAAGAGGGAGTGAACAGTATGGAGACTATAGTCTACACATAACTGAACATACACGCAAACAGACACGCATGCACAAACACAAACAACAATGAATTCTGTTTGATTAATCAAGGTTATGTGATGTTATTCCTAGATAGTGTTATCATGCTGACACTAACAAAGATAATTAATTTGACAAAGATAATTATCAGGAAGAACCTACTGTGAGTAAGAGTGATGAATCAATATTCACCTCAGCGGTACATGCAGCATTTAGCTTAACCACACTTTTCCAAAGTTTACTACCATCTGGGGGGGTAGTAAATAATTTGTCTATATAATCTAACAGCTTATTTACAAAACAACACTGGTTGAGCATAATAATAAAGGGCAATGGGTTCTATAACTAATTTAAGTATTTCTTTCGGGATCCTAATTGATATGTCAAATTTTATGTTCCTTTTTATGGCATAGAAGGCCCTTCTTGCCTCCTCTCAGCTCGTTCACAGTTTTGTGGAAGTTACCTGTGGTGCTGATGTTTAGGCTGAGGTATGTAAAGTTTTTTGTGTGCTCCAGGTCAACGGTGTATAGATGAAATTTGTATTTGTGGTCCTGGCAACTGGACCTTTTTTGGAACACCATTATTTTTGTCTTACTGAGATTTACTGTCAGGGCCCAGATCTGTGCAGAAGATCTAGGTGCTTCTGAAGGCCCTCCTTGGTTGGTGACAGAAGCACCAGGTCATCAGCAAATAGTAGACATTTGACTTCGGATTCTAGTAGACGGTTCTAGTGCCCTCGTCAATTCGTGGATATATATGTTGAAGAGGGTGGGGCTTAAGCTGCATCCCTGTCTCACCCCATGTCCTTGTGGAAAGAAATGTGTCTTTTTTGCCAAATTCAACTGCACACTTGTTGTTTGTGTACATGGATTTTATAATGTCGTATGCTTTTCCCCCCAACATCACTTTCCATCAATTTGCATAGCAGACCATCATGCCAAATTGAGTCAAAAACTTTTTTGAAATCAACATAGCATGAGAAAACTTTGTCTTTCTTTTGATTTGTTTGCTTGTCAATTCCCAAGGTTGCTGTTGACACATATCCCACTGTGAGGATCGACGCTGGAGACGAGAAGCAGGTACAGGGAGAACATTTAATAAACAACGGACATGAAACAGAACAGGAAGAGAAGTCTGGACAGGGGAAAAATAACGACATCAATGCTGACACAGGGAACAAACTGAGGGGCAGACAGATATAGAGGGGGTACTCAACAAAGTAATGGAGTCCAGGTGAGTCCAATTTTGCGCAGCTGTGCGTAATGATGGTGATAGGTGTGCGTAATGAAGGGCAGCCTGGCGCCCTTGCGTGCCAGAGAGGGGGAGCGGTTGCAGGCGTGACAGTAGGGGCGCCACACGGCGTCCCACCTGGGCGAGCTTGACGGGCCGGGCCGCCTGCCGCGCAAACGGAGGCAAGAAGACCTCTCGAGCCAGCTAAGTCGTGGAAGCCCGACGAGCTAGCTGAGACACCGCCGGTTCCATCGGCGACAGCATTTGGTTTGGGTAGGCTGTGCGACTCTCTTGCCATTGTTGGACTCAAGAGCTTTGACACCTCTCACTTCACACATTAGTGCTAATTGAAGTTGTATCTCTTTGTCTTAGCAACTTAGCATTCAGTTCTTATGAAGTAAAATATATCATTGTAATGTATTTTTATTCTTGGCTTTTGAAAATAAAAAAATAGCTTCAGACTAATCATTACTCACTCAGTTCCAGGTTGGATGGTGTTTTC
This sequence comes from Brachymystax lenok tsinlingensis, assembly GCA_030435695.1. NCBI lineage: Eukaryota > Metazoa > Chordata > Actinopteri > Salmoniformes > Salmonidae > Brachymystax > Brachymystax lenok. The sequence continues at coordinate 26,478,596 of CM059785.1, forward strand.
GCATGTCTGTTTGTTTACCAGAGCATTTACTGCATAGCTTGGGAATAATAATCCTTGGAGGCCGGAAGCCTTCCAGGTAATTCCATCCAAAATCAGGTTGTAGGTTTGGAGTTTTGATTTGGAGTGAAGGTTATGTTGTGGAGGGTAGTATCCTTTATATGTCCCTGCCAAAAAATCCAAGTTGAACTATCTTTTTGTAAAAACATGCTGAAAAATGCGGGAGCTTATCTGCTCTCTCTCTTATATGTTTAACTTCTTAGGGAGTGGTGGGGCGCTACCAGGTGAAATGCAAGGCGCCAAATTCAAAATCCAAAAGTTGAATTATTAAACATGCACCAATATACAAGTGTTTCATACTCATCAAAAGCTCTGTTTCTTGGCAATATCACAGCGTTGTCAGATTTCAAAAAGGCTTTACGGCGAAAGCACCACATTTGATTGTTTGAGGGTAGCACCTAACATATTTTCCCATTACCATGAATTCATAAGCCATCACGGTTCACACATAACACATTTCACAGCGAAAACAAATCAATTACCTGTTGAAGAACTTCTGCTGATGGCTTCCAAAGTGTCCAACGAAGACAATCCATGGTTCTTTTGTTAGAAAAAGTAATGTATTATATCCATAAATCTCCGTTTGGTTCGCGCGTTATAATCAGAAACTACAGCCTCCACTCCTCCATTGAAACCTGAAGATAACTCGTTCAATTTATACCTATAAACTTGTCCAAGAACAATCAAAAATCATTTTAAATGTATCCTTAGGAACACTTTTACGTATATTTACTATAATAAATCAACCGGAATATAAACTGGGCTATAAGAACGGAAAAAAACACAGAGCGTGCCTTCTCGGGAGCGCGCGTTCTCTTCTGTTGACTTCCAAGGCGACACTTCCTGATTTCTCTTCTTCTCTGCTCTAATAGCATCCAAAACAAATCTGAACACTGTCTCGAGACTGTTGACATCCAGAGGAAGTGATCGGTACTGCATTCATATGCCCTTATATGGGCATTTTCATAAGGGAGGGGTTCCAAATGAGGCACTCTGTCAAAACCACTTTTTCCACTTTTAGAAAATTCCGAGTGTTTCCTATCCAATGGTACTAAATATGTGCATATCCTATTTTCTGGGCCTGAATGGGAGGCATTTTACTTTGGGCATGCCAGGCTCTCCAAAACGGTCACCTCATGCGCTGCTCCCTAAGAAGTTAACACATTCTATCGTTGACTTTTTCTAGTTACATTAGAGGGTTTTTAGAACTGTTATCCTGCAACTGGTGCATTTGAGCCAACCATCTGCCTTCCAGCCAGCTGCCCCAGTGGAGGCTTTTGAAGGGGGGATTAGTAATGGAGCCCCTGGTCTCATTGGGCCTCCTGGGTGTAGCGCCATGCTCCACTGCATTTCTCTGCCAGTGGTGAGTGTATCTTACAGGCGATAGAGTGATGTGTTTGGGTGTGTGTGTATTAACTTTCAACATCACTTGAAGGACAATTTGTCTCGTACAAACACATCCCCTACATGCAAGCACACACATACACTAAACCACTGAAACACACACACACACACAAACACATTGCACAGTCACATAGTAATCAACTAATTCTCAAACAACTTATATACTCCTCTACATTAATCCATGAGATGCTGTTTGCATTTCTGTGCCTGAAGTCACACTAAACAATAGCAGCAGCAGCAGAAATCCATATACTTACTTTGTGGTATTACTACTGCACTCAACACTGCAACAAGCACTACACCGATGCAGTACCACTCGTCAAAAAACAATATCACTTACATACTTGGATATAACAGCGACTGTATATCACTCTGCTCCACTATACTGTAATGAGATAAGAGAAAATGCTTGTAAGTTGGCCTGCTTCACTCACATAATGGTCATAATCAAAACCTGGACTGTTTGTCACAGAAGCCCCTCCCCCCTTCAAACCTACAACCTAGTTTACTCATGATCTAGAACACATTGACATTGATGTTCATCTGACATGGTGATCACTGACACAGTTACACCAAATAAAGTCTAATAGAAAGGAGGAAGTCAAGGATGTCACAGAAGTTTATCGCTGTGTTAGGGGGGGCAATGGGAGGAGAAATCAAAGATAGCTGTTCATCAATGGAACAGAGGTGTGTATAAATCCATTAAATTCTTTAAAAGCTCAATTAAAACGTACAATTCCTGATTCTGCACTGCAGAATCAGTTAAAAAACTGTCTTACATTAAAAGAGTGGAAGAGAAAAAGCATTTCCCTGCCAGACTACCAAGTCACATTCTGAATATTATCCTCTATTGGCCAGCTGTGGTGGTAATGATATTTACAGATCACACAATAATGGAGTTACGTTGGGAAGACGGTTATTCAGTGGTGAGATGGCAGAGGGTTGGAAACAGGCAGCATGAATATGGAACAGGACGGAGGTCAGACAGACAAATACATGCAGTAGTCTAAATATGCACATATTCCTGCTGCCAACACCGCCAGAAATAGAATACAACTCACACAGGTCTACAGATTAGAACTCTAACAAAGTGAAATAGAGCGGGAAGGAGGGAGAAATGGAGGAAGACAGAGACATACAGAGGCAGACAGAGTGAGACAGAGAAAGAAAGACAGACAGAATGAGAAAGAGAGAGAGACAGAGAAAAAGTGAGAGGGAGTACAGATACTATAACATAGCGTGAAAGCTAAAGAGAGAGACGAGAGGGAGGGAAGGAAGGCGCCAAGAGATATAACGAGTGAAGATAAAGGAAGAGGAAAGAAGAGAGAGATGGAGAGCAGGAGATGAAGGAAGGGAGAAGGAACAACAGAGAGCCAGAGAGCAGAGAGTTCACAGATGGAATTCTGAAAGCAAGCAGGTCTGTGTGACACGTTGAAAGCTGCGGCAACATTCTCTAAGCTCTCTAAGCTCTGAGGTGAAACCACTCAGCAGTACAACAGTACAGAGGGCAGAACAGCAAAATAACAAACAGCAGTGGGTCGCACAAGGCTGAGCTTACAGGCAAGAGAGTAGTGTGTGTGTGTGTGTGTGTGTGTGTGTGTGTGTGTGTGTGTGTGTGTGTGTGTGCATGTAGATAAGTCCTGGTGCCTCTCAAACAAAGAGAAGCAGAGTACTGCTAGATACAAACTCAGAGACATGAGCAGACCGTGCAGCTTATAAACTCAGAGACATGTTGTTCTCGTGGCTACATGTGGCTAGAGCCTGTGTACACATGTCCTACACACACACACTCCTACACACCTACACAAACACACTCCTACACACCTACACACACTCCTACACACCTACACAAACACACTCCTACACACTTACACACACACACACACTCCTACACACCTACACACACACAGCCCCTTGCAGTGAGGGAAAAAGAGAAAATCAATACTAGCTCTGTGTTTAATTACTAGATTAACGTGTTCTATAGCTGGAGAGGAGTCTCTATTAATAATAGGCTACAGCATAAAGGGTTTTTAAGGCTGCAGACCCGTTTTCTGCAGGATACTGTGCTGCAGCAATCGTCATCTTCTTCAACGCCAGCTAATGCTTTTTATTTCCCAGAGAGTTACTGATGGATTAGGTAGTCATTTGAAGAGAAAGCTTGTGTTTGAAGGATGTGTATTAGAAGCAGACGAGGCCTAAAGAAGGCTGGAAGACTAGACAAGCTAACCTAGATGTTCAACACAGAGTTGTGAGAACGTTACCTCCGAAAAACATTCTAGGGAGTAAACTTGTAGCTCTAGCAGGAACAGTCTCATCCTCACACCTCCAGGAGAGCTTTCCTTGAACTCTTATTAGAGTTAAATATCAATGTTTTTCTTTGATATTATCCCAGCATTTCTGGAACACAATGGCTGATTAAATAATAGTATAACAGGTTAGAGAGTATAATGTTTTCAAACAGTAGAATTTAAACGAAAACATTTCCTTACCTTCTGGGAATGTTCTTTGTTAGCTGGGTAGACTGCGGGCTTCCAGGCCCTGCACTAATGTATCTCTTTAATAGAGCTGTGAGGTGAGCTTATTTATAATGGCAGGTCTGTTCTTACCTCTCTCTCCCCAATACTGCTCTCTCCCAGCGCACAGTGACTACAGAAGGGCTCTTAATGAGCTATTGGTCTTCTGAGGATACCGCTCTCCTTCTTTCTCTAGTTCTGTCTCTCTCTGCCTCTCCACTCTCCCTCTGAGAAAATATGAAATTTGTTAAAAATTAAACCGGATTTAGGCCCTTAAATATTTTGTGAAGCAGATGTCTGTGTGTGTGCGTGCGTGCGGTCACATCTGTGTGTCCGAGGGTGTGTGTCTGTGTAAGTGTGTGTCAGCAGCTTGTATCTAGACCCCCCTCAACACACACACACACACTTCCTGAAATGAGGCACACAGTATCTGGGGCACCTTACAGCTGTCCCCCCGCTCTCTCTCACTGTATATCTGTCTAACCCAGTTATGTTCTGCTGAGGGGGGTTGGTGCAGATTGAGTCATGATTGACCCTGCTTTCTTCCAAAGAGTCAGACAGAGTCCACTCCTCTCCTCTCCTCTACCGTCCTCTCTCCTCCTCTCCCCTCTCTTCCCCTCCTTCCAGGATTACAGCATAATTCCATGTGGGTTTAAAGCCTTGTCAATTGTAGGATCATACATCTTTTCCCTGGGGATGGAAACACAGTGTTGCTGTGGTTCTCTGGTCCATGTAGGCTGGTGCTGCACCAACATGACATATCAACCCTCATCCTCTCCTACATAACAGTCTCACACACACACTGTAATACTCACACACACACACTAATACTCACACACACATTGTGCTGAGTGTGAGCTGTCCATGGTGCTGATGTCTCTGCCAGGATTTTTCAGGTTACAGTTCCCTCACAGCATATACAGTGCATTCGGAAAGTGTTCAGACCTCTTCCCTTTTTGACCAAACTGAGCAATGGGGGAGAAGGGCCTTGGTCAGGGAGGTAACCAAGAACCCGATGGTCACTCTGAAAGAGCTACAGAGTTCCTTTGTGGAGATGGGTGAACATTCCAGAAGGACAGCCATCTCTGCAGCACTCAACCAATCAAGCTTTTATGGTAGAGTGGCTAGAAGGAAGCCACTCTTCAGTTAAAGGCACATGACAGCCCACTTGGAGTTTGCCAAAAGGCACCTAAAGGACTCTCAGACCATGATGAGTGATGAGTGATGAAACCAAGACAGAACTCTTTGGCCTGAATGCCAAGCATTACATCTGAAGAAAACCTGGCACCATCCCTACGGTTAAGAATGGTGGTGGCAGAATCATGCTATTGGGGTGTTTTTTAGTGACAGGGACTGGGAGACTAGTCAGGATCAAAGGAAAAGATTAACGGAGCAAATTACAATGAGATCCTTGATGAAAACCTGCTCTAGAGCGCTCAGGACCTCAGACTGGGGCAAAGGTTCATCTTCCAACAGGACAACGACTCTAAGCAAACAGCCAAGACAACGCACGAGTGCCTTATGGGACAAGTCTCCTTGAGTAGCCAAGCCAGAGCCCAGACTTGAACCCAATTGAACATCTCTGGAGAGACCTGAAAATAGCTGTGAGGCGATGCTCCCTATCTAACCTGACAGAGCTTGAGAGGATCTGCAGAGAAGATTGGGAGAAGCACCAAATACAGGTGTGCCTAGCTTGTAGTGTCATACCCAAGAAGACTCAAGGCTGTAATCACTGCCAAAGGTGCTTCAACAAAGTACTCAGTAAAGGGTTATAAACTCAGCAACAAAAAAAACGGCCCTTTTTCAGGACCCTGTCTTTCAAAGATAATTAATAAAATCCAAATAACTTCACGGATCTTCATTGTAAAGGGTTTAAACACTGTTTCCCATGCATGTTCAATGAACCACAAACAATTAAATGAACATGCACCTGTGGAACGGTCATGAAGACACTAACAGCTTACAGACGGTAGGCAATTAAGGTCACAGTTATGAAAACTTAAGACACTTAAGAGGCCTTTCTACTGACTTTCTACTGAAAGATGCCCAGGATCCCTGCTCATCTGCGTGAACGTGCCTTAGGCATGCTACAAGGAGGCATGAGGACTGCAGATGTGGCCAGGGCAATACATTGCAATGTCCGTACTGTGAGACGCCTAAGACAGCGCTACAGGGAGACCGGACGGACAGATGATCGTCCTCGCAGTGGCAGCCCACATGTAACAACACCTGCACAGGATCGGTACATCTGAACATCACACCTGCGGGACAGGTGCAGGATGGCAACAACAACTGCCCGAGTTACACCAGGAAAGCACAATCCCTCCATCAGTGCTCAGACTGTCCGCAATAGGCTGAGAGAGGCTGGACTGAGGGCTTGTAGGCCTGTTGTAAGGCAGGTCCTCACCATCACCGGCAACATCGTCGCCTATGGGCCCGAACCCACCGTCGCTGGACCAGACAGGACTGGCAAAAAAAAAAACTTGCGGTTTTGTCTCACCAGGGGTGATGGTCGGATTCGCGTTTATCGTCGAAGGAATGAGCATTGCACCGAGGCCTGTACCCTGGAGCGGGATCGATTTGGAGGTGGACGGTCCGTCATGGTCTGGGGCGGTGTGTCACAGCATCATCGGACTGAGCTTGTTGTCGAGAAAGGCAATCTCAACGCTGTGCATTACGGGGAAGACATCCTCCTCCCTCATGTGGTCCCCTTCCTGCAGGCTCATCCTGACATGACCCTCCAGCAAGACAATGCCACCAGCCATACTGCTCGTTCTGTGTGTGATTTTCTGCAAGGCAGGAATGTCAGTGTTCTGCCATGGCCAGTGAAGAGCCCGTATCTCAATCCCATTGAGCACGTCTGGGACTTGTTGGATCGGAGGGTGAGGGCATGGGCCATTCCTCCCAGAAATGTCCGGGAACTTGCAGGTGCCATGGTGGAAGAGTGGGGTAACATCTCACAGCAAGAACTGGCAAATCTGGTGCAGTCCATGAGGAGGAGATGAACTGCAGTACTTAATGCAGCTGGTGGCTATACCAGATACTGACTGTTACTTTTGACTTTGACAACCCCTTTGATCAGGGACACATTATTCAATTTCTGTGGAACTTGTTCAGTTTGTGTCTCAGTTGTTGAATCTTGTTAAGTTTGCTGAAAATGTGCAAAATGTTCTATAAACCTGTTTTTAATCAGTTTTAAAATAATGCTGTAACTTAACAAAATGTGAAGACACAGACACATCTCAAATTATACAACATACACAGAAAGTACTGACCCAACATATTCAAGCAGGCTGCTTGGCTCACACCCATTATACCCTTTTGGAGAGATTGAGACAGAATTAGGAAACACTCTCTCTCTCTCTCTCTCTCTCTCTCTCTCTCTCTCTCTCTCTCTCGTCATACAAACAGACAGAACACACACAGTCGATCTTGCAGTAATGATCGGCTTTCCTTGTGCGGCGAAGTGGAAATCCCGCGCAAGGGAAGCTAAGCATTGCGCCAGATGCTAAGCTAACAAAGGGGAGCAGCTATTTTTGTTTTCCCCTTTGTTCAAAGTGAATTCACGCGCCGGGTGGGAATCCCGTGAGATTTCAGCAGTGCGCTATCAGTGACCTCTGGTGAAGAATCGCCAGTAATTGTTGTTAAGTAAGTCAGGTTACACTGTATGATATCCAACGAATCTCAACTGATTGGATATCATTGTCTCATTCAATTTAATACAGAAGTTAAATTGACATACTACCTTTTCAGGTCGTTTACTGGGATAATACACATACGGATTTGTTCCAACCAATGAGACGTTGTTAAACGTTTCCACTCTGAGCCTATATAAAGCAACGATTTCAGGTTAATTAAAGTTAATTCCTTTTAGCCTATACAGGGTTGCCTTATCATTCAAATTGATTATTCGATTTAATCTGTTTTTACCAGCTCAATGGTGTTTAGTGAGACATTAACTTCTTATGGAGCGTCAGCTGAGGTGTCGGGTTTGGAGAGTCTGGCCTGCCCAAAGTAAAAGGCCTGCCAATCATTGATAATGTATCCTTAGGAACACTTTTATGTATATTTAGTATAATATTTCAACCGGATTATAAACTGGGCAATAGGAAAGGAAAAAAAAAACACAGCGCGCACGAGCCCGTGAACGCGCATCCTCTTCTCTTTACATCCGATGACCACTTCAAAATTCTTCTTCTATTACCATCCAGAGCAACTAAACATCATCAAACACTGTCTAGAGACTGTTGACATCCAGTGGAAGCAATAGGTACTGCAATCTTACTCCCATATGTGGTCATTTTCAATAGGGAGGGGTTCAAAATGAGGCAATGTGTCAAATACACTTTTTCCAGGACAGAAATTCCTCGGGTTTTCGCCTGCTATATCCGTTCTGTTATACTCACAGACAATATTGTAACACTCTTAGAAACTTCAGAGTGTTTCCTATCCAATAGTACTAATTATGTGCATATCCTATTTTCTGGGCCTGAGTGGGAGGCATTTTACTTTCGGCACGCCAGACTCTCCAAAACCGTCACCTCGGGAGCCGCTCCCTAAGAAGTTAATCGTCATATGTGAATGGGAAAATATTTTGATGTGGGGCGCCGTCCTCAAACAATCGCATGACATTCTTTGGCTGTAATAGCTACTGTATAGTGGATAGTGTGGTTAGATTAACAAGAATTTAAGCTTTCAGCTGATATAAAACACTTATTATGTACATACATTTTTAAAATCCATAATATTTATGATTATTTATTTGAATTGCGCGCCCTCCAGTTTCACTAGCGGGACATCGATCCTTAAGAATTAATAACCAACTTCCACATTACTGGCCCAGTCTTCATGATTCATTGACATTTATGAACTGATTTAAATCGTGTTTGCAGCTTCCAACTCAAAACCCAAACTTTACATACATTGAAATAAATGATAATCATAACAATGAGCAACAATGAGCAAGGACCTTCACCCACGGAAATATTGATCGCTGACATTGCGACAGACGCTTTTCAAAATAGACTACCAGGCGTAGGCTTTGTGAAGGTTCTCTCCAGCTTAGCCCTCAGCTATGCCCACCAGCAGAGACGGACAGTGGCCCAATACCTCAGTGCCCAGCAGAGGCACGAGCAGGAAGCTGGGGAGTTCAATGCACAGGTGGAGAGAACCAGGGAGTTGGCATTGAAAGCCAAAAAAGATAAGCTACTGCTAGCCGAGGAACTGTGTGTGAGAACAGATAAATTGGAAGATCTGGCTAACACTTATAACATAGAGCGCGAACAAACTCTTGAACACGTCCGTATTCGAAAGGAACAACTCGGTTTAGCCAAAACTAAATACGATGAAGTCCATGCAAAACTAGATGAATCTGATGAGCTAGCTAGAAACAGGTACAAGCATCTTGATGCCCTGCAAACAGTTGTGAACGAAACCACTCAAAGCAATAATGTTCTATTCCAAAAGCTGCAGACCAAAGACGATCAGTTAATGAACACAATGACCAAGTTGGATGACAAAACAACAGAACTCCTTGAAGTCGCTGATTTAATGAATGATGAGAAAGACCAGGTGAGAAAGTTGGAAAATGTGACCTCTAAACAAAAGGAGGACATCTCGCTCCATACTTGAGACCTCTCCCTGCAAACCATGACAGATAAGTATGAGGCCGAACGGAGCAAGTGCGACACCTACGTGTCTAAAATAAACACCTTCAACTCCCGGGTGGACTCTGCGACGCAGCAGAATACCACCCTTAGGTATCATCTGGAAGAACTCCAGAACAGTCACGCGATATCGCGGGACAACCGAACCAAGCAACCTAGCTCACATCCGGAGCTCAGGGAAATAGGGAATGTAGACAACAGGAGATTTCAGCCTTTTTCTCTTGGCCATTCGTCCCACAAGGACATGGCACCCCCTCACCAACACAACCACAGCTTGACTTTTCCTCGGCCTTCCGGCCCACAATTCTCCATAGAAGAGTGCAGATGCTTCCCGTGCACTTGGCGAGGATCGCCTTGACAAAATCGTAAAAAACTTCTGCCTCGTTCCAGGAAAGCCAAACGATACTGAGACATTCTTAGTAGACATTGAGGACGTCTTGGATGGCTACCCAAACGCTACGAATGCCGACAGGCTCTACCTATTGAAGCAAACGTCCAACAGACACGTGACAAGGTTCATCCGTCTACAATAGCAACATGTGCAAAACAACTACACTGAACTTGCCACGGTTTTGAAAATATAATTCAGTGGTTCTGTGACTTGCAAACGGGACAGCTCATTGGCTAACAATATCAAACAAGCTCGAAATGAACACCCACAAGCTTACTATCATAGGCTTCGTTTAGCTTACTTTGGCATGCTCACTGAAACAGGAATGAAAGAACTATTTCCATTCAAACAACTGTTTCTGTCAAACATGTCTCCCAACTTCATCAACTACTTGAGCCCTACTGCCCACGTTGGTTTGCCAATCTCGACGCTCTGAGAACTTGCAAGCACCGCTAAGAGCCCGGACATCTCGATTTTCAAGCTTGGGCGGGAACCATCACTCAAATTAGTAGGTGCAGCATCAGGGACAGGTGCGGTAAAAGATGACTCACAAAGGGGGTGGCTACCAAGTAACCACCACACCGGTAACCACCGCAGTAACAATAGCTATGATGAACGTACCCAACCTAACAGGTCCCGTAGAGATCAACCTGGCCGCTACGTCCCCGCTCCTAAAACTCACAAAGGGTCAGGACACAAGGGTAACAAGCGTAACAAGGGCAACAAAGTGTTCAACAACGATCTAAACGCTAACCGAAAAGATATAGAAGCTCTGATAAGAGATGTACCGCATCGAAAGACATTTGAGAAAGAGGACAAGGATAAGTGATCATGACTAGGTGTAAAATTGTTGGAGACAGAGTCCGCCGAAACTCATGCAGTTCGAGAGGACGTCAACATTCCCATTACCCCGCCCTCACTCAAATCCATGTCCAGGGACCGCTCGTTCTAGAGACAAGCCCGCAGGTTTTGTCTACAGACCTGGATACGGATGTGGAGATGCACAAGATAAGCAGCGATGCAACAGATGATTCCTCTCCCATTCCGATAGAGAACCCACTGGGTCACGAAGGTGAGTTATCTGTCTTGGAAATCGACACAGATTACAAACTGCTCTGTTCTCCCAACCCATTCCATTTTGCTGGGGATATGACGAGAAAAACCAACTCGAACAGGTATTTAATTAGTATTTGGTAGCATTGCCTTTAAATTGTTTAACTTCGGTCAAATGTTTCAGGTAGCCTTCCACAAGTTCCCACAATAAGTTGGGTGAATTTTCCTCCTGAAAGAGCACACGCTTTTTGCGTTCTGCAGACACATTTTCTATATGACTGAGGTCAGGGCTTTGTGATGGCCACTCCAATACCTTGACTTTGTTTTAAGCCATTTTGCCACAACTTTGGAAGTATGCGTGGGGTCATTGTCCATTTGGAAGACCCATTTGTGACCAAGCTTTAACTTCCTGACTGATGTCTTGAGATGTTGCTTCAATATATCCACATAATTTTCCTCCTTCATGATGCCATCTATTTTGTGAAGTGCACCAGTCCCTCCTGCAGCAAAGCACCCCCACAACATGATGCTGCCACCCCCGTGCTTCACAGTTGGTATGGTGTTCTTCGGCTTGCAAGCCTCTCCCTTTTTCCTCCAAACATAACGATGGTCATTAAGGCCAAACAGTTCTATTTTAGTTTCATCAGACCAGAGGACATTTCTCCAAAATGTACAATCTTTGTCCCCATGTGCAGTTGCAAACCGTAGTCTGTCTTTTTTATGGCGGTTTTGGAGCAGTGGCTTCTCCCTTGCTGAGCGGCCTTTCAGGTTATGTCAATATAGGACACATTCACTGTGGATATAGATACTTTTGTACCTGTTTCCTCCAGCATCTTCACGAGGTCCTTTGCTGTTGTTCTGGGATTGATTTGCACTTTTCGCACCAAAGTGTGTACATCTCTAGGAGACGGAATGCGCCTTCTTCCTGAGCGGTATGACGGCTGCGTGGTCCCATGGTGTTTATACTTGCGTACTATTGTTTGTACAGATGAACGTGGTACCTTCATGCATTTGGAAATTGCTCCCAAGGATGAAGCAGACTTTTTTTCTGAGGTCTTAGCTGATTTCTTTTGATTTTCCCATGATGTCAAGCAAAGAGGCACTAAGTTTGAAGGTAGGTACACCTCCAATTGACTCAAATTATGTCAATTAGCCTATCAGAAGCTTTTCCTGGAATTTTCCAAGCTGTTTAAACGTACAAACCTCTAACCGACTGGAATTGTGATACAGTGAATGAGAAGTGAAATAATCTGTCTGTAAACAATTGTTGGAAAAATTACTTGTGTCATGCACAAAGTAGATTTTCCTAACCGACTTGCCAAAACTATAGTTTGTTAACAAGAAATCTGTGGAGAGGTTGAAAAACTAGTTTTAATGACACCAACCTAAGTGTATGGAAACTTTCGACTTCAACTGTAATTACTCCTGTCAATTCATCGAAAACTATGCCGACTTGTCGAAGCCTTTGACCCATCTTATTCAGAAAGACACCCCATTTGTCTGGGATGGCACTCACAACGAAGCTGTGGCTTCCTTGAAAAACCTGCTTTGCGAGGCACCCTGCCTGGTATACCCCAACAAAGTCGGTTTCTTTGGGCAGTGCTTTGGCGGTGTGTCAACGCTGTGGTGACGATGAAACTGACTCCGCACCACCCCCGCGTGACATCGCTCCGCCATTGCCTTCGAACCATCACTACTTTGAAGAGAACGTGTGTCTTGACATGCCAATGGCATTTGTTGATGGCTGCTCTTTCCGTCATACTACATATACACCAAACCGGCGGTATCGCAACAAAGTTCCTGCCCCACTGGACGGGGCCACACGAGATTCTGGTGGATCTGTCACCTGAAGCTTATAAGATCAGAATCAGCAAAGGTCGACAAAACGGCACGTTAAAGTGAGTCAACAGGAACCAAATCAAGTTGTACACTCCCCCCATGGGAATAGAAGGGGAGCTAGTACGTTGCACCTAAGATCTTTTATTCTCTTCCCAGCTACCAGATATACACCTGTTGTCACTATTGATATTGTCCTGCGCTGTACTGTTTCAAAATAAGAAAAACAGAAAAATTGTTGTGTCAAAACATTTTCGTTTACAAAGGCAAATAACTGAAATAATCCAACAATATCTCTGATTATGCGTTCCTGTAGGATGGAGTTCCTTTGGCTGATCCTGACACTCTGCGCCCTGGTCAAAACCAACCCAGCAGACATAATCACGAGCGGACCCCCTACGGGAATCATTCTCCGCGATGATCCAGGACTCCTTATAACTATTAGGTGCTACTTACTTCCGGCGCCGACAGAGATGGCCACCTCACTTCACGTTCTCAGGAAGATATGCAGTATTTTGTTTTTTTTATGTATTACTTCTTACATTGTTACACCGGGAAATATTACGTTTTATTACATACAACCGGGAGGAACTATTGGATATAAGAGCAACGTCAACTTACCAACATTACGACCAGGAATACGACTTTCCCGAAGCGGATCCTCTGTTTGGTCCACCAACCAGGACAATAGACTGGATCCCAGCCGGCGACTCAAAACAACGGCGGCACCGGAGAAGGGGGAAACGCGGCGGTCTTCTGGTCAGGGTCCGTAGACGGGCACACGCGCACCTCTCCCGAGTATTTTACTTGCCAATGTCCAGCTTCTGGACAACAAAGTAGACGAAATACGAGCAAGAGTTGGCTTCCAGAGAGACATCGGCGACTGCAACGTTCTTTGCTTCACGGAAACATGGCTCACTCAGGACACGTTATCAGAGTCGGTACAGCCACCTGGTTTCTCCACGCATCGCGCCGACAGAAACAAACATCTATCTGTTAAGAAGAAGGGCGACCGCATTATCTACCAAGAGAAATATCCTCAATTATAATCATAGCCGCATATACCCCCCCCTCAAGCTGATACATCGACGGCACAAGAAATCCATTGGACTCTATGTAAACTGGAAACCACATATCCTGAGGCTGCATTTATTGTGTCTGGGGATTTTAACAAGGCTAATCTGAAAACAAGGCTCCCTAAATTTTATCAGCATATCGAATGTGCCACCCGGGCTGGTAAAATCCTGGATCATTGTTATTCTAATTTCCGTGATGCATACAAGGCCATTCTCCGCCCTCCTTTTGGCAAGTCTGACCATGACTCCATTTTGTTGCTCCCAGCCTACAGAAAGAAACTAAAACAGGAAACGCCCGTTCTCAGGTCTGTTCAACGATGGTCCGACCAATCTGATTCCACGCTGCAAGATTGCTTCGAGCACGTGGACTGGGATATGTTCCGGATAGCATCTGACAACAACATTGATGTATACGCTGATTCGGTGAGCGAGTTTATTAGCAAGTGCATCGGTGATGTTGTACCCATAGCAACTATTAAAACCTTCCCCAACCAGAAACCGTGGATTGATGACAGCATTTCCGCAAAACTGAAAGCGCGAACCACTGCTTTTAACCAGGGTAAGGCGACCGGAAACTTGACTGAATACAAACAGTGTAGCTATTCCCTCCGCAAGGCAATCAAACAAGCTAAGCGTCAATATAGAGACAAAGTAGAGTCACAATTCAACGGCTCAGACACGAGAGGAATGTGGCAGGGTCTACAGTCAATCAGGGACTACAAAAAGAAAACCAGCCCGTCGCGGACCACGACGTCCTGCTCCCAGACAAACTAAACAACTTCTTTGCTCGCTTTGAGGACAATACAGTGCCACCGACACGGCCCGCTACCAAAACCTGCGGGCTCACCTTCACCGCAGCCAATGTGAGAAAAACATTGAAATGTGTTAACCCTCGCAAGGCTGCTGGCCCAGATGGCATCCCTGGTCGTGTCCTCAGAGCATGCGCAGACCAGCTGGCTGGTGTGTTTACGGACATATTCAATCAGTCCCAGTCTGCTGTTCCCACATGCTTCAAGAGGGCCACCATTGTTCCTGTGCTCATTGATTGTATGTATTGTAATTGTTTTTAATAATAACCTGCCCAGGGACTGCGGTTGAAAATTAGCCGGCTGGCTAAAACCGGCACATTTACTGAAACGTTGATTAATGTGCACTGTCCCTGTAAAAATAAAAATAAACTCAAACTCAAACTCAAGAAAGCTAAGGTAACTGAGCTAAATGACTATCGCCCCGTAGCACTCACTTCCGTCATCATGAAGTGCTTTGAGAGACTAGTCAAGGATCATATCATCTCCATCCTGCCAGACACCCTGGACCCACTCCAATTTGCTTACCGTCCCAATAGGTCCACAGACGACGCAATCGCAATCACACTGCATACTGCCCTAACCCATCTGGACAAGAGGAATCCTTACGTAAGAATGCTGTTCATCGACTACAGCTCAGCATTTAACACCATAGTACCCTCCAAGCTTGTCATTAAGCTCGAGACCCTGGGCCCAGGTGGTGAAGGTCGGAAACAACATCTCCACCCCGCTAATCCTCAACACTAGGTCCCCACAAGGGTGCGTTCTCAGCCCTCTCCTGTACTCCCTGTTTACCCATGACTGCGTGGCCAAGTACGCATCCAACTCAATCATCAAGTTTGCTGACGACACTACAGTGGTAGGCTTGATTACCAACAATGACGAGACAGCCTACAGGGAGGAGGTGAGGGCCCTCGGAGTGTGGTGTAAGGAAAATAACCTCTCACTCAACGTCAACAAAACAAAAGAGATGATCGTGGACTTCAGGAAATAGGAGAGGGAGCACCCCCCTATCCACATCGACGGGGCAGTAGTGGAGAAGATGGAAGGTTTTAAGTTCCTCGGCGGCGTACACATCACGGACAAACTGAAATGGCCCACCCACACAGACAGCGTGGTGAAGAAGGCGCAACAGCGCCTCTTCAACCTCAGGAGGCTGAAGAAATTCGGCTTGTCACCAAAAACACTCACAAACATCTACAGATGTACAATCGAGAGCATCCTGTCGGGCTGTATCACCGCCTGGTACGGAAACTGCTCCGACCACAACCGTAAGGCTCTCCAGAGGGTAGTGAGGACTGCACAACGCATCACCGGGGGTAAACTACCTGCCCTCCAGGACACCTACACCACCCAATGTCACAGGAAGGCCAAAAAGATCATCAAGGACAACAACCACTAGAGCCACTGCCTGTTCACCCCGCTATCATCCAGAAAGCGAGGTCAGTACAGGTGCATCAAAGCTGGGACTGAGAGACTGAAAAAACAGCTTCTATCTCAAGGCCATCAGACTGTTAAACAGCCACCACTAACATTGAGTGGCTGCTGCCAACATACTGATTTAAATCTCTAGCCACTTTAAATAATAGGATTGGATGTAACAAATGTATCACTAGCCACTTTAAACAATTTTGTATAAAATGTTTACATATCTGACATTACTCATATCAAATGTATACACTGTACTCTAAACCATCTACTGAATCTTGCCTATGCCGTTCGGCCATCGACTCAAATCTCTAGCCACTTTAATAATTAAAATTGGATGAAATAAATGTATCAATAGCCACTTTAAACGATGCCATTTATATAATGTTTACATATCCTACATTACTCATCTCATTTGTATATACTGTACTCCATAACATCTACTGCATCTTGCCTACGCCGGTCAGCCATCGCTCATCCATATATTTATATGTACATACTCGTATTCATTGCTTTACTCTAGTTGTTGGTAGTTGTGAATTTGTTAGATTACTTGTTAGATACTACTGCATGGTCGGAACTAGAAGCACAAGCATTTCGCTACACTCGCATTAACATCTGCTAACCATGTGTATGTGACAAAATTTTAACTGCAGAGTACACATGCAGAGGGTGTACGTCCGCCTAGATGCAGAGAACGTTTACCGCCAACACATTCCACCTGCGGCGCATTTGAGTTGGGCCAGGGCTGACTGGACCACCCAGGCAGTTAAGCACGCCCAGCTAGACGCTGCCCATATGTTGGCCCAACTCCAAAGTTCACAGTAACCCAGTCAGAACTAGCCGAGCCCAGGCAAGAAAAACGATTCATCGTGCGTTACTCTCGATAGGGGCAGCCGTAGGGTCACTATGTGCTCTAGGTACCACTGCCGTCAACGCAGTCAGTCTAGCCACAGTCAAGAGAAATGTTAGGGAGATTACTGAAGGGATGCCACTTATCTAGCAACCGATGAAAGCACAGGAATTCAGGTTGCAACAGTCTCTCCAGGATACTATTCTGGTGGTCAACACACACACTACTCTCCTGAACAAAATCCTCCTGTATGTAGGAAAGCTAGTAGAGGTCATGAATAGAATCCCCTCATATCTAGTGCCCCTCTCAATGGTGCACGACATATTGACCTCAGCTACTACAACCACGATAAGGCCGTTACAGTCACATTTGCCTATAGTCTGGGGTCAGCAATCCCAATACACTTTTATGTTGATCGTAATGAAGTGGGATTTTTACTGACACTGCCGGTTGTTGAACTGGAGAATATCTATAAATTGAAAACGGGTCTAAATGTAGGATTTTGGCGAGACAATACCCACGTAAAAATTGCCACACCCACAGTTGTAGCTTATCAGGAAAATAACCCAGATCTCACCCCTAACCTGTTAATGTGTACTCTAATCAAAGATGTCCACTACCTCTGTCCTAGCAAACCGTTTGTCAGGGATAACACTGAGCGTCTTTGTGGTCTTAAGCTTATCATCAGCGAAGAACACTGTAGAGCCAAACTAACAGCAAGGGATGGTGTCACCACCACACAAGTAGAGGTGGTAGGGAATCAATGGCTGGTCAACACACTGTTCGCGTCCGCCACTATGACTTACGAACGCCATGACTCAACCACCCAATTGAACCTCCCCAACCAGACAGTTTTTGTTAAGGTACCAGAGGGGGGCAATTATCCACATAGACGACTTCACTCTATACCAACCTCCCGACGACAGGATAGACACAGATTGAAATGTCTGTGGCTTTTGCTAAGCGTTCTCTTGAGTTACCACAAGCCATTCAAAACTAAATCCAGTACGAGGGACCAATGACTGTTGATCTTAGCGTACTGGATGAGGCACTTTTAGTTGACCCGACTGACTTCAGGCCAAAATATTGGTCTGTCACCCGCTCTTGGACGGTGCCGGACAGTATCCTGACTGTTACCATGATCCTTAGTCTTACCTCCCTTGGCGTGTGCACCTACTACGTACACAAGCGCACACGTGCAATGGAAGACCTAATGAGGTCTTATACTAGGATCACCCGTGGGTCGGAAGCAATAACGATTTTCGGAAAGTTGGCAATAGATCCTGAAACTCCATCAGGGGCTCCATCCACAGCATCCCCAGCCTCCTCTCCCGAATTCGCTAGGTCAGCCCTGTCATGTCCCCAATGTAAGCTTTGTCCTTCAGGGGCCATTTTTCCAAGTGCCTTAACCAACCACCTTCAAGTAGAATCACCCGAGATATTACATTAGAGACAATGCCATGATAGAGTCATTTACCCAAGACCTTGGACATATATAGAACATAGTCCAAATAAGATTATTAAGATGTGGTAGATATATTTTGTGATCTTTTGTTTATGTTTTTATTCAATTTTTGTTTAATTTCCTTTGACACTTAGGAAGTGATAGAGCCATAAACAAGTTCCCCATACAACCACCAGTTAGAGCCACAACGCCGCTCATTTGGGGAAGAAATGTAATGATGTATTGCCTGAATGTTGTGCGTTATTCACGTCTGCCCATGTTACTTCCTAGATCCACTTGCCGGGACAACTGGACGACGGGCCGGAAAACAGAGCCACTGCCGGACCTCCCAGGTCCATTCTGGTGGTGCAGCTTGCAGAAATCCTACCAGGGTAAACTACCGGGGGAGGGGGGAGGGGTACTGCTACGATGATCCACAAACCAGGACATCAAATGGTCATTCTTATTGTGGGTTGCAACATGCAGAATCCTTCCAAGTTGAACCTACCATAGGTGTAATGTCATGACTGGCCTGCTCGCGTCAGGTTACTGTGAACCACAATCCTACAGAGAGATCTCTCACACCCACCAGAGGGGAAGAGATCGAGAGGTATGTAGATGGAGGGGTTTATGACACCTCATGCCCATTGTGAATCTTAAGGCAGCAGACAAAATTCATTTGTCCTCTCACTATGGAGAACCGGCCTCAGAACATTAACATGCAATAAATGGACTTTGGTTAAAAGTTAAAGTTAAAGGACGACATTATAACGAAAACATTGTAACTTGAAGAGTTTTCCTAATATGTGCCTACTGTTTGCTTATTGTACGTTGTGTGGAAAATGTCCAGATCAAAGAGAACGTTTTTGTAAAGATGAAATGTGAAGTTAGTTGTCTAAATTGGATCTGAGTAAAATCCAGACCTTGCCTCGAAACTTGGTACGCCCAGAGAATTGCCCTAAAGGCGGAAACGCCCATTTCTGACCTGAGGGTATAAAATACCCTGAGCTGACCCTGAGCTGCAGCCAAGGTCAGAGTGGTCATCAAATCCAAAACGCAACACAAGGTTGAAGAAGACAAAGGAACCTTTTAACAACCTATGCTACGGACAAGTAGCTGTATCTAAAGGGGGTGAATTCAAGCTGGACCACCAGGTCACCACTCTCAAAGGAATCGTGTGTCTACACTGTTTTCCTTCCCACGCTGGGACCATCCACATGGCTGATTAGCCCTCCTCCGAAGACGCCTTTTCCGAGCAAGGGCGAGGAAACAGACTACTAAGAGAAAGGACACTGACACCGTGAGGATAAAACAGAGAGGTACACCCGGTAACCGAAGACGGACCGTCATCAGAGAAGTCGGAATCCGGTCCACGCAGAGACACCCCGTCAGAGACCTTCAACACGTAATTACATCATTATATTCTGACCCATAAAAGTGGCAGTTTGGGGCAAGGTTAGGGTTCAAATAAGCATAGCTGACAAATGCACCCAAGTGTGTTTTTCTCTCGTGCACTCTCTTTCTCTCTCTCTCTCTCTCTCTTTAAATCTCCATGTTGTGTAACATGTGTCATGTGTATCTTATATTATCATTTTAGCTTGTTAGCAAATAAATAATCAACTCAATTGGTGTGGTACGGACTTCTTTGGTGAGACTTTTTAGATTATAAGACGTTCAGAATGAGACTGAAGAGGAAATTGATTAATTAGCGACTGTTGTAAAATCAATATTCTGTATATTCTTTGAGTTAATTTGGGAAACAAAAACTCAATAAAGCTAAAACCTTCCCATGGTGCCCCAGGTTAATGAGATAATAATTGCCTGATTCATTTAGTTACGTAATTATAAACAGTTAATCATTCAACGAGCAGCAGTCGCCACATTAATAAATGCAATGACACAACACCCCTCAGGAGATTTGGCATGGGTCCCCAGATCCTCAAAAAGATTCTTCTACAGCTGCACCAACAAGAGTATCCTGACCGGTTGCATCACCGCCTGGTATGGCAACTGCTCGGCATCGGACCGTATGCTGCAACAGACGGTAGTGCATACGGCCCAGTACACTACTGGGGCCAAGCTTCCTGCCATCCAGGACCTATATAAACTCAGCAAAAAAAGAAACGTCCTCTCACTGTCAACTGCGTTTATTTACAGCAAACTTAACATGTGTAAACATTTGTATGAACAAGATTCAACAACTGAGACATAAACTAAACAAGTTCCACAGACATGTGACTAACAGAAATGGAACAATGTGACCCTGAACAAAGGGGTGGGGTCAAAATCGAAAGCAACAGTCAGTATCTGGTGTGGCCACCAGCTGCATTAAGTACTGCAGTGCATCTCCTCCTCATGAACTGCACCAGACTTGCCAGATCTTGCTGTGAGATGTTACCCCACTCTTCCACCATGGCACCTGCAAGTTCCCGGGGGGAATGGCTCTAGCCCTCACCCTCCGATCCAACAGGTCTTAGACGAGCTCAATGGGATTGAGATACGGGCTCTTCGCTGGCCATGGCAGAACACTGACATTCCTGTCTTGCAGGAAATCACGCACAGAACGAGCAGTATGGCTGGTGGCATTGTCATGCTGGAGGGTCATGTCAGGATGAGCCTGCAGGAAGGGTACCACATGAGGGAGGAGGATGTCTTCCCCGTAATGCACAGCGTTGAGATTGCCTGCAATGACAACAAGCTCAGTCCGATGATGCTGTGACACACCGCCCCAGACCATGACGGACCGTCCACCTCCAAATCGATCCCGCTACAGAGTACAGGGCTCGGTGTAACACTCATTCCTTCGATGATGAACACGAATCCGACTATCACCCCTGGTGAGACAAAAACGTGACTCGTCTGTGAAGAGCACTTTTTGCCAGTCCTGTCTGGTTCAGGAACAGTGTGTTTCTGCCAATAGGCAACATTGTTGCCGGTGATGTCTGGTGAGGACCTGCCTTACAACAGGCCTACAAGCCCGCAGTCCAGACTCTCTAAGCCTATTGCGGACAGTCTGAGCACTGATGGAGGGATTGTGCGATCCTGGTGAAACTGTTGTTGAGGCAGTTGTTGTTGCCATCCTGCACCTGTCCCGCAGGTGTGATGTTCGGATGTACCGATTCTGTGCAGGTGTTGTTACATGTGGTCTGCCACTGCGAAGATGATCAGCTGTCTGTCCTGTCTCCCTGTAGCGCTGTCTTAGGCGTCTCACATTACGGACATTGCAATGCATTGCCCTGGCCACATCTGCAGTCCTCATGCCTCCTTGCAGCATGCCTAAGGCACGTTCACGCAGATGAGCAGGGACCCTGGGCATCTTTCTTTTGGTGTTTTTCAGAGTCAGTAGAAAGGCCTCTTAAGTGTCTTAAGTTTTCATAACTGTGACCTTAATTGCCTACCGTCTGTAAGCTGATGGTGTCTTAATGACCGTTCCACAGGTGCATGTTCATTAATTGTTTATGGTTCATTGAACATGCATGGGAAACCGTGTTTAAACCCTTTACAATGAAGATCTCTGAACTTATTTGGATTTTTACGAATTATCTTTCAAAACCAGGGTCCTGAAAAAGGGCCGTTTCTTTTTTTGCTGAGTTTACTAGGCGGTATCAGAGAAAGGCCCAAAAAATTGTGTAAGACTCCAGTCACAAGTCATAGACTATTCTCTCTGTGTCACAGTTTTCCGATGGAGCGGACCAAGACGCAGTGAGGTTTCCAGTATACATACTTAGGTTTCCAGTATACAAAAAACAAAGACCCAACCGTCACGCAGGTGTGGCACTCGCAGGTACACACAAATGCAAATAATAACCCACAAGGAAAGTGGGGCAGGGGACCAACTTAAATAGGATTCCCAATTAGAGACAACGACTAACAGCTGCCTCTAATTGGGAACCCAAACCAACCAACATAGAAATATAACCATAGAACAAAACACACCCCTGATCACGTCCTGACCAAAAACACCAATTAGCAGCCAAAAGGGCTATCTATGGCCAGGACGTGACACTCTGCTACCGCACAGCAAGCGGTACTGGAGCGCCAAGTCTGGGACAAGTCTAGGCTCCTTAACAGCTTCTACCCCCAAGCCATAAGACTGCTGAACAACTAATCAAATGGCCACCAATACTATTTACATTGACAATCCCCCCCTTTGTTTTTACACTGCTGCTACTCGCTGTTTATTATTATATACGCATAGTCACTACCCTTACCTACCTGTACAAATTACTTGACTAACCTGTACCCCTGCACATTGACTCTGTACTGGTACCCCCTGTACGCAGCGTCATTATTGTTATTTTAATGTGTAACTTTTTTTATTATTAAAAAAAAAATGTATTACTTTAGTAATAACTCTATTTCTTGAACTGCATTGTTGGTTAAGGGCTTGCGAGTAAGCATTTCACGGTAAAGTCAAAACCTGTTGTTTTCGACGCATGTGACAAATACAATCGTATTTGATTTGATTTGAGATGAGAGAGAGAGGTAAAGAGAGGAGAGATAGAGAGGAGAGTTAGTAGAGGTAACATTAGGGGACAGCTTTAGGTCTGAAATCTGGTGCTCTTAGTCCCCTCCTCAACTCTGCCCACCATGCATTAGCCCTGATCTATGTGTGTGCTTATGCGTACGTATGTGTGTCTGTGTGCGTGTGTACGGATGAGTGTGCCTGCACGCACGTGTATGTATGTGTGTGTGGTTGTTCCCTCGGGTCAGCCTCTCCTCTCTATAATCCAGAGATTTTCCACTCTGCTGCTTCCATTGTTAGCAGGAGAAAAGACAGGGACAGACTACTGCTCTCACACTCCTCTACTTCCCAACCCAACCCCTGTATGTCACACACTAACACTAATACCCTAGCTACTTCAGTCTAATATGACAGATGTGTTACTAACTGGCACCTTTCAGACTGCATTTAACCTTGATATGTGTAATTCCCATAGGCCTAATTTTAAAGCTTTATACCAGTAACTCTGACTATACCTGAAGATGCTTATCAGAAAAACCTATATATACAGTGGGGCAAAAAAGTATTTAGTCAGCCACCAATTGTGCAAGTTCTCCAACATAAAAAGATGAGAGAGGCCTGTAATTTTCATCATAGGTACACTTCAACTATGACAGACGAAATGAGAAAAAGAAATCCAGAAAATCACATTGTAGGATTTTTAATTTATTTATTTGCAAATTATGGTGGAAAATAAGTATTTGGTCAATAACAAAAGTTTATCTCAATACTTTGTTATATACCCTTTGTTGGCAATGACAGAGGTCAAACGTTTTCTGTAAGTCTTCACAAGGTTTTCACACACTGTTGCTGGTATTTTGGCCCATTCCTCCATGCAGATCTCCTCTAGAGCAGTGATGTTTTGGGGCTGTCGCTGGGCAACACGGACTTTCAACTCCCTCCAAAGATTTTCTATGGGGTTGAGATCTGGAGACTGGCTAGGCCACTCCAGGACCTTGAAATGCTTCTTTTGAAGCCACTCCTTCGTTGCCCAGGCGGTGTGTTTGGGATCATTGTCATGCTGAAAGACCCAGCCACGTTTCATCTTCAATGCCCTTGCTGATGGAAGGAGGTTTTCACTCAAAATCTCACGATACATGGCCCCATTCATTCTTTCCTTTACACGGATCAGTCGTCCTGGTCCTTTGCAGAAAAACAGCCCCAAAGTATGATGTTTCCACCCCCATGCTTCACAGTAGGTATGGTGTTCTTTGGATGCAACTCAGCATTCTTTGTCCTCCAAACACGACGAGTTGAGTTTTTACCAAAAAGTTCTATTTTGGTTTCATCTGACCATATGACATTCTCCCAATCCTCATCTGGATCATCCAAATGCTCTCTAGCAAACTTCAGACGGCCTGAACATGTACTGGCTTAAGCAGGGGACACGTCTGGCACTGCAGGATTTGAGTCCCTGGCGGCGTAGTGGGTTACTGATGGTAGGCTTTGTTACTTTGGTCCCAGCTCTCTGCAGGTCATTCACTAGGTCCCCCCGTGTGGTTCTGGGATTTTTGCTCACCGTTCTTGTGATCATTTTGACCCCACGGGGTGAGATCTTGGGTGGAGCCCCAGATCGAGGAAGATTATCAGTGGTCTTGTATGTCTTCCATTTCCTAATAATTGCTCCCACAGTTGATTTCTTCAAACCAAGCTGCTTACCTATTGCAGATTCAGTCTTCCCAGCCTGGTGCAGGTCTACAATTTTGTTTCTGGTGTCCTTTGACAGCTCTTTGGTCTTGGCCATAGTGGAGTTTGGAGTGTGACTGTTTGAGGTTGTGGACAGGTGTCTTTTATACTGATAACAAGTTCAAACAGGTGCCATTAATACAGGTAACGAGTGGAGGATAGAGGAGCCTCTTAAAGAAGAAGTTACAGGTCTGTGAGAGCCAGAAATCTTGCTTGTTTGTATGTGACCAAATACTTATTTTCCACCATAATTTGCAAATAAATTCATTAAAAATCCTACAATGTGATTTTCTGGATTTTTCTTCCTCATTTTGTCTGTCATAGTTGAAGTGTACCTATGATGAAAATTACAGGCCTCTCTCATCTTTTTAAGTGAGAGAACTTGCACAATTGGTGGCTGACTAAATACTTTTTTGCCCCACTGTATGTGATTAACATCAACTCTAATGTATACACCTATGTCAACACACCTTCATTCCTTTCCTTTTCTCACTAGAGCAGGGGTCTCCAACAGGTCGATAGCGAGCTACCAGTAGCTTGCAGCCCACCAACGAGTAGCTCGCTAAACAATTCTCAAAGTACATGCAATTATCACGTGTTCCACTGCAAACTGTCATAAACAAATATCACAAGTATCAGACACTGCAAGCTCCAATATACAGCGCATTCAGAAAGTATTCAGACCCCTTGACGTTTTCCACATTTTGTTAAGTTACAGCCTTATTCTTCATTGAAATTAATTAAATAATTGTTTCCCCTCATCAACCAACTGTCACGACTTCAGCCGCAGTTGGTCCCTCTCCTTGTTTGGGTGGCTTTCGGCGGTCGACGTCGCCGGTATCCGAGCTGCCGCCGATCTACTTTTCATTTTCTATGTTTTTTTCTCTTCATTATACACACCTGGTTTCACTAATTACATTTTCATTATTTAAACCTCTGTCCCCATGTTTTTGTGATTGATTGTTTGTTATGTGATACGGTCCTTGGTTTGAGGGCTCGCTATTTATAGTTGTATTGTTTTTTTTTTTTATATTTGAGTAAATACATTTTTTGCTAAATTCTGCTGTCGTGCGCCTGACTCCTCTTCACCAGCTTCACACAGGACTTATTACACCAACACACAATACCCCATAATGACGAAGCAAAAACAATGTAGAATTTCTTTTCCAAATATCACATTCACATAAGTATACAGACCATTTACTTAGTACTTTGTTGAAGCACCTTTGGCAGTGATTACAGCTTGGCACACCTGTATTTGGGGAGTTTCAACCATTTTTCTCTGCAGATCCTCTCAAGCTCTGTCAGGTTGGATGGGGAGCATTTCTGCACAGCTATTTTCAGGTCTCTCTAGAGATGTTAGATCGGGTTCAAGTCCGGGGTCTGGCTGGGCTACTCAAGGACATTCAGAGACCTGGCCCAAAGCCACTCCTGTGTTGTCTTGGCTGTGTGCTTAGGGACGTTGTCCTGTTGGAAGGTAAAACTTCGTCCCAGTCTCGATCCTGTTTAGTCTCCCAGTCCCTACTTCTGAAAAAAATACCCACTGCATGATACTGCCACCACCATGCTTCACCGTAGGGATGGTGCCAGGTTTCCTCCAGAAGTGATGCTTGGCATTCAGGCCAAATAGTTCAATCTTGGTTTCATCAGACCAGAGAATCTTATTTCTCATGGTCAGAGTCTTTTAGGTGCCTTTTGGCAAACTTCATGTGTCTTTTACTGAGGAAGGGCTTCAGTCTGACCACTCTACCATAAAGGCCTGATTGTTGGAGTGCTGCAAAGATGGTTGGCCTTCTGGAAGGTTATCCCATCTCAACAGAGGAACTCTGGAGCTCTCTCAGAGGGACCATCGGGTTCTTGGTCACCTCCTTGACCAAGGCCCTTCTCCCCCGATTACTCAGTTTGGCCGGGCGACCAGCTCTAGGAAGAGTCTTGGTGGTTCCAAACTTCTTCCATTTAAGAATGATGGAGGCCACTGTGTTCTTGGGGACCTTCAATTCTTCAAAAATGTTTTGGTACCCTTCCCCAGATCTGTGACACAAACCTGTCTCTGCGCTCTATGGACAATTCCTTGAACCTCATGCCTTGGTTTTTGCTCTGACATGCACTGTCAACTGTGGGACCTTATAGACAGGTGTGTGCTTTTCCAAACCATGTCCAATCAATTGAATTTACCACAGGTGGACTTCAATCAAGTAAAAACATCTCAAGTATGACTAATGGAAACAGCACGCTTTCACGTCCTGGCTATAGATAGCCCTCTGGGTTATCTATGGGGTTTTGGGCCAGGACATGACTAGGGTTTTCTATGGGACTCTATGTTGTTTTTTTGTGTTGGTTCCCAATTAGAGGCAGCTGTATGTCATTGCCTCTAATTGGGAATCCTATTTAAGTTTGTTCCCTTCCCCCACCTGCCTTGTGGGTTATTGTTTGTGTGTAAGTACCTGCGCGCGCGCTACACTAATGTTACTGTCTGTTATTTCTTTATTGTTTGTTGTTTGTTTCACATTAATTAAAAGATGTGGAACTCCAGCCGCGTTGCACCTTGGTCCACTCATTTTCCAGATCGTGACAGAATAACCCACCACCAAAGGACCAAGCAGCATGCCCAGGAGAAGGTGTTCTGGACCTGGCAAGAGATCATGGGGGGTTGTGAGACCCTTCCGTGGCGGCACTCGCCGAAGAGAGAGCAGGAGCAGCCAGGACGCCGGGGTCCAAGGACACAGCAGTCCCAAGATTCTTTTGGGGGGGACATGGGACTGTCGGGCGAAAGGAGAGGAGAGCCTGAATGGAGGAACCTGAAGGAGTTCAAGGAAGGTTACAGGAGAGAGGTATGGGCAAGGAAGGAGATGCATCGCAGGCGCCTAGAAGAGCGTCTGCCCAGCCCGGTACGTCCAGTGCCGGCTCCCACACTCGCCCTGAGGTGCGTGTCGTCAGTCCGGTAGGACCTACGCAGGCTCCACGCACCAGGCGTCCAGTGCGCATCACCAGCCCGGTGCGTCCAGTGCCAGCTCCCCGCACTCGCCCAGAGGTGTGTGAGACCAGCTCGGTGCGTCTAGTGCCAGCTCCACACACAAGGCGTCCAGTGCGCATCCCCAGCCCGGTGCGTCCAATTCCAGCTCCCCGCACTCGCCCAGAGGTGCGTGAGACCAGCCCGGTACGTCAAGTGCCAGCTCCACGCACCAGACCTGCAGTGCGCCTCCCCAGCCCTGTAGGTCTTGTTCCTGCTCCACGCACCAGGCCTCTAGGGTGTCATCCCAGCCCAGTACGTCCTGTTCCTGCTACACGCACCAGGTCTCTAGGGTGTCGTCCCAGCCCAGTACGTCCTGTTCTTGCTCCACGCACCGGGCCTCCAGTGCGTCTTCTCGGGCCGGTATGGCTCATTTCAACCCCCCCCATTGACTGTTGGTTGCGGTCGGAGTCCGCACCTTTGAGGGTGTACTGTCACGTCTTGGCCATAGATAACCCAGAGGGCTATCTGTGGGGTTTTGGGCCAGGACGTGACTAGGGTTTTCTATGCGACTCAATGTTGTTTTTTTGTGTTGGTTCCCAATTAGAGGTAGCTGTATGTCGTTGCCTCTAATTGGGAATCCTATTTAAGTTTGTTTCCTTCCCCACCTGCCTTGTGGGTTATTGTTTGTGTAAGTACCTGTGTGTTACACTAATGTTACGGTCTGTTATTTCTTTATTGTTTTGTATGTTTCACATTTACACGCGCTGCACCTTGGTCCACTCATTTTCCAGATCATGACACACGCACCTGAGCTCAATTTTGACTCTCAAAACAATGGATCTGAATACTTATGTAAAAAAGGTATTTCTGTGTTTTATTTTTTATACATTTGCAACATTTCTAAAAACCTGTTTTCACTTTTTCATTATGGGGTATTGTGTGTAGATTGTCGAGGAAAATGTTTTATTTAATATATTTTAGAATAAGGCTGGAACGTAATAAAATGTGGAAAAAGTAGAGGTCTGAATACTTTTCCGAAGGCACTGTACTATCTAATCAACACAACATTGGCATTATCCAACCCCTGGATAGCAACTATTGGCTTAAAAAGCTAAACCTAACACAATAGGTGCCAATTATTTTCAAGCAATATTGCCCCTGTCTGTGTGGAGCATGCTTTTGTTTATCACTCTCTGTGTAGCCAGTCGATGTGATAACAGTCTTGTGGGTTGACAGAAATATTTTCCTCCAAACCTTCTCAATTAAATACCTGGCAGAAGCATATCATGAGTAAGTACATCATTTGTATCTATTTGTTATTTTCTAAATTTTCCATGAGGAGGAGAGAAGAATGTGCCTATTTGAAAGCTAGAAAAACATTAGCATCTCTCATGGTATAAAAGGTTGGAGACCCCTGCACTAGAGCTGCCTTTTAGTGTACAGTACATGGTTGGGGTAGTGGTGCAACTGCATAATAGAAGGGTATCTTTTTTTACAGTAGGCTATTATTATCTCTGAAGCTACTGTATATGTGCTGACAGACTGTAGCCAAGCAGTGTGTTCTCCACTTCCGTTTGGCCTCCAGGTTCTAACTCTCTCTCTCTCTCTCGCTCTATTCTTGCTTTCTGTCCTCTATTATTCACTTCCTCTCCATTTCTCTCTCAATCTCCTCTCTTCATTCTCTCCCGCTCTCACTTTCTCACTTACTCTGCAGTCTCCCCTCTCCTCCCTCCCCTTTTCTCTTCCCTCCCCTCTCTCTGCCTCCCTCTCTTTCTTCCTCCCTCCCTCTCCTCCATCGCCTCATTCAAACTTACAAAAAACATGGGCATATGTGTGATGGATTCTTTGTGGCAGGGCACTGTCTGTGCTCTAGGTACAGAGGGCCGGCCTCACTGAGCCACGACAATATGTTTTATGAAATTGAAAATGTGGAGCATAAATCTGCAGAGTCACAATCCCCAATGAGTCTGTTCTATCCCATTATGCTAATGAGCCTGTCTCTCTGTACGTGTCAGTCCTGGGAATTTATAGCTGCGAGGAAGACATTTTTAACTAACGTACTGCTTCTTAGCCTCGTGCACTGCTCTCTACTCTACACGCTGTTAGGTCCATATGCCACAGACATCTAAAGAACCCTTTATGGAAGACGTTCTTTATAAGGCAAAAGGGTTCTACCTAGAACCTTTTTCATCCTAAAAAACGTTTTTTTTAAGCATTAACCAGTGTTACCTAGTGTTGATTTTTCACTGTAACATTTCTAGTGTTGATTCATGTGTTAAACTAACATTGTAAGTATTAACACTCAGTGGTGTTAAAGAACCACAGTGTTGGTGTTAATAACCAGTGTTCAACAAAAACCACGCCCGTCATATTTGCTAGCATGTTCTATTGCAGGTAGATTTTTAGAATTGCTTATTTCAATATCTATGTTTTTGCATGTACATTGATTAATTAATGTTAAGCAACTCAAATATACATAACATACATTTTCTAAACTAATCCAATCTGTGAATTATTCTTATTGCATCCGTTACTGCAAAGGTTGTTCCAGTTCGGATGCTTTAGTGTCACATCTTAGTCTTCCCAACCCGGCAGTCATCTGAATGCAGGTTGCGGGTGAATAACAATGCCAAATGTTGGATATCCCCACTCCGGCTGAATTCGCCTCGTAGCATCTGTAGCCATGAAATGCTTGAAAGGCTGATCATGGCTCACATCAACACCATCATCCCAAACACCCTGGACCCACTCCAATTCGCATACCACCCAAACAGATCCACAGATAACGCAATGCAATCTCTATTGCACTCCACATTGCCCTCTCCTACATGGATGAGAGGAACACCTATGTGAGAATGTTGTTCATTGACTACAGCTCATTGTTCAACAACATAGTGACCTCCAAGTGCTCTCATCACTAATCTAAGGAACCTGGGACAGAACACCTCCCACCACGCTGACCTTCAAAATGGGGGCCCCCCAGGTGCGTGTTTAGTCCCCTCCTGTACTCCCTGTTTACCAACGACTGCGTTGGTCGTGCACGACTCCAACGCCATCCTTAAGTTTGCTGACGACACGACGGTGGTAGGCCTGATCACCGACGACAATGAAACAGCATATAGGGAGGAGGTCAGAGACCTGGCAGTGTGGTACCAGGATAACAACTTATCCCTCAACGTCAGCAAGACAAAGAAGCTTATCACAAAAACCTGAGCAAAGTTTTCAACCAAGCACCAAAAAGGGTTCCCCTATGGGGATTAACCGAAAAACCCTACAGTATATGGATCTACTTAGCAGCTTGATTTGTAAGAGTGTAGGTCCATATGCCACAGACATTAAAACTAATGCTGCCTGCTTCTATAGCTCTTTCCTCTGCTCTGGACTATATACTGCCATAGCCTAGCTCTCTACTCTGCTCTGGACTATACACTGTCTGCTCCTATAGCTCTCTACTCTGCTCTAGACTATATGCTGCCTGCTCCTATAGCTCTCTATTCTAGACTATAAGCTGCCTGCTCCTATAGCCCTCTACTCTACTCTGGACTATACACTGCCTGCTCCTATAGCTCTCTACTCTACTCTAGACTATAAGCTGCCTGCTCCTATAGCTCTCTACTCTACTCTAGACTATAAGCTGCCTGCTCCTATAGCTCTCTACTCTACTCTAGACAATACGCTGCCTGCTCCTATAGCTCTCTCACTCTACACTAGACTATACGCTGCCTGCTCCCATAGCTCTCTACTCTACTCTAGACAATAAGCTGCATGCTCCTATAGCTCTCTACTCTACTCTAGACAATATGCTGCCTGCTCCTATAGCTCTCTACTCTACTCTAGACAATATGCTGCCTGCTCCTATAGCTCTCTACTCTACTCTAGACAATACGCTGCCTGCTCCTATAGCTCTCTACTCTAGACTATACGCTGCCTGCTCCCATAGCTCTCTACTCTACTCTGGACTATAAGCTGCCTGCTCCTATAGCTCTCTACTCTACTCTACTCTAGACAATAAGCTGCCTGCTCCCATAGCTCTCTACTCTACTCTAGACAATAAGCTGCATGCTCCTATAGCTCTCTACTCTACTGTAGACTATAGGCTGCCTGCTCCTATAGCTCTCTACTCTAGACTATAAGCTGCCTGCTCCCATAGCTCTCTACTCTACTCTTGACTGCCGGGTTGGGAAGACTAAGATGTGAGACTAAAGCATCCAAACTGGAACAACCTTTGCAGTAACGGATGCAATAAGAATAATTAACAGATTTGATTAGTTTAGAAAAATGTATGTTATGTATATTTGAGTTGCTAACATTAAGTGCCTTGCAAAAAAGTATGTTAAAAAAATACACAGGAGCTGATTTGCTTTATCCCTTTTTACTGCAGCTTTCTGACCTTCTCAACATAGAAGCTTTGACCTACATTTTTTATTTTACAATTGCTTCTGGTGCTTTCCTTAAGATCTGGAAGGCGGCTTATGTCCTCCACCTACACAAAGGTGGGGATCCTTCTGACCTAGATAACTACCGCTCAATTTCGAAACTATATTGCCTTGCAAAAATGTCAGAATCACTGGAAAACTCTCTGCTAAGAACTTTTTCAACTTTAGACATGGACATAGCACCGTTTCAGCAGTTACGCTGAAATTATGTGTTGAACTGCTTAGATCATAAAATTCACTGACATATTTATAGACCTATCCAAGGCCTTTGATACTGTTGATCATCCCCCACTCATTCAAAGGTAGCCTGAAATTGGCCTCGACCAGGCATTTTGCAAGTGGTTTGGGAACTGTATGTCAGACAAGACAAAAGGTGTGCTTTCAAATGGTGTTTTCACACTTGGTCCCTTTCAGACAATTTTTGTGAACTCAGTGCGGTTCGTTACATTTTTTGTGCTGTGTGAATGCTCCAAAAGGAACTCAGACCCCTCAAAAGAGCCCACAAAGCAAACCGAACTGAGACCATCTCAAGAGGTGGTCTGAGTTTGGTTCGCTTGAATTTCGTGGCCCGGTTAACTTTCTTTGGGCAATGTGAACACAAAGCTCTCCAGGTTCGCTTCTTCATTATTCCCGCACCACACACTAGGCTACTGCAACAACATTACCCCTGCCATAAACCCTCACAATGGTGCCACAAAAGAGAAAATGATGTGCACTTTTGCGTAAAAAACGTGTGCTGTTTTTGGATATTGATTAGTGATTGTCAAGAATGCACAGAAATTCCTAATAATGTGTGCAGTTTTGTAGCGACATGAAGTTCAGATTATTTGTTTGCAATTCGTGATCTATAGGCTAAGAGAGCTTCATAAGCTGTTTATTCGATTGTGGGCTTTGAATAACGTGAGAAGACAACATTTGGTGAGAATCACAAACAGACAGTAGGTACAATTTTCAATTACATCATTATGAAATCTGCAATTATTCTACCACTATTTATTCTGTTACCAATACTATTTAAATGTTAATATTATCTTCTGATTATAATTATTATGTCTCATCTTTTAACTAAATACAATTTATTAGCTTCCAAAAAGTAATTAGGTATATCTAGCTGTGCGATAACATGGAATGGCTTGTCCTGCTCTTTGTAAAAACCTAGAGTGCATTGAGTGAATAATGAAAAAAGATCTTGGTTTCTTTCTAAACATAGCAATGCAAATGCAAAGAGGACTCAGACCACAAAATAGGTGAAGTGAACTGGCAAAGGAGTTGAGTCCTCATTCAAAGGAATGGGTAGTGTGAATACAAAGGGAACTGAGTTATTTTCTTATTTCTTTACCCTAGAGTTCACTTTAAAGAGGACTGAGATTGGTTATTTTAAAGAAGACAATATGTGAAAACATCCTGAGACATGGACTGTGTATGCATGCCATTCAGAGGGTTAATGGGCAAGACACAAAATGTAAGTGCCTTTGAACGGGGTATGGTAGTACGTACCAGGCACACCGGTTTGTGTCAAGAACTGCAACGCTGCTGTTTTTTTTCATACTCAACAGTTTCCAATGTGTATCAAGAATGGTCCACCAGCCAAAGGACATCCAGCCAACGTAACACAACTATAGAAAGCATTGGAGTCAACATGGGCCAGCATCCCTGTGGAATGCTTGACACCTTGTAGATTCCATGCCCCAACACATTAGGAAGGTGGGGGCAACTCAATATTAGGAAGGTGTTCCTAATGTTTGGTATACTCAGTGTACATACAGTGGGGGAAAAAAGTATTTAGTCAGCCACCAATTGTGCAAGTTCTCTCACTTAAAAAGATGAGAGAGGCCTGTAATTTTCATCATAGGTACACTTCAACTATGACAGACAAAATGAGGAAAAAAAATCCAGAAAATCACATTGTAGGATTTTTTATGAATTTATTTGCAAATTATGGTGGAAAATAAGTATTTGGTCACATACAAACAAGCAAGATTTCTGGCTCTCACAGACCTGTAACTTCTTCTTTAAGAGGCTCCGCTGTCCTCCACTCATTACCTGTATTAACGGAACCTGTTTGAACTTGTTATCAGTATAAAAGACACCTGTCCACAACCTCAAACAGTCACACTCCAAACTCGACTATGGCCAAGACCAAAGAGCTGTCAAAGGACACCAGAAACAAAATTGTAGACCTGCACCAGGTTGGGAAGACTGAATCTGCAATAGGTAAGCAGCTTGGTTTGAAGAAATCAACTGTGGGAGCAATTATTAGGAAATGGAAGACATACAAGACCACTGATAATCTTCCTCGATCTGGGGCTCCACGAAAATCTCACCCGTGGGGTCAAAATGATCACAAGAACGGTGAGCAAAAATCCCAGAACCACACGGGGGACCTAGTGAATGACCTGCAGAGAGCTGGGACCAAAGTAACAAAGCCTACCATCAGTAACACACTACGCCGCCAGGGACTCAAATCCTGCAGTGCCAGACGTGTCCCCCTGCTTAAGCCAGTACATGTTCAGGCTTGTCTAAAGTTTGCTAGAGAGCATTTGGATGATCCAGATGAGGATTGGGAGAATGTCAGATGAAACCAAAATATAACTTTTGGTAAAAACTCAACTCGTCGTGTTTGGAGGACAAAGAATGCTGAGTTGCATCCAAAGAACACCATACCTACTGTGAAGCATGGGGGTGGAAACATCATGCTTTGGGGCTGTTTTTCTGCAAAGGGACCAGGACGACTGATCCGTGTAAAGGAAAGAATGAATGGGGCCATGTATCGAGATTTTGAGTGAAAACCTCCTTCCATCAGCAAGGGCATTGAAGATGAAACGTGGCTGGGTCTTTCAGCATGACAATGATCCCAAACACACCGCCTGGGCAATCGAAGGAGTGGCTTCGTAAGAAGCATTTCAAAGTCCTGGAGTGGCCGAGCCAGTCTCCAGATCTCAACCCCATAGAAAATCTTTGAAAGTCCGTGTTGCCCAGCGACAGCCCCAAAACATCACTGCTCTAGAGGAGATCTGCATGGAGGAATGGGCCAAAATACCAGCAACAGTGTGTGAAAACCTTGTGAAGACTTACAGAAAACGTTTGACCTCTGTCATTGCCAACAAAGGGTATATAACAAAGTATTGAGATAAACAAATAAATTCATTAAAAATCCTACAATGTGATTTTCTGGAATTTTTTTTCCTCATTTTGTCTGTCATAGTTGAAGTGTACCTATGATGAAAATTACAGGCCTCTCTCATCTTTTTAAGTGAGAGAACTTGCACAATATGTGGCTGACTAAATACTTTTTTTCCCCACTGTAAATAATGTTATTATTTTATAGAAATAGATCATGGCTCTCCCTAAACAGCACTAAGCAAACTTTCTGCCAGCTCTTAATAAGTCAATGCCACTCCGACATTGCTCATCCTAATATTTATATATTTCTTAATTCCATTATTTAACTTTTAGATTTGTGGGTATTGTTGTGATTTGTTAGATATTACTGCACTGTTGAAGCTGGGAACACAAGAATTTAGATACACACGCAATAACATCCGCTAAGATTATGTATATGTGACCAATAAAAAATTATTTGATTTGACCATTTATCAGAAGGCAGATCACTTTAAAACCCCTGTAAGCAGTGGATCATGGCATGCTTCACTTTATCACAGGTGACAGGTTTAATACTCATCACTGCATCCTTTATCAGAAGGTCGGCTGACCCTCTAAATTCCCATAGATCACTTCATTGTCACGACTTCCGCCGAAGTCGGTTCCTCTTCTTGTTCGGGCAGCGTTCGGCAGTCGACGTCACCGGTCTTCTAGCCATCGCCGATCCACCTTTCATTTTCCATTTGTTTTTTCTTGTTTTCCCACACACCTGGTTTTCATTTTCCCTCATTACTGTTGTGTATTTAACCCTTTGTTTCCCCCATGTCTGTGTGGTGAATTGTTGTTTATTGGCATGCTTTTTTTCACCCATGCTTTGTGGCAGCCAGTATTGTGCGGTTATTTTGTACTTTGTGCTGCCTTACTTGTTTTTTTTATTACACCAGCTACACCCACCGCATGACAGAATTCCCCACCAATGAAATGGAGTCAGCAGGAGCAGGTGCCCCTGGTATTGGGGTTGAGGAGCGCGTCCAGGAACACGCTCCACCATCTCGGCACCACTATGGATCGCGTGGTCCAAACCATGGACCGCTGGGAAAGACAGGGAGTTTCTCCAGCGCCTCCACCAGCACAACGAGGGTCCTCACTACTCGTCCCCCCTTCACCCGGTCCCAGTGGGATTCGTCTCCCCTTTCCCCGGGAGTACGACGGGACGGCTGCACGCTGTCAGGGTTTCCTATTACACGCTGCCAGGGTTTCCTGTCTCTTTTGGGCCGTGAGAAGGTGTCCGCCCTCGTCTCGTGCCTCTCGGAAAGCCCTGGAGTGGGCCAACGCCATGTGAGATGCGGCGCTGGATCACTTAGAGGATTTCACCCGCCGCTTCCGGGAAGTCTACGACCACCCGCCCGAGGGTAGAGTGGCGGGTGAATGTCTCTTCCATCTGAGGCAGGGGACGAGGAGCGCCCAGGAGTTCGCGCTGGACTTTCGGATCCTGGCCGCCGGCGCTGGATGGAACGACAGGGCCCTGATCAACCACTATCGCTGCAGTTTGCGAGAGGACGTCCGTCAGGAGTTGGCCTGCAGGGACACCACCCTCACCTTCGACCAGCTGGTGGACCTGTCCATCCGGTTGGATAACCTGCTGGCTACCCGCAGACGTCCAGAGCGGGCTCTGTCTGTTCCATCCCCTAGCACCACTGCTCCGATGGCCATGGAGCTGGGAGGTGCTGCGCTCAGGGAGGCCGGAGGAAGTTCCGTCTCGTGGCCGCAGAGGTCACACTGCCGGTCGGTGCCGGGTTGGTTCCTCTGGGAGTCGAGGCAGCAGGCAGGGCACTCTCGCGTCACCACAGGTGAGCCGGCACCATGCTCACCCAGAGCCCTCTGTTGCACACATGTGGTTGTATGTTACTTTTCCAGAGTTTTCCCTGCATTCCCAGCATAAGGCGCTCATCGATTCCAGCGCGGCTGTGAATTTCATAAACAGATCCTTCGCCCATAGTTTAGGGATCCCCATTGTTCCAGTGGCTATGCCCTTCCCTGTTCACGCCCTAGATAGTCGACCATTGGGGTCAAGGTTAATTAGCGAGGCCACCGCTCCACTGGGAATGGTGACGCAGGGGGTTCACAAGGAGAGAATCAGTCTCTTTCTCATTGACTCTCTTGCGTTTCCCATGGTGCAAGGCCTACCCTGGTTAGCCTGTCATGACCCCACTGTTTCATGGCAGCGGAGGGCTCTCACGGGGCGGTTGTGAGAGTGCTCAGGAGGTGTTTAGGGGTTTCCGTTGGTGCTACTACGGTGGATAGGTCAGATCAGGTCTCCACCGTGCGCATTCCCCACGAATGTGCCGATTTGGCTCTCGCCTTCTCCAAAAAGAAGGCGACTCAATTACCACCCCATCGACCGGGGGGTTGTGCGATAAATCTCCTGGTAGACGCGGCACTTCCCAGGAGTCATGTGTATCCCCTGTCGCAGGCGGAGACGGAGGCTATGGAAACATATGTCACCGAATCCCTGCGTCAGGGGTACATTCGGCCCTCCACTTCAACCGCCTCCTCAAGTTTCTTTTTTGTGAAGAAGGAGGGAGGTCTCCGCCCGTGTATTGACTATCGAGGCCTAAACCAGATCATTGTGAGGTACAGTTACCCGCTACCTCTCATCGCCACAGCGATTGAGTCAATGCACGGGGCACGCTTCTTCACGAAATTCTATCTCAGGAGCGCTTACAACCTGGTGCGTATCCGGGAGGGAGACGAGTGGAAGACGTCGTTCAGCACTACCTCAGGGCATTATGAGTACCTCGTCATGCCGTACGGGTTGATGAATGCTCCATCAGTCTTCCAAGCCTTTGTAGACAAGATTCTCAGGGACCTGCATGGGCAGGGAGTGGTGGTGTATATTGATGACATTCTAGTATACTCCGCTACACGCGCCGAGCATGTGTCCCTGGTGCGCAGGGTGCTTGGTCGACTGTTGGAGCATGACCTGTACGTCAAGGCTGAGAAATGCCTGTTCTTTCAACAGTCCGTCTCCTTCCTAGGGTACCGCATTTCCACCTCAGGGGTGGAGATGTAGAGTGACCGCATTTCAGCCATGCGTATTTGGCCGCTTCCCACCACGGTAAAGGAGGTGCAGCGGTTTCTAGGGTTTGCCAATTACTACCGGAGGTTTATCTGGGGTTTTGGTCAGGTGGCGGCTCCCATTACCTCACTGCTGAAGGGGGACCGGTACGTTTGCAGTGGTCGGCTGAGGCGGACAGGGCTTTTGGTCACCTGAGGGCTCTGTTTACCTCGGCTCCCGTGCTGGGATAGGAGCCGTGCTCTCTCAGCGCTCGGGTACGCCACCAAAGCTCCGCCCCTGTGCCTTCTTCTCGAGGAAGCTCAGCCCGACGAAGCGAAACTATGACGTGGGGGACCGGGAGCTGTTGGCTGTCATAAAGGCTCTGAAGGCGTGGAGACATTGGCTTGAGGGGGCTAAACACCCTTTTCTCATCTGGAATGACCACCACAATCTGGAGTACATCCGGGCAGCGAGGAGACTGAACTCTCGCCAGGCAAGGTGGGCCATGTTTTTAACCCATTTGGTTTTCACCCTTTCTTACAGACCAGGTTCCCAGAACGTGAAGGCAGACGCACTGTCCCAGCTGTATGACACAGAGGAGCGGCCCATGGATCCCACTCCCGGCCTCCTGCCTGGTGGCACCGGTAGTGTGGGAGTTGGACGCGGACATTGAGTGGGCGCTACGTGCAGAGCCCACTCCCCTCCAGTGTCCAGCTGGGCGTCTGTACGTTCCGTCTCCTGTCCGTGACAGGCTGATCTATTGGGCCCACATGTCACCCTCCTCTGGTCATCCAGGCATCGGTCGGACGTTGCGCTGTCTGAGTGGGAAGTACTGGGGGCCCACTTTGTCTAAGGACATGAGGGTTTATGTTTCCTCCTGCTCGTTGTGCGCTCAGTGTAAGGCTCCTAGGCACCTGCCCAGAGGTAAGCTACACCCCTTACCCGTTCCACAACGGCTTTGTTCGCACCTGTCAGTGGATTTCCTTACCAATCTTCCTACCTCACAGGGTAACACCACGATCCTGGTCGTTGTGGACCATTTTTCTAAGTCCTGCCGTCTCCCCTCTCTGCCCGGTCTCCCTACAGCCTGCGGAGGCCTTGTTTACACACGTCTTCCGGCACTACGGGGTGCCTGAGGATATAGTGTCTGATCGGGGTCCCCAGTTCACTACGAGGGTCTGGAGGGCGTTCATGGAACGACTGAGGATCTCAATCAGCCTTACCTCGGGATTTCACCCTGAGAGTAACGGGCAGCTGGAGAGAGTCAACCAGGATGTGGGTAGGTTTCTGAGGTCTTATTGCCAGGACCGGCCGGGGGAGTGGGCGGCGTTCGTGCCCTGGGAATAGATGGCCCAGAACTCACTCCGCCATTCCTCCACTAACCTCTCTCCCTTCCAGTGCGTACTGGGGTACCAGCCGGTTCTGGCGCCTTGGCATCAGAGTCAGATCGAGGCTCCTGCGGTGGATGACTGGTTCAGGTGCGCGGAGGAGACATGGGACGCTGCTCATGTTCACCTTCAGCGGGCCGTGCTGCGCCAGGAAGCCAGCGTAGACCGTCACCGCAGTGAGGGCCCGGTGTTCGCACCGGGGGACCGGGTCTGGCTCTCGACCCGAAACCTGCCCCTCCGCCTGCCCTGCCAGAAGCTGGGGCCGCAGTTTGTGTAGCCATTTAAAGTCCTGAGGAGACTGAACGAGGTTAGTTACAGGTTACAGCCTCCCCCCGATTACCGTATTAACCCCTCGTTCCATGTGTCTCTCCTCAGGCCAGTGGTGGCTGGCCCGCTCCAGGAGTCTGAGGTGCGGGAGGTTCTTTCGCTCCCTCTGGACATCGATGGCTTATTCCGTTCGCTCCATACTGGACTTGAGGCGTTGGGCAATGGGCTTTCAGTACCTCGTGGACTGGGAGGGTTACGGTCCGGAGGAGAGATGCTGGGTTCCGGTGGAGGACGTGTTGGACCCTTCAATGCTGCGGGAGTTCCACCGTCTCCGTCCGGATCGCCCTGCCCCTCGCCCTCCAGGTCGTCCCCGAGGCCGGTGTCGGTGCTGACGGAGCCGCCCGTCAAGGGGGGGTACTGTCATGACTTCCGCTGAAGTCGGTTCCTCTCCTTGTTCGGGCGGCGTTCGGCGGGCGGCGTTCGGCGGTCGACGTCACCGGTCTTCTAGCCATCGCCGATCCACCTTTCATTTTCCAAAATAATGATGCCTTGAGAACAAACAATTCATTAAAACTGCCAAAATAAACTAGAAGATACAGCTGTTACAGATACACTATATTTCAACCATACAAATA
The DNA here is from genome assembly GCA_030435695.1 of Brachymystax lenok tsinlingensis. Lineage (NCBI taxonomy): Eukaryota > Metazoa > Chordata > Actinopteri > Salmoniformes > Salmonidae > Brachymystax > Brachymystax lenok. The sequence continues at coordinate 26,519,152 of CM059785.1, forward strand.
AATTATTACAATAAACCTAAACACTAAACACAGTGTTCTAAACTGCCCTTTATTTATTTAACTAGGCAAAACAAATTCTTATTTACAATGACAGCCAACCCCGGACAATTGTGCACCACCCTATGGGACTCCCAATCATGGCCAGATGTGATGCAGCCTGGATATTCAAACCAGGGACTGTAGTGATGCAGTGCCTTAGACCGCTGGGCCACTCGGGAGCCCAATTTCCACCATAGATTCAAGATGTAATGAGGATTGGGGGGGGGGAATTAAAACCAGGTGTGTGGGAAAACAAGACAAAACATTTTGTTCTCAAGGCATCATTCCAGACTCACATTAAACATCTTCAATCCAAAATTAAATCTAGAATCAGCTTTCTATTTTGCAACAAGCCTCCTTCACTCATGCTGCCAAACTTGCACTAGTAAAACTGACTATCCTACCGATCCTCAACTTCGGCGATGTCATCTACAAAACAGCTTCCAATACTCTACTCAGCAAACTGGATGCAGTCTATCACAGTGCCATCTGCTTTGTCACCAAAGCCCCTTATACCACCCACCGCTGCGACCTGTATGCTCTAAGTCGGCTGGCCCTCGCTACATACTCGTCGCCAGACCCACTGGCTCCAGGTCATCTACAAGTCCCTGCTTGGTAAAGCCCCGCCTTATCTCAGCTTGCTGGTAACCATAGCAGCACCCACCCGTAGCACGCGCTCCAGCAGGTATATCTCACTGGACACCTCCAAAGCCAATTCCTCTTTTTGCCGCCTTTCCTTCCAGTTCTCTGCTGCCGATGACTGGAACGAACTACAAAACTCACTGAAACTGGAGACACTTATCTCCCTCACTAGCTTTAAGCACCAGCTGTCAGAGCAGCTCACAGATCACTGCACCTTTACATAGCCCAACTAACTACCTCATCCCCTACCGTATTCATTTATTTATCTTGCTCCTTTGCACCCCAGTATTTTTACTTTGCACATTCATCTACTGCCCACTTACCATTCCAGTGTTAAATTGCAATACTGTAATTACTTCGCCACCATGGCCTATTTATTGCCTTACGTTCCTCATCTTACCTCATTTGCACACATTGTATATAGATTTTTTTGTTCTACTGTATTATTGACTGTGTGTTTGTTTACTCCAATGTGTAACTATGTGTTGTTGTATGTGTTGAACTTCTTTGCTTTATCTTGGCCAGGTCACAGTTGTAAATGAGAACTTGTTCTCAACTTGCCAACCTGGTTAAATAAAGGTGAAATAAAAAATATAGAAAAAATTTATAAAAAATTGAGAATGAAACCCTTGTCTCAATTGGGCTCCTCTGAATAAATAACATTGTCATTGACATTGACACATTCACACACCCAATTCCTGTGTGAAGTGGAGGGTTTTGACCTTCCTTAGGTCAGTGTGCAGCAGTAGTAATGATCCCCCCAGGTGTTTCCCCTGGAGATGTGATTGACGATAGCCAATAGGGAGTGTGACGCACGCCACGGCCCTCTTCCACACTACCCAGTAACCCTCAACACCTCCCTCCACTCCCTCCTTCTCCTGTTGTCGCCTCTCTATTTCCCTCGATCCCTCTTTCCCATATAAGAGCTTCCGTTATCAGCATTTACATTTAAATTGAAAAGCAGAGTAAGTACCCACTGGGCACAAACTAGTTGAATCAACGTTGTTTCAATGTAATTTGTTAACGTTTTGTGATGTGGAGTCTACCTGGAAAATACATTGGATTTGAAAAAAAGTTATGAATGTAAACAGTTTTTTTAGGGTGAGAGTTCAACCGCAGGATTGTGTCATCATTGTAACCAATTTTCAAAATAGACCAACCTTATATCAACATGTTGAATTTGTACCTTTGAAACAATGTCAGATCTCAATGTTATATCCACTGTCAGAAAAAAAACTATAGGCTAGGCAGCACCTCCTACTGGAGAGCAGATTTATCTACAGCTATTAATTTGGTCTCCCATCCAGGGTTTTAACCAAGCCCAGCACTGATTAGCTTTGATATTTGTCACTGACTACGTGCAATAATGAGAGTTCATTTAAAGAGATCTCTTAACACCTAAATATGTGACTCATTTTGGGGAACTAGGCGTATGTCGCACGTCACTACTTCACAGGAGAGGCATTTGAACGTAAACATACATTTATCAAAATGCGTTTTTCGGTAGAAATGCCTTCTGGAACATGTGAACTTTCATGTACCTTAATAACAAACGTGTATGCCATCAGTAACGAATACAATTGTTAAATTATGAGTTTAGTTGGTTTAGCCACGGAAAAAGCCAGGAACCTTCACGCTAGCCATGATTGGCTGAGATAATGGATGGACTGGACATGCCAAGAGATGAGTTCGGATTGGTCTGCCATGTAGCATGCTTCTGTCTATAACATGAGCTGCTCAGTATGTGTAGGTAATCCTTTCTAACACTGCTTTTTTGAAAGATATCACAAAGAACTGCAAAAGTGTTGATAATGCCCTCCACTTTCTGGAGGTCCGAGTTTTAAATACGGTGGAATACCCTGTGGAAGCAGAGTATGATAGCTCAGGAGATGGAGAAAATTCTGGCGTTTGATTAGAAATATGCAGAGGGTGTCGAAAAGAGAACACACAGAAGGCTGTTGTTTAAAACACCTGTCTCTGGATTACATCTTCAAACTAAAGCTAAAGCTAACGTTAAGTGTATGATCGGTGTAGTAATATTATTCGTACCTCAGAAATGCATTTGCATTGCTAGTTACAGTGCATTCAGATAGTACTCAGAACCCTTCACTTATTCCACATTTTGTTACGTTAAGCTTAATTAAAAAATGTATTAAATAACATTTTTTCCTCATCAATCTGCACACAATACCCGATAATTTGCAAAAGTATTAAAAATTAAACATAAATACCTTATTTACATAAGTATTCAGACCCTTTGCTATGAGACTCGAAACTGGCTCTCATGAGGACCGCCACTGGAAAGGAAGACCCAGAGTTACCTCTGCTGCAGAGGATACGCTCATTAGAGTTACCAGCCTCAGATTGAAGCCCAAATAAATGCTTCACAGAGTTCAAGTATCAGACACATCTCAACGTCAACTGTTCAGAGGAGACTGTGTGAATCAAAATCAATTCAAACTTTATTTGTCACATGCGCTGAATACAACAAGTGTAGACCTTACCGTGAAATGCTTACTTACAAGCCTGTAACCAACAGCGCAGTTCAAGAAGTTAAGAAAATATTTACCAAATCAACAAAAGTAAAAAATTATAAAAAGTAACAGAATAACAATAACGAGGCTATATACAGGGGGTACCGATACCGGGTTAGTGTGCGGGGGTACAGGTTAGAGGTAATTTCTACATGTAGTTAGGGGTGAAGTGACTGTGCATAGATAATATACAGCGAGTAGCAGCAGTGTACAAAACAAATGGAGATGGGGGGGTCAATGTAATAGTCCGGTGCCATTTGATTCATTGTTCAGCAGTCTTATGGCTTGGGGGTAGAAGCTGTTAAGGAGCCTTTTGGTCCTAGATTTGGCGCTCTGGTACCACTTGCCGTATGGTAGCAGAGAAAACAGTCTATGACTTGGGTGACTGGAGTCTCTGACAATTATTTGTGCTTTCCTCTGACAGCGCCTATTATATAGGTCCTGGATTGCAGGAAGTTTGGCCCCAGTGATGTACTGGGCTGTACGCACCACTCTCTCTAGCGCCTTACGGTCAGATGCCGAGCAGTTGCCGTACCAGGCAACCGGTCAGGATGCTCTCGATGGTGCAGCTGTACAACTTTTTGAGGATCTGGGGACCCATTCCAAATCTTTTCAGTCTCCTGATGGGGAAAAGGCTTTGTCGTGCCCTCTTCACGACTGTCTTGGTGTGTTTGGACTATGATAGATTGTTGGTGATGTGGACACCAAGGAACTTGAAACTCTCGACCCGCTCCACTACAGCCCTGTTGTTCAGCTCCTTTGTCTTGCCCACCCCGCTGATCCTCAACACTGGGGCCCCACAAGGGTGCGTTCTCAGCCCTCTCCTGTACTCCCTGTTTACCCTTGACTGCGTGGCCAAGCACGCATCCAACTCAATCATCAAGTTTGCTGACGACACTACAGTGGTAGGCTTGATTACCAACAACGACGAGACGGCCTACAGGGAGGAGGTGAGGGCCCTCGGAGTGTGGTGTCAGGACAATAACCTCTCACTCAATGTCAACAAAACAAAGGAGATGATCGTGGACTTCAGGAAACAGGAGAGGGAGCACCCCCCTATCCACATCGAGGGGTCAGTAGTGGAGAAGGTGGAAAGTGAATTGGTCCACCCACACAGACAGCGTGGTGAAGAAGGCGCAACAGCGCCTCTTCAACCTCAGGAGGCTGAAGAAATTCGGGCTGTATCACCGCCTGGCACGGCAACTTCTCCGCCCACAACCATAAGGCTCTCCAGAGGGTAGTGAGGACTGCACAACGCATCACCGGGGGTAGACTACCTGCCCTCCAGGACACCTACACCACCCGATGTCACAGGAAGGCCAAAAAGATCATCAAGGACAACAACCACCCGAGCCACTGCCTGTTCACCCCGCTATCATCCAGAAGGCAAGGTCAGTACAGGTGCATCAAAGCTGGGACTGGGAGACTGAAAAACAGCTTCTACCTCAAGGCCATCAGACTGTTAAACAGCCATCACTAACATTGAGTGGCTGCTGCCAACATACTGACTTAAATCTCTAGCCACTTTAAATAATAGAACATTGGATGTAACAAATGTATCACTAGCCACTTTAAACAATTTTGTATATAATGTTTACGTATCCGACATACTCATATCAAATGTATACACTGTACTCTAAACCATCTACTAAATCTTGCCTATGCCGTTCGGCCATCAACCCAAATCTCTAGCCACTTTAATAATTAGAATTGGATGAAATAATGTATCACTAGCCAATTTAAACAATGCCATTTATATAATGTTTACATATCCTACATTACTCATCTCATATATATATGTGTATATACTGTACTCCATACCATCTACTGCATCTTGCCTATGCCGGTCAGCCATCGCTCATCCATATATTTATATGTACATACTCGTATTCATTCCTTTACTCTTGTGTGTATAAGGTAGTTGTTGTGAATTTGTTAGATTACTTGTTAGATACTACTGCATGGTCGGAACTAGAAGCACAAGCATTTCGCTACACTCGCATTAACATCTGCTAACCATGTGTATGTGACAAATACAATTTGATTTGATTTGATTTGAGGTTGTTGTCCTGGCACCACTCTGCCAGGCCTTCATGGTCGAATTTCTGCAAAGAAACCACTACTAAAGGACACCAATAATAAGAAGAGACTTGCTTGGGCCAAAAACACAAGCAATGGACATTAGACCGATAGAAATGAGAACAAATTTGAGATTTTTGGTTCCAACCGCCGTGTCTTTGTAAGACGCATGGACTAGGTGAACAGATGAGGAGGAGGTGTGACGGTGCTTTTCTGGGGACACTGTCTGTGATTTATTTAGAATTCAAGGCAAACTTAACCAGCATGGCTACCATAGCATTCTGCAGCGGTACACCATCCCAGCTGGTTTGTACTTCGTGGGACTATCATTTGTTTTTCAACAGGACAATGACCAAAAAAATACCTCCAGGCAGTGTAAAGGCTATTTGACCAAGAAGGTGAGTCATGGAGTGCTGCATCTGATGACCTGGCCTCCCCAATCACCCGACCTCAACCCAATTGAGATAGTTTGGGATGAGTTGAACCGCAGAGTGAAGGAAAAGCAGCCAACAAGTGCTCATTATATGTGGGAACTCCTTCAAGACTTTTGAAAAATCATTTCAGGTGAAGCTGGTTGAGAGAATGCCAAGAGTATGCAAAGCTCTGATCAATGCAAAGGGTGGCTACTTTGAACAATCTAAAATATAAAAAATATTTTGATTTGTTTAACACTTTTTTGGTTACTACATGTGTTATTTAATAGTTTTGATGTCTTCACTATTATTCTACAATGTAGAAAATAGTAAAAATAAAGAAAACCTCTTGAATGAGTAGGTGTGTCCAGACTTTTGACAGGTACTGTATAGTTTAACTTTTTGAACTTCAAAAATAAAAAAATATTTGAAATGTGATTTTCTTTGCACTTTTAAATTCTGACATTGGAATTTGGTTGTGGTTTTAGATGGTTGAAAGCATAGTGATACCACTTAGATACCACTCAACAAACTTCTGGTTGTCTTTTTGAGTAGGTGAATAAAGGTTGACATCTCATTGATCAACTTCTCAACTGAAAATTACCCACATTTCCATGATGAAATGATGTGGTGTGCCCCATTGGTTAATTCCTTAATTCCCGGTGAGTATCCACTGTCTCCGTGTATCCCACGTGACTATTCCCTGCTGAGGACCACTGTCTCCGTGTATCCCACGTGCATATTCCATGCTGTGGACCACTGTCTCCCCGTGTATCCCTCGTGAATATTCCCTGCTGATGACCACTGTCTCGGTGTATCCCACGTGACTATTCCCTGCTGAGGACCACTGTCTTCGTGTATCCCACGTGACTGTTCCCTGCTGTGGACCACTGTCTCCGTGTATCCCACGTGACTATTCCCTGCTGAGGACCACTGTCTCCGTGTATCCCACGTGACTATTCCCTGCTGAGGACCACTGTCTCCATGTATCCCACGTGACTATTCCCTGCTGTGGACCACTGTCTCCGTGTATCCCACGTGAATATTCCCTGCTGTGGACCACTGTCTCCATGTATCCCACGTGACTATTCCCTGCTGTGGACCACTGTCTCCGTGTATCCCACTTGAATATTCCCTGCTGAGGACCACTGTCTCCGTGTATCCCATGTGACTATTCCCTGCTGTGGACCACTGTCTCCGTGTATCCCACGTGACTATTCCCTGCTGTGGACCACTGTCTCCGTGTATCCCACGTGACTATTCCCTGCTGTGGACCACTGTCTCCATGTATCCCACGTGAATATTCCCTGCTGTGGACCACTGTCTCCGTGTATCCCACGTGAATATTCCCTGCTGTGGACCACTGTCTCCGTGTATCCCACGTGACTATTCCCTGCTGTGGACCACTGTCTCCGTGTATCCCACGTGACTATTCCCTGCTGTGGACCACTGTCTCCATGTATCCCACGTGACTATTCCCTGCTGAGGACCACTGTCTCCGTGTATCCCACGTGACTATTCCCTGCTGTGGACCACTGTCTCCGTGTATCCCTCGTTAATATTCCCTGCTGTGGACCACTGTCTCCGTGTATCCCACGTGACTGTTCCCTGCTGTGGACCACTGTCTCTGTGTATCCCTCGTTAATATTCCCTGCTGAGGACCACTGTCTCCGTGTATCCCACGTGACTGTTCCCTGCTGTGGACCACTGTCTCTGTGTATCCCTCGTTAATATTCCCTGCTGAGGACCACTGTCTCCGTGTATCCCACGTGACTATTCCCTGCTGTGGACCACTGTCTCCGTGTATCCCACGTGACTATTCCCTGCTGTGGACCACTGTCTCCGTGTATCCCACGTGACTGTTCCCTGCTGTTGACCACTGTCTCCGAATATCCCACATGACTATTCCCTGTTGTGGACCACTGTCTCCGTGTATCCCACATGACAATTCCCCGCTGAGGACTCCCACACACATCTACAAGCAGCCGGAGAGGAGAGCCCTTTCCTGGAAGTCACAGTGTGGCTGCTTCCCACTCTCTCTCTCACACACACACGCACACACATTGGCCACACTGAGCAAGCGGAAGTGCGTGTGGTGTAAGAACCCTGTGAGGCCGAGGAGCACAATGACTGTCACACTGCTCCGAACACACCACTTGTCATGTAATGAGAAAATTATGTGGGAAGCCATCAGCCTTGGTTGGAGAGAAGGGCTGCTTTATTATGCTGTGACTGATTGGTCAGCAAACAGGAAGTCCCAATTGAATGAGCGTGGGTGGTTGTGTGGGCTTGTATTGTGTGGATGGATGACAGCTCCCACTCCAACACTGCTTATGTGGCATCATGTCTGTGTTAGTGGAGATGTGATGACGTCACAGTTAGAGGAAGTGTGTCAGATATCTGTTGGGGACACACACTGGCTGATACCCATGCACCCCTGCTGTGTGACAGCAGCACTGAATGGAAAGCCTGAGCCCAGAGTGCCTGCTGACTAACAGCATGCTACATCCTGTTCACATTCACTACATTCTCTACCAAATAACATTGCATATCAACATCTGAACAATCATCTGATCAAACAGTCTTTAATACTATTTCAACTTCAATCAACAACTCCCAATTTCCATATGTGTACTTGCTCCAGATAAGCATACATTAGCGCAAACATACACAGCAGTCTCAAGTCGTCACATGCACTGTGAGCCATAGCCACGTTGGGACATTTCCCTCAATTTCTCCCCACATAAAACGAACTAGTTGTTCGGTACACACATTTGCTAATTGTGCATTCTAACATTGTGCATTGTAATATGTAAAACACAAATGCCAGAGTCTGGTTATGAAACAATTTATTTAGAAATGTTTAGCCTTCGTGTTTGTGTTCTATCACCAACCTGTTGTTACTCACCACCACTGTCAGACTCGCTTCCTAGGTGAGCGCGCGCACTCGCCGGTCAAGTTCAGGGCAAAGATAATGAAGATGATGCACTGACCACATTTTCCCAAAGATTATCACAGTTCCGGTCTACTTTAGGGGTGGTTGCTAAGGCCAGCCCCCATTAGCTGTCTAGAGCATATCGGCTGCTAGCTAAATAGGTCCATCGGACAATTTCTTGGGCCACTATACCTATTTTGCCAATTGGACTGGTCCCCTTTACCACACGGAACCCCACTAATCCATCACGACTGGTCTACCGACAGAAACGCACGAGGAAGCTATAAACAGACTTCCTCCGTCTTCTGCTAGCTTGCTACCCCCAGCCCGGCTAGCTGTCTGAATCGCCGTGTCCCCAACCAGCCTCACTACTCACTGGACCTTTATGATCACTCAGCTAAGCATGCCTCTCCTAAATGTCAATATTACTTGTCCATTGCTGTTCTGGTTAGTGTTTATTGTCTTATTTCACTGTAGAGCCTCCATCCCTGCTCAATATACCTTATCCAACCTTTCAGTTGCACCACCCACACATGCGATGACATTACCTGGTTTAAATGATGTTTCTAGAGACAATATCTATCTCATCATCACTCATTTACCTCCACTATATTCACATCCTACCATACCTTTGTCTGTACATTATTCCTTGAATCTATTTTATTGCCCCCAGAAACTTGCTCCTTTTACTCTCTGTTCAGGACGTCCTAGACGACCAGTCCTCATAGCCTTTAGCCGTACCCTTATCCTACTCCTCCTCTGTTCCTCTGGTGATATAGAGGTTAATCCAGGCCCTGCAGTGCCTAGCTCCACTCCTATTCCCCAGGCGCTCTCATTTGTTGACTTCTGCAACTGTAAAAGCCTTGGTTTCATGCATGTTGACATCAGAAGCCTCCTCCCTAAGTTTGTTTTATTCACTGCTTTAGCACACTCTGCCAACCCGGATGTCCTAGCCGTGTCTGAATCCTGGCTTAGGAAGACCACCAAAAACCCTGAAATCTCCATCCCTAACTACAACATTTTCAGACAAGATAGAACGGCCAAAGGGGGCGGTGTTGCAATCTACTGCAGAGATAGCCTGCAGAGTTCAGTCTTACTATCCAGGTCTGTACCCAAACAATTTGAACTTCTACTTTTAAAAATCCACCTTTCTAGAAACAAGTCTCACACCATTGCCGCTTGCTATAGACCACCCTCTGCCCCCAGCTGTGCTCTGGACACCATATGTCAACTGATTGCCCCCCATCTATCTTCAGAGCTCGTGCTGCTAGGTGACCTAAACTGGGACATGCTTAACACCCCAGCCATCCTACAATCTAAGCTTGATGCCCTCAACCTCACACAAATGATCAATGAACCTACCAGGTACAACCCCAAAGCCGCAAACACGGGCACCCTCATAGATATCATCCTAACCAACTTGCCCTCCAAATACACCTCTGCTGTTTTCAACCATTGCCTGCATCCGTAATGGGTCTGTGGTCAAACAACCTCCCCTCATCACTGTAAAACGCTCCTTAAAACACTTCAGTGAGCAGGCCTTTCTAATCGACCTGGCCCGGGTATCCTGGAAGGATATTGACCTCATCCCATCAGTAGAGGATGCCTGGTTATTCTTTAAAAGTGCCTTCCTCACCATCTTAAATAAGCATGGCCCATTCAAGAAATGTAGAACCAGGAACAGATATAGCCCTTGGTTCTCTCCAGACCTGACTGCCCTTGACCAGCACAAAAACATCCTGTGGTGTTCTACATTAGCATTGAACAGCCCCCGTGATATGCAGCTTTTCAGGGAAGTTAGGAACCAATATACACTGGCAGTTAGGAAAGCCAAGGCTAGCTTTTTCAAGCAGAAATGTTCTTCCGGTTACACAAACTCAAAGAAGTTCAGGGACACTGTAAAGTCCATGGAGAATAAGAGCACCTCCTCCAGCTGCCCACTGCACTGAGGATAGGAAACTCTGTCACCACCGATAAATCCACTATAATTAAGAATTTCAATAAGCATTTTTCTACGTCTGGCCATGCTTTCCACCTGGCTACCCCTACCCCGGTCAACAGCCCTGCACCCCCCACAGCAACTCGCCCAAGCCTCCCCATTTCTCCTTCTCCCAAATCCAGTTAGCTGATGTTCTGAAAGAGCTGCAAAATCTGGACCCCTACAAATCAGCCGGGCTAGACAATCTGGACCCTTTCTTTCTAAAATTATCTGCAGAAATTGTTGCAACCCCTATTACTAGCCTGTTCAACCTCTCGTGTTGTCTGAGATTCCCATCGACTGGAGAGCAGCTGCGGTCATCCTCCTCTTCAAAGCGTGAGACAGTCTTGACCCAAACTGCTACAGACCTATATCTATCCTACCCTGCCTTTCTAAGGTCTTCGAAAGCCAAGTTAACAAACAGATTACCGACCATTTCGAATCCCACCGTACCATCTCCGCTATGCAATCTGGTTTCAGAGCTGGTCATGGGTGCACCTCAGCCACGCTCAAGGTCCTAAACGATATCATAACCGCCATCGATAAGAGACATTTCTGTGCAGCCGTATTCATTGACCTGGCCAAGGCTTTCAACTCTGTCAATCACCACATCCTTATCGGCAGACTCAACAGCCTTGGTTTCTCAAATGATTGCCTCACCTGGTTCACCAACTACTTTTTCGATAGAGTTCAGTGTGTCAAATCGGAGGGCCTGTTGTCCGGGTCTCTGGCAGTCTCTATGGGGGTGCCACAGGGTTCAAGTCTTGGGCTGACTCTCTACTCTGTAAACATCAATGATGTCGCTCTTGCTGCTGGTGAGTCTCTGATCCACCTCTACGCAGACGACACCATTCTGTATACTTCTGGCCCTTCCTTGGACACTGTGTTAACTACCCTCCAGACAAGCTTCAATGCCATACAACATTCCTTCCGTGGCCTCCAACTGCTCTCAAACGCAAGTAAAACTAAATGCATGCTCTTCAACCGATCGCTGCCCGCACTTGCAAGCATCACTACTCTGGACGGTTCTGACTTAGATTATGTGGACAACTACAAATACCTACAGTGAGGGAAAAAAGTATTTGATCCCCTGCTGATTTTGTACATTTGCCCACTGACAAAGAAATGATCAGTCTATAATCTTAATGGTAGGTTTATTTGAACAGTGAGAGACAGAATAACAACAAAAAAATCCAGAAAAACGCATGTGAAAAATGTTATAAATGGAATTGCATTTTAATGAGGGAAATAAGTATTTGACCCCTCTGCAAAACATGACTTAGTACTTGGTGGCAAAACCCTTGTTGGCAATCACAGAGGTCAGACGTTTCTTGTAGTTGGCCACCAGGTTAGCACACATCTCAGGAGGGATATTGTCCCACTCCTCTTTGCAGATCTTCTCCAAGTCATTAAGGTTTCGAGGCTGACGTTTGGCAACTCGAACCTTCAGCTCCCTCCACATATTTTCTATGGGATTAAGGTCTGGAGACTGGCTAGGCCACTTCAGGACCTTAATGTGCTTCTTCTTGAGCCACTCCTTTGTTGCCTTGGCTGTGTGTTTTGGGTCACTGACATGCTGGAATACCCATCCACGACCCATTTTCAATGCCCTGGCTGAGGGAAGGAGCATCTCACCCAAGATTTTACGGTACATGGCCCCGTCCATCGTCCCTTTGACGCGGTGAAGTTGTCCTGTCCCCTTAGCAGAAAAACACCCCCAAAGCATAATGTTTCCACCTCCATGTTTGACGGTGGGGATGGTGTTCTTGGGGTCATAGGCAGCATTCCTCCTCTTCCAAACACGGCGAGTTGAGTTGATGCCAAAGAGCTCCATTTTGGTCTCATCTGACCACAACACGTTCACCCAGATGACCTCTGAATCATTCAGATGTTCATTGGCAAACTTCATCTGAACATTCTTGAGCAGGGGGACCTTGCGGGCGCTGCAGGATTTCAGTCCTTCACGGCGTAGTGTGTTTCCAATTGTTTTCTTGGTGAATATGGTCCCAGCTGCCTTGAGATCATTGACAAGATCCTCCCGTGTTGTTCTGGGCTGATTCCTCACCGTTCTCATGATCATTGCAACTCCACGAGGTGAGATCTTGCATGGAGCCCCAGGCCGAGGGAGATTGACAGTTCTTTTGTGTTTCTTCCATTTGCGAATAATCGCACCAACTGTTGTCACCTTCTCACCAAGCTGCTTGGCGATGGTCTTGTAGCCCATTCCAGCCTTGTGTAGGTCTACAATCTTTTCCCTGACATCCTTGGAGAGCTCTTTGGTCTTGGCCATGGTGGAGAGTTTGGAATCTGATTGATTGATTGCTTCTGTGGACAGGTGTCTTTTATACAGGTAACAAACTGAGATTAGGAGCACTCCCTTTAAGAGTGTGCTCCTAATCTCAGCTCGTTACCTGTATAAAAGACACCTGGGAGCCAGAAATCCTTCTGATTGAGAGGGGGTCAAATACTTATTTCCCTCATTAAAATGCAATTCCATTTATAACATTTTTTACATGCGTTTTTCTGGATTTTTTTGTTGTTATTCTGTCTCTCACTGTTCAAATAAACCTACAATTAAAACTATAGACTGATCATTTCTTTGTCAGTGAGCAAACATACAAAATCAGTAGGGGATCAAATACTTTTTCCCTCACTGTAGGTGTCTGGTTAGACTGTAAACTCTCCTTCCAGACTCACATCAAACATCTCCAATCCAAAATTAATTATAGAATTGGCTTCCTATTTCGCAACAAAGCATCCTTCACTCATCCTGCCAAACATATCCTCGTAAAACTGACCATCCTACCGATCCTCGACTTCGGCGATGTCATTTACAAAATAGCCTCCAATACTCTACTCAACAAATTGGATGCAGTCTATCACAGTGCCATCCGTTTTGTCACCAAAGCCCCATATACCACCCACCACCGCGACCTGTACGCTCTCGTTGGCTGGCCCTCGCTTCATACTCGTCGCCAAACCCACTGGCTCTAGGTCATCTACAAGTCCCTGCTAGGTAAATCTCACTGGTCACCCCCAAAGCCAATTCTTCCTTTGGTTGCCTTTCCTTACAGTTCTCTGCTGCCAATGACTGGAATGAACTACAAAACTCACTGAAACTGGAGACACTTATCTCCCTCACTATCTTTAAGCACCAGCTGTCAGAGCAGCTCACAGATCACTGCACCTGTACATAGCCCATCTGTAAATAGCCCAACCAACTACCTCATCCCATATCGTATTTATTTATTTATCTTGCTCCTTTGCACCCCAGTATTTCTACTTTGCACATTCATCTACTGCACATCCACCATTCCAGTGTGTAATTGCTATATTGTAATTACTTCGCCTCCATGGCCTATTTATTGCCTTACCTTCCTCATCTTACCTCATTTGCTCACATTGTATATAGATTTGTTTTTCTACTGTATTATTGACTGTGTTTGTTTACTCCATGTGTAACTCTGTGTTGTTGTATGTGTCGAACTGCTTTGCTTTATCTTGGCCATGTCGCAGTTGTAAATGAGAACTTGTTCTCAACTTGCCTACCTGGTTAAATAAAGGTGAAATAAAAAATTTAAAAAATCCCTGCCTAGCAACAAGGCAGACGACTGCTACAGGCGCTAGCAGAACAACGTTTCTTTTTCTCCTAATCTACTTAGCCTGCTGGTAAAATTTCAATTTGGGTTCAGAATTCTCAGAAAATCACCCCAAAATTTACTCAGTTACTGTGTGTGGGGAAAATCGATAATATTCGGTCAAATCCTGTGGCTATCCCATAGGCACCAATGCAATAACAGCTGGATCTGGTCTACTTAGTCCCCCTTTTTTCCCGCCCGCCCTACCTCAAACCTCAAAAAATTGCCAATGAGATGTCTCGGTTTCTATACCGTCTCTGTTCTCAGATATGTGAGGTTATGGGTGTTTTGCCCTTTGTCTGAGGTATTTCTCAACACCGATTCTCAACTTCCGCCGCCGACAGAGATGGCAGCCTCGCTTCACGTTCTCAGGAAGCTTTGCAGTATTTTGTTTTTTCATTTTGATTTAACCCTTGTATTTAGGTAATTTTGCTATTGCTATTTTGGCCAAGTAAGTTCATTGTTTTCAAATTAATACTTTTGACAACAATTATTTTATGCTTGTATATTTTGTAAATATCTAATCACCTGCAATGTTAAAATAAATTCCACCAATTTTTTTACCTGAAACCTCTGACTCAACTGTTGCTGCTCCACACCAACTAAATAGGCTGCTGGGTCCCCTATCTTAAAGATCACTTGAACATGCTGATTGGCACGTGTGTTTTTCTGTTTCTCATTAGTAAAATGAGATTTCAAACTTGAAGGTGTGTTTCATGACTGATTCAGAGCTTGGTTAATGATGTTTGTCTCCCATGAGACACTGTAGATGTGGAATCCTAATTCACTTCCTCAAAATCCCCAGAATGAATCTAAGATAACTCAATAAATCTGTAATTTATTTAGACGTTTTTGCCAAGGATATTTTAGTTGAACAATTTTACATCTAACTCAGGTGTGTGGTGCAGTATCTCTCAAGTAAAAAAATGTGTGACGTGTTGTCTTACATAAACAAAGTCAGAGCTGCTGGGCAGATCTGTCTCACTGTCTATGCTATTGGATAGAGAGAAATCACTGCAGCTGTTCACCCCATGTTAGTGGGCAAATGGAGGACTGCAAATGGATGACTACTTTCCCCTTAAGAGTCATTAGAAGAAGACAAAAATGTATGTTGTCAATTGAATTACATCTATTGCAGGATAAATTAATGTTAAAGTTTACATAGCTGGCCATATATGGGTGATACATTTTTACCTTTATTTAACTAGGCAAGTCAGTTAAGAACAAATTCTTATTTTCAATGACAGCATAGGAACAGTGGGTTAACTGCCTTGTTCAGGGACAGAACAACAGATTGTTTTACCTTGTCAGATCGGGGATTTGATCTTGCAACCTTTCAGTTACTAGTCCAAAGCTCTACCACTAGGCTACCTGCCGCCCCAATGGGTTGGTTATGTAGGCTTCTTCTAACCCATCGCTTTCTACTACATATAATAATACAATTAAATTATATATTTACATTCAAAACCAAAGTCTATCAGAATTCCAGTAATTCCAATAAATGTTATACCCCTTGATCTTCAAGAATAGGACTTGGAAATATGGAAGCCAATTTGTTATACCTAAGCATGACCCCAAGACTAAGGATTTATTAGCCAGCCCTACTCTTTTGTTTATGATTTTGATGTCATGGAGGACTGATTGGGCTTATTGATTTGAGTTGAAAAATAAATGCTGCGCTTATGGAATGGCATGCTTTGAGCACTACTGAAAAGTGCTATTTACATGTGAAAAATGAATGTCATGTGCTGCATTTGCTATAGGCCTATTGTTTACCTTTTTGTTGGTGACACTTTGATATGTTGATATTATGCATCTGTTTAAAGGGCAAATCCACAGATGAAACAATAACAAAACAAATGCCCCACCTCTGTTTTGGTCAAAAGCTGAGGGATGGGCCTGGAGAAATATAACCACTCTCAGACAGAGCTATGGATGCAAGGACTAACCATCCATGATATCAAAATTATTGTTTTAACCATGTTATGAGGCTATACAGTGTATATTTACATTTACAATGTTTACAAACATTGGAGTTAAACAAGCTTATATTTGGGGTTTTCATGGAGTGTGACAGTTGAACTAAGCTCATGAGGCATTTATAAGTTGAAGCGCATTTTTCACTGTCTGTCCACTAGTTTCAAAAACAATGTTTGATAGGCAGCTTAAACTTCTTGAATTCAACCATTATTGGGTTCAAATACACATGTAGATTTGTGAATATCCATCCACAACAACCACAATCCGTAAGGCGCAAATAGGTAAATGAGAGAGCAGCAGTGGGATTCACATCAATGTGCTATGTAGATATCAAGAATAAGTGATATCCGTATCGCCGTCGACTACAACACTCCCGTCATCCTTACCTCCAAGAGTTTATTCATGATGGATAATCTTTGGATGCCGACGGCAGTCGCACCATTGCAAGCCATAGCTTGGATTGTAGCCTTCAAAAGCCTATTCCTACTCTTTTCCTGCGATCCATCAAACACATTTGGTGTGTCATCATAGTGGTCTCTGACTTGTGGTCAGACTCGCTCAGCTGGAACAAACTTAAACGTGCGCCTTTTTTCAATGCTGATTTGAATGTCAATGAGAAAACAGAGAAGTGTCAAAACATTTTTTCGCAACAACCTTTCTGAATTTAAAAGTAGTAATCATCTAGTTTTTCAAAAGTATCTGTCATCTGATTACAATATTTTTTCTGGTAACGTAATTACATGTAATCCGTTACTCCCCAACATTGGCAACAATGTATGAATTAATTGTTGGATCAGAATCGCCATTCTAATTATTGGCTAGTACGGAGAATTAAGTAAAACTACAAGTTCAATTCCCTTTCTCCATTCATGGCTAATTTAGGAGAGGGACAATTTTAGATAGCTGGCTAGCTAGCCACCAAAGGACAACAACACGACAAGATGTAACAATTCAAGTTCTTTTGTCAATGACGCATGGTCTCAATGGGATTTGATAGGAGTGACGCCAAAACCAAGCTGGCTTTTTGGTGCGTCAGGATCATTCACAGTTGAGCCTGCTCAGTTTAGCTCAAAGCTGATTGACAAGGTTTTTATAATGTTTGGGTCAAAGGAGGCCAGACGCTCACTGGTTTCCTTGCCTTCAATGCTACGGGCGGCAACAATGTCATACTCATTTGGACCAGACAGCATCAGATAGATGGCCTACACGTAGAGAGACAGAGGGGCGCTGTTTTTTCCTGTGAGATACATTCATCTTCTTGTGAATTGAAGGACAATTATGAAACACAGAGAGACGAAAGATAAATTATTAATGTAAAAAAAAATCTTGGTACACTTTTTGGGGAAGCCTGGCTTCCCTTGGCATCCATAAATACACGCCATTGGGTGTTCAGTATGTTCTAGAGAGCCATGTCTGAACAGTGAAAGGTTGGTTTTAACACGGTTGAATCTGTTTAGTCATGCACATTTTTATACCGTTTTCATACATTTTCATCTAGTGAGTTCGCATTTTGCAACACACGGTTTGAAAACCCACGTGATCAAATGACGCTTCGGACGTCATTGATTGCGTGATAATGTTACTTTGAAACGAGAATCGGTACATTGTGTCAGATCAGTAGTGCTTTGAAAATTGCATCGGCGCTCCGATATCAACTGTCCAATCCCTAGTTTTCTTCCTCAGTGTATTTTTAAAGCCTTTAAATGTACAAGGCGAAGGCCGGCTTGTAACACTGCACTAGAGCTTGAAGTTGAGAGTATTCTAATGATAAACATATAGAATATCAACAGGTGTAGACTACTGGATTTCTAGATAGGAGCTGTGTTTGAATACTCTAACTAACTGCACTATTTGTGACGTAAATTGAGTATGTAGTATGCTTATTGGTCATAGCACAGCTATAGTTAGTATGTGAAAAGTTCCCGGTTGTTGTACTACATTCGGCAAAATATGAAGTATACAAGCAGTGGACACTATTTCCGTTGAATTAGGGCCCATAATGCAATTCTTCAGAAAATGGGCGTGGATTCACAAACATTTCAGATTTGAATTATTAGCTAATTATGACAATTATGTTAAGAAAATGTTGAGCAATGTAATAAAGTTATGACTTTTTAAATAAGTTACGTTACATGTTATGTTGGCTGACAATTTGTTAGCTACGCTATCCTTACGAACCGCATAACATAACATATCATTACAGCAGTTGCTTGTACAGAGCTCTGAGACAGGATTGTGTCGAGGGCACAGATCTGGGGAAGAGAACCAAAAAATGTCTGCAGCATTGAAGGTCCCCAAGAACACAGTGGCCTCCATCATTCTTAAATGGAAGAAGTTTGGAACCACCAAGACTCTTCCTAGAGCTGGCGGCCAGGTGAGAAGGGCCTAGGCCTTGGTCAAGAACCCAATGGTCATTCTGACAGAGCTCCATAGTTCCTCTGTGAAGATGGGAGAACCTTCCAGAAGGACAACCATCTCTGCAACACTCTACCAATCAGGAATTTATAGTAGAGTGGCCAGACGGAAGCCCCATTAAAGGTAAAAGACACACGACAGCCCACTTTGCCAAAAGGCACCTTTAGGACTCTCAAACCATGAGAAAAAATATTCTATGGTCTGACGAAACCAAGGTTGAACTCTTTGGCCTCAATACCAAGCATCATGTCTGGAGAAAATCTGGCACCATCCCTACGGTGAAACATGGTGGTGGCAGCATCATGCTGTGGGGATGTTTTTCAGTGGCAGGGACTGGGAGACTAGTCAGGATAAAGGGAAAGTTGAATGGAGCAATGTACAGAGAGATCCTTGATGAAAACCTGCTCCAGAGCACTCAGGACCTCAGACTGGGGCGAATGTTCATCTTCCAACAGGACAACGACCCAAGACAACGCAGGAGTGGCTTAGGGACAAGTCTCTGAATGTCCTTTAGTGGCCCAGCCAGAGCCCGGACTTGAACCCGGTCGAACATCTCTGGAGAGACCTGAAAATAGCTGTGCAGCGATGCTCCCCATCCAACCTGACAGAGCTTGAGAGGATCTTGAGAGAAGAATGGGAGAAACTCCCCAAATAAAATAAAATTAAATACAATTTTATTGGTCACATACACATGGTTAGCAGATGTTAATGCAAGTGTAGCGAAATGTTTGTGCTTCTAGGTCCGACCGTGCAGTAATATCTAACAAGTAATCTAATAATTCCACAACAACTACCTTATACACACAAGTGTAAAGGGATAGAATAAGAATATGTACATATAAATATAAATATATGGATGAGCAATGGCCAAGCGGCATAGGCAAGACACAATAGATGGTATAAAATACAGTATATAGATATGAGATGAGTAATGTAAGATATGTAAAAATTATTAAAGTGGCATTATTTAAAGTGACAAGTGATCCATTTATTAAAGTGGCCAATGATTTGAGTCTGTATGTAGGCAGCAGCCTCTCTGTGTTAGTGATGGCTGTTTAACATCTGATGGCCTTGAGAAAGAAGCTGTTTTTCAGTCTCTTGGTCTCAGCTTTGATGCACCTGTACTGACCTCGCCTTCTGGATGGTAGTACAATGAACAGGCAGTGGCTCGGGTGGCTGTTGTACTCCAGGTGTCCTGGAGGGCAGGTAGTTTTCCCCCAGTGATGCGTTGTGCAGACCGCACCACCCTCTAGAGAGCCTTGCGGTTGATGGCGGTGCAGTTTGCCGTACCAGGCGGTGATACAGCCTGACAGGATGCTCTCTTTTGTGCATCTGGTTTGTGAGAGATTTAGGTGACAAGACTGAGGTTGAAGAGACGATGTGGCACCTTCTTCACCACACTGTCTGTGTGGGTGGACCATTTCAGTTTGTCCGTGATGTGTAAACTTTCCACCTTCTCCACTACTGTCCCGTCGATGTGGGTAGGGGGGTGCTTCCTCTGCTGTTTCCTGAAGTCCATGATCATCTCCTTTGTTTTGTTGACATTGAGTGAGAGGTTATTTTCCTGACACCACACTCCGAGTGCCTTCACCTCCTCCCTGTAGGTTGTTTCGTTATTGTTGGTAATCAAGCCCACTACTGTTGTGTCATCTGCAAACTTAATGATTGAGTTGGAGGCGTGCATGGCCACGCCGTCATGGGTGAAAAGGGAGTACAGGAGGGGGCTGAGCACACACCCTTGTGGGGCCCCAGTGTTGACGATCAGTGAAGTGGAGATGTTGTTTCCTACCTTCACCACATGGGCGCGGCCTGTCAGAAAGTCCAGGACCCAATTTCACAGGGCGGGGTTAAGACCCAGGGTCTTAATCTTAATGATGAGCTTGAAGGGTACTATGGTGTTGAATGCTGAGCTGTAGTCAATGAACACCATTCTTACATAGGTATTCCTCTTGTCCAGATGGGATAGGGCAGTGTGCAGTGTGATGGCGATTCCATCGTCTGTGGACCTGTTGGGCCGGTATGCAAACTGAAGTGGGTCTAGGGTGGCAGGTAAGGTAGAGGAGATATGATCCTTGACTAGTCTCTCAAAGCACTTCATGATGACAGAAGTGAGTGCTACGGGGCAATAGTCATTTAGTTT
Organism: Brachymystax lenok tsinlingensis; assembly: GCA_030435695.1. NCBI lineage: Eukaryota > Metazoa > Chordata > Actinopteri > Salmoniformes > Salmonidae > Brachymystax > Brachymystax lenok. The sequence goes on from CM059785.1 coordinate 26,539,945, forward strand.
GGTTACCTTTGCCTTCTTTGGTACAGGAACAATGGTGGCCATCTTGAAGCATGTGGGGACAGCAAACTGGGATACAGGTGTGCCAAGCTTGTAGTGTCATACCTAAGAATACTTGAGGCTGTAATCGCTGCCAAAAGTGCTTCAACAAAATACTGAGTAAAGGGTCTGAATACTTATGTAAATGTGATATTTCAGTTATTTATTGTTTATAAATTAGCAATAAAAATCTAAAAACCTGTTTTTGGTTTTTCTTTATGGGGTATTGTGTGTAGATTGATGAACAATTGAATCAATTTTAAAATAAGGCTGTAACGTAATAAAATGTGGAAAAAGTAAAGGGGTCTGAATACTTTCCGAATGCACTGTATGTACCGGTATGTTAGCTTGCTACCTACCTATCGTTAGTTGGCTACTAATACATTGAACTTGCCAGTATATGAACTTTATGCTATCTAACTAACTACCCAACGTTTATTGACTTGATTATTCACGTCATTCTTAGCTTAGCTAAGTGGTATAGTTGTTGTGCCTTCTCAATGGACATTGTTAATGAAGTCATAAGATGTCTAGCTAGTAATGTGTTAGCAATGCTAACAAGCTAGCAAGAAGTTGCATAGCAACAGCATCAACTTCCGGTAGACAGGCAAAGCGCTAGTACGCTGAAAGGATACTGTTCATTTACAGCGACCTAAAATGAACTAATAGGCAATAGTATGTAGTATATACTCATTAAGTATCTAGAATACAGATTGTTAGTATGGGTATTCGAACCTCGCTATGGAGTGTCAACAAATATCTACTCTGACCAAGTCTGGTGTTGAATAACGTCCTTTGTCAGAACCTCAACACTCTCTAGCCACACAATCATTGGTCAAGGCAGATTTTTTATATCAGAGCTCAATATGTATGACAAAGGTTAGGGTCCTCTGACAAAACTGCACATTTGACAGTCTGTGATTTTCTGATTGTCAAAGCGTGCCTTGGCTGAATATGTACCTTGACCTTAGGGTGAGTGTGGAGTGTGTGTCTGTGTGTGTGGAGTTGGGGGGTGGTGGAAGGGGGAGTCAAGTCTCCTCTTCGACACTACACACACAGCCACCGCTCTAAACACAATGAAAGTACATCTAAAAAGTAATTTAAAAGATTCCATTAGCTTATATCGATCATACCTAACATACATGCTGACGCCTAAATTAAGATACTCTCCCACAACCTAGTCACATTAATCATGCATTGATTTTATTGGAAATTTGAATGGAAATGTATGCACATCTTTTAATAGTCTGTGTAAATGCATTGAACTTAATTGAACTGAATCCCTGTGATATGGCTGAAGGCCTAGAAAGCTAAACGTTCTGTACAGTCTTGTTAGAGATGTCTTCAGGAGCTAAAGGCTGTCTGTGAGCTTCCCAGGTCTGTCCACATTCCTCCCACTAAGTGGTTCTGCCTCCAAACCTTTTCATATCCCGTCTTAATATGCTAAGTGAGGATGGGCGCCCCACTGCTCTCTTACCCAGGATAACTTACTAATGAGAGAGCTAAGAGGCCCGTACTCATGGGTGCTGATCAATGCTGAACCCCCAAGAAGTGCGTGTGTGTGTGTGTGTGTGTGTGTGCGTGCGTGCGTGCGTTTGTTCATGTCTAAGGTTAAGACCAGCCCATGACCATAAGCGTGGTCACTATTTCATACAGTCTGAATTGAAAACCTACACAAGCTGTACACTACGTATCTGTGTGTGCGTGCATGCATTTACTGTATACTAGGTATCCTCATTAACAGTAGTGGCATGAGATGCTGGATCGGTCTGACATTCCACAGTGTAATATTCTGCTGCTACTGTGAATATATTTTCTCGCCCTGTCTTAGAGTGTTTCTCAATGTAACCTGTCTAAATCCTCTCTACAGTACCACGCTCTGCCTTCCCGTTTCCTCTCCCTCATTGTTTCATCTCATCTCTTTTCTCTCTCCATATCCTTTCCTTTCCTCCTCTTTTAAACAGGCCTGTATCCTTCCCTCAAGATACAGTGTTAGAGTTTATGTTTTCATGTTCATCTTTCTCTCTCTCTCTCTCTGCTTTCTAGGACGAGCCAACGGCTCCCATCTATGTTATTTCCAGGCTCTTTCAAATCCTTAAGCATGAACAAAAGCTGTTTCTAACATCTTTTTTTGTTATTTTGGAGTTGCTCCATTTAAAAATAATATGTTTAAATACATTGCTATCGATTTTTTTATCTAACGCATAAAGGGGCTCATGAGACATGTATCAGTTTTAAAGAAAGAATGGTTATGCAGTATATAATTAATTTAAAGTCAACAAATGGATGTACCAGTCCCAGATTGTTCCTTTAATCACTGTTATAATGTAATTCAAGGTTTAAAGGTCAAAGTTGGAAATAGGCCTCGTTGCTGACTAATCCTGCTGTCTCTCACACACACACACACACACACACACACACACACACACACACACACACACACACACACACACACACACACACACACACACACACACATTTGATACTTTCAGCCGCATGGATAGCTCCAATCTCCACTGATGTTGAAACTAAGGGATGTACATGCTGTAAACCTCTCGCAGTGAGATACAGCCATCTCTTTCCACCACTCCCATCCTCCATTCATCTTCTCAGAGTGGCTCTTTACTAACGCTAGGAGAGCTGTAGCCTGGGTATCGCTCCCAAAACACACAGACACAGCACAGGGTAGCATCAAACAGACAGCATCCCCATATCAGAGAGTGATTGTAAAGGATGTGTTCATTTCTGCTTGACAGAAAGTAACGTCTGAAAGAAACAGAATGATAGACTGTGTGTACGTGTGTGTGAGTGTTTGTGCATGTGTGTGTGTTGCCAGGGTTACCTCTCAAAAAGCCCTGACATAGAGAGAGTAGGATAAACCCCGTTGGCCTAGATGACAGTAAACAGCTTATAGTGTTTCATTTGGCCAGCTCTTAAACAAGACAGTCTGTGTGTGTTGAGGACTGACACCTCCAACACAGCATAAACAGCATGAGAGAAACCACACTACAGAAAACCACTACGCACTACAATTGTACTCTGGCCAAATACGTTTTCACCCAAGATTCTGCCTCCATAATCTAATTTCCCCCTGGTGCCAACATGTCTGAGGCACTTTATGTGTGGATGTCCATGAACTGTGCAGGTTTTTGAGTGTGTCTAAGTGCATTTCAGACAGCACAGGTCTTTTGTACATGGGCCCTAGCTCTCTGGAATGTGTATGATTGTGCTTGTGTACATGTTTTTGTGTGTTACACACGTTTATGTGAGGTGTGCATGCCTGTGTACGTGGTCTTCCTGTGCTCCAAAGCAGTGTGACTGAGGATAATGAATCCAGCGTTTTGTAGAGGAGGAGAGCAGAAGGAGGAGGAGGGGTCCTCTCTCTCTCTCTCTCCCTCTGAATGCACAATGGAACGTGTGGCAAGACCGGAATGTCAATGTGGCTTCGGAACATCGCCAGGAATACTTAAACAGCCCGTACAACCCGGGACAGGGAAGGCCAGGCTCAACCTTGAGCTGCTGTGTGTGTGTGTGTGTGTCTGTCTGTTGTGTTCCCTCTGCACAGGTGTCCAAATAGCTAGATACCTCACTCATGAGAGAGACACACAGCTACACACACTCACACACATGCAGAAGCCTGCCAAAATCAGAGAGAGCGAGAGGCTGGATGTCTTATAACCCAACAAGGGCAAGGCCCTGTGTACTGTATATACACACAGCATACTGTAGGTACGCACAGGCAGACAAACACATGCACACACACACACACACACACACATGCACGCACACACCATTGTGTAGTGGCTGAGTGAGGGAGACAGATGGTGACTCATACTTCTCTTTGAGCACCAACACTACATTTCCCAAGAGGCCTCTCATAAAGCCTGCTGTCAAAAGCAATGTTCTTCCTGTTTCTCTGTGATTGGACCACAGCCCCCAGGGAGGACTCAGGGGTCAGGGCCCAGGATATGACCCGGAGTGGCAGATCGTGATTAATCATTGGACAGAGACGAGAGACTTAGGGAAGATCTCAATTTCATATTCCTTTGCTTCCTCTCTACTCTCCTTGAGATCTTCCGCAAGTTAACACCACGATATAGGGGTCCTGGAGGTCAGGAGAAACCAAGTAATGGAGGGGTTACAATCTATAGAGTTATACGTTGATTACAAGAACCAAAATGCAATATACAAAATTAAAAAGGGTATTGATTTGGATTCTAATTCCATTTGCAATGAAGTGAATACAATGGTGTTCTAAACCCCTTTTATCCCCCAGTGTGAGAGATGTAAAGCAGTTACAGCATCTCTCAGGAGGCTAGATGAATACACCAGGAGACAGCAGTGTGTGTCCAGAGGGAATGGGATATATAGAATGATCTCCATTCAGACTCAACAGAAGCACGACAGCTGTCACTTATACAATTGGTTGTGGAGAAGAATTTATTTAAACAGCCTTATAGAGAATGGCTAATTCAAAAACAAACAAAATACTGATTGCACAAACCCTTTTAATTGTAACTAACCAATATAAACATAACGTAATAAGCAACAATATAATTTGGCTAATTGTACCAGTCACATTAGTAAAATAATACTATTAGTATTTACTAATTCACTGTGTACATTACAACATTACGAAATGTTTACCTACTGTCAACTGCAGATAAAGGAGCAGTCAAAAACCAGTCAGCCGGCCATCTGAATGCCTCCCTGTTCACTAGCTGAAGCACTGACTCTATTTCTGTTTTTACAGTCATTTTCCATGCGATTGGGCCGACAGGCCCGTAGGGAGATTGAGAGAGCAGGGAGCGATACATCCATTGTACATCACTAGCATAAATACACCCATACCGACGGAAACCACAGACATAGTTATGCATGCAGAGGTAAGTACAGGAAACAGGAGCATTGATCTGTGATGTTATGAGGACAAAGTGACACATGGAGGACACACCGCGTATGAATCCCTACTCTATGTAAGGTGCTACTTTGGGACAGAACCATAAAGACACAAGGTTTTCTGGACATAAATGGTGTACTATGTGGGTGTAATTTGAGACACATTCAGACACATTCAGAGTTAGATATGGTTAAAGAGTATGGGGTAGGAGGGGATGTAAGCCATACCTGAACACCTCCCCATTCCTCAAATAAATTGTAGATAGCTCAACCAAAGCCAAACTTAACTAGCCATCTTCCTGATAGTGTATTTACCAGGTCCATAACATGAATGGCAGTGAAGTCTCTATAGGCAAAAGCCAATTGGATCTATAGCTCAGGGGCCGGTTGTAACTGGGCCCAGTCCCCTACTGTAGTATAAGACAGGAAACACCATTGTAGTGTTCCACAGTCAGGGTGCTGAGTGACAATAACTGGGTGTATCTTAGACAGGTCTATTGCATTGGAACAACAGACAGGCAACACAGCCCAGCTGATCTGGTTCTCTCTCATTGACAAATGAACACAGAGATACACATGAGCAAATGATCAATAGATTATCAAGCACAAGATAACACATTTCCTCTCTGTAACACAGGCGCGCGCACATGAACACACACCCATGCACATCCGCACACAGGAAAAACACACCCATGCACGTACGCACACGCACACAGGAAACATATACACGTACACACACGTACAAACACACACACACATAAACACACACATACTGTAAAATGGGGACCTTGAAACAGTTGTAAGGACCAAGATTCAGCAGGAGGCAGGCAGGTAGAGGTGAAATAGGCGGTTGTTGTTTTTTTACACAGAGCTGGTGTTTCAAGATGACTTTGATACATTTACAGGTATATACAAACTTTTAACTTTAAAATGTCAGTATTCAAAAAGAAACAGCCTCCGATCAGGCAAAACCTGTCCTAAGCATAAAGGCACAGGTAGGGTTCAATAGGCTCATATGCAGCCTCCCCATTGAGTTAACAAACGTGAACTGACTAGAACATACCCAAATGGGTACTTACAGTTTTTCTCAATGGTGTACAATATGTTTTTTTGATCTGTGTTGAAATGTATCTATAGCAGAACAGCAATGATCAAATGCTCAGCATGCGCTGATCAACTGGCAAGTGTCTTCACTGACATGTTCAACCTCTCCCTGTCCGAGTCTGTAATACCGACATGTTTTAACCTGTTAGGGCCCAGGGGCAGGGTTCAGAGGTTCAGAGAGTCTGGCGTGCCCAAAGTAAAGTGCCTGTTACTCAGGCCCAGAAAATAGGATATGCACATAATTAGTAGTATTGGATAGAAACACTCTGAAGTTTAAAAAAAAATAATGTCTGTGAGTATAACAGAACTGATTTGGCAGGCAAAAACCAGAGGAAAATCCATCTGGAAAATGGGATTTTGACATACTATTCAATACTGAGGGATTTAGCTCCCAGATTGCAGTTCCTATGGCTTCCACTAGATGTCAACAGTCTTTAGACAAGGATTCAGGCTAGTTTCTTGAAAAACCAACGAGTAATAGCTGTCCCAGTGGACTATGGAGTGGACAGTTTGGCGTGCGTGATTGAGTGCGCGCGCTTCGTTTGTAATTTTTAAATTTTTGTCATTTGAATTTGGCGCTCTGCATTTCACCGGATGTTGTCACAGGTGAGGCGCTAGCGCGGATCCCTAAGAAGTTAAGCAGACCACCATAGCGCCTGTGCCCAAGAACACTAAGGTAACCTGCTTAAATGACTACCGACCCGTAGCACTCACGTCTGTAGCCATGAAGTGCTTTGAAAGGCTGGTCATGGCTCACATCTACACCATTATCCCAGAAACCCTAGAACCACTCCAATTTGCATACCGCCCTAACAGATCCACAGATGATGCAATCTCTATTGCACTCCACACTGCCCTTTCCCACCTGGACAAAAGGAACACCTATGTGAGAATGCTACTCAAATCTCATCAATAAGCTAAGGACCTTGGGACTAAACACCTCCCTCTGCAACTGGATCCTGGACTTCCTGATGGACTGCCCCCAGGTGGTAAGGGTAGGTAACAACACATCTGGCACGCTGATCCTCAACACAGGGGCCCCTCAGGGGTGCGTGCTCAGTCCCCTCCTGTACTCCCTGTTCACTCATGACTGCACGGCCAGGCACGACTGCACGGCCAGGCACAACAACACCATCATTAAGTTGGCCGATGACACAACAGTGGTAGGCCTGATCACCGACAACGACGAGACAGCATATAGGTAGGAGGTCAGAGACCTGGCCATGTGGTGCCAGGACAACAACCTCTGCCTCAACGTGATCAAGACAAAGGAGATGATTGTGGACTACAGGAAAAAGAGGACCGAGCATTCTCATCGACGGGGCTGCAGTGGACCAGGTTGAGAGCTTCAAGTTCCTTGGTGTCCATATCGCCAACAAACTAACATGGTCCAAGAACACCAAGACAGTCGTGATGAGGGCACGACAAAACCTATTCCCCCTCACACTCACACACACACATACACACACACACACATACACACAAGCCAAGCACAGAGAGCGTCCATGGTGTGTGTTTAGAGGTCCCTCAGGACGACTCTCTGACCTCAATTGTGCCACTCAGCTACAGTCACAGAGTGGCTCACTCTGTGGTTTGAACACTCAGCTGTTTTGGGGCTAAGCATCTGTATATGTGTGTGTGTTTTATGTTATTCTATCCTTGTGGGGACCTACAATTCATTTCCATTCAAAGTCCTATTTACCTTAACCCTTACACTTACCATAACCCTAACCCTAACCTGTAACCCTAACACAAACCCTAAACCTAACCGCTAACCCCTTACCTTTACCCTAACCCTGATTCTGACCCTAACCCTAATTGTAACCCTAAACCAAACCCGTAATCTTAAAATAGCCTTTGTCCTCATGTCCTTATTTACTGATTTCCATTTCTAATAGAGCCCCATCCCCCTGATTATTGATGTTACTGAATCACTTCATTTCCAAAGTACGCTTTGGCAATGTACATTGTTACATCAATAAACCAATTGCGGACATGCATATCCCACTCCAACTGGCTCTCCAAAACCTTAACACTCTGCTGCTAGAGACTGGAACAAACTCCAACAGGATTTAAAACTCAACCAATAATCTCCACCCCTAGTTTCTTTAACAGTTTACATGGCCTGGTTATCCACCCCTGTGACTGCTTTTAGAGTCAGTAGCTACTATTTGTGTCCCCTGCATTTTAATGATATGTGTTGTAAATACAGTATGTTTTTGCATGGACCTTTTAAGAAATGTCTCCATCTTTATGCACCTTGGCCATTGAAACAGAGAGAGAGAGAGAGAGAGAGAGAGAGAGAGAGAGAGAGAGAGAGAGAGAGAGAGAGACTCAGTGTGATAGTAAGTGAGTTAGAGATAGGACTGAAAGAAAGAGAGATGTAGAGTTGGAGGTGAGAGGTGACTGGTGCATTGCAGGTGAGAGAGAGGGAGTCAGGCCCCTGCAGTACTCTACTGTAAGGCAGTCCAATCAATCCAGACCCAAGTTACCTACCATCGCAAATAAAATGTATTATTATTTCTGCCTCGTGTCTCCACCGAGAGATGGGAAGGATGTGGAGTACGCTAATAAAATTATTTTATAGATAGGAATGGGGAAAAGGGGACATTGATAAGCACACTAAAGAAATTACCTCCAATAGCCCATTTCACACCATGGTCTGCTGAGTTTGCAGGTTAACTTTTCCTTAATTTTGATTTGATTTCTTTCATTTTCATTGGATTTTTTAAAACTTTGAATGTGGGACTGACTTGATATTTTAGCATGGTATCAACGAAGCGTTCGCCGTTCGACTAGCCATGTGTGACATGAAAGCGCAGTTACAAGCCTGGCACGAGCAGGCTCGAATAAGCGGCGGGTGCACGATCAATATCAACCTACGGAACAGGAATGAAGCCTGAGCTGGATCTATGTAAAGTTTTGTTGTATACGGTCCAATGCAGCTGTTTTTATCTCACAATCCATAATTTCTGGGTAAAAATTAAGTACCTTACTGTGATTGTTTTCAATCCAAATGGTCAAAGAGCAATTTCTGAAGCAAGAATGTTGCTATGACAGTCTGGGAGTGATCTGAGTGTGGAGGGGAAAACTGAAAACTAGCTGTTATTGACAGAGATGTTTGGAACTCTCTTTCTTGTTGGTCTATTAACTAATTTACAGCCGGGTGATGTAACCAGGCAGGCCAAAACTCCATCCCATAAAACAGGCTGAAATTCCAGGCTGTCTTTTCAAATAGCTCTTACACTAAAAGGACCACCCCAGGGCACAGGAGCTACGTAAAGTTGTTTGAACTTTTTAGTGTTGGTGTTTCTTTCCTCTGTATTGTGTTGGGGTTTGTTTTGTTGAGAAGGTAGAATGAACGTGGGTTTCTCTCTGTCTCTCTGTCTCTCTCTCTCAATTCGAATGGTTTTATTGGCATGGGAAATGTGTTTACATTACTTTTCTTGTGGCAACAGGTCACACATCTTACTGCTGTGGTGGCACACCGTGGTATTTCACCTAATAGATAGGGGAATTTATCAAGATTGGATTTGTTTTCAAATTCTTTTTGAGTCTGTGTAATCTGAGGGAAATATGTGTCTCTAATATGGTCATACATTTGGCATTAGGTTAAGAGCCAGGCGGCCTCTCTCAATAGCAAGGCTATGCTCACTGAGTCTGTACATAGTAAAATCTTTCCTTGATTTTGGGTCAGTCACAGTGGTCAGCTTTTCTGCTACTGCGTACTGCGTCTGTGTAGGGCTAAATAACATTCCAGTTTTCTGTTATCTCTCTCTCTCTCTCTTTTTTTCTTGCAACATCTGATCCCCTCTCTGCAGCAGCCTGTCAGGTGAGGAGGAAAACAGAAGAGGAAAGAGACATTAAACGTGTTGATATATGATGAATCACATATATTACATTATATTACCACGGGGTACCTAGCCAAAGAGAGGTGCCTGGCCCGTCAATACAGAGAGAACTCAATACTTACTGCTCTTGTCATGCACACAGGCATACAGCTGTAGGATCTTAATTTGATCACCCTGTTGCAGGAGAACTAAAACTTGTAGTGTATTTTATTTTTTTAAAGGCTTCTGAAGTTTGTAGTTTCCACTTAAACATTTCCGATTTGATTTCCCTTACGAAAAAAGTATCAACCCCTTCAAAAATGTCCATTACTTATAATCCAAATTTCCTGTTAATTTGAACAAACTGGCTCAAATTAAGATCCTACATCTGCACATACAGAACACACATACTGTATGCCTGTGTGATGGACATAACTTTGCTTGCTTAACAGTATACTATATATTCCTTACTGGTACTTGATCTAGTATCCTCTGTCCCTCAAACACACGTGACTGCCCTCTGGACAAGGCTCTAGCAAGTTATGCCAACGAAAAGCTAGCAACTTCCATTTCGCGGGTGGTGACATTTCAAGCTGAGAAATTAGGTTACCAAACTTTGTTACACATGCTTAGGTTTGCGAACATGCAACAATGTACACGCACACGTATGATGCATTCATGAGCCAGGCTAAGATTCAGTTGATCAAACACCAGAACAGACAGAGTCACGTCAGACACCTGTACAAGCTGGCTGGGAGGAGATATCAGCAACACTGTACAACAGTCGGTGAGAAGACACACGCCTCTGCAAACGCATCTTGTTGCTGCATGCCATGTGTCTTGTATTGCCAAAGTCAAGATGGTTTTCCTCTAAAGTGGATTATCAGTAGTCAATAGTGTATTACGGGGAAGGGGCCTGGCCTACAGAGGGCTGTACAGTAGCCTGTGTATCTGTGAGGGCTGTAGTGTACGTGCCAGGAGTCAGAGGTCAGTAGAATATGTTGGACACGCTCCTCCACCACCACCCAGCCAAGGAGCAGGACTGCCAGGTCATCACTACTACCGTAATACACCACAGAGAAGCAGGTGCGCACACACACACACACACGCGCACACATGCACACACACACAGATATCTTCTGAGGCGGGTTTCCCTGAACAGCATAATCAGTCCTCAGGTTAAAACAGACTCTGTGGAAGTGAAAACGACTGAAAACAGCAGCACAACCCCCTGATGTGAGAGTGACAGATAACAGGACAAAGCTACTGTTACAGTTAGCAATCTGTCACGACTACGAGTGAAGTCCTCGTTCGGGCGGCATTCGGCAGTCGACGTCACCGGTCTTCTGATCATCACCGATCTACTTTTCATTATCCATTTGTCTTGTCTTGTTTGTCACACACCTGGTTTGCATTCCCCATCATTAACCCTCTGTTTTCCCTCATGTCCTTGTGTGTGATTGTGTATTGTTAAGCCGTTTCTTTCCGGCTGGTGCATTTCATTTATGCCTCGCCTGTTTTGCGTTTGGCATGTGTATTTGTATTTACGCGTTTAGCGTTTTGCTTGATTATTTGTTTGAGTAAAGTGTTTTGCTCACTCAGTACTGTTCTCCTGCGCCTGACTTCTATGCACCAGCTACACAAGATTCTGACAGAATCACACACCCGCCATGGAGTCAGCAGGAGCAGGTACCCTGGGCACAGGAGTCGAGGAACGCGTCCAGGAACACTCGGCTATGTTACATCATCTCGGTGCCATGATGGATCGCGTTGTCCAGACCATGGACCGCTGGGAGAGACAGGAAGTCTCTCCAGCGCCTCGACCAACGACAGGATGCGTCTCTCTGCCTTCCCAGGGAGTATGATGGGACGGCCGCACAGTGCCAGGGGTTCCTCTTACAACTGGACCTATACCTGGCTACCGTTCACCCAGCTCCCTCAGGAAAGGAGAGAGTCTCCTCCCTCGTCTCCTGCCTCTCGGGGAGAGCTTTGGAGTGGGCCAACGCCGTGTGGGGAGAGGAAGACTGGGTGTTGGACCAGTTTGAGGAGTTCACCCGTCGCTTCCGGGCCGTCTTTGACCATTCGCCCGAAGGTAGAGCGGGGGGGAAACTACTTTTTCATTTGAGGCAGGGGAAGAGGAGCGCACAGGAGTTTGCGCTGGAGTTCCGGACTTTGGCCGCCGGAGCCGGATGGAACGACAGGGCCCTCATTGACCATTATCGATGCAGCCTGTGCAAGGACGTCCGACAGGAGTTGGCTTGCAGGGATGCCACCATCAACTTTGACCAACTAGTGGATCTGTCCATCCGGTTGGATAACCTGCTGGTTACCTGTGGACGTCCCGAGGGGGCTCTGTCGGTTCCATCACCCAGTACTCCCACTCCGGTTTCCATGGAGTTGGGAGGGGCTGCACGTAGTGTATTGGGGTACCAGCCGGTTCTGGCACCATGGCATCAGAGTCAGACCGAGGTTCCTGCGGTAGACGATTGGTTCAGGCACGCGGAGGAGACCTGGGAAGCTGCCCATGGTCACCTCCAGCAGGCCGCGAGGCGCCAAAAGACCAGCGCGTACCGTCACCGCAGTGAGGCCCCGGTGTTCGCACCGGATGACAGGGTCTGGCTCTCGACCCGAAACCTGCCCCTCCACCTGCCCTGCCGGAAGCTGGGTCCGCGGTTTGTGGGGCCATTTAAAGTCCTGAGGAGAGTGAACTAGGTTTGTTACCGGTTACAGCTTCCCCCCGACTACCATATTCACCCCTCGTTCCATGTGTCTCTCCTCAGGCCGGTGGTGGTTGGTCCGCTCCAGGAGTCTGAGGTGCGTGAGGTTCCTCCGCCTCTTCTGGACATCGAGGGGCCCGGCGTACTCCGTCCATTCCATCCTGGATTCGAGGCGTCGGGCAAGGGGCCTTCAGTACCTCGTGGAGTGGGAGGGGTACGGTCCGGAGGAGAGGTGCTGGGTTCCGGTGGCGGATGTATTGGACCCTGAACTTCTGCGGGAGTTCCACCGTCGCCGACCGGATCGCCCTGCACCTCGTCCTCCGGGTCGGCGCGCTGATGGAGCCGCGCGTCAAGGGGGGGGTACTGTCACGACTTCGACTGAAGTCGGTTCCCCTCCTCGTTCTGGCGGCATTCGGCGGTCGACGTCACCCGTCTTCTAATCATCACCGATCTACTTTTCATTTTCCATTTGTCTTGTTTTTCACACACCTGGTTTGCATTCCCCATCATTATCTGTTGTGTATTTAACCCTCTGTTTTCCCTCATGTCCTTGTGTGTGATTGTTTATTGTTAAGTCGTTTCTAGGGCAAGAAATGTTGGCCGTACAAGCTCTATTTTGGTGGCCTCTATCAGGAAATGACACTGATCCATTTTTGACAGTTTCATCAGCTGTTGTAGAATTTGATATAAAAAAACAGGAATATTTTGGGTGACTGCACTGGGCCTTTAAATGTAAGACTGATGACTTCCACAGGTTTCAAGCTTCCTTTTAAGAGGCATTTTCTCAGCTATCTGCAATACAGGTATGATTGGATGATGAAGAAGGTGTTAAACATGGGTTTTGCTACACAGAAAGCAGCAGTTGACTGCTCTGTTGTCAACACTTTGAATAAATCAGTAGACCTAGATCAATATCTTTGAAAATACCATATAAGTATCATTAGCTTTTAAAACAATTCAATATGTTTTTCTTTTATCATATCTTGCACCAGAGTGAGGCTATCTCTCGACCAGCCTATACTTATTGTTCCTGCAGTGAGGAGGATTCACCATCTTCCTCAAATGTTTTCATAATTTATCTGCAGATAATCGCATGCTGTGTGAAGGCATCACCTCATGTACTGCTTGAGAAGTTGTGACTTGTGTGAGCGTGGTGGTGCTAGACTGAACAGCCAATCATATTGCTCAAATATAAATAGCATGACATTTGCACGTGTAGTCTTCAAAGGTTTTCAATTGTAGACTGCGACAGAGCAGGTAAATGTTGAACTGTAATGCAGGCCTTCTCGGGCCAGTGACTGACGAGAGCCATTGGCCCGTTAATGTTGGACCCTACATGCGAAATAAAATAAATGAATGTGCCAGAAAACAATAGCTTAAGTGTATTTTGACTGAAAATGTGTCTGTAATCGGCTGTATAGTCGACAGCCGGCGCAAGTGGAAAACACTGATCAAGTCTTCTGTAGTGTAGGCTAGAGTTCCAATAGGATAACAGCAACTCATCCAACCCTGATTGACAGCAATCTGCACTTAGCAGTCAACTGTACCTACAAGAACTAGACTTAGAGCTAGCTACCAGTCCAGAGGTGACAGCTGTAGTTTTAGGTCTCAAGTAAGTTGTTCATCACACATAAAGAACACATAGGCATCCTGGGCAGAGCAATTAAAGCTCCAGATTCACTATGTAAGTTTATCACCACAGAATGAGGAGAAGAGAGATCTAAAATAGCCTTGTAGTGTTTCTCCATAATGGTGTGAGTCCACAGGAGAGCTACATGTATGTCTCCTTATTCTGTGAAGCATCACAGCATCCTCTCCTCTCCTGTAGTCTCCTCTCTGCTTATAGCAATAAAGACTGGCACAGATACAGTCACAAAGGTAATTAGAAAACCAGGGAAATCACAAACACACACACAAACACACACAGATGCACACACACACACACATACACAATACACCAGTTGAAGAACTGTTCATCTTTGAGAGTTTTAATTCATTCACAGAGGTCCCTGGTCTTCCATTGTGTTTTTCTCTTGTCCATGTAGCATCCGAACAGCTGACTGTTCCCCTCTGGGTGTCACTGGCCCAGTAAAACCACCCTGCTCTGCTGCTTTGCTTTGCCACTGTAGAATAGTATTTTTTTCAATCCTCTGGTGAAAACTGTATTCCTCATGACAAGAGATATTACACAAGTCATGCACAAAAAACTGCAGAGTGCTGTGTGTGTGTGCGTGCGTGTGTGTGCGTGCCTGTGAGTGTTTGTTTGTCCGTGCCCCATGACCAGTGTTTACTGCTGGGAAGAAAACACCTGTAGAGAGAGAGCAGGTCACGCTTTCACACCATCATTAACACCTAAACTCACTCAGTCTAACACACACACACACATTAACACCTCTGCATGCTTAATAACGACACCTACATTGACTTAGTCTACCACTGACACAAATCAATTTAAATCTAGAACGACATTGTGGCAAGATAATACAGACAGACAGACAGCAGAACACATTAGCACATTTACTTGCTCCAAAGCATTGCCAAAGATGATACAGTCTAGATTCATGCACACTCAGGTACAGTACATATAGACACAACACCAAATCAATGGTATCTTGCTTGCTCAAACACAAACCTGCAAACACACACACACCACTGAAAGACACCTACAATGACTGTGTGTTTTTGAAATGTGAAAAATACCCAGTCTCTCTCTGCACACAGGGATATCCCAGTCCCTCTCTAGGGATCCACATGCCTGCTAGTACACCCCCTGCCCTCTCTCTCTCCTCCCCTTCCTTCCCTTTCTCTCCTCTCTCTCTCCTCTCTCTCCTTCCCTGTTTCTCTACCCCCTCTATCCCCTCTCTCTCTCCTCCCCTTCCTTCCCTTTCTCTCCTCTCTCTCTCCTCTCTCTCCTTCCCTGTTTCTCTACCCCCTCTATCCCCTCTCTCTCTCCTCCCTTTCGTTCCCTTTCTCTCCTTCTCTCTCTCCTCTCTCTCCTTCCCTATTTGTCTACCCCCTCTCTCCCCTCTCTCTCTCCTCCCTTTCCTTCTCTCTCAATCCTCTCTCTCCTTACCCATTTCTCTACCACCTCTCTCCTCTCTCTATCTCCTTCCTTGTTTCTCTACTTCTTTCTCTCTCTCCCCCTCTCTATCTCTATTACTCCCTATTACTCTTCTTCCCACATCTCTCCCTCTGCCTACTTAATCTGTCTGTAGCTGTGTGTTTAGCTGTGTGTGTAGCTGTGTGTGTATCTGTGTGTAGCTGTGTGTGTCTCTGTGTGTAGCTGTGTATAGCTGTGTGTGTCCCTGTGTGTAGCTGTGTGTGTCTCTGTGTGTAGCTGTGCTTGTCTCTGTGTGTAGCTGTGCGTGTAGCTGTGTGTGTACCTGTGTGTGTAGCTGTGTGTAGCTGTGTGTGTCTCTGTGTGTAGCTGTGTATAGCTGTGTGTGTCTCTGTGTGTAGCTGTGTGTGTCTCTGTGTGTAGCTGTGCTTGTCTCTGTGTGTAGCTGTGCTTGTATCTGTGTGTAGCTGTGTGTAGCTGTGTGTGTACCTGTGTGTGTAGCTGTGTGTGTACCTGTGTGTGTACCTGTGTGTGTAGCTGTGTGTAGCTGTGTGTGTAGCTGTGTGTAGCTGTGTGTGTAGCTGTAAGGCAGCCTAGAGCTATAGCATTCACCTTCAGAACACTGCTAGACCCTAATCCTCCTCCACTTCCCTCTTCCTTTTCTCTCCCCCTCGTCCTCTAATCCTTCTCCTTTGCTTACCCTTTCTTTATCCTTCTTCCACATCCTCCAACTCCTCCTTCTCCTTCTCTTTTCATCTTTTATCACCCTTGTCTAATTCATACCTGACTTTTTTATTCTTCCCTGTTCCCTCTTCCTTCCCACGCAAAAAGGAGAAGACTCCTACTTATCTCCCCTATCTCCTCTTCTCCATACTCCTTTTCTTCCCCTCCTCACTTCCTCCAACTCCTCTTCTTCTTCTTTCTCCCTTTCCTCCCCCTCCCTCCTCCTCCTTGTCTCTTCCCTCTTCCCCTCTTCCCTCTGACACGCTGCACATTCTGTTCTTTTCTGCTCACTAAACAGTCCATCAGCACCCTATATTCTCTGGCCATCACGTCATTACTTTGCTCTCCTTTCTGTACTCTATGTTGTTCTCTTTCTTTAGTCTTCCAATGTCAAACTCAAATTCCATATAATTTGACTTTTACATTCATCAACAAATCTTTTTATCACTGTTTTTCTGTCTGTCTCACTCTCTTTCTGTCGCTGTCTTTCTGCATTTTCCTCTCTCTCCTTGTATCTGTATCTTTCCCAGTTTGTGGCCCCTCCCCTTTCTCTCTCTCTCCTCTCTCTCTCTCTCTCTCTCTCTCTCTCTCTCTCTCTCTCTCTCTCTCAATTTCAATTTAAGGGGATTTATTGGCATGGGAAACATATCGCTCTCTCTCATTCTCTCTCTCTTTCTCTCTCTAGATGTGTTATCTGTTCTTTCACACAGCAACCCAGTGAACCTGTGACGCCTGCCACTGTTTGTGTCTGGCTGTAAACAGAGATGATATTGTTTGTTTAGACACACCGACAGCTCTTATATACCCCACACTTTGAGATGACAATTCTTATTTCCTAGACACACACACAGAGGGAGAGAACGTTAATGTACGCCAATGCGCGTGGTCACATTGACACACACATTTACCACACACACAGCTCCATAATGCCTGGCATTTATCTTTGACTTTTACAGGAATCTGAATGATGAGACCTCCTGACACAGAAACATGCACACACACACACACACACACGCATACACACATGCACGCAAACTATAGCACGCACTGATGCACACATAAACATGCACGCACTGATGCACACATAAACATGCACGCACTGATGCACACATAAACATACACACACTGGTCACCGAATGTAAACCAGCATTGATCCCTACAATTATTCATATCTGGACAGAATGAAGCCTCTAGAATATAATCCTTGTTCTTCCACAAACATATTGAGGGACAGAAAGGAAAAACAAAAGACCTTCCTGTCCTGTGGACCCACAACTGATACTAACTGTATCTCATGTGTCACTCTGCCTCACATTCCTGGAAACACACGTCAAATATTTAGTTGAAACAGCTAGACAGTAACTGCAAACCTTTACATTAATAGGGCAACACACTACAGTAGAATACTCACAAAGAACACTCCAGTGTACAGTACACACTATAGTGAACCAGTGACATCCATTAGACACCAGCGAACTCTCCACTCACACACTTCAGAGAACTATCTCTCTCTCTTTCTTTCTCAATTTCAATTCAAAGGCCTTTATTGGCATGGGAAACATATGTTTACATTACCAAAGCAAGTGAAATAGATAATAAACAAAAGTAAAGAAAAAAAACAATAAAAAAACACAAAAGTTCCAAAATAATAAATACATTTCAAATCATGCCCTTTTATTGTGGCAACAGGTCACACCAGTGTGCACATAGCATGTCTTCTCTTGAGAGCCAGGTCTGCCTACGGCGACATTTCTCAATAGCAAGGCTATGCTCACTGAGTCTGTACATAGTCAAAGCTTTCCTTAAGTTTGGGTAAGTCACAGTGGTCAGGTATTCTGCCAAATAGCATTCTAGTTTGCTCTGTTTTTTAATTAATTCTATCCAATGTGTCAAGTAATTATCCTTTAGTTTTTCTCATGATTTGGTTGAGTCTAATTGTGTTGCTGTCCTGGGGCTCTGTAGGGTCTGTTTGTGTTTGGTGAACAGAGCCTCTCTCTCTCTCTCTCTCTCTCTCTCTCTCTCTCTCTCTCTCTCTCTCTCTCTCTCATTATCTCTCTCTCTCTCACACACACACACTGATACAGTATGTGTGTGTACGACATGAGAGGTTTCCTAACAGGCCTAGACAATTTACTCTACCGGCACAGAGGGGAAGGGAGACAAGTAGAGAAGGAGTGAAAGAGAGAAAGTAGTTAAAAAGAGAGGGAGGGCAGGAAGTGGATAATGGAAGTGAGTGGGAGAGGACAAATTCACTCTCTGTCACACACACACACGCAAACACACATATACACACAACAAATATACAAAAACTCTGTGGTTAAATGACAGCCACTAGGTCCCTGGGTGATGCTGGGATATTGGCAGGCCGGCACAGTACCTGTCAATAAAGCCTCCACTGCAGGCCAGACGGCCAGGACCCCGTGCTGTTCACCCAGGTGCCTGATCTATATATGTCCCATTCACCCCCCGTCTGAGCCAGTAGGGCCCCTAGGGAAGGGGGGAGAGAGGGGGTTGTGATTGAATCAACGCAATATTAGCATTAGCCACTTTTAATGCAACATACCGAAACAAAACAAACTATGACTTAGTACGCAAAACGAACTATGTAAGAGACGTTGTTGTAAGCAGCACATCGGAGTATCATTATATTGCATTGATAGGCATGGCCCATACTCTACACAGACCGGTGCACCATAACCAATCAGAGCTGCAATAGGCCTATATGCAAATAGTCCACGGCCATATATGGATTTGTGCCATTCACTTTGAACTGGACTGTTTTACGGCATGAGAGGTCATGATTATCATGGGCTTGTTTTTAGATTAAAGCGAGAGCTGCATGTAGCCACGTGTGCACATTTGTTCGCTCTTTGCTAGTTAGTAAGTTATTAGCCCAGCTTTAGCTAATTTGTAGTCAGCAATGTGGGAGTTATTGCTTCCTACAAGAGCACAAAATGTGCACATTTCTAGGCATCTCTGAAAAGCAAGTCAGACAAAGAGATTTTTTTATCTTTTAAAGGAGCAGTGTTGTATTTTGCGACAGGCTTGAATAAGCTAAGTAGCCAATCGGCAGAGGGTACCATAATTTGTCTGATTCTATGTATAATTGGGAATAATAATACATTGTATTTTGGGTTTCTTGCATCAAACAACAAAATGCTCTGTCACCTCCTTCTCTGAAGGACAAGCGGATAAACAGATTAATGTCATGGTTTTCTTAATTTATTTGATGTAGACTCCTACCCCTTGGCAGGACTCCTTGCAAAGAAGAATTGGCCCAGGTCCGCCACACCTAGGCCTCATTGACAAACAAGCTACTTGAGCTCCTTGAAATAGAGCTTGCAGTTCACGTCTTTTGCTGCTGCTGGAGGAGGAAGACCATGTCGAACTGCTGTCGCTACTGCCGCTACCATCGCTGGGACCACATCACACCCAGCCGCCGATAACCTTGCAACACGAGGAGGACCATACATGTGTAAGTGTGGTCGAATACGTCTGCTCAGAATGGCTCCATGCTCATGCATAATTCCCCCTCTGTCGCCTGCAATGGACCGGACCATGGGCTAGCTGCCGCTGCGATTAATGACAAAGGACAATGAGGAACGATTACCGACGAAGGAACAAACTAAGAAATGTACCAAAGACAGATTAGCAACTGATGGGTGTTGTCAGCAGCCATCGTAACAACCCTCCAGCAGCATGGAATATCTCTGGGACTGAATGTATGGTTGGTGTGATTGCGTGTGTGAATGGTGTGAAACCGAGATTATTGTAAATTAAAATCCCTTGAAACCTGTATAACCTTGCCTGTGTGGTGGCCTGGGATCTCAAAACCTGCTATTTGACATTTAGAGTAGTTGTCAGGATTCCAGAACCCCACACAGACTTGTTTAGGTTTATAGAATGCCCAGTAACAGCTACACCTTTACCTTAATATGGCAGAACAGTAGAACCCTCACAAAAAACACACTTCAGTGTGCACACACACACACACAAAGCACATACTAGTGAGCCAGTGAAATACATTAGACACCAGCTCTCTGTCTCTGTCTCTGTTTCTGTCTCTGTCTCTGTGTGTGTGCCTCTCCCTCTCTTTTCCACACTGGTGTGTGTGACATGAGTCCCTTGGTAGAGAGTGCAGAGGAGAAGAGGTATCAATAGGCCTAGAATATTCACTCTCCCTGCACAGAGGGGAAGGGAGACAAGGAGTGAAAAAGAGAGGCTTGTACAGAGCCTGTCAAAAAGCCTCCGCCACAGGGCCAGGACCCCCATGCTGTTCACCCAGGTGCCTGATCTATATTTGGGTCTGTCAACCCCCTGCCTGAGCCAATAGGGGGCACCTCGGGGGGGTGACACATATCTCACATGTCTCATAGAAGGCCTTCTGATCCTAAGGGAAAAGTAGTCACCATCCACACCAACATCCCCTCAATAAACACGCAAAGATACAAGCGCTCTGGCACACATAAGTATGGAGATTATAGACCATCATGGCAAGTCAACATGAGAAGCTTCATCACCTAAAACAGCTTCATCACCACGGTAACCAAACAGAGATGGACAGGGCCCTATTGTCCTGAGTCACCTGGCCTGAACCTAGAGGCAGTCAGCTCATAGCTAATACACACTGAGACAGAGAGCAGCTAGGGCTAATACCCTTATGAATTCACATCAACACAGATGGAAAGAGAAAGAGATTGGAGAAAAGGGTCAGATGATCAAATGAAAGAGAAGGAATGAAAAAGAGGGGGTTGAGGATACAGTGCATATGAACACAGACAGAGTAGAGAAGAAAAAAAGTATGATGAGAGAGTGAAAGAGAGAGAGAGAGAGAGAGAGAAGTTGAGGATAAGGGATAAGATCAAAACAGAGCCTTGCAACAGAACACGGAGAGCAGGTACAGATAATGTAACACACTCGAGCACGCAAACACCGGCGCACACGCACACACACACAACCGCATGGCTCTACAGAGGGTGGTGCAGTCAGCCCAACGCATCAACAGGGGCACACTGCATACATCACCCAGAGTCACAGGAAGGTCAAAAAGTTAATCAAGGACCTCAGCCACCCGAGCCACGGCCTGTTCACCCCGCTATCATCTAGATGGCGGAGACAGTACAGGTGCATCAAAGCTGGGACAGAGAGACTGAAAAAAAGCTTCTATCTCCAGGCCATCAGACTAGAAAATAGTCACCACTAGCCGGCCTCAGGCCAGTGCGCTGCCCTGTACATTAGTCACTGTTACTAGCCGGCTATCTCCCGGTACTCCACCCTGCACCTTAGAGACTGCTGCCCTATGGATATAGTCATTGAACACTGGTCAACTGAATAATATTTTCATACTGTTTAACCCACATCATATGTATATCCTGTATACTAGAATAGGCTCGTCCTATATACTGGACCTACTGCTGTATACACCTTTTCTATTCACCTATTCACCTTTTATGTCCATACTGTCTATACACACCATTTTATATATATATACAGTTGAAGTCGGAAGTTTACATACACTTAGATCGGAGTCATTAAAACTTGTTTTTCAACCACTCCACGAATGTCTTTGATAACAAACTATAGTTTTAACTACTTTGTGCATGACACAAGTCATTTCCAACAATTGTTTACAGACAGATTGTTTCACTTATCATTCACTGTATCACAATTCCAGTGGGTCAGAAGTTTACATACACTAAGTTGACTGTGCCTTTAAGCAGCTTGGAAAATTCCATAAAATGATGTCATGGCTACTGACATAATTTGAGTAAATTAGAGGTGTACCTGTGGATGTATTTCAAGGCCTACCTTCAAAGTCAGTGCCTCTTTGCTTGGGAAAATCTAAAGAAATCAACCAAGACCTCAGAAAAAAAGGTTGTAGACCTCCACAAGTCTGGTTCATCCTTGGGAGCAATTTTCAAACGCCTGAAGGTACCACGTTCATCTGTACAAACAATAGTACGCAAGTATAAACACCATGGGACCACGCAGCCGTCATACCGCTCAGGAAGGAGACGCGTTCTGTCTCCTAGAGATGAACGTACTGTGGTCCGAAAAGTGCCAATCAATCCCAGAACAACAGCAAAGGACCTTGTGAAGAGGCTGGAGGAAACAGGTAAAAAAGTATCTATATCCACAGTGAAACAACTCCTATATCGACATAACCTGAAAGGCCGCTCAGCAAGGAAGAAGCCACTGCTCCAAAACCGCCATTAAAAAGCCAGACTATGGACTATTGCACATGGGGACAAAGGTCGTACTTTTTTGAGAAATGTCCTCTGGTCTGATGTAACAAAAATAGAACTGTTTGGCCATAATGCCCATCGTTATGTTTGGAGGAAAAAGGGGGAGGCTTGCAAGTCGAAGAACACCATCCCAACAGTGAAGCACGGGGGTGGCAGCATCATGTTGTGGGGGTGCTTTGCTGCAAGAGGGACTGGGGCACTTCACAAAATAGATGGCATCATGAGGCAGGGAAATTATGTGGATATATTGAAGCAACATCTCAAGACATCAGTCAGTGACCAAGCTTTAACTCGGAACTAGAAGCACAAGCATTTCGCTACACTCGCATTAACATCTGCTAACCATCTGTATGTGACAAATAAAATTTGATTTGAAATGGGTCTTCCAAATGGACAATGACCCCAAGCATACTTCCAAAGTTGTGGCAAAATGGCTTAAGGACAACAAAGTCAAGGTATTGGAGTGGCCATCACAAAGCCCTGACCTCAACCCTATAGAAAATGTGTGGGCGGAACTGAAAAAGCGTGTGCGGTCGGGTGAGGTCGGGTGATTGGGGAGGCCAGGTCATCTGATGCAGCACTCCATCACTCTCCTTATTGGTCAAATAGCAATTACACAGCCTGGAGGTGTGCTGGGTCATGGACCTGTTGAAAAACAAATGATAGTCCCACTAAGCGCAAACAAGATGGGATGGTGTATCGCTGCTGAAAGCTGTGGTAGCCATGCTGATTAAGTGTGCCTTGAATTCAACATAAATCACAGACAGTGTCCCAGCAAAGTACCATCACACCTCCCCCTCCATGCTTCACGGTGGGAACCACACATGCGGAGACATGGCGGTTGGAACCAAAAATCTGAAATTTGGACTCATCAGACCAAAGGACAGATTTCCACCGGTCTAATGTCCATTGCTCATGTTTCTTGGCCCAAGCAAGTCTCTTCTTCTTATTGTTGTCCTTTAGTAGTGGTTTCTTTGCAGCAATTCGACCATGATGTCCTGATTCACGCAGTCTCCTCTGAACAGTTGATGTTGAGATATGTCTGTTACTTGAACTCTGTGAAGCATTTAGTTGGGCTGCAATTTCTGAGGCTGGTAACTCTAATGAACTTATACTTTGCAGCAGAGGTAACTCTGGGTCTTCCTTTCCTGTGGCAGTCCTCATGAGAGGCAGTTTCATCAAGAAACGTTCAAAGTTCTTGACATTTTCCAGATTGACTGACCTTCATGTTATATAGTAATGATGGACAGTCATTTCCCTTTGCGTATTTGAGCTGTTCTTGCCATAATATGGACTTGGTCTTTTACCAAATAGGGCTACATTCTGTATACCACACCTACCTTGTCACAACACAACTGATTGGCTCAAACACGTTAAGAAAGAAAGAAATTCCACAAATTAACTTCTAACACCCGTTAATTGAAAGCATTCCAGGTGACTACCTCACGAAGCTGGTTGAGAAAATGCTATTATTCTACAATGTAGAAAATAGTAAAAAAAAAAAATAAGAAAAACCCTGGAATGAGTAGGTGTGTCCAAACTTTTGACTGGTACTGTACATATATTATTTATTTCAGTCTAAAGAAATACTGTATATATACATGTATACACTACCGTTCAAAAGTTTGGTGTCAGTTAGAAATGTCCTTGTTTCTGAAAGAAAAGCCATTTTTTGTCCATTAAAATAGCATCAAATTGATAGACGTACAGAAGCCCATTATCAGCAACCATCACTTCTGTGTTCCAATGGCACGTTGTGTTAACGAATCCAAGTTTATCATTTTAAAAGGCTAATTGATCATTAGAAAACCCTTTTGCAATTATGTTAGCACAGCTGAAAAATGTTGTTCTGATTAAAGAAGCAATAAAACTAGCCTTCTTTACACTAGTTGAGTATCGGGAGCATCAGCCTTTGTGGGTTCGATAACAGGCTCAAAATGGCCAGAAACAAAGGACTTTCTTATGAAACTCGTCAGTCTATTCTTGTTCTGAGAAATGAAGGCCAGCATCCCGGAGTCGCCTCTTCACTGTTGATGTTGAGACTGGTGTTTTTCGGGTACAATTTAATGAAGCTGCCAGTTGAGGACATGTGAGGTGTCTGTTTCTCAAACTAGACACTCTAATGTACTTGTCCTCTTGCTCAGTTGTGCACCGGGGCCTCCCACTCCTCTTTCTATTCTGGTTAGAGCCAGTTTGCGCTCTTCTGTGAAGGGAGTAGTACACAGCGTTGTACGAGATCTTCAGTTTCTTGACAATTTCTCGCATGGAATAGCCTTAATTTATCAGAACAAGAATAGACCGACGAGTTTCAGAAGAAAGTTCTTTGTTTCTGGCCATTTGTAGCCTGTAATCGAACCCACAAATGCTGATGCTACAGAAACACAACTAGTCTAAAGAAGGCCAGTTTTATTGCTTCTTTAATCAGAACCACAGTTTTCAGCTGTGCTAACATAATTGCAAAAGGGTTTTCTAATGATCAATTAGCCTTTTAAAATTATAAACTTGGATTCGCTAACACCACGTGCCATTGGAACACAGGAGTGATGGTTGCTGATTATGGGCCTCTGTACGTCTATGTAGATATTCCATTAAATATCAGCCGTTTCCAGCGACAATAGTAATTTACAACAATGACAATGTCTACACTGTATTTCTGATCAATTTGATGTTATTTTAATGGACATTTCTTTCAAAAACAAGGACATTTCTAAGTGACCCCAAACTTTTGAACGGTAGTGTAAGTATTCAGACCTCTTGGTAGTGTGGTCTACATAAGAATTCAGACCCTTTACTATGAGACTCGAAATTGAGCTCAGGTGCATCCTGTTTCCATTGATCATCCTTGAGATGTTTCTACAACTTGATTGGAGTCCAATTGTAATTTCAATTGATTGGGCATGATTTGGAAAGGCACATCCCTGTCTATATAAGGTCCCACAGTTGACAGTGCATGTCAGAGCAAAAACCAAGCCGTGAGGTCAAAGGAACTGTCAGTTGAGCTCCGAGACAGGAATGATGGCATCCATCATTCTTAAATGGAAGAAGTTTGGAACTACCAGGACTCTTCCTAGAGCTGGCTGCCCAGCCAAACTAAGCAATAGGGGGAGAAGGGCCTTGGCCAGGGAGGTGACCAAGAACCCATTTGTCACTCTGACAGATCTCCAGAGTTCCTCTGTGGAGATGGGAGAACCTTCCAGAAGGACAACCATCTCTTCAGCACTCCACCAATCAGGCCTTTATGGTAGAGAGGCTGGACAGAAGTCACTTCTCAGCGGGAGGGACTGGGAGACTAGTCAGGATGGAGGGAAAGACGAACGGAGCAAAGTACAGATAGATCTTTGATGAAAACCTGCTCCAAAGTGCTCAGGACCTCAGACTGGGGCAAAGTTCTTTTTACCTCAGCTGGTGAAGGTAGTAAAAAACACCTCCACTTCGCTGATCCTCAACATAGTTGGGCAGACTGTACCACCCTCTAGAGAGCCCTGCGGTTGCGGGCGGTGCAGTTGCCGTACAAGGCGGTGATACAGCAGGTTTTCATCAAAGATCTATCTGTACTTTGCTCCGTTCATCTTTCCCTCCATCCTGACTAGTCTCCCAGTCCCTCCCGCTGAAAAACATCCCCACAAGGGTGCGTGCTCAGCCCCCTCCTGTACTCCCTGTTCATCTGTAAACTTGATGATTGAGTTGGAGGCGTGAGTGCCACGGCCAGGCCTGATTACCAAAAATGACGAGACAGCCTTCAGGGAGGAGGTGAGGGCCCTGGGAGAGTGGTGCCAGGAAAATAACCTCTCACTCAACTTCAACAAAAAAAAGGAGCTGATCGTGGACTTCTTTTTAGATGCATTAGATGGCAGAAGAAGAAGAATTAGGAAGTGGTCACACAGATTGTCAATAGAGGAAAAGGCGCGTTCACGGCTGGCGCTCTTTGGTTTTTTCCTTTCTTATCGCCCAGTTTATATTCCGGTTGAAATATTATACTATTTATACATAAAAGTGCTCCTAAGGATACATTTAAAATTATGTTTGATTGTTCTTGGACAAGTTTATAAGTATAAGTTGAACGAGTTCTCTTCACATTTCAATGGACTATTGGAGGCTCTATTTTCTCATTATAACGCGCCAACCAAACAGAGATTTATGGATATAATACATTACTTTTTCCAACAAAAGAACCATGGATTGTCTTTGTTGGACACTTGGGAAGCCCTCAGCAGAAGTTCTTCAAAAGCTAATTGATTTGTTTTCGCTGTGAAATGTGTTGTGTGAAAAGTATGTGGGGTGCTATCCTCAAACAATTAAATGTGGTGCTTTCGCCGTAAAGCCTTTTTGAAATCTGACAATGCTGTGATATTGCCAGGAAGCAGAGCTTTTGATGACTATGAAACACTTGTATATTGATGCATGTTTAATAATTCAACTTTTGGATTTTGAATTTGGCGCCTTGCATTTCACCTGGTAGTGGCGCTAGCGCCCCACCGCTCTCTAAGAAGTTAATAATGTTTAAATAATGTTTAGACACTGCTTTACTCATCTCACACACATATACTGTATTCTATTGTACTGTATTTTAGTCAATGCCACTCCAACATCGCTCAATCTGGTATTAATATATTTCTTAATTCCATTATTTTACTTTTAGTTTTGTGTGTATTGTTGTAAATCGTTTGTAGATACTACTGCACTGTTAGATAATACTTTCACTGTTGGAGCTAGGAACACAAGCATTTCGCTACACCCACAAGAACATCTGCTAAATATGTGTACGTGAACAATATCATTTGATTTGAGGGTCAACTTCCAGCCAAGACAACTCAGGATTGGCTTCGAGACAAGTCTCTCAATGTCTTTGAGTGGCCCAGCCAGGGCCCGGACTTGAACCCGATTGAACATCTCTGGAGAGACCTGAAAATAGCTGTGCAGCGACGCTCCCCATCCAACCTGACAGAGCTTGAGAGGATCTGCAGAGAATGGGAGGAACTCCCTAAATACAGGTGTGCCAAGAGGATTCGAAGCTGCACCAAAGGGGCTTCAACAAAGTACTGAGTAAAGGATCTGAATACTTATGTAAATGTTATATTTCAGTTATTTATTATGTATTTTTCTGCAAAATAGAAATAAATAATGAATGTGCTTTGTCATTAAGGCTATTGTGTGTAGATTGATGAGGGGGAAAAATGATTTAATCAATTTTAGAATAAAGCTGTAACGTAACAAAATGTGAAAAAAGTCAAGGGGTCTGAATATTTTCCAAATGCACTGTATTCTGGACTCTGACATTTCTAGTTCTGATAATTCTTAATTTTTGTATTTGCATTTTGGGGATTTGTGTGTATTGTAAGTATAACTGCACTGTTGGAGCTAGAAACATAAGCATTTCACTGCACCTGTGCATCTAACATCTGCAAAAAATGTGTACGCGACCAATACAATTTGATTTGATTTGACATACACATACACTAGACTACATAATGCTTTTATGAGAGCAGTCCTGACACCTGAGCTAGAGTCAGTCTGAGGCACAGATGGCTTCTTCACCAACACTCACCTGTAACCCCTGACACCTCACCTCAGTGTCAGTCAAGAAGAAAGGACCACCTGGTGAGGGCAGACCCAGCCTTTCATCTGTGTGTGATGAGGGGCTTCAAAGAGCCTGCCCTGACATGTGACAACACACACTCTAAGACATACAGTTACCTTCAAAATTATTGGCACCGTTGATTAAATGAGAAGAAAGACATTCAAATAAATAACACAATACTGAGCTACATTTTATGCACAAAACAGTGCATTTTATACTCATGAAATTGCTCAGAGAAAGAGATTTGTTTACCAAGTTAAAAAAAAAAAAATCTAAAAATGATAGGTGTCAAATTATTGACACCCCTGTTTTCATTTTTTTTAATGAACCTTTATTTAACCAGGGCAACCCATTGAGACCAATGTTTCATTTCCAATGGTGCCCTGAGAACAAAAGTTCAAGCAATGTAAGCAACACATGTAAGAATGATCACTACAAAATTGTTAAACATTTCAAATAAATGATGTTACATTCAAAACAAATATTTTTTTATTATTATTATTTAACCTTTATTTAACTAGGGGAAGTCAGTTAAGAACAAATTATGATTTACAATTGATGGCCTACCAAAAGACAAAAGGCCTCCTGTGGGGACGGGATAAAAAAATGGTATTATAAAAAATATAGGACAAAACACATCACGACAAGAGAGACACCACAGCCCTACAAGAAGAGAGACCTAAGACAACAATATAGCATGGCAGCAACACATGAAAACACAGAATGGTAGGAACACAACATGACAACAACATGGTAGCAACACAACATGGCAGCAGCACAACCTGGTAGCAGCACAAAACATGGTACAAACATTATTGGGCACAGACAACAGCACAAAGGGCAAGATGGTAGAGACAACAATACATCACGCGAAGCAGCCACAACTGTCTGTAAGAATGTCCTTGTTTGAGTCTTTGAATGGAGAGATGGAGATAAAACGGTCCAGTTTGAGTGTTTTTTGCTGTTATTTTCAGTCGCTAGCTGGAGCGAACTGCAAAGAGGAGCGACCCGGGGATGTGTGTGCTTTGGGGACCTTTAACAAAATGTGACTAGCAGAACTGGTGTTACATACAATCAATCATTTTATCAGAGCCCTAAATTCACCTTTTGGGACACATTAATCAAGTTTTATAATGACCTGTAGGTCATTCCATGACTGAGGGGCAGAGTAAGAGGAGACCCTTGGAAGCTCTTCTACCAACCAGTCTTGAGAGCGAGTCTTATAGCTACTAGATTACCAATTTAAAAGTGAGGTGAGGTATTATGGGAGTTTCTGGAGAAGTGCTTTATTTACAAATATAAGCAAATGGTAGGCCCTTCTGGTAGTCAGAGACTCCCATCCAACTGAAGTATATTAGAGACAATTATGCTTACGGAAATTATCACCAGTAATAAAATGCAAGATTGAGTGGTAGACTGAATCTAGATGTTTTAACACAGAGGCTGCCGCAAAGATTGAGTCACCACAGTTAATTACTGGGAGGAGTGTTGATTGAAAAATCTTCGTCCTATTTTCGCAAGTGATACAGGATGTATTTCTATACAGGAAACTGATCTTTAATCGCAACCTTTTAGTCAGCTTATCAATGGGTGTTTTAAAGGACAGTTTATCGTCTTTTAGTCAGCTTATCAATCGGTGTTTTAAAGGACAGTTTATCGTCTTTTAGTCAGCTTATCAATGGGTGTTTTAAAGGACAGTTTATCGTCAATCCAAAAATCTAAATACTATAATGTCATCAAGGCAAAAGGTGGCTACTTTGAAGAATCTCAAATATAAAACATATTCTGATTTGTTTAACACTTTTTTGGTTACATTTACATTTAGAAATAAAACAAATGTATAACTGAAATATCACATTTAAATAATTATTCAGACCATTTACTCAGTACTTTGCTGAAGCACCTTCGGCAGCGATTACAATCTCAAGTCTTTTTGGGTATGATGCAACAAACTTGGCACAACTGTATTTGGGGAGTTTCTCTGATTCTTCTCTGCAGATCCACTCAAGCTCTGTCAGGTTGAATGGGAAGCGTTGCTTCCCAGCTATTTTCAGGTCTATTTTCAGGTCTCTCCAGAGATGTTTTATCGGGTTCAAGTCCGGGCTCTGGCTGGGCCACTCAATGACATTCAGAGACGTGTCCCAAAGCCAATACTGCGTTGTCTTGGCTGTGTGCTTAGGGTCGATGTCCTGTTGGAAGGTGAACCTTCAACCCAGTCTGAGGTCCTGAGAGTTCTGGAGCAGGTTTTCATCAAGGATCTCCACTGTACTTTGCTCCGTTCATTTTCCCTTGATCCTGACTAGTCTCCAAGTCCCTGCAGCTGAAAAACATCCCCACAGCATGATGCTGCCACCACCATGCTTCACCGTAGGGATGGTGCCAGGTTTTCTCCAGACGTGATGTTTGGCATTCAGGCCAAAGAGTTCAATCTTGGTTTCATCAGACCAGAGAATCTTGTTTCTCATGGTCTGAGAGTCTATAGGTGCTTTTTGTCATTTTACTGAGGAATTGCTTCCGTCTGGCCACTCTACAATAAAGGCTTAATCGGTGGAGTGCTGCAGAGATGGTTGTCCTTCTGAAAGGTTCACCCATCTCCACAGAGGAACTCTGGAGCTCTGTCAAACTGAGCAATCGGGGGAGAAGTGCCTTAGTCACCTCCCTGACTAAGGTCCTTCTCCCCTGATTGCTCAGTTTGGCCAGGCAGCCAGTTCTAGGAAGAGTCTTGGTGGTTCCAAACTTCTTCCATTTAAGAATAATGGAGGCCAATGTGTTCTTGGGGACCAATGCTTTAGAAATGTTTTTATTATAATTCCCCAGATCTGTGCCTCGACACATTCCTGTCTCGGAGCTTGAATTTAACACTGGTGGACTCATTTACCACAGTTGTAGAAACAGCTCAAGGATGATCAAAGGAAACAGGATGCACCTGAGCTCAATTTCGAGTCTCATAGCAAAGGGTCTGAATACTTATGTAGAACACACTATCTACCAAGATAGTTTTCATCTATATTTTTCATATCTGTCTATTTACCACCACAAACCGATGCTGGCACTAAGACCGCATTCAACGAGATGTATACGGCCATAAGCAAACAAGAAAATGCTCATCCAGAAGTAGCGCTCCTAGTGGCCGGGGACTTTAATGCAGGCAAACTTAAATACTTTTTACCTCATTTCTACCAAAATGTCACATGTGCAACCAGAGGAAAAAAACTCTATACCACCTTTACTCCACACAGAGAGATGCATACAAAGCTCTCCATCACCCTTCATTTGGCAAATCTGACCATAATTCTATCCTCCTGATTCCTGCTTACAAGCAAAAACTAAAGCAGGAAGTACCAGTGACTTGCTCAATACGGAAGTGGTCAGATGATATGGATGCTACGCTACAGCACTGTTTTGCTTGCACAGACTGGAATATGTTACGGGATTCATCCAAAGGCATTGAGGAGTATACCACCTCAGTCACCGGCTTCATCAATAAGTGCATCGAGGACATCATCCCCACAGTGACCGTACATACATATCCCAACCAGAAGCAATGGATTACAGACAATATCCGCACTGAGCTAAAGGCAAGAGGTGCCCCTTTCAAGGAGTGGGACACCAATCTGGACACATATAGGAAATCCTGCTATGCCCTCAGACGAACAATGAATCAGGCAAGGCGTCAATACAGGACTAAGATTGAATCCTACTACACAAGCTCTGACGCTCGTAGGCCCAGTGGCATGAGCCTACCAGATGGGCTAAATGCCTTTTATGCCGCTTCGAGGCAAGAAACACTGAAGCATGCATGAGAGCACCAGCTGTTCCGAACGACTTTGTGATCACGCTCTCCGTAGCCGATATGAGAATGATCCTTAAAAAAGTCACATTCACATGGCCGCGGGACCAGAAAGATTACAAGGACGTGTACTCAGAGCATGCGTGGACCAACTGGCAAGTGTATTCACTGACATTTTCAACCTCTCGCTCTACCTACGTTTCAAGCAGACCACCATAGTCCCTGTGCCCAAGAAAGCGAAGGTAAACTGCCTAAATTACTACCACCCAGCAGCACTCACGTCGGTAGCCATTAAGGGATTTGAAAGGCTGGTCATGTCTAACATCAACACCATTATCCCGGAAACCCTAGACCCACTCCAATTTGCATACCGCCCCAACAGATCCACAGATGACCAAATCTCAATCGCACTCCACACTGCCCTTTCCAACCTGGACAAAATTAACACCTATGTGAGAATATTGTTAATTGACAACAGCTCAGTGCGTGGCCAGGCACTACTCCAACACCATCATTAAGTTTGCTGATGACACAACAGTGGTAGGCCTGATCACCGACAACAATGAGACGGCCTATAGGCAGGAGATCAGAGACCTGGCAGTGTGGTGCCAGGACAACAATCTCTCCCTCAACGTGAGCAAGAAAAAGGAGCTGATTGTGGACTACAGGAAAAAGAGGTCCGAACACGCCCCCATTCACATCGACGGGGCTGTAGTGGAGCGGGTCGAGAGATTCAAGTTCCTTGGTGTCCCCATCACCAACAAACTATCATGGTTCAAACACACCAAGACAGTCATGAAGAGGGCACGACAACGCCTTTTTCCCCTTAGGAAGACTGAAAAGATTTAGCAATGGTCCCCGGATCCTCAAAAAGTTCTACAGCTGCAACATTCGAGAGCATGATGACCGGTTGCATCACCGCCTGGTATGGCAAATGCTCGGCATCCAACCGTAAGATGCTACAGAAGGTAGTACGTACAGCCCAGTACATCACTGGGACCAAGCTTCCTTCCATCCAGGACCTATATACTAGGCGGTGTCAGAGGAAGGCCCAAAAAAATTGTCAGACTCCAGTCATCCAAGTCATAGACTGTTCTCTCTGCTACCATACGGCAAGCGGTACCAGAGCGCCAAGTCTAGGTTCAAAAGGCTCACTAACAGCTTCTATCCCCCAGCCATAAGACTGCTGAACAATAAAATGGCCACCCGGACTATTTACATTGACACCCCCACCCCACCCCACCCCTATGTATAAATTACCTCGACTAACCATTACCCCAGCACATTGACTCGGTACCGGTACCCCCTGTATATAGCCTTGTTATTGTTATTTTATTGTGCTACTTTTTATTTTTTACTTTAGTTATTTAGTAAATATTTTCTTAACTCTATTTCTTGAACTGCATTGTTGGTTACGGGCTTGTAAGTAAGCATTTCATAGTAAGGTCTACACCTCTACACCCCTTTCTTTTTGATTTGAAATAAGATATTTGTTTTTTATTGTTAATGAATCTGCAAAAATGTCAAAAAAACTGTTTTCGCTTTGTCATTATGGGGTATTGTGTGTAGATTGATGAGATGTTTTATTTATTTAATCCTTATAAGAATAAGGCTGTAACGTAACAACATTTGGAAAAAGTCAAGGGGTCTGAATACTTTCTGAATGCACATGCACAAACATAGATCTTGAAAGAAACAATTTAAAAAATCTACCCGCAATCGAGCATAATGGGAACTATGATAATAATGTTTGTGGTTTTGGCTCACAGTGATGCGTGTGAGTCCGACCCTTATATAGGGTAAAACTAAGCCCTCAAAACAAGTAGTGATGTTTCGTTTGATACTGGAGCACCGAAGCTCGAGGCATGCCTCGAAATCACTAAACTGCTAAGAAAACAGTGTGCGGACGTGTGTATCACGTTATAAGAAGTACGTCACTAATGACGTCTGAAGCTTCGTTTGATCATGTGCATTTTCAAAGCGTGTGTTGCAAAATGCGAGATCCCACTGATTTCGCCGTTGTTTCGGTGCTTTCTTCGATTCCAAGCCGCTTTCAAACACTGACCTCTACTAGACACCGTACTTACAAATATGGTTAGATTTTTGTGCTTAAAGTTTATCCTGACCGGTAGCTTAACAGGTAGAGTAGGGAACTATGGAACAGTCAGGGACGTATGGGTATGACGTTGATTTGCGTTACAGGCATGCTATTTGAAAATTATTTTATGTGAAACCACACTTTCTGCACTGTTGTTCAAATAATTTGTTTTATTTAGTATAATATAAGCTTCGGTCTTAAGCATCCTAAATAATGCCATGGATTCAGTTTTTGAATAATAGTAAAGCATGAAGTAAATCTGGTATTCCAACGACTTACCACTGCGCCACTAAAAACAGTGGATAATAAATAAGTATAATAATCACACTTTGCTATTTATTGCTGTCCAGCAGATGTCACTAATGTGCATTGTGAACAGAAAATGAAGCTCAGAGTGAACCATTTTTCAGCACAATTTGGTGAAAGTGCTGAAGCCTCCGTTTCCCATCACAAAAAAATCTGACCATATGAAATGCGTATAGTAGTCTTATTTTTTTTTTAGATAATAAATGCGATTGGGATCTCACTCGGTGAAGCCCATAAGACCGAAAATGTATGAATGCAACAACCATGTCTCTGTCACTAACAAAAATAGTCATGTGTGGTAACTATACAATTTACTAGAAAGGTAAGGCATTATGGGAAATATTTTAATAAGGTTTTACACTAAGCAGTGTGTTTTTTAACACTGGTTCCAGTGTGTATATGGTCCCACTCTTTCAGTGTTGATTTAACACTGGAGAATTAGCTGTATATACAAACCCTTTGCACTGTGCTTCACATCCCACCTGTTCACAAGTCAGTGAGAAACATCAAGGCCATATTGATGAAGCGTTTGCACCTGTGTAGAAGTGCACCTGTTATTTTTACAGGGACATTACAAATAGATTGCAAAGCTCAAAACATATGTTGTGGTTTTCCTCTACCTTACCTTTCATTTACGTTAGGGACTCATGGTAACAAGTAACACTTTAAATACTGTAAATAAACCATTATTGATAGTAAAGGGTGTGATATTAAATCCCAACATTGTAAATGATATTCACAGGTTCAGGTTCTCATGTATTCATACGGCCATCTATTTCCACGGCGATATTACATATCTGCCAGTAATATTCCATCTGCTTGCCATCCTGGAGCTATCACACACACACACACACACACACACACACACACACACACACACACACACACACACACACACACACACACACACACACACACACACACACACACACACACACACACACACACACACACACACACACACACACACATACACACACACACACACACAGAGAGCTGACTGCCAGGGTCACCGGCCTCGTACTGGACTCTAAATCACAGGCTTTATTATCTTCCATACATCATATATGCATTCACCTCACCTCCCCTCACCTCACACCCACTCACCCACCCACACACACACACACACACACTCACACGTACGTACGTACACACTCACTCTATCCCTCACTCTCTCCCCGCCTCCCTCTCTCTCCCTCCATGTCTCTCTCACACGCTATCACACGCTCTCTCGCACACGCACACAGTAATGTGCTGGAGAAACATATAGAGCTCAGGAGAGCTGTCCGTCATCTTAGTGGTCATTTCCGAGTTGACCTCCCTGCTCCTCTAACTGTTGCCCAGCAGTAGACTGCACACTGAGAGGAATGCACTAATTACTGTAGTTGCAGATATGTAAGTAGGACATTCCGGAGAGAGAAAGAGGGGGAGGGAGGAAGACAGAGAGTTCTCTTCTCAGTGAGTCTGCATTGTAATGAGCTCTCAGAGTGCCCTTGGCTGCACCATAAAGTCCTTCCGTCATGTCCTTACTCATTGCCTCTCACACATACACACACACACACACACATACACACACTTATACATACATATACACATACACACTCGCACGTACACATGCACGTCCACACCCACCCACACACACACACGCTTTTTCTCTCTCACACACCCTCCTTTCTTCACAGACACCTCTTTCCTCACACACCCTCACCACACCACTCCCAGTTACCCAATCAGGAAAACACTCTCACACTGTCATTTATTGCCATAGTAACTGAAGTATTTTATAATGTTTGCATAATTCATTAGTCCTTTATGGTTATCAAAGAGGACTCCACCGAGAGAATGAAGACAGAAAAAGAAGGGCAGGCACACAAAGGGGGGAATTCTGACCCGAGTTAAGAACGTGTAAATGGAACGTAATTCCCTTTCTATACACGTTTTTCTCTACTTGTATTCTGACCTTGAACATGAGCATGAGAATAGCATGTTATTCCCCCGCTATTCATTTGGGGTGGAGATCTAATATTTGAATGTGAGGAGGAGGTGTGTCAACAGATACGCCGTATTCTTACCTTGACTTAATTCGCTAATAATTCAATCACCAGGAAACCATGAACAAGTACTAGCAAACCTACCGGTTCTCCCTGCACTGTAATTTACAACTTGGTAATAGCTATTGATCAGAGCTAGGTAAATTACTAATCCATTTAGATAAGAGAATTGTAAATATAAATTACACTTGTTTAAGCTATATTTTACCTTATAATCGCTGGAGGCAAATGTAAAACCAGTCATATGACAGCCAACACAATCAACATTTCCACAGTAAAGTTTATGAAATCCTATGCCATTAAAATTAAAACTTCTTAGGGATAGCCCCCTTTTTTTAAATTTTCGCATAAAATGAGCAGTTGCCGTACCCAAATCTAACTGCCTGTAGCCCAGGCCCTGCAGCAAGGATATGCATATTCTTGGTACCATTTGAAAGGAAATACTTTGAAGTTTGTGGAAATCTGGTAGAAGAAAATACAAAGAAAAAAAACAACCGTTTTTGTTCTACCACCATCTTTGAAATGCAACAGAAAGGTCCCAGTTCTAGCCATCACTCTGGTTGATTCCGATGGTGTCCACAAGATGGCAGCAGTGTATGTGCAAAGTTTCAGATGGATAACTTGAAGTATGAGCGAACTACATGACATTTAGTGTGAAGTCACCCAGGTACATTTGGGCAAATCGTGAAGGAGATATTTGCGTTTATATTACATTTTTCTGAAAGAATATCATCAAATCTGTATACTTGGACTTTGATTTAGCTTTTCCAGTATTAGTATCCATATTATAAGTTCAACAATTGCAAAACAACCAGTTTTCATAACTTCATAACTAATAATAATAATACATTTTGTCCAAAAGGAAAAGGCATCCTGTCGTACAAGGTTGGTAGCTATATTTTACGACAGATACAGGGTTTCCGGATACTCCCGTAAAGCCCAGCTCATTGGCTATCTAGCTAGCTTTCTTTGACCCCGATTTGTGAAGAACACCCGCATCATCGGCGTGCCATGAAGGCGTCGCTCTCTGACTAAATTAGGTGTCCTATAGGGTATACTACACCCCTAATGATATAGTGAAGTCTGGTTACGTTCTAGGATCTCTGAGGAAGAAATACGAACGTGATTTGACTGGTTGAAACAACGTTCAGGGTTAGATTTTCACAGATTCCTTTCTTTGCAAATTGAACGAGTGGAAATACAAAATCGATCATGCATGCTATATGGACCTTTTTAGGATATGAAAAAGGATTTTATCTAACAAAACGACACTTCATGTTATCTCTGGGACCCTTTGGATGATAAATCAGAGCAAGATTTCGGAATGTAAGTACACATTTCACCTTCAGATGTGAATTTATCAAACCTACCGCGGTGAAAAAAGTGTTTTGTTGTTAGGAGCTCTCCTCAAAGAATAGCAAACAATACTGTAAATTGGACAGTGCAGTTATATTAACAAGAATTAACGTTTTCAGCCGATATAAGACACTTATATGTACCGACATTTGTTGTTTCTCTCAAATCTGCGATCGTGACACAAGGAGATGCATGATTTACAACTGTCCCATTGACGGGACGCCTATCCCTAATTAACTTGCAGGGATGGGCACTCTCTAAAGTCTTTATTAGAAATATACTAAAATGATATCTGAATTCTGTTTTTTTCTTTACATAAACAGTTTATTTATCATGTGTTTCAAGTATACTTTTACAAACTTCAACTCATTAACCACATTAGCTATTGTAATTAGCTATGTAAATGTTACCTTGATTAACCAACCAACTACCTCATCCCCTACCATATTTATTTATTTATCTTGCTCGTTTGCACCCCAGTATTTCTACTTTGCACATTCATCTACTGCACATCTACCATTCCAATGTTTAAATGCTATATTGTAATTACATGGCCTATTTATTGCCTTACCTTCCTTATCTTACCTCATTTGCACACATTGTATATAGATATGTTTTTCTACTGTATTATTGACTGTATGTTTGTTTACTCCATGTGTAACTCTGTGTTGTTGTATGTGTCGAACTGCTTTGCTTTATCTTGGCCAGGTCGCAGTTGTAAATGAGAACTTGTTCTCAACTTGCCTACCTGGTTAAATAAAGGTGAAAAAAAAAAAAAAAAAAACAAGGCATCGTCTCAGCCAATGATAACATGCTATTTACCAAGCAGTTGAAGAACTGTGCACCATTAGCATAAAAAAATGCCACATTATTCAGTTTGAAAATGAACATCAAAACATTTGAATAAACTAAATATAATGAACAGTATCTTATTATAAATTAAACATTTAACTGAAGAAAAGGATGGTGGGGAATATGCAATTTTTTTTACACGTGTTTTTGAAAGTATAAATCTATTTTCTGGACATTTAAGTTAAATATACTTTTTTGAAAGTATACTTATTTATATTTTCTTGAGTTACAGTTGAAGTCGGAAGTTTACATACACCTTAGCCAAATACATTTAAACTCAGTTTTTCACAATTCCCTGTCTTAGGTCAGTTAGGATCACCAATTCATTTTAAGAATGTGAAATGTCAGAATAATAGTAGAGAGAATGATTTATTTCAGCTTTTATTTCTTTCATCACATTCCCAATGGGTCAGAAGTTTACATACACTCAATTAGTATTTGGTAGCATTGCCTTTAAATTGTTTTACTTGGGTCAAACATTTCGGGTAACCTTCCACAAGCTTCCCACAATAAGTTCGTGAATTTTGGCCCATTCCTCCTGACAGAGCTGGTGTAACCGAGTCAGGTTTGTAGGCCTCCTTGCTCGCACATGCTTTTTCAGTTCTGCCCACAAATTTTCTATGGGATTGAGGTCAGAGCTTTGTGATGGCCACTCCAATACCTTGACTTTGCTGTCCTTAAGCCATTTTGACACAACTTTGGAAGTATGCTTGGGGTCATTGTCCATTTGGAAGACCCGTTTGTGACCAAGCTTTAACTTCCTAACTGATGTCTTGAGATGTTGCTTCAATATATCCACATAATTTTCCTGCCTCATGATGCCATCTATTTTGTGAAGTGCACCAGTCCCTTCTGTAGCAAAGCACCCCCACAACATGATGCTGCCACCCCCGTGCTTCACGGTTGGGATGGTGTTCTTCGGCTTGCAAGCCTCCCCCTTTTTCCTCCAAACATAACGATGGTCATTTTGGCCAAACAGTTCCATTTTTGTTTCATCAGACCAGAGGACATTTCTCCAAAAAGTGTGACCTTTGTCCCCATGTGCAGTTGCAATCCGTAGTCTGGCTTTTTTATGGCGGTTTTGGAGCAGTGGCTTCTCCCTTGCTGAACGGCCTTTCAGGTTATGTCAATATAGGACTCGTTTTACTGTGGATATAGATACTTTTGTACCCATTTCCTCCAGCATCTTCACAAGGTCCTTTGCTTTTGTTCTGGGATTGCGCTTTTCGCACCAAAGTACGTTTATCTCTAGGAGACAGAACGCGTCTCCTTCCTGAGCGGTATGACGGCTGCGTGGTCCCATGGTTTTTATACTTGCAGACTATTGTTTGTACAGATGAACGTGGTACCTTCAGGTGTTTGGAAATTGCTCCTAAGGATGAACCAGACCAGTCTAAAATTAATTTTCTGAGGTCTTGGCTGATTTCTTTAGATTTTCACATGATGTCAAGCAAAGAGGCACTGAGTTTGAAGGTAGGCCTTGAAATACATCCACAGGTACATCTCCAATTGACTCAAATTATGTCAATTAGCCTCTAAAAAGCTTCTAAAGCCATGACATCATTTTCTATAATTTTCCAAGTTGTTTAAAGGCACAGTCAACTTAGTGTATGTAAACTTCTGACCCACTGGAATTGTGATACAGTGAATTATAAGTGAAATAATCTGTCTGTAAACAATTGTTGGAAAAATTACTTGTGTCGTGCACAAAGTAGATGTCCTAACCGACTTGCCAAAACTATAGTTTGATAACAAGAAATGTGTGGAGTCGTTGAAAAACTAGTTTTAATTACTCCAACCTAAGTGTATGTAAACTTCCGACTTCAACTGTATGAGAAAGTATACTCTCAGGAAGCATGTTCCTCAGCTGTGCAATAAACAATCATTATCATTGTCAACTTTCTCTGCACTCTTCTGAACATGAATAGTAGTTCAAAACGAATTATTGGCACTGAACCTACAGTGCCTTGCAAAAGTATTCATACCCCTTGAATTTATTCACATTTTGTGGGATTAAAATGGATTTAATTGTATTTTTTTGTCAACAGTCTACACAAAATACTTAATTTTTTGTAGAAGAAGAGTTCAGACCCTGAGGAAGGCACAGTGATGCCGAAACGTTGGTAAATACCCATTAAACTGTTGGGAGAGTATATATGTAGTGTGCGACTTTCTTTATTTTGATAGTGTATAGCAATTAAATAAGTAAAATATAGTTGGCAGCGATTACAGCGGTGAGTCTTCTCTGGAAAGTCTCTAACAGCTTTTTACATACCTGGATTGTGCAATATTAGCCCTTTCTTCTTTTCATAATTCTGCAAGCTCTGTCAAGATGTAGGTGCTCATGGCTACACAGCAATTTTCAAATCTTGCCATAGATTTTCACGCAGATTTAAGTCAAAACTGTAACTTCTCCACTCAGGAAAATTCACTGTCTTCGTGGTCAGCAACTCCGGTGTAGATTTGGCCTTGTGTTGTAGGTTATTTTCCTGCTGAAAGGTGAATTCCTCTACCAGTGTCTATTGTAAAGCAGACTGAAGCAGGTTTTCCTCTAGGGTTTTGCCTGTCCTTCGCTCCATCCCATTTACTTTTATCCAGAAAATTCAGTCTTTGCCAATGTCAAGCATACCCATAACATGATGCAGCCACCACCGTGCTTGAAAATAAGGTGGCAGTTACTCAGTGATGTGTTGTGTTGAATTTGTCCCAAACATAAAGCTTTGCAAGTTTTTTTGCAGTATTACTTTAGTGCCTTGTTGCAAACAAGATGTATGTTTTGTGATATTTGTGTTCTGTATATTTGTATTATTATTATCACTCTGTCATTTAAATCCTTATTGTGGAGTCACTACAATGTTGTTGATCCATCCTCAGCTTTCTCCCATCACAGCCATTGAACTCCGTAACTGTTTTACCATCACCAATGGCCTCATTGCAACATCCCTGAGCAGTTTCATTCCTGTCCTGCAGCTCAGTTCGGAAGGACGACTGTATCTTTGATGTGTCTGGGTGGTTTAATACATAATCCACAACATAATTATTAAGTTGACCACGCTTAAAGAGATATTCAATGTCTGATTTGATCACTGCCCTTGTAGGAGGCTTTCGAAAGGCTCCCTGGTCTTTGTATTTGAATCTATGCTTGAAAGGTCCCTTGACTGAGGGACCTTACATACAGTGGGGCAAAAAAGTATTTAGTCAGCCACCAATTGTGCAAGTTCTCTCACTTAAAAAGATGAGAGAGGCCTGTAATTTTCATCATAGGTACACTTCAACTATGACAGACAAAATGAGGAAAGAAAATCCAGAAAATCACATTGTAGGATTTTTTATGAATTTATTTGCAAATTATGGTGGAAAATAAGTATTTGGTCACATACAAACAAGCAAGATTTCTGGCTCTCACAGACCTGTAACTTCTTCTTTAAGAGGCTCCTCTGTCCTCCACTCGTTACCTGTATTAATGGCACCTGTTTGAACTTGTTATCAGTATAAAAGACACCTGTCCACAACCTCAAACAGTCACACTCCAAACTCCACTATGGCCAAGACCAAAGATCTGTCAAAGGACACCAGAAACAAAATTGTAGACCTGCACCAGGTTGGGAAGACTGAATCTGCAATAGGTAAGCAGCTTGGTTTGAAGAAATCAACTGTGGGAGCAATTATTAGGAAATGGAAGACATACAAGACCACTGATAATCTTCCTCGATCTGGGGCTCCACGCAAGATCTCACCCGTGGGGTCAAAATGATCACAAGAACGGTGAGCAAAAATCCCAGAACCACACGGGGGGACCTAGTGAATGACCTGCAGAGAGCTGGGACCAAAGTAACAAAGCCTACCATCAGTAACACACTACGCCGCCAGGGACTCAAATCCTGCAGTGCCAGACGTGTCCCCCTGCTTAAGCCAGTACATGTTCAGGCCCGTCTGAAGTTTGCTAGAGAGCATTTGGATGATCCAGATGAGGATTGGGAGAATGTCATATGGTCAGATGAAACCAAAATAGAACTTTTTGGTAAAAACTCAACTCGTCGTGTTTGGAGGACAAAGAATGCTGAGTTGCATCCAAAGAACACCATACCTACTGTGAAGCATGGGGTGGAAACATCATGCTTTGGGGCTGTTTTTCTGCAAAGGGACCAGGACGACTGATCCGTGTAAAGGAAAGAATGAATGGGGCCATGTATCGGGAGATTTTGAGTGAAAACCTCCTTCCATCAGCAAGGGCATTGAAGATGAAACGTGGCTGGGTCTTTCAGCATGACAATGATCCCAAACACACCGCCCGGGCAACGAAGTTGTGGCTTCGTAAGAAGCATTTCAAGGTCCTGGAGTGGCCTAGCCAGTCTCCAGATCTCAACCCCATAGAAAATCTTTGGAGGGAGTTGAAAGTCCGTCTTGCCCAGCGACAGCCCCAAAACATCACTGCTCTAGAGGAGATCTGCATGGAGGAATGGGCCAAAATACCAGCAACAGTGTGTGAAAACCTTGTGAAGACTTACAGAAAATGTTTGACCTCTGTCATTGCCAACAAAGGGTATATAACAAAGTATTGAGATAAACTTTTGTTATTGACCAAATACTTATTTTCCACCATAATTTGCAAATAAATAAATTAGAAATCCTACAATTAGATTTTCTGGATTTCTTTTTCTCATTTTGTCTGTCATAGTTGAAGTGTACCTATGATGAAAATTACAGGCCTCTCTCATCTTTTTAAGTTGGAGAACTTGCACAATTGGTGGCTGACTAAATACTTTTTTGCCCCACTGTATGTTGTATGTATAGAGGACAGAGGAAGGGTTAGTCATAAAAAAAAATCTTTACTTTGACATTACATAGTATTTTGAGCTCACTGTTGACAACAAATGACAATTAAATCAATTTCAATCCCACTTTATAACACAAGAAAATGTGAAGAAATACAATAATATAAAAAAAAGACATGTAGGCTAATTAAATCGTTATGGGGCAGAGCGCATACCAAACCTTAACAGTTTGAACCCGAAGCATGGCGGATACTGAGAATTGCGTATGAAAGGCATGAATTAAATACACAAGTCTGAATTGTCCCCAAATAGAATAGCAACTTCATGCTTCCTTATCCCAAGCACCAAGGTAGTTTGTTTGTGTAGCGGTTGTGATTCAATAAACTATGCTTTTATGATGAGCAACTTAGTCTTAGACCTGAAGACTTGCGTTTGCACTGGGAGCTAATAACTAGGATGATCAGCGGGCTAAGAAGGCATGCAGACAACTTGGGTTTGATACCCCACCC
Source organism: Brachymystax lenok tsinlingensis (assembly GCA_030435695.1). NCBI lineage: Eukaryota > Metazoa > Chordata > Actinopteri > Salmoniformes > Salmonidae > Brachymystax > Brachymystax lenok. Next base: position 26,583,872 of record CM059785.1, read on the forward strand.
CATTGGTCATAGCTGTATTCATGATCCTGTAACAGGCAGTAAATACATAAATACCTTCATCATTACTGTAAAACAGAATATATCCTGGTATTTGGCTGTTTCTCGCTAGAAGAGAGAGGGAGAGATTTGATCATCAATCTGAATATGACTGAGTGAGCTTGCTCATTTTGTGTTACCAGAGGACAATACACTTATTCCCTACCATTAAGCTGGCCGTGTTTCAGTAGCATTGCTTCTTTAACTACTGTAGAGCTGGGCTAATAAAACACAGCCACCAGAGAGAAAACAACCAGTTGGAAAACAGCCCAGAATGCTACAGGCCTCCTATTGTGTCTGTTTATGAGAGAGATGGTAAGAGAGAGTGAGAGAGAGAGAGAGAGAGAGAGAGAGAGAGAGAGAGAGAGAGAGAGAGAGAAAAATAGGAAAAAGAGACAAAGCCCTGGAGAGAGTGTGAACTCAAAATGTCAGCTAATGGTCCATGGTTCTCTTCTCACCTGATCCCTGTGTGCCAGCCTCAGCCCAAACTTCTACCCCTAACCCTCAACCTTCAGGCCCCACATTCCCAAATCCTCATGAGACCCATTATTCCAGGTTGCCAGCTTTAATCCCAATACTTATCTTCAGATCCAGCCAAAGACTCCAAACACCCAACCTCCAGTCACATTAGCACAGTCCCAGCTCCAGCCATCAAACCCTGCCGTCAGGCATCAACCCCCCCACACAAATACATTTATTTTTATTTTGCAACGCTTTACCTTACAGCAGAACAGGCACTGCAGATAGGATGCAGCATATGCAAATCAGAGACCCAATTTCACCAAGCAATTGAAACAACTTTTCACAAGTCCCAATCCCAAATGTCCCTAAATTCCAGTCTGAGCCCCAGCCACTGACCCTAGACAGAGATGCTGGCTGATTCTCTCTCTCCCTGTCTCTCTTTCTATCCTTCTCTCTCTCTTTCTGCTCTTCTCACAATTTTCCTGCTGTAGAAAAACTGCCGATCTGCGTCACCAAGGACACTACAGACAAGCCTGATGGATCTGTTCTGTAACATCACTCTCTTGCCACATCTCCCTCTCTCTACCTTTCTGTTTCTCTCCCTCCCATTCTGTTCTCTCTTTCCCTCTATCTTTCCATCACACCCTCAACCACTTTCTGTCTTAGTCCCTCTTTTTCCTCTCACTTTCCCTTGCTGTTCTCCCTCTCTTACAATCGCTCTACCTTTCTGACTCTCTTTCTCTTTCGAGAAATACAAAAACATAGACATACACCAACCAACACTAACCGTAAAGTCTTAGTAGTGCAGTATAGTAGTGTAGCTATAGTATAGCTATATGTAGCTGTGTGTTAGCATGCTAGGCTAACTGTAGCCCAGTCCCATGTTAAACAATTGAAAGGGAAAGGACAACCTAGTCAGTTGTACAACTGAATACCTTCAACTGAAATGTGGTTTCCGCATTTAACCCAACCCCTCTGAATCAGAGAAGTGCGGGGGGCTGCCTTAATCGACATCCACGTCTTCGGCGCCTGGGGAATAGTGGGTTAACTGCCTTTTGGTTACTGGCACAACGCTCTAACCACTAGGTTACCTGCCGCCCAGTCCCATGTTAAACAGAATAGTAGTGTGGCTGTGTGTTAGCATGCTAAGCTAGATGTATCCCAGTCCCATGTTCAACAGTAGAGTAGTGTGGCTGTGTGTTAGCATGTTAGGCTAGCTGTAGCCCAGTCCCACGTTAAAAGATGGCGCCGACAGACATGGAAGCTCTGCTTCTAGCTCCTAAGTAACTTTGCAGTATTTAGTTTTTTTGTGTGTGTTATTTCTTACATTATTAGCCCAGAATGTTTTTTGTGTTATTACATACAGCCGGAGATATCTTTGGGATATCAGAGCGGCGCTAACTCCCCAGTATTACGACCAGGAATACGACTTTTCCGAATTGGATCCTTTGTTCGCAACCTCCAGGGCAATTGAACGTACCCCATAGGTTGCTCCAAGACACCGCCAGCGGATAAGAGGTATTCGGAGTGGATTTCTAGTCCGACTCAGGAGGCGGGCACACCCTCCACCGCTTCCGAATATATTACTCGCTAATGTTCAGCCTTTGGACAATCATGTAGACGAGCTCAGGGTAAGGATCTCCTTCCAGAGAGACATCAGGGACTATAACATACTCTGTTTCACAGAATCATGGCTCTCTCCAGATATACCATCCCGTACATAGAACCAGCTGGGTTCTCAGTACATTGCTCAGAAAGGAAAAAAAAAACTTTACAGGAAGAAGAAGGGTGGTGGTGTATGTTTCATGATTAACCACCCATGGTGTGATTGTGATAACGTACAGAAACTCAAGTCCTTTTGTTCACCGGACCTAGAATACCTCACAATCAAATGCCGACTGTTATACCTCCCAAGAGAATTATCTTCGGTTACAGTCACAGCCGTGTATTTTCCCCCTCAAGCCGATACAACGACAGCCCTCAGGGAACTACACTGGATTTTATACAAACTGAAAACCACATATCCTGAGGCTGCATTTATTGTAGCTGGGGATCTTAACAAAGCAAATTTGAGGAAAAAGTTCTATCAACACACTGACTGTAGCACTCGCGCGCTGGGAAAACACTTGACCACTGACCACTTGACCATTTTCCGGGTAGCCTCAGAGAATAACATTGATGTATACAGTGAGGGAAAAAAGTATTTGATCCCCTGCTGATTTTGTACATTTGCCCACTGACAAAGAAATGATCAGTCTAACATTTTAATTGTAGGTTTATTTGAACAGTGAGAGACAGAATAACAACAAAAAAAAATCCAGAAAAACGCATGTGAAAAATGTTATAAATTGATTTGCATTTTAATGAGGGAAATAAGTATTTGACCCCTCTGAAAAACATGACTTAGTACTTGGTGGCAAAACCCTTGTTGGCAATCACAGAGGTCAGACATTTCTTGTAGTTGGCCACCAGGTTTGCACACATCTCAGGAGGGATTTTGTCCCACTCCTCTTTGCAGATCTTTTCCAAGTCATTAAGGTTTTGAGGCTGACGTTTGGCAACTCGAACCTTCAGCTCCTTCCACAGATTTTCTATGGGATTAAGGTCTGGAGACTGGCTAGGCCACTCCAGGACCTTAATGTGCTTCTTCTTGAGCCACTCCTTTGTTGCCTTGGCCGTGTGTTTTGGGTCATTGACATGCTGGAATACCCATCCACAACCCATTTTCAATGCCCTGGCTGAGGGAAGGAGGTTCTCACCCAAGATTTGACGGTACATGGCCCCGTCCATCGTCCCTTTGATGCAGTGAAGTTGTCCTGTCCCCTTAGCAGAAAAACACCCCCAAAGCATAATGTTTCCACCTCCATGTTTGACGGTGGGGATGGTGTTCTTGGGGTCATAGGCAGCATTCCTCCTCCTCCAAACACAGCGAGTTGAGTTGATGCCAAAGAGCTCCATTTTGGTCTCATCTGACCACAACACTTTCACTCAGTTGTCCTCTGAATCATTCAGATGTTCATTGGCAAACTTCAGATGCTTTCTTGAGAAGGGGGACCTTGCGGGCGCTGCAATATTTCAGTCCTTCACGGCGTAGTGTGTTACCAATTGTTTTCTTGGTGACTATGGTCCCAGCTGCCTTGAGATCATTGACAAGATCCTCCAGTGTAGTTCTGGGCTGATTTCTCACCATTCTCATGATCATTGCAACTCCACGAGGTGAGATCTTGCATGGAGCCCCAGGCCGAGGGAGATTGACAGTTCTTTTGTGTTTCTTCCATTTGCGAATAATCGCACCAACTGTTGTCACCTTCTCACCAAGCTGCTTGGCGATGGTCTTGTAGCCCATTCCAGCCTTGTGTAGGTCTACAATCTTTTCCCTGACATCCTTGGAGAGCTCTTTGGTCTTGGCCATGGTGGAGAGTTTGGAATCTGATTTATTGATTGCTTCTGTGGACAGGTGTCTTTTATACAGATAACAAACTGAGATTAGGAGCACTCCCTTTAAGAGTGTGCTCCTAATCTCAGCTCGTTACCTGTATAAAAGACACCTGGGAGCCAGAAATCTTTCTGATTGAGAGGGGTTCAAATATTTATTTCCCTCATTAAAATGCAAATGCAATTTATAACATTTTTCACAATGCGTTTTTCTGGATTTTTTTGTTGTTATTCTGTCTCTCACTGTTCAATTACACCTACCATTGAAATTATGGACTGATCATTTCTTTGTCAGTGGGCAAATGTACAAAATCAGCAGGGGATCAAATACTTTTTTCCCTCACTGTACATGGACACATTGACTGAGTTCATCAGGAAGTGTATAGGGGATGTTGTTCCCACTGTGACTATTAAAACCTACCCAAATTAGTAACTGTGGATAGATGGTAGCATTCGCGGTAAACTGAAAGCGCGAATATGGTTAAATACACACAGTGTAGTTATTCCCTCCTTAAGGCAATGAAACAGCCAAAACGTCAGTACAGAGACAAAATGGAGTCACAATTCAACAGCTCAGACACGAGACGTATGTGGCAGGGTCTATAGATAATCACGGATTACTGACGTCTTACTCCAGGACAAGCTAAACACCTTCTTCACCCGCTTTGAGGATAACACAGTGCCATTGCCGCGGACCGCTCCCAAGGACTGTGGGCTCACGGCTGACGTGAGTAAGACATTTAAGTGTGTTAACCCTCGCAAGGCTGCCGGCCCAGTCCTCAGGGCATGCACAGACCAGCTGACTGGAGTGTTTACGGACATATTCAATCTCTCCCTATCCCAGTCTACTGTCCCCACTTGCTTCAGGATGTCCACCATTGTTCCTTTACCCAAGAAAGCAAAGGTGACTGAACTAAATGACTATCGCCCCCTAGCACTCGCTTCTGTAATCATGAAGTGATTTGAGAGGCTAGTTAACTTGTTAGTGAGCGGCAGCAGTGGTGTCGGTTTTGGAGAGTCTGGCGTGCCACTCAGGCCCAGAAACTAGGATATGCACGTAATTAGTACTATTGGATAGAAAACACTCTGAAGTTTCTAAAACGGTTAAAATGTCTGTGAGTATAACAGAACTGATATGGCAGGTGAAAACCTGAGGACTTTCTGTCTGGAAAAATGTTTTTTTTTTGTGACACGCCCTCATTTCCAATGGTTTTCTATGGGATCTACTGTAAACTAGGACCCCGATTGCAGTACCTATGGCTTCCACTAGATGTCAACAGTCTTTAGACAAGGTTTCATGAGTTTACCATGAAAAGCAACATAATAGAAGAAGATTTTGTAAGTGGATGGAGGAAGTGGCTTTTGTGTTTTGCGCGCGAGACTGTGAGCGCGCGCTCCTCTGGATTTTCCTTTTCTATTGCTCAGGTTATTATCCGTGTGAAATATTATAGTTAATATACATAAAAGTGTACCTAAGGATACATTATAAATTATGTTTGATTTGTTTGGGCAAAGTTGATAGGTATAATTTGAACGCTTTCTCTTCCCTGTACAATGGGCGAGTAGACGGTGGATTTTCTGAACATAGCGCCAACCAAACTGAGATTTATGGATTCTAACAAAAGGAACATCGGATGTCTTGCTTGGACCCTTCGGATTGCCCTCAGCAGAAGTTCTTCAAAGGTAAGCGATTTATTTTAGCTCTTTGTATGTGTTTTGTGAGACCCATGCTGGTTATGAAATTATGCTAATGCAGAAAAATATGCGGGGTGCTGTCCTCATACAATCAAATGTTGTGCGATTGCCAAGAGTCTAAGCTTTTGAAGAGTATGCAACACGTGTATATTGATGAATGTTTTAAAATTCTACTTTTGGATTTTGAATGTGGCGCCTTACATTTCTCCGCTAGCGCCCCACTTTTTCCAGGACAGAAATTCCTCGGGTTTTCGCCTGTTATATCAGTTCTGTTATACTCACAGACAATATCCCTAAGAGGAATCATATCATATCACCTCACACCATGACCCACTTCAATTTTCTTACCGCCCCAATAGATCCACAGACAATGCATTCCCCTTTGCACTGCACACTGCCCTATCCCATCTGGACAAGAAGAATACCTAAGTAAGATTATTAAAGTGACTAGCGTTCCATTATTAAAGTGACCAGTGATTCCATGTATATAGGGCAGCAGCCTCTAAGGTGCAGGATTGAGTAACCGGGTGGTAGCCGGCTTGTAATGGCTATTTAACAGCCTCAGATGGCCTTGAGATATAAGCTGTTTTTCAGTCTCTTGTCCCAGCTTTGCTGCACCTGTACTGCTGCACGCCTTCTGGATGATAGTGGGGTGAACAGGCCGTGGCTCTGGTGGTTGATGTCCTTGATGATCTTTTTGGCCTTCCTGTAACATCGGGTATAGCACCCGGAGCTGTACCCGATGTGCATCAAAGCTGGGACGAGAGACTGAAAAACAGCTTATATCTCAAGGCCATCTGAGACTGTTAAATAGCCATTACAAGCCGGCTACCACCCGGTTACTCAATCCTGCACCTTAGAGGCTGCTGCCCTATATACATAGACATGGAATCACTGGTCACTTTAATAATGGAACGCTAGTCACTTTAATAATGTTTACATACTACTTTACTCATTTCATATGTATATAATGTATTCTATTCTATTGCATTTTAGTCAATACCACTCTGACATTGCTCATCCTAATATTTATATATTTCTTAATTTCATGATTTTACTTTTAGATTTGTGTGTATTGTTGTGAATGGTTAGATACTACTGCACTGTTGGAGCTAGGAACACAAGCATTTCGCTACACCCGCAATACCATCTGCTAAATATGTGTATGTGACCAATAAAATTTGATAAAATTAGATTTGAACAGTAGAGTAGTGCCGCTGAGTGTTAGCATACTAGGCAAGCTGTAGCCCAGTCCCATGTTAAACAGTAGACTAGTGTGGCTGTGTGTTGCTGTAGCATGCTAGGCTAGATGTAGCCCAGGTGCTAATGTGAGGTGCTGGGACTGAAAAGTGTGAATTCGGACAGTGGAGGCCTGGATACAGACACTCCTATCATCCTCTGACCCACATATCTCTTTCCTTCTGTCATTCTCTCTCTCTTTTTTTCATCTCTCATTTACAGCACAAACACTCTACGGCCATAACGCACTTGTGTGTACTAGCATCAAATATCCGTACCCAAAAGTAGCTGCGCTTTGTGTGCTAGCAGCAAACTACAGCCAAATGTACCTTTGCTTTTTGTGTTAGCAAGAACACTCTACATCCAACTGTAGCTCAGTGTGCAAGCAGAAACACTTAGCACTACCCACATGTACCTGGGATTAGTGGTTTAGCAGCAAAAACTCTACTTCAAAATGTAAATGCTAGTTGTTCAATGTGAAAGCAACCACAGGGTAAGCAGTGGACAAAAGGTGGTTTGGTAAGGATAGGACAAAGAGCTGGTAAGGATTGGTAACGATAACAAGCTAAAAGGACTGGGCATGGATAGAAAGGCTAACATGGTTTGTAAGTTAAGGAAGGAATAACAAGATAGAGACTTCCCATTCATTCCAGGCTACACTCAATACAGCAGATTCACCAACCCCTCGCTCTCTCCCTCTCTCTTTCTCTCTCTCCAATCTGGCGCCTGTTTCCTGTTACCATAGTAACCCAACTCACCCTCCCTCCTTACCTACCCTCCTCGCTCTCTCTCAAACATGCTATAACTCCATCTCTTTTTCTTCTCCTTACCTCCTCTCTCCATCACTCATTCTCTCTTCCAGCCTCACACAGTTTAGAGTGAGTGGAAAAGAACACTCTCCCGTAATGAGGAAGAGAGGGAGAATATAATTAATTTTATTCATTAAATCATTTATAATTGTGGAATACTAGATGCCAGGAATCAAACCAATGAGTTTTGGGGAATACATCTCTGTGTAATGAATGTATGTATATTATTCTGTGATAGATACACAGAGAAAGAGAAATACAGCAACACAAAAAGGCACACACACTAACACTAAAGCAAACAGTTAGGTGCTCCGGTGCTAATGAGAGCTTTAATGTCAGCGAGGCACAGACTCAGAGCAGACAGATTAGAATGGTGATTACCCTGAGAATGGGCCCGCAGTATACACACACACACCAGTGAAGGCATTACTCCACCTTTGAGACTTTCCTGGCTGTACCTGTACTGTTGCTAAGTTCAATCATCCATGCACAGAGAGACAGAGAGAGAAAGAGACAGAGAAGGAGAGATGGAGTGCAACAATGAAAGTGAGAGCGGGAGAGAGAGAGAGAGAGATATATACACAAACACACAGAGTAGGGTGATGTGGGGTTGTACAAGGAAGGAATGAGTAACTTGTGGACTGAGGGGGAGTGATGGAGGGACAGGGTGAGAAGGAGGGGTGAGGGAGGGAGGTAAAGTGGTTTTGTCAGTGTAACAGCTCATGTCCTCTGTACAGGATATGACCCTGATCACTTATGTCAATCAATCTTCATCACTTCCTGTGCCAGAGCACTGCTACCAGTAGCTGTGTGTTGTTAACTGACTGCATCAATCTCAGGATAACACAATGGGTGTGTGTGTGTATGTGTGTGTGTGTGTAGTTAGGCTTATATATTTGGGATTCTATTAATCACAGGTGAAATTCCCCTACCCCCAGGTTCCATTCACTCCTCCCTCTTTCAACCTTCTCTTGATTGTCCACTCTCTTCTCTTTCCTATTCTCCATATCTTACTCATCATCATTTTGCTATTTATCTCTCCCTCCTCTCCAAATCTCTCCCTCCTCTCTGACTCCTTTTCATTGCCTCATATCTAGCTTGCTCTCCTCCATCTCTCCTTTCCTCCCCGTCTACTGACCTCTTTGCCCAACACCTCACCCCTCTTTTCAAAATTGAAAGTCAATAGTAGCGTTTCCACCCTCTTCGCGGAGGTACACACACACACACAAACACACACACACAAAACATCCTAAAAATGAAGAGAGGGCAAATTTGTACTTGACGCAGGTCTGACACAAACACACACCCAGAAGCCATCACACAAAGTATTCAGTGCAATAAATGGTTGAGCGTTTCTGTTCTTTTGGAATACATCTGGCTATAATCCATCTGAAGAACGAGAATATACTCCCCGCCTCCCCTCTCCCCAACCAAATGAGCAGCACTCGTTCAGTGAGCGACCACATTTGATGTCCTCTGAGTGAAGGGCCCTTTAGTCCTTTAGCAGCTGGAACCTGAGAGGGCTGAAGGGAGAGGAGGAGGGGATGTGAACGGGTGGTAGTGTAAATCCTATAATAAAGAGGACGGATGGAGAACAGTTTATCCAGCTGAGAGACCACACATGAGGATTAGCCCTACAGAAAGACGGGAGAAAGAGAGGGCGAGGGGAGGAGGGATGGAGAGAGGGAGAGAGAGCAGAAAGACAAAGAGGGGTAGAGATAATGGGATGTAAGAGGGTGAATGAGAAACAGAGAGGTTGAAAGGAGAGAGATATAGAGTAAGAAAAAGAGAGAGAAAAGAGAGAGAGAAAAAGCACTGCGTGAGAGAGAGATAGATGGAAGGATGAATGTGGATTCTGCGAGAGGGGGGTCATTTCTGAGGTCGAACTGGTAGTATTAACGTTGGGAGTTGTTATCTACACCCCTCAATCCCTCACCCCCTAGGACAGAGAAAAGCCAAACAGAGATAGTACACACACATAACCCAAAGCCATTATTTGGATCGGGATCGCTAAGGGTAATGTACAAAAGTACAGTATTATGTTTGGCTTCAGGTGTATGAATAAGGATCAAGAAGAGTTAAATGGAGAGCGTGAATGTAGTTCTCTTAGGTATGTTCGCCTTCATCCTACAGGTGCTTAGGCTGTTTGCTAAGATCTGAAGATATGGAGCTCAGTAGCACTGTAATCCCCAAGGCCTCAACTATCTGGTAGTGCTGATGGGTTGTAGCTGAGCTTGACAGCAGTGCTTCTAATGGACAGAGGGGAGAGCAGCAGAGAAACAAGATCTCATGGGTAGACCAATTGGACTTCAGATTCCGACATTCGAAGTCGCTCCAAACGTCAAACTTCGAGGTGTTTTCGACACCATGGGTTGCTCTTCCTGTTGCAGCCGCACCCTGGGTTGCTCCAAAACACATTACACACCCATCCACAACGCCCTAAAAAAACCCACGCCTACTTGATGGTAATTGTCACGTGTGCTCCCTCTCCGGCCTCTAGGTCACCAGGCTGCTTGTTATGGCGCACACCTGTCACCATCGTTACACGCACCTGCGCGTCGTCAGACTCACCTGGACTCCATCACTTCCTTGATTACCTTCCCTATATATGTCACTCCCTTTGGTTCCTTCCCAGGCGTCATTGTTTCTGGTTTGGATTATGTTCTGTTATTTTTATTAAAACACTCACTCCCTGAACTTGCTTCCTGACTCTCAGCGCACATCGTTACAGTAATAGGCTGATACACTGCTACAAAACACTACAATGCACACACAACAGAGACCGACAAAACACACCACAGAGATGCAAGGAGTTCCACACAGATATAGGCCGACACGCACGCACGCACACAAGCAAGCAAGCACACACACACCAAGCGCTTGCTTTATAGATAAAAACAAGATAGCATAAGATGCCAACACAACAGAAACAGATAAAGTCATATATAACAGACAAAACAAGCTATAAAACATTCTGCATAACTCTCTACACACACAGAAAATATTCTATACAGCACCTGGGGCAAAGAGAGAGAAACAAAAAAGTGAAAAAGAGATGGAGAGGAGAGAAGCTTGAGAGAAAACAGAGAGAAAGAGAGAGAGAGATAGAGACTGTATTTCACTAGGGAACACACACACACACAGAGGGGGCTTAGATATCATCTTTATCCATCGTTTTCCATCAGAGCTACACAGCCCCTCTCTCTATCTCTCTCTCTCTCCCTCTTTCTCCCTCTCGGACACACACATGCACACACACACACACAGCCACACACACACTGACATAACATTATCTGTGTTTTCATCCTCTAAACAATCAGATTATTCTCTGCGACTGAGGGATGCATGGGCATAAGCTCACACATGACTTTGTTAGCACAGCGCGCACACACAACATGTCTGCCCTGACCAACATGTCTGCCCTGACCAACATGTCTGCCCTGACCAACATGTCTGACTCTGGCTCGATCTGTTCATACAGGGTTAGAAAACTGACTTGGTCAAAAACAAACAAACAAACAAACGCCCTTATTTCTCCTCTACCATACGGCTGTAATGGTTTGTAATACACACACACACACATAAAACACACCAAATACACACACACCATGGTTAAATGGCAGCCACTGGGCCCTCTGATTAAAATGGATGGTGTTAGTTAGGCTCAGGTGCTCAAATTAATCGTCTGTTATTAAAAGCTGACAAAATGTGTCTGTAGCTAGGTTTCCATCCAATTGGTGACAGATTTTCATGTGAATATTCTAAAATCAACTTTAAACATTTAGTTTTACCCTAATACTGTGGGCTGAAAATCATGGTTTACAGGCAAAATCAGGCCTGCAAGTCACATGCTGGATGCAAAGGGATGTGTAATTCCTATTGGAATCCAACCAGAGTTGGGATATCCAACATTTGCCATTTGTGTTCAATATGCATCCAGAATGACTTCCAGGTTGGGAAGACTAAGATATGAGACTACCTAAAGCATCTAAACTGGAACAACCATTTCAGTAACGGGTACTAGTAACAGATTGGATTAGCTTAGAAACATACAGAGTTGAAGTAGGAAGTTTACATACACCTTGTCAAGTACATTTAAACTTTTCAAAATTCTTGACATTTAATCCTAGTAAAAATGTTATTTATATTTGAGCTGCATAAAATTTATTTTAAAACTGGTTGTTTGCATCCTGGATGCTGATTGGACTAGCAGCATTCCAAGCCATGCTGTATTGGCCGTCACAGACACACTATGCCTGCTAATGGTTCCATCTGAAAAGGATCATTGAGCATCCATAAGAATATGTTCATGTTGTTGAATCCTCTCTTGTACTTATCTAGCACATTATTTCCCCTTGCTTCCAGCCTAGCATTTAGTTTGGTACAGAGGAGGTTAATATAAGCCTCGCTGTCTGCCTGTCTGACCTCGGAAGCAATGTTTTAATATAGAATTTCCATCTGTGTACCATACATAGAGTGAACTGTGCCCAGACGAGACGAGACAACGCATCAACATCATTATCATGGACATATCCATGTAAATGTAAATAGAAAAAAAGATAAAACAAACGAAAATGCAGCTTGTGTACTGTCATTCCAGGTTCAATGTTTAACATGACTGAGTTAGCTGAAGTTGGCTAGCAAACTAGCAAGTGACAAAAAAGTTATTCAGGCCGCATAGCAACCATTTTGTTTAGAGTGGACGGCCAAACCTTTTGCATAGCAACTATGCAAAACGATTTAATGGCTGGGTCACGCCTGTAGCAATATGGCCAAAATAACTAACAACAACATTTTTGTCCTGTGTGAAGACACCTGTCTTCACTGACATTTTCAACCTCTCCCAGTCTGTTATACCTACATGTTTCAAGTAGACCACCATAGTCCCTGTGCCCAAGAAAGCAAAGGTAACCTGCCTAAATGACTACCGACCCGTAGCACTCACATCGGTAGCCATTAAGTGATTTGAAAGGCTGGTCATGGCTCACATCAACACCATCATCCCGGAAACCCAAGACCCACTCCAATTTGCATACCACCCCAACAGATCCACAGATGACACAATCTCAATCGCACTCCACACTGCCCTTTCCCACCTGGACAAAAATAACACCTATGTGAGAATGCTTTTCATTGACTACAGCTCAGCGTTCAACACCATAGTGCCCAGAAAGCTCATCACTAAGCTAAGGACCCTGGGACTAAACACCTCCCTCTGCAACTGGATCCTGAACTTCCTGACGGGCCACCCCCAGGTGGTAAAGGTAGGCAATAACACATCTGCCACGCAGATCCTCAACACAGAGGCCTCTCAGGGGTGCGTGCTTAGTCCCCTCCTGTACTCCCTGTTCACCCACAACTGCGTGGCCAAGCACGGCTCCAACACCATCATTAAGTTTGCTGACGACACAACGGTGGTAGGCCTGATCACCAACAACGATGAGACGGCCTATAGGGAGGATGTCAGAGAACTGGCAGTGTGGTGCCAGGACACAACCTCTCCCTCAACGTGAGCAAGACAAAGGAGATGCATGTGAACCACAGGAAAAGGAGGGCCGAACACGCCCCAATTCACATCAACGGGCTGTTGTGGAGCGGGACGAAAGTTTCAAGTTCCTTGGTGGCCACATCACCAACAAACTATAATGGTCCAAACACACCAAGAGAGTCATGAAGAGGGCACAACAACTATTTTTCCCCCTCAGGAGACTGAAAAGATTTGGCATGGGTCCCCAGATCCTCAAAGTTATACAGCTGCACCATCGAGAGCATTCTGACAGGTTGCATCACCAACTGGTATGGAAACTGCTCGGCATCCGTCCGTAAGGCGCTACAAAGGGTAGTGCGTACAGCCCAGTACATCACTGGGGCCAGCTACTCGCTGTTTATTATCTATGCATAGTCACTTTACCCCTACCTACATGTACAAATTACCTTGATTAACCTGTACCCCGGCACACACCCTTTTTATAGCCTCATTATTGTTATTTTCTTGTGTTATTTTTTACTAAATATTTTCTTAACTCGATCTACTTAAAACTGCATTGTTGGTTAAAGGCTTATAAGTAAGGTCAGGTCTACACCTGTTGTATTCGGCGCATGTGACAAATAAAATTTGAGTTGATTTGATATAGAGTTGAAATGCATTCAATTTTGTGTTTGCATCCCAATATGACACTTTATATACATCACAGAAGACTGAAATATAACAATACTGTTTGACATAGAAACACTGGATTTTCAGTGTGTAAAAAAACTATGTTTATTAATTATTAAATTATGAAAAATAATAACTTTCCACCCATGAGACCACTAGGTCATTTGACTGTAGGAAAGCGCTACTTAATCAATCAATGTACAAGCAAAAACAATAAAAATAAAAATAAAAAATCTACCTGCAATACAGCATGCTGGGAAATATGATAATGAGGGGCATGGTTTTACACTGGTTATATAACACAAACACTGGGGTTATTTTACAACAATGAGTGTTAATGAAACACTTACAGAGTTAATTTAACACTTGAATCAACACTAGAAATGTTACACTGAAAAATCAACACTAGGTAACAATGGTCAATTTTCTGTGCTTGTTTCTGCAGTCTGGTGTGAGCACCAGATGACTCAACAATGTTAGAATCTCATCAAACAGCTGTGAGACAGAGAGACACAGGTTTGCAACTGCACATGGGGACAAAGATCATACTTTTTGGAGAAATGCCCTCTGGTTTGAAACAAAAATAGAACTGTTTGGCCATAATGACCATCATTATGTCTGGAGGAAAAAGGGGGAGGCTTGCAAGCCAAAGAACACCATCCCAACCGTGAAGCACGGGGGTGGCAGCATCATGTTGTGGGGGTGCTTTGCTGCAGGAGGGACTGGTGCACTTCACAAAATAGATGGCATCATGAGGCAGGGAAATTATGTGGATATATTGAAGCAACATCTCAAGACTTCAGTCAGGAAGCTTGGTCGCAAATGGGTCTTCCAAATGGACAATGACCCCAAGCAGACTTCCAAAGTTGTGGCAAAATGGCTTAAGGATAACAAAGTCAAGGTATTGGAGTGGCCATCCCAAAGCCCTGACCTCAATCCTATAGAAAATGTACGGGCAGAACTGAAAAAGCGTGTGCGAGCAAGGAGGCCTACAAGCCTGATTCAGTTACACCAGCTCTGTCAGGAGGAATGGGCCAAAATTCACCCAACTTATTGTGGGAAGCTTGTGGAAGGCTACCTGAAACGTTTGACCCAAGTTAAACAATTTAAAGGCAATGCTACCAAATACTAATTGAGTGTATGTACACTTCTGACCCACTGGGAATGTGATGAAAGAAATAAAAGCTGAAATAAATTATTCTCTCTACTAGTATTCTAACATTTCACATTCTTAAAATAGAGTGGTAATCCTAACTGACCTAAGACAGGAAATTTTTAATGTGATTAAATGTTAGGAATTGTGAAAAGCTTAGTTTAAATGTAATTGGCTAAGGTGTATGTAAACTTCCGACTTCAACGGTATGCTTAGTTCAATTCTATTTTATTAGATTTCACTTGTATACCAAGTAATTTGTAATGTAACAGTGCACTACACTAACCCAACAAAAGCTAACCTAGGTTGACAGCCACAAGAAGAAAATAATGGTAAGAACTACAGTAGGACCATGGGGGAGAAGGTGATGCTACAAGTCATAAAGGGGAGAATGTAGAACTGCAGGCACCGCTTTGAGGTATGGATATTTTTAGATAAGAGAGATTACAACACAACAAACAAGGCTTCCTGTGTAGTAAGAAAAGCAAATCAACCAGGAACACAATTGATATCGACTTCCATATTCACTGTGTGATTCCTCTATTTTCCAGTAACTCTGCTCTCCTGCTGTGTGTTATGGTGCTACTTCCCCTTCCTTCCCATCATGACGGCCAGGCAGGTCAGGGGTCACCATGATTTCACGGGGTAGCTCTGTACAGTTTCTCCAGAAGTCGTTAATTAGCTACAAGCAGGCATTACTGTTGAACTCATCTGATAACTGGGCTCCCCTGCGCTAGAGAGAAGCCTGAAGCACTGAGAGAGAGAGAGAGGATAGAGGGATGCTGCGAGCAATAGGCATGCAGAAATACAAACAGAGAGATAAACGGAGAGTTTAGGAATCATTAAGCTAAGTGTATGTGTTTCTCTCGCTCCCTTTCACTCTCTCCAAACAAAAGAAAGCATACATACTGTACACCTACGTGCAACCAGTGTGAAATGGCTAGATAGTTAGCGGAGAGCTCTAGTAGCGTTTCACTCGCTCTGAGACCTTGAAGCAGTTGTTTCCCATGCTCTGCATGGGCCGCAGCTTTGTGGAGCGATAGGTAACGGTGCTTCGTGGGTGACTGTTGTTGACGTGTGCAGAGGGTCCCTGGTTTGAGCCCAGGATGAGGGACGAAAGCAACGCTGTTACATACACACAAAACCATTTACACCACCTTCCTCTCACACATGAACATAATTTTAAAAAGCACACACACATAATGTAAACGCACACACAATGTGAATAATTTATTGGAGCTCCAGTCATAGATCTGACTGGGTGCATTAAAGAATTCACACAGCAGACCATTATATCATTAGCTGCAAAGCTGTGCTCTGTGCTGCACTGAATGGCCTGGTAAATGGAGCTACTTCCTGGGTGCGACACGTACGTACACACACACACACACACACACACACACACACACACATAGCAGTAGTCAATTATAGCTGTGGGAAAGAAAACAGGAATAAACCAGAATATTGACAGAAAGTCAAGAAGCGAGGTGGGATATTGACAGGTTTCTCCTGGACTAGGTCTGAGAACAGAGGTGGAGAGGGAGAGAAACGTTGTGTCTGTGGAAAGACACGTTTCTAAGAGACACATTTTCTTATATTTGTGCCTGGGGAGAAACAAACAGTGTCAGCTCATAAGGAGGGGAGTTTCCCTGTTTCCATAGGCCTGTTGCTAGCTGCTGCTGCTGGGAGAAAACACACATAACTGTAATTGAATTTTACCCAAAGCCACCATCAGAGAGAGGGAGGGAGGGAAGAGAGGGAGGGAGGGAGGAAATTACAGGGGGCATTTTGTATATGTGTACTGATATTATTCAACAGTGATTGAACTGTGTGACATTCAGAGGGTCCCTCTATATTATGTACATTAATGCATTATAATCTGAACTGTAGGAAATGACATGTTTACCAGCTGAAAACGGTCAGAATCACCTTGACAACTGACATAACATACATCCCTCCTTGTGGATAAGCCTTGCCGTCGCGCCTGTTTTTCCAAGAGCTGAATTTGAAGAGAAATGACTTCCAAATATATTCATTTTACTATGAAACCTCATCAAGTGGGCAAAAGACATGATAACATGAATTCAGCAAAGGCATAACAAGAGAGAGACAAGATCCCAGAGAAAAAGACAGAGGAAAAGAAATGTGGAAGAGAGGGAACGGGAAACTGAAAGTGAGTGACACAGAATGGAAGTTCAAGACAATACAAGTGGAGGTAATGAGAGAAATGAATGAGAGAGGAAAGGCTTATGAGAGAGATAGGTCGAGAATTGGAGAGAAAGAGTGAATGAGATGTTGGGCAGCAGCAGCAGGGATGGAGGGGGAGGCAGTGGGCCCTGTGAGGACAGGCCTGTAATTGAAGCGAAGGAAAAGGACCTTAACCCAGATCAGTATCTATCACTCTCCGGCAGGAAGAAAGAGCTCAACACCCGCAGATTTCCTGAGAGGGCGACAGATGAGGACAGAGGGAAGAGGAGAGAGAGTGGAGGGAGAGAGAGAGGGAGAGGGAGAGGGAGGGGATGATGTAGCGACAGATACTGCTGATTGCAAAGATTACTTCTCTGAGAAACCCTGGCCGCTGTGGGTACACTGCCCTTACTCACTCACACACACAGGCAGGCAGGCAGACAGAGCTCAGAGGAGATCAGCATGTTGAGACAGACAGAACCCTCGAGACATGGTCATCTGAGAGGAGGAGAATTATGCAAGTGCAAATTAAATTACACCGGAAGAGAGAGGCAGGCATGGACCTGCAGGAAACACTGGGCTCTGCGTGTGTGTGGCTGTGTGTGTGTGTGTGTGTGTGTGCTATTTGTAATGCACATTATGAAAACACACACAGAGAGACACAGACAGACTGAGACGCTATCTGATATGTGATGAGCCAGGTTCACACAGAGATCAAAGGTTGTAAAGATCACACATGGACAGGAAGGAAAGAGAGAGAGAGAGAGAGAGAGAGAGAGAGAGAGAGAGAGAGAGAGAGAGAGAGAGAGAGAGAGAGAGGGAGAAAGCATGCCTGAATGTAATATGGTAAAACTCTCACACACACACACACACTAACACATTGTGTGTGTGTTTGTTGTGCCACATAGAGCGCCCAGCGGAACACAAAAGCAGCCCTTTGACACCTGATACTCACTAGCATCCAGTGTGTGAGAGAGAAGATTAGTGGTCAGAGTAACCATCGCCTCTTATTGGCTCTCCTGACGCAGGGCCTGTAGGCCTATTACATCTCTCTCTGTCTCTTTCTCTCTTGCTCTCTCTCTCTCTTTCTCTCTCGCTCTCTCTCTCTCTTTCGTTCTCTCTAAACTATATTCAACAACTACAGGAGGGACATTGAACAATACATTAGCTACCCCTTACCTCAGCTCTTTCCCTCCCCTGTCCTGCCCTATTACCCCCTCTATTCTCACCCATACCAGATATCACTCAAGGCAAAGGGCCTCGGAAAGAGAAAGGAGAGCGGAGAAGAAAAGAGAGGATAATATCCGTTTTGCTAATTCTGCTGTTTGTCCAGCTTAGTGGAGTGGGTTCTCTAGGCGGTGACAGTATGTGATTCAGGCTTAGAGTGCTGTGCTTGTCTAAAGGTCACACTAACACAGGAGCCCATTAGCAATTCAGATGTGGCTAAGAGGGTAAGAGGCTGCACTGGTCCCAGTGCCTGCCTGGCCCTTATTGCATTATCATGGAGTATAGCAGCAGCTAGCATGCTCAACACTGATTAGGTGACAAAAAGGGGAGGAGAGATGTTATGTATCTGTTATGTAATACACTACCCTTCAAAAGCTTGGGGTCACTTAGAAATGTCCTTGTTTTATAAAGAAAAGCTCATTTTATATCCATTAAACTAACATAAAATGTATCAGAAATACAGTGTAGACATTGATAATGTTGTAAATGACTATTGTAGCTGGAAACGGCTGATTTTTTATGGAATATCTACATAGGCGTACAGAGGCCCATTATCAGCAACAATCACTCCTGTGTTCCAATGGCACGTTGTGTTAGCAAATCCAAGTTTATCATTTTAAAGGCTAACTAATCATTAGAAAACCCTTTGAAATTATGTTAGCACAGCTGAAAACTGTTGTTCTGATTAAAGAAGTAATAAAACTGTCCTTCTTTAGACTAGTTGAGTATCTGAAGCATCAGCATTTGTGGGTTCAATTACAGGCTCAAAATGGCCAGAAGCAAAGAACTTTCTTCTGAAACGTGTCAGCCTATTCTTGTTCGGAGAAATGAAGGCTATTCCATGTGAGAAATTGCCAAGAAACTGAAGATCTCGTACAACGCTGTGTGCTACTCCCTTCACAGAACAGCGCAAACTGGCTCTAACCAGAATAGAAAGAGGAGTGGGAGGCCCTGGTGCACAACTGAACAAGAGGAAAAGTACATTAGAGTGTCTAGTTTGAGAAACAGATGCCTCACAAGTCTTCAACTGGCAGTTTAATTAAATAGTACCCGCAAAACACCAGTCTCAATGTCATCAGTGAAGAGGCGACTCCGGGATGCTGGCCTTCTAGCCAGTCTGCGCTGTTCTGTGAAGGGAGTAGTTCCAGATACTCAACTAGTCTAAAGAAGGCCAGTTTTATTGCTTATTTAATCAGAACAACAGTTTTCAGCTGTGCTAACATAATTGCAAAAGGGTTTTCTAATGATCAATTAGCCTTTTAAAATGATAAACTTAGATTAGCTAATACCCACAGAACACATTCATTCACTCACACATACACACACTCGCTCTCTCTCCCTCTCTCTCTCTGTCTGTCTCTTTCTCTCTCTCTATCTCTTCCCACTCATTCCACCCCCATATCCCTAGCACATCTGGGACAGCATATCTACCAGCCAAGGTCAACTCCATTACTACTGCTGACAGACAATCACAATGGCCATGAAGCTTTTACACACAGACCTCATATCCTAACATTAGACCGACTGAGATAAGCATACTTGTAATGCTAGGCATAGACTGAATGATTCTAGATTGGGGGTGGGTTTTGAATCAGTATTTCTGATTCCAGTATGAAGAAGGAAGGGGAACTGATGGTTGCTGCTTATTTCAGGAGGATTTTAACCAGAGGCCTCGCGTGGTTCTATATGGCGTCGCTCTATATACTTCAGCACCATGGACAGAGAACACACCTCACGAGGACCAGTGACACATAGCTGAGACAGAGAGAGAGAGAGAGAGAGAGAGAGAGAGAGAGAGAGAGAGAGAGAGAGAGAGAGAGAGAGAGAGAGAGAGAGAGAGAGAGAGAGAGCAGGAGAGAGAGCAGCCCGTAACAGTCTACTGCACAACAAATGAAAAAATAACAAGTGTAATCTAGCCAATGTCTATAACCTGTGTAGCATTACTGTTTTCTGCACCATGACTGCACAACCATGACTGCACATAACATTTGGGGCTACAATACATTGCCAGTGACACCTGCGAATAAATATGTGTGTGCTTGCTGCGCGTGCGTGCGTGCATGTGTGTGTGTGTGTGAATGATAGTGTCATCTATTCCACGTTGGTGCAATATTAGCAAAACCTGTTAGTTTCAGTCCTGCTGAGCCCACAACACAACTTGATAAAATCTGCATCATCCCTCTGAAAGTCCCGTTTGTTGACGTGTGTTGACCAACTGAGGCAGCGGTGTACTGCTCTATGCTACAGAGAGATGTGTCATCGGTACAACAACAAACCGGGAACAATGAAAAAGCCTTCCGGTGGATTAGATACAGAAATCACTGGTACGCTATTAATGTTAGCACCTCCGAGCTCTGGCTGAGCTAGGCACTAGGCCTTCCCCTCTATTACACCCTCTCCTCTGATAGCCTCCAACACGGTAACAGATGATCACATCACCACAATGCCAAGGCCTGTCTTTTCTCAACAGCCTTGAAGATACAGACTTATAAGGCTACATCCCCCTAACACAAACACAGAGAGAGAGAGAGAGAGAGAGAGAGAGAGAGAGAGAGAGAGAGAGAGAGAGAGAGAGAGAGAGAGAGAGAGAGAGAGAGGGGACGGGTTGGGAGGTCGATCTCTTGGTCTAATGCTTTCAGAACCATGGAGAGCACCTCTCTCTCTCTCTGGTTAGTTGGAGAACCAATCTCTTGGGTTTTGACGCCATTTGTGATGCAAAGATTCTATCTGAGCAGAGAACCTAATCAGGGGCACAACCTATTTTTGTATTAAGATGCTTCCTTTTTAGTTTAGGCTTGTGATGCTGTGGTTTCAGCCTCTGAAGTAACACAATGAATGCCAGTTATACTCAATACCCTATTAGATTCAAACTCTCTCTCACTTTTTCTGTTTGCTGTAGGCTATGTGACACAATCATCACACATTAACTCCTGCATTAAAGAAAATCTACAAGTGCGCGTCCACGCTCGCTCGTTCTCGCACAAACATACACACGCACGCATACATTGTAGGCAGGACAAGCGGGGTGATGCGTCTCACAAACTCTTTGAAATCATTCCCACATCGTGATAGATATCGGTTACCATGACGACTGGGAATCAATCCAAGCCCAATCAATCCAAGCCCCTATATAGGCGAAAAGACAGTAGCCTACCTATAGTGCTTTGACATGTGCAAGCCATTCACATCCTACCTTGCATTCCTCCATACATGTCCTGACCGAGTATTCATCAGTCTCATATTTCTCAACCAACAGCTCAAACTCCCGGTAGTCCTCCTGAGCTTGCCGGTCAAAGCGCTGGTAAACCCGGACACACTCGCTGCATCCCAGCGTGTCACCCTCAGCCACGTCCAGGCTGCAGTTTATATTGTCCGGACTTGTAAACCCGTTAAACAAATCCAAAAGAGAGTAGGAATTACAAAAAGAAAGATACAAATCGCTCAGATTCAAGTCCG
The DNA here is from genome assembly GCA_030435695.1 of Brachymystax lenok tsinlingensis. Lineage (NCBI taxonomy): Eukaryota > Metazoa > Chordata > Actinopteri > Salmoniformes > Salmonidae > Brachymystax > Brachymystax lenok. The sequence continues at coordinate 26,605,728 of CM059785.1, forward strand.
CCGACTGCGTCCCATCCCCGCCCCCGGAGAGGCCCAGGCACACGGGCTCTGCGTCCGTGAAAGTGAAGCAGTCTTTGGACAAGCTGTCCGGGTGACAGGTGTCCAGTCGCCACAGAGGTTTGGTAGAATTCCCTATAAAAATAACTTCTGGCTTTCTGGCAAGGGGGCCGTGGGGGGAATGGGGGTCAGAGGAGGGTGTGTGGTGGTGAGTGGAGTTTGGGTACTCGACCATGTCCGTAAAGGCGAGCCGCTTGTCCTGCCGCTTGTCTCGGGTCCGCGTCAGTTTGGCCTCGGCGCAGAACCACAAGTGATCAGAGAGCAGGACGGTGATGAATAGAAGAGAGGCCAGCGACAGGCGCCATCTCTGGGCCCGCTCCGACTCGGTAAATGGCTTCTCGTTCTCTCGGGGTGCAAACCAGATTTTTAAGCCGTCATCTTGCTTCCGACACATCCAAGCACCCCTGGTCATATTTTAGGAAAAGCGCAGCTCTGGCCGACTCCACCGCGGGGGCTCCTCTGCCACTATACTCATTGACTTTGGGAGATGGACTCTGGTTATTTATCTTCGGTAACGGTGGGCTGCCGGGCCGCCGCCGGTCCTGGGCTCTCCTCTCTCGCGCCCGACGCCGTCGGGTGTTATTCCGATCCAATTAGCGCGCCCGCACAGATTAAGCTTCGCGCTGCCGCATCCCCGTTCTCCATGGCTCTCCGGGGGGAAACCACGTTCTCTGTAACCGCATGCCTCGCGCCTCGCTCCCTCTCTTCTGCTCTCCGGGGTGGTGCTCGCGTGCAGAGAGACCAGCTGTGGCCAGTTTATCCGTGCTGTTGCCGTTACTGCTGCAGTTTCCCGGATTCAATTATGAGAAAGCAAAAGCCGTTTGATTGTGCCCCAGTTGATTTTTTCCGGTTCATATCTGGGTCGAATGCCTTGGATCTTTTCTCCCGATGGCCACAGTCATCTTGGACCTGGGTTAAGTTGCCGCCATGTTCGTCTTGAACACTTTTGGGGGGAGCGGGGTCCGTTTGCGTCATCTCCATCACTACGATAGCTCCATCGTTGCGCAGTGGCAGAGCAGCTTACTACCTTTTACACACTCAGACACATGCAGGCATTTAATGGCGCTATTCCACCACTCTGGGCTACAGGACGCAGTCATGAAATGTGAGGTCTTATACCTGTTATCATCTGGGTTGGGAAAAGATTGGCTATATATATATTCAGCACAGTTGTTACTATATATGCAGTTCAGACATTGGGGAGAAGTATGACAGAAAAAAAAAAAATGTCACTAAATGTCTCAGTGATAAATATGTATGGTGCAAGTTGATCAACAAATCATTTGCCACATTATTGTGATGCCATGAATGACAGATCATGAGGAACTTATAGCTGGCCCTGTGGTACGATAACAGCCTTTACAAACAATGTGCATAAAACCCCCTTATGCCTGGCATGCAATGAGCATGGCATTCAGCTAAATGACATGCACAGTCACCTCCAAAATTATTGGCACCCTTGATACAAATGAGAAAAAAAGACTGTATAAAAATAATAATACAAATAGCTTACTGAGATATATTGAATGATAAAAAAAGATGAAAATTATTTTATGCTAAAACAATTACTCAGAGAAATAAATGTTGTTTAACAAGTAAAACCTTTTTCTCTCAAAAAGTTACAGTTGAAGTCGGAAGTTTACATACACTTAGGGTGGAGTCATTAAAACTCGTTTTTCAACCACTCCACAATTTTTTTGTTAACAAACCATAGTTTTGGCAAGTCTGTTAGGACATCTACTTTGTGCAATACACAAGTAATTTTTCCAACAATTGTTTACATACAGATTATTTCATTTATAATTCACTGTATCACAATTCCAGTGGGTCAGAAGTTTACATGCACTAAGTTGACTGTGCCTTTAAACAGCTTGAAAAATTATAGAACATTATATCATGGCTTGAGAAGCTTCTGGTAGGCTAATTAACATCATTTGAGTCAATTGGAGGTGTATCTGTGGATGTATTTCAAAGCCTACCTTCAAACTCAGTGCCTCTTTGCTTGACATCATGGGAAAATCTAAATAAATCAGCCAAGACCTCAGAAAAATTATTGCAGACCTCCACAAGTCTGGTTCATCCTTGGGAGCAATGTACAAACGGCTGAAGGTACCACGCAGCTGTCATACCGCTCAGGAAGGAGACGCGTTCTGTCTCCTAGAGATGAACGTACTTTGGTGCGAAAAGTGCAAATCAATCCCAGAACAACAGCAAAGGACCTTGTGAAGATGCTGGAGGAAACAGTTACAAAAGTATCTATATACACAGTAAAACCAGTACTATATCGACATAACCTGAAAGGCCGCTCAGCAAGGAAGAAGCCACTGCTCCAAAACCGCCATAAAAAGCCAGAGGTTTGCAACTGCACAATGGGACAAAGATCGTACTTTTTGGAGTAATGTCCTCTGGTCTGATGAAACAAAAATATCTGTTTGGCCATAATGACCATCATTATGTCTGGAGGAAAAAGGGGGAGGCTTGCAAGCCGAAGAACACCATCCCAACCGTGAAGCACCGGGGTGGCAGCATCATGTTGTGGGGGTGCTTTGCTGCAGGAGGGACTGGTGCACTTCACAAAATAGATGGCATCATGAGGCAGGGAAATTATGTGGATATATTGAAGCAACATCTCAAGACATCAGTCAAGAAGTGAAAGCTTGGTCACAAACGGGTCTTCCAAATGGACAATGACCCCAAGCAGACTTCCAAAGTTGTGGCAAAATGGCTTAAGGACAACAAAGTCAAGGTATTGGAGTGGCCATCCCAAAGCCCTGACCTCAATCCTATAGAAAATGTATGGGCAGAACTGAAAAAGCGTGTGCGAGCAAGGAGGCCTACAAACCGGACTCAGTTACACCAGCTCTGTCAGGAGGAATGGGACAAAATTCACCCAACTTATTGTGGGAAACTTGTGGAAGGCTACCTGAAACGTTTGACCCAAGTAAAACAATTTAAAGGCAATGCTACCAAATACTAATTGAGTGTATGTACACTTCTGACCCACTGGGAATGTGATGAAAGAAATAAAAGCTGAAATAAATCATTCTCTCTACTATTATTCTGACATTTCACATTCTTAAAATAGAGTGGTAATCCTAACTGACCTAAGACAGGGAATCTTTACTAGGATTAAATGTCAGGAATTGTGAAAAACTGAGTTTAAATGTATTTGGCTAAGGAGTGTGTAAACCTCCGACTTCAACTGTCGGTGTCATAGTTATTGGCAGCCCTGTTTTCAATACTTTGAGAAACTCCCCTTGCGAGGATAACAGCACTGTGCCTTTTTCTATAATATTTTATGGGATTGCAGAACACATTGGGAAGGATCTTAGACTTCCTTCATACAGAATTCCACTTTCCAGATCCTTGATATCCTTCGGTCTGCACAAATGAACTGCCCTATCAATTCAAACCACAGATTTTTTATGAGATGGCCGTAGCAAAATGTTGATTTTCTTCGTGGAGTTTTATGTGTGCTTGGGGTTATTGTCTTGCTGGATGATCAATATGAAGCTAAGTTTCAGCCTCCTGGCAAAGGCAAGCATGTTTTGGGCTAAAATGTCCTGGTACATAGTAAAGTTTGTGATGCTGTTGACCTTACCAAGGGCCCCAGGACCAGTGGAAACAGCATAGCCCCATAAAATCAAAGATCCACCACCACACAGTGTGTTACAGTAGGTATGAGGTACTCTTCTGCATATGTCTCAGGTTTTCAACACCAAACCCACCACTGGTGTGCGTGGCCAATTAGTTATATTTTCATGTCATCTGACCATAGCACAAATGGAAATCTGAAATCCTGAGAAATTATGAGAAAGAATGTGATCACTGGGGGGAGGTGTTGGAGTGTGCTCTCCCGCCCCTCACCCCCAGGGATTGGGTTTGAACACGGAGTGTATTATGCAGGGGGAAAGATGGGCTTTGGCAACACCAGCACTGCTAAGAAACCACGGCTGTCTGATTCGCATGGCTGCACGTTATCGGCAGGTGTGGAAACATGAGGTTTGTGTGTGTGTCTGCCATGTGATATAGGCTACTGTGTGTGTGTGTGTGTGTGTGTGTGTGTGTGTGTGTGTGTGTGTGTGTGTGTGTGTGTGTGTGTGTGTGTGTGTGTGTGTGTGTGTGTGTGTGTGTGTGTCCCGTAACCTTGCACCGTCCATGGTGTCTTATCAGCATTGCATTGTTTGGTCAATGGCTTTAAAACAAACACACGACTTCTATGCGTAATCAGACTCACTTGTGTGTGTGTGTCTATGTGTGTGTGCATGTGTGAGAGAGAGAGAGATAAAGAGAGAGAGAGGTTCTGGTTAGCGTGTTGAATGTAAATGACAGTATTTATTCTCATCCTTAAAGCGGCCAAATCATTGTCAGTTTGTATTGCTTGGTGTGCTACAAAGGAGATGAGAGAGTGTTGCTTAATGTTAATGGGCCGCATATTGGAGAAGCCAAGAGATGATTATCTGAATTAATTTTGGGACTGAGGCTGGGTGGAAGGCGCATATTCAGCTCAACTCTGATGTCACGTGAAACAATGGCGAAGAACAGAACATAAAACATGTGAACAGCATCTAAAATTAAACCAATTATATGCCTTGGCTCTGATAGAGAGAGAAAAAAACGAATGTATTTTTCAGCATGGTATTTTGTCTCTATATTAGGTGGAGCCATCACTAGGACTGGAGGCATGGTAGCCTAATGTCTAAGCGCACACAGGCACACAGGCACCCAGGCATGTAGACACACACGCTGTTAGCCGAGGCAAATTCGATGGAAATTAGCTTGCTAGAGTGACCAAGGCAGTTAACTCACACACACAAACACACACGCACACTGTACACAGAGTCTGCACTTAGCAATTTGTTTGATGATGCTAGTAAACTCACTACTAAACAATGTGCACCTGCTCGATCATTTCAGGACTACTCACAGTACTAATAGGCCTAAGCCTAAATCAAAAGGCCCTTCAAAAAAACAGTTTTTCGAGGACTAAATATTTCACCTGAACACTTTCTAACTGTGAGAGGAAAACATGTCATTTAAGTTGCAATGCAGTGTCACCAGTTACACGCTCTCCTCACTCGCACTGAGGGGATTCGATAAAGCTGCCACGGGTTGCACCGGGCTATGGCACATCACATGCCCGGACAAAACCTGTGAGGGAGGCGTGCCCTGCTCAAATCAAACAGTAGCCTAATCTGCGCTGCTCTGTCATATTGTCAACAGTGCAGCATCATGCATTGTTCAGAAACATCTCTTTGCAATAAAATAAGCCTATCCCTTATGGAGAAACCACATTCATTTCACATGTGAACACATGATCTCGTGTCATGTCATGTGAACACTTGTGATTTAATGGGAAGAAAATGTGATAATACTGTTTATGACAATGTGTGAAGCAACATGTGATAACACTTGGCAACATGTGAGCATATCAAATTAATATGAATTAAATTTGACAACATGGGGATGCAAAATGTCAACATGTTATTTAGAATATTTTACTTTGAAAGGCGTAATTGACATTAATTTAATTTAAAAAACTCTTCGGTGTAAAGTACCCTGTTTAGGGGACCTGTGTGGTTCTGGTACTGGTTCTGACTGTCATTTTTTCTTATAAATCGATCTGTAGACACGTAGATTGAAATGGCTTGCATTGAGCGGTAGCCCTGATTCTCACAGTCACAGGAGTATTTCTCTTCTGCATATGTGAAGCAGGATGTGAAATCTGACACAACTTGAAGTTGGGATGTCCCTACTACCATTTCATTCTCTCTTCGGACTGTCCATCAACTCCTGGCTAAACCCTACGTCACAGCCACTAACTCATATCCCTGAACTCCTTACATTGTAACGCAGCAGGAGAGAGTTGCTTTGTGGCTGTAGCTCATTCAAATATATATATTGATATATATATATATATATAATATTCAGCGATCGATTTATAGCCAGTAATCTAAAATAATTCATAGATCTTAAACAAAAAAACACTTTCTGTTTGTCATAGATGGAACATATTCATATGAGGGGAAATGTGAGTTCCTAATGAGTTCAGGAAGCCAAGATAGAGCTCCGTGAGATGTTCACAGCCATGGAAAATATGCACATTTTCTCTAACACCAAGGGTGGGTTGCACCAACATGGTTTAAATTCATCTAGGATTAGAGCTAATCTAGGTTTTGTAAAATTAGGTTTATAATTAATCAGAGATGTGTTGCACCACTTATTTTTTAATCTGTATCAGTTAATCTATGATTAATGGTTTTAAACTATGATTAGTGACATGTTACACCAGTATATTCTGTCAAAAAGAAGGAAGACACCTGGGCCATTTTATGCAACAGATTGAATGGATCGACACGGATTAAAGAGAAGAGAGACCCAAATCGGATGAAGAAAAACTTAAACGCAAAAGCCAAAAAGGGTGCGGCAGAGGAGAGGCAGGGGCTATTTCAGACTGGAGGGGGGCCTTCGTCCAAGGGAATTGATCCTCTCTCCCTGAAGATATGCGAGATGATGCGCCAGCAGTTTGCCCCTCTCAGTTTGCCCCATTAAGAGGTTAACCCCCATGATGACGACGGACAACTCAACCCACCAATATTTAGTAAGAATAAATAACTGGTAAATATCATTGACTATAATGCACATTAAAACTAACATTAATTAATGCTACTTCACTTTAACACTACTTCAATGTTAGTGTTATCAGGCCCATTACAACATATTGCATAACATCATAATTTGCACCAAGGCTGGGCATTTCATAAGCCCCAATTCAAATGTTGTACAAAATGGGCACGTAAATAGCCTACTAAAAGTCTTCTTTCTTTCCTTTCCTTTAGTTGAGCTGACACCCTGTGCCGTGGAGAAACAGCAGTGCCTGGATCTTGCACCATCAGCAAAAATACTAGATAGGCCAACCAAATGCCCCAGAACTGACATGAACCAAGCTCATATTGATGTTTTGGAGCTGGAGAGAGAGAAAAATCTACTGCAGATTGAGGTCCTGAATTTACAAAAAGAGCTAGAGCAAATTCAGAAACTCCTTCAGGGAAACAAATGCCCACTGTGTAAAGAATGCTAATATGTTTTATTTATTTAAGCAATTATTTATTAAAACAATGCTTTCCCAAGAAACTTGTCCCCACTCTTGTGTTCTGGTGCTTCCAGTTCCAGCCTGTATGGCATTGAGAATAACAAAGTCTTAATAATACATTTGAATACAGATAGCATAATTGGGAATTGTACATTTTGATCAAAATATAATATTGCTTTTCACATGTTACCAATGTTACATTATACACACCTTACATGCTGACCAGACTGCTCGCACGTGAGTCCGTGTGCACCATTGAGCACATGATGATTTTGGCCACCCACACCAGACGCGATCAGGACATGCAGGTTGAAATATCAAAACATACTCTGAACCAACTATATTAATTTGGGGACAGGTCGAAAAGTATTAACCATTTATCGCAATTTAGCTTTAGCTAATTTGTACTGGGATATAAACATTGGGTTGTTATTTTACCTGAAACGCACAAGGTCCTCTACTCCAACAATTAATCCACAGATAAAAGGGTAAACAGAGTTTGTTTCTAGTAATCTTCTTCTTCTTCTACTTTGGACTCTACATGGCAGTTGGCAACCAACTTTAAGGTGTATTACTACTACCAACTGAACTGGATTGTGAACATCAATTAATCTTTCAATCACACGTGGGTATACGCTCCTAAAAACCAATGAGGAGATGGCACGTGGGTATATACTCCTAAAAACAAATGAAGAGATGGGAGAGGCGGGACTTAAGTTCTAATAGAACAAAGTTATATTTTAGTGCCTGGCTACGCAGACGCACATTGATGCGCGTGAGCAGTGTGGGTGCAATGATTGAATAACATGTACACGTATGTTTAAATTTATTTTGCAACCCTCGTGCATGTGACGAGAGCGGTGTGGCCAGCATGTTAGGCTGCAAAATGGTTCTCAATCAAGGTTCTCCTGACAACATTCCCAGTTGCATTGGCAGTGTATTGCACCTGGCCATCTTCTGCATTCTCCTCAGGTAGGTCCTCTTCAGCCTCCTCAGTTAGCTCGTCTCCTTGTCTCTTGCCAGAGTTATATAGAACTGCCACTGCAATAATGATTGTCAGTGTAGTGTCCATCTTCGTGCAGAGCGCCTCCTTTAGGCACGGGAATCTTTTTTCCATACTCCAAAAACTCTCTCTATGAGACCTCTTGCCAGGATATGAGAGGTGTTGTATTCTCTCTCTTCAGGTGTCTGGGGGTTTAAATGGGGAGTCATAAAGTACCCATGACAGGCATATCCATTGTCACCTAGTAGGTGGCCTTCATATGTCCCCCTTTCTAGCATAGACTATTGTAAAAGATTATTCTGTCATGGATGGATCCTGGCCATCTACTGTAGCTACGATGTTGGTGAGCTGAGCTTTGTCATCATAGACACCCTGCACGATGATGGAGCAGTAACCTTTTCCGACTACGGAATAGTTCTAAATTCTCACCACCAGGTTTGGGAATAGGAACGTGTATACAATCTATTGCCCCGAGTACACCTGGGAATCTAGCTCTCCTGTAAAATACAGCTGCTGTTTCCTCTGTAGGCTTGAACCTTATGTACTGATTCTTCAGACTGGCAATAGCACTGGACACTCTGACTACAATCCTGCAGACGGTTGACTTGTGGAGTCCAAAAAGGTCCCCATCCACCATCTGGAAACATCCAGTTGCGTAGAACCGTAAGGTCACTAAGAGCTGAAGTAGTGGCGGTACAGCCACGTTCCTATCATTCCCATACTTAAAGGTTGGTCCAACCTTTCCTTCCAGTTGCATTACAGAGTCCCTGGAGAAGCGGTATCTCCTTGAAAACTCTACATTATCATAAAACTCAGGATTCAACCTGTCTCTAATTATTTTCTGAGGAACTCTGTTGTTTTGATATCTCCACTAAAACTTAACTTAGATTAGAGGACGGATTTAATTTAACTAGGATTAATTTAAAGCTAGGTTAAACATTTGGTGCAACAAGACTAATAGATAAACCTTGATTTAACCCAGTTTAAGAGTTAATCCATTTTGGTACAACCCACTCTAAATATACAAATATATATTTTACAGTTATAAGGAAGGTGAAATCTTATAGTTAGTCTTTATATAAATTGATGGTATAATATTTAGAAAAATGAGTAATTTAATATAAAATATTTCATATTTAATTTTTATAATATTTGTACTGTGAACTTGAGCTTGTGTCCTCAAAAGTGACTACACCTCACCAATGTATAACTATTTTTAGCAGAAAGGTGAGATTTTAACCTTTCTTGGAAAATGCAGCACTACTAGTTATTGTTTATGGCCCCGGATGTGATTGGGAGTCCCAAAGGGCGGCACTCAATTGGCCCAGCGTCGTCCGGGTTTGGCCGGTGTAGGCCGTCACTGTAAATAAGAATTTGTTCTTAACTAACATGGTTAGTTTTTTTTAATGTATTTATTTTTTTACTTTTATTTAACTAGGCAAGTCAGTTAAGAACAAATTTGTATTTTCAATGACAGCCTAGGAACAGTGGGTTAACTGCCTTGTTCAGGGTCAGAACAACAGATGTTTACATTGTCAGCTTAGGGATTCAATCTTGCAACCTTTCGGTTACTAGTCCAACGCTCTAACCACTAGGCTACCTGTTGCAGTTAAAATAATAAATATTTTTGGGATTACATGTTATATTACATTCAGTTACATTTAAGAGGGTTAAACAGTCATGGTCCCCTGCAAGGTTTTTCTAGTTCACGGTTTGTTCAAGGGACGTCCCCAAAGACATTTTAGAACATTCTTATAATGTTGTGTCATTGTCCCCTGGCAGTTTTTGACTAGTTGCGGTGAAAATACGGTAAATATACAACTAGTTACTGTATTTTACAGCTAAATACAGGTGTTTAATGTTAAAGGACAGTATGCTGTTAAAGGATGGTAACTTGTTGCCAGAAGTTGCGGTGAATTTGTAATTTCTTAATTGGAAAGCACTTGTCAGTAAGTTATTGTAAAAGTCACAATAATTTACTGGCAAAAGGTTGCCGGTAACATACAGGACACTTACTGCCACCAGGCTGCGGCCAAGATGAGTCGGTGAGGCACTTGCTCTGGGAGTGCAGAGCCACCAGGGACCTGTGGAAGGAAGCAGGCCCCCTGATCTCCCCGTGTTTGCCAGCAGGGGAGGACGTAACGCCCCAGCTCGTGCTGTATGGGGTGGTCCGAAGGCCTATTCCACCGAAGGCCTTCACCAAGCTCTGGCCAACTCTCACGTGTCTGAAGGATGCACTGTGGTCCTCTTGCAAACTGCTGGTAGCGAAAGGGGTAGAGACCACCCCCCAGGCAGTGGCCTTGGTAGGCACGGAAGCCCTGGGCTGGTACAGAAGAAAGGGGGCCTCGACCCCAGGCGAAGGGTCCCCCACAACACCCAAGGTCCCGGCGGCCACGGCCTGACAGCGCTGCAGCGCCTAGGGTAGGGATCTCCTCTGGGCCCCGAAGGGCAGAACAGTTATTGACTCGGAAGAGCAGAAGGAGGCGCGCTTGATAAGGACTCACCCCGTTCCTGTACAAAGGACCGAAGACAGCTTTTTAATAAAGTGACTTTTTAACACGTTTTCATGTTTTATAAATGTTTTACTTTTGTTAAATAATTTGTACACATTTTAAATGGCTTTTACAGATTGGATGTTTTACAAGAAAAAGTAATTTTATTCATGGTTGTTTCTTTTTGTTTTTAAATGAGCAACATGTACTTTTTAACACATTTAAATGTAATATTCAAATGCTGTTTTTTATGCTTTTATGTCGTTTTTATGTGTATAATATAAATGAGATATTTTTAAAGGAAATGTAACAATAAAACTTTTCCAAAAGAAAAAGAATGTGCATGTGATAGCAAAGAACCATATAATTTTTTATTTATATCTAGTCACCATGTAATTGTAATACTCACTTTCCTACCAGACCATCAGGTCAGAGAGTATGATGGATTAGCTACAGTAAGTTCCTGTGAATTTTACAGTAACCCACTTACAACTAGTTGAAAGTAAGTTAGTATTTCCTGTTAACCAGCTGCCATTAAGGTACTGGAAAAAGCCCAGTAATCAATTAACAGTGCAGCTCTTGAGTGTCACAAGTCCTCACAAAGATTGCAGAACTGACAATGTCAAAAGAGGTGCTCACCCTATTTTACTTATATAAGGTATAGGTGACCATCCGAGTGAAATATTATCGCTAATATTCATAAAAGGATAGCTAAGGATGCATTTTAACTGGTATTTGATTTGTTTAGGAAAAGTTTATAGGTATATTTGAACGCGTTCTCTTCACGTTTCAATGGGCGATTTGACGTTGGATTTTCTGAATATAACGCACCAACCAAACAGAGATTTATGGATATAATAAATGACTTTTTCTAACAAAAGAACCATTGGATGTCTTCGTTGGACACTTGGGAAGCCCTCAGCAGAAGTACTTCAAAAGGTAAGGGATTTGTTTTCGCTGTGATATGTGTTTTGTGTGAACCGCGATGGTTTATGAATTTATGCTAATGCAGAAATATTGGAGGTGCTACCCTCAAACAATCAAATGTTGTGCTTTCGCCGTAAAGCCGTTTTGAAATCTGAAAACTCTGTGATATTGCCAAGAAGCAGAGCTTTCGATGACTATGCAACACTTGTATATTGATGAATGCTTAATAATTCAACTTTTGGATTTTGAATTTGGCGCCTTGCATTTCACCGGGTAGTGTCGGGAGTGGGGATTATTCGGTTCTACAAAAAAAAAATATATTATTTATTTACTAACTATGAGACAAAAGTCCCTAGTGGACTGACAAGATATGGCAGCTTATTACACAGAGATGGAGAAGAGGGTGGTGGGACAAATAGAGAGAAAGGGAGAAAGGGGCATTTATCGTGTATTTGGTAGCTACGCTCACAGTAACTATAAAGGAATGTAATGTATTTACGTGTAGATGTCTTTTTCCGTCGTCTTTCTGAAACCAATCGATCCTTCTATGGGAAGGACTCCATGGGTGTAAGGCTCTGGTTGTCCACCAGAGGTCACAATGTCCTTCTTAGTTGTTCTGGCTTGGAGTGGATGTTTCTTCAGATGCACCAATGACTGTCTGAGATGGGACCTTCTCCTTTCTTTCTCGGGTAGACACTCAAAGTTCTATACCACTTTACATGCACAGCTGCAGACTGTTAATGTTTTGGACTGGTGAGCTTATCTTCTTCGCCTCGTGTCGAGTTTCAGAGATTCCAACCATTTGTAACGTCTGCTGGTCTGGTAGGTGAGTTTTTCGTCTCACCTCGTGTTGGTTCCACGTTTCAACCATTTCACACATGTACCTAACGCTCCATGCTTTTCTGGTCTGAATATATTAATTCTTAGCGAGTCCTTTTCAGCACTCTAGTCGGAAATGGCGGTTCGATCACACTGACACGCTCTTCTGATCTCACTAGGGGCGTGGCTTAGCTAATGTGCAATGGACATGAAAAAACATTATCTCATTAGAAAACCCAAATCACATTCATATCTTAACGAAAACAGTTTCATCGTTCTTCATATTTTATTAACATCATATTTGTAACGAATGCACTGAGAGTCGGGAAGCAAGTACAGGGAGTGAGTGTTTTAATAAATAAACAAAACATGAAACACAAACAACGCACCAACATGAAACAGAATCAATAACACCTGAGGAAAGAACCACGGGGAGTGACAGATATAGGGAAGATAATCAAGGAGGTGATGGAGTCCAGGTGAGTGTCATGAGGTGCTGGTGCACGTGACGATGGTGACAGGTGTGTGGGATAATCAGCAGCCTGATGACCTAGAGAGCCGGAGAGGGAGTATACGTGACAATATTGGATGGAAACTTGAAAGCTAGAATGTGTTTCCTTCCTAAGTTACAATATTTTGTTCATACAGTTTTTAATAACATAACAAAATGAAATAGAAATATGACATGATTATTCTTTAGATCCCCACTGACCATTCTTAACATGCCTATCTTAGAAATATTGTTCCAATATTCACTTTTTTGGTGTTATAGTTTGGTGGCAATAGTCTTCTGGGGGACAAAGCACATTTCTTTTCCAATACTGAGGAGCAAAGGGAGAGATTCCCCTCCTACCTAATTTACGACAGAGTATTAAGGTGTCAAAACCAGCCCACCCCCTCTTCCCCTCTTCTGTGGGTAAGAGGGCCTGGTTGTTGTCAGCTATTTACCAAGTTAATCTGAGGCCTTTGATCCTCACCCAGGAGAGTCATGACAGTGGCGTCAACTTATTGGTGACTACTGTATATGTCAGTGATGCTGGGCAATAAATGGAAAAGGCTTGCGAGTTAAGATGCACTTGCAAGTCCAACGAAGGGAAACCCTGCTATTTGCTTTTTACCCCCGAGGAGATGGTCAGGAGATGTGACCAGATTAATTAACTCACTAATGGTAAGTGCTTGCCATTCAACTATTAGTCAAGTTTAGTTTGCTGTGAGTGAGTAATGTGTACAGTGTGCGTGTTTCTGTGTCTATCTGTCAGTGTCTGTTTATGTATGCGTGATGAGGCACAAGCAGACTGACTAGCTAGCTAGTGTATTAAAGCCAAGTGTGTGAGTGAATGTGTGGCAGAGAGATAGAGAAGGAAGTGGTGAATGTGCAACCCATAAAACATTTGCTGTAACTTATCGGACCTGTGTGTGTGGTGCGTGCTTATATTTGTCCTTTTTCTCCCAAAGACAAAATGCCTGAAGAATCAAATACCTTTATATAAAACATGACCTATACAATACTAGTAAAAGTGTGTGTTTTTGTGTGTGTACTGTTTGCAGTGTGTGTGTCTTTGGGGGGAATTCCGACATTGCCAAAACACAAGCTATGCGGGTGTTATCTATCGTGTGTTTACGCTTGATCTGATTGAATCTAAGCCTTAATGTCCCTGAGTTACTTTTTAGTTTGTGTTGTCAGATAATCACACAAGTATTGACTTGATTCCGGGCAACTTTTGGCAAAATATTTCTGAAATGTATTCTTGCCAATAAATCTGCAGCCAATCTCTGTCATGGGCTGGTGGCGATGCAGGAAATTAGGTTGCAGTCATCTAAGAGGTTGAAAGTTCAAATCCCAGGTGTGGTTGTGTGCTGTCCAATGTTGATGTCAATTCCATTTAAGTTCCAGTCAATTCAGAGAGTAAACTCAATTCCTAATTTTCCAGTATTTTATATTTTAAAATTAGAATTGCTATTTCTGTGTACTATCTGAATACAGTTCGTTGTTGTATGTTTACCGACAAAATACAGTTCAGCTGCCCTCTCCCTATCGACAAGTGATCAACCTCAGTTTTATCAAAGCGTTACACCAGGGTAAGCCTACACGAAACACAGCCTATATTTTAACCCTTGTGTTGTCTTAAGGGTCAAAAATGACCCGCCACTATGTTAAACAGCAGAGAAAACCCCCTAAATTATATTTTTCTACTTGAAGTTTTATGACTTTTCTAGAGTGATCCCAACATTAGAAAAGTGAAACATTGCCTTTGTTCATATTTCAATGAAAGCTGTACACAACCAGGGTCTTAGGGTTAGGGTCATTTTTGACCCAGCAGTTAAAAAAACCCACAAAGACACACACACACACACACACACAATGAGAAATTGAGATTATGTGTGCTACTGATTGAACTCAGACAAAACTAAAACTTTATTGTGCATGTGCAGCATCTCCACAACCCCACACATGACTCAAGTTCACAGACAAAATAAACACAATTTCAGACAAAATAAACATTTCTTGAAAGCATTGTTTACTAATGGGGATGCAGTCAGAGGCTATAAAGGTGCTGCAGATGACAGTCCCCCCAGTTCTCTATTTGTTGAAGCCATGAGTGCACGTTTCAGTGCCCAACAGGTCGTATATCAGATTTTTTTCAGATGTCCAGGAGGAACAAGAGAACAATGATTTAGAAGAGGAGGAGGTATCTGAAGAAGAAGATGGGGAAGAATGCAACCCAGAGCACTATGCATCATCTTCAGATGAAGAAGAAATCCCCCAACTTGAAAGAGAGACATTTTTGTCAAAGAATAGCAAAATAACATGGTCCTAGTCCCCATATGACAACCAGCGCAGGATTGCAGCACAAAATGTCCTAAGGATGACCCCAGGGCCCACAAGACATGCAATTGCCCATGCCCAGGACATCGCCTCAACATTCTACATGTTCATCACACCAGCCATCGAAAAAATCATCCTTGATATGACAAATTTGGAGGGTTTCCGTAAATATCGAGACAACTGGAAGAGGATGGATGAGATTGACCTGCGTGCCTACATAGGGCTGCTAATCTTATCGGGTGTATATAGGTGCCGAGGCGAGGCTACATGTAGTCTCTGGGATGCAGAGAGTGGAATTGCGATGTTCCATGCCACAATGCCACTGAAAGTCTTTCACACTTTCTAAAAAAAATTACGATTTAATAACCGTGAGTCAAGAACTTCAAGACGTGTCCGAGACAAACTGGTGACCATAAAAGATGTCTGGGAAAAGTGGGTGGAGCGTCTGCTATACCTCCACAACCCTGGGCCTGAAGTAACAGTGGATGAGCAACTGCTTCCATTCAGAGGTAAATTTGTATTTTCATATTTGTAATGTAAGTGATTTTCACTGTTAATTGTATTATGTATTGCTGTAATATCATTGATTTATGTGATTGTTTTCTGTGACACTGATACTAATTACTGATAGTAATCTTTTATCAAAAGGTCGCTGTCCTTTCCGGCAGTATATGCCCAGCAAGCCAGCAAAGTATGGCATCAAGATATGGGTGGCCTGTGACACACAATCCAGCTAAGTACGGAAGATGCAAGTCTACACAGGGAAGCAGACCAATGGAGGCCTGGAGAAGAACCAGAAGATGCGGGTTGTGCTTGATGTGACAGATGGACTGAGGGGGCACAATGTTACGTGTGACAATTTCTTCACCTCTTATGAACTCAGCCAGCAGCTCCTGAAGAGGAAGCTCACAATGGTTGGCACAGTTAGAAAGAACAAGCCTGAGCTCCCCCCTGCACTCCTCGCAACAAGGGGGAGAGAGGCCTTCTCATCGAAGTTTGCCTTCAGCCCCACCACCACCACTCACAAGGGCGGCAGGTAGCCTAGTGGTTAGAGCGTTGGACTTGTAACCGGAGGGTTGCAAGTTCGAATCCCGAGCTGACAAGGAAAAAATCTGTCGTTCTGCCCCTGAACAAGGCAGTTAACCCACTGTTCCTCGGGCGCTCAAGACGTGGATGTCGATTAAGGCAGCCCCCGCACCTCTCTGATTCAGAGGGGTTGGGTTAAATGCGGAAGAAACATTTCGGTTGAAGGCATTCGGTTGTACAACTGACTAATAATGGTGACTTTGACTTTGACTTTGACTCTAGTTTCTTACCTCCAAAGAGGAAAAAGAATGTGATCCTCCTGAGCACACTGCACAAAACGGCTGAGATCAGTGATCGTGAGGACAGGAAGCCAGCCATCATCCTGGACTATAACCACAACAAAGGAGGCGTGGACAATCTGGACAAGGTGATTGGAACTTACAGCTGCAGGAGGATGACTGTCCGCTGGCCCCTGGTCATCTTCCATACCATCATTGATGTGTCCTAATGCAATGCCTTTGTGATATGGAACAAGATTAACTTCTAAGGGAGCAGCTCCCGAGGTGACGGTTTTGGAGAGCCTGGCGTGCCCAAAGTAAAATGCCTCCCACTCAGGCCCAGAAAATAGGATATTCACATAATTAGTACTATTGGATAGGAAACACTCTGAAGTTTCTAAGAGTGTTAACATATTGTCTGTGAGTATAACAGAACGGATATGGCAGGCGTAAACCCAAGGAATTTCTGTCCTGGAAAAAGTGATTTGGACACATTGCCTCATTTTGAACCCCTCCCTTATGAAAATGCCCATATAAGGGAGTAAGATTTCAGTATCTATTGCTTCCACTGGATGTCAACAGTCTTCTAGACAGTGTTTTGATTCTGTTTAGTTGCTCTAGATGGTAATAGAAGAAGAATTAAGAAGTGGTCACAGAGAAGTAAACAGAAGAGAATGCACGTTCACCGGCTTGCGCGCGCTGTGGTTTTTTTCCTTTCCTATCGCCCAGTTTATATTCCGGTTGAAATATTATACTAAATATACATAAAAGTGTTCCTAAGGATACATTATCAATGATGTTTGATTGTTCTTGGACAAGTTTATACGTATAGTTTGAACGAGTTCTCTTCACGGTTCAATGGGCGATTCGACGCTGTATTTTCTCATCATAACGCACCAACCAAACTGAGATTTATGGATATAATACATTACTTTTTCTAACAAAAGAACCATAGATTGTCTTCGTTGGACACTTGGGAAGCCCTCAGCAGAAGTTCTTCAAAAGGTAATGATTTGTTTTCGCTGTGAAATGTGTTTTGTGTGAACCGCGATGGTTTATGAATTTATGGTAATGGTAAAAATATTGGAGGTGCTACCCTCAAACAATCAAATGTTGTGCTTTCGCCGTAAAGCCTTTTTGAAATCTGACAACGCTGTGATATTGCAAAGAAGCAGAGCTTTTGATGACTATGCAACACTTGTATATTGATGAATGTTTAATAATTCAACTTTTAGATTTTGAATTTGGCGCCTTGCATTTCACCGGGTAGTGTCGGTAGTGGGGCGCTGCTCCTTAAGAGGTTATCCCTATCTGGATGCCTGATAAGCGGAACAAGAGGAGGGTGTTCCTGGAGCAGCTGGGAAAGGCACTTGTAACCCCACACATTCAAAGAAGGGAGGGCCTCTCCCGCACAGCTGACTCTGCAGTGCTTGTGAAAGCTGTTCAGGGGGCTGAATCTTGTCCTGATCCACCTGAGGTTGCAGCTGGGGCAGGCAAGAGGAGGAGATGCCAATTTTGCCCCCCATAGAAGGACTGTAAAACAAATACTATGTGCTGCACATGTGAGAAATACATCTGCAAAGTCCATGCACACACACTTGCATAATGTCCTACATGTGCTAATTATAGTTGATTGATTTATGTTCTTCACGTTTTTGTTTTGTATCTATTATTTTATTTTATTCGTATTTATTGTTGTTGTTTATACACCTTGTGTCACGATCTTCATAATGGACAGACCAAGACGCAGCGATGCTTCCAGTATACATATTTAATAAGAATGTACCGGGTATACAACAAACAGAAAGTAACGAAGATCGTGAAAGTGAACGTAACTGAAACACAAAGACAAGCTAAGCTCTAACAATAACCCACGAACCTAGAGTGAAACCTACAAACATAAATATGGTTCCCAGTTAGAGACAACGACACACAGCTGCCTCTAATTGGGAACCATACCCCAACATGGATCTATGACACCTAGAACTGACAACCCTACACCAAAACGAAACCAAAACGCTCCAGCCTGTCATCTCGGGCCTGGGCGTTACACCTTGTGGGTGGGGGCAATGGTTAAAAAAATGGGAGAAGACTAGTATTTTGTCGTTCAATTCCTCATTGTACAGTATATAAGAATATATCACTATGTTGCCAAAAAAGACTGTTATTGTTTCCCTTCAGTAAAATGCATTTAAAACTACTTTCTGCACATTTCTGCTAATTTCTTAGGCTATACAAGTGCTATCTCTTGCTACAAAATTCATGCTTACAACTTTGCAGTACCTTTAGCAATAATAATAATAATAATAATAATTCTCTACTTTAGTGTGGTGTCCACTGATTAAATGCAGTCTTTCTGCATTGTGAAGAGGGAAAAAAGTTTGTGATGAATGACAGGTTTTTTCTTCATGCAAAATAGATTTTGTGTTTAAAACTCAATTAAGCTGCTTTATTTTAGGGGTTTAGTGAATGCGGGTAATTTCTTACTCTTAGGACGAGGGGAGTATACTGAATGTTGGGGTGGCAGGGTAGCCTAGTGGTTAGAGTGTTGGACTAGTGTTATGAATAAATTCATATGATTTATATGTTTAATGACTAAATGATTTATACGTTTAAAGTAATGCGTTTAAAGTAATGATAGGACAGTATTTTACCTTGTCTCTGTATAATGGCTTGAATGTTTGTGAAACTGATAAGATGAACTCGTGACCACTGTGAAACTGAGAACAGGAACTCGTGACCACTGTGAAACTGATGACAGGAACTCGTGACCACTGTGAAACTGATAACAGGAAGGAGGCCTCCCCACCCAGGGAGGGGAGAAACCGTTAGGCTTGCAAATAGATTAGGAAACATGTTGCAGAAGATGATAAGAAACTTGTAAAACAGCATTTTTCATCGTCAGAGAGGAGGGACATTTATGACGCTATGTGTGATATATAAACTAATGTGCATGGTAGAATGTTCAGAGCTCTCGTGAATAAACATTCTGACATTTGACAATTGTAGACTGGGATTCTGTCTGTTTCATTTCAACCAGTATCTTACAAATTCTGGGTTACAGACGGAGTAGTTTAATTGAAGTTCAGTTTATGAACATTGAGAACATAATTCTCGTAACCACTAGTAACCTAGAAGGTTGCAAGGTCGAATCCCCAAGCTGACAAGGTAGAAATCTGTCAACAAACCGTGAACTAGAAAAACCTTGCAGGGGACCATGACTGTTTAACCCTCTTAAATGTAACTGAATGTAATGTAACATGTAATCTGTGTAATCTCCAAAATATTTATTATTTTAACCTTTAACTGCAACAGGTAGCCTAGTGGTTAGAGCGTTGGACTAGTAACCGAAAGGTTGCAAGATTTAATCCCTAAGCTGACAAGGTAAACATCTGTTGTTCTGACCCTGAACAAGGCAGTTAACCCACTGTTCCTAGGCTGTCATTGCAAATATGAATTTGTTCTTAACTGACTTGCCTAGTCAAATAAAGGTTAAAAAAGTGTTTCTAAAATCCCCTAAAGTAATGGTGGAAAAATGATTGGAACCATTTCTTTGTTTGACCTCTAGGTTTTATGGGTATTATGACACCTTCTCTGTGGTGCTCTATAGTAGGCCTACTATTAGCCTACTTGCACAGTACAGCTTGGGTTGGACCTTGAAAGACCAAAATGGGATTCATGATTTTAGGACACACACTCTGTTTCTCACAGACTCTTTCCCACAGGGCGCCTTTCCTTCGTCGGGCAGCTGTTTGGGAATTTTTGGGCAAAATTTAAGTATACCCACTTCTCCAGGCACCACTACACCACATCGTCACCCTAACAGTCAGAGTTTGTCATAGGCCTATTCACAAAGCAAACAAACTAGCTGAATTATGACATTAACATTTAAGTCTATAGGCTGCCTATAACAGATATGAAAGGGGAAATCTTGGATTGATGCATCCATTTTCTTTACTTTTAAATTGATCATGTATGTCCACTGATCCTTGAGCAATAGGGCCTATAACAAATAAACGTTGAACATAAGTAGAAGCTTGTGAACAAACAATGATAGCTTGAATGCTTTTGCATCCAATTTCCTCCTCATCTCTCCATGTCTCCCCCTCTACCTCCCTCCCATGTTGTAGTGTATCTCTTTCTAGTTCTAGGCAGTGTGTTGAGCAGGCTGATTGCCATACCCAGCGTCTCTCAGAGTGTTATTGATTAGAGAGACCAGTGCTGCTGGGTGAAAACTATTCAGTGGGCTGTGATACTCAATGACAGGCTGCAGTCACTATCATCTCAAACCCTGAGAGATCAGTAACTACATGTTACCTCCTATGGCTAGGGTAAAGAGACAGCTCTAGGGAGAAAGACGTTGTGAGTCTGTCACTTCTCTCTCCCTGCTGTCACCTTTCACACTCTCCCTGAGACACATACTCACTGTACTGCCACTAACACGATGGGACACTGTGTCGTTTGTATGAGCAGGAGCCATAGTGAGTGTGTGTGTTTGGTTTTACTATCCTTGTGGGGACCAGAAGTTCTCACAAGGAGAGTAAAACAAGGAAAATTCAGACAAGTGGGGACATTTCGCTGGTCCCCTCAAGGAAAAAGGCTATTTTAGGTTTAGGGGTGAGGTTAAAAACTACTTAGGGAGCAGTGGGGCGCTACCCGTTGAAATGTAAGGCACCAAATTCAAAATCCAAAAGTTGAATTATTAAACATTCATAAATATACAAGTGTTGCATAGTCATCAAAAGCTCTGCTTCTTGGCAATATCACAGTGTTGTCAGATTTCAAAAAGGCTTTACGGCGAAAGCACAACATTTGATTGTTTGAGGATAGCACCTACAATATTTAACCATTAGCATAAATTCATAACCCAACGCGGGTCTCAAAAAACGCATAAAATCGCTAATATAAAAGCCCTTACCTTTTGAAGAACTTCTGCTGAGGGCTTCCCAAGTGTCCAATGAAGACAATCCATGCTTCTTTTGTTAGAAAAAGTCATTTATTATATCCATTTGGTTGGCGCGCGTTATGATCATAAAATCCACCGTTGAGTCGCCCATTGAACCGTGAAGAGAACGTGTTCACATTATACCTATACACTTGTCCAAGAACAATCAAACCTCATTGATAATGTATCCTTAGGAACACTTTTATGTATATTTACTATAATATTTCAACCGGATTATAAACTGGACGATAGGAAAGGAAAAAAAACACAGCGCGCACGAGCCCGTGAACGCGCCTCCTCTTCTGTTTACATCCGGTGACTAGTTCGAAATTCTTCTTCTATTACCATCCAGAGCAACCAAACACTGTCTAGAGACTGTTGACATCCAGTGGAATCAATAGGTACTGCAATCTTACTCCCAGATATGGCTGTTTTCAATAGGGAGGGGTTCAAAATGAGGCAATTTGTCAAAAACACTTTTTCC
This sequence comes from Brachymystax lenok tsinlingensis, assembly GCA_030435695.1. Classification (NCBI taxonomy): domain Eukaryota; kingdom Metazoa; phylum Chordata; class Actinopteri; order Salmoniformes; family Salmonidae; genus Brachymystax; species Brachymystax lenok. Next base: position 26,627,679 of record CM059785.1, read on the forward strand.
AGGACAGAAATTCCTCGGGTTTTCGCATGTTATATCAGTTCTGTTATACTCACAGACAATATTTTAACACTCTTAGAAACTTTGAGTGTTTCCTATCCAATAGTAGTAATGATGTGCATATCCTATTTTCTGGGCCTGAGTGGCAGGCCTTTTACTTTGGATACATTAAGGATACATTATCAATGATGTTCTTGGACAAGTGTATAGGTATAGGTTTAACGCGTTCTCTTCACGGTTCAATGGGCGATTGGACGCTGTATTTAATGATCATAACGCACCAACCAAACTGAGATTTATGGATATAATAAATGACTTTTTCTAACAAAAGAACCATTGGATGTCTTCGTTGGACACTTGGGACGCCCTCAGCAGAAGTTCTTCAAAAGGTAAGGGATTTTTTTTCGCTGTGAAATGGTTTTTGTGTGAACCTCAATGGTTTCTGAATTTATGCTAATGCAGAAATATTTTAGGTGCTATCCTCAAACAATCAAATGTTGTGCTTTCGCCGTAAAGCCTTTTTGAAATCTGACAACGCTGTGATATTGCCAAGAAGCAGAGCTTTTGATGACTATGCAACACTTGTATATTGATGAATGTTTAATAATTCAACTTTTGGATTTTGAATTTGGCGCCTTGCATTTCACCGGGTAGTGTCGGGAGTGGGGCGCCCCACCACTCCGTAAGTAGTTAAGGAGGCAGCATTGAATTGGGCACAATCATATCTAACTGACAGGAAACAGTCCATCTATATCAATGGGTTGTTTAGTTCCCCTCATGCCTTAAACTGTGGAATACCGCAGGACAGCTGCCTTGGGCCACTTCTGTACTTAATATATACCAACGACATTCCTTATGCCTTATCTGAAACTCAAGATACTATATTTGCAGATGATACTACAATTTATACAGCAAGACAATCGGTTCAACAGGTACAGCAAGCTCTACAAGTAGATCTGGGAAATATCAGGGAGTGGGTTTGGCGAAACAAGGTTTGCCGGAACAAACTTGTTTTCAACACAGAGAAAACCAAGGATATGTTGGTCTGTTCCATCAGGGAAAGGGCCAGCACAGCATGGGATGCAATTAAGTATGAGGGAGTACAAATTGAGGAAGTGGCAGAAACCAAACTAGTAGGGGTGCAGCTGCTTATCATTGTTGTCTCAAATATTTATGTAAAACAAATATTACAACTGCATGATCAGGAGGATGGCTAAATATGTACCAGGAAAGATTCTTAAGCGAACAACCCAAGCATTAATTGGGAGTCAGGTGAACTACTGTTCTGTGATTTGGGGAAATGCATCAGCAAGTGAAATTAGGAGGCTACAGATTGCACAGAACAAAGCAGCAAGGATTATTTTAAGGTGGAGATGTGATTATTCTGTTGTAGTCATGCACAATGCTCTTGGATGGTCATCAATCAACAAGATAATTGAAAAAAACATTCACATTTTATTTCACGATGTACACCATTTAAAGCGGCAAAAAATCTAAATCAAATCATCAAATGTATTTATAAAGCCATTCTTACATCAGCTGATGTCACAGAGTGCTGTACAGAAACCCAGCCTAAAACCCCAAACAGCAAGCAATGCAGGTGTAAAAGCACAGTGGCTAGAAAAAACTCCCTAGAAAGGCCAAAACCTAGGAAGAAGCCTAGAGGGGAACCAGGCTGTGAGGGGTGGCCAGTCCGCTTCTGGCTGTGCCGGGTGCAGATTATAACAGAACATGGACAAGATTTTAAAATGTTCATAAAACAGGCAGAACAGTTGAAACTGGAGAATCAGCACGGCCAGGTGGACTCGAGACATCAAGAAGTCATCAGGCCTGGTAGGCCTTGAGGAATGGTTCTAATGCTCAGGTCCTCCGAGAGAGAGAGAAAGAAAGAAAGAGAGAAAGAGATAATTAGAGAGAGCATACTTAAATTCACACAGGACACCGGATAAGAGAAGAGAAATACTCCAGATATAACAGAAGGACCCTAGCCCCCCGACACATAAACTACGGCAGCATAAATACTGGGGGCTGAGACAGGAGGGGTCGGGAGACACTGTGGCCCCGTCCGACAATACCCCCGGACAATGCCAAACAGGCAGGATATAACCCCACCTACTCTGCCGAAGCACAGCCCCCACACCACTAGAGGGACATCTTCAACCACCAACTTACCATCCTGAGACAAGGCCGAGTATAGCCCATAAGATCTCCGCCACGGCACAACCCAAGGGGGCAACCCAGACAGGAAGATCACGTCAGTGACTCAACCCACTCAAGCGACGCACCCCCAGGGACGGCATGGAAGAGCACCAGTAAGCCAGTGACTCAGCCCCTGTCATAGGGTTAGAGGCAGAGAATCCCAGTGGAGGGGAACCGGCCAGGCAGAGACAGCAAGGGTGGTTCGTTGCTCCAGTGCCTTTCCGTTCACCTTCACACTCCTGGGCCAGACTACACTCAATCATAGGACCTACTGAAGAGATGAGTCTTCAATAAAGACTTAAAGGTTGAGACCGAGTCTGCGTCTCTCTCATGGATAGGCAGACCATTCCATAAAAACTTAGCTCTATAGGAGAAAGCCCTGCCTCCAGCTGTTTGCTTAGAAATTCTATGGACAGTAAGGAGGCCTGCGTCTTGTGACCGTAGAGTACGTGTAGGTATGTACGGCAGGACCAAATCGGAAAGATAGGTAAGAGCAAGCCAATGTAATGCTTTGTAGGTTAGCAGTAAAACCTTGAAATCAGCCCTTTCCTTAACTGATTTTTGTACTCTGATGTCCTTGGGTAGGTGGAGGGATTCTGGAAGGGCATCTAGGAATCTTTGGGTTGTCCGAGAATTTATAGCACGACTTATGATGATTCTTGGTTGGGGTCTGGGCAGATTATTTGTTGCGATTGCAAACGTAATAAAATGGTGGTCCTATAGTCCAGGATTTTGAGGAAAATCATTAAGATCCACAACATTTATTCCACGGGACAAAACTAGGTCTAGAGTATGACTGTGGCAGTGAGTAGGTCCGGAGACATGATGGACAAAACCGAGTGAGTCGATGATGGCTCCGAAAGCCTTTTGGAGTGGGTCTGTGGACTTTTCCATGTGAATATTAAAGTCACCAAAAATTTGAATATCATCTGCTATGACTACAAGGTCTGATAGGAATTCAGGGAACTCAGTGAGGAATGTTGTATATGGCCCAGGAGGCCTGTAAACAGTAGCTTTAAAAAGTGATTGAGTAGGCTGCATAGATTTCATGACTAGAAGCTCAAGAGACGAAAACGTCTGGGTTTTTTTGTAAATAGAAATGTGCTATTGTAAATGTTAGCAACACCTCCGCCTTTGCGGGATGCGCCGGGGATATGGTCACTAGTGTAACCAGGAGGTGAGGCCTCATTTAACACAGTAAATTCATCAGGCTTAAGCCATGTTTCAGTCAGGCCAATCACATCAAGATTATGATCAGTGATTAGTTCATTGACTATAACTGCCTTGGAAGTGAGGGATCTAACATTAAGTAGCCCCATTTGAGATGTGAGGTATCACAATCTCTTTCAATAATTGGTAGGAACGGAGGAGGTCTTTATTCTAGTGAGATTGCTAAGGCGAACACCGCCATGTTTAGTTTGCCCAACCTAGGTCGAGGCACAGACACGGTCTCAATGGGGATAGCTGAGCTGACTACACTGACTGTGCTTGCTAACAACCTGCTGCCTGGCCTGCACCCTATCTCATTGTGGAGCTAGGGGAGTTAGAGCCCTGTCTATGTTCGTAGATAAGATGAGAGCACCCCTCCAGCTAGGATGGAGTCCGTCACTCCTCAACAGGCCAGGTTTGGTCCCAGAAAGAGGGCCAGTTATCTACAAAACAGTTTTCAACCTGCTGTAGAGCTCATCACTCCCCCTAACTGGGAGGGTGCAGGAGACAATTACTCGATGCCGACACATCTTTCTAGCTGATTTACACGCTGAAGCTATGTTGCGCTTGGTGACCTCTGACTGTTTCATCCTAACATCGTTGGTGCCGACGTGGATAACAATATCTCTATACTCTCTACACTCGCCAGATTTAGCTTTAGCCAGCACCATCTTCAGATTAGCCTTAACGTCGGTAGCCCTGCCCCCTGGTAAACAGTGTATGATCGCTGGATGATTCATTTTAAGTCTAATAATGCAGGTAATGGAGAAGCCAATGACTAGAGTTTTCAAATTGTCAGAGCTAATGGTGGGAGGCCTCAGCGTCTCAGACCCCGTAACGGGAGGAGTAGAGACCAGAGAAGGCTCGGCCTCTGACTCCGACCCGCTGCTTAATGGGGAGAACCGGTTGAAAGTTTCTGTCGGCTGAATGAGCGACACCGGTTGAGCATTGCTACAGCATTTCCTTCCAGATGCCATTTAAAAATTGTCCGGCTGCGGGGACTGTGCGAGAGGATTTATACTACTATCTGTACTTACTGGTGGCACAGACGCTGTTTCATCCTTTCCTACACTTAAATGACCCTTGCCAAACGATTGCGTCTGAAGCTGGGCTTGCAGCACAGCTATCCTCGCCTTAAGGCGATCGTTCTCCTGTATATTATGAGTACAGCGACTGCAATTAGAAATCATCATGTTAATGTTACTACTTAGCTTCGGTTGGTGAAGGTCCTGACGAAACACGTCCAGATAAAGCGTCCGGAGTGACAAAGTTGAATGAAAAAAAAAGTAGAGAGATGGAAAAACAAAATATATAGACGGTAATTAAAAAGTAAAACTCGTAAAGTTGCCAGGTAACAAAGTTAGGTTAGCAACAGAACGCACAGCAGCACGTAAACAAGTATGTTAGTTGTTTACATGCTCCATTCACTCTATTCACAAACGTATTGAGTTGGTAAAGGACAGACATTCAGTCAATACTAGGAATAGATTGTCCACCATCTATGCGTTATCCCGACAGAAAAGAGAAATAGGCAAATTAACATTTTGATTCAGAGCAATAAAGAAATTTAATAATTTATCTGAGTAAACCAGAAACCTTTCAATATACAAATTCAAACAAAACTTTAGAACCATTTAAATATAATAAATTGGAAGGTTGTGCAGGACTATAATTTCAGACTGTTAGAGTATTTATCTGGTCAATATGTCAGTGTATTGTGTCTGTTCGTAACAGTGTGTTATATGTGAAAATGTTATTGTATTATTAATTGTATTTTAATATTTAAGGACTCTTGGAAGATTAATCCTAATGAGGACTAAAATATATCCTAATAAAATAAAATAAATCTCAGGCCTAGAGATGACAAGGACTGTGGCGGTCAGGAAATTGTGTCAGACAATTATTGTCACGCAAAAGACGGCTGATCTCACGGTAATTGCCTGTTAATTAATATAAACACATTTAGTATCTCCAGGCCTCAAGCATACAAGCTGCATACAAGCCAATGCATTTTTTTTTAAGTATAATAAATCAATTGAATATACAGTACCAGTCAAAAGTTTGGACACACCTACTCATTCAAGTTTTTATTTTTATTTTTACTATTTTCTACATAGTAGAATAATCGTGAAGACATCAAAACTATGAAATAACACACATGGAATCATGTAGTAACCAAAAAAGTGTTAAACAAATCAAAATATATTTTACATTTGAGATTCTTCAAATTTGACACCCTTTGCCTTGATGACAGCTTTGCACACTCTTAGCATTCACTTAACCAGCTTCATGAGATAGTCACCTGGAATGCATTTCAATTAACAGGCGTGCCTTGTTAAAAGTTAATTTGTGGAATATCTTTCCTTCTCAATGCGTTGGAGCCAATCAGTTGTGTTGTGACAAGTTATGGGTGGTATCTAGAAGATAGCCCTATTTGGCAAAATACCAAGTCCATATTATGGCAAGAACAGCTCAAATAAGCAAAGAGAAATGACAGCAAAGAGAAATGACAATTACTTTAAGACATGAAGGTCAGTCAATCTGGAAAATGTCAAGGACTTTGAAAGTTTCTTCAAGCGCAGTCGCAAAAACCATCAAGCGCTATGATGAAACTGAGGACAGCCACAGGAAAGGAAAACACAGAATTACCTCTGCTGCAGAGGATAAATTCATTAGAGTTACCAGCCTCAGAAAATGCAGCCTAAAATGAATGCTTCATTCAAATTTCTAATCAAATGTATTTATAAAGCCCTTCTTACATCAGCTGATGTCACAGAGTATTGTACAAAAACCCAGCCTAAAACCCCAAACAGCAAGCGATGCAGGTGTAAAAGCACGGTGGTTAGGAAAAACTCCCTAGAAAGGCCAGAACCTAGGAAGAAACCTAGAGAGGAACCAAGCTGTGAGGGGTGGCCAGTCCTCTTCTGGCTGTGCCGGGTGCAGATTATAACAGAACATGGACAAGATTTTAAAATATCCATAAAACAGGCAGAACAGTGAGTTCAAATAACAGACACATCTCAACATCAACTGTTCAGAGGAGGCTGCATGAATCAGGACTTCATGGTCGAATTGCTGCAAAGAAACCACTACTAAAGGACACCAATAAGAAGAAGAGACTTGCTTGGGCCAAGAAACACGAGCAATGGACATTAGACCGGTGGAAATCTGTCCTTTGGTCTGATGAGTCCAAATTTGAGATTTTTGGTTCCAACCGATATGTCTTTGTGAGACGCAGAGTAGGTGAACTGATGACCTCTGCATGTGTGGTTCCCACCGTGAAGCATGGAGGAGGAGGTGTGATGTGATGGTGACACTGTCTGTGATTTATGTAGAATTCAAGGCACACTTAACCAGCATGGCTGCCACAGCATTCTACAGCGATACGCCATCCCATATGGTTTGAGCTTAGTGGGATTATCAATTGTTTTTCAAAAAGGACAATGACCCAAAACACACCTCCAGGCTGTGTAAGGGCTATTTGACCAAGAAGGGAAGTGATGGTGTGCTGCATTAGATGATGTGGCCTCCACAATCACCCAACCTCAACCCAATTGAGATGGTTTGGGATGAGTTGGACCGCAGAGTGAAGGAAAATCAGCCAATAAGTGCTCAGCATGTGGGAACTCCCTCAAGACTGTTGTAAAAACATTCCTCGTGAAGCTGGTTAAGAGAATTCCAACAGTGTGCAAAGCTGTCATCAAGGCAAAGGGTGGCTGCTTTGAAGAATCTCAAATCTCAAATATATTTTGATTTGTTTAACACTTTTTTTATTACTACATGATTTCATATGTGTTTTTTTGTAGTTTTGATGTCTTCACTATTAGTCTATAATGTAGAAAATAGTAAAAATAAAGAAAACCCTTGAATGAGTAGGTGTGTCCAAACTTTTGAATGGTACTCTAAAGAAATAGAGTTGTTAGTTTAGCTGACAAGATATCTCATGCCAGTATTTCATATTATATAATTTTATAGTAAAAATAATATAATGCGTATATGAAGTGGCTATGTTGAGTGTAAAACTGATTATTTGAAACAGGTCCTATAAGCTAGTTAGAGTTATTTGGCAATGTTAGTGGTGAATGATACAAACTTTAGAATGTCTTCAAAATAAAAAACATACAGTGCCTTCGGAAAGTATGCAGACCCCTGGCATTTTTCCAGATTACTATACAGCCTTGTTATAAAATTGATTAACCCTTTTTTTTCAATTTTCACCTAAAATGACATACCCAAATCTAACTTCCTGTAGCTCAGGGCCTGAAGCAAGAAAATGCATATTCTTGATACCATTTGAAAGGAAACATTTAGAAGTTTGTGAAAATGTGAAAGGAATGTAGGAGAATATAACACAATAGATCTGGTAAAAGATAATACAAATAAAAAAATACAAATAAAATGTATTATTTTTGTACCATCAAATAACAATTTTTTTGTGCCATCATCTTTGAAATGCAATAGAAAGGTATTATTCCAGCCCAGGCATGATTTTGATTTTGGACACCAGATGGCAGCAGTGTATGTGCAAAGTTGCAGACCGATCCAATGAACCATTGCATTTCTGTTTTTTGTATCAAGACTGCCCAAATGTGCCTATTTGGTTTATTAATAACTTTTCAAGTTCAAAACTGTGCATTCTCCTCAAACAATAGCATGGTATTCTTCCAATGTAATAGCTACTGTAAATTGGACAGTGCAGTTAGTTTAACAAGAATGTAAGCTTTCTGCCAATATCAGATATGTCTATGTCCTGGGAAATGTTCTTGTTACTTACAATGTCATGCTAATCGGATTAGTCTACGTTAGCTCAACCGTCTTGCAGGGGACCCACCGATCCTTTAGAGGTTAAATAAATAAAAAATCATCAGCAATCTACACAAAATACCCCATAATGACAAAGTGAAAACAGGTTTTTAGATTTGTTTAAAATGTATTCAAAATCTAAACAGAAATACCTTATTTACATAAGTATTCAGACCCTTTGATATGACTCGAAGTTGAGGTCTGGTGCATCCTGTTTCCAATTATCATCCTTGAGATGTGTCTACTACTTGATTGGAGTACACATGTGGTAAATTCAATTGATTGGACATGATTTGGAAGGCACACACCTGTCTATATAAGGTCCCACAGTTGACAGTACATGTCAGAGCAAAAACCAATCCATGTGGTCGAAGGAATTGTCCTACAGCTCCGAGACAGGATTGTGTCGAGTTACAGATCTGGGGAAGGGTACCAACAAATGTCTACAGCATTGAAGGTCCCGGAGAACATAGTGGCCTCAATCATTCTTAAACGGAAGAAGTTTGGAACCACCAAGACTCTTCCTAGAGCTGGCCACCTGGCCAAACTGAGCAATCGCGGGAGAAGGGCCTTGGTCAGGGAGGTGACCAAGAACCTGATGGTTACTCTGACAGAGATCTAGAGTTCCTCTGTGGAGATGGGAGAACCTTTCAGAAGGACAACCATCTCTGCAGCACTCCACCAATCAGGACTTTATGGTAGAGAGGGCAGACGGAAGCAACTCCTCAGTAAAAGGCACATGACAGCCCGCTTGGAGTTTGCCAAAAGGCACCTGAAGACTCTCAGACCATGATAAACAAGATTCTCTAGTCTGATGAAACCAAGATTGAACTCTTTGGTCTGAATGCAAAGCGTCTCATCTGGAGGAAACCTGGCACCATCCCTATGGTGAAGCATGGTGGGGGCAGCATTGCGTTGTGGGGATGTTTTTCAGTGGCAGGGACCGGGAGACTAGTCAGGATGGAGGGAAAGATAAACGGAGCAAAGTACAGAGAGACCCTTGATGAAAACCTGCTACAGAGCGCTCAGGACCTCAGACTGGGACAAAGGTTCACCTTCCAACAGGACACTGACCCTAAGCACACAGCCAAGACAACACAGGAGTGGCTTCAGGACAAGTCTCTGAATGTCTTTAACTGGCCCAGCTAGAGCCCGGACTTGAACCCAAACGAACATCTCTGGAGAGACCTGAAAATAGCTGTGCAGCAACTCTTCCCATCCAACCTGACCGTGCTTGAGAGGATCTGCAGAGAAGAATGGGAGAAACTCTCAAAATACAGGTGTGCAAACTTGTAGTGTCATACCCAAGAAGACTTGTGTCTGTAATCGATGCCAAAGGTAATTCAACCAGGTACTGACTAAATGGTCTGAATACTTATGTAAATTTTATATTTCCGTTTTTCATTTGTAATACATTTGCTAAAGTGTAAAAAAAACAGTTTTTGCTTCGTCATTATGGGGTATTGTGTTTAGATTGATGAGGACAGAAAACTAGAAGTCAAGGGGTCTTAATACTTTCCAAATGCACTGTATTTTGGCTGCATGACGCGACTATAGGCTATTGCACAGCTGTTCTCTCATCAAGTGATCATATTTTCACCCATCAGACTATTCTCAATTTAATATTGTCTTTACTTATATGTAAAATTTGTTTCGATTTAGAATGGCACATTATCAAATGGGCAGGAACAGGGGATGAGGAAAAAGACATGTAATCATAAGGCTAATCTGAAGATAGTTCTGGCTAAAGCTAAAACTGGCGAGTGTAGAGAGTATAGGGATATTGTTATCCACGTTGGCACCAGCGATGTTAGGATGAAACAGTCAGAGGTCATTAAGCACAACATAGCTTCAGTGTGTAAATCAGCTAGGAATATGTGTCAGCATCGAATAATTGTCTCTGGCCCCATCCCAGTTAGGGGGAGTGATGAGCTCTACAGCAGTCTAACAACAAAATAACTGGTTGTCTCTGGCCCCTCCCAAAATAAATAATTTGTAGATAATTGTCCCTCTTTCTGGGACTCACCCACAAACATGACTAAGCCTGATATGCTGAGGAAGAACAGACCCCATCCTAGCTGGAGGGGTGCTCTCATCTTATCTATGAACATGGACAGGGCTCTAACTCCTCTATCTCCACAATAAGGTTAGCCAGCCTGCCAGCTTAGAGGAGTCTACCACTAGCACAGTCAGTGTAGTCAGCTCAGCTATCTCCATTGAGACCTTGTCTGTGCCTGGATCTAGGTTGAGCAAAACAAAATATGGCAGTGTTCGCCTTAGCAATCTCACTGGAATAAAGACTTCCTCCATTCCTGTCATTATTGAAAGAGATTGTGATATCTCACACCTCAAAATAGGGTTACTTAATGTTAGATCCCTCACTTCCAAGGCAGTCAATGAACTAATCACTGATCATAATCTTGATGTGATTTGCCTGATTGAAACATGGTTCAAGCCTGATGAATTTACTGTGTTAAATGAGGCCTCTTCTCCTGCTTCCCGCAAAGGCGGAGGTGTTGCTAACATTTATGACAGCAAATTTCAATTTACAGAAAAAACTGACTGTGTTTTCGTCTTTTGAGCTTCTAGTCATGAAATCTATGCAGCCTACTCAGTCACTTTTTATAGCTACTGTTTACAGGGATCCTGGGCCGTATACAGCGTTCCTCACTGAGTTCCCTGAATTCCTATCGGACCTTGTAGTCATGGCAGATGATATCCACATTTTTGGTGGCTTTAATATTCTCATGGAAAAGCCCACAGACTTTCGAAGCCATCATCGACTCAGTGGGTTTTGTCCAACATGTCTCCAGACCTACTCATTGCCACAGTCATACACTGGATCTAGATTTGTCCCGTAGAATAAATATTGTAGATCTAAATGTTTTTCCTCATAATCCTGGACTATCGGACCACCATCTTACTATGTTTGCAATCGCAACGAATAATCTGCTCAGACCCCAATCAAGGATCATCAAAAGCCATGCTATTAATTCTCAGACAACCCAAAGATTCCTAGATGCCCTTTCAGAATCCCTCTACCTACCCAAGGACGTCGGAATATAAAAATCAGTTAACCACCTAAGTGAGGATCTAAATTTAACCTTGCGTAACACCCTAGATGCAGTCGCACCCCTAAAAACAAAAAAACATTTGTCCCAAGAGATTTGCTATCTGGTACATAGAAAATACCCAAGCCCTGAAGTAAGCTTCCAAAAAATTGGAACGGAAATGATGCTGGACTGGAAGTCTTCCGACTAGCTTGGAAAGAACGTGCAATATCGAAGAGCCCTCACTGCTACTCGATCATCCTATTTTTCCAACCTAATTGAGGAGAATAAGAACAATACAAAATGTATTTTTGATACTGTCGCAAAGCTAACTAAAAAGCAGCATTTAGCAAGAGAGGATAGCTTTCACTTCAGCAGTGATAAATTCTTGAACTTCTTAGATGAAAAGATCACAATCTTTAGAATCTGTGTATTTCTCCAAGCTCAGTTGTCCTGAGTCTGCACAGAACTAAAAGGGCCTAAGATCAATGGAGACGCTCAAGTTTTTTATCCTGTATCTCTTGACACATTCATGAAAATAGTCTTGGCCTCTAAACCATCAAGCTGCGTACTGGACCCTATTCCTACTAAACTACTGAAAGAGCTACTGCCTGTCCTTGGCCCTCCTATGTTGAACATAATAAATTGCTCCCTATCCACCAGATGTGTATCAAACTCAGTAACAGTAATAAAGCCTCTCTTGAAAAAGTAAAACCTTGACCCGGAAAATGAAAAAACTATCAGTCTATATCAAATCTCCCATTCATTTAAAATGTTTTAGAAAAGCGGCAGTGAGCCTTCCTGAAGACAAATAATTTATACAAAATGCTTCAGTCTTGTTTTAGACCCCATCATTGTACTGAGGATGCACTTGTGAAGGTGGTAAATGATCTTTTTATTTTTTATTTAACCTTTATTTAACTAGGCAAGTCAGTTAAGAGCACATTATTATTTACCGGTGTAGGCCGTCATTTACAATGACGGCCTACCCCGGGCAAAACCCGGACGACGCTGGGCCAATTGTGCGCCGCCCTATGGGACTCCCTATCACGTCCGGATGTGATGCAGCCTGGATGGCTGCAGACCAAGGCTCTGCATCTTTAATGGCGTCAGACCAAGGCTCTGCATCTGTCCTCATGCTCCTAGACCTTAGTGCTGCTGTTGACACCGTCAATCGCCACATTCTTTTGGAGAGATTAGAAGCTCTAATTGGTCTACACAGACAAGTTCTTGCCTGGTTTAGATCTTATCTGTCGGTAAGATATCAGTTCGTCTCTGTGGATAGTTTGTCCTCTGACAAAACAATTGAACGTTGGCATTCCTCAAGGTTCCATTTTAGGACCACTATTGTTTTTATTATATGTTCTACCTCTTGGTGATGTCATTCGGAAACACAATGTCAACTTTCACTACTACGTGGACGACACACAGCTGTACATTTCTATGAAACATGGTGAAGCCCCAAAATGTCTCACCCTGGAAGCCTGTGTTTCAGACATAAGGAAGTGGATGGTGGCCCATGTTTGACTTTTAAACTTGGACAAAACAAAGATGCTTGTTCTAGGTCCCAAAAAACAAAGAGATCTACTGTTGAATCTGACAGTTAATCTTGATGGTTGTACAGACGTCTCAAATGAAACTGTGAAGGACCTCAGCGTTACTCTGGACCCTGATCTCTCTTTTGACTAACCTATCAAGAATATTTCAAGAACATCGTTTTTCCATCTACGTAACATTGCAAAAATCTGAAACTTTTGTCCAGAAATTATTCAGTATAGCTAATCCATACTTTTACCACTTCTAGATTAGACAATTGCAATGCTCACCTCTCCGGCTACCCGGATAAAGCACTAAATTAACTTCAGTTAATGCTAAACACAGCTGCTAGAATCCTGACTAAAACCAACAAATTTGAATATATTATTCCAGTGCTAGCCTTATTTGGCATCCTGTGTGAGATTAAGTATTCTCTCTCTAATTCTCTCTCCCTCCCCTTCCGGAAGACCTGAGCCCTAGGATAATGTCTCAGGACTAACTGGCCTGATGACTCCTGGCTGTCCCTAGTCCATCTGGTCGTGCTGCTGCTCCAGTTTCAATTGTTCTGCATGCGGCTAGGGAACCCTGACTTGTTCATTGCACGTGCTACCTTGTCCCGGACCTGCTGTTTAAGACTTTCTGTCTCTAAAGCACCTACTGTCTCAACCTCTGAATGCTCGGCTATGAAAAGCCACCTGACATTTACCCCTGAGGTACTGACCTGTTCCACCCTCTACAACCCTGCTGGTGATCTATGAACATTTGAACATCTTGAAGAACAATCTGGCCTTATAATCTCCACCTGGCCACACCTCAGAGCCTGGTTCCTCTCTAAATTGCATCCTATGATCCTGCCTTTCTGGGGAGTTTTTCCTAGCAACTGTGTTTCTATATCTGCATTGCTTGCTGTTTGGGGTTTTAAGATGGGTTTCTGTATAGCACTTTGTGACATCTGCTGATGTAAAAATGGCTTCATAAGTACATTTGATTGATTGATCTGTATGCACTTGAATAGCGAATGGAGGCTGCGCTTTTCTGCTGGTCCGTTTTTCAATAATGACAGGTAGTCTACTTCGGTTTTATAGCTGAGCATGTGCTTAACCCCCTAGAGTCGATGTCCACTCCCCTGCAGAAATTGAATTATAAAAAAATCCCCATAAAACTCTGTCAGTTTAAGCTAGAGATATCTGTTTTTTGAAAGGGGAAAGGTGACAGAGGTAAAGCGGTGTTTGTCAGACCATGAGATATCCCGAAAATCGGTCTTCTCACAAAATCGCTTGTGGCGTCGGAACAGTTTGACCTACAAACTATTATACCCCTATATGGAAAGATGAGACTCTCACGAATACGTACATGTCAGTTGTTTTGCTGTAGGACAGACCTCACAAGACTCGTATGAAGGTCCCCTTGTACCAGTTGAAAAAATGAATGGAAGTATACAGTGGCTTGCGAAAGTATTCACCCCCCTTGGCATTTTTCCTATTTTGTTGCCTTAAAACCTGGAATTAAAATATATTTTTGGGGGGTTTGTATCATTTGATTTACACAACATGCCTACCACTTTGAAGATGCAAAATATTTTTTCTTGTGAAGCAAAAAATAAATAAGACAAAAAAAATGAAAACTTGAGCGTGCATAACTATTCACCCCTCCCCCTCTTGGATGGGTTCTGCTGGTGTACAGCAATCGTTAAATCATAGCACAGATTCTCAATTGGATTGAGTTCTGGGCTTTGACTAGGCCATTCCAAGACATTTAAATGTTTCCCCGTAAAACCACTCGAGTGTTGCTTTACAGGATATGCTTAGGGTCATTGTCCTGCTGGTAGGTGAACCTCCATCCCAGTCTCAAATCTCTGGAAGACTGAAACAGGTTTCCATCAAGAATTTCCCTCTACTTAGCGCCATCCATCATTCCTTCAATTCTGACAAGTTTCACAGCATGATGCTGCCACCACCATGCTTCACTGTGGGGATGGTGTTCTCGGGGTGATGAAAGATGTTGGGTTTTGCGCCAGACATAGCTTTTTCTTTGATGGCCAAAACTCTTCTTCCATATGTTTGGGGAGTCTCCCACATGCCTTTTGGCGAACACCAAATGTTTTTGCTTATTTTTTTCTTTAATGGCTTTTTTCTGGCCACTCTTCTGTAAAGCTCAGCTCTGTGGAGTGTACGGCTTAAAGTGGTCCTTCCTTTGCAGCTCCTTCAGGGTTATCTTTGGTCTCTTTGTTGCCTCTATTATTAATGCCCTCCTTGCCTGGTCCATGAGTTTTGGTGGGCGGCCTTCTCTTGGCAGGTTGGTTGTGGTGCCGTATTCTTTCCATTTTTTAATAATGTATTTAGTGGTGCTCCGTGGGATGTTCAAAGTTTCATATTTTTTTTTATAACCCAACCCTGATCTGTACTTCTCCACAACTTTGTCCCTGACCTGTTTGGAGAGCTCCTTGGTCTTCATGGTGTCCCTTGCTTAGTGGTGTTGCATACTCTGGGGCTTTTCAGAACAGATGTATATTTACTATATCATCTGACAGATCATGTGACACTTAGATTGCACACAGGTGGACTTTATTTAGCAAAGGGTGTGAATCCATATGCACGCACCACTTTTTTATTTTATTTATTTATTTTTTTATAAAAAAATTCACTTCACCAATTTGGACTATTTTGTGTATGTCCATTACATGAAATCCAAATAAAAAAATATTTAAATTACAGGTTGAAATGCAACTTATAGGAAAAACGCCAAGGGGGATGAATACTTGAAAGGCACTGTATATGGAGACTGTTTAATGCCAAAAATAAGGGGATAAATACATGTTTAAAAATATATATATATTAATAATAATAACTTTCTTATATCTCTCAGCTGTAGGACAGACACTTCAGAACAAACTACATTTAGATGTTTTGGGGGACTATATGTTGTTCCATGTAATGAATGTATTATTCATCGCGTTTGTATGGGCTAATAGCAGTAAGGCCACAACAATATTTCTTCATCAAATATATACACTACCATTCAACAGTGAAGAGGCAACTCCGGGATGCTGGCCTTCTAGGCAGAGTTGCAAAGAAAAAGCCATATCTCAGACTGGCCAATAAAAATAAAAGATTAAGATGGGAAAATGAACACAGACACTGGACAGAGGAACTCTGCCTAGAAGGCCAGCATCCTGGAGTGTCCTCTTCACTGTTGACGTTGAGACTGGTGTTTTGCGGGTACTATTTAATGAAGCTGCCAGTTGAGGACTTGTGAGGTGTCTGTTTCTCAAACTAGACACTCTAATGTACTTGTCCTCTTGCTCAGTTGTGCACCGAGGCTTCCCACTCCTCTTTCTATTCTGGTTAGAGCCAGTTTGCGCTGTTCTGTGAAGGGAGTAGTACACAGCGTTGTACGAGATCTTCAGTTTCTTGGCAATTTCTCGCAATAGCCTTCATTTCTCAGAACAAGAATAGACTGATGAGTTTCAGAAGAAAGTCCTTTGTTTCTGGCCATTTGTAGCCTGTAATCGAACCCACAAATGCTGATGCTAAAGAAACTCAACTAGTCTAAAGAAGGCCAATTTTATTGCTTCTTTAACCAGCACAACAGTTTCAGCTGTGCTAACATAATTGCAAAAGGGTTTTCTAATAATCAATTAGCCTTTTAAAATTATACATTTGGATTAGCTAACACAACGTGCCAATGGAACACAGGAGTGATGGTTGCTGATAATGGGCCTCTGTGCTCCCATCTGTATGTAGATATTCCATTAAAAGTAATCCGTTTCCAGCTACAATAGTCATTTACAACATTAACAACGTCTACACTGTATTTCTGATCAATTTGATGTTATTTTAATGGACCAAAAAATGTGCTTTTCTTTCAAAAACAAGGACATTTCTAAGTGACCCCAAACTTTTGAATGGTAGTGTATGTATATTTTTTGATACTTCAAGTGGTCTTAAAATGAAATAGCTAAATAGTCCCTGGTATTACCTTCTTTAAACAATTCCATATAGCTTTGTAGAACCCATCCCCCTGTCCCCACTCCACACATCAACCACTGTTTGAGGAGCATGCTCTCAATGCGTGATATTCTGCCCAAATTGTGTATGCTGCCATGGGCTCTCCAACCCTGTTCCTGCAGCTACCCAGTGCTTAATTTGGGAAACCAAGTGAAATCTGTTTGGGAACATCGATAGTAACATGCTTTCACAACAAAACATATTTCATTAAACTGTTGACAGCCCCTCTGTGTGTTCGAGAAAGGAATAAAGGAGAGAGAGGAGGAGATGGAAACATATGGTGGAGAGATATTCTGTATAGCTAAAGGTAATGTGTCACTCAATTAATTATGAAAATATAACATTTCCCTATTACTAGACTATTCAAAATCACCTTGCACAATCAATTAACCAACTGCATTGCCTAGGGGCTATACGTTCTCTCCAAGACTCATGGATCGACATTTTGTAGCATCGCACAAGGTAATCAGTCCATCGATTATGCATAATAATACAGTCCACACTCAAAGGCGATTACTAAAATGAGTTTAATTTTTCATGATAGGCTAGACAAATTATGTACCAAAGAAATCTAAAACCAGTTTTGTTCGATTTTTTTCTGTCATGCATAATATGCGGTAGGCTATGTATTGTATAACTGCACAATCATAATTTCGATTCATGTTTTTTTTCGGATTTGGCCTCGTAAGCCTACTGTATGCTTATGCATAAGCTCTAATATGCATATGGGTGTTTTGAATTAATCATTAATCACCACACTGTATTATCAGCCCTAAAGCTGTCCATTTTGTTGTGTTAGGCCGTCACGTCCTGGCCATAGAGAGCCCTCTGGGTTCTCTATGGGGTTTCGGACAGGACGTGATTAGGGTTGTCTAGGTGACTTTATGTTTGGTTTTGAGTTGATTCCCAATTAGAGGCAGCTGGTTGTCGTTGCCTCTAATTGGGAATCCTATTTAGTTTGTTCCATTCCCCACCTGCCTTTGTGGGTTATTGTTTTGTATGTGTTTAGTTAGTGCCTGTGTGCGCTACACACAGTTAGTGCCGGTCGCCGCCGCCGCCGCCGCCGCCGCCGCCGCCGTCCGCCGCCGCTGCCGCCGCCGCCGCCGTCCGCCGTGGTTTGTAAAGCTTCACTTCTTTATTAAAACGTGGAACTACACCCGCACTGCACTTTGGTCCAATCCTTCCAGCGATCGTGACAGAATAACCCACCACCAAAAGACCAAGCAGTGTGCCCAGGAGAAGGTAGTCTGGACCTGGGAGGAGATCATGGGGGGAGACACTTCTGTGGCGGGAGTCGCGGAGGAGAGAGAAGTAGCAGCCAGGATGCTGGGGTCCAAGGCCACAGCAGTCTCACAGCAGTCCCAAGCCCGGTACGTCCAGTACCAGCTCCACGCACCAGACCTGAAGTGCGCCTCTCCAGGAGTCCAGTGCGCATCCACAGCCTGGTGCGTCCAGTGCCAGCTCCCCGCACCAGGCCTCCAGGATGTCGTCCCAGCCCAGTACGTCCTGTTCCGGCTCCACGCACCAGGCCTCCAGGGTGTCGTCCCAGCCCAGTACGTCCTGTTCCGGCTCCACGCACCGGGCCTCCAGTGCGTCTTCTCGGGCCGGCACTGCCCGCACCGGAGCCTCCACCGACACCCACCCGAACCCTCCCACAGTGACTTCTGATTTGCAGTCGGAGTCCGCACCTTTGGGGGGGGTACTGTCACGTCCTGGCCATAGAGCCCTCTGGGTTCTCTATGGGGTTTCGGACAGGACGTGACTAGGGTTGTCTAGGTGGCTTTATGTTTGGTTTTGAGTTGGTTCCCAACTAGAGGCAGCTGATTGTTGTTGCCTCTAATTGGGAATCCTATTTAGTTTGTTCCTTTCCCCATCTGCCTTTGTGGGTTATTGTTTTGTATGTGTTTAGTTAGTGCCTGTGTGCGCTACACACAGTTAGTGCCGATCGTTGTTCTTTGTTTGTTTCTTGTATTTGTAAAGTTTCACTACTTTATTAAAACATGTGGAACTACACCCATGATGCACATTGGTCCAATCCTTCCAGCGATCGTGACATAGGCTTTGAAAAAACATCCCCAATGACCATGTTTTACACTGTTTCAACCTGCTGTTGAACTTCTTTCTTCAAATAGATCATCATAGTGAGGTGAGATTTAAAAGCATCATACTGTTCTGATAAGTGTGATTTTTGATTGCATTTGCATTGATGTCAGAGTGGTTAGAGAGACAATCGAGTCCTGATCACCAGGCCATTAGGACCGGATGGTCGTTAGTACGTTGGGTACTACCAAAGCATGTACAGAGTGCATAATAGGAGATTACCGTGGCTCAACAGTCATGTGGAATTTTACTGCTGTCATGACTGGCAGTGTCGTGAAAATACGGTCACTTCAACAGCCCTAAAGATGACAGATGCTAAATGAAAGGTTATTCACACTGGCTATGTGCATCTGAATAATAGGGATATATCTCTCCTTCCATACCACTCCCGTGTTCTGGCGTTAGCCCTCTGCCCACACACACGACGCGAATGACAACTTTCATTATTATACATTAGCAACAGCCATGTTTCCACACAATGTGAGTCAAACAAAAGCTTCCCATTTGTAGGTCACATTTGTAAGGCAACAGCATAAGAATACTGTCTCAGTCACTGAAGGTCTCTGTGGCCTCGGCTTTCTCTATTTTCATAGCCACACTGTCTTTGCGTCACAATCTCAGGTATGCTGTTGCCCCTATTAGCTAGGAACCAGTCCTGCTTACTTCTCTAGAGTGCTTTTCTGGTGCTTAGCTCTTATTTGGTATGGCCAATAGCAGCATGTATCTGCCATGGCCCCTTACCCACTACACTTCACTCAGCCTCACTTACTGTAGACTACCTCCCACACAGCTCAGTGTGTCCCTGTCTGTACCCTTCAACTGGCCTGAGGGTGGAGGAGGGAAGAGGGGATAGGATGACATCACTCCTCTGCGTATATTAGCATTTGCAAAATTGTGTTAGTTCACAACCTTCACACTTCTGACACAGTGTGTCAGTATGGAAATGGTTAGCTTAGGGCCCCAACACTTAGACCTAGTCTCTCTCTCTCTCTCTCTCTCTCTCTCTCTCTCTCTCTCTCAATAAACAATACAAAATGAACAGTAAACATTACGATCACAAAAGATCATAAGGAATAAAAACATATTATGGCTACATATAGTAACGATGTGCAAATAGTTACAAAAGGGAAAATACATAAATATGGGTTGTATTTACAATGGTGTTTGTTCTTCACTGGTTGCCCTTTTCTTGTGGTAACAGGTCACAAATATTGCTGCTGTCATGGCACACTGTGGTATTTCACCCAATAGATATAGGAGTTTATCAAAATTTGAATTGTTTTCAAATTCTTTCTGGGTCTGTGTAATCTGAGGGAAATATGTGTCTCTAATAGGGTCATAAATTTGGAAGGAGGTTAGGAAGTGCAGCTCAGTTTCCACTTAATTTTGTGGGCAGTGTACACAGCCTGTCTTCTCTTGAGAGCCAGGTCTGCCTACTGCGGCCTCTCTCAATAGCAAAGCTATGCTCACTGAGTCTGTACATAGTCAAAGCTTTCCTTAATTTTGGGTCAGTCACAGTGGTCAGGTATTCTGCCAGTGTGGACTCTCTGTTTAGAGCCAAATAGCATTCTAGTTTGCTCTGTTATTTTGTTTCCTATGTGTCATACATACATACTGACTTTATTATCCCCATGGGGAAATTTTGTTGCAGTGTCATGTACACATTTTAAAGTGGCGTTTAAATACAAAACAAATTCACAATACAACATTCATAACAGTTACATACCATAAAAATATATGTTAATAATAAAGAAGATAGAACATTAACCCTGAGCTATTTAGGAGGATATCACACCTAGCACAAATGATTGTCTAGTTCTGTTTTTCCTGCTGAGGGGTGCCCTATACCTGCGCCCAGAGGAGTAGTTCAAAGTCCAGGTACAAGGGGTGACTTGGGTCTAAAATGATTTTATGAGCTTACGGAGGGCCCTGACCTTAAAGATCTCATCCAGGCCTGTCTGTTTGCCTCCAAGTACCTTGCTTGCTGTTGTAATAATCCTTCTCAGCATATTTCTCTGGCTGATAGTGGCATTGCCAAACCAACAAACAATACAAAAAGTTAAAATACTCTCAATGAAAGATTTGTAGAACAGAGTCAGTATAGTGCAGTCAACATTAAAAGATCCCAGCTTTTTTGAGAAAGTACAGTCTCTGTTGGCTCTTTTTGTAGATCAGGTCTGTACATTTACTCCACTGAAGCTTGTTGTCAAGAGGACACCCAGATATTTATATTCCTCTACAACCTCTATATTCTGACCTCTGATAGATGTTGCAGAGGTAGGTGTTATACGCTTCCTGAAGTCTATGGACATCTCTTTAGTCTTGTTGGTATTGAGGACCAAGTGTGATTTCTCACACCACTCTACAAAGTCATCTAGGACCGGGCCATGGTGTTCCTCGTCATCATGCAACAGGCTGATCAAGGCAGTGTCATCAGCGAACCTTAACGAGGTGTCTGTCAGGATGGGAACTAGTACAACTATTTGTGTACAAGATGTACAGGAGTGGGGACAAAACACATCCCTGAGGAGAACCTGTGTTGGTATTAGGCGTATGTCTGACACGTGGGGACCTATTTTGACTCGCTGTGAGCGTTGGCTCAGGAAGTTCCAACAGCCACAAAACCAGCCCCCATCTAAGGAGAAGTCCCGAATGAGTCTCTGTGCCAGAATGTAAGGCTGGATTGTGTTGAAGGCAGAAGAAAAGTCAACAAACAGAACCCTGACATGGGATTTGGCACCCTCTAGATGTCTATAGACCATGTTAAGGAGAGTAAGAATGGCATCATCAACTCCTCTGCTAGGCTGATAGGCAAACTGAAATGGGTCGAGAAGCTTTCTGGGTGACACTGAGAATATGACTTTTCACAATTTTCTCAAGGCATTTCATTACTAAGGATGTCAAGGCAACAGGGCGGTAGTCATTCAGCACAGCGGATTCGATGCTTTAGGAATTGGTATAATTATTGAGTTTTTCCACAATACTGGCACGTGTTGCTGGTCGAGTGAGAATTGGAAAATGTCTGTAAAAACACCGGCCAATTGTTCAGCACAGTGCTTTAACACATGTCCACTTATTTTGTCTGGGCCTGGGCTTTTGTATGCATTACATCCCTGAACAACTTTAAAACATCAGACTGTTTAACAACAACCCTCTCAAACATTTGTAATGATGCTTCCATTTGTTTTACTTCCGACACAAAGTTGTCTGATTCAAATCTTGAGAAGAAAACATTCAGTTCATTAGCCATGTTCTGGCCCTCATGTCTCCCAAGATCAGCACTGGGTTTTCCCCTGCCTATATGGGGGGCACTAGCCATGGATTTAATCCCTTGCCAGGCCACCCTTGTGTTTCCTGAGGAGAGGGTCCTCTCCACCCTTTGCTTGTATGCCTCTTTGTCCACCAGTATTTGTCTTTTGATCTCACGTTGTACATCTCTTAAAGCCTGTCTATCACCCTCAGCATAAACTGCCTTCTTCCTATTAAGTAGTGATTTTAGATGTTTTGATACCCAAGGCTTATTGTTAGGGAATATTTTACAGGTTTTAGTAGGCACAACTAACTCAACACAGAAGTTTACATAATCTGAAACAACATCTGTGAGTTCATCAAGATCAGAGCTACTGTCCTCAAATACCTCCCACATAGTACAGTCAAAACACCCTGGAGACAAGTGATAGTGTTGTCATTCCAAATCTGAACAGTTTTAACTGTGGGTTTCTCCCTCTCCAGGAGCCGACAGTAGGTTGGCCTGAGGTAGAACCACATTGTGGTCTGATGTCCCCAGGGGAGGTCTGGTGGTGGCAGAGAACGCATTTGGTATTGTCCCATAGCACAAATCAAGAGACCTATTTTTCCTAGTGTGACATTTCACATACTGGTGGTATGTACGCAGGACTTTGTTCAAGGTACAGTTGTTAAAATCCCCTAAAATAAATTTGGGTGCATCGGGGGAGATGGATTCCAGTTTCTGTGACAGATTATAAATAATCTCTGATGCCTTTGTTATGTTAGCTTTCGGTTGAATGTACACAACGGTTACAAACAATTGGGGGAACTCACGGGGCAGATAGTAGGGTCGCAGTGACACAGAAAGCAGTTCAATGTCGGGGGTACAGAGTCTCTCTCTTACCAGGATCGATTTACACCACTGGTCCCTGACAAGCAGGCAGACGCCACCGCCGTGAAGTTTCCCTGTGACTGTCAGATCACGGTCCGCTCTGACCAGAGTGAAGCCGGCCGGCTCCACTTCTCTGTCCGGGACTCTGTCATCCAGCCAAGTCTCAGTAAATGCCAGCAAACAGGCCTCCCGATATTCGTGTTGGAAGCGCAGATTCGCTGACAGCTCATCTGCTTTCCCCCTCAATGACTGGGCATTAATCAGCAAGGTGGTGGGTAAGGGAAGTTTGTTCTTTAATTTTAAGTCTTTGTCTGATTCCCCGCGTTTTCCACGTTTGCATTTTGGGTTTGTTATCCCCTCGCAGACAATCAGGGATTAGATGGGCCACTGGGATATCCATCGCGTTTGTGTTTGAGTTGCATTGTAGTAAGAACTCCCTGCTGTATTGGATTCCGCTACCAGCAGCGTTTTCATAGTTTAGTCCGTTTGTAGCGGGTATGTACACGATCAACAAGATCAGTCCAACACCCCACCACTGTAAATCCATGGTTGGCAGATTGTTTGTAAACTAAGTGTACAATTTAAGAACATAAAATAACATAAAACATAAAAGAACGCCACACCAAACGTCACACACACTGCAGGTCGCAACAGAGCCGCGCCCAAAAAGTTATCTTTTTGTTTTCTCATAATATGTTCGGGTCTAATTGTGTTGCTGTCCTGAGGCTCTGTGGAGTCTGTTTTTAATTGTGAATAGAGCCCCAGGACCAGCTTGCTTAGGGCACTCTTCTCTAGGTTTATCTCTCTGTAGGTGATGGCTTTGTAAAGAAAGGTTTGGGGAATCACTTCCTTTTAGGTGGTTGTGGAATTTAATGTCTCTTTTCTGGATTTTGATCATTAGCGGGTATCTGCCTAATTATGCTCTGCATACATTATTTGGTGTTTTACAATGTACACTGATGATATTTTTGCAGATTTCTGCTTGCAGAGTCTCAATTTGGTGTTAGTCCCATTTTGTGAATTCTTGTTTGGTGAGCAGACCCCAGACCTCACAACCATAAAGGGCAATGCGTTCTATAAATTATTCACGTATTTTTTGCCAGGTACTAATTGGTATGTTTATGTTCCTTTTGATGGCGTAAAAGGCCTTTCTTGCCTTGTCTCTCAGATCATTCACAGTTTTGTGGAAGTTCGTGGCACTGATGTTTAGGCTGAGGTATGTATATTTTTTGTGTGCTCTAGGGCAGTGGTTCCCAAATATTGTATAGTCCCTAACCTCTTCAAACATTCAACCTCCAGCTGCGTACCCCCTCTAGCACCAGGGTCAGCGCATATTTAACGTTGCTATCATGTTTAACCTTGCCACACACACACTATACGATACATTTATTAAACATAAGAATGAGTGTGAGTTTTTATCACAACCCAGCTCGTGGGAAGTGACAAAGAGCTCTTATTGGACTAGGGCACAAATAATAATATAATATTAATCAATAATTTTGCTCTTTATTTAACCATCTTACATATAAAATGTTATTTGTTCATCGAAAATGGTGAATAACTCACCACAGGTTAATAAGGGTGTGTGAAAGGATGCACATGTTGGGTTGTATTGAAGAGAGTCTCAGTCTTAAATCATTTTCCACACACAGTCTGTGCCTGTATTTAGTTTTCGTACTAGTGAGGGCAGAGAATCCACTCTCACATAGGTACGTGGTTGCAAAGGGCATCAGTGTCTTAACAGCGCGATTTGCCAAAGCAGGATATTCTGAGCGCAGCCCAATCCAGAAATCTGGCAGTGGCTTTTGATTAAATAGAATTTTCACAGAACCGCTTGTTGCAATTTCGATGAGGCTCTCTTGTTCAGATATTGGTAAGTGGACTGGAAGCAGGGCATGAAAGGGATAACAAATCCAGTTGTTTGTGTCATCCGTTTCGGGAAAGTACCTGCGTAATTGCGCACCCAACTCACTCAGGTGCTTCGCTATATCACATTTGACATTGTCTGTAAGCTTGAGTTCAAATGCACACAAAAAATCATACAATGATGGAATGACCTGTGTGTTGTCCTTGTTAATGCAGACAGAGAAGAGCTCCAACTTCTTAATCATAGCCTCAATTTTGTCCCGCACATTGAAAAAGTTGCGGAGAGTCCCTGTAATCCTAGATTCAGATCATTCAGGCGAGAAAAAACATCCCCCAGATAGGCCAGTTGTGTGAGAAACTCGTCAGACAAGTGAAAATTATAGTCCGTAAATTGTTATTCAACAATACATTTAATCCGCGCTGCCCTCAAAACAAGGAATTTAGCCTGTTTTTATTTATAGGCTGTTTCAACTTCAAATGATTTTCTAACAAGTTTTTATTTTCTAAGAACAGTTTGAATTGAGCTGTGTTCCGCCTCCTCATTCATTCACATAAAAATAGTCATTTTTACTTTTGCGGACAATTACATTTTTGGGACATTTCTGACCCGGACAAAATTCTCCAAGCACTTCCTAATTGTTTGTGCAGTTCAAGTCTGCAGACATTTTCTCATCTCTCGTCGGAACGATCTGCACACGTGTTCACATTTTCCTTCTTTTCCCAGCATCGCAGTCATTGTTGTTTTCGTTACTAATAATAGCTTTGGAAATGTGTGTGTTTCTATCAAAGTAAATGCCTTATTACGTTATAATAGTTTCAGTATGTCATGTTATGTCGTTTCTATTGTAGCTCACTGTATTTATGGAGCATAATGTATTTGTGTATATTCCTTATAACCGCGGACATGTGAGGTAACGTTACTCATTTCATAACCTTTATGGTGTTATATTCAATCTTGCTTAGGTAGCTAGCTACATTCTTCTATCAGCTGTGTAAAACAATGCTAGTTGCGTCAGAGAAGTATTAGCTTATGTTGTATTTTGAAGCTACCCTGGCCTTATGCCTCCCAAGTGGCGCAGCGGTCTATGGCACTGCATCTCAGTGCTAGAGACATCACTACAGACACCCTGGTTCGAATCCAGGTTGTATCACAACCGGCTGTGATTGGGAGTCCCATAGGGCGGCACACAATTGGCCCAATTTTGTCAATGCAGTATTCTATTTTTATAGCAGTGTTTTATTATGTCACTTATTTGTAATATTGTTTTATTTCTATATCCTGATATAGTATACTAATGAATAAGTCCTCTTTATTCTGTACTTTCAGAAACCACGAACAGTAGTTGCCAATATCATAACGAACTGGACATCTTTCGAGCTGAAGATTGAGGCCAGCTTTTGTATGCTAGCGTACACTCCTTAACAGTTTTACTGGATGAAAACACAGCAAGAAAACACATAGGCCAATATGTAATAGTCGTCAATTTTATTGCAGTATTGGTGGTGGTTGGTTAAACAACAACTTGTTTTACTAGAGGAAAGAACTGAATATGCATAACCCATATTTAATAATCATGTAGTGACTGAACAACAACTGCACCTCTGAAGGCATAGTATCATGGCAGGTCACCTGTCAAGCCACCTGTCAGGTCAGTCAGTCACTTATTGCTGCAGATGTGCTCAATAGTGCTTGAGCATATGATACTCCTCAAAGCATAGTGAAACACATAGGTGTATCACAAGCTAAACACATGTATTTTGTCAACTTCCTCTGCTTACTTCTCCTGGTGCCAGACAGGCAGACTTTGCAGTGCCTCCGTGTGTGGCTACCTTGAGCAGCAGTTTGAGGGACTTTGCAGGGAAAATTCTGTGCAGTAAGGCGTAGGGGATTGTCCGCAGCATGGCGACCCCCAGTGGATGGGCGCCGAGGGGTGTGGTGCTCCTCCAGCAGCTCTCTCATGAGGTTCTCTCTATATATTTGGTAGGTAATTACTTTACCTATGAGGGATTGGGGAGGATGAGGAAAGTTAGAGGATGATGAGGCAGTGGGTAGGTGGGTGAGATATTGTCACTATAATTGCATAATGTATTTGTATGTGAACTGTACATCCAATTACAAAAATACCTTGTTCCGTAATCATCTCAACTGTTAGTTGGTGGTGAACTATGCTGCAGTTGAGGACAGCAGTGTCGATCAGATGGAAAAATATCTTCTTATACCACTTGGTCGTTTTCCAAGCACATTCCACAAAGCTGTTTATCATGTCCGCATTATCCACTGCCCCCATTTTGAGGTTATAGTCAAGCACACAGTCTGGTTTGATCTTTCTCTCTCCCGTCAGGTGGTCCACCTTTCCTGTGGCTGACATGGTTGCTGTATGGACAGTGGAGAGGACATGGACGACTCGTTTCTCATGCCACTTTACTGCCAGCTGTTGATCGTTCTCCTTGAACTCCACCTCCCCTCTCTGCATCTTCCTGCATCCGAATGCCGGCATCCCCTTCCTGGTCGACCTGACTCTGCCACAGGCCCCTGTGCTGTTGGAGAGCAGATGCTGGAAGAGTGTGGGACTGCTGTACCAATTGTCCACGTACAAAGTGTGTCCCTTGCCGAGATGAGGAGCCAGCATGGTCATCACCACGGACCCGGACACCCCAAGCCCCTCATAATGTTTGATGTCAGTGGTGACCCTGTGTAAACTATAATGTCCTGGACAAATCCCGTCTTCACGTTGCACATGACAAAGAACTTGACCCCAAACCTGTGCCTTTTGGAGGGAATATATTGACGGAACGCCAGCCTACCTTTCCATAACATCAGGGACTCATCAATGCATAGGTCCTTGTATGGCACAAAGACCCGACCAAATGCTGATGTCAGGCTGATAAGAACATTTCTTATTTTGGGTAACAGGTCACTTAGGATGGCAGTAGCATTGTTGACAAAATGCAGGCATCGCAGCAGAACTAGGAAGCGGTCTTGGGAAAAGAGGGTGGCAAAGAAGGGAGTTGCAAACATAGGATCTGTGCTCCAGTATTCTCTTAGGGAGTTCTTCTTTACTATCCCCATGAGGAGGACAGTAACCAGGAAAGTATACATTTCACTAATTGTGGTTGTCACCCATTTAGCAAGTTTCCCCCTCACTCCTGGCTCTCTCTTCTCCTGTAGCTCCAAGGCATAGCGATTGGTCTCCTCTACTATGTTTCCCACAAGCTCCTCTGTCAGAAACAACTTGAAGCACTCTGCCTCAGTTGGAAATGGCAAGGGGCGTTGCACTCCAGACTGGGACTCATCAAAGCAAACAGCAGGGCCAGGAGGGGTGAAATGACTGGCGGCCTTCCAGCTACCACAGAAGTCCTGTACTTCATCCACTGTTGGTCTGCCTCCATCACCACCAGCATCTTCAAAGGGACCTGGTACTTTGTCAGTGGACAAGGGAACCTCAGATTCAGGGTTCTCAATGGCTACAAGGTTGGGGGGCAGCTCCTCACTGTCACTGTCAGAATTAGATTTCTGACTTTCATACTCAGACTCATTGTCAGAATTAAAAACATCTCCAGAATTTCCACATTTGTGAGTGGTCTCCTTTTGAAAGACATTGCTAATGCTACAGCTTAGCTCACTAGCTACATACATAAACAACAACACTGAATGGCTCAGTGGGTGTGAGAGGGTACGTGGTTGACTGCCGGCACGCGCCACTTGTATCAATAAATCACTATCAGAAAATGTTTTGTGTGGTAATTATTTATATATTCACTGTTTTATTCACGTTTTCAATTACAGGTGACAAATCATGCATTCCGATTCTTGCATAGATTGTAATGGGCATATACAGTGGGGCAAAAAAGTAATTAGTCAGCCACCAATTGTGCAAGTTCTCTCACTTAAAAAGATGAGAGAGGCCTGTAATTTTCATCATAGGTACACTTCAACTATGACAGACAAAATGAGGAAAAAAAATCCAGAAAATCACATTGTAGGATTTTTTATGAATTTATTTGCAAATGATGGTGGAAAATAAGTATTTGGTCACATACAAACAAGCAAGATTTCTGGCTCTCACAGACCTGTAACTTCTTCTTTAAGAGGCTCCTCTGTCCTCCACTCGTTACCTGTATTAATGGCACCTGTTTGAACTTGTTAGCAGTATAAAAGACACCTGTCCACAACCTCAAACAGTCACACTCCAAACTCCACTATGGCCAAGACCAAAGAGCTGTCAAAGGACACCAGAAACAAAATTGTAGACCTGCACCAGGTTGGGAAGACTGAATCTGCAATAGGTAAGCAGCTTGGTTTGAAGAAATCAACTGTGGGAGCAATTATTAGGAAATGGAAGACATACAAGACCACTGATAATCTTCCTCGATCTGGGGCTCCACGCAAGATCTCACCCCGTGGGGTCAAAATGATCACAAGAACGGTGAGCAAAAATCCCAGAACCACACGGGGACCTAGTGAATGACCTGCAGAGAGCTGGGACCAAAGTAACAAAGCCTACCATCAGTAACACACTACGCCGCCAGGGACTCAAATCCTGCAGTGCCAGACGTGTCCCCCTGCTTAAGCCAGTACATGTTCAGGCCCGTCTGAAGTTTGCTAGAGAGCATTTGGATGATCCAGATGAGGATTGGGAGAATGTCATATGGTCAGATGAAACCAAAATATAACTTTTTGGTAAAAACTCAACTCGTCGTGTTTGGAGGACAAAGAATGCTGAGTTGCATCCAAAGAACACCATACCTACTGTGAAGCATGGGGTGGAAACATCATGCTTTGGGGCTGTTTTTCTGCAAAGGGACCAGGACGACTGATCCGTGTAAAGGAAAGAATGAATGGGGCCATGTATCGTGAGATTTTGAGTGAAAACCTCCTTCCATCAGCAAGGGCATTGAAGATGAAACGTGGCTGGGTCTTTCAGCATGACAATGATCCCAAACACACCGCCCGGGCAACGAAGGAGTGGCTTCGTAAGAAGCATTTCAAGGTCCTGGAGTGGCCTAGCCAGTCTCCAGATCTCAACCCCATAGAAAATCTTTGGAGGGAGTTGAAAGTCCGTGTTGCCCAGCGACAGCCCCAAAACATCACTGCTCTAGAGGAGATCTGCATGGAGGAATGGGCCAAAATACCAGCAACAGTGTGTGAAAACCTTGTGAAGACTTACAGAAAACGTTTGACCTCTGTCATTGCCAACAAAGGGTGTATATAACAAAGTATTGAGATAAACTTTTGTTATTGACCAAATACTTATTTTCCACCATAATTTGCAAATAAATAAATTAGAAATCCTACAATGTGATTTTCTGGATTTCTTTTTCTCATTTCGTCTGTCATAGTTGAAGTGTACCTATGATGAAAATTACAGGCCTCTCTCATCTTTTTAAGTTGGAGAACTTGCACAATTGGTGGCTGACTAAATACTTTTTTGCCCCACTGTATTCTGTGTGTAAAATATTCCAGCTGTGTAGCCATGTTTGTTGACATACAATGCATTCTGGGTTTCACGTAATCGTCTGTTTGACCAAAGATGTTATAGCAAAATGAGGTAAGTAAGGGTTCACTCATTTTTTGAGGACTTCCGGAAATGAATGGTGGGATGTGAACTATGGTAGACGACACATCCCTTCAACGTGCATTCTATAAACAGACCAAAGTCATTTTGTCTTCTCTTATTATCTTTGGTTTCTGTGAGGAAATGAGCATGGATGCGCGCTGAAACTCGTTTACTTTCGACGTCTAGAAAGTGTTTTACCTAATTATTTCGGTCAATGGTGAGCTCACCCGTGATGTGATTAATTATACACAGTAATTGCTATGAACTAATTCATAGTGTAGTTTATGTCAGCCGAGAGTTAGAAAATATGACCACTTGTGTTGCGTCAATCTTTCCTCAGTTAGCGCTAGGACAAATGTAGCCTACATTTTTCCGGTTTGGGTGATTGTGTTATGCTGTAGCTACTTCTGTGAATGTCTGAACGTTGAATCCAAAAATAAACTGTTCACATTCTGGACATAACTTTGTAAGGACTGTGTTTGTGTAAATAGGTTCTGAAAAAAAGTGTGGCCAGCTCAATTGTTGATTGTTGTCATTCGAAACTGGCGTTTTAAATAAACATTCTAAACAAACGTTCTAATCACAAGGATGAGATGGTACACTTGAGGGACCACTGTAGAACGATCACAGCTATGAGATGGTATGTGTGAAAGGGTTTTAAGCTCATCTCGCAATTAAAAACAAACGTGTCAATACTTTGTCACTTGATAACCAGCGCACTTCTGTATGTGGTAATAGCGTTCCATGGTCGCTGCCCATATCATTGCATAGTGCAGAAAATACACAAGAGTTCAGGGGCCTTGCTTTAACAAAGTTAATCATTTTCACTGTACAGTCGTTGCCAAAAGTTTTGAGAATGACACAAATATTAATTTCCACAAGGTTTGCTGCTTCAGTGTCTTTAAATCATTTTGGCAGATGTTACTATGGAATAATGAAGTATAATTATAAGCATTTCATAAGTGTCAAAGGCTTTTATTGACAATCACATGCAGTTGATGCAAAGAGTCAATATTTGCAGTGTTGACCCTTCTTTTTCAAGACCTCTGCAATCCGTCCTGGCATGCTGTCAATTAACTTCTGGGCCACATCCTGACGGATGGCAGCCCATTCTTGCATAATCAATGCTTGGAGCTTTTACACCTGCATTGCTTGCTGTTTGGGGTTTTAGGCTGGGTTTCTGTACAGCACTCTGTGACATCAGCTGATGTAAGGGGGGCTTTATAAATAAATTTGATTTGAATTTGATTTGATTTGGAGTTTGTCAGAATTTGTGGGTTTTTGTTTGTCCACCCGCCTCTTGAGTTCTCAATGGAATTAAAGTCTGGGGAGTTTCCTGGCCATGGACCCAAAATATCGATGTTTTGTTCCCCGAGCCACTTTGTTATCACTTTTGCCTTATGGCAAGGTGCTGGAAAAGGCATTGGATGGTTGGGAGAAGTTGCTCTCGGAGGATGTGTTGGTACCATTCTTTATTCATGGCTGTGTTCTTAGGCAAAATTGTGAGTGAGCCTACTCCCTTGGCTGAGAAGCAACCCCACACATGAATGGTCTCAGGAGGCTTTACTGTTGGCATGACACAGGACTGATGGTAGCTCTCACCTTGTCTTCGCCGGACAAGCTTTTTTCCGGATGCCCCAAACAATCGGAAAGGGGATTCATCAGAATAAATGACTTTACCCCAGTCCTCAGCAGTCCAATCCCTGTACCTTTTGCAGAATATCAGTCTGTCCCTGATGTTTTTCCTGGAGAGAAGTGGCTTCTTTGCTGCCCTTCTTGACACCAGGCCATCCTACAAAAGTCTTCGCCTTATCTGCACTCACACCTGCCTGCTGCCATTCCTGAGCAAGCTGTACGGGTGGTGTCCCAATCCCGCAGCTGAATCAACTTTAGGAGACGGTCCTGGCGCTTGCTGGACTTTCTTGGGTGCCCTGAAGCCTTCTTCACAACAATTGAACCGCTCTCCTTGAAGTTCTTGATGATCTGATAAATGGTTGATTTAGGTGCAATCTTACTGGCAGCAATATCCTTGCCTGTGAAGCCCTTTTTGTGCAAAGCAATGATGACGGCACGTGTTTCCTTGCAGGTAAACCTTGGTTGACAGAGGAAGAACAATGATTCCAAGTACCAACCTCCTTTTGAAGCTTCCAGTCTGTTATTCTAACTCAATCAGCATGACAGAGGGATCTCCAGCCTTGTCCTCGTCAACACTCACACCTGTGTTAATGAGAGAATCACTGACATGATGTCAGCTGGTCCGTTTGTGGCAGGGCTGAAATGCAGAGGAAATGATTTTGGGGGATTCAGTTCATTTGCATGGCAAAGAGGGACTTTGCAATTAATTGCAATTCATCTGATCACTCTTCATGACATTCTGGAGTATATGCAAATTGCCATCATACAAAGCAGACTTTGACACGAATATTAATTTTCACATTCTCAAAACTTTTGGCCACGACTGTAGTGTCCAAAACGTCTTTCAAGCTGTCAGGCATTCCTTTGGCAGTAAAAGCCTCTCGGTGGATGCTACAGTGTACCCAAGTGGCGTCGGGAGCAACTGCTTGCATGCGCGTTACGACTCCACTATGTCTCCCTGTCATGGTTTTTGAGCCATCAGTGCAGATACCAACACATCTTGACCACTAAAGTCCATTTGATGTCACAAAGCTGACCAGTACTTTAAAAATATCCTCTCCTGTTGTCCTGGTTTCCAGGGGTTTGCAGAAGAGGATATCTTCCTTAATTGACCCCCCATCAACGTAACGGACATATACCAGGAGCTGTGCCAGGTCCGCCACGTCTGTTGACTCATCCAGCTGTAACGCATAGAATTTACTGGCTGGTATGCAAAGCAGTAATTGTTTCAAAACATCTCCTGCCATGTCACTGATGCGTCGTGAAACAGTGCTTGATGAAGGCATTGTCTGTATAGTTTTTTTGTCCTTTTCCCCCAGCATTGTCCCAGCCATATCTGCGGAAACATAAATAATTAAGTCCTCCACTAGCCACTCGGTAGCTCACCATATAAAATGCTTCTAGCCCCTTCTTATTAATGGTATCTGTTGCTTTTATGTCTTACATGTCTTACTACTTGAAAGTCATCTTAATTCTCGCTCAAAAAACTCCCGTGGATTATTTTTCAAATTGGAATGTTTTGTTTCTAAATGTCTGCGCAAGATGGAAGGTTTCATCGAGTTGTGAGATAATACTTTTGCACATATAACACACTGTGGCTGAGGAAAGGCACTACTCCCAATTTAAGTGAACCCCAAATCAATGTAGTTCTCATCATATCTGCACCCCTTTGATGGTCCGACGTCCCTGTCTGTTGTTCGGTGCTTTCCTTGGTAACGGGGCAGTAGCTCTTTGGCTGCATCAGATTCACAACTGTCAATGTCCATGCTAGCTGGGCTAACAACAAATGTATAATTACTGATGCTAGCTTTGGATGTGCTCGTGAAAGCAGAACAACTTGTGTTGTCGACAGGTGCAGGTGTTGTACTGCTGGTAGCAGCAGCACTACCAGTAGAGATGGTTTGTGTCTCTATGGGGCCTTACTTTTTTTTTTTACCATTTATCAATTTCCGAGCTAACGGAATGAGCAGCAGCTACGTTTGGCTACATACGGACCATTAGTGGAATTCCCCACGAGAGAGTAACGATTAATGTGATTGGATGTTAATTAGTTGACTAGGCTACCTGTATTTGACATTGTGTTGTTATTTCGCTGAACACTAGATGGTTTAATATTTTTTGGGGCAGTGAAATGAGGCTACTCGGATATTTGCGCGTACCCCTGGAAATACCTGCTCTAGGGCAACGGTGTATGGATTGTGGTGTCTGTATTTGTGGTCCTGGCTGCTGGAACCTTTTTGAAAACCCTTTTTTTTTTTTGTTAGCCCAGGTCTGACAGAATCTGTGCAGAAAATCTATCTGCTGCTGTAGGCCCTCCTTGGTTTGGGACACCAGGTAATCAGCAAACAGTAGACATTTGAGTTCAGATTCTGGTAGGGTGAGGTCGGGTGCTGCAGACTGTGCAAGTGCCCTAACCTATTCATGTATATACAGTTGAAGTCGGAAGTTTACATACACTTAGGTTGGAGTCACTATAACTTATTTTAATCACTCCACACATTTCTTGTTAACAAACTATAGTTTTGGCAATCTACTTTGTGCATGACACAAGTCATTCTTCCAACAATTGTTTACAGAGATTATTTCACTTATAACTCACTGTATCACAATTCCAGTGGGTCAGAAGGTTTCATACACTAAGTTGACTGTGGCTTTAAACAACTTGGAAAATTCCAGAAAATTATGTCATGGCTTTAGAAGCTTCTGATAGGCTAGTAATCTAACAAATTCACAACAACTACCTTGTACACACAAGTGTAAAGCAATGAATAAGAGTATGTATGTTGAGCTGAATCTCATGAGTGTTAAAGAACTACACTTCCCAGAGTGCAGCAGCAGCAAACCGGCTGCTTGTCACCTGATCAGTCAGTTTCACTGATTTGGAGCAAAACTTGGAGGTCCTCACTCATTTAGGGAAACAAACTTCAGAGAGAAGACGCTCCAAGTTCACTCGTAGGTTCAATTTCCAAAGGACGCGAGGACAACTCAATTTTCCAACTCAATCACTTTTATTTTGGCTTTGCCAGTTGATTGGTCTGTTCAGTGAAATAGGGTGTAAACCTTTAAAGACAGAGAACAAAAGTTACCATTTTAATTCAACATTTTTAAATGAATTCTTTGATGAATTAACCACTTAAGCCTTTTACATTCAATAAAGCAAAAGATAATTTCATGAATTTCCGAATTTGTTAAAGGTTAACATTTAATAGAATGTTTACATTTTTAACTTTGTACCATCCTTTTGTATCTTATTTTTTCAACTCAAAATGAAATATTATTCTAGCAAACCCATTTAACACAAAATCAATGAAGACAATGCTTCAATGTGTTCCATGACCAATCTACACAGCAGTTAACATAGCTCAAACATATTAAACAGCATTTCAATCCCCATGAAAGTAAATAAAACATTTCACTGACCATTGGCGTCTCTGGACTGAACCTACGAGTGAACTTGGTCTTCTCTCTGAAGTTTGTTTCCCTAAATGAGTGAGGACCTCCAGGTTTTCACAGGTGCTCCAAATCAGTGAAACTGACTGATCAGGTGACAAGCAGCCGGTTTGCTGCTGCTGCACTCTGGGAAGTGTAGTTCTTTAACACTCATGAGATTCAGCTCAACAATGTACATATAAATATATGGATGAGCGATGGTCGAATGGCATAGGCAAGATGCAGTAGATGGTATAGAGTACAGTATATACATATGAGATGAGTAATGTAGGATATGTAAACATTATATAAAGTGGCATCGCTTAAAGTGGCTAGTGATACATTTATTACATCCAATTTTTTATTATTAAAGTGGCTAGAGATTTGAGTCGATGGCCAAACGGCATAGGCAAGATGCAGTAGATGGTATAGAGTACAGTATATACATATGAGATGAGTAATGTAGGATATGTAAACATTATATGAAGTGGCATTGTTTAAAATGTCTAGTGATACATTTATTGCATCCAATGTTTAATTATTAAAGTGGCTATAGATTTGATTCAGTATGTTGGCAGCAGCCAAATGTTGTCATTGTGGTTCATTTTCTTTGGTTTTCTGTTTGACATTTTTAGATTTAATAGGGAAGCTCGGAGGTCAAATATACTGTTTAGGTTTTCTACTGGCAAGTTTACACTATTACAGTGGAACGTTTTTTTCCAGGAAGTTGTCTAAAAGGGATTGAATTTGTTGTTGTCTAATTGTTTTTTTGGCAGGTTTCCACACTACTTTCTATCTATAACATTTAGGTTCATGATTGAGTATCGCTCTGTTCAAGTAGACTGTGATTTTGCTGTGATCTGATAGGGGTGTCAGTGGGCAGACTGTGAAGGCTCTGGGTTGAGGTCAGTGATAAAGTAGTCTACAGTGCCACTGCCAAGAGATGAGCTATAGGTGTACCTACCATGGGAGTCCCCTCGAAGCCTACCATTGACAATGTACATACCCAGCGTGCGACAGAGCTGCAGTTGTGACCCGTTTTTGTTGGTTATGTTGTCGTAGTTGGGGGGAGGGAATGCTGTCACCTCCAGGTAGGTGTTTGTCCCCCTGTGTGCTGAAGGTGTCAGGTTCTTGTCCAGTTCTGGCATTTAGGTCGCCACAGATTACATGTACATGTCCCTGGGCCTGGAAATGATTGATTTCCCCCTCCTGGATGGAGAAGCTGTCTTCAGCTGCCATATCAGTTCTGTTATGCTCACAGACATTATTTTAACAGTTTTAGAAACTTTAGAGGGTTTTCTATCCAATACCAATTATATGCATATACTAGCTTCTGGGCCTGAGTAACAGGCAGTTTACTTTGGGCACGTCAGGCTCTCCGTACTTCCGAACACTGCCCCCTAGCCCTAAAAGGTTAAACTATGGGGATTCTAGTGGAGGGATATAGGTAGCACACAGGAGGACATTTTTCTCTGTTGAGATAATTTCCTTTTGAATTTCTAGACAAATGTAAAATGTTCCTGTTTTGATTAATTAAATATAGTGAGTTAGGTCTACTCTAAACCAAATTAGCATACCCCCTGAGTCCCTTTCCTGTTTCACACCTGGTAGTTTGGTGGATGGGACTACCAGCTCTCGGTAACCTAGGGGAGTGGCGCGGCAGTATAAGGCACTGCATCTCAGGGCTAGAGGCGCCACTACAGACCCTGTTTCGATTCCAGGCTGTATCACAACTGGCTGTGATTGGGAGTCCCATAGGGCGACGCACAATTGGCCCAGCGTCACCAGGGTTAGGGTTTGGCCGGGGTAGGCAATCATTGTAAATAAGAATTTGTTCTTAACTACTTACGAAGTGGTGGGGCGCTACTCCCGACACTGCCCAGTGAAATGTGAGGCGCCAAATTCAAAATCCAAAAGTTGAATTATTAAACATTCATCAATATACAAGTGTTGCATAGTCATCAAAAGCTCTGATTCTTGGCAATATCACAGCGTTGTCAGAGTTAAAAAAGGCTTTACGGTGAAAGCACAACATTTGATTGTTTGAGGATAGCACCTCTAATATTTATTCATTAGCATAAATCCATAACCAAACACGGGTCTCACAAAACGCATAAAATCGCTAATATAAAATCGCTTACCTTTGATGAATTTCTGCTGAGGGCTTCCTAAGTGTCAAACGAAGACAATCCATGCTTCTTTTGTTAGAAAAAGTCATTTATTATATCCATAAATCTCTGTTTGATTGACGCGTTATGATCATAAAATCCACCGTTGAGTCGCCCATTGAACCGTGAAGAAAACACATTCAAATTATACCTATACACTTTCTACAAACAAATCAAACATCATTTTTAATGCATCCTTAGGTATCCTTTTGGGTATATTTGCTGTAATATTTCAACCGGACGATAACGTGAACGATAGGAAAGGAAAATAAAGTGGTGCGCGTTCACAATCTCGCGAGTGTCAAACCTTGTTTACAAAAGTGGTTGCCTGACAATTTCCTGTTCCTATCTGTTCTGGTCACTCCTAGAATTCCCATACTTTGTATATAGACTGTTGACATCTATTGGAAGCCATAGGTACTGCAGTCTCAGTCCTACATAAAGTTGTATGCAATAGGCACAATGGAGAAAATGCTCATTTACAAAAAAAACTGCAAATCCGGATGGATTTTCCTCTGATTTTTGCCTGCTAAATCAGTTCTGTTATACTCAGATACATTATTTTAACACTCTTAGAAACTTCAGAGTGTTTCCTATCCAATAGTACTAATTATGCGCATATCCTATTTTCTGGGCCTGAGTGGCATGCATTTTACTTTGGGCACGCCAGACTCTCCAAAACCGTCACCTATGCAGCCGCTCCCTAAGAAGTTAACTGACTTGCCTAGTTAAATAAATAAAACACAGTGGGTCCATCTCCTCTACACCATGTTTCTTGTAGGATGACAATGTCTGTATTTTTGATTTCTTTGATGAAGTCCAGGTTCCTGCTCTTTAGGCCAAAGACAGATGACTTCAGGCCTTGGATATTCTAGGATGAGACAGTGAAGGCCTCTCTCTCTCTCTCTCTCTCTCTCTCTCTCTCTCTCTCTCTCTCTCTCTCTCTCTCTCTCTCTCTCTCTCTCTCTCTCTCTATGTCCCTTCTGCCAATCGTTTTCCTCTCCACCCACTTATATTCTCTCTCAGCTGTTTCCCCCCTCCCTCTCTCAGCTGTTCCCCCTTACCTTTCTCTGCTATTCCCCCTCCCTCTCTCAGCTGTTCCCCCTCCCTCTCTCTGCTGTTCCCTCTCTCGCTTAGAGGTCCCCCTCCCTCTCTCAGCTGTTCCCCCTCCCTCTCTCAGCTGTTCCCCTCCCTCTCTCAGCTGTTCCCCTCCCTCTCTCAGCATTTCCCCCTCTCTCTGCTATTTCTCCTCCTTTTCCCCCTCTCTCAGCCGTGCCACCCCCATTGTCTCTGTCTTTTCCTCTCTATTTCTCTCACTGCCTCTCTCTCATGCTCATTATCTCCCCGCTCACTCTTTTTCTCTCTCACTCACCTGACCCGACTCTCTCTCTCTCCTTCTCTCTCTCTCTCTCTCTCACTCCCTTCCTCTCATCTGACTGACATTGCTGGAGGGGCGGGGCCAAGCTTGCCAGGGCCTCTCTCAGGATTGGTCAGTGAGAGCCAACACCCTCCGGCCTCCTCCCGTCAGGAAGCGACATGGAAGTGGGGTTTACTGGCCGACTCCTCCTCATTAACTGAGCTCCCACGGAGGATGGCAAATCTCTCTCTCACTTTTTCTCTCTTTCTCTCTCTCTATAACGCTCTGTCCCCACTAGGCTGTGTCTGTGACAGCTGATGCATAATATTTTGTCACATATAATAGTGAAATGAACCATCTAGTATTGTATTTTATTGCATGTTGTAATATGGTTTATCCGATTCAGGCATTCAGAGGAGATATAGTGGCCACGTTCCCATTCCGAGAATTCCAAGAATCTCATTAGCATGTTCCCATTCCGGGGAAGCTTCCCAGCAGAGGAGGCTGGGGTTATTGTATTCCCAGCAGAGAAAAATGGGGTTATTGTAATGGCTGGAATGGAATTAAATGGAACAGTATGAAAAACATAAAACATATGGAAACCACATGTTTGATTCCGTTCCATTTGTTCCACCAGCCATTACAATGAGCCCATCCTCCTATAGCTCTTCCCACCAGACTCCTCTGCTTCCCAGGAAACATCTGGAATATCAATACCGGGAAGGATTTGGATTTGTAGATATCCATGTGGGAATCTCTCTGCCATATAGGTATGGCATGGATTCTTTAGGTCAATTAATTCATTCACACTCTGACTCAATCATGCATAAGGTTTGCAACATTCCAGTAACCTGATTGGAGGATTCCTGGATTTGCTGCTTATTCCCTTATGATTCTAGGAATCTTCCAACCAGTATTTTACCAGAATTGTTTAGTTTTACTGCAACTAATATCCCATAACAAACAATGCAGTATTGTATCTGAAATGGGAATTCTTCCATGTCATGTTTTTCGAAATATTGATTTCAGTCCTCTCAATGTTAGAATGAAAGTAATTTTAATTATTTTAATTGTGCTGCGGTATGTGCTGTTTGGTTCTGATATGCCTTGTGTTTATTGAATCATGTTTTTTTATGTCAGGGAGTATCATGTCCTCTTGGCTCACTGTCTTACACAGAATATAGAGAGACTCGGAAAACACTCTGCTTTGAAGTAGGCCTACTCCCTCACATATCTACATCCACAATATACCAATGTTTGCAAAAGCATGTGGAAATACAGCACTGAATGCCAACTGAAAGCCAAATGTGCCCATTCTCTCTCTCTCTCTCTCTCTCTCTCTCTCTCTCTCTCTCTCTCTCTCTCTCTCTCTCTCTCTCTCTCTATCAATCTATATACGAGCAAAGGTCTTGCCTTAGTGTTTCATCATGACTGCTTGAATCTGTGCATCCTCCTCTCACTCCCTCGGTCTCAGCTAGTCTCCAGCACAGGAGCTGGAGTAGACATGTTTTAAACAAAGGTTTACTAAGATGTGTGTGTACGTGTGATGATGATGGCTATGATGATGAGGAGAACCATGAGGAAGATGATGGGAATGATAGTTGGAATACACCTTTCAGAGTTGGCTTCAGACCATATTATAAAATCTTGATCAAAAAAGTTATTTAATCAGCCCAATGATCTTCCATTAGTTAGATCAGAGCTTCCTTTGTTCGTGTGAAGAGGTCTTAAATTAGAACGGTCTCTTG
This sequence comes from Brachymystax lenok tsinlingensis, assembly GCA_030435695.1. Classification (NCBI taxonomy): domain Eukaryota; kingdom Metazoa; phylum Chordata; class Actinopteri; order Salmoniformes; family Salmonidae; genus Brachymystax; species Brachymystax lenok. The sequence goes on from CM059785.1 coordinate 26,668,461, forward strand.
ATCATGACCAAGACCACAAATATGAAGGCTGCCTATTCCCACTCTCCTTAGCCCACACACACACACACACACACACACACACACACACACACACACACACACACACACACACACACACACACACACACACACACACACACACACACACCACCAACCCACATTCGCCCACACATACCACCATACCACTCAACACACATTCTCTGCCAATATTCCCCAGGATGCCAGCCCCCCTGAGGCGGTGGTTGACGTCTGATTCCCATCCCCACTCCCACCTCCACTCCCAGGTCCAGATGGAAGGAGCAGGCCCTTGCTAGCGGTAGCGTTAGCCCCAGTGTAAACAGCAGAAGGCTGGAGCTCCAGGGGCCCCAGGCTGAGACTGAGCCTCAATACCCCAGCAGAGATAGCTGGAGCCCAGCCCAGAGCTCTCAACCTGCCCCCCTCCTATCCCCCCACCTCCAGCCTGGTGGCTCTCTGGAGAGGTCACCTGGATAATACAAACCGAGTGCATCCACAATACATGACCAGTGAGGCAAGAATCAGGAAAAGATGGAAGGAAAAGGAACAGTATTTCAGCTTCTAGCGTGTAATCAACTACAAAATACAGTATTTTGTCAATGTTTGCTGAAGGCAACTGATCATGTTTGACTTGTTTGACTTCCCAAATCCTTTTTCAGTGGTCTTTACTTTTTCCATGAGCATACTGTAATTTGAATTCTTGTCCTTATCACTGTTACAGTAGATTCTACCAATGCAGTGATTAAGAGGTAGATTTCTATCATTGTGATTAAATTCAAGTTAAAACAGCAACAGCAGTATAGCATAACAATCAATGAGCCATTTAAACAGAGTATAGTGAGTGAGTGCTGAGTGTGGGTAGAGATGATGAGCCAGTCTGTTCTAAATGCATTCTCCTCTCCCTTGCTAATCTGCTCTGTCAGAGAAAAGCCTGATCTGATGAAGGGAGATGTTTGCCTGCCCCTGGAACCAACACAGGAAACCCCACAGCACTGTCTTTGAAGGACTGGGAGCTCAGTCAAGTCCCCATGTTGCTAGCCTGGCTTAGCTAGCTGCCACAGAGCTACACTAGGATGCTATACCAGGATTCAGCTCTCATCCAGTCCCTGTGGTAGAGTGGCAGTCACTGCCACCGGAATAAACACGCAACTAATTCCCAGATCTCGCCCGGGGCTATGGGGGCTGGAGAGAGGCCAGCTCAGCTCCGTTCCAATACTATGTCTGTCCCAGCCGGAGTGCCTTGCTGAGCTTCAGAACACTACAGACGATTCTCTTACCCCCGCAATCTCCCCCGTCGCCCCCTGTTCCCGCATCTCCCTTTACCCACAAGGCAGCCAGCAGGGGCACTGGCAGAGCTCCACCACCATTTCCTCTCCATCTCTCTGTTCTGTCTGTCTCTTTCTCTCTCGCTCGCTGACTTCTTCATTTTCCTATACCTGCTCGCGAATCCAACTAAACTACAAAAGAGCAGGAGTGGACGTGAGCTGACAACAAATTCGGTCAGAGTAGAAATAATATATGGTGACTCTGGCTATGAATTAAAACATCTTCCCCAAGGCTGCACTTTACCCAACAACACACATCACAATCTCCTCTCCCCCCACATCTCAATGTTCCCATTCTCCTGGCCTGACACCTGAAGAGAGCGGTTAGCTCCTTGGCTGGAGGCATGTAGGTTACATCAGCATTTACATGATCCAGGAACATTCTTGTCCTTGGTGTGTGTGCTGTGTGTGTTGACAGCTCAGGGGTTCAATACCTAGCCACTCACATATGCAGACCGAGTGTGCTTGTGTGCACGCGTGCGTGTGTGAGTATAGCTGCATGTCCATGTGTGTGTGTGCTCATATATATATGCAGAGTGTGTTCTCGGTGCGAGCCTTAGTGGGATTGGTACTAGGCACCACAGGCAGGCCTCTGCATCAGTGACATCATCAGACGAGGACTAGCTGGGTTGGTGACCTCAGATGACTTGGTAGACACAGCACTCTGCAGTCAGGGAGGGAGTCACGTGCACACCTCTGTCCCTGTAGTTGCCCATCATCTGACTTTAGAAGCTTCCATCAGACATTTGGGATGATTGATGGGGTCACGGCAGGGTCATGGCTATGTGTGCTTAGAGACTCTAATCAGCCAGGGTCCCCCAGAGGGAGGGGTGCAGGGGGATGTAAATCGACCACTTGCACTCATATACTGTTGAATATACGTGATAGTTTACAGACACATACACAGGCATGCATGTAAGCACCCTTGGGCATACACACACTACCATACACACACTTTTCTCTTTTACCTTCAGGAGACACCTAAACAACAGTGATCATCACACATACTGTACTTTCTCATACACACTATTTATACACTCTACCTACATATACATATTACCTCAATTACCTCGACTAACCGGTGCTTATTTCTTCTTAAAACTTCTTAAAGCATTGTTGGCTAAGGGCTTGTAAATGGTTATTCTTTAAAAGTGCCTTCCTCACCATCTTAAATAAGCATGCCCCATTCAAGAAATGTAGAACCAGGAACCGATATAGCCCTTGGTTCTCTCCAGACCTGACTGCCCTTGACCAGCACAAAAACATCTTGTGGCGTTCTGCATTAGCATCGAACAGCCCCCGTGATATGCAACTTTTCAGGGAAGTCAGGAACCAATATACACTGGCAGTTAGGAAAGCCAAGGCTAGCTTTTTCAAGCAGAAATTTGCTTCCTGTAACACAAACTCAAAAATGTTCTGCTGCCCACTGCACTGAGGATAGGAAATGCTGTCACCACCAATAAACCCACAATAATTGAGAATTTCAATAAGCATTTTTCTACGGCTGGCCATGCTTTCCACCTGGCTACCCCTACCCCGGTCAACAGCCCTGCACCCCCCTCAGTAACTCGCCAAAGCCTCCCCCATTTCTCCTTCTCCCAAATCCAGTTAGCTGATGTTCTGAAAGAGCTGCAAAATCTGGACCCCTACAAATCAGCCGGGCTAGACAATCTGGATCCTTTCTTTCTAAAATGACCTGCCGAAATTGTTGCAACCCCTATTACTAGCCTGTTCAACCTCTCTTTCGTGTCGTCTGAGATTCCCAAAGACTGGAAAGCAGCTGCGGTCATCCCCCTCTTCAAAGGGGGAGACACTCTTGACCCAAACTGCTACAGATCTATCCTACCCTGCCTTTCTAAGGTCTTTGAAAGCCAAGTTAACAAACAGATTACCGACCATTTCGAATCCCACGTACCTTCTCCGCTATGCAATCTGGTTTCAGAGCTGGTCATGGGTGCACCTCAGCCACGCTCCAGGTCCTAAACGACATCATAACCGCCATCGATAAGAGACATTACTGTGCAGCCGTATTCATTGATCTGGCCAAGGTTTTCGACTCTGTCAATCACCACATCCTTATCGGCAGACTCGACAGCCTTGGTTTCTCAAATGATTGCCTCGCATGGTTCACCAACTATTTCTCCGATAGAGTTCAGTGTGTCAAATCAGAGGGCCTGTTGTCCGGGCCTCTGGCAGTCTCTATAAGGGTGCCACAGGGTTCAATTCTTGGGCCGACTCTCTTCTCTGTATACATCAATGATGTTGCTCTTGCTGCAGGTGAGTCTCTGATCCACCTCTACGCAGATGACACCATTCTGTATACTTCTGGCCCCTCTTTGGACACTGTGTTAACTACCCTCCAGACGAGCTTCAATGCCATACAACTCTCCTTCCGTGGCCTCCAACTGCTCTTAAACGCGAGTAAAACTAAATGCATGCTCTTCAACCGATCGCTGCCTGCACCTATCCGCCCGTCCAGCATCACTACTCTGGACGGTTCTGTCTTAGTTTATGTGGACAACTACAAATATCTAGGTGTCTGGTTAGACTGTAAACTCTCCTTCCAGACTCACATCAAACATCTCCAATCTAAAATTAAATCTAGAATTGGCTTCCTATTTCGCAACAAAGCATCCTTCACTCATGCTGCCAAACACACCCTCGTAAAACTGACCATCCTACCGATCCTCAACTTCGGTGATGTCATTTACAAAATAGCCTCCAATACTCTACTCAACAAATTGGATTCAGTCTATCACAGTGCCATCCGTTTTGTCACCAAAGCCCCATATACCACCCACCGCTGCGACCTGTACGCTCTCGTTGGCTGGCGCTCGCTTTACACTTGTCGCCATACCCACTGGCTCCAGGTCATCTACAAGTCCCTGCTAGGTAAAGTCCCACCTTATCTCAGCTCGCTGGTCACCATAGCAGCACCAACCCGTAGCACGCGCTCCAGCAGGTATATCTCACTGGTCACCCCCAAAGCCAATTCCTCCTTTTGGCCGACTCTCCTTCCAGTTCTCTGCTGCCAATGACTGGAACGAACTACAAAAATCACTGAAACTGGAGACACTTATCTCCCTCACCAGCTTTAAGCACCAGCTGTCAGAGCAGTTCACAGACCCCTGCACCTGTATATAGGCCATCTGTAAATAGCCCAACCAACTACCTCATCCCCTACCGTATTTATTTATTTATCTTGTTCCTTTGTAACCCAGTTTTTCTACATTGCACATCCATCTACTGCACATCTACCATTCCAGTGTTTAAATGCTATATTGTAATTACTTTGCCACCATGGCCTATTTATTGCCTTACCTTCCTTATCCTACCTCATTTGCACTCTTTGTATATAGATTAGTTTTTTTTCTACTGTATTATTGACTGTATGTTTGTTTTACTCCATGTGTAACTCTGTGTTGTTGTATGTGTCGAACTGCTTTGCTTCATCTTGGCCAGGTCGCAGTTGTAAATGAGAACTTGTTCTCAACTTGCCTACCTGGTTAAATAAAGGTAAAATAAAATAAAAAGTAAATAAGGATTTCACGGTAAGGTCTACACCTGTTGTATTCGGCGCATGTGACAAATAACGTTTGATTTGATTTGAACATTAAGAGAGTGGAGCTGAACAGATAGGGTTCAGTCATTTCAGTCTGTTGTCCTAATGAGCCCTTCCCAGCTAGCTAGTTTATAACAGTGGAGCTGAACAGATTGGGTTCAGTCAGTTCAGTCAGTTCAGTCCATCATCCTAATGAGCCCTTCCCAGCTAGCTAGTTTATGCTTGTGGCTAGAAACTTCAATGAGAATTTGAAACTTGTCTGCCGAAGTTGGGACTTGGGAGAGTTTCCAGAATAATTCTTTTTTTATCTGATATTTTTACAAAAATGTACACATTAATGCCAAAGTTGTACATTTTCAGTGAAAATCACTACAATAAATGTGCTGTAGCGGTCACCCCTGGCCTGATATTGGCTACGCTATCTAGCTACATTCCTCTCCTTACTGCAGGACAGTGCTCTGCATTAGTCGGCAAGCAGGAACGAAAGACACACTGTGCCCTGTGTTGTTGTGTTGCCGGCTTTCAGCGCAAACTCTCCCCAATACGTATGTAAATGTGAAATGTCCAAAAAAATGTTTTTGCTTTGTCATTATGGGGTATTGTGTGTAGATTGATGAGGGGAAAAAACAATTTAATACATTTTAGAATAAGGCTGTAGTGTAACAAAATGTGGAAAAAGTCAAGGGGTCTGAATACTTTCTGAATGCACTGTACACACATACTTCTTCACATAGAGCGTTCGTTCATCATCAGCGTCCTCTGTGTTGAATCTCCCCTTTTAACAGTGACGTTAAAAGATGTCTCCCTGGCTCACGTCAGCTAGTGTAAAGTGCCTTTTCATTAAGCTCTTACTGTGCCGGCCTCAGGGGGCTGTGTGTGTGTGTGTGTGTGTGTGTGTGTGTGTGTGTGTGTGTGTGTGTGTGTGTGTGTGTGTGTGTGTGTGTGTGTGTGTGTGTGTGTGCGTGCGTGTGTGCGTGCGTGTGTGTGAGTGAGTGAGACAGGGGAAAGAGTGAGACGGGAGAGAGGGAGAAACAGAGGGAGGGGAGTGATATATAACTCTGATGTATAGGTTTAAATTGTTGTATTTTAATCACAGGGCTCCCTGGGAAGTAGCCATTCCACTGACTTACTGCCAGGTCATGGGGTCTGCAGGGGTGGTGAGATATGGGGGTCAGACAGACAGCTACGCAAAGCCTGCATGCTGATCTGTCCCCATAGCTCTACACCCACTCTCTATTTCTCTCTCTCTCTATCTCTCTCTTTTTTTTCTTGACCTACCACACTCTCTCCCTTTCTCCACACTCTCTCTCTTTCTCTCTCTGTGTATTCTATCTATTTTTCTCTCCTCTCCCTTCCCCCGTTTTCCTTCTCATTCTTCACCCCCCCCCTACCTTTCTTTGACTTTATCATATTACCCTCTCTTCTGATGAGATCATGCCTGCACTAGCCTATATGGATTTTTACATAAACATGATATTTTACTTGAATAACCCCCTCACTACAAGTTCTTCCCCATCTGTTAAGTAGTATTCCAGGGTTGACTAGCTAGGTGGCTCACTGGCTGGTCAGTTGTTAGTAAGGGCTTTCTGTCATTGTCTGTGTAGTGTGTAGTGAATGGGCCATATTGAGTGGTTGTTATGACTTGTTTACGCTGGTCAGTTGGTCGGCTGATTGGTCTGTTGGGCAGGTGATTGGTCTGTTGGGCGGGTGATTGGTGAGTTGGGCGGGTGATTGAATGTCTTATTGATTTGGTTGGATGACTAACTGATCAATCAGCTTCCCTAGATGGGTTTGGGAACTTGTTTATTGGTTGGCTAGTGTCCCTAATGATTTGTTTTACCGGTTATGTGGCTAACGGTTAACCAAATAGACATGTGCTTGACAGAATAGTCCTTTACAGTAAAGTTTAACAATCATGGTATTGTATGCCTTTATAGCCTTCATAGCCTGCCTTAATTCTATGCTATTACATAGTTGAACCCATCTTTCAGGTGGGGATTTTGCCAAGCTGTGTTTGTATCTGTTTTCAGGCAAAACCATGCACCAGGGCAATGCCATCCTGCATTATAGAGTGTGGCCTGGTGACACTTAGTGATAAAATGCTCCTCTCCTCCCCCATGGCACCAAATGAAGCACCAGTCCAAATGAATTAATGGCTATGATCAGCTAGAGAACACAGACCACAGCTCTGACGCACACACACACTGTCTCACACTGCTGCTCTGCTCTGGGTCGTCCTCTACCATTAAAGCAAAATGCCATGGTCTGTGTGTGTCTGTGTGTCTGTGTCCCTGCCTGTCTGAGTGTGTCCCTGCCTGTGCGTGTGTTTGATGTGTGTGTGTGTGTGTGTGTGTGTTTGTGTGTGAGTGCGTAATGATCTGAGCTGTGTTTTTCCCTCCGTAATTTCTGTAAAAAGCCTTGGAGTGGAACTGCACAGAACACATGCAGAACAGCAATTATACTGTGGTCAATTATTTCATTCAGATAAATGGATTATATCTCATCAACATGAAAGGAGTGGGGAAATCCAATATCACAAAACACAGAATGTGAGGTGAAAATGCTCCAACTCACGCGCATAAGAATGTACAGCAACACACAAATGCACAGCAACACATACAATATATAACATATAGACACAAGAGAGTTTGCATGTCATATGGTGTGGGGCATCATCCATTTTGCACATATGCGCACACGCAAACGCACACACACATACATAGTGATGAGTGATGCAAGATGGCATTTTATTCCACAGGGTAGCTCAGTAACCTTTAGTGTGGACTGCAGGCCTGTCCGTTACTACTGGAGACCAGAGTCTGTGTGTCCCCAGACATCAAGTCAATCAGAGGAGAAAAACACAAAACAACTCCATCCATCACTTATTATTGGGCTGAGTGACCTTCACAAAGTGACTTGCTTTGTCCGAATAACCATAATTGTGTTCTAAATAGTAGGCATTTTGGGTATCCGAAAATAAAAAGTTGTATGAAATTTCAAAAATGTAGTATGCTTTTAAAGCTGCAATATTTTGCTTTTTGGGAGACCCAACACAATTCACATAGAAATGTGAGTTTTAGATCTATAATTTTCATTGAAAGCAACTCTAAGAAGCAGTAGATCTGTTCTATGTGTGCAATTTCTATTCTTCCCATTTTTAAGTTTTGTTTTTGTGGCTTTTACTTTCAGTTTTGTACACCAGCTTCAAACAGCTGAAAATACAATATTATATTATAAAATATTTCATAGCGGTTTAGATGGTACAAAGATTTTGTAACATAAACTCAAATTGCAAACTATTAAAATTTTTGCCACGAGGAAGTGGCGGAGCGATTTCTGCATAGTGCATGTTTGACAGGATGTCAAAGTAATTCAGGGTTTTCATCTAGAATAGTTTTCTATACACTACTGAATTTCCAGACCCATGTGTGTTTGACAACAGCTGATAATCAGAGACAGAGAAGGTGATGCACTGTATCAAAATGAACGAATGGTAAGAATCAATGCAATTGTTTATTAGATAACACATTCTAAGTCTGGTTAAGCCTACTATGTTGATATGTGCTGCTTACTGCATTATTTTTTACTAAACAGTACGTTCAAAATATTATGTAGTATGTATGATAAGTACACAGGGGTCCGGTCTTCTCGGAGTCGGGTTGTTTGTGAATGCAGCCCAAAGTGGGTGGTAAACTCCATCTAAGGCTAAATACCGGCATGAGACCGATAGTCGACAAGTACCGTAAGGGAAAGTTGAAAAGAACTTTGAAGAGAGAGTTCAAGAGGGCGTGAAACCGTTGAGAGGTAAACGGGTGGGGTCCGCGCAGTCTGCCCGGAGGATTCAACTCGGCGGGGCAGGGTCGTGCCGGTGTGGGACTGATCTCCTCGTGGGACTGACCCCCGGTCGTTCTCTGCCCCCGCCGGGCGCATTTCCTCCGTCGGTGGTGCGCCGCGACCGGCTCCGGGTCGGCTTGGAAGGGCTTGCGGCGAAGGTGGCTACCGGTTTCGGCCGTGAGCTTTACAGCGCCCCTGCTCCGTACTCGCCGCTTTCCGGGGCCGAGGACTTAGTACCCGCTGCGTCATGTCCCCCTGCCCCCGGCGCGACTGTATGCAGTTTTAATAAGTAGTAGGCAAGACAGATGTGGCCACGGCCACTGTGTCCTCAACAAAGTGACTCTATCTTCCCTTTACATGACAGTAGACTGTGCATTGTAAGAGATTACCATCCCAACTACACACAAAGAGATTATGCTCTACAGAATGTAAGTGTTAACTTTGTAACACAAAGCTAATCATAAGTACAGTATACCTTAAAAACAGTATTGATTTTACAAAAGCGTATGGATTTTTTACAAAGTGCATACCTTTCATGAAGTGAGTGAATGTGCCCTTCGCAAGTACAGTATCCTCCAAACACTCTTATTAGAGTGAGTATAATTCTCCACTGAGTCCACTCTCCACACAGTAATTAACTATGCCCTTAGCACACTGAGTGTCCCCTTCAAAAAGAGAGTATCACAAAACCCTACAAAACAGTACCATGTTCTATCCTTTAATAAACATCCTAAACTCTAGTGTGGACTACAGAGCGCCGGAGCGATCACGACTCGAAAGGTCAACCTGTAACAAGGTCATCTCTAATACCCTTTCAGAGGAGTACGTGGGAGTAAAGAGATGATAATGATGGTAATGACAACAACTGTGATAGCACTATTGATAATGATGCTCGGGGATGTAAACAAAGCTAGGCTCTAGTCCAGACGAGAGTGGGAATGAGTCCAAGATGTTTAGTGACTGAAAAGGACCAGACCACACAAGCATGCTCTTGTGAAGTCCATATTGCATTAGGTGGTAGGCCGAATCTGAAGAATGTGAAGTTGATTGATCCCCATCGAGGGAAGAGATAATTTTTTGTATATGACAGTAAAACATTCTAATTATAACATTTGTTGGCAACTTCAATTGCCGAACTGCTAAACTTGGAACCAATCAGAACTACCCTACATACCCCTCGTGATGAAGGCAGCCAATGGCCTGCTTCTATCTAAGATGTAAACACAGCCTTACATATGAAGAGGTAACTCCGTTGACCACTTAGCCAATTTATTAAAGCTAGCTGATGTTACAGTTTGACTAGGCTAGCCAGCTAGTGTTTCATTAGCTAGCAATTTGTTGGCTAATTCCATTTTTGAATCATGTCTTAGCATGGCTATATGTCTCATTTCAAGTAACTAGCTGCAGGCATAAAGAAACATTCAATCATATAATTGGCATAGAAACACAAACAAAAGCATGTAGATAAAAATATGTATATGTATGCTAGAATGGAGGTTTAAAAACTACAGCTGCATATCCGTATTAGCCAACACGGCATATCCTACACATATACCGTACCTTGAAATACAATATTCTTTAAAAACAGCTGGGCAAAATGAAAACAATGTGCTCTGCAATAAGTTCTCAAATGTTAGCAGCTGCCCAATACCATGGTGGGCATGTATAATGTTGGATGCATTGGAATATAAGGTATGGAGAATGATAAAGTCTGCAGGATTATAGACATTCATGTTTGAGTTTCAAATACTAAATGTTCAGTGAATGTGAATATATTTAGGTGGTTTAAATGAATAGGCTAACTTTCCTACTAACCTTCTAAAAGTTCACGGTGCCAAATGATTGTCAATCCATTATTCTACTACGGACTGAGAGTGAGACGTTTACCTATATTGTATGTTTCATGCATATGTACTTAACAAAATGTGGAAAAAGTCTAAGGGTCTGAATACTTTCCGAAATGCACTATATAGAGAGAAGTGCCGTGGGTCGCAAAATCGTACAATGTTGTAGTCTATAAATGAGAGCTTTACCATCTACAGTGTATTCGTAAAGTATTCAGACCCCTTGACTTTTTCCACATTTTGTAACGTTACAGCTGTCACGATCTCCGTGAGGGACAGACCAAGGCGCAGCGAGGTATCCAGTATACATTTTTATTTATTCAACGTAACTGGCCAAAACAATAAACAAAATGAACGAAGATCGTAACGTTGAACATAACACGTGAACTAACAAAGCTATGCACAAACAATAACCCACAAAACGCCTCTGAAAACTACAAACATATATATGGTTCCCAATTAGAGGTAACGACACACAGCTGCCTCTAATTGGGAACCATTACCCCAACATAGAAATGCAACACCTAGAACAAAAAAAAACTACACCAAAACGAAACTAAACACGCCAGCCTATAAATAACAGGCCTGAACGTGACAGTACCCCCCCCCCCCCAAAGGCGTGGACTCCGACCGCGCCAAAAGTCAATTTGGGGGGTCTTCCGGTGGGCCTCCTTGTCCCAGGTGGTTGGCTCCGGTGCCGGCCGTGCTGGCTCGGGGTCCCACACCGGAGGCCCTGGGCTATTTGCCGGAACAGTTTGTTTAGGACTGGGGACCTTCTCTGGAGGTTCCGGACTGGGGACCCTCTCTGGAGGTTCCCGGACTGGGGACCCTCTCTGGAGGTTCCCGGACTGGGGACCCTCTCTGGAGGTTCCCGGACTGGGGACCCTCTCTGGAGGTTCCCGGACTGGGGACCCTCTCTGGAGGTTCCCGGACTGGGGACCCTCTCTGGAGGTTCCCGGACTGGGGACCCTCTCTGGAGGTTCCCGACTGGGAACCCTCTCTGGAGGTTCCCGACTGGGAACCCTCTCTGGAGGCTCCGGACTGGGAACCTTCTCTGGAGGCTCCGGACTGGGAACCTTCTCTGGAGGCTCCGGACTGGGAACCTTCTCTGGAGGTTCCGGACTGGCGACGCGCACTGGGACTCTGGTGCGGGAAGCAGGAACGGGCCGTTCAGCAGCAGGGACCGGTCTCTCGCTGCTTGGTCCTTTCTTGGTGGGTTATTCTGTCACGATCTCCGTGAGGGACAGACCAAGGCGCAGCGAGGTATCCAGTATACATTCTTATTTTTTTTCAACGTAACTGGCCAAAACAGTAAACAAAATGAACGACGGTCTTAACGTTGAACATAACATGTGAACTAACAAAGCTATGCACAAACAATAACCCACAAAACCCCTCTGAAAACTACAAACATATATATGGTTCCCAATTAGAGGTAACGACACACAGCTGCCTCTAATTGGGAACCATTACCCCAACATAGAAATGCAACACCTAGAACAAAAAAAACCTACACCAAAACGAAACTAAACACGCCAGCCTATAAATAACAGGCCTGAACGTGACAACAGCCTTATTCTAAAATGTATTACATATTTTTTAAACTCATCAATCAACACACAATACCCCATAATCAACACACAATACCCCAAAGTAAAAACAGGCTTTTTTATATGTTTTCAATCTTATTGAAAATTAAAAACAGAAATACCTTATTGACATAAGTAACCAGACCCTTTGCTATGAGGCTCGAAATTGTGATCAGGTGAATCCTGTTTCCATTGATCATCCTTGAGATGTTTCTACAACTTGATTGGAGTCCACCTGTGGTGAATTCAATAGATTAGACATGATTTGGAAAGGCACACAACTGTCTATGTAAGATCCCACAGATGACTTGGCATGTCAGAGCAAACACCAACCCACGAGGTTAAAGGAATTGTCCGTAGATTTCAGAGACAGGATGATGTCGAGGCACTTATCTGTGGAAGTGCGCCAAATAATTTCTGCAGCATTGAAGGTCCCCAAGAACACAGTGGCCTCCATCATTCTTAAATGGAAGAAGTTTGGAACCACCAAGACTCTTCCGAGAGCTGGCCACCCGGCCAAACAGAAATCGGAGGAGCAGGGTCTTGTGTGTAGTTGGGATGGTAATCTCTTACAATCGGAGGAGAAGGGTCTTGGTCAGGGTGGTGACCAAGAACCCAATGGGTTCCTCTGTGGAGATGGGGGAAACGTCCAGAAGGACAACCATCTCTGCAGCACTCCACCAATCAGGCCTTTATGGTAGAGTGGCCAGACGGAAGCCACTCCTCAGTAAAAGGAACATGACAGACTGCTTGGAGTTTGCCAAAACGCACCTAAAGGACCTTCAGACCATGAGAAACAAGATTCTCTGGTCTGATGAAACCAAGATTGAACTATTTGGCCTGAATGCCAAGCGTCACGTCTGGAGGAAACCTGGCACCATCCCTACTGTGAAGCATGATGGGGGCAGCATCATGCTGTGGGGATGTTTTTCAGCAGCAGGGACCGGGAGACTAGTTTGGACAGAGGGAAAGATGAACGGAGCAAAGTACAGAGAGATCCTTGATGAAAACCTGTTCCAGAGTGCTCAGGACCTCAGACTGTGGCAAAGGTTCACCTTCCAACAGGACAACGACCCTAAGTACACAGACAAGACCACGCAGGAGTGGCTTCGGCACAAGACTCTGAATGTCCTTGAGTGGCCCAGCCAGAGCTCGGACTTGAACCCCATCGAACATCTCTGGAGAGACCTGAAAATAGCTGTCCAGTGACACTCCCCATCCAACCTGACAGAGCTTGAGAGGATCTGCAGAATGGGAGAAACTCCCCCAAATACAGGTGCGCCAAGCTTGTAGCGTCATACCCATGAAGACTCGAGGCTGTAATCGCTGCCAAAGGTGCTTCAACAAAGTCCTGAGTAAAGGGACTGAATACTCATGTAAATTTGATATTGCAAAAATGTCTAAAAAGCATTTTTTGGCTTTTTCATTATGGGGTATTGGGTGTAGATTGATGATTTTTTTTGAAAATCCATCTTAGAATAAGGCTGTAAATTAACAACATTTGGAAAAAGTGAAGGGGTCTGAATACTTTCCTTAGCGCCTTAGCGGAATGCGATCTTAAGTTTACCATCTATGGCAAAAGCCTGGGCTCCTGACAGGGTCAATAGAATTCTCATCACTGCATGTTACAATGCTAAAAACCTAATATGTTTTTCACCTCGTCAAACTGATTCTATATTGAATTTAGGCTTCGAGATACTCTAACAAGCATGTGCATCTGAAGTTGGTGTTCTTCAACTCTAAAATGCACTAAGCAGTGTAGCCCCTATAGGATCGGTGTCCCTATATTATATAATGGCCTTTCTCTTGCATTTCAAAGATGATGGAACAAAAAAACGAAATGAAAATGCATGTTTTTTTGTTTTATTATCTTTTACCAGATTTAATGTGTTATAATATCCTACATGAATTTCAGGTCCTGAGCTACAGGAAGTTAGATTTGGGTATGTCATTTTAGGCAAAACTTTTAAAAAAGGTCAGATCCTTAGGAGGGTAAAACAAAACCCACAAAGAAAAGACAACAGGCTTGTCCTATAGATTTGTGTAGCCTTAAATTATTACTTGGAATAATGATAACAAAATCTCCCTCTGCCGAAACGACATGCTAGTGATGAAGCTACCTGCTCCTGCTAGCTAGCAACAGGTATAGTTATTTTAGCTAGCAGGTTATTTTTCTATGGTTGCCCTGTTATTTTACAGATTGCATTAACTGTATCACGTTTCTATAAGTAAATAGATTACAAATATTGAAAAAAGACTACCTGATATCAGTTTCTTGTAAAAAAATCTCTCTCGAGCTGTCACTAGCTGTGTTTATGTTCCTTAAGTACCTACAGAGAATGTGAGTGGCAGACGTGATCAGCAGAGATGGTACCTGGATAGCACACAAGTGTCACATCTGCTCCCACTCCCTCTCTGGAGCTCGCGGTCACCAGACTGCTCATCATTACACACACCTTTCACCATCGTTACGTGCACCCGTGCTTCATCGGACTCACCTGGACTCCATCACGCCATTAATTGCCTACCCTAAATCTGTCACTTCCTCAGTTTCATTCCCGTTTCTGCATTGATATTGTTTTGTTTCTCTTAACCAGACGCTGTTCTTGTTCAGTTTAATTTCTATTTATTATTAAATCCTCACCCTGTTTCCCAGCGTCTATGGTTACGGAACCGTTACAGAATGCAGACACCGCAATTGGAAATAATCTTTTGGGTGACGTCGGGTCCGGGTGGCACTGCCGAAGCAACCGGGGATGCCTCAACTGGCTCGTCAGGCTTCCATGCCTCAACTGACTCAAGAGGCTCACAAGCCTCAGTTGGCTCGGCAGGCTCCTGCGGCTCAACCGGCTCGGCAGGCTCGCGCGCCTCAGCCGGCTCATCGGGCTCCCGCGCCTCACCAAGCTCGTCGGGCTCTCTTGCCTCAGCCGGCCTGTCAGGCTCGCCCAGGTAGGACGCCAGGTGGCACCCCTAGAGGGGGGGTACTGTCACGTCTGCTCCCGCTCCCCCTCTCTTGCACTCAAGGTCACCAGGCTGCTCATCATTACGCACACCTGTCACCATCGTTACGTGCACCAGCGCTTCATCGGACACCTGGACTCCATCACGTTATTGATTGCCTCCCCCTAAATCTGTCACTTCCTCAGTTTCATTCCTGTGTCTTCATTGATGTTGTTTTGTTTCTCTTGTCCAGACGCTGTTTTTGATTAGTTTCATGTCTATTTATTATTAAATCCTCACCCTGTACTTGCTTCCCGTTACCCAGCGTCTGTGTTTATGGAACCGTTACAATGAGTTTTGATTGGTTTACTGTTTAGTACTTTGCAGCGTTTCCCTGTCCAGATAGTGAACATAAAAGTCTTTTTTTTTTAAATAACAAGAATTGACATTGCCAACAAACAGAAACATGTTCAGAAAAAAGAGCTCCTCCCCTCGCCAGAGACCAATCATCTCGAAAACTAAAGCAAATACGATGCTCTGGCCCACCGCCTACCTGTTGTGACGCATTTTCAGCACTGAGCTATTACCACATTAGCCCATCACCATAGTTACAATCAGGTGCAGTTACAGTAACACAGAGAGGATTTAGTCAGACGGAGAGGATGAGGATGGTTCTGTGTATGGATCACACAGAGAGTGTAATGTGCTGCGACCTAGACTTTCTATGTTATTCTTCAGATGACTTTAAAGTTTTGGTTTGAGGCGTCCCTTTTATCTACCTTGAGGTCACCCATGCCCCCATCCCTCCTTCCCCATCCTCGGGTTAAGGGAATGATATGCATTCATCTGCTCGGGTGGGTGAGGCGGGCGAGAGAGAGAGCTGGATGCTGGGATGCTCATTTGCAAGGGAAATGTAGCCTTTATTAGTTAATGTCTGCCTCTTCGCCACAGGAGGCCCTCTAATTGCCGCCTGAGACATGCAGCAATTTCCACCCAATTTATTCCTGGCAGGCATGGCATGGAGCAGCCTAGTGGGCCCATATAGGACCAGCTATTACTCTTAGCTATTAGGCCCTCACTGTACTGTACACACTGGCGTTAGCCCTTAGTGATTGGCGTTGAGAACAAAGACATCAGAGCAGAGTTGAGAAGCAGCTTCTGTTAATTATGAATCTGGAGAAAATGGAGAACGCACATTACCGCTCTGATGTCTCTGTCAGGTGAGTTCTGTGTCATCCGCAGGTTGTCTCACACACATACTGGGCCTGGGGTTAGGTGTGGGCAGTAGTGGATGATATTTCTAACTGAGTTGTTGCTATAGCTGTACTCTCTGACTCACTGTCATGCTCGTCTCCAAGGTGACCACTTATCTACTGTACTATAGTCACAGACTTCAAAACTGTCACCTTGAGTATCACAACCAATGGCTGGGCAGTATCACATCAATAACACCATATTCAACATACAGTCATCGATACAAATAAGCAATAGCAACCAAGACCAATACCATAACATTTAAGGCGAAATTGTGTGACATGTATGACAAAAATGGATAGAGGGGATGTGAAGCACATTCCATTACTTGAAAAAGAAATAGAGAGTACTTCTTTCCTTGAAGTATTTTTCACTCACTTGATTCAAGAGGCTGACATTTTATCTCATTCATTGCGTCCTACTGTATGGTCCAAGCACTCCTCTGAGTGACGTGAGGTGAATGACAAGCGTGTCTCTTGGTGTGATGCTATCATATCCCCAGCCAGCCCGTCCCAGTGCCTCTGTGTTATATTAACTGTTATTGAGCAGGGGGCCGCCGGCTGTTTAGACTGCTGGCACATCTAAAGTAATTGAGTCATGGGATTGAGGAAAGTTCCCAGAAGAGTGTGTGTGTGTTTGTGTGTGTGCGTGCGTGAGTACGTACGTATAATAGCTGTTTTGACTGGCATGTCTAAGATAATTGAGTCGTAGGTAGATAAAGTGAACTTGCCAGCTGTCAATCTCTTATAAACTGCACCCAACACAATGTCAGTCTCCTATAACCCAAGACAAACATATGTGTTGTGCATGAATGCGCTTGAGCGTGCATGCAATGATGCGAATGCATGCTTGCGTGTGCAAGCCTGCACATACTTCTGTGGGATTGGGTGTGTCCTCATATGCATTTATGTTGTATTGTTGGCTTATTCATGCTAATTACTTTTCTTTGCCTAACAGTGGGGGCTGTCTTGAATATATCTTTATAGCTTATACATTACTGATTACCCATTGACAGAAGTGAAAATATGCTTGGATCCAGCTGTACTCTACTCTTGATGCTGATCGGGCAGAAACACACAGCAAGCAGCCCTAAGCTCTTCCCACTAGTCCATTTCAGTAAACAATCTAGACATGAGACTGTCTTTCAGTCCTGTGGATAAAGGACTTCCAATAGGGTAATGTCGACATGAACAGATACACAGTTTCCAGGAAGTTAATGTTGCTGTGTACACTGACCCTTGACCCCCTAGCTGTCATCCTGGAGTGACAGCTTCTGACCTCTGGTGACCACACCTCTTCGACACAGCTGGGGCCTATAGAGCGTGAACGACAGCAGGGAATCTTGTTGACAGGGGAGATTGTCTGTCTCTCTATGATTGACTTTTATGACTATATGGTATCATGCTCTTCACACACCTCAGTATCAACAATGTCACTTGTTATTGAACACTTTAATGCACAGATCTAATTGACCTGTTTTATTCATTTACTCAATCCTATACCTTAAATCTCTCTCTTTCTATCTCACATTCTATTCAATTTGTCTTCAAGATTCAGAGAAAACCGACTCTCCTTCTCAAGGATTCTGTTGTGAGTTAACATCTGTGAATCAGATAATCAGATCAATCAGGAGCAGAGTGGTCAAGAGCTGTGTCTCAGTCTCTACACATCATCTGTCTGTCTGTTCCTTCCTAGCAAGGTCATCCTGCGAAGGAGGACAAGTTAGTAACACTAAACACACCAGAACCTACCCTCAGAGTCACCCTGTGTGTTTGTTTTTTGGGGAAACAAAATTCTGTATGGTTGTTTTATTGTAAATCCTGCTTTTACTGTTACATACATTCAACTGTAGAATTGTAGACTATTTATGTGTTTTGTTTATTGAGCTCTCTGTGGCTAACCTAAACCTCTGGTATAAAAGCAGTAGAGTCACTCTGGCTAGTGTTCTTGTTGATTAGCAGAATATGGGGTGAGATGTGTATGCTGTGGGGATGCAGTTTATTCTTCTGTAGCTCTGCCTTTCATTACAAGGTCACTGGGGTGGGAGTCGGAAGATGGAGCAATTGATGTCAGCAGTAAACAACACTGTGCTGTTTCTCATCCATCACCATCATTTTAAATAATTCTGTTGGATAGAAATTGATACCCTGTGTATGACACCGTTGTTTGTGTCCTCAAATACGTGCTGACATAACCATGTAGCTAGCTGCGTGTTTGTTTTTGTTTGTACGGTATATGTCGTTAGACACACACACACCGCAACCATATCAAATTTCCTCAGTGTCACTGTTTTAGGTGGTGGATTGAGAATTAAGTGGTCATGATGTACAGTACCAGTCAAAAGTATGGACACACCTACTCATTCAAGGGTTTTTCTTTATTTTTACTATTTTCTACATTGTAGAATAATAGTGAAGACATCAAAACTACGCAATAACAAATATGGAATCATGTAGTAACCAAAAAAAGTGTTAAACAAATCAAAATATAATATATATATATATTTGAGATTCTTCAAAGTAGCCACCCCCTTTGCACACTTGGCATTCTCTCAACCAGCTTCATGAGGAATGCTTTTCCAACTGTCTTGAAGGAGTTCCCACAGGAGTTCTTGACTAGAACCCCCAAAAAATATCATATTACTCCAGTGCTAGCCTCTCTACACTGGCTTCCTGTTAAGGCAAGGGCTGATTTCAAGGTTTTACTGCTAACCTACAAAGCATTACATGGACTTGCTCCTACCTATCTTTCCGATTTGGTCCTGCAGTACATACCTACACGTACGCTACGGTCACAAGGCGCAGGCCTCCTTACTGTCCCTAGAATTTCTAAGCAAACAGCTGGAGGCAGGGCTTTCTCCTATAGAGCTAAATTTTTATGGAATGGTCTGCCTATCCATGTGAGAGACGTAGACTCGGTCTCAACCTTTAAGTCTTTATTGAAGACTCATCTCTTCAGTAGGTCCTATGATTGAGTGTAGTCTGGCCCAGGAGTGTGAAGGTGAACGGAAAGGAACTGGAGCAACGAACCACCCTTGCTGTCTCTGCCTGGCCGGTTCCCCTCTCCACTGGAATTCTCTGCCTCTAACCCTATTACAGGGGCTGAGTCACTGGCTTACTGGTGCTCTTCCATGCCGTCCCTTGGGGGGGTGCGTCGCTTGAGTGGGTTGAGTCACTGACGTGATCTTCCTGTCCGGGTTGCACTGTCTCAGCCTCCAGTATTTATGCTGCAGTAGTTTATGTGTTGGGGGGCTAGGGTCAGTCTGTTATATCTGGAGTATTTCTCCTTTCTTATCTGGTGTCCTGTGTGAATTTAAGTATGCTCTCTCTAATTCTCTCTCTTTTTCTCTTTTTCTTTCCTTCTCTCTCTCGGAGGACCTGAGCCATAGGACCATTCCTCATGACTACCTGGCCTGATGACTCCTTGCTGTCCACAGTCCACCTGACTGTGCTGCTTCTCCAGTTTCAACTGTTCTGCCTGCGGCTATGGAACCCTGACCTGTTGACCAGACATGCTACCTGTCCCAGACCTGCTGTTTTCAACTCTCTCTAGAGACAGCAGGAGCGGTAGAGATACTCTGAATGATCGGCTATGAAAAGCCAACTGACATTTACTCCTGTGGTGCTGACCTGTTGCACCCTCGACCACTGTGATTATTAGTATTTGACCCTGCTGGTCATCTATGAACATTTAAAAATCTTGTCCATGTTCTGTTATAATCTGCACCCGGCACAGCCAGAAGAGGACTGGCCACCCCTCACAGCCTGATTCCTTTCTAGGTTTCTTCCTAGGTTCTGGCCTTTCTAGGGAGTTTTTCCTAACCACCGTGCTTTTACACCTGCATTGCTTGCTGTTTGGGGTTTTAGGCTGGGATTCTGCACAGCACTCTGTGACATCAGCTGATGTAAGAAGGGCTTTATAAATACATTTGATTGATGTATTGATTGATATGATAGTCCGGCTAAGCTCAAACCAGATGGGATGGCGTATCGCTGCAAAATGCTGTGGTTGCCATGCTGGTTAAGTGTGCCTTGAATTCTAAATAAATCACAGACAGTGTCACCAGCAAAGCACCCCATCACCATCACACCTCTTCCTCCATGCTTCACGATGGGAACCACACATGCGGAGTTCATCCATTCATCTACTCTGCGTCTCACAAAGACACTGCAGTTGGAACCAAAAATCCAAAATTTGATCATACCAAAGGACAGATTTCCACCGGTCTAGGTAAAAATCTGTCGTTCTGCCCCTGAACAAGGCAGTTAACCCACTGTTCCTAGGCTGTCATTGTAAATAAGAATTTGTTCTTAACTGACTTGCCTAGTTAAATAAAGGTTAAATAAAACATTTAATAAAAATTGTCCATTGCTTGTGTTTCTTGGCCCAAGCAAGTCTCTTCTTATTATTGGTGTCCTTTAGTAGTGGTTTCTTTGCAGCAATTCGACCATGCAGTCTCCTCTGAACTGTTGACGTTGAGATGTGTCTGTTACTTGAACTCTGTGAAGCATTTATTTGGGCAGCAATCTGACATGCAGTTAACTCTAGTGAATGTATCCTCTGCAGCAGAAGTAACTCTGGGTCTTCCTTTCCTGTGGCGGTCCTCATGAGAGCCAGTTTCATTATAGTGCTTGATGGTTTTTTGTGACTGCACTTGAATAAACTTTGAAAGTTCTTGAGATGTTTCGCATAATGATGGACTGTCATTATTCTTTGCTTATTTGAGCTGTTCTTGCCATAATATGGACTTGGTATTTTACCAAATAGGGCTATCTTCTGTATACTTCTCCTACTTTGTCACAACACAACTGATTGGCTCAAATGCATTAAGAAGGAAAGAAATTCCACAAATTAACTTTTGACAAGGCACACCTGTTAATTGAAATGCATTCCAGGTGACTACCTCGTGAAGCTGGTTGAGAGAATGTCAAGTGTGTGCAAAGCTGTTGTCAAGGTAAAGGCCGTCTACTTTGAAGAATCTCAAATATAAAATATATTTTAATTTGTTTAACACTTTTTTTGGTTACTACATGATTCTGCCCCTATATTTCATCGTTTTGATGTCTTCACGATTGTTCTACAATGTAGAAAATAGTAAAAATAAAGAAAAACACTGCAAATAGTAGGTGTGTTCAAACTTTTGACTGTATGCTGTTCTATCATGAGATATTCCAACAACCTTTTAGTGCTGACACATTCTGCTTAAAATATTTTCAACTTCCACGGGGGTCCCATGATTCTGCTTTATCACAGTCAGTCACAAACTATTATAATTGTTTCTCAACCTTGCAGCTGATAGCACTACTGCTTTTCTACAATGTTTTATGAAAAGAATAACTGAACAGAGGTTTTCACTTACTTTGCCATCATTTAGGGATTTAGCATTTTTCTAAATACATGTCCGCTCATTTATTCTTCCTATGTCTGTTACACTGGACCATGGATTACTATGAGATGCTCCAGTTTTGCGTCACTCAGTGGGCCTTGGCCAGCAAAAGCCATATTCACACATTACCATCTAGTGGAGACAAGTGGAACTACATCTGTTTTTTGCACGTTTAAGTTAATGTGGAACCTTGTTCTTTGTTTGCCACGTTCTACACGGAATTTATCAAAGTGACATGAGTGAAGAAATACTCTACAGGAAGTAGCTAGCTAACTAACTGCATTAGGTTGTCTGCCGGGTTGTTTATTTCTAGCTGCTCATATCTGAATATACATTTTGTGTGAGCTTCTGGACCGAATGACATTGACCGCGTTTACTGTGCAATTTGTTTACCTCGCTGCATGCAGTTGAATCGACAAATTATGAGAGAGAGGTAAGTGTGTAGCTCGCTAGCTATACGTGCCAAATTGTTGCTAGCTTGTTAGCCAACAACAAGGTGGCTAATGATGTGGCTAGCTAACTGGCATTTTCCACTGTGAATTGCAAATCGATTGTCACACAGAGATGAGCTGCATGCTTGCTTGCTTGCTAGCCAAAGTAATGTAGCATTTCTGTGCATACACATTTGCAAACTTGTCAACTTGTTGACTTTTACATAGCTAATGTTAGCTAGCTAACGCATTAGCTAATGTTTCTGCATGCACTGCCTGGTTACCACTAGCCACCCCTTTTCAAGTTAACTTACAGTGTAGTAAATAGTTAACGAATTGTTCAAATAGTCTTTGTTGTTGACAACTATACATATCATGAATTGTTTATGTTGACAACTTGTCTGACAATGATGATGTTGACAAAGCTGCAGTCCTTATTTGATCCATTTGGCATGTCATGCCTCGAGTGTTTTCAGCTCTAAAACACCATCTCTTATGTGACATGGAGGGAATTTATCAGCAAATCTATGTTCTATTACAATTATTTATTCAGATGTGCATTAGAACCAACCATACCATATTTTGTATGGTGAAAGACCTGTCTCATATTTGCCAACCAATTCACAGTGGTGCTGATTCGCAGTAGCAACCAGGTTTTGTGTAACTGAGGCGTGTTTGGTTCTAATCTGTTTTATGGCCTGCAGATTAAGGCCAAACAGTGGAATGATGCGGGGAAAGTACTCTACTCTCATATAGTCTAATGTTAATGACCCAAGGGCGAAAAGCCGTCAGCCTAATTCTCCAGTTTAACAACCACTGAGACTGGAGTTATTCCAAAGACACGCTTACTTTAACATTGAGGCCAGGCAGCATATCGGCTGATTGATAGTGGCTATGTCATCTTCTGTGTGTGTTTGGCTCCACTGGTGTCTCTTATCTCTAAGGTGTACATTATTTATTAAAACGACCTTGTTACCACCTGTGGTAGGCTGGCTGAGCTGTGAATTGTGAGAGGAGGTGAAGAACCTCAAGTGGTCATCTAGTGCAGTGCATGAGTCACGACTTTCAATCTCTTCTCCCCCACTCCCCTTCCCCCCAATCCACTTCCTCCTCTCTCTCTGCACAGAGTGTGTGTGGTGGTGGTGGTGTGATCCTGTGTGTCTTCTCTGTGCCATGGAGAAGCCGTGGAGGCTGTGGGGCTCGGTGGAGCGCTGTGCCCTGGCCTTGGCCTCCTGGTCCTGGGGTGCCTGTCGCATCTCCCTCCTGGCCCTCATCCTCACCTTCCACCTCAATGGAGGCTTCTTCCTCCTGGCCCTCATCCTGGCCTCGGTGGCTGGCATCCTTTACAGGTTCCAGGATGTGCTGCTCTACTTCCCCGACCAGCCTTCCTCCTCCCGCCTTTATGTGCCCATGCCCACAGGCATCCCCCATGAGAATGTCTACATCCACACCAAGGATGGCGTGCGCCTCAATCTTATCCTGCTTCGCTACACCGGGGGAGACAGCCTGGGCAACCCTGGGGTCGCCCCTGGCAATACATCTAACCCCTGCTCCACGTCCCCACCCACCATCCTCTATTTCCACGGCAATGCGGGCAACATTGGGCACCGGGTGCCCAACGCGCTCCTGATGCTGGTGAACCTGAAGGCCAACGTGGTGCTGGTGGACTACCGGGGGTATGGGAAGAGTGAAGGTGAGCCCAGTGAGGATGGCCTGTACCTGGACGCCCAGGCCACGCTGGACTACGTGATGACCCGGCCCGACCTAGACAAGACCAAGGTGATGCTGTTCGGCCGCTCTCTGGGGGGTGCGGTGGCGGTACGCCTGGCCTCGGCCAACCCTCACCGCGTGGCGGCCATCGTGGTGGAGAACACTTTCCTCAGCATCCCCCACATGGCCGCCACACTCTTCTCCTTCTTTCCCATGAGGCTACTGCCCCTATTGTGCTACCGGAACCAGTTCTTGTCCTACAGACAGGTGGCACTGTGCCGGATGCCCTCGCTGTTCGTGTCAGGCCTGTCAGACCAGCTCATCCCACCTGTCATGATGAAGCAGCTGTACGAGCTGTCGCCGGCGCGGACTAAACGGCTGGCCATCTTCCCAGAGGGCACGCACAACGACACGTGGCAGTGCCAGGGCTACTTTGCCGCCCTCGAGCAGTTTGTCAAGGACCTGATGAAGAGCCACGCCAACGAGGAGAATGTCCAGTCCACTGCCAGCGTCACCATCATCTAGTCTAGTGGGGAAGGAGGAAGACGATGTGTCTGGTCTAGAGAAAACCCTACATTCCATACTCCCTAGGCAGTTGTGTAGATCAGAAACGATTGAATAAGTCTAATAAGCAAAATGGAAAAGCTATGGCAAGGTGCAGCCAACCAGTACCATATTGCTTATACCTGTCCAGTTCGTTATGATCTACTTGAAGTACCTATGGTGGGTTATGGGTTGTTCATGGAGTTAGTTTGATAGTAAGATACAGGAGAGTGGGTATTGACTCCTCTATCTGAATGAACTAACTGAACTGGGCTCAACTACTAGGGTCAGGTTGGAGAGAATGTACATTTCTATGTTTTTGGGGGGGGTTGGTGTTTATCTTTTTCCATTGGTGTAATTGTACCAGATCAAACAATTGGGGAGTACTTTTGGAGGTGGGCAGTGTTTGATGTGGGGGGATGATGCTTTTGTGTTTGAACTATGAATGCATGGGTGAATATGTACTTGTTATGGCCTTCTTTGAATGGCTTACACACACCATACACACAACCATGTTCGTACTGTCAGACACAACACAACCACCGTTTTTACAAAGAACATAACAGAAGTTCAGTAAATCAATCAAAATGTTTTATTAGCGTAATAGCATTTCAGTAACTCAATAAGAAATGTTTGACATATGATAGCTTTTCAGTAATTCAATAAAAGTTCTGTTGTAAGGATGTAAGACCCAAGATCTTGGCATTTTTTTAAATGATATAACCTATGCTATTTCAGGACAAGCTGTTTAAAGTTAAATGTGTGAGGCTCTTAAAGGCTTCATAATATAAAATCCTGTTATCAGCCGGTAGATAACCAATATGATACAGCCCACATGGTACTTTGTAGACTGTGTGGCACATTGAAAAGCTGCATGCTGCAAGATTCACTCCCAAACTGTTTTGTACTAAATCCCCAGATGATATTCCTTTGTTGCAAAGGTCCCGTCCTTATGTTCTCTGACAATAAATATAAACTCAGATGTGGCCGGAGCTGTTTGTCAACTCTTTGCATAGTTTACCCATGACCCTTTATCTTGGTCGGCAACACCAGGGCTTTCAGTTGGATGTGAACTTCAGATTATGACGTGAGCCGTGTCTGTCTGTACAATACACATCTATCTGCAATGTTCTGCACACTATTAAAAATCAAAGTACACTCTCCCAAATACCATGGCCTGAAAAAACACCTGGCTCTGCTTAATACTTCCCATGAGCCAGGAACACACAGGCTTCGGTTAGATAGTGTGTGTCATGATTTAATTCTGATCCCTGTGTTATTGCCTTGAGACTTGAGTGGGACTAAGTTGTATTATTATTTGTGTTAATCTATTCTTCTCAACATAATTGTTCCGTCAAGTAGGCTAGTGTCTCATCTCACCCCATGGCTCTTGTGGAGAAATGGCTTTATCCTCTTGGAGTGCTTGTCACGAGCTAATTAACCTTTCCTGCATGTCTCCCAGGGACTGAAGTTGAGCTAGACCGGTGTTTCCCAACCCTGGTCCTTGAGTACCCCCAACAGTACACATTTTTGTTGTAGCCTTGGAAAACACTGCTCATTTAGGGCTTGATGATTAGTTGACAAGTTGAATCAGGTGTGCTTGTGAGCTAGACAAAAATAAACTCTTACTGTGCTGTCCTGTTCATTAGGCACCAAACAAAAGAAAACGTAATGAAACATGTCCAATAAGAAATGCTAATGTTTAGTTTTCCATTGTAAAATGTTTTGCTACGGTGTGCCCTAATGAATATGACCCTGCTCTCAGTCTCAGTGCAGCATGCTGCAGTGCAGTTCTACAGTATCAAAGCCATTCTGACACCAAACAGAGACACACTCAGCATCTGCAGACATGTTGGCTCTAGAGTCTATCTTCAGACTAAGCTCTTTCCATCACAGTGAGATGAAACAGTCTCAGTGTTGGTGACGTTTCTGTTTTTAACTGTTTTAACTTTTATATAGCGCACTTATTTTACAGTATATAGGCTGCTACCTACTGAATGTGCAGTCAGTGTGGATGCGAGTTGACCAGTGTGCTTTACATGAAGAGAAGCTCTGTACAGTGTGAGATCCCCAACATTATACAGCGTTATGTGGGACGTTTTGTAACCCAACAAGGGGTGCATGCTTTGTCTGCAGTGGTTGGCTTGTTGTCTGTGTATGATGGCCAAACACTTTTACTGAGTTTGTGTTGATGCATTTGTGTTTATAGACCTTATAGTACCATACTACCCTCTCTGAGAGTAGATTGCCAAAATATATCAATGGCAGGAACTGACTGTCTTGCTGCAATATCAAAGAGTGTGTGCTGTGCTGTCACAATCAGACCCTATCAGTTACACACACCACTACCTGTAGACAATGACCTGGCAATGTGCCATTAACAGTGGGAGTCAATACCCATTTCATTTAAATTACTGTAAGATAACTTGGACATAGAATGTCTAACTAAGAGTGCAATGCAATTTCTGAATTGACTGGAATTGGCCCAGACTCCCACCAAAGTTGTTGATCGAGTGATAGGTGCGGGACATTTTTTCAAATACTTTGCTGATTGAATCTTTGGCCCTGCCCAATTACCAACCACCGACGAGGTCCCATTGTGAAATCATTTAAAATCAAACTGAATGTTTTGTCTCAAAGCAATTGCTATTCTACATGTTTGCACTGGCATTGTGCAAAATAGCCTTTGTACAGTTATCCGATTATTAATGCTTCTCAGAATGGAGTGGAAGCTGACAATGATATGCAGGAGAGAAGGATGCATGGGTATTATTGATGTACTGAAGTGTTCATATGTTAACCTACTGACATACTGATGTGTTGAAGCACTAAATGCATGATGATGGCGATGAATGTTCCCTCTTCTCTGAACCGGAGGCTTATGGGTATTGTAGTTGAGTGCTCTGTACCTTTTCGTTAACTGAATTTGTACTGTTCATCTATTCTGTTTAGGAAAACAACCATTGCACTCATTTCCCTACTCTAGTGTTGATGTTTTTTTTTAAATATTCATTCTTCTTTTCTAAGTACACAATCTCACTTTCTATTCTCTGTACAGTAACATGCAATAACTGAATAAACTCAAGATTCTGCTAAACTGTTTGTGTAATGTTTAGACAAATGTTTTTGTCTGTAAAATGGCTGGTTCCACATTCCCTGAAAGAAGTTGGCTGCAAATATTTTATGGTAATGCAGTTTAGTTTTGTTGTGCAGGTTTTTAAGAGGCAAGGGTGATTTCTGCACTTCCTTTTTTATTTAGCTATCTAAGAGTCATCATATTTATACCCTTTCCTCTTCCACGCCACATTGTGTGATTTGACATGTTTTAAAGCTTGGCATATCAGCTGTGACTAATGTGGATAAGATGTCTCTCCCCTGCTGTGCCCGTTCAGACTAATGTGGATGGAGCGAACAGAGTTTGTCGTTTAGAGTGGGGAGGATGGACAGAGTGTAGAAGGGTAAAAAGTGAGTGAGAGTGGTTTGGCTGGGCCGTCATCAGAGCAGGAAGTTCTAAATGTGGTTATTCAAGCGGAACAGAGGAGGGAAGCTGCTGCTCTACCCTTCCTTATACAACATTACAGTACAGGGTGCAGACACTGAGACCGGAGAGAAGGTAAGACCGGATTGAGAGTAACATTAACTAAAGGCTAAAGATCCAGTATTACTAACCCAAGAGGAGACCCCCACCCCCTCCTTTTGTTTTTACATTGCTGTTTATCTATGCATAGTCACTTTACAAATTACCTCGACTAACCTGTACCCCCGCACGTTGACTCTGTACCGGTACCCCCTGTATTTAGCCTCAGTACCGTTACCCATGTACATAGCCTCGGTACCGTTACCCCCTGTACATAGCCTCGTTATTTTTCTTGTTACTTTTTATTAGATTTTTTACTTTAGTTTATTTAGTAAATATTTTTTTCACTCTATTTTTTCAACTGCATTGTTGGTTAAGGGCTTGTAAGTAAGCATTTTACGGTAAGGTCTACACCTGTTGTATTCAGCGCATGTGACAAATAAAATGTGATTTGATTCAGAAGGCAGGTCATGCAGCCTGTTTGACTACAGAAGAGGCTGTCTGGGCCCTGTGATGGTGTCTGCAGGTCCAAATCCCGAGGGTGGTGGACCTGGTTCTGGGCAGGAGTCTGGGGGTCGGAGGCTGTCCTGGCTGGTCCTGCTGCTGACTCTGGCAGCGGTCACCTCCTCGTCTCTCTCTGCTCTGTCTCTGTACCACCTGCTGGCCCTTAGGGCCGAGGTTGAGGAGCTCCGGTCAGAGGTCTTCCGCAGGAGAGAGGAGCAACAAGAGGCTAGGCATGGAGAGGTAAGAAGTTTACATGTTTATATCTGATGTTGTGGTCTGTAATATACATACATAACTATATACAGTTGAAGTCGGAAGTTTACATACACTTAGGTTGGAGTCATTAAAACTCGTTTTTCAACCACTCCACTAATTTCTTGTTAACAAACTGTAGTTTTGCATGTTGGTTAGGAAATCTACCATGTGCATGACACAAGTAATTTTTCCAACAATTGTTTACAGACAGATTATTTCACTTATAATTCACTGTATCACAATTCCAGTGGGTCAGAAGTTTACATACACTAAGTTGACTGTGCCTTTAAACAGCTTGGAAAATTCCAGAAAATGATGGCTTTAGAAGCTTCTGATAGGCTAATTGACCTCATTTGAGTCAATTGTAGGTGTACCTGTGGATGTATTTCAAGGCCTACCTTCAAAGTCAGTGCCTCTTTGCTTGACATCATGGGAAAATAAAAAGAAATCAGCCAAGACCTCAGAAAAAAAAATTGTAGACCTCCACAAGTCTGGTTCATCCTTGGGAGCAATTTCCAAACACCTGAAGGTACCACGTTCATCTGTAGAAACAACAGTACGCAAGTATAAACACCATGGGACCACGCAGCCATCATACCGCTCAGGAAGGAGATGCGTTCTGTCTCCTAGAGATGAACGTACTTTGGTGCGAAAAGTGCAAATCAATCCCAGAACAACAGCAAAGGACCCTGTGAAGACGCCGGAGGAAACCGGTACAAAAGTATCTATATCCACAGTTAAACGAGTCCTATATCGACATAACCTGAAAGGGCGCTCAACAACAAGGAAGAAGCCACTGCTCCAAAAATGCCATAAAAAAGCCAGACTGCGGTTTGCAACTGCACATGGGGACAAAGATCATACTTTTTAGAGAAATGTAATGACCATCTAAATGTTTGGAGGAAAAAGGAGGAGGCTTGCAAGCTGAAAAACACCATCCCAACCGTGAAGCACAGGGGTGGCAGTATCATTTTTGTGGGGGTGCTTTGCTGCAAGAGGGACTGGTGCGCTTTACAAAATAGATGGCATCACGAGGCAGGAAAATTATGTGGATATATTGAAGCAACATCTCAAGACATCAGTCAGGAAGTTAAAGCTTGGTCGCAAATGGGTCTTCCAAATGGACAATGACTCCAAGCATACTTCCAAAGTTGTAGCGAATGGCTTAAGGACAACACAGTCAAGGTATTGGAGTGGCCATCACAAAGCCCTGACCTCAATCCTATTGGAAAATTTGGGGCAGAACTGAAAAGGCGTGTGCAAGCAAGGAGGTCTACAAACCTGACACAGTTACACCAGCTCTGTCAGGAGGAATGGGCTAAAATTCACCCAACTTATTGTAGGAAGCTTGTGGAAGGCTACCCAAAACATTTGACCCAAGTAAAACAATTTAAAGGCAGTGCTACCAAATACTATGTAAACTTCTGACCCACTGGGAATGTGATGAAAGAAATAAAAGCTGAAATAAATAATTCTCTCTGCTATTATTCTGACATTTCACATTCTTAAAATAAAGTGGTGATCCTAACTAACCTTAGACAGGGAATTTCTATATTTGAGATTCTTCAAATTAGCCACCCTTTGCCTTGATGACACTTTGTACGACTCATGGCATTATCTCAACCAGCTACACGAGGTAGTAACCTGGAATGCATTTCAATTAACTTTGTTAAAAGTTAATTTGTGGAATTTCTTTGCATCTTAATCCGTTTCAGCCAATCAGGGGTGGTATAAAGAAGATAGCCTTTTTGGTAAGGAACACCCAGAGGAACACCCAGAGTTACCTCTGTTGCAGAGGATGAGTTCGTTAGAGTTAACTGCACCTCGGAAATTGCAGCCCAAATATATGAGTTCAAGTAACAGACACATCTCAACATCAACTGATCAGAGGATACTGCGTGAATCAAGCCTTCGTGTTCGAATTGCTACAAAGAAACCACTACTAAAGAACACCAGTAATAAGA
The DNA here is from genome assembly GCA_030435695.1 of Brachymystax lenok tsinlingensis. Classification (NCBI taxonomy): domain Eukaryota; kingdom Metazoa; phylum Chordata; class Actinopteri; order Salmoniformes; family Salmonidae; genus Brachymystax; species Brachymystax lenok. The sequence continues at coordinate 26,699,194 of CM059785.1, forward strand.
AACTTGCTTGGGCCAAGAAACAGGAGTAATGGACATTAGACCGGTGGAAATCTGTCCTTTGGTCCAAATTTGTGATTTTTGGTTCCAACCACCGTGTCTTTGTGTGCGTCAATTTTGATATGCACAAAATTTTGTCCACAAATTTGTTTACATCACTATCAGTGAGCATTTGTCCTTTTGACAAGATAATCCATCCACCTGACAGGTGGCATATCAAGAAGCTGATGAAAAAGCATGATCATTACACAGGTGCACCTTGTGCTGGGAACAAAAGGCCACTCTAAAATATGCAGTTTTATCACACAACACAATGCCACAGACGTCTCAAATTTTGAGGGTGCGTGCAAATTGTCATGCTGACTGCTGGAATGTCCACCAGAGCTGTTGCCAGGGAATTTAATGTGAATTTCTCTGCCATAAGCCGCCTCCAATTATATTTTTGGAGAATTTGGCTGTATGTCCAACCGGCCTCACCACCGCAGACCACATGGATGGCATCGTGTGGGAGAGCAGTTTGCTGATGTCAATGTTGTGAACAGTGTGCCCCATGGTGGCGGTGCGGTTATGGTATAGACAGGCATAAGCTACGGATAACGAACACAATTGCATTTTATCGATGGCAATTTGAATGCACAGAAATACAGTGACGAAATCCTGAGGCCCATTGTGAGACCCATTTTTTTTTTAAGGTATCTGATATCAACAGATGCATATCTGTATTCCCAGTCATGTGAAATCCATAGAATAGGGCCTATTGAATTTATTTAAATTGACTGATTTCCTCATGAACTGCAACTCAGTAAAATCTTTAATATTGCTGCATGTTGCGTTTATATTTTTGTTCAGTGTATATGTATGGTATGTATGTAGATGATGTAGTAGGAGATTATGTATAAACTGGTCACTAGGGGCAACTGTGCGCGCTGTTACCTTCAAGTAGGCTTTGGTTTTGCTAGGCGCAGGCCTGGGCAACTCCAGTCCTCGAGGGCCTGATTGGTGTCACACTTTTTCCCCAGCCCCAGCTAACACACCTGACTCCAATAATCAACTAATCATGATCTTCAGTTAAAAATCCAATTAGTTTAATCAGGTGTGTTTGCTGGGGATGGGGGGAAAGTGTGACACCAGTCAGGCCCCTGAAGACTGGAATTGCCCTGGCCTGGGTGTTGTGGATGATTGCAAGCATCTACCTCTGGTTCCAAAGGTTGCATGTTCGAATCCAGTGCTAGAGAGTTGTTTTTGATGATTTTGTTTTAAGCTTATCCCAAACCTTTACCAATACCCTAACCATTCAGAGTTGATGCCTAAACTTAACCTTGGAACGATACAGAGAAGTATCCAAACATTTAGAAATTTGATTTTGGAAAAATGTCTACATTTGACTTTTGAGAAACATGGATAAATGTCTTCTGACATGAGACTGTGAGAGCTTGTTGCTATTTGAGAAGGGCGTTCCTCCCTCACTGCTTTTGCTTGTTTATGTCACAGGCCGATAGCTCGTTGCACTTAATCGAACTCCCTCATTGTGAGACATATCACTCATTATCAGAGAACCCGGGTTACTAAAGTAACCTCCTGTTTCTGATGCATTACCCAGACACTGCAGCAGATGAGCAGCAGAGCCAGAAAGAGCAGCCCAGACCCTCCACACCCCCCTGACCCCCAGCCTGGGCTGTCCTTCGTCAGGAAGAGGAGTGTGGGAACAGGAACTGAGAACACAGGCAAGACTTCCAATACTATTCAGTGGGACTGTTTGTGTCTGTTTGACATGTTGAAGTGGGTCATATAGCACCTTAGAAAAAAGAAAAATATGCACATCAAGCTTATCTGGTGCAGGACAGAATCATCCATGGTGATTTAGCCTGACGAAGATCCACCTCGTATTGTCTTATTGTGCGTTTGATTAAATCACCATGGGAGCATACCAGAGTTGTGGACATAACTTTTTTTTCTTTGATACGTTCTTCTGTTAGATACGTTCTTCTGTTCTGTACTTTTTTCTCTCATATAACACTTTGTCAGTGTCAATGCTGTGCTATTTTTAGCTCATATTCTGTGAAACGGGTCTGTTGCTTTGAACATTTGAACACTGAACTGAGTTATTTCTGGCAAGCTGCAAAGTTTCATGTTTTATAATCTTGCTCACTCTCTCTTCTCTCCTCTCTCTCTGACTAGAAATATCTAATCTTGTACATGGTGAGGTTATTGAATCAATGCAAAACTGTCCCTCTGTCCTCCCCTCCCGCTAGTGTCTCAGCCTTGTCTACAGATGCTGGCAGATAGCAACAGGAAAACATTCCAGAAAGGTACTGAACCTGGAAATGCAGTCAGACACATTTTTAAATCTTTTTTTACCAAAAATACTTAAGTTGATTGAAGGACATACAGACTGAGGCTAGGTAGTTCATCATGTTTAAATAGACTGCTGCATGGTGTGTGTTCTGGTGTTGTGCAGAGTTTGCGTTGGAGCCTTACACAGGGATCCCCTGGCAGGCGGGGCTTAGAAGAGGCTCCGCCCTGGAGGCAGAGAGTGACAGCATCCTGGTCAGAGAGGAGGGATACTACTTTGTCTACAGTCAGGTGAGAGCTAGTCTCTTTCAGGTGGAAAATAGGTGTATCACATAGACAGCTCACAAGCCCTAACTCTTCCCCTCTCCAGGTGTACTGCAATAGTGTCCACAATGGCTAAAAAACCCAACAGTAACTATCACCTCCCCCCCACCCCCCATGCAGGTGTACTACATGGATACGACCTTTGCCATGGGTCATGTGGTGATCAGGAAGAAGAGGAACGTGGTGGGAGATGAAGCTCAGCATGTCACATTGTTCCGCTGTATCCAGAACATGAACCCTGTCTACCCATACAACACCTGTTACACAGGGGGTGAGTCTGTCTTTGTGGGTGTGTGTGAGTACGTGCACATTTGTGTGTGTGTGCATGCGTGTGTTTGTGTGCTGTTTCTGAGTGTGTTAACTGTGTTCTCTGTAGGTATAGTGAAGCTGGAGGTCGGGGACAGTGTGGAGCTGTTGATCCCTCGCTCTACAGCTAAAGTTTCTCTGGATGGAGACTCCACTTTCCTGGGCGCTGTCAGACTGGCCTGACCCTGACCAGGGGAGTTGGACTGGGGGGACTAGGAGATACAATTGCCATCATGTGGAAATGGACACTGCTGGGACTAGAAGTTTTGATCTGGTAGATACTGGTGGTGGTGTACAAGATAATTATTTTAAATGAACTATGGCTTGTGGGTCTGATAGCTACATTATCTATTCTACTATGATGCCATCTGCTTTACAGTGTGACTGAGAGGATGGACGGACAGACTCAGAATCATGGCTTATTGCTGGAGAGCCTGGCTGATGATGCCAGTGATGATGATGATGATGACAGCAGTGTCAGCCTCTATCACTGTGTGTGATCTGAAATGTTTGATGCTTATACTGGCAGGTGTCTCACCATTCACTCATACACTTCTTAAATGTTATGATCATATACAGTCAAGACACAGTCCCAGCCATGACTACAGGGCCCCAGCCATGACTACACTTTGATAATTTTGACCACCTGCATACTAGTAAAATAGGCCCTGTTGTATTTCATTGTGTTGTATCTTGTCTATAACAATGTTATTGAATGGTGCAGAGGGAGTGGTCATCATTCTACCAGAAGGGAGCAGCAGCACTCAATTAATTGGTTTACCAAGCAGCACCTGACCATGTATTACAATAAATGCAGTTAATCACTATGGTTGGTGGTAAAGATAGGGATATTATCCCATCCTGAGAGGGGTTAGTTGTACCCCTTGTAACCACTAGAGGGAGACCTTCCCACAGGAAATAGCAGTGTAGCACAGTACAATACTGGTGCTTCTATGGTGATTCTCGTTCAGGTTCAGATTCAGTGTTTAATAGTCACGTGTACAGGGTAGCAGTTGTGATTATCTTAGGCTTCGAGCTCCAACATGCAGGACTAAGTGAAATAAAATAATGAAAATTGTAATAAAAAAAATGATCGAAATAGCACTACATTATAGCTCTCCCAAGAGGCGCAGCGAACAAGGAAACTGCATCTCAGTGCAAGAGGCGTCACTACAGTCCCTGGTTTGAATCCAGGCTGTATCACATCCGGCTGTGATTGGGAGTCCCATAGGGCTGCGCACAATTGGCCTAGCGTCGTCCGGGTTTGGCCAGGGTAGGCCGTCATTGTGAATAAGAATTTGTTTATATGCATAATAACTGTGGCAGTGATGATTAAATACATTTCCATTGGGGTGGAGGCAGAGTAAAGACTGTTGAGGGAGTTGCCATACCAGGCTGTGATGCAGCCCGACAGTATGCTCTCGACGCCACCTCCTCCTTGTAGGCCGTCTCGTCGTTGTTGGTAATCAGGCCTACTACTGTAGTGTCGTCAGCGAACTTGTTGATGGAGTTGTAACTATGTGAAGCCACACAGTATACAGGGAATAAAGGAGGGGACTAAGGAAGCTCCCTTGTGGGGCCCCCGTATTGAGGATCATGAGGTGATGTTGCCTACCTTCACCACTTGGGGGCGGCCCGTCAGGAAGTCCAGGACCCAGTTGCATAGGGAGGAGTTCAGACCCAGGGTCGTGAGCTTTGTAATGAGCTTATTGGGCACTTTGACACATGTAGGCAGGATGCAGGTCTGTATCTAACAGAACACTCCCAAAAGTAGTGCTGTATCCACTGTGTGTAGTTAGAGTGAACCAAATTGACATGAAAGGACATATGCCTGCACATGGTACTGCCAGTTATGTTAGCCCACTATGGCTGTATTGTGATGTGCAAGGAGGAACAAAAGCACTTTAACTATGAATGTAGAGGTAGGCTGCCACACTCCAATAACCTGCAGTCTAGCTAGCAATTTCCTCAACTGCAATGGCAGGACACAGATGGAGAGATTACCATTTAAATAGCTATCCGATCAATATATAAAAAGATGGGGGCAAGGTTATACCCTCTAGATGTAGCGGCAGAGTGTGTCTATAATAATGTATAAAAGTGTTGTTTATGCTGGAGGGTATAAGAGATGAGGAACCTCATTTGCTGTTTTACATAATCTGACACACAACGATAAGGAATAACAACATCCTAGAACCAGGAGGAAAGGAGATGCTTGCTCACTGTGCTGTTGTGCCCCCTAGTGGATTACACAACACAATGCTCCTAGGCGTTTCCATGTGGCCTAGTTCTGCGGTCTTTGGGGAGAGTTGATTCACAATCACAAACATCACATTATCTTTGGAATATCCATACTGCTTTATGTTGAATTGGACTGGCTTTAATTGTGATGAAGTCTGTATTTGTACACGGATAAAAATAGTTAAAACTATCTCAATTGAAACTGAATGACTAGCTGTACGACTAGCTGTACAGTAAGGGAAATGGCCGCTGCGAAATCCCAAAGCACCACAGGTGCTGTTAAAAACGGGGAGTTGTAGTCTTATTCTGAGAGAGAATGTTGTCAGGACATCCTGCGAGAGGGAGAATAAGATACACAAGATGCACAGCAAAGATTGGACCTGTTGGTGGAATTTCTTTGTTCAGAGGATGTATACAATGTATACTACAATGTATACAGCCAGTGTATGATAAAGTTGTTTGTTCAGATTGCTCAATTCCTAACAGAGGATTGTGACAGTGAGTGACTCATTAATTTCTCCATGTCTGTAGGTTACAGTATGTGTCTGAAAAGCCTCTGAAAAGACCTTGAGAGATTTCATTTTGATTTATTAGGATCCCCATTAGCCGACGCCAATGGCAACAACTAGTCTTACTGGGATCCGACACATGACGAAAAAGACATTAAGGACAAAAGGCTTTACAAATTCCATACATTTAAAACCAACGTAGTGTGTGTGCGCGCATCTATTAGTTACACATGCAGTACATCCACACAACAAGTAGGCATTGTGTAGTGAGGTGCTTTATTTTATTTTTTAAACCAGGTTTTGCTATTCACTTGCGCGCAATACAGTGCATTTGGAAAGTATTCAGACCCCTTGACTTTTTCCACATTTTGTTATGTTACAGCCTTATTCTAAAATTTATTAAAATGTTTTTTTCCCCTCTCAATCTACACACAATACCTCATAATGACAAAGCAAAAACAGGTTTAGCCAGGTTTCCTCCAGACGTGACGCTTGGCATTCTGGCCAAAGACTTCAATCTTGGTTTCATCAGACCAGAGTATCTTGCTTCTCATGGTCTGAGAGTCCATTGGGGGCCTTTTTGCAAACGCCAAGCGGGCTGTCATGTGCCTTTTACTGAGGAGTGGCTTCCGTCTGGCCACTCTACCATAAAGGCCTGATTGGTGGAGTGCTGCAGAGATGGTTGTCCTTCTGGAAGGTTCTCCCATCTCCACAGAGGAACTCTGGAGCTCTGTCAGAGTGACCATCGGGTTCTTAGTCACCTCCCTGACCAAGGCTCTTATCACCCGATTGCTCAGTTTGGCCAGGCATCCAGCTCTAGGAAACGTTTTGGGGGGTTCCAAACTTCTTACATTTAAGAATAATGTAGGCCACTGTGTTCTTAGGGACCTTCAATGCTGACACAATCCTGTCTCGGCTCTCTACGGACAATTCCTTCGACCTCATGGCTTGGTTTTTGCTCTGACATGCACTTTAACTGTGGGATCTTATATAGACGGGTGTGTGCCTTTCCAAATCATGTCCAATCAATTGAATTTACCACAGATGAACTCTAATCAAGTTGTAGAAATATCTCAAGGATGATCAATGCAAACAGGATGCACCTGAGCTCAATTTCGAGTCTCAGAGCAAACGGTCTGAACACTTATGTAAATAAGCTATTTCAGTTTTTTATTTTGTATACATTTGCAACAATTTCTAAAAACCTGTTTTCACTTGTCATTATGGGGTATTGTGTGTAGATTGAGGATTTTAGAGTAAGGCTGTAATGTAAGAAAATGTGGAAAAAATCAAGGGGTCTGAATACTTTCCGAATGCACTGTATAAGATGGAAGGGAGTTCCAAGCGCTCGTTTCTCTGTATAATACTGTTAATTTCCTTGAATTTGTTCTGGACATGGGAATGTGAAAAGACCACTGGTGGCATATCTGGTGGGGTAAGTGTGTGTGTCAGTGCTGTGTGTAAGTTGACTATGCAAACAATTTGTGATTTCAAACATATTATCCCTCATCGCTTGGATGTTAACATATTAACAGTGTTGCAGTCAAATTAGTTGCGGTCTGAATAGCTGCACTATCATCTTCAGTCACTGGAGATGTGTTGAGGCATTTTCTTTAAATACCGGCCACTTATAAAATGTTAAACTTTCTGTAAAATATAGGCCCTTGTAGCATTATCTATCGATCATACATAGGGCTGTTGTGGTGACCGTATTACTGCCACACCATTTATTTCTCAACTTTCCTAATATTAAGCACATTGTTTATCTTTACAACAGGAGTATAGCCTACCTGGTTGGCATGAAAATGAACGGGAAAAGCGTCCTCCATTCGCTATTTAAGTGCATAGATGACATGTATTCTTTCCTGCTGCCCCTGTTTCCTGACAGGTGCATCATAATGGTCCGTTCTAAATCAAAACAATTTTCATGCATATATTATTTAGTATATTTAAAGACAAGATTAAATCAAGAATAGTGTGATGGGTGACAATATTAGCCTATCACTTGTGAATGATATACACTGCTCAAAAAAATAAAGGGAACACTTAAACAACACAATGTAACTCCAAGTCAATCACACTTCTGTGAAATCAAACTGTCCACTTAGGAAGCAACACTGATTGACAATACATTTCACATGCTGTTGTGCAAATGGAATAGACAACAGGTGGAAATTATAGGCAATTAGCAAGACACCCCCAATAAAGGAGTGGTTCTGAAGGTGGTGACCACAGACCACTTCTCAGTTCCTATGCTTCCTGGCTGATGTTTTGGTCACTTTTGAATGCTGGCGGTGCTTTCACTCTAGTGGTAGCATGAGACGGAGTCTACAACCCACACAAGTGGCTCAGGTAGTGCAGCTCATCCAGGATGGCACATCAATGCGAGCTGTGGCAAGAAGGTTTGCTGTGTCTGTCAGCGTAGTGTCCAGAGCATGGAGGCGCTACCAGGAGACAGGCCAGTACATCAGGAGACGTGGAGGAGGCCGTGGGAGGGCAACAACCCAGCAGCAGGACCACTACCTCCGCCTTTGTGCAAGGAGGAGCACTGCCAGAGCCCTGCAAAATGACCTCCAGCAGGCCACAAATGTGCATGTGTCTGCTCAAACGGTCAGAAACAGACTCCATGAGGGTGGTATGAGGGCCCAACGTCCACAGGTGGGGGTTGTGCTTACAGCCCAACACCGTGCAAGACGTTTGGCATTTGCCAGAGAACACCAAGATTGTCAAATTTGCCACTGGCGCCCTGTGCTCTTCACAGATGAAAGCAGGTTCACACTGAGCACGTGACAGACGTGACAGAGTCTGGAGACGCCGTGGAGAACGTTCTGCTGCCTGCAACATCCTCCAGCATGACCGGTTTGGCGGTGGGTCAGTCATGGTGTGGGGTGGCATTTCTTTGGGGGGCCGCACAGCCCTCCATGTGCTCGCCAGAGGTAGCCTGACTGCCATTAGGTACCGAGATGAGATCCTCAGACCCCAAAGAGACCATATGCTGGTGCGGTTGGCCCTGGGTTCCTCATAATGCAAGACAATGCTAGACCTCATGTGGCTGGAGTGTGTCAGCAGTTCCTGCAAGAGGAAGGCATTGATGCTAAGGACTGGCCCGCCCGTTCCCCAGACCTGAATCCAATTGAGCACATCTGGGACATCATGTCTCGCTCCATCCACCAACGCCACTTTGCACCACAGACTGTCCAGGAGTTGGCGGATGCTTTAGTCCAGGCCTGGGAGGAGATCCCTCAGGAGACCATCCGCCACCTCATCAGGAGCATGCCCAGGCGTTGTAGGGAGGTCATTCAGGCACGTGGAGGCCACACACACTACTGAGCCTCATTTTGACTTGTTTTAAGGACATTACATCAAAGTTGGATCAGGCTGTAGTGTGGTTTTCCACTTTAATTTTGAGTGTGACTCCAAATCCAGACCTCCATGGGTTGATAAATTTGATTTCCATTGATAATTTTTGTGTGATTTTGTTGTCAGCACATTCAACTATGTAAAGAAAAAAGTATTTATTAAGATTATTTCATTCATTCAGATCTATGATGTGTTATTTTAGTGTTCCCTTTATTTTTTTGAGCAGTGTATTATCACTTATAGGCCTGTATGTTTTAATAAGGTTTGTTTCACAACTAAAGTGGCCAAATAACTTCTTAAAATTAAGCACATTAATCTGCTTTACAAGGGGTGTAGAGCCTAACTGCCATACATAAGCAACGTGTGAGTTTTACGTTAGGGGAAGATACTTTTCACCATAAAAATGCACTTTTATAATAAAAGCATTATATGCATAATCACATTTTTGATAATGGTGTTTTCCCACTAATGGAACATTCGCGCTTCTGTACTACTACCATGTGTTCATTGCTCTGCTTATAATGTGAAGAAATAGCCTAATAGTTTATCAAAATTTTAAGCTAAATGTTCTGATCTGTTGCGTCAGCCACATTGGGTAACAAGTGTTTTTGATGCTAGTGGTTATATTAATGTGGGATCTATTGCATCCCACAACTGTCCCAGACTATGTTTAAAATATTTGTGAAAAATGTTATAAATTGATTTGCATTTTAATGAGGGAAATAAGTATTTGACCCCCTCTCAATCAGAAAGATTTCTGGATCCCAGGTGTCTTTTATACAGGTAACGAGCTGCGATTAGGAGCACACTCTTAAAGGGAGTGCTCCTAATCTCAGTTTGTTACCTGTATAAAAGACACCTGTCCACAGAAGCAATCAATCAATCAGATTCCAAACTCTCCACCATGGCCAAGACCAAAGAGCTCTCCAAGGATGTCAGAGACAAGACTATAGACCTACACAAGGCTGGAATGGGCTACAAGACCATCGCCAAGCAGCTTGGTGAGAAGGTGACAACAGTTGGTGTGATTATTCGCAAATGGAAGAAACACAAAAGAACTGGCAATCTCCCTCTGCCTGGGGCTCCATGCAAGATCTCACCTTGCGGAGTTGCAATGATCATGAGAACGGTGAGGAATCAGCCCAGAACAACACGGGAGGATCTTGTCAATGATCTCAAGGCAGCTGGGACCATAGTCACCAAGAAAACAATTGGTAACACACTACGCAGTGAAGGACTGAAATCATGCAGCGCCCGAAAGGCCCCCTGCTCAAGAAAGCACATATACATGCCCGTCTGAAGTTTGCCAATGAACATCTGAATGAAAGTGTTGTGGTCAGATGAGACCAAAATGGAGCTCTTTGGCATCAACTCAACTCGCCGTGTTTGGAGGAGGAGGAATGCTGCCTATGACCCCAAGAACACCATCCCCACCGTCAAACATGGAGGTGGAAACATTATGCTTTGGGGGTGTTTTTCTGCTAAGGGGACAGGACAACTTCACCTCATCAAAGGACGGGGCCATGTACCGTCAAATCTTGGGTGAGAACCTCCTTCCCTCAGCCAGGGCATTGAAAATGGGTCGTGGATGGGTATTCCAGCATGACAATGACCCAAAACACACGGCCAAGGCAACAAAGGAGTGGCTCAAGAAGAAGCACATTAAGGTCCTGGAGTGGCCTAGCCAGTCTCCAGACCTTAATCCCATAGAAAATCTGTGCAGGGAGCTGAAGGTTTGAGATGCCAAACGTCAGCCTCAAAACCTTAATGACTTGGAGAAGATCTGCAAAGAGGAGTGGGACAAAATCCCGCCTGAGATGTGTGCAAACCTGGTGGCCAACTACAAGAAACATCGGACCTCTGTGATTGCCAACAAGGGTTTTGCCACCAAGTACTAAGTCATATTTTGCAGTGGGGTCAAATACTTATTTCCCTTATTAATATGCAAATCAATTTATACAATTTTTCACATGTGTTTTTCTTGATTTTTTTGTTATTCTGTCTCTCACTGTTCAAATAAAGCTACCATTAAAATGATAGACTAATCATTTCTTTGTCAGTGGGCAAACGTAAAAAATCAGCAGGGGATCAAATACTTTTTTCCCTCACTGTAGGCTAGTGCTCTTGCTGTTCAGTAGGCCCACTCATCTTGATGACTGAAGAAAAGTAAATGTGGACAGTTCTTTCAATATCTTCAATGTGCATCTCGGAATTGGATGAGGAGGAGTGCAGTTGCGTCCCTGATGTGTCTGTCTTCACATGTAGCCTGAGAAGTGATGGAGAGCTATGTGAGTGAGAGGTGCTTAGATGCACGCAGCACTCTGGGAGAAGGGCACAACGCAGCAGTCCGGGCCCAGGGCACAATGACCAACGGCCGCAAAAGGCATGGATTTTTTTTTAGGGTGCATTACGGCCACAAAGGGGATGCCACTGGGAAATTTGAGGGATTATCAAGTACTTGTCAAATAGTGAATCAGAGACTAATAAACTGTGTACAGCATGCGCAAAAAAACAAAGCAGGGCTTATGCCTTTCAAGCAACGTTTTTCAAATCATCATTAGAGTCGCATCATGCATCCTTAAAATGTATTAAATATCAAAACATATAGCCCAACGTTTGTAGAACAACTAAAGTTACATTAATAACTCTAAATTAAGCATATAGGAGTACCTATTTCATTGTCAACTGCTCAACACAGAATATCCGCATGTGTGCACTCCCTCATTGCTTGGATAAAATATTTATATTTTATTCAGCTTTGTTCAATTCTATTCTTCATACTATAAAATAATATAAAATAATGCCATGGAATTCTAAGCAAATCTTGTCTGCTAAATTAACTAGTGTAGCCCACAGCCATATGGCATAGCCAGATCAGGACCTAACATACTCAAGAGTATGCTATTCTGTTCTTCTAAAATAGACTACATTTTCTTCATATCATGTTTCTTAAGACGTGTGTAAAATAAATAATGGATTTATTGTGAAGGTGTAGGCTATATTACATGGATTTATTAGGCTTTTTAAAATGTAAATGTTCCAAAGGTCTGCATCAGTGGCTTGTAGGAAGCCAGGAGATGCTAAATGTGTTGATGTTAATTAACGGTAAATTACCTTTACCTTGTGACCAGCAGTTATTTGCTGACAAAATTTCATGATCGCCACAGCCCTAAAGCGGTCAATGGTTTTCTCTCCTCATAGAAATATCAGTGCCACAGTTTTTCTCCTCTGAGACTGTATCATCATACTTTGCACACCCACCCTGGATTGTCAGAAGAATTGGGTGACATTTAAACTCTTCTCTTCTTTATACCCTCCGCCCCGATATGTGATAGGAATTATGTCAACGGTTTTAAATTGGGCCAACTGGCCTGATTATTCTGATAATGATGGTAGTGATGATGTTGAATTATGCACCATGTATCATTAGTAATATCACTATCAGTATGATATTGGTCATTTCTGGTTGTTATAGAGTCTACTTTTACTGGTTTAGATGAATCTAACTGACCTTATGTGTTTCCTCTGTATGCAAAATATATACATCTTTAAACTTGGCCATCTTTTTCTCCTTAAATGTTTCTGAGTCATTTATTTTTCACTTTCACAGACTATCTGGAGAAGGAGAGATGTGTGGCATGCGTGCCTGCCAGGCGAATCGTAAACTCGGTTCCAGTGTCTGAGAGAGAGGAGACATACCCCTAGGGAGAGGAGAGGGGTGAGTGTTAGGATATTACAGGTAGAGAAGAGGACAAAGGCATCATTTTGAGAGAGTGAGAGAGAGGCAAAGAAACGTGTCAGAATTATAGTTACAGAATGTGCTTGTATTGTTGTTTCATGTGTTGATTGTAGAAGCCTTTGTAACAAACTAGTCCTCCTCAGGGATCAGAAAAAGGGACACACTAGGGTTGTGTTCTCTCACCTGGTTCTAGCATTGTATCATAGTGTTTTGGATTTGTGTTGTAACCTTGATATATCTGCAAGGCTTTTGTCCCTTTCCAGTTCCAACACCTTGGTGCCCCCCCCCCAGTTCTCAACAAACACACACACATGCTGCACACTCCCTCTATCTGTGAGGGCACCAGGGAGAGAGCGACACAAAGCACCCTGGTTAGTCACTTCTTAATTGGGCATCCTGCCCCTGGAGTCTGGGCCCTGTGTCTCCCGCTCCCTCCCCATCAGACCATTGGCATTGCACCCAGCTACTACTACTGAGAGAGAGCGAGATTCACAATTTTAGATAAACAGAGCAATGGCGGTTAGTAAGCAGTGTGCGAGAGGGAGAGCTAGAGAGAGAGTGGTGGAGGCAAAGCTCAAACAAATAAGGAGAACTAAAGCTCTTTGATGGCTTTACAAACACCAACCGGCTGTGCAAACGCCAATGGAGGAGGAAGAGAAGGGATGAGGGGGACTGGTCCTCCTAATGGGCAAATGTGTCAAGCAAGATGCCCCGGCCCCTCCCAGAAATATATTTGTGTAGCGCCATGGCAACGGCTGGTGTGTTGGCGGAAGCCGATGTCACTCTGGGCTCAGCTCAAAGAGAAATGAGTGGCAGTGTGGAAATCAGGAAATGAAACCTGCTGTGTACTTGCTGAGACTGTGTACACAAACACACTGAAATCTGTTTTACCTCATTTCTCATAAGAATGTCAACTAGAGGAAAAAAACCTCTAGATCACCTTAACCCCACACACAGAGACGCATACAATGCTTTCCCTCGCCCTCCATTTGGCAAATCTGACCATAACTCTATCTTCCTGCTTACAAGCAAAAACTCAAACATGAAGTATCAGTGTCACGCTCAAGTCGGAAGTGGTCAGATGGAGATGATGCTAAGCTACAGGTTTGTTTTGCTAGCACAGACTGGAATATGTTCCCGTATTCATCCGATGGCATTCAGTCAATAGCTTCATTAATAAATCCGTCGACTACATTGTCCCCACAATGACCGTACGTACATATCCCAACCAGAAACCATGGATAACGGGCAATATCCGCACTGAGCTAAAGGCTAGAGCTGCCACTTTCAAGGAGCGTGACGCTAACCCGGACACTTATAAGAAATCCTGCTACGCCCTCCGACGAACCATCAAAAAGGCAAAGCGTCAATACAGGACTAAGATCGAATCCTACTACACCGTCTCTAACGCTCGTCAGATGTGGTAAATCCAGCCACAAGCTGTCCAGTGACACAAGCCTACCATACCAGCTAAATGCCTTCTATGCTTTGAAAGGCTGGTTATCATCATCCCAAACACCCTGGACCCACTCCAATTTGAATACCACCTCAACAGATCCACAGAAGATGCAATCTCTATTGCATTTCACACTGCCCTTTCCCACTTGGACAAAAATAACACCTACGTGAGAATGCTGTTCATTGACTACAGCTCAATACCATAGTTCCCTTCAAGCTCACCACAAAGCTCACGGCCCTGGGACTGAACTCTTTCCTATGCAACTGGGTCCTGGACTTACCGATGGGCCGTCCCCAGGTGGTGAAGGTAGGCAAAATTCCCCCTTCCACACTGATCCTCTCCCTCAACGTCAACAAAACAAAGGAGCCGATTGTGGATTTTAGGAGGTACCAGCCTGGACACGCCCCCTGTCATGGAGACATTTATAATTGCTACAGTTGTAGATATGTATTATTCATTCACTCCTCTTTTCCCCCCTGCTGCTCCCCCTATGGACATTTCCTCTGGGACATTCTAACCCCCCCCCACAAACACACTTTTATCAGTTGTAAATATGTATAGATTATTATTTTATTTTATTTATTGTTCAATTCACTTCTCTTTTTGTCCTGCACTGTTGCAGCTCGGAGCATAAGAATCGCACTGTACCCAGCAACTGCATCTGCTACCCAGCTCATGTGACTAATAAACTCATCTAATCTCACACAATTACAAAAACACAAGCGCCTGAGATCGCCCAAATTCTCTTCCACATCCCCTTCAGTATCCAATCTATCTATGGTCTTTCCAATTCCATCTACCTCTCTACCACCATTTCCATGTTTCCCACCCACCTCTCCCCCTCGAATTTCCTCCCTTCTCCTATTGGTCATGTCTGACTGATGATAGGGACTAAAGGTGATTCTAGAATCTGGATTATACTCCAGCACGCTCTCTCTTTCTGCATCATGCTATCACACACACACACACACTCCACCATGCATCATGCTATCACACACACACACTCCACTATGCATCATGCCTGGCATACAAGCACACGCAATCATGCACACACATACACCTACACACCTACAGTACACACACGCCTCCAAGCACCACCACACACACTCGCTCTGCACTACACTTGTATTTAGGCAGCTTTACTTTGATCCGAAGCAAATCACCATAATCAGGTTGATCCAAAGAGCCTCTAGCAGAACTGGCAGAGTGGAGTGTGGATTTTGGATGCAAGTGGGGCTTTGACTTGTTACCAACCAGACCGGTTAGAACTAGTCTGATAGCTAGTCCAAACACTGTGGTACTGTACTGCAACTCTTACCGTCATCATTATAGTGCCATTAACATTGCCTCTTCTGTTGTGATTTAATTTGAAGTATGGATACTAATTGATACTCGCCACAGCAAGTGACTGATATGGTTGTTTGTTTATTTAGGAGCTATTTGTAACATTACCATTTCATAGAGTTGTTTTTTCTCCAGACTAACTGCATGATTGGATCTGTTCAAATAAGGTGATCTATAATTAATATGGCGCTAGCTGCATTTGCCTGGAATCCAACTGTGGAGCTGGAGAAACAAGACAAGCTGTGTGTGTCTGTGTGTGTGCGACTGTGTGTGCGTGTGACAGAAAAGTGGAACCAGATTATGTCTGTTTGATAAATAATGCTTTAAACTCTGGCCTTCCTTCAAGGCCCTCAGCTTTTTTTTTTTGTGGTATGATCATCTCCACATCTGCTCCCCCATCCCTCTTCTCTTCCTCTATCTCCTCCTCTTTCTTCTTCTCTCCCTCTCTTCCCCCCTTCTAGCTGTATCCCTCAATCCCTCCTCTCTTCCTCTCCCCCCTCTCTTTCCCTCTCTCCCCTCTCTACATCCCCTAGTTTCTGTAGTCCTGTTTTAAGGGTCTACGCTAGAGAACTGGCAGATATACAGTAAACACATAAAAGCTAGTGGTCTGTGTATAGTTTAGTTGCTTGTGTCACATTGAAAGAGGTCCCCCCCTGAGAGGAACTGAGGTTGTATTTTTCATGGTAGAGTGGATAATAGAGCAGTGTCTGACCAGCTCAAACTGAACATTCTGAGAGAGACAGCTGGACGTTGTGTTTGGTACTTAAATTGAATTGATGTTGCTATGTTTAGTTTTACTCACACAAGTTTTAAACTGGTGTATATCTCCCCTCTCCTCCTCCAAACTCACTCACTCCTCCTCCCCTTATCTCTCTCTCTCAACCCCCCACTCTCTCACATCTACCCTATATCTCTCCCCCCCCTCTCTCTGCAGGTCAGCCAGCAGTCTTTGTCATGCTGATGAAGACCAGGGAGGGCAGAACCAACAGAGAGAGGAGGAGAAACAGACAAGGCCCCTGAAAGGAGGGAGTAAAAAGAAGAGGGGAGAGAGCAGAAGGGAGGAGAGCGTGAGGGGAGGATGGCACGATAAAGGTTCCTTTGGCTCATTGCCTCTGTTGCACAGACTTTTTGTTCTCCTATGTTGTACTTTTCATCATTAGTTCAGTCCCTAACTGCCTCAGTTCCTGTGTCTATTGCTGTGTGTGTGTGTATGTATGTGTGTGTGTTATTTTGTTTAAATAAACAGATAAGTATTGGTGGTATTTACAATGTTTTTGTGCTCCATTGGTTGCTCTTTTCTCATCCCAACGGGCCATACATCTTGCTGCTGTGATCTCACATTGCGGTATTTCACCTAACAGATATGGGAGTTTATCAATGTTGGGTTTGTTTTCAAATTATTTCTGATCTGTGGGAAATATGTCTCTCTATTGTGGTCGTATATTTGGCAGGAAGTTAGGAAGTGCAGCTCAGTTTCCACCTCATTTTGTGGACAGTGGGCACATATCCTGTCTTCTCTTGAGAGCCAGGTCTGCCTATAGCGACTTCTTTCAAGAGTTTGTACATAGTCAAGGATTTTCTTAATTTAGGGTCAGTCACAGTGGTCAGGTATTCTGCCACTGTGTACTCTCTGTTTAGGGCCAGATAGAATTCCAATTTGCTCCGTTGATTCTTTCCAGTGTGTCAAATAGTTATCTTTTTTCATTCTCATAATTTGGTGGTCTAATTGTGTTGTTGGCCTGGGGCTCTTGGGGTCTGTTTGTGTTTGAACAGAGCCCCAGAACCAGCTGGTTGAGGGGACTCTTCTCTAGGTTAATCTCTCTGTAGGTGAGGGCTTTGTGGTGGAATGTCTGGGCATCGCTTCCTTTTAGGTGGTTGTAGAATTTAACAGCTCTTTTCTTGATTTTGATAACTAGCGGGTATATACCTAATTCTGCTCTGCATACATTGTTTGGAATTTGTTGTACACAAAGCATATAGCAGAATTCTGTATGCAGAGTCTCAATTTGATGTTAGTTCCATTTTGTGAATTCTTGGTTGGTGAGTGGACCCCAGACCACGCAACCATAGAGGGCAATGGGTTCTATAACTGATTCAAGTATTTTTTTGCCATATCCTAAATGGGATGTCCAGTTTTATGTTCCTTTTGATGGCATAGAAGGCCCTTCTTGCCTTGTCTCTTAGATTGTTCACAGCCTTTTGGAAATTAACTGTGGTCTTGATGTTTAGGCCGAGATAGGTATAATTCTTTGTGTGCTCTAGGGCAACAGTGTCTAGATAGAATTTGTATTTGTTGTCCTGGCAACTTGACCTTTTTCTGGACACCATTATTTAATGGGCACTGTCAGGGTCCAAGTCTGACAGAATCTGTGCAAAAGATCTAGGTGCTGCTTGGTTGGGGACAGAAGCACCAGATCATCAGCAAACAGTAGACATTTGATTTTCTTGTGTGCTGCAGACTGTTATAGGGCCCTTGCCAATGCATTGATATAAATGTTGAAGAGGGTGAGGCTCAAGCTGCACCCCACGGCCCTGAGGAAAGAAATATTGTGTTTATTGCCAATTTTAACTGCACACTTGTTGTTTGTGTACATTGTTTTTATCATGTTTTTCCTCCAACACCAATTTCAATCAATTTGTATAGCAGACCCTCATGCCAAATTGAGTCAAAAGCTTTTTGAAGTAAACAAAGCATGAGAATACTTTTTTTGTTTTGGTTCATTTGTTTGTCAATAAGGGTGTATACGTGGTGTCGTATGGTATTTTGCTAAGAAGACAATTTGATATTTGCTCAATTTGACATTGTTTTCACTGAGGAAATGTTGACATCTGGTGTTGATGATACTGAAGAGGATTTTCCAGAGATTACTAGTGACACAGATTCCACAGTAATTTTTGGGGTCAAATTTGTCTCCACTTTTGTGGATTTGGGTAACCAGACCTTGGTTCCAAATATTGGGTAAGATCCTAGAGCTAAGGTATAATATTGAAGAGTTTAAGAATAGCCCAATTGAATTTGTGGTCTGTATATTTTATAATTTAGTTTAGAATGACCATCAACACCACAGGCCTTTTTGGAATGGAGGGTTTGTATTTTTTTCTGTAGCTCATCCAATGTAATTGGATAATCTAATGGGTTCTGGTAGTCTTTAAAAACTGACTTTAAGTTTTTTATTTATTTAACATTTATTTTACTAGGCAAGTCAGTTAAGAACAAATTCATATTTACACTGACGGCCTACCCTGGCCAAACGTCGCTAGGCAAATTGTGCGCCGCCCTATGGGACTCCCAATCACGGCCGGTTGGAATCGAACCAGGTTCTGTAGTGACGCCTCTAGCACTGAGATGCAGTATCTTAGACCGCTGCGCCACTCGGGAGCCCCACGTTTAGTAAATAATCATGTATATGTTTTTGTTCTTGGTTATTTGTTATATGGCCAAAAATGTTGGAGAAGTGGTTTATCCATACATCTCCATTTTGGACAGGTATCTTTTTGTGTTGTTTGGTGTGTTCCAATTTTCCCTGAAGTGATTCGATTCTATGGATTCTTCAATCACATTGAGCTGTTTTTTGACATGCTGTTCCATATTTGTTCTGTTCTTTTTCTTACTGTATTCCTGTATTGATTTAATGTTTCCACATAGTAAAGGCTAAGGTTTTCTGGGTGTCTGTGTTTTGGTTGAATAGGTTGCTCGATTTCAATCTAAGGTTTTTGCATTCTTCATCAAACCATTTCTCAGATGTTCTGCTTGAATTTAAATTTGATATGATATGCCTCTCTCTCTCTCTTTGGTACACCCTTCTGGTGCTCTCTCCTTCTGTCTTTCCCCCCTATCTTCCACACTCACCCACATGCTTACAGCTTCGCTCTCTCTCTTGCTCTGTCTCTCTCTCTGCTGAGCGAGGGACTCTGATGGGTTAGTAGTGGAGGTTCTTAGCCTATGGGAGTAGATGCAGAGAGAGCTGTTACAGAGGGAGTTGCACTCTCTCGCTCTCTCACTCACTCTTTTTCTATTTCACTCACTCTCTCACGCACTCTCTCTCTCACCGTGTTCATCTCTTGGGAGAAGCTACCAGCTAGTTCCTGGATTGTACTTCCCACCTGGAGAGAAGCATCGAGCAGCGCACGGATCTGTCACGATGAGGTATGTCAGCGTTCACCGCTCAAGATTGTGTGTGTCTGTGTGTGTCTGTGTGTGTCTGTGTGTGTCTCTTTGTGTGCGCGTCACTGTGTGTAAGAATGTAAGCCTACTTCATTTGTTAACTTCATGAAGTGTGCTAGATGGTCCCTTCATCATGACTGAATGTAGTGAACATAATTGTTATGAGTTTACTAAACATGATTTTGTAGAAATAGTAAATCTATTTGTTAATCGTTGTTCTGCATATCTCTATGAAAATCATCTAATATTTCCAGTATGTTGAGACCGTTTTTGTTTTCTTTTCTTTTCAAAGGGAGGGTTTTTCTCTCTTGTTTCAGATGTTTTGTTGTTGCTGTGTGCTCTTGTTTGCTCTGAGACCATGCCCGCGGCACCACAGAAAGGGAAACCAGGTTTATTGGCACACACACACACACACACACACACACACACACACGCACACAGACACACCCCTCTGGCGGTACAACATTTGGGAATCATCCCATTTTCAGAGGTCCTTGGTCTGCTCCCACCCAGATGCTGCGAGTATGATTCTGTGTGTGTTAGTGTGTGTCTGTTAGGGATGGGCATTTGAAATGATTTCAGTACTCAAATAAAATCATGATATTTTTTTCAGATATCAGCATAGTTGAAATACACGTGTTTTAAAAAAACTTCAATGGAGACTTGCTTGCGAAACTTGAGGGAGAGTCGCTGCGCTCTGCTTGTTTCAGCAGAAGGGTGGGGGAGAGGCGAGAGAGGAGCAGGGGCCGGTGTGTGTGACAGTCTGTGCCTGGTATAGAGACAGAGAAAGTAGCCAAACCGAATCACGCTTGTTAGACAAACTTGTTGCTGCCAATGGTTATCTAGCGTTGCACCTGGTAGTAGGCCTACTGTTGGTTAATCATTGTAGCCTACTCCTTCTCATTTAGCCAACTTAATTCTGTCATTTTAATTCCATTTTGCAGTGATTAGAAATCTCCCACTTCACATGCTACACATGGAACCTCTGACTGTAGTGCACTTTGACTGAAAATAACAACAAGCTACACCTGTGAAACGTTTGAAGGCTACCTGTGCGCACTCATAAAATCGTTGTTTGATTAAAATGTCTAATGTAATGGTCCATCCTTGTAGGCAATGTCACATAGATCATTAAATGATATTAGACAAAGCCTTTAAAAAGTAATCGATTCCAAGTAATTGAATACTAACATCTGTTCAGATATTCAAATAACCGTGCCCATCCCTTGTGTGTGTGTTTCTGTCCATGAGTGTGTTTAAGGCAGTAGTCCAGTAACATCTGACCCGACTGTACTGCCTTCACTACTGTTTCTCTATATGAGTCTGTGTGACAGAGTGTAGCTTAAAGACCATCACTCTAGAATTCTCTGCCTTTGTTTAAATTAGAGATCACAACTACCACTTCCAGAACATCTCTGAGAATCCATGGTCCGGCTGTGTGTGTGTACCCATCTGGCTGCAGTGCCTGGATCTGCACACTGTGAGTGAAGTGCTGAAAGATTCATTTTTAGAAGCTCACATGCATAAAGTTGGTCGAATTAACCCGAAAGTCTACTAAAGTGTGACTTTGTCCTGGTGTTTCTTGGCTATTTACACTGTTTTGTTCACATGTTAGGCCGTTTTTCAATGTTAGAGTTGGAAGCAACTACTAGCGTCTTTCATTCAGACACCATTCTAGCAGTGTTGCCAACTATTCCAGTGAGAATTGCTGTTGGCTTCTTAATTTTTCACTAGAAGTCACTAGATTACGTTTTGCCGCTGCCACGATGATGTCATAGCACTAATTTGCTTGCTGCAGCACAACTGCGGTCCACGAAGTAACGCTTTGGCCCCCTCCCCAGCCGCACACCATCTCCCCTTGTCATTCTCTGCCTGTGTGTGCACCTTTGCTGTGACTTCCATGGCACGGACAGCTTCTCCCACTCTAGTTTGTGGCAGAATTGAGTGGGAAAAGTCCCTAAATGCTATCAAAACCATAGAAATCCTCGGTGTCAAAACTCCCCAAAGGCAGCCTGAAAAGTAGCTGAATTTGTCGCTAGCCTCTTTTACCAATAAAAGTTGCTGGATGGGTCTGAAACCTCACTAAATATAGAGACACATTTTTTTCCCCTCTTTATGTTTTTGGCAGTGATATTGTTTTGGTATTGAGTTTTGTAATACTTAACCTGGTATCAGTATCGAAGTCCAAATTCTGGTATTGAGACAACACTAGTGTGTGGGAGGGTTGGCTCACGTGTGCGAGTGCATGCATATTTGTGTGTGCATAGATTTGAGGTTTCTGGCGTTTTAACCTGATTTATAATAGGCTGCATAATGTGGGCTGGTCTTGGAGAAGCTTCAGTAACTGATCCATCATGGTAACTTGATTTAAGAGGTCCTCTTTCACTGACAGCTCCCTTCTGCTGCCTCCCTGTTGCCTCCTTTCAACAGGGATCTCCCATTCTCAGTGTCCTTGCGTGCGTGCGTGCGTGTGTGTGTGTGTGTGTGTGTACCCATCTGTTTGCTCAGTCCAGATTGGGAGAGGGTGTGGGATTGTGGCACTAGCAGCACAGCATGGAGCCTCCTCGTCACCAGGGAGTCATCACCAGCTTACTCACTTACTCTCTCCTTCCTTCTCTCTGACTCTCTCTCTCTCTTTTCATCACATTCTCTCTCTTTTGCTCTATCTTTCTATTTGTCTCCATCTTTCACCTATCGTCCTCTCTCTCTTTGACACCCATCTTTGTTTCTCCTTTCCCTTGTCATGTGTAGTCTACCCCCAGAAGAATAGTTTGTTCGTTTTTAGAAGTGATATTAAAGCAAAGAAAAAGCTTCTTATTTTGTCTGCATTTTGAGTGATCACATACACCATATGTTTCCTAATATGTTTCTTCTAATATTGCATTTTTATTCTGAATTTCTATAGATGTTTCCGTCCAAAAGTCTGTGCCAACTGATGAGGTCCGAGTATAGCCAGCATGAGGCTAATGGTGAGAGCTGTAGACCTTTCCCTCCCAGTCCACATTGTTCCTAGGCCCTCTTAGACCCTGGCTTAGGTCAGCTGTTGGGACACATGTTGCCAAGTCACAACCCCCTATGATAATTATGGGATGATTTATGCTGTTGGCTGTCCTGGAAACTGGATAGATAGGGAAGGGATATGTGACAAGGTTCCCCAGAGGAAAGCTTGATGGATTGGCTGCCATTGGAACTCCAGAGGTGTTCACTTAAAATAATTCCCCTGTTGTGACATTCATGTAAAGTAGTTCCCCCATGTTGAGATGTTCACCTACCACAGATAATGATCAGTATAAATTAGCTCCTTTTTGCATGATTGATTACGGCACCAGTTTTTGGAGGATATGAGAAAAGTGTTCAGAAGTATGATACTTTTAGATGGATGGATGTGGCTTGGATCTGCAGTATTTGGCCTCTGTGACTCTTGCTGGGTATTTCTCTGATCTAACTAGTCTGGGTCAAGGTATTCTGGGTAGGGTTGGACGATATCCAGAATTCAGCCACTTACTTAGATAACTAGCAGAGAAAAAAGATAAAACGCATAAGAAATGTCTTCCTAGAATAGCCTACAAGCCACTGATGCAGACATTTTAAGAAGTCGAATAAATCAATGTAATATAGCCTACACCATCACAATTAATCAATTTATTTTACACAGGTCTAAGGAAACATGATATGAAGAAAATGTAGTCTATTTCAAAAGAACAAAATAGCATACTCTGAGTTGTCCTTATGTTAGGCCCTGATTTGGCAATGCCATATGGCTGTGGGCTACACTAGTTCATTTAGTAGGCAAGATTTGCTTAGAATTCCGAGGCATTACTTTATATTATTAAATAGTATGAAAAATACAATTGAACATAGCTGAATAAAATAGAAAGGATATTTTCTCCAAACTATTT
Organism: Brachymystax lenok tsinlingensis; assembly: GCA_030435695.1. NCBI lineage: Eukaryota > Metazoa > Chordata > Actinopteri > Salmoniformes > Salmonidae > Brachymystax > Brachymystax lenok. Next base: position 26,722,829 of record CM059785.1, read on the forward strand.
GAGGGAGTGTGCACATGCGGCTATTCTGTTTTGAACAGTTAACAAAGAAACAGGTAAACCTACAGTTGAAGTCGGAAGTTTACATACACCTTAGCCAACTACATTTAAACTCAGTTTTTCACAATTCCTGACATCTAATCCTAGTAAAAGGTCCCTGTCTTAGGTCAGTTAGGATCACCACTTTATTGTAAGAATGTGAAATGTCAGAATAATAGTAGAGAGAATGATTTATTTCAGCTTTTATTTCTTTCATCACATTCCCAGTGGGTCAGAAGTTTACATACACTCAATTAGTGTTTGGTAGCATTGGCTTTAAATTGCGTAACTTGGGTCAAACGTTTCGGGTAGCCTTCCACAAGCTTCCCACAATACGTTGGGTGAATTTTGGCCCATTCCTCCTGACAGAGCTGGTGTAACTGAGTCAGGTTTGTAGGCCTCCTTTGCTCGCACACACTTTTTAAGTTCTGCTCACAAATTTTCTATGGGAGTGAAGTCAGGGCTTTGTGATGGCCACTCCAATATCTTGACCTTGTTGTTCTTAAGCCATTTTGTCACAACTTTGGAAGTATGCTTGGGGTCATTGTCCATTTGGAAGACCCATTTGCGACCAAGCTTTAACTTCCTGACTGTCTTGAGATGTTGCTTCAATATATCCACATAATTTTCCTCCCTCATGAAGCCATCTATTTTGTGAAGTGCACCAGTCCCTCCTGCAGCAAAGCACCCCCACAACATGTTGCCACCCCCGTGCTTCACGGTTGGGATGGTGTTCTTCGGCTTGCAATCTTCCCCCTTTTTCCTCCAAACATAACGATGATCATTATGGCCAAACAGTTCTATTTTTGTTTCATCAGACCAGAGGTTATTTCTCCCAAAAGTATGATCTTTGTCCCCATGTGCAGTTGCGTACTGTTGTTTGTACAGATGAACGTGGTACCTTCAGGCGTTTGGAAATGGCTCCCAAGGATGAACCAGACTTGTGGGGGTCTACAATTATTTTTCTGAGGTCTTGGCTGATTTCTTCTTTTGATTTCCCTATGATGTCAAGCAAAGAGACACTGACTTTGAAGGTAGGCCTTGAAGTACATACACAGGTACACCTCCAATTCACTCAAATTATGTCAATTAGCTTATCAGAAGCTAAAGCCATGACATCATTTTCTGGAATTTTTCAAGCTGTTTAAAGGCACAGTCAACTTAGTGTATGTAAACTTCTAACCCACTTGAATTGTGGTACAGTGAATTATAAGTGAAATAATCTGTCTGTAAAAATATTTGGAAAAATGACTTGTGTCATGCACAAAGTAGATGTCCTAACCGACTTGCCAAAACTATAGTTTGTTCACAAGAAATTTGTGGAGTGGTTGAATAACGAGTTTTAATGACTCCAACCTAAGTGTATGTAAACTTTCGACTTCAACTGTACAGTATATGCTTAATTTAGAATTATTTATGGAACTTTCGTTGTGATACAAATGTTGGGCTATATGTTTAGCTTTGTTATACATTCTAAGGCTGCATGATGCGACTCTAATAATAATTTGAAAAAAGTTGCATGAAAGGAATGAGCTCTGCTTTGTGTTTTGCGCAGGCAGTACACACGTCATCAGTCTCTCATTCACAATTTGACAAGCACCTGATAATGCCTCAAATTACCCGGCTGCATCCCCTTTGTGTGGCAGTAATGCCCCTTAAAAAAATCTGCCTATTGCGGCCAGTGGCCGTTGTGCCCTTGGGCTGAATATAATAATTATATTTCAATTCTCCCGGCTGTGTGCTGAAGCACCTTTCTGTCACAGGCTACAAGTGAAGACACACATCAGGGACGCAACTGCTCTTCCTTATCCAATTCTGAGGCGCATATTGAAGATATTGGAAGAACAGTCCACATTTACTTTTTGTCAGCCAACAAGATGAGTAGGCCTACTGAACAGCAAAAGCACTATCCTACGTCAATCTACTATCCCCCATAGTACAAAAGTTGACATATTGACCTGTGTGAGAAATAAATATTCCAAACATAGTCTGGGACAGTTGTGGGATGCAATCGATCCCAAATTAATACAACCACTAGCATCAAAAAATATATTTTAAGCTATGAGCTGGAATCAAAAGATGAGAGCGTTTAGCTTAAAATATTGATAAACTATTTGGCTTTTTCTACACATTATAAGCACTGCAATGCACTCACGGCAGTAGGCTATAAGCGCGAATGTTCCATTAGCAGGAAAACACCATTCTCAAAAGTGACCACAAATGTGATTATGCATGTATTGCATTTATTATAAAGGTGCATTTTTATGGTGAAAATGATCTTCCACAAACTTGAAACTCACGCGCTGCTTATGTATGCCAGTTAGGCTCTACACCCCCTTGCAAAGCGGATTAATGTGCTTAATTTTAAGAAGTTATTTGGCCACTTTAGTTGTGATACGAACCTTCTCAAAACATATAGGCCTATAAGTGATAATAATATATAGGCTACATGAGGTGTGAAACTATGATTTGAAAATGACGCAAAAAAATTATGCGCTGTTTGCCAAAAGTGGGCATCATTCACAAGTGATAATATATCATTCACAAGTGAAAGGCTAATATTGTCACCCATCACACTATTCTTGATTTAATCTGGTCTTTACATGTACTAAATCATATATGTGTGAAATTTGTTTTGATTTAGAATGGACCATTATCATGCACCTGTCTGGAAACAGATTTTTGATTACATTTGAATTGATATCAGAGTGGTTAGAGGGACAATGGAGTGCGGGCAGTTAGCAAGTTTGATAGGCTACTAATGATCATCAGCAGAATCAGAGCTTGGAAAAGCTGAATTACCGTGACTAAACGGTCACGTGGAATTTGACTGCCGTCATGACTCTGGTGTGGTGGTAATATGGTCACCGTAACAGCCCTATAGCCTACTACTCTGGTAAAATGCAAGATTACCTTTAAGCAAAACATTAGGAAATGTAGCTGTCTACATTCTTTCTATGATAAACATTAGAAATATGATGACCATCCATTGTTTTTGCAAAAAATACCTTGCTTTTTCATTGTACTCTCATTAATTTGTGTGGCTGCCAGCCAAATAGCGTTGCACTTCTGTTGTCATCTGATGTAAATTAAGCTATTTTATGCGTAAAATGTTGCGCTAATGTACTTTCTGTGAAAAAAACGATAGTTGCACGCCCCTGATAACTCCTATTGTAGCAAAAAAACACTGTTGACTTTCAATATAAAATGTGACCCCTGTCGATACACAGCTGAACTCACCTGATCCCACTTTCTTCCGTTGTGCTATTTCCAAACAAACACTTGACTGGCTCAATTGTTCTGGGGAACTACGGTAACTACTTCATAATGTAAAATAATGTGGCAGGTGAAATGAAGAACACGATCTGCTTTATCTCCTAACATATTGTACATGTTGGCTGCATGTATTTACTTAAAAAGTAGCTACAAATATGACAATTTATTGAAAAACTTCAAAGAGATAGCCACAGGATGGTTTTTCAATACTGTTAACTATTTCCAAATACCCCGGTATGCGGTATACCACCCAAGCCTAAGTCTGGGTCTACTGTATCTCAAGCCTGCCTAGTCTATAGGTTTATTCTTAGATCAGACGGCTGGCAGGGTTAACCCACTTGTTGAATTTCCTGAGAGGCTTGTCTAGAATCTCTGCAAAGACACAAACGCACACACACACACACACACACACACACACACACACACACACACACACACACACACACACACACAAGAGATGTATCCATTTCATATGGCTGACGTCAGAGGGCTGACAGCTGAGGGGACAGACAGACAGACAGACAGATGAAATAAGAAGAAGGGGAATACCGTGTCTGGAATACTGCCAGGAAAACCTTCACCTTACCCTGTGTTTGGACTGGGAATTCACATTAGCACATTATCCAGGAGTGATGATGATAATGCTGATGGATTGGATTCACAAGGGGCTTCTTCAAAGGGCTTTTTAATCAAATCAAACTGTATTTGTCACATGGGCCGATTACAACAGGTGTAGACCTTACAGTGAAATGTTTACTTACAAGCCCTTAACCAACAATGCCGTTTCAAGAAAAATACCTAAAGAAAAATAAGAAATAAAAGTAACATAATTAAAGAACAGCAGTAAAATAACAATACCGCGGCTATATACAGGGGGTACCGGTACAGAGTCATTGTGCGGGGGCACCGGTTAGTCGAGGTAATTGAGGTAATATGTACATGTAGGTAGAGTTATTAAAGGGACTTATTCATAGATGGTATCAGAGAGTAGCAGCAGCGTAAAATATGGGGGGCAGCAGAGAGAACAGTCTATGACTAGGGTGGCTGGAGTCTTTGACAATTTTTAGGGCCTTCCTCTGACACCGCCTGGTATAGAGGTCCTGGATGGCAGGAAGCTTGTCCCCAGTGATGTACTGGGCCGTACACACTACCCTTGGTAGTGCCTTGCGATCGGAGGCTGAGCAGTTGCCATATCAGGCAGTGATGAAACCAGTCAGGATGCTCTCGATGGTGCAGCTGTAGAACCTTTTTGAGGATCTGAGGAGGGGCGTGCTCGGTCCTCCTTTTCCTGTAGTCCACGATCATCTCCTTAGTCTTGATCACGTTGAGGGAGAGGTTGTTGTCCTGGCACCATGCGGCCAGGTCTCTGACCTCCTCCCTATATGCTGTCTCGTCGTTGTTGGTGATCAGGCCTACCACTGTTGTGTCATCAGCAAACTTAATGATGGTGTTGGAGTAGTGCCTGGCCGTGCAGTCATGAGTGAACAGGGAGTACAGGGGGGGACTGAGCACGCACCCCTGATAGGCCTCTGTGTTAAGGATCAGTGTGGCAGATGTGTTGTTAGCTACCCTTACCACCTGGGGGTGGCCCATCAGGAAGTCCAGGATCCAGTTGCAGAGGTAGGTGTTTAGTCCCAGGGTCCTTAGCTTAGTGATGAGTTTTGAGGGCGCTATGGTGTTGAACGCTGAGCTGTAGTCAAGGAATAGCATTCTCACATAGGTGTTCCTTTTGTCCAGGTGTGAAAGGGCAGTGTGGAGTGCAGTAGAGATTGCATTATCTGTGGATCTGTTGGAGCGGTATCCAAATTGGAGTTGGTCTAGGGTTTCTGGGATAATGGTGTTGATTTGAGCCATGACCAGCCTTTCAAAGCACTTCATGGCTACAGACGTGAGTGCTACGGGTCTGCAGTCATTTAGGTAGGTTACCTTAGTGTTATTGGGCACAGGGACTATGGTGGTCTGCTTGAAACATGTTGGTATTAAAAACTCAGACAGTGAGAGCTTGAAAATGTCAGAGAGGACACTTGCCAGTTGGTCAGCACGTGCTCAGAGTACACGTCCTGGTAATCCATCTGGCCCTGTGGCCTTGTGAATGTTGACCTGTTTAAAGGTCTTACACACATCGGCTGCAGAGAACGAGATCACACAGTCGTCTGGAACAGCTGATGCTCTCATGCATGTTTCAGTGTAACTTGCCTCGAAGCGAGCGTAGAAGTAATTTAGTTTGTCTGGTAGGCTCGTGTCACTGGGCAGCTCTCAGCTGTGCTTCCCTTTGTATTCTGTAATAGTTTGCAAGCCCTGCCACATTCGACCAGCGTTGGAGCCGGTGTAGTACAATTCGATCTTAGTCCTGCATTGACACTTTGCCTCTTTGATGGTTCATTGGAGGGTATAGCGGGATTTCTTATAAGCTTCCAGGTTAGAGTCCCGCTCCTTGAAAGCGGCAGCTCTACCCTTTAGCTCAGTGTGGATGTTGCCTGTAATCCATGGCTTCTGGTTGGGGCATGTACCTACAGTCACTGTGGGGTTAACGTCATCGATGCACTTATTGATAAAGCCAGTGACTGATGTGGTGTACTCCTCAATGCCATCTAAAGAATCCCGGAACATATTCCAGTCTGTGCTAGCAAAACAGTCCTGTAGCTTAGCATCTGCTTCATCTGACCACTTTTTATTGACCGAGTCACTGGTGCTTCCTGCTTTAATTTTAGCTTGTAAGCAGGAATCAGGAGGATAGAATTATGGTCAGATTTCCCAAATGGAGGGCGAGGGAGAGCTTTGTATGCATCTCTGTGTGTGGAGTAAAGGTGGTCAAGAGTTTTTTTCCCCTCTGGTTGCACCTTTAACATGCTGGTAGAAATGAGGTAAAATGGATGTAAGTTTCCCTGCATTAAAGTCCCCGGCCACTAGGGGCGCCACCTCTGGATGAACGTTTTCCTGTTTGCTTATGGCGGTACAACTCATTGAGTGCGGTCTTAGTGCCAGCATCGGTCTGTGGTGGTATGTAGACAGCTACGAAAAATACAGATAAACTCTCTAGGTAGATAGTGTGGTCCACAGCTTTTGTACATTGGCCAATAGTACCAATACTTCCTTCATACTGCACGCAGAAACTATGAAAATGGTGTCCAAAGTTCATTTGGTAAGTAGAAAAACGTCTTAATTGCCTGAATCTCACAGTATCCCTTTAATCACTGCCAAGTCAATGTAACACATCAGAGGCTGCTACAGTCATTAATTTCACCACCTCACAGTGAACGAGTGGTTATTTTGAGTGGAACACTTCCTTGTTTGATAATCAGCCGCCTGTTCCTGCCGCGTGATATGTGGCCTTCTAGACTTTGTTTATTTTCCCTTGGCTATAACTGGCTGTTGTGTCAGTGGGCCAGGGGCTATGTGTCAGGGTCAATGTCTTGGCTAGTCAGGACCTGTGTGTGTGTGTGCATGTGTGTTTACGTGTTTACGTGAACGTGCCTGCATGAATGCCTGCGTGTGTGACTGGTGTTGTCCATACACACGCATTTGAACCTGCTCAACAGTGAATACAACAGTGAAATGCTTACTTACAGGCTCTAACCAATAGTGCAAAAAAGGTTTTAGGTGAACAATAGGTAAGTAAATAAATAAAAACACCAGTAAAAGACAGTGAAAAATAACAGTAGCGAGGCTATATACAGTAGTGAGGCTATAAAAGTAGCGAGGCTACATACAGACAACGGTTAGTCAGGCTGATTGAGTTAGTATGGGGGAGGAGTAGTGGTATTGGAATTGGAAACAGGGTGGCTGTTGGGAGAAGTGTAGTGTGTAGAATGGGGCTTGAGTGGGGTGTGTGTTTCGGGGGGGTTAAACACACACATGAAAGATAACAGCTGTGTGGGTGTGTGCAAGATTTAAAAGATATCATGTCTCATATTAAACCATAATGAAATTTGGTCATTGTTAAACATGTTTGTCAAAATATTTTTGTATTTATTGGAAAAAAATATATATATATACAACATTTTATATTTTTACCATTAACACCAGTTGTCTTAACTCGTAAATTCAGATTTCTTCTGTCTTAGACCCAAATTAACATAATCGGAGGTGTTTATATTGCGCAGGGTAGGTGTCATTTCAATCATAGAAGTAGGATTTACAGAATGGACCTATCCCTTCAGACTCCTGCAATTTAGCTGGTACATTGACATTTTTATTGAATTTAAATTGTAACTTCCAATTACTACCACAAAGATGTCAACTTACATAATAATAATCATTTATTAAACTTTTACAGCACTTTTCATTACATAATCTCAAAGCACATGAAAAACAAAATAAACCACAAGAAGTAATAAAAACAAACAAAAATAAATGTTATATATATAATATGCTTCACCAGCAATTAGATCAGTTTGATAAAGTCAGTTTGAGTGCTTCTTGAAGCCTCCAGCAGACAGGTGGCCGTGGTCATGAGAGGATCTGGGAAAGTTCTATTCTATTATCTATATTTCTATGATTTCAATACGATTCCTATGGAATATTGACAGTATAATTTAAAACAGCTGATATTCCCATTCAAGTCAACATTCTGTGACGTGTGGACCTCCAACCATCTTCGTGGTACCATTTGAAAGTAAAAATGTTAATTACAGTGGGGCAAAAAAGTATTTAGTCAGCCACCAATTGTGCAAGTTCTCTCACTTAAAAAGATGAGAGAGGCCTGTAATTTTCATCATAGGTACACTTCAACTATGACAGACAAAATGAGGAAAGAAAATCCAGAAAATCACATTGTAGGATTTTTTATGAATTTATTTGCAAATTATGGTGGAAAATAAGTATTTGGTCACATACAAACAAGCAAGATTTCTGGCTCTCACAGACCTGTAACTTCTTCTTTAAGAGGCTCCTCTGTCCTCCACTCGTTGCCTGTATTAATGGCACCTGTTTGAACTTGTTATCAGTATAAAAGACACCTGTCCACAACCTCAAACAGTCACACTCCAAACTCCACTATGGCCAAGACCAAAGAGCTGTCAAAGGACACCAGAAACAAAATTGTAGACCTGCACCAGGTTGGGAAGACTGAATCTGCAATAGGTAAGCAGCTTGGTTTGAAGAAATCAACTGTGGGAGCAATTATTAGGAAATGGAAGACATACAAGACCACTGATAATCTTCCTCGATCTGGGGCTCCACGCAAGATCTCACCCCGTGGGGTCAAAATGATCACAAGAACGGTGAGCAAAAATCCCAGAACCACACGAGGGGACCTAGTGAATGACCTGCAGAGAGCTGGGACCAAAGTAACAAAGCCTACCATCAGTAACACACTACGCCGCAAGGGACTCAAATCCTGCAGTGCCAGACGTGTCCCCTGCTTAAGCCAGTACATGTTCAGGCCCGTCTGAAGTTTGCTAGAGAGCATTTGGATGATCCAGATGAGGATTGAGAGAATGTCATATGGTCAGATGAAACCAAAATATAACTTTTGGTAAAAACTCAACTCGTCGTGTTTGGAGGACAAAGAATGCTGAGTTGCATCCAAAGAACACCATACCTACTGTGAAGCATGGGGTGGAAACATCATGCTTTGGGGCTGTTTTTCTGCAAAGGGACCAGGACGACTGATCCGTGTAAAGGAAAGAATGAATGGGGCCATGTATCGTGAGATTTTGAGTGAAAACCTCCTTCCATCAGCAAGGGCATTGAAGATGAAACGTGGCTGGGTCTTTCAGCATGACAATGATCCCAAACACACCGCCCGGGCAACGAAGGAGTGGCTTCAGAAGAAGCATTTCAAGGTCCTGGAGTGGCCTAGCCAGTCTCCAGATCTCAACCCCATAGAAAATCTTTGGAGGGAGTTGAAAGTCCGTGTTGCCCAGCGACAGCCCCAAAACATCACTGCTCTAGAGGAGATCTGCATGGAGGAATGGGCCAAAATACCAGCAACAGTGTGTGAAAACCTTGTGAAGACTTACAGAAAACGTTTGACCTCTGTCATTGCCAACAAAGGGTATATAACAAAGTATTGAGATAAACTTTTGTTATTGACCAAATACTTATTTTCCACCATAATTTGCAAATAAATAAATACAAAATCCTACAATGTGATTTTCTGGATTTCTTTTCTCATTTCTGCCTGTCATAGTTGAAGTGTACCTATGATGAAAATTACAGGCCTCTCTCATCTTTTTAAGTTGGAGAACTTGCACAATTGGTGGCTGACTAAATACTTTTTTGCCCCACTGTATATTCCCATTTTAGTGTGTTTTTTTTTGTTTTAATCAGAGTTTACGCATTTTTAGATCATTGACATTAAAGTTATCTAAAGATTTTTTTTTTTAATTAAAAACGTTTTTTTTCTTCAGGAAATTATAACATAGTTTGACATCCCTGTTTATCTTTTCAATTATATCAAACTCAACTGTTTATCTTTTCCAGTGATGAAGTAATGAATGTCTCATGGTATGGTGGGCTATGCAAATTCTCTATATCATCAATGTTTTGGCATTCAGGTCCAAAATGTCACTTTCTGACTGCAAATATGTATGGAAAGTTTTGTACAAATCAGGGGTGCGGTCAAATGGAATAATTCAGAATCAAATGGAATGATCCAGAAGATTAACCTACTTAGCTACAGTATATAGAGGTTGTCATCGTCACTGATATACGGAACAAATAGGAGAGGGTAGAAAATTATGAAGAGGAAGGAACAAGGAGACTATGAGATGAAGAGTGAGAAAGGAAGAAAAGATGTAGGGCAAAACAGCCTGAGAGAGAGGAGAGAGATTTGCATAATATTTTTCAGGTCACAGCAGGAGTCTGTTGGAAACCCACCAGTTTCCAAACAATGGGTTTGAGTCCACTGCTGTTTTAATCATTTACAGACACAGTTCTATCAGTGTCTCTCCACTAGTCAGGCCCATATATACAGGTAACTACCCAGAAAAGGAAACACCAACATAAAGTGTCTTAATAGGGCATTGGGCCACCACGAGCCAGAACAGAACAGCTTGGCATAGATTCTACAAACGTCTCTATTTGAGGGATGCAACACTATTCTTCCATGAGAAATTCCATAATTTGGTGATTTGTTGTTGGTGGTAGAAAACGCTGTCTAAGGTACCGCTCCAGAATATCCCATAAGTGTTCAATTGGGTTGAGATCTGGTGACTTAGATGGCCATGGCATATGGTTTACATTGTTTTCATGCTCATCAAACCATCCAGTGACCACTGGTGCCATATGGATGGTGGTATTGTCATCCTATGGGGGCATATCCATGGTAGACAAAACAATGGCCAAAATAATGGCCTGCCCAGTATTTACTATATACTTTACCTACTGTAAGCATAATGGGATGTTAACTGCTTAATGAACTCAGGAACCACACCTGTGTGGAAGCATCTGCTTTCAATACACTTTGTATCCATACCCTGTATCCAAATCACATGGTTTACATGACATTTTTACATGTTTTGCACATCTGAAACCATGTGTTTTTGAAACACTTCACGTGATGATATTTCACATGAAGTTTCACATGTGGAATCATGTGTACCCATGTGTTTTTGCAACACTTCATGTTTCACGTGATAATATTTCACTTGAAGTATTACATGTGGATTTTCACGTGATTCATTTTTTTCATGACATTTCACTGCAAACTAAAAATAGTAATTATGATACACAAACTGTGCTTTTATCATACAGTGCTTTCAACTTAAATATTTGACACATTTGGCCAGAGTTTGGTGAAGGCCTTCGGCCCACCCCATACAATACAAGCCAGGGCATTAGGTCCTCCCCTGCTGGCAGACACGGCGGCGCTGCACTCCCACAGCAAGTGCCACACCGACTCCACTTGGCCGCAGCCTGGTCGGGGTCATGCGGATGTCCTTGCTATGCCACAGGAGTGCATAACGGCCCTGACCGGGAGGATCTCGTGGGCAACCATCCAGGACTGGTCCCGCTGCCGATTCAGGAGAACAGGATGGGGCACGTTGCGCCAAACCGTTGTGGGCTCAGCTATTGCAAGCCCGCACACTGGACACACTGATTCCTGCTCCTGCACAAGAGAGAAAAGAGAGCGGTGTTTGCGGCGAAAGCAGCATATTTGATTGTTTGAGGGTAGCACCTCACATATTTTTCCCATAGCCATGAATCGATTAGCCATCACGGCACACACAACACATTTCACAGTGAAAACAAATCAATTACCTGTTGAAGAACTTATGCTGAGGTCATCCTAAGTGTCCAACGAAGACAATATATGGTTCTTTTGTTAGAAAAAGTAATGTATTTTATCCATAAATCCTCCATTTGGTTTGCGCGTTATAATCAGAAACGACAGCCTCCACTAGTCCATTGAAACGTGACGCAAACTCGTTCATCTTATACCTATAAACTTGTCCAAGAACAATCAAACATAGTTTTAAATGTATCCTTAGGAACACTTTTACGTATATTTACTATTATAAATCAACCGGAATATAAACTGATCGATAAAGACGGTAAAAAAGACACAGCGTGCCTTGTCGGGCGCGCGCACTGGGTACTGTTTACATAAAAAGGTAACTTCCTGGTTTGCTCTTATTCTCTGGTCTAAAGCATTCAAAATGAAATTTTATACTGTCTCGAGACTGTTGACATCTAAAGGAAGCGATGGGTACTGCATTCATATGCCCTTATATGGTCATTTTCATGAGGGAGGGGTTCCCAAATGAGCAATGTGTCAAAATCACTTTTTCCAGGACAGACATTCCTCGGGGTTTCGCCTGCTATATGCGTTCTGTTTTACTCACAGACAAATGGTTAACAGTTTTGGAAAATTCAGAGTGTTTCCTATCCAATGGTACCAAATATGTGCATATCCTATTTTCTGGGCCTGAATGGGAGGCATTTTACTTTGGGCATGCCAGGCTCTCCAAAACCGACCCCTCAGCTGCCACTCCCTAACAAGTTAAAAAAGTGACTGATTATTTTTCCAGTTTAAAATGTAAACTTCTGGAGCTGGACGTAGTGCACTTACATCAGCCTTTAGCAAGGTTGCAGAACTGACAATGTAGAAGCTTAATGTTTATGAATAGACCAGAGGAACTGGTATGACATTCCCACTTATGGGAGACCAAAAATAGCTAGCTGAAAGCCACGCCTTGAATAAGCCACGCCTGCAATCTTCTGATAGGCTGCCACAGTAACCGTAGTCTGCCAATCAGCAAGTGATGTGCATCTTGACTACAGAAGAATCAGTGTCCTGTAAGTTACTGGCAACATTTAATAACTTAATAACAAGTACTTTTAAATAACAAAATGACCAATTACCGTTATTAAGTTACTTGAAGAAGCACAATAACCTCTTCACAGTGCAGCTCACAACATACAGGAACTCAAGTCCTTTTGTTCACCTGACATAGAATTCCTTACAATCAAATGCAGACCGCATTATCTACCAAGAGAATTCTCCTCGATTATAATCACAGCCGTGTACATCCCCCCTCAAGCTGACACATCGACGGCACTGAAAGAAATTCATTTCACTCTTGGTAAATTGGAAACCACATATCCTGAGGCTGCATTTATTGTGGCTGGGGATTTTAATAAGGCTAATTTGAAAACAAGGCTCCCGAAATTTTACCAGCATATCGAATGTGCCACCCGGCTGCTAAAATCCTGGATCATTGTTATTCCAACTTCCGTGATGCATACAAGGCTATTCTCCACCCTCCTTTTGGCAAGTCTGACCATGACTCCATTTTGTTGCTCCCAGCCTACAAACAGAAACTAAAACAGGAAACGCCCGTTCTCAGGTCTGTTCAACGCTGGTTGGACCAATCTGATTCCATGCTGCAAGATTGCTTCGAGCACGTGGACTGGGATATGTTCCGGATAGCATCTGTCAACAACATTGATGTATATGCTGATTCGGTGAGCGAGTTTATTAGCAAGTGCATTGGTGATGTTGTACCCATAGCAAATATTAAAACCTTCCCCAACCAGAAACCGTGGATTGATGGCAGCATTCGCAAGAAAAACTGAAAGCGCGAACCACTGCTTTAACCAGGGTAAGGCTACCGGAAACATGACTGAATACAAACAGTGTAGCTATTCCCTCCGCAAGGCAATCAAACAAGCTAAGCGTCAATATAGAGACAAAGTAGAGTCACAATTCAGCGGCTCAGACACAAGAGGAATGTGGCAGGGTCTACAGTCAATCACGGACTACAAAAAGAAAACCAGCCCCGCTATGACCATGACGCCCTGCTCCCAGACAAACTAAACAACTTCTTGCTCGCTTTGAGGACAATACAGTGCCACCGACACGGCCTGCTACCAAAACCTGCGGGCTCTCCTTCACCGCAGCCAATGTGATAAAAACATTTAAATGTGTTAACCCTCAAGGCTGCCGGCCCAGATGGCATCCCTGGCCGTGTCCTCAGAGCATGCGCAGACCAGCTGGCTGGTGTGTTTACGGACATATTCAATCAGTCCCTATCCCAGTCTGCTGTTCCCACATAATTCAAGAGGGCCACCATTGTTCCTGTTCCCAAGAAAGTTAAGGTAACTGAGCTAAATGACTATCGCCCCGTAGCACTCACTTCCGTCATCATGAAGTGCTTTGAGAGATTAGTCAAGGATCATATCACCTGCATCCTGCCAGACACCCTGGACCCACTCCAATTTGCTTACCTTCCCAATAGGTCCACAGACGACGCAATCACACTGCATACTGCCCTAACCCATCTGGACATGAGGAATACTTATGTAAGAATGCTGTTCATCGACTACAGCTCAGCATTTAACACCATAGTTCCCTCCAAGCTCGTCATTAAGCTCGAGACCCTGGGTCTCGACCCAGCCCTGTGCAACTGGGTCCTGGACTTCCTGACGGGCCGGCCCCAGGTGGTGAGGGTAGGAAACAACATCTCCACCCCGCTGATCCTCAACACTGGGGCCCCACAAGGGTGCGTTCTCAGCCCTCTCCTGTACTCCCTGTTTACCCATGACTGCGTGCACGCATCCAAGTCAATCATCAAGACACTACAGTGGTAGGCTTAATTACCAACAACGACGAGACGGCCTACAGGGAGGAGGTGAGGGCCCTCGAAGTGTGGTGTCAGGAAAATAACCTCTCACTCAATGTCAACAAAACAAAGGAGATGATCGTGGATTTCAGGAGAGGGAGCACCCCCCTATCCACATCAAGGGGACAGTAGTGGAGAAGGTAGAAAGTTTTAAGTTCCTCGGCGTACACATCACGGACAAACTGAATTGGTCCACACAGACAGCGTGGTGAAGAACGCGCAACAGCGCCTCTTCAACCTCAGTAGGCTGAAGAAATTCGGCTTGTCACCAAAATCACTCACAAACTTCTACAGATGCACAATCGAGAGCATCCTGTCGGGCTGTATCACCGACTGGTACGGCAACTGCTCCGCCCACAACCGTAAGGCTCTCCAGAGGGTAGTGAGGACTGCACAACGCATCACCGGGGGTAAACTACCTGCCCTTCAGGACACCTACACCACCCGATGTCACAGGAAGGCCAAAAAGATCATCAAGGACAACAACCACCCGAGCCACTGCCTGTTCACCCCGCTATCATCCAGAAGGCAAGGTCAGTACAGGTGCATCAAAGCTGGGACCGAGAGACTGAAAAACAGCTTCTACCTCAAGGCCATCAGACTGTTAAACAGCCATCACTAACATTGAGTGGCTGCTGCCAACATACTGACTTAATTCTCTAGCCAATTTAAACATAGGAATTGGATGTAACAATGTATCACTAGCCACTTTAAACAATTTTGTATATAATGTTTACGTATCCGACATACTCATATCAAATGTATACACTGTACTCTAAACCATCTACTGAATCTTGCCTATGCTGCTCGGCCATCGACCCAAATCTCTAGCCACTTTAATAATTATAATTGGATGAAATAATGTATCACTAGCCACTTTAAACAATGCCATTTATATCATGTTTACATATCCTACATTACTCATCTCATATATATATATATATATATATATATATATATATATATATATATATATATATATATATATATATATATATATATATATATATATATATACTGTACTCCATACCATCTACTGCATCTTGCCAATGCTGGTCAGCCATCGCTCATCCATATATTTATATGTACATACTTGTATTCATTCCTTTACTCTTGTGTGTATAAGGTAGTTGTTGTGAAATTGTTAGATTACTTGTTAGATACTACTGCGTGGTCGGAACTAGAAGCACAAGCATTTCGCTACACTCGCATTAACATCTGCTAACCATGTGTATGTGACAAATAGAATTTGATTTGATACTGACACAATCTCTTAAGCTTGCAGAACAAACATTGTCAAAAGAGGTGCTCTACTTGTATTAGCATAACCATATTTTGACCACCCCTCAAAATATTCTAATGAGCCCCAACCAGTACATTCAAAGCTCAGTGATTATATAAAAAATATTGGGAAGAAAGATTTTCCATTATACATACAAGGTACCAGACTTTACCATGTGAGTTCATATGTGTACCTGTGAAGTGTACCCTTTTGATATTTTTGTACCCCAGGTAACAAACTGTAGAGTACCCTACCCATTTGAATCATTCCAAGCAATAAGTATGTACCTGTTATCAATGCAGAAACATTGATGCACTCCCAACCAAGAAGTTGCAAGTTCAAATCCCCAAAATAATAATGTATGCTCTGTGTCAAGTGTTCTTTACCACTGACAGTTTTATGTTGGTGGTGATAATTGGACAATTAATTACTTGATTCTGGGCAGCTTTTAGCAACGTGCAGATATGCATTCTTGCCAATAAGTCTTTGGCCATATCTCTTTCATGCTCACAGATCTGATGGTGTACCTGCGCTGTAGCAGGACATTTCGACCAAGAGGTTTAGTTCAAATCCCATTTAAGGCCCAAGTACAATATATTACAGTAATTGAAATCAGAATACAGCAACATACTGTCATTTTATAGAAATAACTTCAAGTTGTTGTACAGTGCCTTCGAAAAGTATTCAGACCCCTTGATTTTTTCCACATTTTGTTACATTACAGCCTTATTATAAAATAGACTAAATACATTTTTAAAAAATCCTGGAGATGTTTCTACAACTTGATTGGAGTCCACCTTTGGTAAATTCAATTGATTGGACATGATTTGGAAAGGCACACACCTGTCTATATAAGGTCCCACAGTTGACAGTGCATGTCAAAGCAAAAACCAAGCTATGAGGTCGGAGGAATTGTCCGTAGAGCTCCAAGACAGGATTGTGTCGAGGCATAGATCCGGGGAAGGGCACCAAAAATGTCTGCAGCATTGAAAGTCCCTTAGAACACAGTGGCCTCCATCATTCTTAAATGTAAGAAGTTTGGAACCACCAAGACTCTTCCTAGAGCTGACCGCCCATCCAAACTGAGCAATCGGGGGAGAAGGGCCTTGGTCAGGGAGGTGACCAAGGACCCGATTGTCACTCTGACAGAGCTCTAGAGTTCCTCTGTGGAGATGGGAGAACCTTCCAGAAGGACAACCATCTCTGCAACTCTCCACCAATCAGGCCTTTATGGTAGAGTGGCCAGACGGAAACCACCCCTCAGTATAAGGCACATGACAGCCCGTTTGGAGTTTGCCAAAAGGCACCTAAAGGACTCTCAGACCATGAGTAACAAGATTCTCTGGTCTGATGAAACCAAGATTGAAGTCTTTGGCCAGAATGCCAAGTGCCACATCTTGAGGAAACCTGGCAACATCTCTACGGAGAAGCATGGTGGTGGCAGCATCATGTTGTGGGGATGTTTTTCAGCGGCAGGGACTGGGAGACTAGTCAGGATCGAGGCAAAGATGAACAGAGCAAAGTACAGAGATCCTTAACCTCTTAGCTCGCCGATCCCTTTAGCGGGATCGTTTTCAGAGCAAACATAACGCGCCAAATTCAAAATACATATTCGTAATACATATTCGTAATATTTAACTTCGATATACAAGTGTTGCATAGTGTTGCATAGCCATCAAAAGCTCTGCTTCTTGGCAATATCACTGCATTGTCAGATTTTAAAAAAGGCTTTACGGCGAAAGCACTACATTTGATTGTTTGAGGCTAGTACCTCACATATTTTCCACATTAGCATAAATTCATATCCAGCTCGGTTCTCAAAATATCCATATCACAGCTAATATAAATCGCTTACCTTTCAAATAACTTCTTCTGAGGTCTTCCAAGTGTCCAAACAAGATAATCCATGGTTCTTTTTGTTAGAAAAAGTAAATAATTATATCCATAAATATCCGTTGTTTTTGTGCACGCTACGTTCAGCTACTCCACCAAGCATTGTCAGTCTACTGCCCGCTTTACAGTGAAGGGATCATGTTCAAATTATACTCTCTCATCTTTTCACAAACAAATCAAATATCATTAATAATGCATCCTTATGTATTCTTTTATGAATAATAGCGATCATATTTTACAAGAACGGTAAGTGAAACGTTAAAAGACAAAAAGAAAGTTGGTCGCGCTAGCGTTCACGTTCTCGTGAACGTGCACGTCCTGTTTACCTTTTTGCCCTACCGTAGTAATTCTCTCTCTCTAAGGATCTGGTCAGAGCTTTTTCCTCCATACCCTTTCCAGAGACTGCTGACATCTAGTGGAAGCCATAAGTACTGCAACCTCGGTCCTATTCCCCATAGAAAAATATTACATGGGCTTCAAAATGAGAGGAGAGCAACAGAAAAATAAATTCCGGACAGAAATCTCTCTGGTTTTTGCCTGCTAAATCTGTTCTGGAATAGCCACAGACTATATCTTAATGGTTTTATAAACTTCAGAGTGTTTCCTATCCAATAGTACTAAATATGTAAATATCCTAGTTTCTGGCCATGAGTGGTAGGCATTTAACTTTGGGCACGTCAGACAGGCGAAAATTTGGAAAATGGGACCCTAGCTGGAAGAGGTTAATGAAAATCTGCTCCAGAGCACTCAGGACCTCAGACTGGGGGCGAAGGTTCACCTTCCAACAGGACTACGACACTAAGCACACAGCCAAGACAACACAGGAGTGGCATCAGGACAAGTCTCAATGTCCTTGAGTGGCCCAGCCAGAGCCCAGACTTGATTCCGATCAATCTCTGGAGAGACCTGAAAATCGATGTGCAGCTATGCTCCCCATCCAAGCTAACAGAGCTTGAGAGGATCTGCAGAGCTTGTAGTGTCATACCCAAGAAGACTTGAGGCTGTAAAATATTTACTGCAACTTTAGGCAAAGTGCTGAAAATGTATTCTTGCCAATCTCCATTATGTCCACAGACCTTGTGGCGCAACAGGAACTTCAGGAAGCAAGAAATCAAATCCCAAGTGAGGTTGAGTCAGCAGCAAACTGTCCTTTAACATTAACGCCTGAATTTAGCTGTTAATGTAGGAGTAACTAGTTGTAGATTAACCATATTTTCACCACAACTAGACACAAACTTCCAGGGGACCATGACACAACGTTCTTAGAATGTGCCAGAGGATGTCCAAATTAGGAGCTAGACAAAACCTGCAGTGGACTATAATATAACTATTTAAATGTAATTCATGTAAATTATGCGTTTCAAAGTAAAATATTCTGAATAACATTTGACACACGTGCCTTGGTCATGGTATCAAATTTGGACATTTTGCATCACCATGTTGTCGCATTTACACTATACAGTACCAGTCAAAGGTTTGGACACACCTACAAGGGTTTTTCTACATTGTAGAATAATAGTGAAGACTTCCAAACTATGAAATAACACATTTCTTTATAAAAAAAATATAATTCACTTTTATTTAACCAGGTAGGCTAGTTGAGAACAAGTTCTCATTTACAACTGCGACCTGGCCAAGATAAAGCACAGCAGTTCGACACATACAACAACAAAGAGTTACACATGGAATAAACAAACATACAGTCAATAATACAGTAGAACAAAGAAAAAAAGAACTATATACAGTGAGTGCAAATGAGGTAAGATAAGGGAGTTAGGGCAATAAATAGGCCATGTTGGCAAGGTAATAACAATATAGCAATTAAACACTGGAATGGTAGATGTGCAGAAGTTGAATGTGCAAGTAGAGATACTGGGGTGCAAAGGAGCAAGATAAATAAATAAATACAGTATGGGGATGAGGTAGTAGGATTGGCTGTTTACAGATGGGCTATGTGCAGGTGCAGAGATCTGTGAGCTGCACTGACAGCTGGTGCTTAAAGCTAGTGAGGGAAATATGAGTCTCCAGCTTCAGTGATTTTTGTAGTTCGTTCCAGTCGTTGGCAGCAGAGAACTGGAAGGAAAGGCGGCCAAAGGAGGAATTGGCTTTGGGGGTGATCAGTGATATATATACCTGCTGGAGCGCGGTGCTACGGGTGGGTGCTGCTATGGTGACCAGTGAGCTGAGATAAAGCGGGGCTTTACCTAGCAAAGACTTGTAGATGACCTGGAGCCAGTGGGTTTGGCGATGAGTATGAAGTGAGGGCCAGCCAACGAGAGCGTACAGGTCGCAGTGGTGGGTGGTATATGGGGCTTTGGTGACAAAACGGATGGCGCTGTGATAGACTGCATCCAATTTGTTGAGTATAGTGTTGGAGGCTATTTTATAAATGACATAGCCGAAGTCGAGGATCGGTAGGATGGTCAGTTTTACGAGGGTATGTTTGGCAGCATGAGTGAAGGATGCTTTGTTGCGAAATAGGAAGCCGATTCTAGACTTAATTTTGGGATGGAGATGCTTAATGTGAGTCTGGAAGGAGAGTTTACTACTAATTATGTGCATATCCTTCTGGGCCTGAGTACCAGGCATTTTACTTTGGGCACGCCAGACTCTCCAAACCTCCAAACACTGCCGCCGCTCCCTAACAGGTTAAAAGTTAATTTGTGGAATTTATTTCCTCCTTAATGTGTTTGAGCCAATCAGTTGTGTTGTGACAAGGTAGGGTTGCATACACTTAGGTTGGTGTCATTAAAACTCGTTTTTCAACCACTCCACAAATTTCTTGTTAACTACTTAGGGAGTAGCGGTGTGCTAGCGGGCCGCTCCTGACACTACCCGGTGAAATGTAAGGCGCCAAATTCAAAATCCAAAAGTTGAATTATTAAACATTCATCAATATACAAGTGTTGCATAGTCATCAAAAGCTCTGCTTCTTGGCAGATTTCAAAAAGGCTTTACGGCGAAAGCACAACATTTGATTGTTTGAGGATAGCACCTCATATATTTTCCACATTAGCATAAATTCATATCCAGCGCGGGTCACACAAAACCCATATAAGAGCTAAAAAATATCACTTACCTTTCGAAGAACTTCTGCTGAGGGCTTCCCAAGTGTCCAACGAAGACATCCAATGGTTCTTTTGTTAGAAAAAGTCATTATATCCATAAATCTTTAAAAAGTTTGGTTGGCGCGTTATGATCAGAAAATCCACCATTGAACCGTGAAGAGAACATGTTCAAATTATAACTTTAAACTTTCTATAACTTTATAACTTTAAACAAATCAAACATCATTTTTTATGTATTCTTAGGTATCCTTTTATGTATATTCACTGTAATATTTCAACCGGACGATAATGTGAACAATAGGAAAGGAAAATAAAGTGGGGCGCGCTCACAATTTAGCGCCCATCAAACGTTGTTAACAAAAGTGGTCCCTTCACTACTTTCTCTTCCTATCTGTTCTGCTTAGTGCTAGAGCCTCCAGACACTGTATAAAGACTGTTGACATCTAGTGGAAGCCATAGGTACTGCAGTCTCAGTCCTACTTAACATAGAAATGAATAGGCAGCCTGGAGAAGAAGGTCATGTACAAAACAAACTGCAAATCCGGGTGGATTTTCCTCGAGTTTTGGCCTGCTATATCAGTTCTGTTATACTCACAGACAATATTTTAACACTTTTAGAAACTTCATTTTATTCCAGAAAATTATGTCATGGCTTTAGAAGCTTCTGATAGGCTAATTGACATAATTTGAGTCAATTGGAGGTGTACCTGTGTATGTATTTCAAGGCCTACCTACAAAGTCAGTGCCTCTGCTTGACATCATGGGAAAATCTAAAGAAATCAGCAAAACTGTAGACCCCCACAAGTCTGGTTCATCCTTGGGAGCAATTTCCAAATGCCTGAAGGTACCACGTTCATCTGTGCAAACTATAGTACACAAGTATAAACACCATGGGACCACGCAGCCGCCATACCGCTCAGAAACGCAGTCTGCCTCCTAGAGATGAACGTACTTTGGTGTGAAAGTGCAAATCAATCCCAGAACAGCAGCAAAGGACCATGTGAAGATGCTGAAGGAAAAAGGTACAAAAGTATCTATATCCACAGTAAAACGAGTCCTATATCGACAACCTGAAAAGCCGCTCAGCAAGGAAGAAGCCACTGCTCCAAAACCGCCATAAAAAAGCCAAACTACGGTTTGCAACTGCACATGGGGACAAAGATCGTACATTTTGGAGAAATGTCCTCTGGTCTGATGAAACAAAAATAGAACTGTTTGGCCATAATGCCCATTGTTATGTTTGGAGGAAAAAGGGGGAGGATTGCAAGCCGAAGAACACCCTCCCAACCGTGAAGCACGGGGGTGGCAGCATCATGTTGTGGGTGTCCTTTGCTGCAGGAGGGACTGGTGAACTTCACAAAATAGATGGCTTCATGAGGCAGGAAAATTATGTGGATATATTGAAGCAACATCTCAAGACATCAGTCAGGAAGTTAAAGCTTGGTCGCAAATGGGTCTTCCAAATGGACAATGACCCCAAGCAAACTTCCAAAGTTGTGGTGAAATGGCTTGAGGACAACAAAGTCAAGGTATTGGAGTGGCCATCACAAAGCCCTGACCTAAATCCTATAGAAAATGTGTGGGCAGAACTGAAAAAGCATGTGCGAGCAAGGAGGCCTGCAAATCTGACTCAGTTACACCAGCTTTGTCAGAAGGAATGGGCCACAAATCACCCAACTTATTGTGGGAAGCTTGTGGAAGGGTACCGAAACGTTTGACCCAAGTTAAATAATTTAAAGGCAATGCTACCAAATACTAATTGAGTGTATGTAAACTTCTGACCCACTCGGTATGTGATGAACGAAATAAAAGCTGAAATAAATAATTTTCTCGACTATTATTCTGATATTTCACATTCTTAAAATAAATTGGTGATCCTAACTGACCTAAGACAGTGAATTTTTACTTGGATTAAGTGTCAGGAATTGTGAAACTGAGTTTAAATGTATTTGGCTAAGGTGTATGTAAACTTCCAACTTCAACTGTACATGTAGGTAGAGTTAATTAAAGTGACTATGCATAGATGACAACTGAGAGTGGCAGTGGTGTGGGGGGGCAATGTGAACAGCCTGGGTAGCCATTTGACTAGATGTTCAGGACTCTTATGGTTTGGGGGTAGAAGCTGTTTAGAAGCCTGATTGTGCCTAGACTTGGCGCTCCGGTACCGCTTGCCATGTTGTAGCAGAGAGAACAGTCTATGACTAGGGTGGCTGGAGTCTTTGACAATTTTCAGGGCCTTCCTCTGACACCGCCTGGTATCGAGGTCCTGGATGGTTGGAAGCTTGGCCCCAGTGATGTACTGGGCCGTTCGCACTACCCTCTGTAGTGCCTTGCGGTCGGAGGCCGAGCAGTTGCCATACCAGGTAGTGATGCAACCAGTCAGGATGCTCTCGATGGTGGAGCTGTAGAACCTTTTGAGGATATGAGGTCCCATGCCAAATCTTTTCAGTCTCCTGAAGGGGAATAGGTTTTGTCAAGCCCGCTTCACGACTGTCATGGTGTGCTTGGACCATGTTAGTTGGTTGGTGATGTGGACACAAAAGAACTTGAAGCTCTCAACCTGCTCCACTCCAGCCCTGTCAATGAGAATGGGGGTGTGCTCGGTCCTCTTTTTCCTGTAGTCCACAATCGTCTCATGATTTTGCCCTGATTTAGGAATGACCTGTCGACGAGCAGGTGTCCACATACCTTTGGTCATGTAGTGTATTTCACATGAGATCGTATTTTCACATGTGCTCATGTTGTCACATGTAGTTTTATGTAAACCCATGTTGTTTCACGTGTCATATGTTGCTTCACATGTTGTCATATGTTACCACATTAACTTCACATGAAATCACATGAGATCTCATGAGACCACATGTTCACATGGTTTTTCCGTAAGGGTCATTTACTCAAGTGTTGTTCCATTATTTTGGCAGTAATGTGTGTGAACAAGTATGAAGCGCCTCCGTTTCAGAGGGTCGGAGCTCTGATCTCTCTCTGCTATCTCTAGTCCTGTAACCTGTAATGTCATGCTTCTGATAGACCAAATTCCAAAGGTTAAGTACCCATTCAACCTTAATGTCTCTCTCTTCTCCTTTCTTCCCTTCTTCCCCTCCACCTCTCCATACCTCTTGTCTTCCTTCTTGCCACCTTCCCCCATCTCCCATTCTCTCCAGTACGTGTTGTTTTCCTGGCATCCTGTTTTTTCCGCATTTGATTGAATTCTATACCCTATATCCTCAAAACAGTAGAGTAAATGATAGAATTGAGTCTATTTGGAAAACAGATAGATAAATGTTTGATTAGTTCCCAATCTGGGAAATCTTGCCACCATGTCACAGCTATAGCTCCATGTGTTAATATAAGCTGTAACACGGACAGCATCAGGAATAACTGATCACACAAGCTGTCACAGTCCGAAGCGATTGATTAATGATGAGGTAGGGAGACGAAGGGATGGTGGAGTGATTTAAACGATAAAAGAGAGATGGAGATGGTGAGAGGTTCAGTAAGAGAGAGAAAGCTGATGAAAGATGTGACAGTGGAGATTCCATCACACATTGTTTTGTTCCTTTATTTATCTGGATCTGTTTTTCCTTACCTCCCTGCCCCCTCCCCTTTACTCTCCCTGTATCCCCTTTATTTATTTTTGTATCTCTATAACTAGGCAAGTCAGTTAAGAACAAATTCTTATTTACAATGACGGCCTACCAAAAGGCAAAAGGCCTCCTGCGGGGATAAAAAAATTAAAAAAAAAAATAATATATATATATATATATATATATATATATGACAAAACAAACATCACGACAAGAGAGACAACACTACATAAAGAGAGACCTAAGACGACAACCTAACATGGCAGCAGCACTACATGGTACAAACATTATTGGGTACAGACAACAGCACAAAGGGCAAGAAGGTAGAGACAACAATACATCACACAAAGCAGCCACAACTGTCAGTAAGAGTGTCCATGGTTGAGTCTTTGAATGAAGAGATGGAGATAAAACTGTCCAGTTTGAGTGTTTGTTGCAGCTCGTTCCAGTCGCAAGCTGGAGCGAACTGAAAAGAGGAGCGACCCAGGGATGTGTGTGCTTTGGGGACCTTTAACAGAATGTGACTGGCAGAACGGGTGTTGTGTGTGGTGGATGAGGGCTGGGGCAGGGATCTCCGATAGGGGGGAGTAAGGTCCAAGAAGGTTTTATAAATAAGCATCAGTCAGTGGGTCTTGCAACGGTAACCAGAGATGACCAGTTTGCAGTGATGTGTCCTTTAAGGAAGATTGGTGGAAAATCTGATGGCTGAATGGTAAAAAACATCTAGCCGCTCGAGAGCACCCTTACCAGCCGATCTATAAAGGATGTCTCCGTAATCTAGCATGGGTAGAGTGGTCATCTGAATCAGGGTTAGTTTGGCAGCTGGGGTGAAAGAGGAGCGATTACGATAGAGGAAATCAAGTCCCGATTTAACCTTAGCCTGCAGCTTTGATATGTGCTGAGAGAAGGACAGTGTACCGTTTAGCCATACTCCCAAATACTTGTATGAGGTGACTACCTCAAGCTCCAAACCCTCAAGAGGTAGTAATCACACCGGTGGGGAGAGGGGCATTCTTCTTACCAATCCACATTACCTTTGTTTTGGAGGTGTTCAGAACAAGTTTAAGGGCAGAGAAAGCTTGTTGGACACTAAGAAAGCTTTGTTGTAGAGATTTTAACATATCCGGGGAGGTTCCAGCTGAGTAGAATACTGTATCATCTGCATATAAATGGATGAGAGCGCTTCCTACTGCCTGAGCTACGTATATTGTTGATGTAAATTGAGAAGAGCGTGGGGCTTAGGATCAAGCTTTGGGGTACTCCCTTGGTGACAGGCAGTGGCTGAGACAGCAGATGTTCTGACTTTATACACTGCACTCTCCCTGTATCCCCTTTACTCTCCCTGTATCCCCTTTACTCTCCCTGTATCCCCTTTACTCTCCCTGTATCCCGGTCTATTTCTGTCTGTCTGTTTCCTCTGTCTGTTTGTCTGTCTCTGTCTGTATATCTTGAACACACATTTCTTATTTCTCTCCCTAATACAATACCCCTTGCCAGGCCAGTACCCCTCAACTTGTAGATGAAGTGGTGGTCAGTGAATAAGTAACGTATGGACCGATATGTCTTGGGGTGGGGGGTGTAGGGCATGTGTATATCGGGGGTAGATGGCTATAATGAAGATCACAGATTAGTCTGGGGGAGATGTTGGGATGGCGGGGCCGGGGGCTCGTAATTAAATAACGGGGGGAACCCAGACTGTGGGTGGTGTTTGTGTGTGTGCGCTTGCGTGTGTGGCTGAATCAGGAGGGTCCCCAAGGTCAACATGAGGATTAACACAGAGAGTATAGTAAAGATGGGGGAAGGGGGATTACCATGAACTATTCATTAGTACCTGCGTTGGACTGACACAGGGCTACAATCAGACAATGCTGCAGGGTGTGTGTGTGTGTTCTTGTGTGCTTTGTGTGTAGGCGGTAATAGCTGTGGAAGAGACAGGTGGCACATGTGTTTCTTTGTTTGTTTGTGTCAAGCATATATAGTATGTTCAGTATGTTAGTAATAATCCTTAGGACACAAGCACAGTTATCTGAGCTTCTAGTGAAGATGACTTCCCCTTCCCTGTTCTGACTTACACTCCCATCCTCCAAACCTGTACCCTTACCCCTGTCTAGGACAGGACAGAAATTATGAAGGAAGGGGGGCTTCTGGGTGGGACATTTCTGCACCCCCTAAGAATGGGTTGGAAGGGGAGGTGGGGGTTGGACAGAGAGAGGGGGGAGAAGTAAAAGAGAGTGGGGAGAATAACGTAAAGAACCGACTCTCCAAGCGGCGGCTTTGCCATAGCAACGGGGAAACGGATGAATGAATGACATCACAGTGGTGGGGAGGTGAGAGAGTGTGAAATTGATTCGGTGAAAGATTGTGGGAGGCGGGCGTTTCGTTGGTTTGATGGACAGACACGTTTTCTGTCCTTCCTTCATCCCTTGTTCCCCGTGGATGGGGTCCTCCGGTAGGGCTCTGGACTTTTTCTTTCTTTCTTTCTTTCTTTCTTTCTTTCTTTCTTTCTTTCTTTCTTTCTTTCTTTCTTTCTTTCTTTCTTTCTTTCTTTCTTTCTTTCTTTCTTTCTTTCTTTCTTTCTTTCTTTCTTTCTTTCTTTCTTTCTTTCTTTCTTTCTTTCTTTCTTTCTTTCTTTCTTTCTTTCTTTCTTTCTTTCTTTCTTTCTTTCTTTCTTTCTTTCTTTAGAGCAAGTGTTTGGGAGTTTCTTAGAACATGCCTGACTAGAAGAGAGAGCAAGTGTGTGCATTAGTGTTCTGTGGGTCTGAACAGCAGGTGTGTGGGTGGGTGGGTGGGAGTATTGCTCCCGGCTATAGGGAATGAAAGGACAGGCAAATGTGCTGTGCAGTTGTCATGGTTCTAAATATACCATGAAATACTAAGGATGTGTGTGCTGTGCAGTGTTTCTCCCATTACCTTTTTCAGCAGTGGTGGGGGTGGGTCTTAAATGTGCAATTTTAAAAGTGTGTCTATGCAGAAAAAAAACTAAAAATGGATCAGATCAGATCAGCACATGGGAATCTGTTAGCAATTACACTGATTTAAAGTGTATAAAATGGGGTAAAATTAAGCTGGTTTACTGGTGCTTTGATGCATTCAACCTGCTGGCATTCAATAGCAACAACACCACAATGAGAGTTTTATTTTATATGGAGTCACTGACCTCCAATTGATGACTAGCCTGCCTGCCTTGACCCCAGATGGACTGCCATCTAGGTTAGGTGTTAGAGGTCATGGTTAAACCAATCAAAATGCTCAGTCTATGTAGGGGAAACCCAACATGGCTGAGATGATGGAAACAAAACAGAAGGGACATCCCAGCTGAAAGTCATCATATGAACATCTCTGTGGGCTATAATAGTTTTTAGTCTATACATTTCTCAGTGTATGTTATGCTATGCAGGAAAAAACATAGCATTCTCATGGTGTGCCATGTTCGTGTGTTGATCAAATGCTATAATGTAAAGATATGCTATCAGCTTCAAGAGTTCTGATGCTTTTGTTTTATGTTTAGGTTTCTGAAAAGCTTGTTATTATTATGGAAAGTTATGGAACATTATGGGAATGTTCTAGAACCAGCCTGTGGTGGTGTTGATGTGCAAGGTGTGCGACGAGCCAGACAGATCTGTCCAGACTCAATCTGTCCAGTTCTCTCATCCAATGTTAATGTTCTGCATGAATATACATGGGCCATTTCTGGCAGTTTAAATTGAAGTTATAGCAGATAGTCCCAGTCAATGATAGGTATGGCTTAGGAGGGTGTGTCAAGTTCACACGAAGTTCACATGAAGAGCCAGTAAGTGGTTAGGAGAAAGGTCCTGTTTGAAAGATGTATTTTGAATGACTATCTGGCTAGCTAATATAATTTAATAACTAATAAGATGGTAATTGAAGAGAAAGGTGGTCTTTGAGGACAATAAAGTCTATCTAAAGGGCTGACTATGTGTGTCTCAGTGTACTGGATGCCATGGTTGGAGGCGCAAATGGGTCAGTAGTGTAGTATTGCATGCCAGGTCTCTTCTCGCCTCGCCAGCTCAGCGAGAGTAAACCTCCACACTCAGAGATTTATACAGTTGTAGCACTATGCTCACACTAAACATTTATATTGGATTTCCAGAAGGATCAGAGGAGTAGGTAATTATGTAAGCCGTGCAACTTTAGCTTGCTCTTTTCCCCCCCTCTCCTTATCTTGGCTTCACACTCTTTGCCTCCCTCTCTGTCATTCTCTCTCCTCTGATATTCTCTCACTGATCTCCCTCTCCATCTCTCTCTTCTTCTGTACTTCCCCCTTCCCCCTGTCCTCTTTCCATGCCTGCTACAGAGGAGGTGGTTGTAGCTGGTTACTTAGCAACCAGAGAAGTTTGTTTACACTACATTGAGGTCAGCAGGGGCGGGATAGAGGAGAGATGTTGGTGTGTGTGTCATCTGGTCTGCGTGGTTGTGGTCAGATGGACCCTCTGTCTCTGGAGACACACACAGGCAAGTGGAGTCAAGCCTCTAATAGAGAGGAGCTGCACATTTGTGCTGTTGGAAAATGTGTGTTTGTGTTCATGTACATTTACATGTGCATGTGTAGAGTGTGTTAAGCTTTGGAATGGCATGTAGGTCTGGCTGATTCACAGAACAACTTGGATACAGTCCTGGTATTAGACTAGAGTCATTTAGAATGAAACCCACAGATCAGTTGGCTCAACAGCCCTTCTCCCTCCCTCGCCCTCTTCCTCTCTGTTTTTTCATGGCCAGCACTGATCTGACAGCTGAGTGAGCTGGGATGGGGGAAGTTTTTGGAATGTTATGACTTCAGCAAGAACAGCTGACGTAGTGGCCTCACAACATAACCAACATCATCTGCATTCCTGCCATGTGTAATTCTCTCTATGTGTGGGGCGATGTGCGAGTGTTAGAGTTTGCTTGTGACTCAGTGTGTTTGTTTGTTAGCCAGTGTGAGTGGGGATATGTGGTTTTGTGCTTGCTTTCGCTTGTATGTTACGCGAGTCGGTGTGTGTTTCATTGAGAGAGAGTGTGTGTCTATCAGTGTGTGTGTGTGTGAGTGAGTAAGCATCAGTGGGTAGCAGCAGCGGTCATGGTTCTCAGTCTTAGACGGGCTGGGGCTGGGGAAGGTAAGTTGAGGAGGCCGCTCCACTCAGAATTCTGCATTGTGGGACTGTGTCAGGGGCTTGCGGGTTTGCGTTGTTCCTTTGTGTGGTTGGTTATTGATTGTCTCTGGCCCAGGATGCGTCACCTCCTCTATTCTCTACTGTCCTTTGTACTGGCTGGCTGTTCATGGAGGGGGGGGCAGACAGAGAAAAATAAAAATGTGTGAAGAAAGAGTGTAACTGGTTGTTTTCCTGGAGTGGAGTGAAGAATGTAGAATGGAAAAACAGCGATGGAGATAGAAAGATGGCTTGTTACTGGTGAGTGCTGCTTTAAAGTTATTTACTCTTCTGTCTTTTCTGTCTCTTTCTTTCTCTATCTCCCTCTCTCTCTATTTCTCTCATTTTCTTCTCCCCTTTCCACCCTTTTCTCTACCCTCCAACCCTGACTCCACTCTCTCTCTCCCTCTTCCATCTCTCCTTCCCTCCCTCTCTCCCCCTTCTCTCTCCCCTCTCCTCCCCCCTCAGCTATCAGTAGTAATGACCTGAATCATTCTCCTCTCTGTCATTGCTGCTCTGCTGCACTCTTCCCTGTCTGTTACTCTACATATGGCCTGTTTCTGCTCCTGCTTTACCAGGCAGAATGGCACGTTAGGGAATTATAGACTTGATCTCCTTTATTTGGTTTAGTATAGTTTGGGTTTGGAAGTCAGAGATACTGTTTGGCAAAATGTGTAAACTGTTTGGTTTCCAGGGCTATTTATTTAACAGTGGGATATTACCGGTTGATCCGTGTTTAGCGTAATGCTAACGACTTGAATGTAGCATTCTCACTCAGATTAGCATGATGCTAATAATGGCAAAATGTATATATTTGACGGGGACAATTCACATCAATTAACATTTCTGTAAATGTGATAGGTAAAAAAAAAAACATAAATCAGTCTCACATTCTCAGAATGTAGTTTTGGCTTTCAATTGACCTCTGAACCCTCTGTCAGGTTAGATTTATAGTAGGAGCCCCTGACTGTAGCTGATAATTCACTCATAGTGAGGTGGTCTCATCAAACATTCAGCAGCCATACTGGAGTGGAATGGAACTGTATCTGTGAGCTGTAGCTGTCACTGTTCCTGGCAGCAGCCTGGCAGCCTGCAGACTCCTAGCTGTCTACTCTGACATAGACAGGAATAATCAGGAATACTGGCCTAATTGGTTCCTCTGACGACATGCAGAGATGGTGCCGACAGAGATGATCGCCTCGCTTCGCGTTCTTAGGAAACTATGCAGTATTTTGTTTTTTTATGTATTATTTCTTACACTGTTACCCTAGGAAATCTTAAGTCTTATTACATACAGCCGGGAAGAACTATTGGATATAAGAGCAACGTCAACTTACCAACATTACGACCAGGAATATGACTTTGCCCGAAGCGGATCCTCTGTTTGGTCCACCACCCAGGACAGTGGATCGGATCCCAGTAGGCGACCCAAAACAATGGCGCCTCAGAAGGGGCAGACGGAGCGGTCTTCTGGTCAGGCTCCATAGACGGGCACATAGCCGACCGCATTATCCACCAAGAGAATTCTCTTCGATATCCCCTCCCAAGCAGCCACCTCGACGGCTCTGAAAGAACTTCATTCGACTCCATGTAAACTGAAAAACACATATCCTGAGGCTGCATTTATTGTAGCTGTTTTTTTTTTTATCAAGGCTAATCTAAAATCAAGGCTCCCTAAATTTTATCAGCATATCAAATACGCGATTCGGGCTGGCAAAATTCTGTATCAGTGCTATTCTAACTTCCACGACACATACAAAGCCATCCCTCGCCCTCCTTTCTGAAAATCTGATCACGACTCCATTTTGTTGCTCCCAGCCTATAGACAGAAACTAAAACAGGAAACGCCCGTGCTCAGGTCTGTTCAACGCTGGTCCGACCAATCTGATTCCACGCTTCAAGATTGCTTCGATCACGTGGACTGGGACATGTTCCGGATAGCATCAGACAATAACATTGATGTATACGCTGATTCGGTGAGTGAGTTTATTAACAAGTGCATCAGTGATGTTGTACCCACGGTGACTGTTTAAACCTTTCCCAACCAGAAACCATGGATTGATGGCAGCATTCGCGCAAAACTGAAAGCGCGAACCACTGCTTTTAATCATGGCAAGGCGACTGGAAACATGACCGAATACAAACAGTGTAGCTATTCCCTCCGCAAGGCAATCAAACAAGCTAAGCGTCAGTATAGAGACAAATTAGAGTCGCAATTCAACTGCTCAGACACGAGACATATGTGGCAGGGTCTACAGTCAATCACGGATTACAAAAAAGAAAACCAGCCCTGTCGCAGACACCCATGTTTTGCTCCCAGACAGACTAAACAACTTCTTTGCTCGCTTTAAGGACGGCCTGCTACCAAAACCTGCGGGCTCTCCTTCACCGCAGCCAACGTAAAACATTTAAATGTGTTAACCCTCGCAAGGCTGCCGGCCCAGATGGCATCCCTTGCCGTGTCCTCAGAGCATGCACAGATCAGCTGACTGGTGTGTTTACGGACATATTCAATCAATCCCTATCCCAGTCTGCTGTTCCCACATGCTTCAAGAGGGCCACCATTGTTCCTGTTCCCAAGAAAGCTAAGGTAACTGAGCTAAATGACTATCGCTCTGTAGCTCTCACATCCGTCATCATGAAGTGCTTTGAGAGACTAGTCAAGGATCACATCACCTCCACCCTACCTGACACCCTAGACCCACTCCAATTTGCTTACCACCCCAATAGGTCCACAGACGACGCAATCGCAATCACGCTGCACACTGCCCTAACCCATCTGGACAAGAGGAATACCTATGTAAGAATGCTGTTCATCGACTACAGCTCAGCATTTAACACCGTAGTACCCTCCAAACTCGTCATTAAGCTTGAGACCCTGGGTCTCGACCCCGCTTTGTGCAACTGGGTCCTGGACTTTCTGACGGGCCGACCCCAGGTGGTGAGGGTAGGAAACAACATCTCCAGCCCACTGATCCTCAACACTGGGGCCCCACAAGGGTGCGTTCTCAGCCCTCTCCTGTACTCCCTGTTCATCCATGACTGCGTGGCCATGCACACCTCCAACTTAATCATCAAGTTTGCAGACTACACTACAGTGGTAGGCTTAATTACCAACAATGACAAGACGGCCTACAGGGAGGAGGTGAGGGACAATCGAGAGCATCCTGTCGGGCTGTATCACCGCCTGGTACGGCAACTGCTCCACCCACAACCGTAAGGCTCTCCAGAGGGTAGTGAGGTCTGCACAACGCATCACCGGGGGTAAACTACCTGCCCTCCAGGACACCTACACCACCCGATGTCACAGGAAGGCCAAAAAGATCATCAAGGACAACAACCACCCGAGCCACTGAATGTTTACCCCTGTTCACCCCAGACTGTTAAACAGCCATCACTAACATTGAGTGGCTGCTGCCAACATACTGACTAAAATCTCTAGCCACTTTAGTAATTAAAAATTGGTTGTAACAAACGTATCACTAGTCACTTTAAACAATGCCACTTTATATAATGTTTACATACCCTACATGTCTCATTTTATATGTATATACTCTACTCTATACCATCTACTGCATCTTGCCTATGCCGTTCGGCCATCGCTCATCCGTATATGTACATATTCTTATTCATTCCTTTACACTTGTGTGTATAAGGTAGTTGTTGTGAAATTGTTAGATTACTTGTTAGATATTACTGCATGGTTGGAACTAGAAGCACAAGCATTTTTCTACACTCGCATTAACATCTGCTAACCATGTGTATGTGACCAATAAAATTTGATTTGATTTGATTTTTGGCAGACTGGCACATGGTGTGAAGAGGCAGGGCACTTTCCTGGAGCACTTTATCAGACTGGAGTTACTGTATGGTGTGTGTGTGTGTGTGTGTGTGTGTGTGTGTGTGTTTGGGATGTGTGTGTGAATATTTGCATATCTGTGCAAACATGTTGGTCCTAGTTTGTCGATGAATAAATATGAGTGTGTGTGTGTTCCTTTCCTCTAGATGTTGAGCTATAACAGTCTACCTTGTCTCAACTGGGTCAATATCACCATTAGTAGAAGCTGTTATGTACAATTACGCCTGTGATCTATTATTTATGCCTCCAGTTCAGTGGAAACCAGGGTTGAGCTGGTCTTTTGGAGGGGAAGATGGAGAGATTATAGGTTGTAATCCAGGATGATACTGAGATTAAAACAGATTACACACACACTGAGGAGATCTGTGGATTTAGACCAGGTGTGTGCGTGTGTGCTCATAAAAGTGTGTGCAGTAACAGTGTGTTCGACAAGCTTGGTTCTGTCTCTTGTCAAATGTGTGGGCAATTGGTGCTTTGCTGGAGTTTGTTTTTCAGAGGATAGCAATTGGCGGGAGCTAGAGGAAGCTGAATGATTCTTCTGCCTGTTGTCCCTCTGCTGTGCTGTGAAGCGTAGCACGCTCTGATACAAGAACACTTTCTCCCTCATCTTAGACCAGGGAAAAACATCAATCCTTTAGTGGGCTCTCTTCCTTACATAGTACACACCCTCCAAAACACTCACTCACTTAGACATGCACTCGTACACCAAATATTCCACAATAACAGCCTCCTACACACACACACACACACACACGGTAATACACTACATGACTAAAAGTATGTGTACACCAGCTTGTCGAACATCTCATTCTAAAATCATGGGCATTAATATAGAGTTGGTCCCCCCTTTGCCTCCGCTCTTCTGGGAAGGCTTTCCACTATAAAATTGCTAAGGGGATTTGCTTCCATTCAGGCACAAGAGCATTAGTGAGGTCGGGCACTGATGTTGGCCGATTAGGCCCTGCTTGCAGCCAGCGTTCCAATTCATCCCAAAGGTGTTCGATGCGTTGAGGTCAGGGCTCTGTGCAGGCCAGTCAAGTTTTTCCACAACGATCTCGACAAACCATTTCTGTGTGGACCTCGCTTTGTGCACGGTGGCATTGTCATGCTGAAACAGGAAAGGGCCTTCCCCAAACTGTTGCCACAAAGTCAGAAGCACAGAATCGTCTAGAATTTTATGCTGTAGTGTTAAGATTTCCCTTCACTGGAACTAAGGGACCTAGCCCAAACCATGAAATGCAGCCCCAGACTATTATTCCTCCTCCTCCACCAAACTTTACAGTTGGCACTGTGCATTCGGGCAGATAGCGTTCTCCTTGCATCCGTCAAACCCAGATTAATCCGTCGGACTGCCAGATGGTGAAACGTGATTCATCACTCCAGAGAATTTGTTTCCACTGCTCCAGAGTCCAATGGTGGCGCTCTTTACACCACTCCAGCCGACACTTGTCATTGCTCATGGTGATCTTCGGCTTGTGTGCAGCTGCTCAGCCATGGAAACCCATTTCAAGAGTTCTTGTGCTGATGTTGCTTCCAGAGGCAGTTTGAAACTCGGTAGTCAGTGTTGCTACCGGTGGCATCCTATGACGGTGCCACGTTAAAAGTCCCGGACTTCCTCAGTAAGGCCATTCTACTGCCAATGTTTGACTATGGATATTGCATGGCTGTGCGCTTGATTTTATACACCTGTCAGCAACGGGTGTGGCTGAAATAGCCAAATCCATTAAGTTGAAGTGGTGTCCACATACTTTTGTGTATATATAGTGTACTTTCTAGGACAACAGTTGTATGAAACAGACACTTAATGAACCCCATAGTCCTAAACAAGAAACAAACTGCTAACACTAGTGTCGCAAAATGATATCACTACATCAGGGCCCAGATTCACAAAACACTTACGCAAAAACAAGAAGCTTCTTATTAAGAAAAAAAATAAGAAGTTCATAAGATAGTTTAAGTCCAATTTCTCAACAATATCTTATGATTGAATGATTTTATGTCGAATTTCTCAATTATTTTCTTACGAATCTTCTTAAGATGTTTGTTGCTAGTCAACCGTTTTAGCTAGCTATCTAGTTAGCAATGGCAATCATGTTAGCATATTTCCTACTGAGATTACTGTTCTAAAACATGTTCGTGGGTTTAAATAATCAATACTGAAACTTTCAGATTTAAGTTTGTGAGTGAATTAAACATGTTAAATTGCTTTTATTAGCCTTTTTCTCTCACTGCCCTTAGTTTAAGGCAGGGGTTTAGCTATCTTGGAATTAAGAACATTTCCAATAACTTAATTTTCAAGAATCTAATTTCTTCTTAACTTTTTTGCTTAAGGAGCAACAGAAGAAATTACAGAAGAAAATTTCCATGAACTTTTGAGGAATAGCAACTTTGCTTAACTTTCTTTTTACGTTTATTGTTAAGGAAAAAATGACACTTAAGAAGAAATTTCTTCTTAAGAAGGTTTTGTGAATCTGGGCCCAGCTTCTTATTATTACATCATCACCATTGCCTTGCGGGCCTGATGATGCCCGAGGCCATCTTGCTCTACCATGTTCTTAGAATGCAGTGCACAGTGAGACTTATGAGAGCTTTGATATGGCCAAAGGGATACGTCAGGATTTTTGGCAATCAGGCCCTTTATCTACTTCCCCCAGAGTCAGATGAACTCGTAGATACAATTGTTATGTCGCTGTATCCAGTATGAAGGAAGTTAGAGGTAGTTTTGAGAGCCAATGTTAGCAATTGTGCTAGCACTACTTAGCAACTTCCTTCAAACTGCATGCTAAGACATAAAATGGAATCCACAAGTTCTTCTGACTCTGGGGAAGTAGATAAGGGGCCTGATTGCTAAAATCCCGAAGTATCCCTTTAATATGATTTTCAATATGTAGGTGAGAGTGATGGAGAGTCAGTCAAATCAATCAGATTTTATTTGTCACATACACATGGTTAGCAGATGTTAATGCGAGTGTAGCGAAATGCTTGTGCTTCTAGTTCCGACCATGCAGTAGTATCTAACAAGTAATCTAACAAATTCACAACAACTACCTTATACACACAAGAGTAAAGGAATGAATACGAGTATGTACATATAAATATATGGATGAGCGATGGCTGACCGGCATAGGCAAGATGCAGTAGATGGTATGGAGTACAGTACATACACACACACATATATATATATATATATATATATATATATATATATATATATATATATATATATATATATATATATATATACACACATACATATATGAGATGAGTAATGTAGGATATGTAAACATTATATAAATGGCATTGTTTAAAGTGGCTAGTGATACATTATTTCATCCAATTATAATTATTAAAGTGGCTAGAGATTTGGGTCGATGACCGAACGGCATAGGCAAGATACAGTAGATGGTTTAGAGTACAGTGTATACATTTGATATGAGTATGTCGGATACGTAAACATTATATACAAAATTGTTTAAAGTGGCAAGTGATACATTTGTTACATCCAATTCCTATGTATAAAGTGGCTAGAGATTTAAGTCAGTATGTTGGCAGCAGCCACTCAATGTTAGTGATGGCTGTTTAACAGTCTGATGGCCTTGAGGTAGAAGCTGTTTTTCAGTCTCTCGGTCCCAGCTTTGATGCACCTGTACTGACCTCGCCTTCTGGATGATAGCGGGGTGAACAGGCAGTGGCTCGGGTGGTTGTTGTCCTTGATGATCTTTTGGCCTTTCTGTGACATCGGGTGGTGTAGGTGTCCTGGAGGGCAGGTAGTTTAACCCCGGTGATGCGTTGTGCAGTCCTCACTACCCTCTGGAGAGCCTTACGGTTGTGGGCGGAGCAGTTGCCGTACCAGGCGGTGATACAGCCCGACAGGATGCTCTCGATTGTGCATCTGTAAAAGTTTGTGAGTGATTTTGGTGACAAGCCAAATTTCTTCAGCCTCCTGAGGTTGAAGAGGCGCTGTTGCGCCTTCTTCACCACGCTGTCTGTGTGGGTGGACCAATTCAGTTTGTCCGTGATGTGTACGCCGAGGAACTTAAAACTTTCCACCTTCTCCACTACTGTCCCCTCGATGTGGATAGGGGTGCTCCCTCTCCTGTTTCCTGAAGTCCACGATCATCTCCTTTGTTTTGTTGACATTGAGTGAGAGGTTATTTTCCTGACACCACACTCCGAGGGCCCTCACCTCCTCTCTGTAGGCCGCCTCGTCGTTGTTGGTAATCAAGCCTACCACTGTAGTGTCGCCAGCAAACTTGATGATTGAGTTGGATGCGTGCTTGGCCACGCAGTCATGGGTGAACAGGGAGTACAGGAGAGGGTTGAGAACGCACTTGTGGGGCCCCAGTGTTGAGGATCAGCGGGGTGGAGATGTTGTTTCCTACCCTCACCACCTGGGACCGGCCCGTCCAGGAAGTCCAGGACCCAGTTGCACAAGGCTGGGTCGAGACCCAGGGTCTCGAGCTTAATGACGAGCTTGGAGGGAACTATGGTGTTAAATGCTGAGCTGTAGTCGATGAACAGCATTCTTACATAAGTATTCCTCTTGTCCAGATGGGTTAGGGCAGTATGCAGTGTGATTGCGATTGCGTCGTCTGTGGACCTATTGGGACGGTAAGCAAATTGGAGTGGGTCCAGGGTGTCTGGCAGGATGGAGGTGATATGATCCTTGACTAATCTCTCAAAGCACTTCATGATGACGGAAGTGAGTGCTACGGGGCGATAGTCATTTAGCTCAGTCACCTTAGCTTTCTTGGGAACAGGAACAATGGTGGCCCTCTTGAAGCATGTGGGAACAGCAGACTGGGATAGGGACTGATTGAATATGTCCGTAAACACACCAGCCAGCTGGTCTGCGCATGCTCTGAGGACACGGCCAGGGATGCCATCTGGGCCGGCAGCCTTGCGAGGGTTAACACATTTAAATGTTTTTCCTCACATTGGCTGCGGTGAAGGTGAGCCCGCAGGTTTTGGTAGCGGGCCGTGTCGGTGGCACTGTATTGTCCTCAAAGCGAGCAAAGAAGTTGTTTAGTTTGTCTGGGAGCAGGACGTCATGGTCCGCGACGGGGCTGGTTTTCTTTTTGTAGTCCGTGATTGACTGTAGACCCTGCCACATTCCTCTTGTGTCTGAGCCATTGAATTGTGACTCTACTTTGTCTCTATATTGACGCTTAGCTTGTTTGATTGCCTTGCGGAGGGAGTAGCTGCACTGTTTGTATTCAGTCATGTTTCCAGTCATGTGACAGTGAGGAAGAGACGGGAGAAACAGAGGGAGAGAGAGAGAGTGGGATGATGGAGAGTGAGGAAGAGACCGGGGAAACAGAGGGAGAGAGAGTGGGATGATGGAGAGTGAGGAAGAGACCGGGGAAACAGAGGGAGAGAGAGTGGGATGATGGAGAGTGAGGAAGAGACCGGGGAAACAGAGGGAGAGAGAGTGGGATGATGGAGAGTGAGGAAGAGACCGGGGAAACAGAGGGAGAGAGGGAGTGGGATGATGGAGAGTGAGGAAGAGACGGGGGAAACAGAGAGAGAGGGGCATGATAGAGAGTGAGGAAGAGACGGGGGAAACAGAGGGAGAGAGAGTGCGATGATGGAGAGTGAGGAAGAGATGGGGGAACAGAGGGAGAGAGAGAGAGAGAGGGATGATGAGTGAGGAAGAGAGGGGTGAAACAGAGGGAGAGAGAGGGAGATGATAGAGATTGAGGAAGAGAGGAAAAGCAGGGGGAACAGAGGGGGATGATGAGAGGAAAAGCGGGGGAACAGAGGGGATGATGAGAGTAATGAAGAGAGGAAAAGCAGGGGGGAACAGAGGGGGATGATGGAGAGTAGTGAAGAGAGGAAAAGCGAGGGGAACAGAGGGGGAGGATGGAGAGTAATGAAGAGAGGAAAAGCGAGGGGAACAGAGGGGGAGGATGGAGAGTAATGAAGAGAGGAAAAGCGAGGGGAACAGAGGGGGAGGATGGAGAGTAATGAAGAGAGGAAAAGCGGGGGGAACAGAGAGAGTGATGGAAAGTCAGTGACTAGGGAAGATAATACTTAATCCAGCTAATAATAGAGCATTGGATTAGAGGGGTGTGTGTGTGTGTGGTTGTGTGCGTGCGTGTGTATGTGGAATTTCTCATTAACAGAGAGAGGCTCTAATCAGACCAGTCCAGATGGACACGAGAGAGAGTTTGTGTGAATACCGTATTAACCAGAAAGTGTGTCTTATTCTCCCTGAATTAGTTTTGAGGACACACTCCTGTATACATTTTATTCTATGTAAATGGAGATTTAGCCAATTAATTTGTTTGCCTATCCGCAGTTCAAACAGCCAAACCCTAAAATCTGGGTTGTAAAATAAATAAATATTTATTTGTGTAAATATATCACACCAAATGAATTATTGATTTAAGGAGGTCCCACCTCATGGTAAATTCATTAATGTTGCCCAACATTCCCAGAGCCACAGGAAGAAAGGGTTAATTGCGATTGTTGGTTCATCAGGCCAAGAACACAATGTATTACTTGGCAACATTAATCTGTATTAGAACTCATCTAACTTTTGAAATGACACATACACACATACACACAGGGCTGTGCACAGATCCTTGGTGGGAATGTGCTCAAACCATTTTGTTTTTCTTGGTGGTCACATACTTGGTGGTCACATACTTGTTGAGCAATTAGGGGGAAAAGCAGCACAATCTGATAAGGAAAGTATTTTGCTAAATTATTTTGAACTGGAATACATGCTGCACTCATAAACAATGACCAACACATTTCCAGTCAAAATAGAAAATTGTCAGAAATACTATATCCTACCATGACTATATCCAACCTAACTCCATGTGTTGCCACTATCATGTATCCCAGTGGTTTTCAAACTTTTTCACCTGCAATTCCAAAAAAGTACTGGTACAAAACTTGCAAGCCCCTTCGCACACACATGCACATGTGCACACGTGAACATACACACACAATCTCAATGTAGCCTGTCATTCCAGCCAGAAACGGTGATGCATTTCAAAACGCAACATAGTTTATTTTTGTAAGCTAAGTTTTACACCTGCATTTCGAGCTGAAAGTCATTCATGTTAGCAGCCAATTTCACTTAGGGATATATCTTGTCACTTCTCTGGAGTCCAGAGCAAGCAGAATCACACAGCCTCCTTGTAGCAGGACCAGGTGGAAAGCACGCTCTGTCTGCACAGCGCAATCACTTTGGAGGGCAGCCTGCCTGCAGTGTGCTCATTGCCAGCCGGGTAGCCCTGTTCTTCCTCACAAATATCTTAATATATTTGCCAGGATACGTTACATTTTCATCCCAATATATTGAAGGAGGTACGATGTTACAGCTGCACGTCTTTAGACATACATCCAGTAGCCACCCAAACTAGTCCTATCTGAAATATGAAAATGATCAATCAAATCGCCAGGTAGCGAATTGTTCGGGCAAAGATGAGTCAGTAGATTGCTAAACTGTATTTCATATGGATGATAAACTTGCCTGGCAAAACTGGAGGATTATTAGTTATTCTGGTCACAAATCTGGATATGCGCACCTGTTTTTGCACGCCAATGCTGATGACTGGCCACTGGTCAACTATCAAGACGTGCACATTTTTGGTTCTGAAGCATTGATGAGGGGAATTATACCACCACCGAAAAGGGTACTTTGGAGACTGAAAGGGCAAGGGGGCATGTACTCTGCACAGGTGGAGCCCTATCTGTTGTTGTCAGGATAAGGTTGTCTCATTATTGATTCCCATCAGAAGGAAGGTGTTGATTGTGGTGACACTATGGTGATATTGATGTGTCAGCAGGAGCATCAGTTGACAGCCGGCTGACACTAAACCTCACCGCTTAGAAAGCATGCATTCTCAACCACACAT
Source organism: Brachymystax lenok tsinlingensis (assembly GCA_030435695.1). Classification (NCBI taxonomy): domain Eukaryota; kingdom Metazoa; phylum Chordata; class Actinopteri; order Salmoniformes; family Salmonidae; genus Brachymystax; species Brachymystax lenok. The sequence goes on from CM059785.1 coordinate 26,763,914, forward strand.
GCACACTCACGCTCACAGACACACACATACCCACCCTTAGCATAGTCTACCTATGTTTTACTGTAGTATTTCCATGCAAATGTGAGATGTGATTCTAGCTGGTTAATACAACACAGTAGATCTCTCTCTCAGTACTTGACCTGATTACAGTCATGGAAAGAGACTCAACATCAGGATGTGCCTGCATAGCAACACAGATTCATAGATTAGTCTACTAGCTAAGTGCTTTAAATTGGGACCAAATTTCACAATTTGTCATACTGTTACAATTATTCTCACTGTCGTTATGTTACTAACGCTACTGTGACATGCCATTGCTAGTGTTACGGTCACAAAGACACATTAAGAAGATAATTATACTGTACATCTTGTACATGTTTGGGTCTTTTGACAGTACCACTAAATTGTGTTATTGATGAATAGCAGCATCAATGGCCAATGTAAAGGTTTGTGTGCGCTGTATTTGTCTGTTTGTGCTGTAGGCCTACTGTTCGAGGAGACCAAAGTAGAATGCAGTGGATCCTCATCAGCTTACTATGTGTTTGTGTGCTTGGGTGTGTGTGGGTGCGTGTATGTGTGTTGGGTGGGTGTTAAGAGTGGAGGAGGAATAAAGAGTGTCAACAAACCAGGCAGGTCACCCATGATACAAGTCAGTGTTCGACGTCTATCCATGTCTGAGGATGTCAGAGTTGACAAGGAAACCCGCCACTAGCGGCAACAATGAGCGCTGTTACCTACAAGTAGGTTTAGATTCTGCTAGAGTGTTGTTGACAGGGATGGCGAAAGGGTGTAAGCATCTGAATCCAAAGGTTGCATGTTCAAATCCAGCAATAGAAAGTTGTTCTTGATATTTTTGTTTCAAGCCTATCCAAAACCTCACTTAGTTCAGTGATGTATTGGGGAGTTGGGCTGAAGACACAGTAGAGAGTTGTCAACTGGGATGTGTTAAGAAGAACATGAAATAAATCTGTTCTGTTTATTATAAGCACGCTTCGGAGTCTTCAGTAAAAGAACCCATCATTTTAGGATGCAACACTTACCTTAACCATTTGGAGTTAATGCCTAAACGTAACCTTAAGCACTTTGACATTTAAAGTTTGAAACAACTTTGAAATTTGACGTTTGAGAAACATGGATGAACGTCTAATTCTGACATGAGACTGTAAGAGCTTGTAGGAATAAACAGTGTCACCGTGGTAACAAGTTGAGACATTCACAAGCGAGCCGCGCCTGGTGTGAAGAAATGTGCCTTAGCCGATATCAATCACAGTGTGACCTTTACACACACACACACACACACACACACTGAATGACCTCTCTGGTTCTGGCAGAGAGGTGATGGTAGAGTGAATCCCAGAGGGAAAGTCTAGACATTGTTGTTACCATAAACACTGAGCTCTCAGCTGTCATATGCTGCTGTATAAATCAGAGAATAGGTGGAAGGTGCTATTCCATACAATGGTAATCATTAATAAAATATGACTTCTTAGTCCAAATTGTATGACATACATGATGTCATGTTTGGATGCTGGTGTGTATCGATGCTTTGTGGTTATGTGTAATATCTACTCCTTTATATGAGATAGAAGTGTATTGTTTGGATGCTTCTGAGTAAACGTCTTCCATGGTGCGTTGTGTCAGTGTGTAGTAGTGTACTTCCTCCTCTGGGGTCTAGCAGTGACACTGGCCTCCTGTCTGAGTGTTGAGTGACAGGTACAGAGCCTTCCCCTGACAACCGTCTACACATCTGTACTCTACAGGACCACCGCTCACTGACGGTCAGGGGTCAATGTCAGCTTAGAGACCGACAGACGGACACACAGACAGACAGAAAGACACTTCCTGAAAGGAGTCTCAATCAGAGACAGAGGAAGTGGCCGAATAAGCAGTCTATTTTGCATTGATAACCAAATATAATCTCAGGGACTGTTCAATAAACCATACAACATTGTAGCCTTATTAGAATCCCTGAAAAAGGTATTTCGTTTAAAAGTTATTACTAAGTGATTCTCTGCTATTTTGAAATTGTAAAAATTATAACATTCTAGTTTTATCCGATAAGGGAGCAAATTAGGGATGGGACAAATGTACGATTGTTCTTAACGTTTAAACTGCAAATACTCATAAAATGACGTGAATTCACAATTCAGATATGATCCTGCGTATGACTGCTAGGGGGCAGTGCAGTTCAATCTACCACAGTCCTGGCTACTTAACAGACGCTGCTCACCTTCCTGCTGTCCCCCACCCACTCACCAACAATGGTAGTTAATATCATTTTAGGTTCTCTGCAGTGCCCCTCTCCTCCATGTTATCAGTTGTCAGCACATGGGACTTCTCATTAATGTGATGGACAGTTGCAGTGATGTATGACAGCATAGACGTCCAACAATCTGTTGTTAATGCCACGTATGGTGTTTGAGAGCTTGCAATTTGTTCTTACAGATCAATCCTTGTACAATTTCTCCATCCAGGCTGTCACAGCATTTTGTAGTCTGTTTAAAAAATGCTATCAGGGCAGTGAAGCTAACATCCTCTACCATTAACAATAGCTGCATATCAACTGCAATCATTTACGTAATCAGCGCTGTGATTTTCTCACTTCGTCCTTTATCGCACTGCTGCCAGCAAAGGTTTGGGTCATGGTGCCTCCCTTTCAGATGGTTAAGCATTGCACCTGTACTGCCACTGTAGCTCAATTCCACATTGCAAAGTTTGCATTTAATTCACCACCTTCTCATTTAACTTCTCAATCTATTGCCATACAGGACTTCACTGCTGTCGCTTCCCTGTCTCACTCTGCCATTTTTCCAACTGTTAACGACGATGGGGTGTGGAGGGCATTATATAACCGTGGCAAATAATTGGAAAGATTCATATCTCCTCCTAACATTACAGTATTGTTGCATTAGGTATTTGTTCAATAAAAAATATTCCCTTTATGATGATGATCGGGACTTGTTAGTGATAGTTTTGTGAACTGTGATAAAAAAAACATTGGGTTAGGGATTTTGTCTAAATGTTAACGATCCCAATGTCGTTCAAAGATTCACACCCCTACAGCGAATACATTCAAGCAGCATTTCAAACTTGGATAATGTTGTAGGTTACACTGACAAGTATACAAATACATACCAGGGCATTTTATTTATAAATCTGATAATGGGGGAGATGTGGGAAGCTAAAAGGCTAGCTTGCTTGCTTTTTTAGCCAGCTAGCTAGCAAACTGCTAGCGGAGTAGCCTATAGCCTATGGCAGGCACAAAATTAGGTAATGTAAAACAAACCTAAACTTTCATTACATGTAGCTATTATTACACAGCTGGAATACCGATTAAGCTGTTTACATGTCCTAATAATTAGAAAGGTTGCTCAGAATTAAGGTAAGTAGAGTAAGGTGTTTACATTACTATTTTCATACTCGGCCTACTGCCATAATCAGTTTAATATTGAATGATTTAGTGTGCATGTAAACATACATAGACAGGGTTTTTGGGGGGAGGGTAGGGGCATGTTGTTACCCTCCAGAGAATCAGATGATCCCCGCTGGCCCTCTCTGTGGGCTGACCTTCTCAACAGACAGACAGAGAGTAGACCAAACAAACAGGGTCTCCGTCTCTCCTATATCCTTCCTTTCATCGCTATACCTCCTTATCCATCACTTCCGATTCCTCTCTCTCTCTCCTACTCTCTCTTGCAATTAAATTTCAATTTAAGGGCTTTATTGGCATGGGAAACATATGTTAACATTGCCAAAGCAAGTGAAGTCTCTCTCTCTCTCTATAACTGGGTTGTTGATATTCATCATTCATTTACTACAAGCACAATGCACACAAACACATAGACACTTGCTACTCTCTAAGGGTGATGTGCTGGAGGTTGAAGGTATGTTGTGGCTGCTGTTTTTGGCTCCTGTGTTGGAGGAGAATGAAAGAGTTTGACCTGATTTCATATGACAGGATTTACTCTAGAATGTCTCAGTTGCTTACTCTCTCTCCCTCTCTCTCCCTCAATCTCTTACTTTCTTTATTTCTTTCTCACTCTCTCTATCTTGCTCTCTCTTTCCCTCTGTCTCTCTCTTTGTCTTGCTGTCTTTCTCCCCATCTCCATTGTTCTTACTGTCACTATACTGGCATTCTTACTCCCCCTCCTCTGTCCCTCTCTCTCTCCATCTGTCAGGTGTGTTACATGTAGGTTGGAGTAGCAGAAGTTGACAGGATGGTAGAAGAAAAACAATCACTCTCACGATATACCAGCCCCTGCACACAGATACACGAAACACACACACACACACACACACACAGAGGGAGAGATACACCAGCAGACCCTGTGGCACAGATTAAAAATATGTGTCAAAATCCAGATAGTCACACAATCCATAAACTTTTACGCTATGGAAGCTGCACACACACAGAGACACCCACACTGGCACGTATGCACACACACACACAAAGCCTCTTTGCTATGTTGCAGCTAACATATTCATACATGCAAATCAGTCTCTCCTCACCGGCTAAAATATCACACAGTCACATATAGTATGAGGCACCTATATTCGCAGTAAACGTACAGACAGACATATATATACACACACACACAACACACACTGCTGCGATGGTGCTGTGTGAGAGAGGGGATGACAGATGTATGATGGAGGGTGTGACCTGTTGTTAAATGGCAACCAGGCTCATCTAGAGCAAATTTGTGGCCAGTTAAAGTACCATTGGTGAACACTTAACCTGTCACAGCACTAAGAACAGAGCAGAGCCGCACTGCTGCAGCTGAACATCCCTCTCTCCTCTCTACCTCCCTCTATCGTTTCCTCTTTAGCTTCATTCCCCCCTCTCTCTTGCCATCTTTCTACCTATCTCTCTCTATTTCCCCTCCTTTCCCTATTGTTTCACACTCTACCTGTCTATCCCTCTCTTTCTAGAGCTCTCTCAATTGCTTTCTAACCTTTGCTTCCTCCTTTTCCGTTCTCCCTCTTTCTCCTCTCCTTATATACTCCCTCTCTCTCTCTCTCTCGCTCTCTCTCTCTGTCATTCTCCAGAGTGAAGAGGCACAGCAATTCAAGTCTCTTTTGTTTTCAGCTCAGGAAAAGCAGTAGGAGGTGTGTGGGTGTGTGTGTCAGGCACATTGCATGTGTGTCTGTGGTGTGTATCTCTCTGAATGTGTGGAGCATTGCGTCAGGGGGGTGTGTTGCACTGGGGGTGGGTCTACTGTGCTGTCAGTCAGTGACGCACACTGAGCACGTGCGCCGGTCATGGTTGGGGAGAGGTTGTGTGGTGGTTATCTGGCCGATGGCTGGGAGAGCTGCAAGAGCTGCAAGTGTTGCAGCCCTGCGATGGTGTGTGTGCCTGTTGAGTGTGTCTGTGTGTTCTGCTGCAACCCGAGTCCTATAGTGAATAATGCAGAGCAGAGCAGCTGAATGAATAATGCATTGTGCAAGTTTACTAGCACTGCTGTTAGCTTAACCAGAGCTGGAAGGAAGGAACCTGTGGCTGCCTCTGTCTGTCTCACTCTCTGACTATCTGACTGACTGGTACAACGACAACATGTCCCACTACCATTTTCTCAAATGCTGTAAGTAAGCTCTGGACAGCCTCCCTTTTCTGTCTCTCTATCTTTTTCTCTCTCTATTTGTCTTGTAGTTGCTACTGTTGTTTATGTCAGTGTGTAGCAGATGCAAGTGTGTGTGTGTGTGTGTGAGAGAGAGAGAGAGAAAGTGAGAGGTGTGCCTGTATTAGCTCATGCTCATGTCTTGTGTGTATGAGAGCATGATGTGACTATCTCTAGCAGTTTATAATGTAATGTACCTGTGATACATTTGGTATGGTAGTGTAATGCATAGTAATGGTTAGCCAACGTGTCTCTGATATTATATTCTGATGTAGCCAGCGTGTGCTATTTGTGTGTGTGTGTAGTTGTGTGTGGGAGAGAGAGTTGTTCTTGCCTGTGTGGGTGTGTGCAATTACGTTTTTGTGTGTGTGTCTCTGCAATGTGTTTGTGTGTGTGTGGGATGTGTGTTACGTGTGTACTGTGGGTGGGTGTGTGAGCTTGCTGCAGACAGAGTGCTGTAGCTGTGTGAAGTTGACCGGTGAATGCGGCAGGTAGCGAGAGGATCTGGGTAATTCAGCTAGAGTGACAGGCAGAAAGAACAGAACAGCAGGGAGAGAGATGGGGAAAAGAGAGGAATGGCTGGAGAGAGAGAAGAGCGAAAGAGAGGGATGCAGAGAGAGATGAGTGAATAAGAGGAATGGAAAGAGTAATCGAGAGAGATGGGAGAGAGGCAGCATTGAGAGAAAAATGTGAGGATGGGGACAGGTATAGGAGAAATGTGAGGATGGGGACAGGAAGAGGAGAAATGTGAGGATGGGGACAGGAAGAGGAGACGTGGATGTAAGGAAAGAAGGATAAGTGACAGTTGAGGAAAGGAGGAAGAGGGACAGATTATGAGTCAGGGAGAAGGTGAATAAAGGAGATAAAGAAGAGTGAGAGAACGAATGATGGTGCATGACTAAGAGATTAGGAGACCGAGGGAGCCGGGGAGGTAAAGAGAGATAGAAGGAGATATATCTGGGAATGTGGTAGAGGAAAAAGGCTGCCGATCTATACCTCTATCCTCTATTTCCCTGTTGTTTCTTTCCCATGCTTTTTCTCCTTTCCTCCCTCTCTGAATTATTATTAAAAGGAGGAAGCAAAGGCTGAAATGCGTTGGTTATTTAACGTGTGTGTGTGAGAGAGAGAGAGAGAGCGAGAGAGAGCGAGAGACAGAGTCCAGATTAGGGTTGAAGGTGAACTCAAAGGGCAGATAGAGAGAAATTAATGGAAGAAAAAGGAGAGCGAGTGAGAGCGAGAGGGATATGAATGAGGCAGGTGTGTCGGTTCTCACGTTTGATGTGTGCTGAAGCAGACAAGGACACATGAGTGGGCTCATAGGTCAGTGGAACAGCCCTGCCTCAACCCATCCTTACAGAACTGTGCGTGCATGAATAGGCACTGTAAAACATTTAATGTAAGTAATTTACTGGCAGCAATTGGCCAGTAAATTACTGTAATGTATTTTACAGTACAGCTACTGTAATCCATTTTACGGTACCACATTTTTTACTGTAATATAATTTAAAGTATATTACTGGCTACAGCAACATATTACCCAGTATTCTTTGTAGGTTTTCATTTTTACATTTATATTTACATTTTGGTTATTTAGCGGTTGCTCTTGTCCTTAGCAACTTACAGTCAGTGCATTCAACCAAGGTTGATAAAAAATAACATATCACAGTTATAGCAAGTAAAACGTTTCTGTAAACCGTAACAGACAGTTTTGTTGGAGTTAGTCCTTTCGAGTCGATCGCCATTAACATAATAAAAATCCCCATCAAAATGTGTCTGTTTAAACTAGAGATATCTATCTCAATCCACTGCATCCGCCTATGTCGGACTTCCACATCTGTGGAGGAAAGTGGCAGCGCTACAGCGCTGTTTGTCAGACCAGGATACATCCCGAAAATCAGTCTTCTGACGAAAACGTCTGTAGAGTCCAAATGTGTTTCTATTCATTCTGGATCCCCATTAGCTACTGCCAAGGCAACAGCTGCTCTTCCTGGGGTCCAAAACGGTTTAGCCTACGAACTAATATAGAAAGATGACACTCTCACAAACACGATGGTGTTCGATGTTTTGCTCTACGACCCCCACAAGTGCCACAGGATTTGTCTGAAGGTAACCCGGTACCATTTTTAAAAAATGTATGGAAGTAGTTTTGTGCCAACAAAAAAAACAGTGTTAAATATGTGTCTCCAAAAATGTTTATACTTCCTGACCTTTCTTATATCTTCTAGAAATTGGACTGATGCTTTGCCTCTGTTTTGCCATGTATGAATGTGTTATTCAATGTGTTTCTATGGGCTATAGTAGTAAAGGACAAATTCTATATTTTCTCAAATATTGGGGGGGATACCTACATTGGTCCTAAAATTAAAAATCAAATAGCTAAATGATCCATGGTATGACCATCTTAAAACAATTCCATATATTAGCTTAGTAACATAGCCCAAAGGATTACACTTTTAGGGGTTAAGAATACATTGGTCTTCAAAATAATTGTAATTACAACAAGAGACATTGCCTTCAGGAAGGATTCATAGCCTTTGACTTATTCCACAATACAATTCAAAATGTATTAAATATATTTTTTTCTCTCACCCACCTACACTCAAAACCCCAAACTGACAAAATGATGTATTTAAAATGAAATACAGAAATATCTAATTTATATAAGTATTCACACCCCCTGAGTCAATACATGATAGAATCGCCTTTAGCAGAGATTACAGATGTGAGTCTTTCTGGGTAAGTCTCTAATTGGATTGTACAATATTTTCACATTATTCTTTAAAAAATTATTCAAGCTCTGTCAAGTTGGTTGTTGACCATTGCTAGACAGCCATTTTCAAGTCTCGCCATAGATTTTCAATTAAATTTAAATCAAAACCATAACGAGGCCACTCGGAAACATTCAATGTCATCTTGGTAAGCAACTCCAGTGCAGATTTGGCTTTGTGTTTTAGGTTATTTAGGAATTTGTCTCCCAGTGTCTGTTGGAAAGCAGACTGAACCAAAGTGTTTGCCTGTAGTTAGCTCTATTCTGTTTATTCTTATCCCCCTATCTGCTGTTCAGCAATAAATAGCAGCGTGTGACTATCAGATGCATTATTTTCTCCGCTGTTTTCATCTGAACACTGTGGTGCAGCATTAAGTCGATGGCTTTACCAGGTTTGCATCTTACACCATGCTTCAATGGAATCTATTGCATTATTTAGGGGACTTGAGACAGAAGCTTGTATTATATTAAATAAAACAAACTGTAAGCACAGTGTCCAGCAGAGGTTGGTGTTTGAAAGCAGCTTGGAATGGAAGAAAGTATCGGAACCACGGCGAAATCAGTGGTATCTTGCATTTTGCAACAGACGGTTAGAAAAAGTACGTGATCAAACAAATCTTTAGACGTCATTGATGCCGTACTTCTGATTAAGTGATACACACATCAGCACACTACTTCGAATTTAGCTGCTTAGTGATTTCGACGCATGCCTTAGAGCTCCGTTATCCAACGTAACATCACTATTAAACTTTAAGAAAAACAAGTGATTAGAGCAAGCAGGTTGGCTGTAGTCATTTGCATATTACAGCATATTAATGAATACTAGGTGTTTTATATCACTTGCCTAAACAAAAGCTTCCAAACTGGTTGTGATTACAGGGCAAAACGGATCAAATGGACGTGGGTAAATACTCAACCATTAAAATGTCTGATCTATTCCCTATATATTCCACATATAACTTAAATTGGTACAACACTCTCACTAATGGGTGCAACAAATACAGCCTCTAACAAGAGAAACAACAATAACATGCACCCACTAGTGTTCAAAAAATTTTGGTGCTCCAAAAATCCAGTATGGTGCTGTATTTGGAATTTCTGTAAATTACTAACAGCAACTGGCCAGTAAGTTACTGCAGAGTTTCAGGGCAAGGTTTGTAAAGTTCCTAAATTACAGTATATTACAGTATTCTGTGGCGTACACCATTCTCACTCACTGGTGCAACAAAATAGCCTCTTACATGGCACCCCATAAAATATGTTAATGAGCCAGAAACTCTTTCCTCGCCCACAAGAGTTTCCCACAATGCACGATCATTGATACTGTAAAACACATTCAAAGTATTTTACTGTGCATTTTACAGTGTTTTACTGTTGAAATTACAGAAAGGTATTATAGCGTGCTGTAAAACAAATGTACGGTATTTTACTGTGCATTCTACAGTAATCTGCTGTATTCAGTTTATACAGCATTATACTGTTGATTAATACAGTAAGTTACTGATAAAATTACAAAAACGTCTAACAGTGTGTGCTAAAACATGTTCACACTCACATGATCGTGGTGGTCAACATGTCGAGCTGTGTGTGTGTGTGCGTGTGTGTGTGTGTGTGTGTGTGTACAGTATGTACTGGCTAATTCACAGCCCAGTGCAGTGCTGTCAGTGTTATTAACTAGAGCCTATGAGGGATATTCCCCAGTAAATCAATATCTGACAGCCAGGAGATGGGAAAGCAGGAGCTTCTCAAGCATGACAACTACAGTATCTCTCTCTCCCCTGCTCCCTCCCTCCCTCCTACTCCCTACCTCCCTCCTACTTTCTCTCTCTTCCCTATGTCTCCATCCTGACCTCTGCCGGTCCCTCTTGGTGTCTTTGACCTTTCCTGTCTGTCACTCACTCCCTCTCAATGTCCAGCTGTCCCTTTACCATTCTTTCTCTCTTTCTCTCTCACAATAATCCTCTCTCCCTCTCTCACACACACCCTCTACCGTTCACTTAATCTATGTCTTGCTCAGTGGATATTAAGAATATGGTTTTACATTAGCATCACATTTCGAGAGGCTAGACTGCTCAGTTGGATCAGTCTGAGATGTTGTAAGTCTTTATGGGTGACATATGTCAGAAGTGACACGTGTGTGATATGTGTCATATAACGTGTGTTTATAACCAGACTATGTTGCTGTGTCTCTGTCTGGCTGTTTATAATGCCTGATTTATAACGCTGACAGCGCGGTTAAACAGAGCCTGCTGGTGGCAAATCAAGTATTTTGGTGGAGTGTATGTGTGTTTGTGTGTGTGTATGTGTTTGTGTTATTGCTTATGGCGAGAGTGACAATGTTGTGTGTGTCGCTGTGAGTTAAGACTCCTGAAGGAGGACTCATCAGTTCTGTGTCGCTCCTCCATGAAGTCAGTTATGATGTCTCCCTGAGTCTGCAATAAAGCACAGCTGAGAACAGCACAAGGAGAGGGAGGGAGGGAAGGAGGGAGAGAAGCTGCACTTCCTAACCTCCTGCCAAATGTATAACCATATTAGAGACACATATTTCCCTCAGATTACACAGATCCACAAAGAATTTGAAAACAAACCCAGTTTTGATAAACTCCCTTATCTACTGGGTGAAATACCACTGTTTGCCATCACAGCAGCAAGATTTTTGATCTGTTGCCACAAGAAAAGGGCAACCAGTGAAGAACAAACATTATTGTAAATACAACTTTTGTACTTGAACTATTTGCACATCGTTACAACACTGTATATACACATAATATGACATTTGAAATGTCTTTATTCTTTTGGAACTTCAGCGAGTGTAATGTTTACTGTTAATTTCTATTGTTTATTTCACTTTTGTTTATTATCTACTTCACTTGCTTTGGCGATGTTAACATATGTTTCCCATGCCAATAAAGCCCTTAAATTGAATTGCATTGAATTTAATTGAGAGAGAGGTGTGTGGGGGAGAGGGAGAGGGTTGTGGGGGAGAGAAAGAGAGGTGTGTGGAGAGAGAGAGAGAGGTGTGTGGGGGGAGAAAGAGGTGTGTGGGGGAGAGAGAGAGAGTTGGGGGAGAGAGAGAGAGAGAGAGAGAGAGAGAGAGAGAGAGAGAGAGAGAGAGAGAGAGAGAGAGAGAGAGAGAGAGAGAGAGAGAGAGAGAGAGAGAGAGAGAGAGAGAGAGAGAGAGAGAGAGAGAGAGAGAGAGAGAGAGAGAGAGAGAGAGAGAGAGAGAGAGAGAGAGAGAGAGAGAGAGAGGGAGGTGTGGGGAGAGAGAGAGATGTGTGGGGAGAGAGTGAGTTGTGTGGGTGAGAGAGCTCTAGGTCTGATGCTTTCAGAACCATGGGGAGCACCCCTCTCTCTCTCGCTCTCTCTCTCTCGTTGGTTTTCAAAAGGATTGATGAAGTCAAGAATTGGTCTTCAAATTAACAATCCCTTTTAGTTTACAGGAGGCCTGTGATGCTGTATCTGGGGAGGGGGATATGCTGGACGCATATTGAGTTCAACTCCAGGTTCATATCCTCCCATGCTGTGTTTGTTATACTTGGCACGCATGCACACACAAACCATTAAACTAGTGACTTTGCTCTACTTCCACTGACCCACTCTCACACTGTCTCTTACTACTCTCTATTTGCCTTCCCTCTTTTTCTCCCTCTCTCCTCCTTTCTATTCCTTCCCTCTGTCTGTCATATACAGCCCCCCTCTCATCCCTCTAATATGCAGTCTATCGCAGTGTTCCACTGTGTGATTGTTCCCAGTTGTGCCGCAGTCTATACCAAGCAGTGGTAATTATACTTTGTTTCCTGTGTCCTTGGACGGAACTCTCAGTTTAAGGCACTTTGACACAGCTAGCCAGTCCTAGGACAGATATACCCATCTATAGACACATACAGTTGAAGTCGGAAGTTTACATACACTTAGGTTGGAGTCATTAAAACTCATTTTTCAACCACTCCACAAATTTCTATAGTTTTGGCAAGTCGGTTAGGACATCTACTTTGTGCATGACACAAGTAATTTTTCCAACAATTGTTTACAGACCGATTATTTCACTTATAATTCACTGTATCACAATTCCAGTGGGTCAGAAGTTTACAACACTAAGTTGACTGTGCCTTTAAACAGCTTTGAAAATTCCAGAAAATTATGTCATGGCTTTAGAAGCTTCTGATAGGCTAATTGACATCATTTGAGTCAATTGGAGGTGTACCTGTGGATGTATTTCAAGGCCTACCTTCGAACTCAGTGCCTCTTTGCTTGACATCATGGGAAAATCAAAAGAAATCAGCCAAGACCTCAGAAAAATAAATTGTAGACCTCCACAAGTCTGGTTCATCCTTGGGAGCAATTTCCAAACACCCGAAGGTACCACGTTCATCTGTACAAACAATAGTACGTAAGTATAAACACCATGGGACCCCGCAGCCATCATACCGCTCAGGAAGGAGACGCGTTCTGTCTCCTAGAGATGAACGTACTTTGGTGCGAAAGTGCAAATCAATCTCAGAACAACAGCAAATGACCTTGTGAAGATGCTGGAGGAAACAGGTAAAAAAGTATCTATATCCACAGTAAAACAAGTCCTGTATCGACAAGGGGGAGGCTTGCAAGCCGAGGAACTACATCCCAATCGTGAAGCACGGGGGTGGCAGCATCATGTTGTGGGGGTGCTTTGCTGCAGGAGGGACTGGTGCACTTCACAAAATAGATGGCACCAATTTGCTTACCGTCCCAATAGGTCCACAGACGACGCAATCGCAATCACACTGCATACTGCCCTTACCCATCTGGACAAGAGGAATACTTATGTAAGAATGCTGTTCATCGACTACAGCTCAGCATTTAACACCATAGTTCCCTCCAAGCTCGTCATTAAGCTCGAGACCCTGGGTCTCGACCCAGCCCTGTGCAACTGGGTCCTGGACTTCCTGACGGGCCGGCCCCAGGTGGTGAGGGTAGGAAACAACATCTCCACTCCGCTGATCCTCAACACTGGGGCCCCACAAGGGTGCGTTCTCAGCCCTCTCCTGTACTCCCTGTTTACCCATGACTGCGTGGCCAAGCACGCATCCAACTCAATCATCAAGTTTGCTGATGACACTACAGTGGTAGGCTTGATTACCAACAACGACGAGACGGCCTACAGAGAGGAGGTGAGGGCCCTCGGAGTGTGGTGTCAGGAAAATAACCTCTCACTCAATGTCAGCAAAACAAAGGAGATGATCGTGGACTTCAGGAAACAGGAGAGGGAGCACCCCCCTATCCACATCGAGGGGACAGTAGTGGAGAGGGTGGAAAGTTTTAAGTTCCTCGGTGTACACATCACGGACAAACTGAATTGGTCCACCCACACAGACAGCGTGGTGAAGAAGGCGCAACAGCGCCTCTTCAACCTCAGGAGGCTGAAGAAATTTGGCTTGTCACCAAAATCACTCACAAACTTTTACAGATGCACTATCGAGAGCATCCTGTCGGGCTGTATCACCGCCTGGTACGGCAACTGCTCCGCCCACAACCGTAAGGCTCTCCAGAGGGTAGTGAGGACTGCACAGCGCATCACCGGGAAACCTACCTGCCCTCCAGGACACCTACACCACCCGATGTCACAGGAAGGCCAAAAAGATCATCAAGGACAACAACCACCCGAGCCACTGCCTGTTCACCCCGCTATCATCCAGAAGGCGAGGTCAGTACAGGTGCATCAAAGCTGGGACCGAGAGACTGAAAAACAGCTTCTACCTCAAGGCCATCAGACTGTTAAACAGCCATCACTAACATTGAGTGGCTGCTGCCAACATACTGACTTAATTCTCTAGCCAATTTAAACATAGGAATTGGATGTAACAAATGTATCACTAGCCACTTTAAACAATTTTGTATATAATGTTTACGTATCCGACATACTCATATCAAATGTATACACTGTACTCTAAACCATCTACTGTATCTTGCCTATGCCGTTCGGCCATCGACCCAAATCTCTAGCCACTTTAATAATTATAACTGGATGAAATAATGTATCACTAGCCACTTTAAACAATGCCATTTATATAATGTTTACATATCCTACATTACTCATCTCATATATATATATATATATGTGTATATACTGTACTCCATACCATCTACTGCATCTTGCCTATGCCGGTCAGCCATCGCTCATCCATATATTTATATGTACATACTCGTATTCATTCCTTTACTCTTGTGTGTATAAGGTAGTTGTTGTGAATTTGTTAGATTACTTGTTAGATACTACTGCATGGTCGGAACTAGAAGCACAAGCATTTCGCTACACTCGCATTAACATCTGCTAACCATGTGTATGTGACAAATAAAATTTGATTTGAGGCAGGAAAATTATGTGGATATATTGAAGCAACATCTCAAGACATCAGTCAGGAAGTTAAAGCTTTGTCGCAAATGGCTCATCCAAATGGACAATGACTCCAAGCATACTTCCAAAGTTGTAGCGAATGGCTTAAGGACAACAAAGTCAAGGTATTGGAGTGGCCATCACAAAGCCCTGACCTCAATCCTATAGAAAATGTGTGGGCAGAACTGAAAAAGCGTGTGTGATCAAGGAGGCCTACAAACCTGACTCAGTTACACCAGCTCTGTCAGGAGGAATGGGCCAAACTTCACACAACTTATTGTGGAAAGCTTGTGGAAGTCTACCTGAAACGTTTGACCCAAGTTCAACAATTTAAAGGTAATGCTACCAAATACTAATTGAGTGTATGTAAACTTCTGACCCACTGGGAATGTGATGAAAGAAATAATAGCTGAAGTAAATAATTCTCTCTACTATTATTCTGACATTTCACATTCCTAAAATAAAGTGGTGATCCTAACTGGCCCAAGTCAGAGAATTCTTACTAGCATTAAATGCCTTGGAGTTGTGAGTAACGGAGTTGAAATGTATTTGGCTAAGGTGTATGTAAACTTACAACTTCAACTGTATATACTTAAGCAATAATGCACAAGAGGCAGTGCTGTATCATGAATACAGTCACAGGTAAATGGCGTTGTTTGGCCCAACGCGGTAGCACTGCCTCATTGCTTTTATAAAACTGTTACCAACATATTAAAATAGCAATGAATTACATATTTTCATTAAAACTTATTTTTACAAGTCAATTCATACAATTTAATTCTTTCACCAGAAGATATAGTCTGGACAAAAATCTGGTTGTTAGTTCTTTTGGCCATGTTGCCACAGACAATACCCAGTCCTTAATTATTTTTGCATAGTTGCTATGCAAAAGGACTGGTCGTCCGTTCTAAACAAAATGGTTTCTACTCAGGCAACGTTCTTGTCGCTAGCTAGCTAGCTAGCCAACTTTGGATTGACAGTACACTAGCTACATTTTTGTTTGTTTTTTATATTTTTTTTTATTGGCATTGACTTGTACATGTCCATGATAATGGCATTGATGCGTGATTTGACTGGCTCAGTAAAAGCTGTCTCGTCTGCGCACCGTTCTCTCTATGTATGTTACTACAGAGATCTAAATTAAAAAGTGAAACATTGGCAGACACAGACATAGACCCAGGGTACCAAACTAAATGCTAGGCTGGAAGCGAGGGGGAAATAATGTGCTAGTTGAGTACAAGAGATGATTTAGCAACATGAACATTATATTCTTACTGAGGCGTAGTGATCCCTTTCAGATGGAACCGTTAGCAGGCATAGTGTGTCTGTGACGGCCAATACAGCATGGCTTGGAACGCTGCTCGTCAATCAGCATCCAGGATGCAAACAACCAGTTTTATAACCAGCTATAGTCTATAGACAATCTACTGTCAGACTGGGCCATCTGTAAATACTAGCTAGCTAATCCAGTCCAGATATGGCTGAGCTTTGTGCCTGTCAGTAAAGGGTAGGAGCTAGCCTCCTCTGGTTGGGGCTTGGTTTTGGATTAGGCTATGTGTAATTTCAACTGAAGGGCTGTAGTGTATATGCTTGTGTAATGTACAGTACATGTGCTCCGCCAGCTGCAGCACTTGTGTGGGTGTGTCTTGAGAAGAATGTACTCCTCCTCTTGTCATGACAGTGGTTGGCTGCACTTCTTTTCAAAATCCTCCAAGACTCAGGGGCTAGAGCTAGGACGATAAACCGAAAATGATCGACACCAACCATACCGATCACTTATCACAGGCATTATGCTCATTTCGTTCATTACGATAAGTAGCCTATACTAGAGAAATGAAATAAGTTTGCTAATATGTGTAATTGTTAATGGGACAGTTGTTGGATACAACCATCAAACCAGTAGTAGTTTAAAGGAGAATATAATAAAAACTGTGGTGCACATTAATGTAATAAAGTTATCGTTCTAATTATCGCAACATAGATGTTTATCCATATCTCCCATGTCTATCAGGGGCGTTGTGATACTAGACTTTGGAGAGAGTCGTGTTTGGGGAAGGGGTGAGGGGGAAAGGCGGATAGGATCTAACTCTGCCTAGTCAGCTTAATAAGAGGCTGTTCCAGCTAAGTAGTAGTGAGGGGTATAGTGAGGATGGTGGTGTGTGTATTGACACAGGGCTGGGCACTCAGAGCAGGTCTGGGTTTAATAGGGTAATTGGTTTCTGCGCCTGGGAGCAGCTTACTTCACTGCAGCATTTCTAAAGTGTCTTTAATCTGCATCTTGGCTTATCAGAGCCTAGAGACAGGGTCAGGAGGGAGAAGAGGACAAAGAGAGGAAGGAAATAGAGGGGGTAAGAGAAAGTCACAGGAGAAGGAGGAAGTATAGTAGAGAAAGGGGTGAAAAAGGGAGCGAGAGCAGAGAGTGAGTACACTGGTAGAGCGCGCTCAAACGTGTGCACAATCAGGTGCGTGTTTGTGTGTATATGCATGCGTGTGAAAGTACGAGCCTGTGTGTGTAGACCAGTACAAACCTGAGGCAGTTTCCCTCACTGAAAATGTTGAGGCAGACACCTGGTTTCAACAAAATTCTAATCACCTCCCAATTGTCTCAAAGATCATTTTCATGTTGTCAGCCCAGGCAGATAACATACAGGCGTTTTGGCACTACTGTCTGGGAGGCAGGCAGGTGTGTGGTTGAGTGTGTAGATTATTATCTAACACAAAAGCAGTTAAAGACCCAGTAACATCACTCATCAGCCTGATAAGGATCTACAGCACATACAGATTCACATAAACATTGTTTCAAGTAGAGACAACATGCTGAGGGATAAACACCACTCAATTCCCGTGCCATGTCTGTTATGGTTACAAATGTCTCTCTTTTTGGCATGTGTGTGTGTTCAGGTCGGTGTAGGTGCTTAGGAGTCTCTGAAGAGATTATAATGTGAACAGCGTCAGAGAAAAGACACAGACACACACACACACACTGACACACTCAGACAACGCAGCTCTCATTTCCATAGCTGCATGACAAAATGAACTGCAGTGATTCCTGCTCCTCTTTAAAAAGCGTAACAGGCAGAGAGGAGAGAACAGAGAAATTAAGGGAGAGAGAAGAGAAAGCGAGAGAGATGGGCCATTAAAAAGGCTGCAGTACTTCAAAGGCATCCCACTGTCAGTGGTTTAAACCTCGCCAGCAGCCTGCTGCACCAGTCTACTGAATCACACACACAGAGGAAGGGAGAGAGGGAGGTAAGATTACAGGGGTGAGAGGAAGACAGACAGGCAGACAGTTATGGGGCAGTGAAAGGGCAGACAAGAGGAGGAGGAAGAAAAGGAGGTTAAAGACCAAGTGAGAGTGATGTGGAGGGCTTTAAAGTAAAGAGAGGGCGAAAGACAGTCAGACAGGCAAAGTGACAGAGGGAGTTAGAGGAGGAAAGGAGAGAGAGGGATAAGGAAGAAGAAAAAGAGAATGGGAGAGGGAGAGAGAGGGAGAGAAAGAGAATTAGAGTGGGTTAAAAGGAGAGGTAAAGAAGGCAGACAGATAGACAAGCAGACAAATAGGCAAGCAGACAGATAGACAAGCCCACAGATAGACACGCCCACAGATAGGCAAGCAGACAGTTAGACAAGCCCACAGATAGACACGCCCAAAGATAGGCAAGCAGACAGTTAGACAAGCAGACAGTTTCAGAAGCAGGCAGTTAGACAAGCGGACAGTTAGACAAGCGGACAGATGGACAATCAGACAGTTAGACAAGCAGATAGATAGACAAGCAGACAGTTAGACAAGCAGACAGTTAGACAAGCAGACAGATGGACAATCGGACAGATAGACAAGCAGACAGTTAGACAAGCAAACAGATGGACAAGCGGACAGGTAGACAAGCGGGCAGATAGGCAAGCGGACAGTTAGACAAGCGGACAGATAGACAAGAGGACAGTTAGACAAGCGGACAGTTAGACAAGCAAACAGATGGACAAGCGGACAGGTAGACAAGCGGACAGATAGACAAGCGGACAGATAGACAAGCGGACAGTTAGACAAGCGGACAGTTAGACAAGCGGACAGTTAGACAAGCGGACAGTTAGGCAAGCGGACAGATAGACAAGCGGACAGTTTGGCAAGCAGACAGATTGACAGATAGACAAGCGGACAGATAGGCAAGCGGACAGATAGACAAGCGGACAGATAGGCAGGCAGACAGTTATACAAACGGACAGATGGACAATCAGACAGTTAGACAAAGCAGATAGATAGACAAGCAGACAGTTAGACAAGCAGACAGATGGACAATCGGACAGATAGACAAGCAGACAGTTAGACAAGCAAACAGATGGACAAGCGAACAGGTAGACAAGCGGACAGATAGGCAAGTGGACAGTTAGACAAGCGGACAGATAGACAAGCGGACAGTTAGACAAGCGGACAGTTAGACAAGCGGACAGATAGGCAAGCGGACAGATAGGCAAGCGGACAGTTAGACAAGCGGACAGATAGGCAAGCGGACAGATAGGCAAGCGGATAGATAGGCAAGCGGATAGATAGGCAAGCGGACAGATAGACAAGCGCACAGTTAGACAAGCGGACAGATAGACAAGCGGACAGATAGACAAGCGGACAGATAGACAAGCGGACAGATAGACAAGCGGACAGTTAGACAAGCGGACAGTTTGGCAAGCGGACAGATAGACAAGCGGACAGTTAGACAAGCGGACAGTTAGACAAGCGGACAGTTAGACAAGCGGACAGTTAAACAAGCGGACAGTTTGGCAAGCAGACAGATTGACAGATAGACAAGCAGACAGTTAGGCAAGCGGACAGATAGACAAGCGGACAGTTAGGCAAGCGGACAGATAGGCAGGCAGACAGTTATACAAGCGGACAGTTAGACAAGCGGACAGATGGACAAGGGGACAGTTAGGCATGCGGACAGTTAGACAAGCGGACAGATAGGCATGCGGACATGAATGGAGGAGAATAGAAGAAGAATGTGTGAGAAAAATAGAACTGTCTGTAATTTGTCTGCAAAGGCAGCCTTTCCAAAGTTCTGTTTCCCTCCCTTGTGGTCTAGCAGTGACCTGAATTACTGCACTAATCACTGCTGTCTTTGTCTCTGTCTAACAGACACACACACACACACACACACACACAGCCCCACACACAGCCACACACACACACACAGCCACACACACACACACACACACAGCCACACACACACAGCACGTCATTGCAAGCGATGCAATCACCACATCATTGAAAACCTTCTGTATTGCATCCGGGGGCAGACTTTGGGAATTAGATTGTCTGCATTTCAATTCCCGCTGATTACTTTTTTTATGCACTTGGAAGCATCATGGTCTCTGATCACCTTTATTTCTGGTTGGTCTGATTCTCAGTCTTCATCACTGAACAATGCTATGCATATTTACCATTTTATAAGTCTGGAACTATCATCTTAAATAAGCATGGTTTGGTCCTGATGTGTAGTGATTCATTCCACTGCAGTCATTGAGGCTTAGCTCTGCTGCAGCAGCAAGAACCAGACAGACCGTAATAGGTTCAGAGACTGGGTATTGAGCAGAACTGGCTCTCTTCCACTGGGACAGACAACATGCTAAGTCATGATATTCACTACAGCCACTGGGATGCAGGAGAGAAGACACTAAAGACACTCTGCAACTGGATTCTGGACTTCCTGACGGGAAGCCCCCAGGTGGTGAGGGTAGGTAGCAACACATCTGCCACGCTGATCCTCAACACTGGAGCGTGCTCAGTCCCCTCCTGTACTCCCTGTTCACCCAAGACTGCATGGTTAGGCACGACTCCAACACCATCATTAAGTTTGCAGACGACACAACAGTGGTAGGCCTGATCAACGACGAGACAGCCTACAGGGAGGAGGTCAGAGACCTGGCTGGGTGGTGCCAGAATAACAACCTATCCCTCAAAGTAACCAAGACTAAGGAGATGATTGTGGACTACAGGAAAAGGAGGACCGAGCACGCCCCCATTCTCATCAATGAGGCTGTAGTGGAGCAGGTTGAGAGCTTCAAGTTCCTTGGTGTCCACATCACCAACAAACTAGAATGGTCCAAACACACCAAGACAGTCGTGAAGATGGCACGACAAAGCCTATTCCCCCTCAGGAAACTAAAAATATGTGGCATTGATCCTCAGATCCTCAAAAGGTTCTACAGCTGCAACATCGAGAGCATCCTGACTGGTTGCATCACTGCCTGTTCAGCCCAGTACATCCCTGGGGCTAAGCTGCCTGCCATCCAGGACCTCTACACCAGGCGCTGTCGAAAGAAGGCCCTAAACATTGTCAAAGACCCCAGCCACCCAAGTCATAGACTGTTCTCTCTACTACCGCATGGCAAGCGGTACCGGAGTGCCACATAATATTGTTCACATAATACCTTATTTGCTCTGTTGGTTAGAGCCTGTAAGTAAGCTTTTCACTGTAAGGTCTACACCTGTTGTATTCGGCGCACGTGACAAATACACTTTGATTTGATTTGACCAAACAGTGTGATGTTTTTTCAAAACACCCAGAGGATAAAGGCAGTGCAAGTGTAGTCCGTTATAAACACACACAGGCACACATAGACACACACACACACACACACACACACACACACACACTAGCTGTTTTACTATGTTTAACATCACTCTATTTTCAACTTGTATAAACTGTTGAGAGATTTTTTTCATCACAAAACATGATATGCTAATGTTTTTCTCTCTCCTCTTCCCTTCTCTACCTCCCTCTCCCCCTCTCTCTGCAGGTTGTTTTCAGCTATGTAACGTGTTTCGTCAGAACATGGAGATCGACCAGTGTCTGCTGGAGTCTCTCCCGTTTGGCCAGCGCCAGCGGCTGGTCAGGAGAATGCGCTGTGACCAAATAAGGGAGTACTATGAGCGGGAGAAGACCCTGCAGAAACCGGGAGGAGGAGTCAAGGTCAAATCCCCGCACACAAGCCACAGGAAGAGGCACCGCATTCGCTTCAGCCTCGGTGACATCATACAGGACGCCATCATACGCCACGACGACAAAGAAGGTTTGTGTTTACCTATGTCTCTGTGCCTGCCTGCCTGCCTGCATGTCTGCCAGCCTGTATGGTCTGTCTGTCTGTCTGCCTGTGTGTATGGGGGGTAGCTATAGAGATAAAGAGTGTGAGTATGTTGATGCTAGTATTTCTAGAGTGTATAGGCTATACTTCTGTAAAACTGTCCTAGTTTAAATTTGCAAACTGACGGCATCATATCTGAGTTCAGTAGCACTTCCTTTGAGCTATTGACTTCTGACAGTTTTATGAGCTTTGAGTCACTTCAATCAGAATAGGCAGTGGGAAGTGTTCAGTGTGTACTGAGTGGCATACATGAGCCCTACTCTTACAGCACTACATCATTTTCGGCTTGGCAGGGGACCATCTGAGTCCCTTTCAAATTACTCACACACACATACGGACACGTGTACACTAGTGTCCCCATACCTAGTCCACATGTTTTGGGTTTACCCTCTCCACACCCATCCCTACAGACCTATAGTAATGCAACAGACCTCAAACCCTCATCAGCATCCCAAAGTGGGTCTCAGTTGAAAGGGAACAGAAGACGTTCTGGAGCGGTAAAAAAGCCTCTGTCTCTCTCTGCTCCTTATTTTTCTCCCTTCCTCTCTTTGTATTCTGTTCCTCCTTCAATATTCACTCTTCATTCCCTCTCCAGAGTTTCAGCTGGTTGTCAGTATTCTGCTTTCTCTGTGTGTGTGTGTGTGTGTGTGTGTGTGTGTGTGTGTGTGTGTGTGTGTGTGTGTGTGTGTGTGTGTGTGTGTGTGTGTGTGTGTGTGTGTGTGTGTGTGTGTGTGTGTGTGTGTGTGTGTTAGTGCAGCATTTGGGAAAAGACAAATGGATGTGGCAAGGGTGAGGAGTGGCCATTAGCTTTGCAGTATCAGCTCATTCTTCAAACTGATTACAGGCTAGTCAGGACACAAACTCTGTCACACACACACACACTTATTCATAAAAACACACTTAGCTAATATTCAGAGTGAAATGCAGCTCTTGGGAGACAAGCAGAAGTAATTTAATAAAGAAGGGGTTGTGCAGGAAAGCACAACGATTACAGAGCTCAGAGATTTCTCCCATTATGAGCCATGGAGCGGATGATATTAAGTCAACCAAAGGCAGCTATTCTGACTATCCCCAGGACAGCTGACCAGATTCACTGTTTGCGTGTGTGTGCATGCTCCCATGTGTGTGTGTGCATGATTCTGCATGTCTGTGTGTGTGTGTGTGTGCACACGTGTGTGTCTGCACCTCCCTATTCTATCAACTGAGAGATTCCTCATTAGGGATTCTGCCTAGACCTCAGAGGGGAGAGAGAGAGAGCTCTTGTGAGCCTGACTAAATCATCTGTTGC
The DNA here is from genome assembly GCA_030435695.1 of Brachymystax lenok tsinlingensis. Taxonomy (NCBI): domain Eukaryota; kingdom Metazoa; phylum Chordata; class Actinopteri; order Salmoniformes; family Salmonidae; genus Brachymystax; species Brachymystax lenok. The sequence goes on from CM059785.1 coordinate 26,787,091, forward strand.
CCCAGGCAGGGATCTGAGGGACTCTACCCTTAAAGCCACAGGCCCATACACACAGAGCTGCAGTCAAACACACATTATGTCTTCATAAAGTATCACTACTAATGGATACTCTATGAGACTCAGTGATTTTACAATATAAATGTATTTATCTCATTATGGCCTCTTCTCTCCCTATTTCTCCCTATTCTCTCTCTACCTCCCTTCCCTTCTACTTCTCTGTCTGTCTTTCTCCCTCTTTTTCTCTCTCTTTCTCTCTCTCCATCCCTTCCTTATCTTTCTCGCCACCCATGTTCTTGTTTGCCAGCCGTTTGCCCAGCTGTCTGTGTGTATCTGTCAGACCACCCAGCAGCCATTGCAGGTCACTATGCTAATCCCCTCCCTTTTGGCTGCCAATGATCTTCAGCTGGGGTACTTGAGAGCAGCTGGTGTACCCATGCAACTGCCTGACTAAAACCTGGTCCTTTGGCCGGGCATGAATCGCCACTGTTTACCCCTGCGTAGAAATCCTAATCACCACCCATGCAACAGCATTGTACAGGACTGGCACAAGACTGTTACTGCCACTGGCTTTTGGTATGGTGGGTAAAATCACCTGCCAACCATTGGTCTGATTAACTAGACTTGGAACTGTCAAGGCTATGCTGAACAAGATGTGGTTGGATAAGATGTTTTTGGACAAGATGTTTTTGGACAAGATGTTGTTGGACAAGATGTTGTTGGACAAGATGTTGTTGGACAGGATGTTGTTGGACAGGATGTTGTAGGATAGGATGTTGTTGGACAATATGTTCATGGACAATATGTTGTTGGACAGATGTTGTTGGACAAGATGTTGTTGGATAAGATGTTTTTGGACAAGATGTTGTTGGATAGAAATGTTGTTGGATAAGATGTTGTTGGATAGAAATGTTGTTGGATAAGATGTTGTTGGATAAGATGTTGTTGGATAGGATGTTGTTGGACAAGATGTTGTTGGACAAGATGTTGTTGGATAAGATGTTGTTGGATAAGATGTTGTCCTGCAGATTTGATGTTCTATAGGCATGATACCGTGTAGATGGAGACATGATGATAAGTCTCGTTTGACACCATCAGACTGAATTCCCTTCTTGTTATTCCTGCTATTATTGATTTGTTGCTTTGATGATCATATGGTTAACTATCTAGAATTGTACTCAGTAATGTATCTTTTGGATTACTGTACTCTGATTACTTTCAGTTACTTTCTAATACATTTTTCCTTAAGATGCAGAAGAAGACAAAAATAATTCTTTATACACATTTGGTGTGTCATCATAGTGGACTCAGGCTCACTCAGGTGGAAAAATCTGTAACATTTTAAATGCTGAATTGAATGTAATTGAGAAAGCAGAAAGGTCTCTGTATTTTTTTCACTAACATACTTTCTGAATTTAAGAGTAATCCAAGAAGTAATCATATCGTTTTTATCATATCGTTAGTATCTGTAATCTGATACAATATTTTTGCTGGTAACGTAAGCGATTACAGTTATAGTTTTTTTGTAATCAGATTACATGTAATCAGTTACACCCCAACCCTGATCTTTGGCCTGTTGACTGTTTCTATGTCTCTGTGTGTGTAATGTTACTTGTAGGCAATGTCATATTCTGTGGCTCTGTGTATGTCTGTGCCAATTACTGTGTGGGAAAATAAAGTAATGCTCCACAGCATGTTTCTGTCTCAATCCCACTCCATTCCAAATCCATGTAGGAAACATGGTCGCCTCAGGCCCCCTTTATCCCATGAGATATGTGGGAACATTTCTGGAATTGTATTCACAGCAAAATCCTTAATCATTTTTGAGAGGAGGAAATGTGCAAGTACACCTCATGTCGAGAGACCTAGGGGTCCATCTGGGGTGAGAGGGGGGTCATTTATGGGAATGAGGTGGGAATTGGGGTTGGTTCTGCCTGTACCAAGCTCCCCAAACCCTGGAAAAACGGACTCAGTGGAGATCATGAGGATGTGTGGAAGGAAAATCAATGCTTAGTATTCCACAGGGATCTTATCTCAGCCTGTTGTTATGAGATCATCTCCTCTGTTCTGGAGATAATGGGAGAAATACAACCCTCAAAGATGAATGTAGCAGATAGTTTTTTTTGCTTTGCTTTATCTTGTGAAGGCCTTATCTGGTGGTGAATCTCTCATTGAAGTGAAAAGCTATGAAATGAGAGTGATAGACTGTGTCCAAACGTTTATCTAGCTATAGCGAGGCATGGAGATATTATTCTAGATGACTGTGTAATGTCTGTGGTATGAATGTCTTCTGTATTAGTTGTGTAAGGTATTCATCATAGCACCCAACCTCCCTCTGTAATTATTTATATGTTTTAATTTTCAACATAATTTGTTCCTTGATTGATACAATAATGGCTATGAACCATTCAAGATGAGAAAACAACACCTTGTACCGGCATGACTCATTATCAGTTAAAGAATGTTTGGCATCTCTCTATCTCTCTCTTTCTCTCTCCGTCTGTGTGTCTATCCTAATTCAACTTTGTCAGTATGGAGTTGGCTTTGGACACAGATTCACAGATAAACTAGAAACACACTCTGCTGACGAGGCAGGCCAGTAATAAGAGATGTACACACTTATCAGAAATCAGATGGAAAATAGAGAGTGACGGAGATGTGAAGAGGGGTAAAGAGATTGAAAGGTGAGAATAGAGGGCTATGTGATAAAAAAAAAAGTAGAAAGTGAGAATCAAAGAAAAAGAACAGGCTGGGAGGGATAAGGTGAATGGGGAAAAAGAGGGAATGAGAGATGAGAGAGACCTGAGCCTTTTTCAGCTCGATTCCTCCCTGCCATATGTAAACTGGGACTTGCATTGGTAGTGACATTTGGTGAAATTGCCTTTCCAAAGTAATCTCTTAACTTCATCAGTGGGAGGCACGGCTGTGACCGGGGGCATCTGTTCCCTTCAAGAGGCGTGGAATCCAAAATCAATTCCCAATACCATTCCAGAATATTACACACTGGGGTATGGTTGGTGTATACAGTAGCTGTGTTATTGAGGTGATATTAGATGTTACGTTCCCAGCAAAATCATATGTTTGATGAAATTGAGTCTACTGTATATGAATGATTTTTATTCTCTGATATGAGGTTAGGGGTCTGGTAGAGAGAGATGTTACTTGGCTGTGACAGAGTGGCTCTCTGTCCAGTTGCAGTTCACAGCTGTTTGATAACCTGATAATCATAATATAGTTTTGTGTCTCAATGCCTAGGAAACCTGTTTAATATTAGCATCTGTCCATTACTACTCCGCATCTAACCAAAGTAGTGGGTGTTTTAATATCAGATTACTATACATAATTGTGATGTGATCATGTGACTTGTGTTGTGATATAGATTTCATAATACATAAAATCAGAGAATGATCACGGTTGAGATTCTCTTTGACTATGAAACATAATAAAATAATGTAATAAAATACTGTAGAGTAGCATCAGTATCAGTGTGTGGGTGGGTGCCCTGTCGTGCATACATTACACAATCAACTGAGACCTCCTGTCATTTAAGACAAGTGTAATTACATGTAGGAAAATCACCCTTTCTCCTCCTCCTCTCTCCCTACTCGCTTCCTCCTCTTGAGTCTGTCCTCTATTGATCAACAGATATAGATCAGACAGACAGACAGACAGACAGACAGACAGACAGTGAATAGCCTAGCACCAGTAACACCTTGTCTGAATTAAGGAGGTAGAAGCACTAATGGCCTCTGCTGTCATGGTTTCATGTCTTCCTCAGCATTTAGCACCACACACACACACACACACACACACACACACACACACACACACACACACACACACACACACACACACACACACACACACACACCTTTGTCAAGACATCTACATACACAGTCAAGCATGCCTATACCCAAAGCATGAACACTGATCCTATCTGATCGGGTTCAGTAGAGCAAGCTTGATAGTGTCCATGTTGGAGATCACCCTCACTCCCATGCAGCTCTTGTACAGTTATCTATCTGTCAGAGCTAGAAGCTCGTTGTCAGCGCCACACATCAATCCCTTTCCCAGGGGCCTTTGCAGTGAAAGGTAGATGTCATGCTGTGACACCGGGCCAAATCCTCTCCGTTGATTGAACGAGGGAGTGAGAAAGAGAGAGAGAAACCAGCAATCTGGACACAATAACTGACTCTTTGTGATTATTATGGCCTTTGTCCACCAAATAGGGGAACAGATCAATGTTTTACATTTAAAAAAATTATTTCACCTTTATTTAACCAGGTAGGCCAGTTGAGAACAAGTTCTCATTTACAACTGCGACCTGGCCTAGATAAAGCAATATACAGTGGGGCAAAAAAGTATTTAATCAGCCACCAATTGTGCAAGTTCTCCAACTTAAAAAGATGAGAGAGGCCTGTAATTTTCATCATAGGTACACTTCAACTATGACAGACGAAATGAGAAAAAGAAATCCAGAAAATCACATTTGTAGGATTTCTAATTTATTTATTTGCAAATTATGGTGGAAAATAAGTATTTGGTCAATAACAAAAGTTTATCTCAATACTTTGTTATATACCCTTTGTTGGCAATGACAGAGGTCAAACGTTTTCTGTAAGTCTTCACAAGGTTTTCACACACTGTTGCTGGTATTTTGGCCCATTCCTCCATGCAGATCTCCTCTAGAGCAGTGATGTTTTGGGGCTGTCGCTGGGCAACACGGACTTTCAACTCCCTCCAAAGATTTTCTATGGGGTTGAGATCAGGACCTTGAAATGCTTCTTACGAAGCCACTCCTTCGTTGCCCGGGCGGTGTGTTTGGGATCATTGTCATGCTGAAAGACCCAGCCACGTTTCATCTTCAATGCCCTTGCTGATGGAAGGAGGTTTTCACTCAAAATCTCCCGATACATGGCCCCATTCATTCTTTCCTTTACACGGATCAGTCGTCCTGGTCCCTTTGCAGAAAAACAGCCCCAAAGCATGATGTTTCCACCCCCATGCTTCACAGTAGGTATGGTGTTCTTTGGATGCAACTCAGCATTCTTTGTCCTCCAAACACGACAAGTTGAGTTTTTACCAAAAAGTTATATTTTGGTTTCATCTGACCATATGACATTCTCCCAATCCTCATCTGGATCATCCAAATGCTCTCTAGCAAACTTCAGACGGGCCTGAACATGTACTGGCTTAAGCAGGGGGGCACTGCAGGATTTGAGTCCCTGGCGGTGTAGTGTGTTACTGATGGTAGGCTTTGTTACTTTGGTCCCAGCTCTCTGCAGGTCATTCACTAGGTCCCCCCGTGTGGTTCTGGGATTTTTGCTCACCGTTCTTGTGATCATTTTGACCCCACGGGGTGAGATCTTGCGTGGAGCCCCAGATCGAGGAAGATTATCAGTGGTCTTGTATGTCTTTCATTTCCTAATAATTGCTCCCACAGTTGATTTCTTCAAACCAAGCTGCTTACCTATTGCAGATTCAGTCTTCCCAACCTGGTGCAGGTCTACAATTTTGTTTCTGGTGTCCTTTGACAGCTCTTTGGTCTTGGCCATAGTGGAGTTTGGAGTGTGACTGTTTGAGGTTGTGGACAGGTGTCTTTATACTGATAACAAGTTCAAACAGGTGCCATTAATACAGGTAACGAATGGAGGACAGAGGAGCCTCTTAAAGAAGAAGTTACAGGTCTGTGAGAGCCAGAAATCTTGCTTGTTTGTATGTGACCAAATACTTATTTTCCACCATAATTTGCAAATAAATTCATTAAAAATCCTACAATGTGATTTTCTGGATTTCTTTTCCTCATTTTGTCTGTCATAGTTGAAGTGTACCTATGATGAAAATTACAGGCCTCTCTCATCTTTTTAAGTGAGAGAACTTGCACAATTGGTGGCTGACTAACTACGTTTTTGCCCCACTGTATATAAAGCAAAGCAGTGCGACAAAAACAACAACGCAGAGTTACACATGGGATAAACAAACGTACAGTCAATAACACAATAGAAAAATCTGTAAACAGTGTGTGCAAATTAAGTAAGGAGGTAAGGCAATAAATAGGCCAATAGTGGCAAAGTAATTACCATTTAGCAATTTACACTGGAGTGATATATGTGCAGATGAGGATGTGCAAGTAGAAATACTGTTGTGCAAAGGAGCAGAAAAACAAAAACAAATATGGGATGAGGTAGGTAGTTGGTTGGATAGGCTATTTACAGATGGGCTGTGTACAGCTGCAGAGATCGGTAAGCTGCTCTGACAGCTGACGCTAAATGTTAGTGAGGGAGATATAAGTCTCCAACTTCAGTGATTTTTGCAATTCGTTCCAGTCATAGGCAGTAGAGAACTGGAAGGAAAGGCGGCCAAAGGAGGTGTTGGCTTTGGGGATGACCAGTGAAATATACCTGCTGGAGCGTGTGCTACTGGTGGGTGTTGCTATGGTGACCAGTAAGCTGAGATAAGGCGGAGCTTTACCTAGCAAAGACTTTTATAGATGACCTGGAGCCAGTGGGTTTGGCGACGAATATGTAGCGAGGACCAGCCAACGAGAGCATACAGGTCGCAGTGGTGGGAAGTATATGGGGCTTTGGTGACAAAACGGATGGCACTGTGATAGACTGCATCCAATTTGCTGAGTAGAGTGATGGATGCTATTTTGTAAATGACATCGCCGAAGTCAAGGATCGGTAGGATGGTAAGTTTTACGAGGGTATGCTTGGCAACATGAGTGAAGGAGGCTTTGTTGCGAAATAGGAAGCCGATTCTAAATTAAACTTTGGATTGGAGATGCTTAATGTGAGTCTGGAAGGAGAGTTTACTCTAACCAGACACCTAGGTACTTGTAGTTGTCCACATATTTTAAGTCAGAACCGTCCAGAGTAATGATGCTAGTCGGGCGGGCAGGTACGGGCAGCGATCGGTTGAAGAGCATGCATTTAGTTTTACTAGCATTCAAGAGTAGTTGGAGGCCGCGGAAGGAGTGTTGTATGGTGTTGAAGCTCGTTTGGAGGTTTGTTAACACAGTGTCCAAAAAAGGGCCATATGTATACAGAATGGTGTCGTCTGCGTAGAGGTGGATCAAATAATCACCCGCAGCAAGAGCGACATCATTGATGTATACAGAGAAAAGAGTCTGCCCGAGAATTTAACCCTGTGGCACCCTCATAGAGACTGCCAGATGTCCGGACAACAGGCCCTCTGATTTGACACACTGAACTCTATCTGAGAAGTAGTTAGTGAACCAGGAGAGGCAGTCATTAGAGAAACCAAGGATGTTGAGTCTTCCGATAAGAATACTGTGATTGACAGAGTCAAAAGCCTTGGCCAGGTTGATGAAGACGGCTGCACAGTACTGTCTTTTATTGATGGCGGTTATGATATTGTTTAGGACCTTCAGCGTGGCTGAGGTGCACCCGTGACCAGCTCGGAAACCAGATTGCGTAGCGGAGAAGGTACGGTGGGATTCGAAATGGTTGGTGATCTGTTTGTTCACTTGGCTTTCGAAGGCTTTAGAAAGGCAGGGCAGGATGGACAAAGGTCTGTAACAGTTTGGGTCTAGAGTGTCTCCCCCTTTGAAGAGGGGGATGACCGGGGCCGCTTTCCAATCTTTAGGAATCTCAGACGATACGAAAGAGAGGTTGAACAGAATAGTAATAGGGGTATCTAACCCAATGTGAGAATTAAGCCAGAGATATTACTTGAGAAAGAAGAGGAGCTTCAGAGAAATTTAAATAAGGAAAGCACATACTTGTGAACTAATTTGTTGCTACTGAGCTTTGCTCAGTGCAAATGTAATTTAGATTCCATTCTTACATCTGCTGCAGAATATCTTGTAGCATTTTGTAATTAAGATGTCAAACCCTAGGGAAGCTTGTTCCAACAGACTACTACTAACTGAATGTCCTTCAACGCTTCAAGATTGTTCGGGAGAGAATAAACTTGGTTAGCACTTTTTATGATCCATCTGTATATGCACACATAATACTGCATTTAATACTTGCTATAATCCTTCAAAAAAATGTATAACAGCCTATATGAATGCATAGCTTAATCACTCTAACAGAATTCAAAAAGCATTACTCACAGAGATTCACAGAACGTATTCCCCAAATGATGCGGTGGAATTACAAATCCCAAAACTCTCGAGATAACTTTTTTCTGCATCACAGATCCCATCATGAAAGTCTGTGCTCTTAGGATTGTGTCTTGTCTGAGAACAGTGTAAATTGTTTTTCCAGAAGGATGGAAACAGAGAGAAGACTCCAAAGCTCTTTTGAAAAACATAGAGCAGCCCTGCAAGACGAGGGATTGTGGTGACTATGAATGTCTGATAAGAACCACTGAGATGGAATAATTTACAGGGATGAGAATTTACAGTAGGTTTCATATTGGAGGGTTGGGATGAGGTATAGCGGAACACACATAGGGACTAATAATATGGATGGTGGACTGGTAAGGAATACGAAAAAAAAGGTGATAGGTTATGAATATAATATTATTGAAAGGGCATTTGAAGATTCATTCACAAGGATGGAGTTCTAGGATGAATAGAACAGAGAGAAACATTGACAGAAAGAGAGAGATGGATCGAGTGGGATTTGAACAAGTGCATTTGGATTCCATTCCCTTATGGAGTAGCCTAGACAGCCCACTCACCGGCTATTTAATACTCCTTCTCCCCTCTCCCTCTCTCCCTAGAGGTAAAGCTACAGTATAACTGTATACTTCTCTTTTGTTTCTCCAGCTGCATCCATTGCATAAGTCTCCCTGCCTGAATGCAATGCATGTCCGTGATGCTTTTCTCTAGGCGTCCATAGTGTATGCAATGTATTCACATCATATTCCTGTATTTTTGCAGAATCATACCACATTGACACTTATCAATGGTATCATGTTGGCATCACTTGCTTCCATTGTATATCATTAACTCAGCAGACATATCTCTCAGGGCTGTAGTGGAGCATACTCTAACTGTACACCAGCGACTCGCTAATCATTTGGAGTGGCTACCGGTTAATGACCTTGTACATAGTGCAATTTATATGTTATGCAAGAGAGACTGGAGTGCCTCTGCCAGGTCTGACAATAGTACAAGGTCAGAGTGGAAACATGTTTCCCTAACTGGAATGAGTCTGACTTAGCATCTACAGAAAGTCTGATCCGACTCCATTTCTATAACTGATAGGGAGACTCTGTTGAGTCATCAGGAATCTATTCAAGGTTGGCATTGGATTCATAGTGCATTCCATTTAGTGTTTGCATTCTGGTTGCATCTGGTTAGAGTTTGGCTGCAGGGACTGTATGATAAGCAGTATGTGGTCATATTTTGGATGGCTGAAAAGTGGAATATGCCGATGGGGAGGATAGCGTCATCTTTTATTGGAAAGAAGGGTGGATGAAGGCTTGAGTCTGTAGGGGAGGTCTGGGACGAACAGAGAACATCTCTCTTCCCTCTCCTCTGTCATTATTCCTTCCGCCTCTTCTCTCCAGCTCTTGCTCTCTCCCTCCATCTCTCTTTCCCTCTCTCCACAACGGCACCCATCTGGTTGCCATGGAAACTCCACATATATCTCCCACAGCTGTTTTTCAGTTTTCCCCAAAATGACAGCTGGTTATTTTCTCTCTCTTTCTCGCACACTCTCCCTCTGTCTCTTCACGGTCAAACAGCCGGATGAAACAGAGCACACAGATAAACACACTAACACAGGGCAAAAGAGCAACAACCTGATTTGCAATCATTTACACTGCTGCCAAAACACTCACTGCTTGAGTTAGCACTGACCAAATCAAGTCAAGTTTTATTCGGTGCGTACACAGTGTTATTAGGTATAAAAGGTGCAGTGAAATGTTTTTACTTGTGAGCTCCCTCAACAGTACAGTACAATATCAAAATCAATCACAGTCAAATAATCCAGTAAAAAATGTAAGTAAGAAGGTAGTATGCATAGTAGTAATAATGCTAGTCATGAAGACAGGGTATCCATTGGTTTGCCATGAGTAGTATATGAGCTAGGTGGTTGTATTGTGTATAGGGGATGGAAAAGACATGGTCTTAGAGTATGTAGAGATGTAATGGTCCACAGCAATACTGGATAGTACCTGTCAATCATTTCAATTGAACAGGACAGTGGGTAGCGTTGGCATATGAACCAATAGTAGAGCAGGACAGAGGACAGTGTTGACATATGGACCAATAGAACAGCAGAACAGTGGGCAGTGTAAACGTATGGACTAATAGAGAACCACAACACCGGAAAGTGTTGTCATGATCCAATAGAACAGAAACAGAACATCAGCCAAATGGTGTAGCATACAGCACTTCTGTTTGATTTCCCTGAGGGTCAATACATACATAGCTCTTGACTTCTGACCTCTGTTCAGTCATGCTCAACAATGCCCTATAAAAACACATAGACGGGTCCTTCTAGTGTGTGGAAGGTCAAACAGACCTGATGCCGTCCAGACTGACTGTATCAGTCTGTTATTACTGATAACTAGTGATTCAGTTAATACATACAGTACTGTTTAGATTTGACAGTTTAGTCATTTAGCAGACAATGTTATCCAGGGTTATTCACCATTCTACTGAAGCACTGTAGGTGAGCCAACCACCACATATGTTGATTAGCCTTAATTACTAACCTACAGTTGTTGGGATTATATTCCTGAGCTTTTAGGCGGGAGAGAGAGAAAGGTGTGTGTATGTGAGAGAGAGAGAAATGACTGTGTTGAATGACTTTAGGAAGGCCATGTTCTTCCTCATCAACCATTTAAGCTCCATTAAGCACCAAGAAGACTGTGTGAGTGCGCGCATATAAATGTGTGTGTGTGCATTAGTCAGTGCATTAGTTAGCAGACAATGTTATCGAGGGATATCCACCATTCTACTAAAGCACTGTAGGTGAGCCAACCACCATTATCCTTAATTACTAACCTAGGCAGGTTTATATTCCTGAGATTTTAGGCTGGCTACAGAAAGGTGTGTGTTTGTTTGTGCGTGCGCGTGTATGTGCGCGTGCGTGCGTGTGAGAGAGATAATTGTGTTGATTGACTTTAGGAAGGCTGTGGTCTTCCTCATCAACCATTTAAGCTCCATTAAGCACCAAGGACCATTAGAAGACTGTGTGTGCGTGTGCATGTAAATGTGTGTGTGTGTTTCGGTGACTGTATACTTGTGTGTTTCTGATTAATAATCACTAACAAGTGATGCCACTGGCTGTACTGAAACACACACTGCATGGTCAAACTATACTGCAGTAAAACTGTTACATCATTGTTACAGTGGTGCCATGTCCTAGCTCAGCTTGACATGTATACACCCTAACCAGCTGTGTGTGTGAGTTGTCATTATACACACATCTGTTTAGATAACGACCGCTGAGGTCACCCATCCTCAATAGGCAGACAACGGTCCGGATCCGGACCCAGAATTAAAGTAAAACATTTCATTTGCAAATGTTTGCTGTTTTGCTGTTTTTCTTTCTTTTTACTATTTTCTACATTGTAGAATAATAGTGAAGACATCAAAACTATGAAATAACATATATGGAATCATTTAGTAATCAAAAAAAGTGTTAAACAAATCAAAATATATTTATATTTGAGATTCTTCACAGTAGCCACCCTTTGCCTTGATGACAGCTTTGCACACTCTTGGCATTCTCTCAACCAGGTTCATGATGTAGTCACCTGGAATACATTAACAGGTGTGCCTTGTTAAAAGTTCATTTGTGGATTGTCTTTCCTTCTTTAGCCAATCAGTTGTGTTGTGACAAAGTAGGGTTGGTATACAGAAAATAGCTCTATGGCAAGTACAGCTCAAATAAGCAGAAACGACAGTCCATCATTACTTTAAGACATGAAGGTCAGTCAATACAGAACATTTCAAGAACTTTTAAAGTTTCTTCAAGTACAGTAACAAAAACTATCAAGCTCTATGATGAAACTGCCTCTCATGAGGATTGCAACAGGAAAGGAAGGCCCAGAGTTACCTCTGCTGCAGAGGATAAACTCATTAGTTAATTGCACATCAGATTGCAGGACAAATACATTCTTCACAGAGTTCAAGTAACAGACACATCTCATCATCAACTGTTCAGAGGAGACTGTGTGAATCAAATATTCATGGTCACATTTCTGCAAAGAAACCACTACTAAAGGATACCAGTAAGACGAATAGACTTGCTTGGGGCAAGAAACACTATCAATGGATATTAGACAGGTGGAAATTTGTCCTTGAGTCCAAATTTGAGATTTTTGGTTCCAACCGCTATGTCTTTGTGTGACGCAGAGTAGGTGAACGGATGATCTCTGCATGTGTGGTTCCCACCGTGAAGCATTGAGGAAGAGATGTGATGGTGTGGGGGTGCTTGGCTGGAGACACTGTCAGTGATTTATTTAGAATTCAAGACACACTTAAAACTGCAAATATTATTTCCGCCAACAGGAAGAGTGTGTACCGTTTGGTGATGCATGTGTCGCGAGGAGGAGTTTGTTACTACACTAATAAATACAAATATCTATCTGGCCCTTTGCCTCCTAGGAAATGTGTTTGACCGGACATTCCCAAATAGTATTTGAGTACCCCTGACTTAGGTTAAACGACCCTGTGGGGCTCCTCACTATGGTTTACCTTGGTAATTACAGTGGTTGTTACCCTCACTGCTAATGGCTCTGGTTAAGTGAGTGTTTGAGAGAGTCAGTGAGTTTGTGTGTGCACAGACGCTTTATAGGTGTGTGTGTATGACGGTGCGTGCCAGTCTGTCAGAGGCTTGCGTGACAGAGTAGTTCAGTGTTCTGCTGAGGTAAGGTCTCCCAGTGTTTATCCATCTTGGCTTATCACTGTTGTTGAGGGGAAATATGTCTAAAAATCTCGCTCCTCTCTCGCTTTCTCTGCCCTCAAATCTGTCCATCTCAGTCTTTTCTTCATGCTCTTTGTGTCTAATACTCTCCCTCAGTAATTTCCTTCTCCTTTTAGCTCTTTCATGTAGAAGCGTTATTGGGGGTAGTGGTTAGGGCACATCTGAGTGAATCTGTGAGTAAAGGCTCAGCACTTCTGTGTTCCTAGTGAATAATAGATATTGGTAGGTGAGTACTGATCGTTGTAAAGCAGATCTATGTCTATGTGTGAGTACAGTAGAATGGTTTGTAGAGAATGACCAGGAAGTGTCAGTATGTCAGTATTGTGGATACTATATTTGTAGTGCAGTGTGTTAGTGCAGTCCACTGTGGCTCAGTAGAGCTGATGTGAGTGAGTGAGCCGTTTTTTCAGGCAGGCGCTACACCTCTCAGACCTACTACAGTGTTTCCCAACTCCAGTCCTCCAGTACCTCCAGCAGCACACATTTCTGTTGGAGCCCCGGACAAGCACACTTGATTCAACTTGTCAACTAATCATCAAGCCCTCATTGAGTTAAATCAAGTGAGTCTGTCTGGGGATACAACAAAAATGGGTGCTATTTGGGATACTGGAGGACTGCTATAATACACACTGACTGACTGACAGACTGACTCCTCAAGGGCACACAGAGAGCAAATCACACAGAGGGGGGTTTTACTGGAGAGTAGGAAGCTGTCGTGTGTGTGTGTGTGTGCTGCGTGTTGTGTGTGCATTTGCACTTGCCCTTTATTGGAAAAGTACACTGGGTTTTTCGTAATAATCCATTGTCTACCTACGTTGTTTATCTGGTATTTTTTCTCCTGATTTCCTGCCTATCTCTGTTACTACATCCACATGTGTTCACACACCAGGCTAGGCATTTGTGTGTTTTTTGAGTGTGTATTGGATCAATGGGACTAGTATTTCTCTCTCTCTGTTCTACGTTGCAGTGCTGCGTCTACTGAAGGAGAGAGCTGACCTCAACACTCCGATCTCCTCTGGAGGATCTCTTCTACACCTAGTAAGAATACACGTGCACACACACATGCACTAACACACACACAACCACATCCACCTGCTGTTTTTCAATTGTCTCACCATTATCCGACCACGCCTCTCTTCCTCGCTATTTCTCTCTCTCTCTCTCTCTCTCTCTCTCTCTCTCTCTCTCTGTATCCCATAGTGTGCTCGTCATGACAATGTGTTTGCGGCTGAGGTTCTTATCGAGCGAGGGTTAAACGTCAACCTGCAGGATGAGGACCTCTGGACAGCCCTGCACATAGCGTGTGTGTGTGACCACGCCGACATGGTGCTGCTACTATTGCTGGTGAGAAACACACACACACACATATGTGTGTGTATATATATATACACACACATATACGCACACATAGTACGTATGGATAAAAAAGAGTAGGTCCTTGCAGTATCATAGGGGTTTGGGTCAGGTCTGGTGTCTGCAGTATTAGACTGTCAGAGGGGTTTGGGTCAGGTCTGGTGTCTGCAGTATTAGACTATCATAGGGATTTGGGTCAGGTCTGGTGTCTGCAGTATTAGACTATCATAGGGGTTTGGGTCAGGTCTGGTGTCTGCAGTATTAGACTATCAGAGGGATTTGGGTCAGGTCTGGTGTCTGCAGTATTAGACTATCAGAGGGGTTTGGGTCAGGTCTGGTGTCTGCAGTATTAGACTATCAGAGGGGTTTGGGTCAGGTCTGGTGTCTGCAGTATTAGACTATCAGAGGGATTTGGGTCAGGTCTGGTGTCTGCAGTATTAGACTATCAGAGGGGTTTGGGTCAGGTCTGGTGTTCTGCTGATTAGGTCCAGAGTGAGACAGGAACAGCGGTAAAGGAGGGGACAGGAGCAGGCAGAGGTGGAGGCATGGAGGTTGGGCTGTGTTTGGTTTGGTGTTAGGTCCTATTCCGGTTATGTTGATTGGGTCTGGTGTGGTAGTGTGGCAGCAGACCATGTATGGTGGGGTGGGCTTGAGATCCACTCAGGGGAGATGTGGCTGTGTTTGAAGAGTTGCCAGAAAGAGCGAGAGAGAGAGAGAGTATCTGTGTCTGTGTATTCAACTCCCTCTCCTCTTTCGATCAGAGCAGTGTTTGATTTCCCTAAAGCAGAGGTGTAAAAGAAGAGAGCTGCGTCAGTGGGTCTGTGTGTGATATAAATATGCCAAACACTACTCCTGCCAAGGGGACCACTTGAGTGAGAGTGAGAGAGTGAGAGAGAGAGTGAGAGTGAGAGACTAAATGTCTTCCCTTCACTTTCAACTGAGGCCCACTTTCTAGCTAATGAGGTCACATCTACAGTACTCACACAGGATTCAGCTTTAATGTCAGTCAGGAGAGAGAGAGAGGTATGGAATGTTTGGGTGAGAGAGGGATAAGAAGAAGATGTTCAAGCTACTGTAAACAGTGTGTAAGTGTCTGTGTGGCCTATGTGTGTTTGTGTGTGCAAGCTCAATGAAAGAATGAATGAGATAAAATGGATGTGTGTTCCTCAGAGTAATATAACATGTATTCCAGAATGATCAGAAGGGTCTAGGAGGATGGCTGAAAGGATAGCTGAGGCAGTGGCTGCTCTTTTTGAGGCTGATACAGCCTCTGTTTCCCTTTTCTCTTTCTACTATCCTGACACCACATGTGTTCTCCAGCACTGAGCCTGCCAACGCACAGTCACTCTGCTCCCATCCCAAATAAGACTGCTATCAGGGCATTTTTTGTTGATCATTCCTATGTAACAGCTGATAAACGTCATAAACATACAACTGATTTACTCAATCAGTGTTTTGTAGTGAGTGTTTGTACTAACAGTGCTTATGTTGTACATTCTAAGGAATTATACAGATGTTATAGATGCTCTTGAAATACACTGCATTCTGAAAGTATTCAGACCCCTTCACTTTTTTAACTTTTTTTGTTACATTACAGCCTTATTCTAAAATGGAATTTTTTCCCTCACACAATACCCCATAAAGTAAAAACAGGTTTTTAGAAATGTTGGCAAATGTGTATATATATATATATTTTTTTAAATACCTTATTTATGTAAGTATTTAGACCCTTTGCTATGACAATCAAAATTGAGCTCAGGTGCATCCTGTTTTCATTGATCATCCTTGAGATGTTTCTACAACTTCATTGGAGTCCATCTGTGGTAGATTCTATTGATTGGACATGATTTGGAAAGGCACACACCTGTCTATATAAGGTCCAACAGTTGACCGTGCATGTCAGAGCAAAAACCAAGCCATGAGGTAGAAAGAATTGGCCGTAGAGCTCATTGAGTCGAGTCACAGATCTGGGGAACGGTACCAAAAACATTTCTGCAGCATTGAAGGTCCCCAAGAACACAGTGGCCTCCATCATTCTTAAATGAAAGAAGTTTGGAACCACCAAGCCTGGCTGCCCGGCCAAACTGAGCAATCGGGGGAGAAGGGCTTTGGTCAGGGAGGAGACCAAGAACTTGATGATCACTCTGACAGAGCTCCAGAGTTCCTCTGTGGAGATGGGAGAACCTTCCAGAAGGACAACCATCTCTGCAGCACTCCACCAATCAGGCCTTTATGGTAGAGTGGCCAGACGGAAGCCACCCCTCAGTAAATTGCACTTGACAGCCTGCTTGGAGTTTGCCAAAAGGCACCTAAAGGACTCTCAGACCATGAGACACACGATTCTCTGTTCTGATGAATCCAAGATTGAACATTTTGGCCAGAATGCCATGCGTCAAGTCTGGGTGAAACCAGGCACCGCTCATCACCTGGCCAATACCATCTCTACGGTTAACCATGGTGGGGGCAGCATCATGCTGTGGGGATGTTTTTCAGCGGCAGGGTCTGGGAGACTAGTCAGGATCAAGGGAAAGACGACCAGAGCAAAGTACAGAGAGATCCTTGATGACGACCTGCTCCAGAGCACTCAGGACCTCAGACTGGGGCGAAGGTTCACCTTCCAGCAGGACAACAACCCTAAGCACACAGCCAAGACAACGCAGGAGTGGCTTCGGGTACAAGTCTCTGAATGTCCTTGAGTGGCCCAGACTTGATCCCGATCGAACATCTCTGGAGAGACCTGAACATAGCTGTGCAGCAACTCTCCCTATCCAACCTGACAGAGCTTGAGAGGATCTACAGAGAAGAAGTGGAGAAACTCCCCAAATACGTGTGCCAAATGTGTAGCGTCATACCCAAGAAGACTCGAGGCTGTAATTGCAGCGAAAGGTGCTTCAACAAAGTACTGAGTAGATTCTGAATATTTATGTAAATGTGATATTTCTGTTGTTGTTTTTTTTTCATATAGATTTGCAAACATTTCTAAAAACCTGTTTTTGCTTTGTCATTATGGGGTATTGTGTGAGGGGAAAAAAAACTATTTAAGAAATTTTATAATAAGGCTGTAACTTAATAAAATGTGGAAAAAGTGAATACTTTCCGAATGCACTGTACATATACAGTACTCATATTAGGAAGTATTTCAGGGAATTTCCCAAACAATGTGCTGGTTCTAAAGTAGGGAATTTTCAGAGTGATTCACCATAACATAATGATTGACAGGCTTACCTTTGATTGAAGATATACAAACAAACATGTCCAGCTCATTCATGCAGTTATCCATTGTGTCATTCCTTTCCTCTCTTCCTCCTCTCCATCCCTGTCCTTGGGTTTCCATTCCTATATCCTAAATAGAGGACAATGTTTTTGCTGACGGAGATGACACAGTGGCTGTATTTGCTGGGATGGAGGGGGTTTGGTGATTGGGGAGAAGGGGAGGAGGGGGTAACATTATTGTCTCTCACCCTCTCTGTTTGCTAGTGCTAATGCGAATTATCTTATCACCACATTGCAAACAGCTAGTGTGGGAGGAAGCTTCCCAATTTTCCATGCACTCCCAATACCCATTCCCAACCCTGTTCCCAACCCCATTCTAAACCCCCATTCCCAGCTCCGTCTCCCAACATCTTTCTGGCAGTCTGTGTGACTGCGAGAGGAGTGGAAGGGATTTTAGTCATGGAAATGTTGTTTGGTTATAAAACTGTGATAGGAGCCAATAGGCAACAACAGAGTAATGTTCCTTCATGCTAAAGCTAGCCTGGCCTTATATTAAATGTGAGTTGGTTTAAATTTGAGTTAAAGGCTGTGTTTAGACAGACAGGCCAATTCTGATATTTTTTCCACTTTTGACCAATCTCATCAGATCTTTTCACATCATACATTTTTCAGAGCAAATCTGATTGGTCAAAATACCAATTAGTGGAAAAAATATCAGAATTGGGCTGCTTGTCTAAATGCAGCCATAGTGATTTATTTCCTTCAAGGTATTCATCATTCATTTACAGCTCCTCCATGTTGGTTCCCCATATGAGGATACTTATCCTCTACGATCAAACACCCCCCATGCACAATAACAATTATAAAGAGATGGCACAATTGTTTCTATAGTCTAGTCTAGTTGAGTAGCAATCTTTGTTTATGTGGCATCACAATAGCTCCCTAATCAAAGCCTAGAACCCATCGTGGCATTGGTCCGTTATCATATCTTATTTAATTTTGCAGTACCAATTAGGGTCCCCTGATTTGCATGGCTATCGAAGGCCATGCAGGCAGCAATTAGATAAGTGATTTGCGATTAGCAGCTAATTGGCAGGTTGTCCTTATTCTGTTCTTACATCTCCCAGAGGAAGTGATTGGTCCAAATAGGGGAAAACGTGACAAAACAAGAAGGTATTAATTTAACTTGTCCAATAAGAAACACTTGTTTTAGGTTTACCGTTGCATGCCCTAATGAATACTCAGTGTTGGGGAAGCTACTCTGAAAATATAGTTTTTTGATTTAACCTTTATTTAACTAGGCAAGTCAGTTAAAAACAAATTCTTATTTACAATGACAGCCTACAACGGCCCAAAACGGACGACGCTGGGCCAATTGTGCGCCACCCTATGGGTCTCCCAATCACAGACGGCTGTGATACAGCCTGGATTCGAACCAGGGTGTCTGTAGTGACGCCTCAAGCACTGAGATGCAGTGCCTTAGACCACTGCGCCATTCGGTAGCACTCGGGAATTGGTAGTTTACCAAGCTACCAAGTACTTTACACTGGAAGAAGTTAAGCAACACTAAAGCTACCCTTAAGAAACTATAGTCAAACAGAAAGGAAATGATTGCCTACTCTACCCATATTTTATTTTATTTTAGCAAAACAAATGGTGTGTTGTTCCAGTAGTTAGCAACACCGCTACATGGCAAAAAAGTAGTTAACTACTAAAATTGAATTTAGTTAAACTACCACCAAGCTACAGCAAAATGTAATAAATTACTACTTGAACTACATGTAGTTAACTACTTCCCATCACTGTGAGTACTACCATGATATCAGTTCTCTCATGTCACTGTAATGCTGTTACATCAGAGGATCGTTGGAGGTTTCTCTGCCTCGTCTGTCTGGAGTGCTACTCTGATGTGTCACTTTGAGTCTTTAACCGACCTCTCAAACACAGAGTGAACCCTGACGTTTGTGCTTACTATTGTGTAACTCCTGACTGTCTGTTGCTGGGTGTTGATGGTGCGGCTTACAGCAATCATCTTAATATTACTGGCTTCATTAAATTCCTCATGGCTTAAGATGGGAGATTGTGATTAAGTGGTTCTCCTGAGATCTTCTGTTGTTATGAAACTTCCTTTTAGATAGGTTTAGCCTGAGGCGTATAAGTCCCTCTGAAACTACAGTAGAAGACTGACCCACTTTTGGCATTTGAAAATGTCTAAACTCTTGTAAAATAGTGGCATTTTATATTATGTTCTGTCTTGATCCTGACTCCTTCCATAAATCTGAAAACTGATGTAATTTGTCTTAGCGTAGGGGACTAGTCCACATTGACTGTATAGCTAGTCCATTCTAAGATAATTTATCTAGCTTTAGGAACATGTATAATGTGTTTAGCTCCTCTCCAGTGGGCTACTGTCCCTACAGCCGTCCCAGGGGACAGTCCTACATCTTAGTTGTTGTTGGTATTGATCCCACCGCGGGCACGTTATGGCGTCTTGTTGTCAGGGTGACAAACTCTGATCCATCATAATGCGGCGGTGAGAGCTGAGAATGTTGAGGTCAGCTTGTTAACCCCTACTGCACGTGTGGCGCCCGGGAGACAACTGTCTAACATTGTTACTATTGATATCTAGGATTACATTAGTATTAATGAGGTGGTCAAACTCTTATTGCTCCTTGTATTATTATATACCTTTACATTTGTCTGCCACTATGTATTGACTGCAAAGTTTGACATAATGGTAGATGTCAGCTAAGTATAAACTACAATGAATAAATAACACAATGCATACATCAGCAACCATACTCCAGAGGTCCCAGTTGTCTTCCTCGGGTGAACCAATTCAGTGGGTATAGCAGTGTGTAGCCTACTGTAGTCTGACTGTAGAGCCAGACAAGGCTATGTCAGCCGATGTCTTCATTAGGACAGTCCCCTATTGACCCGGGAGCTCAGAATGATAGGTCAGGGACACCACCTTTCCCCTATCTACTCTACACACACGCATGCACACATACACTCATTGTCCAGAGTGTGTGTGTGACAGTCTGTGGATAAGTCAATAACTGTCCCTCCCCACTCTCTGGTTTTCTGAAACCTGCAGAAAGGCTGTATGATTGGCATATCCGGACTGGATGAAAAAAAGCATGAAAATAGACAGGCAGTAGGTGCTCTCTCTCTCTCTCTCTCTCTCTCTCTCTCTCTCTCTCTCTCTCTCTCTCTCTCTCTCTCTCTCTCTCACTCTCACTTCCCCTGCTCTCCTTCTTATATCGATGAGCCCTTCCTCATGAATAGACACAAAGCACCAGCTTATGTTGAATGTTAAGTAATATATTCATTAACCCCTAGCTAACCCTGCTAATGAGTGACGACATCTCCTGCTAGACCAGACCATACAGATTGGTAGACACTTTACCCAAAGAAACAAAGGTGGCAAACTCCAAACGCAGACTCCACTATTTAATTACATAACATTAACATCAGTTGAACTAAATTAATTGCGTTTTTAATTGCTTGGCATTAATGACAGGGGTAGATACATCATCTCTAGTGTTTAGAGATTGCAGAATGTTTATGTTCCTGGTTTTTGAAGTTTGAATTTTAGGGTCCGGGGCTCTGAGATATAAAGGTTTGGACTTTCGATTTTGGGGATTGGGGTTCAGCATTTGAAGGCCTATATCCACTCTATCATCTGTAAAGCCCTTCCCTCCCACACACACATGAAGAAGACACATGAATCCCCCCATGAATCCCCCCCCATATACACACACACACTTTTCTCTGTCTGCTTGAAGACTAGCCCATTAATCTTGGACAGCATCCTAACATGGTTGTTAGAATTCTATTAGCTGCAAATATTCAATAAGGAACCTCACTTAAAGGCCCTGTCCCTCTTATCAGCCGCAGCCCAGCCACGATCATTACACTGCAACCTCTTTTATTGTTTAGGCAAACGACGTGCAGCGATTTATGGGGAAAGACTGACAATGGCGACGTGAAAGGAAATGTGTTAGTTTAAGTATGTTATAGAGGGGAGAGAGATACAGAGAGAGGGAAAGAGAGAGAGAAATGAAAGAGAGGGGGAGAAAAAAAGGTAAAGAGAGGAAGTGAGGCAAGGAAGAAAGGAGTGATGTTACAACAGAGGTGACAAATCACAGAGTAGTTCCCGAGGGTGGTGGTGGGAGGAATGTTGAATCCCAACCATGTTTTACTTGTGTATGTTTAGACAAACAGCAGTCATTACACAGTCCAAGTGTAGTCTGCCTGGGGGTATGTTGTTATCTCACACCCCAAGAGAAGGCAGTACTTGTAGGACTCTTCGCTGTGTAAACACACATTAATCTTGTCACTCACTCACACTCCCTACCACTTGTCACACACACACATCCCCACCCCTCGATGATCCCAAGGTCCCATCAACACACAGACACACAACAGACACACACAACAGCACACACACACACACGTGTCCCTGCCCTGGGGTCCCCACAATCCCATATGTAATGAGTTGTTTAATTCACTTCATTGAGTGTTAATGTCCCTGTGGCTCTCCTCAGGTACACACTGCTGGGAGGGCCTGATAATTGGGCCTAGTTTATCATCGATTCCCCTCTGATGAATGGCCTGAGAAACCGCTCAATTTGTTTGTGTCTCCCTCCCTCCCTCCTCCCCTCCTCTCCTCATTCTATGGTGGGTTTGGTACGTTCCGGGTTTTCTGGAAGACTGGGGTGAATGTTCTACTTCAGGATGTAAACGGAAACATTCCGCTGGACTACGCCACTGAGGGAACCGAGACCAGCTACATCCTCCGAAAACACCTAGAGGAAAATGGTAACACAATGCTCCTCATATGATTTAATATCTGTTTTATGTAGTGTGTCATGTCGTATTGTGTTATATTGTAGACCTATATGTGTTTATTGTGCAACAACCAGCCCTATAAATGTTCACTTACACACTTTCACATTGGGAAAAATATTTATATTTTGTGAATAGTCTTTTTCCAATCTTTGCCACTTTTCCACCTAAAAACAATTCCTCTGGTTGAAGATCTGTCTATTATCCCGACAGTATGACATTATGTTCTAGTCAATATAACGTGGTAATATAATGTCTGCTTCAATGTTCATTATTTTTTCACAGCAGGTAAAGGAGACTGAATAGAAAACTAAATAAAATGAGAAATGAATGAAGGAACATTTTTTATTTCACATGCCTGAAATAATGGCTTAATTTGAAAAAAAAATAATCTACGGATCATACGTTATGTCCACACACAATTATAAAGTGAGGAAACAGACTAAAATCCTTATTTATAAGGAATGGTTCCATGGATGGTTGGCTGCCATATTGCCCGAGGGAAAGGTATTGATACTGTATATACAGTGCATTCGGAAAGTATTCAGACCCCTTCACTTTTTCCACATTTTGTTATGTTACAGCCTTATTCTAAAATGGTTTGAATACATTTTTCCCTCATCAATCTACACATGATACAACATAATGACAAAGCGAAAACAGGTTTTTAGAAATGTTTGAAAATGTATAAAAAAATCAAAAACAGAAATACCTTATTTAGATAAGTATTCAGACCCTTTGCTATGAGACTCGAAATTGAGCTCAGGTGCATCCTGATTCCATTGATCATCCTTTAGATGTTTCCACAACTTGATTGGAGTCCAACTTTGGTAAATTCAAATGGTTGGACGTGATTTGGAAAGGCACACACCTGTCTATATAAGGTCCTACAGTTGACAATGCATGTCAGAGCAAAAACCAAGGCATGAGGTCGAAGGAATTGAGCTTCGAGATAGGATTGTGTCGAGGCACAGATCTGGGGAAAGGTCCCAAAAAAAGTCTGCAGCATTGAAGGTCCCTAAGAATCATTCTTAAATAGAAGAAATATGGAACCTTCCTAGAGCTGGCCGCCCGGCCAAACTGAGCAATCGGGGGAGAAGTACCTCCCTGACCAAGAACCCGATGGTCACTCTGTCCCAACCACGACTACTACTACTACACTGTGTCCTCTCTGTCCCAACCACTACTACTACTACTACTACACTGTGTCCTCTCTGTCCCAACCACCACTACTACACTGTGCCCTCTCTGTCCCAACCACAACTACTACTACTACTACTACACTGTGTCCTCTCTGTCCCAACCACCACTACTACACTGTGTCCTCTCTGTCCCAACCACTACTACTACTACTACACTGTGTCCTCACTGTCCCTACCACTACTACTACTACTACACTGTGTCCTCTCTGTCCCAACCACCACTACTACACTGTGCCCTCTCTGTCCCAACCACAACTACTACTACTACTACTACACTGTGTCCTCTCTGTCCCAACCACCACTACTACACTGTGTCCTCTCTGTCCCAACCACTACTACTACTACTACACTGTGTCCTCACTGTCCCTACCACTACTACTACTACTACACTGTGTCCTCTCTGTCCCAACCACTACTACTACTACTACACTGTGTCCTCACTGTCCCAATCACTACTACTACACTGCAAAGAAACATGGCTGGGCCAAGAAACAAGAGCAATGGACATTAGACCAGTGGAAATCTGTCCGTTGGTCTGATGAGTCCAAATGTGAGATTTTTGGTTCCAACCACTGTGTCTTTGTGAGATGCAGAGTAGGTGAATGGATCATCTCTGCGTGTGTGGTTCCCACCGTGAAGCATTGAGGAGGAGGTGTGATGGTGTGGGGGTGCTTTGCTGGTGACACTGTCTGTGAACTATTTAGAATTCAAGGCACACTCAAGTACCTCCCTGACCAAGAACCCGATGGTCACTCTGTCCCAACCACGACTACTACTACTACACTGTGCCCTCTCTGTCCCAACCACAACTACTACTACACTGTGTCCTCTCTGTCCCAACCACTACTACTACACTGTGTCCTCACTGTCCCTACCACTACTACTACTACTACACTGTGTCCTCACTGTCCCAACCACTACTTCTACTACTACAATGTGTCCTCTCTGTCCCAACCACTACTACTACTACTACACTGTGTCCTCTCTGTCCCAACCACTACTACTACTACTACACTGTGTCCTCTCTGTCCCAACCACTACTTCTACTACTACACTGTGTCCTCTCTGTCCCAACCACTACTACTACTACTACACTGTGTCCTCTCTGTCCCAACCACTACTACACTGTGTCCTCACTGCCCCTACCACTACTACTACTACTACTACTACTGCACTGTGTCCTCTCTGTCCCTACCACTACTACTACTACTACACTGTGTCCTCTCTGTCCCAACCACTACTACACTGTGTCCTCACTGCCCCTACCACTACTACTACTACTGCACTGTGTCCTCTCTGTCCCTACCACTACTACTACTACTACTACTACTACTACACTGTGTCCTCACTGTCCCAACCACTACTACTACACTGCAAAGAAACATGGCTGGGCCAAGAAACAAGAGCAATGGACATTAGACCAGTGGAAATCTGTCCGTTGGTCTGATGAGTCCAAATGTGAGATTTTTGGTTCCAACCACTGTGTCTTTGTGAGATGCAGAGTAGGTGAATGGATGATCTCTGCATGTGTGGTTCCCACCGTGAAGCATTGAGGAGGAGGTGTGATGGTGTGGGGGTGCTTTGCTGGTGACACTGTCTGTGAATTATTTAGAATTCAAGGCACACTCAACCAGCATGGCTACCACAGCATTCAGCAGCGATACGCCATCCCATCTGGTTTGCGCTTAGTGGGACTATTATTTGTTTTTCAACAGGACAATGACCCAAAACACACCTCCAGGCTGTGTAAGGGCTATTTGACCAAGAAAGAGAGTGATGGAGGGCTGCATCAGATGACCTGGCCTTCACAATCACCTGACCTCAACCCAATTGAGATGATTTGGGATGAGTGCAGAGTGAAGGCAAAGCAGCCAACAAGTGCTCAGCATATGTGGGAACTCCTTCAAGACTGTTGGAAAAGCATTCCTCATGAAGCTGGTTGAGAGAATGCCAAGAGTGTGCAAAACTGTCATCAAGGCAAAGAATGGTTACTTTGAAGAATCTCAAATATTACCCCCCCAAAAAACATGTGTTTAACACTATTTTGGTTTCTACATTATTCCATATGTGATATTTCATAGTTTTGATGTCTCACTATTATTCTACAATGTATAAAATAGTAAAAATAAAGAAAAACCCTTGAATGAGTAGGTGTGTCCAAACTTTTGACTGGTACTGTACATGGGCTAAGACAGAGGAAGTCAAACATAAGCGCACACACACACACACACACACACACACACACACACACAGATATACACGGAGTGTACAAAACATTAAGAACACCTGCTCTTTCCACGACATAGACTGACCAGGTGAAAGCTACTATCCCTTATTGATGTCACCTATTAAATCCACTTCAATCAGTGCAGTTGAAGGGGAGGAGACAGGTTATGAATGATTTTTAAGCCTTGAGACAATTGAGATGTGGATCGTGTATGTGTGCCATTCGGAGGGTGAATGAGCAAGACAAAATATTTAAGTTCCTTTGAACAGGGTATGGTAGTAGGTGGCAGGCGCACAGGTTTGTGTCAAGAACTGTAACACTGCTGGGTTTTTCACGCTCAACAGTTTCCCGTGTGTATCAAGAATGGTCCACCACCCAAAGGACATCAAGCCAACTTGACACAACTGTGCGAAGCATTGAAGTTTACATGGGCCAGAATCACTGTGGAACTCTTGACACATAGTAGAGTCCATGCCCTGACGAATTGAGGCTGTTCTGAGCGCAAAACGGGGGTTGCAAAATATTAGGATGGTGTCCCTAATGTTTGCTATACTCAACGTATGTTTTATTGTCACATAAGCACAAGCCCATACACATACATAGATACACACACACACACAATCTGTCACACATCCTCATGTCCTCCTTCACAAGCCCACACACATCCTCCGGGGCGGCAGGGTAGCCTAGTGGTTAGAGTGATGGACTAGTAACCGAAAGTTCAATTCCCCCGAGCTGACAAGGTACAAATCTGTCGTTCTGCCCCTTAACAGGCAGTTAACCCACTGTTCCTAGGCCGTCATTGAAAATAATAATTTGTTCTTAACTGACTTGTCTAGTAAAATAAAGGTAAAAAAAATAAAAGTTAAGTTGTCATCTGTTTTTACAGTAATCCAGATGCTTTTCGGCACTCATCATCTTGTGACGATAATGATGATAACTTTATTTAGCAAATACCTCAGTGTAAACTTGACTTTATCTTACAGTATACTCTGATATTCATGTCATTTCCGCTGTCTTGTGATTCTGACCCACTTATCATGTCCCAAAGAGCTACGGTCATCACTCCTCCTGTGAGGCATTTTATGTGTTCATGTGTTTATGTATGTGTGGGTGGGTGGGTGTGTGTTTGCACCATAAACACACACACAAACAGACACACACACACCTCAGCCCCACCTGCCTGCGACCTGTGTTGGGAGCAGACCTGGGTTCAAATACTATTTCAGATATTTCAATTACTTTTCAATACCTTTTTTAAAAGTTTTGGGATAACCATTATTTGAAAAAAAAAAAAAGTTGATGATTATTGGAAATGTATTTGGAAATACTCAAATACACTCCCATGCACCCAGATATTTGAAAATAGCATTTAAAATAAGTATTTGAAAATAATTTCAAATACAATTTGGTCAATTATATATATATTTTTTTTACAAATAACTATTAAAATACAAAAATAAAAGTACTTGTTTTTGGCTGTCTATTTGAAAATACTCAAATACGCAGCATAGTCCCTTGCTCCCCCATGGTATCACAGCCCCTCCACTCATCCCAAACCCCCTATAGGTGGTCTCTATCCCCTCATGCTCACATCCAGCCTCTCTCCCCTCTTCCTGCAGTGGCACACTCCCATGTCACACTCTAGAAGTCTATGTTGCCTTTGTAACATGGCTATGTTACCCTCCTCAAGTCTCTCTTACAGTCTCTCGTACACGGCACATACCCTATGGACTCTCCCTGTACATTCCTATATGCACTCCACTAATTAGAATTGAGCATACGGTATAAGACTCAACTGCCTATAGTAGTCAAAGCCCAAGGGACAAAAACATTCTATATTACAGTGATCGTTAGAGAGAAACACAGACAATCTATAATATATAGCTACTGTATCATTTCGGCAACCAAAACAATGGTCCCCTGTGAGTACTTGAGGGTGGGGGAGATCAGAGCAGACCATCGATCCCCTTTAGCCAGGATAGACTGCACTGCTAGACCTCTCTTAGACCTCTGTCTGTCTGTATGTCAGTCCCCAAGACAGTCTGTTGACTTTGAAAAGGAGACTAAGGATTCTCAAGGAGACATTATGCACAGAACCAACATAGCTCCCATGATAATTGTGATTGGTACAGACTACGGAGATATCATTAATGTTGTGTGTGTGCTGTACTAACGTGTGTGTTTTGTTGTGTTGTTCCAGGTATAGATGTGTCGTCTATGCACTCTATGCGTACCCAGAGGCCCAGCACCATGTTGTCTGATGTTCGACAGCTGGTCTCCAGCGGGGTCAGTCTCAACCAACGCAACAACGATGGGGTTACTTTGGTGAGTACCTACCAGTGGAGGCTGCTGAGGGGAGGACGGCTTATAGTAATGGTTGGAAGAGAGAAAATGGAATGTACCGTATTTGATTCCATTACACTTCTTCCGCTCCAGCCATTACCACAAGCCCGTCCTCCCCCATTAACGTGCCACCAACCTCCTGTGGTGCCTACCAGTACTCCTCTATCGCTCTCTATCTATCTATCTATCTATCTTGCTCTCTCTCTATCTTGCCCTCTCACTCTATTTCAATGGCTGTATACAGTAGATGTGTCTGTGTAATGTGTTTCTTTAACCCTCTCTCTCTCTGTCTCTCTCTAGCTTCACATTACGTGTGCTAGCGGCTACAGGGAGGTCGTATCTGTGCTGCTGGAGGATGGGGCGGACCCTCAGCCCTCCGACAACGGCTATTGGACACCTCTCCACCTGGCTGCCAAATATGGACAGGTACTGTCATATCACTGTACATTCACCTATCCAGTCATGTCAGATCCATGGAGGGAACAAAACTTTGTTTAGTGAACTTTCTGAAATGATATTCAACCATAAAACCTATGGGAATGCATCAATAATGGCTAGTTTATACAAAAGTATTGGCTGGCTAGTTTATAGACCAGTTTTGGCTGGCTAATTTATTGACCAGTATTGGCTGGCTAGTTTATAGATCAGTATTGCCTGGCTAGTTTATAGACCAGTATTGGCTGGCTAGTTTATAGATCAGTATTGGCTGGCTAGTTCATAGATCAGTTTTGGCTGGCTAGTTTATAGATCAGTATTGGCTGGCTAGTTTATAGATCAGTATTGGCTGGCTAGTTTATAGACCAGTATTGGCTGGCTAGTTTATAGACCAGTATTGGCTGGCTAGTTCATAGATCAGTATTGGCTGGCTAGTTTATAGATCAGATTTGGCTGGCTAGTTTATAGACCAGTATTGGCTCGCTAGTTTATAGACCAGTATTGGCTGGCTAGTTCATAGATCAGTTTTGTCTGGCTAGTTCATAGATCAGTATTGGCTGGCTAGTTTATAGACCAGTATTGGCTGGCTAGTTCATAGATCAGTATTGGCTGGCTAGTTTATAGATCAGTATTGGCTGGCTAGTTTATAGACCAGTTTTGGCTCGCTAGTTTATAGATCAGTATTGGCTGGCTAGTTTATAGACCAGTATTGGCTCGCTAGTTTATAGATCAGTATTGGCTGGCTAGTTTATAGATCAGTATTGGCTGGCTAGTTTATAGACCAGTATTGGATCGCTAGTTTATAGATCAGTATTGGCTGGCTAGTTCATAGATCAGTATTGGCTGGCTAGTTTATAGACCAGTATTGGCTGGCTAGTTCATAGATCAGTATTGGCTGGCTAGTTTATAGATCAGTATTGGATGGCTAGTTTATAGATCAGTATTGGCTCGCTAGTTTATAGACCAGTATTGGCTGGCTAGTTCATAGATCAGTATTGGCTGGCTAGTTTATAGATCAGTATTGGCTGGCTAGTTTATAGATCAGTAATGGCTGGCTAGTTTATAGATCAGTATTGGCTGGCTAGTTTATAGACCAGTTTTGGCTCGCTAGTTTATAGACCAGTATTGGCTGGCTAATTTATAGATCAGTTTTGGCTGGCTAGTTTATAGATCAGTATTGGCTGGCTAGTTTATAGACCAGTATTGGCTGGCTAGTTCATAGATCAGTTTTGGCTGGCTAGTTTATAGATCAGTATTGGCTGGCTAGTTTATAGACCAGTTTTGGCTCGCTAGTTTATAGATCAGTATTGGCTGGCTAGTTCAAAGATCAGTATTGGCTGGCTAGTTTATAGATCAGTATTGGCTGGCTAGTTTATAGATCAGTAATGGCTGGCTAGTTTATAGACCAGTATTGGCTGGCTAGTTTATAGATCAGTATTGGCTGGCTAGTTTATAGATCAGTATTGGCTGGTTAGTTTATAGACCAGTTTTGGCTCGCTAGTTTATAGACCAGTATTGGCTGGCTAGTTTATAGATCAGTATTGGCTGGCTAGTTTATAGATCAGTATTGGCGGGCTAGTTTATAGATCAGTATTGGCTGGCTAGTTTATCAATCAGTATTGGCTGGCTAGTTTATAGATCCGTATTGGCTGGCTAGTTCATAGATCAGTATTGGCGGGCTAGTGTATAGATCAGTATTGGCTGGCTAGTTTATAGACCAGTATTGGCTCGCTAGTTTATAGACCAGTTTTGGCTGGCTAGTTCATAGATCAGTATTGGCTGGCTAGTTTATAGATCAGTATTGGCTGGCTAGTTCATAGATCAGTATTGGCTGGCTAGTTTATAGATCAGTATTGGCTGGCTAGTTTATAGACCAGTATTGGCTCGCTAGTTTATAGATCAGTATTGGCTGGCTAGTTCATAGATCAGTATTGGCTGGCTAGTTTATAGATCAGTATTGGCTTGCTAGTTTATAGATCAGTAATGGCTGGCTAGTTTATAGATCAGTATTGGCTGGCTAGTTTATAGACCAGTTTTGGCTCGCTAGTTTATAGACCAGTATTGGCTGGCTAGTTTATAGATCAGTATTGGCGGGCTAGTTTATAGATCAGTATTGGCTGGCTAGTTCATAGATCAGTTTTGGCTGGCTAATTTATAGATCAGTATTGGCTGGCTAGTTTATAGATCAGTATTGGCTCGCTAGTTTATAGACCAGTATTGGCTGGCTAGTTTATAGACCAGTATTGGCTGGCTAGTTTATAGATCAGTATTGGCTGGCTAGTTTATAGATCAGTATTGGCTGGCTAGTTTATAGACCAGTATTGGCTGGCTAGTTCATAGATCAGTATTGGCTGGCTAGTTTATAGATCAGTATTGGCTGGCTAGTTTATAGATCAGTATTGGCTGGCTAGTTTATAGACCAGTATTGGCTGGCTAGTTTATAGATCAGTATTGGCTGGCTAGTTTATAAATCAGTATTGGCTGGCTAATTTATAGATCAGTATTGGCTGGCTAGTTTATAGATCAGTATTGGCTGACTAGTTTATAGATCAGTATTGGCTGGCTAGTTCATAGATCAGTATTGGCTGGCTAGTTCATAGACCAGTATTGGCTGGCTAGTTTATAGACCAGTATTGGCTGGCTAGTTTATAGACCAGTATTGGCTACTGGCTTTTTTATTTGTTTACCTTGTCTACTCTCATTTTGAGACCTATGGGAAGATAACTTGTATAACAGAAATCTCCTCTGTCTGTCTCTCTGCTGAATAACAGGTATTTTGGGAGCTATCGAGCAGACTAGCTCAAAGTGCTGGCACGGCACTGAATGTATTCATTAATGTCTTTTAGATTAGCGATTTCATGGTGTTTCTCACAGGGAAGGAGATTGATTTCAGGATATGGATGGGGGGCGGGTGGGTAAGAGGGAGATTTGGGTAGACGGATAGGGGGCTTTGAGGGAAAGGGAAGCGATCGAGTTAAAATCTTGCTGACACGGTCCAATATGTAATTACATTTCTGGGGCTGCATGGTTGGGGTGCTGACAAAGAGAATGTATTCATATTTAGAACAGTTATTTTCTCTCTTTGTTCCTCTATTACCCCCAGGCCAGGTTTTTTCTCTTTAGTGTGTTTTACAGTAAAGTCTTCCTTTCTGTTACCTCTCAACCGTCACGATCTCAAATCAAAGTGTATTAGTCACATGCTTCATAAACAACAGGTTCAGACTAACATTGAAATGCAGAGAGAAAAAAAAGACAGTTTTGAAAAATAATAGCACAAGGAATAAGTTGAAAAATAATAACAGAAGGAATAAGTTGAAAAATAATAGCACAAGGAATAAGTTGAAAAATAATAACACAAGGAATAAGTTGAAAAATAATAACAGAAGGAATAAGTTGAAAAATAATAACAGAAGGAATAAGTTGAAAAATATTAACAGAAGGAATAAGTTGAAAAATAACACAAGGAATAAGTTGAAAAATAATAACACATGGAATAAGTTGAAAAATAATAACACAAGGAATAAGTTGAAAAATAATAACACAAGGAATAAGTTGAAAAATAATAACACAAGGAATAAGTTGAAAAATAATAGCACAAGGAATAAGTTGAAAAATAATAGCACAAGGAATAAGTTGAAAAATAATAACACAAGGAATAAGTTGAAAAATAATAACACAAGGAATAAGTTGAAAAATAATAACACAAGGAATAAGTTGAAAAATAACTCAAGGAATAAGTTGAAAAATAATAACACATGGAATAAGTTGAAAAATAATAACAAGGAATAAGTTGAAAAATAATAACACATGGAATAAGTTGAAAAATAATAACAAGGAATAAGTTGAAAAATAATAACACAAGGAATAAGTTGAAAATAATAACACAAGGAATAAGTTGAAAAATAATAACGCAAGGAATAAGTTGGAAAATAATAACACAAGGAATAAGTTGAAAAAAATAACACACGGAATATGTTGAAAAATAATAACACACGGAATATGTTGAAAAATAATAACACGAGGTACAAAAACACAATGAGTAATGATAACTTGGCTATATACACAGGGTACCAGTACCAAGTCGATGTGCAGAGGTACAAGGTAATTGAGGTAGATTTGTACATATAGGTAGGGATAAAGTGAATAGGCAACGGGATAGATTATAAACAGTAACAGCAGCGTATGTGATGAGTGAAAAGAGACTAGTGCAAAAGGGTCAATGCAGATATTCCGGGTAGCTATTGGTTAGCTATTTAACTAACTATTTAGCAGTCTTATAGCTTGGGGGTAGAAGCTGTTCCAGACTTGGTACATCGGTACCGCTTGCCGTGCGATACCTCATCCCTCTCTTTCTCAAACTCCACAGTTTATCTAAGTGCATGCATAAGTGAATTTGAGTGCAGAGTGACAGGGAAGGGGAGAATTAGCGAATTGATTACAGCCCTACCCGCTGGAGCCCTACCCGCTGGAGCCCTACCCGCTGGAGCCCTAACCGCTGGAGCCCTAACCGCTGGAGCCCTACCCGCTGGAGCCTGGCGCTGGCACTCTGCATACCAACTATACACTGACACATACTGTATACCTGCAGCATTGTCACTCACTTTAGCATCAACAGGCACATTCAGAGAGCAGGGAACAGCCTCATCTCTGCAACACTTTATATTACAAGTATTTTTTATAGGTTAAGTAAAATGGTTATGTAATTAGACTAGGTAAACTAATTAAAAACTCAAGGATGTAAAACAGTACCCTATAAGTACAGTTGTGTTTCATGCGTCTCTTGATTCCACCTCTACTCCCCATTAGTACTGAATGGAGGTCAGTAGTATTCAGTTGTTTATGGGTCATACTGTTGCTAGGTGTTGTTTGCTTGAGTCACAATAACATTAGCTCATATTGTCATACAGTAAACTCAGTGAACTCTATGTAATCATAGCCGGTATTTCACTGGCACACGTAATAGGCTAATATTTCACTATCCTGGGTAAATGACTCCCATGGATGGTAGCCTATTACTGTTGCTTATTAGGCTTCTGTTTCTCCTTCACTCACTTTCAAGTCTCCCTGACATTTTCCTGGTTCAATCTGACATTTGACCCGAGCCAGGGGGTCACTACCGTGGCGATAGTGACATGGTGGGGGTGTATTTATAGTGTTGAGTGGAGTATGTGAGGGTGTGCTTTGTGGACATACTGTGGCCTGTAACCTGGCCAGCTGTTACCAATGTGAATTCAGGTTACAGTCATAGGTTACACTGTGGTAGAATATGCTGAGAATATGCTCTATACTTTACTACACTGTACCTTTAACTCTCCCTATCTCACTCTCTTTCTTCTGTCTCGCCTCTCGCTCTCTCATTCTATCTATTTATTGCTATCATGCTATAAAATCAGTTTTGGTATATCCATATCCTCTCTAGACAGACCAAGTAATGTGTTTAATAAAAGACACACTCATGTACCTCTGACCTGTAGTAGTGCAGAGAGGGAGTAGAGGAAGATGTACTGTAGCAAGTCAATATAGCACAGAGCTATGATGCATACTCTAATACAGGAGTTCGCTAACTTTCTCACCTGCCCCCCACAACAACAACAAAAAATGAAATACAAACAGGTTAGCTGACATGGGCTCGTTGATCTGGACATTTCTGACAGGTTATAAATAGCTCTCTAAGGTATGCAATGACTAACATGACAAGAGGAACTGATGATGCACTACCCAATTTCTAAATTGCACCTTGCATTATACTGTAACAACTTTCAAGAGTAAGTTTGATGCCGGACTGAGTTCGTAGGGGGCACACCCCACAGTTTTGGGACCACTGCTCCAGACCAGTGTCATTCTGATGGATGGCCATGTCTAAGTGGATCTTAGTCATTTTCATCTCATTGTGATTTGTTTGTGTTTGTATGCATGCGTGTGTGGATCAGGCATTGACAGACAATCTCTCACATGCTGCCTCGGGCATGCCATCCATTGGCATGTCTCACCACAAATCAAGAATCACACACATTACATACATTACACACATCAGACATTACATGCATCACACACATTACACACATTACACCTACTTCATATAACACACATACACAAATCCCAGACCACACATCTCCAACCTCACATATCACACAGGTGTTGCTAGTCACAACCCTGTGGGAGAGAAGAAGGAGAGGGGGAAGGGAGGGAGGAGGAAAAAAGAGAGGGGTGGAGATTAATAGGCTTTGTGAGAGACAGAGAGAGAGACAGATAAACTCCAATATCTAATGGGTGAAATGCTACAGTGTCCCAACACAGCAGCAAGATTTGTGACCTGTTGCCACAAAAAAGGGCAACAAGTGTAGAACAAGCACCATTGTAAATACAACCCATATTTATGTTTATTTATTTTCCCTTTTGTATTTTAACTATTTGCACATCGTTACAAAACTGTATACAGTATAGCCATAACATGACATTTGACATGTTTCTATTCTTTTGGAACTTTTGTGAGTGTAATGTTCACTGTTCATTTTTTATTGTTTATTTCATTTTTGTTTATTATCTATTTCACTTGATTTGGCATGTAAACATATGTTTCCCATGCCAATAAAACCCTTTGAATTGAATATAATTGAAATTGACAGAGAGCGAGACAGAGTGAGAGAGACAGAGAGAAACAGAGAGAGACACAGAGAGGGAGAGAGAGAGAGAGAGAGAGGCAGAGAGAAAGACAGAGAGAAACAGAGAGAGAGGCAGAGAGAGAGAGAGAAAGACAGAGAGAGACAGAGAGAGGGAGAGAGAGACAGAGAGAGGGAGAGAGAGACAGAGAGAGGGAGAGAGAGACAGAGAGAGGGAGAGAGACAGAGAAATGGGTGGAAAGAGGAATAGGGCTAGACTTGTAGTGACATATACAGTGAGGGAAAAAAGTATTTGATCCCCTGCTGATTTTGTACGTTTGCCCACTGACAAAGAAATGATCCGTCTATAATTTTAATGGTAGGTTTATTTGAACAGTGAGAGAAAGAATAACAACAACAAAAATCCAGAAAAACACGTGAAAAATGTTATAAATTGATTTGCATTTTAATGAGGGAAATAAGTCTTTGACCCCTCTGCAAAACATGACTTAGCACTTGGTGGCAAAACCCTTGTTGGCAATCACAGAGGTCAGACGTTTCTTGTAGTTGGCCACCAGGTTTGCACACATCTCAGGAGGGATTTTGTCCCACTCCTCTTTGCAGATCTACTCCAAGTCATTGAGGTTTCGAGGTTGACGTTTGGCAACTCAAACCTTCAGCTCCCTCCACAGATGTTCTATGGGATTAAGGTCTGGAGACTGGCTAGGCCACTCCAGGACCTTAATGTGCTTCTTCTTGAGCCACTCTTTTGTTGCCTTGGCCGTGTGTTTTGGGTCATTGTCATGCTGGAATACCCATCCACGACCCATTTTCAATGCCCTGGCTGAGGGAAGGAGGTTCTCACCCAAGATTTGACGGTACATGGCCCCGTCCCATCGTCCCTTTGATGCGGTGAAGTTGTCCTGTCCCCTTAGCAGAAAAACACCCCAAAGCATAATGTTTCCACCTCCATGTTTGACGGTGGGGATGGTGTTCTTGGGGTCATAGGCAGCATTCCTCCTCCTCCAAACACGGCGAGTTGAGTTGATGCCAAAGAGCTTCATTTTGGTCTCATCTGACCACAACACTTTCACCCAGTTGTCCTCTGAATCATTCAGATGTTCATTGGCAAACTTCAGACAGGCATGTATATGTGCTTTCTTGAGCAGGGGGACCTTGCGGGCGCTGCAGGATTTCAGTCCTTCACGGCGTAGTGTGTTACCAATTGTTTTCTTGGTGACTATGGTCCCAGCTGCCTTGAGATCATTGACAAGATCCTCCCGTGTAGTTCTGGGCTGATTCCTCACCGTTCTCATGATCATTGCAACTCCACGAGGTGAGATCTTGCATGGAGCCCCAGGCCGAGGGAGATTGATAGTTCTTTTGTGTTTCTTCCATTTGCGAATAATCGCACCAACTGTTGTCACCTTCTCACCAAGCTTCTTGGCGATGGTCTTGTAGCCCATTCCAGCCTTGTGTAGGTCTACAATATTGTCCCTGACATCCTTGGAGAGCTCTTTGGTCTTGGCCATGGTGGAGAGTTTGGAATCTGATTGATTGATTGCTTCTGTGGACAGGTGTCTTTTATACAGGTAACAAGCTGAGATTAGGAGCACTCCCTTTAAGAGTGTGCTCCTAATCTCAGCTCGTTACCTGTATAAAAGACACCTGGGATCCAGAAATCTTTCTGATTGAGAGGGGGTCAAATACTTATTTCCCTCATTAAAATGCAAATCAATTTATAACATTTTTCTGGATTTTTTTTGTTGTTATTCTGCCTCTCACTGTTCAAATAAACCTACCATTAAAATTATAGACTGATCATTTCTTTGTCAGTGGACAAACGTACAAAATCAGCAGGGGATCAAATACTTTTTTCCCTCACTGTATAGGGAAACAGAGGAAAATAAAGAGATCTGAGGCAGAAAGACGGAAGGGTAAAACTCTGGGCAAGAGGAGATGATGATAGCTAGTTTTTGTAGATATGGGCCACAGCAAGGACTTTTGGGTGGAAGGCATGCAAAATGTGATCAAATGCAGTTCCATGTCTTTTTTTATTTTCTCTGAAATAATGAAGGTGTGTGTCTCTGTCTGTCCGTCTCTCCCTGCAGACAAGCATCGTTAGCCAGCTGCTGAAGCACAGAGCAGACCCAACTCTTCTGAACTGCAACCAAGACAAGCCCTCAGGTATAACACACTGACATACACACACACTCAATTTAAGAATGTGGTATTGAAACAAATAAATGTATTTTGATCCAGCTGAGCTGTGTCTGCCTAGCCTACTGTTCCAGTGATCACTCTGATAAAATGGAACCAACACACACAACCTAACCAATTCATTTCCACAAGAGTGTGTGTGTGTGTGTGTGTGTGTGTGTGTGTGTGTGTGTGTGTGTGTGTGTGTGTGTGTGTGTGTGTGTGTGTGTGTGTGTGTGTGTGTGTGCACGCGTGTGGGTGGAGGTTATACAGTGAATTTGGAAAGTATTCAGACCCCTTGACTTTTTCCACATTTTGTTATGTTAAAGCTTTACTCTAAAATTGATTATATAGTTTTTGTTCCTCATCAATCTACACAAAATATCTCAAAATGACAAAGCAAAAGCAGGTTCAGAAATGTTTGCTAATTTCTTAAAAAACAGAAATATTACATTTACATAAGTATTCAGACCCTTAACTCAGTACTTTGTTGAAGCACCTTTGGCAGTGATTACAGCCTCGAGACTTGGGTATGTCGCTTCAAGCTTGGCACACCTGTATTTCTCCTATTCTTCTCTGCAGATCCTCTCAAGCTCTGTCAGGTTGGATGGGGAGCGTCACAGCTATTTTTTAGGTCTCTCCAGAGATGTTCGTTTGAGCTCAAGTCCGGGCTCTGGCTGGGCCACTCAATGACATTTACGGACTTGTCCCGAAGCCACTCCTGCATTGTCTTGGCTGAGTGCTTAGGGTTGTTGTCTTGTTGGAAGGTGAACCTTCACCCCAGTGCTCTGGAGCAGGTTTTCATCAAAGATATCTCGGTACTATTCTCCGTTCGTCTTTGCCTCGATCTTGACTAGTCTCCCAGTCCCTGCCGCTGAAAAACCACATCATGATGCTGCCACCACCATACTTCACCATAGGGATGGTGCCAGGCTTCCTCCAGACTTGACTCTTGGCATTTAGGCCAAAGAGTTCAATCTTGGTTTCATCAGAGAATCTTGTTTCTCATGGTCTGAGTTTAATTCCGAGTCTCATACAGTGGGGAAAAAAAGTATTTAGTCAGCCACCAATTGTGCAAGTTCTCTCACTTAAAAAGATGAGAGAGGCCTGTAATTTTCATCATAGGTACACTTCAACTATGACAGACAAAATGAGGAAAACAAATCCAGAAAATCACATTGTAGGATTCTTTATGAATTTATTTGCAAATTATGGTGGAAAATAAGTATTTGGTCACATACAAACAAGCAAGATTTCTGGCTCTCACAGACCTGTAACTTCTTCTTTAAGAGGCTCCTCTGTCCTCCACTCATTACCTGTATTAATGGCACCTGTTTGAACTTGTTATCAGTATAAAAGACACCTGTCCACAACCTCAAACAGTCACACTCCAAACTCCACTATGGCCAAGACCAAAGAGCTGTCAAAGTCAAAATTGTAGACCTGCACCAGGTTGGGAAGACTGAATCGGCAATAGGTAAGCAGCTTGGTTTGAAGAAATCAACTGTGGGAGCAATTATTAGGAAATGGAAGACATACAAGACCACTGTTAATCTTCCTCGATCTGGGGCTCCACGCAAGATCTCACCCCGTGGGGTCAAAATGATCACAAGAACGGTGAGCAAAAATCCCAGAACCACACGGGGGACCTAGTGAATGACCTGCAGAGAGCTGGGACCAAAGTAACAAAGCCTACCATCAGTAACACACTACGCGCAGGGACTCAAATCCTGCAGTGCCAGACGTGTCCCCCTGCTTAAGCCAGTACATGTTCAGGCCCGTCTAAAGTTTGCTAGAGAGCATTTGGATGATCCAGATGAGGATTGGGAGAATGTCAGATGAAACCAAAATAGAACTTTTGGTAAAAACTCAACTCGTCGTGTTTGGAGGACAAAGAATGCTGAGTTGCATCCAAAGAACACCATACCTACTGTGAAGCATGGGGTGGAAACATCATGCTTTGGGGCTGTTTTTCTGCAAAGGGACCAGGACGACTGATCCGTGTAAAGGAAAGAATGAATGGGGCCATGTATCGTGAGATTTTGAGTGAAAACCTCCTTCCATCAGCAAGGGCATTGAAGATGAAACGTGGCTGGGTCTTTCAGCATGACAATGATCCCAAACACACCGCCCGGGCAACGAAGGAGTGGCTTCAGAAGAAGCATTTCAAGGTCCTGGAGTGGCCTAGCCAGTCTCCAGATCTCAACCCCATAGAAAATCTTTGAAAGTCTGTGTTGCCCAGCGACAGCCCCAAAACATCATTGCTCTAGAGGAGATCTGCATGGAGGAATGGGCCAAAATACCAGCAACAGTGTGTGAAAACCTTGTGAAGACTTACAGAAAATGTTTGACCTCTGTCATTGCCAACAAAGGGTATATAACAAAGTATTGAGATAAACTTTTGTTATTGACCAAATACTTATTTTCCACCATAATTTGCAAATAAATTCATAAAAAATCCTACAATGTGATTTTCTGGATTTCTTTTCCTCATTTTGTCTGTCATAGTTGAAGTGTACCTATGATGAAAATTACAAGCCTCTCTCATCTTTTTAAGTGAGAGAACTTGCACAATTGGTGGCTGACTAAATACTTTTTTTCCCCACTGTAGCAAAGGGTCTCAATACTAATGTAAATAAGGTATTTATGTTTTAGATTTTTAATAAATGTGCAAACATTTCTAAAAACCTGTTTTCGGTTTGTCATTATGGGCTATTGTGTGCAGATTGCTGAAAAAAAAAATATTTGATAAATTTTAGAATAAGGCTGTAAAGTACCAAAATGTGGAAAAAGTCAAGGTGTCTGAATACTTTCCGAAGACACTGTATGTCATTTCCCCATGAGGACAAGCTCATACATTAACCAAACATAAAATGAACACTTCACACTCCTGATTCTTTCTCTGGACACACAAACACACACACACACACACTGAGAGAATGGAATGGAGATGTTCAGAATTAATCATCAGAACTGATTTGATTCATTCCACAATGGGTATGAAGGTAGAATATCATTACTCAAGTGCATTATCTGTCATTTATGTTTAGTAGCAGAAGAGACAATCAAAGTATGACCACACTAACGTGATTCCTTCTCATTTAATCTAAGTGTGTATGTGTGTATGCATGAGTGTGTGTGTGCCGTGTGTGTGTGTGTGTGTGTGTGTGTGAGGAGTTGAGAGACTGCTCCTTGTCGCTGTTTGCGATAACACACAGACACTAGAGCTCATTTGGGTTCTATTTTCTCTGTCTACAGAGATGTATCTACAGTGAGGGAAAAAAGTATTTGATCCCCTGCTGATTTTGTACGTTTTCCCACTGACAAAGAAATGATCAGTCTATAATTTTAATGGTAGGTTTATTTGAACAGTGAGAGACAGAATAACAACAAAAAAATCCATAAAAACACATGTGAAAAATGTTATAAATTGATTTGCATTTTAATAAGGGAAATAAGTATTTGAACCTCTCTCAATCAGAAAGATGTCTGGCTCCCAGGTGTCTTTTATATAGGTAACGAGCTGAGACTAGGAGCACACTCTTAAAGGGAGTGCTCCTAATCTCAGCTTGTTACCTGTATAAAAGACACCTGTCCACAGAAGCAATCAATCAGATTCCAAACTCTCCACCATGGCCAAGACCAAAGAGTTCTCCAAGGATGTCAGGGACAAGATTGTAGACCTACACAAGGCTGGAATGGGCTACAAGACCATCGCCAAGCAGCTTGGTGAGAAGGTGACAACAGTTGGTGCGATTACTCGCAAATGGAAGAAACACAAAAGAACTGTCAATCTCCCTCGGCCTGGGGCTCCATGCAAGATCTCACCTCGTGGAGTTGCAATGATCATGAGAATGGTGAGGAATCAGCCCAGAACTACACGGGAGGATCTTGTCAATGATCTCAAGGCAGCTGAGACCATAGTCACCAAGAAAACAATTGGTAACACACTACGCCGTGAAGGACTGAAATCCTGCAGCGCCTGCAAGGTCCCCCTGCTCAAGAAAGCACATATACATGCCCGTCTGAAGTTTGCCAATGAACATCTGAGTGATTCAGAGGACAAGTGTTGTGGTCAGATGAATGGAGCTCTTTGGCATCAACTCCACTCGCCATGTTTGGAGGAGGAGGAATGCTGCCTATGACCCCAAGAACACCATCCCCACCGTCAAACATGGAGGTGGAAACATTATGCTTTGGGGGAGTTTTTCTGCTAATTGGACAGGACAACTTCACCGCATCAAAGGGACGATGGACGGGGCCATGTATCGTTCCCTCAGCCAGGGCATTGAAAATGGGTCGTGGATGGGTTTTCCAGCATGTCAATGACCCAAAACACACGGCCAAGGCAACAAAGGAGTGGCTCAAGAAGAAGCACATTAAGGTCCTGGAGTGGCCTAGCCAGTCTCCAGACCTTAATCCCATAGAAAATATATGGAGGGAGCTGAAGGTTCGAGTTGCCAAACGTCAGCCTCGAAACCTTAATGACTTGGAGAAGATCTGCAAAGAGGAGTGGGACAAAATCCCTCCTGAGATGTGTGCAAAACTGGTGGCCAACTACAAGAAACGTCTGACCTCTGATTGCCAACAAGGGTTTTGCCACCAAGTACTAAGTCATGTTTTGAAGAGGGGTCAAATACTTATTTCCCTCATTAAAATGCAAATCAATTTATAACATTTTTCACGTGTTTTTCTGGATTTTTTTTTTTGTTATTCTTTCTCTCACTGTTCAAATAAACCTACCATTAAAATTTTAGACTGATCATTTCTTTGTCAGTGGGCAAACGTACAAAATCAGCAGGGGATCAAATACTTTTTTCCCTCACTGTATTAACAGACACTCTCCTGCTGATACTGATGTTATGTCTTACCTGTCTATTACTCTGGGCTCCCTAGCTGAACAACACTAGCAAAAAACTCCTCAGGGGAAAATAGACTTTGTTCTTTGAGCTGCTATAGACTAGGTCTGTGACAATACCATTATCGCAATATTTTTTGTATGGCAAAAATGAAAGCACGAAACAGACCAAATCAAAAACCTGCTGTATTTAAAGTATTGTGTGCTTGGATAAATGATGTTTGTTTCCAACATCAGGGCTATTTTCCTGAAGAAGGGAAATTCGCTTTGCGTTTTGTTTCCTTGCCACGATACTGACGAGTATCGCAATATTAGTATCGTTCCAGCCCTACTATGGACAAGACACTACAAGAGCTGCTGCTTAGCAAACAAATGTGTTAGCAGAAATGCCACAGCAATGTTGAAGTGCAATGTCTTTGAAACCCCCCAAAGAATGGCTAATAAGGCTTTGTAATTGTAGTGTGTAATGTAAAGACTGTCTAAAGCATTGAACATCAGTGGACCTCACTTGTGGAAGCAGAGGAGAGAGACTCATGTTCTCCATACCAACCTCCCCATCATAGTGTGAGATACTGTAGGCCCATTGCAGCCCCCTCCTTACTCCATCCCATCCCCTAGTGTAATCACACCACAGATTCTAGCAGTAATCTATAGCCCATTCTAACTTGTAGGCTTAACTCAGGGATAGATGTGACACCTCAGGGAGACAGAGAGAATCACATATTTTTCTCTTAGACTCCCCCCCCAACACGTGTGTGTGTGTATGAGAGAGGGGAAGGGGGGGTATATGGGTGTCTAGGGGGTTGTCACACTCTATTAAATAAAAGAGGGGATATACAGTAACCATACTCCTCCCCTGTGCCCTTTTAGACCTCATTAAAGACTGAGGGTATCTTAACTCCCCCTGTCTGTGAAGCTCAGATGGATAGGTCCTCCAAGGGATTCGCACTCTGCACAGGCACATCCATATGGATGTGAGGGGGGGTCAGTGGGTTAAGACGAGGCCCTCTGTGAATTAGCCTAGAATGATTCAGAGCTTTGGATGATACAGTGAGGGAAAAAAGTATTTGATCCCCTGCTGATTTTGTACGTTTGCCCACTGACAAAGAAATTATCAGTCTATAATTTTAATGGTAGGTTTATTTGAACAGTGAGAGAAAGAATAATAACAAAAAAATCCAGAAAAATGCATGTGAAAAATGTTATAAATTGATTTGCATTTTAATGAGGGAAATAAGTATTTGACCCCTCTGCAAAACATGACTTAGTACTTGGTGGCAAAACCCTTGTTGGCAATCACAGAGGTCAGACGTTTCTTGTAGTTGGCCACCATGTTTGCACACATCTCAGGAGGGATTTTGTCCCACTCCTCTTTGCAGATCTTCTCCAAGTCATTGAGGTTTCGAGGCTGACGTTTGGCAACTCGAACCTTCAGCTCCCTCCACAGATGTTCTATGGGATTAAGGTCTGGAGACTGGCTAGGCCACTCCAGGACCTTAATGTGCTTCTTCTTGAGCCACTCTTTTGTTGCCTTGGCCGTGTGTTTTGGGTCATTGTCATGCTGGAATACCCATCCACGACCCATTTTCAATGCCCTGGCTGAGGGAACGAGGTTCTCACCCAAGATTTGACGGTACATGGCCCCGTCCATCGTCCCTTTGATGCGGTGAAGTTGTCCTGTCCAATTAGCAGAAAAGCTCCCCCAAAACATGTTTCCACCTCCATGTTTGACGGTGGGGATGGTGTTCTTGGGGTCATAGGCAGCATTCCTCCTCCTCCAAACATGGCGAGTTGAGTTGATGCCAAAGAGCTCCATTTTGGTCTCATCTGACCACAACACTTGTCCTCTGAATCACTCAGATGTTCATTGGCAAACTTCAGACGGGCATGTATATGTGCTTTCTTGAGCAGGGGGACCTTGCGGGCGCTGCAGGATTTCAGTCCTTCACGGCGTAGTGTGTTACCAATTGTTTTCTTGGTGACTATGGTCCCAGCTGCCTTGAGATCATTGACAAGATCCTCCCGTGTAGTTCTGGGCTGATTCCTCACCGTTCTCATGATCATTGCAACTCCACGAGATGAGATCTTGCATGGAGCCCCAGGCCGAGGGAGATTGACAGTTCTTTTGTGTTTCTTCCATTTGCAGTAATCGCACCAACTGTTGTCACCTTCTCACCAAGCTGCTTGGCGATGGTCTTGTAGCCCATTCCAGCCTTGTGTAGGTCTACAATCTTGTCCCTGACATCCTTGGAGAACTCTTTGGTCTTGGCCATGGTGGAGAGTTTGGAATCTGATTGATTGCTCCT
The DNA here is from genome assembly GCA_030435695.1 of Brachymystax lenok tsinlingensis. Classification (NCBI taxonomy): domain Eukaryota; kingdom Metazoa; phylum Chordata; class Actinopteri; order Salmoniformes; family Salmonidae; genus Brachymystax; species Brachymystax lenok. Next base: position 26,831,534 of record CM059785.1, read on the forward strand.
GTGGACAGGTGTCTTTATACAGGTAACAAGCTGAGATTAGGAGCACTCCTTTAAGAGTGTGCTCCTAATCTCAGCTCGTTACCTGTATAAAAGACACCTGGGAGCCAGAAATCTTTCTGATTGAGAGGGGGTCAAATACTTATTTCCCTCATTAAAATGCAAATCAATTTATAACATTTTTCACATGCGTTTTTATGGATTTTTTTGTTGTTATTCTGTCTCTCGCTGTTCAAATAAACCTACCATTAAAATTATAGACTGATCATTTCTTTGTCAGTGGGCAAACGTACAAAATCAGCAGGGGATCAAATACTTTTTTCCCTCACTGTACGTCAAAATTACTTGTCATTAATGTTCAGCGTATTGATCTTGGAGGACATTTTATGTGTCTCGTTTATGGGCTGGTTTTCAAAGTCAATGTCTACGCAACATTCCACATCTTTGCAAGATAGATAGAGGCTAATTTAAAGCACTCTATGATTGAAAGTACTTAAATGTCTTATGGCCACTATAATTAAAGTCATGTTCCAGATATTTTGTATCATTTCAACCAGTGGGTCAAAATGGGTCCCCGACAATTGTGTACTATGTCATCCATTGCTTCTGATATGTTACCTTGTTTTGGTGAAATTCGTATGAAATGTTTCAAATTCGTACAATATGTTATGAATTTGTCAGTTCTTAAGATCCCGGACTGCTTCTTTAAGCAAGTTGAAATACCACAAACCTCTGATGTGCCTTATTGCTATTATAAACTGATTACCAACATTAATTGAACAGTAAACAAGTATTTTTGCGTCATACGTGTGGTATATTGTTGTCTCATATACACGGCTAAAATGTTTCAGCCAATTAGCATCTAGGAACCAAACTACCCAGTTTATAATGCTTACTAACTAATAGATCTGTAACAGTCTGACAGAGAGGTGAAAACAGTCTTTCTCATTGTTAACCCTTAGTGGTTACTCTCTTAACCCCCCTCTCTGTCCTGGTTCCAGGCATAGCAGCATCTGACCCCATCATGGCTATGCTGCTGAGAGCAGAGGAATGCTGGGTAGAGAGGCTGAAGGACCCCTCTGTCCCCCGGCCCCCTTCAGACGAGCGCTACGATGGAGGCGCACACGACCACACCATCCCTGTCAAGAACCTGTGAGTTTTTATCAATTCATCAAATGATCAAATGACCCCACTTATCTATATTGTGCATTAATTATACTTTAAGTGTGTTTCGATATCAGTATTCAAAAGCAAATGATACCCTTAGTAATCCTATTACCCCCACCCCTACCCTGTAGCACTCGCTGTCCATGTCCCTCTCTAAGAGGGACAGTCTGTTGGAGAAGTGTGCCATGTTCAGTGAGGTGGGAGGGGGGCTGAGCAGACAACCCTCACTGGACAACGGTCTGGACGGACCTACAGGACCCTACAGCAAATTGGAGCAGGCAAGTACAATCAAAATCTGCACTACAACTAAGTGTACACTCAATATGTCCACTACTGCTATATACTTGACATCTCTGCTACAGAAAAGTGTACATGTACAGTATGAGAAAGTGTGCACATGCACCAAATCCATGTGTGGTTGCTATGGTAACCTGTGTGTTGTTGTGTTGCAGGTGAAGCTGATGCCTCCGGCGCCTAATGATGACCTGGCGTCTCTCAGTGAACTCACAAACAGCAGCCTTCTCTATGAGATGCAGAAACGCTTTGGCAATGACCAGATTTATGTAGGTAGAACACACACACAAACATGTACACAAACATGCATGCATACACACACACACACACACTCACTCATACATGGACACACTGACATACAATTGGAGTGATGTATTGATCCTGAGATGTCAGCTTGGACAATGGGCAGTCTTTCCCCTTGACTGTGCCCAGATTCAGAGCTAGGGAGGTAAACCAGCACCCTCCAGCCCAGCAGGCCAGTGACAGAGATGGGTGTTTTTGCCAGTGGCTGGGACAGGGGTGGGAGTCCTGTTTCTGTTGCCAGGCCAGGCAATGGTAACTGTGCTAGTGCGAGTTATAGGGGTGGTACATTCTTTGAGTCAGTCTTCCAACCCCTTCTCAGCTCTCTGTTCTGGGATAGTGGCTGTTGTGTGCTGGGTTTGTGTGAGCTCTGGCCAGGGCCTGGTGTCTGGAAGGTGGCCCAGGAGACTCACTGTCTGCTGGCCAAGGACTTTGAGCCATGGCTGGGGGGATGAATAGAACTACTAAGAGCCACGTGTACATGCACGGATACACAGACACCCACAATAATGCACAAATTCACACAGACACACACACACACAAAATAGACATTTCCTATGATGGAGAATCAATACTGGTTTGGTTCGATGGAAGAAATCCATGACTACATTTATAAGTAATACTGCACACCCCATTTTCCTTTCGGTTTCTGGTCATTTTAACCACCTTTCATTGTCCCCATCTCCCTAAGTCTATTGTTTGGTCTTTAGCTCAGCATGAGAGACTGTGCTGTATAAAGATAGGAGCCAGATCAATGTGGAACAGCCTGGTTATTCTCATCACTGTGTGTGAAGAGGCTTCAGTAGCCTGTTGTTACTGAACTACATATGGAGGAGAGACTGGCTGGTTAGATATGGAGGGAAGAGAGGAGGAGGTAGATTGAGAGAGGACAGAGAAGAAGGGGATAGAATGAGATGAGAAGTGAAAGAAAAAAAGAGATGATGGGAAAAGATAAGGAGATTGGAGGAGGAGGAGGAAGAAGAGGAAGAAGGGAGCATGGAGAGAGGTGGCGGATGAGAAAATTAGAGAGGGGCATGAGGTGGAGGAGGGAGAGAGATAGGAAACCGTGGGGAGAGGGAAGAGATGGAGGAGAGGGAGGACAAAGGCATTGTAATGTTCCATATGCTCCCCAGCAGGGTGATCAGAGACTGGGACTTTGATGACTGGGCTCCAGCCTGCTGCTTTGTGCTGGGATGGAGGGATGGTACACAGCCAAGCCCAGGGACTGGAGAGGGTTGTGAGAGGGATTGATGACAGTTGGAGGATTTGATGGTGGTTGGGGGGGAGTGGAATTTGAGTTTTGTTCTTGATGCTACTGTACGAGATTGAGAGCATGTGATCAAGTGTAAGGGTCACAGTTAACTTGCTTTGCGTTAAAGTTACCCTCTGTCACAGATCTAGAATAATCTAACCCTGCCATTAGGGGTTAAAATGCAGAACTGACCTTAGAACAGTGTCTGGGGGTAACTTTGAAACTCATTAACCTTCAGCCCAGGCCTGAGGATAGGCAAAGCAGCATGTTAGCGTTTTAGTGATAATACGTCCTATCCAACCCCAGCAGGGCACTCCTAGGGGACAGAGGGTTAGCGTTTAGCAATTAGCCAGCCTCAGGGTATTTGTGTGGGAGGTAGGGCTAGCAGCTTGTAACTGTACAGTAGTAGCTGTAAGGGTTAGGGTTTACTGTATGTCTCAGTCAGAGGAAGGGATTTTGGCAGTTAGTAGCCTTTCTAAACAGCCTCAGGGTCTGTGTGTTGGAAGAAGGAATAGCTATTGAAATGGAATAAGAATGCATCTCTATCTCCATGCAGTTTTTTCTATTTCTGTTTATAAAAAGGTATTTTTGTGGTAATGTTTTTTAAGTGATTTGCAGCGTTAGTTGCCGTTAAATGTCAAGTTGATTACATGTTGCATAGATTGACGTTGACAGGGTCTCATGTCTGAGCAGACCACTATTTGGCAACATCTCAGCCATATTCCGTGAACCCCTGAAGCTCATTACAGTAATATTGTTGACTGTGTTTTCCGCTTCGTTTGAGTAGTTTTAGTTATCATTAGAAAAGCATTTCTTACCTCTATCACACTTCCTTGTTCGCCAAGGCGTGTGCATGCCACAGGAGCGTGTATTTGAGAATGAGCATATCCAACGCCGTGGCAGCGGGGGAGAATACTTTTGAGAAGAGTTTTGTAATTCTCATAATGGTGTTTGTTGTCATGTTTGCCATAGCATTAGTGCTGACACAGGCCTCTTCCATCCCTCGTTGTGTTTGGGGAAGGGATTTAGTTAGTGCTAAGTTGACCTTCAGGCTCCATGAAAGGAATGGGGCTTTGTGTTTCAACAATTAAGACGGTATGGGTCTGTATGAACTTCTGTGTTAACAGTTTGGTGGCTGGTATTTTGACCGTGCTTCAGGTCAAGACAAGATGCCTCAACGCCAATATATCAGGATGAGATGTATACCCCTGATGTTACAATATTTCAACTGTAATAATCCATTATTTTATTAACGAGATGCATTTCACTCACTGTATGTCTCTTTGGTTAAAGAAGTAATGCAAGTATTTTTTTTTCAGACCTACATCGGGCACATTCTCCTCCTGGTTAATCCTAACAAAGAGGTCCCCATTTACTCTTCACTGGTGAGTACACATTATACAGTAACCAACAAGATCTCATAGTGTCCCTTCAACATATGACATACAGTGCCTCGCAAAAGTATTCATCCCCCTTGGTGTTTTTCCTATTTTGTTGTATTACAACCTGTAATTTAATTTGGATTTCATGTAATGGACATACACAAAATAGTCCAAATTGGTAAAGTGAAATGAAAAAAATAACTTGTTTCAAATAAATTCTAAAAATGTAAAACGGAAAGTGGTGCGTGCATATGTATTCACCCCCATTGCTATGAAGCACCTAAATAAGATCTGGTGAAACCAATTACCTTCAGAAGTCACATAATTAGTTAAATAAAGTCCACCTGGGTGCAATGTAAGTGTCACATGATCTGTCACATGATCTCAGTATATATACACCTGTTCTGAAAGGCCCCAGAGTCTGCAACATCACTATGCAAGGGGAACCACCAAGCAAGTGGCACCATGAAGACCAAGGAGCTCTCCAAATAGGTCAGGGACAAAGTTGTTGAGAAGCACAGATCAGGGTTGGGTTATAAAAAAATATCCAAAACTTTGAACATCCCACCATTAAATCCATTATTAAGAAAATGGAAAGAATATGGCACCACAACAAACTTGCCAAGAGAGGGCCGCCCACCAAAACTCACGGACCAGGCAAGGAGGGTATTAATCATAGAGGCAACAAAGAGACCAAAGATAACCCTGAAGGAGCTGCAAAACTCCACAGCGGAGATTGGAGAATCTGTCCATAGGACCACTTTAAGCCGTACACTCCACAGAGCTGGGCTTTACGGAAGAGTGGCCAGAAGAAAATCAATCGCTTAAAGAAGAAAATAAGCAAACACGTTTGGTGTTCGCCAAAAAGCATGTGGGAGACTCCCCAAACATATGGAAGAAGGTACTCTGGTCAGATGAGACAAAAAATGTGCTTTTTGGCCATCAAGGAAATGTTATTCCTGGTGCAAACCCAACGCAAACCCAACACTCATCACCCCGAGAACCCCATTTTTTTTGTCATTCCTGGCGCAAACCCAACACTCATCACCCCGAGAACCCAATTTTTCATTGGCAGGGACTGGAAAACTGGTCAGAATTGAAGGATTGATGGATGGTGCTAAATACAGGGAAATTCCTGAGGGAAACCTGTTTCAGTCTTTCAGAGATTTGAGACTGGGATGGAGGTTCACCTTCCTACAGGACAATGACCCTAAGCATACTGCTAAAGCAACACTCAAGTGGTTTAAGGGGAAACATTTAAATGTCTTGGAATGGCCTAGTCAAAGCCCAGACCCTCAATCCAATTGAGAATCTGTGGAATACCTTAAAGATTGCTGTATACCAGCGGAACCCATCCAACTTGAAGGAGCTGGAGCAGTTTTGCCTTGAAGAATGGGCAAAAATGTTGCATCTTCAAAGTGGTAGGCATGTTGTGTAAATCAAATTATACAAACCCCCCAAAAATCTATTTTAATTCCAGGTTGTAAGGCAACAAAATAGGAAAAATTCCAAGGGGGGTGAATACTTTCACAAGGCACTGTATTATGGATGAACGTCTATTTTTGATGTATTAATTCCGCATGGTTACAGGTTTAATTCCACGTGGCTAGAGGGTTAGAACAGAAACAACTCAAAGGATAACAGTTTAGGCATTCGTTCCTAGTGGTTACGGTTAGGGCGATGGTTTGGGGAAGGCTCCGCAAATCAACTGACTTCATACCATCAAGTATTCTCAATACTTGCTGGAGCATTGAAAAATGCCATAGCGCAGTGGTCAGAGCAGTGTGCTTCGGCTCCGAGCATCATGAGTTTGTGCCTAGTGCAGTGATTTCTTAAAAATGACACCAAAATATTTGACCTAGGACATCATCAGGACCTTTTCAAACACCCGAAATCAAAGTCTATTCCTAGTGGTTAGGCTGACACTAACACACACATTTTCTCTTTATTTTCCTCTAGCTAGGGTGTAGCTTTATGTTTTTTATTTGTATATCCTCTATTATGTATCTTGTCAATATAACACAGAGAATATGTTAACAGTATGTGGTGAGTGTGTGTGTGTATTGAGTTTCCTGTTGTGTGTATAATTAGTTTATTATGAATGGATGAAATGGGCCTTGATGTGGTCCATTAATAATGTAGTGTCTTCCTGTCAGTGATATACAGTAGAGGGCTGACTCTGCACTATACACTAGCCAGGCCAGGGAGAGATCCTGTTCAGAAAAACACACACACACTGTATATCTGCTGGGCCGTAGCCTAGACAGGCATTTATGTAATGCATACACATCTTACTGTATCAGACGTGCACTTACATAACGCTGACAGAAACATGTCTCCTTCAGTCTTTACATAAAGTACGCATGTAATCCCTCTTAGTTATTTCTGACACAGGTTTAACCTATAGTAGGCTATGTTTGCCTTACCTCACATGTGGTGTGTTTGCCATACCATGCCTTGTGTGTCTACAATAGCAATGACAGCTGAATAGTCACATTAGTGGGACAATCTGTGCTTACTGTCTGAAGAAATACAATATGACAGTATGACCATCATCACTCAGCCCACTGCCTTAACGGCAGCTGAGAGATTGCCCATGAAACTGGGTTTTAGGAGGTGTGTGTGTGTGCGGAGGGGTTGGGGTACCCCTAGCTTGGCTTCGGACAGATGCCTGACTCCCCTGGCAGTTCCATTGCCCCCCATATCTGTACCTCAAATCTGGCAGAATTTAACACACCCAAGCCTTGCATGCGCACTCCACCTGAGAGAGTGAGAGAGACATATGTCACAACATGTGTGATCTGCTGCTAACAGGCTGTCACCCTCTGATGTCTGTCTACCCCTTCCACCAAAAACAACCCCCTTCCTCTCCTCCCCTCCAACCCCACTCACATCTGCTCTGTGATGGGGCAGACGTTTGGGGTTGGGGACTGCCTGGGGCTTGATTGAGTCTGGCTTGAGAAAGGGATCAGAGGCTGGGTTTGGTACTGTGTCAAGGGCTGGGCATATTTGGAGCTGGGTTTTTGGGGCTTGCTGGACTGGGGAATGGGTTTTTAGGGGTTGGGATTGTGGGGCTTGGCTGGGGTTGGGATAGGGAGCTTGTGGGCATTGTATGTAGTGTTTGATGTATCTCAGGCTAGTACAGGAGTGGAGAGAAGCCACGCTGTACTGTACATGATTAGTGCCACAAAAACCCTTGAAATATAATGCACTAGGTGTGGGGGAGGATTTAATGGCTGTTATGTAAGGCTTCAGGGCAACATGTAGGTGTGTGTGTTCTCTGTATGGCAACCAAGTGACAGGGTGGCATATGTGTGTATTTTATCTTTTTTCCATTGCCCATCCCTTCTTTCTCTGCTTTTGCTCACTCTGTACTTATTTTACACAAACTCCGCTGCTCTGTTCTTCAGATGTCCTCCAACAGTCAGACAAAGCTATCTCTGCTCCTGCCCCTCTCTTCCTCCCTTTCTCCCACTCTTTCTCCATCCCTTTTCTCTCTCCCCCATCCTTCCTTGCTGTGTACAACCAATCTCACCATTGCCTCCATGCCCGTCTGATCCAAGTGGCAGTCAGTCAGTCGGACACAGTCCAGCCCAGTGTCAGCATACAGCTATTAGTCTGTTGGATGTTCTGCTAAATTAATGTGTTCAGTCAGTGGTACAGGCCGAGGCATGGCACACAATGTGTACTACTGTTTTATATCTCTACAGTGCAGCCTATGAGAATAGATAAGCTTAACACTAGTAGACTAGCAGCATGAAACAGTCTCTGAAACACTGCCTTTTAAAACTCCACCTCAACACACTGAGTCAGACAGTTTCCGCTAACCATTAATTGCTCTGTCTGTTTCTGACTGTTGGTTTACGTAGCCATAGTACAGGACTGGTGAGTGGTAAGCCACACTTTGTCAGAGTGCTGTGTTCCACACACACCAGAGGAGGCTGGTGGGAGGAGCTATAGGAGGACGGGCTCATTGTAATGGCTGGAATGTAACGGTGTCAAACACATAAACTTATGGAAACCACATAGTTGACTCCGTTCCAGCCATTTCAATGAGCCCTTCCTCCTATAGCTCCTCCCACCAGTCTCCTCTGACACACTTGTAAAAGTATATGCAGGTTAGATCTGTGTAAGGATGAAACCAAATGGTGTGTGTACATGCATATCAGTGTGTCCTATAAGAATGGGCTGTAACTATTCTCTCTATGTAACTGTTAAGGATTATGACACTTATGTTCTCTATCCCTCTTTCTCTGTCTCGCTCTCTCTCTCTCTCTCTCTGTCAGGTGAGTCAGTTGTATCTGAGTTCTTCAGGGCGTCTGTGCTCCTCTCTGCCTCCTCACATCTTCTCCTCAGCAGAGAGGGCCTACCACATGATGCTGCAGGAGCGTCGCCCGCAATGCTTCATCCTCAGGTACACGCAAACACAGAAAGAGAAAAAGCAAAAACACATTCAAATGCATGCACAAATGTGCACACACATACACACACTCACTAAACACATGCCAATATGGCCTCTGTGAGGAAGTGTTAGTATTTCATTCAGATCTGAAACCCTCCCTCTTTGAAGAGTATCCTAAATCGTTTTTCACGGCCCCCACTTTGAAGAGTATCTTAAATCATTTTTTAAAATCTTTTCCCACTACCACTGATTTTTTTGCTGTTAAATACTTTGTTGAGGGAAAATGTACTTAATATGATTGCGATATGTTGTTGTCTCACCTAGATGAATGCACTAATTGTAAGTCGCTCTGGATAAAAGCATCTGCTAAATGACTAAAATGGAAATGTAGATCATTAACTCAGCTTCCGTAAATTATTTAAAGTAGGTGAATGGTGAAGTGAAGACCACTGCCCAGTTTGTTCAAACCCACCCCTGCAGGTCAGTTAAATGCTCCCAGAGAGATTAATGAGCCTTAGTCTCAGCCCAGACCTGTTAAACGATCACAGAGAAATGAATGGCTCTAGGGGCCTGGCTGGATGGAGGCAGCTTCCTGATTGCAATTAAACCCGCTACGGCTCTCCACCAACGTTCACGCTGAGTCGCAGCGGATCTGGCAGCGAGTTAATGCACTTCGGCCGCTGGCTATTCATCACACACACCTCATTTGCAGTCTTCCATACTCCACTGGGCTGGAGGCAGTCAAAATGTTAGGTGCCTCAAGGGCAGGGTACACTCACCAACACAATCATATACATTCAGTACACATGATCCCTGGAGGCCAGGGAATAGACACATGCCCAGAAGCACAAAACACCCTTAAATTCTAATAAAGCCCTGTAAATGAAAAGAGAAGTAAACTGCTTTGTTCATTCTCTCAGCAGGGTCATTAATAGGAGGACAAAATCACATACACACACACACACACACACAGACACACACACACAAATACACACAGTGCTGTCATTAGTTGGGGCTTAAAATACATCCTAAAGCCATCTGCCATCTGTGTAACGTAGCTGGTCTCTGCTCTCTGTGTGTCTGTGTGTGTGTGTGTGTGTGCGTGCGTGCATCCATGTTGTGTAGTTAGACAGATCTTGCAGTATGTCCAACTGTTAGTTTAAGTCCCCCATGGAGCAGATGAGTGTAGTTCACCACAGTCAACCTAACCTGAATGACCTCAGTGAGATGCCCAGTGGGTTGATCAACCTAACCTGAATGACCTCAGTGAGATGCCCAGTGGGTGGATCAACCTAACTTGAATGACCTCAGTGAGATGCCCAGTGGGTGGATCAACCTAACTTGAATGACCTCAGTGAGATGCCCAGTGGGTGGATCAACCTAACCTGAATGACCTCAGTGAGATGCCCAGTGGGTGGATCAACCTAACTTGAATGACCTCAGTGAGATGCCCAGTGGGTGGATCAACCTAACTTGAATGACCTCAGTGAGATGCCCAGTGGGTGGATCAACCTAACTTGAATGACCTCAGTGAGATGCCCAGTGGGTGGATCAACCTTACCTGAATGACCTCAGTGAGATGCCCAGTGGGTGGATCAACCTAATCTGAATGACCTCAGGGAGATGCCCAGTGGGTGGATGCTAGAGGAGCAACTAGATGAAGAGTACATATGACCATGAGCTCCACTTGCCATCTCCACTAACCCCAAAAAAACCTCCATAGGTCTTCACTTTCAGTGGCCTTCACTAGAGTAAAGAAATAAAATGAATTACAAAATGTTTCTACAAAGTTACAGAGAACCCGCATTATAGCCATAGGCTAGGTTGTTATGATAGTGTCCACTTGATAAACAATACCATTGTAATGACTAGTTGCAAGATTGCAAATGGGATGGGGGGATGAGAAAGAGAAATGATACCCCAGAGGAGTGATGTCAGGCGGGTGGAGGAGTTTGACGGATGTGACAGATAGGAGCCTAGGCTACACACCCTGATGACTCACGCCACACAGCACACCCATTCATCTGAGACCAGGCACAATGTAGACACACATGGACACACTCACAGACACAGATATTCACCTCCTTGCATGGACACACACAGTCACACACATCTGTCTTTTTTTTGCTACTTATGTCTAATCACCCTTACTACCTTAACAAACCTCTATCTCTACCTCTCTCTCTCTCTGTGTTTCTCTCTCTTTCTGCAGTGGAGAGAGTGGTTCTGGGAAGACAGAGGCTTGTAAACACATAGTGAGACACCTGGCAGTGAGGTCCAGCCCCAAAGGCTTCTCTCTTGAGCCCAGGATGAAGCAAGTGAGTCTGGGTTACTCTGGCCCTGGTTATCTTAAAAATATGAATCCGCTCTTGGAGAACCAGGGAAGTTGAATAGAAAATGACAGACAGACTAGCTCAGTGGGTGTTCAGTCCACTGTTACAGAGTCCCTGTAGTGTAGTGGTTTGAGATATGGATTCATGGACCAAATGATCTGTGTTAGCACACTGGCCTTTACATCAAACCCCTAGGTTGGTACAGGTTCCTTTATTTCCTTGATAGCCATCGCTAGGTTCTGTATGATGACTCAGGCCCATTGTGTTTGTGATTGGCCCATTTGTCCCTGAGAGAAAGCCATAGCATCTAAATGCTGTCGATTCTCTTATTACTCCTCTCACCTCGGACAGTGAGACGTGCTCAGCGATCGTTTCTGGCCGTGGATTCAAAGCATACTTGTGAGACCCATTGAAGGAGAACATAGAGGAGTACAATGGGACAGGAAATTACCATAGTAACCATTATATGAAAAGCCATTATGATTAGGACATTGTGTGAGAATGTTTTATATGCAGCGATCAATTGCAATGATACTGTATTAAACCAGTCTTGTCTGGAAGCAGCGCATTAAAAGAGCCCTTTAGAAAGAACAAGGACTACTGTCAGTACAGTCAACCTTACATCGACATTGTGTCCAAATTCTAATGGTTTTCTTGTTGTCTAGCATGCTAGGGAAGTATTATTACACTGAATGACTGAAGATTAACACTTTCTTGCTATTTGATAGTCCTAGCAGTGCTCCTTATTACAAACCGAACACTTTTTAATTAGACTTTCTGTTATGACCTTAACAACTCAGAGGTACACATCATTGTTGAACAGGGAGGAGAGTAAAGCTCTTGCTTGGCTGTAGTGGAACTGTATCTACACAGATGAAGTCATGGGTTGGTACTAGATAACATATCTAGGTCAACACTTAGAGAGCACAGAGGGACAGATGAGTGTGACAATCAGTCAGTGGGGATATATTGTCCCCTGGTGGAGAGAAGTTGTATTGCGACAGTCAGAAGTCACATCGCGGCAGGCGGTAATTCACATTCATGCACCTGCTTCAGAAAACTTCAGTGAATCAAATTACCTAGGTATATTAGTTCACATTAACATGTATTCTCTAAAAAGAATTATGAATATGTCCAGCCCAGAAAGTGACAGTGGATATTTTGATGGTTGTATTGTACAGTATATTACACTGTCTCTCTCTATATTATGTGTTGGCTTGTAGGTGAACTGTATCCTGGAGGCGTTTGGTCATGCCAAGACTCCCATGAATGACAACTCCAGTCGCGTCATCAAACTCCTCAGCCTGCAGTACTGTGACAAGAGAAAGACACTACTCCGAGGTACACACTACTACAACTTTACTCAGGGGGTTGTTCTATAACTAACAAAGGGACTTACTAACTACACCACTCAATGTCTGCTCTGATTAATACACCACTACACCCTCATAGCAAATCATTTTATAACTAAACCAAGATAGACCACAGCCTGTCCTTTCCAATGGGAACAAATTAGTCATAGTGGGCAGAACAAGCAAGCATGAGCTGGTGAGATCCTATTGGCCCGTTCTAGCGTACATCTGCATATTTCTGTTAGGGAACGCCTACTCTGTGAAGTGCGCTTGTGCAATAACTCAATTTGCTTTTGCACTCCTTCAAAATAATGAGATTTTTTACAACTTTGGCAAAGGGTAAAATCTACAAAACATGTAACTGATTCTAGTTTTGGGAACTGAAAACTATATTGAGATAAAATGTTTAATTGATGACAAAATAAACAGAATGTCGGCCAAAATCCATCTTCTCCCACTGCCGGTCACTGGGCTTCCTCTTACTACCATATTACCATATTTAGTAGTGAGTGGAAACGCCAAGCGGATGCTTCACAATACATCTGATGAAATATCTGTCTCATTGTTCTATCTGTACCCTTGCTGTCCATGTACTCCTTATAATTAAAAGGCAGTTTAATGTATGGCCAACAGGGGGGAGTATAACTCTTTAAGTAAACCTGTCAGGCTTCATTCTCTGTCAATCCTACAGAACCACACTGAGATAGATACATTGATTTACTCATACATAATGGCTGTGTATGAAAGATGAATTTGACTTAAGGACACTCAGGTTTTTTGTTTGATAATTTGGTCTGTGGGCTGTGTTAAGAATCTTGAGAGTACACATTGGTATCTTAATGGATATTTCTGTTAAGATTACAATGTGTGTATGTTTATATAGGTGTTTTTACAGTAGGTGTGTTCCCCTACTACATATGGTTTAAAGTTTATTGACAGAGCATGTGTTATTATGTGGATTACATTTGTGTGTGTGTGTGTGTGTGTGTGTGTGTGTGTGTGTGTGTGTGTGTGTGTGTGTGTGTGTGTGTGTGTGTGTGTGTGTGTGTGTGTGTGTGTGTGTGTGTGTGTGTGTGTGTGTGTGTGTGTGTGTGTGTGTGTGTGTAGCTCGGATATACACATACATGTTGGAGAAATCCCGTGTGGCCTACCTGCCTCGTCAGCAACACAACTTCAACATCTTCTACCTGATGGCTGAGGGCCTGTCGCCTGAAGAGAAGAGTACCCTCTACCTCAACAATGTCCTGTCTCACAGGTCTGTACCTCAACAATGTCCTGCCTCACAGGTCTGTACCTCAACAACGTCCTGTCTCACAGGTCTGTACCTCAACAACGTCCTGTCTCACAGGTCTGTACCTCAACAACGTCCTGTCTCACAGGTCTGTACCTCAACAATGTCCTGTCTCACAGGTCTGTTCCTCAACAACGTCCTGTATCACAGGTCTGTACCACAACAACGTCCTGTCTCACAGGCCTGTACCTCAACAACGTCCTGTCTCACAGGTCTGTACCTCAACAACATCCTGTCTCACAGGCCTGTACCTCAACAACGTCCTGTCTCACAGGCCTGTACCTCAACAACATCCTGTCTCACAGGCCTGTACCTCAACAACGTCCTGTCTCACAGGTCTGTACCTCAACAACATCTTGTCTCACAGGTCTGTACCTCAACAACGTCCTGTCTCACAGGTCTGTACCTCAACAACATCCTGTCTCACAGGCCTGTACCTCAACAACATCTTGTCTCACAGGTCTGTACCTCAACAACGTCCTGTATCACAGGTCTGTTCCTCAACAACGTCCTGTATCACAGGTCTGTTCCTCAACAACGTCCTGTCTCACAGGTCTGTATCACAACAACGTCCTGTCTCACAGGTCTGTACCTCAACAATGTCCTGTCTCACAGGTCTGTACCACAACAACGTCCTGTCTCACAGGTCTGTACCTCAACAATGTCCTGTCTCACAGGTCTGTACCACAACAACGTCCTGTATCACAGGCCTGTACCTCAACAACGTCCTGTCTCACAGGTCTGTACCTCAACAACATCCTGTCTCACAGGTCTGTACCTCAACAACATCCTGTCTCACAGGCCTGTACCTCAACAACGTCCTGTCTCACAGGCCTGTACCTCAACAACGTCCTGTCTCACAGGTCTGTACCTCAACAACGTCCTGTCTCACAGGTCTGTACCACAACAACGTCCTGTCTCACAGGTCTGTATCTCAACAACGTCCTGTCTCACAGGTCTGTACCTCAACAACGTCCTGTCTCACAAGTCTGTACCTCAACAACGTCCTGTCTCACAGGTCTGTACCATAACAACATCCTGTCTCATAGGTAATAAGGCCATGCATATTACAGTAATATAGGAAGATATGCTGAGTTTGTAAAAATGTTTAATGTTTTGGGAAGGAAACTGGTTCAACCCCCCTCAGTCACCTGTTTAAATCTATGAGAGTGAGTGTTTGGGAACTCTTTCTCTCTCATGCTGAGTTTGTAAAATGTGTGTGTGTGTGCGTGTGTGCGCGTTTGCGTGTATGTGTGCTCGTGTGTGTGCATGGTGTGTGATAGTATTCCTGTCTGATATCCAGTGACCTGGTAAGCACGCTACAGCCTCTGATTTAATTCTGTGAGTGCGTGATCAAAAGCCCTCCGACTCTAGCCCATTTGGGGACCCCTTCTCTCTCCCACCCTCGCTTTCTCAGCTGGAGATTGTTCTGACTGGTTAAAAACCACTCAGCGTGAGAATACCTGCTCAACAACCACGCTTTAAATTACTTTTTGACATGCTTTTTTGTTTCAGGGTAAAATATTATTTCTGTAGTCCCTCAGTGATATCTAGTCAGTGCAGTATGTCTGTAATGTCTGTAAACTCTCTCCCTGGTTTCTCTCTGTCTGTGTGTTATTACATGCTGCTCTTCTCTGTACTGTAGTTGATCATGTCTGTGGTGTATAGTATGATGGCTGTCTCTTACTGGGCTCTGTCTGTGTCTATCAAGGTACCTGAGTGCAGGTGTTCCTGCAGGAGACTCCCCTCCTGTGGCCTCAGCCTCAACTCAGAGTAGAGACCGTCTCACTGCAATCAAACAGGCCCTCAGAGCACTGGGCTTCAACAAACTGGTACAGTAACACACTGTGTGTGTGCGTGCATGAGTCTGCATGTGTCATTTGCCACACATATGGCTGTGTGTATGTCTATGAGTCTATAGGGTCAGTCGGTACCAGAGGAGGCTGGTGGGAGGAGCTACAGGAGGACGGGCTCATTGTAATGACTGAATGGAATTAATGGAATGGTGTCAAACATGTAGTTTCTACATGTTTGATGTGTTTGATACCGTTCCATTTATTCAATTCTAGCCATTAATATTAGCCCGTCCTCCTATAGCTTCTCCCACACATGCTGTCCCTTGTGAGCAGGGCTGGACATTAAGAATGTTTTTATTTATTTATGCTTTTATTTGCCAGTTACATCAGTTTGTTTACACGCGAGATTGTTTTTCAATGTTAGTTTGAGTTTGCTGCAGCTGTCTGCTGACAGCAAAGCAAGTGCCCAAATTACCACGGTAACTGGCCGTCCCTTAAAAGGGGCAGCTGAAAATATTTCTCACACCTAATGACTGTGCTTGATTGAGCATGGATCACTCTCAAAAACTTTTATTCATTGACTTTTTGTAATTTCTTATAATTAAAACACTCAAATATTTTAATTGTTTTCCTAGATTCATCTGTGTGCTTCTACCTTTCTACTTAGGAGCACATCATGTACCCTTTTAAGAATGTCAGCATAGAGCCCTGAACTCTAATAATAAATAAGCCGTATCACTCAGCGTTTTATGGCAGGGCAGGCACTTGTTGATTCTTGATGTTCAGTTGTAGAACAGTTTTTATGTTTTAATTATTGTATGTAAATTATTTCTTTTAACATACATTTGTTAAAATACGCAGATAATGAAATTAAATTAAGCAATATACCTCATTACTTCTTACTAGTAATACCTTTCTTGTTTTAGAAACATTAGAAAGCATGCACATCTGTTTTTCGTTGTTGTGATTTTGATGTAATTATGGCGAAAACAATATTTTGATTGGTCAAAAAAATAAAACTTTTTTTTTTTTTTTTTTTTTTTTATCTACCCACAGTGGCTGGTAGACCAAAAAGTACATTTTCCACCCTGCTTGTGAGCATGCTTGCATGTGATGGTTGTGTGGGCTTCTGCATGTTAGTATACTAGCTATAACTACAGACTGTGCTGTGCTCTACCTTGTCTGGTGTGTGTGTACAGAATGAGTGTTCTCATCACATTATCACAGTCTATGTATAGGCTGCAGTCAGCATCTGTCAGCACTGAGTGACCAGCAAGTCAGCTTTTAATCCCTCCCACAGCCAGCAGCTGATACTGTAGGAGGAGGGAAGGGGAGCAGGTGATGGGGGGCAAGAGTACTTCCTGGGAGAGAGATAGACAGGGAGATTGACATGGAGAGGGAGGTGTGGGGGGCAGAGTACTTCCTGAGAGAGAGAGATAGACAGGGGAGATTGACATGGAGAGGGAAGGGGAGAGAGGGGGGATGAGAGAGAGAGTGAGAGAGCGAGAGAGAGAGACTACCCATCGGTGCCTCCCTACGCTCTCATTGGGAATGACTCATGAAGAACCTCAATCGCTCCTTTCTCTCCCACTCTCTTTCTTCTCCTCTCCTTCTGCAGGACTCTCTCTCTACATTGCGTAGAGTGTCAGACAGAGACTAATAACAGCTCCTATAACGCACACACATGCAAACTGTCCATTAGGGTTAAGGGATCAGAGTCTGTTCTGTTCTTGAGTAGAACAGAGAGAGAGAGAGAGAGAGAGAGAGAGAGAGAGAGAGAGAGAGAGAGAGAGAGAGAGAGAGAGAGAGAGAGAGAGAGAGAGAGAGAGAGAGAGAGAGAGAGAGAGAGAGAGAGAGAGAGAGAGAGAGAGAGAGAGAGAGAGAGAGAGAGAGAGAGATACATAACATGACATTTGTAATGTCTTTATTCTTTTGGAACTTCTGTGAGTGTAATGTTTACTGTTCATTTTTATTGTTTATTTCACTTTCGTATATTATCTACTTCACTTGCTTTGGCAATGTTAACATATGTTTCCCATGCCAATAAAGCCCCTTGAACTGAATTGAATTGAGAGAGGTGGGGGAAGGGTGGAGGGGAAACAGAGGAGGGATAAAGAGGGGATGGGAAGGGAAAGGAGAGGTTAGATAAGAGTTTGAAGAGAGAGGAGAGGTTTAGGGATAAGGGGAGAGGGGCATTCAGGGGTTTGGAGAACATATTTTAGCTCAAAAGATGGGAGTTGACTCTTTGGGAGGAGACTAGGGGGTGGGGGTTTAGAGTACACAGTGGGGGAAAAAAGTATTTAGTCAGCCACCAATTGTGCAAGTTCTCTCACTTAAAAAGATGAGAGAGGCTTGTAATTTTCATCATAGGTACACTTCAACTATGACAGACAAAATGAGGAAAAGAAATCCAGAAAATCACATTGTAGGATTTTTTATGAATTTATTTGCAAATTATGGTGGAAAATAAGTATTTGGTCAATAACAAAAGTTTATCTCAATACTTTGTTATATACCCTTTGTTGGCAATGACAGAGGTCAAACGTTTTCTGTAAGTCTTCACAAGGTTTTCACACACTGTTGCTGGTATTTTGGCCCATTCCTCCATGCAGATCTCCTCTAGAGCAGTGATGTTTTGGGGCTGTCGCTGGGCAACACGGACTTTCAAAGATTTTCTATGGGGTTGAGATCTGGAGACTGGCTAGGCCACTCCAGGACCTTGAAATGCTTCTTATGAAGCCACTCCTTCGTTGTTCGGGCGGTGTGTTTGGGATCATTGTCATGCTGAAAGACCCAGCCACGTTTCATCTTCAATGCCCTTGCTGATGGAAGGGTGGTTTTCACTCAAAATCTCCCGATACATGGCCCCATTCATTCTTTCCTTTACACGGATCAGTCGTCCTGGTCCCTTTGCAGAAAAACAGCCCCAAAGCATGATGTTTCCACCCCATGCTTCACAGTAGGTATGGTGTTCTTTGGATGCAACTCAGCATTCTTTGTCCTCCAAACACGACGAGTTGAGTTTTTACCAAAAAGTTCTATTTTGGTTTCATCTGACATTCTCCCAATACTCATCTGGATCATCCAAATGCTCTCTAGCAAACTTTAGACGGGCCTGAACATGTACTGGCTTAAGCAGGGGGACACGTCTGGCACTGCAGGATTTGAGTCCTGGCGAGTGTGTTACTGATGGTAGGCTTTGTTACTTTGGTCCCAGCTCTCTGCAGGTCATTCACTAGGTCCCCGTGTGGTTCTGGGATTTTTGCTCACCGTTCTTGTGATCATTTTGACCCCACGGGGTGAGATCTTGCGTGGAGCCCCAGATCGAGGAAGATTAACAGTGGTCTTGTATGTCTTCCATTTCCTAATAATTGCTCCCACAGTTGATTTCTTCAAACCACGCTACTTACCTATTGCCGATTCAGTCTTCCCAACCTGGTGCAGGTCTACAATTTTGACTTTGACTGCTCTTTGGTCTTGGCCATAGTGGAGTTTGGAGTGTGACTGTTTGAGGTTGTGGACAGGTGTCTTTTATACTGATAACAAGTTCAAACAGGTGCCATTAATACAGGTAATGAGTGGAGGACAGAGGAGCCTCTTAAAGAAGAAGTTACAGGTCTGTGAGGGCCAGAAATCTTGCTTGTTTGTATGTGACCAAATACTTATTTTCCACCATAATTTGCAAATAAATTCATAAAGAATCCTACAATGTGATTTTCTGGATTTGTTTTCCTCATTTTGTCTGTCATAGTTGAAGTGTACCTATGATGAAAATTACAGGCCTCTCTCATCTTTTTAAGTGAGAGAACTTGCACAATTGGTGGCTGACTAAATACTTTTTTTCCCCACTGTATGTGTGATTTCACTACTTCATAGGTAAAAACAATAACAACTCTCTCATTCTCTCCCCACCCCACCCCCTCCTCTCCTCAACCCTCTCTCTCTCCTTCTCTCCTCCCCTTCTCCCTCCGCACCCCCCACATATCTCTCTCTCTCTCTCCATCAGGAGATGGACAGTGTGTTTATGCTGCTGTCAGTGGTGCTGCAAGTTGGGGACCTCAGCTTCATATCACTGACAGACACTGAGACCGCCTACCCCTCCAACATGCAGCTGCTGGAGCAAGGTCAGCAACCCCCCGTCATGTAACCTGGGCCAACACTATGCACTGACACCAGTTTGACAGCAGAGGGAGAGGGGAGGGGGGGGGGAGCTACGCAGTAGTAATTGTGTCACTATCCATCCTATTGTTTACATCAGCTTTGCTGCAGTCTCCTCCTTGCACTCTCCTCCCCTCCTCCCTTCTCTTGCTCTCTTCCTCTCTCTCTCTCTCTCTCTCTCTCTCTCTCTCTCTCTCTCTCTCTCTATTCAATTTCATTTTAAGGGGCTTTATTGGCATGGGAAACATATGTTTACATTTGCGAAAGCAGGTTAAATAGATAGTAAACAAAAGTGAAATAAACAGTGTTGTAACGATGTGCACATAGTTAAAGTACAAAAGGGAAAATAAATAAACATAAATATAGGTTGTATTTTCAATGGTGTTCGTTCTTTACTGGTTGCCCTTTTCTTGTGGGGTCTAATTTTGATGCTGTCCTGGGGCTCTGTGGGTTCTGTGTTTGTGAACAGAGCCCCAGGACCAGCTTGTTAGGGGACTCTTCTCCAGGTTAAATTCTTTGTTGGTGATGGCTTTGTAATGGAAGGTTTGGGAATCTCTTCCTTTAAGGTGGTTGTAGAATTTAAAGTCTCTTTTCTGGATTTTGATATTTAGCGGGTATCTACCTAACTCTGCTTTGCATGCATTATTTGGTGTTTTACATTGTACACAGAGGATATTTTTGCAGAATTCTACATGCAGTGTCTCAATTTGATGTTTGTCCCGTTTTGTGATTTCTTGGTTGGTGAGTGGACCCCAGGCCTCACAACCATGAAGGGAAATGGGTTCTGTAACTGATTCAAGTATTTTTAGCTAGATCCTAATTGGTGTGGTTAAGTTTGTTCCTTTAGAGGGCATAGAAGGCCCTTCTTGCCTTGTCTCTCAGATCGTTCACAGCTTTGTGGAAGTTACTTGTGGCGCTGATGTTTAGGCCAAGGTATGCCATTTTTTGTGTGCTATAGGACACTGGTGTCTAGATGGAATTTGTGTTCGTGGTCATGCCAACTTGACCTGTTTTGTAACACCATTATTTGTGTCTTACTGAGATTTACTGTCAGGGCCCAGATCTGACAGAATCTGTGCAGAAGATCTAGGTGCTGCTGTAGGCCCTCCTTGGTTGGGGACAGAATCACCAGATCATCAGCAAACAGTAGACATTTGACATCAGATTCTATTAGGGTGAGGCCGGGTGCTGCAGACTGTTCTAGTGCACTCGCCAATTCGTTGACATATTTGTTGAAGAGGGTGGGGCTTAAGCTGCATCCCTGTCTCACTCCCTGGCCCTGAGGAAAGAAATGTGTGTGTTCTTTGCCAATTTTAACTGCACACTTGTTGTTTGTGTACATGGATTATATAATGGGATTATATTATGTTGTATGTTTTTCCCCCAACACCACTTTCCATCAATCTGTATATCAGACCCTCATTCCAAATTGAGTATAAAGCTTTTTTTTTAAATCAACAAAGCATGAGAAGACTTTGACTTTGTTTTTGTTTGTTTGTTTGTCAAATAGGGTGTGCATGGTGAGTACATGGTCTGTCGTATGGTAATTCGGTAAAAAGCGTATTTGACGTTTGCTTAGTACATTGTTTTCGTTGAGGAAATGTACGTGTCTGCTGTTTATTGATAATGTAAGGTTGGTTGCTGTTGACACATATCCCACAGTAGTTTTTGGGGTCAAATCAAATCAAATTGTATTGGTCACTTACACATGGTTAGCAGATGTTAATGCGAGTGTAGCGAAATGCTTGTGCTTCTAGTTCCGACCGTGCAGTAATATCTAACAAGTAATCTAACAATTTCACAACAACTACCTTACACACACAAGTGTAAAGGAATGATTAAGAATATGCACATATAAATATATGGATGAGCGATGGCCGAACGGCATAGGCAAGATGCAGTATAGGGTACAGTATATACATATGAGATGAGTAATGTAGGGTATGTAAACATTATATAATGTGGCATTGTTTAAGTGACTAGTGATACATTTATTACATCCAATTATTAATTATTAAAGTGGCTAGAGATTGAGTCTGTATGTTGGCAGCAGCCACTCAATGTTAGTGATGGCTGTTTAACTGTCTGATGGCCTTGGAGGGTTTGTATTTTGTCCTGTAGTTCATTCAATGTAATTGGAGAATCCAGTGAGTTCTGGTAGTCTTTAATAGTTGATTCTAAGATTTGTATTTGATCATGTATATGTTTTTGGCTGTTTGTTCTTTGTTATAGAGCCAAAAAGATTGGAGAAGTGGTTTATCCATACATCTCTGTTTTGGATAGATAACTCTTTGTGTTGTTTTTTGTTTTGAGTTTTCAATTCTGTTGATTCTTTTTTTACATTGAGCGGATTTCTGACGAGCTGTTCCTTCTTTTTACATGGGTTCTTTCTGTATTGTTTTAGTGATTCACCATAGTGAAGGCATAGGCTCAGGTTTTCTGGGTCGCAATGTTTTTGGTTGGATAGGTTTCTCAATTTCTTGCTTAGGTTTTTGCATTCTTCATCAAACCATTTGTCATTGTTGTTAATTTTCTTAGGTTGCCTTCTTGAAATTTTTAATTTGATATGGATGTGGAAAGGTCAAATATACTGTTTAGGTTTTCTACTGCCAAGTTTACACCTTCACTATTACAGTGACACATATTTTCCAGGAAATTGTCAAGAAGGGATTGAATTTGTTGTTGCCTCATTGTTTTTTGGAAGATTTTCACACTTTCCTTCCATTTATTGCATTTCTTAATATTATTCAGTTCCCTTAGCTTTTATGCCTCATGATTAAGCATAGCTCTGTTCAAGTAGAGTGTGATTTTGCTGTGATCTGATAGGGGTGTCAGTGAACTGACTGTAAACGCTCTAAGAGACTCTGGGTTGAGGTCAGTGATAAAGTAGTCTACATTTCTTATGCCAAGAGATGAGCTATAGGTGTACCTACCGTAGGAGTCCCCTCGAAGCCTACCATTGACTATGTACACACCCAGCGTCCGACAGAGATGCAGGAGTTGGGCCTGTTGCTCTGCCCACTGTCTGGTCATATGTCCTGCTGTCATGTTGAGGTCCTTGCTGCAGGGGCGGGGGGAATGGAGTGGGCAGACGGGGCATAGTTCTGATATGGGGTGGTCAATATAGGGTGTGACTAGGGTTTGCCTGGGGTGGTCTTAACTGGTTGGGGTGTGACTGGTGATGCTGTGGTCTGGGTGTAGGTCCTCTTGGCATGGGTTCTCTCAGTGCAGATACTTCAGGAGGGGTCTTGCAGGTCTGGGAGGGTGTCTCGCTTTGTCTGGCCCCGATGTCCGTTGCTCTGTTGATCCTGTGTGAGGTGCTGGGGCTACGGTTGAGGGTGACGTCCTTCAGGGTCCTGGCAAAAGTTGGGATTGCTCCCTTATAGAGGTGGACATGCTCGTAAAGGCTGTTCAAGTCCAGGATGGAGTGGTGGGCCTGGTAGGTTTAGGTTTTGAGGCACAGTCTCGCAAAATACTTGCATTCACCCGCTGTATGGTGGCAGGGTGAAAGTCTTTTCGTGGTAGCAGGGTGGAGACTTGTGCATTGGGGAAAGTGGAATAAGCTTTTCAATCACTCCCTTGAGTGCTGTGGCCACCCTTTCCTGCTGGGCCCTCAGGTCATTTGTGCCGGGTGAAAAAGGCTATCACGGGAGCTGACGGGGACTGTTAGGAAGGGGTGGGGTCTGTTGAGTTGGTGTGTCCTGTGTTGTCTGTCCCATTGTGGTGTTGAGGTTGTGGTCCGGGTCTGAAGTGGGCTGTTCTACTGGCTCCTCTGGGGGTGTGTCCTGCTCTCTGTCACACCTCAGCTTTCTCACCTCCTCCTTAAGTGCCATGTGTGCCTCTTTAAGTTCTCTCACCTCAGTCAGTAGAGCAGCCAGCTCTCCCAGACAGCCGTACATCTCCACCTTCTGCCCTCTGGGTCTTGTTTTTTGGGTTTGTTCTGTCTGGATTGTGTGGACTAGCTCTCTGAGCTCAACCATGTCTCTCTCCAGCTCTGGGAATTTGTCCCACTCAATGATGCAGGAGCAGTGCAGTTGTGGGACCTGGTTGTGTTCAGTGCTGGGGGGGGTGACTATCCTTGTCTGTAGGACAGTTTGAAGAGGTGGGATCAGACTCCCTCAGGATGGGGGAGTTGTCACAGAGAGAGAGCTTTTCCTGCTGTGCTCTATCTCTGATCCAAAAAAGTCCTGCTGGAAATAGTGTCTCTGGATTGTCCCTGAGGACCTTTTTTACACTTTCTCTATCTCACACATACACACATAGACTGTCTCCCATTCTGTTATGTATTTGCTGTTGGTGTTTCAGCCAGTCTGCTATAGTCACCTGTTTGGTGAGCCCCTGTTCCCTCTCATGCTGTTACCATTGTGAGAAGAGGACCCATTACTCCCTATATTACAAGACACAACTACACACGTGTTACCCTGACCTCACAGAGAGGGTAGACAAATTATGTCATCTCCCACACCAAAACAGGGCCCTCTCAAGGAGACGTGAGGTCATTGGGATTCCTGTCACCCTGTTTTTGTGCTCGTTCATATGCCCTGAGTCCAGGGATGACTAAGCGCTGCCAGCATATAAGCAGTGATGAGTTTTAGCGGAGATCGACTCGTCATGTTGGCTCAGTGATGTCAGAGTGAATTATGTAGGCTGGAGCGAGAATTGTTGCTTTGATCGAAACTACTGGGAACTGGGAACACTGAAATCTCCAACTTCCGACTTCAGTGTGTTCGAGACAACTGGGAACTTTGAAATAAACGAGCTCCGACTGGGATTTGTTTTGGTTTTGAAAGGTCATCCAACTCGGAATTTCACGTCGGAAACTCTGGCATCATTCTAGAGCTCCGACTTTCCGACCTGAAGATCACTGACGTTATGATTTTACCTCGTTTTTTCCCAGAGCACTATCAGTACTAGTCAAAGTGTGACACGTGATATTTTAAACTGTTTTTGTCTCTCTGTGAGTGACTGAAGTTTAGGCTGGAACTGAGTATGACCTTTCCGCCCATTCCCTATCTCTGTTTTCTGTTCTTTTATCACTTTACTTATTCACTTTCTCTTTTCTCTCTTTCTTACTCTCTTTTTTCCCCTTTTATCTCTCTCCAGTATCTGGAATGCTACAGGTGTGTTCTGATGACCTGAGTTCTGCCCTCACCTCTGATGTGCAATACTTCAAAGGTAATCACTCACCCTCTGTCCTCGTCTTTTCCCCAAACATTGACTGACTTCACAATACAAACATACTTCACATCTGTAAGCTGAAAATAGGATTTCTATGGTAACAGTTTGGATGTCAGACCCAGGTCACCATGGCGTTTACCCTCTTGTTTCTTTCAGGTGATGTCATCACACGACGCCACACGGTGGAGATGTCACAGCAATACAGAGACCAGCTGGCTAAAGCCCTGTACGGACGCCTCTTCAGCTACCTGGTCAACAACAGCAACTACTACCTACAGGGACAGGACGACAGCATGGGGTAGGGCTACGTGTGTGTGTGTGTATGTGTGTGCGTGTGCGTGTGTGTGTGCGTCTCTGTGCATGTGTATCGCAGGCATGTACATTTTTCATTGTAAACACTACAAGGAATTCATTGTCAGCCAGCACAGATACCCATTAAAAACCCTCTGTCATATGTCCATCATCACAGACTCAACAATAGCACATACAAGCGGTCAGAAAGACAACACTGATATTATCACTCATAACATATTGTTTACACTGGAGAGTTGGAATAGTTAGCATTTTACGTACTAACACACGCAAAGTTGACTTGGAGACCATACACACTCACGTACACATAGGCACGCACACACACATACACACAGCGTTGAGGTGGAGGCCAGTGGATCCTTGGTCTTGGTGTGTTGATGTTTTTCAGCCTTATCGTCATGTTAGATAAGCACTATTATCTTCTGGAATGTGTTTTTTTTTGCATTGACCCTCTCACTCTCTCTCTCTCACGCACGCACACATGCACACACACACACACCAAAATATGCAGTAATGAATATACAGTGCCTTCGGAAAGTATTCCGACAACTTGACTTTTTCCACATTTTGTTATGTTACAGCCTTATTCTAAAATTGATTAAATACAACTATTTCCTCATCAATCTACACACAATACCCAATAATAGCAAAGCAAAAACAATTATTTGGAAATTTTGGCAAATTTATTAGAAACAAAAAAACAGAAATAACTTATTTACATAAGTGTTCAGAGCCTTTGCTATAGTATGAGACTCGAAATTGAGCTCAGGTGCATCTTGTTTCCATTGATCATCCTTGAGATGTTTCTACAACTTCAGAGTCCACCTGTGGTAAATTCAATTGATTGGACATGACTTGGAAAGCCACACACCTGTCTATATAAGGTCCCACAGTTGACAGTGAATGTCAGAGAAAAAAACATGTAGAAGGAATTGTCCGTAGACCTCCGAGACAGGATTGTGTTGAGACACAGATCTGGAGAAGGATGCCAGTGGCCTCCATCATTCTTAAATGGAAGAAGTTTGGAAACACCAAGACTCTTCCTATAGCTGGCAGCCCGGCCAATCTGAGCAATCGGGGAGAAGGAACTTGGTCAGGGAGGTGACCAATAACCCGATGGTCACTCTGACAGAGCTCCAGAGTTTCTATGTGGAGATGGGAGAACCTTCCAGAAGGAAAACCATCTCTGCAGCACTCCACCAATCAGGCCTTTATGGTAGAGTGGCCAAGCGGAAGCCACTCCTCAGTAAAACGCACATGACAGCCCGCTTGGAGTTTGCTAAAAGCCCCCTAAAGGACTCTCAGACCATGAGAAACAAGATTCTCTGGTCTGATGAAACCAAGATTGAACGCTTTGGCCTGAATGCCAAGCATCACATCTGGAGGAAACCTGGCAGCGTCCCAACGGGGAATTATGATGGTGGCAGAATCCTGCTGTGGGGATTGTTTTTTAGCGGGAGACTAGTCAGGATCAAGGGAAAGATGAACAGAGCAAAGTACAAAGAGATCCTTGATGAAAACCTGCTCCAGAGAGCTCAGGACCTCAGTCTGGGGCAAAGGTTCTCCTTCTAACAGGACAATGACCCACAGCCAAGACAACGCAGGAGTGGCTTCAGGACAAGTCTCTAAAAGTCCTTCAATAGCCCAGCCAGAGCCTGGACTTGAACCCGATCAAACATCTCTGGAGATACCTGAAAATAGCTGTGTGAGAAAGAGAGAAACTCCTCAAATACAGGTGTACCAAGCTTGTAGCGTCATACCCAAGAAGAATCGAGGCTGTAATCGCTGTCAAAGGTGCTTCAACAAAGTACTGAGTAAAGGGTCTGAATACTTATGTAAATTCGATATCAGGTTTTAGTTTTTCGATACATTTACAAAAAAAAATGTAACCTGTTTTTGTTTAGTCATTATGGGATATTGTGTATAGATTGATGAGGAAAAAAAAACATTTTAATCCATTTTGAAATAAGGCTGTAACATAACAAAATGTGGAAGACTTCAAGGGGTCTGAATAGTTTCCGAATGCACTGTATATACATTAGTGAACACACACCCTTTTCCATTCATACTAGCCACACCACTCCAAATCAAACATACACACAAACAGGGACACACACCAACCTGGCCTCTGAGGAGCTGTCACACTGTTTGTGAATTCCTTCTCTGATCTTTCCCCTCCTCCACACCTCTCCCAAAGAGATCCTGCTCTTGAGATTGGAATCCTGGACATCTTTGGATTTGAGGAATTCCAGAGGAATGGATTTGAGCAGGTACGTTCATTTCACAACACTCACATTATAGATCTCCCCCACACCCCGTATTATATGTGTGCTTCCACTCCTTCCAGTCGTATTGAGTCTTGTTCTATGGCTCTAATATGTCTGAGGTATTCTCAAGTCATAGACAGAGCGAACATCAAGGCCAGACTGAGCTACTGTCATCTTTTCTGGCTGTGGAGAAGGTTTTAGAGGTATCAACCAGCTAACTATATAACAGGTCTAGGTTAACCCTTTGAGACCAGGACCACAGGGCAGTGTTTATTTTATGGTCCTCTGTAGCTCAGTTAGTAGAGCATGGTGCTTGCAAAAGCCAGGATAGTGGGTTTGATTTGCCCACAACAAATAGCCTGTGTGTGTGTGTGTGTGTGTTAATGATTCACAACAGCATTTTATTGTCATTGCCCATGTCTTTCTTTCAGCCATCTCTCTCTCCCTCTGTTCTCTCGTTCATAAATCTTGTGTGTAAAGCCTTGGTCTCTAGGTCTTATGGACTTCTTCCCTGTACAAACAAGGATCAGAGAGTTTAGCTGGCAGTCTCTATATCACTGTGTGTGTGTGTGTGTGTGTGTGCGCGCAAGTTTCTGATGTCACGGCTCTCAGTACAGTAGCCTACTCACACACATTTACAGTAGAGAGCCACGTCAGCCATCTCTCTCTCCCTCTGTTCTCTCGTTCATAAATCTTGTGTGTAAAGCCTTGGTCTCTAGGTCTTATGGACTTCTTCCCTATACAAACAAGGATCAGAGAGTTTAGCTGGCAGTCTCTATATCACTGTGTGTGTGTGTGTGTGTGTGTGTGTGTGTGTGTGTGTGTGTGTGTGTGTGTGTGTGTGTGTGTGTGTGTGTGTGTGTGTGTGTTTGTGTGTTGGAAGTGGTAAGATGTCAATTGCTTTCCTCTCAGGATGTTCTTTAATCCGAGCGGAACATTGGAGGTGTTCAAGGAAATAAGTGCTTACCCATGCTGCCCTCGGCTTTCCCACACTCCCCTTGGGACCACCCCTGATCAAACCGTGTGTGTGTTTGTTTTGGAAGTGGTAAGATGTCAATTGCTTTCCTCTCAGGATGTTCTTTAATCCGAGCAGAAGAGGGGTATTCACAGATCTAACCTGACAAGGGAATCTGAGAGAGAGAGAGAGAGATGGAGAGAGGTGTAGGAGAGATAGATGGGTAAGAGTGGATGAAAAAAAAGAGACGGGTAGACATTTATTGGGTATTGGCCCCTTCACCCCCCTTCCTCCCTCATCCCTACTTCCCCCAGTGTGTTTCCTGTGTTCCAGTGTTCAGGTCCATGTTTGAGGAGACCCTGTCTGTTACTGAAGACAACTAATCAATGGATTACACATTACACTCTGGAGAGATAGGGGAGGGGCAGGTGTCAACAAAACAAGCATGATCATTTAGAGTGTGCATGGCACACACACACACGCACACGATGCACACACAGATCAGGGACATTAATGCAGCCTGGGCTTGTTAGAGTTTGTTCGTCAGAGCTGTATTGTACCTGCTCAGCATTTCCTTAATGAGCTCATGCTTTACATCAACACCTGCTGAGACTGACTGACTGACGCTGTCATAGATTGCACTCAAGGACGAGAGAGTAGAATTAGTCTAAAATACAATTCAAGTTCAAAGACTAAATCAAATGTAAATTAAATATCCCACAATTAAATTATTTCTGTTGATTCTTACATATCATTGTGATATCCAATGCATCTTAAAGGGGAATGGAAGCATTTACAATCTAAACAAACCATAAATACATGTTCTGGGTGTTTTGTTATAGAGAAATTGCTACTTTGCATAACTTTGAATATTTTGATTTCGGATCCAATACTTATTTGGGACTGGGCGCCACCATTAAAATTGGCATGGTAACGACACGAGCTGCAATGTCATGAACTGGACAGAAATATTTGGCACTTTTATTTGTGATTGCTTACAGTAAGGGGAGTGACAGCTCTCCCATCCCATAATTAAGCAAATTAACTATGAAAAGCAAGAGATATTTGCATTGAACCCTTAATGCCCATTGTGCAATATACAAGTAACTGCCAAAATAATGAAAACACTTTTTAATAAATGAGGGATACAAAGTATATTGAAAGCAGGTGCTTCCACACAGGTGTGGTTCCTGAGTTAATTCAGCAATTAACATCCAATCATGCTTAGGGTCATGTATAAAAATGCTGGGCAGGCCGTTATTTTGGCTACTATGGCTATGCCCTCATAGGATGATTATTGATTATGCCCCCAACCACAGGGCATGAGTGGTCACTGAATGGTTTGATGAGCATGAAAACAATGTAAACCATATACCATGGCCATCTCAGCCACCAGATCTCAACTCAATTGAACACTTATGGGAGATTTGGGAGCGTTGCCTGAGATAGCGTTTTCCACCACCATCAACAAAACACCAAATGATGGAATTTCTCATGGAAGAATGGTGTCGCATCCCTCCAATAGATTTCCAGACACTTGTAGAATCTATGCTAAGGTGCATTGAAGCTGTTCTGGCTCGTGGTGGCCTAACGTGGTGGCCTAACGTGGTGGCCTAACACCCTGTTAAGACACTTTATGTTGCTGTTTCCTTTATTTTGTCAGTTACCTGTAGCGAAGCCATGTTATTAAACTTCTAAGTAAACAATGGCACATTTTATTATAGCAGTACAGTAGCTACAGTAGGCTATAGACATGTAGCCGGCTCTGGATTGGGGGCTCCATATCATGGAGAGGAAGCAGAGCTTTAAAGTGGCAATCAGCAGTACAATAACAAAGCATTCTTCCCACCCCTATTTCAGTAAAACCTGAGGAATGGGGCTGGAGAAATGTAACCACCCTCAGATTCATAGACAGAGCTATGGATGCAACGAAACCATGATATCAAAATGATAGTTTTAACCATGTTCTGAGGCTATGTAGTCTTTGGTTACATTTACTTTGTTTACAAACGTTGGATTAAAACAAACTTATATTTTGGGTTCTGATTGGGTAAGGTAGTTAAACGAAGCTCATGAGGCATTTATAAGTTATATTCTTCAAGAGTAAATGGGAACATATACATTATTTATAAGTCCAAAAATGGATATAGCAACTGCTAATTGCTCCTTTAATATTATCATTATTTCTCAACTCTCAATATTAACTGTTTTAGCACATCTTTTAACCAAAGTATGCATACGGGTTTGAGATAGACATGTGAGCAGTGCCAGAAGTGCTGGTGAGCCATTTGCTGTGATTGCATATGCCTATACATCGTTGCGTAGTAGCCTAGGCCTATCCTGAAACCATTGTTTAGGACATTAGGCTGACATGTTACTGTAGGCCTTTTCAGACAGCATTCATTTTACTGAGGGAGGTCAGGTAGCGTAATTATGTGTACAAGCACAAAGCACCACATCTGTAATTTTAGTCCCGTGTGAATTTCCCACACACCATTTACTTGCATGTTAACTTGTGTGTGTGTGTTCCCAGCTGTGTGTGAACATGACCAACGAGCGTGTGAGGCAGTATGTCTCCGAGGTGCTGTTCCAGCAGGAACAGGCCGAGTGTCTACAGGAGGCCGTCGCCATGGAGACACTCCGGTCACCTGGCAACCAGCCTGCCATTCTAGACTTTTTCTTTGAGGTAACGTTTTGGTGTCTGTGGTCTCCACCGCACCGCTGCCTCTTTAAGAACTGTGATAACCCCTATAAAAATAACACACATCTCATTCTAGAAAAGTCTTTGGTTTTGAGTGTGGTTATATAGATTTTGAGGTACAAAGTTGCCCTCAATCACATATCTAGGATCAGGTTACACTACCTCCAATCTTAACCTGAAACATTAAGGAGCTGAAAAATATTTTACCCTGTGTCAGTGCATTCCATGAAATGTAGAGAATCATGTGTACCGTGGTTCTGCGCATTCTATACCTGTCTGTGACCCCTGTCCTCCATCTTCCCAGAAGCCTCAAGGTCTGCTGTCTGTGATGGATGAGGAGAGTGAGTCCCTGAGGCCTACAGAACAGACGCTCTACAAGAGACTACAGACACACCTCGACAACTCACCCACACACGGCATCTCCCTGACAACCAAGGACGGCAATGGAAACCCCCCACCCATAGACCAGGGTCCTGCCTTCACTGTGAAACATTACGCAGGCCAAGTGAGTAGGTGTTCACTCACTCACACACACACACATACACACACACACACACACACACACACAGCAACACAGTCACATACAATGTAGACCAGGTGAGTGAATCTGACATTTTAAAGGTGTACCTTTAACATGTTGTTTTATATCTGTTCTCTGATTGGTAGATGGCCTATGACCTCACAGGATCCCTGGTGAAGAACAAGGACTCCCTCCCCCAAAACATGCTACTGGTTCTGAAGTGTAAGTATCAATAAATATACACACACACGGGTTGTTCCATTTCCTTTCGATCAATTTCTGACTGCACCCCTTTTTAAGAAACCTTGACTATTTTGCATACCCCACCCTACCATGAGACATTCATGTCTTCATCTCTGAAAAATATAAATAGTTGAGTTTAATATCATTTGAAAGCTTACAAACAGGGTTGTTAAACAATGTTATTATTAAGCTTTCAAATAATATCAAACTCAAAAGTTTATCTTTTCCAGGGATGAAGACATGGATGTCTCATGGTAGGATGGGGAATGCAAAATAGATCAACATTGAGCACCTCTATCTCCTGAATGTTTTGGCATTCAGGTCCAAAAATTCACTTTCTGACCACTTCTTCCATAGGCAAACATGTCTGGAAGGGGTACTGTCAGAAAGTGATTGAATTCATATGGATCGACCCAAACACAGCAGTAGTGGGTATATAGTCTATTGAGCATGGCCAGATGTGTGCTGGTGTAGTTGTGAGCCAAGCATAGCAGGACACAGGCAGACCTTGTGTCAGAGCCAGGAGCAGCTAGTTTAGCGTCTCTAGGGCTAATTACTGTGGTTTTCTGTAATTTACAAGATGTGCCTAATCAAGGCTACCCCTTTAGAGTTGGCTTTTTGTACCTCTCTCTGTCCCTCTCTCTTGCTTTTGTTCCTTTGTGCACATACGCACAATGTACACACATAAAGATACACATGCACACACATTATGATACACACACACATTCCTGTTTCACTCCTACCCACATACCTACCCACAAACACTTCCAGCTCAGATAATATGATACAGCCACAGGCGGCCGGTTGCACCTTAATTTGGGAGGACGGGCTCATAGTAACGGCTGGAACGGAATACATGGAATGGTATTGAACACATCAAACACATGGTTTCTATATGTTTGATACCATTCCATTTACTCTATTCCAGCCATTATTATTAGCTGTCCTCCCCTCAGCATCCTCCTGTGGATACATCTCAGCCCCTCCTTCCCATCCATTTCCTATATACCAAAGGGTAAAGGTGAGTTTAGACTGAAGAATGTGTGAGGGCGGGGGCTGAGGGTGGGTTGAGCGGTATGTATGGAGAGTGCTTTGTGGGCCTCAGTAGTCAGGTGGTGGTGGTGGTGGTGGTGGAGGGGGATTATGATTACATAAATGAAGAGACAATTACCTCTGGAGCCCACAGTCATTACTCCCTACAACCAGTCTAGGACTCTTGTTCATTTTTCCTTTCAAGATCTCTCTCTCTCTCTCTCACCACCACACACCACACACACACTCCCCTCCCACACACACATGCCTCTCTCAAAGATCTCATTGTTTTCCAGGGCTGCTTCACGTGTTCTTTGGCAGCACGCTCAGCCTACTCTCTTATGGAGCTGTTTGTTTACATGGCTATTATTGCTCCATTGCCTCCCCCTCACTTCTCCTCTTTCCTTCCTTCCTTCCAACCATCACTCTCCTCTTAATCCCCTCATGTCTCCTGTCTGCTCCTCTCTATCTCTCTGTCTCTCTCTCTCTCCTTCCTCCTCTCATGCTCCCACTGATCCTCTCCTCCAATCAACTCTCTCCAATTGTCTTCCTTCCTCTCCACTCCTTTCCCTCCCTCTCTCTCTCTCTCTCTGTGATTCCCCTGTACAGCCAGTGAGAGTGTGTTGGTGCAGCAGTTGTTCCAGTCCAAGCTGACCCAGACTGGGTCTCTGGTACCGGGCCAGGCCAGGATGGCTCTGAGAGGGCCCAAAGCAGCACTGCTCCTAAACAGGATGTCATCCCCCTCCACCCTGACCCCGGCAGGCCGCGAGCCTCGGAGGTACCTGGACCTCACCAAGGTACTGGACAATGGCTGGTAAACCATATACTGTGTAGCATACTGTACCACATACACTCACCAAGGTATGGAGGACTAAGTGACATAACCATCACCCTTTTTTCCTTTTTTTTAACCTTTATTTAACTAGGCAAGTCAGTTAAGAACAAATTCTTAACTCAGAGTGTGTGCTATACAGTACATGTCATATGGTACATTAGCCTCGTCGCTCCGGGAGACCTGTACACATTGGGCTCCTGTCACTGAAAACAACATCCCGTATCCTCAAAAGCATATTCACCAGCCCTCCCATATATCTATTTCCAATAAACATTTCCCATTGCCGAAGGTATATCTATAATCTGGAATGCCTTACCAGTTGATGTGGGTAATTAAATGTGTGAAAATAAATGTTTTGCAGAGTTTACCAAACTCACTCCGCATCTCCCTAAAGGTGCTCGGCATCTGAGATCACACAGTAATCTCGCATGGCAACTACTATGGAGTAGTGTGTTTGTGGGTATGTTTCTGTCCAAAAGGAGTGAAACAGGACGGTGTGTGTGTGTGTGTATCACATTTAAAAACCTGTGTCGACTGGTAAGGCATTCCAGATAATAGATTCTCCTTCAGTAACGAAAATAGATAAACCAGAGCCCTGATAAATAGGTTTTCGGGGATACGGGATGTAGTCTTCAGAGACAGAAGCAAAGAGGCGAATGTAACATATGACATACTGTATAGCATACCATATACAGTCGTGGCCAAAAGTTTTGAGAATTACACAAATATCAATTTTCACAAAGTCTGCTGCCTCAGTTTGTATGATGGCAATTTGCATATACTCCAGAATGTCATGAATAGTGATCAGATTAATTTCAATTAATTGCAAAGTCCCTCTTTGCCATGCAAATGAACTGAATCCCAAAAAAGTGTTGATGAGGACAAGGCTGGAGGACACTCTGTCATGCTGATTGAGTTTGAATAACAGACTGGAAGCTTGAAAAGGAGGGTTCTTCCTCGGTCAACCATGGTTACCTGCAAGGAAACACGTGCCGTCATCATTGCTTTGCACAAAAAGGGCTTCACAGGCAAGGATATTGGTGCCAGTAAGATTGCACCAAAATCAACCATTTATCGGATCATCAAGAACTTCAAGGAGAGCCGTTCAATTGTTGTGAAGAAGACTTCAGGGCACCCAAGAAAGTCCAGCAAGCGCCAGGACCGTCTCCTAAAGTTGATTCAGCTGCGGGATTGGGGCACCACCAGTACAGAGCTTCCTCAGGAATGGCAGCAGGCAGATGTGAGTGCATCTGCACGCACAGTGAGGCGAAGACTTTTGTAGGATGGCCTGGTGTCAAGAAGGGCAGCAAAGAAGCCACTTCTCTCCAGGAAAACATCAGGGACAGACTGATATTCTGCAAAAGGTACAGGGATTGGACTGCTGGGGACTGGGGTCAAGTCATTTTCTCTGATGAATACCCTTTCTGATTGTTTTGGGGCATCCGGAAAAAAGCTTGTCCGGAGAAGACAAGGCGAGTGCTATCATCAGTCCTGTGTCATGCCAACAGTAAAGCATCCTGAGACCATTCATGTGTGGGGTTGCTTCTCAGCCAAGGGAGTGGGCTCACTCACAATTTTGCCAAGAACACAGCCATGAATAAAGAATGGTACCAACACATCCTTCGAGAGAAACTTCTCCCAACCATCCAGGAACAGTTTGGTGACGAACAATGCCTTTTCCAGCATGATGGAGCACCTCGGGGAACAAAACATCGATATTTTGCGTCCAAGGCCAGGGAAACTCCCCAGACCTTAATCCCATTGAGAACTTGTGGTCAATCCTCAAGAGGCGGGTGGACAAACAAAAACCCACAAATTCTGACAAACTCCAAGCATTGATTATGCAAGAATGGGCTGCCATCAGTCAGGATGTGACCCAGAAGTTAATTGACAGCATGCCATTGCAGAGGTCTTGAAAAAGAAGGGTCAAAACTATTGACTCTTTGCATCAACTTAATGTAATTGTCAGTAAAATCCTTTGACACTTATGAAACGTAATTATACTTCAGTATTCCATAGTAACATCTGACAAAAATATCTAAAGACACTGAAGCAGCAAACTTTGTGGAAATTAATATTTGTGTCATTCTCAAAACTTTTGGCCACGACTGTACATACACTATTCGTGACTTACAAAGGTACATTAAACATGAGGGTAATACACCTAACTAATGATTCAAACCTAAACCCCAAACCTATACAAACAGTCAGTATGGTATTTATTCAGTACTTATCAATGTCATTTTTTCTAGGTAAAATCAATAAGACCCCAATAAAGTACCGCAATCAGTGTAGTAATACATAGAAATGAATAAATAAATTATGTGTTCACCGTCATAATCAATAGAAATGACAAACAGCTCAAAGCATCCCTCATCAGAACATTCTAAATATGGGCACCCCCTCATGTTGATTGGTGGTTAAGGGAGGTGGGAATCACCAATGGTGAAAGCAGGCTGTGTCCATGTCTGTGACGCACTTAGTCGGAAGCTGGGTGTTCCGATTGGAAAAGCATCAGCCAGGAGCAGAGGACCGATGGAAAAGCAAAGAGTGTGTGTTTGGAAAAAACATGTTTCCCAAATTAGGCCACTTCCCACCATACTGTTAAATATAGACCTCTGGGAATTGCTTTGTTTGTCCTGTACTGCCAGCTGATAAGAGTAAATGTACACACACACACAGACACACATACACACAAATATGTGGTAAGAGAGTGTCATCATAAATGTTTCTCACAACATTTTAAGGGTTCTCAAACGACACACCCTTCTGCTATAAAACATTGTGTTCTCACAATTATTTCATAACTTCAGCTAGAACATCGTTTCCCAAACCTGGAGTAAAAATGTGCTTAACAATTCACATGATAAGTTACATGGACACACCCTGTGTGCAATAATAGTGTTTAACATGATTTTTGAATGACTACCTCATCTCTGTACCATACAATGAATTATCTGTAAGGTCCCTCAGTTGAGCAGTGAATTTCAAAAAACAGATTCAACCACAAAGATTGGGAGATGAATACAACTTTCAGCAGGACAATAATCTAAAACACAAGACCAAATCTACACTGGAGTTGCTTACCACTAAGACAGTGAATCAAATCAAAATCGAATCAAATTATATTGGTCATATACGCATGGTTAGCAGATGTTATTGCGAGTGTATCAAAATGCTTTTGCTTCTAGATCCACAGTGCAGCAGTATCTAACAGGCAATATCTAACAATTCCACAACTAAACCTAATACACACAATCTAGTAAAGGAACGGGATGAGAATATATAGGTATAAAATATACGGATCAGCAGTGACAGAGCGGCTAAGATGCAATAGATAGTAAATAATAGATAGTGAAGGATGCAGTATACAGTATTTACATATGAGATGAGTAATGCGAGATATGTAAACATTCTTAAAGTGGCATTATAAAAGTGACTAGTGTTCCATTTATTAAAGTGGCCAATGATATCAAGTCTGAAGGTAGGCAGCCGCCTCTGTGCTAGTGGTGGCTGTTTAACAATCTGATGGGCTTGAGATAGAATCTGTTTTTCAATCTCTGTCCCAGCTTTGATGAACCTGTACTGACCTCGCCTTCTGGATGGAAGCGGAGTGAACAGGTAGTGGCTCGGGTGGTTATTGTCCTTGATGATATTTTTTGCATTCCTGTGACATCAGGTGTTGTAGGTGTCCTGGAGGGCAGGTAGTTTGCCCCTGGTGATGCGTTGTGCGTGGCCAAGCACGCATCCAACTCAATCATCAAGTTTGCTGACGACACTACAGTGGTAGGCTTGATTACCAACAACGACGAGACGGCCTACAGAGAGGAGGTGAGGGCCCTCGGAGTGTGGTGTCAGGAAAATAACCTCTCACTCAATGTCAACAAAACAAAGGAGATGATCGTGGACTTCAGGAGAGGGAGCACCCCCCTATCCACATCGAGGGGACAGTAGTGGAGAAGGTGGAAAGTTTTAAGTTCCTCGGCGTACACATCACGGACAAACTGAATTGGTCCACCCACACAGACAGCGTGGTGAAGAAGGCGCAACAGCGCCTCTTCAACCTCAGGAGGCTGAAGAAATTTGTCTTGTCACCAAAATCACTCACAAACTTTTACAGATGCACAATCGAGAGCATCCTGTCGGGCTGTATCACCGCCTGAGTACGGCAACTGCTCCGCCCACAACCGTAAGGCTCTCCAGAGGGTAGTGAGGACTGCACAACGCATCACCGGGTTAAACTACCTGCCCTCCAGGACACCTACACCAC
Source organism: Brachymystax lenok tsinlingensis (assembly GCA_030435695.1). Lineage (NCBI taxonomy): Eukaryota > Metazoa > Chordata > Actinopteri > Salmoniformes > Salmonidae > Brachymystax > Brachymystax lenok. The sequence continues at coordinate 26,869,571 of CM059785.1, forward strand.
CCGATGTCACAGAAAGGCCAAAAAGATCATCAAGGACAACAACCACCCGAGCCACTGCCTGTTCACCCCGCTATCATCCAGAAGGCGAGGTCAGTACAGGTGCATCAAAGCTGGGACCGAGAGACTGAAAAACAGCTTCTACCTCAAGGCCATCAGACTGTTAAACAGCCATCACTAACATTGAGTGGCTGCTGCCAACATACTGACTTAAATCTCTAGCCACTTTATACATAGGAATTGGATGTAACAAATGTATCACTAGCCACTTTAAACAATTTTGTATATAATGTTTACGTATCCGACATACTCATATCAAATGTATACACTGTACTCTAAACCATCTACTGTATCTTGCCTATGCCGTTCGGTCATCGACCCAAATCTCTAGCCACTTTAATAATTATAATTGGATGAAATAATGTATCACTAGCCACTTTAAACAATGCCATTTATATAATGTTTACATATCCTACATTACTCATCTCATATATGTGTGTGTGTATGTGTATATATATATATATATATATATATATATGTGTGTATATACTGTACTCCATACCATCTACTGCATCTTGCCTATGCCGGTCAGCCATCGCTCATCCATATATTTATATGTACATACTCGTATTCATTCCTTTACTCTTGTGTGTATAAGGTAGTTGTTGTGAATTTGTTAGATTACTTGTTAGATACTACTGCATGGTCGGAACTAGAAGCACAAGCATTTCGCCACACTCGCATTAACATCTGCTAACCATGTGTATGTGACAAATAAAATTTGATTTGATTTGAAAATTTGCAGAACGCAGTTGCAAAGGGCGGGGTCGAGACCCAGGGTCTCAAGCTTAATGATGAGTTTGGAGGGTACTATGGTGTTGAATTCTGAGCTGTAGTCAATGAAAAGCATTCTGACATAGGTTTTCCTCTTGTCCAGGTAGGGTGGAGGTGATATGATACTTGGCTAGTCTCTCAAAGCACTTCATGATGACAGAAGTGAGTGCTACGGGGGCGATAGTCATTTAGCTCAGTTACCTTAGCTTTCTTGGGAACAGGAACAATGGTGGCCATCTTGAAGCATTTGGGGACAGCAGACTGGGATAGGGATTGATTGAATATGTCCGTAAACACACCAGCCAGCTGGTATGCGCATGCTCTGAGGACGCAGCTAGGGATGCCATCTGAGCCAGCAGCCTTACGAGGGTTAACGAGTTTAAATGTTTTACTCAAGTCGTCCACGGAGAAGGAGAGCCCAGTCTTTGGTGGCGGGCCATGTCGGTGGCACTGTGTTGTCCTCAAAGCATTCAAAAAAGTTGTTTAATTTGTCTTTGAGCAAGACATAAATGACCGCGACTGGCTGGTTTTCTTTTTGTAATCCATGATTGTCTGTAGACACTGCCACATACGTCTCGTGTTTAAGCCGTTGAATTGCAATTCCACTTTGTCTCTATACTAATGCTTTGCTTGCTTGATTGCCTTACGGAGGGAATAACTACACTGTTTGTATTCGGCCATGTTTCCAGTCACTTTGCCATGATTAAATGCGGCGGAAAGTGCTGTCAGTTTTGCGCGAATGCTGCCATCAATCCATGGTTTCTGGTTAGGGAAGGTTATAATAGTCACAGTGGGTACAACATCTCCTATACACTTCCTTATAAAACTCGCTCACAGAGTCAGCGTATACGTCAATGTTATTGTGTGAGGCTACCCTGAACATATCCCAGTTCACGTGATCAAAGCAATCTTGAAGCGTGGAATCCGATTGGTTGGGTAGATCTAAGCACGGGCACTTCCTGTTTTGGTTTCTGCCTATAGGAGGGGAGCAACAAGATGGAGTTATGGTCAGATTTGCCAAAAGAAGGGCGGGGGAGGGCCTTGTGTGCATCACGGAAGTTAGAGTATCAGTGGTTTAGTGTGTTTCTCGCCCGTGTACTGCAATCGATATGCTGACAGAATTTAGGTAGCCTTGTTCTCAGATTAGTTTTGTTAAAATCCCCAGCCACAATAAATAGAAGCCTCAGGATATATGATTTCCAGTTGGCATAAAGTCCAGTGAAGTTCCTTGATGGCTGTCTTGGTATCCGCTTGCGGGGGATATACGCGGATGTGACGATAACCGAGGAGAGTTCTCTTGGGAGATAATACGGTCGGCATTTGATTATGAGGAATTCTAGGTCAGGTGAACAAAAGGACTTGAGTTCTTGTATGTTGTTACAATTACACCATGAGGCGTTAATCATGAAATACACAACCCCGCCCTTCTTCTTACCAGAGAGATGTTTGTCCGCGCGATGCACTGAAAATCCTGTTTGGTGTACAGACTCCTACAGCATGTCCCCAGCTGGCCATTGCTCCGCACCTAGACTTGGTGCTCCGGTACCGCTTGCTGTGCGGTAGCAGAGAGAACAGTCTATGACTAGGGTGGCTGGAGTCTTTGACCATTTTTAGGGCCTTCCTCTTACAACGCCTGGTATAGAGTTCCTGGATTGCAGGAAGCTTGGCCCCAGTGATGTACTGGGCCGTTCGCATTACCCTTAATAGTGCCTTGCAGTCGGATGCCGAGCAGTTGCCATATAAGTCAGTGATGCAACCAGTCAGGATGCTCTCGATGGGGCAGCTGTAGAACCTTTTCAGGATCTGAGGACCCATGCCACATCTTTTCAGTCTCCTAAGGGGGAATAGGTTTTGTTGTGCCCTCTTCACAACTATCTTGGTGTGCTTGGACCATGTTCGTTTGTTGGTGATGTGGACACCAAGGAACTTGAAGCTCTCAACCTGCTCCACTGCAGCCCCATCGATGAGAATGGGGGCGTGCTCTGTCCTTTTTTTCCTGTAGTCCACAATCATCACCTTTGTCTTGATCATGTTGAGGGAGAGGTTGTTGTCCTGGCACCACACTGCCAGGTCTCTGACCTTCTCCCTATAGGCTGTCTCGTTGTTGTCGGTGATCAGGCCTACCACTTTTGTGTCATCGGCACATTTAATGATGGTGTTGGAGTCGTACCTGGCCGTGCAGTCATGAGTGAACAGGGAGTACAGGAGGGGACTGAGCACACACCCCTGAGGGGCACCTGTGTTGAGGATCAGTGTGGCGGATGTGTTGTTTCTTACCCTTACCACCTGGAGGCAGCCCGTAAGGAAGTCCAGGATCCAGTTGCAGAGGGAGGTGTTTTGTCCCAGGGTCCTTAGCTTATTTATAAGCTTTGAGGGCACTATGGTGTTGAACACTGAGCTGTAGTCAATAAACAGCATTCTCACATAGGTGTTCCTTTTGTCCAGGTGGGAAAGGGCAGTGTGGAGTGCAATGGAGATTGCATCATCTGTGGATCTGTTGGGGCGATATGCAAATTGGAGTGGGTCTAGTGTTTCAGGGATGATGGTGTTGATGTGAGCCATGACCAGCCTTTCAAGGCACTTCATGGCTCCAGACATGAGTGCTATGGGTCGGTAGTCATTTAGGCAGGTTACCTTAGTGTTCTTGTGCACAGAGACGATGGTGGTCTGCTTAAACATGTTGGTATTACAGGCTCTGACAGGGAGAGGTTGAAAATGTCAGTGAAGAAACAAGCCAGTTGTTCTGCTTATGCTCGCAGTACACATCCTAATAATCCATATGGACCTGCGGCCTTGTGAATGTTGACCTGTTTCAAGGTCTTACTCACATCGGCTGCAGAGAACGTGATCACACAGTCTTTAGGAACAGCTGGTGCTCTCATGCATGTTTCAGTGTTATTTGCCTCGAAGCGAGCGTATAAGTAGTTTAGCTCATCTGGTAGGCTTGTGTCACTGGGCAGCTCTCCGCTGTGCTTCCCCTTGTAATCTGTAATGGTTTGCAAACCCTGCCACATCCGACGAGCGTCATAGTCGGTGTAGTACAATTCAATCTTAGTCTTGTATTGACGCATTGCCTGTTTGTTGGTTCGTCGGAAGGCATAGCGGGATTTCTTATAAGCTTCCGGGTTAGAGTCCTACTCCTTGAAAGCCGCAGCTCTAGCCTTTTGCTCAGTGCGGATGCTGCCTGTAATCCATGGCTTCTGGTTGGGGCATGTACGTACGGTCACTGTAGGGACGACGTCATCGATGCGCTTATTGATGAAGCCAATGACTGATGTGGTGTACTCCTCAGTGCCATCGGAGGAATCCCGGAACATATTCCAGTCTGTGCTAGCAAAACTGTCCTGTAGCTTAGCATCTGCTTCATCTGACCACTTTTTTTATTGATCTAGTCACTGGTGCTTCCTGCTTTCATTTTTGCTTTTAAGCAAGAATCAGGAAGATAGAATTATGGTCAGATTTGCCAAATGCAGGGCGAGGGAAAGCTTTGTACGCGTCTCTGTGTGTGGAGTATACGTGGTCCAGAGTTATTTTTCCTCTGGTTGCACATTTAACATGCTAATAGAAATTTGGTAAAACAGATTTAAGTTTCCCCTGCATTAAAGTCCCCATTTACTAGGAGTGCCGCCTCTGGGTGAGCGTTTTCTTGTTTGCTTATGGCGGAATACAGCTCATTCAATGCTGTCTTAGTGCCAGCCTCTGATTGTGGTGGAATGTAAGCAGCTACAAAAAGTACAGATGAAAACTCTCTCGGAAGGTAGTGTGGTCTACAGCTTATCATGAGAAACTCAGGTGAGCAGTTGCTCGAGACTTCCTTAGATATCGTGCACCAGCTGTTGTTTACAAAAATACATAGACCGCCGCCCCTTGTCTTACCAGGCGCCACTGTTTTATCCTGCCGGTACATCGTATAACCAGCCAACTGTATGTTGATGTTGAAGCATAAGATGTTACATTTTTTTTAATGCCCCGTTGGTAGTTTAATCTTCTGCGTAACTCGTCGATTTTATTGTCCAAGGATTGCACGTTTGCAAGCAGAATGGAGGGAAGTGGGGGTTTATTCGATCGCCTGTGAATTCTCAGAATGCTGCCGGACCTTCGGCCCCTCTTTCTCTGCCTCCTCCTCACGCAGATCATGGGGATCAGGGCCTGTTCCCGAGGAAGCAGCATATCCTTCGCGTCGGGCTCGTCAGAGTCGTGAAAAGAAAAAGAGGATTCCGTGGTGAGTAATCGCAGTCCTGATGTCTAGAAGTTATTTTCGGTCATAAGAGATGGTAGCGGCAACATTATGTACAAAATAAGTTACAAACAACGCAAATAAGCGAACAAAAAAAAACTAAATAGTCTGGGAGCACGTCGTTCAGCCCAGACTCGGTGAAACCTAAGATATTACAGTATTTAATGTCCCGTTGGTAGCTTAATCTTGATTGGAGCTCATCCAGTTTATTATCCAATGATTGCACGTTGGCTAATAGGAGTGATGGCAGAGGCGGGTTTCCCACTCGCCGTCGGATTCTTACGAGGTGACCTACGACCCCTATATCTCTGTCCCTTCTTCATGCGAATGACGGGGATTTGGGCCTTGTCCGGTGTCTGAAGTAAATCCTTTGAGTCCAACTCATTAAAGAAAAATCTTTGTCCAGTACGAGGTGAGTAATCGCTGTTCTGAAATCCAGAAGCTCTTTTCGGTCATAAGAGACGGTGGCAGAAACATTATGTACAAATTAAGTTGCGAAAAACAAACACAATAGCACAATTGGTTAGGAAAAACGGCAGCCATCTCCTCCGGCGCCATTAAGAAGTGCAGCTTGGTTTAGTCTGACTTCTCTAGAGCCAGGTCTACCTATGGCGGCCTCTCTCGATAGCAAGACCATGCTCACAGAGTCTGTACATTGTCAAAGATTTCCTTAATATTGGGTCAGTCACAAGGGTCCGGTATTCTGCTACTCTGCATTTTCTGTTTAGGGACAAAAAACATTCCAGTTTGCTTAGTTTTTTTTGTTGATTCTTTCCAATGTGTCAAGTAATTAAGTTTTAGTTTTTTATCATTATTTGGTTGGGTGGAATTGTGTTGCTAACCTGGGGCTCTGTGGGTTCTGTTTGTATTTATACCTGCTGGCTAAGGGGACTCTTTTCCAGGTTCAGCTCTCTGTAGGTGAGGGCTTTGTTATGGAAGGTTTAAGAATTGCTTCCTTTTAGGTGGTTGTAGAATTTAATTGCTCTTTTCTGGATTTTCATAATTAGTTAAAATCATCCTAATTCTGCTCTGCATGCATTATTTGGTGTTTCATGCTGTACAGGGAGTATGTTTTTGCAGAATTACGCATGCAAATTCTCAATTTGGTGTTTGTCCCATTTTGTGATTTTTTGGTTGGTGAGTGGACCGCACAACCATTATTGACAAACAACCAAAACAAAAGCAAAGTCTTCTCATGCTTTACTGACTTCAAAAAAAGCTTTTGACTCAATTTGGCATGAGGGTCCGTTATTCAAATTGATGGAAAGCGTTGTGACAAAGAGTCGCCTCTTCACTGTTGATGTTGAGACTGGTGTTTTGCAGGTACATCCCTGTCTCACCCCATGGCTTTGAGGAAAGAAATCTGTGTTGTTTTTGCCAATTTTCACTGCACACTTGTTGTTTGTGTAATGTTGTATGCTTTCCCCCCACACCGCTTTCCATCAATTTGAATAACGGACCCTCATGCCAAATTGAGTCAAAAGCTTTTTTGAAGTCAGTAAAGCATGAGAAGACTTTGCTTTTGTTTTGGTTGTTTGTCAATAATGGTTGTGCCGTATGGTAATTTGGTTAAAAAAAAAATATGACATTTGCTCAGGAGTTCCTCTGTCCAGTGTCTGTGTTCTTTTGCCCATCTTAATCTTTTATTTTTATTGGCCAGTCTGAGATATAGCTTTTTCTTTGCAGCTCTGCTTAGAAGGCCAGCATCCCAGAGTCGCCTCTTCACTGTTGATGTTGAGACTGGTGTTTTGCGGGTACTATTTAATGAAGCTGCCAGTTGAGGACTTGTGAGGCATCTGTTTCTAAAACTAGACACTCTACTGTACTTGTCCTATTGCTCAGTTGTGCACCGGTGCCTCACACTCCTCTTTCTATTCTAGTTAGAGCCAGTTTGCTCTGTTCAGTGAAGGGAATAGTACACAGCGTTGTACGAAATCTTCAGTTTCTTGGAAATTTCCCACATGGAATAGCCTTCGTTTCTCAGAACAAGAATTGACTGACGAGTTTCAGAAGAAAGGTCTTTGTTTCTGGCCATTTTGAGCCTGTAATCAATCACACAAATGCTGATGCTCCAGATACGCAACTAGTCTAAAGAAGGCCAGTTTTATTGCTTCATTAATCAGAACAACAGTTTTCAGCTTTGTTAACATGATTGCAAAAGGGTTTTCAATTAGCCTTTTAAAATGAAACTTGGATTAGCTAACACAAAAACAAGGACATTTCTAAGTGGCCCCAAACTTTTGAACGTTAGTGTATATGTTTTTGCTGTTTGTTCTTTGTTAAAGCGTCAAAAAGATTGGAGAAGTGGTTGATCCATACATCTCCATTTTGGATAGATAGCTCTTCATGTTGTTGTTTAGTGTGTTCCAATATTCCCAGAAAGGGTTAGAATCTATGAATTCTTCAATTACATTGAGCGGATTTTTGATGTGCTGTTCTTTTTCCTTCGTTTATTTCTGTGCTCTTTTAGTGTTTCACCATAGTGAAAGTGGAGGCTCAGGTTTTCTCGGTCTCTGTGTTTTTGGTTGAATAGGTTTCTCAATTTCTTCCTTAGGTTTTTGCATTCTTCATCAAACCATTTGTCATTGTTGTCTAAAAGGAATCTGTTGTTGGCTAATTGTTTTGTGGTAGATTTCTACACTACTTTCCTTCCATCTACAGCATTTCTTAATGGTATGCAGTTTGTTCAGCTTTTATACCTTGTGATTGGGTATTGCTCTGTTCAAGTAGGCTGTGATTTTGCTGTGATGTAATAGGGGTGTCAGTGGGCTGACTGACTCTGTGAGAGACTCTAGGTTGAGGTCATTGATAAAGTAGTCTACAGTACTGCTGCAAAGAGATGAGCTGTAGGTGTACCACCATAGCAGTCCCCGCGAAGCCTATCATTCACTATGTACAGACCCAGTGTGCGACAGCTGCAGGAGTTGTGACCTGTTTTTGTTGTTTGTTTTGTCGAAGTTGTGCCTAGGAGGGCATATTGTGGAGGGTATTGCTGTCACCTCCATGTAGGTGTTAAGGGTGTCAGGTTCTGGCGTTTAGGTTGCAACAGACTAGTACATGTCCCTAGGTCTGGAAATGATTGATCTCCCCTTCTAGGACGAAGAAGCTGTCTTCATTATAGTATGGGGATTCTAGTGGGGGGGATATAGTTCGCATACAGGAAGACATTTTTCTATGCTGAGATGATTTCCTTGTTGATTTTTGTCTGTATTTCCAATTTCTTTGGTGAAGTCTGGGTTCCTGCTCTTTAGCCCAAAGGCAGATGAACTCTCTCTGTCTCTCTCTGTCTCTCTGTCTCTCTCTCTCTGTCTCTCTCTCTCTCTCTCTCTCTCTCTCTCTCTCTCTCTCTCTCTCTCTCTCTCTCTCTCTCTCTGTATTCAGGTCAAATCTAATAGGGCAGTAACTAGTAGGACTTGCTGAGCATGTGCACATGTCTGTGCACGTATGTGTGTCTGTGCATGTGTGTGTGCTTGCGTGTGTGTGTGTGTATGTGCACTATAATTGCCTCTGTATTGCATAACCTGCTGAAGGCTGAACCTAATGGCCCTCCTAATTAAACATATAGAGGAAAGGCTTACGCAAGACCTTCACTCTTTCCCTATGTTAACGAAGACCATAATAATAACATGACGTAACATTGCACAATATTATTGCACTGTAGTTAAACACGGCCATAAAGAAGCTCATGGATTGACATCCATCATCAAAGATATTATAATGCAGAATTGATGATATGATACAGTACATTGTTGTATGGTACTGAATGGTTGAGGTAGAGGAGGAGGACATCGAATAGTGTATAGATGTATGACCCTAATGGAAAAATGGCTTTTTAGATCTTGTGAACGACCATATTCATGATTTGATTATGATTATGTCATGATTATGATTTGACCGGATTCATAGGACTGCATCACGTGGTGTCTCCAGAGCACGGTCAACCAACTAGTATTGTTAATATTCACTATTCATAGCTCTCTAAAACCACCATCCCCCTCCTTGTTTCTTCTCTCTCTCTCTCTCTCTCTCTCTCTCTCTCTCTCTCTCTCTCTCTCTCTCTCTCTCTCCTCTCTCTCTCTCTCTCTCTCTCTTCCTCTACTCCTCTTTTTCTCTCTCAGCTCTTGAAGAAGAAGGGAGCAACATCTTTCCTGCAGAGGCTGGAGAGGTGTGGTCCAGTTACGGTTGCTGTGCAGCTGAGGGTAAGCATTAAGCAGTAGCACAACAATGGACCAAACCACAACCATAATAACCCAAGCACTTTACCCAGTAGGGATCCTAATACTAACACTCACCTCAACCCAAACACTAAAGTCAATCAACTTCTTTCACTGACCCTGACCATGACCCTGGCTGCATAGAGTGCACTACTTTGGATGCAACCCGTGACCCATATCTCTGAACCACAATCAATTACAACGGAAGTCTAGAAAATGTGGTAGTAATTTGTAGTTGATCCATATGAAACAACACTATTCATTTAGATGGATCTCTGCCATCTAAAAGTGTCAAACAAAGGCAGATCGCGTTCCAATGTCCACACCACTAAATCCAATGTGATGTGACGGTGGCTTAACATGGAAGTAGCTTTAGTGTGAGTGATGGTTGGGGGTTTGAATGAGGGCAGTGTTCTGCCTGCAGGCAGGAGCTGTGGTCTTACAAGGAATGGAGAGAAGGAGAGGGGGAGAAGGAGAGAGGAGAGAAGGTGAGTGTGGGCTGAAGAATGACGCTGTATCCACCCAAGCATAAAGCCCTCTGAATGTATGAATGAACAATGAACAATGGGCTCTGTGTGTGCGCGCGTGTGCACGTGTGTGCGTGTGTACGTGTGTGTGTCTGTGCGTGCGTGCGTGTGTGCGTGAGTGCGTGCGTGCAAGTTTCTGATGTCATGGCTCTCAGTACAGTAGCCTACTCACACAAATTTACAGTAGAGAGCCACGTCATTAGGGAGTGGTAAGAAGCATGATGGAGTGGCACCAGTGTATATCTGAGAAACACAGTCTGACACTCTCTCACAGCTTTAGTCAGGACAGGTATTTGTATTGCTTCCCCCACCACCACCACACACACCTTCAGAAGTTGTTATGTATCCAGGCTATACACCGAGGACTAGGCCTACATGTCTCTATAGGCCATAAAGTTGAGGAACTATCCCAGTTTGAGGAACTATCCCAGTTTGAGGAACTATCCCAGTTTGAGGAACTATCCCAGGTTGAGGAACTATCCCAGGTTGAGGAACTATCCCAGGTCAAAGAACTAGCTCAGATTGAGAAACTAACCCAGGTTGAGGAACTAAACCAGGTTGAGGAACTAACCCAGGTTGAGGAACTAACCCAGGTTTAGGAACTAGCCCAGGATGAGGAACTAGCCCAGGTTGAGGAACTATCCCCGTTTGAGGAACTATCCAAGATTGAGGAACTGCCCAGGATGAGGAACTGGCCCTGGTTGAGGAACTAACCCAGGTTGAGGAACCAGCCCAGGTTGATGAACCAACCCAGGTTGATGAACCGGCCCAGGTTGAGGAACTGGCCCAGGTTGAGGAACTGGCCCAGGTTGAGGAACTGGCCCAGGTTGAGGAACCGGCCCAGGTTGAGGAACTAACCCTGGTTGAGGAATTTATATCAGGTTGAGGAACTATCCCAGGTTGAGGAATTTATACCAGGTTGATGAACTAACACAGGTTGATGAACTAACCCAGGTTGAGGAACTATCCCAAGTTGAGGAATTTATGCCAGGTTGAGAAACTATCCCAGGTTGATGAACTAACCCAGGTTGAGGAACTAGCCCTCTAGAGCAGTGGTTCCCAAACTTTTTATGGTCCGAACCTCTTCAAACATTCAACCACCAGCTGTGTACACCCTTCTAGCACCAACATTCAACCTCCAGCTGCATACCCCCTCTAGCACCAGGGTCAGGGCACTCTAAAATGTTGTTTTTTGCCATCATTGTAAGCCTGCCACACACACACAATACGATACATTTATTAAACATAAGAATGAGTGTGAGTTTTTGTCACAACCCGGCTCGTGGAAAGTGACAAAGAGCTCTCATAGGACCAGGGCACAAATAATAATATAATAATAATCAATAATCTTGCTCTTTATTTAGCCATCTTACAAATAAAACCATATTTGCTCATAAAAAATTGTGAGTAACTCACCACAGGTTAATGAGAAGGGTGTGCTTGAAAGGATGAACATAACTCTGCAATGTTGGGTTGTATTGGAGAGAGTCTCAGTCTTAAATCATTTGAAGTTTTCTGTATTTAGTTTTCATGCTAGTGAGGGCTGAGAATTCACTCTCACATAGGTAAATGGTTACAAAGGGCATCAGTGTCTTCAGAGCTCGATTTGCCGAGGCAAGAAACTCTGAGCGCAGCCCTATCCAGAAATCTGGCAGTGGCGTCTGATTAAATTACATTTTCACAGAACCGCTTGTTGCAATTTCGATGAGGCTCTCTTGTTCAGATATTGTTAAGTGGACTGGAGGCACGGAATGAAAGGGATAACGAATCCAGTTGTTTGTGTCGTCCGTTTAGGGAAAGTACCTGCGTAATTGCGCACCCAGCTCACTCAGGTGCTTTGCTATAACACATTTGACATTGTCTGTAAGCTTGTTCATTTGCACTCAACAAATCATACAATGATGGAAGAACCTGTGTGTTGTCCTTGTTAATGCAGACTGAAAAGAGCTCCAACTTCTTAATCATAGCCTCAATTTTGTCCCGCACATTGAATATAAACTCAGCAAAAAAAGAAACGTCCCTTTTTCAGGACCCTGTCTTTCAAAGATAATTCGTAAAAATCCAAATAACTTCACAGATCTTCATTGTAAAGGGTAAAGGGTTTAAACACTGTTTCCCATTAATGAACATGCACCTGTGGAATGGTCATTAAGACACTAACAGCTTACAGACGGTAGGCAAATAAGGTCACAGTTATGAAAACTTAGGACACTAAAGAGGCCTTTCTACTGACTGAAAAACACCAAAAGGAAGATGCCCAGGGTCCCTGCTCATCTGCATGAACGTGCCTTAGGCATGCTGCAAGGAGGCATGAGGACTGCAGATGTGGCCATGTCCATACTGTTAGACGACTAAGACAGTGCTACAGGGAGATGGACAGGATGGACAGCTGATCGTCCTCGCAGTGGCAGACCACGTGTAACAACACCTGCACAGGATCGGTACATCCGAACATCACACCTGCGGGACAGGTACAGGATGGCAACAACAACTGCCCGAGTTACACTAGGAACGCACAATCCCTCCATCAGTGCTCAGACTGTCCACAATAGGCTGAGAGAGGCTGGACTGAGGGCTTGTAGCCCTGTTGTAAGGCAGGTCCTCACCAGACATCACCGGCAAACAACGTCGCCTATGGGCACAAACCCACCGTCGCTGGACCAGACAGGACTGGCAAAAAGAGCTCTTCACTGACGAGTCGCAGGCATCCTCCTCCCTCATGTGGTACCCTTCCTGCAGGCACATCCTGACATGACCATCCAGCATGACCATACCACCAGCCATACTGCTCATTCTGTGCATGACTTCCTGCAAGACAGGAATGTCGGTGTTCTGCCATGGCCAGCGAAGAGCCCACATCTCAATCCCATTGAGCACGCCTGGGACCTGTTGGATCGGAGGGTGAGGGCTAGGGCCATTCCCCCCAGAAATGTCAGGGAACTTGCAGGTGCCTTGGTGGAATAGCGGGGTAACATCTCACAGCAAGAACTAGCAAATCTGGTGCAGTCCATGAGGAGGAGATGCACTGTAGTACTTAATGGAGCTGGTGGCCACACCAGATACTGACTGCTACTTTTGATTGTCACTGATGCGTCGTGAAACAGTGTTGTTTGATGAAATCATTGTCTGTATAGTTTTTTGGGCCTTTTCCCCCAGCATTGTCCCATCCATATCCGCGGCAGCAGGAAGAATTCAGTCCTCAACAATAGTATGAGGCTTGCCTGTCCTAGCCACTCGATGGCTCACCATATAAGACGCTTCTACCCCTTCTTATTAATGGTATCTGTTGCTTTTACACGTCTTACTACTCGAAAGTCATCTTTATTCTCACTCAAACTCCTGTGGCTTGTTTTCAGATTGTCATGTTTCGTTTCTAAATGTCTGCGCAAGAGTGAAGCAAAAGAGTAATAGTTAATGTGATTGGATGTTAATTATTTGACTAGGCTACCTGCATTTGACATTGTGTGGTTATTTCGCTGAACACTAGATGGTTTAATTTTATTTTGGGCAGTGAAACGAGGCTACTCAGGCGAGAAAAAAACCTCACCCAAATGTATAGCCTCTTTGGAAAATATAAATCTACTGTTTGAAAATGTGAAGAATTGTTTTTGTTGAAAAATGTGAATCACATTTTTATTTGGCGTTCCCCCGACCGCATTCCGCGTACCCCTGGGGGAATACCTGCTCTAGAGGGATAAATGGAACCATATTGCCATGAAGCTGATACCAACACCATTACTGTGTTAATGTGGCAAGGGAGTGAGGAATTGGGTCAACTCAAATGCTTAAGGAACATGAATTTTAACATGAAACAATCTCTCTCTCTATCTCTCCAACTCTCCCCCTTCCCCCTCCTCCTTTCAGAACTCTCTGTCAGATGTGGTCAGTAAGCTACAGGCCTGTACCCCTCACTTTGTGGAGTGTGTGCGTCCCAACAGCAGGGGCACGGCGGACTGCTTTGACAGTTTCCACGTGTCTACCCAGCTGCAGTATGTAGGTGTACTGGAGATGGTCCGGATGATCCGCTATGGCTACCCTGTACGCCTGCCCTTCAACGGCTTCCTCACCAGGTAGGTGGCACAATACACTACAGGCTGCTCCTGTTGAACTAGACTTAGTAGAAAATATATTACAATGATCCATAATGGATTTCTCTTGGCCTCTGTGGTGCGAATCCATTTAGGCCCCTATCCGATCCCTTTAGATCTCTAAACAACGGGGATTGGGTTATGGGTCCACCTTGCCTTGCAATAGGACTTGGGTAGCTTCCACCATATGCTTCCACCTATCCAACCTTTACAGATCTGTGAAGACTAAAGGGGTAGAGGCTAGGGGAAGGGGCTATGGGCTGAAACGGAACAAGGTCTGTGAGTGTGGTGGGTCACTGTGGCCTCTGTGTAGGGGTCTGTGTGATAGGGGGGGTGGTAGCACCATGGGGAAGATCTTAAAGACTCTGCCTTCTCTCTGCCTTCTCACTTCTAATGGGCCTTTTACGGCACACATTTTACTGTTGTTGGGTTCCCCCCCACACAAACACGCACGCACACAGACACACAATGGTCAGGTGGAAGTGATCTACTTAATGGTTCTTCAGGTCTGTGTGACCTGGACAGAATTACAGTCCATATTTACAAAGAGACAACATGTCTCTCTCTCTCTCTCTCTCTCTCTCTCTCTCTCTCTCTCTCTCTCTCTCTGGCTCTCGCCCTTCCATAGCTAGCTGACAGGTCACTGTGATCCTTAATGTAGCAAGCACAAAGTGGTCTCAATCAATAACACTAATCTCATAAAGGATGTCTTGAGGAGATGGGAAACAGTGTGTGTGTGTGGGATGGGTGCAGTGTTAATTTCATCAACAATAACTATGATGAAAAACACTCATCAACTACCTCTTTTTCCTGACGAAAGTGTATGACGATAACGAGACGAGATGCATTGAAAAAAACAATAATTATTACCAGGTACATTTCATTTTAGTTGACGGATAGACAAGGGTTCCACCTGAGAGTAAAAGTCATTAAATTTGACATTAAGCTCCATTTCATCAGTTTTGTCCAATCATAAGCATGAATCTCTTTGCAGAATATATAATGCAATCCTCTCATTGGCCGATAACTTCTTTCTGTTGCGCAGGCTGATTTAGTTCATCTGGTTCTCCCACACAGATTCCCGGTCACTTCAATCAGTCATCTCAGTCTCTCTTTTGAACTGATGCGCAGCCAGGACACTTCAATTGTAACAAACTAACCTCAATTAGAAACAATAATGTCTTTGATAATCTTTGCTTTTATATCGGTTATTTTTTCTCTGATCACATCAGATGCTCTATTTTGCCGTGTGAGCTGTCATCTGTTTGGCCCTCTTGCTGTTAGCAATAGCAAGTTGTAGATTTTTTCCGATTGGAAAAACAAATGCTTTTTGCTGAACATTAGGAGTGGAGTAATACTGCTGGCATTATTGGAAAGCTAATATTCTCCCCTTTTCAATGAAATCACTATTATTTACCTCAATCTGACAGTTATGATGGGGAGAAAATCAGAGCTAAGTTGTTTAATCTGTAGGATGTATATCCTATAGCCTATGGTTAACAGTTGTGCCTGTTAAAAGTCCATTTGTGTAATTTCTTTCCTTCTCAATGCGATTGAGCCAATCAGTTGTGTTGTGACAAGGTACAGTAAGGGTGGTATACAGAAGATAGCACTATTTGGTAAAAGACCAAGTCTGTATTATGGCAAGAACACCTCAAATAAGCAAAGAGAAATGACAGTCCATCATTACTTTAAGACCTGAAGGTCAGTCAATGCGGAAAATTTTAAGAACTTTGAAAGTTTCTTCAAGTTCAGTCGCAAAAACCATCACGGCGCTATGATGAAACTGGCTCTCATGAGGACCGCCACAGGAAAGGAAGATCCAGAAATACATTTGCCGCAAAGGATTCATTACAGTTACCAGCCTCAGAAATTGCAGCCCAAATAAATGCTTCACCGAGTTCAAGTAACAGACACATCTCAACATCAACTGTTCAGAGGAGAATCAGCCCTTGGTCGAATTGCTGCAAAGAAACCACTACTAAAGGACACCAATAATAAGAAGAGACTTGCTTGGGCCAAGAAACATGAGCAATGGACATTACACTGGTAGAAATCCTTCCTTTGGTCTGATAAGATTTTTCTTCCAACCACTGTGTCTTTGTGAGACTCAGAGTAGGTGAACGGATGATCTCCCATTTGCGGTTCCCACCGTGAAGCATGGAGGAGGAGGTGTGATGGTGTGGGGGTGCTTTGCTGGTGACACTGTCATTTATTTATATTTCAAGGTACACTGCTGTCCGACTCATCCCAAACCATCTAAGTTTGGTTGAGGTCAAGGGATTGTGGAGGCCAGGTCATCTGATGCAGAACTCCATTAATCTCCTTTTTGGTCAAATAGCCCTTACACAGCCTGGAGGTGTGTTGTGTCATTGTCCTGTTGAAAAACAAATGACAGTCCCTCTAAGCCCAAACCAGATGCGATGGCGTATCGCTGCAAAATGCTGTGGTAGCCGTGCTGGTTAAGTGTGCATTGAATTCTAAATAAATCACAGACAGTGTCACCAGCAAAGCACCCACACACCATAACACCTCCTCCTCTATGTTTTACGGTGGGAAATACACATGTAGAGATCATCCGTTCACCCACACCATGTCTTACAAAGACACAGCGGTTGGAACCAAAAATCTCAGATTTGGACAAGTTTCCAACGGTCTAATGTCCATTGCTCGTGTTTCTTGACCCAAGCAAGTCTCTTCTTATTATTGGTGTCCTTTAGTAGTGGTTGCTTTGAAGCAATTTGACCATGAAGGCCTGATTCACACAGTCTCCTCTGAACAGTTAATGTTGAGATGTGTCTGTTACTTGAACTCTGTGAAGCGGCAGGTAGCCTAGAGCTTAGAGCATTGGACTAGTAACCGAAAGGTTGCAAGATCAAATCCCCGAGCTGACAAGGTAAAAATTAGTCCTAGGCCATCATTGAAAATAATATTTTTTTCTTAACTGACTTGCCTAGTTAAACAAAGCTAAAGCATTTATTTGGGCTGTGTTTTTCTGAGGCTTCTGCAGCAGAGGTAACTCTGGGTCTTCCATTCCTGTGGCGGTCCTCATGAGAGCCAGTTTCATCATAGCGCTTTATGTATTTTACGACTGCAAGTAATGATGGACTGTCGTTTCTCATTGCTTATTTGAGCTGTTCTTGCCATAATATGGACTTGGTGTTTTACCAAATAAGGCTATCTTCTGTATACCACCCCTACCTTGTCACAACACAAATGATTGGCCCAAACGCATTAAGAAGAAAATTCCACAAATTGACTTTTAAAAAAGTTAACACTTGTTAATTGAAATGCATTCCAGGTGACTACCTCATGAAGCCACGAGTGTGCAAAACTGTAATCAAGGCAAAGGGTGGCTATTTGAAGAATCTCAAATATAAAATATATTTTGATTTGTTTAACACTATTTTGGTTACTACATGATTCCATATGTGTTATTTCATAGTTTTGATGTATTCACTATTATTCTACAATGTAGAAAATAGTAAAAAATAATGAAAACCCTTGAATGAGTAGGTGTTCTAAAGCTTTTGATTGGTACTGTACACGTGCAAGTCTGTAACATGTCAGAGTAACTTTCTGAAGAGGTCCATAGTGTCCTCCAGTAAACTTGATCATTATAACTTTCTTTTTTTCTTCCTTTCCATTTTATTTGTAATCCCCTTCATCCCTTCTATCACACCTAATCTCTCCGTTATTATTGGGTATTCCTGTCTGCTTCTTGGATATACTGTACATGTATTTTAGTCGTGAGAGTTTTTCTTCCATTCGCATCTTTCTTTGATTACCAGAGTCATTCCTCACTACTGAGAAGAAGTGTATGGTTTAGCTCCCTTTATCTCTCTTTCTCTCTCTCATCCACCTCTCTCTCTCTCTCTCTCTTTCTGTCCCCCATGTCTCTCTATCTCCTTCCTCCATCCTCTCCCCATTTCTCCCTCACCATATCAATAAAATTCAATTCAAGGGGCTTTATTGGAATGGGAAACATATGTTTACATTGCCGAAGCATGTGAAGAAACAAAAGGAAAATAAACAAGGGAAATAAACAATCAAAAGTTAACAGTAAACATTACACTCACAAAAATATTAAAGAGTGTAGAGATTTAAAATGTTATATTATTAGCAATGTTGTTACATTGTGCAAATAGTTGAAGTATGAAAGAGAAAAGAAATAAACAGCTCAATTTAGGTTGTATTTACAATGTTGTTTGTGCTCTGCTGGTTGCCCTTTTCTTGTGGCAACAGGTCACAAATGTTGCTGGTGTGGTGGTACACTGGTATTTCACCTAATGCAGTCCATTCGAGAAAGTATTCAGACCCCTTGACTTTTCCACATTTTGGTACATTACAGCCTTATTTTAAAATTGATTCAATGTTTTTTTCCCCCTCTTATCAATCTACACACAATAGCCCACAATGACAAAGCAAAAACAGTTTTCTTGACATTTTTGCTAATGTATAAAAAAAGAAAAAATGACATTTACATAAGTATTCAGACCCTTACTCAGTACTTTGTGGAAGCACCTTTGGCAGCGATTACAGCCTTGAGTCTTCTTGGGTATGATGCTACAAGCTTGGCACACCTGTATTTGGTGAGTTTACCCCATTCTTCTCTGCAGATCCTCTCAAGCTCTGTCAGGTTGGATGGAGAGGGTCGCTGCAGAGGTATTTTCAGGTCTCTCCAGAGATGTTCGATCGGGTTCAAGTACGGGCTCTGGCTGGGCCACTCAAGGACAGTCAGAGACTTGTCCCGAAGCCACTCCTGCGTTGTCTTGGCTATGTGCTTAGGGTCGTTGTCCTGTTGGAAGGTGAAGCTTCGCCCCAGTCTGAGGTCCTGAGCTCTCTGGAGCGGGTTTTCGTCAAGGATCTCTATGTACTTTGCTCTGTTCATCTTTCCCTTGATCCTGACTAGTCTCCCAGTCCCTGCTGCTGAAAAACATCCCCACAGCATGATGCTGCCACCACCGTGCTTCACCGTAGGGATGGTGCCAGGTTTCCTCCAGATGTGACGCTTGGGATTCAGGCCAAAGAGTTCAATCTTGGTTTCATCAGACCAGAGAATCTTGTTTCTCATGGTCTGAGAGTCATTTAGGTGCCTTCTGGCAAACTCCATGCGGGTTGTCATGTGCCTTACTGAGGAGTGTCTCCCGTCTGGCCACACTACTATAAAGGCCTGATTGGTGAAGTGCTGCAGAGATGGTTGTCCTTCTGGAAGGTTCTCCCATCTCCACAGAGGATCTCTGGAGTTCTATCAGAGTGACCATAGGGTTCTTGGTCACCTCACTGACTAAGGCCTTTCTCCCCTGATTGCTCAGTTTGGCCGGACTGCCAGCTCTAGGAAGAGTCTTGGTGGTTCCCAACTTTTACCTTTTAAGAATGATGGAGGCCACTGTGTTCTTGGGGACCTTGAATGCTACAAAAAAAATGGTACACTTCTCCAGATCTGTGTCTCGACACAATCCTGTTTCGGAGCTCTACGGACAATTCTTTCGACCTCATGGCTTGGTTTGGGACTGTGGGACCTTATATAGACAGGTGTGTGCCTTTCTAAATCATGTCCAATCAATTGAATTTACCATAGGTGGACAATCAAGTTGTAGAAACATCTCAAGTATGATCAATGGAAACAGAATGCACCTGAACTCAATTTTGAGTCTCATAGCAAAGGGTCTGAATACTTATGTAAATAAGATATATCTCTTTCTTATTTTTAATAAATTAGCAAAAAAGAAGAAAAAAAACTGTTTTCGCTTCGTCATTATGGGCTTTTGTTTGTAGATTGATGAGTAATACAATTAATGTAATCAATTTTAGAATAAGGCTGTAACGTAATGAAGTGGAAAAAGTCGAGGGGTCTGAATACACTGTAGATATGGGAGTTTATCAAGATTGGATTTGTTTTCAAATTCTTTCTGGATCTGTGTGATTTGAGAGAAATATGTGTCTCTGATATGATCATTCAGTTGGTAGGAGGATAGGAAGTGCAGCTTGGTTTCCACCTCATTTTGTGGGCAGTGGGCATTTAGCCTGTCATCTCTTGAGAGCCAGGTCTGCCTACAGCTGCCTCTCTCAATAGCAAGGCTATGCTCACTGAGTATGCACATAGTCAAAGCTTTCCCTCATTTTGGGTTGTTCACAGTGGTCAGGTATTCTGTTACTGTGTACTCTCTGTTTAAGGCCAAATAACATTCCAGTTTTCTCTTGTTTTTTTTGTTGATTCTTTCCAATGTGTCAAATAATTATCTTTTTTGTTTTCTCATGATAAGGTTGGGTCTAATTGTGTTGCTGTCCTGGGGCTCTGTGGGGTCTGTTTGTGTTTGTGAGCAGAGTCCCCATACCAGCTGGCAGAGGATTCTTCTCCAGGTTCATCTCTCTGTAGGTTTGTTTTGGAAGGTTTGAGAATCACTTATTTTAGGTGGTTGCAGAATGTAATTGCTCTTTTCTGAATTTAGAAAATTAGTAGGAATCGTCCTAATTCTGCTCTGCAAGCATTATTTGGTATTTTACATTGTACACGGAGGATGTTTTTGCAGAATTCTGCATGCAGTCTGAATTTGGTGTTTGTCCCATTTTGTTAATTCTTGGTTGGTGAATGGACCCTAGACCTCACAACCATAAATGGAAATAGGTTCTATAACTGATTCAAGTATTTTGAGCCAGAAGACCCTTCTTGCCTTGTCTCTCAGATCGTCCACAGCTTTGTGGAAGTTACCTGTGGTGCTGATGATTAGGCAGAGGTAGGTATCATTTTTGTGTGCTCTAGGGCAACAGTGTCTAGGTGGAATTTGAATTTATGGTCCTGGCAACTGGACCTTTTTTGGAACACCATTATTTTTGTCTTACTGAGATGAACTGTTAGGGCCCAAGTCTGACAGAATTTGTGCAGAGGATCTAGGCAAATATCACTCCCTGTCTCTCTCTCTCTCTCTCCCTCCCTCTCTCTCTCTCTGAGGATAAGGAGATTACCGTGTACATTCCTGCCAGATAATGAGAAAGGACACACACACACTGGTCACATGACCTCTTAAAAGTTTCCACTACCCCTGACAGAGTAAACACAATTGTGCTCTCAGAAGTCCTGCCAGGACACACTTATACCCTCACACACACAATCCCTGCACACACACACACACTCTCTCTCTCTCTCTCTCTCTCTCTCTCTCTCTCTCTCTCTCTCTCTCTCTCTCTACTCTCTCATGCATGCAGACACACACACTTTACATCCTGTCTAAAGTAATAACACTGTGCACACAATTCATTCTCAACCAAGTTTGATACAAGCACACACACATTTCCCTTTGATGATAGACTAGGTTTTCCCCTTTAAACTGTGGAATGCTAATGTACGTTATTACTTATAAATAAGTGTCTTATTGTTAACTCATTGTTATATACAATGTAATGCTAATAAAATATTTAAACACTCCGGTCACGCTGACAACAGAGAGAAAGGATGCAGAAAACAACTGGTTGATTGGATTTTTATTGTACCTTTATTTAACTAGGCAAGTCAGTTAAGAACAAATTCTTATTTACGATGACGGCCTGGGAACAGATTTTTACCTTGTCAGCTCGGGGATTCGATCTTGGAACCTTTCGGTTACTAGTCCAACGCTCTAACCACTAGGCTACCTGCTGCCCCTGGTTGAACAGTGGATAGATATGGACGGTGGGATAATAGACAGATCTGTATGCAGCCAAACTCTACTCTGTACCACCAGAGTTGTTTTGATGGAGGTCCATTGTAGAGTCTAATCTGTTGTTGGCAGAGCTGTAATTGAATGATGCCTGTGTGTGTGTGTGTGTGTGTGTGTGTGTGTGTGTGTGTGTGTGTGTGTGTGTGTGTGTGTGTGTGTGTGTGTGTGTCGTTTGTGTTGGACTGGTGTGTGTAAGGAGGGGTGTGACTGTATGAAGAGCAGTGGGTGTAGGGAGACATGGGATACAAAGTGGTGTGTTGCTTGTTTTCATGGGACTGTGTGGTTGTGTGTGTGTGGGGGGCGGAGGGGTGATTGGGTGTATGGTCGACGGTTAGGTTAGCATCACAAAGGGGTGCCATCCCCCCAGTGAAGTTGGGTTGTCTGGCGCTGGGGTGTGTCTGTGTCTGTACGTCTGAGTCTGTGTGTTGGTGTCCGGCGTTTTTGGTTGGTCAGACTGATTGTGATGGTAATATACTAGCCTTTGGCTGCTTGTCTGAGTGCCAGGCCAATTTGCATGACTTTTGTGTTTGGCTCTGTATAACCTGTTTGCTCTGTATGTTAATCATCATTCTCAATCCCTCTGTGGGGGGAGGGGTCGTTTGTGTGTGTGTGGGGAGGGGGGAGTTTGGGTGTGTGTGTGGGGAGGGGGAGGGAGTTTGGGTGTGTGTGGGGAGGGGGTGTTTGTGTGTGTGGGGGCGTTTGGGTGGGGAGGGGTGTGTGTGTGTGGGGGGCGTTTGGGTGTGTGTGTGCTGTGCATTTGCTCATACGTGCGTGTTGTGTGCATGTCTATTCATGCTTGTCTGGATTTTCAGTCTGTTGTGTATCCCTGTGCAGATATGTACAGTGGGCTCTGAAATTATTGACAACCTTGATAAAGATGACCAAAAATACTGTATAAAATAAATAATTAAAGTACTGCGCTATATTGCGTATTCTTTTATACTAATACAATTGCTCAGAGTAATATATTTTGTTAGCAAGTAATACTTTTTTATTTTTCTTAAAAAGGTAATTGATGATTGACAACCCTGTTTTCAATACCTTTCAATACCTCACCTTGCCAGGATAACGGCACTGAGCCTTTTTCTCAAAGGTTTTATGAGTTGGAGAACACGTTGGGAGGGATCTTAGACCATTCCTCCATACAGAATCCTTCCAGATCCTTGATACCCTTCATCTGTGCTTATGGACTGCCTTCTTCAATTTAAACTACAAGTCTGGAGACTGAGATGGCCATTGCAAACTGTTCTGATTTTGTGTCCAATTAACCATTTCGTTGTTGATTTTGATGTGTGCTTGGAGTTATTGTCTTACTGGAAGATCCACTTGTGGCCAAGTTTCAGCCTCCTGGCAGAAGCAACCAGGTCTTTGGCTAAAATATCCTTGTACTGGGTAAAGTTCATGATGCCGTTGACCTTAACAAGGGCCTCAAGACCAGTGGAAGCAAAATATCCCCATAACATCAAAGATCCACCACCATATTTTACAGTAGGTATGGGGTTCTTTTCTGCTCGTTTTCATTTCGACACCAAACCCACCACCCACTAGTCTCCCTATTTGAAGGTGTCATAGGTATTTGGACAAATTCACTTGGAAAATACATAATAAATTCTGCAGGACCTGATTTGGAAGCTCCTCTATTCCTGTTGTTTGTTGTTTTTTGTGCCTGTTTAGCTGTGTGTGTGTGCATGTTTTTGTGTGTCTTTGCGCACGTGTTTTCACACTCCAAGGCCATGTTTACTTAAACATAGAAAGAGGAGTGTGCCAGTCACAAAGAGTCCATTCACCCTGGCCTTTATCATTCATCTCTCTCTCTCTCTCTCTCTCTCTCTCTCTCTCTCTCTCTCTCTCTCTCTCTCTCTCTCTCTCTCTCTCTCTCTCTCTCTCTCTCTCTCTCTCTCTCTCTCTCTCTCTCTCTCTCTCTCAACATACATACGTTTACAATGAATGAATGGATACAGCCATGGAGGGAGGGAGGGATGTCGAGTGTGGGGTGGACTACAATACAGACTTCCGAGATCTCTCTCATTCTTCCCTTCACCTTCTCTCTCTCTCTCATTCTTGGTTTTACTCTATCGGTGTTTCTCTCTCTCTCTCTCTCTCTCTCTCTCTCTCTCTCTCTCTCTCTCTCTCTCTCTCTCTCTCTCTCTCTCTCTCTCTCTCTCTCTATCCTCTGTTTTTCTGTCTTTCCACTCCCTTTCGCTCTCTCATCCTCTCCTCTCCTTCATTCTCTGTTTTTCTGAAGGCCCTGGCCCTTCATTAAACCAGATGACAAGTTTATAAATCAATTGTTGAACCTAAGGCCAACATGCCGTCACACACACACAAACAAACAAACGCACACACTTACATACATTCTTCTTCTGAGTCATGCAGGTCGCACCACTAAGTCGCAGTGACTGCCAGAGGCCAATTGCATTAGACTAGACTGCTCAGCTGCAGTGATTTATGGCTAAATCAATTTTATTGTTGCTTTTATTTGTCGTTTATGATAAAGTATGTGTTTTGTGGCCAGGTTTCTATTCCAGAACTGGTAAGGTCAATAAATACCACTTGAACTTTGCACTTGTAAACCCTCCCCGTTTCATGGATGTCTGTTGTTTTTGCTTTCTGAGATGTTTTTTTACTAGCAAACACTTCCTCAGGTCAGGAGTTCGATCTTGAAATGTGGAAGTGAAATTAGTATTATTGGATATACTTTAGTCAAGCTGTACTTATTTTTTCTAAGGTTTCTGGTTGAAACCACAATCAGAACATAGCGCTATTGTCTCTTTTGCATAATCGGTGACCAATATCGTTAAATTCCAACTGAACTCACTGTGGATGAAGAACTCTTGCCTGTAAGCTACACTGATGTCGTGAAGTGTCATGTTATTAATGTGACCAGCCATTAGGGCTTCAGAGAGGATGAGAGTGGGTTAGAGTCCAGAAATCACCATCCTGCTTTTATTGCCTTTTTGTGACAGTTAATATTGGGGGCCGCTGAAGGGCCCTTGGTCATGAAGGAGCCCCCCGGCACCATGTTTAAACTCTTATCAGAGGTGCCATTTCACTTCGTTGACTCCATATTACACAACCCTCCTGGGTATTGTAAAATTGGGGGCCATCAATAGTTTTCATATTCTTACAGGAGAGGTTGTGAGTTTACAGAGATCCTTTGTGTTTTATGGGTCCTGTGGGACACCGTAGCGCTGTCTGTCGGCCTGGACATTAGCTTACAGAGAGAGGGTTAGGCAGAGTTCATAGAGAACCCACTTCTCTAAATCAAACACACACTAAAATATACACACCAACACACACACATATAAACACAGTATAGATGTGTACACAGCAGGTTTGTCTCGATTGGTCCTCTCCAGACTATTCTAAACTGCCCTATGCCGCTCTTACTCCCCCCCCCACACACACAACACGAGTGGTTTATATCTCTGACCATCTGCTCATTAGGTTTGCCTCATTTAACGCTCTGTGAAATCATTACACAGGGACAGTCTGTCTGTCTGTCAGTCTGTGTGTCTGTCTGTGGACTCTGGATCACACATCAAATCTAATCAAATTTTATTTGTCACATACACATGGTTAGCAGATGTTAATGCGAGTGTAGCGAAATGCTTGTGCTTCTAGTTCCGACCATGCAGTAGTATCTAACAAGTAATCTAACAAATTCACAACAACTACCTTATACACACAAGAGTAAAGGAATGAATACGAGTATGTACATATAAATATATGGATGAGCGATGGCTGACCGGCATAGGCAAGATGCAGTAGATGGTATGGAGTACAGTATATACACATATATATATATGAGATGAGTAATGTAGGATATGTAAACATGATATAAATGGCATTGTTTAAAGTGGCTAGTGATACATTATTTCATCCAATTATAATTATTAAAGTGGCTAGAGATTTGGGTCGATGGCCGAACGGCATAGGCAAGATTCAGTAGATGGTTTAGAGTACAGTGTATACATTTGATATGAGTATGTCGGATACGTAAACATTATATACAAAATTGTTTAAAGTGGCTAGTGATACATTGTTACATCCAATTCCTATGTTTAAAGTGGCTAGAGATTTAAGTCGGTATGATGGCAGCAGGCACTTAGTGATGGCTGTTTAACAGTCTGATGGCCTTGAGGTAGAAGCTGTTTTTCAGTCTCTCGGTCCCAGCTTTGATGCACCTGTACTGACCTCGCCTTCTGGATGATAGCGGGGTGAACAGGCAGTGGCTCGGGTGGTTGTTGTCCTTGATGATCTTTTTGGCCTTCCTGTGACATCGGGTGGTGTAGGTGTCCTAAAGGGCAGGTAGTTTACCCCCGGTGATGCGTTGTGCAGTCCTCACTACCCTCTGGAGAGCCTTACGGTTGTGGGCGGAGCAGTTGGGAGGTGATACAGCCCGACAGGATGCTCTCGATTGTGCATCAGATGGAGGGGAAGCAGAGAGAAGCTCTCAGTACTTCAGATCACACAGAGAAATCAGATGAACAAAGAATTGTAATTGGATAAAGGCTCCTATTAACCTGTCATTAGACCTTAGGGCCTACACTAATATATAGCACCAACCTGGACAATGTGCTCTGGGTAGGAGTCAACCTTAACCACTGATCTAGAATCAGCTGAGCTTACCTTCACTACATCTTAACTTTAGGGGAGAAAATGCAAAACTGACCTAAAAGCAGTGTACATGGGTAACTATCGGATTCCGATCAATGCATAACAACTGTTTATTGCTAGAATGATTACCACACATCTGTTGAGTATTGGTATGCACACCCTTTTATGTGGGCTTTTCCACAAATTATTCAACCCACAAGTTATTCCCATAAAACGTCCCACATTATTCAAGCCAATGTTGATGTTCGTTATTCATGTTGTTAAAGTTGTCCAGACATCTCTTACCAACGTTCACTCCACCCAAACACAAAGGATCAAAGACTGTGTCTAACCACACAATGGAGCTCCTCTTTGACCAAAACAACCCCTCCCCCTCTTCCAACTGACCTCTCACAGCAGCGGTAGCCCTTGGCAACACCAATAGGAACAGATGCTGTCTTGCTGGCCCGCCTTTTGACCCCCACTGACTTATGAACCCTCTTGTTTGTGAATGGGCGGGTCATCCAATAGGCCCCACCAGAACCATATAGAGTTTCTGGGCCTCACAAAAAAACCCTGAGGTAAGGCTCGTTTTGAACCACAAATCTAGGATCATATTTCCCCGGCCCCAGTCCTAGCTTTACTATAAATGGGATTATGAAAATCACTGTCCTTATGGAAAATCCACATGATTTCACGTGTGGTGTAACCATGTTTTGCACATGTAAAATTGTATTTCATGTGAAATTTCCCGCAAAAATGTGTTGTTAGGATGTCCCTGGAATGTCACACATATTTGACACACATGATTACGTTGTTTATATGTATTTTTACAGTAATTATTATTCAACATGACCTCACCTGGGATTTGAACTCACAGCATCACGGCATTCCAAACTTCCTAAAGTTAAAACAGAATAATACGCCCCACCAACATTAGACAACTTAACAGAAAACGCTCAAATAGTTTAAATAAGTAAATCAAATCCATGATGAAAGAATAGTCAGATTAATTCACTGATAACTAAAATAGCAGTGGAGATGGCACTTATCTAACTCTCATATATGGAATTGCGTTTTCACATGCAGTATCACGTTAATAACTTTCACATGTGAAAATCTAACTAACTCTCAGTTGCATGTTATCACATGTTATCACATTAACATCACATAAGATCATGTGATCAAAAAACGAAATTTATGTTTTTTCTGTCAGGGTGGCCGGAGTTGTTCAGCCTACTTCTCACAAACACAAAGACCGTGTCACACTGAAATCCTTTCCTTCCAGATGTTATGGATGTATTGATCCGATGTAATAAGATGTGTGCTGATGGTTTCTCTATTGTGTGTGTCTCAGGTACAGGGACCTAGTGGACACCACTCTAGCTGACAAAAAGAAGCTGTCCTCGGAGGAGAAATGTCGCTTTGTTCTGCAGCAGTGCAAACTCCAAGGATGGCAGGTGTGTAGTGATGTCACTGCTCCCCTATTTTTTTTTTCTCTCTCTCTCTCTCAAATCAATTACATTTAAGGGCTTTAATGGCAACAGGTCACAAATCTTGCTGCTGTGATGGCACACTGTGGTATTTCACCCAGTACATATGGGTGTTTATAGAAATTGGGTTTGTTTCAGAATTCTTTGTGGATCTGTGTAATTGGAGGGAAATATGTGTTTCTAATATGGTCATATTAGCAGGTTATGAAGTGCAGCTCATTTTCCACCTCATTTTGTGGGCAGTGGGCACCCTCTTGAGAGGGTCAGTCACAGTAGTCTCTGTTTAGGGCCAAATAGCATTCTAGTCTGTTCTGTTTATTTGTTAATTATTTCCAATGTGTCAAGTAATTACGTTTTTGTTTTCTCATGATTTGGGTTAGCCAGGGATAGTAAACTTGACTACGTGTCGTTGCCTGTTCTCATACAGGGGGAAGGAACATAAGCTCTCCATGTGGACAATTAGAATGTTTCAACACACACAAATAATGGACAGTTTCCTGCTCCACACTCTCTCAGTGCTTGTGTTGCTGTAACCTTGCCGCTCACAGAATGGAATTTGCAACACAACAAGCTCCTCGGTTTGTAAGAAGTGTAGGCCCTATTATCTTGTTAAAAAAATATCAGACCCGCAATGTAATTGTTCTGAACCACGAGGCGAACCGAGGTTTAAAATAATGTTTTTATTCCACCCGCCATCTGATTTTTTGCGGGTTACGCACGGGGAACAGTGGGTATCCGACCGGATGCAGGACTCTAACACACACACACCAATCAGCAGTCTGGAGAGGCCAATGACATCTCCCCCCTCCCTTCCCTGTGTGTGTGACCTCTTTGGTTCACGGTGACTCCCGGCTCACGCACACGCACACGCTCTCTCACAATGCCTCCTAGACACTTTGTCACACGCACCTAGGCCCACACACATACATTTCTGAAAAGTAGTGTGTATTTATTTATTTAAATTTTTAAATTGTACCTTTATTTTAACAGGGAGGTTGACTGAGAACACGTTCTCATTTACAGCAACGACCTGGGGAATAGTTACAGGGGAGAGGAGGGGGATGAATGAGCCAATTGTAAGCTGGGGATGATTAGGTGACCGTATGAGGGACAGCTTGGGAATTTAGCCAGGACACCGGGGTTAACACCCCTACTCTTACGATAAGTGCCATGGGATCTTTAATGACCTCAGAGAGTCAGGACACCCGTTTAACGTCCCATCCGAAAGACTGCACCCTACACATAGGAATGAATCGTCTTGGTGTGTTGGAGCATGTCGGCCCCTTGGCCTGTGCACCTATCAGGACACATGGATAACTACAACAAACTTAATGAATCCTGAAACTGACTGAACCCCAACCCTCCACCTCTCTCTGTCTCTCTCTCTCACTCTATGTCTGTCTGTCTGTCTGTCTGTATGTGTCTCTCTCTGTCTCTCTCTCTCTCTGTCTCAGATGAGCAGTAGTAAGGTGTTTCTGAGGTACTGGCAGGCTGACCAGCTCAACGACCGCTGCCACCAACTACACAGGAAGATCATCACCTGCCAGAAAGGTACAACACAACTTGTATTCCTGTGTGCGTGCGTGTGTGCTTGCGTGTGTGCGTGCGTGCGATTAACCCCTCTCTCCCCCTATCCTCTGTCAGTTATCCGTGGCTGGCTGGCTAGACAGCGTGTGCGTCGTAGACTGTCATCTCAACAGACGGAGGACTGCAGTGTCCAGAGGTTCCTCCAGGGGGCAGAAGACCAGGGCCTGCACACCTACGACCACTTGGTCATCCAGAACGCCTCCGACATCTCCCGCGAAAGCGACCACCAGCGCTGCCATGGCAACGGGTCACATGGCAACAGCCCGCCCCTTGGGGAGAGGCCCGAGCCAGTTGGGAAAGAGGAGGACACACCCAAGAGGTAAGAGACCAACCCTTTCACCCCTCGCAGAGAAGTCACTTGTGGTGGTTTTGTTTTTCTTCATTGGTTTGAAGCTAATTGTATCATGTAATATAATTATTTAGACAATATTCTGTAGCTGTTGCATCAATGTAAGTAATTCTAAACCAACACAGACACTATAAGGATTTCAAGGTCACAAGGTGTGTGTTATATATGTGTGTGTATGTGCCTGTGTGTGTGTACAATGTGTGTGTCATGTGATGTGAGTAATTGTGTCATTGAGCCCGTGCTGGCTGGTGGCTTTAATTGCATATAATGATTGATAGTAGGGTAATGAGATAAACCATCAGCTTGTGGTAATGTTTCAATGCTGTCGCCGGGATGACACACTGGCCTCCTTGTCTTATAGCTGCAGCGCATTATACAGCTTTTAGTTGGCATCGTTTGAAATGTAAGACAGTCCCAAAATGCTTGGCGGCCATCTTTTAAAACGTAGGGACTAGGGAAGGAGAGAGGCTGTCATTTTAGAATGTATTCTAAAATAAGATGCAGCCGGAAGAACATGGTTGACGTTTCACATTCTCCCAACCAATTGTGCTGTTTTGTTATTTTTTTTTTGCATTTTGTGTAACTTATTTTTTTTACTTATTGTGTACATAATGTTGCTGCTACCATCTCTTATGACCGAAAATAACTTTCAGAACAGAGATTACTCACCGTGGACTGGAAGAAATGTTTGCCTTTAACGAGTCCGACGAGAAGGATATCCTGCTTTCATTGGAACAGGCCCAGATCCCCTCCTTTTTGCGTGAAGAAAAGATGCAGGAAAAAGGGCCACAGATCGCTCATCCTTCTGAAGATATGTAGGCGAGCGAGTAAACTCCCACTGACATCTGTTCTTCTTGCTAACGTGCAATCATTGGACAATAAAATGTATGACCTATCATTAAGATTATCCTACCAACGGGACATTAAAAGTTGTAACATCTCATATTTCACCGAGACGTGGCAGAGCGAAGATACGGACAATATAGAGCTAGTGGGATTTTCCATGCACCGGCAGAACAGAGACGAGGGGTGGGGGTGTGTGTTTATTTGTCAACAGCTGGTGCGCGATGTCTAATATTAAAGAAGTCTCGAGGTATTGCTCGCCTGAGGTATAGTACCTTATGATAAGCTGTAGACCACACTATCTACCAAGAGATATATTTCTAGCTGTCTATTTACCACCACAGAACGAAGCTGGCACTAAGAAGGCTCTCAACCAGCTCTATAAGGCCATAAGGAAAAAAGAAAATGCTCATCCAGAAGCGGCGCTCTTAGTGGCCGGGGACTTTAATGCAGGCAAACTTAAATCAGTTTTACCCAATTTTTACCAGCATGTCACATGTACAACCAGAGAAAAAAAAATACTAGACCTCCTTTACTCCACACACAGAGATGCATACAAAGCTCTCCCCCGCCCTCCAATTGGCAAATCTGACCATCATTTTATCTTTCGGATTCTTGCTTACAAGCAAAAACTAAAGCAGGAAGTACCAGTGACTCGCTCAATACGGAAGTGGTCAGTTATAACGTGGATGCTACACTACAGGACTGTTTTGTTAGCACAGACTGGAATATGTTCCGGGATTCATCGACTACGTCCCCACAGTGACTGTGCATACATATCCCAACCAGAAGCCATGGATTACAGGCAACATCTGCATCGATCTAAAGGCTAGAGCTGCCTCTTTCAAGGAGCGGGAGACTAATCAGGACGCTTATCAGAAATCCCGCTATGCCCTCAGACGAACCATCAAACAAGCAAAGAGTCAGTACAGGATTAAGATTGAATCCTCCTACACCGGCTCTGACGCTCGTCGGATGTGGCAGGGCTTGAAAACTATTACGGACTACAAAGGGAAACCCAGACGCGAGCCGCCCAGTGATGTGAGCCTAAATGCCTTTTATGCTCGCTTCGAGGCAAGCAGCACTGAAGCATGCACGAGAGCACCAGCTGTTCTGGATGACTGTGTGATGTGAACAAAACCTTTAAACAGGTCAACATTCACAAAGCCGCAGGGCCAGACAGATTACCAGGACGTGTACTCAAAACATGCACGGACCAACTGGCAGGTGTCTTCACTGACATTTTCAACGTCTCTCTGACCGAGTCTGTGATACGTAATACCTAAATGTTTCAAGGGCTGCCTTAATCGACATCCACGTCTTCGGCGCCCAGGGGAACAGTGGGTTAACTGCCTTGTTCAGGGGCAGAACGACAGATTTTTACCTTGTCAGCTCAGGGATTTGAACTTGCAACCTTCCGGTTACAAGTCCAACACTCTAACCACTAGGCTACCTGCCGCCCACACAGACCACCATAGTCCCTGTGCCCAAGGAAGCAAAGGTAACCTGCCTAAATTATTACAGCCCCGTGGCACTCACGTAGGTAGCCATGAAATGCTTTGAAAGTCATGGTCATGGCTCACATCAACAGCATCCTCCCGGGCACCTAGACCTACTCCAATTCACATAGCGCCCCAACAGATCCACAGATGATGCAATCTCTGTTGCACTCCACACTGTCCTTTCTCACTTGGACAAAAGGAACACCTATGTGAGAATGCTGTTCATTGACTACAGCTCAGCATTCAACACCATAGTGCCCACGAAGGTCATCACTAAGCTAAGGACTCTGGGACTGAACACCTCCCTCTGCAACTGGATCCTGGACTTCCTGACGGGCTGCCCCCAGGTGGTAAGAGTATGCAACAACACGTCTACCACACTGATCCTTAACACTGGGGCCCCTCAGGGGTGTGTACTTAGTCCCCTCCTGTACTCCCTGTTCCCCCACGACTGCGTGGCCAAACACGACACCAACACCATCATTATGTTTGCTGACGACACAACAGTGGTAGGCCTGATCACCGACAACGATGAGACGGCCTATAGGGAGGAGGTCAGAGAACTGGCAGTGTGGTCCCAGGACAACAACCTCTCCCTCAATGTGCACAAGACTAAGGTGCTGATCGTGGACAGAGGGTAGTGCGAAAAGCCCGGTACATCACTGGGGCCAAGCTTCCTGCCATCCAGGACCTATATAATAGGCTGTGTCAGAGGAAAGCCCATAAAATTGTCAGAGACTCCAGTCACTCAAGTTATAGACTGTTTTCTCTGCTACCACACGGCAAGATGTACCGGAGCGCCAAGTCTAGGACAAAGAGGCTCCTCAACAGCTTCTACCACCAAGCCATAAGACTGCTGAACAATTCATAAAATCGTCACCGGACAATTTACATTGACCCCCCTCCCTTTTGTACACTGCTGCTTCTCGCTGTTTATTATCTATGCATAGTCACTTCACCCCCACCTACATGTACAAATTACCTCAACTAACCTGTACCCCCGCACACTGACTCGGCACTGGTGCCCCTGGTATATAACCTCATTATTGTTATTCTTATTGTGTTACTTTTTTATTAGTACTTTTTTTCAAATGGCCTGTCTGATTGTGTTTGAAAATACAATTTAACACTGAGGTGTACATCCTGCAGAAAGAGGAAACACACAACACATGGGGATGTCACTGGTAATCATGGGACCCCTGTCAGAGTGTCAGGGGTGAACAGGTGAGGGAGGGTGTGTGGTGGGTACTTTTTCCACCACTGGAGGGAAGGGGGGTATGGGTGAGGGAAGGTGTAAGGGAAGGGGGTATGGGTGAGGAGGGGTGGGCTGGGCTGGGCTGGGGTTTCCCTGTGGGAGTGTCCCATGACAGATTACTACGCTACTCCCACCTTTACCAAAGTCGGTAACCTATTCAGACACACACACACAGACATACCTCCACATGGTCCAGAGGGACAAACAGATGGCTTCCTCCAGATTAGAGAAGGAAATATCAAACTCCAGAGTGAATATCATATTACAGCAAGCCAATTAGATTGAAACAATTAAGAGCAGAAATAATACTTTGGGTTTCTTTATCCCCCATCTTGGCCTCTTTAGCACATATTTGTAGCATGAAAGATGATGCAGACATACATTTTAGTGGAGTCTGTGGATGGATAATTATTAACTTGTATTTAACCATGGAAAAACACAATGAGACCTATGTCTCATTTGCGAATGTGCCATGGGAACAATACAGAAAATAAAATTGTACACAATTTAAAACACAACATTAAATAAATAGCAAATAGTATATAAACAATAAAACATAAAAAACATTTATGAATATTAAAATCCCTAGCCTTTCTCCTAAACTGACCCAGAGACAACAACACATCCAAATGAAACGTTTCTTGGAGATTATTCCACGTGATAGGGGCCTGGTAGGAAAAGGTACATTTACCCAGCTCTGTGGATACACGTGGATTCTCCAGCATTAACCAAACCTGTGACCTAGTGTTGTAATCCCAGTTTATATATTTCAACAATGATGTTAAGTAAATTGGTAGTTTATTAAGGAAGGCTTTCTAAACCAAAACAGAATTATGAAGTGACCGAGGTGTTTTTAACGAGGTCCAACCAACGTTATGATAAAGGATGCAGTGGTGAGTGGCAAAACTGGCAGATGTTATAAAACGAAGTGCGCTATGATAAATGGTGTCCATGGGCTTCAAAACACTAGGAGCTGCATTCATGTATATAATATCTCCATAATCTATAACAGGAATACATGTAGACTGAATGATCTGTTTTCTACTATTTAATGAAAGGCGAGCCCTATTCCTATAGAAAAAGCCCAACTTAATTCTTAATTTCTTGACTAAATCGTCAACAAGCTTTTTAAAAGATAGCTTTTCGTAAATCCAGATGCCCAGATATTTATAGGCGGGGACACGATCAATGGGGGGAACAATCTAACGTACTTACAGCACAAATCACCAGTTACATTATTACATGATTTAGAAAATAACATGTACTTGGTTTTACCAGCATTTAGTACCAACTTCAGGTCAACCAAGGCTTTCTGCACGGTAGTAAAAGCAGATTGAAGAGTCAACTGATCCTGAGCTGCTGTATGGGCAGTAGCGTATACAACAGTGTCATCTGCATACAGATGGAAGTTACAATTTTGTACAGATGGACTAATGCTTTTAATATGAATAGTGAAAAGAACTGTACCAAGAATCAAACCCCAAGCAGTAAGGTGTGATCCACAGTAAGGTGTGATCCACAGAGTTGAACGCCTCGGACAGGTCAATGAAGAGGGCAGTGCAGTGTTTCTTCGTATCTAAACAATTTATGTGTCACGATCTCCGTGAGGGACAGACCAAGGCGCAGCGAGGTATCCAGTATACATGTTTTATTTGATACACGTAACTGGGACAAAACAACAAAACGAACGAAAACGAAGATTGTAACAATAACATAGCTTGAATAACACAAAGCTATGCTCAAACAATAACCCACAAACCCCTAATGAAAACTACAAACATATATATGGTTCCCAATTAGAGGTAACGACACTCAGCTGCCTCTAATTGGGAACCATTACCCCAACATAGAAATATATAACCTAGAACAGAAAAAACCCTACACCAAAACTAAACACTCCAGCCTGTCTTCTCAGGCCTGGACGTGACAGTACCCCCCCCCCCCCCCAAAGGCGCCAAAAGTCCATTGGGGGGGTCTTCGGGTGGGCCTTCCTGTCCCAGGTGGCGGCTCCGGTGCCGGCCGTGCTGGCTCGGGATCCCACACCGGAGGCCCTGGGCTATTTGCCGGAACAGTTAGATTTAGACTGGGGACCTTCTCTGGAGGTTCCAGACTGGGGACCCTCTCTGGAGGCTCCGGACTGGGAACCCTCTCTGGAGGCTCCGGACTGG
This sequence comes from Brachymystax lenok tsinlingensis, assembly GCA_030435695.1. Lineage (NCBI taxonomy): Eukaryota > Metazoa > Chordata > Actinopteri > Salmoniformes > Salmonidae > Brachymystax > Brachymystax lenok. The sequence goes on from CM059785.1 coordinate 26,904,961, forward strand.
GAACCCTCTCTGGAGGCTCCGGACTGGGAACCCTCTCTGGAGGCTCCGGACTGGGAACCCGCCCTGGAGGCTCCGGACTGGGAACCTTCTCTGGAGGCTCCGGACTGGGAACCTTCTCTGGAGGCTCCGGACTGGGAACCTTCTCTGGAGGCTCCGGACTGTCGATGCGCACTGGGACTCTGGTGCGGGGAGCAGGAACGGGCCGTACTGGACTCATGACGCCGCACTGGGACTCTGGTGCGGGAGCTGAACGGGCCGTACTGGACTCATAACGCGCACTGGGACTCTGGTGCGGGGAGCAGGAACGGGCCGTACTGGACTCATGACGCGCACTGGGACTCTGGTGCGGGAGCTGAACGGGCCGCACTGGACTCATAACGCGCACTGGGACTCTGGTGCGGGGAGCAGGAACGGGCCGTACTGGGCTCATGACGCGCACTGGGACTCTGGTGCGGGGAGCAGGAACGGCCCGTGCTGGATCCACGACGGGCACAGGATTCCTGGAGCGTGGAGCAGGGACAGGACGTGCTGGGTCCACGATGGGCACAGGGATCCTGGAGCGTGGAGCAGGGACAGGACGTGCTGGTTCCACGACGGGCACAGGGATCGTGGAGAAAGGACAGGATGTGCTAGACTCTCTAAGCGCACAGGGGGCCTGGTGCACGGAGCCGGAACAGGACGTGCTGGACTCTCTAAGCGCACAGGGGGCCTGGTGCGCGGAGCCGGAACAGGACGTGCTGGACTCTCTAAGCGCACAGGGGGCCTGGTGCGCGGAGCAGGGACTGGACGTACTGGGCTATCTAAGCCTACAGGGGACCTGATGCGTGGAGCCGGTACTTCTCTCCCCGGCTGTTCACTCACCCTTGCCTCATGGATGATGGGAGCTGAAATGTCACGCACTGGGCTGTGGATGCGAACCGGAGACCAGGAGCGCAGAGCCGGCACCACTCCTCCAGGCTGCACACTCACCCTCCCCTGACAGATGAGTGGCGCTGAAATCTCTCGCACCGGGCTGTGAACGCGCACTGGAGACACCGTGCCCAAAACTGCATAGCACGGCGTCTTACCAGTGCGACGCTCCCTCCGACGCTCCCTCCAGAGAGCACGAGGAGTTGGCTCAGGAGTCCATCCTGAACCGGCCAACCTCCTCGTGTGCCCCCCAAAAAAAGTTTTTGGGGGCTGCCTTTCGGGCTTCCTAGCCAGGCGAGTCCCAACATACTTTTCTCTCTCCGGGTTCCATACTCCGTACAAATCCTCATAACTGCTCCGCTCAGCCCCCGCTACTTTTTTCTCCCTGGGGTGACGATGCTCCGCCGTCTTCTCCCAATGTCCCTTACCAGCCAAAATCTCATCCCATGTCCAGGACCCCTGTCCATCCAAAATCTCCTCCCAAGTCCAGAACTCCCGGGTCTCTCGCTGCTTGGTCTTTTTACGGTGGGTTATTCTGTCACGATCTCCGTGAGGGACAGACCAAGGCGCAGCGAGGTATCCAGTATACATGTTTTATTTGATACACGTAACTGGAACAAAACGAACGAAAACAAAGATCGTAACAATAACAACAACTTGAATAACACAAAGCTATGCTCAAACATTAACCCACAAACCCCTAATGAAAACTACAAACATATATATGGTTCCCAATTAGAGGTAACGACACTCAGCTGCCTCTATTTGGGAACCATTACCCCAACATAGAAATATATAACCTAGAACAGAAAAAACCCTACACCAAAACTAAACTAAACACTCCAGCCTGCCTTCTCAGGCCTGGACGTGACATTATGACATCATTTAAAACCTTAGAAGTAGCAGAGATGGTACTATGACTTGGTCTGAACCCTGACTGTTTTACATTGAGAAAAGATGTAGCAGTTAAAAGGGATCTGAGCTGAGTATTAATCAATGATTCCAGGATTTTTGCTAGGCAAGAGAGTTTGGAAATGGGACAATAATTATTTAGATCACTCGGGTCGTCACCTTTATGTAGAGGAAGCACATGGGCCGCCTTCCAAACTCTAGGGATAGTACTCAATATAATTGTCAAGCAAAACATGTGTTAATGCTTCTGCAATCAATGGAGCAGAAAGCTGTAAGAAGAAGGGGATCAAGCATATCAGCCACAGTAGATTTTTTTTTACATCAATCATAAGTAGTTTTTACAATACATCAGAAGTAGACAGTTGCTCCAGAGAAAACAAGGATTCACTGGGGGTTGTCTGGTCCTCTCTCAAGTCGACTGGCAGCTGGGAGGGGGACGAGCAGTTTACTGACTGACCCAGGTCTATTAAACCAAGATTTCTTTCAAGCAAAAATGTTTGATTTAAAAACATGACCTATCAAATTTTTTTCTAAAATGATGTCAGAGTTCAGTATAACTTGCTTGGGTAGGGAAGGAGAAATGTTTTTAATTTTTTGCATTTAAACAGAGTCTGTTTATCTGCCTGTGATATGAAAATAGATGAGAAGTGCTCAAGAGCAAATTCAGGGTCAGGTATACACTTGATGGAGAAAAGTTCTGAAAAGTCATGGATAAACGCTTGGGGAGAAAAGTTTTTAAAATGTATCTTCCTAATAATCCTGGGATCAAAATTATGCTGTCTAGTTTTTTTCTAATACAGGCTATGGGACAATGACCACTAAGGTCACTTGCAAACACACCTATGGGGGTTATATGTGATAATGTATATTGAAGATGAAGATGTATATTAATGAAGATGTATATTTTTCACATTTAACCGAGTGGGTTTTGTGATTAGCTGGGTTAGATTAAGATCAAGACAAGTGTTCTTAAAGTTATCTGAGATATCTGTCAGCCAGTCCAGGTTAAAGTCACCTAAGACCACCAGTTCAGATGATAGAAAATGTATTAAATGCACAGCTATGATACAAGTCGCATCAACTAATAGATGCACGTTTTGGGTCATGGTCACATCTAAAAACCAGGATTTCACATTTCTGGGGTATTGTGATATTAAGAGCACATGATGCTACAAAAGTGGATTTCACATTGCCACCCCTCCACCTTTTCTCTGCTTATCACATCTAAGAATGTTGTAATTAGCAGTGTCAATGTCCTTATCTATGATCGAATCATTTAACCAAGTCTCTGATAAAACAAGAATGGCTGTGTTCGTGTCATGCATCCAGATATCAATAAATTCCATCTTTGACATTATACTTTGCACATTTAAATGTAACAAACCCAGCCATTTGTGAGACTTAAAAACAGCAGGGGTGTCCATATTTACCCCAGCCGCCCGACACCCTGAACACGCAAGCCCATAGTGTAGCCCGTAGTGGAGGTGGTCATCAGTGTAGAAGCTACAGCATCTGCATACCCGTTGTCCGTATGCCCTGAGGAAGACAGCGGGGACAGTGGCTCAAAACGATTTGAGTGTTTAATATCACAACGCTGCGAGAGAAAAACGGAATACTGGGGTGCGGGTCTTTTCCACCTCCTGGATCCAACCACACTAAATTCACGCCCGCCAGGGGTAGAGCTGATGATATCCGACTTTTGGCTAGATTCAAAAGGCGGTAAGGTGGGGAAATGCTCAAGATCACAAAAAATTCCATTACAGTCGTTTCTTTGAAAAAAGGCATAAACAAATGCGGTTAAACACGAGGCTTCCTTATTCAAAATGAAACGCTCTTCCTAAAGTAAAGTAATGATCCTCTTCTTGGCAGCATTTATTTCGTGGCATTTGACACAGGTGAAGTTTTCAGAAAAGTCCTTCACTGGGATGATATGAACATGTCACATACAATGCATTTAATGTCCTTAAGGAGTTTTCACTGCTTTGTGTAGAAGCAGGAGAACACCCTTTACTCAATTCAGCCATTTTGATTACTAGAATGGGAATTATTATGTTAACCCTTCTTAAGGATCCACCCCTTTTCCCCTCAATTTTTGCCTAAAATGACATACGCAAATCTAACTGCTTGTAGCTCAGGACCTGAATCAAGGATATGCATATTCTTGATATAATTTGAAAGGAAAAACTTAGAAGTTTGTGGAAATGTGAAATGAATGTAGGAGAATATAACACAATAGATCTGGTAAAAAATAATACAAAGAAAACAAACATGCGTTTTTTTTGTATTTTTTTGTACCATCATCTTTGAAATGCAAGAGAAAGACCATAATGTATTATTCCAGCCCAGGCACAAATTAGATTTTTGCCACCAGATAGCAGCAGTGTATGTGCAATGTTTTAGACTGATCCAATTAACCATTGCATTTCTGTTCAACATTTTGTATCAAGACTGCCCAAATGTGCCTAATTGGTTTATTAACAACTTTTCAAGTTCATAACTGTGCACTCTCCTTATTAAACAATAGCATGGTATTCTTTCACTGTAATAGCTACTGTAAATTGGACAGTGCTGTTCGATTAACAAGAATTTAAGCTTTCTGCCAATATCAGATATGTCTATGTCCTGGGAAATTTTATTGTTACTTACAACCTCATGCTTTTCGCATTAGCCTACGTTAGCTCAACTGTCCCGTGGGGGACCCACCGATCCTGTAGAGTTTTTTTAATCTGGATTTGTATTAGATGAAAAGTAATTATATGGTTGTCACTCTAGAGAAAAATTCTGTTTATTATGTTTGGTTGGAACCAGGATCAAACAGAAGGTGTGTTGGTCAATGGTTAGGGGAAGAAGAGTGAGGAGGAGAGAGAAACTAAGCAATAGAGGGAAAGAGAGGAATGGGGTTGAAAATTGTAAAATGTTCATTTATTTATCATGTGGATATTATTTCCTGTCCCCCTCCTATAGGGTTGTGGAGAAGAGCAGAAGAAACCAAGATGGCTCGGTTAGTGGGGGGAGCCGGACTATCCGTCACTTCCGCTCCAGCTCAGTGCCCATCCCCCTGGCTATGGAGAACTTGGTACATTCCAGCCCTGGCCCATCCATCAAAACAGCCCTGCAGCAGGTGGCCTATAACAACGAGGATGGGGGAGGAGGGGGGGGGCTGGCGTCGCCACGGAAACAGCCTCCCCCCAAACCTAAGCGGGACCCCAACACTCGTTTGAGTGCATCGTACGAGGCGGTCAGTGCCGGACTGACCCTGGGACCCTCGAGAGAGAGTCCCACCCCCGAGGGCTGCGGGTCGCCTGCAGGGAGTCCCCCAAAAACACAGCTGTCACCTACGGATGGTACACACAATTATGACATAGCTTTCAACTATGACATAGCTTTCAACTTACCTCAGCCTTTACGTACCCCAAAACACTGCTGTCTCCTACGGATAGTACATATATACGACACAACACCCCAACTATTATAACCTAAGCTTCTTTGAACCCCAAAACACAGCTGTCAGTGGAACTGTTGTGAACTGCTTCTCCTCTCATCTCTCCCCAGCTCTGTCCAAGCCACGGCCCCACAGTGATGACTACACCACCATGAGGAAGGTGCCTCCTCCCAAGCCCAAGAGGAGCCCAAACACCAAGCTCTCGGGCTCCTACGAAGAGATCAACGCTGCCGGCATTAACCTCTTCCAGCTGCGCCCTGCCGATGTCAAACTGGCCCTGCTGTCCCGCGCTGGGGGACTGGGGGGGGTGATACGGCACACAGCGTCTGTGGATGGCCCTCAGGGGGTAACACTGAGCCTGCACCATGACCAGGATGAGGAGGATGTGTACATAGAGATGGTGGGGGCTCATGCCAGGAGTTACAGTCTGGGAGGGGGCCACCAGGAGCCCCCCGACAGCCCCCAGCAGGGAGATGCCGAGGCCGTCTACGAGGAGATGAAGTACTTCCTGCCCGAGGAGGTGGGACTTCCGGTGGGACTTCCTGTGGGAAGCACGGTTTCCATTGCGACGGCCACTGGGAAGTTGGAGGTGTTAGGGTTGATGTTAGGGGGGTTAGGGTTGGGCTTGTCTCCCTCTCAGAGTGGGGAGGGGAAGAGGGCAGGGCTGGGGAGTCTAGCCACCACTATGGAGGCCCAAACATCCGCCACCGGAGGGGCCAGCAATATCCCTGCACCCTTCCCCAACCTGCTCCCACACCGCCCCCCTCTCCTGGTGTTCCCCCCCTCCCCCGTCACCTGCTCCCCTGCGTCTGATGAGTCGCCCCTCACCCCTTTGGAGGTGAAGAAGCTGCCTGTGTTTGAAACCAACCTGAACTACACCGGCCCAGACAGCCCCCTCTCCCCCAGTACTCCCGCCAGCGTGCTGACTCCTCCCCCTCTCTCTCCGTCCTCCTCCCAGATAAGCCCACTCCTCCTCTCACTCCTCCTCCCCCAATGCCCTGCCTCCCTACCGCCCCCTCCCACTTTCCTTTCCCCCAGAGTCCAGCATCCTCTCCCTTACCCGGGCTGCTTCCGTCACAGGAGGTGGCAGCTCGGACTCTCCCAAACCCTCCTACTCCTCCTCCTCTCATAGGGCTGGAGGGGAGAAGCCCCCTCCCTACTCTCCGGCCAAGTCCACCCGTCCAGAGCCACGCCGTTCCCACTCCTGCTCCTCCTCGCCCCTGCTGTTCAACCCAGCCAACGGGAGACCCCTGACCAGCCCTCAGCCAGCCCTGGATGAGCTCAACACACTGTTCAGCTCTGGACGCAGCCTGCTCAAGAAAACCACTACAGGACGCAAGATGAGGGAGGGAGGTTAGTCACTATGTAACACACACACACACCCTCAAGGTCTTTCCATTGCCTTTCTCACTTCTACTGAGCCTAAAAGGTAGCTACTTAAAAAAAGAGCGTATCCCAACAGTTATTTAACAACGAGAAGCTCTCCCTGTCCCTCTCTCCTCTCTGGTGTCCCGGCGTTAACCTTTGTTTTTCATTAAAGGTGCTCCATCACTCAGATTTATGAGGCAGCATTGGGCCGACCCTGACCACGCCTGGACACTGCCTCCACCGTAGGGGAGGGAGAGGGAAGGGGGGCAGACCGATTACCTCTCTATCTAATCCCTCACACACTGTCTCATACACCTCCTGACCCCCGACCTATACACATACACATCTGACCCAGAACCGTGTGTGTGTGTGTAAAGGCAACAGAGCAATCCCTCTCAAGTAGGGGACAGAACAGAAGTGTTGATAGGTTGGCACCTCTCTGCCACCCCCTTCGTCCTCGAACCCCATCCCATACCCCTGGGACTCCTCCCCCTCACACCACTGCCTTTTTGCCACCTCCATTTTGAGATGAGTATAATGTGCTCGTACTTTGCCAATAACTGCAATGATTTAAAGAGACAATTTTACAAAACAAATGTATGTTCAAACTCTTCCCTTCAGCACTAAATATGATATGACAGTTTTATGAACACAAGCCATAACTGTTAGATCATTAAGAAACATTAGACTCTTTCTCATTGTTAACACTCTTGGCACAGGAATACACTCACTACTGTAGTCAGAGGGACATTGAGAGCTTCTCGATGACATGAGGACTGAATGCAGTGTAGCAGAGACATCCTTCTTTAATCGAAATAAGTCATTGAGATGGGACATTTGAGGACTTGAAGAAAGGCACTAACTCTAGTTATCAGATATCCCCCAGAATGCTTAGGGCCTTAGAACCCAGATAGAAACAGAAACACACAGGCTGACGTGTCACTTCTTTCTCGCTCAATGTCACATACATAGAAATAGAATGAACCTTCTAGGCGCATTGATCTGAATGGGGATGCTTGTTATAGATGCCTATTATTTCTCTGTGGTCACGTGATTACTTCCGGTAGTGGTCTACATTATGGCCCTAACCCTTAATCTTTCCAGTGAAACCCCTGGCGTCATGGAAACAGTCTGCATGCCAGAGGAGGCTGGTGGTTAGGGTCTTGACCCATGTGTTATTTTGAGGGGTGATGGCGGGGGATCTGAGAACGGGAGATTCTGCTGGGCTTAACGGGACAGCCTGCTTCCGTTCCCTCCCCGGCGCTAAACAGTTATCCATGACACCCGATGCTCCGGGGTGGCCCGCGGATTAGGGGAAGTATCCCAGCCATGCCTGTGACGAGCAGCCTGCTCCTCCTGCGGGATACGGGAACGCTGCAGGAATGCCATGGGGAAAGGGCAGGTGGCGACAGGGCATTCCCCCAAAAAACTTCTGTCACAGGAGAAGCATTCCCTTTGATTTATGCATACACTCACACACAATTATAAAAACACATACTTTCATTTACATTTTCACTCATTCACACACATAAAAAAACCTGTTCATATCTCTCTTTCTCTTTCTCTCTCTCACACATACATACAGACACACAGTGGCTCCTGTTGAGTGGGAGAATTCTGGTGGTTATATTTAGTCCTCTTGTGACCAGGAGTCAGGCATTCCTGATATGGGATGGCAGAATTCCCATCACACAACACATACAGACACACAAACACAACACACACACATTCTGTCTGAGAGGGTTCTCTTCACTGGTGGGCCTGGTAAGGGGGCAGGTGATTCAGGATTATCGTCCCAGGATTCTTGGAAGCAGAAGGGGCGTGGGCTTTTAGACAAGACTAGACTTACAGTTTAATATTAGACATTCAATTCAATGTATGGAAACAAACCTATGGCAGTAACATTGTAATGTGCATGCGTGTGTGTGTGTGTGTGTGTGCATGCCTCCTCCCAGGGTTCAACTCCAACATCAACCTGCCAGGTAGAGAGGAGCACCCAGGCTCCACCCCCACCTCCTCGTCTCCGCAGCTACAGGACAAGAACGCCAACAACCACGCCCCCTTCCCCAAGCCCCACCCCCATTGAGAATGGCAACCGGCTGTCCAACGGTAAGAACCGATGTAGGTGTTGGGGTCAGGTGAAGCGGTGAACGATAGGGGGTAAAGAGGAAGAGAAGAGAGGAAACGATCCCAATGATTCCTTTGGTTCCTCCTTGTCTCTTCTCCTCTCTCCGTCATGATCACTGAGGGCTGATACCAACATGTCACCTACATTAGCCAGCAAGGTCACATCAGTGATCCCACAGGGACATAAAGGGGACACTTTAAGACTATTGGGACACGACCACCAGAGTTTTTTTCAGGATGTGTAGTAGCGTACTAAATCACATATATCTTACGTTATTGCATATTGCTTCTATCACATATGGGCCATATCAGGCCTCTCAGACTGGTGATAACCATGAAGAGGCGATGAGGAGAGGAATCTGTTAAAAATACAATTGGGATATGACCCGGGGGGTTGAGGGGTGTAGAAGGTGAGAGACCATAGACATACATAGGATATGATGAGTAGGAGGTCTAGGCCATACTAGACACTAACTCTGGAGTTATGAGTGTGATGAAGCCACAAGCCCATCTGGAGTCTGTAATGGCGGGAGGATGAAGGGAGGTTGTTTTTAAGAGACAATTGAGGGTCATATGATCACTGTGTTTAACCTTGAGAGAGAGAGCCCGATTGCCATTTATGGTTATGAGGTCTGGGGTCCGCTCACCAACCAATAATTCACAAAATGGGACAAACACCAAATTGAGACTTTGCATACAGAATTCTGCTAAAATATCCTCCGTGTACAACGTTTAACACCAGATAATACATGCAGAGCAGAATTAGGACGATTCCTGCTAATGATCAAAATCAAGAAAGAGACGTTCAATTCTATAACACCCTAAAAGGAAGTGATTCCCAAACCTTCCATAACAAAGCCATCACCCACAGAGAGATGAACCTGGAGAAGAGTCCCCTAAGCAAGCTGGTCCTGGGACTCTGTTCACAAACAGAGCCCCAGCACAGCAACACAATTAGACCCAACCAAATCATGAGAAAACAAATAAATAATTACGAGACACATTGGAAATAATATTTTTATTTTTTTGCAAACTAGAATGCTATTTGTGCCTAAACAAAGAGTAAACAGTGACAGAATACCTGATCACTGTGACTGACCCAAAATTAAGGAAAGCTTTGACTATGTGCTGACTCAGTGAGCGTAGCCTTGCTATTGAGACAGGACGCCGTAGGCAGAACTGGCTCTCAAGAGATCCTATGTGCACACTGCCCACAAAATGAAGTGGATACTGAGCTGCACTTCCTAACCTCTTGCCAATGTATGACCATATTAGAGATACATATTTCCTTCAGATTACACAGACCCACAAAGAATAAAAAAATAAACCCAATTTTGATAAACTCCTATATCTATTGGGTGAAATACTACAGTGTGCCATCACAGCAGCAATGTTTGTGACCTGTTTCCACAAGAAAAGGGCAACCAGTGAAGAACAAACACCATTGTAAATACAACCCATATTTATGTTTATTTATTTTCCCTTTTGTACTTTAACTATTTGCACATCGTTACAACACTGTATATAGATGTAGTATGACATTTGAAATGTCTCTATTCCTTTGGAACTTTTGTGTAATGTTCACTGTTCATTTTAATTTTTTTATTTCACTTTTGTTTATTATCTATTTTTCTTTCTTTGGCAATGTTAACATATGTTTCCCATGCCAATAAAGTCCTTTGAATTGAAATTGAGTGAGTGAGTGAGTGAGTGAGTGAGTGAGTGAGTGAGTGAGTGAGTGAGAAAAGGCAGGAGGCAGAGGCGGGGAAGGAGAGGGTGTGAAGAGCGATAGAGTGGATGCCGGGAGATGAAGAATGAAAGACAGACAGAGAGACAGACAGAGATGAAGGGAGGAGATAGATACAAGAGAATAGACAGGAAGTATTAAATGGGTTGACCCAGAAACTGAGAGTGATTCAGTATTACAGTGCAAGTCTAGTGTGACAGAGTACTTTCCTCCCCTCCACTGTAGGGCTTTTCCCTTTCTCAGGTACTCTGTTTATCCATCTCTCCACTTCTGTCTTTCATAGTGGCTCCACTGGCTGACATCTTTCCCTCGTGTGTGTGCTTTTTGTTTGTTTGTGTGTGTGTACTTGTTTTCTGTTCAGGGTCAATGGAAGATGAGGGTCACACCAAGTCAAACTCTTCCAGCGCATCGTCTCTGCACAGGCATATGGACAGCCATCACACTCAGGTAAATACACACACGCACACGCACAGGCACAGGCACAGACACACTGTCGGTGAGACTGTGTTGGTGGTTCCAGTAGCCCTGGCCATCTGTTGTGTTACCTTATTTAGACCAGGTTGCCTAACCTCTCTAAACAGCCTTTTTAGAGTTTAATCTCTATGAATATGCTGGCATTACAGCACTGCCCTTTCATTGTGGAGAGTGAAACTGACCTGCCTGCCTGCCAAACACACACAAGGATGTGTGTCAGGCCCGCTTGTCTGTTTTGGGTGTTATTGTTTTTTCATTAAGACTGACAGTAGCAGTGTTGAATGCTACATTTCACTTGTGACATGATCTTCGCCTAGTTCCCAAGACACTTAATGCTTGTGGTCTATGGTTACAGGACTGGATTTCATCCTCCCCCCGATCACACGGTCCCATAACTGCGTCATATAAGGCTGATCAAGGTCAAATGACCAAGTTGAAACCATGAAGCTCCTTGACACACACATAGTACATCTCAGTTGATAAACACCCACACACACTTGCGCTGTGAGCCTTAATAATTAAAGTAGGGCATGAAATATTCACTGGGACAGAATCAATCCTACTGCGAGAGACGTTTGCAACACCAATAACACCTCAGCAGCAAAAGAGACACAACCCTACACCCTGACACCAGATCCAGAACTAACTATCTTCTCTACCACCACAACTATCCCAAACCAGTTCTTTTAATAAACACACACACCCACCCACAACAACAACAACTAGTAGAGGATACATGTCTTTTTCCTGACAATGTAAACCTGACCAGGGCCCAGAGATTTTCCTGGTCAGGTTACATGTTCAGGAAAAACTCCTGGCTCCACATAACCCTAATCACTGTAACTGTCCTCTCTGGCTGACTTCTCACATAGCTAAGGTCAAATCCATAGGCTGGTGTAGAGCAGGTCTCAAGTCATAATGACAAGATTTCAATTTAATATAATGGACATCGGTTAAAACCGACCAATATTTCCTCTGGTTTACCCTGACATTATCTGTCTCAACCTGTCCTCAACCTGTCTTCAACCTGTCCTCATCAGGAGATTTCAGGATGTAACCGCTCCCCATAATCCACATTGTTAAAACACAGGGAAAATCATTCTTCATAATTATTGATAGGATCTGATAGGGATTAAAATGTGAGTTAAGATGAGGTGCGTGTAGCTACAGTAGGAAGCGAACAAGAACATTCCTATCGGTGTTCCAACCGGCTCAGGGGACAGTATTCCCATGCGATTCCCGGGAATGCCGAGGAGGCACACGGTGTTCCCGGTCAGTTAATGGAGTATGGGTGCTCTATCAATCACATTTCAATCAATCAAACGTATTTAGAAAGCCCTTTTTACATCAGCAGATGCTATACAGAAACCGAGCCTAAAACCCCAAACAGCAAGAAATGCTGTTGCTTATAGAGACACACACAGAGGGAGTGCTCCTGAAAAGGCTGGAAGACGCCTTCTGTCTTGTGTGAGAGAGGGATGCAAGTTTTGTATGGCCGAGAGACCGGGGGATCACTGAGTAGTTCTATGGAGCTCCTTAGTATGTAGTGTTAAAGATTGATGTTCCAGCACATTCTGTTAAAACAGCTGTTGAAACAATAACAAGGAAAAACCTCCCTGCCCATGTTTTGGTAAAAAGCTGAGGGATGAGCTGGAGAAATGTAACCACTCTATAATTCATGGACAGGGCTATGGATCCAAGAACTGACCATCCATATCAAAATTATACTTTTAACCATGTTTGTTTACATTTAATTTGTTATAAACATTGGAGTAAAACAAGCTTATATTTTATATTTTGGGTTCTGATGGTGTATGACAGAAGACCTAAGCTCATGAGGCATTTATTTACAAGTTATATTCTTCAAGAATCAATGGGTACATATCATTCAGTCCAAAAATGGATGTAGCAACTGCAGATTGGCCCTTTAAGGACAGGCCTAGTTATTCTTACTCTGGCTTAGAATTGCTCCTGACAGAGTAGCACTCTCTAGACAGGTTCATTCTGGAAGTACTCTCTAAGTTACTCTCTGGTGTCTCTAAACATGTGTTCTTTCCTTCTCTGAACTTTTAATGTCTCCCTTATATGGTATCATGTGGAATATGCATTCCCTTTTTTATGACTGGAATATGCCATGGTACGAATCCACTGAAGCATTCCGTGACACCAACATGTGATAGTCAAGGAACACGGTATGGATTCAGGATATGTCATGTGCCATGCAGTGCTTATTGCTCTTACTGTATGTCCTCAATGGGTCTTTGGCCCCATTAAAACTTGACATTAGTGTATTGGGGAATTCTGCTATCTCTCTGTCTCTCTCCTCTGTACTAAAGTATATGGCTGTCTTTCTCTCTTTATCTTCTTCCAGAGGGGTCATCTCAACTTTTCGCCCTTTGGTGCGGGGGCTGCACTCTAAGGCAGGGCAGGCGCGGGGAGCACCCCTCACATTAGGGACGGGGTGAGTGTGGTTGACCGTATCATACCCTAGCTCGATGCTCTCCCTCCCTTCCACACTTCCTCTTCCTGTTCAATCCACTTCCTGTATCCTGTCACCCTGCTCCCAGGAGAAGTTACCCTTAACCACAGATCTAGGATCAGATTGTAATCCTAAACTTAACCATTAGGCGGGAAAACTGATCTTGGATCCGCGTGTATAAGAAGCAACTTCATCCTACTCTCTTCCGCTCATTGCTCAGAACGGAAGCTCTGGGTTTGTGCTCCACTCTCTGGTCTGACATTCAGCTAAGGGGTGGGGGGGGTGATCCCTAGTTAAACTCCTAACCCTCAGTCACCTACTACAGGTTGTTCATCTGAAAGGATTGGACAGGTATACGCAATATGGCGAAAACTCCACCAAGCCTATAGGAGGGAAAGCTAAAGCAATTACTGTGTTGTTCATTCCATGAAATGTCTATGAGGAAGGGGGTAAGTTATTACTTATGTTTTAGGCCATGAATTAGAGATGGAAGTGTGTAGAGTCAGGTGGAAAGATGAGCTAGAGTCACACAGTGGGCAGTACAGAAGTTTGCAGAGAAGTGTCCCGTAGTGGGTAAAGTGTATAGGGTAAGTCAGGAAATGGCAGTGAGAGAGTTAATGGTATACATACTCCCAGTTGGTGAGGTGGGGTTAGATTGTTAGGTGGTGGAGGTAAATGGCTAGCGTTAAGTAGAGTTTAGATGAGGTAGTTTTTCAGTGAGTGGTTCTCTCCTATGGAGCAGCTCAATGAGAGTTGGGGTGTAAACCAACCTGTCGTACGGCTCAGTGGAGTGACCCTGGGCTAACCTCAATATAAGTAGCTTAGGGAGCTGCCTCCCCATAATCACAGCCTAAGTAAATATGTGGACAGGCCCCACTCAAAGATGGACATGTTTGGAGAACGTTAATCATATGTTTGGGTGCGGACCTTGGTTCTCAGATTCTCTGTCAGACGTCCTTGGGTGAGGGATGCTCTTGGAGGTTGTCCTTGGACCATACACACACACGCACACACGCACACACGCACTCATTCACAACAGTGTGCTAAAAGTGGGTGTATATTCATGTCCACGTCTGTAATCTTCTAAAACAAAAGAGAGCTGCAGTTTTTTTACACCGTTTCTTTCTCCGCTCATCTGCTGGATTGTTTATGTTTATACGGAATTCATAGTGCCCATCCCCTTTTCCTTCTCAGTGGCATTCATCAATCAATTCATTTTTTTACTATGATCGAAATACAATTGTTGAAAGGATCGGCATAGATGATTTCATGAAGGCAATTGCTTGTGATTGCTACATTGCTTCCATGTGATGGAGGTGATATGGAGGACCTTGACCTACATCTCCATCTCTTTGATAACCCTTGATTTCTGTTTCAGTCAAACACAAATGTAAAAGTTTGCTGCAATTCACGCAAATGAGCGCCAAGATGGATGTAGGGCGACTACGGAGAAATGCATTATGATTGAGAATTGCGTTATACTGTAGCTCTCAAAATACAGCCTAGCATTGTTCCCGGGATCATGAAACATCCATAGAGAATTTCCATTCAACATTAAAATGTAACAGAGAATGGTACACCACAGTCCCATAGTTCTAGATTAAAGTAACTCCTATATCCTCCATGAATATCCCTCAGGGCACCTGCTGTCTTTGTAACAACACAACAAAAGATGCATTCAGCATTGCCCTGAAAAAGCTCTTCATTTTAAAACTTGGGAACTCATTATTCCTATGATAAGTTAACTGGTGTTGAAAACTCAATTGGGACTGAAGTGACTTCATTCTCCGTCCCCTATCTAATCAGGCCTGCCTCTCTGGATGGTTGGAACCCGGTCCCAGTTCCATTATGATGAGTTCATTGAAGAGGTGCGAAAGACTCTGCGACCCAGAATCCCATTCTATTAGCCACATTCCAAACTGTGTTTATGTGGGATTAGTATATCAGAAGAGCGGGGAAAGAGAAGGAGGGATGAATGGGGAAGAGGGGGATGGATAGCTTTTAATTGGCAATGAACGGGTGTGCTTTAGTGCGTGTAGGCAGTGGTGCTCTGCACTGATCTCATAAGGAAACACATGATTGTTTGTTTGTTTTCTCCTATTGGTCGGTTCAGTAGAGTGACTGCTGAAGGACCCAATTGTGCCACAATGCCAGAGGGAGGCGAGAAATGGATTAGGGGGCACCCAAAGGGTACTCTGGTTCTCCTAAGGCATGGAAAGGGACAGAAACGAGGGGAGGAAGAATAGAGAGAGAGATAAAGAGAGTGATTGAAAGAGGTTTGTAGAGGACTGGGTGGGGGGCGGAAAGGCGCGAGAGCTTGTCTCCCCACATCCAATCCACTCTGGATAATCCCAGTCTTACAGAGTGTGTGTACACAAAGTGACATACGTGTTTGTGTTGTTTGTCTGTGTATGTTCATGTGTATATGCAGGTCTGGTGTTGTTGACCTGTTGCACACAGAGCCTTCTCAGAATTGAAGCGTGTGTGTGATTTTGTCCTGCTGGGTTCCCTGAAATCTCTCTTTTTCCCTAAGCCATGCATGTAGAGCAAGGAGGCCACACATCTAGGTCATTAGCGGTCACTCCTTTTTTCTTGTGCTTTCTCTCTTGAGTGTATGTGTGTGTTATTTAGAGAGAATATCAGCAAGGTCCTTATCTTTTCCTTTATTAGGATTATTACTCTGGGACACAGTCTGTGTGTGAGTCAGTGGCGGTCAGTGCTATTTATGATGAGGCAGGACAATTGTTTTTTTCATGAGCATGGCCTTATTTTTATTACAGTATGTTGGATGACTTTAATTCATATTCCATTCGCCCAGTTCAATGTAACATCGATAAATTTAGGCTACTGCATTATACTCAAATTTCCCCTATACCCATCATGAGTTTGCTACAACCTAGCGGATGAACGAAAGTTTACAGTGTAGGTGCACACAGGTCTAGAGAAAGATTTGAGATGACAGACCGTGACACATGGACAGACAGTGACACATTCAATACCGCCTTGCACACTCTTGCCTGCATCTAGCTTATCTAGGGTGTAATCATTAGTCCAACAGTTGTAAACGATAGTTTCTATTGGACAAATTCAGGTATTTTTATCCCCATTTAGTTTGCTTCCGTTTAAGAAACGTTTTTCTCCAGAATCAGTGGAATGAATACACCCCTGATCATGCATAAACACAGTTCACTTTCATGGCAGCAACGTTGTATTCCTTCTCTCCTCTATGCACTCTCCTACTCTTACCTCATCCCTTTGTTTGTGGACTTCAATGAACTACACATCAGCTGTATGTGACCGGGCAAAAAAAACTTTCCAAGCCAAACCATGTCAAACTGCTACACAAAGCCTACATTGTTGTCCCCATATTACAGTAGCTAAAGTAAAATCCTAGTCAACATAGGTAATAGAACAAATGCGTTAGTAAACCCGCTAAACTCCTGCAGTAACGTTAGTCAGTAAGCAATAAATTAATAAAACCAAAAGCTTTACCTTGACTTGGAAGAGTTCCAGTGTTGTGTTGGATAGTCATGGCCAGCTAGCTAACATAGCATCCGTCTGTTTGAGCCGAGTGTTTGTGTAACTAAATTAGCCAGCTGCATTTGCTAGCTAAGTAAGTAAAACTGAAAGTGAAAAAAAATGACATCTCTCTCTCTCGCTTCTCCTTCATTTTTTTAAGAAATATATTTTTTGAAAATAACTATTTTCTTTCTCTTACTTTGAGTCTACTACTCATCACATTTTGTGCACAATTAAAACCTAATTGAATGTAACATATTTGAACCATAACTCATATTCTATCTTAATCTATAAGGATGATTGGAGTTGACAGATTATGGTTGTGACCATGGTGATTTCAGTATTGTTTGTTTAAATCAATCAAAATCAACTTTCAGGACCATGCATTGTCTTGTTGGCGCTACATGTAATCAGGAGATGAAGAACAGGTTGTCATAGTATAGCTGACCCTGCACATTTTTTTATTCATTTAGGATTTTAGATTAATCTGAAGCTGTTGACCAAAACTCTAGACACACTTTTTTAGGAAACACAGTTTTGAGAGAATTATTCTTTAAAGTCAGAGAGGGCTATTGCAAGAAACTACATTGACATTTTTTAGAATTTAAACACTTTTTGGGGGAGTTTGAAATTGTAATCCTTTGCTCTGGACAAGCGCATTTCCTGGCACAGAGCCAACATGAAAATGAATAATATTGAAAATATTTAGAAAATTTCAAAAACAAAAATTCCCCGAAATATACATTTTATGCTAAAAGTATAAATTTTTCCAACTATAAAAATATAGTTTCCCTGCCGGACAAGGATTTTCCCAACTTTTAAGAATCCCTGAGATACAAGCACATATAAAATAGCTAGGTAAATAAAAAACACTGTTCAACTTATTTTACTGTCTTCACCATACGCTCTCAGTTGATGTGTACTGGTCTATGTTGTTCTTTCTGATTTCCCCCCATGGCTTTTCTGTTCTATCTGCTTCCCCAGTGTTTTATCCCAGTGTGAGTTGGCCACCCCTAACCGTTGATTGACAGCTGAGAATGACCACTGTTCATCCCAGATTATAATTTTATTACCATATCATTACCATACTATTACCATATTGCTTTATACCCGTCTCTCGCTAGGGGAGGAGTCATTTAAGAGAGCGACAGAGAAATATAGAGATAAAAAGAGAGAGAGTGTGTGTGTGTGTTTGTGTGCGAGTGCTTGCAGTCATGTGTGCGTGTCTGTCTGAGTGTATGGGTGCGTGTTCGATTTAACATGTTTGTATGTGTGCTTGCCAGTTGTGGCGATTGATTGTTTGTCTCATTTAAAAAACTAAATTACTTAACATTCTACCTATAGAGTGAATGAGCTGTCTGTCTGTGTTGGCTGTGTGTAGGGGTCAATGAATTGCATCATCTTTACCATGGCTACTGTCACATCAGACTACCAGATGTGGTTGATGTCACTCATTAAGGAGTAGAGAGAGTCATAGAATCACAATCAGTCACTGTATGTGTTTTTGTGAATAGCATAATGTCATTGGGTTTGTTTGTCTGTTCATGTCTCCATGCATCTCTATCTTGTGTGTGTGCGTTGTGTGCATGTGCGTGCGTACGTGCACGCGCATTAGGGCTGGGCGGTATACCGTAATTTACTATATATTGGTATTGATGCACAGACCGGTTTGAGTTTTTTTTACTTAAACTTCTATAATGGTATTTCAATGTTTGGTTTGTTAAATGTCATACGCTACTTCGGTGCGTTTAATATCAATTTTTATAGTTTACTCTCTTTGCTACCACTAGTCATCTCTCTCTCCCTCTCCTCCTGCTAATCGCTAGTTAGTTGCTAAATGTACAAAGTAGCTAGCTAGCTAATGCTGCCTTGTACCAGTGCTGGTGTAGGCCTAGATAAGCATGTTTGTGCAACGGTATCTAATAAGAGAGGAATAGGCGAAACATTAATATGTTGGCTAGCTAGCTAGCTAGCTACATGAAGTAAGAAAACATGTCATATAATATCTAATTAGGGTCACCTGGAAACACTGACCAACACTTTGGTTTCTACCCTGTCAGTTAATTCCTCCCTGGTTCATTCATTCGTTGTAATGTCAAACAACAATGTGTTCAATGTGCTGCCCACTATATTCTAACTGTAGAATTAGAATAATCATTGTATTTCCATGATTCCAACAGCTAACAATTATCTAGCCCTATATTATTTGCCCATATCATGCTGCATGGCACAGTGTTGAAATTATAATAAAAGTACAGGAAATGCCGAAATTGATGAAAAAACTAAAATATGTTATAACAGTATAAATGGAGAAAACCCCATTGAAATCACTTAAAATGTATGCGTTGCCACCCTAGTGTCATGAACTACTCATAAAGCATATTTAGAACTTTTATTATTCAAAGACATAAAATACAGACAAATACCGGTATACCATCAAAACTGTCATGATATGATATTTTGTCCATATCGCTCAGCCCTAACGTGCGTACGGCAGTAGGACACAGTGTGCATGTCTGCTGTTCCAGTAGTCGGTGTTCCTGGCATCATGGCTCAGAATAGCCTGGCAGGGATGTGTAAATTATAGATTAGGTCACTGAGCACTGTGCTGGTACAGGCTATCAATATATGTGTGTGGATGTGTCTGTCGATGTGTGCGCGCATTACTGTGTGTGTGTGTGTGTGTCTGTGTGTGTTTGTGTGGCCTGGATTCCTAGAGTGCGTCAGTGCTGTACTGTGTGCTTGGCGGAGTGCAGGGAAAATGTTGCGGCATGAGTCCCTGCTGTGGTTTTATTTAGCCGTGACGCTCTGCTCCCCTTCTGAACAGAACAGAGACGGAAAACACAGACAGGAATCGCCATCACCTCAACATCATCAGCATAGCAGCAATAGCTTAACCACAACACGGACTGTGTGTGCATGTCTATGTCTTAGATTCTGTTTACTGCAGTAACGCAACAGGTTCACTTCTATACCCAAATCAGTGAAACAGTGGGTTTGTAACCAGGGGAAAGGAGTTAGACCAACCATTTTGGACACCTCCACTACATTGAAAACCCTTATACAGTGTTAAAGCTATATGAGGACTTAGTTTCAGTTTCTGCCCTTAGCAACAATCGGTTGGTCGCTGGTCGGTCGCTGGCATTAAGTGGCTGTGGATGATTGGATTTCTTGTCTGATTGATCTGCCTGCGTATTGACTGGCTGATGACTGATGACGTGCTGCACAGACACTGACGGGAGGCTTGGGAGGGGGGGTAAGAGTGAAGCAAGTGTGTGAGGGGTTGCTGCTTCATGCCACCATCCTGTCAGCCCATTGCCAGCTCACAAACACACTAGCACACACACACACCTTCATCCCTGTTAGTGATGATATATAGACTCTCCAGAATCAGGATATGGAAATAATATGTCATTAAATCTTTCAATCAAAGTGGGCCACAGTTGATGAGCACAGGTTTATTTCCTCTGCCTCCGTTCTAATGGGCCTAGAAGGGAATCAGCTCAATGATTATGGCTCCTTTCAGAATGATGGATCAGGCCCAGATTACTCTTGCGGTGTGACCTATTTCTCTTCAGCTGATACAGTGGGGAAAAAAAGTATTTAGTCAGCCACCAATTGTGCAAGTTCTCTCACTTAAAAAGATGAGAGAGGCCTGTAATTTTCATCATAGGTACACTTCAACTATGACAGACAAAATGAGGAAAAAAAAATCCAGAAAATCACATTGTAGGATTTTTTTATGAATTTATTTGCAAATTATGGTGGAAAATAAGTATTTGGTCAATAACAAAAGTTTATCTCAATACTTTGTTATATACCCTTTGTTGGCAATGACAGAGGTCAAATGTTTTCTGTAAGTCTTCACAAGGTTTTCACACACTGTTGCTGGTATTTTGGCCCATTCCTCCATGCAGATCTCCTCTAGAGCAATGATGTTTTGGGGCTGTCGCTGGGCAACTCCCTCCAAAGATTTTCTATGGGGTTGAGATCTGGAGACTGGCTAGGCCACTCCAGGACCTTGAAATGCTTCTTACGAAGCCACTCCTTCGTTGCCCGGGCGGTGTGTTTGGGATCATTGTCATGCTGAAAGACCCAGCCACGTTTCATCTTCAATGCCCTTGCTGATGGAAGGAGGTTTTCACTCAAAATCTCACGATACATGGCCCCATTCATTCTTTCCTTTACACGGATCAGTCGTCCTGGTCCCTTTGCAGAAAAACAGCCCCAAAGCATGATGTTTCCACCCCCATGCTTCACAGTAGGTATGGTGTTCTTTGGATGCAACTCAGCATTCTTTGTCCTCCAAACACGACGAGTTGAGTTTTTACCAAAAAGTTCTATTTTGGTTTCATCTGACATTCTCCCAATCCTCATCTGGATCATCCAAATGCTCTCTAGCAAACTTTAGACGGGCCTGAACATGTACTGGCTTAAGCAGGGGGACACGTCTGGCACTGCAGGATTTGAGTCCTGGCGGCGTAGTGTGTTACTGATGGTAGGCTTTGTTACTTTGGTCCCAGCTCTCTGCAGGTCATTCACTAGGTCCCCGTGTGGTTCTGGGATTTTTGCTCACCGTTCTTGTGATCATTTTGACCCCACGGGTGAGATCTTGCGTGGAGCCCCAGATCGAGGAAGATTATCAGTGGTCTTGTATGTCTTCCATTTCCTAATAATTGCTCCCACAGTTGATTTCTTCAAACCAAGCTGCTTACCTATTGCAGATTCAGTCTTCCCAACCTGGTGCAGGTCTACAATTTGGTTTCTGGTGTCCTTTGACAGCTCTTTGGTCTTGGCCATAGTGGAGTTTGGAGTGTGACTGTTTGAGGTTGTGGACAGGTGTCTTTTATACTGATAACAAGTTCAAACAGGTGCCATTAATACAGGTAATGAGTGGAGGACAGAGGAGCCTCTTAAAGAAGAAGTTACAGGTCTGTGAGAGCCAGAAATCTTGCTTGTTTGTATGTGACCAAATACTTATTTTCCACCATAATTTGCAAATAAATTCATAAAAAATCCTACAATGTGATTTTCTGGATTTTTGTTCCTCATTTTGTCTGTCATAGTTGAAGTGTACCTATGATGAAAATTACAGGCCTCTCTCATCTTTTTAAGTGAGAGAACTTGCACAATTGGTGGCTGACTAAATACTTTTTTTCCCCACTGTATGGAGGCTTGCTCCAACCAGATCATGATCAGAATATTGTTATATGATAGATATATCAGAGGTATTCCTCCAGCTCTTTTAGAGACCCATTGAGATATGAGATAAAATTAGGTGTTTTGGTCTTTCCTATCCTCCTCCATTACCCCACTGCTGGTCATTACAGACCACTCCGCATCTTACTCATACTCACCCTGGCCATATGTACTGTACTGTATTGTACTCTATGCTGTCTGTTTATTGCTTTCCCTAGGATGAGATTGATAGGAGATTATTTAATTAACCCCTCTCCTTCCCAGGTGATCCAGCGTCTGCGTGGATGTGGGGGGGATGAGGCCGCCGCCCTGGGGGAGTTGCTCCGCTGGCGCAGGGCGCTGTGTGAAGGGCGGGCAGACTGGAGGCACCAACGGGACATCAACAGAACACCACAAACCCCACCCACCACACTGGTCAGGGCTAATAGGAAGTCTTCTCCATAGTGGGAGGATGTCCAACCTGGGATGTCCGACCGATGCCCACTCTCCACGCCTTACACTGCCTTTCTTGTCTGCCTCCTGCCACGCCCTCCTGCCCATGTCTGCCACCCCATTAGGTAAAGGACAGGTCTGAGAGAGAGGAATTTCATTGGCTAGGACCAACCCACAAGAGCATTAACAGATAAAGGAGGGAGAAAGGGAATAGAGCAGCAATCAGGATCCATTTTATTTTCTCTCTCTCTCTCTCTCTCTCTCTCTCTCTCTCTCTCTCTCTCTCTCTCTCTCTCTCTCTCTCTTTCTCTCTCTCTAACAAGCTGGATGTAGGTTAACAGAGGAGAGGACTGTACATACAATATTTGCTATGTGGAATGAGGTTTGCCTATATGTGTTCTGTCTGTAGTAAATCTGGTGCACGTTCTCTCTCTAACAAAGCCTACTGCTAACGCAACATCTCCCAGCCCAAACCCCAAAACATGGTGCTGATGTCACTTTGTGTGATGTTACATGTGTCAGGTGTGTGATGCACACTAGGATGATCTAGGGTCTGTTTTTGTCTTTCCCCTCTGATGCTCATGGGTAAGGTAAGTTTATCCTAGATCTGTGCCTATGGGCATAACAGAACACATGTGTACCCTCCCCTCCAGACATGTCTGAAGTTTACAAGCGAGCCAAGGCCTTTAAACATCTCCTCTGTTGAACCTCACTGCTCTGGCTTACAGACCAGTTATCATCTCTAGGACCATCTGATCTGACCAGGGAAAACTCCTGTCTCTAGTCTTCTGGAATCCTTCAGGTATCAGCTACCGCTTTAGCCTCACGCTACAAGGTGCTTTAGGTGCTTCTGTAACCCTGGCAACAATAGCTCAGAGTTCAGGGGTCAGGGAAACCTCAGCGATATCCCATGGTGCACTTGTTTCATCCCCAGCAGCTAGCCAACAGCCTTTCGCTTTAGCGCAAACTTAACAGAACATCCACAACAGTAAAAAAAAAAAACACTGTACAGATATTACTGACTAGGCAAGACAATAGCAGAGGTGTATTTTACAACGATGGCCATAGTAGCTAGTTCATGTAGCTAGATCACCTGTGATCAGATTATATCAATGTCCTGTAAGTTTTTTTACTAGGCCAGTCAACCTCAGCTATGGCTGACGTATTTTACTGATGTGTTTGTGTAGAGCACACAAACAGACTGAATAAAAAACAGTGTAGATGACCAACGCACAACTACAGTTGAAGTCGGAAGTTTACATACACTTAGGTTGGAGTCATTAAAACTTGTTTTTCAACCACTCCACAAATTTACACAAATTTCTTGTTAACAAACTATAGTTAGGACATCTACTTTGTGCATGATACAAGTAATATTTCCAACAATTGTTTACAAACAGATTATTTCACTTATAATTCACTAAATCACAATTCCAGTGGGTCAGAAGTTTACATACACTAAGTTGACTGTGCCTTTAAACAGCTTGGGAAATGATTTAATGGCTTTAGATGCTTCTGATAGGCTAATTGACATAATTTGAGTCAATTGGAGGTGTACCTGTGGATGTATTTCAAGGCCTCTTTGTTTGACATCATGTGAAAATCAAAGGAAATCAGCCAAAACCTCAGATTTTTTTTTTGTCCTTCACAAATCTGGTTCATCCTTGGGAGAAATGTCCAAATGCCTGAAGGTACCACATTCATCTGTACAAACAATAGTACACAAGTATAAACACCATGGGACCACGCAGCCATCATAGCACTCAGGAAGGAGACGCATTCTGTCTCCTAGAGATGAACGTACTTTGGTGCGAAAAGTGCAAATCAATCCCAGAACAACAGCAAAGGACCTTGTGAAGATGCTGGAGGAAACAGGTACAAAAGTATCTATATCCACAGTATAACGCGTCCCTATATCGACATAACCTGAAAGGCCG
This sequence comes from Brachymystax lenok tsinlingensis, assembly GCA_030435695.1. NCBI lineage: Eukaryota > Metazoa > Chordata > Actinopteri > Salmoniformes > Salmonidae > Brachymystax > Brachymystax lenok. The sequence continues at coordinate 26,929,506 of CM059785.1, forward strand.
CTCAGCAAGGAAGAAGCCACTGCTCCAAAACCACCATTAAAAAGCCAAGACTATGGTTTGCAACACATATGGGGACAAAGATCGTACTTTTTAGAGAAATGTCCTCTGGTCTGATGAAGCAAAAATAGAACTGTTTGGCCATAATGACCATCGTTATGTTTAGAGGAAAAAGGGGGAGGCTTGCAAGCCGAAGAACACCATCCCAACCGTGAAGCACGGGGGTGGCAGCATCATGTTGTGGGGGTGCTTTGCTGCAGGAGGGACTGGTGCACTTCAAAAAATAGATGGCATCATGAGGCAGGAAAATGATGTGGATATATTGAAGAAACATCTCAAGACATCAGTCAGGAAGTTAAAGCTTGGTCGCAAATGGGTCTTCCAAATGTACAATGACCTCAAGCATATTTCCAAAGTTGTGACAAAATGGCTTAAGGACAACAAAGTCAAGGTATTGGAGTGGCCATCACAAATCCCTGACCTCAATCCTATAGAAAATTTGTGGGCAGAACTGAAAAAGCATGTGCGAGCAAGGAGGCCTACAAACCGGACTCAGTTACAGTGGGGCAAAAAAGTATTTAGTCAGCCACCAATTGTGCAAGTTCTCCAACTTAAAAAGATGAGAGACGCCTGTAATTTTCATCATAGGTACACTTCAACTATGACAGACGAAATGAGAAAAAGAAATCCAGAAAATCACATTGTAGGATTTTTTATTTATTTATTTGCAAATTATGGTGGAAAATAAGTATTTGGTCAATAACAAAAGTTTATCTCAATACTTCACAAAGTTTGCACACACTGTTGCTGGTATTTTGGCCCATTCCTCCATGCAGATCTCCTCTAGAGCAGTGATGTTTTGGGGCTGTCGCTGGGCAACACGGACTTTCAACTCCCTCCAAAGATTTTCTATGGGGTTGAGATCTGGAGACTGGCTAGGCCACTCCAGGACCTTGAAATGCTTCTTCTGAAGCCACTCCTTAGGTTGCCCAGGCGGTGTGTTTGGGATCATTGTCATGCTGAAAGACCCAGCCACGTTTCATCTTCAATGCCCTTGCTGATGGAAGGAGGTTTTCACTCAAAATCTCACGATACATGGCCCCATTCATTCTTTCCTTTACACGGATCAGTCGTCCTGGTCCCTTTGCAGAAAAACAGCCCCAAAGCATGATGTTTCCACCCCCATGCTTCACAGTAGGTATGGTGTTCTTTGGATGCAACTCGGCATTCTTTGTCCTCCAAACACGACGAGTTGAGTTTTTACCAAAAGTTCTATTTTGGTTTCATCTGACCATATGACATTCTCCCAATCCTCATCTGGATCATCCAAATGCTCTCTAGCAAACTTCAGACGGGCCTGAACATGTACTGGCTTAAGCAGGGGGACACGTCTGGCACTGCAGGATTTGAGTCCTGGCGGCGTAGTGTGTTACTGATGGTAGGCTTTGTTACTTTGGTCCCAGCTCTCTGCAGGTCATTCACTAGGTCCCCCCGTGTGGTTCTGGGATTTTTGCTCACTTGTGATCATTTTGACCCCACGGGGTGAGATCTTGCGTGGAGCCCCAGATCGAGGAAGATTATCAGTGGTCTTGTATGTCTTCCATTTCCTAATAAATGCTCCCACAGTTGATTTCTTCAAACCAAGCTGCTTGCCTATTGCAGATTCAGTCTTCCCAACCTGGTGCAGGTCTACAATTTGGTTTCTGGTGTCCTTTGACAGCTCTTTGGTCTTGGCCATAGTGGAGTTTGGAGTGTGACTGTTTGAGGTTGTGGACAGGTGTCTTTTATACTGATAACAAGTTCAAACAGGTGCCATTAATACAGGTAACGAGTGGAGGACAGAGGAGCCTCTTAAAGAAGAAGTTACAGGTCTGTGAGAGCCAGAAATCTTGCTTGTTTGTATGTGACCAAATACTTATTTTCTACCATAATTTGCAAATAAATTCATTAAAAATCCTACAATGTGATTTTCTGGATTTTTTTTCCATCATTTTGTCTGTCATAGTTGAAGTGTACCTATGATGAAAATTACAGGCCTCTCTCATCTTTTTTAAGTGAGAGAACTTGCACAATTGGTGGCTGACTAAATACTTTTTTTCCCCACTGTACACCAGCTCTGTCAGGAGGAATGGGCCAAAATTCACCCAATTTATTGTGGGAAGCTTGTGGAAGGCTACCCGAAACATTTGACCCAAGTTAAATAATTTAAAGGCAATGCTACCAAATACTAATTGGGTGTATGTAAACTTCTGACCCACTGGGAATGTGATGAAAGAAATAAAAGCTGAAATAAATCATTCTCTCTACTATTATTCTGACATGTCACATTCTTAAAATAAAGTGGTGATCCTAACTGACCAAGGCAGGGAATTCTTACTAGGATTAAATGTCAGGAATTGTGAAAACTGAGTTTAAATGTATTTGGCTAAGGTGTATGGAAACTTCCGACTTCAACTGTATCTGTCACAGTCCCTAAATTAACTACTCATCTAGATTTATTCTACAAGCATCTCAGAGAAATAAGCTCTAAACCACAATGGTACTTTCTTCATATTAGCGTCCCATTTGATATGTTCTATCTTGTGTACATCAATGTTAGGAGCCTGTTCACTTTTCTGTACAATTCAAGGATGCAACTGGAGCACAACTGAGTTCTCGTGTAAAGCTACCCAGTTCTTATCAATCACTCTCTTTATTTCCCTCCAAACCCTGCAATCTCCCAACACCCCCTCCAAGATGCTGTATGGGTCAGAGGGAATTGCCAGGGTAACCTCCCTGTAAATAATGGCCTATGTTTAATGTTCAAATGTTTTAATTTACTATAGCAGAATAGCACAGAAATGGGAAGATGGAAAGGGAACTGTAGAATTGTCTATATGGCAGATGGAGAATTATATGAATGTCTTGGGTTTAATGCAATGACAGGCAAAGAGAAGAGGTTTATTTTATAATGTGAACACCTTTGTTGCGGAATGATTGTCTACTAATATGAAACTTCTTTATACTGTATTTATTTAGTTTGTTTGTTAGTTTCCCTGCGACACCAATGTAAGACAATATTCCAGTGGAGAAAGACTGTTTCCATCATTTGTCTGATGGTTGTTTGGATGTTAAATTGCACAGTATTGATGTGTGGTGTGGTGTCCACATTGTGAAGGAGTAGCTAGAAGTTGCCCCAAACCACTAAAATAGAATCAGATATTTTAACATCCCCCTAATGGTTATGGTTATGATTGGGGAGGGTAATCTGACCATGGTAAATTGGATGGGTGTGCCTCTGCAAGCCGTTTGATCTTAGAAGATTGGTTTGACTGTAAAAGCCAGGAAGTATCAATAGCTCTGATTGATTTCTCATTTACTCTGATCATCCTTCAACAGTCTGATTGATCCTGTATTAGGAATTAGCAGCGCCATCACTAGCGCGTCCTTGGTTGTTGATTGAGCCGTGTGTGTGCGCGTGAGTGTGTGTGTGATAAGAAACACTACATTTTCTACAGAAATTGGGCAAAGACCACATCAAACATAGACTAGGAGCGAGCCACTCAACCAGACCTTCTGAACACCCAAGCTCTGCTAACGACAATGGAATACAGTATTTCAAAGTGATAGCGTTAAGATACCGTGGATATATGTGATTGGACGATGCTTTAGGATTGGAACGGAGGTGAAACAACACGTCTGGACCGAACAATACAGTTGGTCACACAGTAGTTCTACATCATGTACATACGACTACTGGACAGCGTTGCTGTACTTACATTGAGACAGTACCAGTCAATACCAGTATCCTACACACAAAATAAATCACTTCATATAGGTAGGTGTACCACTCCTACTCCGATGTCCTGAGGTCCACCACTAAACAGGGTTCAGGTTCGTCCTGTTTGTATTGTGTCTATTTATCCCATACTACTATGAATGATTTAGTAAAGCAATGAAAACATGATGAAGAGGTATGGATAAGGCATTTCAGACAGGATGTTAGTGCTTTGTCTCTCTGCATGATCTGACCTCATCATTTCCTCTTTCCCACCGATGCACGGCAGTTAACGCTTGATATTTGAATATCCTTTTACCCTTTACACTGTGAATCACTGCACTCTCACACTGCCATGTCACACTTACATTTCACACTGCCATTTCACACTGCCATTTCACACTGTCATGTCTCCTATGTGCTTGTCACCCTACAATGTTTCCCCTTCCAAAGGAAACCTTAAAATACAGTAAAAGCTACACACATATGTCCCCCAACCCCGATCCCCAATGTGTTTCTGACTTCACAACTGACCTAAAGAACTAGATACTGCCATTTTTTCATTCATAGTCAGGTATCCCTTTATCATAAAGTTCCAGATGTCTGGTGCTGCAGCCAGTGCAGAAGAGGCATTTTACTGTTCTCAGTCCATGTACAGTATTCCAATGACACACTGTATATTTTAGCACATAGGCATGTCACTGCCTTGTTTTCATAGTTTCCTGTTTCTTCCCCCTTTTTTGTCAGGCATACAGTATATTTTACCTGCATACATTGTGTTTGTGGAAAATCTGAATTATATATGTGTTGTTTCATGTTTTGTTTCCAATGTTTTATAAATACCTGTACAGCAATAAAGCACAGTTGTGCCCATTCCCTTGTCCTCTATGTGTCGCGCGCGTGTGTGTGTGTGTGTGTGTGTGTGTGTGTGTCGAAGGACAAATAGGGGGTGTGTGGTGTGAAATGGAAATGTGTTTTTGTTGCATATCCCAATCCCCATGAGACACCCTCAGAGAGTGGGTTCAAGGCCAGGGATCAGCCATAATTGACAGCGACACTGGAGCAATTCGGGATAAGTGCCTTGCTTAAGGGAAGAGTTCACCTAGTGGGCTCGGAACTAGCAATCTTTCGGATAATGGCCCGCACTAGGCTACCTGCTGTGTGTGTGTTTACATTTTTAAAGTACAGGGAAATGCCTTTATAACCCCAAGAAGGCAGTAATCAATAACAATGTAATACTAAAAATAACGTAGAACAAAAACTAAAATATGTAAAAATAAGAAATAAGAAGAACACGGTACAGTAAGTAAGCATACTATATACAGGGTCAGTTCCAGTACCATCTATACAATGTGCAGGGATACTGGATCAATAGAGGTAGCTATGTATAGGGGTAAGGTGACTAGGCATCAGGATATATGATAAACAGAGTAGCAGCAGCGTTTATGACGATTTTATTTGAGTTTGTGTGTAGAGTCAGTATAAATGTATGTGCAGATTATGTGTGTGTGAGCAAATGATGGAGTGAGTGTTTGTATGTGTGTTGGAGTTTTGGTGTGCGTAGTGTGTAGGACCTGTGAGTATGCATAGAGACTACAATAGAGAGATCAACTCAAATAGTCCATGTAGTCATTTTGTTGGCTATTTAGTTAGCTATTTAGCAGTCTTATGGCATGGGGATAGAAGCTGTTCACTCTTTGTATGCCATGCAATCAAGGGCGGTGCTTTGCTATAGCAAGCAGTGATGCAGTCAATCAAGACACTCAGTGGTACAGCTGTAGAACGTTTTGAGGATTTGAGGGCCCCATGCCAAACCTTTTCAACCTCCTGAGGGGGAAGAGGCGCTGTCGCCCCTTTTTCACGACTGTGCACGTGTTTGGACCATTTTAAGATCTTAGTGAATTGGACACTGAGGAACTTGAAGCTCTTGATATGCTCCTTTGCATCCTCGTCTATGTGGATAGGGGCGTGCTCACCCCCCTGTTTCCTGTAGTCCACGATGAGCTCCTTGGTTTTATTAACTTTGAAGAAGAGGTTGATGTTCCGGCCCCACACTGCCATGTGACTGACCTCCTCTCTGTAGGCTGTCTCATCTTCGCTGGTGATCAGGCCTACCACTGTTGTGTCGTCAGCAAACTTGATGATGGCATTGGAGTTGTGCATGGCCACGCAGATGTGGGTGAACAGGGAGTACAGAAGGGGACTAAGAACACACCGCTGTGGGGCCCCCGTGTTGAGGGGCAGCGTGGCAGATGGGATGTTGCCTACCCTCACCACCTGGGGTTGGCCAATTAGGAAGTCTAGGATCCAGTTGCAGAGGGAGGTGCTCAGTCCCAGGGTCCTAAGCTTGGTGACGAGCTTGGAAGGAACAGCATTCTCACAAAAGTATTCCTCTTATCTAGGTGGGTGAGGGCAATGTGGAGTGCAATTGAGATTGTGCCGGCAATGGATCTGTTGGGGCGGTATGCAAATTAGTGTGTCTAGGGTGTCTGGGATGATGGAGGTGATGTGTGCCATAACCAGCCTCTCAAAACATGTCATGACTACAGTTGTGAGTGCTACAGGGCGGTAGTCATTGTGGCATGAAGCCTTAAAGTTCTTGTGAACAGGAATGATGGTGGTCATCTTAAAACATGTGGGGATTACAGACTGGGACAGTACCGTGAATATGCCTGCCAGCTGTTTTGCTTATGCTCTGAGAAGGCGCCCTGGAATACCATTGGGCCTTGAGGGTATTGACCTGATTAAAGACTTTACTCACGTCGGCCCTGAGAGCAAGATCACCCAATCTTCTGGGTCGGTGGCGGTCCTCACACCCAGTGTGATGTTGTTATTGTCAAAGCGTGCATAAAGTGCATTGCGTTTGTCTGGTAGAGAGGCATCGTTGGGCAGATCACATCTGGGTCTTCCATTGTAATCCGTAATGGACTGTAGCACCTGCCACATGCCGCGGGTGTCTGAGCCTGTGTAATATGATTCCAGCTTATTCCTATATTGTCCTTTTGCTCGTTTGATGACTCTGCGGAGGTCATAGAGGGACTTCTCGTACTTTTTCCTGTCCTCAACCGTAGCCTCAGGGTTGTGTGTGTGTGTTTGGGTGTTGCTACATATGTTTGTGTATTGTATGTCTATGAATTCTCTAAGGTGTGGGTGTTTGTGTGGGCATGTGCACCTGCTCCCTTGTTTGAATCCATGTACTTATGTTTGTGTGTGTGTAGGCAGACCCTCTACCATGAAAATATGAACCAGCTCATTGTTGTGTATACATTACAGAAAGTGAAAGACAGATTAGCACGTAGTGACACAGCCACCAGCATGCAAGTCATTTGTGGTTTTCGGCAGGTTACCGGGGGTTACGCCATCAGTGTCATTACCCGTTAGAGGTTGCCAGAAATACAGTGATTGCCAGAAATACACACCCAGTTACACACACACTCACGCTGTCACACACGCACGTGCCCACATTAACATCTCTCCTCAGGTCAAGTGAGGCATTGCCTCAAGTATTCATGGGAACCCTGCATTGAAAACTGTTCAAAGAACATCAAAGGCAGCCGTGTATTTACAGTTCTGTAAACAGTTACACACATTCACACGCCCACACACAGGTACAAACACACACACTTACACACACAGCCTGACTAGGCAGTGATAACAGAGGCTGTTTGTGGTAAGGTGTAGCTGGTTGTGTAATGTAGGTCCTTATTGTCCGGGAGCGTAAATATGAGAAAAACAAACAAGGTTGTGAACTGATCACCTGTTTTCTCACAGAAAGACTCACATACATAAAAGTGTGTGCATGTTCAAATCAAAATCCTTTTTATTTGTCACATGCTTTGGAAACAACGGCTGTAGACTAACAGTGAAATATTTAATTAATTAAGGGCCCTTCCCAAAAATGCAGAGAAAGAAAAAGAGAACAGCAAGCAATAAAGGTGTAGAAGCACGCTGGCTAGGAAAAACTCCCTAGAAAGGCCAGAACCTAGGAGGAAACCTAGAGAGGAACCAGGCTATGAGGGGTGGCCAGTCCTCTTCTGGCTGTGCCGGGTGGAGATTAAAACAGAACATGGCCAAGATGTTCAAAAGTTCATAGATGACCAGCAGGGTCAAATAATAATAATCACAGTGGTTGTAGAGGATACAACAGGTCACCACCTCAGGAGTAAATGTCAGTTGGCTTTTCATAGCCGATCAAGTCAGAGTATCTCTACCGCTCCTGCTGTCTCTAGAGAGTTGAAAACAGCAGGTCTGGGACAGGTAGCACATCCGGTGAACAGGTCAGGGTTCCATAGCCGCAGGTAGAACAGTTGAAACTGGAGCAGCAGCACAACCAGGTGGACTGGGGACCGCAAGGAGTCATCAGGCCAGGTAGTCCTGAGGCATCAAATCAAATCAAATTTTATTTGTCACATACACATGGTTAGCAGATGTTAATGTGAGTGTAGCGAAATGCTTGTGCTTTTAGTTCCGACCATGCAGTAGTATCTAACAAGTAATCTCACAATTTCACAACAACTACCTTGTACACAAAAGTGTAAAGGAATGAGTATATACATGTATGTACATATAAATATATGGATGAGCGATGGCCGAACGGCATAGGCAAGATGCAGTAGATGATATTGAGTATAGCATATACATAAGAGATGAGTAATGTAGGATATGTAAACATTATATAAAGTGGCATTGTTTAGAATGGCTAGTGATGCATTTATTACATCCAATTCTTAATTATTAAAGTGGCTAGAGATTAGAGTCGATGGCTGAACGGCATAGGCAAGATGCAGTAGATGGTATAGAGTACAGTATATACTTATGACATGAGTAATGTAGGATATGTAAACATTATATGAAGTGACATTGTTTAAGTGGCTAGTGATACATTTATTATATCCAATTTGTAATTATTAAAGTGGCTAGAGATTTGAGTCAGTATGTTGGCAGCAGCCACTCAGTGTTAGTGATGGCTGTTTAACAGTCTGATGGCCTTGAGATAGAAGCTTTTTCAGTCTCAGCTTTGATGCACTTGTACTGACCTCGCCTTCTGGATGATAGCGGGGTGAACAGGCAGTGGCTCGGGTGGTTGTTGTCCTTGATTATCTTTTTGGCCTTCATGTGACATCGGGTGGTGTAGGTGTCCTGGAGGGCAGGTAGTTTACCCTGGTGATGCCAGCGGACCTCACTACCCTCTGGAGAGCCTTACGGTTGTGGGCGGAGCAGTTGCCGTACCAGGCTGTGATACAGCCCGACAAGATGCTCTCGATTGTGCATCTGTAGAAGTTTGTGAGTGTTTTTGGTGACAAGCCAAATTTCTTCAGCTTCCTGAGGTTGAAGAGGTGCTATTACGCCTTCTTCACCACGCTGTCTGTGTGGGTGGACCATTTCAGTTTGTCCGTGATGTGTACGCTGAGGAACTTAAAACTTTCCACCTTCTCCACTACTGTCCTGCCAATGTGGATAGGGGGGTGCTCCCTCTGCTGTTTCCTGAAGTCCACGATCATCTCCTTTGTTTTGTTTACGTTGAGTGACAGGTTATTTTCCTGACACCACACTCCGAGCGCCCTCACCTCCTCCCTGTAGGCCGCCTCGTCATTGTTGGTAATCAAGCCTACCACTGTAGTGTTGTCAGCAAACTTGATGATTGAGTTGGAGGCGTGCTTGGCCACGCAGTCATGGGTGAACAGGGAGTACAGGAGAGAGCTGAGAACGCACCCTTGTGTTGGCCCCATTGTTGAGGATCAGCGGGGTGGAGATGTTGTTTCCTACCCTCACCACCTGGGGTCGGCCCGTCAGGAAGTTCAGGACCCAGTTGCACAGGGCGGGGTCAAGACCTAGGGTCTTGAGCTTAATGACGAGTTTGGAGGGTACTATGGTGCTAAATGCTGAGCTGTAGTCGATGAACAGCATTCTTACATAGGTATTCCTCTTGTCCAGATGGGTTAGGGCAGTGTGCAGTGTATTTGCGATTGCGTCGTCTGTGGACCTATTGGGACAGTAAGCAAATTGGAGTGGGTCTAGGGTGTCAGGTAGGGTGGAGGTGATATGATCCTTGACTAGTCTCTCAAAGCAGTTCATGATGACAGAAGTGAGTGCTACGGGGCGATAGTCATTTAGCTCAGTTACCTTAGCTTTCTTGGGAACATGAACAATGGTGGCCCTCTTGAAGCATGAACAGCAGACTGGGATAAGGATTGATTGAATATGTCCGTAAACACACCAGCCAGCTGGTCTGCGCATGCTCTGAGGACGTGGCCAGGGATGCCATCTGGGCCAGCAGCCCTGCGAGGGTTAACACATTTAAATGTTTTACTCATGTTGGCTGCGGTGAAGGAGACCCAGCAGGTTTTGGTAGCGGGCCGTGTTGGTGGCACTGTATTGTCCTCAAAGCGAGCAAAGAAGTTGTTTAGTTTGTCTGGGAGCAAGACATCGTGGTCCACAACGGGGCTGGTTTCTTTTTGTAGTCCGTGATTGACTGTAGACCCTGCCACATACCTCTCGTGTCTGAGCCGTTGAATTGTGACTCTACTTTGTCTCTATACTGACGCTTAGCTTGTTTGATTGCTTTGCAGAGGGAATAGCTACACTGTTTGTATTCAGTCAATTTTCCGGTCGCCTTACCCTGATTAAAAGCAGTGGTTCGTGCGTTCAGCTTTGCACGAATGCTGCCATCAATCCACGGTTTCTGGTTGGGAAAGGTTTTAATAGTCACTGTGGGTACAACATCACTGATGCACTTTCTGATAAACTCGCTCTCCGAATCAATGTATTAATCAATGTTATTGTCCGACGCTATGCGGAACATATCCCAGTCCACGTGATTGAAGCAATCTTAAAGCGTGGAATCAGATTGGTCGGACCAGCGTTGAACAGACCTGAGCACGAGTCGTGTTCAGATTTGCCGAAAGGGGAGCGGGGAATGGCTTTGTATGCGTTGTGGAAGTTAGAATAACAATGATCCAGGATTTTCCGGGCCGGGTCACACATTAGATATGCTGATAAAACTTAGGGAGCCTTGTTTTCAGATTAGCCGTGTTAACTACTTAGGGAGTGGTGGGGCGCCAAATTCAAAATCCAAAAGTTGAATTATTAAACATTCATCAATATACAAGTGTTGCATAGTCAAAAGCTCTGATTCTTGGCAATATCACAGCGTTGTCAGATTTCAAAAAGGCTTTACCCGCGAAAGCATTTGATTGTTTGAGGATAGCACCTACAATATTTTCTATTAGCATAAATTCATAAACCATCGCGGTTCACACAAAACCCATTTCACAGCAAAAACAAATCCCTTACCTTCTGAAGAACTTCTGCTGAGGGCTTCCCAAGTGTCCAACGAAGACATCCAATTGTTCTTTTATTAGAAAAAGTCATTTATTATATCCATAAATCTCAGTTTGGTTGGCGCGTTCATAAAATACAGCGTCCACTCGCCCATTGAACCGTGAAGAGAACACGTTCAACCTATACCTATACACTTGTCCAAGAACAATCAAACATCATTGATAATGTATCCTTAGGAACACTTTTATGTATATTTACTATAATATTTAAACCGGATTATAAACTGGACGATAGGAAAGGAAACAACGACAGCGTGCGAGCCTGTGAACGCGCATCCTCTTCTGTTTACATCTGGTGACTAGTTCGAAATTCTTCTTCTATTACCATCTAGAGCAACCTAACATCACCAAACATTGTCTAGAGACTGTTGACATCCAGTGGAAGCAATCGGTACTGCAATCTTACTCCCATATATAGCTGTTTTCAATAGGGAGGGGTTCAAAATTAGGCAATGTGTCAAAAACACTTTTTCCAGGACAGAAATTCCTCGGGTTTTCGCCTGCTATATCAGTTCTGTTATACTCACAGACAATATTTAAACACTCTTAGAAACTTCAGAGTGTTTCCTATCCAATAGTACTAATTATGTGCATATCCTAGGCCTGAGTTTCTGGGCCTGAGTGGCAGGCCTTTTACTTTGGGCACGCCAGACTCTCCAAAACCGACACCTCAGCTGCCACTCCCTAAGAAGTTAAAATCCCCAGCTACAATAAATGCAGCCTTGGGATATGTGGTTTCCAGTTTACATAGAGTCCAATGAAGTTATTTCAGGGCCGTCAATGTGTCAACTTGAGGGGGGATATACCCGACTGTGATTATAATCTAAGAGAATTCTCTTGGTAGATAATGCGGTCGGCATTTGATTGTAAGGAATTCTAGATCAGGTGAACAAAAGGACTTGAGTTCCTGTATGTTGTTATGATCACACCACGTCTCGTTAATCATAAGGTATACACCCCCGCCCTTCTTCTTACCAGATAGATGTTAGTGGAGAGGCAGAGAATCTTAGTGGAGAGAGGGGAACCGACCAGGCAGAGTCAGCAAGGGCGGTTCGTTGCTCCAGTGCCTTTCCGTTCACCTTCACACTCCTGGGCTAGACTACACTCAATCATAGGACCTACTGAAGAGATGAGTCTTCAATAAAGACTAAAAGGTTGAGACCAAGTCTGTGTCTCACTTGGATAGAGATGCTCTCAATGGTTCAGCTGTAGAACGTTTTGAGGATCTGAGGGCCAATACCAAATCTTTTCAGCCTCCTGAGGGGAAAGAGGCATTGTCGACCTGTTCCACAACAGCCTAGTCGATGTGAATAGGGGCGTTCTCAGCACTAAAATTCCTGTAGTCCACGATCAGCTCCTTTGTCTTGCTGACATTGAAGGAGAGGTTGTTGTCTTGGCACCACACTGCCAGGTCTCTGACCTCCTCCCTGTAGGCTGTCTCATCGTCATCGGTAATCAGGCCTGCCACTGTCGTGTTGTCAGCAAACTTAATGAGGGTGTTGGAGTCGTGCACGTCCACGCAGTCGTGGGTGTACAGGGAGTACAGGAGGGGACTAAGCACGCACCCCTGAGGCGCCCCCATGTTGAGTGTCAGCGTGACAGATGTGTTGTTGCCTACCCTCACCACCTGAGGGCGGACTGTCAGGAAGTCCAGAATCCAGCTGCAGAAGGAGGTGTTTAATCCCAGGCTCTTTAGCCCAGTGATGAGCGTGGAGGACACAATGGTGTTGAACCCTGAGCTGTAGTCACGGACATCATTCTCACGTAGGTGTTCCTTTTGTCCAGTAGTGTAATAGAGATTGTGTCATCTGTGGATCTGTTGGGGCGCTATGCGAATTGGAGTAGGTCCAGGGTGTCTTGGATGTTGGTGTTGATGTGACCCATTTCATGGCTACAGATTTGAGTGCTACGAGGCAATAGTCATTTAGACAGGTTACCTTGGCATTCTTGGGAACATGGACCATGGTGGTCTGCTTGAAACATGTAGGTATAACAGACTGGATCAGGGAGAGGTTGAAAGTGTCAGTGAAGACACTTGCCAGCTGGTCAGAGCATGCTCTGAGTACACATCCTGGTAATCCGTCTGGGCCCTGCGGGCTTGTTAATGTTACCCTATTTAAAGTTTTACTCACATGTGCAAAGGAGTGAGCGATCACATAGTTGTCTGGAACAGCTGGTTCTCTCATACATATTTCAGTGTTGCTAGCCTCGAAGAGTGCATAGAAGGTATTGAGACTGGTAGGCTGGTAGACTCGTGTCACTGGACAGTTCGTGGCTAGGTTTCCCTTGTAATCTGTGAAGGTTTGCAAGCCCTGCTGCATCCAACAAGCATCAGAGCCGTTGTAGTAGTAGTAGGATTCGATGTTGGTCCGGTAATCACAGTTTGATGGTTCATCGGAGGGCATAGCGGGAGTTCTTATAAGCTTCTGGATTAGTGTCCCGCTCATTGAAAGAGGCAGCTCTAGCCTTTAGCTCAGTGCGGATGTTGCCTGCCATTCCTGGCTTCTGGTTGGGATATGTACGTACAGTCACTGTGGGGACAATGTCGTAATTGCACTTAATAATGAAGCCAGTGACTGATTTGGTAAACTCCTCAATGCCATCGGATGAATCCCGGAACATATTCCAGTCTGTGCCAGTGAAACAGTCCTGTAGTTTAGCATCCGCTTCATCTGACCACTTCCGTATTGAGTTTGTCACTGGTGCTTCCTTTGAGTTTTTGCTTTTAACTTAGGGAGCGGCAGCAGAGGTGACGGTTTTGGAGAGTCTGGCGTGCCCAAAATAAAATGCCTGCCACTCAGGCCCAGAAACTAGGATATGCACATAATTAGTACTATTGGATAGGAAACACTCTGAAGTTTCTAAAACTGTTAAAATAATGTCTGTGAGTATAACAGAACTGAAACCCGAGGAACATTTGCTTTTTTTTTTTTTGTATATGACATTTTTCTCCAGGCTGCCTATTTGATTTTAATGGGATCCAGCTACTAGATTGAAGTACCTATGGCTTCCACTAGATGTCAACAGTCTTTATACAGTGTCTGGAGGCTACCTAAGGATACCTAAGGATACATTAAAAATGATGTTTGATTTGTTTGGAGAAAGTGTATAGGTATATTTGAACGCGTTCTCTTCACGGTTCAATGGGCGACTCGACGGTGGATTTTCTGATCATAACGCACCAACCAAACGTATGGATATAGATTTATGGATATAATAAATGACTTTTTCTAACAAAAGAACCATTGGATGTCTTCGTTGGACACTTGGGAAGCCCTCAGCAGAAGTTCTTCGCAAGGTAAGTGATTTATTTTAGCTCTTATATGGGTTTTGTGTGACCCGCGCTGATTATGAATTTATGCTAATGTGGAAAATAGGAGAGGTGCTATCCTCAAATAATCAAATGTTGTGCTTTCGCCGTTAAGCCTTTTTGAAATCTGACAACGCTGTGATATTGCCAAGAATCAGAGCTTTTGATGACTATGCAACACTTGTATATTGATGAATGTTTAATAATTCAACTTTTGGATTTTGAATTTGGCACCTTACATTTCACCGGGTAGTGTTGGGAGAGGCCCGCGGCCCGCTAGTAGTTAAGCAGGAATACAGGAAGATGGAGTTGTGGTCAGATTTGCCAAATGGAGAGCGAGGGGAGAGCTTTGTGTGTGTCTCTGTGTGTGGAGTAAAGGTGATTTAGAGTTTTTTTGCCTGTAGTTGCACAGGTGACATGCTGGTAGAAATTAAGTAAAACTGATTTCTGTTTTCCTGCATTACAGTCACCAGCCGCATTTTCTTGTTTGCTTATGGCCCTATACAGGTTGTTTAGTGCGGTCTTAGTGCCAGCATCGGTTTGTAGTGGTAAATAGACAGCTACAAAAAAAATAAATGAAAACTCTCTTGGTAAATAGTGTTGTCTACATTTTATCTTGAGGTATTCTAACTCAGGCGAGCAGAACCTCGAGACTTCCTTAATATTAGAGATTCTGCACCAGTTGTTAACAAAAATGCAGCTGTTCTGTCATGCCGATGTATAGAAAAAACTGCTAGATATATTTTTACCATCCTTGTTCGGCCACGACTCAGAGAAACATAGGTTATTACAGTTCTTCAGATCACATTGATACGATTGTCTCGAATGGAGCTCTTCCAGTTTATTCTCTAGTGATTGCACGTTCGCCAATAGAGGTGAGGGTAGATGCGATTTATCCACTCTCCAATGTATTCTTGTCAGGTATCCTGCACACCGGCCTCTATAGAGGCGTCTCTTCCTATTTTGAGTGTTGGGGATTTGGGCCTGGTCCGCGATAATCAACGTCTTCTTTCTCCGACTCATTGAAGTAGAAGTTCAAATGGAGGTTAGTGATAGCTGTTCTGATGTACAGAAGCTCTGTTCGCTCATAGGAAACGATAGCAAAAACATTATGTACAAAAAAAGTTAAAAGATCAGAAGAAAATACATAAAACAGCACAATTGGTCGGAAGCCCGTGAAATGTCTTCCATTCCCTCTGGCACCATTATTATTATTGTGTACGTGTCTGTATGTTTCTAGCATGTGTATTGTACATAAATGCATTCGTATGTGATGCCTATTCATGGGTTGCGGCTCACTGCCATTGTTATCAACGTTCTACAGACGCCGCAGCCACATTGATGTCCAAAAGTACAACGGGCTAACGACCTTGAACGGGAGCTACAGTATGACTGTTTCGACTAAATTACACTATAGTGGCTTGGAAATACGATGACTTTGCTAAACAACTTTGCCATCATCATGTCGTCAAATTTACTTTAGACAAATGGCAATGTGGTCATTAGCTAGCAACAATAGCTAGAAACTTTAGCTAGCTAAAATCTGCTTGTCTCCCCTCAGTCTTAACTAGCTAGCTAACGTTATACTGCAAACTAAAGTCAATCTACTGACATCAAAATTATAAAAAAAGATTTTGCTACTAAAAGTTTACCCTCTTTAGAAATGGAATTGTGTTTTCAAAGCACAGTAATGCACTTCAGACCAAATCTTCATCAGCGCTTACTAAGGATGTATTAAGTAGAATGTTCAGTTGGCCATCAGTCCTAAAACAAACGTTCAAAGCGATATTGTGATGAATAGATAGCAGAATGAGAGTGAGAGAAGGGAGACATAGAGAGAGCGTGCTCTGTATATTTGCTCAGAAGGAGCCATTTTCCCTGCAGTCATGATGGAAAGAAGGGATTTCCCTGCAACACATTAATTCACAAATTATTATACATGACATTTGCCTGAGTAGCCATCCCTCTCCCCCAGCTGCCAGGCTTCTATACTATCAGCATTGCCTGGAGAGTCTCTCTTTCTGATGTTGACATTTACAGGGATAAGTGAGCGACCTGCCAGGTATTTGAGATGCAGGTAGTTTCTGTAGCACATTCAGGTCACAGCAGGCAGGTGGGAGAGACTGCAGTTTGCGTCCCACATTGATACTTATTTGCATCTCTCAGTACACTCTTAGAAACAAGGTTATTCGGCTGTCCCCATAGGAGAACCCTTTTTGGTTTCATGGAGAACCTTTTTGGTTCCAGTAGAACCCTCTGTGGAAAGGGTCCTACATGGAACCCAAAAGGATCCTACCTGGAACCTAAAAGGGTTGTTCAAAGGGTTCTCCTATGGGGACAACCGAAGAACCCTTTGTGTGTGTGTGTGTGTGTGTGTGTGTGTGTGTGTGTGTGTGTGTGTGTGTGTGTGTGTGTGTGTGTGTGTGTGTGTGTGTGTGTGTGTGTGTGTGTGTGTGTGTGTGTGTGTGTGTGTGTGTGTGGGCGGGAAGGGGTAGGGTCAAGTGGGGTTAGTTAAGTGTCTAGCTGTTGTTTTCTTTGTTGTTCCCTGAAGAGAGGGAGAGAGACAGAGAGGGGGAGGGAGGAAGGAGGTAGCATTTGATGTACTGTTCAGGGACACACTGAATGAGGGTAAACAGGAAAAGTCCCTGGAAAAATCCATAAACCTTTTTTTTAGGTCATCATTAGGAACACACAAACACGCAGTCTCTCTCTCACAAACATACACACACACAACACAGGAGGCTGGTGAGGGGAGGACAGCTTATAATAATTTCTGGAATGGAGTGGTATCTCACACAAGTACTTACACCGAGCACTGAGAGCTAAAAACACCAGACATGTGTCTGCTGTATTGATAGTGAGGGGGTGGGGAAGAAGGGGAAGGGCTGGAACACAATTCAGGCCTCCATCTAACAAGGATTGTGACCTGTGCTTGTCCCTTCACCTTCATTTGACCACAACATTAGCAAGAAAACACACACACACACACACACAATATTCATCAACCCCCCTAATACTATCACAAAAACATTGCCCCAAACACACATACTGTTTACCCCCCTCCAGGCCCTAACCCGTATCCTCTCTTCTAGCCCAGAGCTGAAGCCCTATGGGCTGGCTTCACCTCCTGATTATCCTCAGTTTGACTATGGCAGAGGAGTCATCCAGTCATTTAGCCTGGATGACTAAATGACTGGAGAGTGACAGAGGGTGGGGGTTACAGACCAAGTGAGTGTTCTTGCATGTCGATCACCTTTGCCATACATTCCCCAGATCCCCTGGTTCGCTCCATCACTCCCAAGGACTACTTTGAGGAGTAGTTTTCACCCGCTGGTGTGGAAGTGTGTGTATAGGTTGTATAGGATGGATGGTCCACTTTGGCCTGGGAGGAGAGTGTGACTAAGATGATAGTGATGATTGTGACATGACACCACTCAGGGTAATAGGTGTGTGGTGAAAAATGTCCCTATTGTATCATCACTGTGTCACAACAGGGCCATCCTTTCCACTTAGAGAGGACCACCCGCAGATGGCCGTGCCACACACACACACACGCACGCACACACACACACACACACACACACACTACATTACATGTTCATGTGAGAATAGAATAGCACACAAACAGAGCACATAAATATGCCCTTCTCAGATCCTAAGGCTCTAGCATCACAGAGGATCTATTATGCACTTTGTGAGGTTTGACTGGAGAAATGACTTCCCCAAGAGGATTTCCCCCAGGAAGAAATGTTACATATTTCTAATGGCTTTTAGATGTACCTGAGGCAGATTCAATGAAGAACAACAGTTGCCATTTATGTTGTCATAAATCACTATGCTTGCATGCACATGGTAAGCACAGGGATACTGTGGGATTCACACTTGCCATATTTGCATAACGTGTTTCTATCCTGTTTGATTAAGAAGTGTTTTCTCTGACTAACACGGATGCTGGATCAAAACAAGTCTGTTTTCCTTGAAACATAATTAAGTAAATGAGAGAGAGATGTGGGGGGGGCGGCTTGGTGCAAAGACAGAAGGAAGAGATGAAACAAGACAGGGGAACAGATACTGATTGTAGCTCCCTCCAGTAACCACGAGCACAACCGTTCCTTGATTTTAACTGGCGGTTTTAGTCAGAATGATCACCTTCCATGAGAACTATAAAGTAAATGAAAATACAGTTAGCTTGATAGAACTCTGAAGTGCTTACATACATAAACAGTTTAGCCGGAGCTATAACAGTATCAGATTAAACACATTAAATGGAAAAATACCTCATTGGCTGCTTATTACAGAAGGGAGGAAATCAAACTTAACATGTATTATTTCTGGAATGAATTCACGCTTCATCTTTAATTATTATAGCGTTACCATCCTAACAAACACACTTCAATCTTACGAACTACACCCGAAGACATGAAAACCTAGCTAACACAGCTCGGGATTGCCTTCCCTCCAAAATGTGTGTTGCTACGATAATAATCCCTGTTGCAACAGTTATTAGCCACTTAGTTCCGCTTGTCTTATCATTTCCCCCGCATAGCGAACAAGTAAACAATTCAAACAAAAAACAGCAACATAAACTTACAGGTTATTGTCAGTTACACTGATCATATGCTCCCTGTTTTGGTCTATAAACAACCTTTACTGCTACTTCTCTCCAGAGACAACATGACATACAGATTTACAGGTAATTGACAACAAAGGAAACACTTGAGTAAATGAGGGATATAAATTATATTGAAAGCAGGTGCTTCATAACAGGTGTGATTCCTGAGTTAATTAAGCAATTAACATCCTATTATTCTTAGGCTCATGTATAAAAATGCCCAGTTGCCCATAATAATTTTGGCTACCATGGCTAGAAGAAGTGATCTCAGTGACTTTAAAAGATGGCTCTCAAAGAAGCATAGGGTGTTTAAAGGGTGTTCATTTGTATTTTTTTATTAGGCAAGTCAGTTAAGAACAAATTATTATTTACAATGACGGCCTACCCCAGCCAAACCCAATTGTGCACCACCCTATGGGGCTCCCAATCACAGCCAGATGTGATACACCCTGGATTCAAACCAGGGACTGTAGTGACACCTCTTGCACTGACGCCTCTTGCACTGACACCTCTTGCACTGAGATAAAGTGCCTTAGACCACTGTGCCACCAGATCACCAGACAGCTTTTTCCAAGAACAATCAAACATAATTTTAAATGTATCCTTAGGAACACTTTTATTTATAAATAGTATAATATTTCAACCGGAATATAAACTGGGCGATAAGAAAGGAAAAAAACACTGAGCGTGCCAGCCGTGAACGCGCGTTTTACTCTATTGACATCTGTGTGGACACTTCCTTATTCGTCTTCTTCTCTGCTCTAAAAGCATCTAAAAAGAATCAGAACACTTTCTCGAGACTGTTGACATCCAGAGGAAGCGATAGGTACTGCATTCATATGCCCTTATATGGGCATTTTCATAAAGGAGGGGTTCTAAATGAGGCAATCTGTCAAAATCACTTTTTCCAGGACAGAAATTCCTCTGGTTTTTGCCTGCCATATCCGTTCTGTTATACTCACAGACAAAATGTTAACACTTTTAGAGAATTCAGAGTGTTTCCTATCCAATGGTACTAAATATGTGCATATCCTATTTTCTGGGCCTGAATGGGGGACATTTTACTTTGGGCACGCCAGACTCTCCAAAACGGTCACCTCGTGCGCTGCTCCCAAAGAAGTTAACAAGAAATTTGTGGAGTGGTTGAAAAACTAGTTTTAATGACTCCAATCTAAGTGTATGTAAACTTCCGACTTCAACTGTACACATATAGACTGATGTAGGATCATAATTTGATCAGCCTGTTGCAGGAGAACTTTCCTAATAATATAATTCAAATGCCCTGTTGCTGCAGGATTATTTTCTTGCTGTTGCAAGCTGTCTCATATTAAGATCCTACATCTGTAAAAACATAGATACATAGATAGGAGGTGGCCAGTAATAAAAATTATGTGTACTACCCCACTCTCTCTCTTCTCTTTTGCTCTCTCTCTTCCTTTCCAATCAGTCCCTATCTCTCCTCTCTTCTCCTTTCTCATTAAGACACTACCTTGACTGTTAATTAGATCCCTCACGACTCCTAGCTGGGAAAATTAGGAGATTTAATTAGCTGGCAATTACTTGATTAAAACAGGGAATCATGGAGATCTGTGGATATTCATATTATATATGTTGGGGAAGGTGTTTGTTGATGGAGCCTCATACAGAGGCATACAGAGCCTAGTCTAATCAAGTCAGACAGGCCTTATCAAACCCAATGTCTATACATCTAGAATGTGCCAGAGGAAATGCAAGGGTGTTTCCCACAAATTGCAGCTCTTCATCTCAGAAAATGTGGATTGATGGCAGTCCTGTCGGGAAGCTGAAGGAGAGAGATTCTGCTTCTAAACACGCAATTCAGCAATTCTATGGGTCTGACATGAAGCGTATTTGGCAGGGTCTTAAAAAAATATATAGATATCTGCTTTTGCTTTGTCATTATGGGGTATTGTCTGTAGATTAAAGAGGAAAAAACAGAATTTAATCAATTTTAGAATAAGGCTGTAATGTAACAAAATGTGGATAAAGTCAAGGGGTCTAAATACTTTCTGAATGCACTGTATGGAAGTCATTCATACATGTTAACTCTCGGAAGGCTGTAGGCCCAGATGGTATCCCTAGCATCGACCTCAGAGCATGTGCAGACCAGCATGTTAACCATCTCAAGGCTGTTGCCCCAGACGGTATCCCTAGCAGACCAGCTAGCTGTTGTGTTTTCTGAAGAAAGAAATCTCTCTCTCTAGCTCAGGCCATTATCCCCACCTACCCAAGAGCGAAAGTAACTGAACTGAAGGACTACTGACCCTTAGCACTCACTTCCGTCATCATGAAGTGATTCAAGAGGCTAGTCAAAGACCACATCAACACCTCTCTCCCCGACACATTCAACCCTCTCCAATTCACCTACCGCCTTGACAGATCCACGGACAACGCAATCTCCAATGAACTGCACACTGCCCTCACCCACCTGGACATAGGAATGCATATGTGAGGATGCTGTTCATTGACTACAGCTCAGCCTTCAATACCATAGTTCCCTCTAAGCTCATCACAAATTTCATAGCCCTTGGTCTTAACTCCTCCCTGTGCAACTGGGTCCTGGATTTCCTGACGTGCCTTCCCCAGGTGGTGATGGTAGGCAACATTACCTCCTCCACATTAACCCTCAACACTGGGGTCTCACGAGGGTGCGTACTCAGTCCCCTCCTGTATTCCCTGTATGTTAATGACTGCATGGGCTCACACATTCACAACTCCATCATCAAGTTCGCTGACGAGACGACAGTATTAAGCCTGATTACCAACCATGATGAGACGGCCTACAGAGAGGAGGCTGGCACACTGACGGCGGGATGCCAGGTTAACAACCTCTCCCTCAACAGCAAAATAAATGAGCTGATTGTGGACTTCAGGAGGAACCAGGTTGGGCATCCTCCTCAACGTGGGCACTATGGAGATGGTCAAAAACTTCAAATTCCTCAGTGTACACATCTCCGATGAGCTGAAACGGTCAAATCACACGGACACCGTGGTGAAGAAGGCACAGTAGCGACTCTAAACCCTCAGGAGGTTGAAGAAATTCGACCTGTCCTCAGGGGCCCCCAGTGTTCTATTGGAGCACCATTGAGAACATCCTGTTTGGCTTTATCATGGCTCTACAGAGGGTGGTACGCTCAACCGAATGCACTATTGGATGCTCATTGCCTGCCCTTTGGACACCTACAACACTAGGTGTCGCAGGAAGGCCAAGAATATCATCAAGGACTTCAGCCACCTGAGCCACAGCCTGTTCTCCCCGCAGACATGGGCAGTATAGGATTATCATGGCGAAAACTGTCCGACTGGCCAATAGCTTTTACACCCAGACCGTCAAGCTGCTGAATAGCCACTAGGCAGATACCTGCTCCCTCTCTCCCCCCTTGCTGCTCCCCTATGGGTATTCTATCCCCCTCCTCCCAACAAAACATTTACCCTGCCCCCACCACCAATGGACATTTTTATTGTTACAGCTGTAAATATGCATTTATTATTATTTTGTATTATTGTTTCATTCACTTCCCCCCTGCTGCTCCCCCTCTTTTTTTGACCTGCACTGTTTGATCTCGAAGCACAATCATTTCACTGTACCTTGCGATTACATCTGCAACCCTGTGTATGTTAATACATTAATCTAACCTAAATCTCACATCTACATTACTCCACTCCCCCCAACTCATGATTGACAGTGTACAATGGTTGTTGTAAGAGCAACCCTTTCAGATTACATCTGACAGTGTAGACTAATGTAGAAAGAGTATTTAAAGAAGCTATGCACAAAGATCTTAACTGTGTCCTTTCTTTGACAAACTGTTTTGCTTGCAAAGCGTTTCCTCATAACCATGATTTTATCGAACAAATCCGGCAAAGATATGCACAATGAATCATATTTCCAATGCATGGGTTCTACTGTAGTAAAATCTTGCTATATTTTTTTTTACAATACCCTGCTGAAAATGTATAATCTGGAATGATTTATGGAATTTCTGACAGGAATACTCCTTTGGAATATTGGACATGGAATATAGCACCGTGTGTGTGTCTGTGTGTTTGTGTGTGCATTATGATATACCTCATACAGTAAGTCCATATAGTGAAATGCCATGGGAAAGAAAAACAACATTACTATACAAAGGCTGCACAGCATGCAATATACTTCCAGTTGCCAAGGAAATCATATTGTTATTGACATGATTTATTATAATTCCCAGAGCAGTTTTTTTCCATAGTCCATGTCCTGACTCTCCGAACAGAAAACCATGAGGAAGCTGACTACCTGAGACATTCCCTTTTATTCAGAAACCATTTTATCTTGACAGTGTAGAGACCATTGGAGGCTGCTGAGGGGAGGACGGCTCATAATAATGGCTAGAATGGAGTCAATGGAATGGCATCAACCACGTCAAACAAGTGGTTTCCATGTGGTTGATACCATTCCACTGATTCCATATCCAGCCATTATTATGAGCCGTCTTCCCCTCAGCAGCCTACACTGGAAGAGACATTACAGTAATATCAGGCATCAGACACACACTCTCTCTCTCTCTCTCTCTCTCTCTCTCTCTCTCTCTCTCTCTCTCTCTCTCTCTCTCTCTCTTTCTCTTTGTCAGACCGTACTAGACAGTTGCAGGTGTTGTCTCAGACAAGTATGTATCTGCAATCACAGGAACATTCTCCTGTCATGTTTTAGCATCACAGGGTTCCTAGTGTGTGTGTGCATGTTTGAGACATTACTGTGTGTGTCTGTGTGTGTGTGTGTGTGTGTGTGTGTGCCTGTCCGCCTGGTCAGCAGTATAGAATCTCGATAATTGCTGTGTTAGTTAGCTTCAGCATCAGACTTGCCCTCTCTCTCCAGACCTGCTGACCAAATGAAAGGGGGATGAAAAGAGGAGTATTTGCTGTGGTTCTACCATTCCAGTCGAGGTTAGGAGTGTAGCACGGGTTCATCTGTTTCCACTATGCAGTCTTTGATTTATCACTCTATTTTTCTATCTGAAAAGCACAAGAAAGCTCTGCATTGACATACAGTATATCAAGACAGGGGGAGGGGAGGGTTGGATTTGTGTAGATGGGTGTGTAGGCAGTTAGAGGATACGTGTGTGTGTGTGTAGAATGTTGAAGGGTGTGTTTTATAAGGGTATGTCTGAGTGTGCGGAGGGGATATTGGAGGAGTGTGTGAGTCTGTTTGTGTGTAGAGGGTCGGGGGGAAGTGTCTTCTTGTGTCTGTCTGTATGTGTCTGTGTCTCTGTGTGTACTGTAGCAGTCTGGTCCGTGGTGATGGATCTGTCTGGAGAGATGGCCCTGCTAGGGAGAGACAGCCCTGCTAGTCTAGCTGAAAATTGAGAAAGTGCTGAGATGAAATGATTAATTTCCACCACGCTGCTCTCCAAAGCAACACACTAGGTGGCCCGTAGGATTTGGGGAAATGGGAAGAGAACAAACGAGAACTGGGTTAGTGGAGGGACTGAGGGACGGATGGACGGATGGACGGATGGACGGATGGATGAAGGCAGTCTGTGTATGGTGATGGGGGTTAAGGGTGTGTGTTTGTTTAGGGGGAGGGGGACTGAAAAGGGCAGTAAACGTGGGGTGGAGAGGTGGACATTAATGTGCCTCTATAAAGGGGTTGATGGGGTGGGGCCTATAACCCTAAACCTCTTATAAATCCTGTACGTGCACTACTTTCAACACAGCATCTCCAAGCAACATCTATTGAACAATTCAGATGAACAGCAGTGAAATGCACCAGTAGCCAGGTAGCTTGTAAACTGGCACACCAGTAAACCCTGAAACCAGCTACACAAGTAAACCCTGAAAACATTTACACCAGTAAACCCTGAAACCAGCTACACAAGTAAACCCTGAAAACAATTACACCAGTAAACCCTGAAACCAGCTACACAAGTAAACCCTGAAAACATTTACACCAGTAAACCCTGAAACCAGTTACACCTGTAAACCCTGAAACCAGTTACACCAGTTACACCAGTAAACCCTGAAAATATTTATACCAGTAAACCCTGAAACCAGTTACACCAGTATCCCTGAAAACATTTACACCAGTAAACCCTGAAACCAGTTACACAAGTATCCCTGAAAACATTTACACCAGTAAACCCTGAAACCAGTTACACAAGTAAACCCTGAAAACATTTACACCAGTAAACCCTGGAACCAGTTACACCAGTATCCCTGAAAACATTTACACCAGTAAACCCTGAAACCAGTTACACCAGTAAACCCTGGAACCAGTTACACCAGTAAACCCTGGAACCAGTTACACCAGTATCCCTGAAACCAGTTACACCAGTATCCCTGAAACCAGTTACACCAGTGTCGTGTCTTTGGCTATGCCAGATTAAGTGATATGACATGCTATTCTATAAAATCCTTTCTCTGTAATTAATATTACCTGATTAAACTAATCATGTAAATGTAATTAACTAGAATGTCGGGGCACCACAAAATAATGTTTATAGAGCTGTTATCTTCCGAATAAACTCTTAAATACCAGGTAATCTTTTACATCAGTACCAGTCAATTATTAATCATCACCTTATTTCAGTCTCATCTGAACATCGTAGAATTCTTGGTTATCTTCACGAACCCTGGCTACCAAGTCGAATCAGCAATACAACATTTTGTTTAATTATTTATTTACTAAATACCTAAATAATCACACAGAATTACATATACACAGAATGGATCATACGTTGATTACTAATTATGTCATACAAGAAAACGTCCCTGGTGGACGGAACTGTTATGACGGCTGGTTACACAAAGAGAGGGGGTTGGGCTTGAACGAAAGCGCGGGAAGACTGAGGAACACAAGGATTTGGTCTCTATCGGACCTTATGAAGCCATGCTATCGTAATTACAGAATCTTATGCATTCTAAATAACCGGCCATTTGGAAAAGGAAAATGCAAGACATATTTACTCTGAGCTGCGCTTCGATAGATCGTAGATGGAAGGCTGGGTTGCCCAGCAGAGATCTCTTGTCCTTTGTAGTATGTTTGGTGGTGAACTGGAGCGTGGTAGAATGGATACATTGTCCGTCCTCTCCTAGCCCACGTTTACAGTTGCTGCTGCTCACTCACCGGCTAGGAGGTATGACTTCTTTGAATAAGAGTTCAAAGTTCATACCAAGTTGCCATACTTTAACAAACTACAGTTTTGGCAAGTCGGTTAAGACATCTACTTTGTGCATGACACAAGTCATTTTACCAACAATTGTTTACAGACAGATTATTTCACTTATAATTCACTGTATCACAATTCCAGTGGGTCAGAAGTTTAAAAAAAATGAAAATGATGTCATGGCTTTAGAAGCTTCTGATAGGCTAATTGACATAATTTGAGTCAATTGGAGGTGTATCTGTGGATGTATTTCAAGGCCTACCTTCAAACTCAGTGCCTCTTTGCTTGACATCATGGGAAAGTCAAAAGAAATCAGCCAAGACCTCAGAAAAGATTTGTAGACCTCCACAAGTCTATATGGGATTAATGACCTCATTGGATTAAAACTTCTTAGGGATAGGCGTCCCGACAACGGGTTTTAGAGAAACAACAAACGTTGGTACATATAAGTGTCTTATATCGGCTGAAAGCTTAAATTCTTGTTAATAAAACTGCACTGTCCAATTTACAGTAGCTATTACTTGCGAAAAAATGCCATCCTATTGTTTGAGGACAGCTCCTAACAACAAAACACTTTTTTCACTGCGATAGGTTTGATAAATTCACCTCTGAAGGTGAAATGTTTACTTACATTCTGAAATGGGTCCCAGAGATAACATGAAGTGTCGTTTTGTTAGATAAAATCATTTTTCATATCCTAAAAAGGTACATATAGCATGCACGATCAATAATGTATTTCCACTCGTTCAATTTGCAAAGAATGGAATCTGTGAAAATCTAACCCTAAACGTTGTTTCAACCAGTCAAATCATGTTTGTATTTATTCCTCAGAGATCCTAGAACGTAACCAGACTTCACTATATTGTTAGGAGTGTAGTATATCCTATAGGACACCACATTTGGTCAGAGAGCGACATCTTCATGGCACGCTGATGACGCGGGCACTCTTCGCTTGATTGACTGTAACTTTGTCAAATAAGCACCAATCGGGGTCAAACAAAGCTCGCTAGATAGGCAATGAGCTGGGTTTTACGGGAGTATGCGGAAACCCAGTATCTGTTGCAAAACTTTGCTGCTAACCTTGTGCGACATCAAGCCTTTTCCTTTTGGACAAAAATAATAAGAATATGGAGAGTTATGAAGTTATGAAAACTGGGTGTTTTGCAAATGTTGAATTTATAATATGGCTACTAATACTGGGAAAGCTAAATCAAAGTCCAAGTATGCAGATTTGACAATATTATTGCAGAAACATGTAATGTGAATGTAAATATATCCTTCACGATTTGCCCAAATGTACTTGTGTGTTTTCACACTAAATGTCATGTAGTTTGCTCATACTTCAAGTTATCCGTCTTGTGGACACCATCGGAATTACAACCAGAGTGATGGCTAGATTTGGGACCTTTCTGTTGCATTTCAAAGATGGTGGTAGAAAAAAACAACAAAAATGTTTGTTTCTTTCTTTGTATTTTCTTCTACCAGATCTATTGTGTTATATTCTCCTACATTCAATTTACATTTCCACAAACGTCAAAGTGTTTCCTTTCAAATGGTACCATGAATATGCATATCCTTGTTTCAGGGCCTGAGCAACTGGCAGTTAGATTTGGGTATGTCATTTTAGGTGAAAATTGAAAAAAAGAGGGCTATCCCTTTAAGGCATTCCAATTATCTCCCAGTTCCCATCAATTCCTAAAATGTATGCAAACATGGAATACCGCTCTCACTGTCTGACACTGGGGCAGAATCATTCCTCACACACACGCACGCACACACACACACAGGCCTGAGAAACAGAGAACAGCAGGAGCCATTGTTCCATGGATTTCTATTTTCAAGTTCATAACATAGCCTGTCTGATATTGTTACACACACACCTCCTGTCTACTGTTTTAGAACACACACACACACACACAGTGCTATATTGCATGTCCAATATTCTAAAGGAGTATTTCTGGTGGAAATTTCATGAGCAATTCCAGATTGTACATTATATATAGCCACCCGAAGTCTATGCTCTTCCAGGGCTCCTTCTCTGCATGCAACTACAGTATAGACAACATAAATCCCTCTCATGTTGCTATGCTGGGCTGTTAACCAACATGTTTCCTTGGTAAATGTAATTGTTGTCCCCAGGCTGAGATTATACTGGATCACATTACTATTTATCTCATACTACACTGGCTGGGTGGCCTCTACACTGACTGTATCAAACATTAGGAACAGCCTCAGTTCGTCAGCGCATGGACTCTACAACGTGTCTAAAGCTTTCTATAGGGATGCTGGCCCATGTTTACTCCAATGCTTCCCAGTTGTGTCAAATTGGCTGGATGTCCTTTGGGTGGTGGACCATTCTTGATACACACAGGAAACTGTTGAGTGTGAAAAACCCAGAAGCGTTGCAGTTCTTGACACAAACCGGTGCATCTGGCACCTACCCCATTCAAAGGTACTTAAATATTTTGTCTTGCCCATTCACCCACTGAATGGCACACATACACAATCCATGTCTCAATTGTCTCAAGGCTTAAAAATCCTGTGGATTTAACAAATGGCATCATCAATAAGGGATCATGGTTTTCACCTGGATTCACCTGGTCAGTCTTTGTCATGGAAAGAGCAGGTGTTCTTAATGTTTTGTGCACTCAATGTAAGCAAGCTCAAACATGTACTCCAGTGTTGGATAAAGAGGCCAGTGCATGGTGATCGTGAGCAGTGTTTCCAGATGGCCAGTAGTAAGAATGTAGTGACATGCTGTTGACAACACTATCTACCTAGAGAGTTTTTATCTATATTCTTCGTAGCTGTCTATTTACCACCACAAATCAATGCTGGCACTAAGACTGCCCTCAATGAGCTGTATACAGCCATAGGCAAACAGGAAAGCACTTATCCAGAGGCGGCGCTCCTAGTGGCCGGGGGACTTTAATGCAAGGAAACTTAAATCCGTTTAACCTCATTTCTACCAGCATGTTAAATGTGCAACCAGAGGGAAAAAAACTCTACACCACCTTTACTCCACACACAGAGATGCATACAAAGCTCTCACTCGCCCTCCAATTGATTCCTGCTTACGAGCAAAAATTAAAGCAGGAAGCACCAGTGACTCTGTCAATAGAAAAGTGATCAGATGAAGCAGATGCTAAGCTACAGGACTGTTTTGCTAGCACAGACTGGAATATGTTCCGGGATTCTTCCAATGTCATTGAGGAGTACACTACATCAGTCACTGGCTTCATCAATGAGTGCATCGATGATGTCGTCCCCACAGTAACTGTACATACATACCCCAACCAGAAGCCATGGATTACAGGCAACATCCGCACTGAGCTAAAGGAGCAGGACTCTAACCCGGAAGCTTATAAGAAATCCCGCTATGCCCTCCAACGAACCATCAAACAGGAAAAGCGTCAATACAGGACTAAGATCGAATCGTACTACACCGGCTCTGACGCTCGTTGGATGTGCAAACTATTACAGACTACAAAGGGAAGCACAGCCGAGAGCTGTTCAGTGACATGAGCCTACCAGATGAGCAAAATTACTTCAAAGCTCGCTTCTAGAAAAGTAAAACTGAAACATGCATATGCGCATCAGCTGTTCTGGACGACTGTGTGATCCCTCTCGCCGCAGCCAATGTGAGTAAGACCTTTAATCAGGTCAACATTCACAAGGCCGCAGGGCCAGATGGATTACCAGGACGTGTACTCCGAGCATGCTCTGACCAACTGGCAAGTGTCTTCACTGACATTTTCAACC
The DNA here is from genome assembly GCA_030435695.1 of Brachymystax lenok tsinlingensis. NCBI lineage: Eukaryota > Metazoa > Chordata > Actinopteri > Salmoniformes > Salmonidae > Brachymystax > Brachymystax lenok. Next base: position 26,959,441 of record CM059785.1, read on the forward strand.
TCTCCCTGTCTGAGTCTGTAATACCAATGTTTCAAGCAGGCCACCCTGTGCCCAAAAACCCTAAAGTAACCTGCCTAAATGACTACCGACCTGTAGCACTCACGTCTGTAGCCACGAAGTGCTTTGAAAGGCTGGTCATGAGTCACATCAACACCATTATCCCAGAAACACTAGACCCCACTCCAATTTGCATACCGCCCCAACAGATCCACAGATGATGCAATCTCTGTTGCACTCCACACTGCCCTTTCCTACCTGGACAAAAGGAACACCTATGTGAGAATGCTGTTACATTGACTACAGCTCAGCGTTCAAAACCATAGTGCCCTCAAAGCTCATCACTAAGCTAATGAACCTGGGACTAAACACCTCCCTCTGCAACTGGATCCTGGACTTCCTGATGGTCCACCCCCAGGTGGTAAGGGTATGTAACAACACATCCGCCACGCTGATCCTCAACATGGGGGCCCCTCAGTTGTGCGTGCTCAGTCCCCTCCTATAATCCATGTTCACTCACGACTCCATGGCCAGGCACGACTCCAACACCATCATTAAGTTTGCAGATGACACAACAGTGGTAGGCCTGATCACCGACAACGATGAGACAGCCTATAGGGAGGAGGTCAGAGACCTGACTGTGTGGTGCAAGGACAACAACCGCTCCCTCAAGGTGATCAAGACAATGGAGATGATTATGGACTACAGGAAAAGGAGGACGAGAACACCCAAATTCTCATCGACGGGGCTGTAGTGGAGCAGGTTCAGAGCTTCAAGTTCCTTGGCGTCCACATCACCAACAAACTAACATGGTCCAAGCACACCAAGACAGTCATGAAGAGGGCATGACAAAATCTATTCCCGCTCAGGAGACATTTGACATGGGTCCTCAGATCCTCAAAAGGTTCTACAGCTGCACCATCGAGAGCATCCTGACGGATTGCATCACTGCCTGTTATAGCAACTGCTCAGCCTCCGACCGCAAGGCACTACAGAGGGTAGTGCGTATGGCCCAGTATATCACTGGGGCCAAGCTTCCTGCCATCCAGGACCTCTATACCAGGCAGTGTCAGAGGAAGGCCCTAAAAATTGTCAAAGACTCCAGCCACCCTAGTCATAGACTGTTCTCTCTGCTACAGCACGGCAAGCGGTACTGGAGCGCCAAGTCTAGGTCCAAGAGGCGTCTAAACAGCTTCTATCCCCAACCCATAAGACTCCTGAACATCTAATCAAATGGCTACCCAGACTAAATGGCTACCCAGACTACATGCGCATAAATCCACACACACTCATGCATGAAGTGCATGTAAACCTAGACAGACATACAAACACACACACACACATTCATTTCATTCTAATGGTGTGTATGAAAGAGAGGCATTCAGTGTGTGTTAATGAAAGCATAGCAGTCCTTAAGGAGGGAAATCTACTGGCTTGATTCATTGTGTAAAAGTATAAAGTCTAATTACAATATCTGTTTATTCAGAAATTCATTCATCAATCTGAATATCACTAGCTGGAGTGTCTCTGTCTTTTTTTGTCTTTCACTGTCTCGCTCTCTCTCTTTATCGGTAGTTATGGGTAGGACACTGGGGATCGGTAGTGTCTGGGAATGTGCCATTTCATTCTATTCCTCTTCCCTGTGCTGTCAAAATGTTCTGTTCCTCCGTAATCTCCTCCATCAGTCGGCTCTCTCTCTGTCTATGCGCCAGCAATTCGAGCCTGGGGACGAGGTTAGTTCCTCAGTGACTCCAACACATTAGTATTCAGCAGGCGTATCACAAGGCAGTTGTCTAGCAGCTAGGTGATGCACTGTCTGTTGAATACACACACACACAGACACACACAGACACACACACACGAGACAGTCACGTGGTGATGCACTTTCTGCTCAATACTGTCTGCCTGCTTCTATCGTTTTCCCATGTGCTTCCTCTTCCTCTGAGGGTCTCTGTGAATCAGTGAGGATAAAGTACCTATGATCCAATACCAGTCTCAGTTCGCTGTTAGTTTGACTGTGTTGGTAGGCCTACTCACAAACAGAACAGATCTGACTTCAGCCATGAAAGTACTGTAATGATTGCCAGACAGTCAATGCCACTCTGACATGGCTTGTCCTCATTTTTATATATTTCTTAATTCCATTATTTTACTTTGAGATTTGTGTGATTTGTATGTATTGTTGTGAATTGTTAGATACTACTGCACTGTCGGAGCTAAGAACACAAACAGTTTGCTACACCCGTAATAACATCTTCTAAACATACGTGACCAATAAAATTTGATTTGGCATATCTAAATCATAGTTGATCAAAACTTTACTTCATACATCTCACTCTGCTTACATCTCACTCTGTGTACATCTCATATTGACAACAATGGATAAATTTAACTGTGTATGTATATTTTCTATGTGGTGTCCCAGCTAGCACATTTGGTTCCTTGGAAGTTGTGGGAATGTAGGTTTTTGGTTTCCCATTGGTTCATGGAATGAAGCCATACGTTTCCTGACCAGTAAAACGTAATGTTTTTTAAACGTTCTGAGAACGGAAGGGAACGTTTTGCCAGTTCTGGGAACGTACATTTTTAGTTGCAGGAAGGTTCTGGGAACAATTTACCATGGTTGCTTGAAATTATAGGTTGTTTTGAGGTTTAAGTGGGAATGTGTCAGTGAGATTCAAACCTATGACCTTCTGTTCCTTATCCATGGAGTTTGTCCAGAGCGCTACTAGGATGGAGCTAGCATGCTATGTTTTTTCAACTAACTGCAGTGACCAATTTACAGTAGCTATTACAGCAGGAAAAAAACATTCTATTGTTTGAGGATAGTGCACAGCAACTGGTTTGATACATTCCCCTCTGAGGTAAATAATGTACTTACATTCAGTAATCTTGCTCTGACTTGTCATCCTGAGGGTCCCAGAGATAAAATGTAGCATAGTTTGTTTGATAAAATACATTTTTATATCTTAGCACGATCCATGTTGTATACAGCGTTTTGCATGAATTCCAACTCTTTCAACTCGCAACAAAACAATTTATGAAATCTAATCGTCAAAACGTTATTTAACCCAGTCACGTTCGGTTTCTGTGCAATCCTTAGACACTCTAGAAGGCAGCCAAACTTGTTTCATCATTCTACATTACGTATTGGCTATACAACATGTCAATTAGCCCATGAAGGTCAACCATCATTACGCACCAATGAGAGGTGTTCACTTGATTGACAGTGTCTTTGTCCAATGACCACCTATAATTTTGAAACATAGCTACAGTAGCTAGATAGCCAATGAGCTGGGATTTCCAGTAGTATGTGAACACCTTTTGTACGACAAACAGCCGTCATGCTAGAGCTGTGCGCAACAGTGTTCATTCTCAGGTAAAAGCAAGCAGGACGCACGGTACTTTACATTACGCAGCGGTTTGTTCTCTTCTACAAACATTTCTCAAAACTAAAAAAGTAAAACATGGTTACTACGAAAAGCTAAATCGAAGTCCAAGTATACAAATTTGGATCAGTAAGTAAAATACATTTTCATTTGAGATATTTTTCTTGTATATATATATATAAACCTGAGGCATACACTGTATTATCCATACTTCCGGCGCCGACAGAGATGGCAGCCTCGCTTCACGTTCTCAGGAAACCATGCAGTATTTTGTTTTTTTATGTATTACTTCTTACATTGTTACCCCGGAAAATATTAAGTTTTATTACATACAACCGGGAGGAACTATTGGATATAAGAGCAACGTCAACTTACCAACATTACGACCAGGAATACGACTTTCCCAAAGAGGATTCTCCTTTCGTTAACCCAAACACAACAACAGACTGGATAGCACGTGGCTACTCAAAACAACGGCGGCGCCGGAGAAGAGGGAAACGCGCCGGTCTTTTGGTCAAGCTACGCCGACGGGCGCATCGTGCACCTCTCCCGAGTATTTTAATCGCCAATGTACAGTCTCTTGACAACAAAGTAGACGAAATCCGATCGAGGGTTGCCTTTCAGAGAGACATTCGAGACTGCAACGCGTTCTTTGCTTCACGGAAACATGGCTCACTCAGGACACGTTATCAGAGTCGGTACAGCCACCTGGTTTCTCCACGCATCGCCGACAGAAACAAACATCTCTCTGGTAAGAAGAAGGGCGGGGTGTGTGTCTTATGATTAACGAGACGTGGTGTGATCATAACAACATACAGGAACTCAAGTCCTTTTGTTCACCTGACATAGAATTCCTTACAATCAAATGCAGACCGCATTATCTACCAAGAGAATTCTCTTCGATTATAATCACAGCCGTGTACATCCCCTCAAGCTAATACATCGACGGCACTGAAAGAAATTCATCGGACTCTATGTAAACTGGAAACCACATATCCTGAGGCTGCATTTATTGTGGCTGGGGATTTTAATAAGGCTAATTTAAGAACAAGGCTCCCGAAATTTTACCAGCATATCGAATGTGCCACCCGGGCTGGTAAAATCCTGGACCACTGTTATTCCAACTTCCGTGATGCATACAAGGCTATTCTCCGCCCTCCTTTCGGCAAGTCTGACCATGACTCCATTTTGTTGCTCCCAGCCTACAAACAGAAACTAAAACAGGAAACGCCCGTTCTCAGGTCTGTTCAACGCTGGTCCGACCAATCTGATTCCATGCTGCAAGATTGCTTCGAGCACGTGGACTGGGATATGTTCCGGATAGCATCTGACAACAACATTGATGTATACGCTGATTCGGTGAGCGAGTTTATTAGCAAATGCATTGGTGATGTTGTACCCATAGCAAATATCAAAACCTTCCCCAACCAGAAACCATGGATTGATGGCAGCATTCGCAAAAACTGAAAGCGAACCACTGCTTTTAACCAGGTAAAGGCTACCGGAAACATGACTGAATACAAACAGTGCAGCTACTCCCTCCGCAAGGCAATCAAACAAGCTAAGCGTCAATATAGAGACAAAGTAGAGTCACAATTCAATGGCTCAGACACAAGAGGAATGTGGCAGGGTCTACAGTCAATCACGGACTACAAAAAGAAAACCAGCCCGTCGCGGACCATGACGCCCTGCTCCCAGACAAACTAAACAACTTCTTTGCTCGCTTTGAGGACAATACAGTGCCACCGACACGGCCCGCTACCAAAACCTGCGGGCTCACCTTCACCGCAGCCAATGTGAGAAAAACATTTAAATGTGTTAACCCTCGCAAGGCTGCCGGCCCAGATGGCATCCCTGGCCGTGTCCTCAGAGCATGCGCAGACCAGCTGGCTGGTGTGTTTACGGACATATTCAATCAGTCCCTATCCCAGTCTGCTGTTCCCACATGCTTCAAGAGGGCCACCATTGTTCCTGTTCCCAAGAAAGCTAAGGTGACTGAGCTAAATGACTATCGCCCGTAGCACTCACTTCCGTCATCATGAAGTGCTTTGAGAGATTAGTCAAGGATCATATCACCTCCATCCTGCCAGACACCCTGGACCCACTCCAATTTGCTTACCGTCCCAATAGGTCCACAGACGACGCAATCGCAATCACACTGCATACTGCCCTAACCCATCTGGACAAGAGGAATACTTATGTAAGAATGCTGTTCATCGACTACAGCTCAGCATTTAACACCATAGTTCCCTCCAAGCTCGTCATTAAGCTCGAGACCCTGGGTCTCGACTCCAGCCCTGTGCAACTGGGTCCTGGACTTCCTGACGGGCCGGTCCCAGGTGGTGAGGGTAGGAAACAACATCTCCACCCCGCTGATCCTCAACACTGGGGCCCCACAAGGGTGCGTTCTCAGCCCTCTCCTGTACTCCCTGTTTACCCATGACTGCGTGGCCAAGCACGCATCCAACTCAATCATCAAGTTTGCTGACGACACTACAGTGGTAGGCTTGATTACCAACAACGACGAGACGGCCTACAGAGAGGAGGTGAGGGCCCTCGGAGTGTGGTGTCAGGAAAATAACCTCTCACTCAATGTCAACAAAACAAAGGAGATGATCGTGGACTTCAGGAAACAGGAGAGGGAGCACCCCTATCCACATCGAGGGGACAGTAGTGGAGAAGGTGGAAAGTTTTAAGTTCCTCGGCGCACACATCACGGACAAACTGAATTGGTCCACCCACACAGACAGCGTGGTAAAGAAGGCGCAACAGCGCCTCTTCAACCTCAGGAGGCTGAAGAAATTTGGCTTGTCACCAAAATCACTCACAAACTTTTACAGATGCACAATCGAGAGCATCCTGTCGGGCTGTATCACCGCCTGGTACGGCAACTGCTCCGCCCACAACCGTAAGGCTCTCCAGAGGGTAGTGAGGACTGCACAACGCATCACCGGGTTAAACTACCTGCCCTCCAGGACACCTACACCACCCGATGTCACAGAAAGGCCAAAAGATCATCAAGGACAACAACCACCCGAGCCACTGCCTGTTCACCCCGCTATCATCCAGAAGGCGAGGTCAGTACAGGTGCATCAAAGCTGGGACCGAGAGACTGAAAAACAGCTTCTACCTCAAGGCCATCAGACTGTTAAACAGCCATCACTAACATTGAGTGGCTGCTGCCAACATACTGACTTAAATCTCTAGCCACTTTATACATAGGAATTGGATGTAACAAATGTATCACTAGCCACTTTAAACAATTTTGTATATAATGTTTACGTATCCGACATACTCATATCAAATGTATACACTGTACTCTAAACCATCTACTGTATCTTGCCTATGCCGCTCGGTCATCGACCCAAATCTCTAGCCACTTTAATAATTATAATTGGATGAAATAATGTATCACTAGCCACTTTAAACAATGCCATTTATATAATGTTTACATATCCTACATTACTCATCTCATATATATGTGTAAATACTGTACTCCATACCATCTACTGCATCTTGCCTATGCCGGTCAGCCATCGCTCATCCATATATTTATATGTACATACTCGTATTCATTCCTTTACTCTTGTGTGTATAAGGTAGTTGTTGTGAATTTGTTAGATTACTTGTTAGATACTACTGCATGGTCGGAACTAGAAGCACAAGCATTTCGCTACACTCGCATTAACATCTGCTAACCATGTGTATGTGACAAATAAAATTTGATTTGATTTATTAGCATAGCCTATGTGTATGTTATCTTCTTAGGGATCAGCGCACGAGGTGACCATTTTGGAGAGCCTGGCGTGCCCAAAGTAAAATGCCTCCCATTCAGGCCCAGAAAATAGGATATGCACATATTTAGTACCATTGGATAGGAAACACTCTGAATTTTCCAAAAGTGTTAAAAAAAGTGTTTGTCTGTGAGTAAAACAGAACGCATATGGCAGGCGAAACCCAGAGGAATTTCTGTCCTGGAAAAAGTGGTTTTGACACATTGCTCATTTGGAACCCCTCCATCATGAAAATGCCCTTATAAGGGCATATGAATACAGTACCCATCGCTTCCTCTGGATGTCAACAGTCTCGAGACAGTGTAAATTTTCATTTTGGATGAATTAGACCAGAGAAGAAGAAGAAACCAGGAAGTGTCTCATTTATGTCAACACAAGGAATGCGCTGTGTCTCCCGACAAGGCGTGCTGTGTGTTTTTTACCGTCTTTATCGATCAGTTTATATTCCGGTTGATTTATAATAGTAAATATACGTAAAAGTGTTCCTAAGGATACATTTAAAACTATGTTTGATTGTTCTTGGACAAGTTTATAGGTATAAGTTGAACGAGTTCTCGCCACGCTTCAATGGAGTAGTGGAAGCTGTCGCTTTCTGATTATAACGTGAACCAAATGGAGATTTATAGATAAAATACATTACTTTTTCTAACAAAAGAACCATGGATTGTCTTCGTTGGACACTTAGGAAGACCTCAGCAAAAGTTCTTCAACAGGTAATCGATTTGTTTTCGCTGTGAAATGTGTTATGTGTGTGCCGTGATGGATTATGAAATTATGGTAATGGGAAAAATATGTGAGGTGCTACCCTCAAACAATCAAATGTGCTGCTTTCGCCGTAAAGCCTTTTTGAAATCTGACAACGCTGTGATATTGCCAAGAAACAGAGCTTTTGATGAGTATGGAACACTTGTATATTGGTGGATGTTTAATAATTCAACTTTTGGATTTTGAATTTGGCGCCTTGCATTTCACCGGGTAGTGTCGGGAGTGGGTAGCACCCCACCACTCCCTAAGTAGTTAACTAAAAAAAGGCTTTATGGCGAAAGCACTACATTTGATTGTTTGAGGGTAGCACCTCCAATATTTTACCATTAGCATAAATTCAGGACGCACGGTACTTTACATCGCGGTTCACACAAAACACATTTCACAGTGAAAAAAAATCCCTTACCTTTTGAAGAACTTCTGCTGAGGGCTTCCCAAGTGTCCAACGAAGACATCCAATGGTTCTTTTGTTAGAAAAAGTCATTTATTATATCCATAAATCTCAGTTTGGTTGGCACGTTATGATCAGAAAATACAGCGTCCACTCGCCCATTGAACCGTGAAGAGAACTCGTTCAACCTATACCTATACACATGTCCAAGAACAATCAAACATCATTGATAATGTATCCTTAGGAACACTTTTATGTATATTTAGTATAATATTTCAACCGGATTATAAACTGGGTGATAGGAAAGGAAACCACAGCTACACGCAAGCCGGTGAACGCGCATCCTCTTCTGTTTACATCCAATGACCACTTCCCAATTTTTCTTCTATTACCATCCAGAGACACTAAACATAATCAAAACACTGTCTAGAGACTGTTGACATCCAGTGGAAGCAATAGGTACGGAAATCTTACTCCCTTATATGGTCATTTTCATTAGGGAGGGGTTCAAAATGAGGCAATGTGTCAAATACCCTTTTTCCAGGACAGAAATTCCTCGGGTTTTTGCCCGCTAAATCCATTCTGTTATACTCACAGACAATATGTTAACACTCTTAGAAACTTCAGAGTATTTCCTATCCAATAGTACTAATTTTGTGCATATCCTATTTTCTGGGCCTGAGTGGGAGGCATTTTACTTTGGGCACGCCAGGCTCTCCAAAACCGTCACCTCGGGAGCTGCTCCCTAAGAAGTTAAAATGGGTCTTGCAGGCCTGAACAATGCTGGAGTAGCCTATCAAAGCTTGCTGTGTCTCTCTTCTTCTCATTGTCATCGTCAGCTTGTGGGTCACTGATATGAAGCACCCGCGAGATAGTCAGAAACCTGTTTGAAAACATGACAGTGGTGGGAAAAGGCAGTTGTTAGAGTCTTGAGCTTCTCCAGTGGTCCTTCAGGTTTTTCAACTTCACAAGCCCCATGTAAATGACCAGTGAGATGTTACCATATAGGTCTTGGATGGAAATTGTCTTACATGCCTCGTTCTGGAGGAACCAGTTCTTATGTTTGAATGAGTGGGGGATGGAGGACTTGAATGTGGTCTCTTTGGAGATGCCTAGAAGGCCAGCATCCCGGAGTCGCCTCTTCACTGTTGATGTTGAGACTGGTGTTTTGTGGGTACTATTTAATGAAGCTGCCAGTTGAGGACTTGTGAGGTGTCTGTTTCTCAAACTAGACTCTCTAATGTACTTGTCCTCTTGGTCAGTTGTGTACCAGGGCCTCCCACTCCTCTTTCTATTCTGGTTAGAGCCAGTTTGCGTTGTTCTGTGAAGGGAGTAGTACACAGCGTTGTACCAGATCTTCAGTTTCTTGGCATTTTCTCGCATGGAAAGGCTTTCATTTCTCAGAACAAGAATAGACTGACGAGATTCAGAAGAAAGGCATTTGTTTCTGGCCATTTTGAGCCTGTAATTGAACCTACAAATGCTGATGCTTCAGATACTCAACTAGTCTATAGAAGGCCAGTTTTATTGCTTCTTTATTTATCACAACTGTTTTCACCTGTGCTAACATAATTGCAAAAGGGTTTTCTAATGATAAATTAGCCTTTTAAAATGCTAATCTTGGATTAGTTACCACAACGTGCCATTAGAACACAGGTGTGATGTTTGCTGATAATGGGCCTCTGTACGCCTATGCAGATATTCCATACAAATCTGCCGTTTCCAGCTACAATAGTCATTTACAACATTAACAATACCTACACTGTATTTCTGATCAATTAGATGTTATTTCAATGGACAAAAAATTAGCTTTTCTTTAAAAAACAAGGACATTTCTAAGTGACCCCAAACTTTTGAACGATAGTGTATCTACAAACACATATATTATATAGAGTATGGGGAAAACAATCACTATAATTGTCACACCCTGATCTGTTTTACCTGTCTTTGTGATTGTCTCCACCCCCCTCCAGGTGTTGCCAATCTTCCCCGTTATCCCCTGTGTGTTTATACCCGTGTTCTCTGTTTCTCTGTTGCCAGTTCTTCTTGTTTGTCAAGTCAACCAGCGTTTTTGTTTCTCAGCTCCTGCTTTTCCCAGTCTCTCTTTTCTCGTCTTCCTGGTTTTGACCCTTGTCTGTCCTGACTCTGAGCCTGCCTGCCTGACCACTCTGCCTGCCCTGAGCCTGCCTGCCGTCCGCTACATTTGCCCCACCTCTAGTTTACTGACCCCTGCCTGCCTTGACCTGTCTATTGCATGCCCCTGTTGGATTATTAAACCATTGTTAATTTGACATTGTCTGCATCTGGGTCTTACCTTCACACCTGATAATAATGAAATATGTGGACTAGTAGGCAATAAGACACTCAAAAACCACAGCATGTCATAGCCAACATAAGCCCACCCAGAACCTGTCCATAGGATGGTAGCCTCAAAAGCTAGGACTGGCCTCAAAAAATATACAGTTGAAGTCAGAGGTTTACATACACCTTCGCCAAATACATTTAAACTCAGTTTTTCACAATTCCTGACATTTATTCAGAGTAAAAATTCCCTGTCTAGGTCAGTTAGGATCACCACTTTATTGTAAGAATGTGAAATGGCAGAATAATAGTAGAGAGTGATTTATTTCAGTTTTCTTTCTTTCATCACATTCCCAGTGGGTCAGAAGTTTACTACATACACCCAATTAGTAGTTGGTAGCATTGCCTTTAAGGTTTTACTTGGGTAAAATGTTTCGGGTAGCCTTCCACAAGCTTTCCACAATGAGTTGGGTGAATTTTGGCCCATCCCTCTTGACAGAGCTGGTGTAACTGAATCAGGTGTGTAGGCCTCCTTGCTCGCACATGCTTTTTCAGTTCTGCCCAAACATTTTCTACAGGATTGAAGTCAGGGCTTTGTGATGTCCACTCCAATACCTTGACTTTGTTGTCCTTTAGCCATTTTGCCACAACTTTGGAAGTATGCTTGGGGTCATTGTCCATTTGGAAGATCCATTTGCGACCAAGCTTTAACTTCCTGACTGATGTCTTGAGATGTTGCTTCAATATATCCACATAATTTTCCTGCCTCATGATGCCATCTATTTTGTGAAGTGCACCAGTCCCTCCTGCAGCAAAGCACCCCCACAACATGATGCTGCCACCCCCGTGCTTCACATTGGGTTGGTGTTCTTTGGCTTGCAAGCCTCCCCCTTTTTCCTCCAAACATAACGATGGTCATTATGGCCAAACAGTATTTTTGTTTCATCAGACCAGAGGACATTTCTCCAAATAGTGCGATCTTTGTCCCCATGTGCAGTTGCAAACCGTAGTCTGGCTTTTTTTATGACAGTTTTGGAGCAGTGGCTTCTTCCTTGCTGAGCAGCCTTTCAGGTTGTGTCGATATAGGACTCGTTTTACTGTGGATATAGATACTTTTGTACCTGTTTCCTCAAGCATCTTCACAAGGTCCTATGCTGTTGTTCTGGGATTGATTTGCACTTTTCGCACCAAAGTACGTTCATCTCTAGGAGACAGCGTGGTCCCATGGTGTTTATACTTGCATACTATTGTATGTACAGATGAACGTGGTACCTTCAGGCGTTTGGAAATTGCTCCCAAGGATGAACCAGACTTGTGGAGGTCTACAGTTCTTTTTCTGAGGTCTTTTGATTTTCCCATGATGTCAAGCAAAGAGGCACTGAGTTTGAAGGTAGGCCTTAAAATACATCCACAGGTACACCTCCAATTGACTCACATGATGTCAATTAGCCTATCAGAAGCTTCTAAAGCCATAACATCATTTTCTGGAATTTTCCAAGCTTTTTAAAGGCACAGTCAACTTAGTGTACATAACCTTCTGACCCACTGGAATTGTGATACAGTGAATTATAAGTGAAATAATCTGTCTGTAAACAATTGTTGGAGAAATTGCTTGTGCCATGCACAAAGTAGATGTCCTAACCGACTTGCCAAAACTATAGTTTGTTAACAAGAAATTTGCGGAGTGGTTGAAAAACGAGTTTCTATGTCATCTTCCGACTTCAACCGTTGCTCTCTCATTCTTGTATGTATCATTCTGCACACACTGTTGCCCTGTTGTGGACACCATCTATCCCCAGATTTCTATCTCAATGTATGAACTTTCTTTTGCATTTCAAAGATGATGCAACAAAAATGTAAAACGCATGTTTAAAAAAAGATCTATTATGTTATGTTCTGTTCTACATTTAATTTTGATACTACAAATAGTATCAAGAATATGCATATCCTTGCTTCAGGTCCTGAGCTACAGGCAGTTAGATTTGGGTATGTCATTTCTTAGCCGGTAATTGAGATGAAGGGTTCGATACAGAAGAGGTTTTAACTCATACAAAGCTGTTCATTTTAGTCTATTCTAACAGATCCCATTTCAATGGAAACAACTCTTTAAGATCAGTTGTGGCCAATTATTGGGCATGTCCAATACACCTGAACACAGGATAGAGTTTTGTTGACGCTGAGATTGGAATGTATATGTTTTTCAATAACCGTCTTAGAACGTTCTTTGAATGTTACTAATGTTGTGGTCATTATGGAAAGTTTTATTAAAGTTCTGAGAACATGACTCAGAACCCTGAGGAAATCTGCAGAAAATGTTATGCTGAAGTAATGAAATTCCCACAGGAGAACATTGTTTCTTAACATTCTCGGAGCTATTTGAGAACATTCAGAATTTCAAACCAGTTGTAGAACGTTCCTAGAACATCACCAAAAATGTAATTAAATGTAACCGTGTTTGAACTTTTAAGAAACATTCTGTTAAAGTAATAAAATACCAAGAAAATACTGTTATTTTGTCAAGTTCCTTGAATGTGCTGAGAATGTACCAAAGCCAAGCAACTATCAGGCTAGCCTAGTGGTTAAAGAGTGTTGGACTAGTAACCGAAAGGTTGCAAGTTCAAATCCCCGAGTTGACAAGGTACAAATCTGTCGTTCTGCCCCTGAACAGGCAGTTAACCCACTGTTCCTAGGCCGTCATTGAAAATAATAATTTGTTCTTAACTGACTTGCCTAGTAAAACATTTTTTTATCCTGCACCATGCCCAGAAAGTTGTGAGAAGGTTGTACAAACATGCACTCACCAAACTCTAATGATCATATTGTATTATTCTCAGAACATTATGTGTTGCTGGGCTGTTTCTAAACACAGTGCTCACCTTGTCTGTTGTGTGTGTTATGGTAAAAGCAGAATTCAAGTCAGTGGCGTAATGTTGACACAGAACACAATGGCAGGAGCAGGAGAATCTGGACTGAAAGCGGTAGGCAAATGTCAGTGTTGGGCCAACAGTTAGGTGATGACACACTGGTAGCTGTTAAAGACTCATGTCTTCACTACTTTTACTTCCAGTCCGAACTGTTGACATAATGATAAAAAAGAATGGATCACTGCAGCTACCTCACTTTCCAACCAAGTTGCATGAATTGAGGAGCAAACTGAGGTAGAAAGGAGATTCAGCAACACTTGGAGGACAAATGGAGTTAAATTAAATAAAAAGCTTCTTAATTGCGAAATGTAGAGCCAACACATTTTGGCTTTTGGACTTCTTCAGGTTATTTTTAATAATGATCAATGAATAGTTCATATCTAGAGTACAAATCTATATCTATATAGAATTATGTTTTCATAGTAGCGCTACCTGGGATATTGACTGGTTGTGTGTATACTGCATACCATCTGAGGCTACCAGCTGTATCCTATTTCAAAGTTGGCAGGCCTATATACCAACTTGGAATTGAAAGGCAAACTAGGTCAATTAAGTCATTATAAAATACTATTATGTATAATAGGCTTGTTGTGTGTAGATTTAAAATGGTATGTGGTGAGTCACGATGACTATGGGGAGAAGTGGGATGACATGGCTTTCTATCGCTTGTTCCACAATCTAAGTTCTAAACAACATACCATAAAAGCACTGTTCACAGCACTGTAGTAGCTGTTCTCTGTGTCTGAACTCTAGATGCTCCCTATACCACTGTGACACTGTGCGATAACAGGGCTTAAAACACTTGGCTGTTTAGGTATTTGTCAAAGCCAAAAGGCTTCAGGTCGTCTGGATGGTGGACAGGTATTTCGTTTTTTTGCTTTCTCTCTCTCTCTCTCTCTCTCTCTCTCTCTCTCTCTCTCTCTCTCTCTCTCTCTCTCTCTCTCTCTCTCTCTCTCTCTCTCCATCCAGGTATTGTTCTTCCTGTGTGTCTGTTCTTTCTCAACAGAAGGACTTCTTCTGAACGGAATGTTCAGAGTTGTCAGTCTTCAAAGAAAAACAGCAACAACTGTATGATTGGCTAAGTCAGAGGAGAGGGTAAAGGTCAAGCCATCTAATGAATCACCTGGCTGTATGGTGTTTGTCTTTCGTGTCACGGCTGGCTGTGTGTATTAGATAGGAGATAACAATGGGCAAATAACAGCACGTTGACTTCTTAGGAGGATGTCCTACGGAGAAACGGATGTTATGGGGAAATAGTGGTAACTGAGTCAATTTTCTTTTTACTTTTTTTCTTCCTCATTATTGTTTCTATTTGTGTGTCTGTGTGTGTTCCTTTACTGCACCCTATTTTGAGTATGTACTAAATGTGAAATCCACAGCAGGAGCATCAGAGCAAATAGCTAATTTCCTGAATAGCTCCAGCTGTGTGAGGATGACATTTACAATAGTAGGTCATCTCTGTCTCTTAGTATAGTAGAAGGTGTTGAGTTAAGCACAGGTTTATTTTTACCCTGCTCTACCCAGGCTCTGCCATGGGGCCCTGGCAGCTGTGTGCATGTGTGCATCAGTGGAGGCTCCTCAGAAGAGGAAGGGGAGGACTATCCTTCTCAGTGAATTTCATAAATAAAAAGTGAAACATTAAAAAAGCAATCCTTTTTAGATAAAATTATACTACATATATTCACATCACCAAATAATTGATTAAAATACAATGTTTAGCAATGAAGGTCTACAGTAGCCTCAGCAGCACTCTGTAGGGTAGCACCATGGTGTAGCCAGAGGACAGCTAGTTTCTGTCCTCCTCTGAGTACATTGACTTTAATACAAAACCTAGGAGGTTCATGGTTCTCACCCCCTTCTATAGAATTATGAACTTCCTGAGGATGTCCTCCAACCTATCAGCGCTATTGCAGCATGAACTGACATGTTGTCCATCCAATCAAAGGATCAGATAATTAATCTAGTACTGAGAGTATAAGCTATAGCTAGCTAGCACTGCAGTGCATAAAATGTAGTGAGAAAATAGTTAATTAATTTATTCTAAAATTATGGAGAAGCAAGAGTGAGAGAAAGAGAGAGAGACATTTCATGGTATCTATTTTTTTCACTTTCACTTACTTAGCTAGCATCAAATGCAGCTAGTTAGTTTAGCCTACTCAAACACCCAGCACAAACAGAAAGGGATGCTATGTTTGCGTGTGATCAGGGGTGTATTCATTCTGCCGATTCTGTTGAAAACGTTTCTTAAACGGAAGCAAACGGAACAAAGCGGGGATAAACATACCTGACTTTGTCCAATAGAAACTCTCATTTGCAACTGTTGGACTAATGATTACACCCTATATCAGCTAGAGTGTGCAAATCAGTATTGAATGTGTCAATGTTTGTCACCTTGATTACTGTAAATTCTGTACTGTAAACTTTCATTCATAGGTTAGGTTGTAGTAACCTCATGATGGGTATAGGGACAATTCGAGTATCATGTAGTAGCCTAAACCTATCGATGTTACATTGAACTGGGTGAATGGAATATGAATGACAATCATCCAATATGCTGAAATAGAAATAAGACCATGGTCATAAAAATAATTATCATCCTCCCTCATCTTAAATGGAACAGACCGCCACTGGTGTGCATGTGTACATGGGCACATATCTGCATGTGTGTGTTCCTCGGGTCAGGAACAGAACGTGATGCAGCTGAACCTGGGACTAATTTCGAGTTCTGTTTCCATCCCCTCCTCTGGCACCCTGCATTCTTCAGATCTGTCAACAGGGTGCAAGAACACTCCTCAGCCCCTCAGCTTCCAGGCTTAACACACACACGCACACACATATGCAGACACACACACTTCAAACAGACAAAGACAGAGTTTTCCTGTCTCAGAACACACCATTCTAGGAGAAGAAAGGGCAGGTTGTTACTGAAACCTCATTTAGTTATCAGGAGCGGATGTATTGGTGAATTTAGCCTGAATGATAGCAATTTATATGGGTATGTTCTTGTTGATGTACGTGTTTGTGTCATTGTGCGTTTGTGTGTGTGTGTTCATGAGGGCATCCCTTTTACAATACTCTCCTCTCTATAACTAACACACACACGGTCAGTTGGCCGTGGCATATTATAGTAACTGGCAGATTATTTTCTCTGACATTCCAGGGAGAGATAGGAGAGGAGTGTGGTGTGGCAGGGTTCCAGAACCACAACGCACCCAAACGATGACCCACTCTGTCAGTAACTACAATGAGAAACACACACCCTCGGAACAGCATGCCGGCCAGCTTCCACCTTACGCACTGTAACATTTGTTTTACACTTAGTTCAGCTGTTTTCATACCCGAAGAAAGACTTAAGCAGTCAGCCATATTGGCTAGTAGCTCTCATGGAAAACCTGGAGAGACTGTTGAGTGACTGATAACATGGAGATTACAGGTGGAAGATACAGTATGAGCTATCAGGTAGACCTTGGGAAAAACACATACAGCTACTTCAACAAATATACTGTGTTTGAGTGGGAAATATAAAAAAAAGCTTGTCAGATTACCTTAAAAAATAAGTGTCACCCTGGTTTGAAACCGCAAAACATAAATGATAGTGAGACGATGTTCGTCCACTTATGCTCATACTGAGAAGAGGTACAGTACATATTATAGAAAGGACACATACACAGTAACCACCCATTTTCTTCTAATCTGTCATCTAGACTGATATAGCTGATGTGAGACACTGACGGATCTGAATCAATGGGAGTCTATAATACAATCAATGTGTAAAGACCCAAAACAAATGTGATCTTTATTCAAGCCAACCCATAACAATAGGCTTGCCTTGTCCCAGACAGACTGGGAGGTCACAACAAGCCATTAATACAGTGGAGTGGAGACCAGTAATCGAGTTCTCCTGCATTCAATTCAAATTCAATCACATTTAAATCCCGCTTGACACTGAGGGCAGGTTGACCTTGAGGTCACACGCACATACACACTGGAAGGAAGTCACATGCCTCATTCTAACCAGCCAATGCACACGTACACACACACACACACACATACCCACATATGCACATGCACACACATGCACATGCACACACACACTCATGCACAAATACGTATATGCACAAACGTATCCAATCACAGTTAGAACGACTGACATACAAAGAGACTGAAGAGAGCAGGAGGAGAGAGTGGAGGAGGGAAAATCTGTTCTTTTTTCCCCTTTGTACACACACACACACATACCCACATATGCACATGCACACACATGCACACACACACTCATGCACAAATACGTATATGCACAAACGTATCCAATCACAGTTAGAACGACTGACATACAAAGAGACTGAAGAGAGCAGGAGGAGAGAGTGGAAGAGGGAAAATCTGTTCTTTTTTCCCCTTTTTTTCTGAGCAGGGCTGACGCAGGTGTCTGCAGACACATTTGGCGGCCGTCCAGGTATGGATTACACCAGCACTACCACCATGGGAAAACAAGAGACAGAGGGAGAGGAAGGGGGAACAGGGAGAGAGAGAGATAGATATAAGAAATACAAAGACAAGAGGGACCAACGTAAAGAAGATGGAAAGAGCAGACGAAAGGGTGTAGAAAAACAAAAAAGGGTCAGAGAGAGAGAAAAAAATTAAAATAAAGCGAGAGAGAGGCATGGAAAACATTATTGAATGTATTTCTGTCTGAATCTGAATATTCATCATACTTGCCGTGTTTCCCACAGAAAAGCAACTACAGTTGGTGTATCCTTCATATCTATCCGTCACCATCATCCTCCTGCTCTTATAAACAAATAAAATAAAATTGTATTGGTCATATGCGCTGAATACAACAGGTGTAGACTTTACCAAGAAATGATTACTTACAAGCCCATTCCCAACAATGCAGAGTTTAAAAAGTAAAAAAATGATTGCTAAAAAAAATGATATATAGTACCAGTCAAAAGTTTGGACACACCTACTCATTAAAGAGGTTTTCTTTATTTTTACTATTTTCTACATTGTAGAATAATAGTGAAGACATCAAAACTTTGAAATAACACATGTAGTAATGGAATCATGTAGTAATCGAAAATGTGTTGAACAAATTTAAATACATTTCATATTTGAGATTCTTCAAAGTATCCACCCTTTGCCTTGATGACAGATTTGCATCCTCTTGGCCTTCTCTCATGCCATACGCATTACCCTATGTAGCGCCTTGTGGTCGGATACCAAGCAGTTGCCATACCAATTGGGGATGCAGCCAGTCAAGATGCTCTCAATGGTGTAGCTATAGAACCTATTGAGGATCTGAGGGCCCATACCAAATATTTTCAGCCTCCTGAGGGGAAAAAGGCGTTGTTGTGCCCTCTTCACGACTGTGTTGGTGTGTTTGGACCATGATAGTTCCTTTGTGATGTGGACACCGAGGACCTTAAAGCTCTTGACCTGCTCCACTACAGACTCCTCCTCCTTCTCCCTCTTCTCCTCCCTCTCATCCTCATCCTCATCATCATCATGAACATCATCATCAGCACCCTTCCATGCTCATGTCATAATGCCATATTAAGTCAGTTTGTCCTTAATGTCCTCTCCATATGTGTCTCCACTGGGCTGGGTTAGTCTATCTCACCCACTTAGAGCTGCAGGCCAAGCAGCAAACACAGACTATCAATATCTAAGATGGAGCTAGCAGCATTTACCCTGTCCTGGGCTGGGGGTTGGGGGAGAAAGGGTGGACAGAGATACTAGAGGGGAAGAGCATGGAAAGAGAGTAGGGCTGGAGGAAAAGGAATACAAGGTAAGACTGTAGAGATAGGAAGAAAGGGGTAGCAGGTGGTTCGTTTTAGGGGGAGGTGGGGCTGGAGACTGATGAAGGGAGAGTGCACAGGTGTTGGGTAGGGTGTGTACGGAAGGGGGGGCACCTCTAGTTTTTACGGGGTATTAGAGGTCAAAGGAGAGCATTAGACAGGGTCGTTAGTGAGAGAAATTACTGGTACTTTTGGCTACAGCAGAGTGGTCATTTCATTGGGTAAGTATCAAACCTACAGTTGAAGTCGGAAGTTTACATACACTTAGGTTGGAGTCATTAAATCTCATTTTTCAACCACTCCACACATTTCTTTTTGGGAAACTATAGTTTTGGTAAGTCGGTTAGGACATCTACTTTGTGCATGACTCAAGCCATTTTTCCAACAATTGTTTACAGACATATTATTTCACTCATAATTCACTGTATCACAATTCCAGTGGGTCAGAAGTTTACATACACTAAGTTGACTGTGCCTTTAAACAGCTTGGAAAATTCCAGAAAACGATGTCATGGCTTTAGAAGCTTCTGATCGGATAATTGACATAATTTGAGTGAATTGGAGGTGTAGCTGTGGATGTATTTCAAGGCCTACCTTCTAACTCAGTGCCTCTTTGCTTGACATCATGGGAAAATCAAAAGAAATCAGCCAAGACCTCAGAAAAAAACTTGTACGCCTGAAGGTACCACGTTCATCTGTACAAACAATAGTACGCAAGTATAAACACCATGGGACCACGCAGCCGTCATACCGCTCAGGAAGGAGATGTGTTCTGTCTCCTAGAGATGAACGTACTTTGGTGTGCAAATCAATTCCTGAACAACAGCAAAGGACCTTGTGAAGATGCTGGAGGAAACAGGTACAAAAGTATCTATATCCACAGTAAAACGAGTCATATTACGACATAACCTAAAAGGCCGATCAGCAAGGAAGAAGCCACTGCTCCAAAACCGCCATAAAAAAAGCCAGACTACGGTTTGCAACTGCACATGGGGACAATATCGTACTTTTTGGAGAAATGTCCTCTGGTCTGATGAAACAAAAATAGAAACGTTTGGCCCTAATGACCATTGTTACATTTGGAGGAAAGGGGGAGGCTTGCAAGCTGAGGAACACCATCCCAACCATTATGCACGGGGGTGGCAGCATCATGTTGTGGGGGTGCTTTGCTGCAGGAGGGACTGGTGCATGTCACAACATAGATGGCATCAAATCAAATCAAATCAAATCAAATCAAATATTTTATTTGTCACATACACATGGTTAGCAGATGTTAATGCGAGTGTAGCGAAATGCTTGTGCTTCTAGTTCCGACCATGCAGTAGTATCTAACAAGTAATCTAACAAATTCACAACAACTACCTTATACACACAAGAGTAAAGGAATGAATACGAGTATGTACATATAAATATATGGATGAGCGATGGCTGACCGGCATAGGCAAGATGCAGTAGATGGTATGGAGTACAGTATATACACATATATATGAGATGAGTAATGTAGGATATGTAAACATTATATAAATGGCATTGTTTAAAGTGGCTAGTGATACATTATTTCATCCAATTATAATTATTAAAGTGGCTAGAGATTTGGGTCGATGACCGAACGCATAGGCAAGATGAGGAATCATCATGAGGAAGGAAAATTATGTGGATATATTGAAGCAACATCTCAAGACATCAGAGAGGAAGTTAAATCTACCTACCTCATCCCCATATTGTTTTTATTTACTTTTCTGCTCTTTTGCACACCAGTACTTCTACTTGCATATCATCATATGCACATCAATCACTACAGTGTTAATTTGCTAAATTGTAATTACCTCGCTACTATGGCCTATTAATTGCCTTACCCCCTCACGCCATTTGCACACACTGTATATAGACTTTCTTTTTTTCTATTGTGTTATTGTTTGTACGCTTGTTTATTCCATGTGTAACTCTGTGTTGTTGTTTGTGTCGCACTGCTTTGCTTCATCTTGGCCAGGTCACAGTTGTAAATGAGAACTTTTTCTCAACTAGCCTACCTGGTTAAATAAAGGTGAAATAAAAAAAATATATAAAAAAAAAGCTTGGTCGCAAATGGGTCTTCCAAATGGACAATAACCCCAAACATACTTCCAAAGTCGTGGCAAAATGGCTTAAGGACAACAAAGTCAAGGTATTGGAGCGGCCATCATAAAGCCCTGACATCAATCCTATAGAACATTTGTGGGCAGAACTGAAAAAGTGTGGCCTACAAACCTGACTCAGTTACACCAGCTCTGTCAAGTACTCCAGCTCCGTCAGGAGGAATGGGTCAAAATACATCTAATTTATTGTGGGAAGCTTGTGGAAGGTTACCCAAAACGTTTGACCCAAGTTAAACAATTTAAAGGCAATGCTACCAAATACTAATTGAGTGTATGTGAACTTCTGACCCACTGGGAATGTGATGAAAGAAATAAAATCTGAAAAAATGTATTCTCTCTACTATTATTCTGACATTTCACATTCTTAAAATAAAGTGGTGATCCTAACTGACCTAAAACAGGGTATTTTTACTAGGATTAAATGTCAGGAACTGTGAAAAACTGAGTTGAAATGTATTTGGCTAAGGTGTATGTAAACTTCCAACTTCAACTGTAGTTTCTAGAAGCTGGCATTCTATTAGTGTAGCATTAAACTTTGACCTTTTGTTACATCCTGTGGAGTAGGAACCATAATCTGGCGACACATAGAGAATAACACCACTACCTTTAGATATGCTGTATGTGTCTGCTCTAGTATGTCTTCATTATGTTAAATATATCTGTCCCTGTGTGTGCCAATTATGTTAAGTTGATGTGCCCTGTGTGTGTCCATATATTAGATTAGTGTTTTGTGTGTGTCCACTACCGGGGGTGAGTATTGTAAGGCTAGGGAATCCTGCTACTGACTAGAGAGTCAATCTACTCATTAAATGACATCATATTACATTTCAGTAATTTACCAGACGCTCTTATCCTGAGCAACTTACATTCAAATACATTATTGGAATCCACATAATATGAATAGCAAAGTAATACCTTCCTCAAACTTTGAATTATTAGTGACATGCCCCAAGTAGAGTATTATCTGTTGTGTTGTTGATGTACTGTATGACAGTCAGGCTAAGAGCTTTTGCATAAAGCTTACAGTTACACTAATGTAATGTCACACACACACACGCACACACACACACACACACACACACACACACACACACACACACACACACACACACACACACACACACACACACACACACACACACACACACAATCTCACTAATGTCCTGTCCCATCACGTAATGTACTGTAATATAATAGGGCTGGTCTTCTGCTAGGTTTATCTGCTCTGCTCTAATACAGATGCATCCCCGTTCTTATACAACTCTGACCTGCTGTCTACTACTGCCCCGGGGGCCTCACCCCCTACAGAGTGTCTGTCTGTCTGCGTGTGCACACATACAAGAGGGTGAGTGTGATATGTTAAGTATTGACTGTTGCACATTGTACTGCATATGTTTTCTCTATGTGTGTTGGAGAGTGTAAATGCATGCTCATGTTGGTTACATGCCTGTGTCCTGTGGTTGGTTCATAAGTGTTTTCCACTATTGCATAACAGAGGGTCATTCATCCTTCTGCTCTGAGTGCTTTCACACCACAGCTAGAACAGAACAGGACACCGTGTTAGTGTGAAAAATACTGTAAATGTGGTCACTTAGCAGACACTCTTATCCAGAGCAATTTCCAGGAGCAATTAGGGTTAAATGCCTTGCTCAAGGAACACATTGCAGATTTTTTTTCACCTAGTCAGCTCGGGGATTCGAACCATCAACATTTCAGTTACTTGCCAAAAGCTCTTAACTACTAGGCTATCTGTACGTGTTGTCATGTGGTGGGTGTAGCTGGTGTAAAAAGTCAGGCGCAGGAGAGCAGAGATGAGTGGACTAAGCACTTTACTTAGGCAATGTCAAATACAGAACGCAACCGCGTCACAAAACAAATGCCCAAAAAATCCAAGTAAGGCAGCACAAAGTACAAAATAATCACACAAATACCGGCTGCCACAAAGCACGGGTGAAACCAACAACCCAGCGTATCAGCATGCCAAAATAAACAATTCCCCACACAGATATGGGGGGAAACAAAGGGTTAAATAGACAACCGTAATGAGGGAAAATGAAAACCCGGTGTGTGGGAAAACAAGACAAAACAAATGGAAAATGAAAGGTGGATCGGCGATGGCTAGAAGACCGGTGACGTTGACCGCCAAATGCCGCCCGAACAAGGAGATCACTTGTTGTATTACTTGTGAGGCACAGCTGAGTAAGCTTATTTTTATTTACTGGACTGATGGCCCTGCATCTGATGGTCAGTCTGAGGGGAGGGAGGGAGCAGCAGTGAGGCTGCCTGTCACCCGACTCACCATCCCTCTGCTCTCCCTCCGCTGAGATAAAGGGACACAGTCGTCAAGCTGATGGCAAAACTGAAGTCACTGCATTACGTCTGTCTCATGTTGTCCCTCCTATGACCAGAGAAAGTGAAATTTTCCTCGATATAAAAAAAAACACAAGCTGCTAACAATAACAACCCAAGCTTATCGGAACACTTTGCTATACTCCTTCATTGCAGCTGCACTGCTGGTTGTAGCGTGAGTGGAATTAGCGAGAAAGAGCATTTTATGACTTATAAAAGTGTTGAACAGTGTTGACAGTGCTGAATAACAACTTAAACATGAACTTACTCATAAAAACAGCAGCTATTTGCTGTATTTGTTGAGTCTCTCTCAAGTCAAGGTTTTAAAAGTTTTGAAATCTCACAATATCAACTTTGGTGTGTGTTCGATTCTTCTTTTTACAGTTTATGGCTAGAGGAACTGTGCAGAAACAGTGATTTGAGCTATCTGATTGGCCAGAGGTAGGCCTATAGGTGCTCTTGATTTGCTCTCATGGCCTGCTAGGTCTGCAAGTTCAAAATGGGAACACTTTGCCTTCCCGGCGCTAGGGCTGCTGAATCAAATACACCTACCGCCAAAAGCGTGAACTTTAAAAAAAAAAAAAAAATCAACTAGGAATGCGTTGGAAACTATCCACCTATGTAACCTCTGTAGAGTATACAAAGTAGGGTAGGTGTTGAAGGAGTACTTCATGAACTACATGTGTACATTCCACAAATTCTGACCTCTTTCTGAACTGTGGGAGCAGACAGGTTCAGAACAGAGTGTCCGAGTTTGCTTAAAGTACTTTGTGTACAGGTAACGGCCAAAATAAAGGATACACCAACATAAAGTGTCTTATTGGGGTGTTGGGCCACCACGAGCCGCCAGAACAGCTTTATGTGCCTTGACATAGATTCTACAAGTGTCTGCGACTCTACTGGAGGGATGCAACACTATTCTCCAACGTGATATTCCATAATTTGGCGTTTTCCCACTGGGCACAGATGTAATTTCAACATCTAGTTTTGGCTTACATTTGGTTGAGTTGTCAACTAACTTGAATTCAATGTGAAATGAACAGAAAATGTCACCATGTTATTGGATTTAGGTAAACAATTGGCATAACCACGGGAAGTAGGGGTTCCAATATAGCCGTCTGTAGCGCGGCGCAAACCTCTCCGTCAGCCAAAAAATCGCAGCACCCCGACTCCCAAATATCTGCCTGCGGGTGTGAAAGTTGGTTGAAGAAAATACAAAATTACGTTGATCACTTGTTTTTAATCCAATCCAGTTTTCCACATTGATTCACGTAATTTTTTGTTGTTGTTGAAATTATGTTGAAACAACATTGATTCAACCATATACACACACACACACATCCTTTATTAAACCCTTATGCTCCTTTTAGACCCCTCTTTCAAAGTGACTGAGATCTCTTCCAGCCATGTAGCTAAAATAATGGGCAACTGGGAATTTTTATACATGACCCTAAGCATGAGAGTATCTTAATTGCTTATTTAACTCAGAAAACCACACCTGTGTGGAAGCACCTGCTGTCAGTATACTTTGTATCCCTCATTTACTCAAGTATTTCCTTTTTATGCATGATTGCGTGTGTGTGAAAGAATATGGCATTTAAAAAGTACTGTATTTGCATTGATAAAGCACACAACAGCCATATTTGCATTTTCCTCCAAAGTTACTTGGGCATCCCTTGCTACAGTTGATTGACAGGTGAGCATTATTTCAGTGTTCTGATCACTGTTTGAGCAGTGTCCTGTCGATGTCGGAGTGTTGTTTGGGAGTTGGTCCAGCTTTAGTGTAGCGTTGTGTGTGTGGCTTGTGACTATGTTTTCCCTCTCTCCCCCCATCTCTACTGATAGTGATCAGAGGAAGTCTTTATGAGTTCCGTTATGGCTCAACGTTCATGCCACACACACACACACACACACAGAGAGACAGGCAGACACACACACACACACACACACACACACACACACACACACACACACACACACTCACATATGTGTGTGTGTGTGTGACACACTCTCTCTCTCTCCCACACAAACACACACGCACACACAAAGCTTTCTCCCTCAGCTGACCAGCGTGTCGTGTGTCAAACAGAGGAAGCTGATGATTAGTATCCTGAGGAACAGAGAGTAACATATGATGGGAGGAGGGAGGAGGGAGGGGGACAGGAAGACAGGAAGAGATTATCAACACTATGGGTTGGCCAATCGGAAGCTTTATCCTGCCTCTCCACTGGACTGGGGGCTGGGGGAGGGTGTAAGAAGGAGAGAGAGGAAAAGAGAGAGAATAAGGGATGGAGGTTTCTGACTTTTCTGGCCCTTAGCAGGACAGAGAGCGAGCATGGTAACATTATTGACACAGGATGTGGAGGGCCGGACAACAGGAAGGACCAGGCCAATTACTCTTCCTTTATTAACACCAACCCAACCTTCAACTCCCTACCTCTTGACTATAAGAGCCAGGAAGACATTTACATGGCCTAGTACCAATGGTTTTATTTATCATGAAGTGTGTGTACAACATAAGTGCCCCCCCCACCAATCCTTGTATCGTTTATCATCTGTGTGCACGTGTATTGTCTTCTCCTTTAGTCTCCATTCTTTCCTCTCCCCTTTCTTCTCCTTATGTGTGTGTCTACCAGCTATGTGCTTCGGTATGTCTACAGATTCATAAACAGATAAGTCAACCTGACTACAG
Organism: Brachymystax lenok tsinlingensis; assembly: GCA_030435695.1. Classification (NCBI taxonomy): domain Eukaryota; kingdom Metazoa; phylum Chordata; class Actinopteri; order Salmoniformes; family Salmonidae; genus Brachymystax; species Brachymystax lenok. Next base: position 26,985,976 of record CM059785.1, read on the forward strand.
CCACCGCACAGCACAGAGCTCCCAGAGACTTGTGTTTAGGATTAGAATGCGAAGGGGTATGGGTGTAATTGTGTAATTGTTCATCACACTCTAACGCCTATCCACCACATACTCCTAGATCAAAGCACGCACGTACATATAAACGCACACACACACACACCAAAACACAGTCACACACAATCCAGCCATCAGCCCAGACTTGTTCCAATGAGAAAATGGGTTTAAAAACAAATTATGTGTTTGGCCTTTTAGTATGTTCTGGACACCGTTTTCCCAGGGCAGGAATGTGGACAGGAATGTGTTTTGCTCCGGTAGCGCTTCGCTTCGACAGAGAAAAAAACACCATGTCAGAGGAAAAATGAGAAAAATGAGAGCAAGTGAAAAACAGAACGCAGAGGAGCCAAAAGGAGGAAAGGACAAAATAATACCTCCATTAGTCTTGTGTAATAACCACAGGGCCTTAGTCAAACCCTCAGATCACTTGGATGAGTTGACGTCTGCCATACATACACATTACTTGTTTCCCTCTCCTCTCCCCCTTCCTCTGTATCTGTCTCTGGCTGTCATTACCGTTGTTATGATGCCTGGTTCACTCTCTAGCCGGTACAGTTGCATAACTGCCTGCCTGGTATTAGGGTTCTAGTACAAACTTTCAATTAAGCCTGCCCCTCAGGGTAGTGCTGCCCTACTCACTAGCTCAGTAGGGGAGCGAGAGGAGCCCGTGGGCTAGCTACCTGAGAGATGGATGGAGCCTGAAGATGGCTAACAGGACAGCAAAACATATCACACAGCATCTCTGACACAACACTGCAGGAGAGGTTTCTGATGATTTATCTTGATATATCTGCATCTAATCTGTGAGTGTGTGTACATGTGTGAGAAAGAGTGCTCTGAGTGTCCATTTGATACAGACCCCTGTATGTGGTCCAGACCCATCCTTCACCCAGGGGCGTACTGAGACCTAACAAGTCTTACACCGTCCTGGCAGGGAGTGTCCAGTGGGGGAAGAAGAGATAGATGAATGGAGGACAAATGGAGGGAGGAGGGTGGGGTGAGGCAGGGAAAAGCATTGGAGGAGAAAGTAGATGTGAGATGGAAGAAGGGAAGAGGGGGAGTAGAGTGAGGGCGGGGCAGAGGTAGAGATAAGGGAAGACAATCTTGTTATCCATAATTGCTCTTCCATTCATCCGGTCATATGTTGGGAGACCACCGGAGTGTCTGGCAGCCAGGGAGGTGTGTGTTTGTTTATGAGAGTGGATGGGAGAGGTGGATGGATGTGCTATATGTGGCTGTATGACTGGCTGTCCATGTAAAGTCAGTGTGTGCAAACGTGTGTGCGCACATACTCAATTTATGCCTTCTCTTTCAGACAGGAAGTAAACAAAGAAGAAAGGATGTCAATATTTGGATGATGTTGTGTCCACAACGCCCTGAAAGTACACACCCACACACACTCTCATTCATGTTTTATTTACCTAATGTGTATTTGTGACGTGCTCTATCATCATCAGTCGGAAGTCGCAATGGCAAATTTGCATATAAATTCTGTTTTTATCCAAATTGAGAGTTTTTGCTGTTTGTGGATTTCATCTGGTTTTAATAAAACAATGTCTTTGCTTTCATATTCTGTATGTATTATTGCCAAATTCAGAGTATAAATATAGTTTTTAATCTTATAAACGTAGGAGGAGACCTTTCACATCGGTTCAGTGGATGCTAGCTTCTAACACATCACATCAGGCTTTAGCGGCACTATCTTATCTTCTATATTAAAGCCCTCCCCTATCCCAAAGTCAGAAATTAATTACAAACTATATATTTTGATTCAAGCTACTAGGCTATTCAAGGCTATTCAATCAGATGATTTTCCTGTTTGTCAAATCAAAGTTACTGTAGCCTATCATCTGCAGTAAAACTAAAAGTGTACCTCAGGCTACACACTCTCACACTTCAAAACCCATCATATGTAGTCACACTGTCACTACAACCTACACCTTAGCTAGCTAGCTAGCGTAGCTTTCTACTGAGAGAAATCACTAGATGTTTAAATAGCAATGTTGTTCTGGGAGCTGGTTCAGACGATCAGTGGAGTCAACTTATTAGCGACTACTTTTTGACCCTGAGCCAGAGAGCGTCGTCACCATCAGCGACTCTCTAGACAGCACAGATACCAACTCAGACGAGCTCAGTGAAGTTGAGGCCGTTGAGAAGGCAACCGAGGAAGACCACCCATTAATGGTGGAGCCGTCAATTACGGTGCTTCAGTTGGTCGAGGGGTAGTCAGTGATGGTGGGCAGGAAATTTAAAAAGCTTGCGTGTGTGGGCACATGAGGGAGAGATAAGTGGGGAACGTGTAGCACATAAAACATTTGCAGTAACTTATAGGACCTGTCTGCGTTTGTGTGACGGGTGCTTATATTTGTCCTATTTGTTATGAAAAACATCTAGTGTTCATAGGGAAGATTGCTGGTTCCATTCACCTCTGCAAGGAAACGGTCATCTCGAAAAGGAAGGAAACATCAGAGGACATCATATTTCCTTGATAGCCAGCAAATTAGCAGAGAAACGTTCAAGTTCCTACACACGTACGTTTTTTTCAGAGTAAATATTTATTAAACTCTATTTCTTGAACTGCATTGTTGGTTAAAATTAAGAGCTTATAAGTAAGCATTTCACGGTAAGGTCTACACCTAATGTATTCGTCGCATGTGACAAATACAATTTGATTTGATGTTTTCTGTTATTAATGGGGCTGCAACAGTATGAAAAGGTTCATGAGATGACAGGCTCTCTTTTAAAAAGCATGTTACTGCTCAAATTAAAGATAGGGTTCCTTTACAGAAACAGGGCTTGTCTGTCCTCCGTAAATAGAAAACATTGTGCAGGCTACTCTTATGTCCATTTTAGATTATGGTGATATTATTGATATGCATGCATCGGCAAACACATTAAAACCACTGGATGCTATTTACCATTGTGCACTCAGGTTTATCACGGGTGACAGTTACAAAACTCATCACTGTATCCTATATCAACATGTGGGTTGGGCCTCTCTTTTGTTTTAAAACTACCTCCATATATATCATCATTAATTTCCACTAGATATACTAATTTTAAAACCAGATCACATATGTGGATTACATTAGAGACTCCTGCGGTCTCCACAGAGTTGGGAAGGACTGCCTTCAGTTCCTTTGCACCTTATTTATGGAACAAACTGCAGATCCAACTTAAGTTAGACACTGGTGTCCCTTGCCCATTTCAAAAATGTTATTGAGGATCAATATGATGTTGTCTGTGATTGTTTCTGTTGAATTGTGTCTTTGTTTTGTATGTTTTGAAATGTTCTTGTCTGTATGCCTAAAACTGTACATGTCAACATGTTTACACAGGGCACAGCCACAAAAGAGATCCAGGCCTCAGTCTGTTTTCCCTGTTAAAATAAAGTTTTTTTTTTTTTTAAGTTAGGTATTTAAGAAAAGAGGTGTAGTAGGCTGTATTATGAATGAAAATACAAGAGCTCAGAATACACTGTCCCTTTCATGTTAAAGGCATGTTTTAAATCAGTTCTTTTCTGTTTTCAGAATTTCTACAAAAAGCTGACTGCAGTGATAGTTCTACAAGGAACATTTTTTCCAAGGAAAAAAAGGTGTTGTGGTCGTCTCACCAGCAAACGGGTGCTGTCCTACAAGGACATTCAGCTAATTGTCCACTATGTCTACAACTTCACCGATGTTCCCGCAATGCCACTCCCAGGACAGATCCCTGGATTTAAGAGGGCAGACATCCGGGTGCTACTGACATTTGAGATCAAGTCCTCTGTGTGGTGCAAGTACAAAAACTTTGATGTGTGATCATGGTGAGTGTTTTCTTAAATTGTTATACTTATACAGTATTTGTATCAAATGTTCGACAGCTCAAGCCACTGGACCAGAGGCAAAGACTAACCAAAGCCCACACGAATCAAATCCAAAAAGACTGTCAGTCCTTATTCTCTGGTGACACGTTTGTGTGGTCAGACCTTCTTAATCATCTCTCATTTTAGTTGCTGCTTAGAGACCAGAGCTTACTAGGAACATTTTTATCTCTCACCTCCTCCATCCCCTTCCCTGTTTTAGCTCTTTTCAGATTTCATTTACTCTGTGTGGCTTTCATAAAAATGCAGGTCCTGGCTTTGTGAGAGGGTTGCTTCGGGACATCTATACACATTCTCTGTGACGTATTTATTAGAAGTGTTATTTTCCGTGGTAATTTATTCATTATTCATCCTCCGATGCCTCTCTGAATGTAATCTAAAATGGAAAAACTATGGGCCACAACCATGATATGTTAGAGGACTACATGGGATGTGAATGTGTTTGTGCACACCTGTACGTGCACATGTATGCATGTGTAAATGCATGTACACTTGTGCACAAACACATGCACACCACATGTAGTCCTCACACATATCATGGCATGAACATGTGCAGTGTAGATGAGTGCGCATGTACAAGTGCGTGCACTTGCAGACGTGTGAAAATAAGTGAATGTAGCCAATACATTCTTTTGCTTGTATGTGTGTAAACATATTTGTACAAACGTGTGCAACAACGATGCAGACAGACACTGTCTGTATAGTTAGAGCAAGATGTCACTTATTTAATCTGTGTGTGTGTGTGCGTGCGAGTGAGAAAAAGAAGAACACTGGCACTCATGTCAATGGATTTCATATATTGTGTTTTGTATTAAGTAAAAAGTTATTAATTATTTGAATAAATGTCTTAAAAGTAACTTAAAACTTTGACTACTTTTTAAAATAAAAAAACATGGTTTGGTTACACTCAGCATGTAATGGTACGTAACTCGCTTGATATTTGGAGTAGAGAGATAATGTTGGTCTCATTAGAAAGCTAACATTCTCCTCTTTCCAGCACTGTATAATGTCAGGGAACCCACCAGAACTTTCATTATGCACACCTGTGTCCTTGGTTTACCATTGTCCGGTCGATTATTGTTACAATGTCCATTGGTGCGTGTGAGTACCTGTGCTGTGTGTTTTGGCTTTCGTGCAGTTGTGTATTGCGCAGATGATTACGGGTCTAGTCCTGTGTGTTAATCATTGTGCGCTTGTGTTATTTATTCGAGGTACTCCTCGCTCTCATTTGGGTTTTTACCCTGTGTTTTGTATAGTGTTTGTTTGGTCTTCATCCCAGTGCCTTTACACGGCACGCCGTAATTTGGGTGTAATAAATATAAAAAATGACGCATTCATGTGCCTGTCTCCCGGATCCTTCATACCAACGTGACATATAAACTCCGAAGAGCAAGTCACATTTTGTCTGTAGGCTGTTTGATTGTGGGAAAAATTAAGTAAACTGATCTTCCGGTTATGGAGAGACTCTTTGTGGACTCAATATGGACAAAGCATGTTGATTGTTTACATGAGATAAGATATAAATAATAAATGCTCTAACTATAAACCTTGCATTTTTAAAGGCTGCTCTGTGTCAAACAGTGAACATGAGACGAGACCCCCATCCCCTTCTCCTCTCCACCTCCAATCTACCTCCATCACCTCTCCACCGGTTATACAGTATAATCAATGTAAACCTCTGTCTGGAGTCGGTCTGTTCAGCCCCCTCTCTCTCAGACGTAAACACAACGTGCACACAGGCGCCAACGCACACACTCACACACACGGCCCAGTTCTCTACCTTATGGTGAGTGTTTTCTTAATTCCTAGAAATCTGAATGGAAGGAATGTAAACATAAGGAAATTGAGGAATACTTCGACCATATTTACATGTGCTGAATGACCAAACATTCTCACAATTACAAAAACGTGAGCATACTGTGACTAATAATCATTGGCGACCCATCATTCATGGCAGGTGTTTTGAACCCCACCTGTTTAGCTAATAAATATATACGTAGGGGTTAATAATATTCTCTACTTGTGCAGTGATTGGCTCAGTGTTCTGTCCCTCATGGGGACACTATGTCATCCAAAATCTAAGGGTAGAGCTCGAAAACTAAAGCCACTTGGGTGCTGCCATAGAGTTACATTATAAGTGCCCATCCTAGAAGGCCCAAGGTCATTGGCCACAGATAAAATGATGTCAAATCTTGAAAGCACCATGAATCCAGAGAATGACAAACTTTGATGACAAGATTTTATGACAAAATTTGCCCACGATTGCCTGCCGCGCAACCTTCCTGTTCAAGTGAGCACAGCACAACAAGGTGAGTCCAAAAATGTATGGTATGCTGCTGCATAAATGATGTAATATGCCAGGGGGATATGTATATTGTCTGTAGCTAAGAAAGTAATACTCAATGTATGTTGTGTAGTAAGCTTTTAGTAGCCTATGTGCCTCACCTTAATAATCTTCCCCTCCTAATTTCGCCTACTGTTCTGACTTGGTGGTGCACATGTCGCCTATAGCCTGGTTTAGAGAAATGTAATCATTGAATATTGTAAGATCTTTTATTGTCTGCTTATATGACCCCTTCATTTATCCTACGGTTCTGACCTGGTGTACAGGGAGAATACTGTAAGAACGGCCTATGTTCTGAATTCTGTTTCTGTACGTTTTAAAAGTGCAGAACAAATATATTGACTGCGTCTATCCTGGCTCGCTCATTAATGTCTTAATGGAAATTACGGATTGCGTCTTATCCAGTCGTCGTCCCTTTATGCCATAGTTTGTACATCTCAATTGTCAGTAGTAACCACATTTGTTTAAGCAAGTCAGCCATATCAGCTATGTTTTTTTTAAATGCAGTAAATGAGGCTGATTGAACTGTTTCGCTGTCAGACAAGGCTCAACTGATAGCCAGGTGTAGCAGTGGTAAGGTGTTGGGACTGCTTTTGGGACTCTGCTGTTTGGACAGCTTTATGTAGGCCCTAACAGTTTTTGTGCACTGTTTGTCACTGTTATAGTGCAACTAATGTGTTGTTTAGTGTTGTGTTGTGTAGTGGCTTTGCTGGCTTGCATCCCCAAATTTTTTGGGGAGTTTGCCCCGCCAAGATTTACATGCTAAAATCGCCACTGCTAACAATACACATACATGCCATAAAAAGTATCCAAAACAAAAGAATAAACACCCACACACACCGGGCACTGCCCTTTGTTCAGTGCCAGTCTCTGTAACTGATCATGTTCTCACTGGCTCGTTCTATATGAATTCAATCACTTTTTATTCAAGTGTATGCTGTGTCTCAACCCATGGCGGCCACAACACAAACACCTCCAAAGATGTAAAATAGGTTCTAAGCTACAACATATATGAACGTGAAAAATATCTGAGTTGACACGTTTTTAGATAATTAACGTTAAAGGTAAAAAAAAATATTATGCGACAAATGTCGGTGGAAACGCCTTTATGCTCAAATATTGATGTAATAACTATCATATTGAAGTAAATTTGGAGTCACGCGATGACATGGTGCATGGCCCTCCCACTAAAACTCGGGAAACTATGCGTTTTATTAGGCTAGACATTAAATAAGTAATGATGAACTTCACAGGGTGGTGAAAGTGCAAGGTGATGAGCTTGATGCTCCTTGTTCTGGTGACATGATGATCGATGGTTGACTGCTGTTAGACAATAAAAATATTCTATATTAAAATATTCTATATTATCTATAACAATCAAATTTTGTAGACTAACCTACTCATAGCACCTACTGTATCTGCGAGCGCAGGGGCAAAAACCAGAGTAGGCACATTTGCTATTTAACTCAGCGGTTTGTGACAAAACAATGTAACAGTAGATTTTTAATTGGTTCATGAAAACTTTATTATACTTTTACATAATAGCTAACTAGCTAACATTGAACCTATTTGGTTAACATTAGCTAGCTATGACAATCAGTTTGTAATGCTAGTCCTCTATGGATTCTTTTTTTCACCTTTATTTAACCAGGTAGACCAGTTGAGAACAAGTTCTCATTTACAACTGGGACCTGACCAAGATAAAGCAAACAGTGCGACACAAACAACAACACAGGGTTACACATGGAATAAACAAACGTACAGTCAATAACACATGGAAAAAATCTATATACAGTGTGTGAAAATGAGGTAAGATTAGGGAGGTAAGTCAATAAATAGGTCGTAGTGACAAAGTAATTACAATTTAGCAATTAAACACTGGTGTGATTGATGTGCAGATGATGAATGTGCAAGTAGAGACACTGGGGTACAAAGGAGCAAAAATAAATAAAAAAATAACAATATGAGGATGAGGTAGTTGGATGGGCTATTTACAGATGGGCTATGTACAGGTGCAGTGATCTGTGAGCTGCTCTGACAGCTGATGCTTAAAGTTTGTGAGGGAGATATGAGTCTCCAGCTTCAGTGATTTATGCAATTAATTCCAATCATTGGCAGCAGAGAACTGGAAGGAAAGGCGGCCTGTAATGCGTCTGTGTGTAGCTGGTGTAGGAGTCAGGCGCAGGACAGCAGATATGAGTAAATAATAGCAATTTTACTAAATACTATAAGAATTAACGTCAATAACTTGCCAAGCCCACAAATACGGACCGCAATACAATAACCAAACACTCACAAACAAACAAGTAATGAACAAGTAATTGTGGGATTGAAACCAGGTGTGTAAAACAAGACAAAACCAATGGAAAAATGAAAAGTGGATCGGCGATGGCTAGAAAACCGGTGACGTCGACCTCCGAACTTCTCCCAAGCAAGGAGAGGGACCGACTTCGGCAGAAGTCGTGACACGGCCAAAGGAGGAATAGGCTTTGGGGATTGGGATTTGGTTAATTGTTTAGCAAAAGACCCCAAGTTAAAGCTTGCTGTTAGCTAGCTAACTGATGTTAGATGGCTTTCTTGCTAGCTAACATAACATCACTACACATAGTTCATACACATAATCTCAGAATGCCATTTCACATCTATTGTATAATAATGCTAATAATGCTGTATAAATAAAGGTTAAAAAAATTATAAAATAAAATATTTTGGGGGAGTATCTGTACTTTACTTTACTACTTATATTTTGGGGAATTTTTTATTATGCTTCACTATATTCTGAAAGAAAATAATATACTTTTTACTCCATACATTTTCCCTGACACCCAAAAGTACATTTTGACAGGAAAATGGTCAAATTCACACTTATCAAGAGAACATCCCTGGATATCCCTACTGCATCTGATCTGGCAGACTCACTAAACACACACGCTCTGTTTGTAAATTATGTCTGAGTTTTGGAGTGTGCCCCTGCCTATCCGTCAATAAAAATAAACAATAAGAATTGTGCCGTCTGGTTTGTTTAATATAAAGAATTTGAAATTATTTATACTTTAACTTTGGATAATTATGTACATTTGAGCAATTCTATTTACTTTTGATACATAAGTATTTTTAAAACCAAATACTTTTAGAGTTTTACTCAAGTAGAATTTTACTGGGTGACTTTTACTTGAGTCATGTTTTATTAAAACTTCTTAGGGAGCGGCAGCAGAGGGGACGGCTTTGGAGAGTCTGATGTGCCCAAAGTAAAATGCCTGCCACTCAGGCCCAGAAAATAGGATATGCACATAATTAGTACTATTGGATAGGAAACACTCTGACGTTTCTAAAAGTGTTAAAATAATGTATGTGAGTATAACAGAACTGATATAGCAGGTGAAAACCCGAGGAAAATCCATCCGGATTTGCAGTTTTTTTTTTGTACATTACCTTTTTCTCCAGGCTGCCTATTGATTTCTATGTTAACTAGGACTGAGACTGCAGTACCTATGGCTTCCACTAGATGTCAACAGTCTTTATACAGTGTCTGGAGGCTCTAGCACTAAGCAGAACAGATAGGAAGAGGAAGTAGTGAAGGGACCACATTTGTCAACAACGTTTCACGGGCGCGAGATTGTGAGCGTGCCCCACTTTATTTTCCTTTCCTATCGTTCACGTTATCGTCCGGTTGAAATATTACAGTAAATATACATAAAAGGATACCTAAGGATACATAAAAAATGATGTTTGATTTGTTTGGAGAAAGTGTATAGGTATATTTGAACGCGTTCTCTTCACGGTTCAATGGGCGACTCGACGTTGTATTCTCTGATCATAACGCGCCAACCAAACGGAGATTTATGGATATAATAAATGACTTTTTCTAACAAAAGAACCATTGGATGTCTTCGTTGGACACTTGGGAAGCCCTCAGCAGAAGTTCTTCGAAAGGTAAGTGATTTATTTTAGCTCTTATATGGGTTTGTGTGACCCGCGCTGGATATGAATTTATGCTAATGTGGAAAATAGGAGAGGTGCTATCCTCAAACAATCAAATGTTGTGCTTTCGCCGTGAAGCCTTTTTGAAATCTGTGATATACGCTGTGATATTGCAAAGAATCAGAGCTTTTGATGACTATGCAACACTTGTATATTGATGAATGTTTAATAATTCAACTTTTGGATTTTGAATTTGGCGCCTTACATTTCACCGGGTAGTGTCGGGAGCGACCCGCTAGCACGCCATTTCTCCCTAAGTAGTTAAGGTATCTACATTTTTACTCAAGTATGACAATTTAGTACCAGTGGATGTGGCTGGGGGTTATAGCATTTCTTTCACATAACCCATCAATTTAGGCAAGTGTGTCTGGGTAAGCATCAACTAATATTTCTAAAATATTTTTATTGTATAATAATGCTAAAATATTTGTATTTGGAATTCATTTTTCATCAGTAGAACACGCTTGACTCTCCTCCACCTGTCATACAAGGAGAATGGTCTAATGCCTCCATTCAAAAAGAGATTTGGCCCAAGCAAGTACAGTTTACACCTGAAGCATGAGGACTTGCAGAGAGTGGTGAACTTCATCAACAACTACGCAGAGGATAATGCAATAGTATTAACAGGACGCCACACAGGACACAAACACTTTGGTGGAAAGCTGCTCCCATGCCATGTGACAAAAGCAGAAGTGTGGCGTCTCTACAAGGAATCGATGACAACACTTGGTATGTAAAGCATTAATTATTTAATTGATCTCCAACATGATTGGCACTACTTTTATTGATCTCACATTATTTCTGTATGCTCCACCACAGTCTGGACCTTCACTTCCTGATCACAGGCCTCACCACGTTTGCCCACCCAGTTTGCTCCAGCCTCATCAAGCAGCGCTTCAGAAAGACCAGAGTGAACACTTTGTCTAAGATTGCTGGTGTTGGGAAGGACAGCACTGTGACAGGGGTCAACATCCCACAGCTGGTTGGACTGGAGGATGGTGCGGTGCAGGTGGAAAGCTATGGCTGGCAACAACACCTGACTCCGTACTTCAGGCCGCTGCCACAGATCTAGCAGTACCAGCACATCAGGGGAATATCATTTTCATTGCTTTGTATGAGGTTATTCTTCTCATCTAAACTTGGGAGGTGAATTGATGTTGTGCAAGGTGGTAATGTCTTCTAAAATTGTTTTGTTATTTCCTGTTTTACAGCTTTGATGCTCTGGAGCCTGGTGTTGTTGTCGCCAAGGAGCGTTCGGACTAAGTCGGTAACAGGTTTCAGCTGCTGCTCAACGCTGACATTCTTCCTCCCATAGATGGTCTGCCTGCACAAGCACCAACTGGACTGGACACAGCTAGACAAACTTATCTTTTTGAGAAGATCAGGGAGTTTTGAGACGAAGAGGCTGTGGACATCACATGCCCTGCACCAAAGTCAAGGGCAGGACAGAAACAGGCTCTCCGAATATAGATTCCTTTGCTAACACACACGCCATACGTTGCTGCTACAATTAATTTTTATCCCGCTGCTCAGGCATTTTACCCCTGATTGTATGCATATAACTACCTTGTCTATCACTGTTATTGGTATTGATATTGTTCTTGTACATCCTGTATATTATTTTATTTATATTGACACTATCTATTCTGATATTGCTACTATGCATGTAACCATTTTGCTGTACCGTTTACACCTTCTGTAGAGACCCAGCTACTTAGCAAGATGTGGCCAGTGGTGTAAGTCAAATACTTTAAAGTTCTACTTAAGTCAGGTCAGTAAATAAGTATCAATTACGGTCCCATTCTCATTTGCTTCTAATAGTACCAAAAATTAGAACAGGTCATGGTAAAATAAGAATTTGTTCTTAACTGACTTGCCTAGTAAAATAAAGGTAAAAAAATATATATATATGTTTTAGTTACTTAGCTCCGTGGTCCTGGAATTCTCTCCTCGTTGGTGGAGTTTAAACACTTGATCTATGTATATATCATATAAAAGTGTAATTGTTTTTAGGCCAGATGTTTTTAGTCAATACGTAAAATGTTTTTGTGGTACTGTAAGTGTGTTTATAGTTTTGTTTAATGTAGTATTAGTGTATGTAAGTTGTTTCGTCTGAAATGTTGTTCCCCCTGCTGCTACTGGACCAGGTCTCTCTTGGAAAATATATGTTATCTCAATGAGGAAAAACCTGTATAAATAAAGGTAAAAAAAATAATAAAATAATATATTTTGGGGGAGTATCTGTACTTTACTTTACTATTTATATTTTTGGCAATTTTTGATTTTGCTTAACTATATTCTGAAAGAAAATAATATACCTTTTACTCCATACATTTTCCCTGACTCCCAAAAGTACATTTTGACAGGAAAATTGTCAAATTCACACACTTATCAAGAGAACATCCCTGGATATCCTTACTGCGTCTGATCTGGCAGACTCACTGAACACAAATGCTCTGTTTGTAAATTATGTTTGAATGTTGGAGTGTGCCCCTGCCTATCCATCAATAAAAATAAACAATTAAAATTGTGCCGTCTGGTTTGCTTAATATAAGGAATTTGAAATGATTCATACTTTTACTTTTGATAATTAAGTACATTTTAGCAATTCCATTTACTTTTGATACATAAGTATTTTTAAAACCAAATACTTTTACACTTTTACTCGAGTAGTACTTTACTGGGTGACTTTTACTTGAGTTATTTTTTATTAAGGTATCTACATTTTTACTCAAGTATGATAATTTAGTACCAGTGGATGTGGCTGGGGGTTATAGCATTTCTTTCACATGACCCATCAATTTAGGCAAGTGTGTCTGGGTAAGCATCAACTAATATTTATAAAATATTTTTATCTGGACACTTTCTGTTTCCCTGGAATATTTCCTTATTGTAGGCTACTACTTTTACCACTTAATCGTTACTACACTACTCACTGTTTAGCACATGACATCACATGTGAATCCTTAAAGAGATGGGTGGGGCTAAGGCTTAAGAGAGTGTGAACAATGCTGAATTGGAGCAGACAAAGGAGAGCTCTCCAATAGGTACCAAAACATTCAAATGCCATTTTCTCAAAGGTGAGTTTACAAGTTTATCAACTTTCAAAGCAGAATTACTTTCCCATTGTTCCTCAAAAATGCAGTGTATGATATACCATTTTGTAGTTCTGAGTCTCTATGTAAAAAACACAATTTCAAATTTTGGTACAGAAGCCCGATTTGAGCCGGTCGGTCACATATTTTCTTTATGCAGATTTTTTTATATTCACATGAAAATCTGTCGCCAATTAAATGGAAACCTAGCTAATGTTGCAGAATCATGCTGTTTGAGAATATAGTAAACAAACCAAACCTTCTCTTTCTATTGAATCCTCTAAATCTTTGCCGTAAAAATACCATCTGCTACACATATTAATCATATTGCTACATCTTGAGCACTACCTCCAGAGGTAGCACACGACAGTTACCCCCCTTGAAGCAGGGCAGTGTAAAAATACTTATTTTGTTGAGCCAACACTTCTACAGTATAGATGGTAATAGCAGAGCAATGTTTTTTCATAATACTTGAGACTTGTTTTATTGTGTTTTTACCATTTTTTTTACCATTCCCACCACCAAAAACTTGTAAAATGTAGATCATACAAATAGGATATGTTTTTTTATTCTAGGGTGGGGTAGGGGGAAATGTTTTCCTGATCTGGTAGTAGGCTAACCTAACCAACTCCGTACCCTAGTTATAGCGTAGGACATAGTAATAAATCAGCAGTAAAAAAAAAATCTGTTTATATGGGCTATGATGGGAACAGATTATGTTTCTATGTTTTTTTTTAAAACTCCTGGAAAAACTCCTGGCGCTAGGGAGGTTGAAAACATTAAAACCCTTTACACAGACAAAGAGACAACAACTGTGATTGGACAAAAATGAACAATGCGCTCGCTGTACGCAGGGTTGCATCGTGTAGAGCTTTGCATCTGTAATTAAAAAGATACTCATACAATATATCATCCCTACTGTGTTGACGGATTAATTCCAGTCAATCATTTTGGAGTAAAAACGCCTAGGTAACCTAGCCACCCGAATTGTGAATATAAACCAAGTTTGAATAAATTCTATTTTAAAATATAAATTCATAGCTTAGGCTATACAAAGGTTATGTTTCCCCTGGCCAGGCCCAGAGGGGATCAGAGTGCATAAGCTTCTCTAGGCTACCTGCAGCTGTGGTTGTTATCAGTAGGCTGAAGTTGATCAGACTGAAGCCCAGACTAATTGTGCATGTTGACAAATCATGAGGCATTACATTTTTGGGTATGGGCTTCCATACAAAACAGCTCGTTGCAGTGAACTCACTTATACCCACATTTTCATTCGCAATTTGCTTTCACCACATGTAATGATTTGCATGATATTGATAAAAAATTAAACCCGGTTTGTTATAATGTTGCAAGGTAGACCTACTGTACTTTTATATTCGTGTGATAGGTTTAATCGTTAATTTTTGATAGGCTAACGTTATTTGATGAAGAAATGCTGTCATAGCAACTGGGCTATTGTCTTGAAGTTAAATTGTAATGTGTGCAGCCCAGACCCGGAACCAGGATGAAGTGATTAAGGGGGCAGTTGAAATCGCCGAGGGGGATATTCATTCTTTGGGGGTCTTGCATTGGAATTACATTGAAATCTGCTTGCGTCACACTATACCACAAACATAAAGTTCAAATGTCAAGACTCCGAGATCATTGTGTGCTTTTTAAGTGACAGGTGGGCGCGAAATCTGTATCTCCACTACACTGTATCAGAATAAAATAGGGGCCTTCTAGCAGTCATAAGGATAAACATTTGGCAGGAGGCAGGCAGGAAGAGGTTCAAATGAGTGTTGGATATATTTACACAGCGCTGGTGTTTAAAAGATGAAGGTGATATTTATAAATATATACAAAGTTCTGACATAAAAAGGTCAGCATTCAAAAGGAAAAGACTCTCATCAGGTGAAACCTGTTTTAACTAATAAAGCACAGATGGAGTCCACCAGGCTCAGAGACAGCCACCCCTTGTGTTACCTGTCACGACTTCCGCCGAAGGTGGTCCCTCTCCTTGTTCGGGCGGCGTTCGGGTGGTCGACGTCACCGGGCCTTCTAGCCATCGCCGATCCACTTTTCATTTTCCATTTGTTTTGTCTTTGTTTTATACACACCTGGTTTCAATTCCCCAATTACATGTTCATTATTTAACCCTCTGTTTTCCCCATGTTTGTGTGCATAATTGTTCCAATTTATGTCAGTCCATTTGGTGGGCTTGGTATTTGTTTCTACTTTGTAAAAATTTTCAGTAAACTACCTTGTGTTGCTCATCTCTGCTGTCCTGCGCCTGACTCTTTTGCACTACTACACCAAGCCTTCTGACATTACCCAAAAGAGAACTAACTAGAACATCCCAAATGGTCATTTAAATACACTTGGCCACACTTATTCATGGGCCGTAGGTAAGGTATATATACGCATGCTAAAGCACGCGCGTTCACACAACATTAAACATGACGGAGAAACAGGGCACATGCTCTCCATACAAAGACAACAAAGAAATTGACAGTAAGCTGGTAAATGCAATTAAATAAACCAAAAGTTCTTCATCACAAGTGTTACACAGTTTGTGATCTCTCCAAATTCATTATATTTAATGAACACACCCCTTCCCTTATTCTGGTGTCGACATTTTAAATTATGCTCGAGACACGTTCCTCAAACATAAGCAGTAACCTCATAAACATTGTCAGGATGTAGCAGTGGTCATTTTCCCTTTAACTGAACTCATTACTGTTCAGTATTTCTAACCTAACCCTAAGACACACACACTACCCAAACTAATGGACGTGACAGCAAGGCAGAAGGGCACATTCCAAACGAGCACTGGGTACATGATACATTTAGACCAACATGGTATGTCCATTTGGTGAATATATAGATTGTCGGAGCAGAAAAAGGAAAATTATAGCAGTTGCCCCGAGGCAGATGAACACTTTGCCCCTAAACACTGTCCACTAACCTTTTGGCGATGCAGGGGCACAAATTTCCCCGCATGGGCCTTTGTTGAAGCAGGTAAGGGAGCATTCTCTCCTGAATGTTGCACAATGGACAGCAGGTGTGGGGGGGTTCTACTAAGCTAACATATGGATTTTTTTAAAGATGGCCATACCATGGATAATTTTGCTATTTGAGTTGGAATTTTAGGACCCCTGTAGGTATAGTGGGATCATATTAGTTTGTAGCCCAAACGGTTTGGGCGCTACAGACAGAAGTTGGAACATTGGCGGTACTAATTTCAGACGAGTCCCATTACACTTGTGGGGGTCATAGAGCAAAACGGAGAACCTCGACATGTTCGTGAATGTCTCATCTCTCTATAGAGGTCATATGAGTTAGTAGGCTAAACTGTTCGGACTATAGACATTTCTGTGAGAAGACCGATTTTCGGGATGTCTCCTGGTCTGACAAACAGTGCTGTAGCTCTGCCACTTTCCACCACAGATGCTTAAGTCCAATATAGGCGGATGCGGCGGATTGAGACAGCCTATCCCAAAAAATATATCTCTAGCATAAACTGACAGATTTTAAAGGGGATTATTTTATTAGGTTACTTAGATTGATGCATGGGCTTACATTTGTATTGGCGGATCGCAACCAACTGAAAGGTGCATACACTGCGACCTACTGTACTGGAGTGTGAGGCCAGTCATCTATTTCTCTTATCTAGCCCTGTGTTTCCGCCTACTATTCTGGAGTGTGAATTAATTACACTTTGTGACACAAAAAGGAAAGCGAAAAAGATGGGAATAATGGGAAGAAAATTGCCATATCAACTAACCCTACACCCATTAAAACCTCACCACTATTCCACTACTTGACCCTATCTGATCCTACACCAGGCCAGCAGCCTTGGAGGACGGGACACTATTGTTCAACACACCTTAGTACACCCAGGTACACACAGTACACCCAGTACTTCTCTACAGCTGCCACCACAAGATACATTTTCTTTGATTTACATTACATTTCTGCGGTACAGTTGATAACCATGGCTACAGTATGAACGCTAAGAAGCCAACTTGAGTGAAGCACGTTATTCTTTTCACTCTCTATTGCCTCGGCCTCCTCACAGGGATCATCTCAGGATTCGTCGCCCTGCACCCATCTTCCTCTACTACTCTATTCACTGCCTCAGTATATGACACCTTCTATACTACTCTGATCCTGGCAACCTGAACCTGCCTTTCCCTTGCCGAACACTTCTGATCTCCAGCACCATGGGTATCCCTACAGTTAACACACACAACTGCTTCCACAGATACTACACATTCCTTTGTCTCATGCCCTCCTGTACATTTCTTAAATTTAGGAATCTACCTCCTACACACTGCTGCAACATGACAATAAGCTAGGCACCTAAAACATCATAATGGGTTTGGGACAAAAGCTCTCACGGGATAACTGACACATTCTAACTTTACTTTAGCTGGTATCAGTGCTCACTCAAAAGTACCTTTGGTCATTACAGACCCTGACTCCTTATGTGTCCTGTCTGAGACACCCCCCTCCCTCCCACTTTATGAGAAGTGCTATTTCTCCCCTTCCCCCACAAAAACCTCCCTTTACCCCCTCCCTCCACCCCTTCTCCCTTTATCCCTCACCACACCCTTTACCAGCCCACACACCCTTTTCAATGTATCCCCCCATAACCAATGACCTCACATAAGACACACTATATTAACCCACTCCGTCCCTGGCTAAATCAATCCTCACCAGCCAACACATTTTGTGCCAGTGTTTCATTCATGAAACAACGCTTCCTGTCCCATCAGAACATTCAAGTAGCGAATACATATTTTTAAGTCATTTAAATGAAGTTTGAATTTGATTGAATTTTTTATTATCCAATATTTTTTGAGAGTAAGAGGCCAATGCAGCGTAAAAGAAATGACATGCAAATGAATAATTCACATCTTTACAATTTGACTAATTAATTCAACAAAATCTGTTTTTTAAAATCTCACAGTAAAATCAATTGCAGTTGCTAGACTATATTTTTCCATGTTCAAGATCAACGCGTAATACAGTTCAAGACATGACAAGATCGTATGAATATACCCCAATAACGTTATAGTCTATTATTCTTATTGAGATTTGCCACTGACAGACAGACAATTTGCCACTGACAGACAGAGTGGCCACAAATTCAACCAGATGCAGAACTAACACCAGGAACACACAGCTGTTGTCTTGTGATGTGATTGTTGGTCCACCATATGAAAACACACACATTTCTCAAATCATGGCTAGTTTAAATTGGTTCCAGAATCATCCAAATCACTTTCAAGCATGTTAAGGTTTGGGTCAAGGTGTTGGAATCTGTATCAGAGGCACCGTTTATTCCAGTTCAGTAATATACGAGGATTTGTGTTTTATGTTCTTTGATTCATATTTTTTATTGTCTTTTAGTTTATTATCTTTTTAGTTTTTAGTTTTAAATGTGTTGCTGTTTTAAATGCACTTACATTTAACGTTTTATCTTGGAGCTTTAATTGATGACATGACGTGACGAATATAGACTCATTTAACTTTATAGTGTCATAATTTTTTTTTATTAATGAACTAATATAAAAGAATGGTGATAGACCTACTAAATATATGTTTAAAGTAGACTGACTGCTGAGCTGAACTGGGGGATGAAAATTAGGACAATGGCCAAGGTGGTAAAAGCTATCAGCATGTGTGAAGAAGAATGTCCTTCCAGAGCTGACGACTAGGACTGGTGAAGTTCACAGCAATTCCAAACTCATGACTGTTGAGATCTTTTTTTATCGTGACTTGTCAATACTTGGCTATTACTTGCTATGATTTAAGACCTTTGGACACACATCTAATCAATTGGAAACAGGACATTTTACGCAGTGATGGAACTGTGTTGGTGTCACACCCTGATCTGTTTCTCCTTTCTTTGTTATTGTCTCCACCCCCTCCATGTGTCGCCCCTCTTCCCCATTATCCTCTGTGTATTTATACCTGTGTTCCAGAGTTTTTTGTGTCAGCTCCTGCTTTTCCCCAGTCTCTCTTTTCTCATCCTCCTGGTTTTGACCCTTGCCTGTCCTGACCTTGAGCTCGCCCGCTTAACCACTCTGCCTGCCCCTGACCCTGAGCCTGCCTGCAGTCCTGTACCTTTGCCCCATTGCTGTAATAAACATTGTTACTTCGACACGGTCTGCATCTGGGTCTTACCTTTATCCTGATAGTTGGAGCCTTCAAATCTGTGAGCATCTGCTCTTGCAATCATTGTCATGAAGCCACACCCACCCACTCCTGCTAGAAGTGCAGAAGGAGAAAGTGTAGGCTATATAGAAATAAAAATAAGGATTTTTATCATCCTAACAGAGGTGTAGATTACATCTATCATCCTAATGGAGGTGTAGACCACATCTCACATTCCAGTGTTCCAACTTGTTAACAAGGCTTTATGGGATTTCTGTTCATGCGACTCCGTGCAGCCATTGGCAATGTCCGCTTTAGGTATAATGCCAGGAGCCACTTGTGGATTTGACAGCTATAATGCAGTGTCACCTCCAAAACATAGGATGTAGGATGTCGGCTAAAGTGTATCTGATTGAATAGAGCCTCCCCACTCTCTATTTCTCTCTCCTTTTTACTGTTGTTTTGGGAGGTAGTATGAGGGAGGATGTTTTTATGGGTGGCTGTGGGGGTCTAATTGATGCCCCTGTCAGAGAGGTCAGAGAATCACCACACACACACACACACACACACACACACACACACACACACACACACACACACACACACACACACACACACACACACACACACACACACACACACACACACACACACACACACACACACACACACATACTCTCACAGTTCAGTGGTTCTGTGCAGAGCCTGGGAATGGAAGTCAGAACTGTGTCTGTCTGAAGGTAAACAAACAGAGCAGACAGAAGGGCGAGGGCATTCCACAGGCCTGTCTGAACACAGGAGAGGGAGAAGAAGGAATAAGATGTGAGGAAAGAAACAGAGAGAGAAAGGGAGAGAGTGTAATAACAAAATAAGTTATTGCGTAAGAAAGAAAATTATTCATGCCAGATCTCCCTATGATGCTTAGTTTCTTATAAGAGGGTTTGTCGTATAGTGCATTTCTTAACAAACAATTTAGGAATTTATAAAGTGTCTCCCAGACACCAAATTCCTTAGAAATTAGTCAGGATGTCCCAGCTGTCCATGTGTGTTTGTCCGTGTTTGTTTGTCCGTCCGTCCGTGTGTGTGTGTGTGTGTGTGTGTGTGTGTGTGTGTGTGTGTGTGTGTGTGTGTGTGTGTGTGTGTGTGTGTGTGTGTGTGTGTGTGTGTGTGTGTGTGTGTGTGTGTGTGTGTGTGTGTGTGTGTGTGTGTGTGTGTGTCGGTGTGTCGGTGTCAGTGTCAGTGTGTGTGTCTGTGGGTGTGTGTGTTTTGGTCAGCCTGTTTTCCTTTTTCAGACACTCCCAGCTGTTTTCCAGGTAGTGTTCTCACGGTGACTGTGGCCCTGCCTACACTTGGCCACCAGGTGAATGTAGCCCACCTCAGCCACACCCCTTAATGCCTCAGATCACAGAGAGAAGAACAACAAAGACCAGAGAGAGAGAGAGAGAGAGAGGCAAGATGGGACGAAACGGAGAGAGAGGGAGTGTGAGCAATGTAATGAGCTCATGCTCTGTCTCCCGACCCAAGCCACCCAGAGTGACTCATCCCTGGTAGGTGTGTGTGCACGCATCTGCTTGAGAGTGTGTCTGTGTATGTGCAAGTTCTGGGTGTGTGCATGTGTGTGTGTTTACAGCTGCTGTAGGTCAGGTCTGGGTGTGTCTTTATTACAACACATAGAGAGCATGTTTCTTCAAGCACAATATTTCACCATAATTTCCAGAGAGGATCTCAACAACAACTATGTCATGAAGAAAAGGGGAAACCAAAGTTATCTCTCCAATCAAAGAGAGATAAGCAAGTAAGGACAGAGGAAAAAGAGGAGACATGGTAAAGAGGGAGGATAGGGGAAATTGAAGAGAAAGATGGACAGTACACTCTAAGAAGTAAAGGTTCTGGAAGAACCTTTGGTTGCCACACCGGCAGAACTTTCCATTTGAAAAACGTTCCTTGAACAATCCCACTAAAAAGGCTCTTAGAGGAACCACTGTGTAGAGGTTCAAACCCATCATGATCAGTCAAAATCATGTTTATCATGAAATTGAATGATATTTGAAGGAAACCAGATCAAAGTATGATGACCAAAGTATGACAAATGAAAGTTTCTTCTACATTGATAAAGTTTGATCACGAAGTTACTCGTCCCCTCCCCCATGTCAAACACATTCATTATTAAGGGGACAAGGTGGCATCACCTTAACTCTCACTTTAATACACCAATGTTAACATTGTATTATCTTACCTAATTTAAAGGTGTACCACCTTGTAACCAACATCGGAGAAGGCGTGTTTGCAGAGGAGCATGGCTTATATAGCTAGATAGCTACTCTACTGGTACCAACATTTGATTGTAGGGTGCCAGCAAATATAATGAAAAGTTTACCCTATTTATCTATGGCCACGATACTTATATGTTTCCCCTTTCATCTGTGTCTGGTGTTTGCTATTCTGAACAAAAATATAAACGCAACATGCAACAATTTCAAATATTTTACTGAGCTACAGTTCATAGTAAGAAATCAGTCAATTGAAATAAATTCATTAGGGCCTAATCTATGGATTTCACATGACTGGGAATACAGATATGGATTTGTTGATAACAAACACCTTAAAAAAAAGTAGTGGATCAGAAAACAAGTCAGTATCTGGTGTGACCACCATTTGCCTCATGCAGCTATTGATTGTGGCCTGTGGAATGTTTTCTTACTCTTCTTCAATGGCTGTGCGAAGGAATGTATGGTGGACATTCCTGCAGTCAGCATGCCAATCTGTGGCATTGTGTTGTGTGACAAATTTTTATAGTGGCCTTTTATTGTCCCCAGCACAAGGTGCAACTGTGTAATGATCATGCTGTTTAATCAGCTTCTTGATATGCCACACCTGTCAGGTTGTCACGACTTCTGCCGAAGTCGGTCCCTCTCCTTGTTCGGGCGGCATTCATCGATCGACGTCACCGGCCTTCCAGCTATCGCCGATCCACTTTTCATTTTCCATTTGTTTTGTCTTTGTTTTATACACACCTGGTTTCAATTCCCCAATTACATGTTCCTTATTTAACCCTCTGTTTTCCCCATGTTTGGTGTGCGTGATTGTTTGTTGTACTTTGTTGGTTTATTACGGCTGGTTATGTTCGCCCGTTTGTTTTTGGGCGCGTTGGATTTGTTATCCTGTTTTTCCCGTATTTTATTAAATACGTTGTTCACTCATCTCTGCTTTCCTGCACCTGACTTTTTTCACCAGCAACACACACATTTTCTTGGCAAAGGAGAAATACTCACTAACAGGGATGTAATCAAATTTGTGCACAAATTTTGAGAGAACTTTCTGGGATCTTTTAATTCAGCTCATAAAACATGGGACCAACACTTTACAAGTTGCATTTATATTTTTGTTCAGCATAGTTACTGGCTAGCTAGGTCTTCAGCCAGCATGAAACAAAACGGGGGGAAGGGTAGTTCAAAACACAGACGCAGTTGTCAAGTTAACGCATTCATCAGTGCTGGTGTGTATGAAACATTTTTTGAAGTGGGAGACGGGATAGCAGCCGAGCAACCTGTTTAGTGTGTGTCGAGGAAAATGCCATCCCATGAGAGGGCAAGAACAAGATGTTTTTCAGGAGAAGTGCAGTATTATCATAAGGAGACATATACTTGGAATACAGAAGAGGAATGGAGGGAAAAAGAGAGGCAAAGGAGGTCGAAAAGAGAGAGGGAGGAAGAGGGTGAGCTTGAATCTGTATTTGTTTTTAAAAATGGTGGAAAAAAGCGAGATGGCTGATCCATTTTTGGCTTTTACAGTTTTTCTCATTTGCTAAGACACACTAAATGAAACTGAGATCCGCTTGATCTTCATCATCACATTTTTAGCACAGCAGAAGTCTTCTCTTGCAAATGTTTTAACACTTTTTCATTTGTTTCACACATTTTTCACACCCTTTGTCAAAACAGTTACATCTGATCTCATTGAAAGACCCCGAACTCTATTGGATTCACTGTGTTGAACAAAAGAAAACATCTATTCACAGCTGATAGAAAGTACCTGCATAATTATAAATCTCTATGCACCTGTGTGAAACTCATTTGCACAACTCGTCAATCAGCAATCAGTCCTCATCCATCTATAAAAGATGCCACCTCTGTGTTGCTATTTGCAAGCATGGATCAAAGAGGCCATAGGCACGGAAGGAGACCAAGAGGCCATGGCAGAGGGGCCCGAGGAAGAGGAGTTTGTATGCGTGGTGGAGGAGCTGCAGCAGCAAGAGGACGAAATCGAGCTCAAGTTTCAAATGAAATTCGGGCAACAATTATTGACCATGTCATCAATCATGGCTTGTCCTTCAGAGAGGCTGGACAAAGGGTCCAGCCCATTCTGAGTCGGAGCACTGTGGCATCTATTGTCAGGCTTTTTCGGAATGAGAACAGGTAATTCACAGTGTTACTGTAATGTATACCACTGTGTATTTCAGCTTTACTGTATTGCCCTGTTAGCAGAACAAACTGTGTCTACAGTAATGCAGATGTTTTATCAATCCCATTTATGTGACTGTCATACAGTAATGTCAATTTTGACATGCTTTTTGCTTTTACTTTATAGAATCCACACATTACCACACACTGGTGGCAGAGGAAAGATATTTAGTATTGAACAGGAGTCTGCCATTGTAGATATGGTAGTGGCAAACAATGCAATCAGACTGCGTGACATCCAGGCAGCAGTAATTGCAGATCAGGGAGCATTTAGAAATATAAACAGTGAGTTTGGCAACTATAGATCGAGTCCTTAAACGAAACCATGTCAGAATGAAGCAGCTGTACAGAGTTCCATTTCAAAGAAACTCTGACATCGTAAAGGAGGCACGATTCCAGTATGTGCAGGTACAGATTTTTTATTGTAATACCTTGTTTACCATAGTTACATGCGACTGGAATAATTTGCTTTATGAATTTGCTCTTTTTCTTAGAGAATAATGGAACTTGAAGCTGAAGGGCACATCACAAATTCATTTTGTGGATGAAGCCGGCTTCAACCTCTGTAAAGTGAGGAGACGCGGGAGGAACATCATTGGGCAGAGGGCCACTGTCACAGTGCCAGGTCAGAGGGGTGCCAATATCACCATGTGTGCTGCCATCTCCAATGATGGGGTCCTTTGCCACATACTAACTATTGGCCCATACAATACAGAACGCCTCATCACATTTCTTGATGCATTGAAAGAAATACTGATTCCACCCGAAGAGAGGGCTGTTGAGGCCTGGCATGACTCTGTATGTCATAATTTGGGACAATGTGGCTTTCCACCACTCTTGCCTTGTGAATGAATGGTTTGCAGCACAGCCTCGTATTATGATGCAATTCCTCCCTGCATACTCGCCTTTTCTGAACCCAATCGAGGAGTTCTTCTCTGCTTGGAGGTGGAAGGTGTATGATCACCGCCATATGAGCAGATGCCCCTCCTGGAGGCAATGAATGCTGTTTGCCTGGCAATAGGTGCAGAGGACTGCCAGGGATGGATACGCCATGCAAGGAGATATTTCCCTCGGTGCATTGCAAGGAAAACATTCAATGCGATGTTGATGAGAACCTGTGGCATAATCGTCAAGAACGAATGGACTAAATGTCAAAGATAAAATATATATGTTTTTTTTTTTGAAAGGTATTTCCACCCATAAGTTTCCTTTGGTAGCTTTTTTTTCCGGTATCCATTTGAGTTTGTAAAGTATCATATTTCATATTGATGGCTGTATTTTGTTGTCCATTGTGTAATGATTGATTGAAAGAATAAATTAATTTGACCACTAGTTGTGGTGTTTGATGGAAAATATTTGCTTATGTTGCATGTTTTTAATGTTTTGTGAGTGTTAGAGCATTTTGCTAACAAAATGAGTCCTTTTGGCCATTGAGCTTCAGTTTTATCCTGTGTGTTAACTGTTTTGAAAATGTGATGTCAGAGTGGGCAAATGTGTTTAAGCAATCGAGAAAAACTGTAAGTTGGGTGCTGTGGAATTGGTGAGGGTAACCAGAAGTGGTCTTCTGATAATTGTTTGGGTTTCTGCTCGTCAGAGGGAGCAGGCGCTCCATGTTAAACGAATCGGGACAAGAAAGGGGCGTCATTGAAAGGAGTGATTACTGGGGTAGCTGTAAATGTGAAAGTTGACCAACTGAAGGGGAAGATTCCCGGTGTTTATGATGCTCATATTTGGTGCAATGCAGACAGGGTGGCGTGAGTGGTGAAACAGAAGAGTCGTTGTCTGTTCTTTTGTTTTGATGTTGAGTCCTTGCCCGACAAAGTGATGTTAGGATATATAAATTATCCTGTATGAGCTTTTGTGCCGAATACATTACGTTGTTACAGGTGTCAAGCTTATGGGCACGTGGCAACAGTGTGTAGGACTGAGGTATGTGTTAATTGTAGGGGTACCCATGGGGCTGGTGATCAGAAATGTCCGGTGCAAGGGAGGCAGGTTGAGGTTTCCAGGGCAAGAGTAGTGTAGAAGTTGTCGTATGCTGAGGCAGTGAAGAAAGTAGAGGAAGATGGGTCAAGGGGGAGGGATCCTGAGAAGAGTGGCCAACAAGTGATATATGCTTCAGCAAGATTGGCTTTTTAGTGTTTATAGAAATGGTTATCAACTGCACTGCAGGGATGGAACATAAGTCACAGAAAACTGAGGTTGTGGTGTTAGCTGCAGAGAGGTATTTGAGTGTATGAGACTTGACGTAAGAAGAGTACAGGTTGTGTTGAGTGGTGGTGTCCCATCCTTTCAGGTTGTTGGCCTGATGTAGGACTAAATAGATTTAAATAGTGAAGTAGGGTGGTGGATTTTTAGTTAGTGTAGGGTTAGATGGTACAGTATTTGTTGATTTATTTTCAAGCAAAGTACACTGCTCAAAAAAATAAAGGGAACACTAAAATAACACATCATAGATCTGAATGAATGAAATAATCTTATTAAATACTTTTTTCTT
This sequence comes from Brachymystax lenok tsinlingensis, assembly GCA_030435695.1. NCBI lineage: Eukaryota > Metazoa > Chordata > Actinopteri > Salmoniformes > Salmonidae > Brachymystax > Brachymystax lenok. The sequence continues at coordinate 27,012,413 of CM059785.1, forward strand.
TACATAGTTGAATGTGCTGACAACAAAATCACACAAAAATTATCAATGGAAATCAAATTTATCAACCCATGGAGGTCTGGATTTGGAGTCACACTCAAAATTAAAGTGGAAAACCATACTACAGCCTGATCCAACTTTGATGTAATGTCCTTAAAACAAGTCAAAATGAGGCTCAGTAGTGTGTGTGGCCTCCACGTGCCTGAATGACCTCCCTACAACGCCTGGGCATGCTCCTGATGAGGTGGCGGATGGTCTCCTGAGGATCTCCTCCCAGACCTGGACTAAAGCATCCGCCAACTCCTGGACAGTCTGTGGTGCAACGTGGCGTTGGTGGATGGAGCGAGACATGATGTCCCAGATGTGCTCAATTGGATTCAGGTCTGGGGAACGGGCGGGCCAGTCCTTAGCATCAATGCCTTCCTCTTGCAGGAACTGCTGACACACTCCAGCCACATGAGGTCTAGCATTGTCTTGCATTAGGAGGAACCCAGGGCCAACCGCACCAGCATATGGTCTCACAAGGGGTCTGAGGATCTCATCTCGGTACCTAATGGCAGTCAGGCTACCTCTGGCGAGCACATGGAGGGCTGTGCGGCCCCCAAAGAAATGCCACCCCACACCATGACTGACCCACCGCCAAACCGGTCATGCTGGAGGATGTTGCAGGCAGCAGAACGTTCTCCACGGCGTCTCCAGACTCTGTCACGTCTGTCACGTGCTCAGTGTGAACCTGCTTTCATCTGTGAAGCGCACAGGGCGCCAGTGGCGAATTTGCCAATCTTGGTGTTCTCTGGCAAATGCCAAACGTCCTGCACGGTGTTGGGCTGTAAGCACAACCCCCACCTGTGGACGTTGGGCCCTCATACCACCCTCATGGAGTCTGTTTCTGACCGTTTGAGCAGACACATGCACATTTGTGGCCTGCTGGAGGTCATTTTGCAGGGCTCTGGCAGTGCTCCTCCTTGCACAAAGGCGGAGGTAGTGGTCCTGCTGCTGGGTTGTTGCCCTCCTACGACCTCATCCACGTCTCCTGATGTACTGGCCTGTCTCCTGGTAGCGCCTCCATGCTCTGGACACTACGCTGACAGACACAGCAAACCTTCTTGCCACAGCTCGCATTGATGTGCCATCCTGGATGAGCTGCACTACCTGAGCCACTTGTGTGGGTTGTAGACTCCGTCTCATGCTACCACTAGAGTGAAAGCACCGCCAGCATTCAAAAGTGACCAAAACATCAGCCAGGAAGCATAGGAACTGAGAAGTGGTCTGTGGTCACCACCTTCAGAACCACTCTTTTATTGGGGGTGTCTTGCTAATTGCCTATAATTTCCACCTGTTGTCTATTCCATTTGCACAACAGCATGTGAAATTTATTGTCAATCAGTGTTGCTTCCTAAGTGGACAGTTTGATTTCACAGAAGTGTGATTGACTTGGAGTTACATTGTGTTGTTTAAGTGTTCCCTTTATTTTTTTGAGCAGTGTATAAGGGAGTTCAACTCCAGTCTAGTATGTGGCGGTAACACAACATTTATTGGATGCCAACCAATGTGATACCTCATCGAAGAAGAAGAAAACATTTGTTTTGATATCATTGATACAATTTCACTGTTGTTTGAGTTGCTTTGTGTATCACCAAATTAGCTTGAAATGATTTTACTGCAACAGTGCTCACTGCATCCAAGTTGCTTGACACAGTTGTTTCAAAGAGCTGTTAGTCAAGGCAAGCTCATGACTATAAGCTCCCCGCCCACTCAGCCTGTCTTTTCAAGCTGGTATTTAGCCATGAGAGAAAATTTTAAGAATGACTGTTCAGGGCCTTTAATAATACATTATATTGTAGAGATTGCAGCCTATCAGATTGGTGTCATCCCTGTTCTTCATGTTAAGTTTGCACAGTGCAAATTTAAACACTCCTTGAATATTTATGCACATTACATTATAGCCGATTACATATATTAATAAAGTGGTAATTAATAAAAATTTTAAAAAAGCATTGACTCTTGAAGAACTCATACTCTGTTAACATTGAAATTACAAAACTGAATTCAACCTTAATATGTAATGTCAATACTACAGAACCCTAATGGGTGGCCCCAAAAATATATAGCTTGTAGCCACTCCCTTACTAAACCACACCTCCACTCCAGGGTTCCTCCAAGAACCTGTGGCTACATTGAACTATTAAAAGTTCCTCCAAGAACTCCTCAAATAACCGAAGGTGCAAATATGATCCATTGACTAACAATGGTTTCTTGAGAAACTCCAGGGGTTCGTTGATGATCTCCAGGGTTCTTTGAGTTACCACAAATTCTAAGAGTGTAGAAAAAAACAAGAAAAAAAACAAGCTTCTCCTGACTCTGTTCTCATAATAGCTAGTATAACTGCCTGGAGATGACAGAAACCCCTCTCAGAGCTGCCTGAGCTGGGGAGAGTTTTAGAAATCTCGCTAGCCAGAGTTTTAGAAATCTTGCTAGCCATCTCCCTCTCCCCTCTCCTTCTCCCTTTTACCAGCCCTGGGGGATATGGTGGAGACGGCATACGACTCCCAGACATCCCGCTCCTTACCCTCTCGCCTTCCCATCCCTCCTCCCCCCTTCCCTCAGCAACAGGGCAACACCACCTGGACCCTAGCCATAAGTGCTCAACACAATGAGTGCTAAATGGCAATGAGGCGTGTGTGAGTGAGTGAGTGGCCGTGGGGGCGTGGGGGTGTATGTATATGTATGTGGGGTATTCATGGTGGTGAGTAGCAATGAGCTGTAGGTGTATACTGTATGTGTGTGTGTAGTGGTGAGTGGCAATGAGGTGTGTGTGTGTGTGTGTGTGTGAAGTGTATGTTTGAGGTATATGGTGATGAGGCAGATCAAACTGCAGGCTGTGTCTGTACACCCCTCTCCTCTCCCGATCCCCTCTCTCTATCCTTTTTCTACCACCTCCTGCTCCTGTCGTAGTGGAAATAATAGGTCTGGGACGATTCCACTGGACCATGACTGACCACATGGACTATAGGGTTGGGAGAGTGGAGAGGAGAGAAAAGAGGAGGAGAGCGGGAAGGGAAGATAAGAGATGCGAGAGGCGAGAGGTCGAGAGGCCATGGTTCACTCAAAAAATATTATGGGCTAAATACAACCCAATTTGGGTTATTTAAAAACCCAGCACTGGTCAAATAGTGGACAGAAGCACCGTTGGGTAATGTTGACCCAGCCAGTTGGGATGCGTGAATAATGCATTATAATAATAAAGTTGGGTTGTTGGGATTTCCCAAACATGGGTTAATTTAACCATCTGTTAGGTATTTTTTACTCTCATGCTGGGTTGACCTAGCAGCTGGGTCTTTTTTAATATAATCCTTAAATTCTTTTTAGGAGGTTTGGTATATGAAAGGTGTGTCTTTCAGCGAGACCTTATCGGACAACCACGAGAGTAAATGTCATCCATGTTCATCATATGTTCATCATATGATAATTTTTTTTACACGTTTTATATTATTAATATTATATATTATAATAAAGTATATCACCTTATTGTATCCCAACAATGTGGTTTGCATAGGTTTTATGGAATGCATGTCATTGAACACATAAAAAATATCAATGTTCAACCTTAGCATGTGGTAACTAGTGATGTCCCATTTGATACCAGAGCTCTGAGGAAGGTGTCGAAATCGCTAAGCAGCTAACTTCAAAGCAGTGTGCCGATGCGTGTATCACTTTATCAGAAGTACGTCATCAATGACATGTTTTAATTTGAAACCACACTTTCTGCACTGTTGATAAAATTATTTATTTTATTTAGAATAGTATAAGCTTCTGTCCTAAACATCCTAAATAATGCCATGGAGTCCATTTTTAACAAATAGTAAACTTGAAGGCAAAAAAGAGAAGCATGAAAGATGTGAAACTGTTTGGTATTCCAACTGATTATAGGCTACTAAAGCCAAAAGATAGGAAAAACATCTATCTGACCAGCAATAACTACAATTTGGTGACCAAACCAAAGCCTGCAAAAGCCTTGGTTTCCTATCACTAATGATAACTGAGCAACAGACCAGATGAATAAGAATGACATTTACTCTTATGGGTTGTTAAAAAGAACTAGCTGAATGCCACACCCCTACTAAACTACGCCTAAACTAAACTACGAGCTCGGTCATATCTCAATACCCAGCACCAGCATCAATAACCCAGCTGTTTTTAAAGAAAACAACCCAACTAAGTGACCCAATGCCTGCAACCAAGAATATCACATACTCAAGAAGAGTACAACCCTAAACACACACACAAATACGCTGTAATAGAGCCTGTGTGTAGCTGGTGTAGAGGAGTCAGGCGCAGGACAGCAGATATGAGTAATAAACGTATTTTACTCAAAATTCCAATACAACTCAAATGATCGAGCCCACAATAACGGACCGTATTACGAACAAACAATCACGCACAAAAAAACATGGGGAAAACAGAGGGTTAAATAATAAAGAATTGAAACCAGGTGTAAAAAACAAGACAAAACAAATGGAACATGAAAAGTAGATCGGCGACAGCTAGAAGACCGGTGACGTCGACCGCCGAACTCCGCCCGAACAAGGAGAGGGACCGACTTCGGCGACACCGACCTCGGGGACGACCCGGAGGACGAGGCGCAGGGCGATCCGGATGGAGACGGTGGAACTCCCGCAGCATCGAAGGGTCCAACACGTCCTCCACCGGCACCCAGCATCTCTCCTCCGGACCGTACCCCACCCACTCCACGAGGTACTGAAGGCCCCTCCTCCGACGCCTCGAGTCCAGGATGGCTCGAACAGCATACGCCGGGGCCCCCTCGATGTCCAGAGGGGGCGGAGGAACCTCCCCGCACCTCAGACTCCTGGAGTGGACCAGCCACCACCGGCCTGATGAGAGACACATGGAACGAGGGGATAATACGGAAATCTGTGGGGAGATGTAATCTGTAACAAACCTCGTTCAGTCTCCTCAGGACTTTGAATGGCCCCACAAACTGCGGGCCCAGCTTCCGGCAGGGCAGGTTTCGGGTCGAGAGCCAGACCCGGTCCTTCAGTGCGAACACCAGGGTCTCACTGCGGTGGCGGTCGGCGCTCGCCTTCTGCCGCCTCACGGCCCGTTGCAGGAGCACATGGGCGGCGTCCCAGGTCTCCTCCGAGCGCTTAAACCATTTGTCCACCGCAAGAGCCTCGATCTGGCTCTGATGCCAAGGTGCCAGAACCGGCTGATACCCCAGTACGCACTGGAAGGGAGAGAGGTTAGTGGAGGAGTGGCGGAGTGAGTTTTGGGCCATCTCTGCCCATGGGATGAGCGCTGCCCACTCCCCCGGCCGGTCCTGGCAATAGGACCGCAGAAACCTACCCACATCCTGGTTTACTCTCTCCACCTGCCCGTTACTCTCGGGGTGAAAACCTGAGGTGAGGCTGACTGATTTGAGGCTGATTTATCAGGTGAGGCTGATTTATCACTCCAGAGAATGCATTTCCACTACTCCAAATTACAATGGTGGCGAGCTTTACACCGCTCCAGCCAAAGCTTGCCATTGCGCATGGTGATCTTAGGCTTGTGTGAGGCTGCTCCGTCATGAAAACCCAGTTCTTGTGCTGACGTTGCTTCCTAAGGCATTTTGGAACTCGGTAGTGAGTGTTGCAAGCGAGGACAAGCGATTTTTACACGCTTCAGTACTTCAGTACAATTCTGTGAGCCTGTGGATCCTATCACTTCGCAGCGACTGAGCCGTTGTTGCTCCAACACGTGTCCACACAATAAGTGTAAAAGCAGGGCAAAAATTATCAAAAGTATCAAAAGTAAATGTAATTGCTAAAAGTGTTGAAAAGCAGAAGTATAAATAATTTTACATTCTTTATACTAAGCAAACCAGACATCACAATTTTCTAGTTTTTTTAATTTACGGACAACCAGGGGCACACTCCAACACTAATTTACAAACAAAGGATTTGTGTTTAGTGGGGCGGCAGGTAGCCTAGTGGTTAGATCGTTGGGCCAGGAACCGAAAGGTTGCTAAATCAAATCCCTGAGCTGCTAGATTAAATCCCTGAGCTGACAAGGTAAAAATCTGTTGTTCTGCCCCTGAACAAGGCAGTTAACCCACTGTCCCCAGGCCATCGTTGTAAATAAGAATTTTTCTTAACTGACTTTAGGGAGGGATCTTCCTTTTCTAAGTGTGTGAATTGGACCATTCCTGTTCTGCTAAACATTTTAAATTAACGAGTACTTTTGGGTGTCAGGGAAAATGTATAGAGTAAAAAGTAAAATATTTTCTTTAGGAATGTATTGGAGTAAAAGTAAAAGTTGTCAAAAAATATAAATAGTACCTACAATCCTCAAAACTACTTAAGTAGTACTTTACAGTATTTTTACTTAAATACTTTACACCACTGCCCATACTCAAATCTACATTCAGTTAAATGGTTTGGAGAAGAGGGTTTTATTAATAATTTAACTTGTTCTTTGATCTGGGTATGTTTTTTCCTAGCTCAACCCTTATGGTGGGGTTTGACACCATAGTGAACCCAATTGCATTAGTAACCCCGTGCTGATTGGTTCCGGTAAGGCTGAACATTCCATTTCCTCACCACAGTCTTGACTGTATCTAGCTCATGTGTCACTCTCTGTTATATCCTCCAGTAACCCCTCACTGTAAACACAGTGGACCTGACCTGACCTGGGCCTCACAAATATTTCAGAATACAGGCTACAGAATGGTATTACCCTTTCGCACAATATTTTGTAATTATGACAGTCATGATGGATTAAGTGTGTGTGTGTGTGTGTGTGTGTGTGTGTGTGTGTGTGTGTGTGTGTGTGTGTGTGTGTGTGTGTGTGTGTGTGTGTGTGTGTGTGTGTGTGTGTGTGTGTGTGTGTGTGTGTGTGTGTGTGTGTGTGTGTTTTAACCAATCACCACACCTTCAACAAACATTTTCTTTCATCAGCACACTTTCGTTACAAATTGCACTAAATCATTGTTAATTGCCATGCAACATTTCATAATTGTGTCAGCAAAGTCAAGCATTTTGGCCCACAAATGTCACGCTACCGAATCCTGGAGGGACTGATTCCTATATCCCTCTCTTCTACCCCCTTCAATCCATAGCGATTAAGATCCACGCTGTAGATCGATTGAAATGTAAAGGTAATTTCCGATTGAGCATATGCAGCGTTTACCATGAATGCAGTCTCTGCGAAAGCGAAAACATTGCCTTTAAATTTCAATCGCGCAAATATTCAGCGCTATGGATTGAATCTAACCCTAACCATTTCTCTTACCCCCTCACTACTAACTCGGGTAAAACCAGACCTTCATTCCTGTGTTTCATTCTACCCAGGCTACTGTGATTCCTCTCTGTAATCTGTGCTTCTTTAGCCTCTGCCCCACACAGTTCTACCTGCTCGGGACAAAACTGAAATAATAGACTGGGTTTGATTTGGTCTGTTGTCCCTCGAAACCATCTCTTCATACTCATAAACACTCCTTCACACAAATATGTCTCCTCCTCTCACCTACACACACATGCTACATGCACACAATAACAATCTGCCCCCAACACACACATGCATTCAAAATACAATCACCTCCCTCCATAAACTCTGCCCCTCCAAAGACATACTTATATCCCAACCAGACTGTTACAATTATACCTGGTTTCTCAGCCTTAATTACCATTTTAATTAGCACAGCTGTGAGAAGGACTAATCTGACAGCATGTGGCTGAGGGCACAGAATCATAATCCCATCACTGCTTTTATTTATTCCCTCACAGTTCTGCATGTCGCTGATGACAAGCTAGTCTAATTACTATTGTAAGGGGTCGGGAAGGGGGGCAGGGGGGAGTGGAGGGGGAATTGGGAAGGAGGAAGTGGATGGGTGCAGGGGGAGTGGAGGGGGCCAAAGCAATAACTGTTTTAATGCTGGAGGATGCTAAGATAACTCTTCTCATTTGTTCATATTGCCACTGGGGTGTTGTTCAATGGACAGAAGTAATAGAACAACACTTACTGAAGGAGACTAGCAGAGAGGGAACAGAGGAACATGAGTGGCTAAGACACAAAGGACATTCTGAGAGGGATTTTATTTGATATAATGAAGAAACCCTGTTATTGAACAAGCCCAAAAACAAATTGAGTCATTTGGTGTCTGAGGAGACTGATGATGCTCCTTCATTCTGCCATTCAGATGAGAGAGGAAAGAGAGAGAAGACAGAGACGTTATCTTTCTTAAATAGTGTTATTCTTTATTACGTGTGTCTATAAAGAATCAATACAGTCCAAAGCCATGGGAACTACACTAGGTTTAAATCATCATCTCTTAGTAGCATCACAATAAGCAATAAGATATTAAGTATTTACAATGGAAGACACAGCAAGTTAAGCTAGTTCATCATATCCTTTAGATGCTAAATTAAAACCCAACAGGAACGTTATCCAAATGCAAAAAACACTGCTCAAATCACCAATAGGCTCCAATTGCAAAAACAAACAAAAAACATTCCAATAGAAATTGGCAAAAAAAATCATATGTTTTGAGGTTTAACAAAGATTAACATAGTACTTATAAATGTGGTACCTCTCTGTAAAGAAATGTACATTTTGCATATGCCATTTGTGAATTGTACCTAAGTAGCAAGAATTAACTCTTAATTAATATTTTTTTCTCTTAAAATCTTTCTTGGCATTACAGCATTACAGAATGTCCTTGTAGTGGCATTCATTTCACAAGACCATCCTGTAATAATAGTTTAAAAAATCAAGTCCAAACATTGTTGCTTGGCATATATAACAATAATTAGTGCTTTCATTTCCGAGAATTCACTCCAAACACATATATACAGTACAAACAACATAAGTTATCATATTTAACTTAAAATATCTCCAAAGCAAAAGGTTCAGCTTGCACTCACTTGTAATTCTCTGTATTTGTACATTATTTACAGTATATAGGCAAACATTGAGTACCAATAAACTCAGACAAAGTAAGTGACACTGCTTTTCATGTCTCATTCTGCATGTAGTTGTTGTAGTAGTTGTTTTTATTAGTATTGGTGTGGTATTTCTCCTTGTTGTCACGGTGGTTACATTCCCCAAGAGGAGAACATGGAATAGACTACATTCAAAAGTGTCTTGTGTTTACAATCTAGGGAGTTTGTAAGTGCAAGACCGTGCAGCGTCAGCTCTGGTGTCTCCTCACTCACTCAGTGTCAGATCCCAAAGCAACTGTGATGGCTTCAAGCATGTCAAAACCTCCCTGAACAGCCAATCAACGGTGTGTGTATGTGTCTGCCCACCAGCCCAATCACAGCTCACCTATGTGCCAAATAGCCTATCACAGCTTACCAGAGGCTCAGTGCTGAGGCATCATGTGAGAAAAACATGTCACAGGTGGGTTGTTGTGAGTAAACAAGGTAATAGATTAAAGTATATAAAGGTACCTTCCGCTTTGTCTCTATTATGGTGTTTTAGTTACTAAAAACTACCAGAAGCCAAGGTCAAACTGGGACATGCGGACGTGTGTGTGATGATGTGTGTATGTCCTACTCCAGAAAAATCCTCCTAGGTCCCATTTTCCTTCTCTTCTCTGTATTTGCATTGTGTGTGTGGACTAATGCCTAAGAGATTCTTCTCTTAACCTTTGTATGCAATGATACATATATTACTATGACATTAATATATAGTACCTATATGTGAATGAACCGTAATAATCTCAAGAATCTATGATAGCAGAGGAAAAGAGGAAAGACTTCTTCCTCTTCGGCTGCTCAGACAAAAATTCCATCTCCATGGCGATCGGTTTAAGTCTTAGATTTTCTGCGTGTTTATAGGTCCAAACTAAATGTCCGTCAGTAACAGCTGACAGTAGATAAGTAAGGCTTTGGATTGGCGTTCATAAAATCATTCACCTCTGAAAATAAATAAATATATCTCTGTATACACTGAGTGTAGAAAACATTAAGAACACCTTCCTAATATTGAGTTGCACACCCTTTTGCCCTCAGAACAGCCTCAATTCGTCAGGGCATGGACTCTACAAGGTGTCGAAAGCATTCCACAGGGATGCTGGCCCATGTGGACTCCAATGCGTCCCACAGATGTGTCAAGTTGGCTGGATGTCCTTTGGGTGGTGGACCATTCTTGATACAATACGGGAAACTGTTGAGCGTGAAAACCCAGCAGCGTTGCAGTTCTTGACACACTCTAACCGGTGCGCATGGCACCTACCACAATACACCGTTCAAAGGCACTTAAATATTTTGTCTAGCCCATTCACCCTCAATGGCACACATACACAATCCATGTCTCAATTGAAGTGGCTTTAACAAGTGACATCAATAAGGGATCATAGCTTTCACCTGGATTCAACTGGTCAGTCTATGTCATGGAAAGAGCAGGTGTTCCTAATGTTTTGTACACTTCTGGTGTGTAAATAAGTACTAACCTGGTTTGCTCTGAGGTAGGGTTTTAAGCAACTGTTATTTTAGTACATTGTTATATACTGAATATGTTCGTAAAATGCCATCTCTCTTTAGTACAAATTTTGTGTACACATCCACACAAACACATATACACAACAAAGTGCACACATATAAATAAATAAATATCTGATGTGTACGTATATATAACGTGTATGAGTGGGAGTGTGTGTAATATCTCCAGATTTGGTTCACAGGTTATTAAAGTGAGGGTAACTGGCCCTGTCAGCCAAAGCCAAATGAAAACCAGTGGAATAATAATTATTATTTTGCAGAAGTAACTTTGTATGTACATAGATAATCATCGATGAGTACAGTCCTTTAAGTGTTTGTAGTTGTTCAGAGAGCAGCAGCGACGGACCCTTAATATTTGGGTGCCGAATGTGGGAAGGATAGGAGGCTTTGGGGGGTGGGGTCACATTAGGGCGGGGGGGCCCTGCCGTGGCGATGGTGGTCCCGTTGACCCCTGGGGAGGGGATGGTGGAGGTTAAAGGTTTCTACTGCAGCACATGGTCCAGCTGTCTGCGTGGCAACTTCGTCACTAGGCTGCAGCTTGATCCCTCATTCACAGCCAGGCGAGCGAGAGAGAGGGAGCGAGGAACAGTGGGTGTAGGAGGGGGCGGTGCCATCAGTGTTCAGTCTGATTGGAGAGAAAGAGAAACAGAGAGGGGAGGGATTTGGTTAATTAGGTTGCCATATGTATCTACTAGCAAATTACACATACAGGAATAGAAATTCATTCCTTTTTCTGTCCCTCTACACTCTCGCTATCTTGTGTGTGCATGAGTGTGTTGTTGTTGTGTGTGTGTCAGTTAGTGCTGGTATGGGTCTGTGTTTGTCGTCATTGGAGACTGTACTCAGTCAGCTGCATAGTGCTAAATGCCACTGTTTCCCCCTGCCGCAAAAGCACCTGCTCCCAGCTGACAAACACACAAGCGCACGCACACACACACACACACACACACACACACACACACACACACACACACACACACACACACACACACACACCACTCCCCCTTGCTGAAGAGCACTTATTCCATACTTGGTAACAGAGTGGGGATACACCGTTTGACCTTTCTCTCCTGTGGCTCCCATTCCAACCTCATAAATCACACGCACATACACATTATGTTCTTCTATCTTCATGGGAACCTAAAATACATTTCCATTCAAAATCCTATTTTCCCTAACCCTAAACCTAACTTCTAACTCCTTACCCAAACCCTAATTCTAACCATAACTCTAATTGTAACCGTAAACCAAACCCCTAAGTGTAAAATAACCTTTGCTCTTATGGGGATGTGGGAAATGTCCCCACAAGGGTGAATTTTCCTTGTTTTACTATCCTTGTGGGGACTTTTGTTTATTTTAGGTCCCCACAAGGATATAAGAACCAACCCACAGCTAAGAATACAGCACTCACAGGGGCACATACAGATGTAGGATCGTAAATTTGAGCCAGTGATTACAGCAGGAAAATAATCCTGCAGCAATAGGAAATGTGATTTAATTAAAACAAAACACACACTGACAAACATGTACGTATACACACAGTGTTTTTCTGGCCTTGTGTAAGCTCTCTCTCCCGCTCTCTCACCCTTGTTTGTGCGGTGTGATTTGCATGCAGTGCTCACATGGCAGCGGAAGTCTCAGCTAACAGCACATAGCAATGCCTCACTCACTCACTCACTCCTCCCTCCCTTTTCCAAGCGGAGAACAAGAGGTGTTTTCACAGAGCTCGCATGTGATCGTCACTCTCTTTAAACAAACCCCGAATTCAGAACCCCCAGTGTCACAACACACACACACACACACACACACAAACGGCATAACACCAGAACTGTTACCAAAAGGTCAGCCCAAAATACTGGTACTTTTCCAGACTACTGATCCCCTATACACACCGACTAGGAGAAAGAGAGGATTGGGGTAAATACAAGTGCACTGCTTATACCCAAAACTCCACAGTCACAGAGGAGGAGCAGTACATTGTATACTATAGTATATAGGAGTGATTCACTCACACACACACACACACAAAACACAGGAGGCTGATTAGCGTCTCCATTAACCTGCTAAGCACATTAGAGTGGCTGACCCACTTCCACAGTCACCATGTGCTGTGCTCTGTCTGAGACAGTAAACCAGATACTAGCCTGGTACTGGGAACCAAACCTCATGGCTGTCCAACCTTACCGTTTTATTAATATTTTAGGTAAAACGTTTTCAGTGTAAACTTAAACAACAAAAACCATATATAAAGTTTGTAGACACAAACCTCTTTTTGCTTTGTCATTATGGGGTATTGTGTGTAGATTGATGAGGGGTCTAAATACTTTCCGAATGCACTGTATATCTTTCTTAATAAGATCATTGTTGAAAACTAACAATCACCAAAATAAACAATAGACAGTCAGGGAGAATCTAATTAATTTTGTGATAATGTTTGAGACACTCAGCATAAGAATATGGCATAAGCCATGGCAAATGGTGTAGAATTGCAGGAAATATGCTTTAAAACTGTACATTTCCTAGGGGAAACACTGAGGTAGGTTACAAAACCTAGCCATAACACTACACCTAATAACGCACACTACACACATAAAAAAATACTATAGTATATACTATGGTATGAATACTATAGTATTAACTAATGTTTTGGGGACTTTACTGTATTTACTGTAGCATGTATAGTTAACTATAGCATGAATCAAATCAAATAGTTAATCATTTTTTAGCAGATGTTATTGCGAGTGTAGCGAAATGCTTGTGTTACTAGCTCCAAAAGTGCAATAGTACCTAACAATTCACAACAATACACACAAATCTAAAAGTAAAAGAATGGAATTAAGAAATATATAAACATTAGGACAAGCAATGTCGGAATTGCATTGACTAAAATACAGCAGAATACATATGAAATGAGTAAAGCAGTATGTAAACATTATCAAAGTGACTAGTGTTCCATTATTAAAGTGACCAGTGATTCCATGTTCATGTACATAGGGCAGCAGCCTCTAAGGTGCAAGGTTGAGTAACCAGGCAGTAGCCGGCTAGTGATGGCTATTTAACAGGGATGGCCTTGAGATAGAAGCAGTTTTTCAGTCTCTCGGTCCCAGCTTTGATGCACCTGTACTGACCTCGCCTTCTGGATGATAGCGGGATGAGCAGCCCGTGGCTCGGGTGGATGTTGTCCTTGATGATCTTTTTGGCCTTCCTGTGACATCGGGTGCTGTAGTGTGCCCCCGGTGAGGTGTTGGGCAGACCACACCACCTTCTGGAGAACCCTACGGTTGCGAAAGGTGCAGTTGCCTTACCAGCCAGTGATACGGCCCGACAGGATGCTCTCAATTGTGCCTCTGTAAACGTTTGTGAGGGTCTTAGGGGCCAAGCCAAATTTCGTCAGCCTCCTGAGGATGAAGAGGCGCTATGCGTCTTCTTTACCACACTGTCTGTGTGGGTATACCATTTCAGATTGTCAGTGATGTGTACACTGAGGAACTTCAAGATTTTCACCTTCTCCACTGCGGTCCCGTCAATGTGGATAGGGGTGTGCTCCCTCTGCGGACTCCTGCAAAACTTTATGATTGAGTTGGAGGCGTGCGTGGCCACGCAGTCATGGGTGAACAGGGAGTACAGGAGGGGGATAAGCACGCACCCTTGTGGGGCCCCTGTGTTGAGGATCAGCGTAGTGGAGGTGCTGTTTCGTGCCTTCACCACCTGAGAGCGGCCCGTCAGGAAGTCCAGGACCCAGTTTCACAACGCAGGGTTCAGACCCAGGGCCCCACGCTTAATGAGGACCTTGGAGTGTACTATGGTGTCAAAGGCTGAGCTATAGTCAATGAACAGCATTCTTACATAGGTATTCCGCTTGTCCAGGTGGGACAGGACAGTGTGCAGTGCGATGGTGATTGCATCGTCTGTGGATCTATTGGGGCGGTATGCAAACTGAAGTGGGGCTAGGGTGTCAGGTAAGGTGGAGGTTATATGATCCTTAACTAGCCTCTCAAAGCACATCATGATGACAGAAGTGAGTGCTACAGGGCAACAATCAGTTAGTTCAGTTACCTTTGCTGGACATCTGGGGAAAGACGACTGGCATAGAGAGACTCTCCAGCCAGCTGGTCTGCGCATGTTCTGAGGACCCGGCTACGGATCTGGGCCGGCAGCCTTGCGAGGGTTAACATGCTTAAATGTCTTACTCACGTCGGCAAAACAATCTTGAAGAATGTATTCCGATTGGTCAGACCAGCATTGAATAGACCTTAGCACGGGTACTTCCTGTTTGAGTTTCTGCCTTAAGGGAGGAGCAGAATGGAGTCGTGATATGATTTGCCGAAACGAGGGCGGGGTAGGGCCTTGTAGCCATCCCGGGAGGTGTTGATAGAACTTCGGTAATGTTTTCCTCAAATTTTCTTTGTTCAAATTCCCAGCTACAATAAATGTGGCCTCTGGATATGTGGTTTCCAGTTTGCACAAAGCAGTTTGCACAAAGTCCAGTGTAGTTCCTTGAGTGCCGTCATTGGTATTGGCTTGAAGGGGAATATACCGGGATGTGACTATAACCGAAGAGAATTCTCTTGGAAGGTAATACAGTCTGCATTTGATTGTGAGGTAAAGGACTTGAGTTCCTGTACGTTATCACAATCACACCATGAGTAGTTAATCATGAAATATACACCACTGCCTTTCTTCTTCCCAGAGAGTTCTTTATTCCTGTCTGAACAATGCACTGCGAACCTAGCTGGCTGTATGGACGGGGGCAGTATATCCCGAGAGACTCATGATTCTGTGAAACAGAGTATGTTACAGTCCCTGATGTCTCTCTGGAAGGAGATTCTCGCCCTGAGCACATCTATTTTATTGTCCAGGGACTGAACATTAGCGAGTAATATACTCGGAAGCGGTGGATTGTGTGCACGCCTCCTGAGTCGGACTAAAAGTCCACTCCAAATACCTCTTCTCCGACGGCGTCATGGAGCAACCTCTGGGATAAGTTCAATTGACCTGGGAGGGTACAAACAAAGGATCCAATTCTGGAAAGTTGTATTTCTGGTCGTAATGCTGGTGAGTTACTGCCGCTCTGATATCCAAAAGTTATTTCCGTCTAAGTAATAACACAAAAAACGTTCTGGGCTAATAATGTAAGAAATAACACACAAAAAAAACAAAATACTGCAAAGTTGCTGTCATGTCTGTAGGCGCCATTTTTGAAGTCCTGTAGTAAAAGAAAATTGTAGTATACTGTATACTATAGTTATGAATGTAGTGTTTTTGCGGATTGTAGTATACTGTAGTATTTACTGTAGTGTTTTCCAGACATTACTGTAGTATTTACTGTAGTGTTTTGTAGTATTATCTTTGACATAGAAGTGGAAGTTTTCTCCTTCAGGAAACCTACTGGAGAAATACCAGAAAATACAACATTTTTCATAACCTGTAGGTAGGTAGGTAGGTAGGTAGGAAACAGGTTCTGAACAGATATTTCAGAACTTCTGCTGTTTTCTATAACATGTAGGGAACACAATATATGGTCTATACTTGGCATATGGGTTTCACAATTATTGGTGGCACAAATTGCGATATGGGGGAGGGTAATGGGCAGGATATATGCAACCTAAATACTATATTTACTATAGTTAAAAAAGTGTAATGTTTTTGCAGACTGTTGTGTTTTTGCAGATATTACTGTAATATTTACTACGGTTTCTTTTTCTTCGGATAATACAGTAGTATTCTACAACGTCATATAGTAACTACTACACATGATCGAGGGATACTACAGTGTGAAGTAGAGTATTCTATAATATACTACAGTTTACAATATAACTCTACAATAAGTACTGTAGAATTCTATAGTAAACTATAATCATTTCTCATGTGGGTAACCATAACAACACAGCTGATAAAATGCCTTCTCCCTTCTGTGTTCAAACTAGAAATTAAAACAACTGCTGGGAATTTTGCCCTCACTCTCCCTGTCCCACACACACCACTCTGAGTGGTCAATTGTGTTTGTACGTGTGGGACAGGAAGAGGGAGGGCAAAGTTCACAGTAGTAGTTTGAATTTCACAGGGCCAATTACACCAAGGCCCAGGAGGAAAGGGTCGGAAAACCAGAGTAACACAGTCAACCTGACACACAGACATGGGAATGCCATGCTATGCGTGTGTGCCAGCAGGGCCGGTTCAGACCTGCTGGTTGCAGACACAGGGGGATGAGGGAAAGTTGCCGGGAATCAGAGTTGAATCATCTCACACACACAGGCCAGGTCTCTAAACACACACCCCTGGTTACCAATCACACACTCCTGCCCAGCCATCTCAATCTCCTTTTATCAGTGGAGACTCAACCAGCCCTGCTGAGTGCAGTGTATCAGCTGAGAAAGACAACCTCTCCTAACACAGCTAATCTTACATACGCTGATCACAGAGGGACAGAGATAGAGAGCGAGAGATAAATGAACCCGATACTCTGTACCCCTCCCCCTTGCAGCCATGCCACACACACCCCTCTACCCGTCCATGGAAGGTACCCCTACCTCGTCCCACACGTACACACTGCTCTCTACAGGAGTTATGTATTTCTCACTGGCTATATTTAGACCTGCTTCTCTCAGGCCAGGAACACGCTACCACACACACACACACACACACACACACACTGCTAGTACAGTAGTTTAAGTACAGTAAACGTGCTTATGTAACTAGTTGATGTATATGCTTCTCCTAGCAGTAGTTGATGTATATGCTTCTCCTAGCAGTAGCTGATGTATATGCTTCTCCTAGCAGTAGTTGATGTATATGCTTCTCCTAGCAGTAGCTGATGTATATGCTTCTCCTAGCAGTAGCTGATGTATATGCTTCTCCTAGCAGTAGTTGATGTATATGCTTCTCCTAGCAGTAGTTGATGTATATGCTTCTCCTAGCAGTAGGGGGTAGTGGTGTTTGTGTATGTAGGGGGGGTAGTGGTGTATGTAGGGAGGGGAGGGGGTAGTGGTGTATATGTATGTAGGGGGGGTAGTGGTGTATGTAGGGAGGGGAGGTAGATTTTTTGTTTCGGCACAGGGTTGTGTTAAAACATCATGTCAAATGTGAACATTTCCATTTTTGAGAGAGAAAGAGCGAGGGAAAAAGAGTGAACCAAAGAAAGAAGGAGAGGGAAGGAATGGGTGAGGAGACCACGTAAAAAACGCTTGGCATCGTCCAAATAGGCCTAAATAACTAAACGAGGTCAGACAATAACCATCACTAGCATTACAGCCATTACAATTCCTCTGATTGTATAAAGTCATTATCGCAATCGCACATTACATTAGTCACACACACACATCTGTCGGACCGCCAAGTGCTTCTCTGTGGACGGGGAGAAATGCGTTCATTTAAAATCATGTCACATGCTAGGCAATTATATTCAGTCACGGCACAAGCCCTTAAAAAGAGAGCCCAGCACCCATTTCTATTCTATTATTACAAAACGCACGTGTTTATATTTATTTTTCAATTGAAATTTTACCTTGTGCCATGGAGAAGGCCCATTCTCTCTCACACACACACACATGCTCTGGGACACAGATTAAACTTAATCACAAATGGCCAAGGTAATCCAACAACACACTAATCTAGCCATTTGTACAAGCAATGTCTCAGAGCACTACTCACACCACACACATGCAGTTGACATCTGACTGACTGGCAAACATAAACATACACATTGTTCTGCGGAGAGGAGAGGATATGAGAGCTGTGTTATGATATAACTGTAGTAGTTGGCTGAGGGACTGAAGCCTGTTTCTGAGAAGTCAGGACATGAGCACAATGAGGCTTAATTGATCCTAACTCCAACTCACCTCAGTGTTTGGGAAAAACACCTCAGTGTGTGTGCTCTCCGTTCTCCTAACTCAAAACAAAACAAGCTGCTCAACAATGTCTAATCCTGAACAGAATGTAATCCTCCTTAACTCCCAGCTAAATGGAGGGAACAGTGACAGAGTTTTTATCTACCCATGGAACATCCCGCCCTAGTTTACTCAAAGGTACTGTAATGGACAGGGAGGGAGGGAGGGTGAGGTGAAAGACAGGTGAAAGAGAGAGACAGGGGAGGGAGGGAGGGAAGACAGGTGAGGATAAATGTTTTTTTGTTTTTTTAAATATGCCACTACGTCTAGGTTTATTATTGGACTGCTCTATAATTAACCACACACAGCAGCTGACAATTCAATCAGACTTTTTCAGCACTGCTATGCTATCCTCTAAAATCACACCACCTCAGTAAAGTTCATTTAGTTAACTAATTTAGTTCAAATTCATGAAAGCCATTATTCTATTCAAAGAAGTCCATAAAACAGGAGACAATTCAAGGAATTCCTGTAATGGGGCTGATTAGCTAATTGTTTAATTAGTCATTAAACAAACCTCCATGGTCTGTTCTTAAAGCCAATCAGTGGCACTCAGCTGGAACTAGGCACTATAGACAGAAGGCTCTCTGGAAGGAGAGAGAGAGGAGGGCAGAGACCAACTGACTGGGAGGCTAGATCACATGATTTACTGAAAAGAGAAACTAATGCTAGAAAAGGTGAGGGAGATAAAGAAAGAGAGAGAGGGAGTGAGGAAAAGAGGGAGAGAGAGAGAGTAGGGTACGGGATAGAGTGATATTTGGCTTTTGCCCCACCCACCCACCCACCCACCCGTCCCAACCCCCTCTCTCTCTCCACCATCTCTCTCTCTGTTAGTCTCTCCTCCTTTATCTCTGTCCGTGTCTCTCCTCTTCTCTCTCTCTCTCTCTCTCTCTGTTGTTGTGGCAGATGGTGCTAGTCATTAGCGTATTGTCACTCCCTCTGAAGGGCCAGATAACCAGTGCTTGGAGGCGCAGGTGCAAGACCCCGGCCCCCACCATCTGCTAACACACACAGGCATACACACAAACACACACTGAGGTAGAGAGGGAAGGAAAAGGGGCGAGAGGGTTTGGTTAGAGCTCCTAAATAAAAACATGAAGAGAGTGAGTCAGTCAACTCCCCCGTCTCACCGTCTGTACCAAACACATGACAGCCCCGGCCAGAGAAGAGAGAGAGAGCTCTGATAAACAAGGGGAAGACATGAGGAATGGAAAGAGGCAGGAGAGAGGGATGATAAAGAGCTTCAGAAAAAAACTGAACGTCAGGTGACAAAAGAGAGGTAGAAGACAGAGAGATACAGATTAGAGAGAGAAAGTCAGACACAGAGAGAGTGAGACAGTAGGGGAGATAAATAGCTAAATACTGAATAGTGTGCATGTTTCTTCTGTTTGCTGATATCTTGTGTTTCTCAGGCAAAATGCTAATCCCAACAGCCCTCGCACACCGAAGGCCAGTTCAAAGGTTACACTTCTGATGGGTGCATAGTGAGGGGTGGGGGTGGGCCGTACAGGGGCGTGTTGTAATTTAAACAGCCCCCAACCCACTCAGTGACCCCTCACCCCGTCCCCTGTCAGTGAGTGTATGCATTTTCCCAAACCAAAACAACAACACTGGCAAAAACGCTATCGACCGACCATCAGCTCAATGAGCCAATAAACTAATACATCTCAAACCCTGATCCCTCATTCACAAAAACACAAGGCCAGAGTAATCTACACACAGATACGCACAGCAGCTGTCACACTAACACACACGCGCACACACACGTTAAGAACAGGATGTCAGGCCTATATCCTTGGTGTGTAGGTAGAGATTTGAAGGCTTTATCTCTAATATAATGTGTTTGTCAAAAGAGCAGCAGGCACACACACAATAAAAAAAGGTCAATTCAGCCTCAGATGATTTGCATTTCAAATCTAGCCACTCGAAAATGTATGTGAGCATGTGGACTGTAGACTATGTCTCGCCTTGTGATGGTGAGGGGAGAATGTGGAAAAGCCGGTAATTTCTTAGTAAACACACACATACACAGTGAGGCCCTGTGGCTGCAGTCTAAGCCTCTCTGTGGGGTGGGTGTTTATGATTAGAGTGTTAGTGAGTAGCTGGCTGTCCTGGCAGCATTCCTGATCGGGGCAGAGTATTGGGCCGTTCCGGAAACACAGCTAACTGTTATTTCTCTCCGGCTGATCTTTTGTTTTTCAGGAATCCCGTAAATAACCAGGCAAGCCAGCCACGGCCAACTTTTACCGGATCAACACTGCTCCCTTTATTTCTTTCTCCCCCTCCTTCGTTCTTTAGCCTCTCCCTCCCTCTACCTACTGGCTCTCTGTGGTCTGTTTTGTCATGATTTTGAAAAACAAACTAACGTCACTCCATTCCTCCTCCTCCCATCTCCTCTCCTTCCATAGCCTAGGGCCATGACTTTCTTCCTGCTCAACTTATTTAGTAGAAAAAAAACACAGTGCGGAAATGCCTGCCCTACCTAGAAAACTACTCAGCAGACATACTCATGCTCAAAACGCACATTCAGACACAACCCAACAGAAATACCTTATTGCACATATATATTAAAAAAATACACTGGCATAATACATACTACACACACACACCCTTGACTGAGTATGTTTGGCCAATAAGTGTGAAGGCTTTTAGTCCTCTTGAGAGCAAGTTCAGTGTGTGTGTGTGTCTGTCTGTCTGAGTGTCTGTGTGTCTGTGTGTACTATGGTCTGTTTTGTAAAGTTCCTCACAGTAAAAAAAACAAAAGCATCTCCAGTAGGTTAGAAAAACAAGTGAGCATTCACCTCTCCCAGCAACCTTTGCACAATGCCTGCATTCCTGCCCTGAAGCCCAGTACCTGATAACTGATAAACAACTGACTCACTTGTTTTTCTGGGGGACCCAGTGCACAGACTGCACCCAGCCCTACGGTATACAGCCAGAGAGGGAGACAGAGGAGTGAGAAAAGGAGGAAGAGTGAAAGAGGAGGAGGAGAGAGCAAGCTCCCTTCACCAGTGCATTGCAGATCACTATGTCAGTGGGCAGCTTCAACAACAACATTGTGTAACCACTACCTATAGGCCTACAAGTCATTCATATTTCACCATCAATGTGGAAACCTATTATACAATGGGTACAGATCTATGGTAACTTATGACATAGCGCTTAAAACATATATAAATTGTTATTTAATGTTGTATAACAAGATACTGATGCTGCAGTAGACATAAGTACACGTAGATTTGTCAGAATGAGGTGAAAGGTCATGTTTTGGTGTTCCCAACTCTCTATCTCATAGGGGGATGCATCAATATTTACACATTACATTACCGGGGTTGAAGTGTGATTTGTTAGGTGAACGAACTGTCCCCAAAATAGATTTCTTTCCCATTATCATTTCGAACAGAAATGAGTTTACTTCCCACTATATTTGTTGTATCCTAAGGTAACCTCTGAGAGCACATATAGACTAACAGTGTTATAGAAATGAGAAAAACCCTTGTCCATACCCACTGGGCACAGATGACAATTCAGTGACGTGGAACAACGTTGATTCAACCAGTGTGTGAGCAGTGGGTAGGCTATTCCTTATGGATTGTTTTCTAGCATGCGGAGGAAAAAAATATTCCGCATCATTGAACCCCTTGGGGTGTTTTCTCGTACATTTGTACTAGCGTAGTCTGGTACAAAGATAATAACTACGTCACAGGGAATGCTGCTGGCTGGGACTCGAGGGCACACATTGATCCAGAATACAAACTACTTCAATAATTTACTTCACAACACCATGCATATTTCTCACAGTCTTGGG
Organism: Brachymystax lenok tsinlingensis; assembly: GCA_030435695.1. Taxonomy (NCBI): domain Eukaryota; kingdom Metazoa; phylum Chordata; class Actinopteri; order Salmoniformes; family Salmonidae; genus Brachymystax; species Brachymystax lenok. Next base: position 27,034,606 of record CM059785.1, read on the forward strand.
CTTACTGATGTACTGTATGGGTGTGACGGGCTACTCCTAATCCAATCCAAATACCACATTTTTACAAGCACTTATTATACTGCTTGGCAGGGCTGGAACATTTACTGTACATTTATCATGGTGCTTGAACTTGCCCTGTCATGTTTCATCGCATCCACCTACGTTTGATAAATCACGTTTAGAGAAGGAAATAATATCTCAAGTTCGTGGTCTAGTTCAGAGTTTGTCAAGCATACGTCCAGATCCCGCCCTCGAGTGGGTCCAGTCTGGCCCTCGGGTGGTTTGAGTAAAAATCTAAATAGAATTTTTTTTATAATAATGAAAACAACATCAAATCGAAACTGTGTAGAAATTATACAGTTTCTTGACTGTCCAGCTCGCTAATAATCACTGGACAGTCAGGAAGCATCGGAAATTCCAAAAACGATGGATAGAGGACTTTTTTTTTGCTATTTTTGAGGGCAATGAAATATAACACATTTTTAGTGCGGCCCTCCAGACCTCGTTGAAGACCGAATGTGGCCGCGGGGCAGAATTAGTTTGATACCCCTGGTCTAATTAGTAGTCACACTATAAGCGCCAATGCATTTTTTTAAACGGATTTGCATTAACAAACAGATGAAGACTAAACAGCTTGAAAAACATGGTTATTTTTTCCATATTGCAATATTTATATTTTCCTTGAATATACAGCACATAAAACGGTCACGTAAAAAGTAGACTAATATGGGCACGCTTCATCATTTTAAGACAGCATTTTTTTATATCTCTCTCATGACTAGGTTGCTCAAAACCATCATGCTGTCTCGCCACCTAATTACAAAGGGCGTGTAAAAAACAAACTGACATTAAATATAGGATGCGTCAACAGTATATCAAATACCAAGTCTACAGCCTAGATAAACAGCGCCTTTGTAACCACTGCGCAAGTCTGTTTGTTTTTTCCACTTGGGTATAGTGACAGAGAGCTGCTAGCCCTAGAGCCGGGCAGCAGAGCTCAATTTCACTGCCGGTCGATACATTAGTGTGTACAGTAAGCCACAGTGTAGTGAATTGGCTGGCTACTGTTGGGTTCAGACTATGAGGGATAGAAACCCGTGGTCTGCGTGCTGAGCTGTCGCATAATGATAATCACGCACGCATATAGGCAGCTGCTGTCCGTGCCACAGAGGCAGTCTAAATTCTCTGGCATTATTAGAATGTTGGCTTCAGTAGGACACAGTGAACACACAACGTCTCCTTAGGACACGTCAAACTTGGAGTGCACTGCTGCTTAGCAACGGGTAGATATGCCAAATAAATGGGTTGCTATCACTAAAGCGATATCTTTACTCAAGCACTGACACACACTGACTGTCTGAATGAACACCTGGATGAATGAATGTGCTCATGATAAGCATGCAAACACACACACACACACACACACACACACACACACACAGAGTCTGCGATGGCTTACCTTTCACTGCTGTTGCAGTTTCCTTGAAGCCCATGGTGGCATAGGGGCTGGTGTTAAAACCGTTCATGCCCCCCTTGCATCCACACGCTGCCTTGAACCTCAGCAGTCCCTCACTGCCCCCCAGAGTGCTGCAGCCCCCCAGGCTCCCTTCCATCAGGTTTAAGGCAATGTAATTGAGTCCATTCTGGTAGCCCGCCGACGTCTCCCGGCACATGGGGCTGTTGCTGTTCCCGTACTCTTCATCTGAACCCTCCGAGCTCCGGATCGGACGCGACACGTTCTCCACCGATGCCGAGCTGTGTCGCTTGTTGGCATCGGGGGCGAATGACGGGCACACTGGCATTACCATGGTGGTGGAGGAGAAGGTCTCTGAGCTGTGGCGCCTGCGCCCCTGGGGGTCGGCCCGGATCACCTTTGCCCCCCTGTCTGGGTTGACAGGGGGGACGGAGAGGGACGGACACCCAAGGAAGAAGGTCTCGACAGGAACCGGGGGAACCCCCACTGTACCCTCTCCCCTCAAGGTGAGTCTCTGGACACAAGCAGAGGGGCTGGTGGGCAGGGGGTTGGTGGTATCAGAGGAGCACAGGGTGGCAGGGAGAGAGGCAGAGGGAGGGGGGTTGGTAGGACTGAAGGTCATCTCAGTGTAGTCGTCTTTTACATCACCAACCGGGTATACAGGGCTTGCAAGCTTTTGGAGAGGATATTCCATGACGATTATCTCCTGTTCCTCACTCTCCCTCTGCTCTTCTCTGGGAGGCTGGCTGGGACACACAGGAAGCACAGGACTCAGCTCCAGGCGCCCTATTGAAGAAGGGGAATCGCCGTGTTTGGGAGAGTGCGATCTGACGTCAATGTTGACGTAATCGGAGAGTGGCGGGGAACTTCTCATCAGCCCGTCCACCGAGCCCAGTGATGAACCAGAGCTCTCAGTCGTGGCGGAGATGGGCGGGTAGCGTGTAGTGTTGCCAAAGTCGATGTTGATGTACTCCCCGGGACTCCTGGGCTCAGAGGGGAGGGGGTGTTCGATCATACAGGGCAGCGTCCTCAGAGAGTCCAGAGCCAGCCGGGTAGGCCGACTCACCCTCCCCTTGTGGACCAGACCGCCCTCCTGAGTGACCGTGCCAGCTCTGAGGGGTGAGGGGGCTGAGGAGAGGGTGGAGGTGGGGGGTGTAGCAGTGCAGACAGGTGAGATGGGACAGTAGTTGGACTCTTCCTCTATCCTCTTCTTCTGTAGACTCATCACCACGTACTGGTCTGTGTCTGTAACCCCCTTCCTCTGGGGCTGGGCTTTGAGAGAGCGCGGCAGGGAACTGATGGAGTAAGGCTGTCTGTGGTGAGGGTGAAGCTGGGGGGTTGTGTCTGTGAGGATGTAGTCTGGGGGGGTGAGGGAGACCACGGGGTCCACAGGGGACATGTTGAGGTACTCCCCATTGGTGAGTTTCCGGTCGGAGCTGTCCACAGACATCTTGGCCCCGCAGAACATTCTCATGTAGCCGCTGTCCTCCAGAGACACGCTTCCAGGGGAGTCGGTATGGGAGCCCAGCCCAGCTGGAGAGGGGTGAGAGCGGGGGTTGATGATCTGCTTGGGGGCTGACACACACATGGGGCTCATGGGCATGTAAGCATCCCCTTTGACCCACCCTGTCTGAGGGACAACGCGTGGAGTCATGGGCATGTAGCCACAGTCACCTAGGTGACCGTTGGAGCCTATCTGGACATCGCCATAGTCCTCGGGATATGTAACTTTCGGGGAGGCGGTGTGAGAGCTGCGACCCGATTGGCCGCTACTGGTATAGGTGGCCCTCATAAGCGTGTATTCGTCCAATGAGGTGGAGGAGACCTGGGGCGGTGCCCTGTGCTGGGGCGGGGTGGTAAGGGAGTATGTGCGTTTCCGGTATGCCTTGTCCAGCTCTGGTAACCGGCGGACACCGTTCTGGTTCTGCCTCTCCATCACCATGTAGCCATGCAAGTCGCTGCTTTCCCGGGAGGGGGGTGTGTCTGCCCTTAGGGACTCTGGAGTGTTACTGCGACGAGTGAGGTACAGGGCTGCAGGACTGGAGCCATACTCATCACAGGAGATGAAGCCGCCATCACTGGGGGAGCCGGAGACAGAGGCATTGCAGCTGGAGGGGCGAGGAGCACTGCTTTCAGAGCAAGAGGACAGGCTGACAGGGCTGGGGGTGGCTGTGGGTGGGGAGTGGGACAGAGGCATGGACATGGACTTACTGTGCTGGAGGGAAGAGGATTCAAATGTCCGGCAGTGCTGGGCTGTGATGGCGTTTGAGCTCCCTAATAGGGTCCGGTGAATACCAGGGCTGAGGGGACTCCCGTTCACAGGCAAGGGGCGCGCCATGGTGCCATCTCCCTCACTGGCAGTGCGTATCCGACAGGAGGTGAATTTACTCATGGGGGACTTTTTGGCCATGCTGTCAGTGCGCGACCGTCGCTGGAGCCCGGTCTGGCTTGGAGGAAGGTTGTTGTGGTGCCGCCGGGTGGGCACGGAAATGGGGTTAGTGCCCGATGACTGGCTCTTGCTGCGCGGCCGGAACTCTGACAGCTCCTTCATGGCTTTCATCGCCTCCAGGATAGTCTCGTGGATGTTTTGCGCCACAACGGAGTCGTCAGCCTGCATCCACAGCTCGCCGGGTCCTGTGGCTGCTGACCGGCCGACTTCGATGAAGAAAAAGCTCTCCGAGTGACCGCATCTCCTAATGTTCATCAGCTGTAAACTGACAGACGCAACATCCGAGTTGAGCTTTACAAAGCTGATAGTCCGGCTGGATAAGCACAGCCTGTACACCCCAGTAAGATTCCGGCTCTGTCCCAGCCCTTTGGATTTTAGGTTAACTTGCCATACCTCTTTATACACAGCCGTTACCGGCGTAATCATCCCGTAGTTCCCCTCATCAAACCCCACCAGCGAGGACGCGGAATTGGATGCGGAGCCGTCTGAGTACACTTTCCCCTCGCTCATTAAATCAGTTAAGACTCTGTACCAATTATCCTGCTCCTGTTCATTCTCTGCTGCCACAGCAAAATACTCGTCCTTGGTATAGAGAGCGATAAGGTGTTTGTGTTTGGAGTCCGCTCTCTTGTTGATATTGAGGCAGCAGTCCAGAGGAATAACTCTCTTTGCCGCCGACTTGTTTTTCCATTTCTTCTCGCTCTCGTAGTACTCCAGCCGGGCTGGGAAGCCCTCGCTCGGCTCCTTCAGAACGAAAAATCGCTTGTGTCCGTGCTTCTGCTTCTTGAGGTATCCACATTTCTTAATCTTGTTGTTGTTAATATTCGCGTTGGATAACAAGTGTCCTCCAGTATTTGGGGGATTTGCCATTCTATCGTCTTTTAAAAAACAACTCACTTTCCTTAACCTGTTGTTATATCCTCACTTATCGAAGGCTGGAGAGATCAACTCTGCAGCCTATAGTCCGTATCTCTCGAAGGCTCTGTTTCACTCCAGGCGCCGGTTGTGCGTCCGGCGTATGTAGCAGTTTAACAGTAAATAACTCATATCGCTAAGTTACCGAAGTGAAGAGAGAAACAACGTGTGACGTTCTACACATCAAGCTTTGGTTACAAAAAAGAGAAGGACAGGGAAAAAAATACACACACTGACAAGCCGACGGGGCGTACCTGAAAATCCGCCTATTTGATGAGATCATGGGCTCATTGGTGGACAGGGCTGAATTATAGTGAAAGACTCAGTCAGATGGGAGAGAAAGCCCTCCCACACACTCTCTCACACACAAACACTCCTGCCCTCTTCCGACTCACCCTGGGTACGGTTGGAACTATCAACCTGCTCATCTGTCTATGATGTATGTATGCATAACCGCTTACGTGTATACTCTTCTCCCTGGGCAATTTATCAACTTATTCATTAAGAGGCCTATCACAGATCTTGTTGGCTATTTGGGTTAAGTATTTATGTAATAGGTTTGTGCGCAATAAGAATTATTGAGGACATGGTCAATTATCAGTTTATTCATATGAAATAAGAACAGTAGCTGTCAGAAGTTTCAGAGTGTATAAACTGATCGAAGTTCGTGGGAGTGTAGGCATGTAACGATAAGCAGAAGTATTTCGCTACACCACAAGCATTTCGCTACACTCGCAATAACATCTGCTAAATATATGTTTGTGACCAATAACATTTGATTTGATATTATAAATGTTAAATGTTTATGCAATTATGTGGTGTCAAGAACAAAAATATGGCTATATTAGCCTACATATCCTAATACAAGGCTTGTGCAACAATTTCCACCCGTGGCACTACAATATATTATTCAACTGCGACTACAACGTGACTGAGGCGCACGTAGTGAGGGGAGGGTGAGTGGCTCTAGCCGCTGCCCTCCAACTTCAGAAGAAAATAAGCATCAAGATTAGACTGCGGCTCTGTCACACAGCTAGGCTGGGAGGGAGAGCGGGAGAGATCGAGGGAGCGCCTCTGACGCAGGGAACACTCGACAATTCCCCTGCGTCCCCGATCATCATACCCTAGATTCATGTCTGCGCCATGATGGCAAGGGAGTTATACAGTTCTTCTCCCTCTTTTCCTCTCTTACAACATTAGGCAAGAAGAGAATCATTAAACGGTGAGAGCGAGAGACAGAGCTCCAAGCGCGTAGTGTAGTTTGTTACGTAACGCGCGCGCCCACTGTTCTATTTTTAATGAGCCCTGGCTCCCAACCGTTCAGCACGAGTAGCTCTAGTGTTTCCGACTACTGTGTCCTTATTTGCATGCGTAGGTATATTTGCTTTTGCAGACTGTGTGTGAGCAAAGGGGTGGTGTTGAGCATTGAACATATCGATGCTGTGTGTATTCGATGTTCTGGAGATGCTGCCTGTATTATTGTGTTTGGGCTAAAGCACAGATACAAACTGTCAGGCGAGGCAGAGAGCCCCTCTCAACATGAAAAAAAAACAAAAATGGCTATCGCACAACCCCAAATCCTCCTCATGCCGTCATCCCAGATCATTTTCCAGTAGAGAAGAGAGGCGGTCTTTTATGAAAAACACCCTATCTGTCTGCCAGGCGAGGTGATGTAAGATCGTGTTGTTCTGTTCGGTGGCACTACATTCTACCGGTGACGCAGCTTTTCCAGGAATGGATGATCGAGATAGGGTTGCTGGGATGCTTTAGACACCTACTAAGTCTATGAGCTCCCCTTAATTAGTGCCACTAATACTGTTAATAAAAATGACGTTAAAGTCATTCTTATGTCATGTTTTATATGGAAATGCCCTCATGTAGTGGTTTGCAAAGAAGATTATAAGATCAGAATTTGAACACCGAAAGTCAAAATCATGTTTTTCATGAAATTGGATGAAACTAGATCAAAGTATGATGACCAAAGTATGAAAAATGACTGTTTCTTCTACATTGATAAAGTTTGATCATAAAGTTACTGGTCCCCTCCTCCATGTCAAATATTTGGATTCAGGAGGGTCATTCAAAACTGATGCAGTTGTCATGTCAACACATCCATCGTTTCTGCTGTGAACTACATCACAAGAAACATGCTAAATGGGAGCTGTTGACAACAATAGCCACGTTTGTATCCACAGTTTGATGCAAGTTGTGGTGGAAACAAAGTTTTGGTACAATTTTATAAATGCTGACAGATATTTTGTTCATTCAACATGGTGGGATCTTTTTGTGTTGGTAAAATTCATTATGTGAGAAATGGTTGTGGAAATGTCTTTATGCACAAATACTGTCTTGATGTAATAAACATCATATTGAAAGTAAACCTCAATATTAGTCACGAGGTTACAGGGTGTGTAGTCCTCCCACTATGACTAGGGAGACCATGCAGTTTATTAGGCTACAAATAACCTAGGATGAACTTCACAGGGTGGTGAAAGTGCATGTGATCTTGATGCTCCTTTCCCCCCAAAAATCAATGGTCTGATTCTGGTGACATGATGATCGATGCTTGAATATGGTTTTGACAAATAAAATGTCAACAAGCACTGATTTTTATCCGCAACATGTCCTTTTGGTGGAAACACCACCGGGTGGGAAAATGAGCATATTTTCTTTGTGAGGATTTTTTTATATTCGCATGAAAATCTGTCACCAATTGGATGGAAACCTAGCTATTGATGCAATTTCAATGTTGTTTGAGTTGCTTTGTGTATCACCAAATTAGCTTGAGATGATTTTACTATAACACTTCTCACTGCATCCAAGTTTCTTGACATTTAAAAGAACATTTAAATGAACTGTCAGTCAAGGCGACCTCATAAATATAAACTCCCCGCCCACTCAGCCTGTCTTTTCAAACGTCCTGGTACTTAGCCATTAGACAAAAAAAGCCCAGCTTCAGACGCAATCGTTAGGCAAGGGAAATTTAAGTGTAGAAAAGGATAAAACAGTGTCTGTGCCACCAGTAAGTACAGATAGTAGTATAAATCCCCTCGCACAGTCCCCGCAGCTGGACATTTTTTTCATGGCTTCTGGAAGGAAATGCTGTAGGAATGCTTAACCGGTGTCACTGACTCAGCCGACAGAAACTTTAAACCGGTTCTCCCCATTAAGCAGCGGGTCGGAGTCAGAGGCCGAGCCTTCTCTGGTCTCTACTCCTCCCATTACGGGGTCTGAGACACCGAGGCCTCCCACCATTAGCTCTGACAAATTGAAAACTAGTCATTGGCGACTCCATTACCCGCAGTATTAGACTTAAAACAAATCATCCAGCGATCATTAACTGTTCACCAGGGGTCAGGGCTACCGATGTTAAGGCTAATCTGAAGATGGTGTTGGCTAAAGCTAAAACTGGTGAGTGTAGAGAGTATAGATATTGTTATCCACGTCGGCACCAACGATGTTAGGATGAAACAGTCAGAGGTCACCAAGCGCAACATAGCTTCAGCGTGTAAATCAGCTAGAAAGATGTGTCGGCATCGAGTAATTGTCTCTGGCCCCCTCCCAGTTAGGGGGAGGGATGAGCTCTACAGCAGAGTCTCACAACTCAATCGCTGGTTGAAAACTGTTTTCTGCCCTACCCAAAAGATAGAATTTGTAGATAACTGGCCCTCTTTCTGGGACTCACACAAACAGCACCAAGCCTGGCCCGTTGAGGAGTGACGGACTCCATCCTAGCTGGAGGGGTGCTCTCATCTTATCTACGAACATAGTATCATGAGAATTTTGTTCTCAATTGTTTACATAAACTATCAATCAGGCTTTGAATAATTCCTAGAGGTTGTAAAGCTCTAGTTAATGACAAATTAGACAAAGTCCCATATCTGCAATTTTGGTCAGGTTATTTATTCATGAGAATTCTGAATTTCAAAGGGGAACAGTCCTTTTTATATTGTACAAGTTGAATACAAAAGATACAAATGCCCCACCCTCTCTAGGAAATAATATTTTCCCACAGTACATCCCTCGGCATAACACCATCTTGCAACATAAGTCAATTCCAGACATCCTATCAGTTCCTCCCTTCCCAAGGTCGAGAAGGCCTCTTCTCCTACAATCTAGTTTCACAAAGAATTCTTTGTTCTCACAGACTCCTTCTGTCAAGTTGTACCATCTTGTTCCACTCTCCACACAATATACATTTCTAGACACACACATCAATTGGATTACCATTTGTCTTATAACCCTATCTCTATTGCATACATTTTCAGAATGGAATATTCTTAGTATTTACTTAAACGTACAAACATTTAGTCATTAAACATATAATTCATAACACCTAGACAGGGCTTTAACTCCCCTAGCTCCACAATGAGATAGGGTGCAGGCCAAGCAGCAGGCTGTAAGCCAGCCTGCCTGCTTAGTGGAGTCTGCCACTAGCACAGTCAGTGTAGTCAGCTCAGCTATCCCCATTGAGACCATGTCTGTGCCTCGACCTAGGTTGGGCAAAACTAAACATGGCGGTGTTCGCCTAGCAATCTCACTATAATAAAGACCTCCTCCATTCCTGCCATTATTGAAAGAGATTGTGATACCTCACATCTCAAAATAGGGCTACTTAATGTTAGATCCCTCACTTCCAAGTCAATGAACTAATCACTGATCATAATCTTGATGTGATTGGCCTGACTGAAACATGGCTTAAGCCTGATTAATTTACTGTGTTAAATGAGGCCTCACCTCCTGGTTACACTAGTGACCATATTCACCGCGCATCCGGCAAAGGCGGAGGTGTTGCGAACATTTACGATAGCAAATTTCAATTTAATTTTTTTTTTTTAAAAACGTTTTCGTCTTTTGAGCTTCTAGTCAATCACTCAATCACTTTTTATAGCTACTGTTTAATCCAAAACAAATCAAATGTATTCATAAAGCCCTTCTTACATCAGCTGATGTCACAGAGTGCTGTACAGAAACCCAGCCTAAAACCCCAAACAGCAAGCAATGCAGGTGTAAAAGCACGGTGGCTAGGAAAAACTCCCTAGAAAGGCCGAAACCTAGGAAGAAACCTAGAGAGGAACTAGGCTGTGAGGGGTGGCCAGTCCTCTTCTGGCTGTGCCGGGTGCAGATTATAACAGAACATGGACAAGATTTTAAAATGTTCATAAAACAGGCAGAACAGTTGAAACTGGAGAAGCAACACGGCAGGTGGACTGAGGACATCAAGGAGTCATCAGGCCAGGTAGGCCTTGAGGAATGGTCCTAATGCTCAGGTCCTCCGAGAGAGCGAGAGAGAGAGAGATAAAAAAAAGAAAGAGAGAGAGAGATAATTAGAGAGAGCATACTTAAATCCACACAGGACACCGGATAAGAGAAGAGAAATACTCCAGATATAACAGACGGACCCTAGCCCCCCCGACACATAAACTACTGCAGCATAAATACTGGGGACTGAGACAGGAGGGGTCGTGAGACACTGTGGCCCCGTCCGACGAGTTTACAGGCCTCCTGGGACATATACAACGTTCCTCACTGAGTTCCCTGAATTCCTATTGGACCTTGTAGTCATGGCAGATAATATTCACATTTTTGGTGACTTTAATATTCACATGGAAAAGTCCACAGACTCACTCCAAAAGGCTTTCAGAGCCATCATCGACTTAGTCGGTTATGTCCAACATGTCTCCGGACCTACTCACTGCCACAGTCATACTCTGGACCTAGTTTTGTCCCGTGGAATAAATGTTGTGGATCTTAATGATTTTCCTCATAATTCTGGACTATCGGACCACCATTTTATTACGTTTGCAATCGCAACAAATAATCTGCTCAGACCCCAACCAAGGATCATCAAAAGTCGTGCTATAAATTCTCGGACAACAAAAAGATTCATAGATGCCCTTCCAGAATCCCTCCGCCTACCCAAGGACGTCAGACTACAAAAATCAGTTAACCACCTAACTGAGGAACTCAATGTAACCTTGCGCAATACCCTAGATGCAGTCGCACCCCTAAAAACAAAAAACATTTGCCATAAAAAACTAGCTCCCTGTGGCAGACTCCACAAATTGGAAGTCTTCCGACTAGCTTGGAAAGACAGTACCGTGCAGTATCGAAGAGCCCTCCCAAAATAAGAACAATCCAAAATTTATTTTTGATACTGTCGCAAAGCTAACTAAAAAGCAGCATTCCCCAAGAGAGGATGGCTTTCACTTCAGCAGTGATAAATTCATGAACTTCTTTGAGGAAAAGATCATGAACATTAGAAAGCAAATTACGGACTCCTCTTTAAATCTGCGTATTCCTCCAAAGCTCAGTTGTCCTGAGTCTGCACAACTTTGCCAGGACATAGAATCAAGGGAGACACTCAAGTTTTTTAGTACCATATCTCTTGACACATTGATGAAAATAATCATGGCCTCTAAACCTTCAAGCTGCATACTGGACCCTATTCCAACTAAACTACTGAAAGAGCTGCTTCCTGTGCTTGGCCCTCCTATGTTGAACATAATAAACAGCTCTCTATCCACCGGATGTGTACCAAACTCACTAAAAGTGGCAGTAATAAAGCCTCTCTTGAAAAAGTCAAACCTTGACCCAGAAAATATAAAAAACTATCGGCCTATATCGAATTTTCCATTCCTCTCAATTTTTTTTGAAAGAGCTGAAAAAGCAACTCACTTCCTTCCTGGAGACAAACAATGTATACGAAACGCTTCAGTCTGGTTTTAGACCCCATCATAGCACTGAGACTGCACTTGTGAAGGTGGTAAATTACCTTTTAATGGCGTCAGACCGAGGTTCTGCAACTGTCCTCGTGCTCCTAGACCTTAGTGCTGCTTTTGATACCATCGATCACCATATTCTTTTAGAGAGATTGAAAACCCAAATTGGTCTACACAGACAAGTTCTGGCCTGGTTTAGATATTATCTGTCAGAAAGATATCAGTTTGTCTCTGTGGATGGTTTGTCCTCTGACAAATCAACTGTAAATTTCGGTGTTCCTCAAGGCTCTGTTTTAGGACCACTATTGTTTTCACTATATATTTTTCCACTTGGTTATGTCATTCGGAAACATAATGTTAACTTTCACTGCTATGCGGATGACACACAGCTGTACATTTCGATAAAACATGTGGAAGCCCCAAAATTGCCCTCCCTGGAAGCCTGTGTTTCAGACATAAGGAAGTGGATGGCGGAAAATGTTCTACTTTTAAACTCTGACAAAACAGTGATGCTTGTTCTAGGTCCCAAGAAACAAAGAGATCTTCTTTTGAATCTGACAATTAATCTTGATGGTTGTACAGTCATCTCAAATAAAACTGTGAAGGACCTCGGCGTTACTCTGGACCCTGATCTCTCTTTTGACGAACATATCAAGACTGTTTCAATGACAGCTTTTTCCATCTACGTAACATTGTAAAAATCAGAAACTTTCTGTCCAAAAATGATGCAGAAGAATTTATCCATGCTTTTGTCACTTCTAGGTTAGACTACTGCAATGCTCTACTTACCCGGATAAAGCACTAAATAAACTTCAGTTAGTGCTAAATACGGCGGCTAGAATCTCGACTATAACCAAAAAATGTGATCATATTACTCCAGTGCTAGCCTCTCTACACTGGCTTCCTGTTAAGGCAAGGGCTGATTTCAAGGTTTTACTGCTAACCTACAAAGCATTACATGGGCTTGCTCCTACCTATCTTTCTGATTTGGTCCTGCCGTACATACCTACACGTACGCTACGGTCACAAGACGCAGGCCTCCTTACTGTCCCTAGAATTTCTAAGCAAACAGCTGGAGGCAGGGCTTTCACTTATAGAGCTCAATTTGTATGGAATGGTCTGCCTATCCATGTGAGAGACACAGACTTGGTCTCAACCTTTAAGTCTTTTTTGAAGACTCATCTCTTCAGTAGGTCCTATGATTGAGTGTAGTCTGGCCCAGGAGTGTGAAGGTGAACGGAAAGGCACTGGAACGAACCACCCTTGCTATCTCTGCTTGGCCGGTTCCCCTCTCCACTGGGATTCTCTGCCTCTAACCCTATTACAGGGGCTGAGTCACTGGCTTACTGGTGCTCTTCCATGCTGTCCCTTATGCTGCAGTAGTTTATGTGTCGGGGGCCTGTTATATCTGGAGGATTTCTCCTCTCTTATCCGGTGTCCTGTGTGAATTTAAGTATGCTCTCTCTAATTATCTCTCTCTCTCTCTCTCTCTCTCTCTCTCTCTCTCTCTCTCTCTCTCGGAGGACCTGAGCATTAGGACCATTCCTCAAGGCTTACCTGGCCTGATGACTCCTTGATGTCCCCAGTCCACCTGGCCGTGCTGCTTCTCCAGTTTCAACTGTTCTATGAACATTTTAAAATCTTGTTTATGTTCTGTTATAATCTGCACCCGGCACAGCCAGAAGAGGACTGGCCACCCCTCACAGCCTGGTTCCTCTCTAGGTTTCTTCCTAGGTTCTGGCCTTTCTAGGGAGTTTTTCATAACCATCGTGCTTTTACACCTGCATTGCTTGCTGTTTGGGGTTTTAGGCTGGGTTTCTGTACAGCACTCTATGACATCAGCTGATGTAAGAAGGGCTTGGAGCAGGTTTTCATCTTTTCCTCAATCCTGTTTAGTCTCCCAGTCCCTACTGCTGAAAAACATCCCCACAGCATGATGCTGCCACCACCATACTTCACCATTGGGATGGTGCCAGGTTTCCTCCAGACATGACACTTGGCATTCAGACCAAAGAGTTCAATCTTGGGATCATCAGACCAGAGAATCTTGTTTATCTGAGAGTCTTTAAGTGCCTTTTGGCAAACTCCAAGTGGTCTGTCATGTGCTTTTTACTGAGGAGTGGCCACCGTCTGGCCACTCTACCATACATTTCTAATTTGTTGAGTGCTGCAGAGATGGTTGTCCTTCTGGAAGTTTGGCCCATCTTCACAGAGAACTCTAGAGCTCTATCTGAATGACCATCGGATTCTTGGTCACCTCCCTGACCAAGGCCCTTTTACCACAATATATCAGTTTGGTCGTGCGGCCAGCTCTAGGAAGAATCTTGGTGTTTCCGAACTTCTTCCATTTAAGAATGATCGAGGCCACTGTGTTCTTCAGGACCTTCAATGCGGCAGAACTTTTTTGGTACCCTTCCCCAGATCTGTGCCTGTCTCGGAACTCTACGGACAATTCCTTTGACCTCATGGCTTGGTTTTTGCTCTGACATGCATTGTCAACTGTGGGACCTTATGTAGACAGGTGTGTGCCAATCCAAATCATGTTCAATCAATTGAATTTACCACAGGTGGACTCCAATCAAGGATGATCAATGGAAACAGGATGCACCTGAGCTCAATTTCGAGTCTTAAAGCAAAGGGTCTGAATACTTATGTAAATTTCTAAAAAAAAGTAAAGGAGTCTGATTACTTTCTCGAAGGTACAGTATATTAAAACAAACTATTCTAAAAATAAACCTGCAACAAAGCATTCTGGGAAGAATGATAATGAGGCCCCTCTCACATCCTTTCACCGAGAGAATGAACTGAAATTAACTTAACACGGTCGAGTAACAACAACACAAAACAATGCAGTGTTGATTCCACTGTTTCAGATAACACTTCAATCCCACTGGTGATAACCCCACTCAAAACAAAAATCAGCTATAACCCTCACTACACTTTTTACCTTAACACCGAGATTTTAACACTTGCAAATTTGCTGCAATGACACAGATATGACAGAGATAGCCAAACATAGATATCCAACCCACTGTCTCTAATGTATTTTAAACTAGAGATCCTTCTAGTTCTAACAGTCAGTCTGTTCACCACATAAGTGGTCTATGTAAGTGGCATAACGATGAAAATGTTGAAAGTCAACATATTCCTCCCTCACTCCTCTTTATTCCTGTTAATGACCTTTGTGCTGGCTCAGCAGCCAGTCAATTCTGTCCTCAGCACCAAGGTCAATTACACAGTGCCCTGCACGGGTCAATTATGCCACCAATAGCACTGATTTGACTGTTGCCGCACTGAAAATGGAATCAAATCACGCAGTGACATCAGCCTGACCCGCTCTCTCCCCTTAGCTCCCCTACAGCCAGCGAATTACTCAAGTGAATCAATGGACGGGAGTCAGGTCCTGATAGCGTATGGGCCTGTATTTAATTTGGGTGCAGACCCTGCTGCACCTCTCTCTGCCCTAATCACCACCTCCCACAACCTCTAAGGCTCTTTACGATCACATTATTAATTTATGAAGCACAGGAGCGCTGATATGTCAAATGCAATTTTAATAGGTTGAGGGTTTTATATCCGTCTCTGGACCATGTTGATGTGAAGGAGACTATTGAAATATGTAATGAACGGTAATGAATGTGTCGGGAGTCGGGACGAGACAGACAGGCTGGCAGCTTTTCTCAGCCAGTCGAAATCATGAATCAGCATCATTTTTAAGGATAAATATTAAGAAATTTCAATAGGATAACACGAAATGCAGCTAGTTTGCTGTCATTCCAGCTTCTATTTGAAGTGATTGTGTTGGCTGTGCAGGGTTGGGTAGGTTACTTTCGAAATGTAAGCCATTACAGTTACCTGTCCAAAATTGTAATCAGTAACCTAACTTTTGGATTACCCAAACTCAGTAACGTAAACCTTAAGATGCATTAGAAGAAGACACAAATGTATGTTACCAATTTAATTACATATATTGCAGGATAAATCAATGTCAAAGTTTACATAGCTGGCCATATATGGCATGTTAATTTTTACTTTATGGTTTGGTCATGTAAGCTTCTTCTAACTGATCGCTTTCTACTACATATAATAATACGATTAAATGATATCTTTACATTAAAAAACAAAGTCTAATAAATGTTATACACCTTAATCTTCAAGAATATAATTTGGAAATATGGAAGGATAGATTAGCCAAATTGTTTAACCTGAGCATAACCCCAAAACTAAGAATTTATTAGCCAGCCCTACTCTGTTGTTTATGATTTTGTTGTCATGAAGGACTGATTGGGCTCATTTATTTGAGTTGAAAAATAAATGCTGCGCTCATGGAATGGCATGCTTTGATCACTACTGAAAAGTGCTATTTACACGTGAAAAAGGAATGCCATATGCTATATTTGCCATAGGCCTATTGTTTACCTCTTTGTTGGTGACACTTTGAGATCTTGATAATATTCAGCTGTTTAAAGGGCAAATCCGCCCCACCTCTGTTTTGTTAAAAAGCTGAAGGCTGGGCCTGGAGAAATGTAACCACTCTCAGATTAATAGACAGAGCTATAGATGCAAGGACTGACCATCCATGATATCAAAATGATTGTTTTAACCATGTTTTTAGGTTATACATTGTTTGTTTACATTTACAATGTTTACAAACATTTGGGGAAAAACAAGCTTATATTTTGGGTTTTCATGGAGTGTGACAGTTGAACTAAGCTCATGAGGCATTTATAAGTAATATTCTTCAAGAATCAATGGAAATACAGTGCGGCAAAAAAGTATTTAGTCAGCCACCAATTGTGCAAGTTCTCTCACTTAAAAAGATGAGAGAGGCCTGTAATTTTCATCATAGGTACACTTCAACTATGACAGACAAAATGAGAAAAAAAATTCCAGAAAATCACATTGTAGGATTTTTAATGAATTTATTTTCAAATTATGGTGGAAAATAAGTATTTGGTCACATACAAACAAGCAAGATTTCTGGCTCTCACAGACCTGTAACTTCTTCTTTAAGAGGCTCCTCTGTCCTCCACTCGTTACCTGTATTAATGGCACCTGTTTGAACTTGTTATCAGTATAAAGACACCTGTCCACAACCTCAAACAGTCACACTCCAAACTCCACTATGGCCAAGACCAAAGAGCTGTCAAAGGACACCAGAAACAAAATTGTAGACCTGCACCAGGTTGGGAAGACTGAATCTGCAATAGGTAAGCAGCTTGGTTTGAAGAAATCAACTGTGGGAGCAATTATTAGGAAATAGAAAGACATACAAGACCACTGATAATCTTCCTCGATCTGGGGCTCCACGAAGATCTCACCCGTGGGGTCAAAATGATCACAAGAACGGTGAGCAAAAATCCCAGAACCACACGGGGACCTAGTGAATGACCTGCAGAGAGCTGGGACCAAAGTAACAAAGCCTACCATCAGTAACACACTACGCCGCCAGGGACTCAAATCCTGCAGTGCCCCCTGCTTAAGCCAGTACATGTTCAGGCCCGTCTGAAGTTTGCTAGAGAGCATTTGGATGATCCAGATGAGGATTGGGAGAATGTCATATGGTCAGATGAAACCAAAATATAACTTTTTGGTAAAAACTCAACTCGTCGTGTTTGGAGGACAAAGAATGCTGAGTTGCATCCAAAGAACACCATACCTACTGTGAAGTATGGGGTGGAAACATCATGCTTTGGGGCTGTTTTTCTGCAAAGGACCAGGACTGACTGATCCGTGTAAAGGAAAGAATGAATGGGGCCATGTATCGTGAGATTTTGAGTGAAAACCTCCTTCCATCAGCAAGGGCATTGAAGATGAAACGTGGCTGGGTCTTTCAGCATGACAATGATCCCAAACACACCGCCGAACAGCGAAGGAGTGGCTTCGTAAGAAGCATTTCAAGGTCCTGGAGTGGCCTAGCCAGTCTCCAGATCTCAACCCCATAGAAAATCTTTGGAGGAGTTGAAAGTCCGTGTTGCCCAGCGACAGCCCCAAAACATCACTGCTCTAGAGGAGATCTGCATGGAGGAATGGGCCAAAATACCTGCAACAGTGTGTGAAAACCTTGTGAAGACTTACAGAAAACGTTTGACCTCTGTCATTGCCAACAAAGGGTGTATATAACAAAGTATTGAGATAAACTTTTGTTATTGTCCAAATGCTTATTTTCCACCATAATTTGCAAATAAATAAATTAAAAATCCTACAATGTGATTTTCTGGATTTCTTTTTCTCATTTCGTCTGTCATAGTTGAAGTGTACCTATGATGAAAATTACAGGCCTCTCTCATCTTTTTAAGTTGGAGAACTTGCACAATTGGTGGCTGACTAAATACTTTTTTGCCCCACTGTATATGAGAGCAGCAGTGTGATTCACATCAGTGCGCTATGGAGATATCAATAATAATTGATATCCGTATCGCCGTAGACTACACCACTGTTGTCATCCTTACCTCCAAGCGTTTATTCAAGTTAGATAATTTTGGATGCCGACAGCAGCCACACCATTGGAAGACATAGCTTGGACTGTAGTATACAAAAGCCTATGCCTGCTCTTTTCCCGTGATCCATCAAACACATTTGATGTGTCGTCATGTGGTCTCTGACTTGCGGTCAGACTGGCTCAGGTGGAACAAACTTAAACTTGCGCTTTTTTCCAATGTTGATTTGAATGTCATTGAGAAAACAGAGAAGTGTCAAATAATTTTTTTCACAAACATTCTGAATTTAAAAGTAATCCTCAAAGTAATCATCTAGTTTTTCTAGTATCTGTAATCTGATTGCAATATTTTTGCAAATTTACATGTAATCCGTTACTCCCCAACCCTGGCTGTGTGGTTGGCTGTCTCTTCCAAACAGTGGCTTGGCGAGAGAGAAAATGTTCTATGCCTTAAGTCATTGTTATGGATATATCTAAAAAAAAATCTCTAGAAAACAGCTTAGACAAACGCAATTGCAGCTACTTTGCTGCACTGTTTGACGTGACTGTGTTAGCCAAAGTTGGCTAGCTAGCAAGCAAGGGATAAGAACATTGCCAGCCATCATGGCAACAGAACATTTAGATCGAACGACTGGGTCACAGCCATAGATTTAGAACAAAAATACTAAACGACCGGATCGCGTCTCTGATAGACCTATAAAGTGCCTTGCCTGGATTCCGTCAGTCCTTAGCTGTGTACACATCCGGCCCATCTGCTCTTCTCCCTTGTCTTCTCCGTCCTCTTAGGTAACTACATACATATTTATCGCCCCTGCGAATTACACACCTTGGTGAATTAATTTACGAGTTCATTAAACGTCCATCACACCCTGATTTACAAGGCTTTAAACATGGCCCATCCGCACCAGTCTGTATGAGCCCATTAGGCTTTATGGGTTCATTTATTTAGCCCAGGATGGGGGTGTCATGTCAATGAGGGGATGGCACGCCAAATGTGATATACAGCAGAACATCACTTCCTTATTTACAACTCCAGATGTTACAGAATGGTGGGGGATATGGATGGTAATGTAGGGTTAAGATAGACAGCCAGGTTCACAGGCTGTTTTTATGTCTGTCAGGTGCTTGTGTATATATATTTTTTTCACCTTTATTTAACTAGGCAAGTCAGTTAAAAACAAATTCTTATTTACACTGATGGCCTTTACAATGATGGCCTGTATGCAGAAATGTAAAGGGAAAGTCATAGAGTTTGCTTTAGATGTCTTAACAATGTCTGTCTTGTCCTTCACTTCCATGTTGTGAGTATGACATAGGGAGGTAGGGGGCAGAGTAGGGGACAGGGTGCTCTTAGAAATAGAAGACAATGAGACAGAAAGAGAGGGGACAAGTTGACTGAAAGGGAGGGGACAAGGAAACAGAAAGGAAGTGGGCAAGGAGACTGAAAGGGAGGGGACAAGGAGACAGAAAGGGAGGGGACAAGGAGACTGAAAGGGAGGGGACAAGGAGACAGAAAGGGAGGTTAAGAAACCAGAGAAGTAGTGGACAAGGAAACAGAGACAGCAGGGCTAACATATTTCCAGGATTTGATCTGTCTGCTGGCAGCTCTAGGGGATAGATGAAGGATGTATATTTACAATCTTCCCACCACTCCCCATCCATATGCCAGGGGTCATAAATCAGACGCACAAACAGTAACAAAAACGTCGTAAAAACAGGACACCTCATTGTTGCTGTGAGATTTTGCACTCAGCTCCATAGACTGGAAACTATCTGCCTCTAACTGTGCACCTTGATGTCTATGGTTTTGCAAGTCAAGCAGTAAAATAATTTGACAAAAAATGATTCTCTAAGTATATGAATGTAGCCACAGCCAAAACTGAAGTCGACTGCATCCAGCAAATCTCTGTTGCCTTGTTTTTTTGTTTTTAACACATAATGGTATTTTATGCAACACATACTGTAGCAGCACGTTTCGGCAACACTGCAAGACATAATGGCTTCTCTTTGTGGCCTTTTTGGTTTAAAACAACACCACAGAGGGTTAAAGGATACTGTCAATCACAATGCACTTGGGTACTTTTTGGCCCGTCCTGCAAATTAACTTGGCATGCCTCATTTGCAATTGCATTTAAACTTATAGATTACTTTAGATGTGCTTATGGCACAAAATGTAAAATAAATGTTCCTGTAATTTTATAGTAAGTTACCGGCTGTCGAGTTGCGGAAAGAATAATGTAAACATAATTAAATATATTTTTACATCTGAACTGTATTTTCTCAGTACATACAACAATGAACTGTATTCAGAAAGTACACAGAAATTCCAATTCTAATTTAGTTATTTTCAATAATGCAACATTTGGAATTTGGTTTATTTTCTGAATTGACTGGAATTTATAAGGAATTGCCCTTAACTTTTGATACCACACTTGGAATGCAACCACATCTGCTAATTTGAACTGAACCTGAATTTCATGTTTCGCCACAGGTCTGTGACCATGACAGAGATCGGCCACCGATTTATTGTCAAGAATACATTTCTGCACTTTGCTTTAAAGTTCCCCAGAATCAAGTCAATCATTGTGCGATTAACTGACAACACCAGAGGTGTACTTTACATTTGGAAGTATTCAGACCCCTTTACTTTCTCCATATTTTGTCATGTTTTTTCTTCTGTTTTTTTTTCCGTCAATCTACATACAATACCTTATAATGAAAAAGAAAAAATGGTTTTTAGACATTTTTGCTAATTTCTTAAAAAGAAAAACGGAAATATCACATTTACATAAGTATTGAGACCCTTTACTTAGTACTTTGTTGAAGCACCTTTGGCAGCGATTAAAGCATTGATTTTTATTGGGTATGACGCTACAAGCTTGACACACCTTGACACACCTTTTACTCACCCTAGCAGAGCTGGCAAGTCAGTTAACTGGCTAATAGCTAGCCACTACCCGTCTAGAGCTCACCTGTTTCTCATGGCTTCGCTCACCCCTGGATGTACCACCTGCCAGTACCTGAGCCAGAGAGTCGCTGAGCTGGAGGGGGAGAGTATCTGTCTTGCGCCAGATCAAGGAGGACGAAGAACTCCTGGACTCCATGGTTGCATAAACCACCTCCAAAATCGACGACGTTACCTGCCCCTGGCTCGGCATCTCCACTTCTGGGGAGCCTGTCACGGAGAAACTCCATTCGATTCCCTTGAATGAGCTGTGGCCCAGGCTGGGAGCTAAACCGAAGGGCCCGGTCTGTTCCACCCCTTCCGCCCCGCCTCAGGATGCCTGGATTGCTGTCCGGGGAGTAAAGCACTCCAGGAAATGGAATCCATCAAACGTTTCGGAGGTGCTACAATTGGGGAGGAGATTCAGGGTCCTGGAAGACCTGGAAGTGCATTCCAATCATACTGTGCAGGGTCCCTCCGCTACATCTCTACTGCTGCCATCTCACTCTCAGGTGGAAGTGCCCAAGCACACTCTGCTTTCCTTGCCCGCCACTAGGTCGTCAATTTTAGCTGCTAGCCCCCCTCAACCTGCTAGGAGACAGATCACCCGGGAGAGGCCCCCGCCATTTACCCAACAAACCCAGTAGTCCTTCCGTTATCATGGTGGGTTCATCCATGGTCCGACACGTTTCAATCCGGAAAGCTGAGACCTTCTGTTACCCTGGAGCTAGGATCCCTGACTCCATGCTACCGCTACTTATTAGCAAGAACTCCGCCGCTTCAACTGTCATTGTCCATGCTGGGTCAAATGACATTAAACTAAACTCCAGCAGTCAGAGAAATTGAGAGACGATTTTAAAACATTGATAAATACGCTACTGGAATCTGGGAAGCAGTGCGTTATTTCCAGTCCATTTCCATCCCCACACTACACGGATATGGTTTTTAGTCGTATACGCCAATTACACACCTGGCTAAAGGGATACTGCTGCACGATGGGAATTATTTTTGTGGATAACTTTGCAGCTTTTACAGACCGACCAGGCCTATTTCTTCGGGACAATTTACATCTTAACAGGTATGGCTCCAGCATTCTCTCCACCAACATGTCTCTTACTCTTGCTTCATGTAGAGCCTTTGATACCTGACGTTGTGTATCTTCGGGGGTTGACTTTTGGGATTGTACACTTCCCTATCAGACTATGTTCAATGCTCCTCTCCCAGTTTCATTAATTAGTCCCCCAATTGCAAATATGGAACAAACTACAGTTAACAACCTTTTTGCAATTCCTAGATTATTGTCCAATCACCGTATTGCGAATACTACTCACTTGCAGAGAGGTATTGTTAGTAGTAATCTTGTCCCCATAAAATTGAGCTCTGTCAATAGCTCGAAAGGGTTTATTGCTCATCCAGTGCAGCTTCAGGTGCTACCTTGGATACTCCATCTGATATGAATTCCGTGGCAATGGCATTGGAATAATTCATTTGAACGCTAGAAGCCTGATCCAAAAGTTGGACTTTATTGACATTTTGGTCTCACAATCAAATGTTGACATACTGATTGTATCTGAATCGTGGCTGTGTGATTCTGTGCCTGATTCAGATGTTCAGTTGATTGGGTACAATATTTATAGAGCTGATAGAGTTGGTAGAGGTGGTGGTATCGCGATTTATGTAAAATGCTGCTTAAATGTTTCTGTGTCCATATCAACCTCTGTCCCAAAGCAATATGAATGTCTAGTTTTAAATGTGGTACTTGGTAATAATGCTCAGCTAACTCTAGCAGGGGTATATCGCCCCCCCTCAGCTCCTCCTTGTACTCTATGCAAATTATCTAATATACTGTCTAATTATGCAAACTCTGAATTACTGATTTTGGGAGATTTTAACCTGGATTGGCTCTCACCAGTATCCGATAAATTAAAAGACATTTGTACTGAACTAAATCTAACTCAGCTGATAACTAAACCAACCCGTCCCAACTTTAAGAACCCAGTGAAATCTACTCTACTAGACATTATTCTAACAAATACCCCCCATAAATACACAGCCAGTGGGGTTTTTGCAAATTATATTTGCAATAGGACCACTGCCCTATTGCTTGTATTAGAGATACCAGGCTGAAACACTCTGATCCCTGTATAATCTCTAAGAGAAATTATAAACATTTCTCACAGCAAGTTTTTATCCTTGACTTATATCAATCTATTTTTCCAATCTATTTTTATCCACTTGCTGCATTCTGGACCCGGTTTTAGCCCTTGCTTTTTTCTCTTCTATTGTTACCTCTATGTCTGATAAACATTCCCCGCTTAAGAATCACAGAGTACGAAACCGAACCAGTTCTTGGTTCTCTCCTGAATTGTCAGGTCTTTTCCTGCAAAAGAATCGGGCCTGGGCCTTGGCAAGGAAAACAGGTACTCCAGCTGATTGGCTGTTTTTTAGGCAATTGAGAAATAAATGTACTGCAGCTGTCAAAAAGGCTAAATCTAATTACCTCCTTAATGCTATGACAGATTCTGCAGGAGATCCTGCAAAATTCTGGAAAACCATTAATTCACTGAAACGGAGAAATTCTGCTGTTTCTCTTCCTAAGAAAATTATCTCAGACTCCTGTATTCTAAGTGGTAAAAATGATATTTGTGATGCTTTTAATAAGCATTTCACCTCTGCTGGTTTTTATTTGAAAGGAAAAGTGGCCATTGTGGTACTGGCCAGTTAGTTGATTTTTCCGTCTTGCTTTTCAACCGTTACTCTGAAAAATGGTAACCCTGTTTTTAGTTTCCAGAAAATAACTGAAGCAGAGGTTTTAGCTGCCCTGTGTGCCATTGATACTAAGAAATCTTTAGGCGAGGACAATTTAGACCCGTACTTACTTAAGTGTGCTGCACCTATCATTGCTGGTTCAGTGACACACATTTTAATCTAACATTAAGCACAGGAAATATCCCTAAGGTGTGGAAAGCAGCTTTTGTTCTGCCATTACATAAGGGAGGTGACTGTAGTGATTTGGATAACTATCGACCCATCTCTAGGCTCCCTTGTCTGGCAAAGATCCTAGAATTTTTAGTTAACAAACAGTTACAATCTTTTCTTTCTGCTAACAGTATTCTTAGCACCAATCAATCTGGTTTTAGATCTAAACACAGTACCATATCGACCACTACGCTTGTTGTAAATGATATTGAAAATGCCTTAGATGATAGAAAGCATTGTGCTGCGTTGTTTGTAGATTTGTCAAAAGCTTTTGACACTGTAGACCATGCTATTCTTTTGAGTAAGCTGTCATCTATAGGACTGGGCACTGATGCCTGCCGATGGTTTTATGACTATCTTAAAGATAGAACTCAGGCCGTCATGGTCGTCGGGGTCAACTCTGACCCCTTACAGTTACTTAAAGGGGTCCCTCAGGGTTCAATAATTGGCCCACTATTGTTCTCACTTTATATAAACAACATTGGTGATGATGTCAGATATTATAATTTCCATTTATCTGCAGATGACACAGTGATGTACTCTATTGCTCCAACAGCGGACCAAGCTTTAATGCAGTTGGAGTCTGATTTTAGGATATTACAGGAGTCTCTTTTACAGCTTAAACTTGTTTTAAACGCTAAGAAAACAAATGTCATGTTTTTTTCTAGGTCTAAACTCTCAGTTAGAAACACTTTTGTAATCACTAGCTTGGATGGTACTCAAATCAAACAGGTCTCTGCATATAAGTATTTAGGGGTATGGTTAGATGATAGGCTCTCTTTTAAAAAACATGTTACTGAATTGGGACAAAATAGAAAACAATAGAAAGCAAACAATCCGTAAATAGAAAACAAATTGTGCAGGCTACTTTTATGTCCGTTTTAGATTATGGTGATATTATTTATATGCATGCATCGGCAAACACATTAAAACCACTGGATGCTATTTACCATTGTGCACTCAGGTTTATCACAGGTGATAGTTACAAAACTCATCACTGTATCCTATATCAACATGTGGGTTGGGCCTCTCTATCCGTGAGGCGAGAGCAACATGCTCTTTTGTTTATTTATAAAGCACTTCTTTTAAAACTACCTCCATATATATCATCATTAATTTCAACTAGATATACTAATTTTATGACCAGATCACAGATGTGGATTACATTAGAGACTCCTGTGGTCTCCACAGAGTTGGGAAGGACTGCCTTCAGTTCCTTTGCACCTTATTTATGGAACAAACTGCAGATCCAACTTAAGTTAGACACTCTGGTGTCCCTTGCCCATTTCAAAAATGTTATGGAGGATCAATATGATGTTGTCTGTGATTGTTTCTGTTGAACTGTGTCTTTGTTTTGTATGTTTTGAAATGTTCTTGTCTGTATGCCTAGAACTGTACATGTCAACATGTTTACACAAGGCACAGCCGTAAAAGAGATCCAGGTCTTCCCTGTTAAAATAAAGATTTAAAAAATGTTTTTGGGGGAGTTCTCCCATTCTTCTCTGCAGATCCTCTCAAGCACTGTCAGGCTGGATGGGTAGCGTCGTTGCACAGCTATTTTCAGGTCTCTCCAGAAATGTTAGCTCGGGTTCAAGTCCAGGCTCTGGCTGGGCCACTCAAAGACTTTAAGAGACTTGTCCCGAAGCCACTCCTGCGTTGTCTTGGCTGTGTGCTTAGGGTCGTTGTCCTGTTGGAAGGTGAACCTTCGCCCCAGTCTGAAGTCCTGAGCCCTCTGGAGCAGGTTTTCATCAAGGATCTCTCTGTACTTTGCTCTGTTCTTCTTTCACTCGGTCGTGACTAGTCTCCCAGTCCTTGCCGCATAAAAACATCCCCACAGCATGACATAGAGATGGTGCAAGGTTTCCTTCAGACGTTACGCATTCAGGCCAAATAGTTCAATCTTGGTTTCATCAGACCAGAGAATCTTGTTTCTCATGGTCTGAGAGTCTTTAGGTGCCTTTTGGCGCCTTTTGGCAAACTCCAAGAGGGCTGTCATGTGCTACTGTCTGGCCACTCTACCATAAAGGCCTGATAGGTGAAGTGCTGCAGAGATGGTTGTCCTTCTGGAAGGTTCTCCCATCCCCACAGAGAAACTCTTGATCTTGGTCAGATTGACCATCGGGTTTTTGGTCACCTCCCTGACCAAGGCCCTTCTCCCCCCGATTGCACAGACGCCTCACAAGTCCTCAGCTTCATTAAATAGTACTCGCAAAACACCAGTCTCAACGTCAACAGTGAAGTGGCGACCTCGGGATGCGACTCCAGCATGAAGCTGCCAGTTTAATGAAGCTGCCAGTTGAGGACTTGTGAGGCATCTGTTTCTCAAACTAGACACTCTAATGTACTTGTCCTCTTGCTCAGTTGTGCACCGGGGCCTCCCACTCCTCTTTCTATTCTGGTTAGAGCCAGTTTGCGTTGTTCTGTGAAGGGAGTAGTACACAGCGTTGTACGAGATCTTCAGTTTCTTGGCAATTTCTCGCATGGATAGCCTTCATTTCTCAGAACAAGAATAGACTGACGAGTTTCAGAAGAAAGGTCTTTGTTTCTGGACGTTTTGAGCCTATAATCAAACCCACAAATGCTGATGCTCCAGATACTCAACTAGTCTAAATAACTTTTATTGCTTCTTTAATCAGTACAACAGTTTTCAGCTGTGCTAACATATTTGCAAAAGTGTTTTCTAATGATCAATTAGCCTTTTAAAATGATAAACTTGGTTTAGCTAACACAGCGTGCCATTGGAACAGAGAAGTGATGGTTGCTGATAATGGGCCTCTGTACGCCTATGTAGATATTTCATTTAAAAATCAGCCGTTTCCACCTACAATAGTAATTTACAACGTTAACAATGTCTGCACTGTATTTCTGATAAATTGTATGTTATTTTAATGGACAAAAATGTGCTTTTCTTTTAAAAACAAGGACATTTCTAAGTGACCCCAAACTTTTGAACGGTAGTGTATATTTTTTATCCATTTTGGAATAAGGCTGTAAATTAACAAAATGTGTAAAAGGTGAAGAGGTCTGAATACTCTCCTTTTTGTCTTCTACCAAAACCAATACCAAACCAATCAGGTGATTGTTAGACAAAATGAAGCTTTGGACGTCATTGATCACATGCTTTCGATGAAGTGATACAGGCATCAGCACACTGTTTCAAAGTAAACTGCTTAGCATTTTCGACGCGTGCATTGTAGCTCCGGTATCAAAGATAGCATTGCTACTGCCAAGGATTGCTAGTGGCAGCAAGTACCCTGTAGTTTACTTGGAAAGTTTTGACAGTAACTGACTGATAAGTCGTTTTCTGTTATGAAATGACAAATTCATCACAACAGGTTGCCATTAAATAATTGGAAAATGCACAGCAATGTCTTATGAAGAGCACTCTAGCCAACATGCGCTCTAGCCAACAGCTCACAGATACAGTGTGTGTAGGCTGTGCGAGTAGGCTAGTTTACATGATGATGATGATAATAATAATAATAATAATAATATATGGGAATTATATAAAACATTTCGCTTTACAATTGTAGAAAAAAACTGGAGTCAAAACAATACATCAGACTAAACAAACACATGAATAAAGAGAGGAGTGGAAAAGAAAGAGTGTGATGCATCGGTGTATGTAATTGCGCGTGTGGGTTGGTAGAGGAGAAGAAGGTCTGAGAGGTAGAAATATAGAGACAGGTATCAAGGGTGACGGCTGGGAGCTTGGTCAGTCAATAATGAGTTTATTTTGGTGAGAGTCCGGGAGTTCTTATTGGAGCTGTTGATGATGTTGGAGAAGTAGGTGGAACTTGCAGCACTGAGCTCAGGGGTAAACCAGTGGAAGGAAAAGGAGACAGCTTTAGTTTGGAGAGGGGACAGAGAGTTGAGGGAGACAGATAGAGCAGTTAGTTGGGCAGCTAGTTCATCAGGTGAGTTGGGGCATGACAGTGGTCAGACAGTGGGAACAGGGAAGGGAAAATATGAGTTAGCTTGAGGCCAACAGAGCATACAAGGTCAAGTATGTGTCCCTCGATGTGAGTTGGAAAATTGGCATGTTGGTTAATATCAAAACAATCCAGAACAGCAATGAAATCAGAGGCAAGTTTTGAGTTTGAGGAGTCAACATGAATATTCGTGTCCAAGCAACAGTAAGCGGGGGGAGAGTGGGACATCAATGGTGAGTAGTTCAGATAGTTCAGACAGAAATAATTCATTAGCTTTAGGAGGACGGTACACAAGGATAGTGGTCATGGAGCAAGATGATTTGTAGGCAATGTATTCAAATGAGGAGACAGTAGAGAGATATTCAGTTATTTCGATTTTGGAGTAATACAGTACAGTGAGGCCGCCACCACGGCCAGTGGAGTGGGGGTGACACTTGTAGCCATAATCAGCGGGATTAGCTTGGTTAAGAGAATATAAATCACCAGGTTGTTGCCAAGTTTCAGTTAGGAGGAAGTTTATCTTGTTGTTCAGATATTAGTTCATTGAGCATGGGGGCTTTGTTGTTCATTGATCGAGTGTTGAGGAGAGGGGAGTTTATGGATAGTGGTATATTGAAGGCAGTAGGCAGTCATGGTTTACAGTAAGAGATTATGGATTGGGAGCAGGGCCAGAGTGAGACCAGAGAGAGTTAATGTTGCTATCAGTAGTATAGTTGACAGACCAGTTGCGATGTGAGCCACGATGCAAGTAGCAGCGTCTACGTAGGATGCATGATGAGCAGGCAGGGATAAGTACATCAGAGGAGAGACGATAATTATTATTCAGGCGGCAACGATCAAGGGGGAGTAGTATTTTGTCTGGAAATAACTGGGAGAGTGAAACCATATTATTCCAGGGCAGAGCACAAACAGGAGGAACAGAGAGGATCCTTTGGGCAGCTGCATGAAAGCAATTTAGACCCAATAAAACAGATAAATCCACACAGAAACCAACACGGTCGGCAAAGCAGCAAGCCAGAGCCCAACTAGTCAACTCTAAACCAGTTAGCACTAGAACCCACAGTCAAAAACACATGAGATTGACCACTGGGACCCATACGATGGCATTGCGCTAACGCTAGTTAGTAACTTCCTTCAAACTGCACGCAGAGACATAAAAATGGTATCCATGAGTTCATCTGGCTCTGAGGAAGTAGATGAAGATTACCAAAAGATTACAATTAGATTACAAAGATTACAATTACCAAAATCCCAAAGTATCCCTTTAATCCCACAAAATGTTTTTAGAATCTCTGTCTTTACAGCCTCCATTCACACAAGGCGCCGTCCCAATGCTTTGGCATAAGATATAATATAACATAATGCCAGGGGCATTGTGGTATTGAATAATGCATATATTTCTAAATAACATAATTTTAGGACCATTGTGGCATTGAATAATGTATATATTTCTAAATAACATAATACCAGGACCATTGTGGTATTGAATAATGTATATATATAAAAAGGAATAATGTAAAATGTAAAAAATGTAAAAACATGATATGAAAGAAGATGGCAAGTATCATAAATGTATGAACACACTCTCCATGGAAATGGACTACAAAAACATCATATTGTATGGTATTACATGTAACTGGTGTAGGGGATGAACTCCCCAATTCAAATGTCTACCATTAGAGAGCAACTGATTCTAATGGAATAGATGGCTACTGTCTGAGTTAGGGAATCAGCTCCTCTCTCTCCTCATGTGGTTTAATTGCAGAGATGAATCAGTTAAGCCAATAACACACTAATGAGTCCACTGTTAAATAAGCAAATGCAGAGCATTGTTGCATTGCACACCCAGAAACTCAGCAAAGTCCATTAAAGCGATCAAAAGTGGTCCCCAAAAATTGCGTACTAAGTCACATACAGTGCCTTCGAAAAGTATTCAGAACCTTTGACTTTTTTCAAATTTGTTAGGTTACAGCCTTAGTCTAAAATGTATTAAATAGTTTATTTTCCCCTCATCAATCTACACACAATACCCCATAATGATAATTTAATTTATTAAAAATAAAAACAGAAATATCACATTTCCCAAGTATTCAGACCCTTAACTCAGTATTTTGTTGAAGCACCTTTGACAGCGATTACAGCCTTGAGGCTTCTTGGGTATGACGCTACAAGCTTGGCAGACCTGTATTTGTGGAGTTTCTCCCATTCTTTTCTGCAGATCCTCTCAAGCTCTGTCAGGTTGGATGGGGAGCTTTGCTGCACAACAGTTTTCAAGTCTCTCCAAAGATATTCGATCAGGGTCAAGTTTGGGTTCTGGCTAGACCACTCAAGGACATTGAGAGACTTGTCCCGATGCCACTCATGCGCTGTCTTGGCTGTGTGTTTAGGGTGGTTGTCCTGTTGGAAGGTGAACCTGCGCCCCAGTCTAAGGTCCTGAGCACTCTGGCGCAGGTTTTCATCAAGGATCTCTCTGTACTTTGCTCCATTCAATCAATCCTGACTAGTCTCCCAGTCCCTGCCGCTGAAAAACATCCCCACAGCATGATGCTTCCACCACCATGCTTCACCGTAGGGAATTATATAAAAAGGCCAAAGAGTTCAATCTTGGTTTCATCAGACCAGATAATCTTGTTTCTCATGGTCTGAGAGTCCTTTAGGTGCCTTTTGGCAAACTCCAAGCGGGCTGTCGTGTGCCTTTTACTGAGGGTCACTCTATCATAAACGCCTGATTGGTGGAGTGCTGCAGAGATGGTTTTCCTTTGGCAAGGTTCTCCCATCTCCACAGAGGAACTCTAGAGCTCTGTCAGAGTGACAATCGGGTTATTTTTCACCTCCCTGACCAAGGCCCTTCTCCCCCGATTGCTCAGTTTGTCCTTCCATTTAAGAGTGATGGAGGGCACTGTGTGTGCATCTTGCTAGCTGTCACTCAAATGGCGAGAGGCTGAAGATCATTGGCTAGAACTCAAATTGCTAGGGCGCTGGCCCACATGGGGGAAACTGGCACAGCACAGCTTCCAGAAAAACAGTCTCTTTCAAATAAGGGAGTTCATGGATAATTGAGGTAAAACAGTAATTCTGCTCATAGATTATGCATGTATGAACTACACATTGACACATCCAGCCTTTAAAAAATACTTAGTAGGCGCCAAAGGTCCGGGGCATGTCTTTAACTATGTGATTAAATGAGTTTTAGAGGGAGTGTCCCCTCTCCTACCCATGGGCCCTATCTGTTCCTCTCAGACAGACAGTCATTAACACGCAGCATTCAATTAAAATACTTGATTGGTTAATCACGCCACATGCATAACTTATTCGTCTGGCTTCTCTCATCTCTCTCTTTTTCTCTATTGTTTACGACATCTGTTTTTCTCGAGGCACCACAGAAGTCAAACTGAGTTCCATTGTCTGAGATGCTGAATGAAGAACATTCACCAACAAATACAGTATGCATATCCTCCAATGTAATTGCATAGACACACAAACATGCGCACGTGAATGCAACCCCCCATTTTCCTCTCATGCGACCAAAACTCAACATGGCCCACCATAAGGCAAAATATTTGCTTTGATTGAAACAAAACACAGGTATGCTACAGT
Organism: Brachymystax lenok tsinlingensis; assembly: GCA_030435695.1. Lineage (NCBI taxonomy): Eukaryota > Metazoa > Chordata > Actinopteri > Salmoniformes > Salmonidae > Brachymystax > Brachymystax lenok. Next base: position 27,066,057 of record CM059785.1, read on the forward strand.
TTGAGATCAAACGGTTGGAATGCAGATGCTGTATAAACGTTTCACTCGTAAAACTTTGTTACGTACGCCTCTTGGAGGGAACGCAACTCCCTGCTGCTCTAAATTCCCCGCGGAGTGAAAGAGGTATGGGACTGTAGGTGCAAGGAAGGATGACAAAAGCAGTAAGCGGTACCGTTAACAAGGAATTTATTCCGTCACACGGTAATTTTGGGGAAAAGGGGCTGAACGGAACCAAAGCAGAGAAAGTAAAAATCAAAGCCCCCTCTCCTACCTTACCTGCCTACCCACAGCTTACCTAACTTAGCACCACCTGGTGCACTAACCAAAATACAGGGGGTGGTCCGTCCAGGTCTTACCTAGTGTGCATAGACAGTAAAATACTACGGGTTATGTATGCCCGCAGGCTTCTTGCCTAAGCACTCCCTAGGTGCCTTCCCCTTCCCCCCTGGGAACAAACACAGAAAAATACAAACAATTTCAAATAATCAATACGGACCTTTTGATAGTTACAAAATACTACCAAACTAACCTGTCTGAGCAACAACTATCAGCTCTATCAGAAAACAATCAACACTCTGGTTCTACTAAACAAACACTTCATCTTTAGCCATACACTTCATCTTTAGCCATAAACCTCAGTCTCCTTCTCTCAGCCTTCTCTCTCCTTTGTCTTCTCCTTCTGAGCAACAGAACACTGGCTTATATAGCTGGAGAAGGTGTCTAATGGGATACAGCTGTATCCTGACGAGGGGCCGGGGTCAGCTCCAATTAGTAATGGGGAGAATTTCAGGAAGCCATCCTGAAACACACACATACAAGCAAAAGCACCACAGAAACTGGGGAACGTAACACGCCCACCACAAAACATGCAAACATACAGTTTGCAATAACAAAAATGTAACACGCATCCCCAGTTACTAAACCCGTGATAGCGCATCGGCAACCACATTCGCTGAACCCTTCACATACTTAATCTGTACATTGTATCCTTGTACAATCAGAGCCCACCGCATAAGGCGGCGGTTCTGATTGTACATTTGCTTCAAAAACACTAAAGGATTATGGTCCGTGAAGACCAGCACAGGCAAGGCACTGGAGCCCACATACAGTTCAAAAAACTGTAATGCTAGCAATAAAGCCAGCGTCTCCTGTTCAATGGTGGAGTACCTTGACTGACACGAGTTGAACTTACAGGAGAAGAAACTGACGGGCCGAGCCATTCCCTCGTCATCTTCCTGTAAGAGAACTGCACCCACCCCCACTATACTAGCGTCTACCTCCAACTTAAAAGGTTTATCAAAGTTAGGGGCAGCAAGCACTGGGGCACTACAAAGTAGCGCTTTGGCGGACTCAAAAGCATAGTTACATTCTTGGGACCACTTAAATGGTACTTTGGGACTGAGCAGAGATGTAAGGGGAGCTACTACCGTCGAAAAATTCTTACAGAACGTACGATAGTACCCTACCATCCCCAGGAATCTGTGCAACTGGCGGCGAGTAGTGGGAGCAGGAAAAGCAACAATTGCTTCCACTTTGCCAGTTACTGGGCGCACTTGACCTCGTCCCACTTGCTTCCCTAAGTAAGTCACAGTTGCCTTCCCAAACTCACACTTGGCCAAATTGAGGGTTAAAGAAGCATTCTCCAACCGCTGAAACATTTCTCAAGGTGGCGAGATGATCAGTCCACGCTTCTTGCCTAAGCACTCCCTAGGTGCCTTCCCCTTCCCCCCTGGGAACAAACACAGAAAAATACAAACAATTTCAAATAATCAATACGGACCTTTTGATAGTTACAAAATACTACCAAACTAACCTGTCTGAGCAACAACTATCAGCTCTATCAGAAAACAATCAACACTCGGGTTCTACTAAACAAACACTTCATCTTTAGCCATAAACCTCAATCAGTCTCCTTCTCTCAGCCTTCTCTCTCCTTTGTCTTCTCCTTCTGAGCAACAGAACACTGGCTTATATAGCTGGAGAAGGTGTCTAATGGGATACAGCTGTATCCTGACGAGGGGGCGGGGTCAGCTCCAATTAGTAATGGGGAGAATTTCAGGAAGCCATCCTGAAACACACACATACAAGCAAAAGCACCACAGAAACTGGGGAACGTAACAAACTTGAAGAATTATTATTCACGATTGACAGTGAGAAAGTGAAGGAAGGGTTACCACAAACATTTGTGTGTAGAGGTAAAGAAACACATGCGCAGTACTTGATACAGATTCTTTGCGCTGGAGAAGAGGCTTCCAGGGGGGACAGGCGGCAGAACAGCACGGTTACCTTTGGAACCGCAGCCACTGGCTATTTTCACTACCAGTACATCAATGTGTAATTCTCCAAACTTATGTGAATGTTCTATGTTTGCTGTATTACATTTGATCCATGAGTAACAGGGACAATTACATTTCCCCTCATGATAGAAGACCTATTAACCTTATATTTTGTCCCTCATCTCAACTCCAGACCAGACCACACACTTATCTATGACCGTTGCATTGATGTTAGACGAGGACACAGGGGGGTGAGGTCTGAGGCTGAGACTCTTACACCATGGCTCAGTATCAGGGCCGGCCCTATTCTTTTGGGGGTCCTAAGCAAAATTTAGATGGGGGACCCCTCACCTTGTAGGTAAAACATGTTAGTGGCCCCCCTCTTGATGGCGGAGAGAGGTTTTAGAGATCATTTGCAATACTACAATTTTATTTCATGAGACGCAGAGAAAGTGATGCAGTTTCAAAGCAAGTTTGCTTCAATTCTACACATTTGCCATGGGGCAAAGAGAAGATTTTGCAGTTTTGTAACTAATTTCATGCAATTCTTCTCATTTTGCCATGGGGCAGAAAGAAAAATGTGTAGTTTTACAGCTAACATGCTGCCATAGGTCGGAGATACATTTTTGCTACATTTTAATCTAATTTCCTGCAATTCTACACATTTTGCCATATATTCTACTATTGTAACTCTCTACAGTAAGTTGAGACCCCGAATGAGTTCGGAAAAAATATATAATAATTGGGTCAGGGGCCCCTAGCAGCCGCGGGGCCATAAACAGTCGCTTATGTCACTTATGCCTGGAACAGGCCCTGCTCGGTATTATTCAATACGGATAATCCTCCTCCATTCTATAAAGGAAGCAACAAACATTATTGTAAATCTCTGTTGAGGAGCTTAAACTTCACCTTACCTGTAAGTCGGTTATACAGAGAGAGATTTAGCAAGTGCACAACAAATTGGTCAGTGTTACTTAGTGGAGATTTTTCAGTGTAGCATTTCTAGTGTTGATTCAGGAGTTAAATTAACTCTCAGTGGTGTATAATAACCTGAGTGTTGGTGTTAATAACCAGTGTTGAGTGTGAGGGTGTGATTGTGTCAGTTTTACTCTGTGGACAGTAAAACATTCCATCAAAACGACACCCATCATTATCTTATTTCCCAGCATGCGCTACTAAAGCTAGAATTTTTTAGGATTGTGTTTAATACCTGTTTTTGCATGTACATTTATTGATTGATTAATATTATGCTACACAAAGATCCGTTTCAAAACTGATCCAATCAATTAGTTAGATGTATTGCACCCATTACCGAAATGGTTGTTCCAGTTTAAATGGTTTGGGTAGTCTACTTTCATCAATATTTCTAACAGTCATATCATGTGAAGGTTGCAGGTCAATAAAAATTCTAACTGTTGGCTGTCCTAACTGTAGCTAGGTTCCAGTAGGAACTACATATCACTTTTTAAGCCAGCATGATGTAATTTTCAGACCCGATGTGGTTTGTAAACCAAAAGGTTCTTAACACTACTGTGTTGGGGGTAGAACGCGGCCATCAAAGTAAGGCTTTATGATACATTTAATGTATTGTCATAAACAGTTGAATTTTTTGTCAAATGATTTGGTTATTCCAAAATGAATTACATAATAAATAAAAAATAGAAATAATAAACAATTCAAACAACTAATCAATCCAACTTAAGTTAATAACATTTTTATAAAAGAAATAACAAAAAAACAAATGCATTCAATTAAATAACATTTAATAATCATCAGTCTGTCCATTTGTTAGTTAGTTAGTCAGTCATTCATGGCTGGTCTGGTGGAGTGGTTTGTGTTGTTGGGGTGGGGAGGGGGTCTGAGCTGCAGTTGCTGGATGAATGTGGCAGTTGTGGTTGTTCGGTGCTGTGTCCAGGGTTGGTGCTGGTGTTGGGGCTGGGACCGGGACCGGGAAGAAAACCTGGGTTGGTGTTGGGTCTGGTGCTGGGACTGTGGGCCTGGTCGTTGGTATTTTGGTATTTTATTAGGATCCCCAAAGCAGCAGCTACTCTTCCTGGGGTCCACACAAAACATGAAAAATTGCATAATACAGAACATTAATAGGCAACAGCTCAAGGAAAGAACTACATAAATATTTTTTGTTTTGCAAAAGGCACACATAGCCTACATATCAATACATACACACAAACTATCTAGGCCAAATGCTTTATCTGTTTTTTGAAACCATGTTTTCTGTTCACTTAAGCAATATCAGATGGAACGGAGTTCAATGCAATAATGGCTCTTTATAATACTGTACGCTTTTGTGAATTTGTTCTGGATTTGGGGACTGTGAAAAGACCCCTGGTGGCATGTCTGGTGGGGTAATTGTGTGAGTCAGAGCTGTGTGTAAGTTGGACACGACTGGACAATAATCAAGATAAGACAAAACTAGAGCCTGCAGGACTTGATTTTTTAAGTGTGGTGTCAAAAAGAAGAGCATCTATTTATTACGGACAGACCTCTCCCCATCTTTACAGCCATTGAATGTAAATTATATGTTTTGACCATGACAGTTTACAATCCAAGGTAACGACAAGTCATTTAGTCTTCTCAACTTCAACAGCCACACTATTTATTACCATATTCAGCTGAGGTCTAGAACTTAAGGAATGATTTGTACCAAATACAATGCTCTTACTTTTAGAGATGTTCAGGACCAGTTAATTACCGGCCATCCATTCCAAAACAGACTGCAACTCTTTGTTAAGGGTTTCAGTGACTTCATTAGCTGTGGTTGCTGATGCGTATTTGGTTGAATCATCAGCATACATGGACACACATGCTTTGTTTAATGCCAGTGGCAGATCAATGGGAAAAACAGAAAAGAAAAGAGGCCCTAGAGAGCTGCCCTGTGGTACACCACATTTTACATGTTTGACATTAGAGAAGCTTCCATTAAAGAAAACCCTTTGAGTTCTATTAGATAGACAGCTCTGAATCCACGATATGGCAGAGGTTGAAAAGCCATAACACATACATTTTTTCAAGAACATGTTATGGGTCAATAATATCAAAGGCTGCACTGAAATATAATAGTACAGCTCCCACAATTTTCTTATTATCAATTTCTTTCAACCAGTCATTTGTGTCAGTGCAGTACATGAGTGCCCTTCTCTATAGTATGCTGAAAGTCTGTTGTTAATTTGTTTAGAGAAATAGCATTGTATTTTGTCAAACTATTGTTTCCAACAGTTTGCTAGAAGTTGGCAGCAAGCTTATGGGTCTGCTGTTAGATCCAGTAAAGGCTGCTTTACCACTCTTGGGTAACATAATTACTTCGGCTTCCCTCCAGGCCTGAGGACAAAGACTTTCCTTTAGGCTCAGATTAAAGAAATTACAGATAGGAGTGGCTATAGAGTCAGCTAGGATCCTCAGTAACTTTCCATCTAAGTTGTCAATGCCAGGAGGTTTGTCATTATTGATCGATAACAATAATTGTTCCACCTCTCCCACACTAACTTTACAAAATTCAAACCTGCAATGCTTTTCTTTCATTATTAGCTTTTTATGCATGAATACGATGGCTCACTGTTCGTTGTTGGCATTTCCTGCCTAAGTTTGCCCACTTTGCCAATAACTGGCAACAGCAAATAATTTTGTGATGAATAAGCCATCTGATTCGATGAAGGATGGAGTTGAATTTGTCTTTCTGCCCATAATTTAATTTAAAGTACTCCAACGTTTTTTTCCATCATTGTTTATATCATTGATTTTGGCTTCATAATACAGTTTCTTCTTCTTTTTGTTGAGTTTAGTCAACAGCCAGTCAGATGTGCAGCCAGACTTATTAGCCACTCCTTTTTCCCCATCTTTTTCAACCATACAATCTTTCAATTCCTCATCAATTCATGGAGCCTTAACAGTTCAAACAGTCAGTTTCAAAATCAAATCAAATTTATTGGTCACATACACGTGTTTAGCAGATGTTATTGCGGGTGTAGCGAAATGCTTGTGTTTCTAGCTCCGACAGTGCAGTAATATCTAACAAGTAATATCGACAATTTCACAACATATACCCAATACACACAAATGTAAGTAAAGGAATGGAATTAAGAATATGAAAATATATTGACGTGCAATGTCAGAGCGGCATAGACTAAGATGGAACAGTGGAATAGAATAGAATACAGTATATACATACGAGATGAGTAATGCAAGAAATGTAAACATTATTATTAATGTGACTAGTGTTCCATTTATTAAAGTGGCCAGTGATTTCAAGTCTATGTATATAGGCAGCAGCCTCTAATGTGCTAGTGATGGCTGTTTAACCGTCTGATGGCCTTGAGATGGAAGTTGTTTTTCAGTCTCTCGGTCCCAGCTTTGATGCACCTGTACTGACCTCGCCTTCTGGATGATAGCGGGGTGAACAGGCAGTGGCTCGGGTGGTTGTTGTCCTTGATGATCTTTTTGGCCTTCCTGTGACATCGAGAGCTGTAGGTGTCCTGGAGGGCAGGTAGTTTGCCCATGGTAATGCGTTGGGCAGACCACACCACCCTCTGGAGAGCCCTGCAGTTGCGGGCGGTGTAGTTGCCATATCAGGCGGTGAAACAGCCCGACAGGATGCTGCGTCTGTTGCGTCTTCTTCACAACACTGTCTGTGTGGGTACACCATTTCAGTTTGTCAGTGATGTGTACGCCGAGGAACTTGAAGCTTTCCACCTTCTCCACCGCAGTCCCATCAATGTGTCTCGGGGGGTGCTCCCTCTGCTGTTTCCTGAAGTCCACGATCATCTCCTTTATTTTGTTGACATTGAGTGAGAGGTTATTTTCCTGGCACCACACTCCCAGAGCCCTCACCTCCTCCCTGTAGGCTGTCTCATCATTGTTGGTAATCAAGCCTACTACTGTTGTGTCATCCCCAAACATGATGATTGAGTTGGAGGCGTGCTTGGCCACGCAGTCATGGGTGAACAGGGAGTACAGGAGGGGACTGAGCAAGCACCCTTGTGGGGCCCCAGTGTTGAGGATCAGCGAAGTGGAGGTGTTGTTTTCTACCTTCACCACCTGGGGGCAGCCTGTCAGGAAGTCCATGTCCCAGTTGCACAGGGCGGGGTTCAGACCCAGGGCCTCGAGCATAATGATGAGCTTGGAGGGAACTACGGTGTTGAATGCTGAGCTATAGTCAATGAACAGCATTCTTACATACATAGGTATTCCTCTTGTCTAGATGTGATAGGGCAGTATGCAGTGTGATGGCGATTGCATCGTCTGTGGAGATATTGGGGCAGTAAGCACATTGAAGTGGGTCTAGGGTGACAGGTAAGGTAGAGGTGATATGATCCTTGACTAGTCTCTCAAAGCAGTTCATGATGATGGAAGTGAGTGCTACTTGGCGATAGTCATTTAGTTCAGTTCCTGTTGCTTTCTTGGGTACAGGAACAATGGTGGCCATCTTGAAGCATGTGGGGACAGCAGACTGAGATAGGGAGAGATTGAATATATCCGTAAACACACCAGCCAGCTGGTCTGCGCATTCTCTGAGGACGCAGCTAGGGATGCCGTCTGGGCCGGCAGCCTTGCGAGGGTTAACACGCTTAAATGACTTACTCACGTCGGCCACGGAGAAGGAGAGCCTACAGTCCTTGGTAGCGGGCCGCATCGGTCACACTGTGTTATCCTCAAAGCGGGCGAAGAAGGTGTTTCGCTTGTCCGGAAGCAAGACGTCGGTGTCTGCGATGTGGCTGGGTTCCCTTTTGTAGTCCGTGATTGTCTGTAGACCCTGCCACATACGTCTCGTGTCTGAGCCATTGAATTGCGACTCCACTTTGTCTCTATAGTGACGTTTTGCCTGTTTGATTGCATTGCGGAGGTAATAACTACACTGTTTGTATTCTGCCATATTCCCAGTCCTCTTGCTATTGTTAAATGCGATGGTTCGCGCTTTCAGTTCGCGCAATTTCCTTTCAGTTCACGCCATCTCCTCATCCAAAATATGTCCCAATACCACTCCCTATCTCCCCCTGCACTCTTTTATCAACCCTGATCCTTCCACCCTAGCCCTTACTTAACCAGATCCCTCCACCCTAGCCCTTACTTAACCAGATCCATCCTCCCTGGCCCTTACTTAATCAGATCCATCCTCCCTGATTCTTACTGCCCTTGACCCCCCCACTCTAACCCCCACAGCCCCTGATCCCGCACAGCAGCCAGCCTCAGTCCAGACCCGCCGGACCCTCCAAACCACCTTCACCCCTTCAATCACCCTTCATGCAACCAACGTCGGAAAAGGCGTGTTTGCTGAGAGGCATGGTTTATATAGTTAGCTACTCTACTTGTGTCAGAATTTGCCTGTAAGGTGTCTGTACATATAATTACAAGTTTACACTATTGATCTATGGCAAAGATACTTATACTGTACGTCTCCCCCTTTCATCTGAGTCTGGAGCTTGTTACTGGCTAGCTAGGTTTTCATGGAACAAAAGGGGGGGAAGGGTTGTTAAAAACTCAGATGCAGTTGTCAAGTCAACACATCCGTCAGTGGTGCTGTGAACTGCATCACAAGACAAATGCCAAGCTAGAGATATAAACAAATTGACATTCATTTCAATGTCTTTTGAGTTGATTTCTGTATCGCCAAATTTGCTTGATGATTTTACTGCAACGCTGCTCACTGCATCCAATTTTCTTGACGTATGCGTTTCAGTCAAGGTGAGCTCATAAATATAAGCTCCCAGCCCACTCAGCCTGTCTTTTCAATCTTCTTGGTAATTAGCCATTAGAGAAAAAGTACATTTCTATACCCACAAATAATTATGGGTGATATTTCAGTCACTTAAATGTGTTACATTTAATACTGTCAGTGTTGATTTAACATGGGAGAATTTGCTGTGTGGACTTAACACTTCACAATGGCATAAGCTGCTCAGTGAGTCAGACTTATCCCAGCTAACATGCTTCCTTTGTCCCCTTACCCCTCTGGCTTATTTAACTATAGCCCTGAGCCTGTTGTCCAGCACTGCCCAGCGCTCATTCTGATTGGGCTCGTTCCTCTGGACAGGGTTGGGATGAACCTCAGATGACCTCACTCAGCTGGAAACAGACTGGCACATACTGGCATAACGGGTAGCCTACCTTATCTGACCCCTTGAATCAGAGAGACAGAGAGGGAGAGACAGAGAGGGAGAGACAGAGGGATCTTTGTAGACCTTTATGTAGATTGCTGTAGAGAATGGAGAAAGGGAAGTGGATATAATTTTTAAAAAGGTAACAGAGGGTAACATAGAGAAGTATAGAGAAGCATTCTCTTATTTCTAGCTTTCTTTCTCTTTCTCTCTTTTTCTGTCTCTACATCTGACACAAATGCTTTCACTTTGCTAATTTCATCAATAAAGAGAAAATAGGCTAAATTTGTTTTTATGACAGCATGTGAGGCCGGATGTAAGATGCCAGTTTGTGTGTAAGATATGACAGATCTAATTTTGGCTAACACCTACCATGTGGTTATTCCTCATTAACTTCAAACACATCTGGCACATCCGAACACAACATTTCTGTATTTCCCACACACACGTGCAAGCACATGCACGCACGCCAACTGATAGTGTTCGAGAAAGATTGGACTTCATCAGAACAGACCAGTTAATCAAGCTAGTGAGAGGGAAGGTAAACCAGAGAAGGAGAGAGGGAGAGAGAGAGAGATACAGTGAGGGAAAAAAGTATTTGATCCCCTGCTGATTTTGTACGTTTGCACACTGACAAAGAAATGATCAGTCTATAATTTTAATGGTAGGTTTATTTGAACAGTGAGAGACAGAATAACAACAAAAAGATCCAGAAAAACGCATGTGAAAAAATGTTATAAATTGATTTGCATTTTAATGAGGGAAATAAGTATTTGACCCCTCTGCAAAACATGACTTAGTACTTGGTGGCAAAACCCTTGTTGGCAATCACAGAGGTGAGACGTTTCTTGTAGTTGGCCACCAGGTTAGCACACATCTCAGGAGGGATTTTGTCCCACTCCTCTTTGCAGATCTTCTCCAAGTCATTAAGGTTTCGAGGCTGACGTTTGGCAACTCGAACCTTCAGCTCCCTCCACAGATTTTCTATGGGCTTAAGGCCTGGAGACTGGCTAGGCCACTCCAGGACCTTAATGTGCCTCTTCTTGAGCCACTCCTTTGTTGCCTTGGCTGTGTGTTTTGGGTCATTGTCATGCTGGAATACCCATCCACGACCCATTTTCAATGCCCTGGCTGAGGGAAGGAGGTTCTCATCCAAGATTTGACGGTACATGGCCCCGTCCATCGTGCCTTTGATGCGGTGAAGTTGTCCTGTCGCCTTAGCAGAAAAACACCCCCAAAGCATAATGTTTGACGGTGGGGATGGTGTTCTTGGGGTCATAGGCAGCATTCCTCCTCCTCCAAACAGCTGCCTTGAGATCATTGACAAGATCCTCCCGTGTAGTTCTGGGCTGATTCCTCACTGTTCTCATGATCATTGCAACTCCACGAGGTGAGATCTTGCATGGAGCCCCAGGCCGAGGGAGATTGACAGTTCTTTTGTGTTTCTTCCATTTGCGAATAATCGCACCAACTGTTGTCACCTTCTCACCAAGCTGCTTGGCGATGGTCTTGTAGCCCATTCCAGCCTTGTGTAGGTCTACAATCTTTTTGGAATCTGATTGATTGATTGCTTCTGTGGACAGGTGTCTTTTATACAGGTAACAAAATGAGATTAGGAGCACTCCCTTTAAGAGTGTGCTCCTAATCTCAGTTTGTTACCTGTATAAAAGACACCTGGGAGCCAGAAATCTTTTTGATTGAGAGGGGGTCAAATACTTATTTCCCTCATTAAAATGCAAATCAATTTATAACATTTTTCACATGCGTTTTTCTGGATTTTTTTATTGTTATTCTGTCTCTCACTGTTCAAATAAACCTACCATTAAAGTTATAGACTGATCATTTCTTTGTCAGTGGGCAAACATACAAAATCAGCAGGAGATCAAATACTTTTTTCCCTCACTGTAAAGAGAAATTTGGTCACATTGAATATAGAAAAGGTTTACAAGTATGTTTTGTCATAACCAAAGCAAAGTTATCTCTGTCTCACAGTCTTAAATAAAGATTGAGAACAAAAAGTGTAGAATTTTCGTAATGTGTGCACATTTTAATGGAATTCTATGGAGCTTTTTTCTATTTTCACTGGAGGTGGAATACATTTTCGCACTTTGCCTAAAGTTGCAGTAAAAAAATATGTAAATATATACAGTAACTTTAAGGTTTTATTTCTATAAAATGGCACTATGCTGCTGTATTGCTATTCCAATTAGATTACAAAAAAAGCTTGTAACATTTCGTACTGTGACCACACTTGGAACTCAGCTACACCACCAAATCTGTGAGCGTGAAAGACACATGGCCACAGCCTTATTGGCAAGAATGAATTTGTGCACTTTGCCTAAAGCTGCCTAGAATCAAGTAAAATGAATCCAGTTATCACCACCAACCTAACATCAACGTAAAACCGGCGTAAAACTTACAACCTCTTGGTAGGGAGTGCATTAATGTTTCTGCAGTGCCACCTACTTATTCATACTATATTCCCCCCAAAATAGGTGTATGGTTAGGGTACAGTGTTGTTACTTGGGGTACAAAAAGGTCAAAGGTACACTTTACATGTACACATATGAACTCACAAGGTACAGTTCGGTACCTTGTAGGTACACTGTACAATGGGACATTTTTCTCCCCAATATTTTGAAAATAAAGTACAATCATCAATGCGCTTTGTTTGTACATGTAGGTAGGGGTAAAGTGACTATGCATAGATAATAAACAGCAAGTAGCAGCAGTGTAAAAACAAAGGGAGGGGGGGGTGTGTCAATGTAAAAAGTCCAGGTGGCCTTTTGATTAATTGTTCAGCAGTCCTATGGCATGGGGGTAGAAGATGTTAAGGAGCCGTTTGGTCCTAGACTTGGCGCTCCTGTGCCGTTTGCCGTGCGGTAGCAGAGAGAACAGTCTATGACTTGAGTGACTGGAGTAGTTGACAATTTTTGGGGCCTTCCTCTGACACTTCTAGTATATAGGTCCTGGATGGTAGGAAGCTTGGCCCCAGTGATCTTTTCAGTCTAAAGGAGTTGTCGTGCCCTCTTCATGACTGTCTTGGTGTTTTTGGACCATGATAGTTTGTTGGTGATGTGTACACCAAGGAACTTGAAACTATCGACCCGCTCCACTACAGCCCCGTCGATGTTAATAGGGGCGTGCTCGGCCCGCCTTTCCCTGTGGTCCACGATCATCTCCTTTGACTTGCTCACATTGAGGGAGAGGTTGTTGTCCTGGCACCACACCGCCAGGTCTCTGACCTCCTTCCTATAGGCGGTCTCATTGTTGTCGGTAGTCAGGCCTACCACTGTTGTGTCATCAGCAAACTTAATGATGTTGTAGGAGTCATGTTTGGCCATGCAGTCGTGAGGGAACAGGGAGTACAGGAGGGGACTAAGCACGCACCCCTGCATTCACTTACTCATCTGTTGACAACATGCACATCACTTGCTGATTGGCAGCATACTGTAACAGTGGCAGCCTATCAGAAGATTACAAGTGTGGCTTATTCCAGGCTTTTAGCTAGCTAATTTTGGTCTTTCATAGAAGGGAATGTAATCCCAGTCGGTAGCTGAAGTCGGTAGCTGAAGTCTACTCCCATTCGTTGGTGTTTGGTCAACAGTCGGGATTCTTCAATCAAGTCTTTGTTGTCATTCAACGAGAGACGACTCATTTTCATGCACATTTTTTAATTGACAAATACTGCACCAAACATCTTAGTTAGATGTCAAATTGCGTGACTAAGATCTCCTTGGCAATTAACGTCAACATTAATTACAGTTTTCTTGAGTTGTCTTAGAATTATTCTGACTATTTTGAGGAAGTGTATACTAGCTACGGCATCTCAAAATGGACAAACAGTACTATTTCTTTGTTTTCTCAAGCAAAGGTATTTTAAGGGAGTATGCAAGCACACTTGTTCAGATCGCCTAGCCGAGCTCGGTAGGGTAGTTATCATGTCAACACATCTGTCAGTGCTTCTGTGCCAAAACGGGAGATGTACAAACAAATTGACATCAATTTCAATGTTGTTTCAGTTGCTTTGTGTAAAACCAAATTTGCTTGAGATGGTTTTACTGCCACACTGCTCACTGCATCCACGTTTCTTGACATAGGCATTTCAAAGAGCTGTCAGTCAAGGTGAGCTCATGAATAAGCTCCCAGCCACTCAGCCTGTCTTTTCAAACTTCTTGGTAGTTAACCATGAGAGAAAAAGTAATTTTTCTCAAATGTTTTGCATTTCTATCCCAAATATTATGGGTGATATTTTAGTCAAGTAAAATGCTATTTTACATGGGAATCAGAATGACTGTTAGGGATCTTTAAATTTAACACTGGGCCAGAGTCTATATGGGTCCACACTTTTGAGCTTTAAGTTAACACTATGCTTAGTGCTGACACTATGACAGTTTGTTAGTGGTAGGGAATTACTACTTTCAGGGTTATGCAATAACACCTCATACAGTATTTCTAACACAAGGAGGTGTAGATAGTTTGCACCAATGGTGTTATGCAATAACACCTCATATAGGTCCCGGACAGTTGTTCTGATTTCCAAGCTCATCAAAGAACATCAAGCTCATCACCTTGCACTTTCACTACCCTGTAGCCTAATAAACTGCATGCTTTCCTAAGTCCTAGTGGGATGATAACAAGACATGTCATCATGTGACTCCGAGTCCGCCGCCATTTATCGCATAATTAATTTTACTGACACTGTCACGTATACTCCCTCTCCGGCCTCTAGGTCATCAGGCTGCTGATTATCCCGCACACCTGTCACCATCGTCAAGCGCACCAGCGCCTCATGACAATCACCTGGACTCCATCACCTCCTTGATTATCTTCCCTATATCTGTCACTCCCCTTGGTTCTTTCCTCGTGTGTTATTGACTCTGTTTCATGTCGGTGTGTTGTTTGTGTTTCGTGTTTATTGTTTTGTTTTGTTTATTTATTCAAACAGTAGATGGTATATAGTACAGTATATACATGTGAGATGAGTAGTGTAGGATATGTAAACATTATATAAATGGCATCGTTTAAAGTGGCTAGTGATACATTTATTACATCCACTTCTTAATTATTAAAGTGGCTAGAGATTTGATTCAGTAGATGGTATAGAGTACAGTGTAAACATTTGATAAGAGTAATGTCGGATGTGTAAACATTATATACAAAATTGTTTAAAGTGGCTAGTGATACATTTGTTACATCCAATTTTCTATTATTTAACTTCTTAAGGAGCAGTGGTGCGCTAGTGCCCCACTCCCGACACTACCCGGTGAAATGCAAGGCGCCAAATTCAAAATCCAAAAGTTGAATTATTAAACATTCATCAATATACAAGTGTTGCATAGTCATCAAAAGCTCTGCTTCTTGGCAATATCACAGCGTTGTCAGATTTCAAAAAGGCTTTACGGCGAAGCACCACATTTATTGTTTGAGGATAGCACCTCACATATTTTTCCCATTACCATAAATTCATAAGCCATCACGGTTCACATATAACACATTTCACAGCGAAAACAAATCAATTACCCTTTGAAGAACTTCTGCTGAGGGCTTCCCAAGTGTCGAACGAAGAAAATCCATGGTTCTTTTGTTAGAAAAAGTCATGTATTATATCCATAAATCTCAGTTTGGTTGGCGCGTTAAAATGAGAAAATACAGCGTCGACTCGTTCATTGAAACGTGAAGAGAACTCGTTCAACTTATACCTATAAACTTGTCCAAGAACAATCAAACATAATTGATAATGTATCCTTAGGAACACTTTTATGTATATGTTGTATAATATTTCAACCGGAATATAAACTGGGCGATAAGAAAGGAAAAAACCACAGAGCGCGCCAGCCGGGAATGCGCGTTCTCCTCTGTTGACATTCTGTGTGGCCACTTCCTAATTCCTCTTCTTCTGCCATTTAAAGCATCTAAACAGAATCAAAACACTTGCTCAAGACTGTTGACATCCAGAGGAAGCAATAGGTACTGCATTCATATGCCCTTATATGGGCATTTTCATAAGGGAGGGGTTCCAAATGAGGCAATGTGTCAAAATCACTTTTTTCAGGACAGAAATTCCTCGGGTTTTTGCCTGCCATATCTGTTCTGTTATACTCACAGACAAAATGTTAACACTTTTAGAGTGTTTCCTATCCAATGGTACTAAATATGTGCATATCCTATTTTCTGGGCCTGAATGGGAGGCATTTTACTTTGGGCACGCCAGGCTCTCCAAAACCGTCACCTCGGGAGCTGCTCCCTAAGAAGTTAAAGTGGCTAGAGATTTAAGTCAGTATGTTGGCAGCAGCCACTCAATCTTAGTGGTGGCTGTTTAACAGTCTGATGGCCTTGAGATAGAAGTTGTTTTTCAGTCTCTCGGTCCCAGCTTTGATGCACCTGTACTGACCTCGCCTTCTGGATGATAGCGGGGTGAACAGGCAGTGGCTCAGGTGGTTGTTGTCCTCAATTATCTTTTTGGCCTTCCTGTGACATCGGGTGGTGTAGGTGTCCTGGAGGGCAGGTAGTTTACCCTCGGTGATGCGTTGTGCAGTCCTCACTACCCTCTGGAGAGCCTTACGGTTGTGGGAGGAGCAGTTGCTGTACCAGGCGGTGATACAGCCCGACAGGATGCTCTCGATTGTGCATCTGTAGAAGTTTGTGAGTATTTTTGGTGACAAACCGAATTTCTTCAGCCTCCTGAGGTTGAAGAGGCGCTGCTGCGCCTTCTTCACCACGCTGTCTGTGTGGGTGGACCATTTCAGTTTGTCCGTGATGTGTACGCCAAGGAACTTAAAACTTTCCACCTTCTCCACTACTGTCCAGTCGATGTGGATAGGGGGGTGCTCCCTCTGCTGTTTCCTGAAGTCCACGATCATCTCCTTAGTTTTGTTGACGTTGAGTGAGAGGTTGTTTTCCTGACACCACACTCCGAGGGCCCTCACCTCCTCCCTGTAGGCCGTCTCGTCGTTGTTGGTAATCAAGCCTACCACTGTAGTGTCGTCAGCAAACTTGATGATTGAGTTGGAGACGTGCTTGGCCAGTCATGGGTGAACAGGGAGTGCAAGAGAGGGCTGAGAATGCACCCTTGTGGGGCCCCAGTGTTGAGGAACAGCGGCGTGGAGGTCTTGTTTCCTACCCTCACCACCTGGGTCCGTCCCGTCAGGAAGTCCAGGACCCAGTTGCACAGGGCTGGGTCAAGACCTAGGGTCTCGAGCTTAATGATGAGTTTGGAGGGTACTATGGTGTCAAATGCTGAGCTGTAGTCGATGAACAGCATTCTTACATAGGTATTCCTCTTGTCCAGATGGGTTAGGGCAGTGTGCAGTGTGATTGCATCGTCTGTGGACCTATTGGGACGGTAAGCAAATTGGAGTGGGTCTAGGGTGTCTGGTAGGATGGAGGTGATATGATCCTTGACTAGTCTCTCAAAGCACTTCATGATGACGGAAGTGAGTACTACGGGGCGATAGTCATTTAGCTCAGTTACCTTAGCTTTCTTGGGAACAGGAACAATGGTGGCCCTCTTGAAGCATGTGGGAACAGCAGACTGGGATAAGGATTGATTAAATATGTCCGTAAACACACCAGCCAGCTGGTCTGCGCATGCTCTGAGGACACGGCCAGGGATGCCATCTGGGCTGGCAGCCTTGCGAGGGTTAACATGCTTAAATGTTTTACTCACGTTGGCTGCGGTGAAGGTGAGCCCGCATTTGGAAAGTTTACTGACAAATGTGACCGACTGGCTTCATTTGGTCTTATGTAGCAAAATTTGAAATTGTGTTTTTTACATTGGATAAAAGTAGGGACTCAGAGCTAGAAAATTGTATATCATACACTACAGAACAATGGGAAGTTGATAAACTCACTTTTGAGAAAATGTTCCTTGAATGTTTGGGTAAACCTACTGGAGAGCGCTTTTTTGTCTACACCCATGCAGCATCCTTCACACCCTCTTAAGCCTTAGCCCCACCCATCTCTTTAAGGATTCACATGTGAGGCCATGTACTAAACAACCAAAGATTTTAAGACTAAAGGCTGGTTTATACTACGTCTATCGGCAGTTGTCGCAGTGACATCATGAACATTCTATTGTCGTTCAACATCACATTTGTCATTGTCATTATGAAAAAGTATAAACACAAAAACTACAGGCTGTATGACATCAGCAGCCTGGTGGTCCAAAATAGTCAGTCTTGCAAACCAGGCAACTAAAGCAACTTTCTAAACAATGTTTTGATTTGTTTCTAGCTTGTTAGCTAGCTAATGTTAAGTTAGCTGGCTAGCCATTTCAAATATTGACCATATCACGTATATCACTTCACTTCACTTTAGCTCATTTGTCTTCATTATTACAGGAAAATAAACTCCCAACAAGATCGTTATTTACAATTTAATGGCGAGCCAAAATAGCTAACAGTAGTGAGTGTGACGAAATAAAAACAGGGCATTCTACCGGGGAATTTCTGAACTTGGACACTGTCTTGTTGGCCTAACGTTATATCCTAATTTGACTTTGGTGCATTTCATGTTCTTCACATTAACATATCTGGTAAACACATACTATATCAAATAAAATCTAAGTTTATTTTTCACATGCGCAGGATACAGTAGTGAAATGGTTACTTGCATAGTGGAGTCATTTGTTTAGACATGTAGCTAGCTAGCTAAACAATGAACCATAATCCAAACTCATAACAGTACTACCCTGCATGAATCTGCAGGTAGCTAACCAACCAGGTCCAATGTTAGCTAGCTAGGCTATAACTAGCAATGCAAATGGCACAGAGATACAAATAATATTACTACACAGACAATACAGTACACATAACGATAGCTAGAGAGCCAGCCAGTTAATGTTAGCTAGCTATCTAACAGTATGCTTTAACTAGAAATGAAAACAACTTTCTGACAAAATTAGAAACTTATAATATTTGAAATTGAAGCTAGCTAGACTATCTTACCCGTATACATGGATGGACACTTCTCCCTCTCTGTCACGGATGCCATGGTTGCCCTTAGTTTGAAGATGTAATCCATAGACAGGTGTTTTACACAACAGCCTTCTGTTTGTTCTCTTTTCGACTCCCTCTGCATATTTGCAATCAAAGACTAGAACTTTCTCAATTTCCTTAGCTATCATATTCTAATTCCACCGGGCATTCCACTGATTTCAAAACTCGGTCCTCCAGAAAGTGGAGAGCAACACTTTTGCAGTTATACTATGTGATATCTTTCAAAATCCACATTAGAAAGGATTACCTACACATACTGAGCAGTATGTGAAAAAAAATCAAGTTTACGTTCAAATGCCTCTTCTGTGAAGTAGTGACGCGCGACACACACCTAGTTTCCTGAAACAAGTCACAAATGTGCTGTTTCCATCAGGCCTTTATTAGGCTTGATGCAAGTAATGATGAACTTCACAGGGTGGTGAAAGTGCAAGGTGATGTGCTTGATACTCCTTCCAATAAATATTGAGGGTCTTATTCTGGTGACATGATGATCGATGCTTGGCTGTCGTTTGACAAATAAAAATAATCTCACTCTTTTGTCCATAATAATCTCATCATGTAGGCTATAGGCCTATCCACACTGTATATGCAATCTGTTGGCTAGAGCACAGATACCAATACCAGAGTTGGCATAAGAACATTTTTTGGGGGGACAAAACCATCAGTAGAGTTGAAAATGCAGTTTGTGTGGACCCAGCCTTTTGTGTATTTTTTTTTTGGTACATGGGAATTTAATTGCAAAAGTTAATTTTTGTGTATTACGTGATCTCGCACAGCCTTTAATCCGCAACAAGTCAGTTGTGACATTTCTTATCCACATGCACTTTACTTGCATAAAAAGGTTGGATGGAAACCTGGTTAGTGTTGATTTAACACTGGAGGATTGCTGTATATTTCTTCAGTTCTACCACCCACACGAAAACTAACATAGCCTAACACACAAACATGCAAACATCAATACACACACAGCCAGAACCATTACAGTATATTATACTGTCTGCTATTTACAGTTAAACAATAGACATAAAATCTTTGTGAATTATTTAAACCCATAGTCATAGTAATGGTAGCAGAAGACTAGTCTTCACGGTTGTTTGTCTCTCAGTTCCCTCAGTAATGGGATCAAAATCCATTCACCCCAGGGTTGTTTTTATGACCTTTGAGCTCTGAGTAGAATAGACCTTAGTCTGAATACTTTACCAGTCAGTCAGGTCATAACAGCCCAATAGCAAAAGAGTGCTTGTTATTGTATATACACTGTAACAGTAAAAGACAGGAACCTTCCTGCTAGCCATAATCTGTGTATGTTTTCTGTAAATGCAGCAGTAACTGACAAGTTATTCTGTAACATGATTGTATACTATTACATTTGTCTATCTGAAAGTGAATAGTCATTATATCTTAGTAGTTCCCTGATAGTCAATATTCACTCTAAATGCGGAAAAGTATGACTGGTAATAACACAACTGGTTAGTTTCCATTCCCTTTCTTTAATGGTACCCTAACATTGGTTACTCTCCATTCTAGTGCAGGCGGCAGCTAGCTATGGCTGGTTGGCTGTTAGCATTCTAGCTACCTAGTGGCTGTCATGTTGTGTAATTGATCTTGCTTTTGGGGAGAAAAGCTTTGGGTTTTGGTTAATGGTGCTTGCCTGCATGGACAGAGAGAGATAAATGATGACTTCACTCAACATGCAAATGACTAGTACGTCATGCAGTGCATTTTAGTTAGATATGATATGCATGTAGCCGGCCCTTGATATTAACTGGTGTAATTTAGCATGAAACCCAGTAAGAGGTTATTTACTGAGTCTCTAGTCTCAACTTCAACAGTGAAGAGGCGACTCTGGGATGCTGGCCTTCTAGGTGGAGTTGCAAAGAAAAGCCATATCTCAGACGGGCCAATAAAAAGAAAAGATTAAGATGGGCAAAAGAACCCAGACACTGGACAGAGGAAATCTGACTAGAAGGCCAGCATCCTGCAGTCGCCTCTTCACTGTTGACGTTGAGACTGGTGTTTTGCGGGTACTATTTAATGAAGCTGCCAGTTGAGGACTTGTGAGGCATCTGTTTCTCAAACTAGACACTCTAATGTACTTGTCCTCTTGCTCAGTTGTGCACCGGGGCCTCCCACTCCTCTTTCTATTCTGGTTAGAGCCAGTTGGTGCTGTTCTGTGAAGGGAGTAGTACACAGCGTTGTACGAGATCTTCAGTTTCTTGGCAATTTCTCGCATGGAATAGCCTTTTCTCAGAACAAGAATAGACTGACGAGTTTCAGAAGTCATTTTGTTTCTGGCCATTTTGAGCCTGTAATCAAGCACACAAATGCTGATGCTCCAGATACTCAACTAGTCTAAAGAAGGCCAGTTTTATTGCTTCTTTAATCAGAACAACAATTTTTAGCTGTGCTAACATAATTGCAAAAGGGTTGTCTAATGATCAATTAGCCTTTTAAAATGGATTAGCTAACACAGCGTGCCATTGGAACACAGGAGTGATGGTTGCTGATAATGGGCGTCTGTACGCCTATGTAGATATTCCATTAAAAATCTGCCGTTTCCACCTACAATAGTAATTTACAACATTAACAATGTCTACACTGTATTTCTGATACATTTTATGTTATTTTAATGGACAAAATGTTTTAGCTTTTCTTTAAAAAACAAGGACATTTCTAAGTGACCCCAAACTTTTGAACGGTAGTGTATGCTACAACGCATGGAGCTGAGCATTCCTTTCTTCCCAAACATCTTAATGATCATAATATCCATTAAAATGTCTCTGTGTCGTAAAAAGCAGCACAGGTCTTGTGATGTCTTAATGGATGAAGACCCATCAAGTCTAAACAGGAGAGATCCTAATATGTCTGCTTCACTTTCTTAATCTGCAGATGTGACTTCAGTTCAGCTGAAAATACACACACAGACATTTTGTCCTGAAACAACCCCAACGTCTCTCAACACTGCTTATACCACTAAGATGCTTTGCATATACAAAACATATCCACCATCCTCCATACCATTGATCCACAGTGTATTAGTCTTAGGCCCAGCTCCTCAGCTCATTGTATAGTCCTTCATTATCCTTCACAGTTGCTTTGTCCACAACTCAAGAGGAGGGTAGAGGTGTGTGTGTGTGTGTGTGTGTGTGTGTGTGTGTGTGTGTGTGTGTGTGTGTGTGTGTGTGTGTGTGTGTGTGTGTGTGTGTGTGTGTGTGTGTGTGTGTGTGCGTAGATTATTTCCTGACTGACAAAACGTCCATAAACAAGAGTTCCTCCCCCACGTCCTGTACATACTAATCAAGCAGATATCAAATAAAATACAATTTTATTGGTCACATACACATGGTTAGCAGATGTTAATGCGAGTGTAGCGAAAAGCTTGTAATGAGAAGAACCTATTAGCATTTCTGACAGTCCGGACTTTAATGCTATATTATATCACCCCACTGGCTTCCCCTAAGTTTTATCTTTTTCACCCAAGGGAGTGTCAGAGGGGGTTTTAATCTCAGTATGGACGATGTGGAACAGAAAGCCCATATGTTATTTTATGTCAGACATGTCCATCTATATTTGACAGACGCTTTGTAAATGACAGGCTCATATGAAATTATGGCCTGGTGTAGTGGCGTCACCCTGCCTGAGACCTGAAGTAGACTGTGGTCCCTACAACAACAAGCACAAGGAGTATATGAGAGCATGATATTGAATCAGGGTTACAGTACATGCTACTGTATACAGTATATGTTTTATGTTCTATATACATCCCTTGTTTCATGACCTTACCTAACCTGCCTGAGATTTTTTTGGTAATACCAAATGACCACTTACCATGATGCCTCTCTGAACTGAGACAAAGTTGACTATCCCCCTTCCCCAATCACCACATACCACCACAAACACACACACAGACAGACAGAAACATTCCGCACCTCCCAGTCTTTAGACTTGTCGGATCCTTGTCCAAATAAGCAGCAGAGTCGTCCTTGTTTCTCAACATACAATCCATTCACACGACCCTAACTTCCGGCGCCGACAGAGATGGCAGCCTCGCTTCACGTTCTCAGGAAACCATGCAGTATTTTGTTTTTTTATGTATTACTTCTTACATTGTTACCCCGGGAAATATTAAGTTTTATTACATACAACCGGGAGGAACTATTGGATATAAGAGCAACGTCAACTTACCAACATTACGACCAGGAATTAGTTGTTGTGAATTTGTTAGATTACTTGTTAGATACTACTGCATGGTCGGAACTAGAAGCACAAGCATTTCGCTACACTCGCATTAACATCTGCTAACCATGTGTATGTGACAAATAAAATTTGATTTGATTTTGATTTGATTTGATTCAGGTACTCAACTCCCTGTTAAACCCCCCTCAATGTGTCTGGGTAAACACAAACTCACACATACACACTGTAGAAATAGCTGTAGCTGTAGAAATTGTCAACATCATTGCCCCAAGGTCTGGCAGGTTTCCCTAGACCCCTGTCTGTCTGTACGTTCCATAGAGAGAGATCTGATTGTTCTTGGAAAGGATGACTCTTCACTTCCGCACTTAAATTATTGTTAGATTATAAGATATTGGAAATGTGCTTATTTTTTGATTATATGAAATAGATTGACAGTCAAAGAGTCTTGTATGAAAGATATTTTTCAACCAGATTGTGTTCTTTTCTTGCTTGGCAGTTTTTCCACTCTTAATTGTGCTGTGTGTGTGAGAAAGAGAGGGATAGAGAGATGCAGGGGCTGCTCAGCCATCTGATGGTAGTGACACTCCAGCAGGACCAGGAAGACCCTCATGCATTTCTTCCAGTATTTTGCTTGTGGAAGGCAGATACATACTGGTTTGAATCCCAGAGCCAGCAAGGTGGAAAACTCTGCCGTTCTGTCCTTGAGCAAGGCAGGTAACCCCTGACAACAACCGCTCACCATGCGCCAATGACAGCCCCCACACCTCTCTGATTCAGAGTGGTTGGGTTAAATGCGGACAACACATTTCGGTTGAATGCATTCAGATGTGCAACTGACTAGGTATCCCATCCCTCTCTATGTGTTGTTAGAAGTACAGGCAACGACACAAGGTGAAGGAATATTGGCCAGTGTTACCTAGTGATGTATAATTTCTAGTTGATATTGAGGAGTTAAATTAACTCTCTAGCAGTGAAATTAAAACACATTGGTATAAATGAACCCCAGTGTTGAGAGTGTGATTGTGTTTGTTTTATTCTGTGGGGACTTAAACATTCCCATCAAAACCATGCCCAACATTATCTTATTTCCAAACATATTTAGGATTGTTCTAAATATCTGTTTTTTTGAATGTACATTGATTGATTAATCTCATGCTACATAAAGATAAATAACATACATTTTTCTAAACTAATCCAAGCAGTTGGTTAGATGTATTGCACCCGTTACTGAAATGGTTGTTCCATGTTAAAGTTAAAGTTGCTGTATGGAGGTGGCAGTTGTGGTTGGTTGGGGCTGTGTCCAGGGTTGTTGCTGGTGTTGGATCTGGGACAAGGAGAAAACTGGGTTGGTGTTGGGTCCGGGACTGGAAGTTGTGCTGGTACTGGGATTAGGGCTGGAAACTAAGAGTTTGTGCTTGGTCTGGTGCTGGGACTGGGGAACAACAGGACACAGGAAACAGGAATCGGGAACTGGGGCTGCTGTAGGTTCTGGGTCGGGATTTGGGTCTGTAGAGGGGAGGAAGGATAACCTGAGGAGCAAACAGACACACCGTAGAGCCCTCGACCGAGAGGTCAGTGGTGGTCCTCCTCTGTGGCCTGCTCGCTCTGGGTGAAGGTCTGATCCTTGGTCCTTCCTCCGCACCTCGTCTGGTGGTCTGGTGCTGGGGCTTGCGCTGGAAACTGGGTACTGGGTGGATGCTGGTGCGAGGACTGGTACTGGATCTGCAGAGGGTAGGAAGGGCAACCTGAGGAGCAAGCATTCACTCAGAGGGAGGAAGAAGGAGAGAGATGGAGAAGGGAGCGGTGGAGAGTATGTCCATCGGCATGGGCTGGTGCTGTAGAAGGTGTGAAGTGGCGGCAAGGCTGGAGGGAACAAACAGGGCCCAGACCTGCCTCGGAGCACTCACCAACAGTTGGTTCAGTTTGAGTGCCTCTGTTGGGGAATTTCTCTGTACGTACCTTGTGCCGTGAATGGATTGATTCCCTAGCCAGGAGGCAACCATGAACAGTCACCTGGAGTGTGGATTTCTGTTCTGAGTACATTGTCAGGGTCATGGTGATGTTTTTTTTGGAGGTGTCCCATTCTGGACTTGGTCATTTCATTGCAAATTTGGATGAGGGCCTCTAGCGGGTTGTTTGTGTTGTTGGGTGGTACTTGGCTGTTCACAGGTCTTGGCATGTCTCCCCACTGACTGCCTGGTGTCCCTCTGTACTGACTTGGTTATAGAATGGAGGATGCTGGGTGGAGTGAAGGCAGTTCGGAGGGTCCGGGGGGGTCTGGATTGAGGCTGGCTGATTTGCTGCTGTGCGGAATCAGGGGCAGAGAGGCCTAAAGGGGTGGATCTGGGTCACTAAGGAGCAGGGGAGAGGAGACAAGGGCAGTAGGGGTAATGGTAGGGGGATCAAGGGCAGTTGTTGTGGGATGGGGGATGCCTGTGGAAAGGTCTGGGTCTGGTTGTTGTCTGGTGGAGGGGGGTTGGTGGGTTTGGGATTTGGGTTAGTGGGGTTGGGGTTGGGGTTGGTGGTGTTCACCCTTGCCCTGCCGGCATAGGAACTGGGGCAGATTCTGAATAAGTGGCCCCCTTTCCCTCACAGGTTGCAGGAGCGTGTGCAGGTACAGTGAGGTGAGATGGTTGTCTTTACAGATCTCGCAGATGATGGCTGTGCAGATGGCAGCCAGATGGCCCAGTTGGCCACAGTTCCCGGCACAGTTTGAGCATGTAGCGGATGGAGCCTTTCATGTTCCCCAGATTGATGGTGCTGGGGAGGTGTTGGACTCCACCCACTCTAGTTGGGTCCGATCTTAACTAGACCAGCCATTTTCATGCCCCAGTCCAGACGTTGTCTTCGTCCAGGACCCTCCTAGCCGCTGACTTCAGGGTGGCGAATCTGCTTTACCAAACTTGTGTCATAGACCTGGATGCATTCATTGTGAAACTGTACTGTTACTACCTTGGATTCTGTGTCGGAAAGAGGGTATGCTCTGAGTCTGTTAAACTGGGCTGAATCATTGTATTCTGGCTGACCAATATGTGGTGGCAGGTTGGGTGGAAAAGAGGTTGGGGACTGTTGGTGAAAGTAACTCAAAGTGGATTTGTGATGATTTATTGTGTTTCACCAAATGTTACTGATCCCTTACTCTATATCACACACTTGGATTCAGGAGGCGGGATTATTGAAGCGATAGGTTGACATCACCCTAACTCTCATTTTAATACACCAATGGTAAGATATTCTCTTACCTACGGTGCCTTGCAAAAGTATTAATCCCCCTTGGCGTTTTTCCTATTTTGTTGCATTACAACCTGTAATTTAAATGGATTTTTATTTGGATTTCATGTAATGGACGTGAACAAAATAGTCTAAATTGGTGAAGTGAAATGAAAAAAATTACTTGTTTCAAAAAAAATTAAATAAAAAAAAAACTGAAAAGTGGTGCGTGCATATGTATTCACCTGCTTTGCTACGAAGCCCCTAAATAAGATCTGGTGCAACCAATTCCCTTCAGAAGTCAGATACTTACAGTTGAAGTCGGAAGTTTACATTCACCTCAGCCAAATACATTTAAACTCAGTTTTTCACAATTCCTGACATTCAATCATAGTAAAAATTCCATGTTTTAGGTCAGTTAGGATCACCACTTTATTTTAAGAATGTGAAATGTCAGAATAATAGTAGGGAATGATTTATTTCAGCTTTTATTTCTTTCATCACATTCCCAGTGGGTCAGAAGTTTACATACACTCAATTAGTATTTGGTAGCATTGCCTTTAAATTGTTTAACTTGGGTCAAATGTTTTGGGTAGCCTTCCACAAGCTTCCCACAATAAGTTGGGGGAATTTTGGCCCATTTCTCCTGACAGAGCTGGTGTAACTGAGTCAGGTTTGTAGGCCTCCTTGCTCGCACACGCTTTTTCAGTTCTGCCCACACATTTTCTGTAGGATTGAGGTCAGGGCTTTGTGATGGCCACTCCAATACCTTGACTTTGTTGTCCTTAACTTAGGGAGTAGCAGCTGAGGGGTCGGTTTTGGAGAGTCTGGCGTGCCTAAAGTAAAAGCTTGCCACTCAGGCTCAGAAAATAGGATATGCACATAATTAGTACTATTGGATAGGAAACACTCTGAGGTTTCCAAAAGTGTTAACATTTTGTCTGTGAGTGTAATAGAACTCATTTGGCAGGCAAAAACCAGGACACTGAATGTAGTACCTATTGCTTCCACTGGATGTCAGCAGTGTATAGGTAAAGTTTAAAGGCAATCGGAACCATTGTGTTCAATCGGTAGAGGTTTTAGTCAGGGGAGCTATTTTTCAGTTGCACGTTTTTGGGCGCACGTTTGGCTGAGCGGTCCACTTTATTTGACTTATATAACGTTTAGGTGACAATCCAAGTGAAAGATTATCACTTTTATTCATAAAAGATAAGCTAAGGATGCATTTTAATTGGTTTTTGTTTTGTTGAGGGAAAGTTTATAGGTTTAAATGAACGCGTTCTCTTCACGTTGTATTTTCTGAACACAAGGTGCCAACCAAACGGAGATTTAAGGATATAATAAATTACTTTTTCTAACCAAATACCCATGGATTGTCTTCGTTGGACACTTAGGAAGCCCTCTGCAGAAGTTCTACAAAAGGTAAGGCACAGGTTTTCCCTGTGAAATGCATTTTCTATCGACCACGCTGGCTAAAGATTTCATGGTTATGGAAAATATTGAAGGTGCTACCCTCAAACAATCAGATGTAGTGCTTTCGCCGTAAAGCCTTTTTGAAATCCGACAACGCTGTGATATTGCCAAGAAGCAGAGCTTTTGATGAGTATGAAACACTTGTATATTGGTGCATTTTTAATAATTACATTTTTGGATTTTGCCTTGCATTTCACCTGGTAGTGTCGGGAGTGGGGCGCTAGCGCCCCAAATCACCTTGATGCTCCCCAAGAAGTTAAGCCATTTTGCCACAACTTTAGAAGTATGCTTGTCCATTTGGAAGACCCATTTGTGACCAAGCTTTAACTTCCTGACTGATGTCTTGAGATGTTGCTTCAATATATCCACATAATTTTCTTTCCTCATGATGCCATCTATTTTGTGAAGTGCACCAGTCCCTCCTGCAGCAAAGCACCCCCACAACATAATGCTGCCACCGCCGTGCTTCACGGTTGGGATGGTGTTCTTCAGCTTGCAAGAATCCCCCTTTTTGGTGTCTCTGAGGGATCTTTGGCCTGGTTTGCTAACTACCTGTCTCAAACGCTCTTCAACAAAGCTTTCTTAGTGTCCAACAATCTTTCTTGGCCCTTAACCTTGTTCTGAACACCTCCAAAACAAAGGTCATGTGGTTTGGTAAGAAGAATGCCCCTCTTCCACATGTGTTTACAACTTCTGAGGGTTTAGAGCTTGAGGTAGTCACCTCATACAAGTACTTGGGAGTATGGCTAAACGGTACACTGTCCTTCTCTGAGCACATATCCAAGCTGCAGGCTAAAGTTAAATCTAGACTTTGTTTCCTCTATCGTAATCGCTCCTCTTTCACCCCAGTTGCCAAACTAACCCTGATTCAGATGACCATCCTACCTATGCTAGATTACAGAGACGTAATTTATAGATTGGCAGGTAAGGGTGCTCTCGAGCGGCTAAATTTCCTTTACCATTCAGCCATCAGATTTGCCATCAATGCTCCTTATCGGACGTCACTGCACTCTACACTCTTCGGTAAACTGGTCATCTCTGTATACCCGTCGCAAGACGGGTATGCTTATTTATAAAACCCTCTTAGGCCTCACTCCCCCCTATCTGAGATAACTACTGCAGCCCTCATCCTCCACATACAACACTGCCAGTCACATTCTGTTAAAGGTCCCCAAAGCTCACACATCCCTGGGTCGCTTGTCTTTTCAGTTTGCTGCAGCTAGCGACTGGAACGAGCTGCAACAGTCACTCAAACTGGACAGTTGTATCTCCATCTCTTCATTCAAAGACTCAATCATGGACACTCTTACTGACAGTTGTGGCTGCTTTGCGTGATATATTGTTGTCTCTACCTTCTTGCCCTTTATGCTGTTGTCTGTGCCCAATAATGTTTGTACCATGTTTTGTGCTGCTTACCATGCTGTGTTGCTACCATGTTGTTGTCATGTTGAGTTGCAACCAGGCTGTGTTGTCATGTGTTGCTGCCATGCTATGTTGTTGTCTTAGGTCTCTCTTTATGTAGGGTTGTGTTGTCTCTCTTGTCGTGATGTGTGTATTGTCCTATGTTTTTTTTTAATTTATTTTAATTTTTAATCCCAGCCCCCGTCCCCGCAGGAGGCCTTTTGCCTTTTGGTATGCCGTGATTGTAAATAAGAATTTGTTCTTAACTGACTTGCCTAGTTAAAAAAAGGTTAAATAAAAATTAAATACAAAATATAGCTAGATAGCTACTCTACTGGTGCCAAAATCTGACTGTAGGGTGTCAGCAAATGTAATTACAAGTTTAAACTATTAATCTATGACAAAGATCATCAACTTTGCTTGAGCTGCTTTTGTTGCAACACTGCATCCAAGGTTCCTGAAATTGGCATTTCAAAGAGCTGTCAGTCAAGGCGTTCATGAATATAAGCTTCCTACCCACTCAGCCTGTCTTTTCAAACTTCCTGGTAGTTAGCCATGAGAGAAAAAGTAATTTTTCTCCCCAAAAAATGTATATTGCCCAAAAATATTATGGGTGATATTAGTCACTCAAAAGGCTTTTTTACATTGGAAATATAATGACTGTTCTGGACCTTCTATATAAGGTGTTATTTCATAACACCATTTGTGTAAACTATATGTCAAGGCTGTGGTTTCGTAGTGGAAAGGAGTCAGGGACAGGAGGTTGAGATGCGTGCGAAAAGGTAATTTAATAAAGCCACCAGTATATAGTACAAACACACGCTGGTGAGGCAAATACCCACACGACCAAAAATAACGGACGAAAAAACTACCCGGAACAACGAGAACCAAAAATGATCAGCCCTCAGTACACAGACTGGGAAACTACAATAAACACTGACAAGCACGCACAAAGGAAAGAGGGGAAGGAAGGAATATATGCAGGAGCGTGATTGGGAGATAATTAACATCAGGTGTATACAATAAAGACAAAACCAAAGGACACACAAAAAAAGGGGAGCGGTGATGGTTAGAAAACCTGTGACGTCGACCGCCGAACACCGCCCAAACAAGGAGAGGGACCGACTTCGACGGAAGTCGTGACACTATATACATTTAGCAGACGGTCTTACCCAGAGCGACCTACAGCAGCAATTAGGGTTAAGTTGTAGTCCGCTCCTATTGTTCGAAATTCTATATAAAAGTGTTAATTCCCTAACACTGACAAAGCCGAACAGCATCAGCACTAAGCACAGTGTTAATTCAACACTGTCAGTGTTTATTTAACACTGGAGAATTTGTTGTGTGGCACGTGAGGATTCAGTATTTTTTCATAAATTCTACATTAAAGTCATTGCAGATAAAGAGATTGACAGGAAACGAGACAAGAGGAAGTGATTTGAAGACAGAAGGACACATGAATGAGATGTAGAGCCAAAAAAAGATGGAGAGACAGAGAGCATTGTTGGAATGCAGCCCACATCACTCCCACTCATCTCCCTGCACCCACACTCTCTCTGTTGCCGTGACGTCCTCTCATCCTCTCCACTCCTCCGCTTCACTGTGTGGGCGCTCTGTTCTTCATTCATCCGTCCAACTGCACCATTCTGCTTTTTTCCCCTCCCCTGTGAGAGCTGTTTCCGTTCTTTCGGTTTTGGAGGAGTGAGTTGGAGTGTAAAGATGAGGGGCAGGAATAGGGGGAGGAAGAGGAGGAGGACGAGGAATAGGAAGAGAGACCATGTTTGGCTTTATCCGAATACATCGTCGGATGTCCGATCATATTAAGATTGTGATCGTTGTTCACATGAGAGCCAA
The DNA here is from genome assembly GCA_030435695.1 of Brachymystax lenok tsinlingensis. Taxonomy (NCBI): domain Eukaryota; kingdom Metazoa; phylum Chordata; class Actinopteri; order Salmoniformes; family Salmonidae; genus Brachymystax; species Brachymystax lenok. The sequence goes on from CM059785.1 coordinate 27,096,573, forward strand.
GTTCTACAGATGGACGTAACGTAACACACTAGTATACTGTATATTAATATACACCAACATAGAGTTTGGGCTACAGTTAACCCTTCATTTGGATGTCACAGTGCGTGGCTGGGGTGTATCTGTTTGTATTAAGTCATAACAGAGGGCTCATGTACCTGGCAGGGCTGTGGTGTGAGCAGGTGGCTCAGGCTGGTCTATGTGTAAATAAGGATTTGATTGTCACAGCCTGAAAACAATGATAATTTTCAATATTCTTAGCAATGGTTTAGGAATCCATATGATTACTAAGTAGCCACTTGTTGTTAGTATGGCTTGACCGGACTGGGTTATGTATTGTGAATCTAGCCACAATAAGGATTAGCCACAATAGTGGGAAGAAACTAGCCACAATAAGGATTAGCCACAATAGTGGAATTTGCGTTTCACCTTACAAATAAAAGGCCCTTTTTGAAAGTGATGCAAAAGGTTACAATTGGTGGAATCATGCCATATTTAGACTAGATAATGTTAAACAAGGTTGGAGTGTTGTAATGTGGAGCAATGGAATGGAGTATGAGTCCACTTGGTGACACCCACAGAACACAACTGTGAAGAGTTTACGCAAATATTAGCGTCGTAGTAGCTCTTATTGCGGGACTTTGACTGTGGGAAATCACCTCCCCAGTCAGCCTATTGTGTGTATTGACATAGATATTGCACTGTACAGCCTTACCTAAGGATTGGGGATCAACAAAATAGTGTATCAGTCTACTCAATACCCAAGTGCTTTTTCCCCAAAGTCCTCCTCAGAGTTATCAGGCTCAAAAACATCCACGTCGTATTGTTTTTCCTCTGGAATAGTGTTCAATACACATAGTAGGTTGACTGGTACAATAAATGTGGCTCAATTCACAGTGGTTACAGAGTCCCGCAATAGCTACAGAGCTACGACGCTAATGTTCTCTGGGCGCCACCTTCACAAGGTGAGTCCAAAAATTTATAAATGCTGCATAAATTATGTAATATGCAAGGGAGAAATGTATACTGTAGCTAAGAAAGTAATACTAAGTGTATGTTGTGTAATAGAATTGTGTTATTTGACGTGTTAAATGAAAAGCTTATTTAACGGGTCAAATAGTGTTATTAGACGTGTATCCTTTTTGCCACGCAAAGACCCAAAAGGCGTTCAATGTGCCTCACCCTAATAATTTGGTCTACTTTCACCTCTTAATTTTGCCTACTGTTCTAACTTGGTGGTGCAAAAATAGTCTATAACCTGTTTTAGAGAAATGTAATCATTGAATATTGTAAGAGCTTTCATTGTCTGTTTATATGCCCCATTTATTTATCCTACGGTTCTGACTTGTACAGGGAGTACACTGTACGAACGGCCCATGTTCTGAATTCTGTCACTGTACATTTCAAAAGTGCTGAATAAATAGTTATATTGACTACGTCATTCGTCGCTTGCTCATTAATGTCTTAATCTAAATTACGGATTACCTGTAATCCGCTTGTTGTCCCCTTATGCCATAGTTTATTTTTAAATATTTTTTTTATTTCACTTTTATTTAACCAGGTAGGCCAGTTGAGAACAAGTTCTCATTTACAACTGCAACCTTGCCAAGATAAAGCAAAGCAGTGCGACACAAACACAGATGGGGGCGGCAGGGTAGCCTACTGGTTAGAGTTTTGGACTAGTAACCGAAAGGTTGCAAGTTCAATTCCCCGAGCTGACAAGGTACAAATCTGTTGTTCTGCCCCTGAACAGGCACAGTTCCTAGGCCATCATTGAAAGTGAGAATTTGCCTAGTAAAATGGCACATGGGATAAACAAATGTACAGTCAATAACACAACATACAGTGTGTGCAAATGTAGTAAGATAAGGGGGTTAAGGCAATAAATAGGCCATAGGGGCAAAATAATACAATTTAACAATTAAACACTGGTGTGATAGATGTGCAGAAGATGAATGTGAAAGTAGAGATAAAAGAGCAAAAACTAAATAACAATATGGGGATGAGGTAGTTGGGTGGGATATTTACAGATGGGCTGTGTACAGGTGCAATGATCGGTAAGCTGCTCTGACAGCTGATGCTTAAAGTTAGTAAGGGAGATATAAGACTCCAGCTTCAGTGATTTTTGCAATTTGTTCCAGTCATTGGCAGCAGAGAACTAGAAGGAAAGGCGGCCAAATGAGGGGTTGGTTTTGGGGATGTCTGTCTTTATTGTACATCTCAATTGTCAGTGGAAACCAAATTTGTTTAAGCAAGTCAGCCATATCAGCTATGTTTCTTTAAAAGGCAGTAAATGAGGCTGAATGAACTGTTTTGCTGCCAGACAAGGCTCCGCTGAAAGCCAGGTTTAGCAGTGGTAAGGTATTGTGACTCTGCTGTTGGGACAGCTTTATGTAGGCCCTAACAGTTTGTGGGCACCGTTTGTCACCGTTACAGTGCAATTCATGTATTGTTTAGTGTTGTGTTGTGGCTTTGCTGACATGCATCCCACATTTTTTTGTTTGCCCCACCAAGATTTACATGCTAAAATCGCCACTGCTTATAAATTAGTGGTATTTTAGATGATGACACCTAGCTAGATAGTTAGCTAGCTAACTTTAGCTACTGAAACAGTTTTTGGGGAAGAACATAGTTTACATCCATCAGCTAGCTAGCTTTTTTATAACCAGCGCTGTCCAGAGCTTGGGGAAGTGTGTCTGTGCTCGTGCTGCAAGTGTGCGAGACAAAACCTTACCAGCATCATTACAAAGGTATCGGTGAATCGTTGTGACATAATACGAGTGATAGTGTACTTTATGTGTAATAACTACGTAAAAAATGTATAAACGTGTTAAACTATTATGTGACGTGCTGTCGTATTCAGGTCCTGTTTGGTCAACAAGCTTATTTGACGCGTCAAATAGTGTTATTATATATTTTTTGACACGCAAAGACCAAAACAGAGTTCCCTACCTAAATGAGGTTTCAGACATTCCATCACACAAACATAAACACATACAGACTAAATACAGGTAGCACACACAAAACATGCACACCATAAATTAAGACAGTTTATACAATTTTAAAAACATTACAATACATTCACAGATTTCACAACACACTGTGTGCCCTCAGGCCCCTACTCCACCACTACCACATATCTACAGTACTAAATCCATGTGTATGTATAGTGTGTGTGTGTGTGTGTGTGTGTGTGTGTGTGTGTGTGTGCGTGTGTGCGTGCGTGTGTCTGTGCCAATGTTTGTGTTTCTTCACAGTCCCCGCTGTTCCATAAGGTGTTTTTTATCAGTTTTCTAAATCTAATTTTACTGATTGCGTCAGTTACTTCATGTGGAATAGAGTTCCATGTAGTCATGGCTCTATGTACTGTAATAATGTGTGCCTCCCATAGTCTGTTCTGGACTTCTGGACTGTGAAGAGACGTCTTGTGGCATGTTTTGTGGGGTATGCATGGGTGTCCGAGCTGTGTGCAAGTAGTTTAGATAGACAGCTCGGTGCATTCAACATGTCAATACCTCTCATAAATACAAGTAGTGATGAAGTCAATATCTCTTCCACTTTCAGCCAGGAGAGATTGACATGCATATTATTAATATTAGCTTTCTGTGTACATCCAAGGGCCAGCCGTGCTGCCCTGTTCTGAGCCAATTGCAATTTTCCTAAGTCCTTTTTTGTGGCACCTGACCACACGACTGAACAGTAGTCAAGGTGTGACAAAACTAGGGCCTATACATTGTTTTATTATAGACAGACTTCTTCCCATCTTAGCTAATACTGCATCAATATGTTTTGACCATGACAGTTTACAATCTACAGTAGGGTTACTCCAAGCAGTTTAGTCATCTCAATTTGCTCAATTTCCACATTATTTATTACAAGATTTAGTTGAGGTTTAGGGTTTAGTGAGTGTTTTGTTCAAATTCAATGCTTTTAGTTTTAGAAATATTTAGGGCTAACTTATTCCTTGCCACCCACTCTGAAACTAACTGCAGCTCTTTGTTGAGTGTTGCAGTCATTTCAGTCGCCGTAGTAGCTGACGTGTATAACGTTGAGTCATCCGCATACATAGACACTCTAGACACGCTTTACTCAAAGTCAGTGGCATGTCGTTAGTAAAATTTGAAAAAGGCAAGGGCCTAAACAGCTACCCTGGGGAATTCCTGATTCTAAATGGATTATATTTGAGAGGCTTCCATTAAAGAACACCCTCTGTGTTCTGTTAGACAAGTAACTCTTTATCCACATTATAGCAGGGTGTGTAAAGCCATAACACATACATTTTCCAGCAACAGACTATGATCGATAATGTCAAAAGCTGCACTGGTTTAACAAGACAGCCCCCACAATAATTGTATCATAAATTTCTCTCAGCCAATCATCAGTCATTTGTGTAAGTGCTGTGCTTGTTGAGTGTCCTTTCCTATAAGAATGGTGAAATTCTGTTGTCAATGTGTTTACTGTGAAATAGCATTGTATCTGGTCAAACACAATTTTTTCCAGAAGTTTACTAAGGGTTGGTAACAGGCTGATTGTTCGGCTATTTGAGCCAGTAAAGGAGGCAGCGGAATGACTTTAGCTTCCCTCCAGGCCTGAGGGCATACGCTCTCTAGTAGGCTTAAATTGAAGATGTGGCAAATAGGAGTGGCAATATTGTCTGTTATTATCCTCAGTAATTTTACATCCAGATTGTCAGACCGCAGTGGCTTGTCATTGTTGGTAGACAACAATCATTTTATCACCTCTTCCACACTGACTTTATGGAATTCAAAAGTACAATTCTTGTCTTTCATAATTTGGTCCCATATACTTGGATGTGTAGTGTCAGCGTTTGTTGCTGGCATGTCCCTAAGTTTGCTTATCTTGCCAATGAAAAAGTAATTAAAGTAGTTTGCAATATCAGTGGGCTTTGTGATGAATGAGCCATGTGATTCAATGAATGAAGGAGCCGAGTTGGCTTTTTTCCCCAAAAAAATTCATTTAAGGTGCCCCAAAGCTTTTTACTATCATTCTTTATATAATTTATCTGTGTTTCGTAATGTAGTTTATTTTTATTTTTATTTAGTTTAGTCACATGATTTCTTAATTTGCAGTATGTTTGCCAATCATTTGGGCAGCCAGAATTAATTGCCATGCCTCATCCTTCTCAACCATATAATTTTTCAATTCCTCATCAATCCAAGGGGATTTAATAGTTTTTGCAGTCATTTTCTTAATGGGTTCGTGCTTATTAGTAACTGGAATAAGTAGTCATCATTAACAGCTCCCTGCAGAGCTGTGCGTTTCTCTTCAATCGTGTCATCTATTTCAATAAAATCCTTTTTCAACTCGTCAACAATTACTGCATTACAGACTCAGACAGGGAGAGGTTGAGTATGTTAGTGAAGACACTTGGTTGGTCAGCGCATGCTCAGAGTACAAGTCCTGGTAATCCATCTGGCCCTGCGGCCTTGTGAATGTTGACCTGTTCACATTGGCTGCGGAGAGCGTGATCTCACAGTTGTCCGGAACAGCTGATGCTCTCATGCATGTTTCAGTGTTACTTGCCTCGAAAAGCGAGCATAGAAATAATTTAGCTCGTCTGATAGCCTCGTGTCACTTGGCAGCTCTCGGCTGTGCTTCCCTTTGCAAACCCTGCCACATCCGACGCACGTCGATTTTAGTCCTGTATTGACGCTTTGCCTGTTTGATGGTTAGTCGGAGGGCATAGCGGGATTTCTTATGAGCTTCGCGCTCCTTGAAAGCGGCAGCTCTACCCTTTAGCTCAGTGTGGATGTTGCCTGTAATCCATGGCTTCTGGTTGGGTTATGTACGTACAGGTACTGTGGGGGGTGACGTCATCAAAGCACTTATTAAAGAAGCCAGTGACTGATGTGGTGTGCTCCTCAATGCAATTGGAATAATCCCGGAACATATTCCAGTCTTTGCTAGGAAAACAGTCCTGTAGCTTAGCATCTGCTTCATCTGACCACTTTTTATTGACCGAGTAGACTGTGTAGACTGCTGAGGAAAATATATATATTTATTCAATTTTAGAATAAGGCTGTAATGTAACAAAATGTGGAAAAAGTCAAGGGGTCTGAATACTTTCCGAAGGCACTGTATGGTGTCATTTCATGGGGCTCTGAATAATACGGAGTGTTGCTGGCCTCTTACTCCACCCATTCCATTGGCGGCCGAATCACATCACGTGCGCTTACTGCACTAAAAGAAACCCGCTAGCCCAACAACAGTGCAGGGCATGCCAACTGAATTAAAGGGCAACTACACAAAAAAATCGAAGTTTCTTAGACTTTTCCCAGACCTCCAAAGTAATCCGCTGGAGAGGCATAGTTAGCATTGTTGTAAGAATTGTTGTGAAAACAGAAAATCTAATTTTGTTGTTTTTCTATTTTAAAAGGGTGAAAAAAGTGTGGGAAACCAGAAAAATTATAGGCGTTTAGATGAGACAGGTGAACCTGCAACCACAACACAATAACACTTGACATAAGATCTTTAAGTATTACAGGGATATGGCTCTGAATATACAGTACCAGTCAAAAGTTTGGACACACCTATTCATTCAAGGGTTTTTGGTAATTTTATTATTTTCTACATTGTAGAATAATAGTGAAGACATCAAATCTATGATTATTTGAGCTGTTATTGCCATAATTTGGACTTGGTCTTTTACCAAATAGGGTCATCTTCTGTATACTACCCTACCTTGTCACAACACAACTGATTCAACAAATTAACTTTTAACAAGGCACACCTGTTAATTGAAATGCATTCCAGGTGACTACTTCATGAAGCTGGTATAGAGAATAACAAGAGTGTGCAAAGCTGACATCAAGACAAAAGGTGGCTGCTTTGAAGAATCTCAAATATAAAATATATTTTGTTTTGTAACACTTTTTTGGTTACTATATTATTCCATATGTGTTATTTCATAGATTTGATGTCTTCACTATTATTTTACAATGTAGAAAATAGTCCAAATAAAGGAAAAACCCTTGAATGAGTAATTGTGTTCAAACTTTTGACTGGTGCTGTATGTTCTTGGAAACAAATAACCATCTGGTGGCACTGCTGAGACATTAATGCACTACAGACAAAAAGTTGCACATTCAATTCCCGAGAGAATTTATGCACACTTGAGGGTATATTCTATCATTTCCGTGCTAGCGAACACCCGCATAGCGGTTGTTTTGTCGGAGTAGAACTGTGTTAGAGGTGTCAAATCCACAAGCATCTCCTGTCATTACACCTGAAGCGGAAATTGCCATTGGCTGCACGGAGCTGCATTAAGAGAAATCCCATTCAGCCTTGTTTACAAGTTGGAACACTTGAATGTGATATGTAATCTACACCTCAATAAGACTAATATATACCCTTCTTATTTTCTTTAATTATTCTAAATTTGAGTGTCGTTATTTCAATATAACCTACACTTTCTCGTTCTGACCTTTTAACGCAAATAGGACGGTGTCGCTTTGTGACAATGACCACACAAGCAGCTGCTTACACCTCTGACACAGCTAAAACACCAGCTCTGCAGGTGTTGGCTATCGCGTGTTTGTGCTTGATCTGATTGAATCTAGGCCTTAATGTCAATTGTGCCGGTGCACTGTTACTTTTTAGATGGTATTGTCAGATAATTGTACGGTTATTGACTTGATTCCGTGCACCTTAGTGAAGTGCAGAAATGTACTATTGCCAATAAATCTGTGGCCGATCTCAGTCATATTGAATTAGATTTAGATTTGTTGTGTACTTCTTGTTGTGTACTAACTGTATTACAGTTAATTGTTGTAAATTTACTGACAAACTACAGTTCAGCTGTAGAAATACATAAAAAGTTGTTTCCACTACTCAATATTTTAACAGTTTGTGCCATTATCGGATCTAGTATCCTAAAAAACATTTCATTTAAGAATCCCTACTGTTGACCAATCACTGACGAAGGGGCGTAGACTTCGGCTACCGAACTTCGGCTTGCCTCAAACATTTTTGTCTGCACGAACAACCGAAAAAACCCTTCCCAAAGACCAAAACAAACAACAATGTCACAAAATGTCATCATAATATATGCACAAACTGTTTCGAACTGTTTCAGATGGGAAGCATGCGGATGCTGTAACAGTATAGTTTCAATTTGTCATATGTTGAACCACATGATTTCACAACCTTTTTTGGAACACTTCTCTTGTGACTTTTCACATGTAAAATCATGCGAAAACTTGTTTTTGGAAGAGTTCACATGTAACATTTCACATGTGAACATGGGTTTTTGAAACACTTCATATGTGATCACATGTTTTACAATGTGCAATTTCATGTGTTATCACTGTTCAGCTAAAATATGTCCTCACCTGGAATTTGAACTCACTAGTGGAGGCTCCTCAGAAGAGGAAAGGGAGGACCATCCTCCTCAGTGAATTTCATAAAAACAAAATGTTTTAAACATTTAGAAAGTTATCCTTTTTAGATAAAACTATACTAAATATAATCGCATGTCACCAAATGATTGATTAAAACACACTATTTTGCGAAGAAGGTCTACAGTAGCCTCAACAGCACTCTGTCGGGTAGCACCAGCCGGAGGACTGCTAGCTTTCGTCCTCCTCTGAGTACATTGACTTCAATACAAAACCTAGAAGGCTCATGGTTCTCACCCCCTTCCATAGACTTACACAGTAATTATGACAGCTTCCAGAGGACGTCCTCCAACCTATCAGAGCTCCTGCAACATGAACTGACATGTTGTCCACCAAATCAAAGGATCAGAGAATTAATCTAGTACTTAAAGCATAAGCTACAGCTAGCTAGCACTGCAGTGCATAACATGTGGTGAGTAGTTGACTCAAAGAGAGAGAAAGAAAATAGTTTGGAACAAATTAACTTCTTCCTAAATGAAGGAGAATCAAGAGAGAAATATATAGAGAGGACGATTTCATCATTTTTTTCACTTTCAGTTTCACTTACTTAGCTAGCAAATGCAGCTAGCTAGTGTAGCCTACTGAAACACCCAGCTCAAACAGAGGGATGCTATATTAGCTAGCTGGCTATGACTATCCAACACAACACTGGAACTCTTCCAAGTCATGGTAAGCTTTTGGTTTTACAAATTTATTGACACTGGGGCCCGCCGGTGTAACTGCTTACTGACTGTACACTGTAACATTACTTCATGATTGTAGTGGGTTTACCAACACATTAGTTATTATCTATGCTGACTATGACAATACGTTAGCTAAAATAGTGACAATGATGTAGGCTGTGTGTAGCGGTTTGACTTGGAAAGATTTTTTCACCTGGTCACTTACAGCTGATGTGTTGTGCATTGAAGTCCACAAGTGAAGGGAAGAGATGAAAGGAGGAGAGTGCATAACGTAGATGCGAGAAGGAATACAACGTGGCTGCTTTGAAACTGTGAACTGTGCTTACGAGTGATCAGGGGTGTATTCATTCCGCCGATTCTGTTGAAAAACCTTTCTTAAATCTGAAACAAATGGAACAAAATGGGGATAAACATACCTGAATTTGTCCAAGAGAAACTCTTGTTTGCAACTTTTGGACTAAGGGTTACACCAAATATCATCTAGATGCAGGCAAGAGTGTGCAAGGTGGCATTGAATGTCACTGTCTGTCCATGTGTCACTGTCTGTCACATCAAATTTGTCTCTCGACCTGTGTGCACCTACGTTGTAAACTTTCATTCATAGGCCAGGTTGTATTTTTAATTTTTTTATTTCACCTTTATTTAACCAGGTAGGCAAGTTGAGAACAAATTCTCATTTACAACTGCGACCTGGCCAAGATAAAGCAAAGCAGTTCGACACATACAACAACACAGAGTTACACATTGGAGTAAACAAACATACAGTCAATAATACAGTAGAAAAAAAACAATCTATATACAATGTGTGCAAATGAGGTAAGATAAGGAACGTAAGGCAATAAATAGGCCATGGTGGCGAAGTAATTACAGTATAGCAATTTAACACTGGAATGGTAAATGTGCAGTAGATGAATGTGCAAAGTAAAAATACAGGGGTGCAAAGGAGCAAGATAAATAAATGAATATGGTAGGGTAAGAGGTAGTTGGTTGGGCTATTAACAGATGAGCTATGTACAGGTGATCTGTGAGCTGCTCTGACAGCTGTGCATAAAGCTAGTGAGGGAGATAAGTGTCTCCAGTTTCAGTGATTTTTCGTTCAGTTTGTTCTAGTCATTGGCAGCAGAGAACTGGAAGGAAAGGCGGCCAAAGGAGGAATTGGCTTTGGGGGTGACCAGTGAGATATACCTGCTGGAGCACGTGCTATGGGTGGGTGCTGCTATGGTGACCAGTGAGCTGAGATAAGGCGGGGCTATACCTAGCAAAGACTTGTAGATGACCTGGAGCCAGTGGGTCTGGCGATGAGTATGTAGTGAGGGCCAGCCGACTAGAGCATACAGGTCGCAGTGGTGGGTGGTATAAGGAGCTTTGGTGACAAAGCGGATGGCACTGTGACAGAATGCATCCAGTTTGCTGAGTAGAGTATTGGAAGCTGTTTCGTAGATGACATCGCTGAAGTCGAGGATCGGTAGGATAGTCAGTTTTACTAGTGCAAGTTTGGCAGCATGAGTGAAGGAGGCTTTGTTGCGAAATAGAAAGCCGATTCTAGATTTGATTTTGGATTGGAGATGTTTAATGTGAGTCTGGAAGGAGAGTTTACAGTCTAGCCAGACACCTAGGTATTTGTAGTTGTCCACATATTCAAGGTCAGAGCCATCCAGGGTAGTGATGCTAGTCGGGCGGGCGGGTGTAGGCAGCGAACAGTTGAAAAGCATGCATTTGGTTTTACTAGCATTTAAGAGCAGTTGGAGGCCACGGAAGGAGTGTTGTATGGCATTGAAACTCGTTTGGAGGTTAGTTAACACAGTGTCCAAAGAAGGGCCAGAAGTATACAGAATGGTGTCGTCTGCATAGAGGTGGATCAGAGACTCACCGGCAGCAAGAGCGACATCATTGATGTATACAGAGAAGAGAGTCGGCCCAAGAATTGAACCCTGTGGCACCCCCATAGAGACTGCCAGAGACCCGGACAACAGGCCCTCCGATTTAACACACTGAACTCTGTCGGCAAAGTAGTTGGTGAACCAGGCGAGGCAATCATTTGAGAAACCAAGGCTGTTGAGTCTGCCGATAAGGATGTGGTGATTGACAGAGTCGAAAGCCTTGGCCAGGTCAATGAATACGGCTGCACAGTAATGTCTCTTATCGATGGCGGTTATGATATCGTTTAGTACCTTGAACGTGGCTGAGGTGCACCCGTGACCAGCTCGGAAACCGGATTGCACAGCGGAGAAGGTACGGTGGGATTCGAAGTGGTCAATGATCTGTTTATCAACTAGGCTTTTTTTCAGGCAGGGCAGGATGGATATAGGTCTATAGCAATTTGGGTCTACCGCGGCAGCTTTCCAATCTTTTGGGATCTCGGACGACACGAAAGAGAGGTTGAGCAGACTGGTAATAGGAGTTGCAACAATGGCAGCGGATAGTTTTAGAAAGAGAGGGTCCAGATTGTCTAGCCCAGCTGATTTGTACGGGTCCAGGTTTTGCAGCTCTTTCAGAACATCTGCTATCTGGATTTGGGTGAAGGAAAAGCTGGGGAGGCTCGGACAAGTAGTTGCAGAGCTGTTGGCCGTGGTTGCAGAGCTGTTGGCATCCTCGACTGACGGAATGAGGTCAATATCCTTCCAGGATACCCGGGCCAGGTCGATTAGAAAGGCCTGCTTGCAGAAGTGTTTTAGGGAGCGTTTGACAGTGATAAGGGGTGGTCGTTTGACCACGGGCCCATAGCGGAAGCAGGAAATGAGGCAGTGGTCGCTGAGATCCTGATTGAAAACAGCAGAGGTGTATTTGGAGGGCAAGTTGGTCAGGATAATATCTATGAGGGTGCTCATGTTTACAGATTTAGGATTGTACCTGGTGGGTTCCTTGATGATTTGTGTGAGATTGAGGGCATCTAGCTTAGATTGTAGGACTGCCGGGGTGTTAAGCATATCCCAGTTGAGGTCACCTAACAGAACGAACTCTGAAGATGGGGGCAATCAATTCACATATGGTATCCAGGGCACAGCTGGGAGCTGAGGGGGTCTATAGCAGGCGGAAACAGTGAGAGACGTATTTCTGGAGAGATAAAGTTTTAGAATTAGAAGTTCAAACTGTTTGGGCATAGACCTGGAAAGTATGACAGAACTTTGCAGGCTATTTCTGCAATAGATTGCAACTTTCTCCTTTTGCAGTTCTATCTTGGTGGAAAATGTTGTAGTTGGGTATGGAAATCTCAGAATTTTTGGTGGCCTTCCTAAGCCAGGATTCAGACATGGCTAGGACATCCGGGTTGGCGGGGTGTGCTAAAGCAGTGAGTAAATCAAACTTAGGGAGGAGGCTTCTGATGTTAACATGCATGAAACCAAGGCTTTTTCGATTACAGAAGTCAACAAATGAGAGTGCCTGGGGACACACAGGGCCTGGGTTTACCTCCACATCACCTGAGGAACAGAGGAGGAGTAGGATGAGGGTACAGCTAAAGGCTATCAGAACAGGTCGTCTAGTGCGTTGGGAACAGAGAATGAAAGGAGCAGATTTCTGGGTGTGGTAGAATAGATTCAGGGCATAGTGTGCAGACAGGGGTATGGTGGGGTGAGGGTACAGTGGGGGCAGGCCCAGGCACCGAGTGATGATAAGAGTGGTTGCATCTCTGGACGTGCTGGTAATACTGGGTAAGGTCACCGCATGTGTGGGAGGTGGGACAAAGGAGGAATCTGAGGCATGTAGAGTGGGCCTAGGGGTTCCACTGTAAACTAAAACAATGATAACTATCCTAAACAACAGTAAACAGGGCATATTGACATTTGAGAGAGACATAAAGTGAGGCATAAAGCAAACACATGTGTTGATTGGGAGAGCTAGCTAAGACACAAAGGGTAAGACCACAACAGCTAATCCGCTAAGATAACAACAACAGGTAAACTGGCGATGAATGGGCAAAGAGGGTTGGTCAGCTACACACAGGGCCTGAGTAGCGGCTGGGGCCGACAGATAAACAAAAATAAACAGAATGGAGTACCGTGGTAATGAATAGTCCAGCAGGCATCAGCAATGTAGCCGAGTGATCATAGGGTCCAGTGAACAGCAATAGATGGGACATTGAAGCCGCGAGGTATTCGTTTCTACGCCGGCACGCAGGAGACACGGCGTTTAAAGTTCGAGTTAGCCGGCCGGGGTTGGTAGAACCGTCTGCTCCGACGTTCGACAGAGGCCGGTTGCAGGCACAGCGGATGGAGTATTTGTCGGCAGACCAGTCGAGGTGGTACGACGGGGCGTCGTGTCAAGAAGGGGTCCAAGCTAGCCACTATAGCCAATCGGTAGCAGCGATGAATCCGGTGCCAGGGTCGAGAGCTTACGGCAAGGAACCGGTGGAGTAGTGGGTTCTAGCCGTGTTTGGGAGGAGGGCGGGAGGTGGGCCTGGCTCAGGGCTGGGTCACTCGGTGGCAGCTAGCTAGCTGTGGAGATCAGGTGTAGTGGTCCAGGGTTTACGGCAGGGATCCGGCGTTGTAGTGGAGAAACAGTCCGATGGTGGTAGGCTGGCGAGTATTATCCAGGCTAAAAAGGGCTGGTGTCTGTGCAGAAGGTAAAGGCCGTTAGCAGTGACAAAGTGACTAAATAGCTAGTAGCTAATTAGCTGGCTAGCTTCCGATGGAGTTCTGTCTAAAAGATTTAAAAAATAGCGGTTCCGTAACACATTGGGTGAGGCAGGTTACCGGAATGTATATCTAATATAAAATAGAGAAGAGATTGAAAATACATTTGAAATATATACAAAAAAAGACTAAAAATACTAAAGTACACGAGGGGACGAACAAAAACACGTCTGCACTGCTACGCCATCTTGGAACAGTAGTATCATGTAGTAACCTAAACCTAACGCTGTTACATTTAACTTGGTGAATGGAATATGAATAAGAGTCATCCAATATGCTGTAATAGAAATAAGACCATGCTCATGAAAAACATTTTTGCACTGACCGCCACTGGAACTCACAATATCTGAATCTGAGAAACGCTGATCTTTTGTCTGCTCAATAAAGTCTGTAGCATTCCATTAACATTCATTACCTGCACTACGTCTCTGCACTTAGCGAAAGAGTGCCATCTGCACTGGTTAGTCTGACTAGTCTCTCATAATTGATTTAATTGAAATTTTACACCACTGAGTTTAAATCTCACTCCTAGAGAGTTCATTTGACTCCTGAATCAACACTAGAACTTTTACACTGAAAAATCAACACTAGGTAGCACTGGCCAATTTGCTGTGCAGTGGGCAATATGATTTTGTTTGCTTTGTTGGTGAGTGCCCCAGTCATACAATGAACCAATTTAAATCAGCAAATTACATATTAGATTAGATTATTTAATAGACTATTTCGGCGATATTAAACAGTTGTTAGTTTGACAATGAAATAACAGGTATCATACCCTGTCCAGAAATATAAAAGCAGATTTTAGCAACTAATTCTGTCACTGCTTGTTGTCTCTAAAAAAAAATATCAAAGCAAAAGGGTCCAAAGATAAATACTTACTAGTATATACAGAAAAGTCCTGGGAAGCAGCATCACACCGATCTGGCTAGCATGAGGAATCAGGATGAGAATACGAAGGTGGGGAGGATGTTTCCAGGAGTGTGGAAATGGATCAGCCTTTCCAGAGGCTGATTTGTCCACTCCCAGAGGATTCAGGACTGGGTCCAACAGAGAGCAATGAGGGCCTCCACCAACCACATCTGGCTGGGTAATTTTTGTTTTACCTTTATTTAACTAGGCAAGTCAGTTAAGAACAAGTTCATATTTACAATGACAGCCTACCGGGGAAAAGTGGGTCAACTGCCTTGTTCAGGGGTAGAACAACATATTTTTACCTTATCAGCTCGGGGATTCAATCCAGCAACCTTTCGGTTACTGGCCCAACGCTCTAACCACTAGGCTACCTGCCACCCCTAATACTGGGCAGTGAGTGGGCAGTGGGCAGTGGCTACCAGGACTGGGCCCCTGGCCATGGGTTTAGCATGTTGTGGGTCATTGGGATTCTTGTTAGACCTCCCACTCTACTCTGGAATCACAATACATTTACAAAAAGCTGGTACTTGCTATAGATTTTCTGGAGTTTTTGATGATATTACTTACTGATAGCATTAAATGACTTTAAGGATTAAGTGGAGGGTAAGGAATGTATTTTCTAAATAGTATTTTAAATGTTATATACTCCAAATGCAATTAAATGTAACAGTTTGAATTTAACTGATAACAGTAATACTGTACACCTAAAACTAGACTTCATTGATGATACTGTATGTATACTGTACTTCTGCTGATTTGAGGGAGTAAACTTCCATCTATCACCAGTTTGTTTGTTGATTTGGATCCCCATTAACTTTTACAGAAACAGCAGCTACCCTTCCTGGGGTCCACAAAAAAACACAAAACATGACAACAAAACACTGAAACACTAATAGACATGGACAGTCACACAAATTTAAAATACAATGATATCCAAACAATACAACAACAAAAGGAATACAAACAATACAAGAAAATAATGATGTGTGTGTTTGTGTCTGTCTCCCCTCACAGTCCCAGTCATTCCATGAGTTGTTGTTTAATCTGTTTTTTAAAGATAATTTTGTTTAAATGTAATTTCCAGTTGGGGTGCTGTGTACCTGATCTGTAAGATAGAGTTTGGATAAACATGAAGGCAGAACACAAAAACAACGCCTTTTATCTGACCCTGCTCCTTCATTATTCAGAGATCTAAAGGAATTGGATTGGTATAAGCAATATGGTGGAAGATCACACATACGCACGCGCACACACACACAAACATACAAACACACACCTAGCCATGCCAGGTGAGAGGGCTGCTGCCTTATGTGAGGCCTGAGAAGTGAAGGAAGAAAGGTATAAGACAGGGATAAGAGGGAAAGGAAGAGGTGAGGGTTCATGTCCTAATAAGACAGAGCAGTATTATCAGGGCCTGGAGGGGTTAAGTGTTTGGTCCACTGTGTATGTGCATGCAGACACTCACAGAAAAACACACACAGACACACACACATAGACACACACGTGCATGCGCGTGTGTGAGATGAGGTGAATCTATTCCTGTCATACATGAGACTGTGTAAGACAGAAGGACAATGGTATGGCTATGTGAGGCTGCCCAAGGCTCTTACCCCATCCGGGACATCCCGAGTCCTGGCTAGTTTATCATAGAGATACTAGAGATACTAGAGAAGGAATGAATAACATTACACAGACATTGTAGCATCAACAACAGCATCCCACATAGATAGCATCAAACAGCTAATGTCACTCAACAAAACATCACATAGATCCAGAGAGGTCATGAACAGGAACTGTAGGATGGTCATATATCGGTGCAGGATAGGACTGAGATACAGGTGGACCAGAACAGGCTGGGAGAGGGACACACTGGTAACAACTGGTGACCTCTACTTTCAGTCATACTGGGTGTTACATAAGTTCTTTGTGTTGTATTAACTATACAACAAACCACTGACCCAACACACATAGAACTGCCATAATGCAGTATATTATGCTGGAACAACTTATTAGAATTAATTACATGTTTTGATCACAGATGGCTAAAATAGGTACAGTACCACAAAATGTATATAACATAATGATGTTAAAGGCAACTTGGGGAAAAAAACATTGTTCATCAAATGTATGCAAAATCATGTTTTTTGCCCTTAACACTTTTCAGAGATGGAGTGGTTGGTGATCATCCTAAACGCAGGTCAGTGTGTGCGTGCGTGCATGCGTGCCTGCGTGCTTGTGCTTGGGTATGTGTCTGTCCATCTGTCTGTCCGTATTTCTGAAAGTGTGTAATGCATTGGAGGATATAGACAGGCTAATCAAAACTGTAGACAGTGGTTATACAGGCGAGGCTTGGGCTGTATGATAGCTAGCAGTGGTCTCTGGTTGATTAAGATTTTTATGGAGCGGGAGAGGCTAAGTTTAGGAACTGGAGGTATGGAGAACCAAACAAATCAAAAGGGTCAAATTATAAATACATCCTAGTAGAGTGGAAGACCTGGGAGAATCACACCGACCTGGCTAGCGTGAGGAACATTGATGAGAATACGAAGGTGGCAAAACTTCTTCTAGGGTGGAATGGATCGGCCTTTCCAGAGGCAACTGGGGGTGGTCTGATCAGAGGAACACCTTATTCACCAACTGGCAGCAGGGAACACCAGACATTGATGGCAACAGGAAAAAGGCAGACTGTCCTTGTTTGAATATTTTCTGCTATGATGATCTTTTCCTGCCACAGTGTTGAGCTGATCTTTACTAAAGTGATTAGCTGACATGTCTATAGGTGCAGAAGAGTTGATAGACTATATGAAGAATATGACAATAAGGATTATTCATACAAATCTACCAACGCTATCAATATTCCTCCACAAAATGATTTCAAGAAGGATATTTGAGAGTAAAAATATGCTTCCTATGTCAAATCTGTATGTTTTATTTCGATCTTGGAAGTGTTCAATTCACTGAATCCCTCTTCTCTCCCCAGACAAGTTGACTCTGGTCGAAGAGAACAAGACGTGGGGTGAGGTCCTGGATTACTGCAGGGAGAAGCATGTTAACCTGGTCTCTGTCCACTCCCAAAGGGTCCAACAGAGAGCTAGGAGGGCCTCCACCGACCACGTCTGGCTGGTCCTGCGCTACACCTGCACCCTGGTTCTGGATGAGTGGAGTGGGTAGTGGCTACCAGGACTGGGCCCCGGACCACGGGTTCAGAATTGAGAAATGTGGGAGGACTGGGGCAATGGAGACGGACAACGATTGTCAGTGGGTCACCAGGCCGGAGACGGACAACGATTGTCAGTGGGTCACCAGGCCGGAGACGGACAAGCTCAACTTAATTTGCACCAACTATGAGGGTGAGTGTGGCTGGGACTCAGTGATCTTATGGGAGAGCAATTCATGGTGTGTGTATTTCTTTTTTGTCCCCAGAGATGAGCTGAAGCCTGTCGTGGGTCGTTAAGATTCTTGTAATGCTCATGTAACCAATGAGCATTAAAATGTTTAAAAAAAATAAAATAATAATAATAATAGTTTTTTATGATATGACTTATTGATAGTGTTAAATTACTTTCAGGATTAAAGTGGAACTGAAAACATTTTAGCAACATTAAATCTAGATTATTTTTTTATTGAATATTAAAACATACAATCTTCTTGCAGTGAAGCTGCTTAACATTTACATTACATTCAGTCATCTAACAGACTCCCATCCAGAGCGACCCACAGACGCAACCAGGGTCAACGCCCTGCTCATGGGCACGTTGACAGATCTCCCACAAGGTCAAAAACGGGAACCTGAACCAGCGACCAACTAGCCACCGACCCAAGCTCCCAACCGCCAAGCTACCAGCCCTCCAAGATCCTCCGAACACTTCCCCGACAGCTGCCCCTCAACCATCCGAGACCCCACAGTCCCACCCACAAAAATCTTTAAACAATGGAGAACTTTTCTTAGTAATCTACTTGAGAACCATTTAGGGTTCAAATAAAGCATTCGCATAAGCTTTTAGAGAGAGGTTTAGTGCTTTTATATTTAATCATCTCAACCCACCCAGTTAATATTCATTATATAGATAGGCACACTTTATCTTGTCTGGTTTAGCATCCCAGATAAAGCAAAATATTTTTTGCTCACATGATTTGAAAAACAAATCATCAGGAGTAGGCAGCGTCATAAGTGAGTAAACTGAGATATGAAAATAGACAAATATTTTATTTACCTCTGTGGTTGCAGGATCTTGTCTACATTTACTCGTTTTCTATTGAAATTCATTGTGCAACATGAAATCTTATTAAAATATGTTCATACATATTTGTCTCCTCCAGGACCGGAGTCTACGTAGACCGGTGCACCATAGCCAATCAGAGCTACAGTAGGCCTTTAAGGGAAAAAAGCCATTGCCACACAGGCTTGCCACCATTCACTCTGAACTGGACTGTGTGTTTACATGCAGTTGCAACAGCCTGACTTCAGATCATAAGAACGCATTCGACAAAAAATACACCTGAATGGATTTCTGCAAATACAGTATGTCAGTACCACAGGTGTCCTCTTACATTTGGGAATTTACAGTCCTATTGATCAAACAACCATGAAAAGGTAGTCTCTCTCTCCCTCAGTTATGCACATCAACAACAAGATCAACAACTAATGCTAGCCCTAGCAAGATATAAAAAATATAACAAAGGTAGATAAATTAGATAAACCCTCTCAAACTTTTTCAGCTAGTTGGCTGTCAAAATTGCGCTGATAAACGATGAGGATTTGTAGCCTACTCGTCCTTCTGCAGCTTGACTGCCTGGCTAAAGTTGGCAAGCTTGCTAGCTAGCTACTTCCAGACACAAATAAGAACACTTTACTTGCCCTAGCAGAGCTGGTTAGCTAGGCTATTTGCATGTTATCAATAGCATTCCTGACTAACTATTGTTTTGCTTACGTTTACTGACACCTGTCACCGGTTATATCCAGTGGGTGTTGCATAAATTCATCAGTTATTCTGCGTTCTGGCACACTCAGACGTGAGTGCTCTGAAATCAGAGTAGATAGCCAGAGCGAATTTGCGAACGCAAGAGATTATGCTAACTGGATGACAGTCGTTCAAGCTCTTGCTAGCTAACCAAATTACACTTGCATCTCTAGTCAGTCACTCACCCCCTCCTCCAATGACGTGAACTCCTAGAAGCTAGTCCAAAATATTTTGCTATCTAGAAATGTATTGGTGAATTATATTAATCATGCATTGAACTGCATCCATCTATTCTGCCAACAATGCCTTAGGTTCTATTTGACTCAACAATCCATGATGTACACTATCGTATAAAGTTTTTTTAGCATAAACTGGGAATTTTATATTTTTTTTACAGATATGATTGTCTGTTTGTTTCATATCTGCAAAGTAGTTCAAACGCTGTCAGTTCCACTTCAAGGGTGGTTGGTAAAGGTTGTATTTCCTAAATATGCATTTGTTTGGTACATGCCTTTAAATGTAAAATCTTGAATTCCCTTGACAACAATAAAGAAATACTGTAACACTTTACTTGACACCAAGCATCATAACACATTATGACAAGGTCATAACCATGTCATAATGTGTCATAACAGCGTACATAACTTGTCAACCTGTCATAATATGGTCATAACACTGTCATGACCCATATATTTACACTTGTGACACTGAGTTATTTTATGGCTGGTTATGACACCTACATAAAAGTGTCACCAGATAGAATCAATAAAACTATAGTTTTAGGTGTATATCATTTATGATACTAAATGTATACTGTACTTCTGCTGATAGGGGTGGAAGGTAGCCTAGTGGTTAGAGGGTTGGGCCAGTAACTGAAAGTCTGCTAGATCATAATCCCCGAGCTGACAAGGCACAAATCTGTCGTTCTGCCCCTGAACAAGGAAGTTAACCAACTGTTCCTAGGCCGTCATTGTAAATAAGAATTTGTTCTTAACTGACTTGCCTAGTTAAATAAAGGTTAAATAAAAAAATATATATAATTTATAAAAATATGAAGGAGTGAACTTCCATGTGTCATCAGATGGGGTGGTGTTGACCAGATCTGTAAGGTAGATGTTGGATAAACATGAAGGGCAAGCACAAAAACAATCCCTTGCATCTGCCCTTACTCCTTCAACATTTGAAGAGCTGAAAGAAACTGGATAAATGTAAGCAATATGGTGGAAGCTTCCCTTAGTCTACAGGAAGGTTAGGTGTAGCCAATCAAGTTCCTTCAGATCTGCTATATCCAATAGGTAGTGGTTAGGTTAAGGGGCTGGACGTTGCTTATGGATGAGGACGTAATAGGAGCCTATATTCTCTGCTCGACCTGGGTTACCTCAGTCTCTGTTTACACTTCCTGGTCATTGGTCAAGCGCAGCATGTTTTTGCTGGTGACAGCAGAGGAAACAAGGGGGTAGGATTCCAGTAAGGGATGAAAAACAAGAGGCAGAGAGATGAAGGGGAGGTTATCGTGCTCCCTCTCTCGCCGGAGTGCATTGATCCGTTAATGTTTAGCAGCCTGGGGTGAGTGGGTTTGTTGGCCTCGGGCCTAGTAGAAGTGCTGATGTAGAGGCTGCCAGCCCTGGTGTGGTGGTGCATACTCTGCCACTGGAAGCAGGGAGAAACACACTCAAGGTGAACATCCAAGTTGATTGTTGGGCCTACTTGATATTGGTGGCTCAGCTGCAATGTAGTCTCGACCATCTTCACTCTGGGTAATATTATCTGCTGAATGACTAAAATGGCAAGGTGGAAATTAAGTGAATATGGCTTCCCACTGAACTGTAGTCTTCACTACGGTGGACTGAGTTTTCCCTCTAGTGGATGAGACTACTACAGTATATCACAGAGCTTTTACATGTACAACACAATGGACAGAAAACATTGAAATAGATTTAGGCTGTTGGGCTCCCCAGCAGTGACTATATCCCACTGCTGCCACCAATAGGAGACAGTTATGATTACACACCATATTTTATACAAATCATTTTATTGTATGAATTACACAGTATGGGGACTGGGAGGTGAGGAGAATAGTTGGCGTAACATTTGGTTGGTTTGTTAATCATGAGCTAGGGACTACAACCAAGAACTCTCAATGCGAAATTTGCCACTGAACTCAAAACGTATTCCTCAACAAGTGCTACTAATATTGTATGTATGAATGAGCATTTTCTGAAGAATAATAAAACAAAAACGTTTTGAGTTCAGTGTACTAATGATAAGAGCCTTTTACTTTCAAAAGGCTTTGATTTGAGAAAACCTATGAATGATTGCCGGTTACATGTAGTTTGTGAGGTTTGGAAGCTTTATTTCTTCCATCTCAATAATTTAGTACTCAACTGATTCTGGGCTTGGACAGGAGAGTCTTGGTTCTAGGGTTTTTGCGTTCACCCTCAGACGAAAGGGGGAGCAGCAGGGTAGGATTCATGCTGTAGATTAGGGACAAGTGCCAAACAGAGCAGTAGGGAATATACGTTTTAAAAGGGAGCTTGAAAAGTAGATTCAAAATACCCAGGAATATGTAAAAGCACTTAGTCATAAATTTATCCTTCTCTGTCTTTGACCAAAATGACAAATCTAAATATATCTAGCTAATTATCACAGGAATAATATTGCAGGAGGCATGATCAAGTATATCAGCGTAATAAGAGTACACATAGGTGTGCGTGTGTATACATGTCTTTCTTTGGGTTCTAGCATTTGATTAATAAGCTTCAACACACAAAATAATGTGAAGGACGTATTCAGGAAACGTACATTACACAGAACTATTGATGCACACAGAGTAGATTGAGTGGCCAAGTGAACTGACGAGTGTTTGACGACTCTCTGTCTTAAGGATTGCTCTGCACACAAACTACAAGCCATGAACTTCTTCTGTCAACAGGTCCGTGTGTGAAAACTCTTTCGGCTTGTGACAACACACAACACACCCTCTGCATACTACACATGACAAGCTGTGTCAATGTTCCCCCTCATACTGACAGGGTGTGTGTGCGCGAGTGTGTGTGTGATGCGGGCGGCACCTTCATTGAAGAGGACAGGCTCGTAGTAATGGCTGGAACGTAATCAATGGAATGGTATCGAACAGATGTTTTCCATGTGTTTGTTACCAGTAACATGAATTACTATGAGCGGTCCTCCCCTCAGCAGCCTTATGTGGTGTGTGAATATGTGCGCTCCAATGAAATAACACACTATCAATGATGCTGCCACCACTATGTTACTGTTCTGCATACTGACAGATAAGGCACTGAGGGTGTTGGCCTACAGCGGCAGGACAGATGTATGCTAACTGTAGCATGTAACATTAAACCCAGTATTATAACTATAAGTGCCTAGGTCAGGTTGGAACAGAATAACATACTGTACTTTCTTTAGTCACATTGATTATGGTTCTTTGGCAACTCAAATCCACTCGAGCTTTACATTTACTAAAATAAATACAAATTGAAATAACACAAATTAAAATGTAAATACCTGAAGAGATTATGGTGGCTGTTATTTTAGGTAGGAAAAAGAAAAGTAATATATTTACAACAGAACCATCGCTATGCCTGCATGCTAGCAACCCTTAGGGCTCTATTCAATCTGCGTCGCTGAAGCGTTACAGATTGCATGATATAAATGTAAAGGTCATTTCCGATTGAGCCGACATATGCAGCGTTTACTGTGAATGCAGTATCTGCTAATGTGGGAACATTGCCTTTGAATTTTCAATCATGCTGTAACGCTGAACTTCGGTGATAGATTGAATAGAGCCCTTAACTTACAGTGATGTCTCAGCATGACAAGCATCTGTAACCAGTGGTAACTCCCATCCTTACATTAGTATTGTGTTATTACAAAAAATAAAAGTGAAGAACAATAACAATATATATAACTAACTCAGAACTGAAAGTCAGTGGCATTGAGTGAAAATACAAACATACTGTACTGGAATAAGGCAAGTAGATTAGATTCAATAGCACCTGACTTACACAAACACCCCCTTTCAAAATGGACGCCAGTTTACTAATGGGGAGGGGGGCGGGATGTACTCAGTGCAGTCGTAAACTGGGCGACATTCGCTAGAGAAACGTTGTGAAAATGTTAGTAAAGTGTTCTGCATGATGGACCGTAGGGCCAGTTGATCTTATGGTTTGGTCTCTGGTGTGTCAGAGAAGGCTGGTAGGAGGAGCTATAGGAGGAGTGGCTCATTGCAATGGCTGAAATGGAATAAATGGAACGATATCAAATATATATGAAACACATACTTTACTCCGTTCCATTATTCCATTCCAATGAGCCTGTCCTCCTATAGCTGCTCCCACCAGCCTCCTTTGACTGTGTGTTCTGTTCTTTCATCAATCTTTCTGGGTGTTTTTTTTGTTCTGTTTCACAGTGTGTCTGTCTGTTCCTCTCACACACGCAGTGAAATAGCACCATTCTTTGGTCAATAACACCAAGTCACGCCAAGGACCGTCGAACTGGGTGGGGTCAGGGTTTGTGGTGTGTAGTCAAGGGTCACAGAGAGGTCAGGGGGTAGGGCCTATGTCCTCTTCATGCACACCTGGCAACGGCTAATGTTACTCCGGAGATTTCCTGCCTTTTGTGTGGTGGGCACAGGTTTCCTGGAACCAGACAACATCAATCATTCCCTCCATTCAATCAATCAATCCTATGTCAGAGCTCTGATGAGAGAGGAAAAGAGAGAGAAAAAGGGAGTAAACTTACGTAAACATGTCCTCGTCCTCGATGGTGGCCAGCCAGAAGCTGTAGGAGTTGGCGTAGTAGTTGCAGGTCCCACGGCCGTGACACTCGATGAACGGAGCACCACGGAACTCCTCTAGACAGGAGCCAGGAGATGCCAGTGCCTGTCCAGAGCCCTCAGCACCTGCACTGGTGTGCTGCACAGAGACAGAGACAGAGAGACATGATATGCAAACAAAAACATTGGTAAGTACAGATAAGTACACTAGGTATGGCGTTGTAATACGAGTTGTTTCTCTCACCATGACGAAGGAGTAGCCAATCCAGAGTGAGTCCCAGCCATTGGGGCATGATGGGATCATGATGTTCTGACTGTGTACTGCTATCACCATGGCAGGAGCCTCACACACTGAACACCTGTAGACATAGACTGAGGTCAATACACAGACAGTCACACACACATACCCTAGGTGAGTACACAAACATATACTGCCATCAATGCAAGGGCCAAATGCACCACATATAGAAACAAGGAACTCACACACCTGCTAATGAAGGGCCTGATGCTCTGGCCGGTGATAGGGGCCATGTTCATTGGCATAGGCTCAGGGGAGGTGAGCCAATAGGAGTAGTCGTTACGGGAGGCAAAGTTGCAGACGTTGTTGATGTTACAGAAGAGGAAGGGCATGGGACTGAACTTCCTTAGACAGCTACCAGCCGTACCTACACACAAGTAGTTTAGTGTGATGCTGATCTGAATCACAAGATAGATACAAGATAGCCTCATCTACAGTACCTCCCCTCCCTCTCTAGCTTACCCAGGTCCTGGCCGTGGGAGCGCTCGTTGCCCTGGACGTAGAGTAGGGAATATCCATCATAGATCACTGACGTTCCCTCAGGACAATGTGGAACCTCCACCGATTGGCTGTGCCTGGTTACCAGGAAACCATGTTCCATGGAGGAGGGGCCAGGAGGACCCACTTGACCCGGAACACCATCAGGTCCTGGGGGTCCAGGGTACCCTCTGGGTCCTATAGGTAGAAGAGACAAAGGTCAAATGGAACGTTTTCTGAGAATAACCTCAAGATATAAATAGTACATCTAGAATGATCAGACATTCTATTCTACATGCAGTGTAGTGACCTTTTTAGTGTGGCTATTAACTGGACAAAGGGGGTGTGACTCACCTGAGGGACCAAGCAAGCCTGGTTCTCCCTTGGCGCCAGGTAAACCATTAAAACCTGGGTTCCCCTCATCACCTTTAATACCCTGAATACCTGTCACACCTGGGAGAAAGAGGGAGGAGAGAGAAAAAGAACAATATTACAGGGTGATCAGAGCTGATGTTCGGTCATAATAGATTAGCTCATTGTTGGATAGAATGGTTTGAAAAAAGGGGAACCTAGTCAGTTGTACCACTGAATGCATGCAACTGAAATGTGTCTTCCGCATTTAACCCAACCCCTCTGAATCAGAGAGGTGCGGACTCTCACCTTGCTGTCCTTTCAGCCCAGGGATACCCGAGGGCCCCACAGGCCCCTGAGGGCCTTGATTACCAGGGAAGCCGCTGTCTCCCTTGATGAAGGTGTGGGGGCCAGGAGGACCAGGGGGACCATCATTACCTGAAAGGAGGAAGGGAAGGACAATTAATACCATTGGGCCCCTCCAATACCATCTTTCATGTAATCAAACATATCAGAATCCATATACTCCTAACATTTGCACAGTAATAATATAGGTGTTCGATGCTATAGAAGCTCAGGAGAGCTTTTCACAGACAAACAAGCACTAAGTGATCTGGTTTAATGGCGGTTATGTTTCTCTTCCTTTCACCTTTGTCTCCTGGGAATCCTCTGTCCCCCAGCTCTCCTTTGAATCCAACCACTCCGAATTCACCCTTTGTCCCTGCAAAAGAGAAGATTTAGCCACAAAACCAACAGAACCACAGATTCATACACACACTGTGTACAAGGACACAAAGAAACGGTGCACACCATCTAAATCAGCTGCCCCACTCACCTGGGAAACCAGGCACTCCCTGCAGTCCCATCTCTCCCTTCAGTCCATCAACACCTGGAAGGCCAGCTTGACCCTGTAACAGATACACACCAGTCAGAAGGTGGACACTAGTCAAGTGTCATGGTAAACAGACTAGACTGATATGGATTGGTCAGTTAGCAACAGGAAGTGACCTACAGAAAGTCCAGGGTATCCTTGATCTCCTTTGAAACCCTGCTCCCCATGTACTCCTGGTTCACCCTGGTCCCCTTTGTCTCCCTTCCCCCCCACTCTGCCTGGAACACCTGCAGGACCTGGAGCGCCACTGGTACCTGAGATGGGGATGAGAAGAGGAGGATAATGAGAGGATGGTCATATGTATCCGAATGTACATTACAGCAGGACTCAGGTGTGTGGCATACAGTACCTGGTTCTCCAGGCTTTCCTGGCACTCCTTGGTCTCCTTTGGGCCCCTCCATGGCGGTTCCTGGGAGACCCCGTTCTCCTGGCTGGCCATGTGAGCCCTCGAAGCCTGGCGTACCCTTGTCTCCCCTGGTCCCTGGGATACCCGGGATACCTGGAGAGCCTGGGAAACCTGGAGAGCCTTTGTCACCTTTATCCCCAGACGACCCTGGTGTCCCCGAGAAGCCCCTGCCGGGTAAACCTGTAGGAGAAACACAGAGAACAGAGTTGATCGAACTCTAGGCCATGACTGGAAACACTTCACCTACCTGCGCTGTTAATTAACTGTTTGGATCCACAGTACATGAGTTGATATGGAGACAGTCAAATGTGAAGCTTCTAATAGAAATATAGCACAAATCATAAAACCATGTGGTTTTCAAGCGGTTTATAAGATGATAAACACACCTGATCATCTTCAAGGTCAGGAGAGGTCACTCACCTGCGTCTCCTCTCTCTCCTGATGATCCAGGTATGCCGTCCACTCCTGACGCTCCTTTCTCTCCGGTTGTTCCTGGTGGACCCTGCAGACCAGGCTCACCTAGGAAACAATACAGTTACCTGGGTGTCTCTCTACCCGCTGGGGTATATTAGCTACAGTATGTACACTTGGGAAATGATTCAGGGGTAAGTTTCTTGACTAGCTGTCATTTTGTACTTAAAGGAACCTGGGGCATTGTTACTGTGTTCCATCTGTTAGAGTACTTACCTGGTCGACCTGTTTGACCTGGCTCTCCTGGTGACCCTGGAAGCCCACCAATACCCTTCTCTCCTGGTTGACCCGGCTGACCTGTACATTACAACACACACCTGGGTTTAGAGGTTGCCAAGCAACAAGACACAGCTCTGGGTTTCTGAGATGATAAAAAATTCTATGTACCAAATAATGATTATTTTTAAACCCAAAATAAAATCAACCAACTAATCAATCAGTCAGGTCGAACAGAAGTAGTTGTTGTCATGGAGACTGGAGCCTCACCTTGGTAACCGATGTGTCCAGTGTCTCCCTTGGTTCCTGGTGTTCCTGGCATCCCGGGCACTCCCATTCCTCCCTTTTGACCCTTCTCTCCTGCGTTACCAGGGAAACCAGGCAGACCCAACTGACCCTGAGAGAGAGAGAAAAAGAGAGGGATGGAGAGATAGAGGAAGGGGGAAAACAAATAGAAAAGAAGAGCATAGAAAGATTGATTGAGAGAAAAAGACAGACGGTTAGTGGCATCTCTAATTACAAAAATGTATGTACTGTAGCAGACACACAAACACACAATACGTGGTAGTAAGTAGCTTACCTTCTCTCCAGGGGGTCCTGGTACTCCAACACCTGGCAGACCGGTTTGTCCCTTGTCTCCCTTCACCCCCTCTGTACCCCTGAACCCTGGATGACCCGGTGTGCCCACAATGCCTTTATCACCCTTCGTACCTACGGAACCTGTGGAACCATACAGGAGAACCCGGTTAGAACCAATTTAACCAGAACTGAAGCGCATAAAGACCAGTAGGCCAGTTAGCATATCTTAGCCTTAGACTTGACACTTCTACAATTGATAGTTGGCTTATAAACATTCAAATATCTCTAGCTCAAATACAGATGACTCTTATGCGTAGCAAACAGATCTGAGTGGATGTTCTATTTAAAGGATGATGTCTGTTCTTGTCAGTGAAAGGATTGTGTATTTTCTTACCTGGATATCCCATTTCGCCAATGCCTCCTTTATTTCCAGGATATCCAATACTGCCGGGCTCTCCAGGAAAACCTGTGTCTCCTTTCTCACCTGAGAAACAAGAATCATAGTGTCTGAAAGAGAATGTCATTTTATCACCACATTGACAGTGTCCCAATACCCATACTACAGTGCCTTAAGAAAGTATTCATACCCCTTGACTTAAGTTCAAAATTATTAATTAATCATTTTTCCCTCACCCATTTACACACAGTACTCCATAATGACAAAGTGAGAATGTTTCTAGTAATTTTAGCAAATGTATTTAAAATGAAATACACATCTGATTTACATAAGTATTGACACACGTCAATACTTTGTAGAACCACCTTTGGTGGCGATTACATCTTTGAGTAGTCCTGGGTATTTCTGCTACTGGTTTGGGGATTTTCTCCCATTCTTCCTTCCCGAATCTCAAGCTCTGTTAAGTTTGCTGTTCATCGCCACTCCCCAGTTAACTTCAAGTCTTTCCACAGATTTACAATGGGATTTAAGTATTGGCTTTGGCTGGGTCACTTAAGGACTTTCACATTCTTGTTCTGAAGGCATTCAAGCATTGCATTGTCCTATTGGAACATAAATCTGCCCAGTCTAGGGTTATTGGCACTCCAAAGCAGGCTCTCATCAACTATTTGCCTGCAAGTGGCTCCATTCATTGTTCCCTCTATCCTTACCAGTCTCCCAGTCCCTGCCACTGAAAAGTATGCCCATAGCATGATGCTGCCACCACCATACTTCACAGTAGGGATGGTGTTAGACGGTGACGAGCTGTGCGTGCCTGGTTTTCTCCAGATATAACACTTTGAATTCAGGCCAAAGATTTCAATTTGGGTCTCTTCAGACCACATTATCTTTAGGTCTTGTGCTCTGAGTCTTTCACATGCCTTTTTGTAAACTCCAGGCGTGCTGTTATGTGCCTTTTTCTCAGGAGTGGCTTCCGTCTGACCACTCTCCCATGAAGCCCAGATTGGTGAAGTGCTATAGAGACAGCTCTAGGCAGAGTCTGGGTGGTTCCATATTTTTTCCATGGACACCACTGTGCTCTTGGAAATGTTAAACACTCTAGAAATTGTTTTATTCTTTCATCACAAATCTATCTTGCAGCTATACTGACAGTTTCTTGGACTTAATGGTATAGTTTCTGCTCTGACAAGCACTGTCAACTGTGGGACCTTATATAGATAGGTGTGCTTTTTTCTAAATCCTGTCCAAACATTTTAATTGGCCGCAGGTGGACTCCAATCAAGTTGTAGCGACATCTCAAGGATGATCAAAGGAATTTTGATGCCCCTGAATGTGGAATGCCATAGCAAAGGGGTGTGAATACTTATGTACATGAGATATTTCTGTATTTTATTTTTAACAGATTTGCTAAAATGTCTAAAAACATGTTTTCACTTTGTCAATATGGGATATTGTGTGTAGATGGGTAAGAATCATTTTTTTTTAATCCATTTTAAATTCGTGCTGTAACACAACAAAATGTGGGTCGTGAATTCTTTCTGAAGGCAGTGTATATATTGTGCAAGACCAATACATACTTTCAGACTAGGTAGTATACAAATTTGGACCATTCCCGATAAACCGAGGGGTGGTGCGAAGCCTACGCAGGTGACTTACCTGGCTGACCAGGTGTACCGGGCTCTCCATCCTTTCCTGGCATACCAGGTACTCCAGGCTGTCCTGGATAACCCTTCTCTCCCGTGTCTCCAGGATCACCTAATGAGAAAAAGTGGGATTTAGCACAACTAATTTATTCACAGTGACTGTTTGAAAATACCATTTGAACTAATCATCTGACACAGACATACAGTGCAGTAGGATGGGCCATGTTCATGTTGTATACCTGGGTCTCCGAGTTCTCCTTTCTCTCCCTTCATGTGCTCCATGTCAACTTCAGTCATGTTGCCAGCAGGGCCCTGGAGACCTGTCTCTCCCTTCTCTCCTCTGGGTCCAGGCTCACCGAACTCCCCCCTTGGCCCAGAAATACCAGGGTCACCTGAGAGAAAGAAATTAGTTGTGAGAGATGTAATAGTATAGCGGTGTAAAACACACTGATGGGTATTCTAGAAGTACAGCGGCATAAGTGCAGAGGCTGAAGTTCTACTGTCTCACCTCTCAGTCCTGGACTTCCAGGGTTCCCAGAAGGACCCTGATATCCTGGTGTTCCGGGTGTTCCCATGACTCCCATCTCTCCCTTAGGGCCTGGGAAACACACACACATCAACAAATAAATGAAAATGGAATGGAAAAAGACTTGAGTATTGGAGGTCAGAGCTTACAAAGTATTGAATGTCAAAGCTTCTCAATTTCACCAAATGCTCATTCAATTCAACAGCAATCAACAAAGACCAGTCCAGTCAACGAGTGTCAATGTCCTTCCAGTTATATCAGACCTCCTACTCTGTTCTGAGGCATGTCAGACTCACCTGCCCCCCCAGGGAATCCATCTCTGCCGGTGGGGCCTGGTCGTCCTGGAAACCCTTTGGAACCAGAAAGTCCAGGTAATCCTGAGGCTCCCTTCTCTCCCTGAGGGCCGGGCATGTCCAGACCAGGAGAGCCAGGTAAACCCTTATCACCCTTCACACCGTCACGACCGAAGAGGCCTGACTCTCCAGGGGGTCCCATGGGTCCAGGGGCACCAGGTTCTCCTGCTCCAGGGGGTCCAGGGGGTCCAGTGCCACCGTGCTGACCAGGGGGGCCGTGGTCACCTTTGATGCCCTGAGCTCCAGGTGGTCCTGTGTGTCCCTCTTGTCCGGGAATACCAGGTAGACCAAGGTTGCCTTTCTCTCCAGGGAAACCTGTCACTCCGGCAGGACCCTGAGCACCTTTAGGTCCAGGTAGACCCCTACCTGGCTCACCCTAGAAAGGACATTAGAAGATTGGTTGATTGGTTGGTTGTGGAGTTTGAAACAACAGGAAGTGAAGCAATGACAAACACATAGAAAACACACACCTTTGGACCAGGTGTGCCTGGTATTCCAGAGAAACCATCCTGTCCAGGTCTTCCAGGCTCTCCTGGCAACCCAGTGGCTCCTGGAGCTCCAGAATATCCTTTAGGCCCAGGTAGTCCTGAGAATCCCATGCCAGGTGCACCTGTGTCACCTTTCTGTCCTTGGAATCCTGGCATTCCAGGGTCTCCATGAGGTCCTCTGTCACCTGGGTAGGGATGGAGAAGATGTTCATGATGAGCTGTGCAGGGCCATGCAGGACCATAGCCTACCATAAGATATACCAATACATATAAACACAAAGCTGATCCTCACCTTGTAGTCCACGTACGCCAGATTCTCCTCGAGGTCCAGGGGTGCCCTGGGGTCCAGGTGAACTCGCACCTTTTCCTGGTTCACCTTTCACTCCTGACATGTAGGGAGAGAGCAGATACACATGGTCAAAGGCTCCTTATACCTGAATGTATGTATATATGTACAGTTGAAGTCGGAAGTTTACATACACTTAGGTTGGAGTCATTAAAACTCTTTTTCAACCACTCCACAAATTTCTTGTTAACAAACTATAGTTTTGGCAAGTTGGTTAGGACATCTACTTTGTGCATGACACAAGTAATTTTTCCAACAATTGTTTACAGACTGATTATTTCACTTATAATTCACTGTATCACAATTCCAGTGGGTCAGAAGTTTACATACACTAAGTTGACTGTGTCATCAAACAGCTTGGAAAATTCCAGAAAATGATGGCATGGCTTTAGAAGCTTCTGATAGGCTAATTGACATCATTTGAGTCAATTGGAAGTGTACCTGTGGATGTATTTCAAGGCCTACCTTCAAACTCAGTGCCTCTTTGCTTGACATCATTGGAAAATCAAAAGAAATCAGCCAAGACCTCAGAAAAAAAATTGTAGACCTCCACAAGTCTGGTTCATCCTTGGGAGCAATTTCCAAATAACTGAAGGTACCACGTTCATCTGTACAAACAATAGTACGCAAGTATAAACACCATGGGACCACGCAGCCCTCATTACCGCTCAGGAAGGAGACGCGCTCTGTCTCCTAGAGATGAACATACTTTGGTGCGAAAAGTGCAAATGAATCCCAGAACAACAGCAAAGGACCTTGTGAAGATGCTGGAGGAAACAGGTACAAAAGTCTCTATATCCACAGTAAAATGAGTCCTATATCGGCATAACCTGAAAGGCCGTTCAGCAAGGAAGAAGCCACTGCTCCAAAACCACCAGAAAAAAAGACAGACTACAGTTTGCAACTGCACATGGGGACAAATATCGTACTTTTTGGAGAAATGTCCTCTGGTCTGATGAAACAAACATAGAACCGTTTGGCCATAATGACCATTGTTATGTTTGGAGGAAAAAGGGGGCTTGCCAGCCGAAGAACACCATCCCAACCGTGAAGCAAGGGGGTGGCAGCATCATGTTGTGCACTTCACAAAATAGATGGCATCATGAGGAAGAAAAATTATGTGGATATATTGAAGCAACATCTCAAGACATCAGTCAGGAAGTTAAAGCTTGGTTGCAAATGGGTCTTCCAAATGGACAATGACCCCAAGCATACTTCCAAAGTTGTGGCAAAATGGCTTAAGTACAACAAAGTCAAGGTATTGGAGTGGCCATCACAGAGCCCTGACCTCATTGCTATAGAAAATTTGTGGGCAGAACTGAAAAAGCGTATGCGAGCAAGGAGGCCTACAGTTACACCAGCTCTGTCAGGAGGAATGGGCCAAAATTCACCCAACTTATTGTGGGAAGCTGGTGGAAGGCTGCCCGAAACATTTGACCCAAGTTAAACAATTTAAAGGCAATGCTACCAAATACTAATTGGGTGTATGTAAACTTCTGACCCACTGGGAATGTGATGAAAGAAATAAAAGCTGAAATAAATAATTCTCTCTACTATTATTCTGACATTTCACATTCTTAAAATAAAGTGGTGATCCTAACTGACCTAAGACAGGGAATTTTGACTAGGATTAAATGTCAGGAAATGTGAGAAACTGAGTTTAAATGTATTTGTCTAAGGTGTATGTAAACTTCCGACTTCAACTGTATGTATATATGTTTAGCTGCATCTATAGCTTCATCTGTCGCTGCACACCCACCTGGTTGTCCAGGGATTCCAGGTCGGCCTGCTTGGCCAGATGTACCCTTCTCTCCAGGCTCCCCCGGCCGGCCAAACCCTGGTACACCAGGAAGACCCCTCTCTCCTGGGGGTCCAGTGTTCCCAGGGTCCCCATCCAGACCACGGTCCCCCTTGATGCCATCTCGGGCCTGTAGGCAGAGATCAGAGATAAAGAGGGATGAGTGACTACATCACTGCATGAGCGTAGATGCTGCAAGCTTTAAAGTGATGGCTGAAACACACACACGCATGTGTGCACACACTTACAGGTTCTCCTTTGGGTCCGGGCAGGCCTGGTAGTCCAGCTTTCCCTGGCAGTCCATCCACACCTGGCAGTCCTCGTGTGCCCACGAAGCCAGACCCTCCTTTGTCACCCTTCAGCCCTGGAACCACGTAGATGTCACCAGGCTCACCAGGGGCTCCTGGAGCCCCTATCAACCCAGGAGTACCATAATTACCCTGGGGAGAGGAGAAGAGACAGCAGGATCAATCAACAATCTATTTTATTAGAAAACTACTAGACAAACATACATAGTAATGACGTGTCAATATTGCACTATAAATTGTGCCTTCCTGTCTTACACGTATGCAAAAAAATGTATTATATTCTACTGAGCCATTTACTTTATGTTCGTATTCTTATTTCTTATTGCTGTTGCATTGTCGAGAAGGTACCTGGAAGTCAGCATTTCGTTGGACGGTGTATCCTGTACATACGACTAATAAAACTTGAAATGTGAATGTCCTCTGACTACTAGTTACACACAAATACGGATCTTGATCTTCATGGAGCTATAGTGATGCAACATTTCCACCGTAATGGTCTTCATCATGTTCTATTAGAGGAACGAGTAATGTGATGAAGCTAACTCACAGGGCTTCCATCAGGCCCAGTAGGTCCAGGCAGGCCCTTGTCTCCTTTAGTGCCTGCTGCTCCAGGATATCCTACAGGAGACGAACCACACCTCTCAATCAAACACATCAACACCATCTCATAGGAAAGAGTGTGGAGGCGGATTAATATAGGCCCTAGGGTCAGGATCTTAACCTGAGATACAGGCTGAAGATGTGGAACTCAATCTTAGTGCCAATCACTCATTGAAATCAATGGCACCAAAGGTTTCAATGCTGTATATGTAATCTCAATTTATGATTCATTCAATAGTGTGGGTCACCTCACCTTGCAGTCCTTCAGGCCCCTGTGGACCGGGGAGTCCAGGGGGGCCGAAGGCTTCACACTGCACACACGTGTCTCCCTGATCACCTGAAGGTACAACGCAATACAAGTTTACAGTATAGAAATAACAGGTAGGTGACAGCGTGGGATAAGATGGATGTCTCGCTAACAAAGTCAACTTCTCAACTGCACTATATGAAATTACCAAGTCTCACGATCTCTTCTCTCCCCTCCTTACCTTTCTGTCCCAACTCCCCCTGTAGTCCTGGTGGGCCGGGGGGTCCGGGTGGTCCCTTCTCAAGGGCTGGATCACATGGCTCCTCACCTATACAGAAAGCACAACACACATACACAGAGAGAGGTGGTAAAAGTGAGAGACATCTCAGGCAACACTGAGGCACCTAAAAGACTCCGGTCCTATATGTATAATCATCTACATGCCTCCAGGATGACAAGGGTCACACTATGAATGTGTAAAGTGTACCTACCAGGAGGTCCGGGAGGACCAGTGGGTCCGATGGATCCCTCTTGTCCAGGCTTTCCTGTGAGAGACTCCCCATCTGCACCCCTGTCTCCCTTCTGACCGATCTCTCCTGGTTGGCCCTTCTCTCCGGGAGGTCCTTCAATAAGCCTGCCTAAGATACACCACAGAGGAGGCACACAGTGAGGTTTGGGGACGTCAACTAACACACTACATGACAGAGAGGATGTAAAATATGACCAAGTTTCAAAGAATGCACAGATCACTTGATGGGTGTGTTTTTGTTCTCTTACCTGGTGGACCAAGGTCTCCTTGAAAACCAGGGAAACCTTTCAGACAGAGGAAAAAGTGACCATTGTTGGTACATAAGGCCTACATAGTGTGCATTCTTCTATGGATGCTGGTGTGATAACATAAACAGTGAAGGTTTTATAAAAGGGTTGTGGTGGGGTGCGTGTGTACTGTACCTCTTTCTCCTTGTAAGCCCGGGAGACCAGGGGGGCCGGGAGGGCCAGCAGCACCATCAACCTTAAAATCACAACAACAAAAAATTGGACAAATACAAAATGTTCATCCCTCTGCATACCAGACTCATATATTACTACACTTTTCAAGAATAATGCTGATGCTCAGCACTCTGCAGGTCTCATTTCACTTTCAAAGACTGTATGGTGACATCTGGTGGTAAAAAAAGAGAATTGCATCTAAATGTACAAACGTTAGATAGAGGTGCTGAGATCGTTAAGCACGTTTACAGAGAGAGAGAACAGAGCGGAGGTTCCTAAACTAGGGGTTGCCTGATATGAAAATGGATTCCTGGGGCAATTTCCAATATCCTGGTAAAAATCATATATATATTATTTGTCTTTCAAAATCATTGTAATGTGGTTAACCATAAAAATCAAAATGAAAATTATTCAAATCTAAAAGTAAAAATTCAACCAGACAGCACCCTTAGATTGTGGGAAAGTGTTGCACTTGACCGTTGCCCTTGAATCATTACCACGGTGAATGGCTAAGCCTGCTATGCTATGAAACCACACACTTTTGAAGATATTTTGATATTACCAGCCGCAATTGATATGGGGAAAACAATGTGTGGGGGGGCAGAGGAACAGAAACTCACAACAATACCTTTGTAAGATAACACTGTGAAACTAAGAATTGATGCTAGCAATCAAGCTAGCAATAAAGAGGAAACTGACTGAACGACTCAAACTCCCAACCATATGCTCTCCAAATGGAAGTTAGCTGTGTGGACCGAGACGCATAGTGCTATAGTGACTAAAAACGGATTTCATGGGATCGAATGGTGAGCTTTTGCACAGATGGGTGGGCAGGCCTCTGCACTCTAGTTATGTTCTCAACTGGCCTACCTGGTTAAAGGTGAAATAAAAAAGAAATAATAATAAATGAATGTGTCTCCCTCTACCAGATGGATGCATTCTATGATACACCCACTATATGGAGATGCGGGATCAGAGCATGACAATGTTCTATTTCATATTGAGGCTTGGTGGTTATCGAGGGAGAGTGTTGGAAAGATTTTTCAAATTGAGAGAGGAACTGTTGTCATTCGCAATGGACGTTTATAAAATTGACTTTGTTGTCTTTCTGTGTAATGACAATAAAATGTGTATCCTTGCCTATGCAACGAATTACAGTATTTGGGAAACTGAACGAACTGAATGCAAGCATGCAGGGGAAATACAACAAAATTCTACAGATGAGTGACCGAATCAGCTGATCTAGCTGTCATGTGACCGAATGCTGCAGACAATGCATTCACGGGTCACTATTGAGGAGTTTTGGTTCCTGACTCAAAAGGGAATACGGTGCCGTCTCCCTCCGAGCATTAAAACTCATGGTACGCTGATTCAGTGCTCTCGTCTGCATTAAAAACAAATATCGATCCAGGTTGGATGTGACAGGAGAGATGAGGTGCGATCACGGCCCCTGACTTTGAGAAGCTCCGATGCGACATGCACAAGCACACCCATCTCATTAGTGGTGGTGAGATAAGAGAAATTATGTCCGACTATTATGCAATTGACTGTCATAGCCCCACATTCAAAGTATATGATGGTGAGTTGAGAAGACAATCAGTTCCTCAGATCAAAAATACTGTTTGAATATTTTACAATTGACTGCCATAGCCCCAATTAAAAAAGTTAACATTGGCTGTTAATTACATCATTTGTTTTCACATGGGTGCGGTCATGATAATTTTCAGATATCAAAATGGGGTCGCGGGTCAAACATGTTTGGGAACCAATGGTATACAGTATGCAGAGACAGTACTTACATATCCTGGAGGTCCTTTCTCTCCTTTTTCACCCTAGAACACAGAGAGATGTCCATTTCATTAGCCTCAGAACTGAAAGGTAATTCAGAGATCATTTATAATAAGCATATGACAGGTGTGTACAGGTATTGACAGGAATAGTATAAATGGTTGCGTAGTTACCGGTGTTCCATGGTATCCAGGGCCGCCAGGAAAGCCTCTCTCTCCCTGTATGACAACAGGCACATCACAATGATCAGGACAAAGACATCAAACACAACTGAACTACTGAGACAAAACCCCAAGAGAGAGCGAGAGAAGGACAGTGACACAGACATAATGAGAGAGAGAGGAGAGAGAGAGAGAGGGTGGATTGAGAGACTAGGTGTATACGTGTATTACTCTATACCTTAAATCCATTGTCTCCATCTTTGCCAGGTTTTCCCTGAAATCCAAGACACAGAAACTCAGTTCTTCCATGAAAGCAAATAATGTTGTTTTTCTTAAATAAAATATTGAAATGTGATCATCGTCACTCACCCTTGGTCCTGGTGGGCCTTGTTCACCCTTGACCCCGTTTAGATAGGGAATGCAAGAACCCTGAAGACAAAAATGGAAATTACATCAATGTTACTCATAGTGGCCATGAACATATTTACTTCATGTACTGCAATGTCATTTCATGTATGAACAAGTTGAAAAATAATAAAATACTCACTTTCTCCCCTCTGTCTCCTGTCTCGCCTCTCAGACCCTGAAGGACAGATACAAACACCTTTAGTAAAGAGGCAGACCTACTTTCCCTTCATCCATTCATCAGTCCATTCATCCATCCACCCATCCATTGATACCCATAGATTTGTTAACAGAGTGAGATGAACACCTGCGTGCTTCTACACCTGCAATGCTTGCTGTTTGAGGTTTTAGGCTGGGTTTCTGTACAGCACTCTGTGACATCAGCTGATGTAAGAAGGGATTTATAAATACATTTGATTGATTGATTGACATTCGTCAGTGGCCTATGCTCCATGAAGGATTCATGGAGCATAGACCACTGACGAATTCAAGGACTTAGGTCAAAGTAAGTCATCATCGTCCATTATTATAATTGATTATCATTTATTATAAAGAGCTGGGTACCGGTGGTCCAGGGAGGAAATGCGTAACGGGATGTCCTTCCACTTCCTGTGATGGGAGACCAGGGGGGCCAGGGGGACCACGAAGCCCTTGTGCACCCTATCAGTAGAGGGAAATACCAAGGGTACGGATCAGAAACGGGAACAAAGAAAACTAATTAGAGTGGAAAGGCAGAGGGCTTTGTCGTGGAAGTAGAGGCGGTGAAGGGAGATGGGGACCAAATCTGTCCCTCAATGGTGAAGGAAGGAAGTTATAATTGTTTGCAACGGATTTATTATGGCTATATAACTGCTTATAAACTCTTTATAAAGATGTTATGAACATTAAAGTGTGCGTGTTTCACCTTGTCTCCCTTCTCACTCTGGAATGACAGTCGGTCACCCTGGAGAGAGAAGGCCAAAGTCATTACTGAGACAACTTATTGAACATCATAACTGAGAGCAATCTGATTGGATGAACAACAATATACAGTACAATAGGTGGGAACTTTGGCCTATTATTAGAAGATAATTGACAACAAGCCTACCTTTTCTCCTGGGGGGCCAGGTGTGCCAGGGAAACCCTAAAGGGAAAGAGGAACATAGTCAGTGTTCTAAAGACAATATGATCTTAATGTTAACATTCTTCACAAAAGTAGTGAGAATAAAGTATCATAGGTATCATTGGGTATCATTTAAGTCTAAGTGATCCTGTGTGGACCCAGTGTTAGAGTGGTCGCTCACTCTGGGTCCGTCTGATCCCTGGTTTCCTGGGGGGGCCTTCGGGTCCTGAGGGGCCATTAGGTCCCTGTAGGAAAGAAAGGATGAATATTCCATATAAGCGAGTTGTCAGGCACGCGCACACACATATGGAAAGTATTCAGACCCCTTGACTTTTTCCACACTTTGTTACGTTACAGCATTATTCTAAAATAGAATAAACAAATAAAAATCCTCAGCAATCTACACAAATATCCCATAATGACAAAGCAAAAATAGTTTTTTTTTTTTTTTTATCTTTGCACCTTTATTAAACATAAAAAACAGAAATACCTTATTTACAAAAGTATTCAGACCCATTGCTATGAGACTCGAAATTGAGCTCAGGTGCATCCTGTTTCCATTGATCATGGAACCACCAAGACTCTTCCTAGAGCTGGCCTACCGGGCTAAACTGAGCAATTGGGAGAGAAAGGTCTTGGTCAGGGAGGTGACCAAGAACCCAATGGTCAGTCTGACAGAGCTCTAGAGTTCCTCTGTGGAGATGGGAGAAACTTCCAGAAGGACAACCATCTCTGCAGCACTCCACC
Source organism: Brachymystax lenok tsinlingensis (assembly GCA_030435695.1). Classification (NCBI taxonomy): domain Eukaryota; kingdom Metazoa; phylum Chordata; class Actinopteri; order Salmoniformes; family Salmonidae; genus Brachymystax; species Brachymystax lenok. The sequence continues at coordinate 27,136,558 of CM059785.1, forward strand.
AATCAGGCCTTTGATGGTAGAGTGGCCAGACTGAAGCCACTCCTCAGTAAAAGGCACATGACAGCCTGCTTGGAGTTTGCCAAAAGACACCTAAAGACTCTCAGATCATGATAAACAAGATTCTCTGGTCTGATAAAACCAAGATTGAACTCTTTGGCCTGAATGCCAAGCGTCACTTCTAGAGGAATCCTGACCCCATCCCTACAGTGAAGCATGTTGGTGGCAGCATCATGCTGTGGGATGTTTTTCAGTGGCAGGGACTGGGAGAATAGTCAGGACCAAGGCAAAGATGAATGGAGAAAAGTAGAGAGAGATCCTACATGAAAACCTGCTCCAGAGCGCTCAGGACCTCAGACTGGGGCGAAGGTTCACCTTCCAACAGGACAATGACCCTAAGAACACAGCCAAGACAACCCAGGAGTGGCTTCGGGACAAGTCTCTGAATGTCCTTGAGTGGCCCAGCCAGAGCCCGGACTTGAACACGATCGAACATCTCTGGAGAGACCTGAAAATAGCTGTTCAGCAACGCTCCCCATCCAACCTTACAGAGCTTGAGAGGATCTGCAGAGGAAAATGGGAGAAACTCCCCAAATACAGGTGTGCCCTGCTCGTAGCGTCATATCCAAGAAGACTTGATGCTGTAATTGATGCCAAAGGTGCTTCAACAAAGTACTGTATAAAGGGTCTGAATACTTGTGTAAATGTGATATTTCAGTTTTAGATTTTTCTTAAATTACAAAAAAATTATAAAATCCAGTTTTTTGCTTTGTCATTATGGGCTATTGTGTGTAGATTGATGAGGGGAAAAAACTATTTTATACATTTAAGATGAAGGCTGTAACCTAACAAAATGTGGAAAAAGTCAAGGGGTCTGAATACTTTTCGAAGGCACTGTACGTACTGGTAAACCAGGTGTTCCAGGGAATCCTTTATCTCCTTTCAGTGGGATGATTCCTATTACACCACCTGGGTCTCCCTGAGAGAGAGACAGACAGACAGAGACAGGTTAGAGACTGATACACTACACACAGGGCCATTTATATTTTCTGGCCCATCAACAGTTTTAGTAGATGTCTTATGATGCTACAAATGCTTCCATACCTTTTAACACTGAAATGTACATACTTTATTTAGGGTATAAATGTCCTTGGTTTTAACTTACTTTCATTCCCATTAGCCCAGGGATACCCTGAGGAGAGAGATAGAGTTGTAAATCTCACCCGATTGAATGATAAATACATTTTATTAAGAGCTCATTATAACATCTTTCAGTCTAGTGTCTTTTGTTTCGTTAATTGATTTAGGTCTAGTATGAAATACTGGTCTAATGTGAAGTCTGTGGCAGCGTTGAAGTAAACACTGTGACTATGTTGGTAATGTTGATGGTGCAGAGCGCTTACAGGAGGACCCTGTAGACCCGGGAACCCAGGCTGTCCATCTGTCCCTCGATCTCCCTGGAACACAGACACACAGACAAGAGACATCAGTTCACACTGAAGACATGGTTGAGACAGCATGGTTAGGTAGAAGTGCGTAAATAACAGGAATTATTAAGTCAGTTCCTACACAGGTGTGTAAAAGCAGAGAGTTGATACCAAACAAATGACGCACCTTTGTTCCGTTGCACCCTGGGATACCTGACGCTCCAGGGGGGCCGTCTTGTCCGGGAATACCCTGTGGGGGAGAGGCAGGACACGCAAGGACAGGTAAGACATTTGTGAGGTGGCCTAAACAGTCAAAACTACTTGCATGTGAGGTTATGGTTTACAGGAATTAACAGAACGTACCGGAAGCCCTGGATTTCCTGGGAAGCCTGACAAACCATTAGATCCCTGCAAGACATCACAACACAGTATTTATATTTGAGCCATTTAGCAGATTACATTGAATACAAGTAATTGCATTCCAATAAGGCAGAATCACATACATCCAGTAATATGAAGTTATACGTTGTTCAAGCTAGTCCAGACAAAAGCTAAAATGCTGTAAGAAAGTACTGGTTTCCAGACTAGGAGAGGTCTGCTCTGATAGCGTTATTGTACTTACACGTGTTCCTTTCATTCCAGGAGTTCCAGACTCGCCATATTCTCCCTGGGAAGAGACAAGTGACATTGAGGTGACATTAAGACAACATAGAAGTGACATTACAATTTTTTGGTAAATAAAATGATGAATGTGTATGTGTTATAATATAAGCATAGTAAATCACATTATACTGTCCCAAGTAAGGTCTCTTGGTGGGTTGGGGATACTCTGAAGGGGTGTGGTCTGGAGCTGACACTCACCTTAGGGCCCATCGGCCCTGCGGGCCCCTCGTTGCCCTGCATGCCCGGGAACCCCATGTTGCCTTGGAGACCAGGAAACCCCCGCTCACCCTACAGGACACACAAAGCAGGTTGAACAGAGTTGATTGAAGTTACCCGTATAGATGCTGATCTATGTTTTTCAGAATCATGGTTGAGTTTAGGGTTTAAGTAAGGTAAGCTGATCCTAGATCTGTGCCTACAGGCAAGTGGGGTTAAACAAATTATGATTAGAAAAATATATGAAGGGGATATATGAGACAGCAGCAGCTTGTCAGAAGTGATTGCTTCAAGTGTTCCTTCTATCTGCCACCAGATGGAGCGACTGTTCTTTTACGGGACCATGTAGTCTGCCCTCAACCATTGAACACTGAACAAAAATATAAACGCAACATGTAAAGCGTTGGTCCCATGTTTCATGACCTGAAATAAAAGATCCCTGAAATTCTCCATACACACCAAAAGCTTTTTTCATCACACAACACAATGCCACAGATGTCTCAAGTTTTGATAGAGCGTGCAATTGGAATGCTGACTGCAGGAATGTCTACCAGAGCTGTTGCCAGATAATTTAATTTTAATTTCTCTTCCATAAGCCGCCTCCAACGAGCAGTTTGCTAATGTCAACGCTGTGAACACAGTGCACCGAGGTGGCAGTAGGGTTATGGTACGGACAGGTATAAGCTACGGACAACGAACACAATGTCATTTTATCATCGGCAATTTGAATGCACAGCGACGAGTACCGTGACAAGATCCAGAGGCCCATTGTCGTGCCATTCGTCGGCTGCCATCACCTCATGTTTCAGCATGACAATGCACGGCCCCATGTTGCAAAGATCTGTACACAATTTCTGGAAGCTGAAAATGTCCCAGTTCTTCCATGGCCTGCATACTCACCAGACATGTCAGCCATTGAGCATGTTAAAGATGCTCTGGATCGACGTGTATGACAGCGTGTTCCAGTTCCTAACCAGCAACTTCGCACAGCCATTGAACAGGAGTGGGACAACATTCCACAGGCCACAATCAACAGCCTGATCAACTCTAAGTGAAGGAGATGTGCCGTGCTGCATGAGGCAGATGAGGTAGTGACTGGTTTTCGGATCCACGCCCCTACCATATGTTTAAGGTATCTGTGACCAACAGATGCATATCTGTATTCCCAGTCATGAAATCCATAGATTTATTTATTTAAATTGACTGATTTCCTTATATGAATTGTAACACAGTAAAATCTTTTAAATTGTTGCATGTTGCATATATATTTTTGTTAAGTACATTTTCAGTTGCCAAGAGTGAGAGAGAGGGATCTAAAGGAGGGGGGTGAGGTTTGGAAAAGCAGTGTTTTTTGGAGCCCTTTTTGTGTGTGTGTTTCTGTCTGTCTTACTCTCTTGACCTCCTGCCTTTCTCTTTCTCTCTCCATCCCTCTCCCATATCCCTCCATTCCTAAAGCTCACACGGGGTTTGAAGTTGAACATTCAATTCTGGGCCATGAGAACCAGGACACGGGCCAGCCGCCAAGGGAACAGAACTCACATTGTGGGCGGCAGGAAGTGACATCATCACAGCGAAACTATGCAGGGAGAATTGAAACAGCGGTTGGTTTGCCAGGCTTCAACACCTTTCAACAGACAGGCATGAGGCATGACTTCACCAGGCTCAGTCTGTCAGTCAGTCAGTAAAGGCCTGGGTTCAGAGAACACACAGCTCCTCTGTCTTCCTCTGTGGTACGTCTGTGTGGCTACTGTTTCTAAAACAGTGAGTCATCTTGAGAGCTTAAGGCTACACATGCAGGGTAGATAAGCTACTGTTGCTAGGCTCTAATGTGTGTGAGTCAATACATACAGTAGCAGCTACATACTAGTTTTTGTCTGGAATCCCTGAAAGGGTGGAGATGTAACTGAGTGTGTCATTGTTACTTTGTGATAAGACAGGCAGTGTGCAGACTTTGTCTTCAAGTGTCTTATAAACTTCAAACGCGAGTAATTGATTGTTCAGTCCAGTGGGAATGCCGCCCTCAGCCCAGCTGTGTGTCCAGACATGCACTAATTCCTCCTGATTCCAGTCTGTCTCTATCCTGATCCCTGCTCCGTGTCGGTCCTCCGCTCCTCCATTTTCCACCCAGTACTAGACTGACCTTCCTAGACTCAAAGACTATACGTAACATAGTAAATGTACAGCTGTGACACAAAAATTAGTATGATATGTTACGTTTGGTATGGTTACATAAAGGCAGAGGGTTGCTTAAGCCAAAAACGAAAGGAATTAAGTAGGTCGGGAGGATGGTTGCCTATGACATGGGTATAAAGCAAACGTCTAGGAACCCAAAAAGTTGCATGTTTGAATTTTAGCATTTTAACTTTCAACTACTTACTACTTTTTAGCTACGTTGCAACTACTTAGCATGTTAGCTAACCCTTCCTCCAAACCTAACCCGTAACCCCTAGCCTAGCTAACGTTAGCCACCTAGCTAAGTGTAATTCGTAACATATCATACGAAATGGATGATGGACATCCAAAAATGTATACTGTACCATAAGAAATGTACCTAGACAGTGACCACAACTTTAAGCCTAACAGGGATTGTGGAATCTGTAGTTTGTAGGTGGGAATCTCAGGATGAGTGAGAGTAGGTGAAAGAGATACGGTGTGAAGAAAACAAGAGAGTGAGAGAGCAATGTGAAACTGGTAGACAATGGAGTGATGGACAGAATGCTTACCTTTTCTCCTTTTACTCCACTGCAGTCACAATTTCCTCCGCAGGAGGACCCAGAACACCCCTACAGAGAGAGAGAGAGAGAGAGAGAGAGAGAGAGAGAGAGAGAGAGAGAGAGAGAGAGAGAGAGAGAGAGAGAGAGAGAGAGATAGCAATCAATCTACTTTACAGTCAACAGCATTAGTGATCAGTAGACCGAGACCAATTTACACCACTGGAGGGCAACATAATCCCCCCATCTGATCACCCCTAGTCTTCCAACACTCTGCATTATTTTACAGCATTTAGCTCTCCTGACAGTGGCAACACTGACACTAACATAAACACACACACAGCATGAACCAAAATCATTAATTTGATCAGTTCAAATTATAAGAAAGGCAATAGTGGTGTTAACTGTTGTCATTTGCTTTGCAGCTTTGGGGCAGCTACTCTCTCAGCCCCCTCGCCCTCTTACTCTCGCCTCTTCTCCTCTCGCCAGGGACTAGAGCCTGGGAACTGGCCTGTACCCCATCTCTCCTCTCTTCCCTCCATTATCCAGCTGTTCCTTCACTCAAGTGTGAGGCGTGCTGCCAGAGCCCTGTCAGGCAGAGCAGGCTGGAGTATATCTACTGAGACTGGGCTAACACTGAGGATAGGGCTAAGGAGCACACAGCCATGTGAGTGACACTCCCAAGAAGCACACATGTGTGACTAACCATAAGTAACCCCTAGAGAGCACAGTCGTAGAACCCCAAACATACAGTACACACATACATACAAACATACAGTACACACATTCATACAAACACGTACACACATACATACAAGGGTCTCCAGAGTGGCGCAGCGGTCTAAGGCACTACATCTCAGTGCAAGATGCGTCACTACAGTCCCTGGACCGAATCCAGGCTGTATCACATCCGGCCGTGATTGGGAGTCCCATAGGGCGACGCACAATTGGCCCAGCATCGTCCGGGTTTGGCCGGGGGTAGGCCGTCATTGTAAATAAGAATTTGTTCTTAACTGACTTGCCTAGTTAAATAAATGTTAAATTAAAAAATATATACAGTGAGGGAAAAAAGTATTTGATCCCCAGCTGATTTTGTACGTTTGCCCACTGACAAAGAAATGATCCGTCTATAATTTTAATGGTAGGTTTATTTGAACAGTGAGAGACAATAACAACAACAAAATCCAGAACAACGCATGTGAAAATTTTTATAAATTGATTTGCATTTTAATGAGGGAAATAAGTATTTGACCCCCTCTCAATCAGAAAGATTTCTGGCTCCCAGATGTCTTTTATACAGATAACGAGCTGAGATTAGGAGCACACTCTTAAAGGGAGTGCTCCTAATCTCAGCTTGTTACCTGTATAAAAGACACCTGTCCACAGAAGCAATCAATCAATCAGATTCCAAACTCTCCACCATGGCCAAGACCAAAGAGCTCTCCAAGGATGTCAGGGACACGATTGTAGACCTACACAAGGCTGGAATGGGCTACAAGACCATCGCCAAACAGCTTGGTGAGAAGGTGACAACAGTTGGTGCCTGGGGCTCCATGCAAGATCTCACCTCATGGAGTTGCAATGATCATGAGAACGGTGAGGAATCAGCCCAGAACTACACGGGAGGATCTTGTCAATGATCTAAAGGCAGTTGGGACCATAGTCACCAAGAAAATAATTGGTAACACATTACGCCGTGAAGGATTGAAATCCTGCAGCGCCCGCAAGGTCCCCCTGCTCAAGAAAGCACATATACATGCCCGTCTGAAGTTTGCCAATGAACATCTGAATGATTCAGAGGACAACTGGGTGAAAGTGTTGTGGTCAGATGAGACCAAATTGGAGCTCTTTGGCATCAACTCAACTCGCCGTGTTTGGAGGAGGAGGAATGCTGCCTATGACCCCAAGAACACCATCCCCACAGTCAAACATGGAGGTGGAAACATTATGCTTTGGGGGTCTTTTTCTGCTAAGGGGACAGGACAACTTCAACGCATCAAAGGGACGATGGACGGGGCCATGTACCGTCAAATCTTGGGTGAGAACCTCCTTCCCTCAGCCAGGGCATTGAAAATGGGTCGTGGATGGGTATTCCAGCATGACAATGACCCAAAACACACGGCCAAGGCAACAAAGGAGTGGCTCAAGAAGATGCACATTAAGGTCCTGGAGTGGCCTAGCCAGTCTCCAGACCTTATTCCCATAGAAAATCTGTGGAGGGAGCTGAAGGTTCGAGTTGCCAAACGTCAGCCTCGAAACCTTAATGACTTGGAGAAGATCTGCAAAGAGGAGCGGGACAAAATCCCTCCTGATATGTGTGCAAACTTGGTGGCCAACTACAAGAAACGTCTGACCTCTGTGATTGCCAACAAGCGTTTTGCCACCAAGTACTAAGTCATGTTTTGAAGAGGGGTCAAATACTTATTTCCCCTCATTAAAATGCAAATCAATTTATAACATTTTTCACATGTTTTTCTGGATTTTTTTGTTGTTATTCAGTCTCTCACTGTTCAAATAAACCTACCATTAAAATTATAGACTGATCATTTCTCTGTCAGTGGGCAAACGTACAAAATCAGCAGGGGATCAAATACTTTTTTCCCTCACTGTACATACAGTGGGGAAAAAAAGTATTTAGTCAGCCACCAATTGTGCAAGTTCTCTCACTTAAAAAGATGAGAGGCCTGTAATTTTCATCATAGGTACACTTCAACTATGACAGACAAAATGAGGAAAAAAATCCAGAAAATCACATTGTAGGATTTTTAATGAATTCATTTGCAAATTATGGTGGAAAATAAGTATTTGGTCAATAACAAAAGTTTATCTCAATACTTTGTTATATACCCTTTGTTGGCATGACAGAGGTCAAATGTTTTCTGTAAGTCTTCACAAGGTTTTCACACACTGTTGCTGGTATTTTGGCCCATTCCTCCATGCAGATCTCCTCTAGAGCAGTGATGTTTTGGGGCTGTCGCTGAGCAACACGGACTTTCAACTCCCTCCAAAGATTTTCTATGGGGTTGAGATCTGGAGACTGGCTAGGCCACTCCAGGACCTTGAAATGCTTCTTACGAAGCCACTCCTTCGTTGCCCGGGCGGTGTGTTTGGGATCATTGTCATGCTGAAAGACTCAACCACGTTTCATCTTCAATGCCCTTGCTAATGGAAGGAGGTTTTCACTCAAAATCTCACGATACATGGCCCCATTCATTCTTTCCTTTACACGGATCAGTCGTCCTGGTCCCTTTGCAGAAAAACAGCCCCAAAGCATGATGTTTCCACCCCCATGCTTCACAGTAGGTATGGTGTTCTTTGGATGCAACTCAGCATTCTTTGTCCTCCAAACACGACGAGTTGAGTTTTTACCAAAAAGTTATATTTTGGTTTCATCTGACATTCTCCCAATCCTCATCTGGATCATCCAAATGCTCTCTAGCAAACTTTAGACGGGCCTGAACATGTACTGGCTTAAGCAGGGGACACGCCTGGCACTGCAAGATTTGAGTCCCTGGCGGCGTAGTGTGTTACTGATGGTAGGCTTTGTTACTTTGTTCCCAGCTCTCTGCAGGTCATTCACTAGGTCCCCGTGTGGTTCTGGGATTTTTGCTCACCGTTCTTGTGATCATTTTGACCCCACGGGTGAGATCTTGCGTGGAGCCCCAGATCGAGGAAGATTATCAGTGGTCTTGTATGTCTTCCATTTCCTAATAATTGCTCCCACAGTTGATTTCTTCAAACCAAGCTGCTTACCTATTGCAGATTCAGTCTTCCCAACCTGGTGCAGGTCTACAATTTTGTTTCTGGTGTCCTTTGACAGCTCTTTGGTCTTGGCCATAGTGGAGTTTGGAGTGTGACTGTTTGAGGTTGTGGACAGGTGTCTTTTATACTGATAACAAGTTCAAACAGGTGCCATTAATACAGGTAATGAGTGGAGGACAGAGGAGCCTCTTAAAGAAGAAGTTACAGGTCTGTGAGAGCCAGAAATCTTGCTTGTTTGTATGTGACCAAATACTTATTTTCCACCATAATTTGCAAATAAATTCATAAAAAATCCTACAATGTGATTTTCTGGATTTCTTTTCCTCATTTTGTCTGTCATAGTTGAAGTGTACCTATGATGAAAATTACAGGCCTCTCTCATCTTTTTAAGTGAGAGAACTTGCACAATTGGTGGCTGACTAAATCCTTTTTTTCCCCACTGTATGTAAACATACGTACACACATACAAACATTCATACGCACATATGGTACACACATACATATGTACACACATACATACAAACATCTCCATCATCTACCGTCACTTCCTTTCATAATTCCCTGTTCACTCCCCAGTCTCTCTCTCACACACACACCCTTGCCTCCGCTATTGTCAGATACTGTAAGCCAAGAAGAGTTGAAACTGACATTTGTGACATTCACCAATGTAACGGATTTCAGTGATCAATGTCCATGTGTTGTTCCCTCCGTTTCCCTCCGCCTCCAATTCTCTCTCTTTTCTGTTTGTTCCGTCTCTCTCTCTATCTCCTTCCCTCCATCCTCCTGTTAGACAAAACTTCTCCATCTTTCTCTGATCAGACATTCCAGCAGGCTCTTTGCATGACTGAGATACCCCCAACCCTCTAACCCAGAACACACTGACACGCATGATGTGGTAATGTCTCTACATGTGTGTGTGTGTGTCTGTCATCTCCTGTGTATGTTCTCACTCTGCCATTCTGCGATGTCTGTCACATGCTGTCTAACCACAGCATGCTGATCTAACAGGATATCAAAGCAAGGATAGCTTCTTTTTGATGTCCCTTTTTGCTTTCTTTCTCAGTCTGTTTCGCATCTCACTAAACCGAAACACCAGATCGGCGAGATAGCAGGCAGACTGAACTGACATCCATACAAAAACTGATTTGTAGTTAATGACCTGTGCTGCTATAGAGAGAGACTGCCCACTGGGCACAGACGTCAATTCAACATCTATGCCATGTTGGTTCAATGTATTTTCATTGAAATGACATGGATACAATGTTGATTCAACCAGTGTGTGCCCAGTGGGTGGGCTGATTGAGTATCTGGTCCTATGTGAAAAAGGGATCTTAAGAGGGCGTTATCACCTAGATTCCCAAGTCTATAGGGCTATGGGGGCTATCGGGACTATCCGTAATAACAGAAAGCAGTAGAATGTATAAATCATCTCTCTGTGCGTGTGTGAGCATGTATGTGTGAGGGTTTCTCTCCACTAGTTCATATACTGGACCAATAGGCCACGACAGCAAAATTAAATTAGTGTGAAAATTATGAGAACAGAGAGGATGAGGAATGAAATGATTGTGAAAGTACAGGGTAGGAGGTGAGGATGATGTATGAGTCTTGACTTGGCTGTAGTGAAGCCATTTTCCCAGAACGGTTGCATACTCAAAAACTAAACAGATTCCAAAACAGATTTCAGATTCCAAACAGACTTCAAAAGAAAATAACCTACAGTATGTTTCAAGGGGGGGAGAGATTCCTGGGTGTTGAGTGGAAGGTATTGAGTTTCTGAATAACCAGTACACAATGTCCAAAATCTGGCTTTCCTACTACTTACTTAAACTGGATACTGTGTACTAATCGTACTCCATTCTTTTTAGAACATATTGTTTAGTAAAAACAAATGCAGTAAGCTACAAATAACAGCATACTAGACTACTGAGAATGCCTCATCTAATGCGCAATTGCGTTGATTCCCACCATTCGTTCATTTTGGTACAATGCGTCACCTCAGCTGATTGTCAGCTGTTGTCAGACACACCTGGGTCTCGAAATACGATTCTCTTTCTCAATAGGGTGTAGAGAATTCTATTAGATGAAAAGACAAAATGAGTATGACATCCTGGCATGTAAAGCATACTACATTTTCAAAATGTCACATACTATAAAACATATTTTTTTCCGTATTCCCAAAATGCCTACTATTTAGAATGCAAGTAGGGGTATTCAGACACTGCCAATGACCTAGGTCTGGAGTAGGTACAATAACCACCTCAAAATAAACCTCACAAGTCTGTGTAAGCGTTGTTGTGTATCATTTGTATGCTTGTGTGTTTGCCTGTCAAATCTGTTAAAAATTATTTGTACTGTGTATATTTTTGCCAGAAGACCTACAGGTGCTTATGTGCATGCCTGTAGAATTTTGCATGTGCGTGCGTTTGCTTGTCAGTGTATGTATGTGTGTGTAATTGTGGGCGTGAGTGTTTAACCCATGGCCATGCTGCACAGGGCCCATGGGCTACAGTATTTGTTTATAAACAGACAGATAGCATCTCAGAGTGCCAGCAGATGAGTGAAGGAAAAGAGAAGGAGAGGAAAGAGTAAAAAAAAGGGAGAAAGGAGGAGAGAGACCAATTACCAGAGCTCAGAGTGTGAGAGCGAAGGTCAGTTTAGAAGGAAGGGACTGTGATAGGACCAGAGGTAGAAATATCTACAAGCTTTGTGTGTATGCATTTATGTGGATTCCACCATTTGGCCATAAATCTCCCAGTCGGCTCAATCCCAAGAGCTCAGCCAGTTCAACACTTTCCCATTAGTTTGTCTGAAGTCATCATTGGTTTGTCTGTCACTACTCAGAAAGTAAAGCTCTTCTTAGAAACTCCCTATGCTGAGGAGATGAGACACGAAAGAAGAGAGGAGAGAGGTAATGTTTAGACTACAGATTTGAGGGCTGAGGCTGGGGGAAGAGTGGATTGATACTAGGGGGTCAGACAGCCATATAAACAGTCATTATATAAGAGTGTATGAGAGTGCGAGAGAGTTACGTAACTGTATATGTCCATAATCACCTTGGCAGAGATAAGCATACAGACCTGCAGATGGATGTTCACATAGAGCCTGATCATCATTTCTCAGTGACCACGCCCGATTGACCGGCAGACTAACCATGTGCCTCTCATCATGACAACCCTAAAATAGCCCTAAACATGCTGGAAGACTGATTCTCTGAAGGACTCTGTAACTCAATTACTGTAGAGGCCTAGCGAGAGAGACACAGAGAGAGAGAGAGAGAGAGAGAGAGAGAGAGAGAGAGAGAGAGAGTGCATGAGAGAGCATGTTTGCCCTCTCCTAGCAACACGACTTTCCCTGAAGACAAACAGGGTTCCTATCACTGTGAAATTCTGAGGGTATTTCTGTATAAATCTGCCCTTTACTGTAACATTCTATCTGTATGAAGCAGTTACACTCTGTTATCCTTCTTCCTGTTACAGACAAGCAGTGGAACAAGCTGTGATCAGACACAGATCTGGTCAAAACATCTACACTTTGAAAGAGTCCAATCACAAGGGTTTGTTTCCATGGTGATTTTGCTATGAAAAGGCAGCATGAATTTTTCCTCCCTGTGTGGGAAAGACCATTTTGGCTGGTATCACTTCTAATAGCTCACAAGGTTGCTGCCATGTCCTATGGTGGTGAGCTGAGAGTTAGGAAAGCAGTACTGTTGTTCACCAGATGGGGGAAGAATCATGCCTTGGCTAGAAGCCTTTGAAACTGAGGTGTGCTCACCTTTGATATTGTAGGTTAACCTACTGGCACTTTCCTGAATGGTCTGTATAGTGTTTTTGACCGTGTCTAAATAAGTGTGTACTGTAAATAGGTGTGTCAGATGCGTCATCAACACCTGCATATCTAACCTGCCTAATGTCCTGTAGCAACCTTTGGAGCTTACAGCCACACTGCTGTGGAATAGCACAACATTCCCTTCATAGCCGCCCACCACTGATAACGCACCCCACAAACCCCCAGTATCCCAAAAACCCTCAGCGGCTGACTTCAACCCATGCCTGGCATGTGGGAGAATCAGTCCCTCATTCCAAGACCTCTCTCCCTAACATGTTGCTGCAATAGCCTGATGTGCATGTGCACGCATGCACATACACACACACACAGTGATTGTGATTCTGCGGTATAGACAGTCAGACCCACTGCTTAGCTTTTTTATTGAATGAGATACAATGGCAGTCAGTCATAACAATGTTTTGTGTCTGGCTTGAAGGTATTTCCTCTGTCCTACCACAGAAAGTACATAAGATCCCTCTCATTCATAAACATTGCTCTTGTCCTTAGCACCACAGCTGGAGTGAAGAGGAATGACTATGGGTATTATCTCAACTGCTCATATCAGGAAGTCAGAATGTGGAAGAAGACTGTTTGTTGTTGTTTTCAGAAACTAAAACAAAAGTCTTCCTGCTCCGAGTGTGTGTCTGGTCAGCCTCAGAATGCATACAGCACTGACATTAGCGTTTTCTCTTGAAAGATGGAGGAAAAGGGTAAAGGAGTGAGACGAGGGCAGAGAAGGGGATGGGGTCTTCCTTACTTCCTTTCCCACAGATACGGATTTCACTGAGGGGAAAACCATGGAGATAACTGTTAACTCTCCTTTCTCCGGACCCAGCGGTGGTGTTGCGTATTGCTGCCTTTCACAGGTCGGAGTGTGGATAGCACATTTTGGTCACAAAAAAAAAAGGGGAAAGAAAATTGTACTACCATCTAACCGTGCACCTATACACTATCCCCCCAAAACCCACCACCCCATTCCACTATGTTGGCCCTAAACGATCCTACACCAGGCCATCAGCCTGGGCGAATGGAACCCATTCTCTCAAAACTTCTTGTAGATTCTGCACTAAAATCTCTCACACCCAAATATTTCTCTGCTGCTGTAACTACCACATCTATCTTCTGTGACTTCCGCTCCATTGGCTTGCGGGTACCGTGGACTGCTTGTGATGTGTGTGAAATTGTTCTCTTGAGCGTATACCCGGAAGATCTCTGCTAAAAACTGCAGTCCATTGTCTGAAACTACAGTCTCTGCGAAACCACAGTCTCATTTCAGCTACCTCGATGTATCTGGAGAAGTAGTCAACAATCAGCAGGTACATTTTCTTGTTCCACTCAAATAGATCCTTTCCCACCTTTTTCCACGGTCGTTCAGGAACTCAGGTAAGTATTTGCGGCTCTCTGTACTGTGTTCTGTGTTTTTGACAGATTTCACACCTGTTAACTGCTTGTCGGATCTGGACTGAAATTCCTAGCCACCACACTGATTGCTTGGCCTTTGCTTGGCAGTTTGAGATTCCTTCATGGATTTTTTGAAGTATTTCACCTCTGAGTGTCTGTGGTATTACGAGTCTTTCTTCCTTCAGAAGGTCACCTGCCCGAGAAGCTCTGCCCTGACTTACCAGAAAGGTGCCACGTCTGTTTGCAGCTTGTGTTTGTCTGGCCATTCGGTAAGGCTTGTTGTGCCTCTGATCTGTTTCTAAACCAATGGCAGATGGCCCATCACACAGCAATTCCAAAGGTCCGCAGGCTTAACTAAGCACACATTAAAACACACAAAGGAACATTGTGTTAAGCACACCCTTTCGTACACAATACAGTACACACACAGGTGACAAGCAGATTTTGGATAGCAGGAAGATCTAGGAGGCTGTGTGTGTGTGTGTGTGTGTGTGTGTGTGTGTGTGTGTGTGTGTGTGTGTGTGTGTGTGTGTGTGTGTGTGTGTGTGTGTGTGTGTGTGTGTGTGTGTGTGTGTGTGTGTGTGTGTGTGTGTGTGTGTGTGCGCGCTAGACACAATTCCCACAGAGGGGGTTATTGAGGTTACCAGCTCCAACCATTTTGATTCTAACCCACGCCTCTGGACAACAATGCTTTGTCTCCAATCCAACCACTTCTATGAAAAGTCCAGAAAGACTATCCAGAACATCTCTTTTACTCTCTTATATCTTTTTATTGTCACTTTTTCCTCATTCTTTCCTACTGTGATTGACGTATGATCGATGAGGTCAAATACTTGTAAAATGACCACAACCAACCTACACCATTCAACTGTCTACAACTGATTTCAAGCCATCAGCTGTGTTGACCACACTGTTTGTAACCACAAACTGTAGACAGCCTGGGAGGAGAGGAGAATATTTCCTTTACCCACTCTGACTGTCCGGAATATGCAGCATGACATTCCTAGCCTTCTCTGGAGTTGGGCAGGAAGAAGAGAAGAGAGCAGGAGGAAAGGAAGAGAGGAGAGGAGGAGGGAAAACGAGTGCAGGAGGATCTCACTGCCTTACTTGGAAGACGAGGCTACTGGCTGGTACTACTGGTTCTGTAAACAGTGTGTGTCTTGTGCCGTGCCATTTGTGTCGTTCTTGTGCATGCGTGCGTGTGCTTGGCTTGGCACAGTGTGCAGAGGCTGGCTTCTCTCTGACGAAATCAATACACAGAAAACGAGTCACACATCATATGGCTAAATAGCATTGCAACCAGGATTAAAGACGTACATTAGTGCTTAAATACAGACATAAATCTTACATTTCCTCTGGTTAAACTCAATAAAGACATGGGAAACATACACTGGACTGTACAGCTAGCTCCTGTTTCCTTCTGTTTCCCTTAGTGACTTTACATAGAACAGAGTATACACACACAGTAGCTACACAGCAGAAAGAAGCCCACCATTTAAATGTAAAACATGTCTCTTGGGCTAGGGGGCAGAAGGTATTCATCAACATTGCAGTAATATGTACACAGCAAATTCACTAGGATTAAATTAACACTGAAACTGCTGACCCGTATAGACACTGAACAGTGTTCAATAAAAAATAGCAAGGTTGGTTTGCTGAGATATGACCCAGCGGGTCACAGCAGAAGACTGGTGGCTTAGCTTAGTAGGGACGTGGCTTTCAGGAAGTTATTTTTGGCCACTCATGAGAATAACCGTCATTCTGGTTCATCCATTCCGTTGACTTGTTATCATGTTACGGTCTAACACTGACACCTTGGTAGCTTTAATGAAGCTTACAGTGGTTTATGCAGTCCTGAAAAGCCTATGCAATTCCCAATGTGATATCCCCAAAGGTATAGCAACCACTTTGTTGCAAATAATAATAGTAATATTTTTCCATCAGAATATTTAATGTTATATTGCTGTGTACAAAATCAACAGGAATTACATTTACTCTCACAGGTAGCTCAAAAAGGATTATATAAGCCACGCCCCTAATAATCCACGCCTACTGGAAATAACCTATGGCTGTAACACTCCCCAGTGTCTATACGGGTCCACATATTCAGTGTTAATTTAACAATCTCAGTGTTGATTTGCTGTGTACTGTTCTTATAACCTGGACCATCACACACACGCACACACACACACACACACACACACACACACACACACTACAGATGCTTCTGCAGTATGCATTGAAAAACCTTGCCACATGAAAGAAACAAAAACAAGACACACACACACACACTAGCACACAGATAGTGTAACTGGTCTACTACCTATAACTGGTCCTATAATTATACTGCTGTGCATGGCCCTGACAAATAACCAGGAAGGCGCAGAGCCACAATGTAAAAAAATACAAGTGTAATCATGTCACACATATGACCACAGAAACAGCTTCACATGCACACCTGCCAGTCAAACACACACCTGCCAGTAACACACACACACACAGCCAGGTTAATGAACACACCAGCCAGTCACCACTATGTTCACGCGTGACTGACCGAGCATGACCACAATATTAACATGTGACTGTGACACAGGTCCAGGTCAAAGAGGACCCGGTAAAACTAAGGCCCTGCGTTTCCCCTGGTCAGGTCACATGGTCAGGACAACTCCTAGCCCAATGTGTAATCACCATGACAAAACATGTGTGACTGAAAACATAGCCAGACTACTCATAATGACCTGCTGGTAAAAATGAATGTGGAGATTCCCTGATACAAAACGATCCCATGTCCATTGTTGAAACCCATAGGAGAGAGCTGTGGACAGGAAGGCTAATATATGGCATTGACATGGAAATTGGCTCTTTAACATGTCACTGGACATGGGAGATAAAGTAGGAGCACTCTACTGTAGGAACCATTAGTGTCCGAGACAAATCTGTAGAAACACACACATACACTGCATATATACACACAACTGTCCGAGCCAAGTCCTGGAATTATCACATGCCAAATTCCCCCTCATTCCTTAAAGAGAAACTGTGACAATTGTTTTAGAGAAATTCTCAGGCCTTCTGACCTGCTCACAGTGTAGCCATCAGTGTATGTGTGTGTGAATAAAGAAACCTCATATGCAGCTTGTACGGACCACTTCAGAACATTTCCCTATACAGTGGGGAAAAAAAGTATTTAGTCAGCCACCAATTGTGCAAGTTCTCTCACTTAAAAAGATGAGAGAGGCCTGTAATTTTCATCATAGGTACACTTCAACTATGACAGACAAATGAGGAAAAAAATCCAGAAAATCACATTGTAGGATTTTTATGAATTTATTTGCAAATTATGGTGGAAAATAAGTATTTGGTCAATAACAAAAGTTTATCTCAATACTTTGTTATATACCCTTTGTTGGCAATGACAGAGGTCAAACGTTTTCTGTAAGTCTTCACAAGGTTTTCACACACTGTTGCTGGTATTTTGGCCCATTCCTCCATGCAGATCTCCTCTAGAGCAGTGATGTTTTGGGGCTGTCGCTGGGCAACACGGACTTTCAAAGATTTTCTATGGGGTTGAGATCTGGAGACTGGCTAGGCCACTCCAGGACCTTGAAATGCTTCTTACGAAGCCACTCCTTCGTTGCCCGGGCTCATTGTCATGCTGAAAGACCCAGCCACGTTTCATCTTCAATGCCCTTGCTGATGGAAGGAGGTTTTCACTCAAAATCTCACGATACATGGCCCCATTCATTCTTTCCTTTACACGGATCAGTCGTCCTGGTCCCTTTGCAGAAAAACAGCCCCAAAGCATGATGTTTCCACCCCCATGCTTCACAGTAGGTATGGTGTTCTTTGGATGCAACTCAGCATTCTTTGTCCTCCAAACACGACGAGTTGAGTTTTTACCAAAAAGTTCTATTTTGGTTTCGTCTGACATTCTCCCAATCCTCATGTGGATCATCCAAATGCTCTCTAGCAAACTTTAGACGGGCCTGAACATGTACTGACTTAAGCAGGGGGACACGTCTGGCACTGCAGGATTTGAGTCCCTGGTGGCGTAGTGTGTTACTGATGGTAGGCTTTGTTACTTTGGTCCCAGCTCTCTGCAGGTCATTCACTAGGTCCCCCCGTGTGGTTCTGGGATTTTTGCTCACCGTTCTTGTGATAATTTTGACCCCACGGGGTGAGATCTTGCGTGGAGCCCCAGATCGAGGAAGATTATCAGTGGTCTTGTATGTCTCCCATTTCCTAATAATTGCTCCCACAGTTGATTTCTTCAAACCAAGCTGCTTACCTATTGCAGATTCAGTCTTCCCAACCTGGTGCAGGTCTACAATTTTGTTTCTGGTGTCCTTTGACAGCTCTTTGGTCTTGGCCATAGTGGAGTTTGGAGTGTGACTGTTTGAGGTTGTGGACAGGTGTCTTTTATACTGATAACAAG
Source organism: Brachymystax lenok tsinlingensis (assembly GCA_030435695.1). Lineage (NCBI taxonomy): Eukaryota > Metazoa > Chordata > Actinopteri > Salmoniformes > Salmonidae > Brachymystax > Brachymystax lenok. Next base: position 27,154,995 of record CM059785.1, read on the forward strand.
TTCAAACAGGTGCCGTTAATACAGGTAATGAGTGGAGGACAGAGGAGCCTCTTAAAGAAGAAGTTACAGGTCTGTGAGAGCCAGAAATCTTGCTTGTTTGTATGTGACCAAATACTTATTTTCCACCATAATTTGCAAATAAATTCATTAAAAATCCTACAATGTGATTTTCTGGATTTGTTTTCCTCATTTTGTCTGTCATAGTTGAAGTGTACCTATGATGAAAATTACAGGCCTCTCTCATCTTTTTAAATTGGGGAACTTGCACAATTGGTGGCTGACTAAATACTTTTTTTCCCCACTGTATAACAGACTCACGAGAGAAAGAGAGAGAGAGAATGTGGCTGATGAAAATCCCATATTCCATTAAACAAACCCATTACATTTAATTGAGAATAATTTGAGGATGTTACGGTAGTAACTACAGAACACTTGCTGTCACCACCATCACCAAGTCAACATGAGTGAGCGAAGCACATGAGTGAGTGAAACACACACACACAATCATGCACACTGACATTCTAACACACATGTCATGCACCCATATTTATACTGACTCTACACACACACACAATTGTATTAATTTACGCTGCTGCTACTCTGTTTTCCATGCATCCTGATGCCTAGTCACTTTTCCCTTATACATACAGTGCCTTTGGAAAATGTTCAGAGCCCTTGACTTATTCCAAATGTTGTTACATACTGCCTTATTCTAAAATATATATATATTTTAAATCATCAGCAATCAACACACAATCCCCCATTGTGAAAACAAAGTGAAAAAATGTTTTTAGAAATTTTGGCAAATGTATAAAAAAATAATAATAATTCAGACCCTTTGCTATGAGACTCGAAATGGAGCTCAGGTGCATTCTGTTTCCATTGATCATCCTTGAGATGTTTCTACAACTTGATTGGAGTCCACCTGTGGTAAATTCTATTGATTGGACATGATTTGGAAAGGCACACACTTGTCTATATAAGGTCCCACAGTTGACAGTGTATGTCAGAGCAAAAACCAAGCCATGAGGTCGAAGGAATTGTCCGTAGACCTCCGAGACAGGATTGTGTTGAGGCACAGATCTGGGGAAGGGTACCAAAACATTTCTGCAGCATTGAAGGTTCCCTAAGAACACAGTCGCCTCCATCATTCTTAAGTGGAAGAAGATTGGAACAACCAAGACTCTTCCTAGAGCTTATGGCGCGACCGTTTGTGGTAGATGGTGGCAGATTGTGGTAAATTGCGTCATTCTGGCAACAATGGCTGACACTTAAATAACGTGCCACAGAATTCTGCGGCACCCTGCAAGCTGTGCTGCAGTACACCGCAACTTTTAAAGGAAGAACCACTGTAGCAATCGGGGGGGAGAAAGGCATTGGTCAGGGAGGTGACCAATAACCCAATAGTCACTCTGACAGAGCTCTAGAGTTCCTCTGTGGAGATGGGAGAACCTTCCAGAAGGACAACCATCTCTGCAGAACTCCACCAATCAGGCCGTTATGGTAGAGTGACCAGACGGAAGCCTCTCCTCAGTAAAAGGCACATGACAGCCTGTTTGAAGTTTGCCAAAAGGCACCTAATGACACTCAGACCATGAGAAACAAGATCTGGTCTGATGAAACCAAGATTGAACTCTTTGGCCTGAATGCCAAGCGTCACGTCTGGAGGAAACCTGGCACCATCCCTACGGTGAAGCATGGTGGTGGCAGAATCATGCTGTGGGGATGTTTTTCAGCTGCAGGGACTGGGAGACTAGTCAGGATCGAGGGAAAGATGACCAGAGCAAAGTACAGAGAGATCCTTGATGAAAGCCTGCTCCAGAGTGGACAGGACCTCGGACTGGGGCGAAGGTTCACCGATGTAACCGACGGTTATAGATGAAGACCATCATGAAAATAAAATAACATCATAACCGTTTAAAGACATTTTATTTTTTTGTGGAATGAATAACTGACTGCTGGGCATTTGTGCAGTTGAGTCTGTTTCTGCGGTAACGTGGATTATTAACGTGATAAAACTTGCACCTTGCTGAAACAAGCAAGGTGTTGAAGCAAACCAGTCTTCGGTTGCCTAGGCAATACCCCCCTCCCTACAACAGCAGCACACATAGAAATATATTTAATAGAAAGTGCTTGGAACCATAGAGATCCTATTTTATCTTATCACAGCCCTGGCAAATCATGGTCGACCAACTCCCTGACCAAAATGGTTGACCTTTAACCCATCATAAGGTGCATGTCCATTAGTACTCTAATTCCTAATTCTATGCTTGGAACCTCTAACCCTGGCAATTTGACTGGTAAACTCATGGGTTCAATCGCAATATCTGCCTGGTATTATGATGAAATAATTTCCATGGTAATGCAGAATGTTCATTCAAATGATGTTAACTGATGTGAGCCACATTAGTTAACATCGTTTGAATGAACATTCTGCATTACCATGGAAATTATCGACATTATTTAATCGACAATTCATGGATTGCATGTTTCGTCACAATATTGTTTTGAACGTTTGTTTTGGACTGATTTCATCAGAAGTGCATTACCATGGCTTGGAAATGCTATGACGTTTAAAAGAAGGATACAAATAATTAGTAGGAAAACCTTTTGCATAATTCTGATGTCACCAGATTGACTTTAGATGCGGTATATCATTAGCAATCTATCTAAAATGGAGGAGAGGCCACCAGATTGTAGCTAGCTAACGCTAGCATTGCTAGCTATTCTTGACAAACTTTGCTAGCTAATGACAACATTGCCTTCTGTCTAAAGTAAATTTGACGACATGTTAATGCTGGAAAAGTTATTTACTACTAAATGTTTGACTACTTTAGCAACGTCATTGTATTTCCAGACTGTGTAATTTAGATGAAATAGTATCTGGCATTCGTCCAGAATGACTGGGCTTATTACCACTTTAGGGCACCACTATGGCGGCGCCGGCAGGGGGCGGCTTGAGAACGTTCATAACAATGGCATGGCTTCATTTTATTTATTAGGATCCCCATTAGCCGACAGCAATGGCGACAGCTAGTCTTACTGGGGTCCGACACAAAACGAAAAAAGACACGGCGAGACGGAGTGACAGATGTGCAACTTATGAATAGATGCAGTAAAGAGGTCAATGTAACACAGACCGTGTGGATGGAACAGGGATGCTGGATTGGCGCACATTCAACAAATCTGATCCTGATCCAACAAAGTGGATGTTCGTCAAATCTGTCATGATTTATGTATTGTAACAGGCCCACAAATTCACATGATCGCTTATGATCACATGCGACTATGTGAAGTTTATGTGATCATATGATAACATGAAACTACACATGACAACATTTGAGCACATGTGGAAACATGATCTCGTGAAATAAATGTGACAACATCGGAATGCAAAATTTTAACATGTGATTCCATGAAACTACATGTGACAATATGTCAGCACGTGAAAACTCAGGTGTCAAATGTCAGTGAGAATATTTTACTTTGAACCTGCACCTCATAACTATGTGTGTACAGGTGTTTTTGGAGACCCCTCTGGCAAGAATGCAGATTTGAATGCGACATCCCGGAAATCACAGCTCTCATTGGTAGTTGCCATTGGGTTGACATAGCATCAACATTCAATCTGAGACTTTGTGGCTGTGTTATCCAGTGGAAACCCAGCGTAGCCAATTTTGACTTTGTGGCTGTGGTAACTAGTGACAATCCAACAAAGTTGGGAAATTTGAGACTGGATGCCGATGTGATATCAATTATGGACAAGTCTCCAGAACACGTACTGCATTGTTTATGACATTCACGCTGTCACCCTGAATGGTAGTTAAAGTTAGCAATGACAAAGTATCTACAGTAGCTGGCTAACCTAGCTAGCTAGCTAGCTAACTGATTGATAATAACTACTGTACTGTGAATTTCCCTACCTGGTACAAGATAGCAATATGACGATAGCTTTAGCTAGTACATTAATTATCACACTTGCATAAAAAAATGCAGTGTAAAATAAAGACTTTTGACTATCATAGCTCGGCAATCATGGAAATAACCTTGGCTTTGGCAAGTCCTTTGCCCTTCTCCGACTCCTAAACAAACCAAAAAAAAATCTGTCATTCTGCACAAGGCAGTTAAACCACTGTTCCTAGGCTGTCATAGAAAATAATAAGAACTGACTTGCCTAGTTAAATAAAGGTTAAAAAAAATAGTTGTCTAATGTTGGTGGGGCATATTATCTTGTTTCGATGTTACTCCTGAATCAATATGATATAGTTTTCCTTGAGTGTACTTTTAACAAGCTGATATTTACTTTGAAGTCCAAAGCGTAGAAATGCAGGTGAAATAATATAAATAGATATACACAATGTAGTCATGTGTGTCAAATATTTAAGTTGAAAACACTATGTTAAAAGCACTGTGTGTGTATCATAACGACTCATTTTTGTTTTCACGTGTGAAATGTCACATGAAGTGTTCCAAAAACACATTTTCACTTTAGGTTTTTCCGTAAAGGTCCCCCACTGCATCTTTCCCCCACACGTTTCCATGACATTTCCATTGTTTTGGTCGAGTTCCATTGACCTTTTTACCGCATCTATAGAATGTATGTTTTGTAATGTCAGTTGAGTTTAATCAACAAACCACACATATTCACAACAAATAAAATGTATATATCTTTTTTTTTCTTCTACTCAGTTACTACGGTGACTGCGGTCATTTGGCATGCCAATAACTGCCATCCAAAATTCCATGACCGTCACAGCCCTACGTGTAAGTGTTTGTGCGAGCTTGTCAGTGTTAGTATGTGCGTGATGGATTCTGTATAGAGGTCTGTTTGTGTGCCCACGCGTCATTACTTTTGGGCGGTTATTGTTGCACACAATAAAATAATAAACATTCCTTAACAATCCTACAGGAATACAACACACACTAATACGCACACACATACACAAACACACACCCACACACATTGTTCTCAAATAAATTACACATAAAACTGATACACACTTCTATATAAAATTTGCACTGGCCAAATAAAACATACACACACACACTCACATACACTCCCACCTGGGTCTGTTTTCAGTGTTGTGAGACAGTTCTCTATATAGTTGTGTGACCTATAAAACACCAGTAAATCAGAAGAGGCTGAAGCTGAAGCACCATCATCCCCAGTGAAGACTCTCAGGACTTGACATACAAACTAGCGATTACTCTCCCTACAGTGTGCGATGTGAAGGGGAGATACTGTTGCTTCTGCGCTCTCTTGTAATCTGTGTTTCTCGTTGACTATCCCTTTCTCTTGAAATAGAGTCTATGAAGGAGAGCGAGTGGGTGGCTTAGGAGGACAGCAGCATTTCTGGAGTCTGCTCTTTCTCTCTATGAACAAATAGGGTATTGAGAGAGGGAGAGAGAAGAAGAAAAAAAGACAGAGTGAGAGGCAAAGAGAGAGAGAGAGCTGTTTTTGTTTTATCGAGTGTGCCAACCCTCTCTTTGAGCTACTGCAGGGTTGAGCGAGTCTGAGTACCCCTGCTATGTCGCTGGCTTATCTTCCTGTGTGACTGTATACTACTGTAGAATGTAGGATGTAGACTAAAGGAAGTAGAAAGCCCTTCTTTCTTAAGTGGGAAGCCCCCTTATCCTTGGCTTTTAAGCTGGCAAAGAAGAGAAGGGTCTGCCTCACTTTCCTTTTAGAAAGCTCTGGAATCTGGAAAAGGGAGCACGTGATGGATGCTGTGTCAGTGACCTCTGTGACTTGGGAGAGACCCCCTACCAAACAAACACTCACATTAACTTATCTATTACTTTACCTACCTTTCTCTTACACAATCTGTATCTCATGTTCTCTCTCACTCACTCTGTCTCTTTCAGCAAAACATTTTAGAAATAATGTATGTTTTGATCCCAGACAAGAAGTATCCTATCTCCCAAACAAGGAGGAGAAGGCGGGGCCTTCAGGTCAGCGAGTGTGTGACAAGAGGTTATGTCAGACCAACGCCCATGTTTACTTTCAATGATCACACCAGAGGTGTATTCATTACGCAGATTCTGTTGCAAAACGTTTAATCTAAACCGTTTACTCCAAATGGAAAACGTTTTGCAACGAAAACGAGACTTTCAATGATCACACCAGAGGTGTATTTATTACGCAGATTCTGTTGCAAAACGTTTAATCTAAACCGTTTACTCTAAATGGAAAACGTTTTGCAACAAAAACGAGACTTTCTATTTGACATATTCAGGTAGGTCCCTCCGTTTCATTCCGTTTGCTCTGTTTGCTTCTGTTTGCTTCTTATAACGATAAATGGTTTCCATTGCAAGACATAATAAATACAGCACAGAATAAAGGCTATGGCAACTGTCCTCTGATATTAGCTCCTCCTGGACTGCAGAAGTTAGCCAATATGTGAGATGTGGAATCAAGAGGGATTTGACAGTAAAAAACATGTCATTTTTATGGGAGTTATGGCTTCAACAGACACTGTTTTGTATTGTCCAAGAATGTAATATGAGAACATCATTAAGACACTTCTGAAATCCTTGTGGTGTGTGTGTGTTTGTTTGCCCACATACATTGTTCCATTTCCCAACCAAACACCCAAGGGCTTTTTCTGTTCATGTAAGGAAAGTGTTTGTTGCCATGGAAGGAATTACCCTGACGCAATCACCTTTGACATGGGACCAGGTCCACATGGAAACAAATAGGTCAAAACAAAGCCTCTAAGGAAAGCGAGTGGAGTGGAAACAGACAGAGGGCGAGAGGGAGAGAGGGAAAGAGAGAGGGGGCGAGAGAGAGGGAGAGATGCTTCATAACTTCATAACCTCCATTTCCCTACCTCTCCCAGACCCCTCCAGCCACCACTATAGAACAGTACAGCTGATTACTTTTAAAACTATTACCATACCAGCCACATCTATTAGATACTTAGTCAGGGCTGCCAGTTCCCCTGTTTGTCTTTACCTGTAGTCATCACTAGGGCTGTGTATTGTTTCCATGGCAAAAAAGAAAACAGAAATCAGATCAAACTTTTTGGTCCTTAAAAATACCTGCTGTATATAAAATATTGGGTGCTCTAGTCTGGATGACAAAATAATGATTGTTTCCAACAAAAAGCTGTTTTCCTAAATAAGTAAAATCCACTTTGTGTTTTGTTTCCTATCGCAATACTTGCAATACTTGCATCGTCTAGTGAAGGGGGAAAAAGCGATAGTTACATATCGCAATATTAGTTTGGATGATATTATATCGATACTTTGACTCCAAGTATAGATTTATTTACTTTTATTTTTTTTGCTAGGTATAGTTAGACAACGCTAGTTATCTGCATCCTGTTTCCATTGATCATCCTTGAGATGTTTCTACAACTTGATTGGAGTCCACCTGTAGTAAATTCAATTGATTGGACATGATTTGGAAAGGCAAACACCTGTCTATATACGGTCCCACAGTTGACAATGCATGTCAGAGCAAAAACCAAGCCATGAGGTTGAAGGAATTGTCCATAGTGCTCCGAGACAGGATTGTGTTGAGGCACAGATCTGGGAAAGGATACCAAAAAATGTCTGCAGCATTGAAGGTTCCCAAAAACACAGTGGCCTCTATTATTTTTAAATGGAAGATTCACCAAGACTCTTCCTAGAGCTGGCCTCCCGGCCAAACTGAGCAATCGGGGGAGAAGTGAGCAGTCAGGGAGGTGACCAAGAACCCAAGAACCCAATGGTCACTCTGACAGAGCTCCTCTGTGGAGATGGGAGAACCTTCCAGAAGGACAACCATCTCTGCAGCACTCCACCAATCAGGCCGTTATGGTAGAGTGGCCAGACGGAAGCCACTCCTCTGTAAAAGACACATGACAGCCCACTTTGAGTTTGCCAAAAGGCACATAATGACTCTCAGACCATGAGAAACAAGATTCTCTGGTCTGAAAAAAACAAGATTTAGCTCTATGGCCTGTATGCCAAGCGTCTGGAGGAAACCTGGTAACATCCCTACGGTGAAGCATGGCGGTGGCAGCATCATGCTGTGGGGATGTTTTTCATTGGCAGGGAGACTGGGAGACTAGTCAGGATCGAGGCAAAGACGAACGGAGCAAGTACAGAGATATCCTTGATGAAAACTTTCTCCAGAGTGCTCAGGAACTCAGACTGAGGCAAAGGTTCACCTTCCAAAAGGACAACGACCCTAAGCACACAGCCAAGACAATGCAAGTCTCTGAATGTCCTTGAGTGGCCCAGCCAGAGCCCGGACTTGAACCTGCTCGAACATCTCTGGCGAGACAGAGCTTGAGAGGATCTGCAGAGAAGAATGGGAGAAACTCCCCAAATACAGGTTTGCCAAGCTTGTAGCGTCATACCCAAGAAGACTTGAGGCTGTAATCATTGCCAAATGTGCTTCAACAAAATACTGAGTAAAGGGTCTGAATACTTATGTAAATGTGATATTTCAGTTTTTTTATATATATATATAAATTTGGCAAAAAATCAAAAAACACAGTTTTTGCTTTGCCATTATGGGGTATTGTGTGTAGATTGATAAGGACAATTTTTTTAAATACATTTTAGAATAATGTTGTAATTGAGTACTTAACGAATTAACTGTACACCTCGGATGTATGAATTTTGTGTGTCTTTTTCCCATTCAGTTTCACACTTACAACACTTACACATTTCTGGTCCAAATAGAGGGCAGAGTGTGCGTTTCACTAGCCAATCCAATCCGCAAGTGCGATACTGTCTTTGGCTTTAGACTTTAGATAATTTCAAGTAATCAGTCTAAGTTGAGTCCCAAATCTTGAGGCTTCAAGTCAAGTCTCAAGTTGTTATATTTTCTATCAAGTCAAGTCATCAAATTTGTGACGCGTCAGACTCGAATCCAAGTCATGTGACTTGAGTCCACACCTTGCTTTTATTACGATGACTGATCAAAATAAATTCTCATGCTCTCTCGTTTCTCTGCAGCAGACATACAGAGCAATATGTTTTGAACATCAAATCGCAATACATACAGAATCGTGAGCTGCGAGATCGGCACCTAAGTCTCGTGATCGTATTGTGAGGTCCCTGGCAGTTCCCAGCCCTAATATATCGTCCCGGCCCTAGTGATCACATACACCCAGTCTACAAACCTACATTATGACATTAGAGACCACTACAACTGACAGGCACCACTGTTCTCATGCCTGTTCTTTGTTGAAGGAGATGGGAATAGAGATAACAGGGATTGATGAGTGGCTCTGATTTAGGTTCAGTTAAAATGATAAATCTGCCTTCACACTGGCTCAACAACGCGTAGAGGGTATATTATAAGACAATACAGTACATGTCTATGGATGCTTGTGACCCAGAGATTGAAATATAAAGTAAGTATATACAATCATATGACTGGCTTAGCCAGTCCAATAAGCCGACGGGGCAAAACATCAAGCTAGGGCAACAACAAAAATTAGGGCAACATTGAGAGAAATGAATCGAGCATCTGTTCTTTAAGGAAAGAGGAATAAAGAACCAGTCATGGATACGTGAGCGTTCTCAGGTCGTGTGAATTAGAGCCTACAGTCACTCACATGACAGAGAGAAGGACCATAACAGGAATCTGCTCTCACAATCACCATGCTTCCATAAGAACTAATAACATGTCTGATGTATGGTACAGTAACTAAACACCAGTTTGTGTGTGTGTATGTGTCTGTGTCTGTGTGTGTTTCTGTGTCTGTGTCTGTGTGTGTATGTGTGTGTGTGTGTGTGTGTACAGTAACCATATACCAGTCAGGCTTGAGTGTGTGACCTTATGGTCCTGACAACAGAGGGGAGAGGATATGAGGGGTATCCACTAAACCATATTATGCTAGCAGACCTTTCAACAGGTATCAGTATCTGCATGTTCTGTACAGAAGAATTATAAATGTTGCTCTATTTTTCTAGACATGGGCTGGGTGGTTAGTATGTCTACCACTTTAAAACATAACACTGACAAAACATGGAGATGATTTGACTGTTTTCTACTTTAGGTGTGTCTATGTCCAGCCCCCAAAGCAACATAATGGACTAATGGCAATATCAATTATATTGAAGGAACAATGCTATTTGAAGGGGCCCAGTCATGGAGGTTGACGAAAGGGGAAATTCTCTCTCTCAGCGGGGAAGGGAGGGACAGGGGGAAACATCTCTATCAGAGGGGACAGAAAGTCAGGGGGCTCACCTCTGGTCCTCCCTGTCTGAACCTAAACTGCTAACCCTGGGCTAACCCCATGAGCTCACCCTCTGCTCACCATGTGACCCAGTTACACACGTGAGGGGTGTGGGGCGTAGGGGGTTGTGTGTGTGTGTGTGTGTGTGTGTGTGTGTGTGTGTGTGTGTGTGTGTGTGTGTGTGTGTGTGTGTGTGTGTGTGTGTGTGTGTGTGTGTGTGTGTGTGTGTGTGTGTGTACGTTATCACTCCCTACTTATTCACTGCATTCCCTGAGCTTCACAGACAAACAGCTGCACAAACAAGCCAAAAACAAAACAGAAACGCAGTGCTGGCTTTGAAGGACAGATCTCAAGAAAGACATCCAGACAGTTGTCAATTCATCAACAGAACAGTATGTGCTGTGTAAGGCAGGCATTACAAATCTGTGCCGCCAGAAAGCTTCTATTAATTAGATTTTATTTGTATGGTGATATTTAGTCCCGTGTAGTGCCAGGGTTGTCACGATCTTCTTTAGGGACGGACCAAAATGCAGCGAGGTTTCCAGTGTACATACTTTAATTGAACGTAACTGGCAAAACAATGACCAAATAAAGATCGTAAACATGCACACACCACTAAACATACTATACTAACAATGACCCACAAAACCCCAGTGGAAAAACACAAACATATATATGGTTCCCAATTAGAGGTAACGACAATCAGCTGCCTCTAATTGGGAACCATTAACCCAACATAGAAATATATAAACTAGAACAAAACCCTCCTAAACAAAACACAACTAAACACGCCAGCCTGCTAACTCAGGCCTGGACGTGACAAGGGTTGTGGGTTCGATTCCCATGGGGGACCAGTTCGAAAAAAGAATTAAAATGTATGCACTGTATAAGTGTCTGCTAAATTACAAAAGAAAGGTAGAGCCTGGGAATCTGACTGGTGATTCTGAAAGTTGAAAGGCAACAGAGAAATATCCCTTATGACGAGCCATGACCTGCACATTCCCTAAAGAGTCTGAAAAGGTTACAACTACTTAATAATGTCACAGGTTAATGACTTGAGACCTAGCCAATGTGTTCTATAAACACACAACATAGATAATAAGCCAGTCATGAACTAAACTGATGGGAGATGTGGGGCAGAGGAGAAACAGACGTGCTGTTTATCTGTAACATTTGAAAAAGTATTATTTATAACAGAACATCAAAGAGTGTAACATAACATTTAGAAAGAAGAGAGAGTCAAAAATAGAAATGGCTCACGATGTGAATTTTGATAGTTGCCATGGAGACGTCCTAAGTTGTTTTAGAGACTGGACACAAACTAAGCAAATTTTCCCTTCTTAGGCCAGTTCAAATATCTATCCGTCTGACACACACACACACAATTACACAAAGTGCTAGCCATTTACTGACCTGGTCACAGACTCCAATAACAAAAGCTTCCCCGTGCTACTCACATGTAACTCTAAGACACCCATTTATTTTCTGCCTGATTCATAAATGATGTTACTGTGACCCCGACCCCGACCCTTATCCTGGTCTGGTCTCCATATCTGCTCTAGTAAGTAGAGGCTGGGGTGACCTATGGGGTCTAAAAATGACAGAGCATGGCAGAGTAGGTGAAAACACAGAACATTGCTTAACAGATCTAGTTAAGTCATCAGCCTCATTATAATCACCAGCAGAGCACCAGAGAGGGCTGAGGCAAGGGGGGGAGGGATGACAGGGGGGGCTAGTAGACCAGGTCAAGACCCAAAGAGTGAGACTAAAGTCTCTCTGTCTCTCACCTACCCTTTTCTTCCCCTACATCCCCCCACTCCTTCCCTCTCTCTCTACACCCCCACCCTTCCGGCTGCCCAAGTGTCAGACGAGGGGATGTATTACATTGTTACACATTAACTACAGCTGAGGATTAGGTTTCACCCACTTCACCCATAAATGTCAACACAATACCTTGGGACATGTTCACTCTAACCACTCTCTTGGGATAGCTGATCTTACAGACTAGGCCTCATGTAAACAGAGTGGACCTTCATTCTGTTGGGATAGTGGATCTTATAGAGTATGGGATCCTATGGATAAGCCCGATTGCATATAGAGTGGATCTTCATGGATCTTCTGTTGGGATATCTGATATTAAAGACATTACTGATAAACTGTATAGAGTTAATATTGTGAGAGAAGACAGAGAGGCAGATATTTCTAGTGTCAGTCTGTGTGGGAGAGAGACAGAGGAAAAACACTAGATGTGCTTTAGTGGTGCCATGACAGATCAGACTGAGCCTTAAACCAGGCTGAATAGAGGGGTTTCGCTGTGCTTATCCATCATCTAATCCTCTCCCAGCCTGGCACAGAGAAGGAACACACACAGAGGGGCATACCTGACACACTCGAGGATTGAGGGCAGAGGAGCATTAACTTGGGAGTAGCCCACCCAGGGATCCCTATGAAAACACATACACTACACACACACTTCCCACAAATGTAAATCAAATCAAATCAAATCAAATTTTATTTGTCACATACACATGGTTAGCAGATGTTAATGCGAGTGTAGCGAAATGCTTGTGCTTCTAGTTCCGACCATGCAGTAGTATCTAACAAGTAATCTAACAAATTCACAACAACTACCTTATACACACAAGAGTAAAGGAATGAATACGAGTATGTACATATAAATATATGGATGAGCGATGGCTGACCGGCATAGGCAAGATGCAGTAGATGGTATGGAGTACAGTATATACACACACATATATATATATATATACACATACACACACACATATATGAGATGAGTAATGTAGGATATGTAAACATTATATAAATGGCATTGTTTAAAGTGGCTAGTGATACATTATTTCATCCAATTATAATTATTAAAGTGGCTAGAGATTTGGGTCGATGACCGAACGGCATAGGCAAGATACAGTAGATGGTTTAGAGTACAGTGTATACATTTGATATGAGTATGTCGGATACGTAAACATTATATACAAAATTGTTTAAAGTGGCTAGTGACACATTTGTTACATCCAATTCCTATGTATAAAGTGGCTAGAGATTTTTAGGCATTTTTACAATGGGGGAGTCAGATGTCAGGCATATGCTGTTTCTGTGACCTGTGTGTAAGCATTTCTTTGGACGGTGTTTAGCATATGTATCCCGTACATTACAGCTAATAAAACTTCCCCAAATAATATCAATACTGTCTGTTGGAGGTTAGTTCCCCAGTGACCCAAAAAACTGATATTCTCAACCAACAATCCACATTAGCAAACAAACACACTCTGGCACACACACGGTGGAGCAGGAAGATAAACAGCTGTAAGTGCTGCTTCCTCCGCCTTGGCATTCCAGCCTTCCTCCCTTGGGAAGACCTCGGGAACACCATGATCCAAACAGGAGGAACAACTAGGAATCACTGAGGAGTTCATCTTCAATTCCCACCACTCTCCCAATCCCCCCATCCCACACACATCTTTTCCATCCAGTAATCTGTTCATCCTCTTCCTCCTCTTGAGACTGATGACTCACTGGCCTTACTGACCATGACCGCCCAGGGGGTGAGGATATGTAAGTGTATGTGTGTGTGTTAGCCCCACTGATTGAGAGGGAGACCAAACCGGAGGCACGTAAGTAGCAAGGTCTTTTCCCTCTCAAGAAACAAGCGATAAACACACGCAGAAAAAAATTGCTGGAGTACAGCCAAGCCACTGACCAGTCTCACAGGATTTACATTAACCTGAAGGCAGGACACACGTAAGAGAAAGACTTACTTATGGCACATATTTCAGGCCAGGTGGATTTTTTTCAACCCCAAAATAGAGCGTCCTAAATAAGTAATTGTATTGAAAGCCCCCAATGTTCCTCAGAGAGAAATCTGTTTATCTATTGGCTATGTTAGCTATGTTAGTCTCTTGGCATATGGAGAGAACATCTGCCGGGATCACAAGCTTCCTGTTGTTGATCCAAACACAGCTCCCGCGGGTGGGTCGGAACACTTTATGTAAATCCATACCGCAGATCCAGATGAGCAGAAAATGTTGCAACTCTTCACTCTCTCCCTTCGCTCTTTCTAGCTCTTTCTTTCTCTATTCCCATGGTGTCATCCAATCAGCAACACTATCGAATTCAACAGAACACAAAACGTTCTGCCAAATGTTTTTTCTCACACCCACGTTCACTTTTCCTTACCCTTTCCTTTCCCCACCCCTCTCCCTCTTCCACCTCTCCTCGGCCCTCTAAATCTCTGGGGGGTAGTCTGTCCAGATGTACGGTGTCCTGCTGTCCTCCTTCCAAACACACATACACTGATTTAAAAAGGCCCATATTAGCATGATATGTCTTGTGGTTAGTTGTGGTTTTACGGTTTGTTCACTTAACTAGCAAGTACATGAGCGCTAACTCTCATTAATTCTCTAGATATTTTTTTAGGCTCATAGGAAACTTCTAGAATACATGTTTTTCTCCAAGCACCCCTCATCATCTTCTTCCTCCTCCTCTTCTTCTCTCATCTCTGTTTATCAGTAATTCTCAATCACAGACAAGAATTCCAGCATGAGTATTTCTGGGAAAGTTTTCAGTGTAACATTTCTAGTTTCAGGTGTTAAATTAACTCTGTAAGTGTAAATTAACACTCAGTGGTGTTAAAGAAACACAGTGTTGGTGTTAATAACCAATGTTAAGCCAAAACCAATCATTATCATATTTCCCAACATGCTCTATTGCAGGTAGATTTTTTTTATGCTATCAGTAGATGCCGTTGTTTCAAATTGGTCTAGCTTGTGCATCACTATCACTGGCTAACAGGAAAGAAATCAGAGGGTGAGCACAGAGCGTAACTGGGCAAAGCTATAGCAACTTGTGAAGTTGCTAGAGCCGTACGCAATCCACCCCGACCAACTTGCTGACCAGCGACTCGGCTAAGCTAGCGCAGCTTGTGAAGTTGCTGAAGCCGTTCGCAATCCACACCGATCAACTTCAAACTGAGAGCCAGTTGCTGTCTGATGTGGTGCCGTGTCTTCTCAACCTTGAGGCACACTTGCAGTCAACTACTCTTGCAAAACAGTTGGCACAGGTCCTCCTGAAGTCACTGTGTGAGCGCTTCGCACGCATACCGAATTCTCTGGCAGCCAACTTCGATCCAACCCCTGCAGCAGGTTGCCTGATGGACCCAAGTGCGTCTCTGACACTTCGCTCAACAGAGATGGAGCCACTGATGAGGGAAGCAGAGTCTTGTGTACTTCAGCAAATCAGAGAGTACAGCCGTGAAAGCAGCAGGACCCCTGCAAGATGCCAGCACGTTGAATTCAGCAAGCATCTCAACCACAGTTATTCAGAATTATAGCTTCCTCCCACCAAATATTCACACCAAATATTGTGTCTGAGGTCATCCCAAGTGTTCGTGGAGAGAATATTCAGCATGTCATCAGTCTTGAGAAAACAAAGGACCACCACTCTGGAATGCAGAGTCTGCTTGAAGATAAACCAGAAAATCTTGTTTGGTTGAACAGAAAACATACACACACAAGCTGGCTGGCTGGCTGTCAACTGATAGATTTGTGAAGAAATGTTGTATTGCTTATGTTTTTGCTGCAGCTGTTTTTATTAACCCTGTGGGGTTAGTCAGTGATACATGATTAATATTACATAAACATAACATGTTAAATGTGCCATTACTTAATCTTCTTACATCTACTACCAAAGTTTAAAAAAGCATTGGATTGGTGTAAACACGGGCAAAAGAGTTTCCTTCCACCATATTTCTTGCAGCAGTCTAGGCACTTATCCTTTAAATCCAAGTCACATTAAGATTGCTTTATAATTTAAACCTAACCAAACCTACGTCCTGGCCATGGAGTTGTATGGAGTCCTATAGTGGCCAAAAGCCTGTGTTTTCGGCTGATCATTGACTGATCCCTCCTTTTGACCCGGTTGGCATGAGTCGTGACAGACGGGTCATCAGGAGGGATCAGCCAATTAATTTTACTTGTGAAGAATAAAATGTACTATTTCATGATGAGATGTCCTCAATGGCTCCCCAGACGCCATTATGACACAGATACAGAGATGTTATATCTATCCAAGTCTATGGTCCTGGCCCATCGCTTTATTATTTTATTACTGACCGCAAGCGGCAAATAGTGACATCCCCAAAAAACAAACTATAGGCCTACAACGCATAAATGGCTCCTAGGCTCCCATGCATAGGCTACTTTCTGTCCCCAACATTAAAAATACAAATAAAAAATAAAAACAATCTAAACATATGTATCACAAAGAAACTAAACAAAGTCTGAAAACTAACTGCAACTACATTTCAAATACGAATCTAACTAATAGAAATAAAAACAAATATTGAATCACAAAATTATAATAACCTTGCTACAAACACACATGCACGCGTGCTACAAACACACACACACAAACACACAGAGATCAATCTGTGGGGCAGATTTGCTTATTTCTTCTGATCAAACATGTAAATGCAGTGTTATAGGGATACTTCAGCATGTTGGCAATGTAGCCCTTTATCTACTTCCCCAGAGCCAGAACTCGTAGACACCATTTTTATGTCTCTCTGTGCAGTTTGAAGGAAGTTGCAAACTAGCGTTAGCTCAATGACTGAAAGTCTGTGGTAACTGCTAGCATGCTAGCAGATACCTAGACATCCAGGCATTGTGCTAACACTAGTTAGCATTGGCTCATGAAACTACCTCTAACTTCCTTCATACTGGATGCAGAGACATAAAAATTATATCCACGAGTTCATCTGACTCTGGGGTAGTAGATAAAGGGCCAGAACCCTAAAGTATCCCTTTAAGTACTAATAGACTAATAACACTGTAATTAATGTACATGTCTGTCCTCTATCCTTTCTAAACCTTCTCTCAAGTAGATAGGGGAGTTATGGCTCCAGCCAACCTGTCCAAACAGTCAACGCCTTGACAGTGATATTCCCCTAACCATCCATAAACCACTGCCTTCCCAGCTAATGAAAATGTATAGCCATGTCCCTATGGATGGGAGGGGAGGTGAGGGGGCTGCATGTTTAGCATTCTCTACACATTACCAGAGCACAGCCGAGCTGTGATAAAAGACACACTGGACATTTAAGAGGTAACAGAGAAATGCAATGTGAGCTGTCTGTCAGTGTAGGGAAGTGAAGTGTTGGATAGTGCAGACACTTGCAGCTAATATAGATATACACTGACACACAAATTAACTGACCACAGGCTTCTATATAGTTAAATACATTTCTGAAAGCTTAGAGTTAATTTACAAACTATTAAAAAATAAGTAGGTACGCCATATGAACATACAGTGCATACACACATACAGTATATATTCACGCTCTGCTATGGCTAGGCTTCACTTCTTCTACCCCCTGGCCCTCAGCCCTACTCCAATACTTTTTTTTCCCCATCTGCCCTTCTCAGGCCACCACCCAGACCAGGACCATCCAACCACCAACCATCCGGGGGCAGTTCAACAGAATGAGAGACCAGACCAGACTCAGAGAACACCACCACAACAAGGGCGCTGAGGAAGGAACCCCTTAAAGCAGTGTTTCCCAAACTCGGTCTTCAGGACCCCAAGGGGTGCACGTTTAATTTTTTTGCCCTAGCACAACACAGAAGACTCGAATAATCAAAGCTTTATGATTAGTTGATTATTTGAATCAGCTGTGGAGTGCTTGGGCAAAAAACAAAACAAGCACCAAGTTTGGGAAAATGCCTTAAAGATACCAACCTATGGCTGGAGCAACCAGACCACAGGGGACTGCCTCCATTGACCTCTGAGTCACTGGCCTTCAGGTGTGCCTGCTCACTCTGAGGTTGTCCTTCCTCCCCTCTGCAGATCCAGCACCAGTCCCAGCATTAGAACACCAGACGAGGCGCAGAGGAAGGACCAAACATCTATTCTTCACAAAGCGAGCAGACCACAGGGGAGTACCACCACTGACCTCCTGGTCTAGGGTCTCCCTTGTGTGCTTGCTTGATCATCAGGTTGTCCTTCCTCCCCTCTGCAGGCCCAGTCGCAGCACCAAACATCTAACCTTCACCTGGAGAATTTGGACCACAGGGGAGTGCCATCATTGACCTTCCTCCCCTCTGCAGGCCCAGTCGCAGCACCAGCACCAACCCAGTTCCCGGTTTCCAGTACCTGTCCCAGCAGCAGACCATCAGACGAGGCGCAGAGGAAGGACCAAACATCAGACCTTCACCCGGAGTGGGCGGACCACAGGGGAGTGCCACCATTGACCTCAGGGTCTAGGGCTACCTTGTGTGCCTGCTTTATCATCAGGTTGTCCTTCCTCCCCTCTGCAGGCCCAGTCACAGTACCAGCACCAACCCAGTTCCCGAATTCCAGTACCAGTTCCAGCACCAGACCACCAGATGAGACCAAACATCAGACCTTCACCCGGAGGGAGCAGGCCACAGGATAATGCCACCACTGATCTCCGGGTCTAGGGCTTCCTTGTGTGTCTGTTTGCTCCTCAGGTTGTCCTTCCTCCCGCTCTACAGACCCAGATCCCGACCCAGCACCGGCAGCAGCCCCTTGTTTTCCTGGATCCTGGTTCTCGGTGCCCAGTCCCAACACCAGACCCAGCATCAACCCCTTCGCCAACCCTGGATACAGCAGCGGCCAAACTAACTGCCACCCCACCCAACTGCTGCGAGCCCAGACCCCACCCCTTCTCCTGCCCCAACAAAAGGAAACAGACAGACTGTCAATCATGCCACCAGACCAACCACTCAAGCAAAAACCCCAATCTCAAGCAAGATTCTCTAACACTGCGAAGTGAAAGCAAACATAGAAATATGTATTGATTTCCCTTCTCCCCCTTCTTCCTTTGACTGTTTCATTTGATTTGCCTTTTGAATTGATCTGCCCGTTTTAGCAATGATTTGATGAGTTATTGATTTTATTGCTTATTTATTGAACCTTTTGAATTATCTTTTTAAGTGACTGATATCTAAATTCTGTATTGATTTAAAAATAACAAAATAAAATTACCTTAAGGCCTTTAGAAGTGCAAGATACAAACACAAAATATGAATGAATATGCTGTAATGTGTAAACACCTGCTTGCATAAATCCCTTGTAATTACAGTAAAATACTGTGAAATACAAACCCCTCCCCTCAATGAATTGCATTCATCCATTCAGATTACAGTAGCATTTATTTACCGTATTTACAGTATAATACAGTCAATTTTATTGGTATAGCACTGTTTGCTATTACATAGTACTTGTTTTGAATCCGTATTTATATTACATTACTGTAATATGAAATACAGAGTTTTACTCGCCACTGAGCTGCATGTAAGCTACTGTTAATTCACGGTAACCCTTTTACAGCATGGCCTTGAACTGCACACTCACCAAACAGCACTAACAGACAGAACAGAGCACTCCTAGCAGAATAATGTCTCTGTAGAGATTCTCAGACCCACATTAAACCCTGTGACTGACCATGCTGCTGTGCTCTGGTGGTATGATGCCAGAATAAGTCAGAGCAGCATGTAGTATTATCAAAGTGAATAAATTACATTCCGAGTATCATGATGTCTAATGTAAGTATTTTAATTACCAAAATATAATTAATATGTTTATATATTTGGAGCACGTATTTAAATTGTGTTTGTTTTTTACATAAAAATCCAAAGAAAGTCTGTCTATGTTTTTCATTGTAATTCTGAAGCATTTATTGATGTCCAATATGATCCTGATAAATGGCGATACGTCCTAAGAATTTGTTGCCCTGAGTTTGGACATGACAATGTTTGGCTATATTCACAACTACTGCATAGCTCTATATACTGCAATATTAGAAATGGATACGTCTCAATACATTTTAGAACATAACACACGCACTCCCTGGTTACTGCTGAGTCTTGGAGAGGCATGGAACGCACCATGAGCGTGCCTCCCAAAACTCCAAACACACAAATTATACTGTAGCCTACTTCTCAAGCTGACACATAGATAGTAGTAACACAATACCGTTTGTACATGTTAATTTAAAAAAAGTTAGTTAAATTGCCCTTACCTTAGCCTCTGTCCGATATACAGTGTAGGATACAGCCACCAACAGAACCAGCGTACCACTATGGACCATCATTGCGATGGGGTGCAATGGAAACGTATGTACAACTGTGCCGAATGCCCACTAAAGACCACTTGTTGAAACGTTCTTGTTCTTCGGGGGGAATGTAGACTACCAGCAGATCATGTGCAGTGCGTTGGGCTGCATCTTTGCCCAAGACGTTGTGAGCTTTTGAGCAATGCAACTTGTTCTTGTTTCTCGTCCACCCCACCCCCTATTTACGACCACCCTCACCCATACGCACGGACACAGCCCTGTTACAAAGGACCACTTCAACTTTTGACTGTTAGGAGAAAGACTGTCGCAGTCTTTTGGTAATTTTGTCTGTATATTTGAGGACAGTGTGGTGCGCGAGCGACCGGGACAACTGTGCGGTGATTTGAATTCCCCGGGACTGGCGCTTACCCTCGGCCAAGAGACTCTTCCCGGACAGCGCAACACGTCCCAGGTAGAGTGCAACACAACGACTGTAAGTGCTTTTTGTGCTAATTGTTGTCTCGTTCAATATCTACAGACTCGAGGTTTTATGTTGTTTAGAGGTCTTACGTTGTTTTGCCATTTCCATTGTTAATACCCTGGATAGCCTACAGGGGTATGACAGCCCATGCTAAAGCCTACAGACAAAGTCGCTTTCCAAATCCAACCATTATTGAAGGTTATTTCTAACTGCATCCATTTTTATATGAATATCATGTATAAATCAATTCATTGAATAATATTCTCCACCAAAAATAGGTACCTTTTACAAACGTTTACGCACGCGTGGGGCGAACGGTGTCAAACGTTTTGATATTCTAAATGTAATTTGATAATGTCCAGTTCAACAAATAAATTGCCTGTTTTTTTGTCTCAGTTGCGTTCCTGGCCCGCCGGACATGCATTAGGGCAGTCGCACCTGGAGAAGAAGATAGGCGCAGTAAGAATGAAGTTTGAAGTTCGGATGAGCGGGACAATGCAGACAAGACACCAGATTGAACTGAAGAGCCTGAGGTAAGTGACATTGTGTGCTCAATGGGCCCGGTTATGTGAAGCAATTGTCCGTGTAAAATGTGTATTAAATGTGTATTACTCTCCCTTTTCTTTTAGGTTTCTGTTTCTATGTCTTTCCGTGGCCATCCTAGCATCAGGAGTTGACGCAGTAAGTTTTATTTTCAACTCATCATGGGGGGAGTATTGTTGACAAGTCGTCGACTTAACATTTGTATGGTTTTAATTGCGCTATTAGCACATGCATAAGAGGGTACAGCAGGCCGATTGCGCGCAGGTTCAAGTTCCAGGCACACATTCAGATACTAAATATGTTTCGAGGGGACAGTTGTGTGCACATGTACATTTACGGTTATGGATGCTGCTGGTTGCTTGCGTCTCGGATTTTCTACGGGCAGTGGGCGTGTCAGCTCAACTCGAGCATTTCTAGGTAATAGTGTGTGATTGCAACCCGCA
Organism: Brachymystax lenok tsinlingensis; assembly: GCA_030435695.1. Lineage (NCBI taxonomy): Eukaryota > Metazoa > Chordata > Actinopteri > Salmoniformes > Salmonidae > Brachymystax > Brachymystax lenok. The sequence goes on from CM059785.1 coordinate 27,176,736, forward strand.
ATTGCGGGCGTTCCTGCATGTAGGCATTCCATTTGCAAGAACGCCCCCTCGAGTATGGCATTGGTTCCTACATGAATCAAGAGGCAGGTTCCAGTCTAGACGCACGGTTTCGACTGCTCCTACAGTTTTTGACATGCGGCCCACAAAGACAATTTTCATAGAAGGCCACATAGAGAAGTCAGATCTAATAACCCCCCCCAAAAAAGTTTGGTATTTGTACTTTTTCTAAAAAGTAACAATTGTTTGGGGTGAAAAAAAACGTTACCAAAAACAAATGTTGTCCTCTGTAGTCCACTGTAGTGGTCTTTAGGAAGTAAATATAAAAAAATGGCATTACAGTCAATGGGTACAGTAGGTGAAAGACATAGTTGAGGCAGAGCAATTTTTTTTGATAAGTTCTTATTTCATGTGAAAAAATTACACAGTGATGAAAACTCACTAAACTATTCCTGAGATATTCACTTACTAGAAACATTTTGAATATCTCTTTACTCTTTTTTTTTTATTAGCCCAGTTGTGACAAGGTAGGGGTGGTATACAGAAGATAGCTCTATTTGGTAAAAGACCAAGTCCATATTATGGCAAGAACAGCTCAAATAAGGAAAGGGGAAAAGACAGACCATCATTACTTTAATCCATGAAGGTCAGTCAATATGGAAAATGTCAAGAACTTTGAAAGTTTCTTCAAGTGCAGTCGCAAAAACCATCAAGCGCTATGATGAAACTGGCTCTCATGAGGACCGCCACAGGAATGGAAGACCCAGAGTTATCTCTGCTGCAGAGGATAAGTTCATTAGAGTTACCAGCCGCAGAAATTGCAGCCCAAATAAATGCTTCACAGAGTTCAAGTAACAGACACATCTCAACATCAACTGATCAGAGGAGACCGCGGGAATCAGGCCTTCATGGACGAATTGCTGCCAAGAAACCACTACTAAAGGACACCAATAAGAAGAAGAGACTTGCTTGGGCCAAGAAACACGATCAATGGACATTAGACCGGTGGATATCTGTCCTTTTGTCTGATGAGTCCAAGTGTGAGATTTTTGGGTCCAACTGCCGTGTCTTTGTGAGACGCAAAGGTGGTGAACGAATGATCTCCGCATGTGTGTTTCTCACCGTGAAGCATGGAGGAGGAGGTGTGATGGTGTGGGGGTGCTTTGCTGGTGACACTGTCTGTGATTTATTTAGAATTCAAGGCACACTTAACCAGCATGGCTACCACAGCATTCTGCAGCGATACGCCATGCCATCTGGTTTGCGCTTAGTGGGACTATCATTTGTTTTCAACTGGACAATGACCCAACACACCTACAGGCTGTGTAAGGGCTTTTTGACCAAGAAGTAGAGTGATGGAGTGCTGCATCAGATTACCTGGCCTCCACAATCACCCGACCTCAACCCAATTGAGATGTGTTGGACCGCAGAGTGAAGGAAAAGCAGCCAACAAGTGCCCAGCATATGTGGGAACTCCTTCAAGACTGTTGGAAAAGCATTGCAGGTGAGCTGGTTGAGAGAATGCCACGAGTGTGCAAAGCTGTCATCAAGGCAAAGGGTAGCTACTTTGAAGAATCTAAAATCTAAAATATATTTTGATTTGTTTTACACTTTTTTGGTTACTACATGATTCCATGTGTGTTATTTCATAGTTTTGATGTCTTCACTATTATTCTACAATGTAGAAAATAGTAAAAATAAAGAAAAACGCTTGAATGAGTAGGTGTGTCCAAACTTTTGTATAGTTAGTACTTGGACATCTAGTGTTTTCAGTAATAACTATTACCGATCATGAGCTTGAATTAACAACTGTTGAATCAAGCGTTGTTTTGTGTATTAATTCATACACCATGTGTCGGGGAATTACCATGCACACCTGTATGGCACAGCTGTCAACATTTTTGTCCTCAAATGAAACTCAAATTAAACAGCCATAGAGTTGATCAGGCTGTTGATTTTGGCATATGGAATGTTGTCCCACTCCTTTTATAATGGCTGTGCAAAGTTGCTGGATATTGGCAGGAACTGGAACACACCGTCATACATGTCGATCCAGAGCATCCCAAACATGCTCAATGGGTGACATGTCTGGTGAGTATGCAGGCCATGGAAGAACTTGGACATTTTAGACTTCCAGGAATTGTGTACAGAACCTTGTGACATGGGGCCGTGCGTTATCATGCGAGAACATGAGGTGATGGCGGCGGATGAATGACACAACAATGAGTATCTCAAAGTATCTCTGTGCGTTCAAATTGCCATTCTCTAAAATGCAATTATGTTTGTTGTGTTCTGTAGCTTATGCCAGCCCATACCACCATGAGGCACTCTTTTCACAACGTTGACATCAGCAAACCACTCGCCCACACAACGCCATACACGTGGTCTGCAGTTGTGAGGCCAGTTGGACGTATTTCAATATTCTCTAAAACGACGCTGGAGGCAGCTTATGGTAGAGAAATTAACATTCAATTTTCAGGCATCAGCTCCGGTGGACATTCCTGCAGTCAGCATGCCAATTGTACACTCCTTCAAAACTTGAGACATCTGTGGCATTGTGTTGTGTGACAAAACTGCACATTTTAAAGTGGCCTTTTATTGTCCCCAGCACAAGGTGCACCTGTGTAAGGATCATGCTTTTTAATATGCCACATCTGTCAGGTGGATGAATTATCTTGGCAAATGAGAAATGCTCACTAACAGAGATGTAAACAAATGTGTACGCAACATTTGAGAGAAATACGATTTTTGTGCTTAAGGAACATTTCTGGGATCTTTTATTTCAGCTCATTTAACATGGGACCAACACTTTACATGTTGCGATTATATTTTTGTTCAGTATAGTACTGTACGCCTCCCATAGTGTCAGGACCAGGTCGTGAACTCGGGTCTCCCGGTGTGAGAACCAGTCACCTATCGAACTGAGCCACAGGTAGTCGGCAGAACCCAGAAGATTAGGCAGACACAGCCGTAATAGAGATGGTGTATTTTAATAAAGACAAAAAATGAAAGTACTTCAGGCAAAAAGTAATCCACAAGGAAAGAAGGAACAGCAAAAATAGTCCCAAAAGAATAATCCAAAAAATAAACGACTCCAGGCAAAAAGGTAATCCACAAAGACAAAAGGTAAATCCACAAGGGAAGAAGAAACAGCAAAATTAGTCCCAAAAGAATAATCAAAAAAAAATAAACGTTACCCAAAACAAAGTTCCACAAGAGAGTCCAAACTGGAGCAACCAAAATATTCACAGCGTAGCTGAGGCAAGGTGCTAACATATAAACACAGAGCAAAGAACTAAGGGAAACTAAGGGTTTAAATACATACAGGAGAAACGAGGCACAGGTGCAATTAATAACTGGAAACAAGGGGAAAAGAAAAGAAAGGATCAGACAAAAAGAACACAATGGGAGCCTCTAGTGGACAAAACCCAGAAACCACCCGGCCAAAAGTTGACAGAATCCCCTAGGAACGGCTCCTGACGTTCCTACCAGCTTTCTCAGGGTGGAGAACCCTAAACTGACGAATGAGGTCAGGGTCCAGTATGTCTCTGGCAGGAACCCAGGAGCGTTCTTCGGGACCGTAGCCTTCCCAATCCACCAGATACTGCCAGGACCGCTGCACCCGGCGGGAGTCCAGTATCCGGTGGACGGTATAAGCCGGCTGACCTCCGATGACACGGGGCGGAGGGGGGGGAGGTCTGCCTGCCGGGACAAAAAACAACAGGTTTTAATAAGGAAACGTGAAATGTGGGATTAATCTTAAGAGATCTGGGTAATAGCAGGCGATACGTGACAGGGTTGACTCTCCTGGCAACTTTAAAGGGACAGATGTATGGGACAGCTTGCGAGACTCCACCCGTAGACGGCGACGTCTGTTGGCCTGTCGTTGGTACCGCTGTGAGGAACGCAGAAGATTGAGACGGGCCTTCTTCCACATAAGCCGACAGCGTCTAACGAACCTCAGGGCCGAAAGCACTCCGACTTCAGCCTCCTGGTCAGGGAACAAAGGGGGGCATAGCCAAACTGACACTCGTGCGGGGACATACCAGTGGAGGAGGAGCGCAAGGTGTTGTGTGCGTACTCAGCCCAAACGATGAACGATGACCATGTAGACGGGTTGTTGGAGGCCATGCATCTGAGGGCAGTTTCCAGCTCCTGATTCATTCTCTCAGTTTGGCCGTTGGACTCCGGGTGGTACCCTGAAGATAGGCTGGTAGTAGCCCCTATGAGCTGTCAGAAGGCCTTCCAAAACTTCGAGGCGAACTGGGGGCCTCTGTCAGAAACCATATCCTGAGGGATGCCGAAGACTCGGAACATGTGGTTGATTACCAGCTCAGCCGTCTCCTTAGCCGAAGGTAACTTAGTCAGGGGGACGAACCTGGCCGCCTTAGAAAACCTGTCGATGATGACTAGGATAGTCGTATTACCAAGGGACGGAGGGAGGCCAGTAATGAAGTCCAACGAGATATGGGACCAGGGTCGGTGGGGGATAGATAAAGGGTGAAGGAGTCCTTGAGGGCGGAGGTGAGAAGATTTACCCTGGCAGCACACGGGACAGGCCTTGACGAAGGTGTCGACATCTTTTATGGTGGGCCACCAGAACTTACGCTGGATGAACTCCAAGGTGCGGCCTACTCCCGGATGACAGGTGAGGCGAGAAGAGTGTCCCCACAGAAGAACCTGGGACCTCGCTGCCTTGGGGACAAACAACCGATTGGCAGGCCCTCCTATCGGACCCGGTTCGGTAGCTTGAGCTCGTCTCACGGTGTCCTCCACTTGCCACGAGATCGGAGCCACGATCTTAATGGTAGGAAGAACAGGCATGTCGGTATCTTCTCTAACGGCAGGAGCGTAGACTCGAGACAACGCGTCCGGCTTGAGATTCTTCGACCCGGGCCGATAGGTAAGGATAAACTGAAACCGATTGAAAAAGAGAGACCATAGAGCTTGTCTGGAGTTCAACCGCCGCCTGCTGAATAAACTCCAGATTTTTGTAGTCCGTAAGCACTTGAAACGGTTGAGAAGCCCCCTCGAGCCAGTGTCTCCATTCCTCCAATGCCATCTTAACGCTAGGAGTTCACGATCCCCACATCGTAATTCCTCTCGGCCGGGTAAGCCGGTGGGAGAAGAAGGCGCAAGGGTGGAGCTTCTGGTCTTCACCCCTCTGAGACAGAACAGCCCCAACACCAACCTCTGAGGCGTCAACCTCCACCACAAACGGTTCCTCCACTGTAGGTAGTGTCAGGATGGGAGCAGAGAGGATGCGCTGCTTAAAACTTCTTGGGGACCAGTGGGGCGCTAGCGGGCTTCTCCCGACACTACCAGGTAAAATGTAAAGCGCCAAATTCAAAATCCCAAAGTTGAATTATTAAACATCCACCAATATACAAGTGTTCCATACTCATCAAAAGCTCTGTTTCTTGGCAATATCACAGCGTTGTCAGATTTCAAAAGGCTTTACGGCGAAAGCAGCACATTTCATTGTTTGAGGGTAGCACCTCACATATTTTTCCAATAGCCATGTATCGATTAGCCATCATGGCACACACATAACACATTTCACAGCGAAAACAAATCAATTACCTGTTGAAGAACTTCTGCTGAGGTCATCCTAAGTGTCCAACGAAGACAATCCATGGTTCTTTTGTTAGAAAAAGTAACGTATTTTATCCATAAATCCTCCATTTGGTTCTGCGTTATAATCAGAAACGACAGCCTCCACTAGTCCATTGAAACGTGACGCGAACTCGTTCATCTTATACCTATAAACTTGTCCAAGAACAATCAAACATAGTTTTAAATGTATCCTTAGGAACACTTTTACGTATATTTACTATTATAAATCAACCGGAATATAAACTGATCGATAACGACGGTAAAAAAGACACTGCGTGACTTCTCGTGCGCGCGCGCTGGGTACTGTTGTCATCAAGGGGGGACTCACTTGTTTGGTCTTTTTCTCTGGTGTTATTTATCCAAAATGAAAAAAAATACACTGTCTCGAGGCTGTTGACATCATAAGGAAGCGACGAGTACTGCATTCATATGCCCTTATATGGTCATTTTCATTAGGGAGGGGTTCCCAAATGAGCAATGTGTCAAAATCACTTTTTCCAGGACAGAAATTCCTCAGGGTTTCGCCTGCTATATGCGTTCTGTTTTACTCACAGACAAATGGTTAACAGTTTTGGAAAATCCAGAGTGTTTCCTATCCAATGGTACCAAATATATGCATATCCTATTTTCTGGGCCTGAATGGGAGGCATTTTACTTTGGGCACGCCAGGCTCTCCAAAACAGACCCCTCAGCTGCCTCTCCCTAACAAGTTAAGTCCTGGAAGGCCGTTTCAGCTTCTTTTCCCCACAGAAACCTTGCGTTGCCACCCTTGGTTAAAGCTGAGAGAGGAGCTGCCACCGAGCTGAAGTTTCTGATGAACTTGCGGTAAAAGTTTGTGAAGCCCAAGAAACGCTGAACTTCCTTCACGGACTTAGGGGTGGGCCAGTCCGCTACCGCTTCTACCTTCCTGGAGTCCATTTGGATACGACCGGGTTCCACTACAAATCCCAGGAATTGTATTCGGCCCGTTTACCGCAATATAGACAGCGTCGCTCCCTCATCCGGCGGTCCCTTTCAGCCTGGGAGATGCGTCCGATCTGCATGGGTTCCGGGGGGGCCAGTGGGGATAAAGGTGGGGACTCGGAGCTGGGACCGATAGAAGCCAGAGCGGGGGGTCTACGGTTGAGTTCTCGCTCTCTCAGGCGCTGGTCTATACGCGAGGCCAACTTGATCAGGGACTCGAGATTGTCCGGTGGTTCCCACGTAGCCAGTTCATCTTGGATAGCGTCGGAGAGACCCTTCAGAAAGCACACCGTGAGCGCCTCGTCGTTCCAGCCACTCGCTGCTGCCACTGTGCGGAACTGATTGGCATAGTCCGTCACGCTGCGCCGCCCCTTGGCGGAGAGTCAGCAGCTGTTTGGCTGAATCAGGTCCGCTGGTGGGATCTTGGAACACTCGCTTGAACTCTTCAGTAAAAGCGGAGTAACTGGCACAGCAGGAACTCTGGGCATCCCACACAGCAGTGGCCCAGGCTAGGGCTCTTTCTGACAGCAGGGTGATGATGTATGCGACCTTGGACCGGTTGGTGGGAAATGACGAGGGTTGTAGCTCGAAGGAGAGAAAACACTGGGTTAAAAAACCCTTACAAGCACTCGGATCACCTGAGAATCGTTGGGGAGGCGGAAGGCGAGGTTCAGCCAGGGGGGTTAACTACTGAAGTCGATCAGATATCTGCCTTATGGAAGACAGCATTTCTGACAGAAGTTGAGAATGTCTAACCATCAAGGCCTCTTGCTGAACCAGAGCAGCTTCATGGCGTTGGACAGTCCCCTCATGGTGGGACAGCGTGGCAAAAAGCTCCTGGGTACTGGCTGCCTCTGGGTTCATGTTCTTGGCTCTGTGCTTCTGTCAGGACCAGGTCGTGAACTCAGGTCACCGGTGTGAGAACCAGTCACCTATCGAACTGAGCCACAGGTAGTCGGCAGAACCCAGAAGATGAGGCAGACACAGCCGTAATGGAGATGGTGTATTTTAATAAAGACAAAAAAATGAAAGTACTTCAGGCAAAAAGTAATCCACAAAGACAAAAGGTAAATCCACAAGGAAAGAAGGAACAGCAAAAATAGTCCCAAAAGAATAATCCAAAAAATATACGTTACCCAAAACAAAGTTCCACAAGAGAGTCCAAACTGGAGCAACCAAAACATTCACAGCGTAGCTGAGGCAAGGTGCTAACATATAAACACAGAGCAAAGAACTAAGGGAAACTAAGGGTTTAAATACATACAGGAGAAACGAGGCACAGGTGCAATTAATAACTGGAAACAAGGGGAAAAGAAAAGAAAGGATCAGACAAAAAGAACACAATGGGAGCCTCTAGTGGACAAAACCCCAAAACCACCCGGCCAAAAGTTGACACATAGTCTGTTCTGGATTTGTGAAGAGACCTCTGGTGGCAGGTCTTGTGGGGTATGCATGGGTGTCTGAGCTGTGTGCTAGTAGTTTAAAACAGACAGCTCAGTGCATTCAACATGTCAATACTTCTCACAAATACAAGTTAGCCCTCTGTATACATTTAAGGGCCAGCCGTTCTGCCCTATTCTGGGCCAATTGTAATTTTCCTAAGTTCCTCTTTGTGGCACCTGACCACACGACTGGACAGTAGACCAGGTGCAACAAAACTAAGGCCAGTTGGACCTGCCTTGTTAAGACAGAGCTGCGCTTTATTATGAACAAACCTCTCCCCATCTTAGCTACTATTGCATCAATATATTTTGATCATGACAGTTCAATCCAGGGTTACTCCAAGCAGTTTAGTCTCCTCAACTTGCTAAATTTCCACATTATTCATTACAAGATTTAGTTGAGGTTTAGGGTTTAGTGAATGATTTGTCCCAAATGCGATGTTTAGTTTTGTAAAATATTTAGGACTGACTTATTTCTTCCCACCCATTCTGAAACTGACTGCAGCTCTTTGTTAAGTGTTGCAGTGATTTAACTTACTGTGGTAGCTGACGTGTATAGTGTTGAGTCATCAGCATACATAGACACCCAGGTTGTACTCAGAGACAGTGGCAGGTCATTAGGAAAGATTGAAAAAAGTAAGAGGCCTAGACAGCTGCCCTGGGGAATGCCTGACTCTGCCTGGATTATGTTGGAGAGCCTTCCATTAAAGAACACCCTCTGTTCTGTTAGACAGTAAAGCCATAACAAATTTTTCCAGCAGCAGATTATAATCGATAATTTCAAAAGCTGCATCCGATGGATTTGGATACTGCTTTGGAGCAGATTTCTGCAGCATTAGTAAAGATGTGATCAACACATATGGATGATTTCATTCCTGTGTTGTTTGTAACTACCATAGTAGGTTTACTGATAACCTGAACCAGGTTGCAGGCACTGATAAGTTTGAAGCTTTTTCTTGAGTGGGCTGCTTGATGAAAGCCAGTCAATATTGAGGTCACCCAGAAAATACCAACCTGTTGATATCACATATATTATCAAACATTTCACACATATTATCCAGATACTGAGTGTGGTCCTGTTTGCCTTTACTGTTTGATCAGTAATGTTTGTGCCAGATATGGTCAGGAGGTCTGAGGGTTCTGATCTACAATAAGATATTTAATATCATACTCTGACTTCTATGTTAGTTCTAATGATTTTCTGGGCCAGATAAAGAGGCTTGTTGTCCTAGTCTCTTATCAGATTTTGCCTGATGAAAAGCGTGTGACATGCCTCAGGCCCTCTGTGTATTGTGCTGCTTCTGGCCAAGCCTCTGATACCAGTGATACAAGGACAGAACACAGGCTATTTTTAGACAGGCAGCATCCAAGACTACCCTGTGTTCAGTTCAGCATTGGAACTTTTTCAGATTCAGTGTATGTCAATGTGGCTACTGTGGCCTTTTATAATTCCATATTTTATGCCGGGCGAATATTATTAAACTTTTTACATAGCATACATGTTATACCTATCAAAATCATATTTATGAATTGCTTGCCAAAGTAGATGTTATCATATAAATACACTACCGGTCAAAAGTTTTAGAACACCTACTCATTCAAGGGTTTTTCTTTATTTTCTACTATTTTCTACATTGTAGAATAATAGTGAAGGCATCAAAACAATGAAATAACACATATGGAATCATATGGTAACCAAAAAAGTGTTAAACAAATCAAAATATATGTTATATTTGAGATTATTCAAATAGTCACCCTTTGCCTTGATGACAGCTTTGCACACTCTTGGCATTCTCTCAACCAGCTTCATGAGGTTGTCACCTGGAATGCATTTCAATTAACAGGTGTGCCTTCTTAAAAGTTCATTTGTGGAATTTATTTCCTTCTTAATGCATTTGATGCAATCAGTTGTGTTGTGACAAGGTAGGGGGGATATACAGAAGATAGCCCTATTTGGTGAAGGACCAAGCCCATATTATGGCAAGAACAGCTCAAATAAGCAAAGAGAAATGACAGTCCATCATTACTTTAAGACATGAAGGTCAGTAAATAAGGAACATTTCAAGAACTTTTAAAATTTCTTAAAATGCAGTCGCAAAAACCATCAAGCGCTATGATGAAACTGGCTCTCATGAGGACCGCCACAGGAATGGAAGACCCATAGTTACCTCTACTGCAGAGGATACGTTTGTTAGAGTTACCAACCTCAGACATTGCAGCCCAAATAAATGCTTCACAGAGTTCAAGTAACAGACACATCTCAAGAGGACTGTGTGTTTAGAGGAGACTGTGTGAATCAGGCCTTCATGGTCAAATTGCTGCAAAGAAACCACTACCAAAGGACACCTAAAAGAAGAAGAGACTTGCTTGGGCCAAGATACACGAGCAATGGACATTAGACTGGTGGAAATTTGTCCTTTGGTCTGGAATCCAAATTTGAAATTTTTGTGTCCAACCGCCATGTCTTTGTGAGACACGGTGTGGGTGAACGGATGATCTCCGCATGTGTATTTCCCACTGTAAAGCATGAAGGAGGAGGTGTTGTGGTGTGGGGGTGCTTTGCTGGTAACACTGCCTGTGATTTATTTAGAATTCAAGGCACACTTAACCAGAATGGCTACCACAGCATTCAGTAGCGATACGCCATCCCATCTGGTTTGGGCTTAGTGGTACTATCATTTGTTTTTCAACTGGACAATGACCCAACACACTTCCAGGCTGTGTAAGAGCTATTTTACCAAGAATGAGATTGATGGAGTGCTGCATTAGATGATGTGACCTCCACAATCCCCCGACCTCAACCAAATTGAGATGATTTGGGATGAGTTGGACCACAGAGTGAAGGAAAAGCAGCCAACAAGTGCTCAGCAAATGTGGGAATTCCTTCAAAACTATTGGAAACGCATTTTGAAGCTGGTTGAGCTGGTTGAGAGAATGCCAAGAGTGTGCAAAAGTGTCATCAAGGCTGTTGAAGAATCTCAAATCTAAAATACACTGCTCAAAAAAATAAAGGGAACACTTAAACAACACAATGTAACTCCAAGTCAATCACACTTCTGTGAAATCAAACTGTCCACTTAGGAAGCAACACTGATTGACAATAAATTTCACATGCTGTTGTGCAAATGGAATAGACAACAGGTGGAAATTATAGGCAATTAGCAAGACACCCCCAATAAAGGAGTGGTTCTGAAGGTGGTGACCACAGACCACTTCTCAGTTCCTATGCTTCCTGGCTGATGTTTTGGTCACTTTTGAATGCTGGCGGTGCTTTCACTCTAGTGGTAGCATGAGACGGAGTCTACAACCCACACAAGTGGCTCAGGTAGTGCAGCTCATCCAAGATGGCACATCAATGCGAGCTGTGGCAAGAAGGTTTGCTGTGTCTGTCAGCGTAGTGTCCAGAGCATGGAGGCGCTACCAGGAGACAGGCCAGTACATCAGGAGACGTGGAGGAGGCCGTAGGAGGGCAACAACCCAGCAGCAGGACCACTACCTCCGCCTTTGTGCAAGAAGGAGCACTGCCAGAGCCCTGCAAAATGACCTCCAGCAGGCCACAAATGTGCATGTGTCTGCTCAAATGGTCAGAAACAGACTCCATGAGGGTGGTATGAGGGCCCAACGTCCACAGGTGGGGGTTGAGCTTACAGCCCAACACCGTGCAGGACGTTTGGCATTTGCCAGAGAACACCAAGATTGGCAAATTCGCCACTGGCGCCCTGTGCTCTTCACAGATGAAAGCAGGTTCACACTGAGCACGTGACAGACGTGAGAGAGTCTGGAGACGCCGTGGAGAACGTTCTGCTGCCTGCAACATCCTCCAGCATGACCGGTTTGGCGGTGGGTCAGTCATGGTGTGGGGTGGCATTTCTTTGGGGGGCCTCACAGCCCTCCATGTGCTCGCCAGAGGTAGCCTGACTGCCATTAGGTACAGAGATGAGATCCTCAGACCCCTTGTGAGACCATATGCTGGTGCGGTTGGCCCTGGGTTCCTCCTAATGCAAGACAATGCTAGACCTCATGTGGCTGGAGTGTGTCAGCAGTTCCTGCAAGAGGAAGGCATTGAAGAGGAAGGCACTTTTTTTGTTTACTACTTGATTCCATATGTGTTATTTCATAGTTTTGATGTCTTCAATATTATTCTACAATGTAGAAAATAGTAGAAATAAAGAAAAACCCTTGAATGAGTAGGTGTTCTAAAATGTTTGACCGGTACTGTAGATTGCTGATTCTATGTATATAGATTCAGCAAATGTCACTGTGAATACTGTGCTCTGTTGCTGGACCTATTAGAATTCCACATTTGACAACAGGCTAATAGTGAAGTTTTTACGTACCGTTTATGTAAAACCGTGTATATTGCTTGCATAAGTAGATGCCATTATTATTTATAGATACTCAGAAAGCCTTCAAAATTCTCAAAACGGCAGAGCCCTTTTGGTATTCAGAATCTGTCTATGTCTGCGTCAGGCCAATTACCCAGAAAAAAACATTACCCAAAAAATCAACAATAGTCAAACTTTATACCGTGTAGATAATTAATTTCTCTTACTTTACTGACTTTATTGTCCCCATGGGGAAATTTTGTTGCAGTGTCATGTACATGTTGAAAGTGGCGTTTAAATAACAAAACAAATTGACAAACAACTTTCATAACAGTACATACCAATAAAAAGAGACTAGCCTGCTGGCCGTACTGGGTCGATAGGAACATTAGCCGAGCTATTTAGGAGGGATATCACACCTGGCACAAATTATTGTCTAGTTCTGTTTTTCCTTGCAGAGGGGTGCCCTATACTTGCACCCAGAGGAGAGTAGTTCAAAGTCCAGGTCGGGGTGGCTTGGGTCTAAAATGATTTTGTAAGCCTTGCGGAGGGCCCTGACCTTAAATATCTCATCCAGGCCTGTCTGTTTGACTCCAAGTACCTAGCTTGCTGTGGTGATAATCCTTCTCAGCATATTTCTCTGGCTGACAGTGGAATTGCCAAACCAACAAACAATACAAAAAGTTTAAATACTCTCAATGAAAGATTTAGTACAATTAACATTAAAAGAAAGCTTTTTGAGAAAGTACAGTCTCTGTTGATTATTTTTGTAGATCAGGTCTGTACATGTACATATAAATATATGGATGAGCGATAGCTGACCGGTGTAGGTAAGATGCAGTAGATGGTATAGAGTACAGTATATACATATGAGATGAGTAATGTAGGATATGTAAACATTATATAAATGGCATCGTTTAAAGTGGCTAGTGATACATTTATTTCATCCAATTTTTTATTATTAAAGTGGCTAGAGATTTGACTCAATGCCCGAACGGCATAGGCAAGATTCAGTAGATGGTATAGAGTACAGTATATACATTTGATATGAGTAATGTCGGATATGTAAACATTATATACAAAATTGTTTAAAGTGGCTAGTGATACATTTGTTACATCCAATCCTATTATTTAAAGTGGCTAGAGAATTAAGTCAGTATGTTGGCAGCAGCCACTCAATGTTAGTGGTGGCTGTTTAACAGTCTGATGGCCTTGAGATAGAAGCTGTTTTTCAGTCTCTCAGTCCCAGCTTTGATGCACCTGTACTGACCTCGCTGGATGATAGCGGGGTGAACAGGCAGTGGCTTGGGTGGTTGTTGTCCTTGATGATCTTTTTGGCCTTCCTGTGACATCGGGTAGTGTAGGTGTCCTGGAGGGCAGGTAGTTTACCCCCGGTGATGCGTTGTGCAGTCCTCACTACCCTCTGGAGAGCCTTACAGTTGTGGGCGGAGCAGTTGCCGAACCAGGCGGTGATACAGCCCGACAGGATGCTCTCGATTGTGCATCTGTATTAGTTTGTGAGTGTTTTTGGTGATAAGCCACATTTTTTCAGCCTCCTGAGGTTGAAGAGGCGCTGTTGCGCGTTCTTCACCACGCTGTCTGTGTGGGTGGACCATTTCAGCAAACTTAACGAGGTGTCTGTCAGGATGGGAACTAGTACAATTATTAGTGTACAAGATGTACAGGAGTGGGGACAAAATACATCCCTGAGGAGAGCCTGTGTTGGTGTTGCGTATGTCCGATACGTGGGGACCTATTTTGACCCGCTGTGACCGTTGGCTCAGGAAGTACAACAGCCACAAAACCAGCCCCCCATCTAAGAAGAAGTCCCGAATGAGTCTCTGTGCCAGAATGTAAGACTGGATTGTGTTGAAGGCAGACGAAAAGTCAACAAACAAAACCCTGACATGGGATTTGGAACCCTCTAGATGTCTGTTGAGGAGAGTAAGAATGGCATCATCAGCTCCTCTGCTTGGCTGATAGGCAAACTGAAATGGGTCGAGGAGCTTCTGGGTGATGCTGAGAATATGACTTTTCACAATTTTCTTACGGCATTTCATTACAAAGGATGTCAAGGCGACAGGGCGGTAGTCATTCAGCACAGAGGGATTAGATGCTTAGACATATTAACTGACCATGGAACGTCCTATAGCCTGTCATCTGTTTAATATCTCATTCCCATATGATCTCCCTGACCATGTTTTCCCCTTACAGTACAACTCTTTCCCAGGAATCACAGCAGCTACGCTCTCGATATTCTAGTATATTCGGAAATCCCCCAGCATTACCCCAATGCCTCCTTGTTAAGATGTTTGCCTGTGAGATATTTAATACTCTATTACCATTATATTTATGTTCCTCTGTAGCCAAACAGATGTGGGGCTGCATAGGGAAGAATGCTGCTTTCTATCTCTGGTATGGTAATAAGGAGAGCTAGAGTCCCATATGTACATGAGCAAGGTCATGTGCATTAGTCTTGACTGTTTGACCCTACTGTACCAGAAGCCAAGGCCTCTGGGATATGGACCGCAATGGGATATCATATTTCATTATGATTTCCTGTTGTTTGGTCTACATAGAAATGCCATACTTTTTGGGGTTAATGTGTTGAGAGAAAATGCACACACACACACACACACACACACACACACACACACACACACACACACACACACACAGAATATTTAACCTGGAAAACAGTCTGCTCTAGTGATTATTGGCTTCTTAACTACATAACAATTAACATTCGTGCTGCTTGTATTATGTGAATACTCCTGCTGCAAAATCAACAGTTGTCCTCGAGGAGGAAAATAGTAACTGACCTAAAGCAGTATTCTAGTAGCGGGAAACTGCTACACAACAAAAAAACAGGTACAGTGGCCACTAGTCCATGTAGTAGAGGATGGTGGTAGTGACCAGGAGGAGTCTGACCTACTATGACTGTCAGGTTATTTTATTTGATCAGGGAGTCATACTGAGACCAAGGTCTCTTTTACAGATGATCCCTGAATTTCAAACATTACAGAAAATACACACCTCAAAATAAAAATACAAAATGCAAGCAGAAAGAAAAACACAGTCATAAAAACAGACATTCATCAGTAAAAAGGTCCTCAATCAGCGTTCTGAATTGGCCTAGAGGAACCAAAACATCACATTTCAAAACATTTTGAAGATTGTTCCACAAAAAAAGGTGCAAAAAAACTAAAAGCTGATTTACCTAACTTGATAGAGACCAAAGAAATGTCTGGAGATGCCCTGAGAAATGCCCTGAGATCATTTAGTAATGATGTTAGGTTAGGTATATGAATGCTATACCTGTCGCCAGTAATAAAGCACAGTGCGCTATGAAAAACGTCATCTAACGGCTTTAATGAAGTAGCAGCTGCATTCATATAGATGATGTCGCAGGGACACGCAGGGACACGATCAATATAGATACCCTCCAAAGTACATATGTTTAAATCATTGTTATTGGGTCAAACGTTTCGGGTAGCCTTCCACAAGCACAAGTTGGGTGAATTTTGGCCCATTCCTCCGGACACAGCTGGTGTAACTGAGTCAGGTTTGTAGGCCTCCTTGCTCGCACATGCTTTTTCAGTTCTGCCCACAAATTTTCTATAGGATTGAAGTCAAGGATTTGTGATGGCCACTCCAATACCTTGACCTTGTTGTCCTTAAGCCATTTTGCCACAAGTATGCTTGGGGTCATTGTCCATTTGGAAGACCAATTTGCGACCAAGCTTTAACTTTCTGACAGATGTCTTGAGATGTTGCTTCAATATATCCACATCATTTTTCTTCCTCATGGTGCCATCTATTTTGTGAAGTGCAGTCCCTCCTGCAGCAAAGCACCCCCACAACATGATACTGCCTCCCCCGTGCTTCACGGTTGAGATGGTGTTGTTCGGCTTGCCAGCCTCCCCCTTTTTCCTCCAAACATAACGATGGTCATTATGGCCAAACAGTTAAATTTTTGTTTCATCAGACCAGAAGACATTTCTCCAAAAAGTACGATCTTTGTCCCCATGTGCAGTTACAAACCGTAATCTGGCTTTTTAATGGCGGTTTTGGAGCAGTGGCTTCTTCCTTGCTCAGCAGCCTTTCAGGTTATGTCGATATAGGACTCGTTTTACTGTGGATATAGATACTTTTGTACCTGATTCCTCTAGCATCTTCACAAGGTCCTTTGCTGTTGTTCTGGGATTGATTTGCACTTTTTGCACCAAAGTACGTTCATCTCTAGGAGACAGAACGTATCTCCTTCCTGAGCAGTATGAAAGCTGCGTGGTCCCATGGTGTTTATACTTGCGTACTATTGTTTGTACAGATGAACGTGGTACCTTCAGGCGTTTGGAAATTGCTCCCAAGGATGAACCAGACTTGTGGAGGTCTACAATTTTTTTCTGAGGTCTTGGCTGATTTCTTTTGATTTTCCCATGATGTCAAGCAAAGAGGCACTGAGTTTGAAGGTAGGCCTTGAAATACATCCACAGGTACACCTCCAATTGACTAAAATTACACAATTTTCTGGAATTTTCCAAGCTGTTCCAACAGTCAACTTAGTGTATGTAAACTTCTGACCCACTGGAATTGTGATACAGTGAATTATAAGTGAAATAATCTGTCTGTAAACAATTGTTGGAAAAATTACTTGTGTCATGCACAAAGTAGATGTCCTAACCGACTTGCCAAAACTATAGTTTGTTAACAAGAAATTTGTGGAGTGGTTGAAAAATGAGTTTTAATGACTAAGAAACGAGTTTTAATGACAACCTAAGTGTATGTAAACTTCCAACTTCAACTGTACTTAGTTTTACCTGCATTCAATACTAATTTCAAGTCAATAAGGTTTTTCTGTAATACAATGAAGGCAGACTGTAGTTCTAAAGTAGTACTCATGTCCAGCATTCCATCTTCTGTGTCAATGGAGAAATGTGTTGCATTGTAAGAAGACCATTTTTGTTTATGTGTGGGAAATCCTCTTTATTGAATGCTAGGGGAAATGTTTGTAGGCGTATGAATGCACTGGTGTATGTATGTGTGTGATCATCCATGCAATCATATATATGTACATGCTTGCGTCTGTGCAGACATTCAGTCCATGCACATGTGTGTTTTTGGGTCACCCGAAGAGTTGACAGGCAGGGACGTGAGTGACCCACCTAAGTGCTCTGTTAAAGGGTAGTTAGCACAAGGTAGATTATCTGTATGACGTTGAGAAATAGTGCATTATGGGTAGTTTAGAAGATATCCAGAAATAAGTTAATAAAATGTAATAACCCCAAAACATTGATATTTTCTTACTTACAGATCTTTGACCACACTGTTGTTACATTGCTGAGTAAAAACTCATGCTTCCTACCCTTTAATGGGGAGGAAGGTCTGTGTCCGGTGCGAGGAGGGGAAGATGTCTAGTGGCGATAAGGCCAGGAAAATGGCCGCCACATCCTCTGCCAAAATAATGCGTGTGTTATAAAGAGTACCCTGCAGTAACAATTAGGGGAAGGAGCCATTGTACTGGTTATCAGGAAGCAGCTAGGAGCCTCAGATGAGAAGCCCATGTGTGGAGGAATGGAATGGGGCTCCTAGCTCACTGTTTGAGCTGCAGCCTGTGTGTGTGTGTGTGTGTATGTAGCATGCGGTCTTAAATTAGGTCCCACTCATGTTTGGGAGGTGCCGCCCTCACCCCAGTAAACCCAACCTCCCTGACCCTATCTGGGCAAAGTCTGTTCCTGGATCAGTATAACTTCATTCCACACACAAACGCACACACACACCAAGCCTCACACATTTGCACGTTTCCCATTAAGGCATAAAGCCAAACCTGAGGGAATGTTGTACTCTCTGTGTGAGTGTGTCTTTGTGATTATGTGTGTTCTGTTTAGTAAAGCATTGTTTCATCGGCTCTGGTGCTTTTCATAAAATAGGACATTGTTTGGTGGTCGCTTTATGAGACAGTGAGGCTGGACAGATGGACAGAGTCAGGAAATGCTGTGGCGGACTTGTCTGTTTGCTTTTGTATTGGTTTATATATCACTCACTACTGTTATGAGCCCAATAACTAGCCTACGGATATTGTTGCATTCACATTGTCTAGGGGTCCTAGGCCAAGTTACATGGACTGCAACGTAATGAATGTTAATTTGAGAAATAATAGTTCAGGGCCAGCTCCGTCTTCAAGGCCAGCTCCGTCTTGACCTCATGGTCGGCCAGTCCAAGAGGATTATTATTTGTTCAGATGGTGACGAAACATAAATATGTACAAAAAACTCAAAAATAGACTCTGACTGACAATCACCCTAATTGGCAGCATCTGATGTGCTTATCAAGCTTTGGCTCAGAACCTAGACCAGTTTGCTGCCACCTGGGGATGTAGTGTGGAAGTGTATCCTGGATAGTGAGTTCGTCTATGTCCTAACACTACCCAGCTAGCACATAACGTTCTGAGAACCATATGTTTCTAAGAGCTTGGTGAGAGCGTAGTTGTCCTATGGTTATTTTGCATACAACCTTCCCACAACTTTTGGGAATGGTGCAGGATAGTTGCTTTTGGTGCGGGGGGTGATTTCATTACTTTAACTTCTTAGGGCTAGGGGGCAGTATTTTGAAGTTCGGATGAAAAACGTGCCCAAAGTAAACTGCCTGTTACTCAGGCCCAGAAGCTATATGCATATAATTAGTAGCTTTGGATAGAAAACACTCTGAAGTTTCTAAAACTGTTAAAATAATGTCTGTGAGTATAACAGAACTGATATGGCAGGCAAAAACCCGAGCAAAATCCATCCGGGATGTCTGAATCAGTCATGTCACACTGTTTTCAATAGGCCAGCTATTCAAAGCCTCATAGTTTAACCCCCAGATTGCAGTTCCTATGGCTTCCACTAGATGTCAACAGTCTTTAGAAAAAGGTTTGAAGCTTCAATCATGAAAATCAAGGGAGTAGGACCACTTGTTCCTGAGTCTACGTCAAGTGTACTGTTTTGGATTATAGTTTATATTCATCTTAGGGTATCTGAGTATTGATTACAAATGCTGTTTGACTTTTTTCGACAAAAAAGAGGAACTTTAAAGACAAATAAAGAGGAACTTTATCGAACAAAAGGACCTTTTATGGTGTAACCTGGACGCTTGGGTATGCCATCAGAGGAAGATCATCAAAGGTAAGCAATTTATTTTATGATATTTTTGAGTTGTGACACCTCTGCTGGTTATGTTATTATGCTAATTGAGTTTTTGAGTGGGGCGCTGTCCTCAGACAATCAAATGTTCTGCTTTCGCTGTAAAGCCTTTTTGAAATCTGACAATGCTGTTAGATTAACAAGAGTCTACGCTTTTGAAGGGTGTGCAGCATTTGTATTTTCATTAATGTTTGAAATTAGTATTTTTGTTATTTGAATTTGGTGCTCTGCATTTCACCGGATGTTGTCAAAATCGATCCCGTTCACGGCATTGGATGCGTAACTGGTTAACAGAAGTTTCCTAAAATGTAAAACATAGTTACGTTTAATAAATATTTTGGTAACGTTCTAGGAACGTTCTCTAACTGGCTGAGAGAACGTTAAGCAACAACGTTCTTCTGTGGGAATTTCAGTACAGCATAACATTTCCTACAGGTTCAGCATAACATTTCCTACAGGTTCAGCATAACATTTCCTACAGGTTCAGCATAACATTTCCTCAAATTGTTTGAAGAACGTTAAGAAAACCTTAGGCTTCCCGAGTGGTGCAGTGGTCTAAGGCACTGCATCTCAGTGCTATCTGTACCACTAAAGATCATGGTTTGAGTCCAGGCTCTGTCGCAGCTGGCCGTGACCGGGAGACCCATGGGGCGGCGCACAATTGGCCCAGAGTCGTCTGGGTTAGGGGAGGGTTTGGCCAGGAGGCATGTTCTTGTCCCATCGCGCACTAGCTACTCCTGTGGTGTGCCGGGCGCAATGTACGCTGAAACGGTCGCCAGAGGTTTCCTCGGACACATTGGTGCGGCTGGCTTCTGGGTTAAGCGGGCATTGTGTCAAGAAGCAGTGCAGCTTGGCTGGGTTGTGTTGTGTTTCGTAGGACGCACGGCTCTCAAGCTTTGCCTCTCCCGAGTCTGTACGGGAGTTGCAGCGATGGGACAAGACTGTAACTACCAATTGGGTAGAAAAAGGGGTATATATTTTTTTATAATAAACTTTACATAAAAATCACAAGAAAACTTTAGTAACGTTCATAGAATGTTTTAAGAATATTATTTAAAATATACATTCCGTTCTCAGCATCAACACAACTCTCCTTTCTGTATCTTGGTAAGTGTGTTCAGATGTGGCCAATTAGTTGGCCACACCTGATCTTAATGAGTGCTTGTTTCCTGTGAAATGGGGTATCATTTGAAAAGGAAGTTATGAAAAAAACTCTGCATAACCTATAATGTCCTTTCCCAGAGCGTTAAATAAACCCCCCAGGAAAACCTTCAAGGAACCTCCCTGCCAAATAAACATTCCCAGGACTGGCAAAATGTTCACTTCCATTCTCAGAATGTTTAACAAACTTTCAATTTTACCAGTCATGAACCTTTGGCTTCCTTCCCAGAACCAATGGGAAACCAAAAAAGGTACATTTCCACAACTTCCAAGGAACCAAATGTGGTAGCTGGGTGACCTTCCCCCCATAGCATAACACTACCTCTAGAAAAGCTGTTGACCTATTGAGGATGAAAAGCTGTTGACCTATTGAGGATGAAAAGCTGTTGACCTATTGAGGATGCTCATGAGACATTTCTCATTTGAATCGTAGTGAAGTAATTTTTTAATAGACTTTTTGTACTCTGTCAATTAAGAGTCTTTATCTGTTAGTCAATAAGTCTAGTTTGGTTTGATTGAGTGGTCTATTGCCCTGCCTCTTTGCTTTCCTTACCCATCTAATCCCTCCACTCATACCTTCTTCTTCATCCCTCCATCTTCAGGCCAATTCGGTTAGTCTTATCTGGGTCAGTCCCGTCAAACAGGGGTGCCACCACACACTCCCTCAAATGTGACATGGGTCAAACTGGAGGGTCAGAGTAAAGGGAATGTACCTGTAGTTTTACCATAAGGAATGCCTATCAACTGTACATGCAAAGGGAATATGTTGGGACACACACACATGCCATCACCACCAAAAACACCCCAACTGTGCCAGCCACAGATGAATGATAAAATCTGCTGAAGTAGATCCCTGGTGAGAGAAGAGAGCAAGTGAAGGAGAGAGAGAGAGAATGAGACAGAGCAGGAAGGCGAAAGAATGAGACAGAGAGCGGGAAGAAGAAAGGGGGTGATGAAAGGGAGATGTAAAGCTAATGGAACACCTGCGTTTACCTTTAAGTGGCTAGAAGATTATTTACTTAGCTGAGCTATTTATTTCTGTGTGTGCGTGTGTGCGTACAATGTGTACAGTGTGCATACATTAGTGGTTGCATGTGTGTGAGTGTGGGTCATGTTTGCCTAGTCCTTGGAGAAGTTAGATTTGGTGCATCTGTGGAGAAAAAATATCCTGATCACAAACTGTGTGAACAGCAACCTGATGGATTAACTAAAGTGGATCTCCTAAACAGGAATGGGAAATTTGGGGGATGCCAACTGGGTGGTCTTTGGGGCCTGATTCCATTTTCACCTCATGCATCTTCTCAGAGCTCCTATGCCTTAAATTGTTTTCAATCTGATGGGAACTGATAGGTGTTAAGAATATTAGGAACTCTTCTGGCATATTTATTTCACAGAACAACTACTTTCCAATCTGTGAACAGCAAAAAGGGTAGGGCTCCAAAGCCTTGTTCACATTGACAGTTTAAAGTGATTAAAATCCTATTTATTTGTACATCTTATTTGAAATCTGTTCTTTTTCCTGTAGTCTGAATAGCCAAAAAGCACATCGAATCAGATATTTCAAGCCACATTTCAAACAACCTTCATAGGTGTTTTGAAATCAGATACAAATCTAATTCCTGGCCATGTGACTTGTATCTGAATGGTCAAATCTGCCCTTAAGGGTTTTTTAGACTGTCATTCAGCATATCTTGTTAGCTTGCTACTCTGTTGACAGTTTGACAAGAACACGTTAATTGTTTACAATCAAATTAGTGAATGTGCTAGAAAGCCAAACAGCGACCTAGCTAGCTAGTTGACTGCTGTGGCTAGCCAAAAATGATTAAAACAAAATAAAAGTTGGATCATGTTGAGTGATAGGAAGTGATAGGAAGCACAAGCACCACCACCAATCAGCCTACACCACTGCACACACACACATTGTTACTATGACAACTAGCGTACCATTGTCAGTAAATGACTGCTGTCTGACCACACACAAATCCGATTTGGTCACTTTGGCTGTTTGGACAGTCAGTAGTCCAAAATGGATTTGAGAAAAAAAAGACGGATTTGAGCATTAAGAGAAGGGGTCAGAGGCCGAAATGGAACTGGACCATGGTTCATTTCAGGGTGTTTAGTACAGGTTGTTAGATTAGTAAACTAGTGACCTAGTCCTGTAGCTACAGATGTTGTTGACTTAGACATTTCTGAGAATTACGACAAGAGATATGAAAGGCAGATCCTGTTGGAAACACTTGTCTGATCTAAACCAGTAAGAAAACTCCTGTTGGACCTTAACACAGGCATGCATTGTGGATTCATTTATATATTTATGTCACTGTACATTATGTATTCATGTCTTTGATGTGTTGTGTAGCATGAGAGGTTTATATTCTGCAGACGCATAGCATGTGACTGTGTGTTAGACCATTAGGGGAATGGATGGGAGTGGGGCTTTTATTCTCAGAACAGTAGAGAGAGATGGGTGTGGGATTTCCGGGGTATCTGATGTCGTGGATACCCGTTTCTCTTCATGCCTCATATTCAACCTCATTATTGTGTGACAACCTGCAACGGTCAGACTCACACACACACTTTGGGTTTGGACACACACATACTTTGAGCAAACACTGAAAAATATGTAGGTTTTTAAATGGTTCTTCCCCAGCTCTTAAGGTTCCTTGGAGACCTCTAAAGAACCTTTCAGTTAAGTGAAGATGTGGCATCTACGGTTCTTGAAATGTATGGAAGCCTGCAGATTTGTGTGTCCCTTTCATAGCACACAGAAAATTGGCCAGTGCTAGCTAGTGTTGATTTTTCAGTTTAACATTTCTAGTATTGATTCAAGAGATACATTAACACTGTAAAGAGTTAAATTCAAATTCAGTGGTGTAAAATAACCCCAGTGTTGGTGTTAATAACCAGAGTTGATAATTTGAGTTAATAAAAATTCTAAATGTTGGATATCCCCACTCTGGCTGGATTCCAATAGTAATTACACATCACTTTGCAAGCCAACATAATGTGACTTGCAGGCCGGATGTGGCATATAAACTAGTGATCGGGAACTGAGGCTTTCTGAAGGCTTCGACACTTTCTGTAAGCTTCAGCGCTTTCACCAAATTGGGCTGAAAAACAGTTAATTACTCTGATCTTCATTATCTGTTCACAATGCAAATAAGTGACAACTGATAACTGATCTGCTGGTCAGCAATAGATAACAGTGTGTGATTATCAGATAGACGTTTTTTCCCCCACTGTTTTCATCAACACTCCGTGGCGCAGTGGTTAATTGTTGGCTTTAGTAGTCTACAATCAGTTGGAATACCAGGTTTGTAGCTTACATCATGCTTCCATTTTTTGCATTCAAGTTTACTAGTTTTCAAAAACTGAATCTATGGCATTATTTAGGATGCTTAAGACAGAAGCTTATACTATACTAAATAAAACAAATTATTTGAACAACAGAAAGTGTTGTTTCACATAAAACAAATTTCAAAATAGTTTTGACATCATACCCTCAGGTCCCTAGCTGTTCCATAGTTCCCTACTCTACCTGTTAAGCTACCGGTCAGGTGAAACTACATGTACAAAATACAAATTATATTTGTAAGTACACTGACCAGTAGAGGCCAGTGTTTAAAAGCAGCTTGGAATCGAAGAAAGCACTGGAACCACAGCAAAATCAGTGGGATCTCGCATTTGTAACACATGGTTTGAAAAGCACGTGATCCAACAAAGCTTCGGGTGTCATTGATGACATACTTCCGATAACGTGATGCGCGTATCGGCACACTGCTCCAAAGTTTACAGATTAGTAATTTTGACACATGCGCCGGAGCTCCAGTATCAAACATAACATCACTACTGTAAACGAGTTGTATTAGGGTAAAACTGGACACTCAAATAAAATACATATTGTGTTCTCTTAAATCATTTAACTGACATCATATTCACTTATTCACAGGGTCTCACTTGGTGAAGGTCACAGCACTGAAAGTGAATGAATGCAAAAACCATGTCTCTTTCACTAGCAAAGACACTCATGAGTGGTACTGGTAACTCAAAAGGCACCTTGGGAAATATGCAAATAAGGCTTAAAATCCTGTAGCAAGTCTATTCAATTCCGGTCCTGGAAGATCGAAACATTGCTGGCTTTGGATTTTTGTATGGTTCTTCAAAGAACCATCCCATGTATGGTTCTTCAGAGACCCTAAAACTGTTCCTCTATGGTATCGCCCTCAAGAACCTTATTTGGTTCCAACTTGCACCTTTATTTTTAGGTGGAAACTCACACACGCATGGAGACACACTTCAAAGGACACACACCACCCCAGACGATGTGATCAGCAACTATGTAATTTTACAGATGTGGGTTTCAGGCATACCATTAAAATACATTTCAAACATCATTAATAACCCTTTTCTTCTTTCTCATTTGCTTCTTTCTTCTCCTGCACTATTGAAAGCTGCAGCTGGCCCAGAACAGAGCGGCACGTTTTGCTCTTCATTGTAATCAGAGGGCTGATATAAATATTATGCATTCCAGTCTCTCTTGGTTAAGAGTTGAGGAGAGACTGACTGCATCACTTCTTCTTTTTATAAGCAATATTCATGTGTTGGAAATCCCAAATTGTTTGCATAGTCAACTTACACACAGCTCTGACGCACACACACTTACCCCACCAGACATGCCACCAGGGGTCCTTTCACAATCCAGAACAAATTCAAGAAAGTATACAGTATTATATAGAGCCCGTATTGCATGGAACTTCCTTCCATCTCAAATAAACAGAAAAAACGGTTTCAAAAAACATATAAAGCAACACCTCACGGCACAACGCCTCTCTCTTATTTGACCTAGATAGTTTGTGTGTATGCATTTATATAGGCTATGTGTGCCTTTTTTTATGTATGTAGTTCTGTCCTTGAGCTGTTCTTGTCTATTGATGTTCTGTATTATGTCATGTTTCATGTTTTGTGTGGACCCCAGGAAGAGTAGCTGCTGCTTCGGCAACAGCTAATGGGGATTCTAATCAAATACCAAATACCAATAAAAGGCTAAAGTTGGAACCAAATAAGGTTTTTCAGAGCGATGCCATAGTGCCTTCAAACTCAATTGTGGACCTCAATGCCAGTTCCACTGCATTTTTTCATTGTTCCCCTCTAATTAGAGACTGATTTAGACCTGGGACACAGACCTCGTAGGGTAAGAGTTGAATACCCCTGCCTTTGGGGAATCATTTTAGGAAGAACCTTAAAGACCCAGTGCAGTCAAAAACTAGATTTTTCCGTGTTTTGTATATATTTCCACACTATGAGGTTGTAATAACACTGTGCAATTGTGAAAAGGATGATAATGCTGTTTTTGTGTACTGTAAGAGCTGTTTGAAAAGACCGCCTGAAATGTCAGTCTGTTTTGTTGGGATGGAGTTTTTGTAAAGGTTCATAGACCAATAACAAAGTGCTGGACTCTCTAAGCGCACAGGGGGCCTGGTGCGCGGAGTCGGAACAGGACGTGCTGGATCCACTACACGCACAGGAGACCTGATGCGTATAGCCGACACCCCTCTCCCAGGTTGTTCACTCATCCTGGCTTCACCGATGAGGGGAGCTGGAATGTCGTGCACCGGGCTGTGCGTTCCTCCCGAACCGGCCAACCTCCTCGTGTGCCCCCCCCCCAAAAAAAGTTTTTTGGGGCTGCCTTTCGGGCTTCCGTGCCAGGCGAGTTCCAATGAACTTTTCTCTCTCCTTGGAGCGACGATAATCCTCCGGCTGAGACCATGGTCCTTTTCCCTCCAAAATCTCATCCCATGTCCAAGATCACTTGCCATCTAAAATCTCCTCCCAAGTCCAATGTTCCCGAGTCTCTCGCTGCTTGGTCTTCTTATGGTGGGTTATTCTGTCACGATCTTCAGTACGGACAGACCAAGGTGCAGCGAGGCATCCAGTATACATGTTTATTTAAACGAAACGTAACTGGGCAAAATAACAAAATGAACGAAGATCGTAACTTTAAACATAGACTAACAATACAAAACAAAGCTATGCATCAACAATAACCCACAAACCCCAATTGAAAACTACAAACATATATATGGTTCCCAATTAGAGACAACAACACTCAGCTGCCTCTAATTGGGAACCATTAACCCAACATAGAAATATATAACCTAGAACAGAAAACCCCTACACCTAAAACAAAACTAAACACTCCAGCCTGTCTTCTCAGGCCTGGACGTGACAGTGCTCTCGTACAGTTGTGGAATAAGTGATTTTGAAAGGGTTTTCCTGCTTGGAGTTGTGTACATTGGATTTAAACTATTGCTATAATTTCTAAAGCCTCTGTCCTCCACGACCGAAAATGGCTGGAAATCGGTGGCAATCATTTTAGTCAATGCAATATCAATTTGGCCTTGTTTTGCTACAGACATAGACTTTGGCATAAACTGGTCCATAGAAGACTGCGTTTCTGTGGGTCGCAGAGTAGGCCTACTTGACTGAGTGGATACATCTCCACGTGTGGCGGTGCTGGCTTCACCACTATCACTAGCAGGCCCGCTAGTTTCTCGAAGCTCTGCTATAGCTAGCTTCACAGTTGGGTGCACAGTTCGCATATGCTGGTGTAGGTTGTGCGTAGAACCGGCTTATATGAGATTTTGTTTTGGCAAATTCTACACTGTGCTTAAACATTGTCTACATTATTAAAATGCATCCAAATGCTACTGTGCTTCTGACTCATTTTCCAGCTGTTGTTTTCACAGCCGTCCTTCCTCTCTCTCCTCCGTTGCTAAGTGTGTGACTGTGAGTGTGTTGGCTCGGCCATCCCTCACGCATCTTTGGTTCATTGGTTGACACCGCGTGTCTGATTGACAGGAACAACAGGTGAGGCTGTTAGTCTGAGCAGACAGTCAGAACAAATGTGTGTGTCCTTGAGCATTTAGGCCTATATTATTTAATTTATTTTTTCGTTCTTTGAATGAGTTAATTCTATACATTTAAATCTTTTGATTATTCATATCTTAATTTTTTTATTTTTTAATAAATAGATTTGGCTTTTCTGATATGCGAGCCGGCTCCCAACGTTCACCTACAAGAGCGCTCGTTCGCGAACGACCCATCACTACTATGAATCACATTATTCAGAATGACTAAAGCAACTAAACTGGAACAACCATTTCATTAACGGGTTCAAATTAGTCCAAGTAACAGATTGGAATAGTTTTGAAAAATGTATGTTAGCTCAAAGTTATACAGTATGTACCGTGCAATGTATTTTTTTGCTTCTTGAAAGAACGGTATTCTTATGAAGGAAGTCCTCTGTTCAGTGTGTTTCCCTGTTGACCTCCTATGGAGAGGAGACTCTGGGGAGTGTTTATAGTGTGAATGGTAAGTGTGTGTTCTGGGATGCCCCTCTGTAGATGTGTCCATTCTGTATGTGTCCATACCTTCATCAGAATGGCCATAACTGCTATTCCTCCCAAAGACTCACACACACACATACACACATACACACACACACTTACACAGAGATGGGAAACCCAACTGCGAGCTGCCCAGTGACACAAGCCTACCAGAAGAGCTAAATGCATTTCATGCTCGCTTCGAGGCTTGTAACACTGAATCATGCATGAGAGTACCAGCTGGTCCGGACAACTGTGTGATTACGCTCTCGGTAGCCGATGTGAGCAAGACCTTTAAACAGGTCAACATTCACAAGGCTGCGGGGCCAGACAGATTACCAGGATGTGTACTCAGAGCATGTGCGGACCAACTGGCAAGTGTCTTCACTGACATTTTCAACCTCTCCCTGATCGAGTCTGTAATACCAACATGTTTCAAGCAGACCACCATAGTCCCTGTGCCCAATAAAGCGAAGGTAACCTGCCTAAATGACTACCGCCCCATAGCACTCACGTCGGTAGCCATGAAGTGCTTTGAAAGGCTGGTCATTGCTCACATCAACACCATCATCCCGGAAACTCTAGACCCACTCCATGGACTAGAGGAAAATGAGGGCTGAACACGCCCCCATTCACATAGACAGGGCTGTAGTGGAGCGGATTGAGAGTTTAAAGTTCCTTGGTGTCCACATCACCAACAAACTATCATGGTCCAAACACACCAAGACAGTCGTGAAGAGGGCACGACAACACCTTTTTCTCCCTCAAGAGACTGAAAAGATTGGGCATGGGTCCCCTGATCCTCAAAAAGTTCTACAGTGGCATCATCGAGAGCATCCTGACTGGCTGCTCGGCATCCGACCGTAAGGAGCTACATAGGGTAGTGCGTACGGCCCAGTACATCACTGGGGCCAAGATTCCTGCCATCCAGGACCTATACAGTGCATTCGGGAAGGTATTCAGACCCTTTGGCTTTTTCTACATTTTGTTGGGTTACAGCCTTATTTTAAAATGTATTAAATAGTTTTTTCCCCCTCATTAATATACATGCAATACCCCATAATGATATCACAATACCCCATAATGATATCACAATACCCCATAATGACAATGGAAAAACAGGTTTTTAGAAATTGTTGTTAATTTATTATAAATAAGTAAATATCACATTTCCATAAGTATTTAGACTCTTTACTCAGTACTTTGTTGATCCTCTCAAGCTCTGTCAGGTTGGATGGGGAGTGTTGCTGCATGACTATTTTTAAGTCTCTCCAGAGATGTTCGATCGGGTTCAAGTCCGGGCTCTGGCTGGGCCACTCAAGGACGTTCGGGGACTTGTCCCGAAGCCACTCCTGGGTTGTCTTGGCTGTGTCCTTAGGGTTGTTGTCCTGTTGGAAGGTGAACCTTTGCCCCAGTCTGAGGTCCTGAGTAAATGTCCATTGCTACTTGCAAATGTATATGCGTGTTAATGAAACACATTACAAAATACAAGTATTTTGTAATTTATTTTGATACATTAATCTTTATGGTATTTTGTATCTGTATTTTATCATTGTATTTTGACATTTTGGCCCGTCCCTGCACTTACACATCACACTCAATTTCCAATAGGAAACTAGAGTACCCAAGCCTGGGAAACCTCAACCCAACTACTTATAAGCTGCTGTTGGCTTATTTATGTGGATCTAAGTTATACTATATGGAAGTTTAATTTTTTTTTTTTTAGCTGCCTCTTATCTAGCTGAACATCTTTAGCTGTACTCTGTTATAAGTTGCTTTTATTCTTGATTAGTCAAAAGGAAATTGAGATTGATTCTGTGTGGTCTGTCTCTTTTTACAATCTCTACAGACTTCCTAGCTTCCTCTCTTAATCTCAATCTCTTTTCTTTCTCCTCCTTTCTCTCCCTCTACAATTCCCATGCTCCCTTTCTTTTCCTCTCTGTATTTCTCCATGGTCTGTCTCCCTCTTTCTCTCTTCCCCTTCTCTCTCCCTCTCTCTTTATACAGTATAGCCCTCTCTTTTTCCCCTTCTCCCCTTTTTCTCTCCCTCTCTCAGTGATTGATAGAGGGACTATGGGGTCTCTTCAGGCTAAGCTGAAAAGATTCCAATACCTCATTCTCCCCAATCCTCCTGGGCTTCTGAAGCCGAGCAGAATTCCCCTCCTCTCCATCTCTTCCTCTCATTCTTCCTTTTATAGTCTTGTTTCTGCCGTCGTCTTTCGCTCCTCTGTTTCTGTTTCTTTCAAACTGGTACAGTCTTGGCAGAGGGGCAGGAGAACTGGGAGTCTGTCTGTCTGCTCTCTCTCTCTCTCTCTCTCTCTCTCTCTCTCTCTCTCTCTCTCTCTCTCGCTCCTCCCCGTCAGGATCTTCTGTGTCTCCTCAATGGGGATGACTGAAGAGGATGAGCTCAGATGGAAGGATTGTTTCAGCTATGTTTGCATGTAGGACACACACCTCACACTCACACACTCATGCCCTTGACACTGCTGAATGCTGTGTTTTTCTGTCTGCAGGTGTCCTATACTGAATATGGGGTTGTCATTTGTTTGACTCCATAGTTCAGACTGAACCTATGCATGATCTGCAGATGTTTTGAATCCAGAGTGATGTTCCATATCCCCTGAAGTCATGTTCTGATTGTTAGCGTTGAAAACTGAATGACTAACTGTACAGCACCTTAAAGGGATAGTGCGACATTTTGGCATGTAAGCCCTTTTTTTATACTTACCTAGAGTCATAAATTTATTGAAATAAATTAGAACCTTCATTTAGCAAACCCTCAGTCGCTCCTCTCTCAGTACCTCTGTATTTAAGATAGAAGTGCATGCCAAGCCTCCCCATCTGCAGAAAAGAGGGGGTGAAGCAGTAGGGTTCTGGTCAGTTGTTGAGTGGTTGACTGTTTCTCTCACCCGTTCCACTCAGCGTTGGAGATAGGCCATCTCACTCCATGTGACGATGTACTGTGATCTGATTCGATAGAATCATGTCTTATCAGAACGAGAACGCTGACACACACACACACAGACACACATCAACCGTTTCTTGGCATAACCCTCACCAGGTCTGTTTTATCTTTGATAACACTGCCCAATCCACATCCTCTTTCTGTCTTTCCTTCCCCTTTTTCTCTCTCTCTGCTCTTCTCCTTCACCACAGTCTAGTAGAGAGCCACCTGACAGTAGGCCAATTAATCTGTGTTCCTGACATTACCACAAAGAGTGGAATGGCAAGATAGCTGCCATCTCGAAACAAAACCCAACTGCTTCTTGACACGATGCCCACTTAACCCGGAAGCCAGCCGCACCAATGTGTCAGAGGAAACATCATACACCTGGCGACATGTAGCCTTTTCCTGCAGTCAAATTACCTAGTGGCCTCATAGGTGGAATGTTATTAATATTTTTCATAAAATAAAAATGCTGAAAATCTGGTGATTCTGTGTTCTGTGATATATAAAGTGTGATATTGGGATGCAAACTAAATACATTTCAACTCTAAATTTGACATGCTACAGTTGTCATCTTTTTCATAAGCCCATAACCATGTGTGTGAGGTGTATACTTTTGTTTCAAATTAGATGTGTTTAAGACTGCTAAGAAACCCTCCGTTTGACCCTGATTTTGCCCACTGCAGTAAAAGATTGTAACTTGTTTAGCATATTATGTTTGTAACTCCGCTCACTACTTGAAGCTGTATAGTCTGTTTGTTTGTGTTGATATTGGCTAGATTAATGTTCCAGTCGGTAGCTAGCACGAGGGAAGCCCTACAATATGTTTTTAGTGAGAACGCTCGGGAGCAGGCAATGTTGAAAAGTAATATTTTTTGTGCTTTTCTTAAATGTAGTTTTATAATTTACTAAAACAAGTAGACAACAAAAAAAATGCATTTGAAAAAAGTCATGTTTTTGCTGTGAGCCAATGGGGTAACTTAGGTAACCACAGGTTGTTTTCCCCACAGGCTGGCAGGACCGCGACGTTCTATCTAATACAGAGTGGGACTATGGCAGCCAGTCCACCAATTAAGCCATAATTAACTTGAGTGGGGAGGCCATTTCAATTCATTTTATTTATATGGCAGCTGTATGCAGTCAGGAGCGTAGGAGAGGAGAAAATGGTTTTTGCTATTCAAACGGTTATTATGGTGACCGCGATCATTTGGCCTGCCAATTACCGTCATCTGAAACTCCATGACCGTCACAGCCCTAACACATATGCACACACACAGTTTTCAGGGCTCTCAGGTCCCAGTGTTGTTATTGAATGAATCCCCTCTACCTTTATGTCACTGATCAACTGATTAGGTGGGTAAGAAGCTAGCCAGCCGAGGTGACAGAGGGAGACAGGTTAGCCTGGTAGCAGTGGTGGAAAAAAGTACTCAATTGCCATACTTGAGAAAAAGTGAAGATACCTTAATAGAAAATGACTCAAGTAAGTAAAAGTAAAAAGTGAAAGTCGCCCAGTAAAATAGTACTTGAGTAAAAGTCTAAAAGTATTTGGTTTTAAATATACTTAAGTATCAAAAGTAAACGGATTTGCTAAAATATACTTAAGTATCAAAAGTAAAAGTATTAATCATTTCAAATTCCTTATATTATGCAAACCAGACGGCATAATTTGTTGTATTTATTTTTTATTTACGGATAGCCAGGGGCACACTCCAACACTCAGACATTAATTTACAAACAAAGCATTTGTGTTTAGTGAGTCCGCAGTAGGGGTGACCAGGGATGTTTTCTTGAGAAGTGTGTGAATTGGACCATTTTCCTGTCAAAATGTAATGAGTACTTTTGGGTGTCAGGGAAAATGTAAAATGTACATTATTTTCTTTAGGAATGTAGTGAAGTAAATGTAATAGAAAAAAAAATGTAATAGTAAAGTACAGATACCCCAAAAAACAACTTAAGTAGTACTTTAAAGTATTTTTACTTTACACCACTGCCTGTTAGCGCTTTAGATCTAGGAAGGCACACCAGAGAGCCTAATCCCACGTCCATTTACCTCAGTCAAAAGCAGGAAGTGCTGATTAGAAGCGCGGCTCCCTGGAAGGTGGAGTTGAGGCTCTTTGTGACCCAGAGCTGGTTTAGTGTGGAGGGGGTCGAGCTGTGAAGTGCCCAGGGCAGAAACTAGACCTGTGTTTATTCTGGAGCACAGCCAGTCACAGCACAGTGAGAGACTCTTGCTCTCTCTCTTCTCTCGTTTTTATCCTTTTCTCTCATTCACACACTCTTTCTACTCTCTGTCTCGCTCATTCGCTTTTTCAATTATCAGTTATTCACATTAAAATGTTCCACTATCTTGCACTTCTCCTATAATTTTATCCCACCATTCCCTCCCTCCCTCCCTCCCTCTCTATCGCTCCGTTCGCTTCATCTATCCCCGTTCTCAGACTTTTCTGCTCTGAATGGTTTCCAGGAATGGTCCGTGGGGACCTATTAAATCACAATTTTCTGAGTCCAGTCCCACAGCTGTTCCCATACTGGAGCTCATGGAATGTTCTGTCACTCACATTCCCTCCCTCTTTTCACCCGTATCTAATTTCCAGGCTTCCTCACCCTCTCCCTATTTGTACATAATTTCTTCATTGGTGCATCTGTCGATGAATCATATTCCATAGAGAATGAAATCCTAGAAAACTGTATCTTCTTTCACAACACTGTGTGTGTTTATGTGTGCAGTAATGTGCACATGTGAATGTGTAGTGTCTCTGAGGTGTTTTGGGCTTAGGCTATTTAACACTCCTGAGTCCCACAGGAAGTGGATGGTGATGGGGCAGGAAGCTGCATGTGCTGAACAGGAACGATAGTGAAGACAGATGGGCAACAATGCAACTGAAGGAGGCAAAATGGTCGACATGAAGTGGCCCTTAGTGGAGAGTGGCCCTTAGAAATTCCCCCCTTATCTATGTAATGGAGGGCTTTTATGGGAGATGCATTGTTGCTTCAAGATATGATTCAATTACAAAAATGTAGCCAAGAAAAACATCAATATGTTTGATGTATTGCATTGTTAGTGTGTGTCTGTGTCTCTGTGTGTGTGTGTGTGCGTGCGTGCGTGTGTTCAACGCAATTGAGAATAGACTCTAGCATCAGATTTGTATCAGATGTTATTTTAAGCCTTTGTTTATGAAATTACATTTACAGTAGCTACTGTTGACTGGTGTACAGTGACTACTAAAATGTTAAAATAAAACCACTCAATCAAAATAAAAAAAAATTGTCACATGCGTCAAATACAACAAGTATAGACTTTACTGTGAAATGCTTACTTACAAGCCCTTAACCAACAATGCAGTTAAAAAGTATGAAAATTAACAAATAGATCAAAAGAAAATAGTAACACAATAAAATTGCGATAATGAGGCTATGTACAGGCTAGATATAAGTAGTATCGGTACCGAGTCAGTGTACTGGGGTACGAGGTAGTTGGGGTGATTGATTGAGTAAATATGTACATGTAGGTTTTGTTAGGTGATTGATTGAAGTGCTATGTACATGTAAGTAGCAGATAGTCCAGGTAGCCGTTTAATTAACTGTTCATTATTCTTATGGCTTTGGGGTACCACACTCCGGTATTGATTGCCGTGCGGTAGCTGAGAGAACAGACTTGGGTGGCTGGAGTCTTTGACAATTTTTAGGGCCTATCCTCTAACACCGCCTGGTATAGAGGTCCTGGATGGCAGGGAGCTCGGCCACAGTGATGTACTGGGCCATAAGCACTACCACTGTAGCATTCGGATGCCGAGCAGTTGCCATACCAAGCGGTGATGCAGACAGTCAAGATGCAATGGTGCAGCTGTAGAACCTTTTGAGAGCCCATGCCAAATCTGTTCAGCCTCCTGAGGGGTATGTGTTGGTGTATTTGGACCATGATAGATCCTTAATGATGTGGACACTGAGGAACTTGATGCACTTATTAATGAAGCCGGTGACTGATGTGGTAAACTCCTCAATGCCATCAGATGAATCCCGGAACATATTCCAATCTGTTCTAGCGAAACAGTACTGTCGTCGGGCACTAAGTCGTCGGGCACCGCTTTTCGTCGGGCACTAAGTTACTGGTACTTCCTGTTTGAGTTTTTGCGTGTAAGCAGGAATTAAGAGGATGGAGTTATGGTCAGATTTGCCAAATGGACGGCGAGAGAGAGCTTTGTAATGCGTCTCTGTGTGTAGAGATGGTATAGAGTTGTTTTGCCTCTAGTTCCACAGGAGACATGCTGCTAGAAATTAGGTAAAACAAATTTCATTTTCCCTGCAT
Source organism: Brachymystax lenok tsinlingensis (assembly GCA_030435695.1). NCBI lineage: Eukaryota > Metazoa > Chordata > Actinopteri > Salmoniformes > Salmonidae > Brachymystax > Brachymystax lenok. The sequence goes on from CM059785.1 coordinate 27,212,059, forward strand.
TAAAATCCCCTTCCAATAGGAGCGCCACATCTGGGTGAGCATTTTTTTTGTTTGCATATGGCCTTATACAGCTTGTTTATTGCGGTCTTAGACCCAGCATTGGTTTGTGGTGGTAAATAGACAGATATGTATAATATAGATGAAAACTCTCTTGGTAAATAGGGTTGTCTACATTTTATCATGAGGTATTCTAACTCAGGCGAGCAGAACCTCGAGTCGTCCTTAATATTAGAGATTGAGCACCAACTGTTGTTGACAAAGAGACACACACACCCTTCCTTCAGCTTACACAACACAGCTGTTCTGTCCTGCTGATGAATAGTTATATTTTCCATGTCCTTGTTCAGCCATGACTCGGTGAAACATAGGATATCACAGTTTTTCAGATCACTTTGATAGGATAGTCTCGAACGGAGCTCATCCAGTTCATTTTCCAATGATTGCACGTTCGCCAATAGAATGGAGGGTAATGGCAAATGATCCACTCGCCGTCAAAGTCTTGTTAGATATCCCGAACACGCCGACCTCTATATTGCCGGATTTGGGCCTGGTCTGGGTTGAGCATTATGTCCTTCGCCTCCGATTCATTGAAATAGAAGTCTTCATCCAAATCAAGGTTACTCATCGTTGTTTTGATGTCCAGTAGCTCTTTTCGGTCATATGAAATGATGGTCGAAACATTATGTACAAAAAAAGTTATGATCAGCGCAAAAGAACACACAAAAGTGCACAATTGGTTAGGAGACCGTAAAATGGTGGCCATCCCCTCTGGCGCCATTATTACACCATTTTCTCCTACCCTACACTCTTAGAAAATATGTACTTTTTAACACATCTGTGTGTCTAGTTAGGGACAACACATTGTTCATTTTAATCCAATCAGCGTGTTGGCACAACAGGATTTCTGTAAATGTTCCAACACATTTTGTGTCAATTCCTTCAACTAATATGTTAAAAACTGAAAACCATACAACACACCCTAGATGTGTCAGATTATTACTGACCAATCACATTGCAGATCTGAAGCCATCATGCATCTGCACTCTTAGTTAGGGACGACACGTTGTGTTATTTTTAACACAATCACTGTTTTAACACATGATTACTGTATATTTTTCAACACAGTGTCACGATCTTTGTACGGGACGGACCAAGATGCAGCGAGGGTTCCAGTGTACATACTTTTATTTCACATAATGCAACTGGCAAAACAATAAACAAATAAAGATCGTAACACTGGTGTGGCTCAAACAGGCACACACATCCAAAATACAACATACCAATAATCAATAACCCACAAACCCCAGTGTAAAAACCACAAACATATATATGGTTCCCAATTAGAGGTAACAACAATCAGCTGCCTCTAATTGGGAACCATCAACCCAACATAGAAATACAACCCCCTATCCCAGGCCAGGACGTGACAGTACCCCCCCCAAAGGCGCGGACTCCGACCGCGACAAAACGTCCATGGGGAGGGTCCTCGGGTGGGTCTATGTTTCTTTGGTGGCGGCTCCGGTGCAGGCCGTGCTGGCCCGAGAAGACGGCCCATGGCTTGGAGCCGGAACAGAGGTCATTGGACTCTGGAGACGCACACTGGACCTGATGCGTGAAGCAGGAACAGGTCATGCCGGGCTCTGACAGCGCACAGGGAACCTGATGCGTGGAGTAGGAACAGTACGTACCAGGCTGGGACGACACCCTAGAGGCCTGGTGCGTGGAACAGGAACAGTCCGTGCCACAGTCCGTGCCGGTCTCTCGATGAGCACAGGGGACCTGGTGCGCGGAGCAGGAACAGGACGTGCTGGGCTCTCGATGCGCACAGGGAGCCTGGTGCGCGGAGCAGGACGTGCTGGGCTCACGATGCGCACAGGGAGCCTTGTGCGCGGAGCAGGAACAGGACGTGCTGGGCTCTCGATGCGCACAGGGGGCCTGGTGCGCGGAGCAGGAACAGGACGTGCTGGGCTCTCGATGCGCACAGGGGGCCTGGTGTGCGGAGCAGGAACAGGACGTGCTGGGCTCGCGATGCGCACAGGGGGCCAGATGCGTGGAGCAGGGACAGGACATGTCAAGATCTTGATGCGCACAGGGGACCTGATGCGTGGAGCAGGAAGAAGCCGTGCCGGTCTCTGAACGCGCACTGGAGACAGCGTGCGCTTCACTGCATAACACGGTGCCTGACCAGTGCGACGCTCACTCCGGTAAGCACGGGGAGTTGGCTCAGGTCTCCAACCTGGCTCAGCCAACCTCCTCATGTGCCCCCGTCTGCCTCTCGGGCTTCCTCGCCAGCCGTGTTCCCTCGTACTTCTGCCGCTCTGCCATAGCTAACTCCAAACCTTCCCTGGGACGGCGATACTCCCCAGCCTTCCTCCAGGGTCCCTTTCCAGCCAGGATTTCTTCCCATGTCCAGAATTCCCGATTATCCCGCTGCTCGGTCCTTTTGTGGTGGGTCATTCTGTCACGATCTTCGTACGGGACGGACCAAGATGCAGCGAGGGTTCCAGTGTACATACTTTTATTTCATGTAATGCAACTGGCAAAACAATAAACAAATAAAGATCGTAACACTGGTGTGGCACAAACAGGCACACATCCAAAATACAACATACCAATAATCAATGACCCACAAACCCCAGTGTGAAAAGCACAAACATATATATGGTTCCCAATTAGAGGTAACGACAATCAGCTGCCTCTAATTGGGAACCATCAACCCAACATAGAAATACAACCCCTAGAACATAAAACCCCTCCTAACCAAAACACAAAAATAACACGCCAGCCTGCTATCCCAGGCCAGGACGTGACACACAGTGAGTATGTTCAAAGTAACATGTGTCCTCCCAACTAGACACAGAGGTGAGTTAAAACATGTGTTGTTGTTTTATAACACATATTGTGTTGTATTCCACTTAAATATTCTGTAAATGATTGGGAAAACATGTATAAAAAAGTTGCAATTTTTTCAATTAATTTATCACTCCATATACAAAATCTTACACAAAACAAATTCTGCACATGGAAAATATCATTTTCAAAACATGTTAGTGCTAGTTAGGTATGCAGTCCAGGGAAAACCTACATTTACAATTTTGTATTTGAGATTATTATAATTTTTTTAATAAAATAATTTATTATGTACAATGCCATTCATACAAAACAAAATCATCAATTCCAATCAAACTCATATATTGACATTTATAAAAATTCAAAACAAATGAAAACCCCAAAACAAAAATCAGGGGAGCATCTTCCCTCGCCTTCATACCTACAAAACTACCTTTCCCTATCTCCCCGTCCCTAATCTATTCCCTTAACTCATTTCATTTACATTTCATTTACCCCAGCCCTAACCCCCCTTCCACCTCTCCCGGGCAGCATGCTGCCCCCACTTCCTCTCCTCCCTCTTCATCCTCCCCCTCAAATCTCCTTCCACCCTCCTCACTATCCCTTCCACCCCCCAATCTCATGTGTCCTCACCTCCTCGTCCTTGACATGCAGATTGTATATGTTGACTGTCACCACCCTGAAATTGTTCTTCGCCAAACTTGTGACCTCATAATAGCACATAGGTCTCGCACCTCCCACAGCCCTCACCTTCTTCATTATTTCGTCGTGTTTTTCCTCTGTGTAGAACGCCACATCATATGCTTTTTCCATCGGGTTACCCTGAAGGCAGAAAACGTCTCTAACTGCCAGTTTCAGGGTCTCCATCAGGATGGATATTCCAAATGTCTCTCTCCCGAAAAGCTCCATCTCCTTGTTGGTCCATGCAAACCTCACTGTATTTGCTAACCCGATCCCAGGAACCGACCTGTTTGTTAGATTTTCTCCATCTTCTTCTGAAAAATACCTCTCCTCAAAAAAAGAAGCCGATGTAAAGACAAAAAGAAAACTGAAGAAACAAATCCTTCCCAAAAAAAATTCCACCCTCCAGCTTTAGGCAAAGGGGGTTATGGCACCACAGTACCGAACCTGGATAGAGGAGAACAGACTGTTGTTAGATATGATCCTTGTTAAAGTACAAAATGTACCTCTACCATAGACAGTTAAACTGGTAAAACACGTCCACTTATGGGTGGCCAAAAATAACACACAAAGCCACGCCTCCAGTATCATTTCCCGGTGTGCCTTGCCTTTTCAAGTGCATTGTACCACCCATGACTGTATTTGGAAGTAACAGTCACCAAGTCAGTTCCAAAGCAAATGTTATCAATTAAATTGCTTTTTATGGCAATTACATATCTTATATGGCCATATTGTGAGGCCCAGTTTATAGAGTAGCCTGAACCTCATGGTTTACACGCCACATCAGGCCTGCAAGTGGGGTTGTAAAATTCCTGTAACGTTCCCAGAAACCCTGATTGAAGGAGTTCAGATTTTCTGCCTATTCCCTCCCGCTTCTAGGAAGACTGGGATTGCTGGATAACGTGGGAAAGTTAACAGAATTTTGCAACCCTACCTGCAAGTCACATTATGCTGGTTTAAAAAGGGATGCATAATTCCTATTGGAATCTAATCAGTGTTAGCCTATCCAACAGTTAGATTTTTGTTATTTTCTTTTTCTGCAACATGCATTCAGAATGACTGCTAGGGTTAGGTGTGTTGTGTGGATCACTACCCAAGTCATTTAAACTGGAACAACCATTTCGGTAACGGGTGCACAAAAATCGAACTAACTGATTGGATTAGTTTCGAAAAATTTATGTTATTTATCTTTGTGTAGCAAGATATTAATCAATCAATGTACATGCAAAAACACAGATATTAAAAACAATCATAAAAAATCTATCTGCAGTAGAGCATGCTGGGAATATGATAATGATTTATGGTAAAAATATGCCACATTTTTTTGTTTTGCCTAACTAGCCTCACTTCTTGCCGTGTCTGCTCCGTAGCCTTAACAGTTAAACTGGTAAATGTTGCGATACAATGTCTTACAATGTTGCGATACAATGACGTAAGCATTGAACAGCAGGAATTGTCCGATAAGTCTGCTTTACAGCCCACATCTACTATACTATGTGTGTGTTACTCAAATTGTGTAGCCCTGTCTGTGAACTGCAGGAACCATCATTTGCATTGGCCTCAGATGAAAACTTACACCCCATGAGGATATATTAAGGAAATTATCTAAAATGATCCTGGGATGGGACACACACTCGGAGGGAGAAATACGAGATAAATATATATTTTTTATTTAACCATTATTTAACTAGGCAAGTCAGTTAAGAACAAATTCTTATTTACAATGACGGCCTACCAAAAGGCAAAAGGCCTCCTGCGGGGACGGGGGCCTGGGATTAAATATTTTAAGTAAATACAATATCAATATAGGACAAAACACACATCACAACAAGAGAGACAACACTACATAAAGAGAGACCTAAGACAACATAGCAACGCAGCAACACATGACAACACAGCATGGTAGCAACACAACATGACAACAACATGGTAGTAACACAACATGGTAGCAACACAAAACATGGTACAAACATTATTGGGCACAGACAACAGCACAAAGGGCAAGAAGGTAGAGACAACAATTCATCACGCGAAGCAGCCACAACTGTCAGTAAGAGTGTCCATGATTGAGTCTTTGAATGAAGAGATGGAGATAAAACGGTCCAGTTTGAGTGTTTGTTGCAGCTCGTTCCAGTCGCAAGCTGCAGCGAACTTAAAAGAGGAGCGACCCATGGATGTGTGTGCTTTGGAGACCTTTAACAGAATGTGAATGGCAGAACGGGTGTTGTATGTGGAGGATGAGGGCTGCGGTAGATATCTCAGATAGGGGGGAGTGAGGCCTAAGAGTGTTTATAAATAAGCATCAACCAGTGGGTCTTGTGACGGGTATACAGAGATGACCAGTTTACAGAGGAGTATAGAGTGCAGTGATGTGTCCTATAAGGAGCATTGGTGGCAAATCTGATGGCCGAATGGTAAAGAACATCTAGCCGCTCGAGAGCACCCTTACCTGCCGATCTATAAATTATGTCTCCGTAATCTAGCATGGGTAGGATGGTCATTTGAATCAGGGTTAGTTTGGCAGTTGGGGTGAAAGAGGAGCGATTACGATAGAGGAAACAAAGTCTAGATGTAACTTTAGCCTGCAGCTTTGATATGTGCTGAGAGAAGGACAGTGTACCATCTAGCCATACTAGGTGACTACCTCAAGCTCTAAACCCTCAGAGGTAGTAATAACACCTGTGGAAGAGGGGCATTCTTCCTACCAAACCACATTACCTTTGTTTTGGAGGTGTTCAGAACAAGGTTAAGAGTAGAGAAAGCTTGTTAGACACTAAGAAAGCTTTGTTGAAGAGCATTTAACACAAACTCTGGGGAGGGGCCAGCTGAGTATAAGATTGTATCTGCATATAAATGGATGAGAGAGCTTCCTACTGCCTGAGCTATGTTGTTGATGTAAATTGAGATATGCGTGGGGCCCAGCCACTGCCTTGGTGACAGGCAGTGGCTGAGACAGCAGATTTTCTGACTTTATACACTGCACTCTTTGAAAGAGGTAGTGAGAGAGAGAGAGAGAGAGAGAGAGAGAGAGAGAGAGAGAGAGAGAGAGAGAGACAGAAACAGAGACAGAGAAAAAGAGAGAGACAGAGAGAGGGAGAGAGTGAAAGGGGAGAGGGAGAGGGAGAGAGACTCAGACATAACAGAGGTAGTAAGTCATCCCTGCTGTCTGTTCTTATACTCTCTCCCTCCATCACTTCCTCTGAGATCAGACTATTGGGTAAATACCCCTATCTGCAACATATGGGTCATTAAATGTAAGACATACTTGTGTGTGTATTTGCGTATGTGTATTCCCGTGCCACATCCAAGAGAAGCAATGGGGATGTAAGAGATAACGTCTGGAGACAAACACAATATACCACCTTGTTTCTTCCTCTACAGTTTCTGTCCCTCTAAAATATTACTGGCATTTCTCATAGTAACATTCCAATAATTCCAATCTTTGACATTCAAGAGGGTGATCTAACTTTCTCTTGCATAAGGAGACTCTGACCCATGGAACTAACCTCATCTGATTGACCTGAATGTTTGGTTCACAGTCATTTGCTGACTGACTGACACAAGCCCAGTCTCTGTTGGAGTGTACAGATTTTCCCCAATTAATTGGTCATGGCTAGTTAGCAGTACTGAACTAGGACATCAACATGTGGGCCACATTCCTGTTTCCATTTAAGAGATTTAATTTGTCTCCTTCAGCCAGAAACAGAAATCGCTGAACATCAGTTAAATGAAAGAAACGTCACTCCCATTGATTCCTGCATTATTGTTCACATACCCAGATCACATACCCAGCTTTATTTTCATGTCATCTTACCATAGTATCGGTTCCAGTCCAAGTTCCAATGCTGTTTAGCACACTTAAGGCGTTTACATTTGTTGGATGACATGAAAATAGAGCCCTTCGGCTACGCACACCAGTAGTGGGTTTGGCATCGAAATAAGGATGAATAAGCAGAAAATAACCCCATACCTACTGTAAAATATGTACAGTATATCACAAATGTGAGTACACCCCTCACATTTTTGTAAATATTTGAGTATATCTTTTCATGTGACAACACTGAAGAAATGACACTTTGCTACAATGTAAAGTAGTGAGTGTACAGCTTGTATAACAGTGTAAATTTGCTGTCCCCTCAAAATAACTCAACACACAGCCATTAATGTCTAAACCGCTGGCAACAAAAGTGAGTACACCCCTAAGTGGAAATGTCCAAATTGGGCCCAAAGTGTCAATATTTTGTGTGGCCACCATCATTTTCCAGGACTGCCTTAACCCTCTTGGGCATGGAGTTCACCAGAGCTTCACAGGTTGCCACTGGAGTCCTCTTCCACTCCTCCATGACAACATCACGGAGCTGGTGGATGTTAGAGACCTTGCACTCCTCTAGCTTCCGTTTGAGGATGCCCCACAGATGCTCAATAGGGTTTAGGTCTGGAGACATGCTTGGCCAGTCCATCACCTTTACCCTCAGCTTCTTTAGCAAGGCAGTGGTCGTCTTGGAGGTGTGTTTGGGGTCGTTATCATGTTGGAATACTGCCCTGCGGCCCAGTCTCCGAAGGGAGGGGATCATGCTCTGCTTCAGTATGTCACAGTACATGTTGGCATTCATGGTTCCCTCAATAAACTGTAGCTCCCCAGTGCCGGCAGCACTCATGCAGCCCCAGACCATGACACTCCCACCACCATGCTTGACTGTAGGCAAGACACACTTGTCTTTGTACTCCTCACCTGGTTGCCGCCACACACGCTTGACACCATCTGAACCAAATAAGTTTATCTTGGTCTCATCAGACCACAGGACATGGTTCCAGTAATCCATGTCCTTAGTCTGCTTGTCTTCAGCAAACTGTTTGCGGGCTTTCTTGTGCATCATCTTTAGAAGAGGCTTCCTTCTGGGACGACAGCCATGCAGACCAATTTGATGCAGTGTACGGCGTATGGTCTGAGCACTGACAGGCTGACCCCCACCCCTTCAACCTCTGCAGTAATGCTGGCAGCACTCATACGTCTATTTCCCAAAGACAACCTCTGGATATGACGCTGAGCACGTGCACTCAACTTCTTTGGTCGACCATGGCGAGGCCTGTTCTGAGTGGAACCTGTCCAGTTAAACCGCTGTATGGTCTTGGCCACCGTGCTGCAGCTCAGTTTCAGGGTCTTGGCAATCTTCTTATAGCCCAGGCCATCTTTATGTAGAGCAACAATTCTTTTTTTCAGATCCTCAGAGAGTTCTTTGCCATGAGGTGCCATGTTGAACTTCCAGTGACCAGTCAGTATGAGGAAGTGTGAGAGCGATGACACCAAATTTAACACACCTGCTCCCCATTCACACCTGAGACCTTGTAACACTAACGAGTCACCGGGAAGGGAAAATGGCTAATTGGGCCCAATTTGGACATTTTCACTTAGGGGTGTACTCACTTTTGTTGCCAGCGGTTTAGACATTAATGGCTGTGTGTTGAGTTATTTTGAGGGGACAGCAAATTTACACTGTTATACAAGCTGTACACTCACTACTTTACATTATAGCAAAGTGTCATTTCTTCAGTGTTGTCACATATATACTCAAATATTTACAAAATGTGAGGGGTGTACTCACTTTTATGATATACTGTAGGTGGATCTTTGATGTTATGGGGATATTTTGCTTCCACTGGTCCTGGGGCCCCTTTTAAAGTCATGCTTTTCTACATCTATTAGTGTGAGGTACCGCAGCTGCCGTGGTATACCCTGGCCATATTTAGACACACACACACACACACACACACACACACACACACACACACACACACACACACACACACACACACACACACACACACACACACACACACACACACACACACACACACACACACACAGGGTTAGTCACATTCCATCTCATAAAACATGTATTGAGTGGACAGGTGGAGCGTCTTCCTCCCCCATACTCCTCTTCTCTCTGAATCAAACATTCCTTCCCATCTTCACTGCCTACACACACACACACACACACACACACACACACACACACACACACACACACACACACACACACACACACACACACACACACACACACACACACTAAAAAGGTAAACTAAAACGAGAGACTGGGTCTGAAGTCTTAATGAAGTGAGAGCAAGCTGCTTTGGGAGAACAACACAACCTCCAAGTTAATTAAATGCCAATTCATTATATTGCATATAGACTAATAGTGCTGGTTTCAGTTCAGTAGAAAGTGTATTATGACTCTAGTAGAATTGATCTGAAGGTTGATGGCCCATTAAAACTTTCTCCATCGCTTTGGGAGCGTGTAACCATAACAACAACCTTTTCAGCCCCTTGCGGCCCCATGCCATAGCTCAACAGTAGAGTGGAGTAAGATCAGACATTCTTCTGGGCCAGGGTCAGGGATTAAAAGTCAAAGTTCAGTACTCCACAAAGCATGAGCAACTACAGTCGCCAAACGGTCTGACCATGAGGTGCACGGGAGACCAAAGCTGAACTGCTCATGGTCATGTTTCCTGTGGTTTAAAGTCAGGAGATACAGCTACCGTCAGGCACTTAGACTGAGATTGGTGTACTTAGAGAAGCTAGATTTTACCTGCGTCTGACCTCTGATGTATTTCCTCTATATTGTACTGATATTGGAATACCAATAGTTATTTGTGAAGCAGTATTTTACTGGTATTTGCTCTAGTGTTTCCTTTGAACACAGTGTCAGTGGTGATCAGACGATCACAGATCAAACAGTGATTCTGACCTCCCGTCCTCTCTGATCTGTGATCTGGGTTTATCTGATCCCCTGGAGCTACGGGGGAGTCACAAAGAGAACAGTATTTGTGCTCCACTTCACCGTTTCATGTGTGTAATATGAGAAGCCAAATTTGAAGAAATATCGGTCCTTCATTTTAGGTTGATTGAGCTTGATGACTGTTTGGACATGGCGGTCATGATCTGTGAATATATGTAACTACCACTTTGTGAGACTTACGGTAGAAGTTAACCACTGATACAGGGTCTCCCTCGTGGTATAGTTAGGATGTGAGGTATTTTCCTTGATCTGTGGTTAAGGACAGCTTTAACCTTGAGCCATCCTAAAAAAAGGCACAGAGCACCACACATAACATACCCCTATTTAGAAAAAGGTAAAGTACAGGTGGAAACAGGAGATTCAATTAGTTAATTAGAAAATGTCCTCTCCCCAAAGTCTAACTGTCATTCCCTAAATGAAAAAGCTATCTTTATGTTTCCTCTCCATATGTCTCTATCTGAAGTGTGGGACATTAATGACCTGATACAGATTACAAAATGTCACAGGAAATTATGTGCTCTGCATGTGTGATCCAATGAGGACCTCATCATCGGGGGAGAGAGGTCTGGTTTTCTCTGAGATGCTGTAAACCTCCCATGATGCTTTGGGACAGCATGGGCTGTCCCAACAGTGGAACACTGTTTATTTTTTTTATTTTACCTTTATTTTACTAGGCAAGTCAGTTAAGTACAAATTATTATTTTCAATGACAGCCTAGGAAAAGTGGGTTAACTGCCTGTTCAGAACAACAGACTTGTACCTTGTCAGCTCAGGGATTTGAACTTGCAACCTTTCAGTTTCTATTCCAACACTCTAACCACTAGGCTACCCTGCCGCCCTAATGGGGGTTCAGTAGCGGTGCATGGGTAAAATCACTGGGGATGCCATGCCAGGCAAAAAAGCTATATTACAACCTATGTGTTGTGATAATTGCATTGTTTGCACTATAACCTATTAGTTCATATGCCTTGACACTGTGATATAGGCCTAAGGCTTAGACAACCAGAAGGCACAGTGGCATAATAATTTCAACCACACCTGTGTTTTATCACAAAACCCTTCCGTAGAAGTCCACAAGGCATTTTGCATGTACTGTAACAAACTGTTACATGACCTACAACATGGTCAAGCAAGTTAATGTTTCGAACACTTTCGGACTACTAAACAACTATTTATTTAGAACCATGGAGAGTTACCGCAAGTCGAAAAGAAAACAGGAGCTGCCTTCACTATTCCAGCACCACTTCAACTTCAATATTTCAACATCATCAAATCACCTCTGCTTAGTTTAATACAGAGACAACTAAAAGATACCAAAAACTAATTAGTCCCGTCAACGTAAGCTAAATACAGTATGACTAATACCTTCTTTTTTTTTGCACTGTTGGTTAGAGCCTGTAAGTAAGCATTTCACTGTAAGGTCTACACCTGTTGTATTCGGCGCACGTGACAAATAAACTTTGATTTTGATTTTATTTTATTTGACGTGGGTGTCCATGGTACTGATTTGTGTGTGTGTGCGTGTGTGTGTGTGTATGTGTATTTGTTTGTGCATGCAGGTAGAAAAATGTTCACTACTTGTAGAGAAACGCCAATGGCATCTTTCATGTTGATGAAACGGTCTATCACTCTGTCATACAGGACACGCTTTTAGTTTTTGTTCTTCTAGACTTACTCTCTAGCTGAACTTCCTTTCATGGGCTATGATGCACCAGGCTAGCTAGTTAACATTAGCTTACTACATCTTTCTACATATTGAACTTCCATCCTCTCAGGCCACGGTTGTATCATAATCGCCATCATAATCATTGGCCAGTACAGAGAATTAAGTAAAGCCAAGTCCAAATCCCTATCTCCATTCATGGCTAATTTAGGAAAGGGAACATTTTAGCTAGCTAGCCACTGGAGGACAACGACACGAGATGCAATTATTCAAGTGTACATTTTTCTGTAAATGACTTTTGATGTGATGTGATGTGATTGGTGTGAAGCCAAATCCAAACTGGCTTCCCTTGACACTTTTTTATGGTGCGCCAGGACCATTCACAGTTGAGCTCACTCAATTTAGCACAACGCTGATTGGCTATTATGTTATATATTTTTTATCAAAGGAGGCCAAATGCTCACTGGCTTCATTTGCATTCAATGCTAAGGGCGGCAACAATATAATACTATTTTTGACCAGACAGCATCAGATAGATGGGCTACACACACTGGAAAAGAGGGGCGCTGTTTCGCTCGCTCGGATGCTTTGTCCGAGGAGATACATTCAGCCTCTTGCAAATTGAAGGAAAATTATGAAACACAGCGAGAGGATAGATACATTATTTTATACTGAACAAAAATATAAACGCAACATTTAAAGTGTTGGTCCCATTTTTCATGAGCTGAAATAAAAGATCCCAGAAATGTTCCATACACGCAGAAAGCGTATTTCTCTCAAATTTGGTGCACTCATTTGTTTACATCTCTGTTAGTGAGCATTTCTCCTTTGCCAAGATAATCCATCCAGCTGACAGGTGTGGCATATCAAGAAGCTGATTAAACAGCATGATCATTACTCAGGTGCACCTTAAAAGGACAATAAAAGGACACTCTAAAATGTGCAGTTTTGTCACACAACACAATGCCACAGGTGTCTCAAGTTGAGGGAGCGTGCAATTGGCATGCTGACTACAGGAATGTCCACCAGAGCTGTTGCCAGATAATTTAATGTTAATTTCTCTACCAAAAGCCGCCTCCAACGTTGTTTTAGAGAATTTGGAAGTATGTCCAACCGGCCTCACAATCGCCGACCATGTGTAACCACTCCAGCCCAGGACCTCCACGTCCGGCTTCTTCACCTGTTGGATCATCTGAGACCAGCCATCCGGACAGCTGAAGAAACTGTGGGTTTGCACAACCAAAGAATTTCTGCACAAACGGTCAGAAAACGTCTCAGGGAAGATCATCTGTGTGCTTACCAGGGTCTAGACCTGATTGCAGTTCGGGGTCGTAATCGACTTTAGTGGGCAAATTCTGGCCACTGGCACGCAGGACGGTTTCAACTGTACCGGGCAGATGGCAGACAGTGTGTATTGCGTTGTGTGGGCAAGCGGTTTTCTGATGCCAACGTTGTGAACAGAGTGACCCAAGGTGACGATGTGGTTATGGTATGAGCAGGAATAAGCTACAGCCAACGAACACAGTTGCATTTTATCGATGGCAATTTGAATGCACAGAGATAACGTGACGAGATCCTGAGGCCCATTGTCGTGCCATTCATCCGCTGCCATCGCCTCATGTTTCAGCATGATAATGCATGGCCCCATGTCGCAAGGATCTCTACACAATTACTGGAATCTGAAAATGTCCCAGTTCTTCAATGACCTGCATACTCATCAGACATGTCACCCATTGAGCATGTTTGGGATGCTCTGGATCGACGTGTACGACAGCGTGTTAGAGTTCCCGCCAATATCCAGCAACTTCGCACATCCATTGAAGAGGAGTGGGACAACATTCCACAGGCCACAATCAACAGCCTGATCAACTCTATGCGAAGGAAATGTGTCGCACTGCATGAAGCAAATGTTGGTCACACCAGATACTGACTGGTTTTCTGATCCAAGCCTCTATCTTTTTTTAAGGTATCTGTGACCAGCAGATGCATATCAGTGTTCCCAGTTGTGAAATCGATAGATTAGGGCATAATTAATTTATTTCAATTGACTGATTTCCTTATATGACTGTAATTCAGTAAACATTTTTAAATTGTTGCATGTTGCGTTTATATTTTTGTTCAGTGTATATGTATTTTTTCTTGTTACATTTTTTTTGGGAAGCCTGGCTTTCCTTGGAATCCATGAGTAGACTCCACTATCGGGGTTGGAACTGCAAACAAAACAAGTAATGAATATAAAAATCGGACATTCCCACAGTAGAATAGCTCATCCATTTACCTAGTCGGCTGGTTGTTGTATGTTCTATGCGAGATAAATATTCCTCTTGAGGCACATTCAAGTTATGAGTGCCATATGGAGGGAAACATATTTTCAAGTCATTGCACAACAATTCTTGCAGCCACGGGGAAAAGAGCAGTTTTAATCAGTACTTTTGGGTGTCAAGGAAAATGTATGGAGTAAAAAGTAAAAGTAGTCAAAAATATAAATAGTAAAGTAAATTACAGATACCCCCAAAAACGACTTACTGTAAGTAGTACTTTAACGTTTTTTTACTTAAGTACTTTACACCACTGCTCTTAAATAATAATAAATATTCAAGCCCTTTGTTACGGTAAGCCTAAATAAGTTGAGGAGTAAAATTTTGCTTAAGAAGTCACATAATAAGTTGCATGGACTCACTCTGTGTGCAAACACTCTGTGTGCAAACACTCTGTGTGACTACTTAACTACTTAGGGAGCACTCCCGACACTACCCGGTGAAATGTAAGGCGCCAAATTCAAAATCCAAAAGTCAAATTATTAAACATTCATCAATATACAAGTGTTGCATAGTCATCAAAAACTCTGCTTCTTGGCAATATCACAGCGTTGTCAGATTTCAAAAAGGCTTTACGGCGAAAGCACAACATTTGATTGTTTGAGGATAGCACTCAAATACCAGTTATAATGCATCCTTAGCTATCTGTTTATGAATATTAGCGATAATATTTCACTCGGATGGTCACCTAAACGTTATATAAGTAAAATAAAGTGGGGCGGCGCGCACCCAGACTCGCGCCCGAGAAAACTTGTTGACATTTCAGGTCCCCTTACCATTTCCTGTTCCTATGCGTTTTACTTACTCCAATCACTCCCAGTCTTTGTATATAGACTGTTGACATCTAGTGGAAGCCATAGGTACTGCAATCCAGGAGCTGGATTGCCTTGAAGTCAATGGGGAGAGTGTCAAACAGAGCAAAGGTTACCAAAAACTGCATTTCCGGATGGATTATGCTCGGGTTTTCGCCTGCTATATCAGTTCTGTTATACTCAAAGACATTATGTTAACACTTTTAGAAACTTCAGAGTGTTTCCTATCCAATAGTACTAATTATGTGCATATCTTATTTTCTGAGCCTGAGTGGCAGGCATTTTACTTTGGGCATGCCAGACTCTTCAAAACCGTCACCTCTGCTGCCGCTCCCCTAAGAAGTTAATCTCTGTACCCCACACATACAATTATCTGAAGGTCCCTCAGTTGAGCATTGAAATTCAAACACAGATTCAACCACAAATATCAGGGAGATTATCCAATACCTTGCAAAGAAGGGCACCTATTGGATATCCTTTTGAGGTTGGTGAAGTTATTAATTACACTTTGGATACAGGCGTCCTTCCTAACTCAGTTGCCGGATAGGAAGGAAACCGCTCAAGGATTTCACCATGAGGCCAATGGTGACTTTAAAACAGTTACAGAGTTTAATGGCTGAAATAGGAGAAAACTAAGGATGGATCAACAACATTGTAGTTACTCCACCATACTAACCTAATTGACAGAGTGAAAAGGAAGCCTGTACAGCAAAAAAATATTCTAAAACATGCATCCTGTTTGCAACAAGGCAGTAAAGTAATACTGCAAAAACTGTGGCAAATCAATTAACATTTTGTCCAGTTTTTTTCTGTTAAAGTAGACTTTAGCTTACATCACATCTCTCCAGTCTTAGTATGGTAAGAGATAGCTTAGGCACAGACAAAGTAAATCATCATGTGTTACACAGTCTTTGAAGTGTTTCAATGGGAAGAGATTCTTGGTACCTGTTTCAGGGAAAGATAGACTGTACAGGAAACAAAGCCATTAACTTTGCTCGTAACCCTTATCTGGGTGAGTTACGATGTGCACCACTTCCGCCACTAGTCAGACGGGTTTATATCCAAGAAGTCGAAGGCATGTCCAAGAAAATAAATACATCACAGTTTGACAGTTTGGGAATATGGGAAGACTGTGTGTGTGTGTGTGTTTGCGTGTGTATATGAGTGTGCGTGTGTGTGATGTTTGTCTAATTTATCCCAGACTCTCTTTTTTGTCTCATTCCCATGTAAGACAGCATGTCTGAATGTTTGTTTATTGTTCTGGTCAATGTTGTCTGGAATATTCTGGATTCAGAAATATGGGAACGTTTTCCATTTTCTTTTCTTTTGCTGTTTCGTTACGGTCCTGCTCTTTATACTTTTAGACATGGCCCTGGTCAAAACATAGTCCCATAGAGGGCTGGATTTAAATGCCACAGACCTGCCGTTCACGTGGTACCAATTTTCACGCATGTGTTCTGATCAGACAGCCCACGGAGAGTAGATGGTTGTGACCACAAAAGGTCTCACGGACCACAGAGTATAGCCAGTTCTGAGCATGAAACATGAAAGATAATTAACATTGGACAGTCACAGAGACAACTACAAAAGTTAAGTTTCAAACAGAAACAGATTATAGTCTCTCTTATTGGAGTCCCTTTGGTGCTTGTCATGTTGGGTTTCCTAGAAACAAACAGGATAGGCACTGAAACTATAGCTCAGCCATTCAGTATAGCAGTCCCAGACTGTCCAATTCGTTCAGATTAGGAGAGAAGACGGATCAGATCCCGTCTCAATTCATCATGTCAATTTTTATATGAGAATTTCTGTTATACACTCCACAGATGTAGAGTCATACAGATTAGCATTCCGTCCTCCATCTTGGATTTTCGTGTGAGGCACTCTTTCTGTAGCTTTCACCCGGGCTGTCCCGCACACTGCAATAGTGTTGAGTTTGGTTCCCTTGTTCATTTGGTCACTGACGAGACTGGGACTTGGTCCTCTGGCCCAATGGCTTTAAATACTGTAGGTGTCAGATAAATGTTAATAATCCAAAAGCTTGTCCCTGATCCAAAGCCTCAGCTGGTGTGTTGGGTATGTGGGTGGTCTGGTCTGGTGTGATCAACTGTTCAGGGACAATATTCTAGGAGGACGTCTGGCTTTGTGTCTGGGAACGCTGGTTCTGGACAGCTGCAGTGTATGATGGCCTTTGTCCCAACCCAATCAACTCAAGACCATGCTTAGCTAGCTGAAGTAAAAGTGTTAGTGCTGGGCTATGACAAAAGCCTCCACACTCGGTACTTCCTCCAGGACCAGGAGTGAGGAAGTGAGGATAGAGAGAACAAATGGAGAGGAAATGAAATACCTTTGTGGTTTGTGTCTTGTGAACTAATTAATTAAATTGACCTTTGACCTCTACTGGTTGACCCAGTTGCAAGTCTATGAAATGAAAAAATCACATCTTCATTTGATGTGAATAGTTCTAACTTGATTAACCATTGACTTCATGGACAGGGCCATGTTATAAGCCTCCAAGCCACCCTTAAGTGGACCTCAATCCCCATTCTCCACCCAATGAAACCCCTGGCCTCTCCTTGAGAAGCCTCAGGCTCTCGCTATGTTATGAAGGATGTTAAGGTAATTAGTGTAGCAGCCTGGAAAAGGTGATGTCAGAAAGAGCAGGTTGTTGTGATGGTGGTGGGTGGGGGCAGGATGTACTGTAACACAATATCATTGTCTTCAGCTGAAATAATCATCAACTATTTTAGGCCAAACAGCAAACCCAAATGGATTCCACAGGCACATGTCATGTTTTTGTCCTTTTTTGGAGGTGGAACGTCTTTGTTCTTTGTGTCTGTCTGGAGGTGATTTATCCTATTGTGTAGCTAGTGGGGTCTCCAGTCCAGTGTCCAGGCGATTCGCGCAATTCCTCTGTGATGTCACATCTCAGCAGGGGTCCGTCCCAGTAGTCTGACGTGGCTTCCTCTCCTTATCCTCTGCTGCACCTGTACTGGTGTGAGAATATAGGCTGGGTGCAAGCAATATGGAGGATGCCGGTTGACTACCAGATACACTTACACCTGTCCAGTCCTGTAATGTCTGTGCAGATTAAGGAAAGGTAGCCAAGTAGTGGAAGCCACTTCAGGTTGTTTTGAGCTTTAAAAGCAGGTGTAATATAGATTTGAATGACACTGTCTCAAGTCAAGTCTTTGGTATAGGCCTACCATTCAGCAATTATTCAGTCTGGGCTATTCCTTCCCACACTATGGCTCTACTGCAGCTCTATTATCTGCTAAAGACGAGCTTCGTTCAGATTCACAGATCCTCAGATAGATACAGCCAGTTAGAGAGGAAATTGAGCCCCATGCATTCCATAGGGGACGAGAACAAGGTCCTTTGTGTTGGGGCAGATAGGGGATCATGAAAGGACGTCGTCTGCATGGTGAAAGACTCTCTTTGTGAGTCCGGGGAGGGTCTCAATGTGCTCTTTGTCAGATCTGTGCCTTACATGTTGTGTCGCAGTAATGAGGGACAATTCTTACCAGTCCAGATCCGCCACTTTGTCTTGCTGAGGACATAAAGTGACCGTTTTTACAGTTTTGGGAGTTTTTTTAAAGGGGGGTTGAGGGATTGAGGTTGATGATCGCTGTCTAAGCAGGCCCTGGTGTAACTGTGTAGGTGGGGGGTGTAGGAGTACACAGTCCAATGACGTCAAAAGATAAACCAGCCTTAGAGACTCCTTGCATGGTCCACTATGGACTCAATGGGCAGATTGGATTATGCTGAGCTGGGGGTCACCAGTCTATGGCTCTTGAGGAATGGCAAAAGCGGTGAGGGAGGAGCGCCCTTCTCAAATCGAACAGTAATCTGCGCCACTCGGTCATGTTGTCAACAAGGCAGCATGGTGCATCGTCCAGAAACATACAATCTCTTTTCCATTAAATACATTGCCTCCGGAAAGCATTCAGACCCCTTGACCTTTTCCACATTTTTGTTACGTTACAGCCTTATTCTAAAATGGATTAAAAAAAAATATCCTGAGCAATCTACACACAATACCCCATAATGACAAAGCGAAAACAGGTTTTTCGAAATTTTTGCAAATGTATAAAAAATAACAGAAATGCCTTAATTACATAACTATTCAGACCCTTTGCTATAAAACTCCAAATTGAGCTCAGGTGCATCCTGTTTCCATTGATCATCCTTGAGATGTTTCTACAACTTGATTGGTAAATTCAATTGATTGGACATGATTTGGAAATGCACACACCTGTCTATATAAGGTCCCACAGTTGACAGTGCATGTCAGAGCAAAAACCAAGCCATGAGGTCGAAGGAATTGTCCGTAGAGCTCCATGACAGGATTGCGTCAAGGCACAGATCTGGGGAAGGGTACCAAAACATTTCTGCAGCATTGAAGGTCCCCAAGAACACAGTGGCATCCATCATTCTTAAATGGAAGATGTTTGGAACCGCCAAGACTCTTCCTAGAGCTGGCCGCCCGGCCAAACTGAACTATCGGGGGAGAAGGGTCTTGGTCACACTGACAGAGCTCCAGAGTTCCTCTGTGGAGATGGGAGAACCTTCCAGAAGGACAACCATCTTTGCACCAATCAGGCCGTTATGGTAGAGTGGCCAGACGGAAGCCACTCCTCAGTAAAAGGCACATAGCAGCCCGCTTGGAGTTTGCCAAAAGGCACCTAAAGACTCTCAGACCATGATAAACAAGATTATCTGGTCTGATAAAACCAAAATTGAACTCTTTAGCCTGAATGCCAAGCATCACGTCTGGAGAAAACCTGGCACCATCCCTACAGTGGAGCATGGTGGTGGCAGCATCATGCTGTGGGGATGTTTTTCAGCAGCAGCGACTTGGAGACTAGTCAGGATCGAGGGATAGATGAACAGAGCAAATTATAGAGAGATCCTTGATGAAAACCTGCTCCAGAGCGCTCAGGATTGTGGCAAAGGTTCACCTTCCAGCAGGACAATGACTCTAGGCACAGGGTCAAGACAAGTCTCTGAATGTCCTTGAGTCACCCAGCCAGAGACCGGACTTGAACCCGATCGAACATCTCTGGAGAGACCTGAAAATAGCTGTGCAGCAACACTCCCCATCCAACCTGACAGAGCTTGAGAGGATCTGCAGAGAATAATGGGAAAAACTCCCCAAATACAGGTGTGCCAAGCTTGTAGCGTTATACTTAAGAAGACTTGAGGCTGTAATCGCTGCCAAAGGCGCTTCAATAAAGTACTGAGTAAAGGGTAAATGTAAATGTGATATTTCAGATTTTTGTTTTTATTACAAAAATACTAAAAACCTGTTTTTGCTTTGTATTGTGTGTAAATTGAGGGGGGAAAACGATTTAATCCATTTTAGAATAAGGCTGTAACGTAACAAAATGTGGAAAAAGTCAAGGGGTCTGAATACTTTCCTGTATGTTTATGGTGTATCTACTATGTAGGCTCCTGAGCTGAGCCATCTACCACCCCACTACCACAATCAGATTAGTGGGGGAAGGGGCAATGTAGCCTATGTTTTTTGTCCCCCCACTTTGTTCTGAAATAATCATCACCCACTAATTAACTTTTTTTTTACAGATTCATTGTTTTGAGCTAGTAATGTATAAATATTACCCACCATAGGCTACGGGACTTCTGTATTTGATTGTGTCATGTGACATGTCCACACTGACCTCTGGTCATAGTTTTGTCCGTGTTTGTGTCCAGTCCTGTACAGGCTGCCCCGTTGTAGTAGCACTGGTATGCAGCCTAACGTCTCTACGGGAGTCTGGGGATTTTTCACAAGCCCATTCTCACTGTCAGAATAAAAATATCAGTCTCATTGACTCTGATAAATGAGAGGGTTTCACACGGAAGGAAGTCCAGAGGGGTTAATGGCTGAAATGAGTCATACGAACCACTATAAAGCCACTATAAAGTACACAGACCACTATAAAGTACACATCACAGACAGCACTCAGACTATTATACGCAGTCATGCAATGACCCGACAGTCATAAACAACTAGTCTATACAGACAGTGTACAACCACGCTATACACACACAGACAGTTATATATTTGATAAATATATATTTTTATATGTATATAAATATATATACAACATTCACAGCACAGCAGATTCTATGACTTTATAGACTGCTGTATACAATTAAGTGACAAGCCTGTTCAACTATTCACATGCATATCCCATGCACATCCATATACCATAGGGCACCTTTAAGCTACACATGAACAAATTGTTCCTTGGGTTTGATATACAGTATATTTTGCGGTCATTACTGTCCATGCATGTGGTGAGTTATCATGATATTGTTTTGTTGTCTCTAACCCAGTCCTCTGTGTTATGTTCTCCAGGGTGGTAAGAAGCACAATGGGCCATGTGGAGGAAGAGACTGCAGCGGAGGATGCAAATGTTTCCCTGAGAAGGGCGCCAGGGTAAGTCACATTTTCTTCATTGTTTTGCTGTCTAACCCCTACACAACACTATGTGGCCCCAGCTTTATCTCCATCTCTACACAACTCTCCTCAACTCTATACCTATAATGAAGGCATTCATTGGCTATTCAGGAGGTATGAAAGCACCATAACAGTGCAACAGGGATAACACCCAACCAGACCTTCATCAATATGGACCTCTCTATCTGCGTAACATATGAACTCAGATCCATTACTGTTTGACTCCCAGTATATCTACTAATGGGCTATTTTCCAACCTCTTTGTCTCACGTCTTTATCACCTTATCACACATGCTGTTAGGGAAAGTGGTGAAACTCACACCATTAACTTAACAGTAAAGAGAGGGTATGGGTGGGGGGCTAACTGTTGTCCTCTAGAGGGTCAGGGCCCTGTTAGTAAAATGGAGGAGAGGAAGGACAGGAAGGGAGGACAGGAAGAGAGGTGGGGAGGAGATAGGGGGAGAGGTGGGGAGGAGAGTGGAAGAGATCCATGACAGATGTTGTGAATGCAGGGAGGAAGTGAAACACTAAACACCAGGTTCATAATAAGACAATGGACCAAGAGGGAGAGACAGAGGGGCTTCACAATCAACCAATAAGGAGAGAGGATCTTTAAGAGGAACCAATCACTTATTGGCAGTGAGCTTTGATATCCTCTTGACGGTCTATGTATGTTATCTCTTAAGAGTGAGGGTGTGTGATTACCATGGAGACCAGCTAGAAAGTCACAGGGTGCACAGTGTCAAACCGATAATATGGGAAGAGTTGTATTCTCACAGAGCCCTTGTTACAGTGCATGCTTAAACTCAAGACAAAGAAATGCTAAGTATTCAAACCAAAGATTTCACTCATAAATCAGCTGATCAAAGGCTGTGTAGTATCTCCTACAATGTGCTCAGTGCCCAGTTTTTTTTTTTTCCACTCATCTTCAAAGTATTCTTATAGGAACTGTTTACCCCCCAGTTCAAACTTTATGTGACGTTAAACCACAATGACAAAGTTATTCAGTTCATAAAACACAGGGCCAGTGAGAAGAAGAAGAATGATTTGTTAGTGAGTTCTTAAAAAGAAAAGAATGTGGCTTGAGGGAATTGTAGTCTCACTCGGCTGTGTTGGGACTTGGGAATTTGCCGGGTCGACTTTACAGTATGCCTCTGACCTTTACGGTCACCATGGTTAAAGGAAACCCCATAAAGAGGAGTAGATGTGAGAGACAGGAAGAACATTCCACAGCTTTAAGGATGCGAAGGCCTTGTGAGTGAGTTGTGAGTGAGGGTCAGAGCGTCTATGTTCTCTCTCTCTCTTGCTGTCTCTCTTTCTCTCTCTCCCAAGGCTGTAAGAGGGGATCTCTCCCAAGGCTGTAAGAGGGGATCTCTCCCAAGGCTGTAAGATGGGATCTCTCCCTAAGCTGTAAGAGGGGATCTCTCCCAAGGCTGTAAGAGGGGATCTCTCCCTAGGATGTAAGAGGGGATCTCTCCCAAGGCTGTAAGAGGGGATCTCTCCCTAGGCTGTAAGAGGGGATCTCTCCCAAGGCTGTAAGAGGGGATCTCTCCCTAGTTGGCACCTTGGCCTGTTGTTCCCCTGACCTTTGTTACAGCATATAAAAGAAAGAAAAACATCCTCTGGTCTCTACCACTCCCTATTCTCACTCCCTCACATTCACTAGACCTAGTTACACTCTTTTGGTTCCAAAAGGGGTTTTCGGCTGTCCCCATAGGAGAACCCTCTGTGGAAATGGTTCTACATGGAACCCAAAAGGGTTCTATCTGGAACCAAAGCATTCTACCTAGAGCCAAAAACAGCCAAATAACCCTTTACGGTTCTAGAATCTAGATAGTACCTTTTTTTTAAGAATGTACAGTGAGGGAAAAAAGTATTTGATCCCCTGCTGATTTTGTACGTTTGCCCACTGACAAAGAAATTTATTTGAACAGTGAGAGACTGAATAACAACAAAAAAATCCAGAAAAAACGCATGTGAAAAATGTTAGAAATTGATTTGCATTTTAATTAGGGAAATAAGTATTTGACCCCTCTGCAAAACATGACTTAGTACTTGGTGGCAAAACCCTTGTTGGCAATCACAGAGGTCAGACGTTTCTTGTAGTTGGCCACCAGGTTTGCACACATCTCAGGAGGGATTTTGTCCCACTCCTCTTTGCAGATTTTCTCCAAGTCATTAAGGTTTCGAGGCTGACGCGTTTGGCAACTCGAACCTTCAGCTCCCTCCACAGATTTTCTATGGGATTAAGGTCTGGAGACTGGCTAGGCCACTCCAGGACCTTAATGTGCTTCTTCTTGAGCCACTCCTTTGTTGCCTTGGCCGTGTGTTTTGGGTCATTGTCATGCTGGAATACCCATCCACGACCCATTTTCAATGCCCTGGCTGAGGGAAGGAGGTTCTCACCCAAGATTTGACGGTACATGGCCCCATCCATCGTCCCTTTGATGCGGTGAAGTTGTCCTGTCCCCTTAGCAGAAAAACACCCCCAAAGCATGTTTCCACCTCCATGTTTGACGGTGGGGATGGTGTTCTTGGGGTCATAGGCAGCATTCCTCCTCCTACAAACACAGCGAGTTGAGTTGATGCCAAAGAGCTCCATTTTGGCCTCATCTGATCAAAACACTTTAACCCAGTTGTCCTCTGAATCATTCAGATGTTCATTGGCAAACTTCAGATGGGCATGTACAGTGGGGGAAAAAAGTATTTAGTCAGCCACCAATTGTGCAAATTCTCTCACTTAAAAAGATGAGAGAGGCCTGTGATTTTCATCATAGGTACACTTCAACTATGACAGACAAAATGAGGAAAAAAAATCCAGAAGATCACATTGTAGGATTTTTTATGAATTTATTTGCAAATTATGGTGGAAAAATAAGTATTTGGTCACATACAAACAAGCAAGATTTCTGGCTCTCACAGACCTGTAACTTCTTCTTTAAGAGGCTCCTCTGTCCTCCACTCATTACCTGTATTAATGGCACCTGTTTGAACTTGTTATCAGTATAAAGACACCTGTCCACAACCTCAAACCGTCACACTCCAAACTCCACTATGGCCAAGACCAAAGAGCTGTCAAAGGACACCAGAAACAAAATTGTAGACCTGCACCAGGTTGGGAAGACTGAATCTGCAATAGGTAAGCAGCTTGGTTTGAAGAAATCAACTGTGGGAGCAATTATTAGGAAATGGAAGACATACAAGACCACTGATAATCTTCCTCGATCTGGGGCTCCACGCAAGATCTCACCCGTGGGGTCAAAATGATCACAAGAACGGTGAGCAAAAATCCCAGAACCACACGGGGACCTAGTGAATGACCTTCAGAGAGCTGGGACCAAAGTAACAAAGCCTACCATCAGTAACACACTACGCCGCCAGGACTCAAATCCTGCAGTGCCAGACGTGTCCCCCTGCTTAAGCCAGTACATGTTCAGGCCCGTCTAGTTTGCTAGAGAGCATTTGGATGATCCAGATGAGGATTGGGAGAATGTCAGATGAAACCAAAATAGAACTTTTTGGTAAAAACTCAACTCGTCGTGTTTGGAGGACAAAGAATGCTGAGTTGCATCCAAAGAACACCATACCTACTGTGAAGCATGGGGTGGAAACATCATGCTTTGGGGCTGTTTTTCTGCAAAGGGACCAGGACGACTGATCCGTGTAAAGGAAAGAATGAATGGGGCCATGTATCGTGAGATTTTGAGTGAAAACCTCCTTCCATCAGCAAGGGCATTGAAGATGAAACGTGGCTGGGTCTTTCAGCATGACAATGATCCCAAACACACCGCCGGGCAACGAAGGAGTGGCTTGTGAAGAAGCATTTCAAGGTCCTGGAGTGGCCTAGCCAGTCTCCAGATCTCAACCCCATAGAAAATCTTTGAAAGTCTGTGTTGCCCAGCGACAGCCCCAAAACATCACTGCTCTAGAGGAGATCTGCATGGAGGAATGGGCCAAAATACCAGCAACAGTGTGTGAAAACCTTGTGAAGACTTACAGAAAACGTTTGACCTCTGTCATTGCCAACAAAGGGTATATAACAAAGTATTGAGATAAACTTTTGTTATTGACCAAATACTTATTTACCACCATAATTTGCAAATAAATTCATAAAAAATCCTACAATGTGATTTTCTGGATTTTCTTTCCTCATTTTGTCTGTCATAGTTGAAGTGTACCTATGATGAAAATTACAGGCCTCTCTCATCTTTTTAAGTGAGAGAACTTGCACAATTGGTGGCTGACTAAATACTTTTTTTCCCCACTGTATATGTGCATTCTTGAGCAGGGGAACCTTGCGGGCGCTGCAGGATTTCAGTCCTTCACGGCGTAGTGTGTAACCAATTGTTTTCTTGGTGACTATGGTCCCAGCTGCCTTGAGATCATTGACAAGATCCTCCCATGTAGTTCTGGGCTGATTCCTCACCGTTCTCATGATCATTGCAACTCCACGAGGTGAGATCTTGCATGGAGCCCCAGGCCGAGGGAGATTGACAGTTCTTTTGTGTTTCTTCCATTTGCGAATAATCGCACCAACTGTTGTCACCTTTTCACCAAGATGCTTGGCGATGGTCTTGTATCCCATTCCAGCCTTGTGTAGGTCTACAATCTTGTCCCTGACATCCTTGGAGTGCTCTTTGGTCTTGGCCATGGTGGAGAGTTTGGAATCTGATTGATTGATTGCTTCTGTGGACAGGTGTCTTTTATACAGGTAACAAGATGAGATTAGGAGCACTCCCTTTAAGAGTGTGCTCCTAATCTCAGCTCGTTACCTGTACAAAAGACACCTGGGAGCCATAAATCTTTTGATTGAGAGGGGGTCAAATACTTATTTCCTCATTAAAATGCAAATCAATTTATAAAAATGTTCACATGCGTTTTTCTGGATTTTTTTGTTGTTATTCTGTCTCTCACTGTTCAAATAAACCTAACATTAAAATTATAGACTGATAATTTCTTTGTCAGTGGGCAAACGTACAAAATCAGCAGGAGATCAAATACTTTTTTCCCTCACTGTATACTGTATATTGATAAATTATTAATTTGAGTTTAACATTATAAACACTCGTCCTGAGTCCTCTGACGTTTAATGAGGTGGGATAGCAGGTGTGGCCTGCTATTTTGTTTGAATATCCTAAAATGACAATAGTCTGTTTTCGCAATCCTTGTTTATTCCTCGTCTTTTGTTTTAGTCTTTATTGCTTGCGTATTTGCACCTTACATATTCCAGGCCCTGAGCCAAATCCACATATTCTGCTCATCAGGTTGATGGACTAGTCCATGAACCAAACAGAAAAGATTCTCCTCACAGATGTCTGTCCTTCTCTTTCTCTCGCTCTCTGTCTTTCTTTGTCTTCCTCTCTCTCTCTATCTATCTCTCTCTCTCCAACTATCTATTTCTCTCTGCCTATCTCTCTCTGCCTCCATCTATTGTTTCTATCTTCTATCTCTCTCCCTATATCCCTCTCCCTCCATCTATCTATCCTTCTTCTATCTCTCTCTTGGGGTTGTTAGATAATGCAGCAGTAGACTCATCACGTTTTTCTGCTGATGGTTTCGTAAACTCCTGGATTGGCAGGGGTTGGCCCACATCTGTTCAGAATGGATGACAGTTGTCTGCGGCTTAACTGGCGACCCCACAAATATCAACACCTCCCAGGGGTCGATCATATTCATGCATTGTTCTGTGTTTACGGCTGCTCGACACTTTGTGGATGTGGCAATGCGGTTGTAGAAGGGCGTCGACCAACACTTTCACTCTCTCGTATTCATCTGTGTTAGAATATGTCTCTTAACTCAATTATGACTACACAGAGGAACAACCTTAATCTCCCCAAACTCTATGGTCCTTCAGCTTGTTGACATCTCCTACAGAACTCATTATTGTAGGAAAAACAGAGGCTGTGGTTTCTCAGGAAGGAGAGACTGACAGAGAGCAGAGAGAGGAGTTGATTGTGTGAGGGAAAGTAATGTTCCAGAGATGGTAATTTCATGGCTGTTTAGCATCGGGCAGAGAAGTGATTTGGCAGGGTTGTTCTCTACCCCTATCGCCCACTCCTCCTGGCAGACTGTGGAGGGTTTTATACACAGAGGGCGTTCAAGAAAATGTCACACTCCTCTAGGCACTGATACAAGCTCATAGTTGTTTCATAGTCAACTATTGTGGGTTGTGTCTTGTAATGCCAGTCCAATAGAACGGGGTAATAAACAAAGTGTTTGTGTCCATTAGACTATAAAGTGTTGACAAATGCATGTAAAGGGTTTGACAAGCCCAAAAATAGATGAAGTACTTGTGTCTATAGCAGGTTGGTGATTGTAAGGTATGGATATTTGAGAGGTATTTTGACCTTTGAAGGACAAATTAAACCAAGCGCCTCTAGGCCAGAGGCCCTAGTCCAGTTGAGTGCAGTCTAGCGCCACACAAAAAATTGCTGGGTTGTTTGGTTGATCCAACTGCTGGGTTGCAGGCATGGGTCACTTAGTTGGGTTCTTTTCTTTAAAAAGAGCAATGTTGGGTTCTTGTGCTGGGTTATGGGTGCTGAGTTATTGAGATATGACCCAGCGGGTCAGATCAAAAGACTGGAAGCGGGGTTTAGTAGGGCTGTGGCTTTCTTTTTAGCCACTCGAGAGTTAATGTCATGCCTGTTCATCTGTTCTGTTGTATAGTTATCACATGTTAAGATGTAAAATTATTGCTTTGTTGAGGTTTACAGAAATGTATGAATTCCCTAAAAGCCTCTGTAAATCCCATTCTCGGGACGCAATAAGGTGGCATACCTTATTATAATATGTAATAAATAATCATAATATTCAAGAAGGTATAGAACTATATATAAACTTAACATGTTGAAGAGGAATGACATTTACTCTCACAGGTGGCCAATAAGATCTATCTGAAAGCCACACCCCCAATAAGCCATGCCTCCTGAAAATAAGGATTACATAAAAAAAGACCCAGCTGCTAGCCCAGCTTGAGGACTTTGTACACATGTTATTTAGCTTTGTGTTGCATAAGATTAATCAATCACTTAATGTACATACAAAAACACAGATATAAAAAAATAATTTAAAAAATCAACCTTCAGTAGAGTATGCTGGGTAAAAGTACCTTTGTTATCATAACTTTTAAAAATGTAGTTTATGTGACTTCTCATTTAGTTTTAAGTCAGTACCACATACACATTTTAAGTAGTAATGGCTTTTCAAAGACTTTGAGTTCAACTTACTAGAAGCATTTGAGTTAAAAATGCCTTGGTGTTTACAGTGTGTGTTTGCGTGTCTATAAATGGCATGATTTCCTTGTTCCATGAAAACAAGGGCCATATGTACATACCAAATGACGTGCTCTCGCCCGTCTTCAACTTCTCTGTCTCCATAGGGATGGAATATTTGAACAGTCTGGAATGCCATGGCCTGTCCCTCTGAGGGAAAATCTGAGAGGCCACTTATTCTATTTACACTACTCGTATGTGTGTGTGTCTGTGTTTGTGTGTGTGTGCGCAAGAGAGACAATCTTGGTGAACCTTTTGATTAGGCGTTATTAGAGGATGTCAGCATAGATTGAACTTAATCAAAAACTAAACAAAGTTTGACAACTGTGTGATTGACACAGTGTATTGAGCTTAAGACAGTGAGATAAACCCCTAACCAGAGCCAGAGCAGGATCAGGTGGGATGTGATCTGGACTGATTCACTGACAGGTTAGACATCTTGTCTATTGGCCTATACACCTATACACCAATGTGGGTTATTTGGTAGCCCAGTGCTGGCAACAAATTGTACAGAATAACCAATGGGTTATTTTGACCCTGACAGCTGGGTTTCGTGAATAACCCAACAAGTTGGGTTGTTGGGATTACCCAAACATTGTTTAATTTAACCATCAGTTGGGTATTTTTACTCTCATGCTGGGTTGACCTAGCAGCTGGGTCTTTTGTAAATTGAACTTTCGTTCAGTGTCTATACATGTCCACACTTATCAACGTTAAATTTACACATTTATTTGCATATTTCCCAGAGTGCCTTCCCTTTTGAGTGAATTGTAGAGTTACCACCCATGACTATATTTGTTAGTGACAGAGACATGGTTGTTGCATTCATTCATTTTCAAGCAAATATATGATCTTTCAAATAAAAAGCTCTGTAATATAATACAACACATATTTTATAAGGCTTTATTTTGAAGGCCTACTTTTAGTCTAATACAGTGGCCTGAAACTCATAGTTTACAGGGAAAGTCAGCCCTGCAAGTCACAGTATGCTACCTTGCAAAGGGATGTGACATTTCTATTGGAATCCATCCAGAGTGTGGATTTCCAACAAAAAATGTTTTATGTATATTTGAGTAGCATAACATTAACTATTCAATCAATGTACATGCAAAAATATAGATATTGAAACAAACAATTCAAAAACTTTACCTGCAATAGAGCATACTGGGAAATATGATAATGATGGGCGTGATTTTGGTTTAACACTGGTTATTAACACCAACACAGGTGTTATTTTACACCAATGAGTGTTCATTTAACATTTACAGAGTTAATTTAACACCTGAATCAACTCTAGAAATGTTGCACAAAAAAAATCAAGCACTAGGTAACACTGGCCGATTTTCTATGCACACACCCAACAAACACACACACACACCCAACACAGGTCAAAGTGTTTACTACATTTTCTCCTAATCCGCTGGTATTTAGCTTTACATGTGTCTTAAATGTGAAAGGTCCTTCCTGTGGTGTTGATGAGGTACTAGAATGTCCTCCAGGTAGAGAAAGGGTCTTTGGGGTCTGCTGTGGTATGTGACCAGAGTGGTGGGTCAACATGGCAACCCCATGTGTTCTCCATCAGTCAGCCCTTTTGGAGCCTGTTGTTGGAGCTGGTTGGAGCCCAGGGCAGGGGCCAATTAGAGCCCAGGGCAGGGGCCTACTGGCTGCAGAGGAAACAATAAGTCCCGCTGTTACTCCACTCTAATTTACCTCTCAGTAAGAGAGAGCAGCAGAGCAGGGTACATTACTGGTAGTGGAGTGTTGCGTACGGTGTTGTGTGTTAGCAACTATAGGCGTCTGTGTCAGTGGTTTGTACACAGTGTGTGTTTCGTGGAGTGAACATTCCATGTGCTCAGCTCTACCTCAATTTCCTATCTCCCCATTGTCCAAGCTAAGACACATAACATGCAGAGGGATCCCCCATCACATTGCCTTTGTGTATCAATTCCTGATAACTCATGATGGGCCAACTTCTCAACTCATTCTACTGCCCACGCTTGGACTTCTTCCCCGATTGGCTCGTTCGTCCGCTGTGCAACAGTCTAGGAATGCCCTTCACAGCTGGGGAGAGAGAGGCGGCTTTACTCCAGTCTGGGAAAGTATGAGTTTTCCAGAATCGGAACGTTTGACCCATTTGGACACTTCGGACAGGCCAGCTGGCAACAGGGGAGAGTACAAAGGCTCTTCAGACTGGTGGATTATAGAGGTATCTCTGGGTGGAGTGGGATTGGCTGTCCATGTCAATTATCTGAAAATTATGGTTAATTCCCCCCTTGTGGTCCATTTCAGTCTCTCATCATTACGAATGATGCAGTCTTCAAGTTTTTGATGGTCTGTGGCATCATCAGAATCATTCCATGTGAATGCATACCATATCTTATCAATTTGTCATGGAGTTTTGTTAGTGGCCTGTATTTAACTGTTACACTCCTTTCTAGTCTTTCCAATTTGTAATCGTATCATCTGTGGTGTTATTTAAGTGATATTACCGGCTTTGAGGGCATTATCACTTTTATACAACGGGTTACCAACATATTCAAATAATTATTAACATATTTTCATTAAAAACGTTATTTTGATGAATTTATTCACACTATTTCATCCTTCCACAAGATAAAGTCCCGACACCAATCTAGGGTTGCTACCCAAGCCGACTGGTCGTTAGTTCTATCAATTCTAGTTCTATTGCCAGAGAGACAACCCAGTCGTTAAGTCTTTTTTGTTTGTTCTGTATCTATGGACATGACCCAGTCGTTCGTTCTAAATGTTCCATTGCCATACTGGCTGGCAAACGTTCGTATCCCTTGCTTGCTAGCTAGCCAACTGGCTAACTGACAGTCACATCACAAAGTGCAGCCAGAATAAAAGCAAAGTAGCTGCATTTGCATTTGTTTAAGCTGTATTCTAGTGACATTTATTTGGATACATCCATAACAATGAGTTAATGAGGTGTGATTTCGCGGGGCATAGAAAATGTGCTCTCTCGTCAGGACACTGATGTTCAGAGGAGCTAGCCAACAACCCAGCTAACACAATCACTTCAAACTGAAGCTGTAAAGACTGCAAACTTGCTGCACTTCGTTTCATTTTACCTTTTTTCAATTGACATTTCTTTGTATATATCCATAAAAATGATGCCAGCTGATTCATGATTTAGACTGGCTGAGAAACGTTGCCTGCATGTCTGTCTCATCCTGGCTCGTTCATTACTATGGGACAGCTGGAGATTGAATTTGAATATTGAAACAATGTTCGGAGAATATCGGAGAGAGACAGCAAGGTTTATACAAATCTCCACCGTTGAAAACTAAATGTTAGTCTAAAAGAAATTTGAGATAATGTCTAAAGATAATGCTTTTTTTGAGATAATGCTTTTTATAGTGGAGATAAAGTTTATAAATTGCTTGGCTGGGCTGATGAGACAGTGGATTGCACAGTCAGATGGAACAGAGTAAATAGGAATTTTAACGTCATAGATTTAGCCCGGTGGTAACTTGTGGAATAGACACCGGCTGGAATGCGGTTTTAACTAATCAGCATTCAGGATTAGACCCACCTGTTGGATAAACGTTGTGAATCGGCCTTGTCGTTACCGCTCAAATATTCCCATTTAATGATGATATCATCATCTTAAACTATGTATGAAAAATTCCTTATGAATGCATTCCTGAGTCTAGAACTTCTGTCCCATATTTTATTCCATTATTTATGGAGTATTATGTAGCTTTTAAGACTGTTCAACTCCCCTAAAGTCATTTTAATATGTTACTCTATCCTGTATGGAAGGACGTGAGCTGAAATGGCCCTAGAACGGTGCTGATTATTGTAACAATGGCATTTAGGGGCGTCACGCCCCTATTCGATTCCCTTAAACACACACACACACTGCAGCTGGGTCCAGTTCTCACACACATCTGTCTGGGCCTCAGACCACAGATGTCTCATTCCAGCAGCGTGAGGCAATCACACAGGTGTAAGGCCCCCAAAGACCTCTTGGATACTGGAGGGCCAAGCCCTGCTGTTCTCAGCCTGAGATCCCCCAGGGCTTTGAGCTTTAGCACACACACACACACGCACATGTTATGTTCTTCTATCCTTGTCGGGACCTAAAATGTATTTCCATTCTAAATCCTATTTTCCCTAACCCCTACCATAACCCTAACCTTAACCTGTAACCCTAACCCAAACCCTAAACCTAACCACTAACCTCTTACCCTAACACGTTGGAAATGTCCCCATGAGGGAGACTGTTCTTGTTTTACTATCCTTGTGGGGACTGTAGAAAAGGCCCATGGAGTTGGTGGAAGAATCCTTTAATTCATGGCCACTTGCTCAGCTGCGCCAGGGGTGCTTTAATTAGGTCAGGTGGAAATGTCAGACAGCTCCACTCATTAAAAGGAGGAAATCGCCATCGCCCGATCTCGCTGCTTTCTCTTCCATAACTCCATCTAATCCAGAAGTTCTGTGCGTCCATGAGTCCACGGAAGTCCACCAAATCTGTTACCTTTCATCTGAACTATCTGTTGCGATCGGGGAGAGCGGGCCATCAGTTATTGTTTATAGTTATTATTGCGGAGCGCGGCTTGGAGCGCACACTTCAAACCTATTGTATAGTGTAAATGATCGATGTTCACAGCCCTACAGATCAGCACAGGCCAATTATGCCATTGAAATATGGTTAATACGTAATGAAATTACATGTACATATGAAGACAAACTTGAAAGTGTGAAATATGAAACATAATTGTTTGCTGAACTCATCAACTCTGATATCAAACTGATGGGGATTATAGATTGAATAAGATCACTGATTGAACTATTTGTATTATTCTCCTCATGATTATGATAAATAGTTACAAGCTAACGGACTTAAGGATGATTCCTATTGACTTCTCATTTGAACTGAATTACCTAATTATGTTAATAATTAATGATTGTTATGATTTGATTTTTGATTATGAATTTGATTGGATACATATTATTCTGTTTCCTTTGTTATGCAGCACAGACTACCCAGTAAATATACCACGTTATGGTTAAAGGAATTCTTGCCTCAGTCTCATCCATTCCTCTGTCACCTGACCCGTGACCACCTGTTCACCTTCACTGTCAGTCATTCTACCTGTCCAGCTACCTACACAGATTCCAGTAATCTTTCAGGGACATTTGGGGATTTTAGGTCCCCACAAGGATAGAAGAACCAACCTGCACACAATGAATCCAAGGTTTGTCTGAGAAAGAATATGCCAACATTGCGTGAAGACCTTGGTCAACTGCATCATGTGTAGATCTCTCCATCCCTCTATCTCCAACTCTGCATTGCTCTCTGGGCCCTCTCTGTCTGGGCCCTTTCAGTCAAGTGTGTTTGCAAGTGCGCCCTATTTCTACACAATGATGCATCTGTAGAAATGAGATCTGAGTCTAAACACATTAAGGCTAATGTAAACGGCCCACAGCAGCCGGACAGATGTACGGTCCCTGTGTTAAACACTCCTTCACTCCTCCATGAGAAACAGAGACAGTGGCGACAAATGACACACATTGTCTATCCTCCTCCTCTCACCCCCCTGTTTTTTTCTGCAGGGAGAGACACAGGATAATGAGTCAGAAGAACTGTGTGTTTTAGGAGGATGAGAGCAGGGGGAGATAGGTGTTGACAGAAATGTTCTCACTGGTCCCCCTTCTTTCCCTCTGGATGCAGTGTTTTTTGTGTTTTCCAGACTATTTCATTTTCAACAGCCAAACATATTCATATAATATACTGTATCATATCCCCCTTTGTTTGCCCATATTGCATGTGATCTTTTCACAAACATTTTTATATAAACAAGTCCTGGGAGGGTTTTCAGAACTAGGCCATGTAGCCATGGGGAAGGAAAGACGGAAAGCTGATCTGGTAACCTCTCGCTGGCTGGATCACTGAGATCTAAACATAATCTTCCCAGACATTTATTTAATCTGTTTGATTTCTCCTCGGGCCAGCCAGTTTGGGACCCCTCCTCTCCTCACCCCCTCAGGGGGACACTGAGACCCAACATCCCCCTGGGCATCATGGAGAGGGGCAAGGGGATGTTGATTTTCAGGGAGTGTGTCCAAGAGAAACATGGGGGCTGGGACAGGGCACAAAGGGGCTGTACTCCACCAGAGCCCCTCTGAGTCTGGGTCAGGGCTGTGGGAGGCAGAGCGACAGAACACATGGTCCTGGTACTTACTAAATACATCCTCCGTCACTCCTTGCTTACTCCCTCACTCATACTTCCTTGATGCAATGCTGAAAAGGATCTGAGACCTGAAAAGGTTGGATAGGTGAAAGCAGTGTAGGGTGGAAACCTTATACCATCACAAACAGGTCCATTTTCTAAGTATCCAGAGAGGCCCCAATGGCTCAGGCAAGAGACAATACCCACAGCTTCAGGTTACAGAACCATTAGAGCCTCAGGGTTTCTACTGCACCATCAGTCACCCCACAAATCTTACTCTCTACATGAAACTCGTTCCATTCTCAGCACATTCTAAAAAATGCTGGTTTAAAAACAACCCAGCACTGGGTAAATAGTGGACAGAACACACGCTGGGTTATTTTTGACCCAGCCAGTTGGGCCACTTAGTTGTGTTATTGAGCTATGATCCACTGGGTCAGATTAGAAGACTGGAGGTGTGGTTTAGTAGGGCCGAGGCTTTCAGATTATTCTTTTTGGTCACCCGTAACATGTCACTCTGGTTAATCTTTCTGTTGTATTATCAACGTATTAAGGTTGATCACTGACACGTTTGTAGTTTAATGAGGCTTACACAAGTTGAGTTCTTCAAGTGCCTATGTGTATTCCAATGTTAGCATACAGTAATTACTTCTTTGTTATGATATTTAAATAATAATGTTATTAAATATATATTCAAATATGTACTGTGCAAGGATATTTAAGGGAAAAATAACATGATGAACAGGAATGACATTTACCTTCATGGCTGGCCAAAAAGACCTAACTGAAAGCCATGCTTCCAATAGGCCATACCTCCTGAAAATAACCTATGGATTACATAAAAAAATACCAATCTGCTGGGTCAACCCAGCATGAAATTGAATAAAAGCCCAACTGATGGATAAATTAGCTCATGTTTGGACAATCCAAAGGAGTAGCTTTCAGATTTTTGGCATCCTGTGAGAGTAAATGCAATAAATACCTTTTGGGCGCCCTGACCGAATTATCATATAAATGTAAGTTATAGATCTGTCATTCTCATTGAAAGCAAGTCTAAGGAGTGGTAAATGTGTTCTATGGGTGCTATTTCTATGATTCCAGTTCTTAAGTTTTGTTTTTGGCGTCTTTTGGTTTTGTACACGAGCTTCAAACAGCTGAAAATATAATGTTTTTGGTTATGGAAAATATATTTTACAGCGGTTTAGATGGACAATGAGTCTCTACAAAATAACTGCTTGTTTTGTCACATAAACTGAAATTAGGCGAACTGTTCGAATTTTTGCAAACAGGAAATGGCGTAGCGATTCCTGCATATTGCACCTTTAAGTTTGTGCATGGCAAATTAAAATTTTCCTTCAATATTTTTGCACATTACATATATTTTTATGTAAAATGAATAACATTCTTATTCAAATATTATAACTAAGTGGTAACTATCCCAACATAAAGCCCCACAGTGGAGGTATCATAATACCCATAAAACCTAGCGATCAAGCAGGGAAATGGTTCCAATCATTTTTTTTCCACCATTCATTTTTCCCATAGGTAATTTTAGAAACACTTAAAATAAGGAGTGTGCTTCATGTGGGCTTACCCTGGCGTGAAGTTTTGATAACCATGTAAATCTCTCGGACAAGGTGATTTTTATAAATATATTCGGCTCTATTTATTCTCAGATTCAAAAATGCTAATTAGCATAAAAGTAGACATCATGCAAGACTACAATTCCCTGCGAGCTCCTGCACGTCATCTCTAGCTGACACCTTTTCTAACAGGTATTGTGTCATTTTTTTTACTTGCACAAGACAGTTCACGGAATTGTCTATTTAAAACATTTTGCCAATTTATTCATTAGCTAACATTAACAGATTGTTAATCCAGCGATTATTACCTTTGCCTCGATTTGGAAGTCTCGTCCAGATCCTCATGGCATTGGTAGTTCTTCATGATAGCCACATTAGCAGCTAATTAGCATTTAATTTTTGGTGGATAAATACAGGCAAATATATTGATAAAAGTCACCTTGTCCTAGAGCTATTTACAGGTTATCGAAATGTCACGCCAGGGTAAGCCTACACGCATACGCTTTCGTAAA
This sequence comes from Brachymystax lenok tsinlingensis, assembly GCA_030435695.1. Taxonomy (NCBI): domain Eukaryota; kingdom Metazoa; phylum Chordata; class Actinopteri; order Salmoniformes; family Salmonidae; genus Brachymystax; species Brachymystax lenok. The sequence goes on from CM059785.1 coordinate 27,249,212, forward strand.
CCTTATTAAAGCTACAAAAGTGTCAGTGTTCAACCTTAACATGTGTTGACAATACAACAGAACAGATTAACTGGAATGACATTTACTCTCATGGGTGGCCAAAAAGAACTATCTGAAAGCCACTCACCTACTAAGCCATGCCTCCAGTCTTCTGCTCTGACCCAGTGGATCATAGCTTAATAACCCAGCATCAACAACCCAAATTAAAGAAAACAATGGGTTGTTTGTGACCCAACTGGCTGGGTCACAATAATCCAACGTGTGTTCTGACAAATATTTATCTAAATTGGGTTGTTTTTAACCCAGATTTTTTTAGAGTCCATGGAAACTCACGAGTGCCCACAACTTCTTGAATCTACACAATGGAGGAGGAGCTTGATATGACTTAATTGGGATTGATTGTTTTGAATTGGACCTAGAGAAGGGAGGTATGTGCTATGTGTGTTTGTGGGACAACTCACTAAATCTCAGTTTAGTTAGTGGGGAGGGGTATAGTGTGTGTGCATGCTGTGTATGCGTGCGTGTTTGTGTGCGTGCATGCATGAGTACAAGTTCCTGCTTTTCCCAAGGCCTGGAGATATTTTACAGCATGGATCAGTCACAGACTAAATATCCCAAAGCTCCTTAGGGAGAGAGGCTAAACCAACGGACAAAGAGCTAATATATGGGCCAGGGGGCTGCGGTCTGGGGATCAGAACAGTTTGAAAACTAAAGCCCTCTCAGACATTACACTTCTTACGTAAAATTTGTATTAACACAAATTAACCTCTTCAAAATGTTCACGGCCCCATTGATTCATTCCACATACCTTTACTCTGTGAATACCTATAATGTTTGTTGTAGATCATTGGTCGTCCCATCCACATACTGTACATATATGGGCATACAGTAAATAGTATGTATACACTCAATGTATGTCCCTGTAGGTACATATTGTATGTTCATAGATGTCTTCATACAAAGATATTCACCGACAAACACACATTCCGACAAACACACTCTGCCTATGTCAAGGTATTACTTTCATCAATCACCCTTTCACTTTTAGGCTATCACCTATCACCTCTGACCCTCAACCCAAATCCCTCTCATACATCAGGAATCAGACCCAAGGGGTTATTCTGTTGTTCCCCGCCCTCAGACAGAAAGATGGACAGACAGACATTCTGTTGTCCCCCGCTCTCAGACAGACAGACATTCCATTGTTCCCCGCTCTCAAACAGACAGACATTCTGTTGTCCCTCAGACAGACAGACAGACATTCTGTTGTCCCCCGCTCTCAGACAGACAGACATTCTGTTGTCCCCTGCTCTCAGACAGACAGACATTCTGTTGTCCCCCGCCCTCAGACAGACAGACATCCTGTTGTCCCCCGCCCTCAGACAGACAGACATTCTGTTGTTCCCCGCCCTCAGACAGACAGACATTCTGTTGTCCCCCGCTCTCAGACAGACAGACATTCTGTTGTTCCCCGATCTCAGACAGACAGACATTCTGTTGTCCCCCGCCCTCAGACAGACAGACATTCTCTTGTCCCCCGCCCTCAGACAGACAGACATTCTGTTGTCCCCGCCATCAGACAGACAGACATTCTGTTGTCCCCCGCCATCAGACAGACAGACATTCTGTTGTCCCCCGCCTTCAGACAGACAGACAGACAGACATTCTGTTGGTCCCCACCCTCAGACAGACATACAGACTAGAGGTCGAACGATTATGATTTTTCAAAGCCAATACCGATACCGATTATTGGAGGACCAAAACAACCCAATGCCGATTAATCGGCCGATTTCTATATATATATTTGTAATAATGACAAATACAACAATACAGTTTTATTTTAACTTAATATAATACGTAAATTAAATCTTCTTAGTCTCAAATAAATAATGAAACATGTTCAATTTAGTTTAAATAATGTAAAAACAGTGTTGGAGAAGAAAGTAAAAGTGCAATATGTGCCATGTAAAAAAGCTAATGTTTAAGTTCCTTGCTCAGAACATGGGAACATATGAAAGCTGGTGGTTCAATATTCCCAGTTAAGAAGTTTTAGGTTGTAGTTATTATAGGATTTATGACGCGTCGACTATTTCTCTCTATACCATTTGTATTAAATATACCTTTGACTATTGGATGTTCTTATAGGCACTTTAGTATTACCAGCCTAATCTTGGGAGTTGATAGGCTTGAAGTCATAAACAGCGCTATGCATCAAGAGCTGCTGGCAAAAACGCAGTAAAGTGCTGTTTGAATGATTGCTTATGAGCCTACTTCGCCAAACGGGTGATGATTTAACAAAAGCCCATTCGCGAAAAAAGCACAATCGCTGCACGAATGTACCTAACCATAAACGTCAATGCCTTTCTTAAAATCAATACACAGAAGTATATTTTTTTAAACCTGCATATTTAGAAAGAAGAAATTAATGTTAGCAGGCAATATTAACTAGGGAAATTGTGTCACTTCTCTTGCGTTAATTGCACGCAGAGTCAGGGTACATGCGACAGTTTGGGCCGCCTGGCTCATTGCGAACTAATTTGCCAGAATTCTACTAAATTATGACATAACATTGAAGGTTGTGCAATGTAACAGCAATATTTAGACTTAGAGTTGCCACCCGTTTGTCACGTCCTGGCCATAGATTGCCCTTTGGCTGCTCATTGGTGTTTTTGGTCAGGACGTGATCAGGGGTGTGTTAATGTTCTATGTTTATATTTCTATGTTGGTTGGTTTGGGTTCCCAATTAGAGGCAGCTGTTAGTCGTTGTCTCTAATTGGGAATCCTATTTAAGTTGATTCCCTGCCCCACTTGCCTTGTGGGTTATTGTTTGTATTTGTGTGTGCCACGCCTGCTCGTTCGTTCGTTCGTTCGTTCGTTCGTTCGTTCGTTCGTTCGTTCGTTTGTTCGTTCGTTGTTTTTTGCCAGTTTGCATTTAATTAAAGTATGTATACTGGAAACCTCACTGCGTCTTGGTCTGCTCCATCAACAAACCGTGACACCGTTCTATAAAATACGGAACGGTTCCGTATTTCACTGAAAGAATAAATGTTTTATTTTCTAAATGATAGTTTCCAGATTTGACCATATTAATGACCAAAGGCTCATATTTCTGTGTGTTTATTATATTATAATTAAGTCTATGATTTGATATTTGATAGAGCAGTCTGACTGAGCGATGGTAGGCAGCAGCAGGCTCGTAAGCATTCATTCAAACTCTTAGCAATGCTTGAACACAGCGCTGTTTATGACCAAGCCTATCAACTCCTGAGATGAGGCTGGCAATACTAAAGTGCCTATTAGAACATCCAATAGTCAAAGGTATATAAAATAGTTGATGCGTCATAATTCCTATAATAACTATTATTGAAGAACTGGGAATATTGAACCACCAGCTTTCATATGTTCTGAGCAAGGACCTTAACGTTAGCTTTTTTACATGGCACATATTGCACTTTTACTTTCTTCTCCAACACTGTGTTTTTACATTATTTAAACCAAATTGAGCATGTTTCATTATTTATTTGAGACTAAATATATTTTATTTATGTATTATATTAAGTTAAAATAAAAGTGTTCATTGTTCATTCAGTGTTGTTGTAATTGTCATTATTACAAATGTAAAAATCGGCCGATTAATCGGTATCGGCTTTTTTTGGTCCTCCAATAATCAGTATCGGTATCGGCGTTGAAAAATCATAATCGGTCGACCTCTAATTTCTACGCTTTCAAAACCTCACACACACACACGAATAAACAAGAATAAGAATAAAGCACACTGGCTTAACCCCCTGTCTTGCCCTTGTGCTGAAGCAGGCCTGTGGACTAGAAGAGGCAGACTGTATATAAGTGATAGTCTGGGAGCTTGTCCAGAACTAGTTTGGCATCACTGGGCCCTGGTCAGCTATGCACAGAGCAGCTCTCTGATGATACACTGCACTTACAGAGGAGTGTGTGACTTCAATTACATCTCTGTGTAAAGTAGGCCAAACAGACACACAAGTATGTAAGCAATTAGTCATGCACCGAGGCTGCTTGTCTTTGTCTTTAAAAGGTAAACGTGAGCTCCGGCTCTTCTACAGAAATAATGGTTGCCAATAAACACAATGAGAGAGAGAGAGAGAGAACTTAGCTCACACACACACACACCCACGCAAGTCTGAGGAATGTCAGAGCCACTGTGTGTCTGTCTGTATGTGTGTGTGTGTCACACCTGTGCCTCTGGTTCTCATTACTGAGTGTAAAGTGGACTTCCTCACATTAGATCAGCTCTTTGTTTAGTTAGTGGGTTAGATTCAGTCCCCTCTCTTCTAATAGGGATCAGATCCCTCCTGATCCTCACTTTCACACGGCATAGCTAGAATCCTGCTGAAATGTCAGAATCGGATTAATGATCCCAGTCCAAAATTCCCCTCACACACTCTTATAGATGCCTGTTGGGTCATTTCTCCGGTGACTGCCGGTGATAGTGGGGGTAAGCTTAAGTATTTGGAGAGAACCAACATGATATTGCAGTGTATGGATTGATGTGTAGGTATGCAGCAGCAGCAACAGGTTAACAATATTGCAGAGGCGTATGAGCTTTCATTGAGGCTCTGCTTCAAGCAGACCCAACAGCTGCAAGAGGGAGAGAGATGAGAGAGGGGAGAAGAGGCTTCAGTGCTGTTAAGAGTTTTGTCAGTAACCCATCGACATACACCTTTACACACCACTCACTCCTCACCTCTGACAGTATGTGTGTGTGTGGTTAGTGCCATTCTGATGAGGTGAGAGGCGATCTGATACTTGGAGACAGAAAGCAGACAGTGGATGGTAGATCTAATCCAGAACTGGAAGGAATGGTGTTTTACTGAACTTGTACAATGTCTCTCTCTCTTTCTCCCTATCTCCCTCATGTTTTTATGTATTTATTCTATCTGTCTGTCTCTCTCCCTGTCTGTGTGTCTGGTAATTTGCTAGTCCGGTTCCCATGTTTCTGGGTGGGGGTACAGAGAAGACTTCAGTGTATGTGTTTCAGGGGGTGTCTGTTTTGGGACCATAGCATGTTTACTGCTGTGGGCTTACAGAGTTACACACTAATCAAAGCCAGGCCTGGTTTTCTCTCTATTAGCCTACACTACCACTGGGCTCTAAACGTGGACCAGTGGGTAGGAAGGGAAGCCTGTGTGGCTGGTCTCTCTGTCTCTCTCTCTCTCTCTCTCTCTCTCTCTCTCTCTCTCTCTCTCTCTCTCTCTCTCTCTCTCTCTCTCTCTCTCTCTCTCTCTCTCTCTCTCTCTCATACACACATACCAGTGCTTTTTCCCCTCATATGACATGGTGAGGTAACTGGGAATGTGTTACATTGTTCATTTGGAACCTTTGCATCATCACATCACAAACCCAAGGTCAGCTACCGTCACCCTGTGTGTGTGTTGATATGCTGTGTTACGGGCAGAATGTAACTATTCTTGCTGTGCCAAAACCAGAGTGGCACAGGGGTTCTTTGTAGCATCATCACCTGATTGGATCACAAGATATGACGCAGGATCATTTGACCATGGTGGAGGTGTGGAAAAGAGACATCTTTGTAGCAGAAACAGGAATTTAGCCCTTCATATCTTCTACTCTCCCTCTCTCTCTTTATCCATGTTTCTCTTTCTTTCTCCCTTTATTTCTAAAACTTTGATTAGAATACTTGGGGGATGAGGTAAGAAAGAGAGAGAGAGCAAGGCATAGAAATACAGAGAGGGGGAAGAATGGACAGAGGTACAGTATCTCACAAGGAGAGGAGTGATCAGTAGTGAATGCGTGACAGCAATACCAGACAGAGAAAGAGAGAGAAAGAGATTGTGATTGAGATGAGGCGCAGTTGAAAGAATTGAAGAGGGCAAAAAGAAGAAAGGTCCAATCAGCTGGTCAGGTCATGAACTATTGACCCCCATCCATTCCTTACAGACCATGCCCCTCCCTCTCTTTTTTCCTGTTTTCCTTCTTTCTTTTGATTTGGATTCTAATTGACAGCTGGCTGTGTCCCTTTAAGCCTGATCTCTCATGGATTGAGACGGAGGGAGACGAGATGATAGAAAAAGATAGAGGAGTAATCAGCAGGTGCAGGGCAGCTCTGTCACGCTGAAAGTTCTGTTATATCCATAACCAACCTTCAAAGACTGAGTGAGCAAAGCTCAAAAGGGGTGTTTTTCAAAATGCTCCGAGCATGCAAATTGGAGCATGGGAAGATCGGAGTATGAGTCCAAATCAAAATATGCGAAACAGAGCACGGAGGGCACATCTCGAATGCGTACTCCATTTGTACATATTTTGAATCATGCATTGATGCAAACTTAAATGGAAAGTATGCAATGAAATGGGACGCAACCACATAAAAATGAAGAATTTTTTCTTGAAATCACTGGTAGCCATTATTTGAACTGAAGCGAGAGAAAATACACTCTGACTTCAGAATGAAATGTTACCTATTCACATCTCATATGTTGCCTGACTACAATATATTATCTTGATATGTTAATAAATACATGCTTTGTTAATTTTGGTATGGTTACCTGCCTACAATGCGTGTAGGTCGCATAGGTCTTAAGCCCATAGTAAGTCAATAGAGCTAGATGGCTAACTACTACAGTTAGCTAGCCAGATAGCCACAAAGAATTGTTAGCTAGCTACCTACGAAGAATTGACATCTACCTTGGATAACATTGGTTTTAGGTCGTTTTTGTCTGTTATACTATCTGGTTAGCTACATAATTATGATTCACATATAGCTATCTGATAGTTATGAAGTAAAATGTTTGCTTTGGGTATATCTTGTTTTACCTCTATTGCTGTTGTCCTGGCTAGTTTATGCACTGGTTTATGACACAATGTGTGTCAATGCTTTCTCTCTCTCTCGTTGTCTTTCCTTCTTTTTCTTGTACTCTTTTTTCCCTTCTCCCGTCATCTCGCTATCTTTGGCCCTTCCTTTGACATCTGTTAAGTATGATTGAGGGCAGACCCTTTTCCACCTTGAAGCAGTTGTAGAGGCGTGAGTCTGTTTGCGATATGCATGTGTGCTTGTGTTGGTTAGTGTGGCAGGGTTTAATATAGCAATTTTAGCTGTGTATGTACTAATCCACAGTGGGTCTATATCATTTGAATGGATATTCCGCGAGTCTATACTCTGTCTACTGTACACTAAAGCTGCTTCAAACACCTCTGTATCTGAACCATTTCATAGCTCTAAGCAAGTTGGACTGCTCATTCACTCTATAACTCTACTTTTTAAAATACAGTCCAGATGTGTTCTTTCTGTCTCTCCTACCTGTGGTGGAGGAACATCTCACTGCTACAGTATGTATGCCAAAGTGCTGGCCTTTACTGTTTGGTATTAGTTCTCTACTGCTGTTCTCATTGTATTTCTTAAAGAGGTTGGCCTGGGACTGATATCCATCCTCACTACTACTTTATGTATCCCTCTATTTGTGAAGGAGCTGGGCTTCAGATATAACAGAGAGGACTATGTCACTAAGGGTGAGAGGACAGGAGATTTGTTACATGGTGTTAGAGTAAGGAGGGGAAGGAACAGAGAAAGAGGACAAGAGGTATATAGGCAATAGGAGATTTAGGATTAAGACAGCGAATAGATAGAAGAGTAGTGAGAGGATGAAAGAAGGGGGAAGGAGAATAGAAGAGTTAATGTAGGGGAGGGTGGACAGTGGACAAAGGAAGATTGGCAAATGAGGAAGAGGAGGAGCAGGAGAGTTATGAGGGAAGGAGGGAAATAGAAAAGGAGTAGGAGTAAGGTTATGGGGTTAATTTGCTTTAAACATAACTGTCAGATATTGTGCTGTTTGTTCAGGTCCACTGTGATGATTTCCTCTTGTTTTAGTTAAGGTGTTCTCCCCTGATTCATACAAGCACACCCTGTATAAATAGCTCCCCCCATCTTTATCAGCTTCACATAACGAATGGCAATTATCTGCTCGGTGTTTTAGCCATGCAGAAAGATACAGCCCAGTGTACATACCATAGCACTGCACTAGACGGTAGTCTCTTACACACACACACGCACACTTACACAGACACACACACACAGACACACACACACCAGACATGTATGTCCTTGGGCACTTAGAGGCAAATTCCCACATGCTATCCCATCCATCTCACTCTGGTCTGGTCCTCCCATACAGCAATGTATATTTTCTCACTCACTATGAATTATATAGCTGACCATAATTTATTAAGACATTATCATTTATCATAGAGGAAAATAATAGATTTAATAGATGACATACTTATGGATTTCATATACATCTACGTCCCATTCTAAGGATTTCTGTGTGTCCACTAATGATGATGTATGACTTCTGTGTCCATTCCCCTGGAGAGGGGTGAGAATGAGGATGTCATGTGATGAATCTAACAGGTGCTGGTGGTCGTAAGCCCTTAACTTGTCATAACAAACCAATTAGTCTATAAGACTGGGCAAGACACAGGTAAAGTTCAGTGTATGTAATGGTCTTTTGGGGTTTGGATTATAAAGAGAATGGTCATCAGTCAAGTTATTATATTGACACAGCACATATGTTCAATACATTTGACATCCAGCCACAGCCATAGTACCATTAAATGTGAACTATTTAGCGTAGTTACCATGAAACTAAAGGTCCTGCAATAGACTAGTGTCCTTTCCAAATCCAAATTAGTCACATGCGCCGAATACAACAGGTGTAGACCTTAGAGTGAAATGCTTATTTACAAGCCCCTAACCAACAATGCAGTTTAAAAGAAAATACGGATAAGAATAAGAAATAAAAGTCACAAGTAATTAAAGAGCAGCAGTAAAATAACAATAGTGAGACTATAAACAGGGGGGGTACTGGTACAAAGTCAATGTGCGGGTGCACCGGTTAGTTGAGGTAGTATGTACAGTACATGTAGGTAGAGTTATTAAAGTGACTATGCATAGATGATAACAACATTTGATTAGGTGTTCAGGAGTCTTACGGCTTGAGGGTAGAAGCTGTTTAGAAGCCTCTTGGACCTCGACTTGCGCTCCGGTACCGCTTGCTGTGCGGTAGTAGAGAGAACAGTCTATGACTAGGGTGGCTGGAGTCTTTGACAATTTTTTAGGGCCTTCTTCTGACACCGCCTGGTGGGACAAAATCACACTACCCTCTGTAGTGCCTTGCGGTTGAGGGCCGAGCAGATGCCGTACCAGGCAGTAATGCAACCAGGATGCTCTCAATGGTGCATCTGTAGAACCTTTTGAGGATTTGAGAACCAATGCCAAACCTTTTCAATTTCCTGAGGTGGAATAGGTTTTGTCGTGCCCTCTTCACCACTATCTTGGTGTGCTTGGACCATGTTAGTTTGTTGGTGATGTGGACAACAAGGAACTTGAAGCTCTCAACCTACTCCACTGCAGCCACGTCGATGAGAATGTATTCAATCGGTTTATTTGATCGCCTATGAATTCTCAGGCAGCCCCTACCTCCGAATCCTTTTTCTCCGCCTCCTCTTCACGCAAATCACGGGGATCTGGGCCTGTTCCCGAGAAAGCAGTATATCATTTGCATCGGCCTCATTTGCATCGGTAAAAAAAATGTTTACAAACAACGCAAATAAACCAACACAATATGTTGGGGGCACATCAAATGTCTGCCTTCTTATCCAGGGCCATCTTATCTTAACTCCAATTAGTAGAGGGTGTACTTGGATAGGACAAGCTGGAAGAACTGCTTCACTCTACAGAAACAGGAGACTCTGCCCCATGGGCACCCCAAGCAGCCATGGTTTACATTCTGTGTGTTGCAGTATACATTTATTTTATTTAACCTTTATTTAACTAGGCAAGTCAGTTAAGAACAAATTCTTATTTTCAATAACGGCCTAGGAACAGTGGGTTAACTGCCTTGTTCAGGGGCAGAACAACAGATTTTTACCTTGTCAGCTCAGGGGTTCCATCTTACTAGTCCAACACTCTAACCACTAGGCTACTTGCCGTTCGGTTACTAGTCCTACACTCTAACCACTAGGCTACCATGCCGTTCGGTTACTAGTCCAACACTCTAACCACTAGGCTACCTGCCGTTCGGTTACTAGTCCAACACTCTAACCACTAGGCTACCTGCCGTTCGGTTACTAGTCCTACACTCTAACCACTAGGCTACCTGCCGTTCGGTTACTAGTCCAACGCTCTAACCACTAGGCTACCTGCCGTTCGGTTACTAGTCCAACACTCTAACCACTAGGCTACTTGCCGTTCGGTTACTAGTCCTACACTCTAACCACTAGGCTACCTGCCGTTCGGTTACTAGTCCAACACTCTAACCACTAGGCTACCTGCCGTTCGGTTACTAGTCCAACACTCTAACCACTAGGCTACCTGCCGTTCGGTTACTAGTCCTACACTCTAACCACTAGGCTACCTGCCGTTCGGTTACTAGTCCAACGCTCTAACCACTAGGCTACCTGCCGTTCGGTTACTAGTCCAACACTCTAACCACTAGGCTACCTGCCTTTCGGTTACTAGTCCAACGCTCTAACCACTAGGCTACCTGCCGTTCGGTTACTAGTCCAACGCTCTAACCACTAGGCTACCTGCCGTTCGGTTACTAGTCCTACACTCTAACCACTAGGTTACCTGCCGTTCGGTTACTAGTCCTACACTCTAACCACTAGGCTACCTGCCTTTCGGTTACTAGTCCAACGCTCTAACCACTAGGCTACCTGCCTTTCGGTTACTAGTCCAACGCTCTAACCACTAGGCTACCTGCCGTTCGGTTACTAGTCCAACGCTCTAACCACTAGGCTACCTGCCGTTCGGTTACTAGTCCAACGCTCTAACCACTAGGCTACCTGCCGTTCGGTTACTAGTCCAAAACTCTAACCACTAGGTTACCTGCCGTTCGGTTGCTAGTCCAACGCTCTAACCACTAGGCTACCTGCCTTTCGGTTACTAGTCCAACACTCTAACCACTAGGCTACCTGCCGTTCGGTTACTAGTCCTACACTCTAACCACTAGGCTACCTGCGGCCCCTACACTCTAACCACTAGGCTACCTGCCGTTCGGTTACTAGTCCAACACTCTAACCACTAGGCTACCTGCCGTTCGGTTACTAGTCCAACACTCTAACCACTAGGCTACCTGCCGCCCCTACACTCTAACCACTAGGCTACCTGCCGTTCGGTTACTAGTCCAACACTCTAACCACTAGGCTACCTGCCTTTCGGATACTAGTCCTACACTCTAACCACTAGGCTACCTGCCGTTCGGTTACTAGTCCAACACTCTAACCACTAGGCTACCTGCCGTTCGGTTACTAGTCCTACACTCTAACCACTAGGCTACCTGCCTTTCGGTTACTAGTCCAACACTCTAACCACTAGGCTACCTGCCGTTCGGTTACTAGTCCAACACTCTATCCACTAGGCTACCTGCCTTTCGGTTACTAGTCCAACACTCTAACCACTAGGCTTCCTGCCGCCCCCATATCTCAAGCACTCGATTGAGATTTACATCACCAGCCGTGTTCCAGGGAAGAGGGCCCAAGTTTTTTTGTCAGGACGGTCTGTCTGTCTCTAATTGGGAACAGCGGTTGACGTTGGGACAGGACCGAGACCCCCATGGTCAAAACAACCCTTGTACCCCAAGACCGTCTCACCCAAAACACCCCAGAATACATGCCAAGCTTTATACTGCCCTTGACTAGGGCTCATGTTGACCTTTGACATCTAGCCATATCACTTTTAAACTTTCTTATGGTCATGTTGTTTTCGAACTCATATTGGTATGCGTTGCCAAAAGCCATTGCCAAAATGCATACACATGCATCGATGGCGCACACACAAACACACACACACACTCCCCCTCTCAAGTGCAGTACTTGGTGGTCAGATACACAATGACTAATCCACAATGAGCCACTGTATCACTCTGTGATAATGGGGTTTAGGGAGTTTGTTTGCATTGTTGTCTGACTTTGTTTATGCACTCTTTGCTCCCTCCAACTCCTAGGCCAGCGGTTCCCAAACAAGGGGTCGTGACCCAATGTGGGGTTGCTTGATACACTACCAAAAGTATGTGGACACCTGTTCATCGACTATCTCATTTCTAAATTATGGGCAGTAATATGAAGTTGATCCCCCCATTTGCTGCTATAACAGCCTCAACTCTTCTAGGAAGGCTTTCCACTAGATTTTGGAACATTGCTGCGGGGACTTGCTTCCATTCAGCCACAAGAGCATTAGTAAGGACGGACAGGCACTGATGTTGGGCGATTAAGCCTGGCTCTCAGTCGGTGTTCCAATTCATCCCAAAATTGTTTGATGGGGTCGAGGTCAGGGCTCTGTCTAGGCCAGTCAAGTTCTTCGCTCTGTACACGGGGGCATTGTCATGCTGAAATAGGAAAGGGCCTTCCCCAAACTGTTGCCACAAAGTTGGAAGCACAAAATCGTCTATAATGTCATTGAATGCTGTAGAGCTAAGTGTTCCCTCACTGGAACAAAGGGGCTTAGCCTGAACCATGAAAAACAGCCCCAAGAACAGTGATTCATCACTCCAGAGAACACGTTTCCACTGCTCCAGAGTCCAATGGCGGCGAGCTTTACACCACTACAGCCGACACTGTCAACATACTTTTGTATATGTAGTGTATAAAAATGGGGTCGAGGGAAAATTTCCAAAATGCTCCCAAAAAACACAAAATATATAATCTCAAAATCATTGTAATGTGGTTAACCTTAAAATCTAAATGAACATTTTTTAAATCTAAAGGATCAAATTCAACCAGATTGCCCTTCGATCGTGGGAAAAGACTGCACTTTACAGTTGCGCTTGAATCGGAATGATTCAAGTGCAACAGTCAAGTGTGGCCTTTCGAGCTGTCATGTGACCGAATGCTGCAGACAACGCATTCACAGGTCACTACGGAGGAATTTTGGTTCCTGACTCAAAGGGAATAATACCCTACCATCTCCCTCAGAGCATTAAAACTCATGGTACCCTTTGCCAGCTCATATCTGTGTGAAGCTGGATTCAGCAGTGCTCTCGTCTGCATTAAAACCAGATATCAAAATGAGGTCGTGGACGAAAAAAGTTTGTGAACCCCTGTCCTAGCCCATAGCCCCAACAGTCTCGGTACATAGAACAAACATCCCTTGGACTTGAGTTGTTTGTGTGTTTGTTGGTTCTCACAGTAACACGGTCAACACTAAACCTCACAGGTTACGACCTTATGACCCCACTCAGGCCTTGGGAAAGACATGGAGACTGTCAAAACACACTGTCAAGCTGAGAGACCGGCAACGACTGTATTGTAACTAAATTAAGTGTGTGTGTGTGTGTTTGGTTTTACTCTCCTTGTGGGGACAGAAGTTCTCACAAGGATAGTAAAACTAGGAAAATTCTGACAAATAGGAACATTTCACCAGTCCCCACAAGGAAAAATGCTATTTTAGGTTTAGGGGATAAGGTTTAGGGTTGGGCTTTACTTGGCTCACCGCCCTCTAGACTCCTTTTGGCGGGCCGGGCGCCTGCAGGCTGACTTAGGTCGTCAGTTGAACGGTGTTTCCTCCAACACATTGGTGTGGGCGGGTGTTAAGGAGCGCAGTTTGGCGGGTCATGTTTTGGAGGACGCATGACTTGACCTTCGCCTCTTCCGAGCCCATTGGGGAGTTGCAGCAATGAGACAAGATCGTAATAGGATATGATGAAAAGGACCAGAGCAAACCCTAAAAAATAATTAGGGTTAAGGTTAGGGTTACAGGCGTCAGTTCGGCTTTCGGCTAGGCGAAGTCAGCTAAGCGAACCGAACGAGTGTGCTAGCATACTCCCTAAAAATACCTTCCCTTTCACAGCCGGCCGTTACCGGGAGCCCCATGGGGCGGCGCACAATTGGCCCAGCGTTGCCTGGGTTAGGGGAGGGTTTGGTCACGGCCGGCTGCTTTAGCGACTCCTTGTGGCAGGCCTGGTGCCTGAAAGCTGAATTCGGTTGTCAGTTGGACGGTGTTTCCTCTGACACATTGTTGCGGCTAGCTTCCGGATTAAGCGAGCAGTGTGTCAAGAAGCAGTCCTGCTTTTACATCTAACTATGATGTTTGGTGCAGGATTTCGCAATAAAAAATGTACATGAAAACAAGTCGTTGAATGACAACAAAGACTTTATTGAAGAGTCCTTACTGTTGACCAATTACTGACAAGGGGGCGTAGACTTCGGCTCTGTAACTTCGCTTGCCTCCAGAAGAGCATGTTCTGTGCCCAAACAGCCAAGTGCAAAACTAACACCAAGTCACAAAATGTGGTCATAATATACAGTGCATTCGGAAAGTATTCAGACCCATTCCATTTTTTACAGCCTTATTCTAAAATTGATTAAATAAATGTTTTTCCTCATCAATCTACACACAATACTCCGTAAGCTCCGAAACAGGATTGTGTTGAGGCACAGATCTGGGGAAGGCTACTAAAACATTTCTGCAGCATTGATGGTCGCCAAGAACAAACTAGCCTCAATCATTCTTAAATGGAAAAAGTTCTAGAGCTGACTTCCTAGAGCTGGCCACCTGGCTAAACTGAGCAATCGGGGGGAGAAGGTGACCAAGAATCCAATGGTCACTCTGACAGAGCTCCAGAGTTCCTCTGTGGAGATGGGAGAACCTTCCAGAAGGACAACCATCTCTGCAGCACTCCACCAATCAGGCCTTTATGGTAGAGTGGCCAGACGGAAGCAACTCCTCAGCAAAAGGCATGACAGCCCGCTTGGAGTTTGCCAAAAGGCACCTAAAGGACTCTCTGGTCTGATGAAACTAAGATTGAACTCTTTGGCCTGAATGCCAAGCGTCACGTCTGGAGGAAACCTGGCACCATCCCTACAGTGAAGCATGGTGGTGGCAGCATCATGCTGTGGGGATTGTTATCAGCGGCAGGGACTGGGAGACTAGTCAGGATTGAGGGATAGATGACCAGAGCAAAGTACAGACAAATCCTTGATGATGGCATTCTCCAGAGCGCTCAGGACCTCAGACTAGGGGCGAAGGTTCCCCTTCCAACAGGACAACGACCCTAAGCACACCGCCAAGGCAACGCAGGAGTGACTTCGGGACAAGTCTCTGAATGTCCTTGAGTGGCCAGAGCACGTATGTGAACCCAATAAAACATCTCTGGAGAGACCTGAAATTTGCTGTGCAGCGATGCTCCAAATCCAACCTGAAAAAACGTTTTTGCTTTGTCATTATGGGGTATTGTGTGTAGATCGATGAGGGGGAAAAACAATTTAATACATTTTAGAATTAGGTTGTAACGTAACAAAATGTGGAAAAAGTCAAGGGGTCTGAATACTTTCCGAATGCACTGTATGCACTAACTGTTTCGGCTGGGAAGCATGCATCCCCAGGATAAGATCAATTGACCCCTCTCGGCAACTCACACACCCACCCGTGTGGAACACATCACTGAGAATAATGAGGCTCTGCAGGTGTGTTGTGTGTGCTCTTCATGTATCCCATGACTATCACTAGAGTCCAATTGTTTTGATTATTAAAAGAGAAAATTATTACAGTACATGGAGAGAGAGTGGGAGAGACAGCGATGGGGTGGAGCGGGATTAAGAAACAGGGACATAACTACTTCTCTCTGACTTACTCTATCCTTACCGCCCTGCTCGGTCCCTTAGATCAGCTGAACTTGGTTTGTTGACCGTCCCTCGTTTCCGGTTGTCCACTGTAGGTGGGAGGTCATTTGGTGTTAATGCTCCTAAATTATGGAATTCACTACCTCTTACACTACGCAATACCTCATCCGTGGGTGCATTCAAGATCCAGTTGAAGACATATCTGTTTGACATGCATTTTGGGTAGTGTGTATCCTATGTGACTGCGATGTATGTGTGTGTGTTCTGAATGTATTGTAATGTGCAATGTAAAGCGACCTTGAGCTATGGAAAGGCGCTATATAAATAAAACTTCTTCTTCTTCTTCTTCTTCTTCTTCTACTGTCTTCACTACCTTCTTCCGCTGCTTTTACCATCTCTATCACTGTTTTATCTCTTTCTGCACACAGAGCAACTTTATCAGACCATTATATTTAGTTGGTAGATTAGACTTTGTGTAGTTTCAAACAGCCTCCAACCAAAACACGCTTGTCTGAGTAACGCTCTGATTCCCTTTTTTAACTCTGACATGGGGTATCATTGTGAACACTTTATTGTTGTTCTTTTTTAAGCAGTCATCAGCCAGAACACCCTGCATCAGCCAGAACACAGTGCATCAGACAGAACACCCTGTATCAGACAGAAAACAGTGCATCAGCCAGAACACAGTGCATCAGACAGAACACCCTGCATCAGACAGAACACAGTGCATCAGACAGAACACCCTGTATCAGACAGAAAACAGTGCATCAGACAGAACACAGTGCATCAGACAGAACACCCTGCATCAGACAGAACACACTGCGTCAAACAGAACACCCTGTATCAGACAGAAAACAGTGCACCAGACAGAACACCCTGCATCGGACAGAAAACAGTGCATCAGACAGAACACCCTGCATCAGACAGAACATCCTGCCCCAAGTCAGCCTCTTATCTGACTGTGTGCTCTATGTATATGATGGAGAGATTAAAGGAAGTGTGTGTGTGTGTGTGTGTGTGTGTGTGTGTGTGTGTGTGTGTGTGTGTGTGTGTGTGTGTGTGTGTGTGTGTGTGTGTGTGTGTGTGTGTGTGTGTGTGTGTGTGTGTGTGTGTGTGTGTGTGTGTGTGTGTGTGTGTGTGTGTGTCTGAAAGAGAAAGAAGTGTGAGATATGGTAGGTTGCTGTATCAGAGGTACATTGCATGAAAGCACTTGTTCTGAGTGGTTATCACAGATCAGAACAGATACTCATCTATGCAGAGTTTGGCGTGCTCCCAGGCAGAGTTACCAGATATAAAGTACTGTATGCCATGATTCACATAGTCACTCTCAAATAGCATAACTCCTAGGAGTAGAAGACACTTGAGTTTTCTTTCACAGTAAAATCGTCTCTCACATAAACACTGGATGGCAGAAGAGAGCAGTTTTTCACTATGCATAACTTTACAAACTCAAACAGATACACGTCTCACCCTTGTGGCCGTAAGTTGATACTACAAAGTCTTAACCAAGGTGTTGGGTGTTTCCAGTTCACTCTGAAGTTATGCTAGCCCAAACATAGACCTCTTTATTATATATTTCATTCATTAATAAGACGAGGTCTAATTGCATTCCATAGTGAATGCGTTCGAGATAACTCCCAACCAAATATGTAACTGTGTAGCAGCATGTGTTCTACGTTGCAATGTACACTGTACAAAACATTAACCCCCCACCTCAGAACAGCTTCAATTCGTCGGGGCATGGCCTCTACAAGGTGTCGAAAGCGTTCCACAGGGATGCTGGCCCATGTCGACTCCAATGCTTCCCACAGTTGTGTCAAGTTGCCTGGATGTCCTTTGGGTGGTGGACCATTCTTGGTACACATGGGGAACTGTTGAGAGTGAAAAACCCAGCAGCGTTGCAGTTCTTGACACAAACCGGTGCGTCTGTCACCTACTACCATATCCCGTTCAAAAGCACTTAAATGTTTTGCCCATTCACCCTCTGAATGACACACATACACTATCCATGTCTCAATTGTCTCAAGGTCCAAAAATCTTTTTGTAAACTGTCTCCTTCCCTTCGTCTGCACTGATTTAACAAGTGACATCTATAAGGGATCATAGCTTTCACCATATTCACCTGGTCAGTATATGATCTATGTCACGGAAAGAGCAGGCATCCTTAATGTTTTGTACACTCAGTGTTTATCCGTAGTCGGTAGACAGTTCTTCTTAATAGGTTGTCCCTTACATCACTGAGCGGTGCCCAGGAAATAATTCAATCCAATTGTTAGATGCTACCACCCCACCCCCCAAATCAAAACCAAACATGGATGTCCATGTTTACATGCACACACATTCTACTTCTTGTCTGCTTCCTGTCTGTGGCAGTATTGAACCAGGAAAAAAACAGCGGGTGGGTGTTTCGCTTCCTCTTCCGTCTCTTGTGCCCGTACAGCAACTGATTAGCTAAGACAAACAGGTGTGAAACAGACATTTGTGCACACACAAAGTGAGAACACAACATGAAATCGATGTTTGGTTTTGATTTGGACGGGGCTGTTAGCAGAGACAGAAGAGGAAGCGAGACATGCCACTCCTTCGTCTTTTCTGTTTCATATACAATCAATGAACTAAGTAAACCAGATCCAGCTGCTATTGCATTGGTGTCTATGGGAGAGCCACCCCTTAAGTAGACCGGAATTGTGACTATTTTTTTCATTGGTAACCGGCCTGAGTAAGACATCTTCATTTATCCACCATCTTTGGTGTTATCATCTAACAATTGGATTTAATAGCCCTCACCCTGGACCTTGCCTGGAATCCATCTCTGCTTCTTGACTGTTCCCCTAGAGTGGAAAAACTGTTGTAGGTTGATGTAATGAACTCCATGTAGGTTGATGTAATAAAACCATAAACCACCACTAGGTGGAGTCTCACCCCCACTGCAACATGTTTAGCTGCTGTAGTTGTTTTATATCATTTGACATTGTTGTGGTGCTTTCACCTCTACTAAGCACTAAAGCCCAGTTACAGGCCTATAAGGGGAGTGAATGGCCATTCCATGTTCTTTTTACAACAACGGTAAGTCTAAAGTGCCAGTGGTGTAAAATACTTAAGTACATATACTTTAAAGTACAACTTAAGTAGTTATTTTGGGTATCCTTTGACAAGTTTTACTTTACTACATTTCTAAAGAATATTATGTATTTTTACTCCATAAATTTTCCTTGACACCCAAAAGTACTCATTACATTTGAATGCTTAGCAGGACAGGAAAATTGTACAATTCACACACATAAAGTAAACATCCTACTGCCTCTGATCTGGCCGACTCACTAAACATACAGGTGTTGGAGTGTGCCCCTAGCTATCTGTACA
The DNA here is from genome assembly GCA_030435695.1 of Brachymystax lenok tsinlingensis. Classification (NCBI taxonomy): domain Eukaryota; kingdom Metazoa; phylum Chordata; class Actinopteri; order Salmoniformes; family Salmonidae; genus Brachymystax; species Brachymystax lenok. Next base: position 27,268,178 of record CM059785.1, read on the forward strand.
TTTATTTTTTCAAGACAGTGGTGCTGTCTAGTTTGCTTAATATAAGGAATTTGAAATGATTTATACTTTTACTTTTGATGCTTAAGTATATTTAAAACCAAATACTTTTAGGCTTTTACTCAAGTAGTATTTTACTGGGTGACTTTCAATTTTACTTGAGTCCTTTTCAAATCAAATGTGCCGAATACAACAGGTATAATAGACCAGTGAAATGCTTACTTCTATTAAGGTATCTTTACTTTTACTGAAGGCTGACAACTGGGTACTTTTTCTACCACTAATTAGTGCTGAGTGATTAAACTACCTTTTTTGTAATTTTGGGGGTTTTAAACAAGTAATTCACTGACGTCAGTTCAATTATTTGAATTATATTTGGTTCAGGTTTTTTCTGTGAGCTCGATGTGCAGGTAGCCTAGTGGTTAGAGCGTTGGACTAGTAACCGAAAGGTTGCAAGATGGAATCCCTGAGCTGACAAGGTACAAATCTGTCGTTCTGCCCCTGAACAAGGCAGTTAACCCACTGTTCCTAGGCCGTCATTGAAAATAAGAATTTGTTCTTAACTGACTTGCCTAGTTAAATAAAGGTAAAATAATAAATACATCAGGTCAAGCCTGAAATGTAGTAGGGAGTTGTAGTTTCCAACAGGCCAATATTCTACATAGTTTAGTGCATAAAATGTGGTAATTAACTACAATGACCATACTCCATTGCACGCCCGCTTAAACTTGCCCAATTTGTGTGGAGCAGACACGGAGATGGCCCATGTACGCTAGGGGCGGCACCGCACAGTGAAACACCACTTCCCATTCATTTTCAATGGGAGGAAAGCGGTGAGAAGCGGGTTGTGCTTCTCAGTGATTTATAGTTGGTATTCAGCAGTCATAAAAGTAAGCCTTATTTACTTTGAGGAACTACTAAAATAGGGATTTTGTCAGACAACATATGCAGCAGCGCTATAGAGATGAGATGATGACTTTGAATGAAGTAATAAAGTCATCGAATAAAATGTTATTAAAGTAATGTAAATAAATGATAAGCATTCATGGGCAGTCACTACCATCATGGGACTTTTATTAATTGTTTTATTCAGTGTTGTTACAGCATTCAACCCACATAATGCATAGTGCCTTTCATTTTTTTTAAATGATTGAAACCGAAAACCATGATTTCTTTTTTATAACAAACCGAAACTGAACCGACCTCAAAAAGCATTAATCGCTCAGCACTAATATTTATAAGTCTCCATCCCTTAATGTGTTTCATGTCTCTTTTCTTCTGTTGATTAACATGTCTCTCCCCTCCTCCTCAGGGCCAACCTGGTCCTCTTGGCCCGCAGGGCCCCCAGGGGCCTCCAGGGGGCCTAGGGGACCCAGGAGTCCAAGGAGTCCAAGGAGAGAAGGGCGACCGGGGCAGAGGAGGCTTCATCGGCCCCAAGGGTTCTGTGGTGAGGAACACTGACTGGAGAATTCTTCACTAGAGATCTCAGACTCTGGTTTAGTAGTGTGTCTACTCATCAAGTGGTGGTATGGACTTGTATAAGTGTTTTTCATTTCTCCGCAGGGGATGACTGGTGTTCCTGGGTTTTCTGGATCGGACGGTATTCCTGTAAGTGGGATTATATTGGGATTTTTTTCTCCAAACAAATAAATAGCAGACACCCATGCCAAGAAATAATCTATTGTTGTCTTGTTAATACTGTAAGTAGTCTTAATACAACATGCAATGATGTTGTAAAGGTCTGTCATTAACTCCTCCATATCATCTCCAGGGCCATCCAGGACAGGCAGGGACTCGTGGGAAACCTGGAGCAGACGGGTGCAACGGAACACATGGAGATTCAGGGTTGTCAGGGAAACCAGGCAACGATGGCCAGCCCGGGTATAATGTACGTATCAACCCAGTGATGTCACCAGCAGTTGCGATTTTAGTATGTAAATCTTGGTGGGCAAACAATACATCTTTTTTTTTACATGCATGCCAGCAAAGCCACTACACAACACAACACTAAACAATACATTAATTGCACTATAACGGTGACAAACGGTGCCCACAAACTGTTAGGGCCTACATAAAACGGTCCCAACAGCAGTCCCAACACCTTAACACTGCTACACCTGGCTATCAGCGGAGCCTTGTTTGGCAGCAAAACAGTTAATTCAGCCTCATTTACTGCATTAAAAAAAAAACATAACTGATATGGCTGACTTGCCTAAACAATTGTGGTTTCTAGTGAAAATTGAGATGTACAAACTATGGCATAAGGGAACGACGAGCGGAGAAGAGGCAATCCATAATTTCGATTAAGCGAGATAGGATGGACGTAGTCAATATAACTATTTGTTCATAATTTTTTTAATATACAGCGACAGAATTCAGAACACCGAAGTCAGATTTCCCAGTTCCAAGTTTCCAGTTGTTTTGAGTATGGCAGAAGTCATGCTGGATAGACAGCATGGCCACAGTTGAATGTTTATCATTTTAAGCTTGGAAAAGAGACCCTTAAACCCAGACTTGTGACCACACACCCACTTCACTGAATAGCATGCTAGTGATTGCTTTGCAATGCATGCAGTTAGCCACTGATTCCTTCCAAACCACTAATTATTGAATTTGTGAATTCCAATTTGTTGTGTAATGTTTATGGCTGATGAGCACCGATACGTTTTATCTAACATTTCTCGTCATTATTTCTCTTCATATGACAAGGATTAAAAAGCATTTGCCAGTAGATTGTCGACTTGATTCATGATGATGACTGCTAGCTTGCCAATCAAAGCTACTGTAGATATGTGATTTGACGTCATTTTATCTATGGCCAATGACCTTGACCCTTCTTGGATGGGCACTTCTAATGTAACTCTATGCCAGCACCCAAGGGGCATGAATTTGCGAGCTCTTCCCTTAGATTTGGCGGTGACGTAGTGTCCCCATGAGTGGCAGAACACTGAGCCAATCACTGCGTAACTAGAGAACATTACCCAATCACGGCGCAACTAGAGAACATTACCAACAACTACGCACCGTATTTTCCGCTGGCTGCCCCACCACCACAGAAAGCACTGAGCTAGGCTGGAACTGAGCTCCGCTAAAAAGGTGGAGCTCAAAACAGGTGGAGCAGAGCCCTGAAGGACAGGTCGCCAGAGACGTTTGTAGAGATAGAATCTTGTAGTCTGAGACATTGAATAACTCCCTCTCCTCCATTTTATCTTTTCATTTTATTTTCTACCCCCATCCTTTCTCTCTCTCTCCACAGGGTCAGGCAGGCAGAAAGGGACAGAAGGGAGACACTCTGGAGCTTAGTGTGTTCATGGAGCGGTTCAGGGTAAGAGGAGAGGGCTAGAGAACTGTGGGATAGACCTGCTATCAGTACGACAGTATTATCAATGTACAGGCTATTTTGAACAGTACATCATGTCATGATATTGTACAGTACACAAATATGATGTACTCTTGTACTCTACACAGAAACAACCTCTTCTCTGTGTGTCTTTTCTACAGGGAGATTCAGGACCGCCAGGATATCCTGGATTTGTTGTGAGTATGGTGCCGCCGCCTTTCCCTGTCACTCTAAAGTTATGGTACAAGATAGCCAGCATCATTATACTATATATATATAGCTACTCCATACCAAAAATTACATTGCACTCTGACATTCTCTCTCTCTCTCAGGGTCCTCAGGGTAACCCAGGTCGGTCGGGCTACAGAGGACTCCCAGGACCACAGGTTAGTGTGTGTGTGTGTGTGTGTGTGTGTGTGTGTGTGTGTGTGTGTGTGTGTGTGTGTGTGTGTGTGTGTGTGTGTGTGTGTGTGTGTGTGTGTGTGTGTGTGTGTGTGTGTGTATGCGTTGCTGTACCATATACACCCTTCTGTGTACTAGATAGATACCCAATCATTATTCTGGTTTGTTTCCTGACTCAGGGCCCATTAGGGTTTCCTGGCCTTCCTGGACCAAAGGTAAGGTCCTCACATCAACAAATTTTGACTATGTTTCATCTCTCATAGAAGATAAATGGCTAGTGAATGAGATTCAAATCAAATAATAGGGATGTGTTTTAACCTGGTGTGTTTTCTGCTCAGGGCACCATGACCAAAGTGTTGAAGGGGGTCAAAGGAGAAGCGGTATGTGACTGCAGGGACCATTGTATGTTTCAAATAGTTTTTTACTGCCCAGCACTTCATGTGTTTGATTACAAAAAAAGTATGATTGTCAATGCTGTCCTCATCTCTGCTGCATTCTCACTGCACTTCCCTCTCTCGCCACAGGGTGAAGCTGGACAGCAAGGTCCCCCAGGGAACTCCACCCATCCCCATACCAGCCCACTTACCGGACCCAACGTCAGTACAGCTCCACACTTTAATTTGTTCAAAAATAACAATAAATATTTTGATTGTGTGTGAACTGAATCGCTCTAACAATGCTCTGTTTTGTCTCCTCCAGGGCAGAAAGGGTGAGAAAGGGTTGAAAGGTGAAACTGGAGTTGAGGTAAGTGACCTCTCTACTACTGTGGTCTCTATAACACCATGTTCCATCTTGACTGGCTGCATCATTGCTTGGTATGTCAACTGCTTGGCGTCCGACTGCAAGACCCTACAGAGGGTAGTGTGTACGGCCCAGTACATCACTGGGGCCAAAATCCCTGCCATCCAGGACCTCTATACCAGGCCCTAAAAATGAGGAAGGCCCTAAAAATTGTCAAAGACTCCAGCCACCCTAGTCATAGACTGTTCTCTTTGCTACTGCACGGCTAGCGGTACCGATGCATCAAGTCTGGAACCAACCTGGCCCTGAACAGCTTCTACTCCCAAGCCAAAAGGCTGCTAAATAGTTAGTTACATAGTCTGGGTAGCTATTTGGTTAACTATCTGCATTGGCTCATTTTGCACTCACTTTTTTGACTCATCACATACGCTGCTGCTACTGTTTATTACCTATCCTGTTGTCACTTCATTCCTAGTTACAGGTACATATCTTCCTCAATAACCTTGTACCCCTGCACATAGACTCGGTACTGGTACCCCGTGTATATAGCCAAGTTATCATTACTCATTGTGTATTTATTATACATTTCATTATTACGTGTTATTACTTTTCTATTATTTCTCTATTTGTTGTCTCTGCATTGTTGAGAAGCGCCCGTAAGTAAGCATTTCACAGTTAGTCTACACCTGTTGTTTACCAAGCATGTGACGAATACAATGTGATTGTATCTGTTACTTATCAGGCTGACAACAAAGGAGAGACTGGGATTATGGGGATGCCTGGGCAAAGGGTTAGTCTTACACAAACATTATACTGTAGAAATTACACATACATTAGTATACCTTATTGATCCTGTCTTTGTTGTGAGATACTGACCTGTTGAATATCCTTGTGTGTTTTTTCAGGGTGTCCCTGGTCGGGATGGAAAGCAAGGACTAAGGGTATGTTTGTGTGGCCTAACAATGCCAAGATCTCCATATTATTGCAGTCAGTAGTATGTGTTGATCTTTGTGGGCTAAAAGAGATGTTGCAGTTGTATCTTTTGTGCTCTTGATGGTGCTGGACACCTTTCTCATAAACTGTCTCCCTTCGTCTTTCCCTTTAGGGGGACCTTGGAGAACCAGGATTTAGTGGCAGAGATGGCCAAAAGGTGATCCTACAGTTGATACTCTCATCAAAACACTGTGATACTATCAGATCTTTGATTGGACAGTGGTCCATTCTAAACTTTCATTCAAATCCGAACACACAAACTATATACATGTAGGATGTTTTAACAGATGGGGATTATTTTTAGGGTGCCATCGGAGAACCAGGGGAGGTGATCTATTATGAAGGTCCTTCAGGACGGCCTAACAGAGGTATGATTAACCAATCAACTCATCAATCACGTTTCTATCAGCATCAACTATTAATATACAGTATCGTCTTTCTCCAGGGAATTGAATATGATGTTGAACATTGAAGACTAGCTTGTAGAGTTGTTATAATATATTGCTTACTGTTCTATTGTTACAACACTGATTGTTATATTGATACTGATTGATGTCCATGTTGGGGTGGGGATGTAGTTGGTCCCCCTGGACAGCTGGGACCCCAGGGAGAGATGGGTCTGCAGGGGGAGAAAGGTCTGCCAGGCCGTGCTGGACCTCCTGCTAGGAAGAGCGATAGTCAAATACAAGGTCAGTATCAAACCCTTACTTATCTAGTCAGTGGCCAGTAGTGTTAGACAGTTTTTACACTAGTTACAGTGGTGTAGCCACGTAGATCTATTGTACTTATTAATATGGTATAATAACAATTATTCTAATTGTATTGTTAACAAGTTGTGCACTGATTTTTTTTTTTTTTATGTTTGGTTTTCTCAGTGAACATTCATATTATCCTCTCCTATCTCCCTTATCCCTCATGCTCCAACAGTGGAGGACCTGTGGGGTCCGTTCGGGGAACCAGGGGTAAAGGGAGAGATGGGCCCACGTGGAGAGCCAGGTATCCCTGCTCTCAGCCCCGGACCCCCAGGTATCGACGGCATTTCTGGGTTGAAGGGCCCACCCGGACCACCAGGATCATGTGAGTGTGGACATGAAAGAGATTCATGTTGATATTTTATTAAAAGGTTGTTTAGTATGATGGAAGGATATGAAAGGAATGTTGTGAGTTGTAAATGTGTTTCTTAATATGTGTATGTGTCAAAATATCTGCAGGGGCAGACTTCTACAAGGGATTTGCTGGGTCGAGAGGGCGGCCAGGCTCTGCAGGGAAAAAAGGACTGAAAGGTTAGAGTGTGTGTTTATTCAAACATGTAAGTTTGTGCGCTGTATGCTCACATGTTATGTCTTACAGTACAGCTGATCTGAGTTGTGTATGTGTTTTAGGTGATCACGGGTTGTGTGAGTGCAACATTGTCCACTCTCCTCCGGGCCTGCCTGGCCCTGCTGGTAGCCAAGGCGACCCTGGAATGAGTGGCGAGTTTGGTCAGCAGGGCGAGCCAGGCGAGCCAGGACCCCGAGGTGTCATCGGTCTGCCTGTAAGAACAACTAACACCACCTCAGTTTAACAACATCTACCTCGTAACAAATATCACACATCACTTTCAGTAGGGTAACATTCATCATAAACAAACACATTCCTTCAATAGTTTTTTTCCTCTCCAATTCTCTGTCACTCTCACCTACTATATGTCCCCATATTTCTTTCCTCCATAGGGGTTCCCTGGTGCCACAGGACAACCGGGTCCACAGGGCAGGAAGGGCGAGTTCACTTGGGCCAAAGAGAAAGGTGGAGCATTTCTTATTCTTTCTTTTCACACACTTGTATATCCTTTATACAGTGGTGAGTGTGAGACACCATTAAGCAAGTGTATGTGTAAATGAGTGCGTTTGTGTGTGAACTCTACAGGATATGCTGGGGACCCAGGAGACCCGGGTGCGACTGGTGACCCAGGATTGCAGGGCGTCCCTGGGCCAAGTGGGATCAATGGATTCCCTGGGAACCGTGGTCTTTCAGTAAGTGGCCTACTAGTGCAGCGTAATACCCACTAAAGATCCATTCTTGTCTTTCCCACTACCTACTTTCTCATGGATAACCTGCTATTCAAGCCCCTCAAACACTTTCTACCTGATAATGTGTCTATAATACTAGCTGTTCAAGCCAATGCAGCTGTGTAGATCTTTAGCATTACAGGGAGGGATATGTTCTGAGTTATGTCCTGTGTTCTCTGTTCTAGGGGGACGCACCTGAGGGACTCACTGGAGAAAAGGGTTATCCTGGCCGGTCGGGTCTCCCTGGGTTGTTAGGACAGATGGGAGAACCGGGACAAGTTCTAGGTGCCACTAAAGGGGTCAGAGGGTTAGAAGGCGATGATGGGGAGCCGGGTTACGCTGGTGTCGAAGGTCGAGCTGGAGATCCAGGTGTGTTACCATCTCCTTCTTTTATCTCTCTTTCTCTCGCTCTCATTCTCTCGCTCTCTTTCTCAATCACTCTCAGAGACCTTCTGTTTATCTTTTTTGAACATTCTCATTATTTTCTTCTCTATCTACCCTCTCTCCTCCTCCGTTAATTGTGGGCAAAACAGAAAGACTAGTTGTAGTAGGGGGTGGCAGGTATCCTAGCGGTTAAGAGCGTTGGGCCAGAAACAGAAAGTTTGCTGGTTTGAATCCCCGAGCCGGCAAGTTATAAAAAATATTCCGTTCCTCCCTTGAGCAAGGCAGTTGATCCCCAAAAACAAGTGCTCCCCGGGTGCCGATGACATCGATTAATGCAGCCCCCGCACTTCTCTGATTTACTGCATTCAGTCGTGCAAGTGACTAGGTATCCCCTTTCCCCATAGTTGTAGACTCCAAGGCCTTGTCATGAATGGGACTGTGCGAGAATGTCTTATACCCTTGTGTTCAGAGATGGGCAGTATTTCTGTTACATGTATTTGAAGTATGTATTTCAATTACTTCTGAGTATTTTGTCATTTGTATTACACTAGGCTGAATTAGGGCTCCCGAGTGGCGCAGTGGTCTAAGGTACTGCATCTCAGTGCAAGAAGCATCACTACAGTCCCTGGTTTGAATCCAGGCTGTATCACATCTGGACATGATTGGTACTCCCATAGGGCGGCACACAATTGGCCCAGTGTCGCCCGGGGTAGGCCGTCATTGTAAATAAGAATTTGTTCTTAACTGACTTGCCTAGTTAAATAAAGATTAAATATTATTTATTTTTTTGCAGAAAATACACTTTTGTGGCCCCCTTTCACCCTGCATTGGTATCAGAAGTCTGATGGCACTATAGTGTGATGAGAGTGTCTGCTAAATTAACTAAATATAAACGTATATGTAAAAATGAACAATTGCAAAGCATACCTAGTATTATTGTAATGAGCTCTGCCCAGAAACAAGGCCAATCATAATACCCAGTGTGATTTGCAGTTCATTTTGGTATGTTCATATTCACACATACATTTACATTTAGGTTATTTAGCAAACACTCTTATCTAGAGTGACTTACAGTCAGTGCATTCTAAGGTAGATAAACAACAACATATCACAGTCAAATCAAGTAAAGTCTTTCTGTAACCGTTACTGAGAATGTTGTTGCTGTTCAGGTAGGCTACTTGCAAATGTATTTCTGCATTTGAAAATACAAAATACATGTATTTTAATTAAATACATTTAAAAATGCAAGTATTTTATAGTTTATTTTGATACATTCATATTTATGGTATTTTGTAGTTGTATTTTGTCATTGTTGCACATCCCTGCTTGTGTCCATGAAAGAAATGATGCTTCCACTTTCAATATCTCTCTCCAGATGAGCCCTGATGCAGTCTGTCTGTATCACTCAAACCAGCCACAACAGTGCTTGTATGAGATCATGCTTGAGCTTTTCTAACCCTTATTTTGAATGTCTCTCCTTTTCTTTCTCCCTCTCTCTTTCCAATCTCTCTTATTGCCATTGAAAGGAGTGTCTGACTGTAGTCCGAGAGGAGATGGACGACTGAATGACAAAGGTAGCTGGAGTAACAGCATTTTCATTACAGAACCTATCTCTACTTCTCTACTGGTGCTTTGCTTCCATAGCCTCTCTGTCTTGGGTTTGTTTACAGTCAGTGAGTATGTTTACATGCACACAAATAATTTGATATTAAACTGATTATGGCAGTAAGCCAAGTTTGGCATTAGTCATGTAAACACTTTACTCTGCTTAACTTCATCGGCGTACGGTCATAATCAATGTAAGGATACGCCGATTAAAAACACCTGGTTTTTGTAGGCAATCTCTCAAATTATTAGGACATGTAAACGCCTTAATCAGAGTAACAGTGGTATATATGATCTGCGCATGTGCTAGCACGAGCAGTGCGAGCTTCCTTCTTTTGCTCGAGTGAAGTGAGTTCAGAAAGAAAAGTATTCATCTTAGAAATATTTTTCACAAACAAACTGTATTTGTCCGAACTCAGAATCAAATATGCTTCACAAAAATAACATGGTTGCAGTGGTAGATCGTTTATTTTGATTTTCTGCATTTATCAAAGTCCCATCAATAGCCTGATTTCAAGTCCCATCAGGTAGCCTGATTTCAAGTCCCATCAGGTAGTCTGATTTCAAGTCCCATCAGGTAGCCTGATTTCAAGTCCCACCAGGTAGTCTGATTTCAAGTCCCATCAGGTAGCCTGATTTGAAGTCCCATCAGGTAGTCTGATTTCAAGTCCCATCAGGTAGCCTGATTTCAAGTCCCACCAGGTAGTCTGATTTCAAGTCCCATCAGGTAGTCTGATTTCAAGTCCCATCAGGTAGTCTGATTTCAAGTCCCATCAGGTAGCCTGATTTCAAGTCCCATCAGGTAGTCTGATTTCAAGTCCCATCAGGTAGCCTGATTTCAGATGTGTCCATGTTAACAGGATTATTAGGGAAATCATTCTTCAAAGCATTACATTTTTAAATCAGACTATTATATAAATCTGACTATTCACAATAATCGTATTATTGTGTGCATGTCACCGTGCTCACTGTGTATAGAGTTAATTTTTTGTAACTGGTTTCTCCCGTTATAGTCTTGTCCTTGGTTAGTTGGCTAATATGTATAAATTATTTTATTTTCGCTCTGCTCTGATCCACAATCCGCACTGGGCAACAGTATCGTCGAACCAAGGCAACAAGCAGGCAAAACCACAGAGGTTTCCACAGATATTTACAGTATCAGATGTGGAGTAGAGTTTCATTAAACAGTAGTGAAACAGCAGTTATAAAAGGTGGACCATTGTGTGTTCATTTGTCCATTGTGTGTTCATTTTACTCAGGCGATTGTGATGCCGTACCCGGACCACCCGGTATGCCAGGACCACCAGGACCCAAAGGGTTAATGGGTTTCCCAGGTAACTTTTCCTTTAAGTTCGGTTTGAACTTTAGAATGCAAAACAGAAAATGTGTCATATGCCCTGCATGGTCTTTTCCTGTCAGGATCCACATTTATGATTAACTTCCTGTATGTCATTTTGTCTGTGCTTCAGGCATCCCAGGTCAAAATGGATTCACAGGTCCACTTGGAGATGATGGGGCCAAAGGAGAGATAGGAGAGCAAGGCATAGGAGGGTCTCCCGGACAGCCAGGTAATCATTTTGCTGCTTTAGCTGTAATAGTCTTTTTTGCTCTAGTTACAGACACAACATCCGATACCTCTACACAGGTACATTTACTCCCACTTGTAATGTATACACTATAGAGTACTATAGTGCTTTAATACTTCTTACATCTTAGTCCAGGTTCTAACATCCTACCAGCTGATGGTGATAGTTGGTGGTGATGGTCTGGTCCTCTCTCAGGTTTCACTGGCCCCCGTGGAGACTTGGGTCAGCCCGGCGCCAAGGGTAAACCTGGAGACCAAGGTCTGCCAGGCCAACAGGGTCGGGACGGGGAGTCCGGGGAAAAGGGACCACACGGGGAGATCTGGGGAGCGTCGACCGGACAACCTGGAGAAGTGGGTCTTCCTGGAGAGCGGGGACCTAAAGGTTTGAGTGGAGAGCCTGGAAACGAGGGCTACCCAGGTGGGTACTTCCATAACGTACCAGTGGACTGAAGTTGACATTCAATAAACTACAATTTCTCCACCTTTTCAAGAGTGGTAATGTATAGCTAGTGTAATGGCTTCTCTCTCTGCCCGTCTCTCTCAGGGATGGGTGGCATGCCTGGTATGATTGGGTTCAAGGGCGACGTCGGTCCTTCAGGTCTACAGGGGGAGCAAGGAAGACCAGGAGCTGCTGGGAAGTACGGCTGGAAAGGTGTACCCGGACAGGCTGGAGTCCATGGACCAACAGGAAACATTGGACAACCAGGTCAGACACACAACTGACTAACTTCTCTTTTTGAGGAAGAAACTCTTTGACTCACAGCTAATACACGGTGTATTTGTATCTTCCAGGTTTGAGCGGAGGCAGGGGTGATCAGGGGGACCCTGGCGCCCCGGGGCCAATAGGACTGAAGGGGACACCAGGGGAGTTTGGAGGTCTGGGTGCTGAGGGAAACATTGGACACCTGGGTGACCCTGGAGAGCCAGGACCTACAGGACAGTCTGGCCTGCCAGGGTTCAAAGGTTACTTACTATACACATACTATACTCAGTGTCATGTTCTGTCCAATATTCTAATTATAGAGTTCGTTGTCATATACAGTATGATTACATTCCACATGTCATTTCCTGATGAAGAGTTGATATGAGGATACAATGTCACACTGGAGTTTTGCAGTGAGTAATGCTGAAATATATCATAGCTACATGCTGCTGTAAGGACGTTCCTCCTGACCAGTGATGTCACTTCCTGTTTCAGGTATCAAAGGTTCTCGTGGCATGTCAGGGTTTGGAGGTATGCCCGGTGAGTCGGGCCTGAAGGGCTTATCTGGACAGAAGGGAGAGGATGGCATTCCCGGCGGATTTGGACAGAAAGGAAACATGGGCGACTATGGTTCAAAGGGTGAGACTGAACTGTCAATTAGAATGGTGTGTCTTTCTGCGCTCTACCACTCTTTCCCTGTCTCTCTCTTACTCTTTATCAGATCCTTCTATCTGATTGGACGCTCACACTGTCTCCTAGGTGAACGTGGTTCGAGTGGCCTGCCAGGCGAGAAGCCCTACATCCCTCGTCAGATCATCAATGACATGAAGGGGACCAAGGGAGAAGATGGAACCCCAGGACAAATCGGATTTACTGGACCCAGAGGTGATTCAGGCTTCATACCCTCCCTATCCTCCCGCTCTTTTTTATTCACATACTCTCATCCTTCTCTCTTTTTAATTTCACTCCTCTCATTCTCATCCCTTCTTCACATTCCCCACTTCTCTTCTACAGGTCCTAAAGGTTTTCCCGGAGTTCCGGGTATGGAGGGCTACCATGGCGTTCCTGGAGACCCCAGCGATGAGAAGGGTTTCCCAGGCAACCCAGGGGCGCAGGGACTTCCAGGGCCAAAAGGAATGCCAGGTCCTACTGGATCAAAAGGAATCAGTGGCTTTCCTGGGATGTCTGGTCACAGGGTGAGACCATGTAGTCTGGTTCCCATTGTATCTCTGCTGCAGCCAGCCCCCCTTTATTGTTCATGCTAAACATGTTCTACAAACAGGTTAGACACATCTCTGTCCGATCTAATGTGTGTTTCTGGCGCCGACAGAGATGGCCGCCTCGCTTCCTGTCCTTAGGAAGCTATGCAGTATTTTGTTTTTTTATGTATTATTTCTTACATTGTTACCCCAGGAAATATTAAGTTTTATTACATACAGCCGGGAGGAACTATTGGATAAAAGAGCAACGTCATCTTACCAACATTACGACCAGGAATACGACTTTCCCGAAGCGGATCCTCTGTTTGGTCCACCAACCAGGACAATAGACCGGATCCCAGCCGGCGACCCAAAACAATTCCGCCGCAGGAGAAGGGGCAGACGGGCCGGTCTTCTGGTCAGGCTCCGTAGACGGGCACATCGCGCACCGCTCCCGAGTATACTACTTGCCTTCCAGAGAGACATCAGAGATTGCAACGTTCTTTGCTTCACGGAAACATGGCTCACTCGGGATACGTCATCAGAGTCAGTAGAGCCACCTGGTTTCTTCACGCATCGCACCGACAGAAACAAACATCTATCTGGTAAGAAGAAGGGCGGGGGTGTATGTCTTATGATTAACGAGACGTGGTGTGATCATAACAACATACAGGAACTCAAGTCCCTTTGTTCACCTGACCTAGAATTCCTTACAATCAAATGCCAACTGCATTATCTACAAAGAGAATTCTCTTCGATTATCATCACAGTCGCGTATATCCCTCCTCAAGCTGACACATCGAAGGCCCTGAAAGAATTTCATTGGACTCTATGTAAACTGGAAATCACATATCCTGAGGCTGCATTTATTGTAGCTCGGGATTTTAACAAGGCTAATCTGAAAACAAGGCTCCCTAAATTTTATCAGCATATCGAATGTGCAACCCGGGCCGGCAAAATCCTGGATCATTGTTATTCTAACTTCCGCGACGAATATAAAAGCCATTCCCCGTCCCCCTTTCGGCAAATCTGACCATGACTCCATTTTGTTGCTCCCAGCCTATAGACAGAAAGTAAAACAGAAAACGCCCGTGCTCAGGTCTGTTCAACGCTGGTCCGACCAATCTGATTCCATGCTTCAAGATTACTTCAATCACGTGGACCGGGATATGTTCCGCATAGCGTCGGACAATAACATTGATGAATACGCTGATTCGGTGAGCAGAGTTTATCAGCAAGTGCATCGGTGATGTTGTACCCACAGCGACTATTAAAACCTTCCCCAACCAGAAACCGTGGATTGATGGCAGCATTCGTGCAAAACTGAAAGCATGAACCACTGCTTTTAATCAGGGTAAGGCGACCGGAAACATGACTGAATACAAACAGTGTAGCTATTCCCTCCTCTAGGCAAACAAACAAGCTAAGCGTCAGTATAGAGACAAAATAGAGTCGCAATTCAACGGCTCAGACACGAGAGGTATGTGACAGGGTCTACAGTCAATCACGGACTACAAAAAGAAAACCAGCCCTGTCGCGGAGCACGATATCTTGCTCCCAGACAAACTAAACAACTCGCTTTGAGGACAATACAGTGCCACAGACACAGCTCGCTACCAAAACCTGTGTGCTCTCCTTCACCGCAGCCAACATGAGTAAAACATTTAAACGTGTTAACCCTCGCAAGGCTGCCAGCCCAGACGGCATCCCTAGCCACATCCTCAGAGCATGCGCAGACCAGCTGGCTGGTGTGTTTACGGACATATTCAATCAATCCTTATCCCAGTCTGCTGTTCCCACATGCTTCAATAGGGCCACCATTGTTCCTGTTCCCAAGAAAGCTAAGGTAACTGAGCTAAATGACTATCGCCCCGTAGCACTCACTTCCGTCATCATGAAGTGCTTTGAGAGACTAGTCAAGGATCATATCACCTCCATCCTACCTGACACCCTAGACCCACTCCAATTTGCTTACCGTCCCAATAGGTCCACAGACGACGCAATCGCAATCACACTGCACACTGCCCTAACCCATCTGGACAAGAGGAATACCTATGTAAGAATGCTGTTCATCGACTACAGCTCAGCATTTGACACCATAGTACCCTCCAAACTCGTCATTAAGCTCAAGACCCTAGGTCTCGACCCCGCCCTGTGCAACTGGGTCCTGGACTTCCTGACGGGCCGCCCCCAGGTGGTGAGGGTAGGAAACAACATCTCCACCCCGCTGATCCTCATCACTGGGGCCCCACAAGGGTGCGTTCTCAGCCCTCTCCTGTACTCCCTGTTCACCCATGACTGCGTGGCCAAGCACACCTCCAACTCAATCATCAAGTTTTCAGACGACACTACAGTGGTATGCTTGATTTACCAACAACGATGAGACGGCCTACAGGGAGGAGGTGAGGGCCCTCGGAGTGTGGTGTCAGGAAAATAACCTCTCACTCAACGTCAACAAAACAAAGGAGATGATTGTGGACTTCAGGAAACAGCAGAGGGAGCACCCCCTATTTACATCGACAGGACAGTAGTGGAGAAGGTGGAAAGTTTTAAGTTCCTCGGCGTACACATCACGGACAAACTGAAATGGTCCACCCACACACAACAGCGCCTCTTCAACCTCAGGAGTCTGAAAAAATTTGGCTTGTCACCAAAAACACTCACAAACTTCTACATATGCACAATCGAGAGCATCCTGTTGGGCTGTATCACCGCCTGGTACGGCAACTGCTCCGCCCAGAACCGTAAGGCTCTCCAGAGGGTAGTGAGGTCCGCACAACGCATCACCGGGGGTAAACTACCTGCCCTCCAGGACACCTACACCACCCAATGTCACATGAAGGCCAAAAGATCATCAAGGACAACAACCACCCGAACCACTGCCTGTTCACCCCGCTATCATCCAGAAGGCGAGGTCAGTACAGGTGCATCAAAGCGGGGTCGAGAGACTGAAAAACAGCTTCTATCTCAAGGCCGTCAGACTGTTAAACAGCCATCACTAACACTGAGTGGCTGCTGCCAACATACTGACTCAAATTTCTAGCCACTTTAATAATAAAAAATTGGTTTAATAAATGTATCACTAGCCACTTTAAACAATGGCACTTTATACACTGCTCAAAAAAATAAAGGGAACACTAAAATAACACATCATAGATCTGAATGAATGAAATAATCTTATTAAATACTTTTTTCTTTACATAGTTGAATGTGCTGACAACAAAATCACACAAGAATTATCAATGGAAATCAAATTTATCAACCCATGGAGGTCTGGATTTGGAGTCACACTCAAAATTAAAGTGGAAAACCACACTACAGCCTGATCCAACTTTGATGTAATGTCCTTAAAACAAGTCAAAATGAGGCTCAGTAGTGTGTGTGGCCTCCACATGCCTGAATGACCTCCCTACAACGCCTGGGCATGCTCCTGATGAGGTGGCAGATGGTCTCCTGAGGGATCTCCTCCCAGACCTGGACTAAAGCATCCGCCAACTCCTGGACAGTCTGTGGTGCAACGTGGCGTTGGTGGATGGAGCGAGACATGATGTCCCAGATGTGCTCAATTGGATTCAGGTCTGGGGAACGGGCGGGCCAGTCCTTAGCATCAATGCCTTCCTCTTGCAGGAACTGCTGACACACTCCAGCCACATGAGGTCTAGCATTGTCTTGCATTAGGAGGAACCCAGGGCCAACCGCACCAGCATATGGTCTCACAAGGGGTCTGAGGATCTCATCTCAGTACCTAATGGCAGTCAGGCTACCTCTGGCGAGCACATGGAGGGCTGAGCGGCCCCCCAAAGAAATGCCACCCCACACCATGACTGACCCACCGCCAAACCGGTCATGCTGGAGGATGTTGCAGGCAGCAGAACGTTCTCCACGGCGTCTCCAGACTCTGTCACGTCTGTCACGTTCTGTGTGAACCTGCTTTCATCTGTGAAGAGCACAGGGCGCCAGTGGCGGGTGGCCAATCTTGGTGTTCTCTGGCAAATGCCAAACGTCCTGCACGGTGTTGGGCTGTAAGCACAACCCCACCTGTGGGCGTTGGGCCCTCATACCACCCTCATGGAGTCTGTTTCTGACCGTTTGAGCAGACACATGCACATTTGTGGCCTGCTGGAGGTCATTTTGCAGGGCTCTGGCAGTGCTCCTCCTTGCACAAAGGCGGAGGTAGTGGTCCTGCTGCTGGGTTGTTGCCCTCTCACGGCCTCCTCCACGTCTCCTGATGTACTGGCCTGTCTCCTGGTAGCGCCTCCATGCTCTGGACACTACGCTGACAGACACAGCAAACCTTCTTGCCACAACTCGCATTGATGTGCCATCCTGGATGAGCTGCACTACCTGAGCCACTTGTGTGGGTTGTAGACTCCGTCTCATGCTACCACTAGAGTGAAAGCACCGCCAGCATTCAAAAGTGACCAAAACATCAGCCAGGAAGCATAGCAACTGAGAAGTGGTCTGTGGTCACCACCTTCAGAACCACTCCTTTATTGGGAGTGTCTTGCTAATTGCCTATAATTTCCACCTGTTGTCTATTCCCTTTGCACAACAGCATGTGAAATGTATTGTCAGTCAGTGTTGCTTCCTAAGTGGACAGTTTGATTTCACAGAAGTGTGATTGACTTGGAGTTACATTGTGTTGTTTAAGTGTTCCCTTTATTTTTTTGAGCAGTGTATAATGTTTACATATCCTACATTACTCATATCATATGTATATGCTGTACTCTATACCATCTACTGCATCTTGCCTATGCCGTTCGTCCATCGCTCATCCATATATTTATATGTACATACTCGTATTCATTCCTTTACACTTGTGTGTACAAGGTAGTTGTTGTGAAATTGTTAGATTACTTGTTAGATACTACTGCATGGTCGGAACTAGAAGCACAAGCATTTCGCTACACTCGCATTAACATCTGCTAACCATGTGTATGTGACAAATAACATTTGATTTGATTTGATGTGGTGTTTCTTGTGTTTGTTTCTTAGGGGGAGAAAGGTACCCCCGGTGCCTACGGATCTTCAGGAGATCCAGGAGGGAAGGGTGTCAAAGGTATGACGCCCCTGCCTGTACAATACAATACAGTAGACCACAGGAGGTTGGTGGCCCCTTAATTGGGGAGGACGGCTAGTGATAATTACTGTAGCGGAAAATACGTGGAATGGTATCAAACACATGGTTTCTACGTGTCTGAAGACATTCCATTCGCTCCGTTCCAACCATTATTATGAGCCGCCCTCCCCTCAGCAGCCTCCACTGCCGTAGACGCCAGTAGTCATCCAAACGTTCTAGCTGTTTCAACTCAGTTTAAGCTTGTCTTTGTTAAGCACTTGGGCTCTAAGCAAAAGTCCCAGGATCATTTAACATTTAAATAGAAGAGTGAGTAGTGAAAGATACTGGCTGAAATACGCCTCATTGTTTTCTTCTCTAGGTGAGGAGGGTCCCATAATCGACATGCCCGGATCTACAGGACTGAGAGGGGAGGATGGTTTCCCAGGGGTTCTAGGTGAGTCACTCATTGAGGCTGGCTTCCTTCATTTGCATTAGGAACTGTGGACTGGTGAGAGAAAACACAGTGCACCTGGTAGTGGTAGGCCTCCACCATATTGATTACAGTACAGATGAAGAAAAGGAGTCTAGTTTTACTAAGATGCTGTCAGATGCGTTAACATGGTAGCAGTGTTCCTGATGCCCTCTGTCTCTCCCTACAGGTCAGAAGGGCTACATTGGGAATCCGGGAGACAGGGGCAGTGGTGGTTTCCATGGTATTGAGGGCATGAAAGGGGGGCCAGGAGAGCCTGGCACACGGGGACCTAAAGGTAAGAGACTTGACTTCCTACCCTGTTTCTCACATTTTTTAAATGAGTGTCATTCATTGCCTGTGTCTGACGGTTGCCTGTGTATGACTCTTGTTTGTGTCTCCAGGATCTGATGGTCAAGGAGGGTTTCAAGGCAACCAGGGTACGAAGGGATGGCCTGGGGTCCCCGGAGAATCAGGCACAAATGGACAACCAGGCTTCCCAGGACAGAGAGGTACACACACACACACACCCACACAAGCACGGGTGTGCACACACAACACCTTTGCTGTATCATTGTGTTTGATCTGCTCCTTTCTGCAGGTTTTCCTGGACTGAAGGGTATATTGGGACTGGATGGACTGAAGGGTGAGAAGGGCATCCCTGGACTTCCAGGTCAGGATAACTTGGGAACCCCAGGTGTTCCCGGTGCTAAGGGAACGAGGGGTGAGACAGGTATACCCAACTCAGAGGTCGGGACCCCAGGATCGCTGGGTTTGAAGGGCGTTCAAGGACAACCAGGTTAGTCATTGCTCCAAAAGACATATTACATCTTTTTGTTACAAGGTTTGGAGGACATTTTGTGTTTCAAATTATGTAAGACCTCCTTCTCTTCTTTTCTTTTTCCCTTGTACTCAGGTGACCAGGGCCAGGTGGGACCCCCAGGGTTTCAGGGCCCCCAAGGACCACAGGGCACCTCAGACAAACCTGGACCATCAGGAGACCCTGGCTTCCCTGGACCCAAAGGGCTGCCAGGTATAGTAGAGTGGGGAATGCGTGGATTTACAGTAGATTAACTAAGTATTTATCCTCTGGGATGTGATGTGCATGGTGTGTGGGATGTGTTCGGTTGGTGTGTGTATTTGGTGTGCTAATAATGATTGTTCTGTTTCATAGGTTTCCCTGGGCCCCGTGGATATCCTGGTGAGCCCTCTCCATACGGAGAGAAGGGTTTAGCTGGCCAGTATGGCTTCCCTGGATTCTCTGGTCTGAAAGGAAAGCAGGGGGATCAGGGACCATCAGGCTACAAAGGACAGAGCGGAGTGTCTGGGAAGAAAGGTACGTATCATCGAATTATAGAAGCCCGAGTGGGAATTCCGAAATACAATCCAGAATTATGATTTATTATCCATCGTAGATGGCTGTCTGTTTCACATTTGACAAGGAGGGATTATTGTGCTGGTTAATTTGTACGGAAACAGTCAAATTAGTAACAGCCATGGTTTTTGTCCCAAAGGTGTGAAGGGAGAGCAAGGGATGATGGGAATTCCTGGTAGGTTTGGTTTCCAAGGAGACCGAGGTCCTTCCGGCCCAAAAGGAAATACTGGACCCATAGGTAGACATCATCTCCCTCGGTTTGATATCAATCTGCACCTCACTATAATTCACCTGAAAATCACCTACAATATTATTAAAGTTGCCTGTTTCTCACGTACAAACTGTGTGTAACCTGGTCTGGTCCTGCAGGTTATCCGGGAGCAACAGGTAACCAGGGCCAAGCCCCAGTCCCCCCCAGGATGTCAGGAGAAAGGGGTGCTCTAGGGCCTCAGGGCATCCGAGGACCAGAGGGGGTACGAGGGGAGACTGGCCCGAAAGGACCCCCTGGAGATCCAGGTAGGAGAATCCAGCAGCACAACTACCTTATATTGTGTAACAATATTGTTATATTCTTCTCTATGTCAAATGTTGTTCTTTATACAAGTGCTTTTGTAGGATTGGCTGACTTTCCCCTCTTTTTGCTTCTTCCTTACCCCTTCTTTAACCCCCCCCTTCCCATTTAGGCTACCTGGGCCCCCAGGGGCAGAAGGGGATGCCAGGGTTGGGTGGCAGACCGGGTACCCCCGGGTACCGTGGGAATGATGGAGGGAGGGGCCACCTTGGTCTTCAGGGCATGGAAGGTAGGTACAGTAAGGCAGCCATGCCAGAGAATATAAGGATTACAGCAATCAGGCCTGGATTAAGGTATTAAGAATGGGAGTGAGGCAGGGAGCAAGTTTCCACCAGAGGGTTTGGGTCAGAGTGTTATGTGTCTGAATGAGCCGCAGGTGTTTTATGAGAGAAATGACCCATGGCCTGTAGGGATTATTAGTTATGTAATTAGTTTAGTGCTGAAGGGGCCAGGATTTTAGGTGGCTGATCTGAAATGAATTAAAACCTGTATTCCATTGGCAGTTCTCATGGTTCTCTTGTTTTACCTGAAAGCAGTGGCAAACTGTGACTATAGGATTTAGGCCTTCAGAGGGACCAAAGATCTTCCAATACATTGTATCAAACTAAAAAATCTAGAATATAACAGAAAACATAGCTCCCTTAATGCGCCTGACATTCTATCTTCTGTAGTGAGACACTTCTAGTTCTAGTGAAGGAGGAACAATGCTTTTTGATGGCATTATGAATGAATTAAACAGGCCTGGCTGCACCTCGGCTGCTGCACACACAGAGACAGAACCGGCACAGACGCAACATGTGACACACAGTATAAAATAATGCAACCAGCCAATAGCGACAACAGCAGTGTCACATCAAAGGTGACAGGCTTGTGGTGCTGAAAGAACAGCGACCGTAATACTTGTGCACTTGGTTAAACACATAGACACGAGACAGCAGTCACACACAGCATCAAATATTGTTAAAGAATAAGCAGCCCATTCACTCCAGTAGGCAGAAAATCATAACCTTACAAAAGCACAACCATTTCATTTCCATAATGAAATGAACAAACCAGCTATTACTTGCCATTGCAAATATATTTTATCACGTTCATCCCACTAACTGGTGATCTAAAGTTTAAATGCAACAATGTAATTATTTCACAGTCATTCTTTTCTAAGAGATACTGTAGCTAACAGCAAGCAAGCTGCAACAAAAAACAGTGCCACTCACCAGATGATGATAATTTGTAAACGAAGTTTGAAAGATAATCTTGAAAAAGGTGATGCTAATAACTGAGCAACAACATCCACCTTAAAGTTGAGAACAGCTGCTGCAGCCACTGTGGCCAGTCACATTACATTGTAAAGATGAAAAGAACAATAATACATAGAAGGCCCTCACGGTTCCCTACTGTCTGAAAGTGTTATTTCATGTTATGTTCAATTTATTTTAACCACACACAAATTAAAAAGAAACATACGAATAAATTGCACACAATTTCTCTCTTATACACAGAGACATTTTAAATCAAATCAAATGTTATTGGTCACATACACATGTTTAGCAAAAGTTATTGCGGGTGTACCGAAATGCTTGTGTTTCTAGCTCCAACAGTGCAGTAATAAGTAATAGCTAACAATTTCACAACAATACACACAAATCTAAAGTAAAGGAATGGAATTAAGAATATATAAATATTTGGATGAGCAATATCGGAGCGGCATAGACTAAAATACAGTACAATAGAATACAGTATATACAGTTGAAGTCAGAAGTTTACATACACCTTAGCCAAATACATTTAAACTCAGTTTTTCACAATTCCTGAAATTTAATCCTAGTAAAAATTCCCTTTCTTAGGTCAGTTAGGATGATCACCACTTTATTTTAAGAATGTGAAATGTCAGAATAATAGTAGAGATAATGATTTATTTCAGCTTTTATTTCTTTCATCACATTCCCAGTGGGTCAGAAGTTTACATACACTCATTTAGTATTTGGTAGCATTGCCTTTAAATTGTTTAACTTGGGTCAAATGTTTCGGGTAGCCTTCCACAAGCTTCCTACAATAAGTTGGGTGAATTTTGGCCCATTCCTCCTGACAGAGATGGTGTAACTGAGTCAAGTTTGTAGTCCTCCTTGCTCGCACACACTTTTTCTGTTCTGCCAACAATTTTTCTATAGGATTCAGGTCAGGGCTTTGTGATGGCCACTCTAATACCTTGACTTTGTTGTCCTTAAGCCATTTTGCCACAACTTTGGAAGTATGCTTGGGGTCATTGTCCATTTGGAGGACCCATTTGCAACCAAGCTTTAACTTCCTGACTGATGTCTTGAGATGTTGCTTCAATATATCCATATCATTTTCTTTCCTCATGATGCCATCTATTTTGTGAAGTGCACTAGTCCCTCCTACAGCAAAGCACCCCCACAACATGATGCTGCCACCCCCGTGCTTCACTGTTGGGATGGTGTTCTTCGGCTTGCAAGCCTCCCCCTTTTTCCTCTAAACATAATGATGGTCATTATGGCCAAACAGTTCTATTTTTGTTTCATCAGATCATAGGACATTCTCCAAAAAGTAAGAACTTTGTCCCCATGTGCAGTTGCAAACCGTACTGGCTTTTTAATGGCGGTTTTGGAGCAGTGGCTTCTTCCTTGCTGAGTGGCCTTTCAGGTTATGTCAATATAGGACTCGTTTTACTGTGGATATAGACACTTTTGTACCGGTTTCCTCCAGAATCTTCACAAGGTCCTTTGCTGCTGTTCTGGGATTGATTTGCACTTTTTGCACCAAAGTACGTTAATCTCTAGGAGACAGAACGAGTCTCCTTCCTGAGCGGTATGACGGCTGCGTGGTCCCATGGTGTCTATACTTGCGTACTATTGTTTGTACAGATGAACGTGGTACCTTCAGACGTTTGGAAATTGCTCCCAAGGATGAACCAGACTTCTGGAGGTCTACAATTATTTTTATGAGGTCTTGGCTGATTTCTTTTAATTTTCCCATGATGTCAAGCAAAGAGGGACCTTGAGTTTGAAGGTAGGCCTTGAAATACATCCACAGGTACACCTCCAATTGACTCAAATGATGTCAATTAGCCTATCAGAAGCTTCCTAAGCCATGACATAATTTTCTGGAATTTTCCAAGCTGTTTAAAGGCACAGTCAACTTAGTGTATGTAAACTTCTGAAATTGTGATACAATGAGTTATAAGTGAAATAATCTGTCTGTAAACAATTGTTGGAAAAATGACGTGTGTCATGCACAAATTAGATGTCCTAACCGACTTGCCAAAACTAGTTTGTTAACAAGAAATATGTGGAGTCGTTGAAAAACGAGTATTATTGACTACAACCTAAGTGTATGTAAACTTCAGACTTCAACTGTATGAGATGAGTAATGCAAAATATGTAAACATTATTAAAGTGACTAGTGTTCCATTATTAAAGTATCCTGTGATTTCAAGTCTATGTATATAGGGCAGCAGCCTCTAAGGTGCTAGTGATAGCTATTTAACAGTCTGATGGCCTTGAGATAGAAGCTGTTTTTCAGTCTCTTTTTCAGGTCCCAGCTTTGATGCACCTGTACTGAACTCGCCTTCTGGATGATTGCAGGGTGAACAGGCAGTAGCTCGGGTTGTTGTTGTCCTTAATGATATTTTTGGTCTTCCTGTGACATTGGGTGCTGAAGGTGTCCTGGAGGGTAGTTTGCCCCAGGTGATGCGTTGGGCAGACAGCACCACCCTCTGGAGAGCCCTGCGGTTGTGGGTGGTGCAGTTGCCGTACCAGGCGGTAATACAGCCCGACAGGATGCTCTCAATTGTGCATCTCTAAAAGTTTGTGAGGGTTTTAGGTGCCAAGACAAATTTCTTCAGCCGCCTGAAAAAGGCGCAATAGCGCCGACTTCACCACACTGTCAGTTTGTCAGTGATGTGTACGCCGAGGAACTTGAAGCTTTCCACCTCCTTCACTGTGGTCCCGTCAATGTGGATAGGGCATGCACCCTCTGCTGTTTCCTGAAGTACACAATCATCTCCTTTGTTTTGTTGATGTTGAGTGAGAGGTTATTTTCCTGGCACCACACTCCCAGGGTCCTCACCTCCTCCCTGTAGGCTGTCTCGTCATTGTTGGTAATCAGGCCTACTACGGTTGTGTCGTCTGCAAACTTGATGATTGAGTTGGAGGCGTGCATGGCCACACAGTCATGGGTGAACAGGGAGTACAGGAGGGAGCTGAGCACACACCCTTGTGGGGTCCCAGTGTTGAGGATCAACAAAGTGGTGTTGTTTCCTACCTTCGCCACCTGGGGGGCGGCCCGTCAGGTAGTCCAGGACCCAGTTGCACAGGGCGGGGTTCAGACCCAGGGCCCCGAGCTTGATGATGAGCTTGGATGATACTATGGTGTTGAATGCTGAGCTATAGTCAATGAACAGCATTCTTACATAGGTATTCCTCTTGTCCAGATGGGATAGGTCAGTGAGCAGTGCGATGGTGATTGCATTGTCTGTGGATCTATTGTGGCGGTAAGCAAATTGAAGTGGGTCTAGGGTGTCAGGTAAGGTAGAGGTGACATGATCCTTGACTAGTCTCTCAAAGCACTTCATGATGACAGAAGTGAGTGCTACGGGGTGATAGTCATTTAGTTTAGTTACCTTTGCTTTCTTGGGTACAGGAACAATGGTGGACATCTTGAAGCATGTGGGAACAGCAGATTGAGATAGAGAGAGCTTGAATATGTCCGTAAACACTCCAGCCAGCTGGTCTGCGCATGCTCTGAGGACACGGCTAGGGACGTCGTCTGGGCTGGCAGCCTTGCAAGGGTTAACACGCTTAAACGTCTTACTCACGTCGGCCACAGAGAAGGAGAGCCCACAGTCCTTGGTAGCTGGCCGCGTCGGTGGCACTGTGTTATCCTCAAAGCGGGTGAAAAATATGTTTAGCTTATCCGGAAGCAAGACGTTGGTGTCCACGACATGGCTGGTTTTCCGTTTGTAGTTTGTGATTGTCTGTAGACCCTGCCACATATGTCTTGTGTCTGCGACTCCACTGCGACGCCGTTGAATTGAGACTCCACTTTGTCTCTGTACTGACATTTTGCCTGTTTGATTGCCTTACGGAGGGAATAACTACACTGTTTGTATTTGCCCGTATTTCCAGTCACCTTGCCATGGTTAAATGTGGTGGTTCGCGCTTTCAGTTTTGCGCATTTAAACCTCTCTCTCTGACCCCTAGGACACCGTGGTAACCCAGGTACTACAGGGTTGCCTGGCATGCCTGGACGCAGTGTGAGTGTGGGATACCTGCTGGTGAAGCACAGCCAATCAGAGCAGACCAGCATGTGCCCCGTGGGCATGTCCAAGCTGTGGGACGGCTACAGTCTACTGTACTTCGAGGGCCAGGAGAAGGCCCACAACCAGGACCTAGGTGAGACAGAGAAGATGAGAAAACCTAAAAGACAGGAAATTAACATAAAGACCACACAATTATTAGGTTATACTTGTATCTATACAGATTTTATTTGATATTTAATTGGCAGATAGAACCAATTAGGCTCTCTCAAGTTTGCCTGTAGTGGCTGTAGCACTGTGTCATCCTTTTAAATGAATACATGTATTGATTAATTGGTTCATTCAATGTTTCTATTGATCCCAGGTCTGGCAGGCTCCTGCCTCCCTCGTTTCAACACCATGCCCTTCCTGTACTGCAACCCCGGAGACGTCTGCTACTATGCCAGCCGCAATGACAAGTCCTACTGGCTGTCCACCACCGCACCCCTTCCCATGATGCCCGTGGAAGAGGGCGAGATCAAACCCTACATCAGCCGCTGCTCTGTGTGCGAGGCGCCGTCCGTCGCCATCGCCGTGCACAGCCAGGACATCACCATCCCACAATGCCCTGTGGGCTGGCGCAGCCTGTGGATTGGCTACTCCTTCCTTATGGTGAGTCTCTTGCTTCCTGTTCTAATATAGTCTAAAGTGGCCTCTTCTAGTCTCCTTTTCATCTTTATTGATCTGAAAACACAGGACATGTGAAAGCAATCTCTCCCCTTCCCCTCCCTCGTCTCCCCACAGCACACAGCAGCAGGTGACGAGGGTGGTGGTCAGTCTCTGTCGTCCCCTGGTTCCTGTCTGGAGGACTTCCGCACCACACCCTTCATCGAGTGTAACGGGGCCAAGGGCACCTGCCATTACTTCGCCAACAAACACAGCTTCTGGCTCACCTCCATCGAACAGTCCTTCCAGGCAGAGCCTGCCTCCGAGACCCTGAAAGCAGGCCAGCTCCTCTCACGCATCAGCCGCTGTCAGGTCTGCATGAAGAACCTGTGACCTGGCTCACACTTGTCCCCTTTGACCCTGTGATGTAATTCCTGTGACCGTAACCCCCTACCAAACGCAATTCAGGTAGACATTACACTTAGGCACAGATCTAGGATCAGCTCACCCTCCCTAAATCTTAACCTTAGTCATAAAGGGGAGAACACAAAACAGACCTTAGATCAGAGTCTTGTGATGACTGAAGGACTGTGTGAATGCTTCAAGTGGAGAGCAAGTGTCCTGTGGTGATAATTGGAAAAGAAGCCCCGGCATGAAGTCAACAGTGATATGAAATATACATGTTAATGTTATTTTTTTAATTGTTTGTCCTATTTGATATGGTGCTCTAACTTATTACCTCAGCTATGTTATATACAGTGCATTTAGAAAGTATTCAGACCCCTTCACTTTTTCCACAGTTACATTACAGCCTTATTCTAAAATGTATTAAATAAAACAAATTCCTCATCAGTCTACACACAGTACCCCATAATGACAAAGCAAAAACAGTTTAAAACATTTTTATACATTTATTAAAAATAAAACACAGAAATACCTTATTTACATAAGTATCCAGACCCCTTGCGATGAGACTCGAAATTGAGCTCAGGTGCATCCTGTTTCCATTGATCATCCTTGAGATGTTTCTACAACTTGGAGTCCACCTGTGGTAAATTCTATTGATTGGACATGATTTGGAAAGGCACACACCTGTCTATATAAGGTCCCACAGTTGACAGTGCATGTCAAGAGTAAAAACCAAGCCATGAGGTCGAAGGAATTGTCCGTAGAAACTCCCCAACTACAGGTGTGCCAAGCTTGTAGTGTCTCCAGGCTCTACTGAGTAAAGGGTCTGAATACTAATGTAAATGTGATATTTCCGTTTTTTGTTTTTAATACAAAAATACTAAAAACCTGTTTTCACTTTGTCATTATGGGGTATTGTGTGTGATTGATGAGGGGGGAAAAACTATTTAATCAATTTTAGAATAAGGCTGTACCATAACAAAATGTGGGAAAAGTATACTATCCGAATGCACTATACCAAACATGTTTAACTGACCATACCAAGAACATACAGCTGAAAGAACCAAAGATGCCTGTGTACGCACTGCTTCAGTTATCAATTAGGATTGATCAAAATGATTGTGTGTGCACTGCTTCAGTTATTTCGATTTTTTAAGTGTGCTTACATTTTATTATTCAGGTATACAGTAATGCCACTACACTAACACTGACCCTCTACCAATTGTAAATTATGAGGTTTGGTTGAGGTTTAACTGAGAAGAAATGCTCTTAACATTCAGTATTAACCTGCTTTACATAGTGTTCTCACGTAACATTTATGCTTCAAGAGGCCTCACAGTGCAAAATGTTTGTTAGCAATATATCAAGTGTATGTATCAATATATATATTTTACAGCTCTTACCCTAATCTTACATTCATTCATTGTTTTGGTCACAAAATGCACTGATTTACTTTCCTACGTATATTTATATCCACTGAATGAACTTAATTTTTATTTTGCTCAGAACTAAAAATATATTTTGTAAAATTGGCCATTAGTTCAATGTGCTATGAATCCATTGAATTCAATTGTAATTGAGTGTCATAACAAAAAATAAAATGTTGTTTGTTATACTTCAGCTGGGGGTACATGCATTGACATTCACACTTTAGCTCAAACAAACTATATCCCCCCCCATTTCTAAATGAGAAGAATCTTTTATCGTATCTTTGAAAATATCAAACTTGCATCTTACACATATTGTAGTATAGATTTGGTGCAAATTACATGAAAAAGGAATCAATAAAAAAACATGCAACAGAACATGCCTAAGCAAATGTAAGGTCTGATTGTTAAACCAACATTAAAAAATCTTTAAAATAGGATTCATTTACACAATTCAGTGTGGCCACCCTGGTAGTCAAACAATTAGTGCTGTTGAACAAATGGCATATGAAGCTAAGTTCCCATCCATTTGGCGACAAATTCTCATGTGAATATTCTAACATCCACGAAAAGAAAATCTACACACTTTTCCACCAGTGGTGTGCTTCCACCAACGGATTTGTTGCGGATAAAATAAAAATCTGTGCGTGATGACGTAGTGCACACAAAATATACTTTTTCGCTTAAGTTTTCATAAAAACTGTTGCATTAAAATAGCAAATGTGCCCACTCTGGTCTTGGCACGTGTGCTCTAGCCAACAGCTCGCAGATACAGTGTGGGTAGGCTTAGTCTACGTGAAGAGATTATTATGGATATTTTTACTGGTCAAACGGCAGTCAAGCATCAATAATCATGTCACCAGAATAAGACCCTCCATATTTGTTGGAAAGGAGCATCAAGCTCATCACCTTTCACCACCCTGTGAAGTTCATCATAACTTATTTCATCTGTAGCCTAATAAACTATGGTTTCCCGAGTCGTAGTGGAGGACCACACACACCATATCATCATGTGACTCCCAAGTTTACTTCAATATGCTGGTTATTGTAACAATATCTGCGCATAAAGGCATTTCCACCTCAATTAATTTCACAGACAGAAAGATGCCACCATGTCGAACAAATCTGTTAGAATTTATAAAATTGTACCGAAACTTCCAGTTTCCCTCACAGTTATGATTTTGTTTTGATACAGTATGACTTTACTAGCATAAAAACTGTGGATGTAAACAAAGTTAGTGACATTCTCATTCCAAAACATGAACAAAAATTAAATGATTTATTTATAAACAGGTGAACTGTGTACCAGTAGCCTATTTCCCATATACATATGCAGGTTGACATTTGTCATGCATCTTGCTCTAGAGCCAATAGATGGGCCACCTACAAAGTCAAAATGTTCTATATTGTAAAAATTCATGAAAACAAAAAATTGCTTTTTGCTCTTAATTTAAGATTATGGTTAGCAGTGTGGTTAAGTTTAAAATCAGATTTTATGACTTTGTGGCTGCACTAGCTAGTGACCACCAAAAAACGCTAACCTGCTCTACACATACAGAAATTCTGGCCTGAACTCAAGTCCATACAGAACCTCTCGAAGACGTTTAAAATCCACAGGTCGTAAGAACTCCTTACTCCAGCTCTCCACTATAGTACTTTCCGGCTCATTGGAAGAATAATTAAATTACTTGTTTTAACTATTAATTTGATTGACAGCTTGATTTAAATAATGTGTGTGCAGGTGTGTGTGTGTGTATCAAACAGTCACAGCTGAAAATTCTCAGAATGTCCAGGGAGACAAATACAGAGATGACATGAACTCCTCTCTTTACGGTCAGTCTAAAACCCCCAAACAGTTCATCCATCCCTCCCCACCTCCCCCTAATCCCTAGCAGCAGGCGGCCCTAGCCCGTTTCCCTGTCCCTTTGCACTCTTCCAGGTCCACGGTGGGCGATCCCTCTCTCTCAGTCCTCTTCTTGAGGACGGAAGGCAGCACCATGTCGAACAGCGTCTCAAACAGAGTGTCCACGTTATAGCCTGTCTTGGCACTAGTCTCGAAGCACATCTTGTCCGCAGGCAGGCTGTTTGTCTCTTCCAGACCCTTGTATCTAAGGATCCTCCCATACAACGCCTCTGCGTCCTCCCGGCTCACCTGCTTGTTGACTGACACCCCTGACAGGGAGATGGGGGAGGCTGGAGGGGTGGGACAGGCAGAAGGCACCCTGGGCTCCCCAGTCCTCTCCCAGTCCCCTTCTCTCTGGTCCGCTGTCAGGCCAACCTGGTTGGCTAGCAGCTGGGCCTGGGGGTCTGTAAGGTCAGCCTTGTTGCCCACGATGGCGTAGATGCAGTCATTATTGGCCGTGTCGGTGAGGGACAGGAAGCGCTCCTCCAGCTCAGCCAGGCTCTGCCAGTTGGTCACATCGTAGGTGAGGATGGCAGCAGCAGCGCCCCGGCAGTACATGGAGCCCAGCCCGTGGAACTGCTCCCGACCTGGGACACACACAGGGAAGGATGATCAGAAAACGTTATAAGCACACAGGAGAGTGGATGCATACACATAAGAGTTGACATATATTCATGATGTTCTTATACAGACCAACGAACACCAAGTAATAATAATAATGAATTCCATTTAGCAGATGCTTTTAACCAAAAGGATGCGTGCATACATTTTCTTACATATGGGTGTTCCCGGGAATCAATCCCACTCTCTTAGCGTTGTGGGCGCCATGCTCTACCAACTGAGCTATAAAGGTAAACCAACCACAGACAAAAAGGCACAAGCTTAAAAAGAATGGGCTTCCAAACTACAGGTAGCCTATAGCCTACATATTACAAAAGGGAGCGGGAGGGAGATAAAGATACTGCGAGAGAAAGAGAGCGAGACAGTCAGTATCCAAAAAACAGAAGCAGCCATTGTTGTAGAATAACGCAAAAGCTCTTCAGTGTGTGTGTGTGTGTGTTTCAGTACAGCAATCTCATCTGGGAGCCTTTGTGCAAGTGTGGAGTGTGTGAGAGAGCTCTTTGTTCCCAGTGTTTAGGACATCATCGGCCAAATATGTGGAGAAATCCCAGGAACCTTTGAACTAGGTCCAAATGAAATGTTTCACAGGTCGTAAGATATCCAATTACAAACCTTAGGCCTGACTATCCAGAAGTAGCTCGGCTGATACATAACCCACCAAATAAGGAGAGCTGAGCTGAAGTCTAGTTTAAGCTGACACATCCATTTTCCTGGGATCAACAGAGTTCGAGGAAGATTTAGTTTGAGAAAGATCTCTACAGGGTAGAGTCGTTGTGGGGCAGCGGGGCTGGGACCTATTCTGCCCAGAAACAGCTAGTATGTAGCAGTGTCATAAACAGGAGATGATACATCTGTAGGGAGGAGGGCCAGTCAGGTAGACAAGTGCTGGTTAGGGAGATACTAAAACCACAACCACACCCCCACTCCGGTGTAGGCCTATGTTTGTATTTGGTAGAATGACTCGACACTCCAGGGTTATATTAGGTCCAGTAAATGGGTGGGAGGTTGAAGCATGTGCTGTCACCCCATCCTCTCAACGCAGTCCTCATGTCATGTGACTTATTAGGGCTAAAGACGACGGCAGTCACCGGCTACTGGCTCTATAACTTCCATAGGAAGTTGTTACATCTACCACTGAAACATCCATTAGTTGAAGTGAGACTGAATGTGTAAGTAAGTAGTACGTGTTTGGAAGTAGGCCTAGGTCTATGTAGGCTACTGTTTACTAAAAAGCTAATCCTCCCCAATAGTCATAAGAATTCAAGTAAGCAGTGAAATACATCACAGTTGAAGCTCCCATAGAGAATAAGGAACCAATACTGTGGCTGTTTGACAACGGTATTTTCTGTTCTGTTCCCCTTTCATTTGCTTAGTTTCTGATACTATAGACTTTTCTGATATTCATTCCTTGCATTCAATTACAATGCGGGGAAAAACCCACCTCTGGTTTCCATGATTGCAGAATCAGATGTTACACCACTATGGGTATAGCATGATGTCTGGCCGGGATTGGAGGATTTCGGGGAAATTACAATGTCTGAGCCCTACTATATACTGTAAATCATTCACTTACAAGGCTCATAACCCCTTCCCCAAGAACTTCGAACTTGATTGTGCAATCATAATACTTCCTATTTTAACCTGTGATGTGGACATAGCAGGCAACAGCATACTGCTGAGAGGTCATGGGGATACGGGGCAGGGACGGGATAAGGAGCAGAGACGGGAAATTGGGTTTTGGTGACTCAGTGGTTTTTCTATCTGTCTAAACCAACAACAGTCACTGGGCTGGAGTTAAGCCCCTTACTGCTTTTGACAATGGTGTGCAAAGCAAACATACACTCGTTTTAGCATTCAGTCACCAGTTTCTTACAGTAAGTCTACCAAAATAATTTTGCTTTTTCATAATATTCCTTGTGTCATATAACCAATTCACCTTTCTTTCAGCTGTTGTGATTTAAGTTTATTTTGCTAAATGTTTACCCAAGTTCAAAGTTTACATACAGTCGTGGCCAAAAGTTGAGAATGACACAAATATTAATTTCCACAAAGTTTGCCGCTTCAATGTCTTTAGATATTTTTGTCAGATGTTACTATGGAATACTGAAGTATAATTACAAGCATTTCATAAGTGTCAAAGGCTTTTATTGACAATTACATGAAGTTGATGCAGAGTCAATATTTGCAGTGTTGACCCTTCTTTTTTTAAGACCTGTGCAATCCGCCCTGGCATGCTGCCAATTAACGTCTGGGCCACATCCTGACTGATGGCAGTGCTTGGAGTTTGTCAGAATTTGTGGGTTTTTGTTTGTCCACCCGCCTCTTGAGGATTGACCACAAGTTCTCAATGGGATTAAGGTCTGGGGAGTTTCCTGGCCATGGACCCAAAATATCAATGTTTTGTTCCCCGAGCCACTTAGTTATCACCTTTGCCTTATGGCAAGGTGCTCCATCATGCCGGAAAAGGCATTGTTCGTCACCAAACTGTTCCTGGATGGTTGGGAGAAATTGCTCTCGGAGGATGTGTTGGAACCATTCTTAATTCATGGCTGTGTTCTTAGGCAAAATTGTGAGTGAGCCCACTCCCTTGGCTGAGAAGCAACCCCACACATGAATGGTCTCAGGATGCTTTACTGTTGGCATGACACAGGACTGATGGTAGCACTCACCTTGTCTTTTCCGGACAAGCTTTTTTCCAGATGCCCCAAACAATCGGAAAGGGGATTCAGAGAAAATGACTTTACCCCTGTCCTCAGCAGTCCAATCCCTCTATCTTTTGCAGAATATCAGTCTGTCCCTGATGTTTTCCTGGAGAGAAGTGGCTTCTTTGCTGCCCTTCTTGACACCAGACAATCCTCCAAAAGTCTTTGCCTCACTGTGCGTGCAGATGCACTCACACCTGCCTGTTGCCATTCCTGAGCAAGCTCTGTACTGGTGGTGCCCCGATCCCGCAGCTGAATCAACTTTACGAGACGGTCCTGGCGCTTGCTGGACTTTCTTGGTCGACCCTGAAGCCTTCTTCACAACAATTGAACTGCTCTACTTGAAGTTCTTGATGATCCGATAAATGGTTGATTTAGGTGCAATCTTACTGGCAGCAATATCCTTGCCTGTGAAGCCCTTTTTGTGCAAAGCAATGATTGCGGCACATGTTTCCTTGCAGGTAACCATGTTTGACAGAGGAAGAACAATGATTCCAAGCACCACCCTCCTTTTGAAGCTTCCAGTCTGTTATTCGAACTCAATCCGCATGACAGAGTGATCTCCAGCTTTGTCCTCGTCAACACTCACACCTGTGTTAACGAGAGAATCACTGACATGATGTCAGCTGGTCTTTTTGTGGGAGCGCTGAAATGCAGTGGAAATGTTTTGGGGGGATTCAGTTCATTTGCATGGCAAAGAGGGACTTTGCAATTAATTTCAATTCATCTGATCACCCTTCATGACATTCTGGAGTATTTGCAAATTGCCATCATACAAACTGAGGCAGCAGACTTTGTGAAAATTAATATTTGTGTCATTCTCGAAACTTTTGGCCACGACTGTACACTTAGGTTGGAGTTATTAAAACTTGTTTTTCAAGCACTCCACAAATTTCTGGTTAACAAACTATAGTTTTGGCAAGTCGGTTAGGACATCTACTTAGTGCACGACAAGTCATTTTTCCAACAATTGTTTACAGACAGACAGATTATTTCACTTATAACTCACTGTATCACAATTCCAGTGGGTCAGAAGTTTACATACACTAAGTTGACTGTGCCTTTAAACAGCTAGGAAAATTACAGAAAATTGTGTGGCTTTAGAAGCTTCTGATAGGCTAATTGTCATCATTTGCGTCAATTGGAGGTGTACCTGTGGATGCATTTCAAGGCCTACCTTCAAACTCAGTGCCTCTTTGCTTGACATCATGGGAATATTACAAGAAATCAGCCAAGACCTCAAAAACAATTGTAAACCTCCACAAGTCTGGTTCATCCTTGGGAGCAATTTCCAAACGCCTGAAGGTACCACATTCATCTGTACAAACAATAGTACGCAAGTATAAACACCATGGGACCACGCAGCCATCATACCGCTCAGGAAGAAGAATCGTCTGTCTCCTAGAGATGAACGTACTTTGGTGCGAAAAGTACAAATCAATCCCAGAACAACAGCAAAGGACCTTGTGAAGATGCTGGAGAAAACAGGTACAAAAGTATCTATATCCACAGTAAAACGAGTCCTTTATCGACAACCTGAAAGGCCGCTCAGCAAGGAAGAAGCCACTGCTCCAAAACCCCCATAAAAAAAGCCAGACTATGGTTTGCAACTGCACATGGGGACAAAGATCGTACTTTTTGGAGAAATGCCCTGTGGTCTGATGAAACAAAAATAGAACTGTTTGGCCATAATGATTATCGTTATGTTTGGAGGAAAAACGGGGAGTCTTGCAAGCCGAAGAACACCATCCCAACCGTGAAGCACGGGGGGTGGTAGCATCATGTTGTGGGGGTGCTTTGCTGCAGGAGGGACTGGTGCACTTCACAAAATAGATGGCATCATGAGGAAAGAAAATTATGTGGATATATTGAAGCAACATCAAGACATCAGTCAGGAAGTTGAAGCTTGGTCACAAATGGGTCCTCCAAATGGACAATGACCCCAAGCATACTTCCAAAGTTGTGGCAAAATGGCTTAAGGACAACAAAGTCAAGGTATTGGAGTGGCCATCACAATGCCCTGACCTCAATCCTCATTTGTGGGCAGAATTGAAAAAGTGTGTGCGAGCAAGGAGGCCTACAAGCCTGACTCAGTTACACCAGCTCTGTCAGGAGGAATGAGCCAAAATTCACCCAACTTATTGTAGGAAGCTTGTGGAAGGCTACCTGAAACGTTTGACCCAAGTTAAACAATTTAAAGGCAATGCTACCAAATACTAATTGAGTGTATGTAAACTTCTGACCCACTGGGAATGTGATGAAAGAAATAAAAGCTGAAATAAATCATTCTCTCTACTATTATTCTGACATTTCACATTCTTAAAATAAAGTGGTGATCCTAACTGACCTAAGACAGGGAATTCTTACTTGGATTGAATGTCAGGAATTGTGAAAAACTGAGCTTAAATGTATTTCACTAAGGTGTATGTCAACTTCCGACTTCAACGGTATATCCCAACCTCACATCTCACCTGTTATTATAGAGTATCAGAAAGTGCCCATTTGATACAGATGACCAAAACAATGCATATCATTATTTCCAGGTTACAACCTCTGATGGGGCGAGGGCTTTAGCCCCACAAGTGTGCCAATCAGGATTTCAAAAACACTGAATGTCGAGTTTAGGCCTTGGCCTGTGTGTCTTTCTGAACTTTAGGTCTAATAAACCAAAACCTAATTCATTGAAACTCTGGTGAATTCAATATTGCATATACATTCACTGTCATTATGTTGACTTGATTGTCTGCATTTCATCATTCTTTTTTATTTTAAATATGGTAAAAATCAACAGTGTTGGCTGTTGGGCATTGCCCCCAGCCCAATATCTAACACCAGATCTGGAAGGATATAGCCCTTGATCATGACTTTCAGTTCCATTACATTACACATAAGAGTCATTGGACGAAGGTCGTCTTCTGTAGGGGGTGTTCTGTTAAGCGTTGCGGCGCTCGGACTGAACATTAACACGCAGCGCTTGCGGTATGGTTTTGGAAGCATAAGGAACTTATCTTTCATATCAGTGAGAAATAATTTTCAAAAAACCAAAAAAAGTTTAAACAGAACATGTAAGGTCCTTGGACTAAAGAGTAACGTTAGGCTCCTTTAGTCCAATATTGGGCTAGGAAGGATATAGCCTTACCCTTCGTGGATGGAATAAATATAGAGAAACATAAAATGTAATGTTATTGTCCCTGAACATCTTGAACCTTGAAAATGTGCAACATCATAAAGTTTTAGTGTAGCACTATATAATCATGTGATATGCTCTCATCCACAGTGCCAACTAGAATTTGAGATGGGATTGTAGAATTAGAATAGACCAATTTCAGATTAACCATGATTTAATGGCAATTTAACTGAATCTGTACAATATGACCTAGTCCAACATAATAGTAATCAACTTGTCCGACATCTGTGATTCTTGTCCAGTAGCCCATTTAACCTGGTAGGCCAGATCACTAATCTGATCTGGCCTCAGTCACATGAAAAGGGACTGTCCCAGCCAAGCAACCCTCAGGTGGTGGAGTCACGCACTCTCCACAGGTAAACACAGTGGAAATTAACAACAGAGCTGACCATTGTAAAGTGACAAAGGTTACTCAGGCTACACTGATTGTTACACGTGTAGGGCCCTACTCTAAAGAGGCTGTGGATATCAAAACAATGAGGAAAATAACGTAAGACCTACTATAAATGAGACCTACTCATAACAGTCAATCATGAACACCTTACCAGCAGTGTCCCAAATTGAGATATTGTAGGGTCCCCACTGTTTGAGGAAAAACGCCCCTCCGACGGTGCTCATGGCGTCTTTAAACTTCCTCTCCATATACCTGTGGAGCAGGGAGGTCTTCCCAACGTTCATGTCGCCCAGAATGACAACCTTGACGTCGGGCTTCCTCATCTTGGAAAGCTCGGGCATGGTTCTTGCCCCACACCGCTAGCAGAGCAGAGTAGCAGAGACCCACTCCAAACTATCTTAACTTTACTTTCCTTTAGTTTTACGGATAAAGGACAATGTAGGTACAGATTGCCATTACTAAAAAATAGCTACTTAACATTGACAGATTAAAACACACATAAATCGTCCTGGGTCTTCGATATTACTCAAGCGAGTATCAATACAATCAACACCTCGATCTAACAAGCACGACTAATCGGAAGAACACCGATCTTCCCTCTCTCGCCCACTTGTTGAAAGTGAATTTCAAAGTTGTGATGAAACCGGAAGTTGATTTAGACACATGAGGTGCACTTGATTTAGCTAGCAAATAAATAAAACATAATGAACACCACTGCGCGCAGGAGAGCAAATCGAGCAAACCTGATTATTGCTAGAATTTAGACGAGACATGTGATGAGCTGCTAGTAACAATGTAAGTGTAACATTTTACTATTCAATGACGTAAACACAATACAACTCAATAGGACACTCAATATCCTATGTAGAATAGACGTATATCTGTGAACTTTACCCTATATTAAATTGCATAAAGTAGCTCTGTTTCTTTAAGAGCTTAAAAAACCAATCAGATTCCAGTGTCATATCACAGATAGAACAATCTTTGTTGAGTTTGGTCATATCTCCTCGCAAACCCACTTCCTGTTTTTGTTTGAGCTCTTTTAGCAGTTCTCATGATCCCAGTGACGCGTCTCTCTATCCTATTTCCAGCAGTAACGCACAGTTCGTGCCTAGGTAAGAACTGTCAGTGTGTGCGCGCGGTCTGTGACACCTCTAATACCACTGTTTATCTAGGGGCACTAAATAGGCTCGCAAGGGCATGACAGAATCATGCAACATGGAAGTTGGATGGTTGTATTTTGCCTCAGTACTGTTGCACTGACGATTGTTGTAACACTTCTGTATCTAAACGAGGAAGGTAAAGTAAAAACAAGAAATACTGTACTTTAACATTACGCCCCTGGCACTATAGTTGTATAAATCACAATAATTACTGAAATAATATTGTTCCTTTAGGACCCAGCAGAGCTCCTTAGAGTCTAACCCTGTGATGTAGTACACATTCTGCCCTTGACGTTTGTGTTGTAGTGTACTAGCAGGGATCTATAATCAATCAGCTTTGCAGACTGTGGGCACTAATCTCTATTATATGAAAGTGCATTGTCTGAAACTCAACATCAGGCTGCTGAATGTGCGTCTAGGTAAATTGTTACCTGGTATCAATCTCAGTCTGAATGTCGAGCTTCGAGGTTTGATGCAGGCTGTTCCTAGCTAGCTAGATAGCTAACGTTAGGAAATTTCACTAGCCGAATTGCTAGCTAACTTTTGGGGGTTTCAAACTTCTGCATGCTTTAACATATCAATCACGTTGAACTCGCACCTAATTATGCTCGCCATTTCAACACGGGGCTTTCTGTGGTCGGATGTCGAGACCAGAACCTTGCTTAACATCTGGGGCGAGCAGGACATCCAGACAGCGTTGGATGGAAACTTCAGAAACAGTCATGTCTACCGCGACGTCGCCCGAAGGTTGGGAGAGATGGGGTTCGAAAGAACACCAGAGCAGTGTAGGGTGCGAATCAAAAGCCTGAAAAGGCAGTTCCTCCTGGCCAAGGAGGGCAACCTGAGGAACAATGGACAATACCACAAGATCTGCAAATTCTACGATGCCATGGAGAGGATCCTGAGCAGCCGTCCCCAGATTGACCCCCAGGAGCTGCTAGACAGTGGGGCTGTGGGGGATGAGACCATGGACGGGACAGAGGAGGAAGAGGACACAGACCCTCCACAGCACCCATACCTGGAGAGCACAGGGGAATGCTCCTATCCAGAGACCCAAGTGAAGCTGGAATACCCTCCCATCCCTATCCCTGTGACAGTGGGAAATGGTAAGTACCATTTATATGGCATGTTGTTACATTGTTATCATATTGTATGCAGATACTACCACAGTGACAGCCCTCAAAACCTTAATCCACAGGCACCACAGTCAGACAAACCAGCAGCAGCCAGTCAGCTAGTGGGCCGTCCTCCAGCCGACCCAAGCGGCCCAAGAAGCGGCACGCCGACCTGCCCCTGGACAGTCTGATGGAGCGGTTCCTGGAGCAGAGTGCAGAGGCCGAGCAGAGCTTCTACCAGTTGGAGGAGCAGCGTCTGCAGGTCGAGGACCGCCGGCGAGAGGCCGAACACGCCCGCGAGCTCCACATGCTCCAGGTGTTGGGACAGATGTTCTCCAGCATCGCCACCAGAAACCCTGTCGCCACAGCAACCACAACCACAGCAATGCCGCCTGCTCGGAATACCATGGAGTCTACCATGCAGCCCGGTGTGCCGATGTCCGCCTCCAGCCATATGACGCGTGGTCGGTCGTGTCACCTCCGAGTCCGCTCGCCCCAATCCCAGGCTGAGTGGCCCAGCTACCACAGTCAGCCACAGTCCAACGCAGGGTCTCAGACTTTAGGTATTCACTTCTCTCACTCAGTTGGCCTGTGTTTGAGCAATGGCCAGCCCTGGTGAGACTGCCTGTCCAAAAGCAGGTCAAACAGAACCGAATGATGCAGAAACAGACGCACAAAGATGTCTATGCCTAAAAGCACACACAACACACAAGCAGCTAGCGCAGGGAAGCTACACGTTTTAAGGAGAACTCTGAATACTTCTCTCTTTTCTTTCTCAGTCATCGAGCGCTCCTTCTCCCTTGGGACAGCCGCACGCACAGGCATGGATGATATCCTTCCACTGGTGAAAAATATAGTCCCTCCATTGACATCTAAAAAGCACAAAGGCCAAGATGGGCGGATTGGGATTATTGGGGGATGTCAAGAGTAAGTTACCCAAGTGACTCAACCCAACTCTACCATCAACTTTGATTTCTAAATTAATTTTTTCTGCCATATACCCATATTGTGTGAGGTAACCAAAGTAATTTACAATTTTCATTCCTCTTCTTTGTGTCCTTTCATTCCATTCACCCTTCCTTCTGACAATTATTCTTGTCATGGTAAGGTATACAGGAGCTCCGTACTTTGCTGCTATTTCTGCATTGAAAGTGGTAAGCACACAGTAGCTTTCTTGGTTCTGTGTAATTTGTTCTCTACTGGTGACATTGATATGATGACAAAACCTCTGTCACTTCTTAGGGGGCTGACCTGTCACACGTATTCTGCACTAAAGACGCAGCGATAGTGATCAAATCCTACAGTCCGGAGCTCATAGTTCATCCTGTGCTGTAAGTTACGTCTTAGAAGCCAACGTATACACTGACAAGCCAATGTATACACCTTCCTAATATTGAGTGGCACCCACTTTTGCCCTTAGAACAGCCTCAATTCGTCTGGGCATGGACTCTACAATGTGTCGTAAGCGTTCCACAGGAATGCTGGCCCATGTTGACTCCAATGCTTCCCATAGTTGTCAAGTTGACTGGATGTTCTTTGGGTGGTTGTCCGTTCTTGATACAGGGGAAACTGTTGAGCGTGAAACACCCAGCAACATTGCAGTTCTTGACACTCTCAAACAGGTGTGCTTGGCACCTACTACCACTTCAATATTTTGTCTTGCTCATTCATCCTCTGAATGGCACACACACACAATCCATGTCTCAATTGTGTCAAGGCTTAAAAATACTAATTTAGCCTGTCTCCCTCCTTAATCTACACTGATTGAAGTGGATTTAACAAGTGACATCAATAAGGGATCATAGACTGACCAGGTGAATCCTGGTGAAAGCTATGTCATTGAAATGGCAGATGTTCCTAATGTTTTGTACACTCGGTGTATGTAAACAGTGTGTATATGATGTAATT
Organism: Brachymystax lenok tsinlingensis; assembly: GCA_030435695.1. Classification (NCBI taxonomy): domain Eukaryota; kingdom Metazoa; phylum Chordata; class Actinopteri; order Salmoniformes; family Salmonidae; genus Brachymystax; species Brachymystax lenok. Next base: position 27,309,397 of record CM059785.1, read on the forward strand.
TGATGTTGATGATAACTGTGTACATAGGGACAGCCCCAATGCAGTGGAGGAGATAGAGAAATGGCTCCCCAGACTCCATAGCCTGGTGGTGGGACCGGGGCTAGGCAGAGACGACAAGCTGCTGAAAAACGCCAAGGCACGTGGGACACTGAATATACACACACACACAGTGAATTTTAGATTAGACAGTCCACATGATATTACCAATGTTCTTATGAGTCTTTTTTTTTAGGAAGTAATTGAGAAGTCCAAAGCAAGAGATATCCCTATAGTTATTGATGCTGTAAGTACTGTACACAACCAATTTTTGCTTTGGTAGTAGATAAAAATAATATATATATATATATATATATATATTACAAGGATGTTCAGTAATTGTGTGTGTTCCACCAATAGGATGGGCTGTGGCTGGTTGCTCAGCAGCCATCAGTCATCCAAGGGTACCAGAAGGGCATCCTGACTCCCAACTACATGGAGTTCACCCGGTTGTATGAGGCTATGGTGAGTCTGCCAGTGCTAGCTCAGTGTGTGTGTGTGTGTGTGTTTTGTTCATTATTAACCCTCTGTGTTTTCAGCACCATGAGCCTCTGGATAGCAGTGACCATCAGAGGAGTGCCATGGAGCTCAGTGTTGCCATGGGCAACCTGACCGTGGTGCTCAAGGGGGAGGAAGACCTAATCACCGACGGTAACAAGGGTTAGTGTTACAAACACACACAGCTACACTCAGAGTAAGTGCTACACTCACACACATTCCTGTAAAAAATCGGACTGTTTCTGTGGTGTCCAGTGATCTTGTGCAGACAGGAGGGCAGTGGGCGGCGGTGTGGGGGGCAAGGAGACCTCCTATCTGGCTCTCTGGGAGTACTGGCACACTGGGCATACGCCTCCTCAGCAGACATGACCAAAAGGTACCATATTCATCTCATCATTGGGTGATTAAACACTGACACGACCAAAATGAATATAGCTTTATGATAACATATCGTTGCTGTCTGATGAAAACCTTGTAACTCAATTTTCATGTATTGAAAGCAGTAACTTTCGTCAATGTGCTACGAACATTTATGACTCTAGGACCAAGAACATTTATTCAAAATAGCTTCTGAAGTTTTGAAATTGTATGTTTGTTAATTGTAAACTAAAGCAATTTTTTTCCATTTCCTGAAAAGTTTTTTTTTTTTTTTTTGATTTTTTCCGACAGCAACGATATGTAACCTAGTTGGTCTAATTTTTGTAGTGTATTCGTCATTGATCTAACTGTTACGTATTCTCCAATCTCTTCTTCTGCCTAAGTGTGAACCCATCAGTGGTGGCAGCTTTCGGGGCCTGTTCTCTGACCAGACAGTGTAACAGACAGGCCTTTCACAAACATGGCCGAGCCACCACCACCACAGACATGATCCAGGAGATCAGCTCTGCCTTCAAAAAACTTTTTGAGAGCTGAGAACAGTCTATAGGAGCAGAGTCTAAGATACTCACATATGTACTGTACATACACTATATATACAAAAGTAAGTGGACGCCCCTTGGATTTGGCTATTTCAGCAACACCGTTGCTGACAGGTGTATAAAATCGAGCACACAGCCAGGCAATCTCCATAGACCAACATTGGCAGTAGAATGGCCTTACTGAAGAGCGTGGCACCGTCATAGGATGCCACCTTTCCAACAAGTAATTTCATAAAATTTCTGTTTGACAAACTGGTGTCCACATACTTTTGGTCATGTAGTGTACTGTACATGCATACATACAAACAACACTTTATTCCAAGGGAATCCTGAGTATCCATTCTATATATTATTTTGACATTGGGCCAAAGAGCCCAACTATCAATGACATTGTCAACACCTTTCAGATACTTTAGCTGTAGCTAGTCTTTACCTCAGACAGAAAAGCTAAAGCCCGGGATTGAATCCGATCGCTTGTCGACAACGTGTCATTTAAAGGTAGTTTTTGATTGAGTCAACATTTGCATGTTTTACCGGGAATGTAATATTCACGAACGCGATAACATTGCCTTTAAAAGCTGCATTGTTGACAACCCACGATCTGATTGAGTTAATAAGAAATAATTCACACAAAAAAGAACGACTCCAACATATGAAACCACTTCTAGCATACCCGCAGGAAGATGTTTGGTTTTTTTTGCCCGCGCTACAGAAGGCTATATCGGTTCGCTAATTCAGACTAGTAAAGGCCCCAGTGCAGTACTTTAGTAAAAAAACTAAATAAAAAATAGCATTTATTAACCACTACTTCCCACTGGTATGACTCGTAGTCTATTGGTGCTCAATAAGCTATAGACCTTGATGATTTTTGTTGTCTCTTACACTGGACCCATTGAAACAAAAAATGACAATGCAATATTTTCTTTACACTGGAGTCTCAGTTCTTTTCTCAGTGTCTCCTTTGCTATTCAAAAAATGTGAAAGCCAGCACTTCATAATTAATGGGGCACATGAGGGTGAGCTGAGATTACACACCTTATTATCAGACTACCCAATTTATAACAGTACACATACTGTAACACACAGCAATACCTGGTGATAGTTAGAGAATAAAATTACATTTAGAATCTGATTTGTTTCCAGACAGTAAATCATATTCCATAATGACATTCCCGTCTTTACTGTCATCAATAATATAATCTTAGTGACACTGGTGTTGTCTCCTGTTTTTGTCAACCACCCTATATTAAAATGTTGGAGTTCACTTATTTGTTCTGTCTTTACTCTTCATCGGTCGCTTTTTCTGTCTTCTATCTCCTTAACAGTTTTGCAGAGATTTAGTCTCTAACGTATCAATGTCTTGCTCAAACAGTACGAACATGTGCAACTGTAACTAGCCAAATTGTAACATCAAGCATGGACCAGTTTCACTAGATCTGCATCACTGTACTAATTAAATGTATTAAAACGACTGCCTAAAGTATATTCACTCACTGAAGAAAATTACCAATGGCAGATTTGTTTCTGATGCGATGCGCAGGCGCATACAAATGTACAGTTCTCCACGTTGGACCAGACGCAATCAATACATAGTTGAGTTACAAGATTCTCCAGTTTGATTGAATACATTGTATGAAGTTCATTAAACGGCAAATATAAAGTTGCTGGTGAGTAAGAATTGTTCGTTAGTTGCGTATCTTCATGTTCAGACAGAAATTAGTATGAAGGCTAACGTGACTGCTAGCTTAGTTAACGTTAGGTCGCTTCTAGGCTGTTAGCTTACCTAGCTTTCAGTAGTAACGTTAGCGTGTCAAAAGTAAGCTCAGAGTTTGCTAGATAAATGTTTTTGAAATAAAAGTTCAACGCATATCTTTAGGATTATGAGTTTCGTATGTTTTGTGTAACATATCTCTTATTTTGTTGTGGACAGCTTTGTGTGGACTTCGACAGAAGAACATGCTAAATCCGGCAAACGGTGACCCGGTCCACGTCGTTACAAATTATGTGGAAGAATATTTGGACTTGGTCGAATCACTACCATTCGACCTACAGAGGAGCGTGTCTCTTATGAAAGAAATTGACGCAAAATACCAAGGCAATTTGTTCACATTTCATCCACCGACTATCTATATGCATAGCTCTAATCATAATGTAGCTAGCTAACGTTAGCTAGCGAAACTGTTAGCCCAGCTAACTGACGTTAGCCACAGTAACTTAGTAGGTAGCAAGCACCTGGCTACTGGCATTCAGCTATAGCAACCTGTGCATCAGTAATGTAGTTGGAATAGTAGATACCCTTTATTCACATTTTGTCACTTAGTTACAAACTAGATTTGTTCCAAAGTATGTACATGTATTTAGCTAGCTACAGTAAAACTATTGTTAACCTAATAAACTATTGTTTACACTTTACTAATGGGCCATGTTTGTTTTTCTCAGATGTCCTGCAGGAGCTGGATGATTCTTATGAGCGCTACCGTCGGGAGTCTGACCCTCTCCAGCGGCGCAGAATGCAGCTGTCCATCCAGAGAGCTCTCATCAGCAGCCAGGAGCTAGGAGATGAGAAGATCCAGATTGCTGGGCAAATGGTGGGTAAACGTGGCTGGCTGCCTGTATACTTTGCTGAATGACTGTCCAGCTTGAAAATAACAATAGATGAGGTAGCCCCACATTAGTCACTCTTCTTGATCAACCTATGTCACCCCACTGATCACAACCCACACAGTATATATAATAAACCCTGTACTGTCCTACTGTTCCAGGTGGAGTTGGTGGAAAACCGTAGCCGGCAGGTGGACTGGCATTCTGAGCTCCTCCACGCCTCCCAGGAGATCCCAGAGATCCATGTACCCACATCAACTGCTATGACGACGACTGCAGCCTCCATGATGTCAACGTCGGCAGTGACCACACCGGGCAAAGCGGGTCACCACGACAAGAGGCGTGACGAGGCAACGCCAGGCTCAGTCGGTGGAGGGGAAAAGTCTGGCGGGAAACGTTCCCGGCGGCAGAAGAACGGAGAGAACCGGGAGAGCTATGGAGGCACAGATCATGGTGATGAGGCGGGCATGGGGGCAACCAGGGAAAAGAGGGCCAAAATGTCATCATCCAAGAAGAAGAAGAGGTCAAAGGGCAAGTCAGAGAGGGAGGTGTCACCCCCAGACCTGCCCATCGACCCAGATGAGCCCACCTACTGCCTGTGTGAACAGGTGTCCTACGGCGAGATGATTGGCTGTGATAACGACGAGTGTCCCATCGAGTGGTTCCACTTCTCCTGTGTGGGGCTGCATCACAAGCCCAAGGGGAAGTGGTTCTGCCCCAAATGCAGGGGTGAGAATGAGAAGACCATGGACAAGGCCCTGGAGAGGGTGAAGAAGGAGAGGGCCTACAACAGGTAGCTGCTCTACCTGGCCCAGTGGACATTGTTTGTGGTTATGTTAGTTTTGTTTTTTGTTATTGTATTTTTCTACTCCCAATTAGTATCAATGCTGTTTGAAAATGAAGAATTGGGGCCTCCCGAGTGACGCAGCAGTCACAGACCCGGGTTTGATTCCAGGCTGTGTCGCAGCCGGCCGCGACCGGGAGACCCATGAGGCGGTGCACAATTGTCCCAACGTCGTCCGGGTTAGGGGGTTTGGCTGGCGGGATGTCCTTGTCCCATCACGCGTTAGCGACACTTTGTGGCGGGCAGGCCGTATGCATGCTGAATCGTGTTGCTAGTTGTGCAGTGTTTCCTCCAACACACTGGTGTTGCTGGCTTCCTGGTTAAGTGTTTCGGAGGATGCATGGCTCTCGACCTTCGTCTCTCCCAAGTCCGTATGGAAATTGCAGCGATGGGACAAGACTAACTACCAATTGGATATCACAAAATTGGTGAGGAAAAGGGTTAAAAAGTACAAATGAAGAATTGGAAAGAGGGACTTGTCATTTTAGTAAAGGCTGTACTGTAAGATGGACATCCTAGTTCAGGACCACTGGTTTAGAGCAGATATGTAATACAGATTGTTGTATCATAGCCACACCAATGATTGTTGATGCTAGTGTATCATGCATGCAACCATACTAGCCATATTGCTCCTCCGAACAAATAAACATTTTAACCAAGATTGCGTGCTGAAAGTCATTGTAGACATGTACTATATTACAAGGTGGCTTACAGATATGAATGCAATGTGCTTCCTATGTTGAATTGTCACCATGGGATGTGACTGCTGTTTGTTACAAGTGCCATTAGTAATAGGGCTGCCCTAGCAGCAAAGGTTATTGTTGACAGACTGTTAGATGGTTAAAACCCATGTTTGACTGAGTGCATGTAGTTGTGAGGACAGTCACTTGTGACACCAGTAAAGAGATTTGAATGCATCTTGGGCTGGACCCCATTGTGTCTGGTCCAATGGTAGTATTCTTGAAGGCCTTGGCATGTATATTATGAAATCCTTTGGTCCCTAGTCTGTGCTTACTGTCTCAGTCAAAAATAGCAAAGCAACAACACACGTGGTATGTGTACACCATCATGCCATGTCTGCGATTAGTTTGTTTCAAGAGTTCCTTGCCAATAAACCATATTCTCATTAAGTTGGTGTCGAATGTCAATGCTGCAGAGGCATTGACTAACTGATGGAAGTGTGTAGCTAGTTTGTCAGTGCTAGCATTGCATGAGATCATTGATTTCAAATGATTTGCCAGATAGCGAAAGCTAAATATAGAGGTGATTGATGACTACGATAGGGAGCACAACATGGTTAACCAGCCAAGAGAAACACAGTACTACTGTCATAGTAAAGGTAGCTTTGACAACTTATTTACAAGTGCTGAAAAAATGACGTGGTGGACAACCAGTGCAAAATCTGTACAATCAGGATCTATGTTCTATATACATGAGTACTTACTGAACAGAGAACAAGAACGCACAACACAGCAAAGACATGGGTTAAGCATGTGGGTCTAGTTCTGAATCAGGTTGTTTAAGGATGAACACACACAAAAATTCTCCAAAGAAAGGTAATGAGCTTGATAGCTCAGATGCTGCTTTGTAAAATGAGCTTATGTATTAAAGGGTAGGGGGAGCACACCAAAGAAAGGACCTACAAGCAGGTTAACATGATTAATTGATATTTCTTCCAAACATTACACATCAGTCCAACTCATTTATTTCAGCTAGTGAAGGGAAGCAGGTAATTGACGTCCAAAAATTGTCCTCAACTGAAGACAGTGGCGACAACAAGATTCAGCACATAAGTCCCCCGATAAGCCAAAACAGGAGGGAGAAACAGAAAAAATAATGAAACCTCTACTCCAAGCGTGCCAGGAAAAAAAAAAGTTCAACAAGGGAGAGGTAAAGTGCATAAATATGTCAAATTAAAATGGAGGAAGAAACAAAAAAAAATCTAAAAATTACTCCTCAAACTCGCATCACACACAGCTTAGCGCTGGGGATAGAGGAGGCCAGGAGGGAGAGGATGTGGTCAACTGTCCCTCCAGCTCTGTTCTACAATGGCAGACACACGCTTCTCGTACTCCCTCTTGTTTTCTTGGTAAAGCTGGGCCGCCTGACTGTTGGCTGGACTGTTGGGGTTTGGTTCGTCTAGCAGAGACTGGAAGAAGGGAAGGGAGCGAGGTGATGAATAATGAGCCAACTGAGTAGACGAGACAGGCATTCTACAGCACAGAGAGCGAGACATTAAAAGTGGGCATGCACCATGACTCTTCAGAATGTTCAGCATGGGAAGTCTAACATCTGTTGTGTTTTATAAATTCTGCTTTGTCACAGTAGGACTAAATGTTGACAGGGAAGGGAGGATACATGGCATATAAAATAATGTATTATGGAAAACAATATATATTTGCCTACCTGGATTGAGGTAAGAATGGATGACACATCATAGGTTGGACTCCATCGATTCTGCAGAATGTCTAGACATATACTGCCATCTGCATACACTAAATAAAACGGAAGGGATAAAATACTGTTAACCTTTGCAGGCAATACTAACCATAATCAGGATGTTTTGCTACTGTCGTTGTGACAACATACCATTTGGATGAAACATCTTTGACACAAATCGTACTGTGGGGGGTTTGTTAGGGTATTCTTCTGTGAACTCAACAGTAAGCTTAAACGTGCCTGGAACATAAAATATAGGGGGGATGAATTAGAACCATGGCTCTAGCTCATATCCCTCATACTATCATGCAACCAAGAATGTTAGAAAACATAGCATTTACAGGTGTTGCATTATCTGTAACACTGCCGGTAGATAAAACAGGAAGTTGATGATTGACTGCTCTAGTCTAATTTATTTGAAATTGATCAAATCAACAATTACGTCACACACAACACATAGCTGCATAGAGTATGCAAACACAAAGAATGGGGTGCACAGTGCTGTACTCACCGTCCTCAAAAGGTGTCCCTTCTGGGCTGTAGAGGGAAATAAATATGTTAAAGGTTTTCCCTGTATGTGTGAAATATATTCATGTGTCATTTCCCCATAAATAAGTTAACGGATGAAGGAGGAACATTGTGATGAGCAGATGAATCACTTCACATTTTTGGTATCATTGGCCCAGAAAGGTACTGAAATGAATTACCAATAACTATGCTGACCAGCTGGCAAGTGTCTTCACTGACATTTTCAACCTCTCCCTGACCCAGTCGGTAATACCTACACGTTTCAAGACCACCATAGTCCCTGTACCCAAGAATGCCAAGGTAACCGTCTAAATGACTATCGCCACATAGCACTCACATCTGTAGCCATGAAATGCTTTGAAAGGCTGGTCATGGCTCACATCAACACCATTATCCCAGAAACCCTAGACCCACTCCAATTTGCATACCGCCCCAACAGATACACAGATGATGCAATCTCTATTGCACTCCACACTGCCCTTTCACACCTGGACAAAAGGAACACCTATGTGAGAATGCTGTTCATTGACTACAGCTCAGCGTTCAACACCATAGTGCCCTCAAAGCTCATCACTAAGCTAAGGACCCTGGGACCGAACCCCTCCCCCTGCAACTGGATCCTGGACTTCCTGACGGGCCACCCACAGGTGGTGAGGGTAGGCAACAACACATCCGCCACGCTGACCCTCAACAAGGGGGCCACTCAGAGGTGCTTGCTTAGTCCCTTCCTGTACTCCCTGTTCACCCACGACTCCAACACCATCATTAAGTCTGCAATGACACAATGGTGGTAGGCCTGATCACCGACGACGAGACAGCCAATAGGGAGGTCAGAGACCTGGCAGTGTGGTGCCATGACAACAACCTCTCCCTCAACGTCTGCAAGACAAAGGAGCTGATCGTGGATTACAGGATAAGGCGGCCGAGCACGACCCCATTCACATCGACAGGGCTGTAGTGGAGCGGGAGTTAAAATCAAACAGCGCGTCAAGCAAATTTGGTGAAGACGAATGTTCTGAATGGACAACAGTAGTATTGAAAACTGGAACAAAAAGGAAATTGTATTGGAGGATGCGTGTATGAATGATTCTTGTTGAGATGAGCTTGTTGAGTAAGGATGCATATGTGGGAAACCCGTTTGAGGTGTCAAAAAGGGTGAAGTATGCGCTTGGAAGTCACCTTGTCCTAAAGAGATTTATACGTTATCAAAGCATCGCGCCAGGGTAAGCCTACACGAAACACAGCCCTTATGTTAAGTGTTTTTAAAATCCCCAATGTAAAAAATGAACGGTGGAAAAACGATTGGAACCATTTCCCTGTTTGACCGCTAGGTTATGGGTATTATGACTCATACTATACCAGGCAGTGTCAGAGGAAGGCCCTAAAAATTGTCAAAGACCCCAGCCACCCAAGTCATAGACTTCTCTCTGCTACTGCACAGCAAGCGGTACCGGAGCACCAAGTCTGGGACATAAAGGCTCCTGAACTGCTTCTACCCCAAAGCCATAAGATTGCTGAACAGTTAATCAATTGGCTATCCTGACTAATTGCATTGAACCCCTTTTTATTTGCACCGACTCTATGCACACTTACTGGAATCTACCCACACATATACAACACTGTCACTCCAACACACATAGACATATTGATGCCACACACACACGCACGCTGTTGTTTACTATCTTTACTGAGTGCCTAGTCACTTTTACCCCTACCTACATGTACATATTACCTCAACTAACTTGTACCCCTGCACATTGACGTGGTACCGGTACTCCTTGTATATCAAATCAAATTTTATTAGTCACATGCGCCGAATACAACAGGTGTAGACCTTACAATGAAATGCTTCCTTACAAGCCCCTAACCAACAGCGCAGTTAAACAAATAAGGATAAGAATAAGAGATAAAAGTAACAAGAAATTAAAGAGCAGCAGTAAAATAACAATATATACAGGGGGGTGCCGGTACAGAGTCAATGTGCGGGGGCACCGGTTAGTTGAGGTAGTATGTACATGTAGGTAGAATTAATTTAAAGTGACTATGCTTAGATGACAACAGAGAGTGGCAGTGGTGGGGAGGAGGGGGCAATGCAAATAGTCTGAGTAGCCATTTGACTAGATGTTCAGGAGTCTTACGGCTTGGGGGTAGAAGCTGTTTAGAAGCATCTTGGACATAGACTTGGCGCTTCGGTACCGCTTGCCGTGTGGTTGCAGAGAGAACAGTCTATGACTAGGGTGGCTGGAGTATTTGACAATTTTTCTTCCTCTGACACCGCCTGGTATAGAGTAGAGGTAGACCGATTAGCATGTGGCCGGAAGCCTCTCTCTGTATGTATTAGAGGTCGACCGATCTTCACATAATCACTAGCTACATTTTACATAATTATGACATAACATTGAAGGTTGTGCAATGTAACAGCAATATTTAGACTTAGGGTTGCCACCCGTTTGACAAAATAGGGAATTGTTCTTATTTCACTGAAAGAATAAACATTTTGTTTCCGGATTTGACCATATTAATGACCAAAGGCTCAATTTTCTGTGTGTTTATTATAATTAAGTCTATGATTTGATATTTGATAGAGCAGTCTGAGCAGTGGTAAGCAGCAGCTGGCTCGTAAGCATTCATTCAAACAGCACTTTACTGCGTTTGCGAGCAGCTCTTAGCAATGCTTGATGCGCAGCGCTGTTTATGACTTCAAGCCTATCAACTCCTGAGATTAGGCTGGCAATACTAGAGTGCCTATTAGAACATCCAATAGTCAAAGGTATATGAAATACAAATGGTATAGAGAGAAATAGTTGACGCGTCATAATTCCTATAACTACAACCTAAAACTTCTTAACTGGGAATATTGAAGCACTGGGAATATTGAACCACCAGCTTTCATATGTTCTGAGCAAGGACCTTAACGTCAGCTTTTTTACATGGCACATATTGCACTTTTACTTTCTTCTCCAACACTGTGTTTTTACATTATTTAAACCAAATTGAATTTGAGACTAAATAGATTATGTATTATATTAAGTTAAAATAAAAGTGTTCATTCAGTATTGTTGCAATTGTCATTATTACAAATATATATAAAAAAATATATATTATAAAAATCGGCCGATTAATCGGTATCGGCTTTTTTTGGTCCATCAATAATAAGAAAAATCATAATCGGTCGACCTCTAGTATAGAGGTCCTGGATGGCAGGAAGTTTGGCCCCAGTGATGTACTGGACCGTTCACACTACTCTTTGTATTGTCTCAAATTTTATTTTATTACTATTTACTTTTTTCCCCCAAAATGTTCTTACTTTTTAACTCCGCATTGTTGGGAATGGGTTGGTAAGTAAGTATTTCACAGTAAAGTCTACACCTGTTGTTTTCGGCACATGTGACCAATAAAATTTGATTTGAAACTACCAAGACAGAAGGCTGTTTCTGAACCTTAACTCTGCAATATTTGCTGCCGGAGCATGGGGTTACAATTAATATTGCACAGAAAATATGGGACTGTCTGAATGTGCACCTCTGACCTGTTGCGCTTCGCCATCTTACCCGAATATGACTGCATTCCACACCATTATGTTGTTTTCGGAAGGGGCACCACTGACGCCAGCCGGAGGGTCTTCTTGTAACCTATGGGGCCAGAGAAAAATAACTTTAGTTCCACGTGTCAAATTTCTTGCTACCTAGCTAATATATACGTATCACCCCTATTTTCAAACTGAGTTATTTTACAAATCGACACAATACTGAATTCACTCTTACTTGCAATATTATCAACCAACGCAGAAACCCATATAAAAGTGTTAATGTTACTTAGCTAGCTAAACGTACTACCCTGTACAGTAGGTGGCGGTTATACACCTTATGTGTGTGGTCTGCCAATAAACCTCAAAGGGACGGTAAGTGAGAAGATGGCAGAAGCGGTTGCTGAGTTCAAATTGAGCAGCACGTTGAGCAAATTTGGTGAAGACAAATGTTCTGAATGGACAACAGTAGTATTGAAAACTGGAACGAAAAGGGAATTGTCTAAAATTAGATTGGAGGATACGTGTGTGAATGATAATAAATCGCTTCTTGTTAGGATGCATTTGTTGAGTAAGGATGCATATGTGGGAAACCCATTTGAGTCTGTCAGAGTGACCAGGAGTGGTCATATTTTGATTAATTGTATTTCTGAAGAGCAGAGGAAGATTGCTGTGGGCCTCAAAAGAATCCGGACAACAGAAGTTGTGTTTTGAACTTCGGAGTAGAGTATCTGTCAAGGGGGTGACGACTGATGTTCAGGTTGAATATCTGAATTGAATTCCTGGTGTGGTTGATGCACAGCGTCTGACCAGCTGGGTGAATGGGGAAAAAGGTGTCTGTCGGGCCTGTTGTTTTTTGATTAAGAGCAATTACCTACGCATGTGAAGCTTGGTTAAGTGCTTTTGGGTACTAGCACCGGAAGACCCGCCCTCACAGGTTCCCCTTGAGCCTGTGTAGGGAACAGATCTGTTTTCTTTTTTACAGAAAATCTGTTTTATTTATTTTCTTTTGGTAGTTTGTTCACAATCCGGTTTCCATCCCGCATTGTGGCGGGATGCACATTCAATTGTGTGCCAATATACCATAGAAGAATAAACCTCAAAGAAGCTAAACGCCAATCATAAACCGTAACGGTTAACGTTATGCATTCAAGCACCTGACATCGCAAAACCAATGAGTAATCTTATGTATAACGTATTGTTAATCTAACCCAGTTTCGCTTGCGAGTGAGCTATGGCGACTCGCATTGGGAGAGCGAGTTGTTTTCTTCGCTAGCTAATCTGTATCCAAGTCTTGGCTGGCAAGATAAATAATTAACGTAGCTGACTGTTTTAGAGTTTAACGACTTTATCGGCATGAGCTATTTTCAAACGCAACATTACACATTTGAGAATTGTAAACTAGATAAACCCTCAGGAAACAGACGGCTGTGTGACTTGCTAGTTAACGTTTGCTAGCTAGCTTGGTAACCTTCGCTGACTAGCTTAGCTTCTTCAGACATCAATAACACCATCCGTGAAAAATGTTCATCTCACCGTTTAAAATCTCTCATCAATCGTCTTCTTGCCGGGGTAGACATCGTAAACTAAATATATAAAGGTAACACAAATGTACTGCTTTATTTACAACAAAAGTGTTTATAATATAGCTTGTTAATGTTGTGTTTACAACAACATTAGGCTCTCTTTTTTTCCGCTGTCGCCTTAGTGAAATGCTATCCTTCGAGTCCTACCCTAGCCGCTGGTAAGTGGTATATCAGGCGATACCACTTCAGCTAATAGGGGACGTCGTCGTTTTCGTATTCTTCTGAAGAAAACAGAGACCCACGATAATCTAGGTTTTAATATAATTTTACTTTACTGTATTACAGTTGTATTGAAAAACGATTTAATACGTATCTAATTACATAGTCTCACCCTATTTTTTTTAAGACCATGTTTGGCGGGGGGCGTGGTTACAGGGACGTAGCGTTTGTACAATTAGGTTAAAAAAAACTCCAGCTATGAAGGTCGGTCTTGGCGACAGGTGACAAACGGGTGTTCGCACAAGTGAAATAGTGGGCATTGTCCAGATACAAAGAGAGCAGTGTTTATATGGAGAGGAATATCATATTAATTAACTTTACCCAGTACTAGGACATTTTTGCCAAAATCATGGTTGACTGACAGGAGGCTGAGACTTGGTCGCAAGTGGATCTTCCAACAAGGCAATAACCCCAAGTACACATTAACATCTACAATTAAATAATAATTGACCACAAAATCAACATTTTGCAATGGCCATCTGTCTCTGAACTTCGAACCCCATTCAAAACCTGGGGTTTGAATTGAAGTGGGCAGTCTAAAAACGCAGACTATGTATATCAAAGACCTGGAAAGATTATGTATGGCTGAATGGTCAAAGAGCCCTCCCAATGTGTTCTCCAATCTCATATTTTGTTCTAGAAAAAGGCTGTGTCGGTCTATCCTCACAAGGTAAGGTAATGAAAACAGGTGTCAATTTTGACCCCTATAATTCTGAAAAAAATATGTATTTGAATAAAAACGGTCTTCTTCTATAAAAATACACTACCGGTCAAAAGGTTTAGAACACCTACTCATTCAAGGGTTTTTCTTTATTTTTACTATTTTCTACATTGTAGAATAATAGTGAAGACATCAAAACTATGAAATAACACATGGAATCATGTAGTAACCAAAAAAGTGTTAAACAAATCAAAATATATTTGAGATTCTTCAAAGTAGCCACACTTTGCCTTGATGACAGCTTTTCACACTCTTGGCATTCTCAACCAGCTTCACCTGGAATGCTTTTCCAACAGTCTTGAAGGAGTTCCCACATATGCTGAGCACTTGATGGCTGCTTTTCCTTCACTCTGCGGTCCGAATCATCTCAAACCATCTCAATTTGGTTGAGGTGGGGGATTGTGTAGGCCAGGTCATATGATGCAGCACTCCATGACTCTCTTTCTTGGTAAAATAGCCCTTACGCAGCCTGGTGGTAGTGTGGGGTTATTGTCCTGTTGAAAAACAAACAATAGTCCCAATAAGCCCAAACCAGATGGGATGGTGTATCGCTGCAGAATGCTGTGGTAGCCATGTTGGTTAAGTGTACCTTGAATTCTAAATAAATCACTGTGTCACCAGCAAAGCACCCCCACACCATAACACCTCCTCCATGCTTTACGGTGGGAAATATACATGCAGAGATCAACCGTTCACCCACAGCGGTTGGAACCAAAAATCTCAGATTTGGACTCCAGACCAAAGGACACATTTCCACCAGTCTAATGTCCATTGCTCGTGTTTCTTGGCCCTGGGTAAAGTTAATTAATATGATATTCCTCTCCATATAAACACTGCTCTCTTTGTATCTGGACAATGCCCACTATTTCACTTGTGCGAACACCCGTTTGTCACCTGTCGCCAAGACCGACCTTCATAGCTGGAGTTTTAGTAAATAGTAAAATAGTAAAAATAAAGAAAAACCCTTGAATGAGTAGGTGTTCTAAACCTACTCCTGCGTTGTCTTGGTTGTGTGCTTAGGGTCGTTGTCCTGCTGAAAGGTGAACCTTTGCCCCAGTCTGAGGTCCTGAGCGCTCTGGAGCAGGTTTTCATCAAGGATCTCTCTGTACTTTGTTCCATTAATCTTTCCCTCGATCCTGACTATTCTCCCAGTCCCTGCCGCTGAAAACCACCACCATGCTTCACCGTAGGGATGGTGCCAGGTTTCCTACAATCTTGGTTTCATCAGACCAGAAAATCTTGTTTCTCATGGTCTGAGAGTTCTTTAGGTGCCATTTGGCAAACTCCAAGCAGGCTTTCATGTGCCTTTTACTGAGGAGTGGCTTCCGTCTGGCCACTCTACCATAAATTCCTGATTGGTGGAGTGCTGCTGAGATGATTGTCCTTCTGAAAGGTTCTCCCATCTCTACAGAGAAACTCTTGAGCTATGTCAGAGTTACAATCAGGTTCTTGGTCACCTCGCTGGCCAAGGCCCTTCTGCCCCTATTGCTGAGTTTGGCCGGGCAGCCAGCTCTAGGGAGAGTCTTGGTGGTTCCAAACTTCTTCCATTTAAGAATGATGGAGGCTACTGTTCTTGGAAACCTTCAATGCTGCAGAAATGTTTTGGTACCCTTCCCCAGATCTGTGCCTCGACATAATCCTATCTTAGAGCTCTATAGACAATTCTTTCGACCTCATGGCTTGGTTTTTGCTCTGACATGCACTTTCAACTGTGGGACCTTATATGGACAAGTGTGTTTCTTTGAATTTACCACAGGTGGACTCCAATTAAGTTGTAGAAACATCTCAAGAATGATCAATGAAAACAGGATGCACCTCAGCTCAATTTCGAGTCTCATAGCAAAGGGTCTGAATAATTATGTAAATTAGATATTTTTGTTTTTTATTTGAAAGAAATTAGCAAAAAAAAAAAATGTTTTTGCTTCGTCGTTATGTGGTATGGTGTGTAGATTAATGAGGATTTTTATTTATTTAATCCATTTACAAAAAAATCTGCTTTGATCTCATTTGTAAAGAAATTGCCTTGTGTCTTTGTAAATATAATTGAGATTACACACTAACCACACTAACATAACAATGTGGAAAAAGTCAAGGGGGCTGAATACTTTCTGAATACTTTTTTTAAAATGCAGTTTACCATAGTGCACTGTTTTATCAAGTGTGACATATTTTTCACTCATCACTGCTCGCTCTATCAGAAAGTAGGATGGCCCTCTTTGACATCACGTAGGTTGAAACACTGCATTTTATTAATTTATAAATTCCTTCTGCAAAAACTCCCACATTACCTGACATCTTTACTTATCCATAGAAGTAAGACTTACCATACCCGATCACAATGATGACTAACTCTGTAAATTCCGTCTGTTGCTACAGACTTAAAATAAAACAGCTTTTACACTGAACAAAAATATGACCGCAACATGCAACAATTTCATAGATTTTACTGAATTATAAGGAAATCAGTCAATTGAAATATATTCATTAGGCCCTAATCTATGGATTTCACATGATTTGGAATACAGATGTGTTAATCACAGAGACATTAAAGAAAAAGGTAGGGGCGTGGATCAGAAAACCAGTCAGTATCTGGTGTGACCACCATTTACCTCATGCAGTGTGACACATGTCCCACTCCTCTTCAATGGCTATGCGAAGTTGTTGGATATTGTCAGGAACTGGAACACGCTGTCGTACATGTCGATTCAGAGCATCCCAAACATGCTCAATAGGTGACATGTCTGGTTGAATATGCAGGCAATGGAAGAACTGAGACATTTTTAGCTTCCAGGAATTGTGTACAGATCCTTGCAACATGGGGCCGTGCATTATCATGCTGAATGAGGTGATGGCGGCGGATAAATGGCACGACAATGGGCCTCAGGATCTCGTCACAGTATCTCTGTGCATTCAAATTGCCATCAATAAAATGCAATTGTGTTTGTTGTCCGTAGCTAATGCCTGCCCATACCATAACCCCACCGCCACCATGGGGCACTGTTCACAAGGTTGACATCAGCAAATCACTCACCCACACAATGCCATACACGCTGTCTGCCATCTGCCCGGTACAGTTGAAACTGCGATTCATCCATGAGGCTGGTTGAATGTACTGTCAAATTCTCTAAAACGATGTTGGAGGCAGCTTATGAAAGACAAATTAACATTCAATTATCTGGCAACAGCTCTGATGGATATTCCTGCAGTCAGAATTCCAATTGCACGCTCCCCTTAAAACTTGAGACATCTGTGGAAATTGTGTTGTGCCAATATTTCACATTTTAGAGGGGCCTTTTTATTGTCCACAGCACAAGGTGTGCCTGGTTTAATGATCATGCGGTTTAATATGCTTCTTGATATGCCACACCTATCAGGTGGATGGATTATTTTGGCAAAGGAAAAATTCTCACTAACAGGGATGTAAAAAAATGTGTGTACAAAATTTTAGAGAAATAAGCTTTTTGTGCATATGGAACATTGAGGATATTTTGTTTCAGCTCACGAAATATGTGATCAACACTTTTCATGTTGCGTTTATATTTTTGTTTCTGTGTAGTTTCTTCCAACACCATGTATGGAGAAATCTTCAGAGTTCCCTACAATTGGATGTATCGGTGCCTTTCAGGCATTTCAGAGTGTTAATTGAGGACCTCTGCTGAGGAATATGATTGTTTTTCAAATGGGTTTTACTTAGGTATTCCCTTCATATTTTTTTTTCTGGTGTATTTCCTGTGTAATTTGTTGTGTAATTGTAAGATGCAGGGCTCCCTTGCAAAAGAGACCTTGAAGTCAATGGAACTCCGTTAAAATTAAAATAAATACATGCAATTCTCACCTGCTGTGTGTGATTCTAAGTTCTGGACAATTCAAGAGAATTATGCCAGTGCCCAACCAAGGTCTGATTGTTTGTGTCCATCTCATCTGTGTGTGGACTGTGGAGTGGGCATGGTCCCCAACCACAGGCATAGGACCACACAGGGATAGAGCGTAAATCCATTGTCTGTGGCGTTCCCTTCCACTGCACGGGCAGGTGCCGTTGCCAGGCTCCTGGGTGGTCTTATGGCGTTGAATAACACTCATAATGTAAAACACAGACATATTGCAGTAATTATTGGTGCATTGAGTACAACTCAAAACCACAATTTAACAAATGGGTTATGACATGTGCAATCCAACAGAGGCCCCAGTGCACACAGGGTAAGGTTCAGTTCACTCAATACAAAAAGTTAATTGCAATTCCCAATGTGGAAAATTGGAACTGGAATTGGATAAACTATGGGAGGAAATACACACTGCACAAAACATTAAGAACACCTGCTCTTTCCATGACAGACTGACCATGTAAACTCTGATCCCTTATTGATGTCACTTGTTAAATCAACTTCAATCAGTGTAGATGAAGAGGAGACCGGTTAAAGGATTTTTAAGAGTTGAAAACAACAGAGACATGGATTGTGTGCCATTCTGAGGGTGAATGGGCAAGACAAAAAATGTAAGTACGTTAGAACACGCTAAACAGTTCCCGTGTATATCAAGAATGGTCTACCACCCAAAGGACATCCAGCCAACTTGACAACTATGGAAAGCATTAGTGTCAACATGGGCCAGCATCCCTGTGTAACTCTTTCCCCACCTTTAAGAGTCCATGCCCCAACGAATTGAGGCAGTTCTGAGGGCAAAAGGGGGTGCAACTCAATATTAAGAAAGTGTTCCTAATGTTTGGTATACTCAGTGTATATCTTCACATATTCAAGCATTGAGGCGTAAAGGATACAGGATAGTAGTTCAAGACAAAAGTCCTCTATTCCATTTTCATAGCATACCGTATTGTTCCCCATCCAGTAGTGTAGGAAGGAAGAGTCACATTTTCTGACAATTTGAAGAATCACACCCCAATGTGTTTTTAAGGTGATCTCATATTTAATTCTCATCAGGATACAGATGAATGAGGATGACAAAAGAAAAGAACCTGACTACAAGACATTCTTCAAACAGAAGTTGAGGCATTATTTAATTACTCAGGAAAATCCTGCCGATCCTCGACTTCAGTGATGTAATTTGCAGGGTAGCCTCCAACAACAAAAACATTGTCAACATCATGACTAACTCAGTGCGTGTGACAGTTACAAGCAGGGTAGCCTCCAATACTCTACTCAACAAATTGGATGCAGTCTATCACAGTGCCATCCGTTTTGTTACCAAAGCCCCATACACCACCCACCACTGCGACTTGTACGCTCTCGTTGGCTGGCCCTCGCTTTACACTTGTCGCCAGACCCACTGACTCCAGGTCATCTACAAGTCCCTGCTAGGTAAAGTCCCACCTTATCTCAGCTCGCTGGTCACCATAGCAGCACCCACCCGTAGCACGCGCTCCAGCAGGTATATCTCACTGGTCACCCCCAAAGCCAATTCCTCCTTTGGCCGACTCTCCTTCCAGTTCTCTGCTGCCAATGACTGGAACGAACTACAAAAATCTCTGAAACTGGAGACACTTATCTCCCTCACCAGCTTTAAGCTCCAGCTGTCAGAGCAGCTCACAGATCACTGCACCTGTATATAGCCCATCTGTAAATAGCCCAACCAACTACCTCATCCCCTACCGTATTTATTTATCTTGTTCCTTTGCACCCCAGTTTTTCTACATTGCACATTCATCTACTGCACATCTACCATTCCAGTGTTTAAATGCTATATTGTAATTACTTTGCCACCATGGCCTATTCATTGCCTTACCTTCCTTATCCTACCTCATTTGCACTCTTTGTATATAGATTTGTTTTATTGTTGTATGTTTAGTGTTGTTGTATGTGTCGAACTGCTTTGCTTTATCTTGGCCAGGTCGCATGAGAACTTGTTCTCAACTTGCCTACCTGGTTAAATAAAGGTGAAATAAAAAATAAATAAAAAAACTCTTCCTGGTTACATTGACATAAACCCTGCTCGCCGCTGCACTAGGGGTGTGTTCGTAAATTCATCCTGGAGTGCCAGAGTGCGATCTGGGAGTTCGTAAATTCAGAGCGTTGTTATATTGCCCGTTCGTAAATTCAGATTGTTTTGCTCTCGGAGCGTTCAGAGCGTGCACTGGATGATCTGGCCGATGAGTAGGGTTGACCCGAGCGTTCTGACCTAACATCTTTAGTCAAGCATCCAAGCTAACTGGCTAATGTTGGCTAGCTTGCTAGCTAACATTACTTCCAAACACAAATGTGAGAACATCTCACTCTGACCATTTTACTCACCATAGCAGAGCTGGTTAGGCTGTTTTCATGTTATCCAAAGTGTTGGCGACTAACTGTGCTGCTGGCAACAACTCAATTGCGCTTTTTTGCATACCTTTACTGACACCGGCCATATTCAACGGGTGTTGAGTGTTCGTAAATTCATCAGTTATTCTGCGCTCTGGCACACTCAGACGAGAGTGCTCTGAAATCGGATAGCCAGAGTGAATTTACAAGCACACCCCTAGTTCGACCCCCTTCCCCGCTCCCATTGGTTTAGCTATCATGCCAAAACAATCAAAATGACAGCATAATTCTTAGAAATGAGACGGCACAATTGAGGGGCTGCACAGCCTTCTCAATATCACTAGAGGGCACCAAACTACTCAGTTATTCAGGTGAACTATAGAAAATATGAAATAATATTGCTTCTCTGTGTTTTCAGACGATTGTAGAGATACTTTCTCATGCACACAAAAAACTAACAAATTAAGAGAAAAATCATAGCCCCACCATCATAATGTTATTCAAAAGAATGACCTTTTAATGAGTTTAAACCGTACAAAATTGCTCAAAGTTGCATCAATATATGCCATCTAGTCATTAACATTTGTGATTCTGTACAGACTGAAGAGTACTTCAGAGCGGATTGCTTGACCGAAAAATTGTCATGAAGCAGATGTATGCAGGGAGGGATTTAAAGTTTGTGGCCAATACATTTATGAAGATTCCTTTTTTTCTTTAAAAAATTGCCTTAGGCAAGAGTAGCTTTGCCTTGCTTCATAAAAACTGTAGCACTTCTAATTGCGCTAATTTGTCATAGATAAACATTATTACTGCAGTTAGCAAAGCAATTACAACAAAACACAAGCCAAATAAAGCTGCAAAAACTTAGAAAAACAGTCCAAATAAACTCACACCATTTTCAACACCAGACACAATATAGGCTATACAGAAAGGCTATACAGAAAAGCATACAAAGTCCTTTCCTATAAAAGTAGAATGAGAGAAGGTGAGGGCACTAGGAGGGGCTAATCAAACAAGTCTTCAGTCTGCTAGCTAATAGGACAAGGTCAGGTCATATAGCACACCTTGGAAATACCTAAAAGCTCACATAATACAGAAAAGCTGCACAGTAAAGATTGATGTACTTTATACATGAATGTAAAGATATGCTTTGGCATAACAAGGGAGTTCTTGTATAAGAAAATTGCTATGAGACAGAGTCATCACCAGAAATGTCCAAAAAAGGTAGGGGGATAAAAAAAAAATATGCTTTCCCTTATTTTTACTCTAAGGACAGGAACATTCTCTAGTATTCTCTTCATTCTGACATGAGATGGACAAATTCTGTCTTTATCCCCTTATTGGCAAAAGTGGTGCAACAACATTGCTACCACTAAATGCAGTACAGGATGTCTAACTCAGTGCTTCCCAACCGATGTTTAACACTCACTTCTAAACGGGACCTGTGGAATGCACATGGAGTTTTTACTTAGGTGCACTAGTGTGGGTTAGATCATTTGTATCATTTTACTTAGTCTGTGAAAACCATTAAAACAGGAAAGTCTGATTAAGTTTAGCCAGAGTCATTTAATTCCTACTATATGGCTCTGAGCTTAGCTATACCACAGCCTGTGCCATAGAAACAAACAGAGCATGGCTGTGTCCATGGTCGCACCTTTACAAATGCAGAAAACCGCTTGTTTGTAGCGCAAACCGTTAAAAACTAAAAACATATTTTACCAGTGCTACATTTTTTTCTTTCTGGTGCAGATTAGAGGACGCTCTTAAACGGGTAGAGGCATTCACAGGTCCAAAAAGATGGACCCGTTCTGAAATGGACCTGGGGTTTCCCATCCGGACCCGATATGCATAAATGAAATACAAATATATAGAGACCCGTTCCGAACGGACCCGAAGACAACTAGACCCGTTCCGTATAGACCTGATCGGATACAGACCCGGTCCTGAAGCAACAGAAAATTACATTTTTAAGCTACTTTATTAACCAGAGCTGATAAAGCGCGAGGGAGGAGGTAGAGAGAGGTGACGCTCTATTAGGGGCCATGCTGTGTGGTAAGCTACTGTGGGTGTGCGTGAATTAGTGAGTGACACAGGAACAGGGAGGGAGAGACCACAACCAACCAATCCGACTTGTGCTATATTAGACTAATAGCTGCCATAGCTAGGTTATTTATCATCCAATATGATTAAGTACTAGTACCTGTCTTGACTGCATCAAACCGGGAGAAGCTAGTTAAGATCGCTAGCTACACTAATTGATGTTGCATGCGCTTTCCCGTCCTACAGTTACAAACAACTCACAGCGCAGAGCTGTTGTGAAGGAAGCTGTCAAGGAAGTCAGTTTGTGTTTATACAGGACTTCCCGCCATCACCTACAGTCAACCAATCAAGTCAATGTGGGAGCTATACAGAGCCCTCCGGATTTGAGAGGCGCACGGCGATGCGGTACGGAGCTCTATTTGGCCTCTGCGTGCCTCCAGAGGCTCCGAAATTGTGTCACACCATCCATACCGTGCCCCGACCACATTTTCGGATCAAGCATCAAGCTGCACGTACCACTCTCGTGGAAAAACAAAGAGCAGCAGCAAAAATTATAAAATGTCTCTCTATTGCAGCAGTCGTGTTCGAATCTATGTCGGTCCTAGCAGACAGGTCTGTTAAAATTACACATACCCCAGGCAATCATATCAGAGCCGACCCAGACCCTTGACATTATTAAGAATTCTCGATCTGGACCCGCTTGCATCCCGGATCTGGTCTCGGGTATTCGTGTACAGGTGGATTCACAAAGACCTCTAGTACACACAAATTAGTCTTGAGTAAGGAACTATTTCAAAACAAACCATATCTAATCTATAAAAACACTTGTCACAGAAAATATATGATTTTCTATATGGATCAGATAAAATTATTGGTCATTACCACTAAATCAATTAATAGTGAAATGTTAGGTGTGCCATCCCACCAAGATGTGCCACGGTTAAAAAACAGTTGGGAACCACTGGTCTAACCTCATAAGGGTCAGAATTCTGCCATTGCATATTCATGATGCAGAGGGAAACTTCTGTGCAGCTTTTGAACTAACCTAAATCGAATCTTCTCCATATTCTCCCTAATCTTCTCCGTAAACCAAGTGAGGCTGGTTTCAGTATGTTGTTCCCAAGGTGTGGG
Source organism: Brachymystax lenok tsinlingensis (assembly GCA_030435695.1). NCBI lineage: Eukaryota > Metazoa > Chordata > Actinopteri > Salmoniformes > Salmonidae > Brachymystax > Brachymystax lenok. The sequence continues at coordinate 27,332,731 of CM059785.1, forward strand.
CATTTCTACATCAAAAGAATGTAGATTAGAATTTTACAAGGTTATTACAATTACCATTAGGCAATGTAGAGCATGGAGGGATAATTGTGCAAAACAGAAATCACTCATCCAAAGGGTCTTTGCCAAAAATACAAGATTATTTAACAATAATTTTGTGGATCATTCAAAGATACTGGTATAACAAAACATAAAACAAATGTTTCTCTATCAATTAAGTATGGTAGCAAGGCAATGTATTTCATAACATGTATGTAGAATACAATAAATTAACTATTTACGCCCTTATTTCTAGAACTGGAAATATATCATTATCATGCCGAGAACCCAACAATGGCACTAAAAATAATGCCATCAGTGAGAGAACATGGCCAGAGAGGGCCTGATGGACATTCTACCAAGATACAACCACTAGGAGGGTCAACACTCAACTCAATACATGCTCTCTAAGGTCTCTACAGGTAGGCATAGGAGTTAGTGCAGCGACAGGGGATCTGCATGGAGGCCACAGTGAAGATCTCCAGCTCCTTAGGGGCCGGTGTGGACACCTTCACTCCCCCCTGGTCTTGCCCTTGGTCCACCAGGCCTGGCACCGGCGCAGACCCATTCATCCCAAACGCCAAGGGTCCTGGCCCACCTGAGCTCCCTGCCGGCGGCGCTGACTCCATGCTCTCCTGGTGTATGCTCTCCATCAGGAACTCTCCGACGCCGCAGACCGACCCATTCCCATTCAGCATCCCCAGCGGCAGGCCCATACCTAGTTAGAGCAGTGGAGGTAGTGGATGAGCATGTTGGGCTACCATCTAGAATACAACTAAATATGAATACAATGACATACAGGTCACAATATGCTACAGTCCCAAAGAGGCCATTCCATCATGCACAGGCTGTCTGGGCATAAGGGAAGACACTGGTATTTAGCATGCTAGAACAATCAACCTTACTCAGCGAGTCCAAAGTACAATTTTAGGCTTTATCATTCAGCAATAAAATCAACCACTGCCCCATTTTCTGATTCCCTACCTTGTATCAACTTCCTGGCAACCCCTCAAAACTCTGCTCCAGAGTTTGCAGAAGTCCAATAAAACAAGCAGATGCTTTTACATGTCAACATCAGAGGCCTGGCAAACAGCAAAGGGTAAGTCCCCCTCCCACCCCCTTCTTCCTCATACTGCTCGTTCTAACGCTGCACAATTAAGTGAACAATGTATTCTACCAGTTTCTTATATAGGCCAGCACAGTTTAATCATGGTTTTACAACAGCATTTTAGAATCTTAAAAGGTTTTATGACACTCTTTGCTTTATCACACATAATTGGGTAAGGTGAAAATTCAGTCAGGAATAGGGCTGCAAATTGAGGCTATACTACTGGAAATTTAAACAAGTTTACCAGTAAACTACCAACATTTTGGTAACTTAAAGTATTTTTTTTATTTTATCAGACGACATCTAGTGCCCTTTTTTGGGTGCTTCAGATTATCACAGGTGTCTATCTCTGGCCCTCAAAAATATATAAAATAAGATGATTTTCAAATAAAAAGTGTATGACAAAGCTGTAAACATTATCCTAAATATAAACCATCAACTTAGTGAATACCATTGGTGTTAAATGAGGGCTTCAGCATGAAATATTCTTAATAAACACTACCAGTCAAAAGTTTGGACACACCTACTCATTCAAGGGTTTTTCTGTATTTTTACTATTTTCTACATTGTAGAATAATAGCGAAGACATCAAAACTATGAAATAACACATATGGAATCATGTAGTAACCAAAAAAAAGTGTTAAGCTTTGCACACTCTTCGCATTCTCTCAACCAGCTTCATGAGGAATGTTTTTCCAAAAGTCTTGAAGGAGTTCCCACATATGCTGAACACTTGTTGGCTGCTTTTCCTTCACTCTGTGGTCCAACTCATCCCAATTGGGTTAAGGTTGGGTGATTGTGGAGGCCAGGTCATCTGACGCACTCTCCTTGGCCAAATAGCCCTTACACAGCCTGGTGGTGTGTTTTGGGTCATTGTCCTGTTGAAAAACAAATGATAGTACCACTAAGCGCAAACCAGATGAGATGGCGTATCGCTGCAGCATGCTTATGTAGCCATGCCCGGTTAAGTGTGCCTTGAATTCTAAATAAATCACAGACAGTGTCACCTGCAAAGCACCCCCACAGCTCCTCCTCCATGCTGCACGGTGGGAACCACACATGCAGAGATAATCCGTTCACCTACTCTGCGTCTCACAAAGACATGACGGTTGGAACAAAAAAAAACAAATTTAGACTCCAGACCAAAGGACAGATTTCCACCGGTCTAGTCCATTGCTCGTGTTCCTTGAAGAAGCCAGGACAACAACCTCTCACTCAACGTAACCAAGACTAAGGAGATTATTGTGGACTACAGGAAAAGGAGGACCGAGCACACCCCCATTCTCATCGACGGGGCTCTAGTGGAGCAGGTTGAGAGCATCAAGTTCCTTGGTGTCCACAGCAACAACAATCTAGAATGGACCAAACACACCAAGACAGTCGTGAAGAGTGCATGACAAAGCCTATTCCACCTCAGGAGACTTGGCATGGGTCCTGAGATTTGGCATGGGTCCTGAGATCCTCAAAAGGTTCTACAGCTGCAACATCGAGAGCATCCTGACTGGTTGCATCACTGCCTGGTACGGCAATTGCTTCGCCTCTTATCACAAGGCACTACAGAGGGTAGTGCGTGCGGCCCAGTACTTTACTGGGGCTAAGCTGCCTGCCATCCAGGACCTCTACACCAGGCGGTGTCAGAGGAAGGCCCTAAAAAATCTCAAAGACCCCAGCCACCCCAGTCATAGACTGTTCTCTCTACTACCGCATGGCAAGCGGTACCGGAGTGCCAAGTCTAAGACAAAAAGGCTTCTCAACAGTTTTTACCCCCAAGCCATAAATAAGACTCCTGAACAGGTAATCAAATGGCTATCTGGACTTTTTGCATTGTGCCCCCCCCGCTGCTACTTTCTGTTTATCATATATGCATAGCCACTTTAACTATACTTTCATGTACATACTACCTCAATTGGACCAACCCATATAAAGCCCCATATACTACCCACCACTGCAACCTGTATACTCTCGTTGGCTGGCCCTCAATTCATATTTGTCGCCAAAACTACTGGCTCCAGGTCATCTATAAATCTTTTCTAGGTAAAGCCCTGCCTTATCTCAGCTCACTGGTTACCATAGCAGCACCCACCTGTAGCACCCGCTCCAGCAGGTATATTTCACTGGTTACCCCCAAAGCCAACTTCTCCTTTGGCCGCCTTTCCTTACAGTTCTCTGCTGCCAATGACTGGAACGAATTGCAAAAATCACTGAAGCTGGAGACATATCTCCCTCACTAACTTTAAGCATCAGCTGTCAGAGCAGCTTACCGATCTTTGCACCTGTACATAGCCCATCTGTAAATAGCCCACCCAACTACCTCATCCCCATATTGTTTTTGTTTTTTTCTCCTTTGCACCCCAATATATCTTCTGCACATCTATCAATCACTCCAGTGTTAATGCTAAATTGTAATTATTTCACCACTATGGCCTATTTATTGCCTTACCTTCCTAATCTTACTACATTGGCACACACTGTATATAGATTTTTATATTGTGTTATTGACTGTACGTTTGTTTATCCCATGTGTAACTCTGTGTTGTTTGTGTCGCACTGCTTTGCTCTATCTTGGCCAGGAGTTGTAAATAAGAAATGTTCTTAACTGGCCTACCTGGTTAAATAAAGGTGAAATAAAATGTAAAAATTCAGTCTCCTCTGAACAGTTGATGTTGAGGTGTCTGTTACTTGAACTCTGTGAAGCATTTATTTGGGCTGCAATCAGAGGTGCAGTTAACTCTAATGAACTTATCCTCTGCAGCAGAGGTAACTCTGGGTCTTCCTTTCCGTTTGGCTGTCCTCATGAGAGCTATAGTTTCATCATAGCGCTTGATGGTTTTTGCAACTGCACTTGAAGAAACTTTCAAAGTTCTTGAAATGTCCCGGATTGACTGACCTTCATGTCTTAAAGTAACGATGGACTGTCGTTTCTCTTTGCTTATTTGAGCTGTTCTTGCATTAATATGGACTTGGTATTTTACCAAATAGGGCTATCTTCTGTATACCACCCCTACCATGTCACAACACAACTCATTGGCTCAAACGCATTAAGGAAATACATTCCACAAATTAACAAGGCACACCTGTTAACTTCTTAGGGAGCGGCAGCAGAGGTGACGGTTTTGGAGAGTCTGGCGTGCCCAAAGTAAAATGCCTGCCACTCAGGCCCAGAAAATAGGATATGCACATAATTAGTCATATTGGATAGGAATCACTCTGACGTTTCTAAAAGTGTTAAAATAATGTATCTGAGTATAACAGAACTGATATAGCAGGCGAAAACCAGAGGAAAATCCATTAGGATTTGCCAATTTTTTTGTAAATGACCTTCTCCAGGCTGCCTATTCATTTGTATTTTAACTAGGACTGAGACTGCAGTACCTATGGCTTCCACTAGATATCAACAGTCTTTATACAGAGTCTGGAAGCTGTAGCACTAAGCAGAACAGATAGGAAGAGGAAGTAGTCAGGGGACCACTTTTGTCAACAACGTTTGACGGGCGCGAGACTGTGAGAGCGCCCCAGTTTATTTTCCTTTTGTTCACGTTATCGTCCGGTTGAAATATTACAGTAAATATACATAAGGATAAGGATACCTAAGGATACATTAAAAATGGTTTGATTTGTTTGTAGAAAGTTTATAGGTATAATTTGAACGTGTTCTCTTCACAGTTCAATGGGCGACTCAACGGTGGATTTTATGATCATAACGCGCCAATCAAACTGAGATTTATGGATATAATAAATGACTTTTTCTAACAAAAGAACCATTGGATGTCTTCGTTGGACACTTGGGAAGCCCTCAGCAGAAGTTCTTCGAAAGGTAAGTGATATTTTTAGCTCTTATATGGGTTTTGTGTGACCAGCTGGATATGAATTTATGCTAATGTGGAAAATATATGAGGTGCTATCCTCAAACAATCAAATGTTGTGCTTTCGCCGTAAAGCTTTTTTGAAATCTGACAACGCTGTGATATTGCCAAGAAGCAGAGCTTTTGATGACTATGCAACACTTGTATATTGATGAATGTTTAATAATTCAAATTTAGTATTTTGAATTTGGCGCCTTACATTTCACCGGGTAGTGTCGGGAACGGCCCGCTAGCGCGCCGCTACTCCCTAAGTAGTTAATTGAAATGCATTCCAGGTGACTACCTCATGAAGCTGGTTGAGAGAATGCCAAAATTGTGCAAAGGGTGGCTACATTGAAGAATATAAAATATATTTTGATTTGTTTACAACTTTTTTGGTCACTACATGATTCCATGTGTTATTTCATAGTTTTGATGTCTTCACTATTATGCTACAATGTAGAAAATAGTACAAATAAAGAAAATCCCTTGAATGAGTAAGTGTGTCCAAACTGTACTGTATATTTTACACACTTATTTTACTATGTCAATAAGTCTTTGTTGTAAACTGGTGGTGAAAAAAGTATTTGGCTCCAAACTGGTGGTGAAAAAAGTCAATAGTTGGAAGAGTTGCAGAGTCAATTGAAAATAATGCCATTGTTGATTAGATGCTTTTGTCATTAGCCTAAACTATTTTCTCTTGAACCATAACGGTCTATCCACTAGAAAGTCATGGACACATATATATAAAAATGAATACTATATACAGCTCTGGAAAGAATTAAGAGACCACTGCAAAATGATCAGTTTCTCTGGTTTTACTATTTATAGGTATGTGTTTGGGTAAAATTTTAAATGTTGTTTTATTCTATAAACTACTGACAACATTTCTTCCAAATTCCAAATAAAAATATTGTAATTTAGAGCATTTAATTGCAGAAAATGACAACTGATCAAAATAACAGTGTTATCAGACCTCGATTAATGCAAAGAAAATAAGTTCATATTCATTTTTAAAAAACACAATACTAATGTTTTAACTTTGATTTCTGAACTCTTCCTAAGTTAAAACATTGGTATTGTGTTGTTTAAAAATTAATATGAACTTATTTTCTTTGCATTATTTCGAAGTCTGACAACTGCATCTTTTTTGTTATTTTGACCAGTTGTAATTTTCTACAAATAAATGCTCTAAATTACAATATTTTTATTTGGGAGAAATGTTGTCAGTAGTTAATAGAATAAAACTAAAAAATTCATTTTAGCCAAACACATACCAATAAATATTAAAACCAGAGAAACTGATCATTTTGCAGTGGTCAAAATTTTTTCCAGAGCTTTACATGAATACATTTTTTTTTAAAGTATAAATTAGCAAAATTACCATAGATTACAGAAGATGCCGGTAACTTTGGTAAATTACCAGTGTTCTTTGCAACCATAGTCAGGAGAGATGAATCACCCTAAAACGCTTTCTCATTAAAAAAAAGTAATTGGAATACGTTAATAATTCCTCGCAAGTTGAAGTTATTTTTATAGAGTATTAAAACTGCAAAAATCTACCGTCAGTTCTGGCCTTCTTGATTTGATTGGCTTCCATGTTATCAAACGATCTCTTTCTATTGGGTGCCCCGTTAAGGAGGCTCCGCCCTTGGATGAGAGGGTGGGAGTGGCCTCCGTTCTGGGTGGTACCGTTCAGACAGAAGCCGTTAAGCTGGGTCAGGTTCTGCTGCAGGTTCTGCGCATTGGAGAGCATCTCGGCACATTCGCGGAACCCCTGGGCATGGGCCAGGTCAGCGGCGGACAGCCCACTTGCGTTCCTCGTACTGCGCAATAAGAGAAGAGAGCGTTAGAGAAACCTACGCCCTGCCATTGCCAGGGATCACACACACACACAAAAATCCCTGACTGCCTCTATTACACTAACATTGCACATCTTCACTACCATCATCTCTTTGAGGGAGAAATGACGACTGATCCTTTTAGATATTTTTTTCCCTGAAATTAAATACATCTGGAAATAAAAAGAAATTATGAAAATGTTGAGATATCCACCGCAAGAGAACATGATAAATAACTATCAATATGCACACATTTGAAAAATGCCTGAATCAGGAGACCAAAGTCATTCCCACATCCCAGAAATGTTGATACATTTCAAAGATGCAAAACATTGAGTGGAAGAAATGCACGTCCTTGGAGATAATGGACAAGTTCATTCTGATTGACGGTGACCTCAATCAAAAAAATATATAATAGTCAAAAAGAGGAAAGGTTACACAAGGTGGTGTTCTGAAAACAGCACTTGATTTTCAGGTAGAGATGTTGAACAGGGTAAAAATCATGGTATCAAGTCCACCTTGCAGAAAATCTATGTGCATGTATGTGAGATGTAAATATGAGTGAGTGGGTGTGTGTGAAGCTAAAAAAGTGTCTCTAAAAAAGCTGAATAATAGTACAATTTTTTCTAAAGTGAGTAGAGACTGACAACACAGGATCAAAGTTCTGCTTATATGGTCCAAAGGCAGTCCACAAGACAGGCTTCAGGGTCCTCCAACTCTTCATCGGTCACAGGGAAAGCTAGGTTTTTTTTCAGTACATCCATGACTTGATGCAGATGGAACAAGAGACAGAAAGAAGAAGACAGGGATAAACATGGAAAAGCATAAGAGAGAAGAAAAGAGATTAAGCAGAGTAATCTTCAAGGAACAGGGATGACGAAAGATGTCCTTTCTTCTAGGATAGAAAAGCAAAAATGAGACAATATGTTGGAGCTCTACAGTGCCACTCACTGTTTAAGAAGAGGGAGAAAAAAGATTGAAAACAGACATCATAATGTCAGCCGGCATCCAATCAGAAGGAACCAATAAAAGGTTAAGAAAACAACAAACATTCATGTTGGTATCACAACAGACACCAAAAAAACCTATGGTTGATTTGGTCTCAGATTCAGGAGTGTGCATAACAGATAGTCTGTTTAGTCATTTCCTGTTGCCACTATAAACCTGTAATAAACCTACAGTAGGACTTTATGAATGAGCAAACAGCAATGCAGTGAGCATAGTTGATCATGATTTCTAATCATGATTTCCATAATGCTTATAGATAAGCTAGCCAGAAAACAAGGATGTCACTGGGTGGGTAGCAATTCAGAGCATCAGTGTTAGAGCTGTTTTCTGTGTCTGGACTTTTGAGTAAAAAGTTAAAGGGATAAGTGAGCATCAAAGCACAATGGGTCTAAAAAGATAGGACTACTCTAACCTGGCTTCTAAGCCAAAATTGGCCATCTAAAGCGATAAGACACGGCTAAACCAGTGACCTGCTTCTAAATAGGTCATAAACAAAACCAGACTACATGTGCTACAGCACATGTCCTGGCATGTGCTGTAGCAGACCAAAAAGATTCCCTTGTAAGGTTTGAGGTCTGTCCTGCCATGGAAATGGTTAAATTCATTTCCAGGAAGTGTCTCAAAAAATACTAAGCTAACAGAGGCCCGAAAGCTTGACTGTTTGGATGCCAATCGCCAAACATTTCTGCTGGCTAATGGGAGAACCATTCTGCACTTGTTGTTCCGAGGCTAAACACCATTGGATTCGTGGCAAAATCATTTTCCAAGGTGAACAACCAGGTCTTTGTAAGGGGAAGAGGGCATTCAAGGCAGGACCCCCGTGTCGATTGAACTTTTTTTTTTTTATTATTTGGAAATGAGAAAAGGTCAACACTTGACCTTCTGTGGGCAGTCTCTGCCTCATATAGATTGCAATGATACACTAGGCAAAAATAATCTGCTACTGCAGTGTTGCTGTAAGGGGTTGTAGGACGTTGAAAAGACGTGTAAAATACACTTTCCAGACGTTGAAGTTGGGTTTAATTTAGGTTCTGCATGAAAGGGGGAAAAGACGTATTTTCCGTATGTTTAAAATACATATTTTCCAGACGTTGAAAAATATGTATTTTCCCGACGTTGAAATCAGGCAAATTTTTGGTTCTGAATTAAAGTTGAAAATATGTAATTTAGACGTGATTGGTTCAGATTTTGGACTGCACAAAAAGACGTCCGAAAGACATCAGTGTCGGCCCGTGCTTACTGACATATAGCCTACAGTTTTGCCTGGGGATTTAAGTTTATGAATGCCCATCTATGTGGTAAGCCTACCACATGTAAAACACCAAAAAAATACATCTGGTCCAGACAGGAACAAAGAGAGACATTGGCTCGTGCTTATTGGGGTGTAGCCTACCATGACAGCCACAATGGAATTGTATGAATGCCCATCCATGTTGTAGGCCCACCATTAGTAAAACAGGCCGTTGTATAGGCTTTAGTAGTCATAAATGTTGTGACTAATCAATTTGGCAATTCAAGCTCTGAATATCAGATATCCAACTTTATCAGGAGTTATCGTGAGCCAATTTGCAATGGGCTTACACTGCGGGAAATGCAGAAGTATTTTTGCTATAACCAGCTTGTCAAACATTGACGGATACAAACTTGAAACCACTGATCATGACAATGCGGTAAAACTCCTGGACAACAGTTGTGTCCATTTCATATTGTCAATTTTTCTTTGACCTGTCCTGTGTTTAGGATTGTTTGTTAACATGAAAGCACATTTTTTATTTGATTGCGCGCCATTTAGGTTAGGCTATTTGATCGGAGAAACCTGCATGATGTAAAAACTGTCAGTGTCATTACATTGTCATACATTTTATCTACAGCCTGTAGACTACAGAAAAGGCCACATACTCTAACATTCTATATTTGCTACACAATTTATGACAAAAAATGTACGGAATGTTGGTGCAACATTGCAGCGAGGGGTCTCTCGATGAGCACCCTGAAGAGGCACGCTGGGAATGAACAAGCAAAATATTTTGCGCCCCTGCCTTTGCCAAAGTGGGCACTGCTTATCACAGGGCAGCATCAGCGCTCACCTAAAAAGCTGATATGCCACTGGTTGAGAAAAAATGTAATTGTTTTGGGGCAGAATGTCAAGTTTTGTGTGTTGTTGTTGTTGGTGCGTCTTGGTCAATTTAGCTCAGAAAATGCCTCCCTCGTCAATCTACCGCCATTGCCGGCCTCCTAATCCTGCCTAATGAGCGGGCCAGACTGGCGTAGGATCATTTGCAGTGCTTAAAAAGTATTGTGAGCCATAATATGAATATACAAATATGAGTTATAAATGTGAATAAAAGTGAAAGGTGTAGCAACCCAGTGACATCCATGAAGCAATATATACTCTCCAGTTTAGATACGGTTGTTCACTCATTCATAAACTCAGTGCTTTGTCTTTCTTACAATCCCTAGAACTATCTTAATGTGTACAAAGTCAAAACAATAAATGAAATCAAAATGCACTGTAAATAACGTGCTTAAGATCACATTCCTCTGTTGTATAAAAATAAAAATCACACATGATTAACTTGCATACATATCCCATTCCCCCCATTCTGACTCAGTTTGAAAAAACAAAAATTAACGCTTCCAAGAGATCCCACCTTCAAGCAACAGATTTGTTTATATAGAATGTTGTGAGCATGTACTGTAGACTGACGGGTCTCACTAAGAGGAGTAAATCATTCATGGTGCCAGAGAATCTAATACAACCAGTGTGGGGAACATTATGTGCACAAAGAACATGACACCAAAGTAATCTGTTCTGGCTTCTGAGAAATAGCCTTTTTTTGTATTAGTAATCAGGTAACATTTCAACCCAACACTAAGTGAATTTGTTGAAGGGACAAACAGGATATACTGTAGTTTATGATCAACCAAACACAATGTAATAATACTATGCATATGTCATGTGTATTATATGTAATGTGTATTATATGTAATGTGTATTGTAAACATATACAGTTAGAAACTAATCTTCTGGTCTAGTTCTATCTGAACTATGACCCAAATAATGAGCTACTGATGAAACAATGGCTCTTATATTAGGAAATAACTAAAATCAGGCACTAACAAATGTCAGAGTTGAGAAATAATCCCAACAATAATCCCTAATCCTGTCCCAGTTAGTTAAGAAAGAAAGTCTAACTCCTCCAACCTTACTAGCCTATCCTATCCCATCCCATCCCACCCCAGGCCTGGACCCACCCCCTGCTGTCACTGACAAAGACGTTTCATTAAAAGAATAGTTTAGGATTTTGGTAATTAAGAGGTAGTTTCACGAGCCAATGCTAACTAGCGTTAGTGCAATGACTGGAAGTCTACGGGAACAGCTAGCGGTTCCTATAGACTTCAAGTCATTGCGCTTCCTTCAAACTGCACCATTTAAAGTAGAGGGATTAAAAAAATAGAAAAAAGGATAGCTAGCAACACCTCCTTGAACTAGACTCATTTATTATGGATCAAATTAGACTGACTAAGATCCTTTTTAAAAGGTTGCTTCTCTTCTCTTTTTTCTTGGAACAAACTGCATAAGTGTTCTTCATTACAATGAGAAAAAAATAATTGGTTTGAAAATTAGAGCACATGGGCTTGAAAAGGGAATCATGGAAATAAGTTAAAAGACTAAATGTAAAAACAAGCTAAAATGTGTAAGAATTATGTCATATTATTAATTACCAGTAGAACCACATGTTCCCATTTACTTAAATAATAACACTTGTAAAAATCCTAGTTACGTTATTACAATCAATTATCTGCATAAGAATAAAGTTAAAGATTTGGATGCAACACATAGGTAGATATACAAAGACACACTATCAAAATATTATGGATTTTTTTTATGTGGTGCCTTTGTACACATAGTCTCCCCCATTAGATCATTCATAGGGCTACAGTTGAAATCAGATTTCTGGCCAGACTGGATGCCAGTCTGTTTATGGTTTAACTCCTCATTTGTCAGTATCATGCCATGTTGTTTGGAATGACAACGACAAGGGAGTTGCTATGGCAGAAACAGACTGGCATCCAGTCTAGCTTCTGGCACCAAACATATGAACTTCCAACATAGGCAATGGAGCCATTGTGAACAACCATTCAAGTAAAGTGTGCTTGAATCATGAACCCTCAAAGTGAATATCAGCATTCAGAAGATTAGTTTATGAAATCCTGCTGGACGATATGCTCTTAACACTACATACATGACCTCTAGCTACTGAAATACAACTGCTGAGACAAACTGAAAATATATAAAATGTCTCTGCAAAATTGATATCAATGTAGCAATTCATTATTGCACTTGAATGAGTCTGTAGATAACGTTACAATCTTAGCATAATGGCCCTTTGACTCAAACACAGTTATGGACAGATGATCCATCCAGACGAAGCGATAATTTCTAATCGAAACTTTGGATCCTCAATAAGTTCAGCTGGATCAGATGTTTCACTTTAAATTCAACATTATTTGAGTACATAGAAATCTTACATGTGTGGTTTTATGTGTATGAAAATCTCTGCTATGCATTGCATAACAGAACACATGCTTATTTGCACGTTAACCATCTTAAAATTTAGAAGAAAAAAAATTATACAAATACATTTTTAAAAAGCCACAAGAGCATTAGTGAGGTCGGGCACTGACGTTGGGTGATTAGGCAGTCGGCCTACCAATTCATCCCAAAGGTGTTCGATGGGGTTGAGGTCAGGGCTCTGTGCAGGCCAGTCAACCTTTTCCACACAGATCTAGACAAACCATTTCTGTGTGGACCTCGTTGTGCACAGGGGCATTGTCATGCTGAAACAAGAAAAGGGCCTTCGCCAAACTATTGCCACAAAGTTAGAACCACAGAATCGTATGCTGTAGCGTTAAGATTTCCCTTCACTGGAACTAAGGGGCCTAGCCTGAACCATGAAAAACAGCCCCAGACCACTATTCCTCCTCCACCAAACGTTACAGTTGGCACTATGCATTCAGGCAGGTAGCGTTCTCCTGGCATCCGCCAAACCCCGAGTTGTCCGTTGGACTGCCAGATTGTGAAGCGTGAGTCATCACGCCACTGCTTCCACTGAGCTTTACACTACTCTAGACGACTTTTGGAATTGCGCATGATGGTGATCTTAGGATGGTGTGCGGCTGCTCGGCCATGGAAAACCATTTCATTAAACTCCTGACGAACAGTTCTTCTGCTGACGTTGCTTCAAGAGGCAGTTTGGAACCTTGGTAGTGAGTGTTGCAACCGAGGACAGACGATTTTTTACATGCTACGCGCTTCAGCAATCCCGTTCTGTGAGCTTGTGTGGCCTACCACTTCACGGCTGAGCGTTGTTGCTCCTAGGAGGTTTCCACTTCACAATAACAGCACTTATAGTTGACCGGGGCAGCTCAAGCAGGGCAGAAATTTGACGAACTGACTTGTTGGAAAGGTGCCACATTGAAAGTCACTGAGCTCTTCAGTAAGGCCATTCTACTGTCAATGTTTGTCTATGGAGATTGCATGGCGGTGTGCTCGGTTTTATACACCGGTCAGCAACGGGTGTGGCTGAAATAGCCAAATCCACAAATTTGAAGGGATGTCCACATGCAAATACTTTTGTACTATATAGTGTAAGGGTCTCCATAGAAACCCCTCTATTTTGGAAACACTGTTCTGAGAGTTCTGTTAAAGCCTGATAATGTAGCATTTCCTTTCACAGGATTAGAGCGGCACTGGAGATACTCTATTTTAGTTGCTCTAACTGCATTTGTCATCTTGGCTTTAAACCGGTCAATAGACAAAAGGAAATCCCCCTTCCCCCTGTGAATTATATTTGGAGACAGGTCCCACAAAAATGGTAACCTGGTTTCTGGGATGAGTCAAAAACAAAACATCCACAGTAGCCAAATGTATTAATACACCAACATATGTCAGGGCATTTTATTTTGTGCATTTTAGTGGTTTTTCTTAAACTCTGATCTCACGTCACTGAATGTTGTAAATGTGCCTACTAATGATGAATGTGAAGTTTTCAGCTATGGTTCTTTGTCTCTGGCGTAACTCATCACATAGCTCAGCACGGGAGCCAATCGAATGACACGCCAGAGCTGACATGAACAACAATAATTTTGCAGTCTTGCTCAGGGCAAATCCCTTAGATAAGGGAGACCTTGCATTTTCCCCTCTTCCTTCCTCTGAATTCTAGCCCACTACATTCCATCTACCACCCTCTCCCATTTGGTCCCTGTAGTTACAAAGTAATCCATTTAGATTTTTGGTTTAACTGCAAAGTTTCTGATGAATACATAGTTCAGGTCGAGAAGAGAGCGGTAAATGAACGCCAACTATATTTGAAACACAATGATATCCACAATCACACTCATGTCCTGTTATTGAGACCCGTCATATGTGTGTGAATGATAAAGGGTGATACAGTACCTTGAGGAATCAGCCTTTTGGAATCGAAATGGTCTATAATTAAGCAATAAGGCCCGAGGGGGTGTGGTATATGGCCAATATACCACAGCTAAAGGCTATTCTTATGCACAACGCAACGTGGCGTGCTAGGACACAGCCCTTAGCCGTGGTAGATTGGCCATATATCACAAACCTCTGGAGGTGCTGTATTGCTATTATGAACTGGATATCAACATAATTAGAGCAGTAAAAATAAATGTTTTGTCATATCCATGGTATTCGGTCTGATATACCACGGCTTTCAGCCAATCAGCATTCAGGGCTTGAACCCCCCAGTATATAATACAGGATGACCATGTCAGAATATGAATAGTAAGTAAGGAAGCGATAATTTCTGTTTTAAATGCCTGGTATGCTTTGCTTTTCAGTTGTGAACACACAACCACTGCCTTCTGTTGCTAGCCTATCACCTTCGAGAGAGATCCTAAAAATCATGCTGACCTGTAACTTACATAGGACTAATTAAAAGGTCACTAATCATAAAATGGGTCCTATGGTTACTTTACAAATAAAATACAGGGACAGGTAATATTAAGCAAAGCATGCAGGTCTAAACATGTCTAAAGAAATCAAACTTTTTAAAAGATATTCATAAATGTCCTAGCATTAAAACCAATCACCGCATGAAATACCTCAACAGTTTGCCAGTTTGTAGATAGGAAGCGATAGTGAGAACACTCAATGCCACAACAGTACGGCTATCCCAGGGAACGGGGCAGACTCTGCAGTGTCTATTCTCCCCCTTTTCTAGGATTACTTGAAAAAATCAAGTCATTTCGAATTCAATGGCTGCAAAACATTGAGATGTGGAGGTTTCTGAGTCTTATTTGTTGACAGTACAAAAAAGAAGAGATCATACGTTTTTCTCTGAAGTATTTTTTTTTCTCTTCTTATTGCCACTTTCATAAGAGAAAATGTGACAGAAGATCAGATAATCAAAACAGATCTTACGGTATATCATAGAAATGGGTTAATACTGAAGGTGACATTCAAAAACAGAACAGGTTCTTCTATACAGCAAAATATTCATAGCATTATAATGTTAGCATTATATACAGTTAAATAGTATGACCCTAGTGACTGCTCTACTCTGGACTATTCTCTATCCACAACACTACCCAGAGTGATTCTCTAATCTACTGAGCTTGCCCCCTAGAGTAGCTCATTGTAAAACCCTAAAAGTGCTTGAGGCTCATGACAAGAAATTTAAAAAAGAAGAATCCAAAAGTGAAATTAAATAAAAGTTTGATGTTTTAGGGTCAAAATGATCTACGCATGTTTCTAGATATTTGTTTTGATTGTGAATTATGCAAAATTTCCCTTGTCAAAATCAAATGATAACTATTTGAATGGAACACTAATTAATATTCATTGTCCTATTATGATGGTGACATAAAAGCATACATTTATATATTTGAATAAACCAGAACGTTTGGCCTGAAATTCCCTAACAAGAAAGTTCCCACTTGCTGCTCCATGTATGTATTGTTGAAGAATATCTGTGATTAATGATACCAAGAGATTGGGTAAATGATCTGGAAAGAGGGCAGTAGTGTAAACGTTGACGGGGAAAAAATAACTGAATCAACGATAGAACACAACCAAGCTTCTTTGAGTAAGTATGCCGGCTGAGATATTCATGGTTTGTGCAGGATGGTTCAACATGATCAGGGCACAAGAAAAACAACTGTCCAGAATACATGGGCCAAGGTCCTTGTCAATGTACTGCCACTGACAAACAACAAAATAGGTCAAGGTCTTAATATGTTGAACTTGAGTCTTGAGATGCAGAAAACACTATGATAGAAGGTTGAACTATCATTTTTTTATTAGAAAATTATCCTCTTTCGGATAGGCTATTTGAGATGGTTCAGGGACAAACCCACAAACAAGGACATGTTCCATGGCTTCAGAAATTTCACAAGAGAATAAAAATATTTCATTAAAATCACACATACTGGGTGATAAGATGACACCGACAGATATGGCAGCTCTGCTTTTAGCTCCTAAGCACAATCATTTTGCTACAGCCGCAATAACATCTTCTAAATATGTGTATGTGACCAATAAAATGAGATTTTATTTGATTTATATCAAGGTTATGGTCAGGACTTTGCTCCATCTTCAAGGGAAGTCATTCTAGCTGCTCTTCATGTTGTGGAGGTTTGAGAAGCCTAATTTGCTTAGCCTCTGAAGGAAATCACGTAGCACATTAATGCAGTGGTATTGGTCAGTTAAATGGTAAAGGTCAGTCTGGAAGGAGAGGGGGCAATGGGCAGCAGACAAGAGCTCAAATGTCCAAGGAGAAGGTCATTCTAAGTTTAGGTCACTGCGACGACCAGTAGAGTGGCATAAAGCGGGAGGGAAAGAGTACTGGGGCAAAGTGAAGAAGCAGAAAAAACCCAGCGCAACAGTCATGATGGCAACTTCTGTGATTGGTAAAGGTTGAAATGTCCTCTTCAGAAGTGAGAAAGAGCTCTGTCTATGACAGTGAGGGATATGATACTAGAACTATGAATGATGTGTGCAGCAGCAGAAACAGGGGGATGAGTTTGACCAAGGAATATCAGATCAAATCACAGTTTGATTAAGAACAAAAGCAAGTTTGAGTATTTTAGTTCACCCAGTTATTTATTTTGAAATAAATATCAACCCTTGGATACATTAAAAGGGATAGGTTGAGATTTTGGCAATTAAGCCCTATTTTCTACTTACCCAGATGAACTCATCGATACTATTTTTTTTTTAAATGTGTCTACGTGCAGTTTAAAGAAAGTTGAAGGTAGTTTCTGGAACGATTGCTAACTGGCGTTAGCACAATGACTGGAAGTCTATGGGATCCGGTACCATGCTGGAGATGCTTTTGGCTCAACGATTGTGAATGTCACAGTGAAGGGAAAGAGGATGGGCTGTTCATGTATAGACAAGGGAACATTCTCAGAATGGAATAATCCTTGTGGAACTGTGCCATGTAACATAGTGACAACAGTGCCTCAATAATGGTGGCGGTTGGTACGGGAGTCATCCATTACTGGAGCATCAAAGAATGTGTGTGTGTGCGCGCGTTTGTCTGACAGTCACACCAGACAGCAGCTTAGACAAAGTACTTTTAGAGTAGGATAACAGGTTTAAAATGGTTGGGTGCATTTAATAGTTCAATATTCTCCCTATTCTACAGAAAATTATTTTAAAAAGGTAAACTTATAGTTGGTAACAGTGGGAAAATGCTATATTGCGGCAAATGATTCATACATCTGCCTGGCACAGACATAACTTCCAGAATTCAAAGGAAGCAGCTGCGGAAACCTGGCACAAAAACACCAGTCTGTATTGGAAAGTCTATGCGCAACTAAGAGCTATGTTACAGTAGCTAGAGCTGGCAGGTCAACTACAGGCCCAGTAACAACCTTATGTTTGTAGAAGTTATTTAAAGCTTAACGCATTTATGTAGCATTGACATTTATATACCAGTAAGTAAACGTCTGAACATTTAAATAAATGAGATTTAGTAATGTTATATTTCATAAAACCAATATGCACATTTTGTTTAGCCTTTATTTGCATACAACTGGCTGGTGCTTCAATGCCTGGTGCTTCAATTACTATTAGGCAAGATTTACTCAAACTACAGCTGCCTTTAGCACAGGAGAAACATCGAAATCACAGGTTAAATGTGTTTCCATTGCAGTTTTATCAGCTACCTCTGGGTACTGAGAGCAGATAGGGAAGCAACCACTAAGCACAGGAGAAAATGGCTCTATCCAAAATAGTTTTTCCGACCCTTATAGGTAGTCTTTCGAAAGCAGAAAATAAAAGCTGGTTTCATATGGATTAGCCTATATTTTACAACTTGTTTGCTATTGGTCTAAACCTTTGGCCTTTTGAAGCACCATGGGGTAATAGAAGATTGCAGGGGACAAAACAAGACTAACAATATTTTTTAAGGTTTAAATAATTTAATTTCACCTATAATTTCTTAATACGTCACTGTTTAGACAGGGCAAAGTTTTTGAATATGAGAATGTATAGTAAAGAAAAATTTAAATCTGTTGCCATGAGCCTCCTGTCTAGCTTGCCTTTTTCTTCCATACTCTAGAATACTGGACCATCAGAATCAACATGAGCTACAGCTGTCAAAGGAAACAACATTGTGACATCAAACATTAACTCAAACAGCTGCACAGTAGCATTTCTAGGACCTTTAGGGAAAAACAAACAGCTTTCAAAATTGTTCAGAGGCTAGCGACCATATGCACATTTCATCATAATGAATAGAATTAAAATATCCACATTGTTACATTAAAGCCTTATTCTGAAATTGATTAAATCATTTCCCCCCCCCTTATCAATCTACATACAATACTCCATAATGACAAAGAAAAAACTACTTTAGAAAGAAAAAACGGAAATATCAAATTTACATAACTATTCAGACTCTTTACTCAGTACTTTGTTCAAGCACCTTTGGCAGCGATTACAGCCTCGAGTCTTCTTGGGTATGACGCTACAAGCTTGGCACACCTGTATTTGGGGAGTTTATCCCATTCTTCTCTGCAGATGCTCTCAAGCTCTGTCAGGTTGGATGGGGAGCGTCGCTGCACAGCTATTTTCAGGTCTCTCCAGAGATGTTTGATCGGGTTCAAATCCGGTCTCTGGCTGGGCCACTCAAGCACATTCAGAGACTTGTTCCGAAGCCACTCCTGCGTCGTCTTGGCTTTGTGCTTAGGGTCGCTGTCCTGTTGGAAGCTGAACCTTCGCCCCCGTCTGAGTTCCTGAGTGCTTTGGAGCAGGTTTTCATCAAGGATCTCTCTGTACTTTGCTCCGTTCATCTCTCTGTACTTTGCTCCATTCATCTTTCCCTCAATCCTGATCCCCACAGCACAATGCTGCCACCACCATGCTTCACTGTCGGGATGGTGCCAGATTTCCTCCAGACGTGACGCTTGGCATTCAGGGCAAAGAGTTCAATCTTGGTTTCATCAGACCAGAGAATCTTGTTTCTCATGGTCCGAGAGTCCTTTAGGTGCCTTTTGGCAAACTCCAAGTGAGCGGTCATGTGCCTTTTACTGAGGAGTGGCTTCCGCCTGGCCACTCTACCATAAAATCCTGATCGGTGGAGTGCTGCAGAGACGGTTGTCCTTCTGGAAGGTTCTCCCATCTCCACAGAGGAACTCTGGAGCTCGGTCAGAGTGACCATCGGTTTCTTGGTCACCTCCCTGACCAAGGCCCTTCTCCCCCGATTGCTAAGTTTTGCCGGGCAGCCAGCTCTAGGAAGAGTCTGAGTGGTCCCAAACTTCTTCCATTTAAGAATTATGGAGGGCACTGTTCTTGGGGAACACTTCCCCAGATCTGGGCCTCGACACAATCCTGTCTTGGAGCTCCACGGACAATTCCTTCGACCTCATGGCATGGTTTTTGCACTGACATGCCCTGTTAACTGTGGGACCTTATATAGACAGGTGTGTGCCTTTCCTAAACCTGTCCAATAAATTGAATTTACCACAGGTGGACTCCAATCAAGTTGTAGAAACATCAAGGACGATCAACGGAAACAGGATGCACCTGAGCTCAATTTTGAGTCTCATAGCAAAGGGTCTGAAAACATAAGTAAATAAGGTATTTGTTTTTTTATTTGTAATAAATTAGCACATTTCTAAAAAAAATGGTTTTTTGTTTTCTCATTATGGGGTATTATTTAGAAAAAGGACGTAACGTAACAAAATGTGGAAAAAGTGAAGGGGTCTGAATACTTTCCAAATGCACTGTATGGACCCAGAACTTCATTGAGCATCTGATCAATTACGCAAGACTATAGTTCTGGGTTAACAGAGATTAGGCAGCGTCTAACCCACAGAATAATTGACAGCAGAGCAAATGTAGGCCTGTATTAAAAATCCAGCAGTGTTATACCATGCCTTCTAAAATAATCTCTCCCCTCTTTGAGACTGTTCATTTTACATCCGTCATCTGTGGGAAACTGTAGATATATTCCTACCCTCTATAAAATGTTTCATTGGGCACTTTTGTTTCAGATCACAATATGAACCCATTTACTTGCAAGGAGATAAAGTAGCTGGCACGGAGAGCGCTTTTAGAAGCACATCCACAGTATGTCGGGCAGAGCCTCATCTGGATCTATTTTAATCATGTCAAACACAGACCTTTCAAGTCCTGCTAGTTGTGAGGGAGTATGCAAGTATTTCGTCATATTCCAATTCCTCTCAGATATATTAAATGCACTCAATTAAAACACAAAACAGGACTGGCAGGTTGTATGTTTGTGTATTTGACTATTTATTAGAGTCTCTGGAAAACATACTAAGGGTTTGAGAGATTAAGAACAGTTGGTATTAAACAATAATTATTTCATGGTTCGTTCTAGAGTTACGCTAAACTAACATATGGCTAAACTAAAAACACAGGAGTCGTCTAGGGTGAGGTGTGTAGTTCACGTCAGGTAAATGACTTATCAGCTTTCTGGAACTTTGGGCACCTGCGCTGAATGGCTGGAGTAGTTTCTCTGTGTGTTGTCTTATCCCCAAACAAGCCTTTTTCAAACAGCAACAGCTTCTATCCTTTGTTCAGAGCATAAGAGCTGCTGCACAGCATATAATTGTATTATCTATTTCTATTAAGAAAGGTTGCGAATTTCTCTTGGATTATGCATTTAACGTTTTAACCAATCTGCTGACAAGAACAAATGGGGGTAATTAACACGACAGTATTCATACATTTTTGTCAACGTGTCTCTCTTCACTCCCTGTCCATATCTCTCGCTCTCAATTTACCTGCATGTACCGCACCAGCCCTTTGTAGTGATGGGAGACCAGGCTGGCTACATCCTGATATGGTTAACAACTTCTCAACTAGGTGTTTTTTCATTTATGACAAATGGTCAGAAAAGGACTGGATAGGTGAAACCAGTTTGTTACGTGGCGTTTATGACACATTGCCTAAAGGTTTAACCGATCCAATCCTTTCACATTGTTTGGTTCAACGAGCACAGAAACTCATTAAGGGGTTTGGCGACATCATTTTATGTGTTTTCAGTGTCATCTCCAAGCAAGTAAAAAGTAATTAAAAAACACATTTTACCTCCATTTTGTTCAAATCTACCAGGAATCGTCCATTTCTCCTCTTCACGTTCGTAATGAGGAAATGTGCATTTGGTCAGGCGCTACAGCTATAGAAAAACACTTACCAAAGCAAACGTGAACAAAGAGAAAGTAATGCTCTATTAATTCTACAAATAATAATCTACAGTTTAAACATAACATCAAATAATTTCCAGATGGTAAAGCTTATCAACCTGGATCACATTTGCAGGAGGAGATCTCCACCAAAAACACTAAAGGTATCACAAATATTTTTCCCTGAAAAGACACTGCTCCATGTTCAGACTGTGACTAGTGCAGGAGGGAGAGATTCTCACACACCAGTTTATAGTCTAAGGTATTCAACCCTGGTCCTGAAGAGCTACTGGGTATGTTGGCTTTTGTTCTGTTCCAGCCCTGAACACACACATTCAGTTCAGGTAATCATTGTCCAAACAGAAGACCATGATTAATTGAGTCAGGTGTGATTACAGGTCTGGAACAAAAGCCTGCACCCTACAGTACCTCTCCAGGAATAGAGTTAGAATCCCTTGGAGTAAGGAGTGTTCCGAGGTCAGATGGCCCAAATAGAACGGCAACGGATTGTGGAGCAACATGCTGGGATTCAGCATGAATTTATCAGGAATTGTATTATTGTTCTCCATTTATCTGGAAACATGCATCCTTCCAAAGACATATTGTTCTGCTCTCCTTGTCTGGTTGCTACAATAACAGGACTCACATGGAGGAGGAAATCTCAACAACACATTACTTTCATAGGCGTAATTTCAGGGTAACTACTAAGGGTATAACTCATGTAATTACCTTGTAACAAAGTCTAAGTACAGGCAGCTATATTTCTTACCATTGTTAATCAAGTTTCGAACCCCCCAAAAAAGTTCTAAACACAGCATATCTGCACATAAATAACTTGTTACAGGGTAAGAACATAGGTTATTCCACTGGTAGTCCCTGTGCAGTCATTCTACTTCATTATCTGTCCAGAGAACCTAAGAACAATTCCCCCAAAATCCACACAAATTTCCACAGTTTGAACATGGAGCACAGTGTCAACCGTCCTTAAAAAAAGCACAGGTTGTTCGGGTTTTGATTTGAGTCCTCCTGTAAACGTGTAGGTATAGGAGATTTTGGGTGTTACAGTGAGGGGAAGACCGAGCACACAGGGGGTGCAGTAGCACGACTTACTCAGCTTTTGCCCCCTGAATCAGGAGAGCGTTGACACAGTCCAAACTGCCTGCACGGGCAGCCTTATGGATGGGTGTCTCACCCACATAGTCCTGAGAAAGAGAGAGGGAGGTTATAGAGAAAGAGAAGGAAAGAGAAGGAAATATGTTACACACTGTATTTACACAAACTGAAGCAGTTGCTCACATTGGTTTCTTGTGCTGCAATAATATGCAGCAGGTTAGCCTCCCCCCTCTCTTAGAGCAGTGTCTAGTGAGGTCTGGCAGACACCAGGGTGAAGTTCTCCAGAGGCAGAGTGAACTCTTCACCCCAGCTGCACGGCGGGCCACACGGCTGTAGAGTATCACGCATGAGAGAAATAGAGAGGGAAGGCAGTAGAGAAGGAGAGATGTAGAAGGCTGTGGCAAGAGCGAGCATTTTTTTAAATAGATCCCTCCTCCATGAGAGAGAAAGTGAGGGAGGTGCTGAAAGAGCTGCTGAAAGAGAGATTGTGTTTTTCCAACAAATCCCTCCTCCATCCATAACCGCTGTTCTTCACATCCAGAGAATGTAGGCCATTTGCAATACTGTAGTGGTGACCCACCCTGCATCCCATCCCTGGGTGGCTCTATTCAATCCATACAAGGGAGGGGTTAAAAGAGGGTGATGGGTTTAATGGAGGGGAAACTGTATGGCTATTTTTGAAATAGGTGTTTAATTTTTTAAGTGTAAGCTGTATTAAAGCTCTATTAGAAATAACAGTGACATGCTGCAGCAAGCCAAGAGAAGAGGTAGGAGTTATGCCATCATGACCTACTATTCAGATGTCTCTGAGCGGTGCAGGGAAGCGTCAGATGGTCAGTGAAATGTGTGCACACAAGACAGGAGTGTAAACAAAAGAACATGACAGAAGAACACAAACACCAATGACATCAAGTCTAAATAAAAACAATATTGTCTTTTCATATGTAGATATGCGTACGTGTGCACATACACACCGACTAGTGGTTTCTGTCAGTCATTAATCCAACAGCATGGAGATAAAAGCAGGCTTGCTGGGGCTCATAACACACACAGGGCTGAGAAGGTTTTATAGATGCAATAACAACCATAGCCACAAAACAGAATGGATATCTTGAGGTGCCTCCTGTATCTTTCCTCCTAAAATACAGTACCAGTCAAAAGTTTGGACACACCTACTCATTCAAGGGTTTTTGTAGAATAAGAATAATAGTGAAGACATCAAAACTATGAATAAACACATACGGAATCAAGTAGTAACCAAAAAAAGTGTCTATTTTAGATGCTTCAAAGTAGCCACCCTTTGTCTTGATGACAGCTTTGCACACTCTAGGCATTCTCTCAACCAGCTTCATGAGGTAGTCACCTGGAATAAACTTCAATTAACAGATGTGCCTTGTTAAAAGTTACATTTGTGGAATTTCTTTCCTTCTTAATGCGTTTGAGCCAATCAGTTGTGTTGTGACAAGGTAGGGGTGGTATACAGAAGATTTTATAAAAGACCAAGTCCATATTATGGCAACAACAGCTCAAATAAGCAAAGAGAAACGACAGTCCATCATTACTTTAACCTCTTACAGCTAGGGGGCAGAATTCCTAGTTTCCGCCTGTCTGACGTGCCCTAAGTAAACAGGCTGTCAATCAGGCCCAGAAGCTAGGATATGCATATCATTTAGTAGCTTTGGATAGAAAAGACTCAAAAAATATGTCTGTGGCTATAACAGAACTGATTTGGCAGGTGAAAACCCGAAGGAAATCCGACCAGGAAAAAAAAAAATCTGCTCCCATGCTCTTATTTTGAAAAGCTATTGAAAAGCATTGAATCCATCCACCATTTTCCTATTCCTATGGCTTCCCCTATATGGTAACAGTCTACTAATGATGGCTTTGGGCTTGTATTTTGACATTCCTTCACATGAAGGAAAGAGTGAACCCGGGAGTAAAACAGTGTTTGGGCGCGTTCTGGAGAGAGCACTCACGAGGGAATTTGCCTTGTCTATTGAACATAGTTGTTTCCGCGTGAAGTTCTCTTTTTTTTTTTTTACATTTTAGACAACCTAAGGATTATATAGAGTCTTTGTTTGACAAAAATAGACAACGTTTACCGGGAGCAATTTTGACTTTGTCGTCGTTTTGACGGAGGTGGTTCCTGTGGATTTCTGAATTCAATGGCGCCGTCTAAACGGCGTTTTTCGAATTCAAATATGTACTTTATCGAACAAAACGAACAGCGGTTTTGTAGCTGGGACCCTCCTGGTTGGAAACATCAGAAGATCTTAAAAAGTAAGTGAGTTTTTATATCTTTAATTTTGTGTCGCCAGTGCTGGTTGAAAAAGCTATTTTTGTGAGGTGCTGACCTCAGATAATCAAATGTTTTGCTTTCGCCGTAAAGCCTTTTTGAAATCTGACAACAGATTCAGATTACCAAGACGCTAAGCTTTGTAACCATGTGCAACACTTGTATTTCCACGAATGTTAAATAGTATGAATTCTTATTTTGAATTTGGCGTGCTTTGTTTTTATCGAAAATTATCCCGCTCACGGGATCCGTGCGGCAAGAAGTTAAGACATGAAGGTCAGTTAATCCAGAAAATGTCTAGAACTTGTCTTCAAGTGCAGTCGCAAAAAACAATCTAGCCCTATGATGAAACTGGCTCTCATAAGGACCGCCACAGAAAAGACCCAGAGTTACCTCTGCTGCAGAGGATGAGTTCATTAGTTACCAGCCTCAAAAATTGCAGCCCAAATAAATGCTTCACAGAGTTCAAGTAACAGACACATCTCAACATCAACTGTTCAGAGGAGACTGTGTGAATCATGCCTTCATGGTTGATTTGCTGCAAAGAAACCACTATTGAAGGACACCAATAAGAAGAAGAGACTTGCTTGGGCCAGGAAACACAAGCAAAGGACAATAGACCAGTGGAAATCTGTCCTTCAGTCTGATGAGTCCAAATTTGCGATTTTTGGATTCCAACCACTGTGTCTGTGAGATGCAGAGTAGGTGAACGGATTATCTCTGCATGTGTGGTTCCCACTGTGAAGCATGGAGGAGGTGCTTTGCTGGTGACACTGTCTGTGATTTATTTAGAATTCAAGGCACACTTAACCAGCATGGCTATCACAGCATTCTGCAGCGATACGCCAGCCCATCTGGTTTGCACTTAGTGGACTATCATTTGTTTTACAACAGGACAATGATGCAACACACCTCTAGGCTGAGTACGGGCTATTTGACCAAGAATGAGAGTGATGGAGTGCTGCATCAGATGACCTGGCCTCCACAATCACCATACCTCAACCCAATTGAGATGGTTTGGGATGAGTTGGACCACAGAGCTAAGGAAAAGCAGACAACAAGTTCTCCGCATATTTGGGTACTCCTTTAAGACTGTTGGGAAAGCATTCCAGGTGAAGCTGGTTGAGAGAATGCCAAGAGTGTGCAAAGCTGTCAAGGCAAAGGGTGGCTACTTTGAAGAATATCAAATATATACTTGGATTTGTTAACACTTTTTTGGTTACTACATGATTCCATATGTGTGATTTCATAGTTTTGATGTCTTCACTATTATTCTATAACGTAGAAAATTGGCAAAAAATAAAATAAAAAAACTTGAATGAGTAGGTGTGTCCAAACTTTTGACTGGTAATGTACGTTCAATCTAAATGTGTAACAGGTATCAATTCAGATGGGTCAAATGTCGGGTGGCCCAAAGCCAGGATGATCCCTTTGATCGGATCACTCTGAGCTCAGCCTCTCACAAACACTGGTGGCTTTCATTTTAACTACGTCTGTTCCCTATTTCCTACTGTGTGTGTGTTGTGGTAAGTGTATGCATCCATGTGCACTGTACCTGTCTGTTGATGTCAGCGCCAGCTTGCAGCAGCCACAGCAGGCATTCTGGGTGGCCCCCAAATGCAGCGATGTGAGTGGGTGTCTGAGCAAACCTTGTGGTCACCACGTTGACCCCACAGCCAACCTGCACCAGACGCATTACACACTCCAACTGAGAAGAGACAGAAATATATACAGTTGAAGTCGGAAGTTTACATACACCTTAGCCAAATACATTTAAACTCAGTTTTTCACAATTCCTGACATTTAATCCTAGTAAAAATTACCGGTTTTAGGTCAGTTAGGATCACCACTTTATTTTAAGAACGTGAAATGTCAGAATAATAGTAGAGAGAATGATTTCTTTCAGATTTTATTTATTTCATCACATTCCCAGTGGGTCAGAAGTTTACATACACTCAATTAGTATTTGGCAGTATTGACTTTAAATTGTTTAACTTGGGTCAAATGTTTTGGGTAGCCTTCCACAAGGCCATATTGGGTAAAATGCCATTTTATCTCTGTTCTTTTTCAGTCAGGCCGGTAAATAAATATAAATTACGGTTCCATTCTCATTTGCTTCTAACAGTACCAAAAATTAGAACATGTCATGGTATAAATAGTTTTAGTTACTTAGCTCTGTGGTCCTGGAATTCTCTCATGAACATTTTAAAATTTGTTCCGTTGGTGGAGTTTAAACACTTGATCGATGTATATATATATATATATATATCATAGAAGAGTGTAACTGTCTTTAAGACAGCTGTTTTTAGTCAAGACTTTCGTGTTAACGTAAAATGTTTTTGTTGTACTGTACAGTGGGGAGAACAAGTATTTGATAAACTGCCAATTTTACAGGTTTTCCCACTTACAAAGCATGTAGAAGTCTGTCATTTGTATCATAGGTACTCTTCAACTGTGAGTGACGGAATCTAAAACAAAAATCCAGAAAATCACATTGTATGATTAAGTAATTAATTTGCATTTTATTGCATGACATACGTATTTGATACATCAGAAAAGCAGAACTTATTTGGTACAGAAAGCAGAAAATATTTGGTACAGAAACCTTTGTTTGCAATTACAGAGATCATACGTTTCCTGTAGTTCTTGACCAGGTTTGCACACACTGCAGCAGGGATTTTGGCCCACTCCTCCATACAGACCTTCTCCAGATCCTTCAGGTTTCGGGGCTGTCGCTGGGCAATACAGACTTTCAGCTCCCTCCAAAGATTTTCTATTGGGTTCAGGTCTGGAGACTGGCTAGGCCACTCCAGGACCTTGAGATGCTTCTTACGGAGCCACTCCTTAGTTGCCCTGGCTGTGTGTTTCGGGTCGTTGTCATGCTGGAAGACCCAGCCACGACCCATCTTCAATGCGCTTACTGAGGGAAGGAGGTTGTTGGCCAAGATCTCGCGATACATGGCCCCATCCATCCTCCCCTCACTGTATCACTGGTCTTGGCCATTGTGGAGAGGTTGGAGTCTGTTTGATTGAGTGTGTGGACAGGTGTCTTTTATACAGGTAACGAGTTCAAACTGGTGCAGTTAATACAGGTAATGAGTGGAGAACAGGAGGGCTTCTTAAAGAAAAACTAACAGGTCTGTGAGAGCTGGAATTCTTACTGGTTGGTAGGTGATCAAATACTTATGTCATGCAATAAAATGCAAATTAATTATTTAAAAACTATACAATGTGATTTTTTGGATTTTTGAATTTTAAATTCCATTTCTCACAGTTGAAGTGTACCTATGATAAAAATTACAGACCTCTACATGCTTTGTAAGTAGGAAAACCTGCAAAATCGGCAGTGTATCAAATACTTGTTCTCCCCACTGTATGTGTGTTTATAGTTTTGTTTAATGTTGTGTTAGTGTATGTAAGATGGTTTGTCTGAAACGTTGTTCCCCCTGCTGCTATTGGACCAGGTTTCTCTTGGAAAAGATATGTTATTGCAATGCAAAAAACCTGTATAAATAAAAGGTAAAATAAAATAAAAAAGCTTCCCACAATAAGTTGAGTGAATTTTGGCCCATTCCTCCTGACAGAGCTGGTGTAACTGAGTCAGGTTTGTAGGCCTCCTTGCTCACACATGCTTTTTCAGTTCTGCCCACAATTTTTTTATAGGATTGAGGTCTGTGATAGCGGCAGGTACCCTAGTGGTTAGAGCGTTGGACTAGTAACCGAAAGGTTGAAGGATTGAATCCCCGAGCTGACAAGGTAAAAATCTGTCGTTCTGCCCCTGAACAAGGCAGTTAACCCACTGTCCCTAGGCAGTCATTGAAAATAATTTGTTCTTAACTGACTTGCCTAGTTAAATAAAGGTATAAAAAATGGCTACTCCAATACCTTGACTTTGTTGTCCTTAAACCATTTTGCCACGACTTTGGAAGTATGCTTGGGGTCATTGTCCATTTGGAAGACACATTTGCGTCCAAGCTTTAACTTCCTGACTGATGTCTTGAGATGTTGTTTTAATATATCCACATAATTTTCCTCCCTCATGATGCCATCTATTTTGTGCACTAGTCCCTCCTGCAGCAAAGCACCCCCACAACATGATTCTGCCACCCCCGTGCTTCATGGTTGGGATGGTGTTCTTCGGCTTGCTAGCCTCCCCCTTTTTCCTCCAAATATAACGATGGTCATTATGGCCAAACAGTTCTTTTGTTTCATCAGACCATTGGACATTTCTCCAAAACGTCGATCTTTGTCCCCATGTGCAGTTGCAAACCATAGTCTGGCTTTTTTAATGGCGGTTTTGGAGCAGTGGCTTCTTCCTTGCTGAGCAGGCCTTTCGGGTTATGTCGATATAGGACTCGTTTTTGCTGTGGATATAGATACTTTTGTACCTGTTTCCTCCAGCATCTTCACAAGATCCTTTGCTGTTGTTCTGGGATTGATTTGCACTTTTCGCACCAAAGTACGTTCATCTCTAGGAGACAGAACGCGTCTCCTTCCTGAGCGGTATGACGGCTGCGTGGTCCCATGGTGTTTATACTTGCGTACTATTTTTTGTACAGATGAACGTGGTACCATCAGGCGTTTGGAAATTGCTCCAAAGGATGAATCAGACTTGTGGAGGTCTAAAAATATTTTTCTGATGTCTTGGCTGATTTTTTTGGATTTTCCCATGATGTCAAGCAAAGAGGCACTGAGTTTGAAGGTAAGCCTTGAAATACATCCACAGGTACACCTCCAATTGACTCAAATGATGTCAATTAGCCTATCAGAAGCTTCTAAAGATATTATATCATTTTCTGGAATTTTCCAAGCTGTTTAAAGGCACAGTCAACTTCGTGTATGTAAACTTCTGACCCACTGGAATTGTGATACAGTGAATTATAAGTGAAATAATCTGTCTGTAAACAATTGTTGTAAAAATTACTTGTGTCATGCACAAAGTAGATGTCCTATACGACTTGCCAAAACTATAGTTTGTTAACAAGAAATTTGTGGAGTGGTTGAAAAACGAGTTTTAATGACTCCAACCTAAGTGTATGTAAACTTCCGACTTCAACTGATATATATATATATATATATCTCCCATACAGTGTGTCAGAGCCCCCTGCGGTGTCTGTCCTGCCTTGAGGAAATCCACAGGCCTTCAAGCAAAACAGTATAGTGAAGAAATACAAAAGAATAAGAGCCTACAGTATCAGTATTTCCTGTAATCAAATACCTCCCTGCGGTTATTTTACAACTGGTACAAATCACACAAGGCTGGGTAATATTTGGTAATACCGCCACTGAACACTATTTTCTAACACCACTGAGCCTTTGTAATCCGAAGGTTAGCAATGCTAACAAGTACATGCAAGGCTCTTGATCCACGAGGCGATTCTCTGCTGTTACTGGCAAGCGAGGCTTGATTTTCAAAGACGCTAACCTCTTAGCTATCTAGCTAACTAGCTACTAATTTAGCACACCAACTGCACAACATTTAGCACATTTTAGACAGTTAACTTAATAGTTATAAGAAATCTTAGCTGGCAAACATTTAGTTGTGAATTCCATTCTGTAACTAGATCACCTGGCTCGTGCTGGCTCGTGCTGCACACAAGGCTCCGGTCTCTCATTGTTGTAAACAAACACCACGTGAATGGGTACTACCAGTAAGCTTATGTGACAGGTGAAATGAAGAAGGAAATCTTCTTTATATCCTAACATATTGCACAAGTTGACTGCAGGTATTTACTTAAAAAGTAGCTACAACATTCAAATGCATAAAAAAAAAAAAACGGTATTGAAAAACCATTTGTCGTTATTTCCAAATACGGTATACCGCCAAAGCCTAAATCAGAGCCAGTTAACTGCCACCAGGGCAATATAATAATGCATCAATCCAAATAACTATATTACATTTACATTTGTGTAATGTATCTTTTCCAGAGCGACTTACAATAGTGAGTACATACATTTTCGTACTGGTCCCTCGTGGGAATCGAACCCACAACCCTGGTGTTGCAAGCACCATGTTCTACCAACAGCCTCATGGGATCTACCACCTCACTTGGTGTTAAACCAACCTACAAAGGGTGTATGTTGGGTAGATCTAAAACAATGTAATAAAACACTGAGCAAAGGTCACAAGATAAAAAAACAATCCCTTTTTATTCAACCTATTTGACACTCAAATGTTGTTTTCTGCAAGAGTGAGGAGTGATGTAAAGTTTCACTCCAGTCTCCTATTCACCTCATTTAACACCTGATTTACTTAGAAGGTACATCGCAATAGGTGGTGCAGGTAAGTCATGGGACAATTGGGGGGTGGGGCTCTTTCCTTACCCCTATGCAAATACAGTCTGACCCTCCGTGGGAGTGGCTTGATCAAGCATATTTTTTTTGCAGCAGTAGCAACAGTGCTGTAGCAGGACATTTATTAGACAAGGGTGTAACCTGGAAGTTGGCCATGCTCCATTTCGTTTGTATATCGTGTGTGCAAGTTAGTTTTTTAAGATCAACACAAGTGAGAAAACTATGCTTCTCACAACCACAAACTGCCTTGTGTTCAGTCATTGAGTCAGGCAGACCATGCCTCCGCTATTTGTAAAACCCTACTGTAACAGTAACAGGATACAGTAACACAACGAATGACTCGATTTTAGTAAATGCCTGAGGCTGAGCTAGCATACTGTCACTAAACAGGCAGGGACAGGGAAATAGAGAGGGCAGAATATGCTGTTCTCCGTGTGCTTAAAATAGATTGACAATTTATACAGTGTAGCTATTGTACTCTCACTTCTCTCTCAAATCGATCAGCATCCAGTCAGTGATGAGGCTGATTTGCGCTGCGAGTGGCACAGCGGTCTAAGGCACTGCGTCTCAGTGCTAGAGGCGTCACTACAGACACCCTGGTTCGAATCCTGGCTGTATCACAACCGGCAGTGATTGAGAGTCCCATAGGCAGCGCACAATTGGCCCAGCGTCGTAGGCAGCGCACAATTGGCCCAGCGTCGTCCGGGTTTGGCCGGTGTCGGCAGTCATTGTAAATAAGAATTTGTTCTTAACGGACTTGCTTAGTTAAATAAAAGGTTAAATAAAAAAAAATGTCAAACATGGATTTATAATGTTCCACCTAGTTAAACAATCAGGTAGGCTGGACTGGAGCTCACCCCGTCCTTCAGTTGACTTGTTTACAATGTTTATGTATACAATTGCACATGAGAAGGAGTCCTGTGTGCTTACAAACTGCCTTTTGGCGCGTTACATGTTATTGGTTTTCCAATGCAACCAATAAACAATCGAACCCGCCACACTGTAACCTGCTGAAAGACGGTCATTGATCGCTTATGATGGAGGCCAATCTAATCAGTCAGGCCACGACACTTTCAGTTTCTGCAAGGCTAGAAGTGACATTATAGCACAAAAGCCTTGTTCATTTTCAAACAGTCCCAATGTAAATGATTACACAATGACACATTCTGCCTTATCCCTACAGTTCAGCCATTATCTTCGCCCATGACTGCCTCGTGTGAACTACAATCCCGAAGCTGTTTTAACGTTTAGAAACGTCAAATAATCATAGCTTGCAATATGGCCCTTATTTTTCATCAGTGAGAAAAAAAATCCATAAAATAAAACGACACACTTACTGTAGCAGTTTTGCACATATCAAAGAAACTACACTTCCCGAGGTAGACTTACACACAGGTGTTCGGAGCATACCAGATAGCTAATTAATACAGGTGATCACCTCGTCTTCCATCTGTTTTCCGTAAACAAGCGCTGTAGCGTGGAGATATGGCCGTGTGGGAACACGTTACCAAGGTATGTATCAAATTATTATTTTTGGCTGATATGAATGATAAGGTCCTTATGCTTCCGCAAGCGACACGTGTTAATGTTCAGACCGAACCGTGTCAGGGAGGGACCTTAACAAAACTCTCCCCGAAGACGCCTTCGTCCAATCTAATGGAGAGTAAAGACCAAGGGCTAGCTAGTTAACGTTAAATATTTATAATTCAGTCGCCGTCAGTCTGTCTTAAAATGGCAGCTGGAAACCTCGGACAAAGGTAGTTAGAAACTCTGTGCCTAGGCCTTTTTATTTCTTGGTAATAAAGAAATCCCATTACCTTTCCAAAATGAGCAGCCCAATGTATGGGTGTCCAGCCGTAGAAAGAGTCCTCCACGGCTAAATCCGACGGGGTTGAGGTGCACTGAAGAAGCGAGCATAACGCACCGATATCTCCATCCCTGCACGCCCGGTGGAGTGGGAAGCGAACGTTCAGAACCTCTTCACTTGAAAATCCCGATTCAATGCCCACCGACATAATCAAACGAATATAAAACACTATTTTAGCAAGGTAACGGTAAACGCAGTCGCCTGTTTCCAAATGTAGTTATTGTGGTACGGTCACCCTGCTTGCTTGCAACATTGAGCACACAGAGACAGTGATGAGGATCGAGTTTCTTGTCCAATGCACTGAGAATAAAACTTGAAGCGATGTGCAAATTCAGGAATGGAGTTTTGTACGCATGACTCGGCATTAAATTCACACCAGATTCTCTGATACATGTAATATAAACTGCCCATCTCTGTTTGTATCCTAGGCTATTATACCTGCAAAACGTCAACAAAAACAGCCTGATCTACTCACAATTTGATGCATGGCTCTTTGCAATTAGATTGCACAAAAATATCGGCCTAAATAACTATTGCAACATTGAAACAAAAAATAAGCTCAGTCTACTACTCAGTAAACAATGGATTGTAAAGTAGCCTATATTCAGCTGAAGTAGGCCAAAATTTGCTTTAGAACTGCAAAATGTTCTCTGCGCCCCATTACAAAATTTGTAGAATTGCAGGAAATGTGCTTTAAAATGGCGGAAAAAAAGTCTCCATTCCATGGCTAAATGTATTGAATTGCAGAAATAAGTTTTTAACATGCAACATTCTCTCCACCAACGAGGTGTGTGTAAACAGTTTGTCACAAACAGGCTTGTGCCCATAGAAATAGAGGTGGTGCGCGCGCAAGAAGGGCGTGGCGCGGGATGTTCACCAATGCTGGCCTGAGTGAAAACGTTTGGGAACTCCTGGCCTACTACCAAAGATACTGGTGATTAACTATACCCTCTTCTATTACATTCAATGGGCTTTATTGGCATGGGAAACATATGTTACCATTGCCAAAAGCAAGTGAAGTATCTGTGCTCATACTCAGTACTGTTGAGGATGAAGTAATGAGATACTGTCTCTCCTCCATATCTGGCGGTTGTATGCCACCCTGTGGTCGATGGTCTAATTGCAACATGTTTTACTGTGCGCAGAACACAAGCACAGTAAAACACATACTTTTGTGATATCCGACAGACGTTTTAGATTTAAAAAGTCAATGTATAGGTCATTTCTATCGTGTTGCATGATTGGAAAATGATCGGAAATTGCTATAAAACAAAATTAATCGCCTGTCCACTGCTCTGTCCGCAACTGCATTCATAAACGCCATGAAACCCTGAATTTCAAACACAGATTCAACCACAAAGATCGGGCAGGTTTTCCTAATGCAACTACAAAGATTAGTCTACATCACACAACGCAGATTGTTTTGCTCGGATACAATGTGTAGAGACTGCGTCCTGCTTGTTTAACTGCGATATCCGTTACAACATACAGAAGAACGAGAAGGCGTACATAATAATAACATAATAATGGCCTTGAATGTTCGTTCAAATCGGTGCGAGGTTTTTGTTCAGTTATGAGGCAGAGACATAGGCTACATGACATCATCATTGCTCAGAAAAGGGTGGGCGTGAGTAAAGAAAGGTGGCGTGAGCAGCAGAAGCTACGTAGAAAGAAATGTGTGCGTAAAATATTACATGCGCAGAACGGATCCGTAGTTTTGAGAAATATTTCCAGAAGCGCGGGGTGCAGGTGAAATCGAAATCGCAGGTATCTGGGCTATCCTCCATAATCACAGTGTAGCTTGCTTTGTTGGTATGTTTTCTGTTTGACTGTCTCTACTGATGATTTTAGGTCGATAGGCTACACCAACTAACCGTCTAAAAAATAATACTTTAATGATTCCTTACACAAGTGGTGTGTGTATACTCTAAAAGTTCAACAAGGGTTCTTCTAAGATCTTCAAAGTTCTTCGAAGAACCTTAGGGTTCTTGGCACTGAAAATGGCCCCCAAAAAGTTATTCCAAGTACCCCATAGGAGGTAGGGTTCACCGAGGAACCTACTTAACTGCCCCACCGAAACATTTGGGTTTGGATTTGAAAGGACAGAAGATGAAGGCACATAAAATAGACACAATTCAATTAATATCAATCAACAGAGGTAAGAATATGTTGAAGGCTAGCTATTTTGGGTGCAGATGACTGAACTTTTCACTTTTGTGTCTGTGCAGGTATACAGACAAGGAGGCGTACAAAGGTATGTCAATTGGTATGTTATGCAGATCACATTTACCATCCTCCTACCTTACATCTTCAATGAATATCCCATAGGCCTCTACATTATGGACAAGGTCTGTGTCTGAAAGCCATTATCAAAAGTTTTTTTTTCATTCAAATTCACCACAAAAACCAAGGTATGAATACTGTCGTGTGCATGTTTTGTTAATCTGTAAAATTACATTTTTCCTCTGAATATAACAGGAAACCTGTTCGATCACCATGCACTGCAAAATCATTCTGGCTATGGATACGGAGAACATCAACACGCCAGAGGATAAACCCATTGGACTTGGGGCTCTGCTGGGAGTTTACCTCATATTTAGATTTTTATATTCTGCTTTACCAATAAAACCATACTAAACACTGAAAACTAAAAGTGTGTTATTGTTTACCCAAAAAGGTTCTTTGAGGATCCATTAAAAGGGGTTATTCGAAGAACTTAAGGGTTCCCCAACATTTTCAATTTGAAGAACCCCTAAAGGATACTCCAGGAATATTTTATTTTTAGAGTGTATACCTGCAACTGAATAGTAATAGCTATCTACCCTGTTTCATGTCGGAGGTTGCCGTCAAGTCCCCTCACACGCCCGTCCGCAGGGTCAGGAGGGAAGACAGCCAGTATTAGATAACCCATGCATGGGATACCAGAGAGGATGTACAATGTTAGCTTTTGCCTATTTCTGCCAGCAGGAGGTGCCATTGTATAATTATACAGTAAAGTACAGTTTGATCGAAGATTTGTATAACTGAACCAAGATAGAACACAGCCTGTAATTTCCAATGGGAACAAATGAGTCATTGCGGGCAGAACAAGCAAGGAGGTGGGCAGAGCCAAGCAGGAGCTAGCGAGATCCTATTGGCCCGTTCTAACATGCATCTGCATATTACCGTTAGAGAACACCTACTGTGTGAAATGCGTGTGTGCAATAACTCAATTTGCCTTTGCACTCCTTCTAAACAGCACAATTTTTTAAAACTTTAAAAAGGGTAAAAATCCAGCTCCGTCCATCTTCTACTACTGCCGGCCACTGAGCTTCATCTCATTACCATATTTGGATGTTTCACATTTATACATCCAGTGAAATATCTGGTCTCATTGTTCTGTGGTGTTGTGGTAACACATTTTATGCTTTAATTCCCCATATGGAATTCAGGATTTCCCCCCAAAGACTTGGTTTCAGTCAAATTTTAATTTGTTGGTAAACTGTAAGAAAGTAGTGATATAAGGACAAAAAAAAACATGTTAATTATGAGCCACTTTTTTATTTGTACCCAAAATTAATTCCATAAGATTCTAAACTAGAATTTACTATACATCATGTCCAAAACGAAGAAGCTTTTAATCTCTGACTCAGATCTGGTTCAATTACACTTATAAAATACCTTTAAGCATTTGATGTGTGCTTGATTTGGCTTTGAGTTTGCGCTTTTAAAATTGGCTCCAATGTACCAGGCAGACTACAAAGTCAATCAAGTATTTGACCCAGCTCTGCTTTGTAGTGTTGCAAATGCTCATAAATCTGTAAACTAAGGATACCCTCAGCAGGTAGTGCTAGAGTTAGAATCTTGGCTAGGGGATCTGGGGGGAGTAGTCAGTCAGCAGAGAGACCATCAGACCCTGAAGAGATAGAAAGAGAAAGCATGAGGCACAGATAAAATAAGAGAAAGAAATAGGGGTAATGTTAGAATCTCTCCTTGAGAATAAGAACCTCGACACACCTACTCATTCCAGGGTTTTTCTTAATTTTTACTATTTTCTACATTGTAGAATAATAGTGAAGACATCATCACAATGAAATAACACATATGGAATCATGTATTAACCATAAGAGTTAAACATATCCAAAAATAAATATTTGATATGAGATTCTTAAAAAGTAGCCACCCTTTGACAACTTTGCACACTCTTGGCATTCTCTCAACCAGCTTCATGAGGTAGTCACCTGGAATGCATTTCAATTAACAGGTGTGCCTTGTTAAAAGTTAATTTGTGGAATTTCTTTCCTTCATGTGTTTGAGCCAATTAGTTGTGTTATGGGGGGTATACAGAAGATAGCCCTATTTGGTAAAAGACCAAGTCCATATTATGGCAAGAACAGCTCAAATAAGCAAAGAGAAACAACAGTTACTTTAAGACATGGTCAGTCAATTCGGGACATTTCAAGAACTTTGAAAGTTTCTTCAAGTGCAATTGCAAAAACCATCAATCGCTATGATGAAACTGGCTCTCATGAGGATCGCTACAGGAAAGGAAGACCCAGAGTTACCTCTGCTGCAGAGGATAAGTTCATTAGAGTTAACTGTGCCTCAGATTGCAGCCCAAATAAATGCTTCACAGAGTTCAAGTAAAAGACACATCAACATTAACTGTTCAGAGAAGACTGCGTGAATCAGGCCATCATGGTCGAATTTCTGCAAATAAACCACTACTAAAGGACACCAATAATAAGAAGAGCCTTGCTTGGGCCAAGAAACACAAGCAATGGACATTAGACTGGTGGAAATCTGTCCTCTGGTCTGATGTGTCCAAATTTGCAATTTTTGGTTCCAACCGCCATGTCTTTGTGTGACGCAGAGTAGGTGAACGGATGATCTCTGCATGTGTGGTTCCCACCATGCAACATGGAGGAGGTGGTGTGACGGTGCTTTGCTGGTGACACTGTCTGATTTATTTAAAATTCAAGGCACACTTAACCAGCATTGCTACCACAGCATTCTGCAGCGATACGCTATCCCATCTGGTTTGGGCTTAGTGGGACTATCATTTGTTTTTCAACAGGACAACAACCCAAAACACACCTCCAGGCTGTGTAAGGGCTATTTGACCAAGACGGAGCGTGATGGAGTGCTACATCAGATGACCTGGCCTCCACAATCACTGGACCTCAACTCAATTGAGATGGTTTGGGATGAGTTGGACCGCAGAGTGAAGGAAAAGCAGCCAAAAGCAGTGCACAGCTTATGTGGGAACTTCATCAAGACTGTTGGAAAAGCATTCTAGGTGAAGCTGGTTGAGAGAATGCCAAGAGTGTGCAAAGCTGTCATCAAGGCAAAGGGTGGCAACTTTGAGGAATCTCAAATATATATTTGGATTTGTTAACACCTTTTTGGTTACTACATGATTCCATATGTTATTTCATAGTTTGTCTTCACTATTATTCTACAATGTAGAAAATAGTACAAATAAAAACCCTTTAATGAGTAGGTGTGTCCAAACGTTAACTGGTACTGTATATATTATTAACTGTATACAGCTCAGCTTACCATGATGGTCCAGTTCCTGTTCTCAGCCTCGGGGAAGACGAGTGAGTGAGAAGAGTAGAAAACCTGGTCGTCAACCTCTTCCTGTTTCCGTGGGAGACAGTGGAGGAAGGTCCAGTCTGGTTTTGCCACACTTCCTGTCTGGGGTGGATAGAATCAGGATACATGATGATTGATTAATTCCAACTCTACCCCTAACCCCTAGGCACATTCATGAATGGGCTAGAGGTAGAGGCTGGCTGGGGGTGGGTTCAGTATTCTGCAAGAGGGTACTCATCTATTTGGTATTTTATTAGGATCCCCATTAGCTGTTACAAAAGCAGCAGCCACTCTTCCTGGGGCCCACACAAAACATGACATAACAGAAGATTAATAGCCAAGAACAGAACTACATTTTTATGGCACACGTAGCCTACATATCAATGCATACACACAAACTATCTAGGTCAAATAGGGGAAAGGCGTTGTGCCGCGAGGTATTGCTTTATCTGTTTTTTGAAACCAGGTTTGCTGTTTATTTAAGCAATATGAGATGAAACGGACTTCCATGTAATAATGGCTCTATATACTGTATGCTTTCTTGAATTTGTTCTGGATTTGGGGACTGTGAAAAGACCCCTGGTGGCATGTCTGGTGGGGTAAGTGTGTGTCAGCTGTGTGTAAGTTGATAAATGCAAACAATTTGGGATTTAACACAATGTTTCTTATATAATCAGCCCTCTGATTACAATGAAGAGCAAGACATGCCGCTCTGTTCTGGGCCAGCTGCAGCTTAACTTGGTCTTTCCTTGCAGCACTGGACCACATGACTGGACAATAATCAAGATTAGCCAAAAGTAGAGTCTGCAGAACTTGCTTTTTGGAGTGTGGTGTCAAAAAAGCAGAGCATCACTATTACGGACAGACCTCTCCCCATCTTTACAACCATTGAATCTATATGTTTTGACCATGACAGATTATAATCTAAGATATCGCCAAATAATTTAGTCTCAACTTGTTCAACAACCACACCATTCATTACCAGATACGGCTGAGTTCTAGAACTTAGGGAATGATTTGTACCAAATACAATGCTCTTAGTTTTAGAGATGTTTAGGACCAGTTTATTACTGGCCACCCATTCCAAAACAGACTGCAACTCTTTGTTAAGGTCTTTTACATGACTTCATTATCTGTGGTTGCTGATGCATATATGGTTGAATCATCAGCATACATGGACACATGTTTTGTTTAATGCCAATGGCAGGTCATTGGTAAAAATAGAAAAGAGTAGAGGGCCTAGAGAGCTGCCCCTGCGGTACACCACACTTTACATGTCCATTAAAGAAGTTTACAAACACTCAATTAGTATTTGGTAGCATTGCCTTTAAATTGTTTAACTTGGGTCAAACGTTTCGGGTAGCCTTCCACAAGCTTCCCACATTAAGTTGGGTGAATTTTGGCTCATTCCTCAGAGCTGAGACAGAGCTGGTGTAACTGAGTCAAGTTTGTAGGCCTCCTTGCTCGCTCACACTTTTTCAGTTCTGCCCACAAATTTTCCATACGATTGAGGTGATGGCCACTCCAATACCTTGACTTTTTTGTCCTTAAGCCATTTTGCCATGACTTTGGAAGTATGCTTGGGGTCATTGTCCATTTGGAAGACCCATTTGCGACCAAGTTTTAACTTCCTGACTGATGTCTTGATGTTGCTTCAATATATCCACATAATTTTCCTCCCTCATGATGCCATCTATTTTGTGAAGTGCAGTCCCTCCTGCAGCAAAGCACCCACACAACATGATGCTGCCACCCCCGTGCTTCACGGTTGAGATGGTGTTCTTTGGCTTGCAAGCCTCCCCCTTTTTCCTCCAAATATAACGATGGTCATTATGGCCAAACAGTTCTATTTTTGTTTCATTAGACCAGTGGACATTTCTCCAAAACGTTGATCTTTGCAAACCATAGTCTGGCTTTTTTATGGCGGTTTTGGAGCAATGGCTTCTTCCTTGCTGAGCGGCCTTTCAGGTTATGTCGATATAGGACTCATTTTTACTGTGGATATAGATACTTTTGTACCGGTTTCCTCCAGCATCTTCACAAGGTCCTTTGCTGTTGTTCTGGGATTGATTTGCACTTTTTGCACCAAAGTACGTTCATCTCTAGGAGACAGAACGCGTCTCCTTCCTGAGCGGTATGACGGCTGCGTGGTCCCATGGTGTTTATACTTGCGTACTATTGTTTGTATAGATAAACGTGGCACCTTCGGGCGTTTGGAAATTGCTCCCAAAGATGAATCAGACTTGTGGAGGTCTACAATTTTTTCTGAGGTCTTGGCTGATTTCTTTTGATTTTCCCATGATGTCAAGAAAAGAGGCACAGAGTTTTAAGGTAGGCCTTGAAATACATCCACAGGTACACCTCCAATTGACTCAAATGATGTCAATTTTAGCCTATCAGAAGCTTCGAAAGCCATGACATCAATTTCTGGAATTTTCCATCTGTTTAAAGGCACAGTCAACTTAGTGTATGTGAATTTCTGACCCACTGGAATTATGATACAGTGAATTATAAGTGAATTATTTGTAAACAATTGTTGAAAAAATGTATTGTGTCATGCACAAAGTAGATGTCCTAACCGACTTGCCAAAACGATAGTTTGTTAACAAGACATTAGTGGAGTGGTTGAAAAACAAGTTTTAATGACTCCAACCTAAGTGTATGTAAACTTCCGACTTCAACTGTAAGTTGTCAATGCCAGGAGGTTTGTCATTATTGATCGATAACAATTTTTCCACCACTCCCACACTAACTTTACAAAATTCAAACTTGCAATGCTTTTCATTCATTATTCGTTTTTTATGCTTGAATACGAGCTGTTGGCTGTTGGCATTTCCTGCCTAAGTTTGCCCACTTTGCCAAAGAAGTATTCATTAAAATAATTGTCAACATCAAATAGTTTAGTGATGAATAAGCCATCTGATTCGATAAAAGATGGGAGTTGAATATGTCTTTCTGCCAATAATTTCATTTAAAGTACTCAAATCTTTTCCTATCATTTTTTATATCATTGATCTTGGCTTCATAAGTTTATTCTTCTTTTTGTTGAGTTTAGTCACAATTTCTCAATTTGTGTAGCCAGACTTATTAGCCACAAATTTTGCCCCATCTCTTTCAACCATACAGTTTCAGTTCCTCATCAATCCATGGAGCCTTAACTTCTTGGGGATGGGTGCATGAGGTGACCGTTTTGGAGAGCCTGGCGTGCCCAAAGTAAAATGCCTCCCATTCAGGCCCAGAAAATAGGATATGCACATATTTGGTACCATTGGATAGGAAACACTCTGAATTTTCCAAAACTGTTAACCATTTGTCTGTGTAAAACAGAACGGATATGGCAGGCGAAACCCCGAGAAATTTCTGTCCTGGAAAAAGTGGTTTTCACAGAGTTTATAGGTATAAGTTTATAGGTATAAGATGAACGAGTTTGCGTCACGTTTCAATGGAGGAGTGGAAGCTGTCGTTTCTGATTATAACGCTCGAACCAAATGGAGATTTATGGATAAAATACATTACTTTTTCTAACAAAAGAACCATGGATTGTCTTCGTTGGACACTTAGGATGACCTCAGCAGAAGTTCTTCAACAGGTAATTGATTTGTTTTCGCTGTGAAATGTGTTATGTGTGTGCCGTGATGGATTATGAAATTATGGTAATGGAAAAAATATGTGAGGTGCTACCCTCAAACAATCAAATGTGCTGCTTTCGCCGTAAAGCCTTTTTGAAATCTGACAACGCTGTGATATTGCCAAGAAACAGAGCTTTTGATGAGTATGGAACACTTGTATATTGGTGGATGTTTAACTTGTTAGGGAGCAGCAGCTGAGGGGTCGGTTTTGGAGAGCCTGGCGTGCCCAAAGTAAAATGCCTCCCATTTAGGCCCAGAAAATAGGATATGCATATATTTAGTACCATTGGATAGGAAACACTCTGAATTTTCCAAAACTGTTAACCATTTGTCTGTGAGTGAATCAGAACGCATATAGCAGGCAAAACCCTGAGGAATTTCTGTCCTGGAAAAAGTGATTTTGACACATTGCTCATTTGGGAACCCCTCCCTATTGAAAATGACCATATATAGGCATATGAATGCAGTACACGTCGCTTCCTTATGATGTCAACAGCCTCGAGACGGTGTTTCCCTCCATTTTGGATGAATTTAGACCAGAGAAAAACACCAAACAATGAAGTCCTCTCTTTCTGAGAAAAGTTCCGTGGCGCCTTGCGCACGAGAAGTCACGGAGTGTCTTTTGTAGCCTCGTTATTGATCAGTTTATATTCCGGCTGATTTATAATAGTAAATATACGTAAAAGTGTTCCTAAGGATACATTTAAAACTATGTTTGATTGTTCTTGGACAAGTTTATAGGTATAAGTTGAACGAGTTCGCGCGCGTTTCAATGGACTAGTGGAGGCTGTCGTTTCTGATTATAACGCGCAAACCAAATGGAGGATTTATGGATAAAATACGTTACTTTTTCTAACAAAAGAACCATGGATTGTCTTCGTTGGACACTTAGGATGACCTCAGCAGATGTTCTTCAAAAGGTAAGGGATTTGTTTTCGCTGTGAAATGTTTTTTGTGTGAACCGCGATGGTTTATGAATTCATGCTAATGGAAAATATTGGAGGTGCTACCCTCAAACAATCAAATGTTGTGCTTTCGCCATAAAGCCTTTTTGAAATCTGACAACGCTGTGATATTGCCAAGAAGCAGAGCTTTTGATGACTATGCAACACTTGTATATTGATGAATGTTTAATAATTCAACTTTTGGATTTTGAATTTGGCGCCTTACATTTCACCGGGTGGTGTCGGGAGCTAGCGCCCCACCACTCCCTAAGTAGTTAACAGTTCTAACAGTCAGTTTCTTAACAGGTGCATGTTCATCAATAATTGGAATTTCAAGTGCAGCGTCTCGATGCTCCTCATTAATCACATCAGACCAACAAATATTTGTAACATCATCCACATAAAAAAACAGCAAAATCTTTTGTATGATCTCTTACACGCTATTTTAGGCCCAGCTGTTGGAACTTAGGCATTCCTGGATATAGCCACTTTATTGTGATCATTACGTCCAATGGGTACAGATACAGCTTTAGAACAAAGTTCTACAGTATTAGTAAAAATGTAATCTATACATGTGGATGATCTTGTTCCTGTAGTGAGTCTAGTGTTGTATGTACCTGCATGGTGATCTGGTAGCCATGGAAGTCCTTGATCCTCTGTTTCATCTCCTCCTCCTGGCCCAAGCTGACCCAGGTGTCTGTCACCAGGACTTTACTGCCCCGAGCTGCTTCCACTGGGTCAGGAGCAACTGGTCCCATGCTAACACATAGCAGACACAAAATGGAGGACATTGTATTGACACCATTAGTAACAGCGTAATAAACATGTAATACATTCCTAATAAACAGTCTGACGGCATAAGTCTAGAGATTCTAACCTGTTTGGAGAGTCTGAGCCTCCTGAATGACGCTGTTGTCTGGAGCATAACCCTGAGAAGGAGGCAGGGCAGAGTGACATGAGTTAGAGCTCAACTTCCACTTCTATATAGGTAATAACATCAGAAAGGAGAGAGAGCCGGAGTACGTCACAAGCCACATACTGTGAATTTGGAAAGTATTCAGGCCCCTTCCCTTTTCCACCTTTTGTTACGTTACATCCTTATTCAAAAATTGATTAAATGTTTTTCTCAATCTACACACAATACCCCATAATGACAAAGTGAAAAAAAAGTTTAGAAATGTTTGCAAATGTATTACAAATAAAGAACAGAAATACCTTTGATGGACCTTTTTATGTTGTTGCTTTTCTAATCTCCAATTTCTCTGTTCATGCAAGTTACTGATGAACTAATCCTCACTATCAGTATCTGCAATGGCAGTACGCCCAGAACCTTGTTTAGAGAAAGGGATATCTCAGTTTCAAGGTCTCAGCTTAGAGAGAAGAAGCCTCGTGAGGTATTGGTCTGTCACATGCATGACCCAGTATT
This sequence comes from Brachymystax lenok tsinlingensis, assembly GCA_030435695.1. Lineage (NCBI taxonomy): Eukaryota > Metazoa > Chordata > Actinopteri > Salmoniformes > Salmonidae > Brachymystax > Brachymystax lenok. The sequence goes on from CM059785.1 coordinate 27,377,401, forward strand.
GGTAGTCACATGAATGAAGCAAACATTAATTATGAATGAGCTAAATCCTAACTTGTCAGTATAAGGGAACTAACGGGACTGCCCTGTTAGAGCTCCTGACAGACATTTACTATGGTGCATCAAGTTTGTTGGAACCTCTCCAGCGGACTGACAAACAATGATTTAAGATTGACTTTGAGTGTCCCTATGTAAAAGAATTTCCACACCTTAATTACATAAGTATACAGACCCTTTGCTATGAGACTCGAAATTGAGCTCAGGTGCATCCTGTTTCCATTGATCATCCTTGAGATGTTTCTATAACTTGATTGGAGTCCACCTGTGGTAAATTCATTTGACTGGACATTTGGGAAGGCACACACTTGTCTATATAAGGTCCCACAGTTGACAGTGCATGTCAGAGCAAAAAACCATGGCATGACGTCGAAGGAATTGTCCGTAGCGCTCCGAGACAGGATTGTGTCAAGGCACAGATCTGGGGAAGGGTACCAAAACATGTCTGCAGCATTGAAGGTCCCCAAGAACACAGTGGCCTCAATCATTCTTAAATGGAAGAAGTTTGGAACCACCAAGACTCTTCCTAGAGCTGGCCACCCAGCCAAACTGAGGAATTGGGGGAGAAGGGCCTTAGTCAGGAAGGTGACCAAGAACCCGATGGCCACTCTGACAGAGCTCCAGAGTTTCTCTGTGGAGATGGGAGAACCGTCCAGAAAGACAACAATCTCTGCAGCACTTCACCAATCAGGCCTTTATGGTAGAGTGGCCAAACGGAAGCCACTCCTCAGTAAAAAGGCACATGACAGCCCGCTTGGAGTTTGCCAATAGGCAGCTAAAGGACTCTCAGACCATGAGAAACAAGATTCTCTGGTCTGATAAAACCAAGATTGAACTCTTTGGCCTGAAACCTGGCACCATCCCCACGGTGAAGCATGGTGGTAACAGCATCATCGTGTGGGGATGTTTTTCAGCGGCAGGGACTGGGAGACTAGTCAGGATCGAGGGAAAGTACAGAGAGATCCTTGATGAAAACCTACTCCGGAGCGCTCAGGACCTCAGACTAGGGCGTAGGCTCACCTTCCAACAAGACAACGACCCTAAGCACACAGCCAAGACAACGCAGGAGTGGCTTCGGAACAAGTCTCTGAATGTCATTGAGTGGCCCAGCCAGAGCCCGGACATGAACCCAATCGAACATCTCTGGAGAGACCTAAAAATAGCTGGGCAGCGACACTCACCATCCAACCTGGCAGAGCTTGAGAGGATCTGCAGAGAAGAATGGGAAAACAAAGGATAGGAGCAAAGGGTTGGCTATTGCTGTGGCCCTGGCTGACTGACCTGGCTGTGTCTGATGCTCTCGTTCACTCCCAGGTGGATGTCCTTAGATGTGAGAAAGCAGGGGTGTCCTCCCAGCAGAGCAAACCCTGCAGGTGATACACATTATAACAGGGGTTTATTATTACTGTTCCAGGTAGAAATACATAGCATGGGGGAGCACATGATTCCGCGGAGCTGAGCAGACGTTGACAAACCGAGCTCTTCAAAGTTATTCTATTATTACCTAAATAACAACGTTGAAACAATATTCTAACATCGGCTGATACATTGTCAAGTACTTACCTTCCCAAAGAGCCATGGACCTCCGGCCGAGAGGCAAGAAGGACAACCAAACATTGTTGATTCGATAATGATACCGCTACAGCTAGCAAGATTAGCATTATCCCTCATAACTCAGATGACAGTTACAGACTGTTGATCTCAGCAGCCTCTTGCGAGCCTGCCGGCATGCTTGCTACTCTCCTCCAGGAATTTCAAGATGGTAACAAAGGTCTTTCTCTGAAAATTGACAAGAAATCGGCTGAACTCCATTCTTCCATTAACAACCTGAAATCTTCCCTGAATGATCTCCTTTTGAGAACGCCTGAGGCTGAGTTGCGCATTAGAACAGTTGAAGATACCGTCACTCGACATGACCAGGTTCTGATACAGCTGCAGAAAGACAATGCCTATCTCAAAAACTAGGTAGACCAGACGGAGAACCAGAGCAGACATAGCAATATCCGTGTGGTGGGATTGAAAGAGGACAGCGAGGGCCGTGACCCCCATTGAGTGAAGAAACATTGAGTTTCTTTACTCAATGGATCCCGGATGTCCTAGGCATAATCAACTTCACCAAGCCGTTGGAAATCGAACGTGCGCACAGAACATCAGCACCGAAACCCCGGCCAGATGAGCCCCCACGGGCTGTTCTGGTCAGGTTCCTCCGTTTCCAGGACAGAGAGAAGATACTGCAACTCGCAAGAGCCAAAGGGGACATCATCATCGATGGAAAGATGGTCAGCCTTTTCCCTGATATGAGCGCGGATCTCGCCAGACGTCGCAAGCAGTTCAGACCTGCCGCCAAAGCACTGAAGGAGAAGAACATCACTGGCTACCTCATCCACCCTGCGCGGAAGAAAGTTCAGTACAAAGGCCGAAGCCATATCTTCGACACACCTGGAGAAGTGTTATTTTCTCAAAGAACTGAACCGCGTCTGAATCAGGATGGTCTTTCTCTGGGATAAGATGCAGTTTGTTTGTTTTTTCTTATCCGTGCTGTCCTGGGACTGAACTGCTGATATCTTCTTGGAATTTGGATCCGTTTACCCCGCTACAATTGATTTGTACATTTTCAACTAACTGTTTTTTCCCCCCGGAGTGAGTTCTACTACATTTACAGGAGTATATTTTGGTTTAGTCAAATGAGTGGGCTTAGGCCCACTGCTTTCCCCTCCATTTATGTTTCTCCTCTCCTGAAAAGAGACTCAAGCGGTCCTTACCGTGGGCAGTAAATATTCAGCCATAAATGTGCATTCACAACGTTTGTTTTCAACATAGAGAGCTCGTAGGTTTTAGTTTACGCCAAGGTATAGCTAGTAAGCGCAAGATGGAAAGCGAGCAACAACGTATCTCTACAAGTGTATTCATGCTTGATTGTTGGGATTGTGGTTTTAGTCTGACTATCAGGGTGGGTGGGGTTTCTGTTTTTTTTTTTCAATGTTTATTGTTGTTTCCTTCCGAAAGAGACACATGGGTCACTTCAGTGTTCAAGCTAAAGTTGAAACATTACTTGACTATTTACATCTGAGGGATTACCATTCGGTTATATATTTGAAACCCAACCTATGCTTAATCCACTAAAATATGTCACATTCAACGTAAAAGGTCTTAACAGCTCGATTAAGAGGAAAAGAGCCAGTGGCCACAAGAAACGAAAGAGGGAATGGGTAGGACAGGTTTTTGCATCCTCTTTTAACTCCAAAGGAAGAGGAACTGCAATTTTGACAAGTAGACGCATCCCCTTCTGCGTCAACAACACCATCTCTGATCCCTCGGGAAGGTTTGTTTTGGTGCAGGGCCATATGTTTTCGGAGTCTTGAACCCTATTGAATATTTATGCTCCTAATTTCGATGACCATATGTTTATTCAGAATGTCTTCCTTCAGGCTCCTCAAGCACCACCAGGATGGCTACTGGCTGGAGGAGATTTAAATGTTTGTTTAGATACAGTTCTTGATAGGTTCTCTGATAAACCCTTCCTTCTTACCAAAGCCGGCAAGCTCACGTCATTCATGAAGGATCTCAATTTGCTAGACATCTATAGAGAGATGCGCCCACAGGATAGGGACTACTCTTTTTATTCACACCCACACACGCATAGATAACTTTTTACTATCGACCCAACTGTTTCATAGAGTGTTAGATATCGAGTATCTCCCCAGATTGCTTAGTGACCATTCTCCTCTGGTATTACCAATCTCCATTCCTACCAAGGTAAATGGAGCATATAGATGAAGACTAAATTCTACACTCCTGAAGCAACCTGAATTCTGCGCATTCATCAAGAGCAGATCAATATTTTTACTTTGACAAACAAACCCTCCGCTCCTGACAGTTTCCTTCTTTGGGACACATTGAAAGCCTATCTGAGGGGACAGATCATTTCATATAATAAAGGGTTGAAGAGAAAACACGATGCGGAACTGAATGTCCTTGAATCTGAAATCTCTGATCTCGAGAGAACCTACCAAAGAGGCCCGACTAAAGACCTATACAGGCTTTTGGTAAATAAAAAACAGAAATATAATACTCTGAACACATATCAAGCTGAGAGGGCCATCACTAAATCAAAACAGCGTTACTACGAGCTTGGAGAGAAAGCACACAAAGTATTGGCATGGCAACTGAAAGCAGAGGAAAGTAAGAGGATAATTAATGCTATAGAAACTCTTACTAATGGGATATCTTTCGACCCTACTGAAATTAATGATACTTTTAAGAAATACTACGAAGACCTCTACACTTCCCAATCAAGCGATGAGCTATCAGAGATCGACTCCTTTCTCTCAACCTCCCATGCCTGTCAGAGGAAGACAGAGAGCGCCTGAGTGAACAGTTCTCAGTTCTCTCAAGCAGTGATTACAGTAATTCACAAGAAAGGGAAAAACCCGCTAAAGTGCGCATCTTATAGACCAAACTCTCTCCTTAACATAGATTGTAAACTGGTCACCAAGATGCTATCTAAGAGATTGGAGTCATGTCTTCCCCTTTGGTCAACCCAGATCAGACTGGCTTCATAATTAATAGATTGTCCTCCAACAATCTCAGAAGGTTCTTTGATATAATTCACCTTGCTAACAAAAACAAAATACCTAGTGTCGCAGTCTCCCTCAACGCCGAAAAGTCCTTTGATAGGGTTGAATGGCCATATGTCTTTCGTGTCTTGGAAAAGTTTGGTTTGTAAATTTGAAAAAAATCACTCTACAAATCTCCTAAAGGTAGGATTGCTACCAATGGGATTACTTAATCCTCTTTCCCTCTCTATAGGGGGAACAGACAAGGTTGCCCAATTAGCCACCACCTCTTTGCCCTTGCCATCGAACCGTTGGCTGAGGCTATTAGAACGTGCCCTGACATACAGTGAGGGAAAAAAGTATTTGATCCCCTGCCGATTTTGTACGTTTGCCCACTGACAAATAAATTATCAGTGTATCATTTTAATGGTAGGTTTATTTGCACAGTGAGAGACAGAATTACAACAAAGATATCCAAAACAACGCATGTGAAAAATGTTATAAATTGATTTGCATTTTAATGAGGGAAATAAGTATTTAACCCCCTCTCAATCAGAAAGATTTCTGGCTCCCAGGTGTCTTTTATACAGGTAGCGAGCTGAGTTAGGAGCACACTCTTAAAGGGAGTGCTCCTAATCTCAGTTTGATACCTGTATAAAAGACACCTGTCCACAGAAGCCATCAATCAATCAGATTCTAAACTCTCCACCATGGCCAAGACCAAAGAGCTCTCCAAGGATGTCAGGGACAAGATTGTAGATCTACACAAGACTGGAATGGGCTACAAGACCATCGCCAAGCAGCTTGGTTTGAAGGTGACAACAGTTGGTGCGATTATTCGCAAATGGAAGAAACAGAAATTAACTGTCAATCTCCCTCGGCCTGGGGCTCCATGCAAGATCTCACCTCATAGAGTTGCAATATTCATGAGAACGGTGAGGAATCAGCCCAGAACTACACGGGAGGATCTTATCAATGATCTCAAGGCAGCTGGGACCATAGTCACCAAGAAAACAATTGGTAACACACTACGCCGTGAAGGACTGAAATCCTGCAGCGCCCGCAAGGTCCCCCTGCTCAAGAAAGCACATATACATGCCCGTCTGAAGTTTGCCAATGAACATCTGAATGATTCAGAGGACAACTGGGTGAAAGTGTTGTGGTCAGATGAGACCAAAATGGAGCTCTTTGGCATCAACTCAACTCGCCGTGTTTGGAAGAGGAGGAATGCTGCCTATGACCCCAAGAACACCATCCCCACCGTCAAACATGGAAGTGGAAACATTATGCTTTGGGGGTGTTTTTCTGCTAAGGGGACAGGACAACTTCACTGCATCAAAGGGACGATGGACGGGGCCATGTACCGTCAAATCTTGGGTGAGAACCTCTTTCCCTCAGCCAGGGCATTGAAAATGGGTCGTGGATGGGTATTCCAGCATGACAATGACCCAAAACACACGGCCAAGGCAACAAAGGAGTGTTTCAAGAAGAAGCACATACAGGTCCTGGAGTGGCCTAGCCAGTCTCCAGACCTTAATCCCATAGAAAATCTGTGGAGGGAGCTGAAGGTTCGAGTTGCCAAACGTCAGCCTCGAAACCTTAATGACTTGGAGAAGATATGCAAAGAGGAGTGGGACAAAATCCCTCCTGAGATGTGTGCAAACCTGGTGGCCAACTACAAGAAATGTCTGACCTCTGTGATTGCCAACAAGGGTTTTGCCACCAAGTACTAAGTCATGTTTTGCAGAGGGGTCAAATACTTAATTCCCTCATTAAAATGCAAATCAATTTATAACATTTTTCACATGCGTTTTTCTGGATTCTTTTGTTGATATTCTGTCTCTCACTGTTCAAATAAACCTACCATTAAAATTATAGACTGATCATTTCTTTGTCAGTGGGCAAACGTACAAAATCAGCATGGGATCAAATACTTTTTTCCCTCACTGTACATGGCTTTGAGGTGGGCCCCCATACCTATAAGTTATCACTTTTTGCGGACGATCTTATCTTATTTCTAACGAACCCAGAACATTCCCTCTCTCACTTGCAGAACCTATTACAGTGTTAATAGTTCTTTCTCTGGATATAAGGTCAATTTTGATAAAAGCGAAATCTTACTGTTGTCCGTCTTTGACCACCATACCATCAAGCACAAGTTTACTTTTAGATGGTCACCTATGGGCTTCACATATTTGGGTATAATGGTGGATGGTAACCTGAAGAACCTCAATCTGGCCAGCTTGTTGCAAAAGGTGGAGGGTGACCTGTGTAAATGGATGGATTTGCCTCTCACTCTACTGGGTAGAAGCAATGTAATTAAAATGAATGTCCAGCCCAGATTTCTATATTTGTTTCAATCTCTCCCTATCCCTGTGCCCGCAGCATTCTTTTCCTCTCTCGACAAGCTGACCAGACGGTTTATCTGGCACGGCAAAACTCCTAGGGTTGGCCTGGATAAACTGACCCTTGATTATGGTCAAGGGGGCATAAACCTCCCCAATTTTAGAATGTACTACTGGGCTGCGCAGTATAGGTTTCTAGCTCAGAGGTTTGACAATGGTCCCTATCCCTCATGGTTGAACTGGTAAATGATGACACTGGGGCATAATTGTTTTACAAATGGGACAGAAACCCTTTAATCATGCATTCTGTCCTGGCATGGTGCAAACTGCATGAGCTGTTCAGACTAGATGGATTTCTTTCCCCTAAAACCCCTTTATGGAACAATAGATTGATTCCTATGTTTTTCCAAAATAGCAACTTTAGACCATGGTCTGATAAGGGTATCACTCTTCTGGAACATTGTTACGAGGAGGGAGTTCTTATGTCTTTTGAACAGCTGAAACCGAAATACCACTTGTCTAACAGGGACTTCTTTAGCTACCTACAACTAAGACATTTTATTAGGGTGACTCTAGAAACAATGGAACCTACCTAAGATGTCACCTATTGAACAACTCTGCCATGCAGACCAACCACTGTTCAAGACCATTTCCTGTGTTTATGATGCTCTTATGTCAGGACTAACACTGCCTGAGCTAGATAAACCCAGACTGAATCTTGATGTGGGACTATGGAGTGACCTATGCAGGGATGGTGTTACTTCCACATTGAACTCCAGATACAGACTGATCCAGTTTAATTTCCTCCATCAGCTCTATATCACCCCATCTAGACTGAACATGTTCAACCCTGATATCTCCTCCTTATGTTTAGATGTGGCTCAGATGAAGGAACATTCCTCTATTCCACTTGGCAGTGTTCAAAACTACACGGCTTCTGGCAGGGAGTATGCGATACCATATCCTCAATTCATGGGGTTGCATTCCCTTGATGTCTGTCTACTGGGTAACTTTACTAATTCCAAGAAATGTAAATCGGATCCCCCCTGCCTGTTGAAATGTGGCTATTAGAAGTTAATAGTTGTATCCCACTGGAGAAAATCACTTACTGCTTGAAGAATAAGTTAGAGACATTTTACAGAATTTGGCAACCTTTTGACTATATGGAGAATCACATTGAATCTCTATATAATCCTCACATAATGTTTCACACGTAATGTATAATATGTAGCCTACAGCAGGTCATTTGATCCAATGTCTCATTATTTTTTATTATTTGTATTATTATTTTATATTGACTTTTATTTATTTTATTGTTGTATATATATAATTATTAATATAAAAAATATTTTTTTAAATTACGCTCGTCTGTTACTGTCATATTGTTGTATAATATCTATTCATTTTTGTTTTGAATGTTCTTAATTGGAAAATGCAAAAATAAAATATATTAAAAAAATAATATTAATACATAGCATATTTTGCATTTCTACGTGCATTGCAACATTGTGAATGTTCCACTCTATGAAACAGACTCCAGTTTTCAGGTCAATGGGAGGGAAACTCTGTAGTAGAGATAAAAATGTGAGTATAGCAAGAGGGAATAGGGAGAGGTGAGAGTGAAACACTGAGTAACAAAGGCAGTTTGTCTTTTCAGCATTTCCAATATTTTCTGCATTAGACCATACTCCTGACCCATTCAGCTTGGTGACACCATGAAAGAGTCCAGCTAAACTTTCCCATTGCATATACCCACACAATAAAAATCACAGCACAAAAGCTATGTAGGAACTCTTGTTTGCTCTATCTTTCATATCCACAATGATGCAAAACATTTTTGCAATGACTTTTACCCACTAAGTGATTGCATGACCCATATGAGTGGTATGGCTGTTTGGGTATTTCTCTACTCAAAGTTTAAACAGACCAAACCCTGACATAGACAAAAATGAAACTCACACTTGTTTCTGTGGATATTCTAGTTCTGGTGCTCCTCTTCTCAAATATCATGGCAATCGACTTCCCTTGAAGAAGAGGAAGGTATTGAAAATAGAAGTGACAATTATCTCACTTGAAATCAATCAGTATTGTACTATACATCTTCCATTTTAAAATGAAAAGTTAAGTTAGTGACATGGGCATTTACACTGTACCTGTTTTTCATGTTTGATCCTGCATTTTAGGTCCTTTGACACCCAGAGAATATGTTCTCTCATCTGCGCTAAAATCGTTTAAAGTCAGGAAACTGCGAATCTTGAGGTTGACATGACCCAGAGTTACTGCTCCAATGCTGCAAATAACAACATAATAAAAATAGACAAGACTTACGTTACCCATTGAAATGATAAGTATTATAAAATGTGCATTACAAGTCTCACAAACATGTCAACATATACATTGTGGCAGCAAGAAATGTGGCTAGCGTAACTATGAATGCCATATGATGGCTATAGTTGACTGTAAATTAGCTAATTTGATTGACAACGGAGTTCTGTTTTAACACTTTGCCAATCTGCGTGCTATAGCTAGCCAGCGTTTCTGATTCATTCTCTTACCTAAAGTTCCTCGCATGGATGCCCTGGAGAGTCTTCAGCCCACAGAACACGGAGTTATTTATGGAAAGTAATTTAATTGCCATGACAGCTTAAAATACTAGTTTCATGAATTGATAAATAAAAATAACAGAAAGTCACACACACTGAAAATTCCGAAAACGATCAGCGTCTCGTCAGCAACACTAAAAAGTACTTCCAGGTCAGGGAATTTCAGAAATGTTCCAAATAAAAGTCCCAAGTATTAGAAGGAAAGTGTCATTAACCAGTATTTATTCAGTATTAATGTGGGTTTTAAATCATTTTCCAATGTAAAATAAATGCCCCCAATGCAAATCACTGTATATGAATTACATATTGCCTTAGAGAAAAAACTATTATTTGTACTTATGTTAAAGTGGGGTGGGGAGTACTCAGTAGGGTATGTAGAATCTATATATGGTGTCATTTCATGGGGCTCTGAATAATACTGTTGCTGGCCTTTTGCTGTCGTCAAACAGATTAAAATGGGGTGCATGGACACACAATTGATAGTTTTGCCTGTACAGTGCTATAACTGTACTGTATAGCAGTCAATGGATCCATTTTAAGCCATTTGACCACAGTACAAGTCCAGCAACAGTGACCTTGCTTTTTGTTCAAACTCCCCTGTTTTGTATTCTAGGGACTCTAGTGAGTAGACTGGTCCATGATTTTATTGACAAACAATCAATCGTTGTGCCTGTACAGTGCAATATTATTAGGTGTTCTTTACATTAATTTACTTAAGCTCCAACCGTTTCTCAATGTGCTCCATTTTTATTTTACCTTTATTTAACTAGGCAAGTCAGTTAAGAACAAATTCTTATTTTCAATCACGGCCTAGAAACAGTGGGTAAACTGCCTTGTTCGGGGCAGAAGACAGATGTTTTTACCTTGTCAGCTCGGTTACGGTTACTAGTCCAACGCTCTAACCACTAGGCTACCTGCCGCCCCTGCCGCCCCTGCCGCTATAGCTAGCCAACGCTTCTGACTCATTCTCTTACCTAAAGTTTATATTTTTATATTTTATACTTTATATTCTTTATCTTATATAAAATAGTAATTCTAATTCATTTAGATTTGTTTTAACATTATGTATTATGCACAGCTGCAAAAAAATATTGATTTGTATCCTTCACGTAGCGTATTACCAAAGATGTTCTACTCATCTTCTTCTCATCTATCTGGGGTAAAAACCGGAAGTGTTCATCTTGCTGCCGGGATGCTAATGTTGATGCTGTGACGCTAATCTGAAAACAGCATGCGTTCGTTGCTGCAAGAGTGGTGGGCGGGGGTTTTGACTCACTAAAATGTCGTACATGGAACAGAAGGTTGGGCCATTTTTCTAACGTTTCACTAGTTCAAAGTCAAAGCAAGGAACTATATCATGCAAACGTAGCAATGATTTCTGCAAATACACATTTGCCAATGTTTATATTTTGCAGAACGAATGTTCGTTTTCTAAAGAACTACTGTAAATACAGTTGAAGTCGGAAATTTACATACACTTAGGTTAGAGTCATTAAAACTCGTTTTTCTTGTTAATGAATCAGGGAAGATGATAATAATTTCTTAGATTTGTAAAGCACTTTTGATTATACAAGAATAATCTCAAAGTGCATGTAATAAAAGTAAAAGTAGAAAAATAGCAAATATATAACCCTATCATAAAAGCAACAATCAAAGTCTAGGAGGAAGGATAGGCCAGCCGATAAACATGAGTCTTAAAGACGGCTTTACAAGTGGGATGGCTTTACCAGTGGGATGCACTGTTGAGCGTTACATCCCGAGCGGTTCGTGCTGATTGTACGGAGATTGTGACAGCCGGTTAAATGGCATCCCTTCAGAAGGCAACAACAAGATGTATGTCAGGCGAAGTGCAGTATTATCATAAGGAGACGTATATTTGGAATATGGAGGAGGAATGGAGGGGAAAAGAGAAGCAGAGGAGGTCTAAGAGAGAGAGGGAGGAAGAGGGTGAGCTTGAGTTGGTTAAAAATGGTGGACAAAGGGAGATGGTTTGTTAAAGAAGAATGGTAGAAAGGTTAAGCAGAGTAAGCTGAAGATAGGAGGAGAAATGAAAGTGAATTAGGGCGAAGTCTCGGAGGTGGTAGGTGTGGTGAAGTTCTCGGAGCCCGAGAATTGCACCGAGAGTCAGGATAAAGATGAGTCTGTGACAGGAGTGAAGTTTTTGGATAAAGTGGACACTTGCCTTTTGGCTGATCTATTTGTGGTTTCAGGGTGGCTGAAAACAGAGTTGGGTGCGATGGAATCGGTGAGGGTAACCGGAAGTGGTCTTGTGATAATTGTTTGTTTCTGCTGGTCAGAGGGAGCAGGCACTCCATGTTAAACGGATGGGGGCAAGAGATGTGAATTGTTTTGCTCTCAAGAAAAGGGCGCCATTGAAAGGAGTGATTACTGGGGTAGCGGTAAATGTGAAAGTTGACCAACTGAAGGGGAAGGTTCCTGGTGTTTGTGATGCTCGTTGTTTGGTGCGACGCAGACAGGGTGGCGTGAGTGGTGAAACAGAAGAGTCGTTGTCTGTTCTTTTGATGTTGAGTCTTTGCCCGACAAAGTGATGTTAGGATATATAAGTTATCCTGTACAAGCTTTTGTGCCGAATACATTACATTGTTACAGGTGTCAAGCTTATGGGCACGTGGCAGCAGTGTGTACGAGAGAGGTTCCTAGGTGTGAGAAGTGTGCAGAAGGGCATGAGACAAATAAATGTGTAGCATTGGGGAAAGTAGTGGTATGTGTTAATTGTAGGGGTTCCCATGGGGCTGGGGATCAGAAATGTCCGGTGCGAGAGAGGCAGGGTTAGAGTAGTGCAGAAGTTGTCATATGCTGAGGCAGTGAAGAAAGTAGAGGAAGATGGGTCAAGGGGGAGGGATCTTGAGAGGAGTGATGTGGGCAGTAGATCTGTACCAGTACAGAGGGATAGGCCAACAAGTGATATATGTTTCAGTAAGATTAGATTTTTTGCATTTATAGCAATGGTTATCAACTGTACTGCAGGGATGGAATGTAAGTCGCAAAAGATTGAGGTTGTGGTGGCAGCTGCAGAGAGGTATTTGAGTGTATGTTGGCCTGAAGTAGGACTAAATAGATTTAAATAGTGGAGTAGGGTGTTTTTCTTGGTGTGTTTTTTTTTGTGAGTGTAGTGTTAGATTGTAGGGTATTTGTTAATACAAAAATAATAATAATTTAAGCAAAGTATAAGGGAGTTATAGTCCAGTCTAGTAATGCAACTTTTATTGGATGCCAACCGTCGTTAAACCTCATCGAAGAAGAAGAAGGCGGAAATAGATGTTCTCTTCAAAACTGTTGGTGGGTCAGGTGAAGATGAGATTACAAAGAGTGAGAACGAGTGTCTTTGACTTTTTGGGACTCAGTGAGTTTATAGCCGAGGCATTGCAAGAAATCCTGTCAAAGGATGTTCCACCCTCACAGGCCCCTCTTTTTATTTCACTTTTATTTAACCAGGTAGGCCAGTTGAGAACAAGTTCTCATTTACAACTGAGACCTGGCCAAGATAAAGCAAATCAGTGTGACAAAAACAACACAGAGTTACACATGGGATAAACAAACGTACAGTCAATAACACAATAGAAAAGGTCTATGTACAGTGTGTGCAAATGTAGTAAGATTAGGGAGGTAAGGAAATAAATAGGCCATAGAGGCAAAATAATTACAATTTAGCATTAACACTGGAGTGATAGATGTGCAGATGATGATGTGCAAGTAGAGATAATGGGGTGCAAAAGAGCAACAAAAAAATAAATAACATGGGGATGAGGTAGTTGGGTGTGCTATTTACAGATGGGCTGTGTACAGTTACAGTGATCGGTAAGCTGCTCTGACAGCTGATGCTTAAAGTTAGAGAGGGAGATATAACTCTCCAGCTTCAGTGATTTTTGCAATTTGTTCCAGTAATTGGCAGCAGAGAACTGGAAGGAAAGGCAGCCAAAGTAAGTGTTGGCTTTGGGAATGACCAGTGAAATACATCTGCTGGGGCGCGTGCTATGGGTGGGTGTTGGTATGGTGACCAGTGAGCTGAGATAAGGTGGGGCTTTACCTAGCAAAGACTTATAGATGACCTGGAGCCAGTGGGTTTGGTGACGAATATGTAGTGAGGGCCAGCCAACGAGAGCATACAGGTCGCAGTGGTGGGTAGTATATGGGGCTTTGGTGACAAAACGGATGGCACTGTGATAGACTAGAGTGTTGGAGGCTATTTTGTAAATGACATTGCCGAAGTCAAGGATCGGTAGGATAGTCAGTTTTACGAGGGTATGTTTGGCAGCATGAGTGAAGGAGGCTTTATTTGCGAAATAGGAAGCCGATCCTAGATTTCATTTTGGATTGGAGATGCTTAATGTGAGTCTGGAAGGAGAGTTTACTCTAACCAGACACCTAGGTACTTGTAGTTGTCCACATATTCTAAATCAGAACCGTCCAGAGTAGTGATGCTAGTCAGGCGGGCGGGTGCGGGCAGCAATCAGAGCATGCATTTAGTTTTACTAGCATTTAAAAGCAGTTGGAGGCCACGGAAGGAGTGTTGTATGGCATTGAAGCTCATTTGGAGGTTTGTTAACACAGTGTCCAAAGAAGGGCCAGATGTCTACAGAATGGTGTCGTCTGCATAGAGGTGGATCAGAGAATCACCAGCAGCAAGAGCGACATCATTCATATATACAAAGAAAAGAGTCAGCCCCGAGAATTGAACCCTGTGGCACCCCCATTGAGACTGCCAGAGGTCCAGACAGCAGGCCCTCCGATTTGACACACTGAACTCTATCTGAGAAGTAGTTGGTGAACCAGTCAAGGCAGTCATTTGAGAAACCAAGGCTATTTATTCTGCCAACAAGAATGCGGTAATTGACAGAGTCGAAGGCCTTGGCCAGGTCGATGAATACGGCTGCACAGTACTGTCTTTTATCGATGGCGGTTATGATATCGTTTAGGACCTTGAGCATGGCTGAGGTGCACCCATGACCAGCTCGGAACCAGATTGCATAGTGGAGAAGGTACAGTGGTATTCGAAATGGTTGGTAATCTGTTTGTTAACTTGGCTTTCGAAGATTTTAGAAAGGCAGGGCAGAATGGATATCGGTCTATAACAGTTTGGGTCTAGAGTGTCTCCCCCTTTGAAGAGAGGGATGACCGCTGCAGCTTTCCAATCTTTGGGGATCTCAGACGATACGAAAGAGAGGCTAGTAATAGGGGTTGCAACAATTTCAGCTGATAATTTCAGAAAGAGTGGATCCAGATTGTCTAGCCCAGCTGATTTGTAGGGATCCAGATTTGGCATCTCTTTCAGGACATCAGCTGTCTGGATTTGGGTGAAGGAGAAGCGGGGAAGGGGGTGCTTGTGCAAGTTTCTGTGGGGGGTGCAGAGCTTTTGGCCAGGGTAGGGGTAGCCAGGTGGAAAGCATGGCCAGCCGTAGAAAAATGCTTATTGAAATTATTGATTATAGTAGATTTATCAGTGGTGACAGTGTTTCCTAGCCTCAGTGCAGTGGGCAGCTGGGAGGAAGTGCTTTTATTCTCCATGGACTTTACAGTGTCCCAAAACTTTGGTGAATTAGTTTTACAGGATGCAAATTTCTGTTTGAAAAAGCTAGCCTTAGCTTTCCTAACTGACTGTATATTGGTTCCTGACTTCCCTGAAAAGTTGCATATCGCGGGGGTTAATGCTAATGCAGTACACCACAGGATGTTTTTGTGCTGGTCAAGGGCAGTCAAGTCTGGAGTGAACCAAGGGCTATATCTTAGTTCTACATTTTTTGAATGGGGCATGCTTATTTAGGATGGTGAGGAAAGCACTTTTAAAGAACAACTAGGCATCCTCTACTGACGGGATGAGGTCAATATCCTTCCAGGATCCCTGGGCCAGGTTGATTAGAAAGGCCAGCTCGCTGAAGTGTTTAAGGGAGTGTTTGACAGTGATGAGGGGTGGTCGTTTGACCGCGGACCGATTACGGACGCAGGCAATGAGGCAGTGATCGCTGAGATCCTGGTTGAAGACAGCAGAGGTGTATTTAGAGGGCAAGTTTGTGAGGATGATATCTATGAGGGTGCCCATGGTTACAGATTTAGGGTTTACCTGGTAGGTTCCTTTATAATTTGTGTGAGATTGAGGGCATCTAGCTTAGATTGTAGGACGGCCGGGGTGTTAAGCATATCCCAGTTTAGGTCACCTAACAGTCCGAACTCTGAAGATAGATGGGGGCAATCAATGCACATATGGTGTCCAGGGTACAGCTGAGGCCTGAGGGGGTCTAACAAGCGGCAACGGTGAGAGACTTACAGTGAGGGAAAAAAGTATTTGATCCCCTGCTGATTTTGTACGTTTGCCCACTGACAAAGAAATGATCAGTCTATAATTTTAATGGTAGGTTTATTTGAACAGTGAGAGACAGAATAACAACAAAAAAATCCAGAAAAACGCATGTGAAAAATGTTATTTTTGCATTTTAATGAGGGAAATAAGTATTTGACCCCCTCTCAATCAGAAAGATTTATGGCTCCCAGGTGTCTTTTATACAGGTAACAAGCTGAGATTAGAAGCACACTCTTAAAGGGAGTGCTCCTAATCTCAGTTTGTTACCTATATAAAAGACACCTGTCCACAGAAACAATCAATCAATCAGATTCCAAACTCTCCACCATGGCCAAGACCAAAGAGCTCTCCAAGGATGTCAGGGACAAGATTGTAGACCTACACAAGGCTGGAATGGGCTACAAGACCATCGCCAAGCAGCTTGGTGAGAAGGTGACAACAGTTGGTGTGATTATTCGCAAATGGAAGAAACACAAAATAACTGTCAATCTCCTCGGCCTGGGGCTCCATGCAAGATCTCACCTCGTGGAGTTGCAATGATCATGAGAACGGTGAGGAATCAGCCCAGAACTACACGGGAGGATCTTGTCAATGATCTCAAGGCAGCTGGGACCATAGTCACCAAGAAAACAATTGGTAACACACTACGCCGTGAAGGACTGAAATCCTGCAGCGCCCGCAAGATCCCCCTGCTCAAGAAAGCACATATACATGCCCGTCTGAAGTTTGCCAATGAACATCTGAATGATTTAGAGGACAACTGGGTGAAAGTGTTGTGGTCAGATGAGACCAAAATGGAGCTCTTTGGCATCAACTCAACTCGCCGTGTTTGGAGGAGGAGGAATGCTGCCTATGACCCCTAGAACACCATCCTCACCGTCAAACATGGTGGAAACATTATGCTGGGGTGTTTTTCTGCTAAGGGGACAGGACAACTTCACCGCATCAAAGGGACGATGGACGGGGCCATGTACCGTCAAATCTTGGGTGAGAACCTCCTACCCTTAGCCAGGGCATTGAAAATGGGTCGTGGATGGGTATTTCAGCATGACAATGACCCAAAACACACAGCCAAGGCAACAAAGGAGTGGCTCAAGAAGAAGCACATTAAGGTCCTGGAGTGGCCTAGCCAGTCTCCAGACCTTAATCCCATAGAAAATCTGTGGAGGGAGCTGAAGGTTTGAGTTGCCAAACGTCAGCCTCAAAACCTTAATGACTTGGAGAAGATCTGCAAAGAGGAGTGGGACAAAATCCCTCCTGAGATGTGTGCAAACCTGGTGGCCAACTACAAGAAACGTCTGACCTCTGATTGCCAACAAGGGTTTTGCCACCAAGTACTAAGTCATGTTTGCAGAGGGGTCAAATACTTATTTCCCTCATTAAAATGCAAATCAATTTCTAACATTTTTCACATGCGTTTCTCTGGATTTTTTTGTTGTTATTCTGTCTCTCACTGTTCAAATAAACCTACCATTAAAATTATAGACTGATAATTTCTTTGTCAGTGGGCAAACGTACAAAATCAGCAGGGGATCAAATACTTTTTTCCCCTCACTGTATTTCTGGAAAGGTGGATTTTTAAAAGTAGAAGTTCAAATTGTTTGGGCACAGACCTGGATAGTATGACAGAACTCTGCAGGCTATCTGTGCAGTAGATTGCAACTCAGCCTCCTTTGGCAGTTCTATCTTGTCGTAAAATGTTGTAGTTGGGGATGGAAATGTCAACATTTTTGGTGGCCTTCTTAAGCCAGGATTCAGACACGGCTAGGACATCCGGGTTGGATGTCCTAGCTTCTGATGTCAACATGCATGAAACCAAGGCTTTTACGATTGCAGAAGTCAACAAATGAGAGCGCCTTGGGAATGGGTGTAGTGCTGAGGGCTACAGGACCTGTGTTAACCTCTACATCACCAGAGGAACAGAGGAGGAGTAGGATAAGGGTACGGCTAAAGGCTATAAAAACGGGTTGTCTACTGCGTTGGGGACAAAGAATAAAAGGAGCAGATGTCTGGGCGTGGTAGAATAGATTCAGAGCATAATGTACAGACAAGGGTATGGTAGGATGTGAGTACAGTGGAAGTAAACCTAGGCATTGGGTGACGATGAGAGCGGTTGCGTCTCTGGAGGCACCAGTTAAGCCAGGTGAGGTCTCCGCATGTGTGGGGGGTGCGACAAAAGAGCTATCTAAGGCATTTAGGGTGGGGCTGGTGGCTCTACAGTGAAATAAGACAATAATAACTAACCTAAACAGCAGTAAACAAGGCATATTGACATTAGCCGAGTGATCATAGTGTCCAATGAGCAGCAATAGGTGAGTCAGGGAGCCGTTCGGTAGTCGCTACTACGCTAGGCGAGCTGGAGCTAGCGGGCCGTGGCCAGCAGATGGGTCGCGATGTAAAAGCATGTTGAAACCACCTTGGACGATTACGTCGGCAGACCAGTCGTGATGGATCCGTGTCGCTAATAAAGGGTCCAGGCCAATTGGCAAAAGAGGTATATTAGCTGGTAGACCTCTTCGGCTAGCCGGGAGATGGGCCTAGCTCGAGGATAGCTCAAGGCTAACTGGTGCTTGCTTTGGGACAGAGGCAGGAGTAGCCACTCGGATTGCAGCTAGCTAGCTGCGATAAGCCGGTGTAATGGTCCAGAGCTTGCAGTCCGATATGCTCTGGGTTGATATCGCGCTGTGCAGACTGACAGGTATTGACCGAGCTGAGGCTGGCTGGTGTCCGAGTTAACGGTGAAGACTGCTAGCAGTGGCTAACTGACTACTAGTTAGTTATCTGGCTAGCTTTTGATGGGGATTCCGGTTCTAAAGTATAAAAATATCAGATCCATACCTCGTTGGGTGAGGCGGGTTGCATGAGAGTATATTCAGTCGGTAGATGGAAAGTGAGATTAAAATATATACTGGAAAGAAACGAGGAAAGCTATTATTTACACTGGACAAGACGGGACAAGACAAAAACACACGTCCGACTGCTACGCCATCTTGGGAAAAAATGAGTATGTGTAGAGATGTGATTTGAATTGGAATTTGACTGAAGGAGATGTGACTTTAATTGGAATTTGACTGAAAGAGTGGGATGTTTATTTTGCATTTGTCTATTTTGTTTTATTTTGTATGATGTCGGTTTTTCCCCATTTCCTATTATCGATATTTGTTCCATAGTTTACCATCCGTACAGTAGGTGGCGGGATGCATCTCTAACGCTTGTTTGCGGACCGCCATAATACCATAGAAGAAGGTTATTTCGGTCGAGGAAAGTCACCTGCATCTGTGCGGTGTTCCGAAGCTAGGGAAGGGATGACTGGCCAGACGGAGGCTGATATACCTGGTAAGAAAACCTGTCAAGTGTCTGTATCTCTCTTTTTTAAAGCATATGGCTGTTATTTAGATAGTGTAGCACCAGTAATGTGTGGTGGTGACCATTCGCTAACCTGTTGCTATTTCTGGCTTGCAACGACTTAAATAGGTAGCTGACAACCGCTTGGCATTAGGATTTACCTAACTTACTCCTGTAACGTTAGCCTAGTGTAATCAGGCATTTTAGTACAACCAAACCTTGTAGGCTATATTAGACCTGTTATATCCCCAAACTCCAATGAAATGTCATAGTTTCTCTCCTGTCTGAAAGTAGTTTTTTTACCGTAACAGAAACAGGAGCAGTCTTCACCTTTGGGAAGAGCAAGTTTGCTGATAATGTGCCCAGTAAATTCTGGCTGAAGAATGACCATCCAGAGGAAATCTCATGTGGGGGGGATCACACTGCTGTCATAACAGGTACTCATTTTGTAGCCAACTCTCTCCCATGTGATTGGGTGACTTGGAGACGCTGTATAAAACCATACATTATCAGTTTGTTGTTTATAAAATGCCTGTAAGTTATTATAAATAGTTATTAACAGTTTATTGATGCTATATTGGACCTGTAATTAGTTATTGTAATGAACAAAAGGTTTTATACTTCAAGATGTGTAGTATTTAGACATTCAAATAAAAAAAAATATTTTTAAACAAATGCATAAGAACAGTATAATTAAGAGTTTTATTATAAGTTTATGAAATATAAGTGTAATGCCTTTTCTCCTACCTGTAGGCCATGGCAGGCTGTTCATGTTTGGAAGTAATACCTGGGGTCAGCTAGGACTGGGGTCAAATATCAATGTCAACATCAACAAGCCCACCGCTGTGAAAGGTCAGTCAGTCCATCATGTACTAGCATTATGTATGACTCATGTTTTGTCTAAGTTTTGCTACGTTTTGTAATGTTAAAACCTATGTTTTTTTCCTTTAGCGTTGAAGTCTGAAAAAGTAAAGTTTGCATCATGTGGGAGAGACCACACAATAGTGTGCACATGTAAGAGAACCATGTTATTTTACTCTGCATTACTTTAGAGGATGTTCTGAATAAATATCTGCCGTTATCATTACTTATGAGTCTTTCCGCCATGGTTGTCAGGGAGTGGGCGTGTTTATGGTGCTGGCAGTAACCAGGAGGGGCAGCTTGGTTTGGGACACTGTGATGACACAAACACCTTCCACCTGCTTCATCCTTTCTCTGACCATGCACCAATCAAAATGCTTGCTGCTGGCTGCAACACCTCAGCTGCCCTGACAGGTAAAAATGATGACAGATGGGTTGTTTACTGGCATCATCAGTGTAGAGCAGTCTTGTCTGTCTGTCTGTCTGTCTGTCTGTCTGCGTTTCTGATCTTTTACATGCCGCCTGTGTGCTGTGTTGTTAGAGGACGGCAGGCTGTTCATGTGGGGTGATAACTCTGTGGGCCAGATCGGTCTGGGCACAGAGAGCTACGCCTCAGAGCCCAGAGACGTGATGGTGGGACAGCCAGTGGCCTGGGTGTCTTGTGGATACCACCACTCAGCGTTCGTCACAGGTAATACACTCACACGTGCAGGATTATTTTATAGAGAACCTTATGCATACCACATCCTGTTGTTATATAATAACGCGGCTGGGTTATTGTTGTTGGTTTGGGCTTGTTCCAGTGGACGGGGACCTCTACACGTTTGGGGAGAGTGGGAACGGAAGGCTGGGTGTTTTCCCAGACCAGCTAGCCAATCACAGAGTCCCTCAGCGGGTGGAAAGCATCCAGGACCCGGTCATCCAAGTGTCCTGTGGAGGGGAGCACACAGTGGCACTCACAAGTAAATACCTCTGTGAAATACTATTTCTATTAACCTTTTCACGTGTGAGTTCCAAATATCTCTAACGGTCGCCCCAGTGTGAGTTGTTTTATGCGCATGATGTCAGAATGCACTCACTGTTCCAAAATATGATTGTTACTAAATTGGACAGTTAACCCACGCTGCCCTCAAACCAAGGCACACTGCCTGCTAATTACAGTTGAAGTCGGAAGTTTACATACACCTTAGCCAAAAACATTTCAACTCAGTTTCACAATTCCTGACATTTAATCCTAGTAAAAATAATCTGTTTAGGTCAGTTAGGATCACCACTTTATTTTAAGAATGTGAAATGTCAGAATAATAGTAGAGAGAATTATTTTTTTCAGCTTTTATTTCTTTCATCACATTCCCAGTGGGTCAGAAGTTTACATACACTCAATTAGTATTTGGTAGCATTGCCTTTAAATTGTTTAACATGGGTCAAACGTTTTGGGTAGTCTTCCACAAGATTCCCACAATAAGTTGGGTGAATTTTGGCCCATTCCTCCTGACAGAGCTGGTATAACGGAGTCAGGTTTGTAGGCCTCCTTGCTCACACACTCTTTTTCAGTTCTGCCCACAAATTGTCTATAGGATTGAGGTCAGGGCTTTGTGATGGCCACTCCAATACCTTGACTTTGTTGTCCTTAAGCAATTTTGCCACAACTTTGGAAGTATGCTTAGGGTCATTGTCCATTTGGAAGACCCATTTGTGACCAAGCTTTAACTTCCTGACTGATATCTTAAGATGTTGATTCAATATATCCACATACTTTTCCTCCCTCATGATGCCATCTATTTTGTGAAGTGCACTAGTCCCTTCTGCAGCAAAGCACCCCCACAACATGATGCTGCCACCCTGTGCTTCACGGTTGGGATGGTGTTCTTCGGCTTGCAAGCCTCCCCATTTTTCCTCCAAACATAACAATGGCCATTATGGCCAAACAGTTTTATTTTTGTTTCATCAGACCAGAGGACATTTCTCCTGCCCTTTGTCCCCATGTGCACTTGCAAACCGTAGTCTGGCTTTTTTATGGCGGTTTTGGTGCAGTGTCTTCTTCCTTGCTGAGCGGCCTTACAGGTTATGTCGATATAGAACTCGTTTTACTGTGGATATAGATACTTTTGTACCTGTTTCCTCCAGCATCTTCACAAGGTCCTTTGCTGTTGTTCTGGGATTGATTTGCACTTTTTGCACCAAAGTACGTTCATCTCTAGGAGACAGAACGCTTATCCTTCCTGGGCGGTATGACGGCTGCGTGGTCCCATTTAGCATATCGAATGTGCGACCCAGGCCAGAAAAATCCTGGATCATTGTTATTCTAACTTCCGCGACGCATACAAAGCCATTCCCCGCCTCCCTTTCGGCAAATCTGACCACGACTCCATTTTGTTGCTCCCAGCCTATAGACAGAAACTAAAACAGAAATTGCCCGTGCTCAAGTCTGTTCAACGCTGGTCCGACCAGTCTGATTCCACGCTTCAAGATTGCTTCATCACGTGGACTGGGATATGTTCCGCATAGCATCGGACAATAACATTGATGAATACGCTGATTTGGTGAGCAAGTTTACCCACAGCGAATATTTAAACCTTCCCCAACCAGAAACTGTGGATTGATGGCAGCATTCGCGCAAAACTGAAAGCGCGAACCACTGCTTTTAATCAGGGTAAGGCGACCGGAAACATGACTGAATGCAAACAGTGTAGCTATTCCCTCCGCAAGGCAATCAAACAAGCTAAGCGTCAGTATAGAGACAAAGTAGAGTCGCAATTCAACAATTCAGACACGGGAGCTTTGTGGCAGGGTCTACAGTCAATCACGGACTACAAAAAGAAAACCAGCCCCGTCGCGGACCACGATGTCTTGCTCCCAGACAAACTAAACAACTTCTTTGCTCGCTTTGAGGACAATATAGTGCCACCGACACGGCTCGCTACCAAAACCTGTGTGCTCTCCTTCACCGCAGCCAACGTGTTAACCCTCGCAAGGCTGCCAGCCCAGACGGCATCCCTGGCTGCGTCCTCAGAGCATGTGCAGACCAGCTGGCTGGTGTGTTTACGGACATATTCAATCAATCCTTATCCCAGTCTGCTGTTCCCACATGCTTCAAGAGGGCCACCATTGTTCCTGTTCCCAAGAAAGCTAAGGTAACTGAGCTAAATGACTATCGCCCCCGTAGCACTCACTTCCGTCATCATGAAGTGCTTTGAGAGACTAGTCAAGGATCATATCACCTCCATCCTACCTGACACCCTAGACCCACTCCAATTTGCTTACCGTCCCAATAGGTCCACAGACGACGCAATCGCAATCACACTGCCCTAACCCATCTGGACAAGAGGAATACCTATGTAAGAATGCTGTTCATCAACTACAGCTCAGCATTTAACACCATAGTACCCTCCAAACTCGTCATTAAGCTCGAGACCCTAGGTCTCGGCCCCCGCCCTGTGCAACTAGGTCCTGGACTTCCTGACGGGCCGGTCCCAGGTGGTGAGGGTAGGAAACAACATCTCCACCCCGCTGATCCTCAACACTGGGGCCCCACAAGGGTGCGTTCTCAGCCCTCTCCTGTACTCCCTGTTCACCCATGACTGCGTGGCCAAGCACGCCTCCAACTCAATCATCAAGTTTGCAGACGACACTACAGTGGTAGGCTTGATTACCATTAACGACGATACGGCCTGCAGGTAGGAGGTGAGGGCCCTCGGAGTGTGGTGTCAGGAAAATAACCTCTCACTCAACGTCAACAAAACTAAGGAGATGATCGTGGACTTCAGGAAACAGCAGAGGGAGCACCCCCCTATCCACATCGACAGGACAGTAGTGGAGAAGTTGGAAAGCTTTAAGTTCCTCGGCGTACACATCACGGACAAACTGAAATGGTCCACCACACAGACTGCGTGGTGAAGAAGGCGCAACAGCGCCTCTTCAACCTCAGGAGGCTGAAGAAATTTGGCTTGTCACCAAAAACACTCACATTTCTACAGATGCACAATCGAGAGCATCCTGTCGGGCTGAATCACCGCCTGGTACGGCAACTGCTCCGCCCACAACCGTAAGGCTCTCCAGAGGGTAGTGAGGTCCGCACAATGCATCACCGGCGGTAAACTACCTGCCCTCCAGGACACCTACACCACCCGATGTCACAGGAAGGCCAAAAAGATCATCAAGGACAACAACCACCCGAACCACTGCCTGTTCACCCCGCTATCATCCAGAAGGCAAGGTCAGTACAGGTGCATCATAACTGAGACCAAGAGACTGAAAAACAGCTTCTATCTCAAGGCCATCAGACTGTTAAACAGCCATCACTAACATTGAGTGGCTGCTGCCAACATTCTGACTCAAATCTCTAGCCACTTTCATAATTAAAAATAGGATGTAATAAATGTATCACTAGCCACTTTATACAATGCCACTTTATATAATGTTTACACATCCTACATTACTCATGTAATATGTATATACTGTACTCTATACCATCTACTGCATCTTGCCTATGCCTTTCGGCCATATATTTATATGTACATACTCGTATTAATTCCTTTACACTTGTGTGTATAAGATAGTTGCTGTGAAATTGTTAGATTACTTGTTAGATACTACTGCATGGTCAGAACTAGAAGCACAAGCATTTCGCTACACTCGCATTAACATCTGCTAACCATGTATATGTGACAAATAAAATTTGATTTGGTGTTTATACTTGCGTACTATTGTTTGTACAGATGAACATGGTACCTTCAAGCGTTTGGAAATTGCTCCCAAGGATGAACCAGACTTGGGAGGTCTCCAATTATTTTTCTGAGGTCTTGGCTGATTTCTTTAGATTTTCCCATGATGTCAAGCAAAGAGGTACTGAGTTTGAAGGTAGGCCTTGAAATACATCCACAGGTACACCTCCAATTGACTCAAATTATGTAAATTAGCCTATCAGAAGCTTCTAAAGCCATGACATCATTTTCTGGAATTTTCAAAGCTGTTTAAAGGCACAGTCAACTTAGTGTATGTTAACTTCTGACCCACTGGAATTGTGATACAGTGAATTATAAGTGAAATAATCTGTCTGTAAACAATTGTTGGAAATATTTATTTTGTCATGCAGGAAGTAATGTCCTGACCGACTTGCCAAAACTATAGTTTGTTAACAAGAAATTTGTGGAGTGGTTGAAAACGAGTTTTAATGACTCCAACATAAGTGTATGTAAACTTCCGACTTCAATTGTATAGGCTATGAATTGAGGTCTGTTCCGTCTCCTCATTAATTCACATAAGAATTAGCCCGTTTCACTGTTGCGGACAACTCATGTTTGAGGCTTTACTGAGACGGACAAACTTCTCTCTTCTCGACAAGAGCCCAAGCACTTCCCAAGTGTTTCCCCAGATCAAGTTGGAAGACATTGCGCATCTCTAGTCAGAACAGGCCTTGCACAAACTTTTTTCACCTGGCAAATTTTCTGTCTGGCGCCCGCATTGCCTTCATTGTTGTTTTCCTTACAAATAATAACTTTGGACATTTGTGCATTCCTATCAAAGTAAGTGCCTTGTTTTCTGTATATCATGTTGTCATTTCTACTGTAACATACCGTATGTATGTATTTGCTGTTTTATTCACATGTTTTCAAGTACTCGTGTCAAATCATGCATTCCGATTCTTGCATAGATTGTAATGGACACATATGATGTGTGTAAAATACTTTTTTGATGGTTGTACTGATTATGATGAGCTAATGCTAAGCTATTTTCCAGCTATGTGTGGCGCCATATTTGTTGACATCATACAATGCATTCTGGTTGTCACGTAAACATCTGTCAGACCAAAGATGTTATAAAAAACAAGGTGAAGGGATTGTTCACTCGACTGACTTATGGTGCTTTCAAGACAACTGGGAAATCAAAAATATTTTTCCCAGTCCGAGCTCGTTTTTTCCCCCAGAGTTTCCAGTTGTCTTGAACGCGTTGAAGGCGGAAGTCAGAAATGTTCAGTTGTTTAAACATCAGATTGTAACTATGGTATCTCAGGGTTTATTACTCACTAACTCCCCAATCAGCCCCAATTAGTCCTGGCCAGAGAGCCCGTCGAGACCGGGCACGTCCAGCAGATGAATTGTACATCGAGGCGATGTAGAGTCTCCCCCTGGTGGCTGACCTGCTGTACACGCCCCCTTAGCTCTGTCGGGAGGTGGCTGTCGTCAGTGCAACATATGTCTCCCTTCTCATCTGGGCTCGGGGGAATGCGTTGGGTACGAACCTCCATTCATGGAACCATTGAGTCCGATGGGCCAGGCTGTACCGTAGCGGCTGAGTATCTCATTTGAGTCCGTCGTAGTTATCCGCCTGTTTGTCGTTCAGGTCCCAATACGCCTTTTGGGCATTCCCAGAGAGGATCGGGGCCAGCAGACTTGCCCACATCGGCCTTGGCCATCCTTCCCGTTGCGCTGTCCGTTCAAACGTACAGAGGTATGTTTCGATGTCATCGTCTTCCGTTAGCTTGATTAAGAACTGGTTGGGATGTGATTCAGGAGATGCTCCTCCTTGCAGCTTCCTGATTTCCTCAATGAGGTGGACGTTTTGTCGCTGTTCTTCCAGCGTTCGTTCCTGAACCGCCTATTGTGCTTGTTGGGCCCGGACGAACTGAGCTATCAACTCATCCATGCTGATGTGTGTAAACGTCAACCCTGATCTGACCACGTTATCAGAATGCCCGCATTCTCCACCACTTGTGGCAGACCAGGGGTTTTGGTCAAGATGTTTACACAGATCAGACACGGACAGAGTATGATTAGCTCAGTTTCAAGGGTGTTTATTAAATAATAAATCTAAAGAAAAGGATAGGTCTCCCCCATGAGACCCTCTCCGGGATACCGTCTTCTGGGCTCCTGGTCTTGCCGTATCCTGTCGGGCACACAAACTCAACTCCCTCGTATTATCTCGGGCACCGTCTCCAACTACACGGAAGTCACCTTACTTCCTCCATTCTTCCCTGTGTGCTGCCCTTCTGGCAGCTTTATGGGGCTTGTACAGCTGGTGAGCAATCAGCCCTTGATTACTCACCAACTCCCCAATCAGCCCCAATTAGTCCTGGTCGATGAGCCCGTCGAGACCTGGCACGTCCAGCAGATGGAGCCATCGCCTCGTGATGTACACTCCATCTGTCACCAGGCCTCGACGAGTCTCTCCCTGGTGGTTGACCTGCTGTACGCCACAGTGTCTTATAGTGAATGGCATTCTGGGATTAGGGAGTTTTCGTTTGTCAAGCATAAACAAACCTGGCTGCCAGCATAAAGAATTTAGCTGCTGTTAGCTTAGCTGACACGCATCTCTTTTCTAAACAATATTACATTTCTCCTTTATGCTCACCAGATATGTGGTAAGTTGTAAAAAAGATTAGTTGTTAGGTCGCTAACTTATGTTAAGTTTTTTGTCAGCACAACCTGTTATTTAGACTGGTTTATGGAAAGAGTTTGGATGTGTTCCGTCTGATGTTCGGATGATGAAGTTTGCATTTATCTTTTACCAAAAAAGGTGAAATTGAGGAAGTTGTGAAAACCTTTATTTATCATCAGTACAAAACATTGTTTAGATGCTTTTCAGACAACAATGCTGTTTAGACACGTTTGTTGCATCATACGTTCTGTTTCTACTGTTCCAATCACATATTTGCAACGGTACGCTGCACGGACCACTCAACAATAATCACAAATATGTAGTTAGGGTTACTACTAACTAAAGATACAGTACTGTTAATGAAATAAAATAGTCTGTCTACTGTTCCTAGCCGGTAACTGTCTCGTCTTCGTCTACACCTCTCTCTCTCTTCCTCTCCGTGTTCCAGAGGACAACGTGTACGCATTTGGGCGGGGGCAGCATGGGCAGCTGGGCCATGGGACCTTCCTGTTCGAGGCACCTTTGCCAAAAGCATTGGACCACTTCCGGAATGGCAGAGTCAGTCACGTAACCTGTGGAGAGAACCACACTGCAGTGATCACAGGCAAGCTTCTATTCTATTCTACTAGTATACACTGTTGAATAGATGTTATTCAGAAATTTGAAGCCTGTGCATTTTCTATTGAGACCTCATTTGTCTCACTCCAGACAGTGGGATTCTGTACACCTTTGGGGACGGTCGCCAGGGTAAACTAGGACTGGGAGAAGAGAACTTCACCAACCAGTTCAGACCAACACTGTGCCCACGCTTCCTCAAATACAGCGTCCAGTCAGTAAGTCAAATAGTGTCTGTCTGTGTCTATGTTCGTGCACCTGCTAATACTGTGTATGTGTGTTCAGGTGGCATGTGGCGGCTCTCACATGCTGGTGCTGGCTATGCCCAGACTCCCAGAGGTTGAGGAAGTGGTGATAGAGGAGGATGATGTTACAGAGACCATTCTGGAGTCTCTGGAGACCTACACCGAGCTGCTCCTGATGGACCCCTCCTTCCTGATGCCCAACCCACAAACCACACCTCCTCTCTGGACCCTGTCTGCTAGGGCCCGCCGCAGGGAGAGGGTGAGCACTGCCAAAACATCTGACAGTTCCAAAAAGGAGATCCGAAGTGTTGATTACAAGGGGTGACAGAGTTGTGGTGTTTGGTTGCCGTCACTAGCGAGCAGTGTTGCATCACATTGCTGCACCTCAGTAATGGTCATGTGTAGTAGCCTACTTTATGTGTACCAGTCTAAATAGCTACTCTTTAATAATATTATTATTGTCTGAGGGAGCAATTTAGCCCTCATGTAGCCATTATTTAGTAGATGTATCTACTTTTCTGTGTTGTGTGTTTCAGGAGAGTTCTCCAGAGCAGTTTGGCCAGATGTTCCGTAACTTTCCGCCTCTGATGTCCGGCTTCCTCAACGCCTCCCTGCCCCTGTCCAGAAATATCTGCATCTCCAGAACACCATCTGAAGACCCCTCCACCTCCTCACTGTCCTCCAATCCCTCCTCAAACGACCCCCCCAGCCCCTCTCTGTCCCTTAAATCCAGATCCAAAACTCCATTAACACCATCACCGTCACCCAAGTTCATATTCCCAGACCCTCCTAGACCTTCACTCTCCTCCAAGTCCTACCCTAAGAAGAGGCCCAGCCCATCAAAATCACCCGAATATACATCTAAAGAACGCCTTACCCCCTCACAGTCCTTCAAATCCTCACATAAACTCATCCCCACCCCCTCAATGTCCCCTAAAACCTCCTCTGTAAAGCCCACAGATGACAACCAATCCCCAAAAATGCCATCTGAGGGTCCCACCACACCACAGACAGGTAGCTGAATCCTACAATGCTGTCTTTCCTTTTCACCACAGTACAGTGCCTTCGGAAAGTATTCAGACCCCTTGAATACTTTTGTCTTAGATTTTTTTTTTTTTTAATCCATTCTAGAATAAGGCTTTAACGTAATAAAATGTGGAAAAAGTCAAGTGGTCTGAATAAGGCACTGTATACAGGCATAACTACAGCCCATATTCTACGACCTATCCAGACCTGGGTTCAAATACATGTTTTTATTTAAAATACTTTTTCTGTGTATTTGTGTATTTTCAAATACACAGCCCAAAACAATCACTCATAAAACTTAAATTAATCGCAGTCTCAAATAACCACCTGTCGCTTTTAACAGCCAGGCAAATAGCAAATAAACGCCTAATTCAAGTAAATGCAGGGTCTATGTGATTTTTTTACGAGGTAACCATGAATAACCATGACATTTACAAGGTTTAATATTTGAATTTGGTAAATAAAATAATTCAATGATGACTTATGCCAATCATCCGTTTTTTATCGGCAGTAAGAAACTGCTAGCCAATGGCTACTAACAGCTGAGAGCTGCTAACTAACTGGCAGGCACAAAACCATCAACAACCTAGGGAGTACAGACCCCCAGAAATTGGTCGATCACATTCTAGTGGAGAATGTAAAAACTGCCAAAAATGCACAGTCAAGAGGAGAATAATTATTCTGTCAAGGAAAAGTTTTTCTTTTTCGAAATAGAGGCATACTAAAACGTGACACAACGTGTAAATGATAACACATTAGTGCAGGAAATGAAGACATTTATTAAAATGCTGGAAGTGAATGCTGGAATTCAACAATTAGCAATGCAAATGAGCAAAAGCTGTGTTAATTAAGGAAGTAGACGCCTGGCTCAAACAGAAGCCTTTCTCTAATAAGCACCTGTTGTGTTCAGTGATTTAAGCAAATAATTGTCTGGGCTATTAATTGGAAGTTTTACAGACTTTTATTTGAGTATTTGAATGGTTATTTGTAAAAACCAAATAGTCTGCTAAATTGTATTTGACAGTATGTTCAAATACTTATTTCAAATACTATTTTCAAATACCCCGGGTTAAATGCATTGGAGTGTATTTGAGTCAGTCTATTTTAGTTTTTCAAATACTTTCCAAGTGTATTTCCAAATGCGTTATAATATTTTTTTTTAATAAAATACAGTACCAGTCAAATGTTTGCGCTCAACAGTGCATCCCACTTGTAAAGCCATCTTTAAGACTAATCTTTATCGGCTAGCCTATCCTTCCTCCTAGACTTTGATTGTTGCTTTTATTATTATATATATATATACACACACACACACACACACTACCGTTCAAAAGTTTGGGGTCACTTAGAAATGTCCTTGTTGTACATGAAATGAGTTGCAAAATGAATAGGGAATATAGTCAAGACGTTGACAAGGTTAAAAATTTATGATTTTTAATTGAAATAATAATTGTGTCCTTCAAACTTTGCTTTCATCAACGAATCCTCCATTTGCAGCAATTACAGCCTTGCAGACCTTTGGCATTCTAGAGATTTCACCCCATGCTTCCTGAAGCACCTCCCACAAGTTGGATTGACTTGATGGTTACTTCTTACGTACCATATGATCAAGCTGCCCCCATTGGATCAAGCTGCTCCCACAACAGCTCAATAGGGTTGAGATCTGGTGACTGTGCTAGCCACTCCATTATAGACAGAATACCAGCTGACTGCTTCTTTCCTAAATAGTTCTTGCATAGTTTGGTGCTGTGCTTTGGGTCATTGTCCTGTTGTAGGAGGAAATTGGCTCCAATTAAGTGCCGTCCACAGGGTATGGCTTGGCGTTGCAAAATGGAGTGATAGTCTTCTTTCTTCAATATCCCTTTTACCTTGTACAAATCTCCCACTTTACTACCACCAAAGTACCCCCAGACCATCGCATTGCCTCCACCATGCTTGACAGATGGCGTCAAGCACTCCTCCAGCATCTTTTCATTTTTTCTATGTCTCACGAATGTTCTTCTTTGTGATCCGAACACCTCAAACTTAGATTTGTCTGTCCATAACGCTTTTTTCCAATCTTTATATATCCAGTGTCTGTGTTATTTTGCCCATCTTAATCTTTTCTTTAAATTGGCCAGTCTGAGATATGGCTTTTTCTTTGCAAATTGGCCTAGAGGGTTAGCATCCCGGAGTCGCCTTTTCACTGTTGACGTTGGGACTGGTGTTTTGCGGGTACTATTTGTGAGCAGTCTGTTTCTCAAACTTGACACTCTAATGTACTTGTCCTCTTGCTCAGTTGTACACCGGGGCCTCCCACTCCTCTTTCTATTCTGGTTAGAGCCAGTTTGCGCTGTTCTGTGAAGGGAGTAGTACACAGCGTTCTACGAGATCTTCAGTTTCTTGGCCATTTCTTGCATGGAATAGCCTTCATTTCTCAGAACAAGAATAGACTGACGAGTTTCAAAAGAAAGTCTTTGTTTCTGGCCATTTTGAGCCTGTAATCAAACCCACAAATGCTGATGCTCCAGCTACGCAACTAGTCTAAAGAAGGCCTGTTTTATTGCTTCTTTAATCAGAACAACAGTTTTCAGCTATGCTAACGTAATTGCAAAAGGGTTTTCTAATAAACAATTAGCCTTTTAAAATGATAAACTTGGATAAGTTAACAGAATGTGACATTGGAACACAGGAGTGATCGTTGCTGATAATGGGCCACTGTACGCCTATGTAGATATTCCATAAACAATCAGCCGTTTCCCGCTACAATAGTCATTTACAACATTAACAATGTCTACACTGTATTTCTGCTCATTTTGATGTTATTTTAATGGATTTCTTCTTTTTTTTTTCTTTAAAAAAACAAGGACATTTCTTAGTGACCCCAAACTTTTGAACGGTAATATATATATATACACTACTGTTCAAAAGTATATATACAGTACCAGTCAAAAGTTTGAACACACCTACTCATTCAAGGGTTTTTCTTTATTTTTACATTTTAGATTCTTCAAAGTAGCCACCCTTTGCCTTGATTACAGTTTTGCTCACTCTTGGCATTCTCTGGACCTATCCCAGTGCAGCCATGTTCTCAATATGTGTGTTTACAGAGAGGACCGAGGACACTGTGACAGAAGCTACTGACAGACGGATGCTCATTGAGAATTTGGAGGAGAACATGGATGTCATGGATGAAGAGGACAATAAAGACATGTTGCCAGACCTGGTGAGTACAATGTCTTTATTATAGAAAATTACCTTTTGTAGCATGTGTTATGTGTAGGTATGTATGCTGTCTTGCTTTCTTCTGAGGTACAGTATGTGAGCTCCATGTCTTTGGCTTGGGATCATAATGGTCTCTGTTCCCCTCTACGTTTGTCTGGGTTTTCTGTTCTCCTTTACTTTGGTCTGGGGCCTGTGTGCTGCAAGGCAGGAAACAGTGTTTGCAGGCAGTCTTTGAGTATTCCAGGAAAATGTGCATAGCTCAGCGCACCCTGGAGTGTGAGTGTGTGTGTGTGAGAGAGACAGGGGGGCATTTTCCATTTGGTGGAACACTAGGGGGGGAACACAAAACCATTCATTTTAATTGTGCTTGGTTTGGGATCTCTCCATCTGTTTCTGTATCTGTCTCACGCTCATTTGCTTTTCCAAGAAAATATGTCATAAATCTCCTCAAGGCAGCTTCAGTGCTACAGATGGCTCCTGCCAGTAAACAAATGTGTTTGAGCTGTCCCTGCCACCATCCCTCCCATCAACATATACACATGCACACACACATACAGCACCTCCTTATGTGTAGCTAATCCATAGTGTTGACGTGGCTGGGATGACGACACACTTCATGTTTCCATGACTCCTGCTGAGGGAGACTGTGAAGGAGTCTCCTGTGTTCAGATGAGAAGCGTATTTAGCTACACACAGCCAAACACTGACACAGAAGCTGGATGCTTTTAGTGATACAAGCACAATGTTTTTACCAACAATATCTTCATCACAGTCTTCATTAGACCATGCTTGTTGCAGCACACAATGACATCCAGCACTGTGAACAACAGACGTGGAGGAGAGAGAGCAGCTAGATAAACACATGATATTGGGAAGACCAGGCTTTTCTTTTTGTTGTGCTTCCTCTCCCATGCATCTGAGGTCATTCTTTACACAGAGCCGTTACGGTGTCTTGTGTGCTATGAGCCTCCGTGTATACTGTACAGGTTTTATCTAGTCCATAGAGAGCCTCTGAGGTGTAATAAATGATAAGTTATGAGATAGATTAGTTTGGCACACGTTGATGAAGGTGCATATGTTAATGAATTGGATGGAAAATCCTCTAATAAAGGTTGCCTTGGCAATGAGCACCCTCTCATTATCTCGGATTATCATTTATTTCCAGCAGAGATGGGAAAAAATAGAGGGATTGAATCGCCATGCGTCTTAGTTCTTCCTACCGGCCTCTAGTTATGCGGTTTGTAGGCTCATGCTTGCCTGCAGGAAAGCTGATTACACACACTTTGTTTACATTCCTGATGGAAAGAAGATTATAGCTTTTGTGTTGTAACCCTTTATAGTGGTTTCATTGTAAGAACTTCTATGTAGGTATTACCCTACCTCTATATAGTTCAATGAGATGTTGAGTTTGGTTGTGAGACTTGTGTCCCGTTCTCTTTGAGGCAGGCATTACCATCGGGAGGAGATTATGGCGATGAGACTGGGACTACATCTGCAGGACAGAAGGATAAGGTATGTTATTGTATTTACTGGAAGGGAGAGGAAATAAGGACTGCCATCTACAAGTCTTTCTCCTTTTCTCCTTTATTTCACTCTACATTTATCTACTTTGTTCTGCTTTACACTTTACTGTCTCCTCTTTATGTTTCAAATC
The DNA here is from genome assembly GCA_030435695.1 of Brachymystax lenok tsinlingensis. Taxonomy (NCBI): domain Eukaryota; kingdom Metazoa; phylum Chordata; class Actinopteri; order Salmoniformes; family Salmonidae; genus Brachymystax; species Brachymystax lenok. The sequence goes on from CM059785.1 coordinate 27,411,602, forward strand.
CTTCTCTCTTTTTCTCTACTCTTTGAATATTCTCTCTTTTTGCAAAACCTTATCCTGTTTTCATCTAATTCTTCCTTTGCTCTCTTCCTTTTATTTCTCTTTACAACTTTCTCTGTCTTTCTCTTTCTGTCTCCTTCACTCTTTCTCTATCTCTCCAGGGACATAAAAAGGGTCGGGCTCTGAGGAGAGCTGTTAAGGAGGCAGAAATGGAGGTTGAACAAGCCCCGGCCAACAGGAAGCCGCAGCTACTTTCCCATAAGGCCCTTCCCACCGAGCTTCTGAGAGGCTCCAGCTTGAGTTTGTTAATGGCAGAGGCCACACCCCCAAAGAGCCCAAAATGTTTAAAGACCCCTCAGACCCCAGCCAGCGGCAAGGAAAACATTGCTTTGACAACAGAAAAGGCTGGCATCCAAGTGAACACCAGTAAACTGACGGGTAGTAATCTGCAAAGCACAGGTAAAGCAGGGTCTAAGCCAATTTCACCTGCAAAGAAACAAAGCAAGTTATCCGTATCGAAACCTAGCACTCCTAAACACAGCCAGATCCAGATATCCGTGTCTAAACCCAGTACTCCAAAGCATGGTCAAAACAAACTGTCTGAATCTAAACCCAGTACTCCAAAACATGGTCAAAACAAACTGTCTGAATCTAAACCCAGTACTCCAAAACATGGTCAAAGCAAACTGTCTGAATCTAAACCCAGTACTCCAAAACATGGTCAAAACAAACTGTCTGAGGTAAATAAAGGTACAGAGATGAAAGGTAAAGGCCCTGTAAAAGTTCAAGGTAAGGAGGTTGAGGCGTCCAAAGACAAGAAATCAAAAATTGCAGAGGAAGGTACTAAAACTATTGAAGTTCAAAATAAACCACTTCAAGAGATCATGTCCACTCCAGTCAAAGTTAAAGGTAAACCTGTGGAAAAGGAAACAACTCCAATTAAGGCTATTGCTGAAACCACTCCTTTGAAAGTAAAGAGCATTCCCAAGAAGATTATAGATGATAACAAACCATCTGAAGGCAAAAGCACTCCAATAAAGGGAAAAAAGAAGGCAAAAGAGGTGAATGAAGAGAAGATGGAAGAGTCTATTACTTTCAACGAGTCAGGGACAACAGAGGGGAACAAAATGGCAGTTAAAGATAAAAGCAAAGTCACAGAAAAAGCAAAGTCACCCACCAAAACAAAAAATGTGGCCAAACCTAAAGATGTTGAAGCGAAACTAACTGAGTTAAAGGGAGCCCCAGTGAAACTGAAAAGCAAGCAGACAGAGGTTCCCAGTCAAGTAGTCTTAGTAGAGCCTACCTCAAAGGCCAAATCGCCAATCACATCACTCTCATTATCAGATGCACTACCTCAAAATGCTGGAGATAAGAAGTCAACAAAGTCACTGGTTGTCTGTCAGGTCAGGGATAGAGGGGAGGTCCCAGGGGAAGATGCCTTTGATGAATCCCAAGAGGGGGAGCCTAGCTGGGGAGGATTTCTCAGCGACGCAGCCTCTCTCCTTCCAGATGTGGGGATGGCGGGGGCAGCCATGGGGGTCTTGAGTGAGGCGGTGATGAGTGTGAGAAGGTTTCATTCGGAGAGTGACACAGACACTTCTATCCCTCCTCAGCGGTCCAGCCGGGTAGAGAGGTTCACCAAACAGAGCGCCATCACCCAGCCTTCCTCCACATCACCCTCTTCTTCAACATCAGATCCAAGCACAGCTGAGCAAAGCAAGAGGACTGCCGTCCGCATCAGCACCCTCGGGAATTCTGATCAGAAAGTGGGGAGCAAGAGTTTTGAGAAGGACCCAAAAACCACAGAGGCTGCTAGCGAGAGGTCAGGAGATCAGGCCAAGGTCGATTACGATGAGAACTCTAGCAGTCAAAGTTTGGGAGCTGAGAATTATGAAGATAAAGATTCCACAAAGAGACAAGGAGATGGGACAGAAATGGAGAGCACCCAACAAGAGGAAAAAGAGGATGACAGAAGTGTTAAGGGTCTGGAAGAGAACAGTGAAGATAGTGATACTGTGGCCAGCGGAGAGGGAGAGGAGGATAGAGAAGAGAACAGTGAAGACAGTGATACTGTGGACAGCGGAGAGGGAGAGGAGGATAGAGAAGAGAACAGTGAAGACAGTGATACTGTGGACAGCGGAGAGGGAGTGGAGGATAGAGAAGAGAACAGTGAAGACAGTGATACTGTGGCCAGCGGAGAGGGAGAGGAAGATAGTGAAGAGGGCGCGGAGGCAGAAGAAGAAGAAAAGAGTGAAGAGAGCGCGGGCGCAGAGGCAGAAGAAGAAGAAAAGAGTGATTGTGTGGAGATAGGAGAGGGGGAGGAGGAAGACAAGAGTGAGGGGACAGGAGAGTGGGAACGGGGAGAGGAGAAGAGTGATAGTGATGCGACAATAAAGGGGGAGGAGGAAGAAAAGAAAAGTGATAGTGAGGGGACAGGTGATGGGGAGGAGAGCAAAGAGAGTGATTCTGAGGCAAGCCTAGAAGAGGGGGGAGAGGAGATGAGTGCACAGAGTGAGGGGGAAGGAGAAGAGGGCGAAAGTGGTTCTGTGACAAGTGGAGAGAAAGAGAAAAGTGAGGAAGAGTTCAGTGATGAAGAGAGTGGGGATAAAAAAAAAGAGGAAGAGAGCAATGCGAGTGAGAATGAAAAGGAAGAGAGTGGTGATGAATCAGGAAATGAGGCTGAGAGCAAGAGTGAAGGATCAGCAGAAGAGAAAGAAGATAAACAAGCAGAAAGTGAAGAAAGTAAAGCTACTGAGTCAGCAGTGGAGGAAGGAGAGGACCAAGAAGAGGAAGAGAGTGGTGCAGAGGAGGAAGGAGAGAACCAAGAAGAGGAAGAGAGTGGAGCAGAGGAGGAAGGAGAGAACCAAGAAGAGGAAGAGAGTAGAGCAGAGGAGGAAGGAGAGAACCAAGAAGAGGAAGAGAGTGGAGAAGAGGAGGAAGGCGAGAACCAAGAAGAGGAAGAGAGTGGAGCAGAGGAGGAAGGAGAGAACCAAGAAGAGGAAGAGAGTGGAGCAGAGGAGGAAGGAGAGGACCAAGAAGAGGAAGAGAGTGGTGCAGAGGAGGAAGGAGAGAACCAAGAAGAGGAAGAGAGTAGAGCAGAGGAGGAAGGAGAGAACCAAGAAGAGGAAGAGAGTGGAGAAGAGGAGGAAGGCGAGAACCAAGAAGAGGAAGAGAGTGGAGCAGAGGAGGAAGGAGAGAACCAAGAAGAGGAAGAGAGTGGAGCAGAGGAGGAAGGAGAGAACCAAGAAGAGGAAGAGAGTGGAGCAGAGGAGGAAGGAGAGAACCAAGAAGAGGAAGAGAGTGGAGAAGAGGAGGAAGGAGAGAACCAAGAAGAGGAAGAGAGTGGAGCAGATGAGGAAGGAGAGAACCAAGAAGAGGAAGAGAGTGGAGCAGAGGAGGAAGGAGAGGACCAAGAAGAGGAAGATAGTGGAGCAGAGGTGGAAGGAGAGAACCAAGAAGAGGAAAAGAATGGAGCAGAGGAGGAAGAAGATAACCAAGAAGAGGAAAAGAGTGGAGCAGAGGAGGAAGGAGATGGAGAGGATAAGGAAGGTAGTGAAAGTAAAGAAAAGGAGGAGGAGGGGGAGGAGAAGGCAGGTGTAAGTGAGAAGGAGGGGGAGGAAGAAGAAGAAGAGGATGAGGAAAAGAATGGAGAAAGTGGAGAAGATGAGGATGATGCAGGAGAGGAGGAAGCAGTTGAGGGTGAGGAAGAAGAGGGTGAAAAGGAAGATGAAAAGGATGAGAACAACAAAGTCGAAGAGGGTGAGGAGGGACGAGAAGATGATGAGAAAGAAGCCAGGGGAGAGGAAAAGGTTGAAGGTGGAAAAGGTGAGGAAGAGGAGGAAGAAGAAGAGGGAGACAAAGAAGCAGAGGGAGAAAGGGAAGTAGATGAAGGGGAAGAGAAGGAAGAAGAAAAACAGCAAGGAGGGGAAGATGAAGAAGAAGTAAAGGAAGAGGAGGAAGAAGAGGAAATTAAGGATATAGAAGATCATGGAGAAGGAAAGGATGAGGGTATGAAAGAAAGAGAAGAGAATAATGAGGAGAAAGAGGATGAGAGTGAAAAGGAAGGAGAGGGGGATGGTGAAAAACAGGAAGATGAGAAAGAGGAAAGAGGAGTGCATGAAGAGAGAGATGAGGAAGCAAATAAACAAAAAAAGGAAAGGTCGTGGCAAGAGGAGGAAGACGAGAAGGAAGAAGAAAAAGTGAAGGGAAAAAATGGAGAGGGGGAGGAGAAGGGAGGTGAAAAAGAATGGAAAGAAAATAAGACAAGTGATGGGGAGGTAGAACAAGAGGAGGAAGAAGAGGGTGCATGTGAACAGAAAGGGGAGATGGATGAGGAGGAAATGGGAGCGGGAGAGGAGGAAGGAGAAGAAGAGGAAAAGGAGGAAGAAAAGGAGGAGAAAGATAGTAAAGGAGAGGAAGAGGAGGGAGAGGAAGAAGAAGAAGAAGAAGAAGAGGGGGAGGAAGAAGAAGAAGAGGAGGAAGAAGAAGAAGAAGAAGAAGAAGAAGAAGAGATAAAATCACCGAAAGGGAAAAAGAAAGGGTCACAGAGCGTACCACCTAAAGCAGCTCCCCCCAGCAGGAAAGGGAAGGAAGAGCCCCCAATGGAGAAACCCAAACCAGCGGCCCGCACCAAGCAGAGGACCACAGGGGGAAAACAGTCCAATGGAATCCAAGAATCCCAACAGTTCTGGAACAATGTCTTACCCCAGTACCTGGAGCTGAAGTGAAATATACTGGACATCAATGGTTCCCAATTTTATTTGGGTCAGAACCCAAACCTGACTGTTAATAGCGGCTGGAAAGGGTCTGGACTTGAGAAAACTAAGCCAGGTGCTCAATATACAGCACGACCCTACGTAAACTCCTTGAATTTAATCAATATCTGCATACAATTTACACAATATGTCCACTGTACTGTAAGGCACTGAACTGAGTGTACTCATGCACTATACTGTACTGAATTGTAATATACAGATATTTGTATTAAATATAGACAAATTGAGAACTTCACAGGACTGTCAGGACCAAAGACTGTTTTTCTAGTAGATATAGTAGACATAGTTAAAGATGATTGTTCTGTCTCTATACCTAGGTGATAGGGTATCATTAACCTCTAAAGTTCACTATACTGTATTTATAGAGGAATGTACTATGACTGTCTGGAAGGGCACATGGAGCCAGCAGAAGACATGGGATCCACTTCTGGAATCTAAAACATTCTGCAGTACATGTAGGAGAAACAAACACGTGCACAGTCACACGCATACACACACACTCACACACACAAAGTTTTTTGTGTTTCAGCCTAGTTCAGCCTGGTTTGGTGTTATTGTTATTATAGATCCTGAGAGGCTACTGTACAGAAGCTCTGTTTGACTCACACTTCCCTCTCCTGTTTCCTGTGAAGACAAGGAGCACTTTAACACCTTCATGTGGAGACTCGCCCCTAAAGAGACCAGAGGAGAACTGGCAGGCAGGCAGCCAAAGCTGTGTGTGAGTGTGAGAGCGCATGAGCATGTCCGTGTGTGTGTGGTGTTGGAGAGTCTTTCATCAGCTGTATACTTTCTCTCACCACTCATGTGCGTGTGTCTGGGTGAGATCTCGCTCTCTCTTTCTGTGTGTGTGTGTGAGCATGCGTGTGTGTGGACGTGTTTAACTTTACTTGTGGGGACCAGAAGAATAGTAAACAAACAAAATTTGACTTAACATTTTGTTAGTCCCCACGAGGTCAAATACTATTTCTAGAGGGTTTAGGGTTAAGGTTATAATTAGTGTTAGGATAAAAATTAGGGTTAGGATCTAGGGTTAGTTTTGGGGTTATGGTTAGGAGCTAGGGTTAGGTTGAGAGTTTAGGTTAGGGGTTAGGGAAAATAGGATTTTGAATGGGACTGAATTGTGTGTGTGTGTGTGTGTGTGTGTGTGTGTGTGTGTGTGTGTGTCCAGCAATGATGTATCACTTTGGTGTTTGAGATGCCTTTATTTGGTTGTGCTTTTAGATTTTTTTTTTCTTGGGGAATGTATTTCCCCAGCAGCCTTGGCAAGTGGCAACTAGACCTAAATGCGTAAGCTATTGTATGAAAACAAAGTCACTTTGTTGCAGGTTAAAATGTCTACTATAATTTGTTAGAGTGGTTTGCAATGTTTAGTTCAGTGTTGCTGCGCTCAGCTGTGACGCGTACGCGCGCGCCGTGGCTCAGGCCAGATTCGATTAGGATCCTGGTGGAGTATCCTCTCGTGTTTCTGGAGAAGGAGGCGGTTCTTTGGAAAGTTGGAATGCCTTGGAAGTTTTCCTGTACTTTACAAAGATGTTGAAGAGTGTCCCGCGCGTGAATATGGACACCTGGCTGGTAGTGTCTCTGTTCGTGTTTGTCCAGCTCTTCTTCAGTTTAGCCTATGAAGGTAAGGAATGGTAAATATTTATTCATCCCGCGGATCAGAGGGATTTAGTTAACCCACTAGTGTCCAAATGGACAACGTCCAGTTCATTTACATTTTTTAAACAAATGTAACGTTCTTAGATATTTGCATAACTTAGTTAGTGGTTGTTGCAATTTGTTCTGTTATTACGTATTCATTATCGGTTAGCCTATATCCCACGCTACTTTTTGTGAGCCACATTTTATGTTTACGTGGAGGGGGGTGAGGCTAGGGTAAAAAGGGGGAATGCAGTGCCCATCTGGGGGACGTCTCCCGCAGAATTCATGAGAGACACTAATTTCATTGAAATGTCGTGGAAACAACATTGATTCAACCAGTGTGTAATGAGTTTAACAGTCGTACATTCGTTTAACAAGGGGATATGTGCGTAAAACGTGCCAAAATGTAACTAATATTTACCCAGCTAATGGTCTATGATTTCAGTCAACATAGTGGCGAATCACGTCGAAGTTGTCAATAGCCTAGATAATTCCACGTCTCCAGTAAATATTTCCCGATTACAGTCTACCCCAGTGTGACCGGTTTTGGAGTTCAGTGCCCTGCAATCAGAGCCCATAGCTCCGTGATGTCGGGGCCGTCACAGGCCACAAGCCACACAAGGGTTCCTGTGTTCGGACTAACTGCACATTTGCTCGGCCTGCCTCCTCCCATTTCCTAGCTTTCCTAGACCCACAGATCTGTGGAGTCAGTATCTGTGTAATACGTGTAATACGATTGCAGGGTCTCTTTTGAGGGTGACAGGAGGACTGTATCAGTTGAATGGAACCGTCAACAGGCCATACCATTGATTAAAAGTAGACAGACACCATGATGGGATAGAGAGCCCATTATAGTTGTTTTATTTTTTGCTGATTGATTGATATGATGCCATGTGGAGTTCTCTCATCTTAGCTTGGTTACACAATAATTTCACACAAAGTCACACACACACATATATGCAAGCACTTACACACCCACTTAGAGAGAGTTTTCCAGATGGATGAGTGCCAACAGGGCAGGGACAGTAGCCTGCAGAGAAACATTCACTGAAGAGTAATGAGAAGGTGAAATAAGTTCAAGACGGGATGGGACTGTAAAATAGTTTGGATGTATGTGTGTATACGTATGTGTTTATCATGGAGTGTATGTGCATGCGTATGTCCGTACCAAGGTTAGAGATGTCAGGTGTGTCAGAGAGAGAGAGATTGTGTGGGTGGGTGTGCTTGAGAGTGTGAGGGTGTTGATTTGGAGATGTATGTGTCTTGTTCAGTGGCGGCGCGGCTCACCACTTCTGTCTGAGAAACAGGCTGAAACGTGCATACGCTACTGGAGTTAGATTTACACTGACAGGGTAAACACAGCTTGTCAAACTAACTCTTATAGCTGGAGGTTGTGTGTGTGTTTATGGGGGTTGATTTAACAGGGGTCTTTGTATTTATTTGGGGGTTGTTAGTTAGACTGTTTGTTTATGTGGCGTAATTTGTGTGTGTGTGTGTATTAAAGAGGGTTGAGAAGGGGGGGGATGGTTTGGGATGTAAGTAGCCTTTACTTAGTAACCTCTCTTTGCTTTGGTGTTATACAGTGCTTTGAGGTGTCTGTGCTGAGAGACAGGCTGAGTGTTGATGTTACTTTACCTGCATTGAGGTGTCTGTGCTGAGAGACAGGTTGAGTGTTGATGTTATCTCCAGGGCATATGAAGGTGGGTGGTGACTGGCAAGGGAAGAGTTTGATGGTTGGTTCTCTCCCAAACTCTGTATGTCTCTGTCTCGGCTGCTGTCTCAAAAAACAAGATGGTTGCCGCAGTCTCCTTTGTCCCCTCTCATTACTATTTTCTCTGTCAACACAAGCAGATACTCACACAGACACACGCACACACTCGGTGACGCCTTCTCCTTTATTGCTTGCTCAGCATGCGTTTCTGCTTACAGTGAAACCCACTCATAATGACTATGAATCATTCATATTTTACGAATGGACTGCTGTGCTGTTGGTCTATGGTAGGTGAGTGACCTTGTATGTATAGTTAATTGTCAGAAAGCTCAAACATGTCGTCTTAACACAGCGTGATGTAACCCAGGGAATTCTCTAAGCCTGCCAGCTTACTAATACCACGCAGTAGTACTGGTTCTTCTCCTTTTCCAGGGTGAGAGAGAAAGAGAGCATGACAGTAAGAGAGTCAGTGATTGATGCGCAAGGTGTCGTGAGCATGTGATGTTGGAGAGAACAAGAGAACAAGAGTTAGAGTGTTTGGTTGAGGAAGAGATCTATTAAAGGGAAGTTGTGCACAGAGGCAGTGAGAAAGAGGTGGTCAAATCACTTCACTGTCTTTAATCTATGTGTTTCTGATGCCCAGATGAAATAACAGATGCCTGTACTGCCTGTTCAGATCTCCTCCTGGCATGTTTCTACATTAACCCTGTTATTGATTCCTATTACGCACAGCTCGGCTGAATAAAGCTGACTGGAACCTCAGTTTGTGTTCCCTCTGGCCCTGTTGTTCTCATTGAGCTTGGCTCGCTCTCTGTTTTATCAACACCATGTTCTCTCTGACGTCTTTCCACCCTCTGAGGAGTCATTTTCACTGTGAGAGGAGACGAGAAAAGAAGAGAGAGACTGTTAGGGATGCTGTTTGATTCCAACCTCCTGACAGAAAGACTGTTGGGACTGGAACCATGTTTATGTGGATGAATGACAACTTCTAGGTTTTCTCTTTCTTTGTTATTGAGAACTGTGGATCTGGCCTTTTATTCACACACTGATGTTAAGCAAATAAGAAATAAGTAATAAAAGGAAACTTTATACTGCCAAGTTGAGTGTCAACTTCTCAGCATATCAGCTTTTATTCAAGGCTGGCTCATTTTGATGATGTGGATGAGATAGTTTCAAGTTAATCATAGTGTTATTTTATCCCTGGCTGTTCTGGAGACAACTTTGAGTGGAAAATGAATATTACTGCGGTATAGGAACAGTACTGTGGTATTCTAAGATCCCTCTAAGATCCCTTAGGAAAGGAGAGAGACCAGTCTATAATAATGTGTTATTCCCTCTGCTGCAGATTGCTGGATGGGATGCGAGTGTCAGTCTATTTTTTTATTTTTTTATTTTATTTCACCTTTATTTAACCAGGTAGGCAAGTTGAGAACAAGTTCTCATTTACAACTGCGACCTGGCCAAGAAAGCAAAGCAGTTCAACACATACAACAACACATAGTTACACATTGGAGTAAACAAACACTCAGTCAATAATACAGTAGGAAAAAAATAATAATCTATATACAATGTGTGCAAATGAGGTAGGATAAGGAACATAAGGCAATAAATAGGCCATGGTGGCAAAGTAACTACAGTATAGAAATTTAACACTGGAATGGTAAATGTGCAGTAAATGAATGTGCAAAGTAAAAATACTGGGGTGCAAAGGAGCAAGATAAATAAATGACTATGGTAGGGGATGAGGTAGTTGGTTGGGCTATGTACAGGTGCAGTGATCTGTGAGCTGCTCTGACAGCTGATGCTTAAAACTAGTGAGGGAGATAAGTGTCTCCAGTTTCAATGATTTTTGTAGTTCGTTCCAGTCATTGTCAGCAGAGAACTGTAAGGAAAGGTGGCCAAAGGAGGTGTTGGCTTTGGGGGTGACCAGTGAGATATACCTGCTGGAGCGAGTGCTACAGGTGGGTGCTGCTATGGTTACCAGCGAGCTGAGGTAAGGTGGGGTTTTACCTAGCAGGGACTTGTAGATGACCTGGAGCCAGTGGGTCTGGCGACGAGTATGTAGCGAGGGCCAGCCGACTAGAGCATACAGGTCGCAGTGGTGGGTGGTGTAAGGGGCTTTGGTGACAAAGCGGATGGCACTGTGATAGACTGCATACAGTTTTCTGAGTAGAGTATTGGAAGCTGTTTTGTAGATGACATTGCCGAAGTCGAGGATCGGTAGGATAGTCAGTTTTACTAGTGCAAGTTTGGCAGCATGAGTGAAGGATGCTTTGTTGCGAAATAAAAAGCCGATTCTAGATTTAATTTTGGATTGGAGGTGTTTAATGTGAGTCTGGAAGGAGAGTTTACAGTCTAGCCAGACACCTAGGTATTTGTAGTTGTCCACGTATTCTAGGTCAGAGCTGTCCAGGGTAGTGATGCTAGTCGGGCGGGCGGGTGCAGGCAGCGAACGGTTGAAAAGCATGCATTTGGTTTTACTAGCGTTTAAGAGCAGTTGGAGGCCACGGAAGGAGTGTTGTATGGCATTGAAGCTCGTTTGAAGGTTAGTTAACACAGTGTCCATAGAAGGGCCAGAAGTATACAGAATGGTGTCGTCTGCATAGAGGTGGATCAGAGAATCACCAGCAGCAAGAGCGACATCATTGATGTATACAGAGAAGAGAGTCGGCCCGAGAATTGAATCCTGTGGCACCCCCATAGAGACTGCCAGAGGCCTCCGATTTAACACACTGGACTCTATCAGCAAAGTAGTTGGTGAACCAGGCGAGGCAATCATTAGAGAAACCAAGGCTGTTGAGTCTTCCGATAAGGATGTGGTGATTGACAGAGTCGAAAGCCTTGGCCAGGTCAATGAATACGGCTGCACAGTAATGTCTCTTATCGATGGCGGTTATGATATCGTTTAGTACCTTGAGCGTGGCTGACGTGCACCCGTGACCAGCTCGGAAACCGGATTGCACAGCGGAGAAGGTACGGTGGGATTTGAAGTGGTCAATGATCTGTTTATTAACTAGGCTTTCAAAGACTTTAGAGAGGCAGGGCAGGATTGAAATAGGTCTATAGCAATTTGGGTCTAGGGTGTCACCCCCTTTGAAGAGAGGGATGACCGCGGCAGCGTTCCAATCTTTTGGGATCTCGGACGACACCAAAGAGAGGTTGAGCAAACTGGTAATAGGAGTTGCAACAATGGCAGCAGATAGTTTTAAAAAGAGAGGGTCCAGATTATCTAGTCCAGCTGATTTGTACGGGTCCAGATTTTTCAGCTCTTTCAGAACATCTGCTATCTGGATTTTGGTGAAGGAGAAGCTGGGAAGGCTTGGGCAAGTAGCTGCGGGGGGGGTGAAGCTGTTGGCCGGGGTTGGGGTAGCCAGTCTAACTGGCTGCCTTTGTGTCTAAGGATGTGCGTGTGGAGAAGATGGAGTAGCTCTGTCTCTGAGAAATATCCCCTGCTATGAGGCTCTCTGCTGGTATGGTGTATGTCAGTAGAGCCCCCTAGGATTCAATTTATTACAGAATAACAAAACAAGAAAATCAGAGCAGAACTTTAGTTGTTGTAGCAGGATAGTAATCTGTAGAACAGTCTCGATAGAGACAGAAAGGAAGGCCTACGTGTGTGTTGGATTTACTCTGTTGTCTATTATGGCTCCATAACCAAGCCCAGTAGAGATGTGCGGGAGGTTCTCCATGTGCTCTCTTGTGTTGGGCCATATAGCGGTCGTACTATGTAAGGATAGTCATATATAACCTCACTGTAGGCAGTGAATTGTCTGCCAGCTTGTTATAGAACTGATCTGAAGCAGCGGCACACACCTGTGATTAGTTTCCCAGATATGTCTGTTTCCCTCTGATATACTTCCTTGGCTGTGTGCCCGTGAGTTTTCCCCTCAGCCAGCTCAATAAGATTCAGAGTGTATGAGGATGTGCTCAGTAGCAGTGTGATCTGACTGCTAAAACCGCAGTGTGCGTTAGACATTTGGCTGACGTGTATGTACGCCCATCAGGCTGGGAGCGTGGAGCTGTAGCAGGAGTGAAAGACTTCTCTGTCTGTTTTGTCCCTCATGGATCCAGAACAGAGAACACATTCACACTGGGTTAGAGTCCACAACATCCTCCTCTGGTAGCGATTGGGCGTATCTGAGCTCGCTCCTCACTCCTCTCGCCCATTTACACCCCTTTCCTTCCCTCTCCCATTCCCTCTCCCGCTCTCTTCACTATTCCCCTCACCTTTTTCTCTCTCCCTCATGTCACTCCTCCTTTATCTTGCATTGCGCATTGAAAGGTTATGTATCATTTTGAAGCAGAAAGCTCTAGATAATGCAGTAATTTTGCTGTGACAGCGAAGCATTGTCTGCCAGACAAGCAACGTCCCAATACTCATATCTGCTTTCCTTTTGACAACTGATATCGAAGATCTTGACAGATGAAAGCATTAAGCCAGATTTCTATTGGAAGGCCATTCTTTTTCTAGCTCTCTCATATTAGTGACCAAGAAGGAGAGAAGGAAAGAAAACCAATATTGGAGCACTAATCACATATTACAGTAAGTATGTTGGTGACCTCACAACAAGACCCTGAGTCACATTTCAGCAAGAACAAACAGGAGAAAACATTTTGGAATGGAGAAAAGGTTTAGGTAGTTCCTCCTCCGTTTCAAAACGTTTCCTTCAGTTTCATACTTACTGAATGTGACCCTGGTGTGAGGGTGCCATTGCACCACTGGTTTCAGAACAAGGTTGCAGTAAAAGTGATTCATTGTGCCAAACCAGCTGGGGAGAAAGGCTCCCTTGGGGTTCTTCTTCTCTGCATGTGTTGAAGAGATTTATCTCTTTCTTCTTTGGAGGAATAGTTTAGCAACGTTTTCCAACAGTGATAATCTGGATTTAATAATGACCTCTTGTAAAACACCAGTAAAGTCCAACCCAAATATCTTGCTGAAGGATTAGGCCTACATCATGTTTTGAAACGTTGATAAACCATTTCAATCAAATGTATTTATACAGCCCTTTTTACATCAGCAGATGTCACAAAGTGCTATACAGAAACCAATGCAGCCCTACTCTTATCTTGATTGCAGCCTTGCTCTCTCCTTGCCTTGGTCACTAGCTGCTTTCTTCTCCCTCTTACTTTCCCAGGGTCGGGATACTATGGCTATGGAGATGATGAAGATGCATATGCTCGTAGAAACGGAGGTGAATGCTTTGACCAAGCTCTGCTGCCGCACGCACGCTTTTACACACTCTGGCAATTGCTTTCAACATGCAGGAATGTTTAGGGTTGAAATAAGCCTCTTAAACTCAAAGCATTGAGTTAGCTGTGTGTCTTTCACTTCAATGTGATGTATACAACTGTGTTATTTTTACTCTCCACAAGATAGCGATATGCTTCATCCCCTGTTTTACAAACTGACACAATTATGTCAAACTAACTTTCAACTTTTCATTGAGGTCAGTTAGACATGGAATTTTACCCTCTGGGCCAAACCAAACTCCTGGTTTATTTCTCTTCTGTAGAGACTCAAATATAGTATTGTGTTCTCTTACTCAATGACAGTGGAGACTGGAGATACAGCCAACACAAACACACATGAACGGTTGAGCTCCTGTCCAGCTGGTGTGTGTTTGAGAGAGTGTGTGTGTGTGTGTTCTGAGCCAGTGGGAAATAGACTGCAGATTTTATTTCCCTGGAATACAATCCCGCTGGCCCCTCAAACTTGGCATTCCCAAAAGGAATCTTTAGGCAAGCGTTTGAGGGACGGATAGAGCCGTCCAACTGGTAGAGGAAAGTTGGAGGCAACTTTAGTGTTCTTCTGACACATCTTTATCCCTCATGCTGTAAATCAACTTTAAATCATCATCCACTTCAGCCTCCATTCTGAAGGTTATATTTATTAATAGTTAAATTGATGGGGTTTAGTAGCTCTAATCAACAGTATGATTGAGTGATCCCATTTAAATCCACTGGATCAAAGTGATCAAAGACGGACACACACACACACACACACACACTCAAGCTATTTCCCTTACTCTCAACCTCTATCTTTTCTTTACTCAAGCAAGTACTTCTTATTGTCAGTATGGATTATGGTAAGTGACAAATCCATTGTATCATTCTGTCTACCTGTGATGAGAGATGGATGGGTTTACACTAGCACTCCAGATTTTATCTCTTTAGCCTGCTGTAAACACTGTGTCCTGTGGTAAATCAGTATGGATTATGTATGTTGCTATGGGTAACTCACTGCCTGACTTACTGCTAAAATGAAGAGAGCCTGTGAGTGTAAGGTGAGAAAACATATGGATGTCCAAAACACTGGTAAATACCCCCCGGCTCCCAATAGTTAATTTACATTGCGGCACAAACAGACAATGTCTATCTCTATCCTGTATAGATAGATGCCTGTCCAGCACCTGAACCAGAAGGAAGTTTATTTCAATCTTTTATGTGAATGGTATAACTCTCCCTCTTATTCCCCACCCAACCCAATTTTTAGGGACCCCTTGGTGTGCGCCCATCAAGGTGAAGCATGGCGACGTGAGTTGTCGGAGTCCTGGGGGGCAGTATTATAAGAATGTGATGGGATCACGCTGTAAGATCCGCTGTAAGAGGGGTTACGAGATGCAGCAGGGACACCCAGAGGTGGTGTGTATGGCCAGCAAACACTGGTCAGGGAACTACGCCTGCAGGGGTGAGACCGACACACGCACACACACAAACTCGCACACCTGGCCTACTGGCGAGACCCAAAATCACTGGACACACACCTTTACACCAAACATACAGTACCAGTCAAAAGTTTGAACACACCTGGTCATTCAAGGGTTTTTCTTTATTGTTACAATTTTCTACATTGTAGAAATAACATATATGGAATCATGTAGTAACCAAAAAAGTGTTTAACAAATCGAATTATATTTTAGATTTTTTGAAAGTAGCCACTCTGCTTTTATGATAGCTTTTGCACACTCTTGGCATTCTCTCAACCAACTTCACCTGGAAGGCTTTTCCAACAGTCTTGAAGGAGTTCCCACATATGCTGAGCACTTGTTGGTTTCCTTCACTCTTTTCCTTCACTCTGCGGAAAGCTGCCGCGGTCATCCCCCTCTTCAAAGGGGGAGACACTCTAGACCCAAACTGTTATAGACCTATATCCATCCTGCCCTGCCTTGCTAAAGTCTTCGAAAGCCAAGTCAACAAACAGATCACCGACCATTTTGAATCCCTCCGTACCTTCTCCGCTATGCAATCTGGTTTCCGAGCTGGTCATGGGTGCACCTCAGCCACGCTCAAGGTCCTAAACAATATCATAACCGCCATCGATAAAAGACAGTACTGTGCAGTCGTCTTCATCGACTTGGCCAAGGCTTTCGACTCTGTCAATCACCGCATTCTTATCGGCAGACTCAACAGCCTTGGTTTCTCAAATGACTTCCTCGCCTGGTTCACCAACTACTTCTCAGATAGAGTTCAGTGTGTCAAATCGGAGGGCCTGTTGTCCGGACCTCTCTGTCTCTATGGGGGTGCCACAGGGTTCAATTCTCGGGCCAACTCTTTTCTCTGTATATATCAATGATGTTGCTCTTGCTGCTGGTGATTCTCTGATCCACCTCTACGCAGACGACACCATTCTGTATACTTCTGGCCCTTCTTTGGACACTGTGTTAACTCCTTAGGGCTAGGGTCCTCTTACAAATTCTTCTTCTGTTCGGTTGTCTTCCATGATAAACGCATGAAACCTTGTCTAAAGACTGTTGACATCTAGTGGAAGCCATAGGTACTGCAATCGGTGTCCTATTTTACTGAGAATCCCATAGACAGCCATTGAAAGTGAGGGCATGTCACAAAAAAAAAAAATCAGGACAGAAATTCCTTGGGGTTTTGCCTGCCATATCAGTTCCGTTATACTTACAGACATTACTGTAACCGTTTTAGAAACTTCAGAGTGTTTCCTAACCAATAGTACTAATTATGTGCATATCCTAGTTTCTGGGCCTGAGTGGCAGGCATTTTACTTTGGGCACGCCAGACTCTCCAAACCTCCGAATACTGCCCCGGTGCCTGTAGAGGTTAATGTCCATTGCTTGTGTTTCTTGGCCCAAGCAAGTCTCTTGTTTTTATTGGTGTCCTTTAGTAGTGGTTTCTTTCAGCAATTCAACCATGAAGGCCTGATTCACACAGTCTCCTCTGAACAGTTGATGTTGAGATGTGTCTGTTACTTGAACTCTGTGAAGCATTTATTTGGGCTGCAATTTCTGAGGCTGGTAACTCTAATGAGCTTATCCACTGCAGCAGAGGTAACACTTGGCCTTCCTTTCTTGTGGCGGTCCTCATGAGAGCCAGTTTCATCATAGCGCTTGATGGTTTTTGCGATTGCACTTGAAGAAACTTTCAAAGTTCTTGAAATGTTCAGTATTGACTGGCCTTCATGTCTTAAGATCGGTGCCCCTAAACCGGAACGGTTGTTAACATGCGCAGGACATACAGTAGACATGTCTTATATGGGCAGAAAGCTTAAATTCTTGTTAATCTAACTGCACTGTCCAATTTACAGTAGCTATTACAGTGGAAAAAAGACCATGCTGTTGTTTGAGGAGATTGCACAACAACAAAACGCTTTTATCACGGCAACTGGTTTGATACATTCACCTCTGAAGGCAAATAATGTACGTACATTCAGTAATCTTGCTCTGATTTGTCATCCTGAGGGTCCCAGAGATAAAAAGTAGCATAGTTTTGTTTGATAAAATCAATTTTTATATTCAAATGTAGGAACTGGGTTCTACAGTTTAAACCCCTGCCGTCTCTGGCCCCACACCCACCCTGCCCGGCCATCTAGATGTGAAAATTTAAAAGAAAAGGCTGCGACCCTTGCTTATTTGAGCTTTTTCTTGCCATAATATGGACTTGGTCTTACACAAAGTAATTCCATAAATTAACTTTTAACAAAGCACACCTGTTAATTGAAAATAATTCCAGGTGACTACCTCATGAAGCTGGTTGAGAGAATGCCAAGAGTATGCAAAGCTGTCATCAAGGCAAAGAGTGGCTACTTTAAAGAATCTCAAACATAAAATATATTTTGATTTTGTTTAACACTTTTTTTGGTTACTGCATGATTCCATATGTGTTATTTCATATTTATGATGTCTTCACTGTTATTCTACAATGTAGAAATGTAGTACAAATAAAGAAAAACCCCTAAAAGAGTAGGTGTGTCCAAACTTTTGACTGGTACTGTATGTATCCACTGAAGATGCACACAACCAATAGAATCATTGTCAGATTCATCAGCTACCTGCTAAACATGAAAATACATTTATGTACTTGATTTGTGTTTCCCTGTCAGAGATCCGGTGTCCTAAGCTACAGATGCCTGCTAACGGTGGCTATAAGTGTTCCGACGGATCCTACTTTAACTCCCGCTGTGAGTTCTTCTGCTCCCTTGGATACACTCTGAAGGGGTCCAAGACTGTCACCTGCCAGTACCACAAGACCTGGACCTCAGGGGAGAGCACCTGTATAGGTGAGTCAGAGAGTGCTTGCGTGCATGTGGATGTGTGTGCGTGCGTGTACCAATGTACAGTATGTGTATGGTGTTTGTGTGTGTGTGTGGTGTTTGTGTCTGTAGCTGTCAAATCAAATCAAATTGTATTTGTCACATACGCGCGAACCACTGCTTTTAACCAGGTAAAGGCTACCGGAAACATGACTGAATACAAACAGTGCAGCTACTCCCTCCGCAAGGTAATCAAACAAGCTAAGCGTCAATATAGAGACAAAGTAGAGTCACAATTCAATGGCTCAGACACAAGAGGAATGTGGCAGGGGCTACAGTCAATCACGGACTACAAAAAGAAAACCAGCCCCGTCGCGGACCATGACGTCCTGCTCCCAGACAAACTAAACAACTTCTTTGCTCGCTTTGAGGACAATACAGTGCCACCGACACGGCCCGCTACCAAAACCTGCGGGCTCACCTTCACCGCAGCCAATGTGAGAAAAACATTTAAATGTGTTAACCCTCGCAAGGCTGCCGGCCCAGATGGCATCCTGGCCGTGTCCTCAGAGCATCCATGAACCAGCTGGCTGGTGTGTTTACGGACATATTCAATCAGTCCCTATCCCAGTCTGCTGTTCCCACATGCTTCAAGAGGGCCACCATTGTTCCTGTTCCCAAGAAAGCTAAGGTGACTGAGCTAAATGACTATCGCCCGTAGCACTCACTTCCGTCATCATGAAGTGCTTTGAGAGATTAGTCAAGGATCATATCACCTCCATCCTGCCAGACACCCTGGACCCACTCCAATTTGCTTACCGTCCCAATAGGTCCACAGACGACGCAATCGCAATCACACTGCATACTGCCCTAACCCATCTGGACAAGAGGAATACTTATGTAAGAATGCTGTTCATCGACTACAGCTCAGCATTTAACACCATAGTTCCCTCCAAGCTCGTCATTAAGCTCGAGACCCTGGGTCTCGACCCAGCCCTGTGCAACTGGGTCCTGGACTTCCTGACGGGCCGGTCCCAGGTGGTGAGGGTAGGAAACAACATCTCCACCCCGCTGATCCTCAACACTGGGGCCCCACAAGGGTGTGTTCTCAGCCCTCTCCTGTACTCCCTGTTTACCCATGACTGCGTGGCCAAGCACGCATCCAACTCAATCATCAAGTTTGCTGGCGACACTACAGTGGTAGGCTTGATTACCAACAACGACGAGACGGCCTACAGAGAGGAGGTGAGGGCCCTCGGAGTGTGGTGTCAGGAAAATAACCTCTCACTCAATGTCAACAAAACAAAGGAGATGATCGTGGACTTCAGGAAACAGGAGAGGGAGCACCCCCCTATCCACATCGAGGGGACAGTAGTGGAGAAGGTGGAAGGTTTTAAGTTCCTCGGCGTACACATCACGGACAAACTGAATTGGTCCACCCACACAGACAGCGTGGTGAAGAAGGCGCAACAGCGCCTCTTCAACCTCAGGAGGCTGAAGAAATTTGGCTTGTCACCAAAATCACTCACAAACTTACAGATGCACAATCGAGAGCATCCTGTCGGGCTGTATCACCGCCTGGTACGGCAACTGCTCCGCCCACAACCGTAAGGCTCTCCAGAGGGTAGTGAGGACTGCACAACGCATCACCGGGTTAAACTACCTGCCCTCCAGGACACCTACACCACCCGATGTCACAGAAAGGCCAAAAAGATCATCAAGGACAACAACCACCCGAGCCACTGCCTGTTCACCCCGCTATCATCCAGAAGGCGAGGTCAGTACAGGTGCATCAAAGCTGGGACCGAGAGACTGAAAACAGCTTCTACCTCAAGGCCATCAGACTGTTAAACAGCCATCACTAACATTGAGTGGCTGCTGCCAACATACTGACTTAAATCTCTAGCCACTTTATACATAGGAATTGGATGTAACAAATGTATCACTAGCCACTTTAAACAATTTTGTATATAATGTTTACGTATCCGACATACTCATATCAAATGTATACACTGTACTCTAAACCATCTACTGTATCTTGCCTATGCCGTTCGGTCATCGACCCAAATCTCTAGCCACTTTAATAATTATAATTGGATGAAATAATGTATCACTAGCCACTTTAAACAATGCCATTTATATCATGTTTACATATCCTACATTACTCATCTCATATATGTGTGTGTGTATGTGTGTATATATATATATATATGTGTGTATATACTGTACTCCATACCATCTACTGCATCTTGCCTATGCCGGTCAGCCATCGCTCATCCATATATTTATATGTACATACTCGTATTCATTCCTTTACTCTTGTGTGTATAAGGTAGTTGTTGTGAATTTGTTAGATTACTTGTTAGATACTACTGCATGGTCGGAACTAGAAGCACAAGCATTTCGCTACACTCGCATTAACATCTGCTAACCATGTGTATGTGACAAATAAAATTTGATTTGATTTGATACGCCGAATACAGCAGGTGTAGTCCTTACAGTGAAATGCTTACAAGCCCTTAACCAAAAATGCAGTTAAAACAAGTGTTAAGAAAATATTTACTAAATAAACTGAAGTAAAC
This sequence comes from Brachymystax lenok tsinlingensis, assembly GCA_030435695.1. Taxonomy (NCBI): domain Eukaryota; kingdom Metazoa; phylum Chordata; class Actinopteri; order Salmoniformes; family Salmonidae; genus Brachymystax; species Brachymystax lenok. The sequence continues at coordinate 27,431,804 of CM059785.1, forward strand.
AATAAATAAATAGAAATATAACAAATAATGAAAGAGAAACAATAAAATAACAGTAATGAGGCTATATACAGGGGGTACTGGTACAGAGTCAATGTGCAGGGGCACAGGTTAGTCGAGGTAATTGAGGTAATATGTACATGAAGGTAGAGGTAAAGTGACTATGCATAGATAAAGAGAGTAGCAGCAGCGTAAAGGGGAGGGGGGGGTGTTCAATGCAAATAATCTGGGTAGCCATTTGGTTAGCTGTTCAGCAGTCTTATGGCTTGGGGGTAGAAGCTGTTAAGAAGCCTTTTGGACCTAGACTTGGCGCTCTGGTACCACGGTAGCAGAGAGAACAGTCTATTACTAGGGTGGCTGGAGTCTTTGGCAATTTTTAGGGCCTTCCTCTTACTGGTATATTTTTATTTAATCTTTATTTAACTAGGCAAGTCAGTTAAGAACAAATTCTTATTTACAATGACGGCCTAGGAACAGTGGGTTAATTGCCTTGTTCAGGGGCAGAACGACAGATTTTTACCTTGTTGTTATTTGATCTAGCAACCTTTCGGTTACTGGCCCAACGCTCTATCCACTAGGCTACCTGCCGCCCCAACCACTAGGTTTCCTGCCATCCAGCATAGAGGTCCTGGATGGCAGGAAGCTTGGCCCCAGTGATGTACTGGGCCGTACGCACTGCCCTCTGTAGTGCCTTGTGGTCGGAGGCAGAGCAGTTGCCATACCAGGCGGTGATGGATGGTCTCGATGGTGCAGCTGTATAACCTTTTGAGGATCTGAGGACCCATGACAAATCTTTTCAGTCTCCTGAGAGGGAATAGGCATGCGGTGGTCTCTTCATGACTGTCTTGGTGTGTTTAGACCATAAAAATTAGTTGGTGATGGAGACACCAAGGAACTTGAAGCTCTCAACCTGCTCAATGACATTGACTAACTGGTGCCCCCGCACATTGACTCTGTACCGCTACCCCCCGTATATAGCCTCGCTACAGTTATTTTACTGCTGCTCTATAATTAATTGTTATTTAAATGTTTTACTTATCTATTTTTTACTTAAGACTTCTTTTTCTTAAAACTGCATTGTTGGTTAACAGCTTGTAAGTTATCATTTCACTGTAAGGTCAACACTTGTTGTATTCGTCGCATGTGACAAATACAATTACATTTATTTGTATGCAGGAATCAGGAGGATAGAGTTATGGTCAGATTTGCCAAATGGAGGGCGAGGGAGAGCTTTGTATGCGTCTCTGTGTGGACTAAAGGTGGTCTAGAGTTTTTTTCCCTCTGGTTTCACATGTAACATGCTGGTAGAAATGAGGTTTCCCTATTTTAAAGTTCCTGGCCACTAAGAGTGCCGCCTCTGGATGAGCATTTTCTTGTTTGCTTATGGCCTTACACGGGTCGTTGAGTGCGGTCTTAGTGCCAGCATCGATTTGTGATGGTAAATAGACAGCTACAAAAAATATAGATGAAAACTCTCTTGGTAAATAGTGTGGTCTACAGCTTATCATGAGATACTATACAGGTGAACAAAACCTTGAGACTTCATTAATATTAGATTTTGGGCACCAGCTGTTATTGACAAATAGACACAGACCGCCACCCCTTGTCTTACCAGAGGCAGCTGTTCTATCTTGCTGATGCACGGAAAACCCAGCCAGCTGAATGTTATCAATGTCGTCGTTCAGCCACGACTCGGTGAAACAGCACTCCCTCACAGGAGCTTCTCTAGTCCAAAATCACCCCATTTACACAGACTGGACATAACGTAACACAACATAACATGACAGAACAGGGAAAAGCAAAAAAAAAAAGATCTCTTCCTGTTTCTCTTACCTCCACATCTGCTGACCTTTTTAACCACTCCCCCTTGCCCCTCTCTCTTTCTCTGGTAGATGTGGATGCCCCAGTAATAAAGTGTCCTAACCTGAAGGACAAGACGGCAGAGCCTGGCAAGCTCACTGCCAGGGTGACCTGGGACACACCGGAGGGCAAGGACACGGCCGACGGCATCCTCACCGAGTCAGTCTGAACCTTGACCCTTAACTCCTAACTCCACTGAACCTTCATTTATAGCCTGTCGTGGTAGTTAGGCTTGGGCTGTATACCGTGTATTAGAGGTCGACCGATTATGATTTTTCAATTCCAATACCGATTATTGGATGACCAAAAAAGCCGATACCGATTAATCGGACAATTCTTTTTGTTTTTAGATATATATATATATATATATATATATTTGTAATAATGACAATTACAACAATACTGAATGAACACTTTTATTTTAACTTAATATAATACGTAAATAAAATCCATTTAGTCTCAAATGAATAATGAAACATGTTCAATTTGGTTTAAATAATGCAAAACACAGTGTTGGAGAAGAAAGCAAAAGTGCAATATGTGCCATGTGAACAAAGCTACCGTTTAAGTACCTTGCTCAGAACATGAGAACAAAGCTGGTGGTTCCTTTTAACATGAGTCTTCAAAATTCCCAGGTAACCTCTTAGGGATCCGATCCCGTTAGCGGGCTCGTTTTCGGAGCAAACAAAGCGCGGCAAATTCAAAAAATAAATTGTAATATTTAACTAGTCAGGGAGTGGTGGTGCGCTAGCGCCCCACTCCCGACACTACCAGGTGAAATGCAAGGCAAAATCCCAAAATTGAATTATTAAAAATGCACCAATATACAGTGGGGAAAAAAAGTATTTAGTCAGCCACCAATTGTGCAAGTTCTCTCACTTAAAAAGATGAGAGAGGCCTGTAATTTTCATCATAGGTACACTTCAACTATGACAGACAAAATGAGGAAAAAAATCCAGAAAATCACATTGTAGGATTCTTTATGAATTTATTTGCAAATTATGGTGGAAAATAAGTATTTGGTCAATAACAAAAGTTTATCTCAATACTTTGTTATATACCCTTTGTTGGCAATGACAGAGGTCAAATGTTTTCTGTAAGTCTTCACAAGGTTTTCACACACTGTTGCAGGTATTTTGGCCCATTCCTCCATGCAGATCTCCTCTAGAGCAGTGATGTTTTGGGGCTGTCGCTGGGCAACACGGACTTTCAACTCCCTCCAAAGATTTTCTATGGGGTTGAGATCTGGAGACTGGCTAGGCCACTCCAGGACCTTGAAATGCTTCTTACGGCCACTCCTTCGTTGCCGGGCGGTGTGTTTGGGATCATTGTCATGCTGAAAGACTCAACCACGTTTCACCTTCAATGCCCTTGCTGATGGAAGGAGGTTTTCACTCAAAATCTCACGATACATGGCCCCATTCATTCTTTCCTTTACACGGATCAGTCGTCCTGGTCCCTTTGCAGAAAAACAGCCCCAAAGCATGATGTTTCCACCCCCATGCTTCACAGTAGGTATGGTGTTCTTTGGATGCAACTCAGCATTCTTTGTCCTCCAAACACGACGAGTTGAGTTTTTACCAAAAAGTTCTATTTTGGTTTCATCTGACATTCTCCCAATCCTCATCTGGATCATCCAAATGCTCTCTAGCAAACTTTAGACGGGCCTGAACATGTACTGGCTTAAGCAGGGGGACACGTCTGGCACTGCAGGATTTGAGTCCCTGGCGGCGTAGTGTGTTACTGATGGTAGGCTTTGTTACTTTGGTCCCAGCTCTCTGCAGGTCATTCACTAGGTCCCCGTGTGGTTCTGGGATTTTTGCTCACCGTTCTTGTGATAATTTTGACCCCACGGGTGAGATCTTGCGTGGAGCCCCAGATCGAGGAAGATTATCAGTGGTCTTGTATGTCTTCCATTTCCTAATAATTGCTCCCACAGTTGATTTCTTCAAACCAAGCTGCTTACCTATTGCAGATTCAGTCTTCCCAACCTGGTGCAGGTCTACAATTTTGTTTCTGGTGTCCTTTGACAGCTCTTTGGTCTTGGCCATAGTGGAGTTTGGAGTGTGACTGTTTGAGGTTGTGGACAGGTGTCTTTTATACTGATAACAAGTTCAAACAGGTGCCATTAATGCAGGTAATGAGTGGAGGACAGAGGAGCCTCTTAAAGAAGAAGTTACAGGTCTGTGAGAGCCAGAAATCTTGCTTGTTTGTATGTGACCAAATACTTATTTTCCACCATAATTTGCAAATAAATTCATTAAAAATCCTACAATGTGATTTTCTGTTTTTTTTTCTTAATTTTGTCTGTCATAGTTGAAGTGTACCTATGATGAAAATTACAGGCCTCTCTCATCTTTTTAAGTGAGAGAACTTGCACAATTGGTGGCTGACTAAATACTTTTTTTTCCCCACAGTACAAGTGTTTCATACTCATCAAAAGCTCTGCTTCTTGGCAATATCACAGCATTGTCGGATTTCAAAAAGGTTTTACGGCGAAAGCACTACATTTGATTGTTTGAGGGTAGCACCTTCAATATTTTCCATAACCATGAAATCTTTAGCCAGCGCGGTCGATAGAAAATGCATTTCACAGGGAAAACCTGTGCCTTTTGTAGAACCTCTGCAGAGGGCTTCCTAAGTGTCCAACGAAGACAATCCATGGGTATTTGGGTAGAAAAAGTAATTTATTATATCCTTAAATCTCCGTTTGGTTGGCACCTTGTGTTCAGAAAATCCAATGTGACGAGAACGCGTTCAACTATACCTATAAACTTTCCCTCAACAAAACAAAAAACAATTAAAATGCTTCCTTAGCTTATCTTTTATGAATAAAAGTGATAATCTTTCACTTGGATGGTCACCTAAACGTTATATAAGTCAAATAAAGTGGACCGCTCAGCCAAACGTGCGCCCAAAAACGTGCAACTGAAAAATAGCTCCCTTGACTAAACCTTCTCCCAATTGAACACATTGGTTCCGATTTCCATTAAACTTTACCTATACACTGCTGACATCCAGTGGAAGCAATAGGTACTACATTCAGTGTCCTGGTATAAAGACTTTTCTAAAGGCACTGTCTCAAATTGAGCCATAAGCCACAAGGAATGAGATTTCCGGATGGAATTTTCTCTGGTTTTTGCCTGCCAAATGACTTCTGTTACAATCACAGACAAAATGATAACACTTTTGGAAACCTCAGTGTTTCCTATCCAATAGTACTAATTATGTGCATATCCTATTTTCTGAGCCTGAGTGGCAAGCATTTTACTTTGGGCACGCCAGGCTCTCCAAAACCGTCACCTCGTGTGCTGCTCCCTAACAAGTTAACATTCATCAATATACAAGTGTTGCATAGCCATCAAAAGCTCTGCTTCTTGGCAATATCACAGCGTTGTCAGATTTCAAAAAGGCTTTACGGCGAAAGCACAACATTTGATTGTTTGAGGATAGCACCCCACATATTTTCCACATTAGCATAAATTCATATCCAGCTCGGGTCTCACAAAACAATATCACAGCTAAAATAAATCGCTTACCTTTCAAAGAACTTCTGCTGAGGACTTCCCAAGTGTCCAAACAAGAGAGTCCATGGTTCTTTTGTTAGAAAAAGTCATTTATTAAATCCATAAATCTCTGTTTGGTTGGCACGTTATGTTCAGCTACTCCACCAAGCATTGCCAGTCTACTCGCCCGTTGTACAGTGAAGAGAACGCGTTCAAATTATAACTCTCAACTTTTCCCAAACAAATCAAATATCATTAATAATGCATCCTTAGGTATCCTTTTATGAATAATAGCGATCATATTTTACACGGATGGTAACCGAAACGTTATAAAAGGAAAAGAAAGCTGGGCACGTTCTCGTTCTTCTCCTTCCTGCAGTGTCTCTTCTTCTGTATGGTTCTGCTCAGGGCTATAGCCTCCAGACACTGTCCAGAGACTGTTGACATCCAGTGGAAGCCATAGGTACTGCAACCTGTGTCCTATCTAAATAGGATTTCTTTCAACAGCCATTCAAAGTGAGCAAAGGTCAAAAGAAAAATGATTTCCGGACAGAAATTTCTCGGGTTTTTGCCTGCTATATCAGTTCTGTTATACCCACAGACATTATCGTAACGGTTTTAGAAACTTCAGAGTGTTTTCTATCCAATAGTACTAATTATGTGCATATCTTAATTTTACTTTGGGCACGTCAGACAAAATTCTGAAAATGGGACCCTAGCCCTAACAAGTTAAGAAGTTTTAGGTTGTAGTTATTATAGGAATTTATAGGACTATTTCGCTCTCTACCACTTGTATTTCATATACCTTTGACTATTGGATGTTCTTATAGGCACTATAGTATTGCCAGCCTAATCTCGGGAGTTGATAGGCTTGAAGTCATAAGCAGGAAAGTGCTGTTTGAATGAATGCTTATGAGCCTGCTGCTGCCTACCACCGCTCAGTCAGACTGCTCTATCAAATATCAAATCATAGACTTAATTATAATATAATAAACACACAGAAATATGAGCCTTAGGTCAATAATATGGTCAAATCCAGAAAATATCATTTTGAAAAACAAAACTTTTATTCTTTCAGTGAAATACGGAACCGTTCCGTATTTTATCGAACAGGTGGCAACCCGAAGTCTAAATATTGCTGTAACATTGAAGTTTGTGCAATGTAATGTCATAATTATGTAAATTCTGGCAAATTAATTACGGTCTTTGTTAGGAAGAAATGGTCTTCACACAGTTCGCAACGAGCTTACACTGAACGCAAGAGAAGTGACACAATTTCCCTAGTTATTGCCTGCTAACATAAATGTATTTTAACTAAATATGCAGGTTTAAAAATATATACTTGTGTATTTGATTTTAAGAAAGGCATTGATGTTCATGGTTAGGTACATTTGTGCTTTTTTCGCAAATGCGCTTTTGTTAAATCATCACCCGTTTGGCGAAGTAGGCTGTGATTCAATGATAAATTAACAGGCACCGCATTGATTATATGCAACGCAGGACAAGCTAGTTAAACTAGTAATATCATCAGCCATGTGTAGTTAACTAGTGATTATGTTAAGATTGATTGTTTTTTATAAGATAAGTTTAATGCTAGCTAGCAACTTACCTTGGCTCCTTGCTGCACTCGCATGCCTCGCAGCCTGCCACGCAGTCTCCTCGTGGATTGCAATATAATCGGCGTACAAAAATGCAGATTACCGATTTGTTATGAAAACTTGATATCGGCCCTAATTAATCGGCCTTGCCATGGTGCCATGTATATACCGTATACCAGGATATTTGGAAATAGCCACAGGATGTTTTTTCAATACCGTTTAAACTATTTATTTGAAGTTTTTGTATACATTTGAATATTTGTAGTTACTTTTTTAAGTAAATATCTGCAGTCAGCTAGTGCAATACATTAGGCGATAAAGAAGATTGCGTTCTTCATTTTACCTGTCACATAATTTTTCTTACCGGTAGTCCCCAGTCACGTGGGTTTTGTTTACAAGCACACAACAACAAGAGACTTGTGAGTTACTCACTGTTGTGCAGCACATGTCTAGTTACAGTATGGAATTCACAACAAAATGTTTGCCAGCTAGATATTTTATAGCTATTAATTTAACTGTCTAAAATGTGCTAAATGTTCTGCAGTTGTGTAATTGGTTTGCTAATTTAGTAGCTAGTTCGCTATCTAGCTAAGTGGTTAGCTTCTTCCAAAATAAAGCTTCACTTAGTAACAGTAGAGAATCCCCTCCTGGATCAAGAGCCTTGCTGTCTAATATTTGTTTTGTGCATGCAGCAAACTGTAAGTAGCTTTTTGAGTTACTTGTATAACTTTATGAGCTGGGACAACTGTCCTGAAAATAATTTAGGTCAGAGGCTGTATAAAATATTTGCAAAGTACTTGTTAGCATTTAGTTTGCATTCTCTATGGGATTTTACATGTACTTGTTAGCATTGCTAACCTTAGGATTACAGAGGCTGTGGGTTTAGAAAACAGCAACCCTTGCGTTCAGTGCCGGCATTACCGAATGTCACGGTATAGCACAAGGTTGGTATGAAGGTATGACCATCTGGATACCACCCAAGTCTAGTAGCAGTAATAGTAGTAGTCATGGTAGCAGTAGTAGTAGGGTAAGTCTTTAGTTAGGCTTCAGTACTATTGACACACTGAAGTATTTGACTGAGGCTGTGTTTACAGTGTGATCCTGAAAGGGAAGCCTCCTGGACACTTCCCTGAGGGGCTCCATAAGATGTCCTACACCGTCTATGACCGCGCCGGGAACAAGGGCAGCTGCCGCTTCTCTGTCAGAGTACGAGGTGATCCCCCAACATTATTACTGTGCTTCTAGTCAGACAGCAATGTTCTGACAACATTTGAAGGAACAATCACAGAACACTTACACATTTATGCCTCTTAGGCTGCTTTTACACAGGAAGCCAATTTTTATATTCCACTATTGGTATTTTGACCTATCACGTCAGATCTTTTCACATCAGATCTTTTTCAAAGCTAAAATGATTGTTTTTCGCTCATTTTGTATTTTGACCAATCAGAATGGGGCTGCGTGGACACAGCCTTAAGAGTGTGTGTCTTAAAATGTTTTGTGCCACCAGTGCGTCGCTGCAGCCCCATGACCCCTCCAGAGAACGGCTATATGAAGTGTGACAGTGATGGAGATAACTATGGAGCCACCTGTGATTTCAAATGTACAGGAGGGTACGAACTTCAGGGCAGCGCTGCCAGGGTGTGCCAGTATGGACTCACCTGGTCAGGCACGGAAACCAACTGTGCAGGTATATATCGATGCACACACACGTATGTATACACACACACACACATCCACACATACTGTTCATTCTGTTCACATCACATAAGCACACCTCACAGACACACATACAGTACTTTACACTTCACATAAACCAATAGGGCTGGGAATTGCTAGGGACCTCCCGATATGATATCATCACGATACTTAGGTGCCGATACGATATGTATTGCGATTATCACGTATCTATATGTATTGCGATTCAATACTGTGATTTTATTGCGATTCGATGTTCCAAACATATTGCTCACCATCTGTCTGCTGCAGAGGGACAAGTGAGAGCCATGAGAAAGTGAGCTTTGATCAGACATGTAAATAAAAGTTCTGAAAACAAATTGACTCCCTATTTTAAAAAAGAATGAGAACATGCAGGCACATCAAACCAGCACAAAAATGATTGCGATATTTTTTATATTATACGATATAACGTCAAAGATAATATCCTGATATGTAACTATAGATTTTTTCCCCCATCATTATAAACCACACACGCATACAGTTGAAGTCGGAAGTTTACATCCACCTTAGCCAAATACATTTAAACTCAGTTTTTCACAATTCCTGACATTTAATCCTAGTTCAAATTCCCTGTCTTAGGTCAGTTAGGATCACCACTTTATTTTAAGAATGTGAAATGTCAGAATAATAGTAGAGAGAATGATTTATTTCAGATTTTATTTCTATCATCACATTCCCAGTGGGTGAGAAGTTTACATACACTCAATTAGTATTTGGTAGCATTGCCTTCAAATTGTTTAACATAGGTCAAACGTTTCGGGTAGCCTTCCACAAGCTTCCCACAATAAGTTGGGTGAATTTTTTGGCCATTCCTCCTGACAGAGCTGGTGTAACTGAGTCAGGTTTATTTAACTAGGCAAGTCAGTTAAGACAAATTCTTATTTTCAATGATGGCCTAGGAACAGTGGATTAACTGCCTTGTTCAGGGGCAGAACAACAGATTTTTACCTTGTCAGCTCGGGGATTCAATCTTACAACCTTTCGGTTACTTTCAATCAAATGTATTTATAAAGCCATTCTTACATCAGCTGATGTCACAAAGTGCTGTACAGAAACCCATCCTAAACCCCAATGCAGGTGTAGACTAGTCCAACGCTCTAACCACTAAGTTACATGCCGCGTCATTGTCCATTTGGAAGACCCATTTGCGACCAAGCTTTAACTTCCTGACTGATACCTTGAGATGTTGCTTCAATATATCCACATAATTTTCCTTCCTCGTGATGCCATCTATTTAGTGAAGTGCACCAGGCCCTCCTGTAGCAAAGCACCCCCACAACATGATGCTGCCACCCCCGTGCTTCACGGTTGGGATGGTGTTCTTCGGCTTGTAAGCCTCCCCCCTTTTTCCTCCAAACATAACGATGGTCATTATGGCCAAACAGTTCTATTTTTGTTTAATCTGACCAGAGGACATTTCTCCAAAAAAGTACGATTTTTGTCCCCATGTGCAGTTGCAAACCGTAGTGTGGCTTTTTTATGGCGGTTTTGGAGCAGTGGCTTCTTCCTTGCTGAGTGGCCTTTCAGGTTATGTCGCTATAGGACTCGTTTTTACTGTGGATATAGATACTTTTGTACCTGTTTCCTCCAGCATCTTCACAAGGTCCTTTGCTGTTGTTCTGGGATTGATTTGCACTTTTCGCACCAAAGTACGTTCATCTCTAGGAGACAGAACGCGTCTCCTTCCTGAGCGTTATGGCGGCTGTGTGGTCCCATGGTGTTTATACTTGCGTACTATTGTTTGTACAGATGAACGTGGTACCTTCAGGCATTTGGAAATTGCTCCCAAGGATGAACCAGACTTGTGGAGATCTACAATTTTTTTCTGAGGTCTTGGCTGATTTCTTTTGATTTTCTCATGATGTCAAGCAAAGAGGCACTGAGTTTGAAGGTAGGCCTTGAAGTACATCCACAGGTATACCTCCAATTTACTCAATTTGTGTCAATTAGCCTAACAGAAGCTTCAAAATCCATGACATCATTTTCTGGAATTTTCCAAGCTGTTTAAAGGCACAGTCAACTTAGTGTATGTAAACTTCTGACCCACTGGAATTGTGATACAGTGAATTATAAGTGAAATAATCTGTCTGTAAACAATTGTTGGAAAAATTACTTGTGTCATGCACAAAGTAGATTTCCTAACCGACTTGCCAAAACTATAGTTTGTTAACAAGAAATTTGTGGAGTGGTTGAAAAACGAGTTTTAATGACTCCAACCTAAGTGTTGGTTAACTTCCGACTTCAACTGTACATTACACATCCACCATGCTGTGTGTTTAGCTGTATTGAAGTTGTGATCAGGGGTGCTGAGGGGTTCACTGGAGGTGAAAACGGGGATGTCTCCCTCGGCCAGGATGGGCTGTCCATCGATCACAGAGATCCAGCAGATCAATACCGCCTGCTCTGACATCGACCAGCACTGTGTGTGACACATACTTTAGTGGATTATTGTCTAATAGAAGAGACATTATTATTCTGCTATCATATTATATAATACAGTGACGCTCCATATAGCACTTCTGATATACGCTGTGGAAGGAACAGGTCATTCGCTACTATTGCTTGCAAAGTTTATAACAACAAGAACAGTAAAGACAAGTATAACAGAGCAACGAAATTAACATACTTTTGAGATTTTTTTGGCCAATTGCAAATCAAGTTACATCATTTTCTTTAATAGAATATGATGATGTGAGATGATGCAATGATGTAGTGTTTTATTATGTCATAACATGTTATGTCACAGCTATGAACATCAACGTGGGGGTGCGTACAGCCTCAGGTCTGCTGGACCAGTTCTATGAGAAACGACGCCTCCTCATCATTTCTGCTCCCACAGCTGCCAATCATTACTACAGGTTCCAAATGACTAATCTACAGGTGAGGGAGTAGGAGAGAGGGATGGAGGGAGGGAGAGGGAGGGAGGGAGGGAGGGGAGAAAGGCAGAGAGTGAGGAAAGAGAGAGACATGGTGGGGGAGTAGGTAAAATTATCTGTGGGAGGGAGGGAGGGAGGGAGGCAGAGAGAGAGGAAAGAGAGCGACAGAGTGGGGGGAGTAGGTCAAATTGTCTGTGGTTCTGCTGATGGGGTGTGTAGTTCCTGGTAAACAGAGAAAATGTCACCGCGCAGAATAAACAATGCCAGTGTGCTCTGTAAATTCAGGCTATTCTGGGTTTGGATGATTTTCTGCCTGTCAAAAGATATTAAAAGGGAGCAGCCTTTAAAAAGCCTGACCTTTAACGTGTCAGGAAAGAGGTGACTCTTGTCATACACTGTGAGTCATTCCAACCTCACATTTAAAGGTCCAATGCAGCCATTTTCATCTTATTATCAAATCCTTAATGGGAAACAATTAAATACCTTACTGTGATTGTTTTCAATTAAAGTGGTCTATAAGAGCAAAGAGCAATTTCTAAAGCAAGAATTTTACTAGGACTGTCTGGGAGTTGTCTGAGTGGGGAGGGTAAAACTAGCTGTTAGCTAGGTTTGGAACTCTCTTTCTTATTGGTCTATTAATTAACTAATTTACCGCCTGGTGATGTCACCAAAACTTCATCTCACCAAAATAGGCTGAAATTTCAGGCAGTCTTTTCAAACAGCTCGTACACTACAAGGGCATTTTCACAATTTCACAGTATTATTCCAACTTCATAGTGTGTAAATATATATAAAACACAGGATAATCATGTTTTTGACTGCACTGGGCCTCTAACAGGCCATGTGATGGATTCTGTGACATTTGTTGACATTACTTGAATTTGTATGTGAGTGCATTTTCATGTTCTGTGCTTGTGTGTACAATGTTATTTGTGTGTTTTTGGTGTGGTTATAATATAAATGTGTGTGTGTGTGTGTTACAGCATGCCCAGTGTGGTCTGGATCTCAGGCATGTGACGGTGATTGAGCTGGTCGGGATTTACCCGGCACAGATCGGCCGTATCAGCCACAGACTCATCCCCCCAGGGCTGGCTCTACAACTCAGGTACACACACACACATACACACCGTCATCATCATTCATAACAAACCTATAACTCATTCTTCAGACCTGCCATTGTGTGTTCAGCCTTGACCTGATGGAAGTGTTGATGTATGTTGCCTAGGTTACTGCTCCAGATCTCCCATAATAACTTCAACATGGTGATGATTGACAAGCAGGGGATGGACAGGGAGCGCTACACGTACCCCATCACCTCAGCCCAGATCTTCACCACCATTGACACCTGGCAGGGACGCATGGATGAGATGGTGATGCAGCAGGAGGCAGGCCACACCTGCCAGTAGTACAACAACGACACTCCTCACTAACACCCCCACCCCAACATCATCTCCCCAAAAAAGCCCACTATTCCCAATTGTACACCCACTACTCCTCAACGCCCCCTATTTCCTTCACCCTATGGACAGTCCTTCTCACCCCCACAATATCCCTCCAAATCAATAATTAAACCCTACCGTTGCTCAGTATTACTTCCTGGACCCGACTCCCATCCTCCAGTTCCCCATAGCAGACCACAGCTAGTTAACGTATTCCTCAATAGGAGATTCCCAAAGTCATTGAACCCTCTATTTCCCACCAATGTGATGACTTTCAGTTAAGTGCCTTTCTAATTGTAAGGAGACAAGGGGTTCAATAGTCACTACTAAGTAGGAATCATTAGTATCGGAATGTCTGATTGGAGTTCGGAGCTGTGGAGCGTTGGGACCAGGCTAATTAGAATGGAAATATAACTCTCTTTCATCACTGCATCCTACAGCAGTTAAAGGTCCTGGGCGGAGTGGGTCATCACAATCATATTGATTCTTGTACTTGTCAGTCTGTATGTTTGTTTTTTTAAAGCTTGGACACATTTTACTATTATTATGATATTTTTGTATAATAACTATTTTCTTTTTTTTTTAGATATGAAACTGGAAAAATCCTTTAGCTGTTTTATATTTATGTTTCTCAATTCTGATAGCAGTGTTTTAATTAGGACAGTAATAATAAGCACTTGAGAATGTGTGTGTGTGATGTAACAGGCAGTGATGCTGGTCCATCAGTACACTGCTGTTTGTTCCGTTTGATTTCACACAATCATGATTAAATAGCCCTCTTAAAAAGTGACCTCGTCCTTCTGTCGCTACAGTTAGAACCAGAACTATGTTTTACGACACTGTGACAGTCTAGTTTGACTTTTCTAAGGACAGAAAAAGGTTCATACTTTTATCCTCAGGATAGATGGGTGCTGTGTGAATGCAAATACACACACTTACCCGGTCAGACACGCACAGTTACATTCCGCACAGAAAGTCTGTTCTAAACATACATAGAGATCTGATCTGAGGTCTGATATGTGTGGTTTATTTCTTCAAAATATTCTGATAACACATTGCAACCAAAAGAAGAGATGGATTCAGTCACATTCCAAAGTCAAATCAATCTAGTTTTGAAATTAGAGGACTTTAAAACAGAGAGGACATTAAAACAGAGACAGTAACATGCTGTTAGACACGTCTAGTGTTTCTTCAGTAGCAGCAGGGTATTGCGCACATCTCATCTATACAGTAAATGCCATTTTAATAGTATCATTATTATTATGCACTTTTCAATGGTTGTTGAGCATAACAGAAACTCAGACAATGGCAAATGTGCAGACTTGTCATTCCACAGAAAGAATGGCACCACAGTAGGATATGACTGTATACAGAGACATAGTCTGCGTCAAATGGTACCCTATTCCATTCCATTTCTTTTCATTTAGCAGACACTCTTATCCAGAGTGACTTACAGTACCAATTAGGGTTAAGTGCCTCGCTCAAGGGGACATCGACAGATTTTTCACCTAGTCGGCTCAGCGATTCGAACCAGCGACCTTTGATTACTGGCCCATTCCCTTCATAGTGCTCTACAAGTGCACTTTATAGGGAAAAAGATACCATTTTGGACACATACCAAGACATCGGAACCCTTTACGGTGGGATACTAGGAGTGTTATTACTCATCCAGGGAGGTTGCAAGGACAGACGGGTCACAGTGGCCTGAGTTACAGGGACAGACACTGACCGATGTGCTCTATTCAATGAGTCACATACCGAGGGTGGACTGGACACTGACTCATCCTAGAACACGCAATCCTCCTACTATCTCCTCAAGGCTACTGGGGCAAAACGTTTCCAGTGTTGCAGATAGAGCTGCCCTGACTCTCTATTCCACATTTTACACAATACATTTTGATCAGCAATTTGGTGCTGATGGATCTCTGGTTAGATTTCCGCCTTAATCTGTTTCCACACAAAGTTAGGTCCAAAAACGTCTGTTGATGATGTGAGTATTATTTGTGCTGTTCTACTCTTAATATGTGCTTCATCAAGACAACGTAAAACTATTGGTGTGTTCAGGATCAGTTACAATGCAATTGTGCAACAATTTGAAACGGGTGATTATCAGTTCAGAATGTTGCATAATACAATTATTGCATGAAACATCACAGTCTTGAACATACCCTAATTGTCATTGTACAGTATTCTATTGGAATGTTTAAATCTCCTCAGCAATGCAACAAACCCAAAGTGCCTTTGGAATAGTTACCTTATGAGAGTAGGTAGAAGCTATTCTAAACCACTGATACAGGGTCAGATATGTTAACTTCCCCCTAATGGTTATAGTTAGGAGCAGGTCAAGGCAATCTTATCCTAGATCTGGGAATAAGGACAACTTCTAACTCGTGGTCTCAACACAGGGAGAGGAGAGTGTTGTAAATAAACTACAGAGACAAGGACAGGTTCCCCCACACACCCATACTGTATGTGCATAGTGGAAACCAGGAGTCAGATCAGATCATACAATGGCACGTGCTTGTTCATTATGTTACATATATGTCATAATGTACAGCGGTATTAGTAGTAGTTGTTGTTGTTGTAGTAGTAGTAGCAGTGCTTGGTCTTGGCTGGATGCTTTGGAGGGCAGGGTATGGCCGTGTGTGTGTGTGTGTGTGTGTGTGTGTGTGTGTGTGTGTGTGTGTGTGTGTGTGTGTGTGTGTGTGTGTGTGTGTGTGTGTGTGTGTGTGTGTGTAAGGCATGACTGGTTGTCCACTTAACCAGGTAGAGGACAACAAACCCCAGTGCAGGATCAGGGTGGCTCAGTGGTTAGGGTTCAAAGGTCAGGAAGTGGGGTGATGTCATCAGCTCTTTATTGCGGGGATAGAGCATGGACATGGAGCACTCTCAACCACTTTCCTTCTCTTTCTTTTGTTCTCTTTTTATTTATCCTCTTTCTTACCTTCCACTTCTTCTCCCCTCTGACACCTTTTTCTGTTTCCCTCTGTCTTTCCAACTGCCTCTCTCCTCTTTCTACCTCCCTACATCTCATGTGTTGTGCTTGCACATGCTGGACCTCAGCATCAGTTTACACTCCTGGGGGACCTCTGGGTTGTCAATCATGTGTTGCCATAGCCGCTGTTCCTCTCCGTATGAGTCCATCCAGTCCACCTCGTTCCCATAGCTCTGGCCTGTAGGGAGACAATAGATCATCACTATCTGTTGTATACACTCCATATCCCTACAGCGTTATGCTGACTGAATTTGCTACAAATCACCTTAAACCTCTGAGAGGAGAAAGAGAAAATAATTGAAAAGACAGACAGACCTGTCCCTCCGTTGAGTCGGACTCCCCCCAGGAAGACATTGCTGGCCAGAGCCTCCTTGTCCCAGACGGTGAGCTCCAGACACACGTTGTTCAGGTCTCCGGCCTGCAGGCCACAGTAGGTAAAGGTGTGGTTCCACTGGGGGTTGACCGTGCGACGCAACACCGCCGTCTTGTGCTTGGTGGACTTACTGTTGTCAGGGAGCAGGTACCTGAACAGATGGGGAGACAGGAAACAAGAAATACAAAACTGTCAGAGGAGTCTTTTTTAAATTGATTTAACCTTTTTAACTAGGCAGGTCAGTTAAGAACAAATTATTATTTACAATGACAGCCTACCCCGGCCAAACCTGGACAACGCTGGGCCAATTGTGCGCCGCCCTATGGGACTCCCAATCACAGCTGGTTGTAATACAACCTGGAATCAAACCAGGGTCTGTAGTGACACCTCTAGCACTGAGATGCAGTGCCATAGACTGCTGCACCACTCGAGACCCATTGAATAGGGAGAAGGTAGATAGTAGGTCCTAGGAATGTAGGCTGATTGAAATAAATGGGTCTCTACATGAAACTAAATGGGTGCACCCGTCTCACCCTTTCACAAAGGGGTCCGAGGTGCCTCCAGACTTGACAGCAGTCAGGTTCTTGGCCTCCTTGACCAGCAGCTCCACCATGCCTCCTTTGGGCAGCTTGATGCTGGTCTTCTTTCCTTTCAGAAAGCCTTTCTTCACTGAGAGGAGGAGAGGACGAAAAGGTTCCTTTTATCAACATCTTTAGTCAATTAGTTGAATCAGGTCTGTTAGTGCTGGGCTGGGAGCAGGTAAAACAGAGGGGGTAATTGTGGAGTACCTTGGACCTGGTCCAGGGGTAGCATGAGGTTCTTCTCTGCAGGGATGTACTTCAGAACGACGGTTAGCTCCCCTTTATACTGGAGCGTGGAGTCCATTCTACTGTCCAGCTGCACATAGAACAAACATACTGTACTTACAGCATTTACCACTTACATACAGTATACATCCACACATGTATGCTATTGTCAATCTACACACAGGATACCTTAGGTTGCAGAGAGTACCACTCCTCCATGTTAGTGTCAAACTCCCAAGAGTCAAAGGTCAGCTCCACCTCCCCAAGGAAGCTGTTGTGACCGAAGCGATCGTGGTGCCACACAGACAGCTGCAATGTTCGCGTCTCCAACTGGGAGTGGCTGATCACATACTACACAGCACAGGTGAGAGAGAGATGGAGAGTAGGACTGGGTACCAAAACTAAACCGCCGATGCTCATACAGGAATAAAACACGCGCACACCAGGGCCTTGATGAAGGCTGAAACATTAGGTATGTGGTGCAGGTTAATGAAAGCTTAATTTCTTTAATTATGAATACCTGCTGCCTGACAGTACTATTGACACACACTCTTTCTTCAGGCAACGATACACATTCTCATGACCTCAAAAACAAACTCATTACATTTTACTGTCTCCCAAGCTATACACATTTTCATACGTGCACACAAACAACCTTACCCTAAAGTTCTCATTGAACACGGGGTTGATTGTGTTGGTCTTGATGCTGGTCTTCCTCTTGCTCTGGCGAGACTTGTCTGGGAGAAGGTACGCCTTCACATAGCTGCCAATTTAAGATACAGTCATTCAGCCACACTCCAGAGGTGGACATGTATGCAGGGATCCATATGATCACCCCAGGGCTTCAAAGGTTACTCTATCATACCATGACTGTCACAGTCATTGTGGGTCATGATGAGTTCACACTTCAGTCATGGATTGGTTCTAGTTGAGCTGATGGTCAGTGACTGCTGTCAGAGGTGTGTGTTCTTTTTTTTTTTAAGTGTGAACATGTGATAATTTAGTGTGTGTGTGTGTTTGTGTAAGCATACACTCTTAGAAAAAAGGATTCCAAAAGGGTTCTGTGGCTGTCCACATAGGATAACCCTTTTTGGTACCATATAAGACCCTTTTTGGCTCCAGGTAGAACTTTATTTGGTTCTATGTAGAACCATCTATGGAAAGGGATCTACATGGGTTCTACTAGGAACCAAAAGGGGTTCTTTAAAGGGTTCTCCTGTGGGGACAGCCGAAGAACCCTTTTTGGTTCTTGATAGCACCTTTTTTTCTTAGAATGTAGGTTCTTCAGTGTGTGTGTGTACGTGTGTGTGCCCTTACGCGTCTGTGCGTTGCTTCCTCTCATCCCCTGTGGCCAGGTTGCGACACTCCTTCACCAGGACATTGAGAGCGCCTGTCTTATAGCTGTAGCTGATGTTCAACAGCAGCTCCCCACTCACGTTGGCGTTGCCATAGTCACCGGTCTCACTGTACATACTCATCATACTGTTCAGACTGCTCTGAGAGGGGAAGAGGGGGCGAGAGAAAGGGAGAAAGGGTAGATAGAATAGAGAGGATAGAGAGAAAATAGAGGAGATGGGTAGTGAGAGAGCAAGTGAGGGGAACGAGACAGCAAAATTAGTAAAATAGTGTAATAGACGAGGGGGAGATGGGAGAGGAAAATAACAGAATGGAGAAAAGAGAAGTAGCGGATTGGGGTAGAGAATCAGAACAGATGAGGGAGAGAGAAGAGGACAGTCAGTGCAGGGGGAAATTTTAAAAAGAAGTGGAGGGAAAAGGAGGAGAGAGTTAGACAGATGGAGGCCTGGATAGCCTTCAGTCTTTCTGAAGGTAAAAATGCAGAATGGACAGATTGCGTAATTTGATGTGAGATGTATCTGGCAGGTGAATAATATCCTAATGATGATCTAATTTATGTCATAGAATGAGCCAGTATGAATGGCAGTGATTGGAGCAGAGCGGCACCGCTTTGTGGAAATATATTCACAATAAGTGGGGCGCACACATGCAAGCATGCACACACAAGGAGGCAAGGACTCACAGTCTCTGCGTCCGAGTCGCCAGGGAGACTGAGGTAGCCCCATTTTCTCTCTGAGCCAGGAGTAGAAGACTAGCAGCCAGAGGAAGAATAAACCCAGAGCCAGCAGTGGGAAGAGCAGGGAGAGAGGAGGAAAAGAAGAGGGAAGAGAGGTGATACATGTGAAAGGGTCTTTCCTCTTGTCTCTGTCCTATTTGCACTAAGTACAAGAGCAGAAACCCCAGACACCCCATCACCAGATGCTGTGACACAAAACAGAATCTAGGGTTGCCATGGTGATTATCAGATGAAGTAGGAACTGATTTGATCTCCTCCGGGGAAAACATGAATAAATGGGGACGGACAAAGCAGGCTGACAGCACCAGTAACTAACAAAAGCAACTACACATAGGTGCTTGGACCAAAGCAACAGGTCCAGGTGGAGCAATGGGTGTTTTAGTGGATACAATGAGAAGCAGCCTTTCTGGGCCTCAGTTATGATTTATTTATCCTTTATTTAACTAGGCAAGTCAGTTAATAACATATTGTTATTTACAATGACAGTGTAACGCCCAGGCCTGAGATGACAGGCTGGAGCGTTTTGGTTTCGTTTTGGTGTAGAGTTTGTGTGTTCTAAGGTGTCTATTTCTATGTTGGGATAATGGTTCCCAATTAGAGGCAGCTGAGTCTCGTTACCTCTAATTGGGAACCATATATATGTTTGGGGGTTGCACTTTAGTTTCGTGGGTTATTGTTTATGTCATGGTTATCGTGTTAAGTCAGGTTCTTGTCTTTCGTGTTTAGTTAGGTTCTGCCATTCGTGTGTAGTTAGGTTTCATCAGTCGTGTTTAGGTTTAGATCTGTGTCCAGTTTAGGATTTAGCGTTAGGGTTCACGTCTTGTTCTTCGTTTATTGTTTTGTTCCGTCTCGTCCCGTTATTGCAATAAACATGTATTCTGGTTACGTCGCTGCGCTTTGGTCATTCCCGAGAGGAGATAATCGTGACAGAATAACCCACCAACAAAAGAAGACCAAGCAGCGAGAGACCCGGGAGTTCAGGCCGTGGGAAGAGGAGTTGTTCAATGGGGGAGATTGGGACCAGCCCGGAGAGTATTGCCCTCCAAGAGAGGAACTGGAAGCAGCGGCGGCTGAGCGGCGCAGGTGTGAGGACCTGAACTGAACATGGGATCCCGTACGAGGCAAGTTCGTCAGACCTCGCCGGGCACGGAGGCCCGAAAGACAGCCCCCAAAAACTTTTTTGGGGGGGCACACCAGGAGGTTGGCCGGTTCAGGAGGGACTCCTGAGCCAACTCCTCGTGCTTTGTGGAGAGAGCGTTGGGAGAGGCGTCGCGCGGAGAGGTCACCCTGCTATGCAGTTTTGCGCACGGTTTCTCCTGTGCGTATCCAGAGGCCGGTACGAAAGATTCCAGCGCCAATCATCAGTCGGGCTAGACTGAGAGTACAGCCAGGAAGAGTGGTGCCAGCTCTGCGCACCAGATCTCCAGTGCGCCTCCTGGGACCTGGATATCCTGCACCGGTTCTGCGTGCAGTGTCTCCGGTACGTGTTCACAGCCCAGTGCGAGAGATCCCAGCGCCACTCATCGGTCAGGCCAAAGTCAGTGTGCTACCTGGAAGAGCGGTGCCAGCTCTGCGCGCCAGGTCTCCAGTGCGCCTTTTGGGACCCAGATATCCTGCGGTCCTACGGGCAGAATCTCCGGTGCGAATCCACAGCCCAGTCCGAGAGATTCCAGCTCCACTCATCGGTCAGGTCAAGGTCAGTGTGCTACCTGGAAGAGTGGTGCCTGCTCTCCGCATCAGGTCCCCAGTTCGTGTTGTGGAGTCAACACGTCCAGTCCCTGTTCCACGCTCCAAGATCCCAGTTCGTGTTGTGGAGTCAACACGTCCAGTCCCTGTTCCACGCTCCAAGACCCCAGTTCGTGTTGTGGAGTCAACACGTCCAGTCCCTGTCCCGAGTTCCAAGATCCCAGTCCGTGTTGTAGAGTCAACACTTCCAGTCCCTGTTCCGAGTCCCAAGATCCCAGTTCGTGTTGTGGAGTCAACACGTCCAGTCCCTGTTCCGAGTTCCACGATCCATGTCCGTGTTGTGGATTCAACACGTCCTGTTCCGGCTCCGCGCACCAGGCTCCCCGTGCGCTTAGAGAGTCCAGCACGTCCTGTTCCGGCTCCGCGCACCAGGCTCCCCGTGCGCTTAGAGAGCCCAGTTCGGCCTGTTCCCGCTCCCCGCACCAGAGTGCCCGTCCCGAGCCCAGTTCGGCCTGTTCCCGCTCCCAGCACCAGAGTGCGCGTCACGAGCCCAGTTCGGCCTGTTCCCGCTCACCGTACCAGAGTGCGCGTCACGAGCCCAGTTCGGCCTGTTCCCGCTCCACGCACCAGAGTTCCAGTGAGCATCACGAGTCCAGTACGGCCAGTTCCTGCTCCACGCACCAGAGTTCCAATGAGCATCACGAGTCCAGTACGGCCAGTTCCTGCTCCACGTACCAGAGTCCCCGTGAGCATCGTGGGTCCGGTAAGGCCAGGTCCTGCTCCACGTACCAGAGTTCCAGTGAGCATCACGAGTCCAGTACGACCAGTTTCTGCTCCTGAGATGACAGGCTGGAGCGTTTTTGGTTTCGGTGTAGGGTTTGTGTGTTCTAGGGTGTCTATTTCTATGTTGGGATAATGGTTCCCAATTAGAGGCAGCTGAGTCTCGTTACCTCTAATTAGGAACCATATATATGTTTGGGGGTTGCACTTTAGTTTCGTGGGTTATTGTTTATGTCATGGTTATCGTGTTAAGTCAGGTTCTTGTCTTTCGTGTTTAGTTAGGTTCTGCCATTCGTGTGTAGTTAGGTTTCATCAGTCGTGTTTAGGTTTAGATCTCTGTGTCCAGTTTAGGATTAGCGGTAGGGTTCACGTATTGTTCATCGTTTATTGTTTTGTTCATTCGTGTGTAGTTAGGTTTCATCAGTCGTGTTTAGGTTTAGATCAGTGTCCAGTTTAGGATTTAGCGTTAGGGTTCACGTCTTGTTCTTCGTTTATTGTTTTGTTCCGTCTCGTCCCGTTATTGCAATAAACATGTATTCTGGTTACGTCGCTGCGCTTTGGTTATTCCCGAGAGGAGATAATCATGATAGACAGCCTACCCCGGCCAAACCTGGACAATACTGGGCCAATTGTGTACCGCCCTATGGGACTCCCATTCACAGCCGGGAAGTGATGCAGCCTGGATTTGAACCAGGGACTACAGTGACACCTCTTGCACTGAGATGCAGTGCCTTAGACCGCAGCACCACTCGGGCGTACATGAGGGGGTGTCAGTGTCGTAAATACGTAGATATCTATTTTGTGTGTGTGTGTTTCCGTTATCCACCCCTATCCATCCCTAGTACTGCCATCCTTAAACATTGTGTTCTATTCATACATTATTTTAGAGCAGGGAGACTCACAGAAGCCAGTCACCATTCATCTGAATAATCTCCTTAATCATGGCCCTCCACCTCTGCTGTTATTGGGAGCAGATCCCACGGCCAGAATTAATGTTGTTAGTCATGTCTGGGGTGAAATCATAAATGTCAGACAGGCAGGGGATGTGTGTCTCTTGTTAACATGGCAATGTCTCAGAATAACACTGAGGGGGTGTCAGTGGTGTAAATACGTAGTTAAGCCAGCAATGACAGTACATAGCTAATTGGCCAGTGTTTCCTACTGTTGATTTTAGAGTGTAACATTTCTAGTCTTGATTCAGGCGTTAAATGAACTCTGTAAGTGTTACATTAACACTCTTTAGTGTAAAAGAACCCCAGTGTTGGTGTTAATAAACAGTGTTAAACCAAATCTGGTTTACCTCAAATATCATCCAGTTTCATGAAAAACATTTTTATTGTTCATGACCTTCAACACTGAAAAGTGTGGACCTGTATAGACACTGGACCAGTGTTCAAAGTAACATTCTCAGTGTTGATCTAACACTGAAGAATTTGCTGTGTATGTTCTTATACTGTAAGTACTATATATTAAGCCGGTATTTGAAAAAAAAATCGACCAATTGTGTCCTTTATTATTCCAGTGGCAAAATGTGTTGTGAGAATTTTTAAATGTTGTGAAGCCAGGTTCTACGATTGCGTAGCATTAATACACTACCGGTCAAAGGTTTTAGAACATCTACTCGTTCAAGGTTTTTTTATTTGTACTATTTTATACATTGTAGAATAATGATGAAGACATCAAAACTATGAAATAACACATATGGAAGTAACCAAACAAATGTTAAACAAATCAAAATATATTTTCTATTTGAGATTCTTCAAATAGCCACCCTTTGCCTTGGCTGTATTTACTTCGCTCTGCGGTCCGACTCATCCCAAACCATCTCAATTTGGTTGAGGTTGGGGGATTGTGGAGGCCAGGTCATCTGATGCAGCACTCCATCACTCTCCTTCTTGGTCAAATAGCCTTTACACAGCCTGGAGGTGTGTTGGGTCATTGCCCTGTTGAAAAACAAATGATAGTCTCACTAAGCCCAAACCAGATGGGATGGCGTATTGCTGCGGTAGCCATGCTGGTTGTAGCCTTTATTTAACTAGGCAAGTCAGTTAAGAACAAATTCTTATTTACAATGACAGACTACTGGGGAACAGTGGGTTAAATGCCTTGTTCAGGGGCAGAACGACAGATTTTTACCTTGTCAACTCACCAGCAAAGCACTCCTACACCATAATACCTCTTCCTCCATGCTTTACGGTGGGAAATATACATGCGGAGATCAACCGTTCACCCACACCACCTCTCACAAGACACATCGATTGGAACCAAAAATCTCTAAAAGGACAGATTTCCACCGGTCTATGGTCAATTACTCGTGTTTCTTGGCCCAAGCAAGTCTCTTCTTATTATTGGTGTTCTTTAGTAGTGGTTTCTTTGCAGCAATTTGACCATGAAGACCTGATTCACACAGTCTCCTCTGAACAGTTGATGTTGAGATGTGTCTGTTACTTGAACTCTGTGAAGCATTTACTTTGGCTGCAATTTCTGAGGCTGTTAACTCTAATGAACTTCTCCTCTACAGCAGAGGTAACTTGAGGTCTACCATTCCTGTGGCGGTCCTCATTAGAGACAGTTTCATCAAAGCATAGTTTTTGCGACTGCACTTGAAGAAACTTTCAAAGTTCTTGAGATTTTCCGTAATGATGGACTGTCGTTTCTCTTTGCTTATTTGAGCTGTTCTTGCCATAATATGGACGGTCTTTCATCAAATCTTCTGTATACCACCCCTACCTTGTCACAACACAACTGATTGCTCAAACACATTAAGAAGGAAATAAATTCCACAAATTAACTTTTATGAAGGCACACCTGTTAATTGAAATACATTCCAGGTGACTACCTCATGAAGCTGGTTGAGAGAATACCAAGTGTGCAAAGCTGTCATCAAGGCAAAGGGTGGCTATTTGAAGAATCTCAAATATAAAATATATATTGATTTGGTTAACACTTTTTTGGTTAATACATTATTCCATATGTTATTTCATCGTTTTGATGTCTTAACTATTATTGTACAATGTAGAAAATTGTCAAAATAAAGAAAAACCCTTGAATGAGTAGGTGTTCTAAAACTTTTGACCGGTAGTGTATATATGCTATACATACTGCAATACAGTATACAGTGAGGGAAAAAAGTATTTGATCCCCTGCTGATTTTGTACGTTTGCCCACTGACAAAGAAATGATCAGTCTATAATTTTAATGGTAGGTTTATTTGAACAGTGAGAGACAGAATAACAACAAAAAAATCCAGAAAAACGCATGTGAAAAATGTTATAAATTGATTTGCATTTTAATGAGGGAAATAAGTATTTGACCCCCTCTCAATCAGAAATATTTATGGCTCCCAGGTGTCTTTTATACTCTTAAAGGGAGTGCTCCTAATCTCAGTTTGTTACCTGTATAAAAGACACCTGTCCACAGAAGCAATCAATCAATCAGATTTCAAACTCTCCACCATGGCCAAGACCAAAGAGCTCTCCAATGATGTCAGGGACAAGATTGTAGACCTACACAAGGCTGGAATGGGCTACAAGACCATCGCCAAGCAGCTTGGTGAGAAGGTGACAACAGTTTGTGCGATTATTCGCAAATGGAAGAAACACAAATTAACTGTCAATCTCCCTCGGCCTGGGGCTCCATGCAAGATCTCACCTCGTGGAGTTGCAATGATCATGAGAACGGTGAGGAATCAGTCCAGAACTACACGGGAGGATCTTGTCAATGATCTCAAGGCAGCTGGGACCATAGTCACCAAGAAAACAATTGGTAACACACCAAGCCGTGAAGGACTGAAATCCTGCAGTGCCCGCAAGGTCCCCCTGCTCAAGAAAGCACATATACATGCCCGTCTGAAGTTTGCCAATGAACATCTGAATGATTGAGAGGACAACTGGGTGAAAGTGTTGTGGTCAGATGAGACCAAAATGGAGCTCTTTGGCATCAACTCAACTCGCCGTGTTTGGAGGAGGAATGCTGCCTATGACCCCAAGAACACCATCCCCACCGTCAAACATGGAGGTGGAAACATTATGCTTTGGGGGTGTTTTTCTGTTAAGGACAACTTCACCGCATCAAAGGGACGATGGACGGGGCAAAGTACCGTCAAAGCTTGGGTGAGAACCTCCTTCCCTCAGCCAGGGTATTGAAAATGGGTCGTGGATGGGTATTCCAGCATGACAATGACCCAAAACACACGGCCAAGGCAACAAAGGAGTGGCTCAAGAAGAAGCACATTAAGGTCCTGGAGTGGCCTAGCCAGTCTCCAGACCTTAATCCCATAGAAAATCTGTGGAGGGAGCTGAAGGTTCGAGTTGCCAAACGTCAGCCTCGAAACCTTAATGATTTGGAGAAGATCTGCAAAGAGGAGTGGGACAAAATCCCTCCTGAGATGTGTGCAAACCTGGTGGCCAACTACAAGAAACGTCTGACCTCTGTGATTGCCAACAAGGGTTTTGCCACCAAGTACTAAGTCATGTTTGCAGAGGGGTCAAATACGTATTTCCCTCATTAAAATGCAAAACAATTTATACAATTTTGTTTTCTTGATTTTTTGTTGTTATTCTGTCTCTCACTGTTCAAATAAACCTACCATTAAAGTTATAGACTGATCATTTCTTTGTCAGTGGGCAAACTTACAAAATCAGCAGGGGATCAAATACTTTTTCCCTCACTGTATAACAAAAAAAACTCATCCCTCTTCATGGGCTCTTTCTGTGTGTGTGTGTGTGTGTGTGTGTGTGTGTGTGTGCCAGAGAATGATATAGTCATTGTTTTGAGTGTTGTGTTAGTGATACCGCAGGGTATTACCGTGGACATAGCGTTGCTCACGCGTCGGCTGGTGGCCTTGCTGTGTGCCGACATCAGAGCATCGATGTCCTCGTCTTTCTCAGCATTATTAAACTCCTGTGGAACACATAAACCATCAGAGGAGACATCAGCCCATTACATCTCTATGTACATTCTCAGTAAGGAGGCCACACACTGTCAACATATCGCATCAGTCTGTTTCCAGTGGCAACTTTAAATTCAATCAGACAGCTCAGGACAGAATGTGTTAATTAGATGACCCACTCATCACACATACTGTCTTTGAGCTGTCTGATTTGTGTGTGTGAGCTTTGTGTGTGTGAGTGTGTGTCTGTGCACGTGTGTGAGTGTGTGTACTCACACGTGTAGACAGATCAGACTGTTTATTCAAATGCACACTTACAGTTAATATGGAGGAGTAGTGACCCTAAGCCAGTGGTTAAGATCTTTACCTGCTTCACCACACAGCCTTCAGCCCTGCTACTGAGCAGGTTTTGATGTGAGCCTACACTCACTACTTAACTCCTAACTGGGATCCTTATTGAAGCTCATATCTCATTCATACAGTTGTGTTAATCAGACATACCACTGCTCATAGCCTTGATATGTATAGGATGTATAGATTAGAGAAGGGTTTCCCAAACTTGGTCCTGGGGCACTTTTTTTTTGCCCTAGCACTACATAGCTGATTCAAATAGCCAACTCATCATCAAGATTTGATTATTTGAATCAGCTGTGTAGCGCTAGGGCAAAACCCAAAATATGCACCCAGGGGGGGCCCCAAGACCGAGTTTGAGTGTTAAATTACCTTTGTGCGAAGTGCTGACGCTGTTACACTTTGTCAGTGTTAGGGAATTAACACTTTCAGTGTTATGCGATAACACCTCATATAGTATTTTAACACTAGGAAGTGTGTATAGTTTCAATATGTTAATTCCCTAACACTGACAAATTATAACAGCGTCAGCACTAAGCACAGTGTTAACACTCAAACGTGTTGGCTCTTATAGACACATTTTGGCTACGTTTACTGAAACCGGTCATATTCATGTTGCGCGTTCCTAAATTCATCAGTTATTCTGCACTCTGGCACACAGACGAGAGTGCTCTGTAATCAGAGTAGACAGCCAGAGTGAATTTGCGAACAAAAAGAGATATGCTAACTGGACAAAAATCGTTAAAGTTCAAGCTAACCAAATGAGACCTGCATCTTGAGCTGTATATAGCCACCGAAAAACAATATGAGGGGAAAAATCTCCAGAGTTCAATGGCAGCCGACGCTTGGCATTGCGCATGATGATCTTAGGCTTGTGTGTGGCTGCTCAGCCTTGGAAACCCATTTCATGAAGCTCCCAACAAACAGTTATTGTGCTGACATTGCTTCCAGAAGCAGTTTGGAACTCAGTAGTGAGTGTTGCAACCGAGGACAGACAATTTTTACGCACTACTCGCTTCAGCACTCGGTGATCCCGTTCTGCAAGCTTGTGTGGCTTACCACTTTCGCGGCTGAGCCGTTGTTGCTGCTAGACATTTCCACTTCACAATAACAGCACTTATAGTTTACCAGGGCAGCTCTAGCATGGCAGAAATTTGACAAACTGACTTGTTGGAAAGGTGGCATCCTTTGACGGTGCCACCTTGAAAGTCACAGCTCTTCAGTAAGGCCATTCTACTGCCAATGTTTGTCTATGGAGATTGAATGGCTGTGTGCTCGATTTTATACACCTGTCAGCAACGGGTGTGCCTGACATAGCCGAGTCCACTAATTTGAAGTGGTGTCCACATACTTTTGCATATATAGTGTACCACGGCTGTCAGCCAATCAGCATTCAGTGCTTGAACCACCCAGTTTATAATCCTCATTATACAATGAGTGGGTCTAATACTGGATGCTGATTGGTTAAAATCGCATTCCAGACAGTATCTATTCCACAAGTTACCACAGGCTAAATCTATTACATTGAAATGCCTATTCACTCATTTCCATCGTATGTGTATATATAGTGTAGCTCTGAATCCACGATATGGCAGAGGTTGAAAAGCCATACATTTGCTCAACAAAAGGTTATGGTCAATAATATCAAAGGCTGCACTGAAATCTAACAGTACAGCTCCCACAATATTCGTATTATCAATTTCTTTCAACCAATCATCAGTCAGCCAGTTTGTTTTTCAGAGAAATAGCATTGTATTTGGTCAAACACAATTTTTTTCAACAGTTTTCTAAGAGCTGGCAGCAAACTGATTGGTCTGCTGTTAGAATCAGTAAATGCCGCTTTACCACTCTTGGGCAAAATGATTTTGGCTTCCCTCCAAGCCTGAGGACACATACCTTCCTCTAGACTCAGATTAAAGATGAGTGGCCATAGAGTCAGCTACCATCCTCAGTAACCTTCCATCTAATTCCAGGAGGTTTGTCATTATTGATCAATAACAATAATTTTTCTACTTGTCCCACACTAACTTTACAAAATTGTAAATTACAATGCTTTTCTGTCATTACATTTTTTTCTATTCATGAATACGATGGCTCACTGTTCGTTGTTGGCATTTCCTGCTTAAATTTGCCCACTTTGCCAATGAAGTAACATTAAAATAATTGGCAACATCAAATGGTTTTGAGATAAAAAATACCATCTGAATCGCCGAAAGATGGAGTTGAATTGGTCTTTTCTCCCCAATTGGTAGTTACAGTCTTGTCTCATCGCTGCAACTCAGACGGACTCAGGAGAGGCGAAGGTCGAGAGCCGTGAATCCTCCAAAACACGACTCAACCAAGCCACACTTCTTCTTGACACAATGCCCGCCTAACCCAGAAGCCAGCCACACCAATATGTCAGAGGAAACACTGTACGCCTGGCGACCGTGCCACCACAGGAGTAGCTAGAGCACAATGGGACAAGGACATCCCTGCCGGCCAAACCCTCCCCTAACAACACTGGGCCAATTGTGCACTGCCCCATGCATCTCCCGGGCGTGGCGACAGAGCCTGGACTCAAACCAGGTCTTAGACCACTGCGCCACTTGGCCAGTGAGTTGGTTTTTCTGCCCAACACTCAACTTAAAGTACGCAAAAGTTTTTTTCTATAATTCTTTCTATCATTGATCTTGTCCCCAAGAAAGCAAACCTCTCTGTTTACATCACATACACTATCTAGCATTTCACACACATTATTTAGATACTGACTGTTAGCACTTGGTGGCCTTTAGCAACACCCCAAAATAATAGGCTTTTAGGTGAACCTGCAGCCACAGTACTTCAATAACACTTGACATGAGATCTTCTCTAAGCCTTACTGGGATATGGCTCTGAATATACACAACAACACCTCCCCCATAAGTATTCCTGTCTCTTCTATAGATGTTATATCCTTGTATTGCTACTGCTGTATCATCAAAGGAATTATCTAAGTGAACTTCAGAAATGGCTATTATATGAATGTTATTTGATGATCGGAAGTTATTGATTTCATTACCCTTATTTCTAAGGCTACGCATATTAATATGGGCTATTTTCATCCCTTTCCCGGGGGCAGCTTCTCAGAGATAGACATAATATGGAAAATAACAAACAAAGCAAGAGAAGAAAATAAAACATACATTTCGCAGTCCATTAATTAGTTGGTGTGTGTGTGTGTGCGTGCTGCGGGGTTAAAGCTACAAACCCATAGGCATGGCTCTCTCATCCCTTCCAGGCTTATGGGTGGGAGGGTGGACAATGAGCTTGTCATATCGGATGTAAGCATTGTCCCCACGCGCTCTTGCAGCTTTCAAGGCCGGGAAAGGTCATTTTCTTTTCTGGTGCACAGCTCAGCATAGTCCTTGTTGAGGAAGATGTTTGTTCCCCTCAAGTTCTTGGCTCTTTCAAGAACCGCTACCTGTCCTTGAACCTCAGGAACTTGACGACTATTCACCTGGGCCGGTGGTGGGTTTTCCAGTCCTGTGGGAGCGCTCCAACTCAATCTTCCTGTGGTCTATCTTCAGTTTCTCTGAGGTCATTTCCCTCACTTTGTCCACAGACTCCGTCCAGGTCTCATGTGGAGATTCTGCAATTCCGTCTACAACAATGTTGTTCCGCCTTGATTGTCCCTTGAAATAATCAGAAAATCTCTGTCATTGTTATCAAGGATTCACATACAGAACTAATGTCCCCTCTCTTAAAGATTTACAGATTGTAGTCATCTTGCTGTTTTCCTGTTTAAACTCATCGAGCTGACCCTGGGAGAACTGCAAACAGTTTTTCAGGTCCTGGAACTCTGGTCAGGTCGTCCATTCTTTTATTAGTTGACTCCACCAGTATTTGGACAAAACACTTGAAGCTATTTTCTTGTTGTTGTAACAACTGCTTGTAGAACTCTTTTTGTTTGTTTAAAAAGATCCTTCACCTGTGATAGAGAGACACCACTGTGCTCGCTTGTCAGAAAACATTTTAAAAAGTGTCATATTCTTCCTGGGGGTGTATATGAACAGATTTGAATAAGATTGAATGTTGCTAAAATGCTGTTTGTTCCACTTTAACACCAACACTGGGGTTGTTTTAAACCAATAAGTGTTAATTTAACACTTACAGAGTTCATTTAACACCTGAATCAACACTAGCAATGTTACACTGAAAAATCAACACTATATAACACTGGGCAATTGGCTATGTGATTATATTGCCATAGAGATGAACATAAAAGATGGGAGCCTTTAATGTGTTGATGTTATTCTTGGGTTAGGTGAGTGGGTGGTGTGTGGAGGTGGACAAGAGGTACAAAAAGTGTGTGTGTGTGTGTGTGTGTGTGTGTGTGTGTGTGTGTGTGTGTGTGTGTGTGTGTGTGTGTGTGTGTGTGTGTGTGTGTGTGTGTGTGTGTGTGTGTGTGTGTGTGTGTGTGTACCGTGTCATTGAGCCCAGGGACAGAGTGGCTCCTCAGACTGAGGGCCTCATCACTGGCAGAACCAGGAACAGACAGGTCCACCTCAGAACGACTACGATCTACAGAGAGAGTGCGAGAGAGAGAGGAAAAGGGAGAGAGAGATGAGAGGAGGGAGTGACAAGGTATTACCTTCCCACAGCCACACATAGAAACAGTTCTCTTCAGTACTTTCACAGCCATGCCTAATGACACTAATTGGAGTTGTTAAGAAATGCTAATATGTGACAGAGCGCCATATGCTGCTACAACAGCCAGCTGTTACTGGGTGAGAAAAGTGTCTGAGTAAAGAAAGGGGGAAAGAGAGAAATGGAGGAGAGAGGAAATGTAGAAAGGAAGACAATGAGAAACAAGAAGAGGAGAGTGTGTGTGAGCGTGAGAGAGAGAGAGAGAGAGAGAGAGAGAGAGAGAGAGAGAGAGAGAGAGAGAGAGCAACATAAAAGCTGTAATGACTTATGCCCTTGGCAGCGTTAGTGATAGTTTAATGCGTAAACTCCATCCTTTACAAGGTGCTAAAACTCTCCCTGACGATCGAAGGACCAGGCTCCAATGCTCCCAATCTAATAGAACACCTTCTAACCTTCTGAAACACCACCATAAAAACGATGATATTAAATGCTTCATCTTCATCTTCTTCATGCTCCCCTATCATATTAAAACTCAGTAAAGAAGTAAGTGAGTTTGTTCTCTGTAATTTGTGAAACAGAGAGAATCCTGTCTCTCTCTGTAGGTGTTCACATACACACATGGTGGAGGTGTGAGGAGTGTGTTGTCATGACGATACCTGATGACACGGAGGCCCTGGAGACAGCGATGGTGGGGGTGGCTGTGCCAGACTCCGTACTGCCATGCCCGATGACGGTTTCGGCCATCTTGTCAAACACGCTGTCGCTGGAGTGGAAACTAGCCGCGCTCTCCGCTCCGTCCGGCTGCACACACATACAGAGGTGTGTTAAAAATCGCTGCACCACTTGGGAGCCTATGAGAGCTTGAAAATGTGTGTGTGTGTATTTGTTGGGTTGTTGGGTTGCTGACCCTGACCCTCCTGCTCTTGCTGCTGGGTGTAGGGGACCTGTCCCTCTCCAGGGTTTGGGAGCGCAGATTGTTGGGTACAGTAGGGAACCCTAAGGTTTCCAGAGCCACAGCACTACCCCTGAAGAAAACACAGAATAAAAACCATCACACATGATTAGGGTTAGGTTTGGATCAGGGTGTGAAGCAAGGGTTTGGGTTTGGGTTATGGCTAGGGCTGTGGCTGTGGAAGTCACACATTTTTGTCAGCCGGTGATTGTCAAGCAAATAACTGTTGGTCTCACGGTAATTGACTGTTAATTAGCACAAACATATTTAGCATCTCCTGGCTTCCATACATTGCATACAAGCCACTGATGCAGACCTTTGGAAAATCTACAGTTGAAGTCGGAGGTTTACATACACTGATCACAACTTCAATACAGCTAAACACACAGCATGGTGGATGTGTAATGTACAGTTGAAGTTGGAAGTTTACATACACTTAGGTTTGAGTCATTAAAACTCGTTTTTCAAATACTCCACAAATTTCTTGTTAACAAACTATAGTGTTGGCAAGTCGGTTAGGACATCTACTTTGTGCATGACACAAGTAATTTTTCCAACAATTGTTTACAGACAGATTATTTCACTTATAATTCACTGTATCACAATTCCAGTGGGTCAGAAGTTTACATACACTAAGTTCACTGTGCCTTTAAACAGCTTGGAAAATTCCAGAAAATGATGTCATGGCTTTAGAAACTTCTGATAGGCTAAATGACATAATTTGCGTCAATTGGAGGTGTACCTGTGGATGTATTTCAAGACATACCTTCAAACTCAGTGCCTCTTTGCTTGACATCATGAGAAAATCCAAAGAAATCAGCCAAGACCTCAGAAAAAAATTGTAGACCTCCACAAGTCTGGTTCATCCTTGGGAGCAATTTCCAAATGCCTGAAGGTACCACGTTCATCTGTACAAACAATAGTACGCAGGTATAAACACCATGGGACCCCGCAGCCATCATAACGCTCAGGAAGGAGACGCGTTCTGTCTCTTAGAGATGAACGTACTTTGGTGCGAAAAGTGCAAATCAATCCCATATCAACAGCAAAGGACCTTGTGAAGATGCTGGAGGAAACCGGTACAAAAGTATCTATATCCACAGTAAAATGAGTCCTATATCGACATAATCTGAAAGGCCACTCAGCAGGGAAGAAGCCACTGCTCCAAAACCGTCATAAAAAAGCCAGACTACGGTTTGCAACTGCACATGGGGACAAAGATCGTATTTTTTGGAGAGATGTCCACTGGTCTGATGAAACAAAAATAGAACTGTTTGGCCATAATGGCCATCGTTATGTTTGGAGGAAAAAGGGGGAGGCTTACAAGCCGAAGAACACCATCCCAACCGTGAAGCATGGGGGTTGCAGCATCATGTTGTGGGGGTGATTTGCTGCAGGAGGGCCTGGTGCACTTCACAAAATAGATGGCATCATAAGGGAGGAAGATTATGTGGATATATTGAAGCAACATCTCAAGACGTCAGTCAGGAAGTTAAAGCTTGGTCGCAAATTGGTCTTCCAAATGGACAATGACCACAAGCATACTTCCAAAGTTGTGGCAAACAAAGTCAAGGTATTGGAGTGACCATCACAAAGCCCTGACCTCAATCCAATAGAACATTTGTGGGTAAAACTGAAAAAGCTTGTGCGAGCAAGGAGGCCTACAAACCTGATTCAGTTACACCAGTTCTGTCAGGAGGAATGGGCCCAAACTCATTGTGGGAAGCTTGTGGAAGGCTACCTGAAACGTTTGACCCAAGTTAACTTCACCGGCTCCAGCAGCAAAACTGACTGTTTTGGAGAGCCTGGCGTGCCCAAAGTAAAATGCCTCCCATTTAGGCCCAGAAAATGGGATATGCATATATTTAGTACCATTGGATAGGAAACACTCTGAATTTTCCAAAACTGTTAACCATTTGTCTGTGGGTCAATCAGAACGCATTTGGCAGGCAAAACCCTGAGGAATCTCTGTCCTGAAAAAAGTCATTTTGACACATTGCTCATTTTTGAGCCCCTCCCTATCCAAAATGACCATAAATAGGCATGTGAACTCAGTGCACGTCGCTTCCTTATGATGTCATCAACCACGAGACGGTGTTTTACTCCATCTTGGGAATTTCGCCATTGATAAACAGCATGGAACGAGAGACCACGTTATGAAAACTCTTCAGAGTCTTGGCGTGCATGAGAAGGCGCTGTGCCTTATTTATCATTTTTAGCGTTCAGTTTATATTCCGGCTGATTTATAATAGTACATATACGTAAAAGGGTTCCTAAGGTTACATTTAAAACTATGTTTGATTGTTTTTGGACAAGTTTATAGGTATAATTTTAACGAGTCGGCGCCGAGTTTCAAAGGAGTAATGGAGGCTATCGTTTCTGATTATAACGCATGAACCAAATGGAGGATTTATGGATAAAAGACGTTACTTTTTCTAACAAAAGAACCATGGATTGTCTTCGTTGGACACTTAGGAAGACCTCAGCAGAAGTTCTTCAACAGGTAATTACTTTGTTTTCGCTGTGAAATGTGTTATGTGTGTGCCATGATTGCTAATCGATACATGGCTATTGGAAAATATGTGAGGTGCTACCCTCAAACAAATGAATGTGCTGCTTTCGCCGTAAAGCCTTTTTGAAATCTGACAACGCTGTGATATTGCCTAGAAACAGAGCTTTTGATGAGTATGGAACACTTGTATATAGCTGGATGTTTAATAATTCAATTTTCGGATTTTAAATCTGGCGCTACAGGTTTTTGCTAGTAGTGTCGGGATGATCCCGCTAGCGACCCACTGGTATTTGAGTCGTTAAACAATTTAAAGGCAATGCTACCAAATACTAATTGAGTGTATGTAAACTTCTGACCCACTGGGAATGTGAAGAAATAAAAGCTGAAATAAATCCTTCTCTCTACTATTATTCTGACATTTCACATTCTTAAAATAAAGTGGTGATCATAACTGACCTAAAACAGGGAATGTTTACTAGGATTAAATGTCAGGAATTGTTTAAATGTGTTTGGCTAAGGTGGATGTAAACTTCCGACTTCAACTGTATATTTTTAAAAGTCTAATAAATCCATGTAATATAGCCTACACCTTCACAATAAATTTTTATTTTTTATTTTAGACAGGTTTAAAGAAACATGATAAGAAGAAAATGTAGTCTATTTTAGAAGAACAGAATAGCATACTCTGAGTTGTCCTCATGTTAGGTCCTGATCTGGCTATGCCATATGGCTGTGGGCTACACTAGTTCATTTAGCAGACAAGATTTGCTTAGAATTCCGTGGCATTATTTTATATTATTTCATAGTATGAAGAATACAAATGAACAAACATTAATAAAATAGAAAGTATATTTTCTCCAAATTATTTGAGGGAGTGCGCACATGCGGCTACCCTGTGTTGAGCAATTAACAAAGAAATAGGTACTCCTATATGCTTAATTTAGAGTTATTAATGTAACTTTAGTTGTTCTACAAATGTTGGGCTATATGTTTTGACTTTTAATACATTGTAAGGCTGTGATGTGACTCTAATGATGATTTGAAAAAAGTTGCTTGAAAGGCATGAGTTCTGCTTATTTTTTTTGCGCAGGCTGTCATTCACAATTTTAGAAGCACTTGATAATGCCTGAAATTTACCAACGGCGTCCCCTTTGTGTGGCCGTAATAAACCCTAAAAAAATGCATTCCTTTTGCGGCCAGTCTCCCTGAGTGCTGCGTGATCCAAAGCACCTCTCATTTACAGGCTACAAGTGAAGACAGACACATCAAGGACGCATCTGCGCGCGTCTATATCCAATTCCAAGGTGCATATTGAAGATATTGGAAGAACTGACCACATTTACTTTTCGTCAGTCATCAAGATAAGTAGGTCTAACGAACAGCAAGAGCACTAGCCTATGTCAAAATACTATCCCCCATGGTACAAAAGTTGACATATTCTATTCTGTGCGAGAAATAAATATTCCAAACATAGTCTGGGACAGTTGTGGGATGCGATTGATCCCAAATGAATACAACCACTAGCATAAAAAACAACTTTTTTACACAACGAAGCTGACGCAACAGATCAGAATGTTTAATTTAAAATGTTGATAAACTATTATTTCTATAGTTATTTCTTCACATTATAAACGCACCAATGAGCACACGGCAGTAGGCAATAAGCGTGAACGTTCTATTAGCGGGAAAACACCATTATCAAAAGTGATCGCAAATGCAATTATGCATATAATGCTTTTATTATAAAGGTGCATTTTTATGGTGAAAATTATCTTCCCCAAACTTGAAACTTACACGCTGCTTATGTATGCCACTTAGGCTCTACACCCCTTGTAAAGCAGATTAATGTGCTTAATTTTAAGAGGTTATTTGGCCACTTTAGTTATGATACAAAACTTATCAAAACATATAGGCCTATGGGCTAGGCTACATGAGGTGTGCGACTATGATTCGTAAAAAGTCTCAAAAAAAGGCATTTCTTATGATGGGCATCAATCACAAGTGATAATATATCATTCACAAGTGATAGGCTAATATTATCACCCATCACACTATTCTTGATTTAATCTTGTCTTTATATATAGGGGATTCCGGGGATGGTTGTAACACGGGACAGTTGAAACACTTACAATTCCTCCAATCAGGAGCGAGGTAAAATCATATGATTCACTGTGAACATGCTCAGTTTAGTGCTGAACCCTCATGTGAAAAAGCAAGTCCCTGTGATAAACTCTGCAGATTCTATTGACAGAAATAAGATTTTGAGGTAAGAAAGTAATTATTTTGACTACATTTGTTTTTGTGATGGCATAAAGTGCTTTGTAGTTCCATTCACCGAACTTATATCAGGTTTATAACCAGTCTGTGTAGAGATATTTGATGCAAGTTAGCAATGCTAAAGTTTTAACAGGCTGAAGAAATTCGGCTTGTCACCAAAAACACTCACAAACTTATACAGATGCACAATCGAGAGCATCCTGTCGGGCTGTATCACCCACCGCCTGGTACGGCAACTGCTCCACCCACAACCGTAAGGCTCTCCAGAGGGTAGTGAGGACTGCACAACGCATCACCGGGGGTAAACTACCTGCCCTCCAAGACACCTACACCACCCGATGTCACAGGAAGGCCAAAAAGATAATCAAGGACAACACCACCCGAGCCACTGCCTGCTCACCCCGCTATCATCCAGAAGGCGAGGTCAGTACAGGTGCATCAAAGCTGGGACCGAGAGACTGAAAAACAGCTTCTATCTTAAGGCCATCAGACTGTTAAACAGCCACCACTAACATCGAGTGGCTGCTGCCAACATACTGACTTAAATCTCTAGCCTTTAAATAATAGGATTGGATGTAACAAATGTATCACTAGCCACTTTAAACAATTTTGTATATAATGTTTACATATCCGACATTACTCATATCAAATGGATACACTGTACTCTAAACCATCTACTGAATCTTGCCTATGCCATTTGGCCATTGACTCAAACCTCTAGCCACTTTAATAATTAAAATTGGATGAAATAAATGTATCACTAGCCACTTTAAACGATGCCATTTAAATACTTATTTCCCTCATTAAGATGCAAATCAATTTATAACATTTTTCACATGCGTTTTTCTGGATTCTTTTGTTGTCATTCTGTCTCTCACTGTTCAAATAAACCTACCATTAAAATTATAGACTGATCATTTCTTTGTCAGTGGGCAAACGTACAAAATCAGCAGGGGATCAAATTATTTTTTCCCTCACTGTATATACTGTACTACATAACATCTACTGCATCTTGCCTACGCCGGTCAGCCATCGCTCATCCATATATTTATATGTACATACTCATATTCATTCCTTTACTCTTGTGTGTATAAAGTAGTTGTTGTGAATTTGTTAGATTACTTGTTAGATACTACTGCATGGTCGGAACTAGAAGAACTAGAACAAGCATTTTGCTACACTCGCATTAATATCTGCTAACCATGTGTATGTGACAAATAAAATGTGATTTTAATTTGATAGTGTCTTGTTTCTTCTTCTCTTTCCTATTAGCCATGTGCGAAATGCCATTCACCTATTTACCTTATAACCTATAAGGATGACACAATATTGCTCATTCCTCACGCTTGCTTTTTAACCTATGGGCTCCCTCTGGCAATTATCACGTTCCTCTCTCTCAACCAATGGGAGAAGGGTGCAATTAGGGGCCTTTTCTGATTAAGGCATTCCTTGATATCAAGCCACACCCATTGATGCTCGCCATTGGTCTGTGGCCTTTCTTTCGCGTCGGGGACAACAGCTGTTGACAACTGTAGCATTGTAGCTAAGCTTAACCCCTAACCCTTTTCCTAACCTTAACCTGGTGCGTTAATTATCCTAACCTGCTATGTAAACAATTCATCTGTGTCAAGAAACCATCAGTCTCATAACACCGAAACTGACCATTGACAGGTATCGTTGGCCGTTTCCTGATATCAGGGAACACCCACATCAAAAAACGCCCCGAATTGCGCTCTGCAATTACACCATATTCACCAATGGGCGT
Organism: Brachymystax lenok tsinlingensis; assembly: GCA_030435695.1. Classification (NCBI taxonomy): domain Eukaryota; kingdom Metazoa; phylum Chordata; class Actinopteri; order Salmoniformes; family Salmonidae; genus Brachymystax; species Brachymystax lenok. The sequence goes on from CM059785.1 coordinate 27,470,908, forward strand.
AAATCTTTGGATTTATTTAACTACCTGCCATCACATTATCTGGCTCCGAGGATCTTCCCGCGGGAGACGAGGCCATTCCCGAAACGATTTAATAACATGTCATATTGCATTCCATCTTTGTTGTTCATTCAGTTAAAACTGTACTCAACTGAATTACCATTCTAGGTTTAGGGTTAGTACTTTCAATTTAACCACTGGTCATCAATCATCTTCTGGTCACACCCAATCTCTACAGCTTTAGTTATTGCCTAAAACAGATATGCTGCTTTCACCTATCCTGTGACTTCAAATGAGTGTAAATGAAGGAGATGAAGCCAGTAAGCCACTATAGACAATGGAGATGTGCCCACAGTGTATGTGACAATAAAACCTTTAAAAAAAATGTTTGACTTGTATGGGTGTGGTTTAGTGATTTGGTCTCACCTGTGTGAGTGAGGTGCAGAGCGGGTTGTGGAACGTGGTGCGGACCGGGCGCTGCGTACGCTGTATGTGTCTGTGTTAGGAACAGCAGGACACACACTACCACCGTCCACCTCGTTTTCTGGCTTCAGGCTGGGACGGCTGCCCCTCTTTTCCATCCGCATCCTGGGATTCAACACACACAGCTGGTCATTTTACACATCAGCCTGTGGTGTGTGTGTGTGATACATCAGTGTGTGTGTGTCTGTGTGTATGCGTGTGTGTCGCAGGGTTGGGTACACTCTTAGATAAAAGGGTTCCAAAAGGGTTCTTAAGCTGTCCCCATAGGATAACCCTTTTTGGTTCAAGGTAGAACTCTTTTTGGTTTCAGGTAGAACATGGAACTGTGTGGTGAGTGGCCAGTGGGCCAGGTGTGTCCTGGAAGCCTACTAACCCAACCAGTCAGAATGCAATGGGAAACACACTGATGTTGGCCCATTCTTCACCTGCCTGTGTCGTGGACTAGTCATCATATTAACTCTGTGCAGTGATCTTCTCCTGTGTCATTGATTAAATTGTAAATTGCCAATCTGTCATTTGCAACTTGAATTAATCCAGCTCAACCCTGTGTTTGTACATACAGTGCGTGTGTGTATGTGTGTTTCTCACCCTTTCCCTTTCCTCTTGGCACCATCCACCAGGTTCCTTACGGCGCTTCTTCCTGATTTGGACGTGTCAGGCCTCTCAGGTGTGTGGATTGTGTCGCCTGGCGCTGGAGACTTCCTGTGGGGGATTTCAGCGGGGCTGCTCATGATAGACTGTTTGACAACATCACTGCTGAGCACTGCCCCCTGGTCAAACCGCTTGGACCGCTCCTCCAGGAACCACTCCCCGGTCACTACCTTCAGCTCTCTGTCAATCAGAGACACCATCAGACAGGGATCCCTGACGTCTGACCCATGTACAATAAACTAACCTCCCAACTTTAACCCTGGCTTTAAACGTCTCTAAAGGTGATGTCAAAACGCCCTGAAAAGGATGTCACAGAGCAAATGAAGACAAATGCAGAGTGATTAAAAACAAATATGAGGCATCTGTCGTTCATAAAAAAATACTCACACACTCACACAAAGACATTACTGTTACTCGTGCTAAACCATGGCCTGATGCCTTTGCCCAGACTCACGAGACTTTGGCGCAGATGGAGCACTTCCACTGCTTTCCTTTAGGGGGCATTACGCGGCAGTCGCTGCAGACACGCTGTAGGCACTCCTCACAGAGCTCCCCACGGTCGAATATCAGACCCAGGCCCTTCAGGCAGCGGGCACATTGACGCTCCCCAACCTCCTGGGGTCGGCGTGAACCCTTACGCCTGATCTCCACCAGCTCATTCTTCAGCTTCCTACCACAGGGAGAAACAGAGGAAGAACACTTATTAAGTTTGTCATTGTCACTAATGATTATGACCATGATTGTAGTAGTTGTGATGTTGTGGTCATACTGTGATTGTAGAGGTACGGAAAATTATGATGATTACGATAAAATAAATAAAACAGAAACATCAGTGGCGACCCGTCATTCAGGGCACGTGAGCCCCACATGTTTAGCTGGAAAAAATACAAAAATATATGTGTATAATTTTTTGTTGTTGCCTGTTTTGCATGTTACTTTGGCATTAATACGTGTCACATATCATTTACATTAGAAGTGCCCATCCAAAAAGGCTCAAGGTAATTGACCACAGATAAAATGACGTCAAATCACGTAATATCTACCGTAGCTTTGATTGGACTGGTCATGTCAACATCATACTTTCAAAATCTTAGCTAGCATCATCATGAATCAAGTCAACAAACTACTGACAAATCTTTTTCAATCCTTTTATATAACCCTAGAATGAAATGTATCTAACCCTAGAATTAAATTATATATAAAACGAGAATACTGTAAGAACGGCTCATATTCTGAATTCTGTCGCTGTATATTTCAAAAGTGTTGAACAAATAGTTAGATTGACTACGTCCGTCTTAGCTCGCTCACTAATGTCTTGATCGAAATTACAGATTGCTTCTTATCCACTCATCGTTTATGCCATAGTTTGTATACCTCAATTGTCAGTAGAAACCACATTTGTTGAAGCAAGTCAGCCAGATCAGCTATGTTTTTAAAAAAAACTGATAGCCAGGTGTAGCAGTTGTAAGGATCCACTCCATGGTGCTGAAAAGAAAGCTCTGCTGTTGGGACATCTTTATGTAGGCCCTAACAGTTTGTAGGCACCGTTTGTCCCCGTTATAGTGCAATTAATGTATTGTTTAGTGTTGTGTTGTGTTGTGTAGTGGCTTTGCTGGCATGCATCAAAAATAAATAACTGAGTAAGGCCACACCAAGATTTACATGCTAAAATTGCTACTGATCAACATCTTCATCAAGGAAGGTGTAGTAGTAGATGTATGATTGTAGTGTATCGTATAATGATGATAATGATGAAGACTTATTCTGTCCTCACCGTATCCTCTTCTCCTCTCGCTTCCTCAGTTTCTCGTCCTTCTGCAGGACACTGAGGATCATCTCTCTCTCATGCTCCAGCAGGAACGAGAGGTTCAGCTCCTCAGCACTCTTCTCCATTGGTCCGTCACTCTCGAAACCAGCCAATCAGAGAAGCTGAGGCGATTGCGGGAAGAGTGGTCACATGTAGGGTGTACAGAGTGCAGCTACATGACCCCACTGAGTGTTCCGTTAAGGTTCCGTTAACGTTCTGTTAGCATTATCATGGTTTCCATGTGTGAAGCAAGACGTTCTCCACGTTCCCCAGGTTTCTCTGTGTTCTTCTACTTATCTTGTTTCTCTCTGGTGTCTCATACAAACCTCCTGTCACACAGCAGTTACTCTATCCCCAGAGACTTGTCCACAGCCATTCTGATCCTGTTCAAAACACAACACAACCTGTTGTTAGGGAATATCTCTGAAGTGAGAGACTGTGGCTGACCCTTGATGTTAGAGTCTGGTCTCACTTCCTATTGAGCTCATAGTTAATCTGCTGGTCTAATCACATTGCCACAGTGTTGAAGCTCTTATGAACAGACAGTTTATGTTGATTGTCAGCAGGATTACCATAGTAACTTCTATAGTCTGACAGCCCCTGACAATCCCCACATCACCCAGTCAGTCTGACCATGTCTCACACCCCTGGCTTATCACACCGTCATCTTAATACAGCAATCACGCTAACCTTATCAAATCACCTGCCAAATAAGTCTAATAGCGGATTATACTCATTTAAGACGGCCCTAATGGATACACACATGCATTCAAGCCCCCATGCACGCACAGACGCGCACACACACACGCAGTGTTAATTAGTGTGCACCTGTCCTCTCCACTGATAATAAGTCCACTGGGTACTTGGCGTTCAGCGGCGGTGCAAATGTCAGCCCATCCCCCTGTTGCAGTGCACCATGGGAATGCTAACTGGTTCATTACTGCATGCCACTGTCAACACTGAGTCCTGCTGTTATTTCAAAGACACACGCACATACACACACACACACACACACACACACAATGGTCTTCTTTGATTGGTTCTAAAAGCAAAAGTATTCAGACGTTTTTGTCTATACAGCAGCTGTGCTATCTGTGTTCAATCTGTAGTTGAGAAGAAACTGATTGCCTTTCCCAATTCGTTTCAGCAACATTCATCATACGTTTGTTGTCTAATCTATATGCACCCTCTATCCTGCTGGGGGGATTTTGTTTTCAAATGTTACGCTTTGATCGTTCTCTGAATTACAATGGAGAATAATTGTGACTGAAGTGTCATAGGTTTACCCTATGATTCAGCTTTTCAAGGGCAGATGTTCTGTTTTTCAGTGGCTGACAGAGAGAGATGGAGAGGGTGATGGAGGAATAAAATAATACAGGACAGACAGGTCAGAGAAGAGGAGGAAGGGCGGAGGGTGAAAAAGACGGAGAGATTAATGTCGATAGAAGTGGAGGAATTAATCAGGGGGCAGACAGACTGAAAGGAAGGTGGGAGGAGGGAAAGATGGAGGAGAGATAACATGGGGAATAAAAAAAGAGATAAACCAAGGACAGAGTGAGAGACTGGAAGACAACAAGCAAGAGAGAGAGAATTTGCAAAACGTAGAATGTCTTCGGTCTCCGCCAACTAGAGGGGTGTGAACAATTCTTGTGCAATGCTTGCATCATGAACAGTTCTTGTGCCCATATAAATAGACATGGAGCGTGTGCAGGATGTTCCCCAATGCTGGAAGGGGCATCTGAGGGAAAAAGTTTAGGAACCCCTGCAATAAAGAACATTTCTTAACCTGAAATATTCTTTGTAGATCCTTTTAAAGAACCATAGAGAGTTTTTTATTCTGGTCAGCCGTATTATATTGTTAAAATTCTATAGGTATTACTATTGCATTCATTGAAAAGTTTTATCAAGTGAGCTACCCCTGGAACAGCTGGGGGTTCCCGAGAAGAGAATTGCAAACCACTGAGTGATTTAGTCAACCATTCTCAATTAACACAAAGTCTTTCACAAGACACCGTCACTGGCCATAGTCATATATTATTTGCAATGACAAAACACAACACATTAGATAAACTGGAATGGCACTCTCACTCACAGTTGCATTAAAAATATAAAATCAAATTGTATTTATGTGCGTGTGTGCGTGTGTATGTACACTACGTGGCCAAAGGTATGTGGACACCTGAAAATCATGGGCATTAATATGGAGTTGGTCCCCCCTTTGCTGCTATAACAGCATCCACTCTTCTGGGAAGGCTTTCCACTAGATGTTGGAACATTGCTGCGGGGACTTGCTTCCATTCATATCTCTATCTTAAACTGACTGATTTCTATGGGAAATTTTGTATTATGCTAATTAGATTTATGCGGGGGTGCGGACAATGACCTCAGGGGGTTTTGCGGGCCTGCCTGCTCTGCTCGGAGAAGAAGGGGGAGGAGCAGATGGGCCGAGAATGGAGAGGAGAAAAAACACAAGGAAATCAAGATAGCAGTGGCAGCTATACAAATAACTCATCCAAAGGGTTTGCCTTCTTAAACACGGCAGAAAGCTAACACAATATGATTCCCCATCACCTTATTAATTCAGCCACTTAGATAGCAAGTTAAACAAACAGGCATTCTATCAGCAGACAACGCTCTGACTGATGTCTAGCTACTTTTCTCCGGTACTTTTCTCAGATGTAGCCAGCCTATTTTTCTCTGGTAAAATGCAAGATTAACTTAATCAAAACCCAAATGCGACCCCTTTCAATACACAGCTGGACTCACCTGCTCCCGCTTTCTCCTGTTGTGCTATTTACAAACAAACACGTGACTGGCTTAACTGTTCTGGGTAACTACATGAGCTTCATAATGTAAAATAATGAGACAGGTGAAATAAAGACCGCAATCTGCTTTATCTCCTAATGCATTGCGCAAGTTGACTGCAGGTATTCACTTCAAAAACAGCTACAAATGTTTAAATGTATTGAAAAACGTCAAAGAAATAGTTTCAACGGTATTGACGGTATTGAAAAACCATCCCGTGGCTATTTCCAAATACCCTGGTTTACGGTATATACCGTATATGTATACCGCCAAGGCCTACATAAAACCATCACCCTTCCCAAAGCACCCTTGAGGAACCCACCTTTTTTAGTATGTAATGAAGACGCACAGCCACCTCCAGCACATTTGTCTCAGCCCAGACACTGAGGTGCTTGTGATTAGCATATCAAGTGGCACTGCTGCTCCACAACAACAGCTCCACAGTCGATCTAAGAATCAAACAGTACAATGACCTGACGCATTTCTCCTGGATTCCGAGGACACACACACTTCACAGTGTACACCATGAGTTAGCATATCATGCTTCACTTGTGGAGAATTCTTTGAGTTACTCAGAAATGTTTTCCGCCAAGATTATATCTGCAGTGTCCTGTGTATTTAAACATGTGTATGCAATGTATTCCAACTTTGTGATATCAAGGGTGTGTATGGATGAGTGAGAGTGTTTGTGTGTGTGTGTGTATGTTCGTGTGTACAGTTGAAGTCGGAAGTTTACATACACCTTAGCCAAATACATTTAAACTCAGTTTTTCACAATTCCGGACATTTCATCCTAGTAAAAATGGTCTTAGGTCAGTTAGGATCACCACTTTATTTTAAGAATGTGAAATGTCAGAATAATAGTAGAGAGAATTATTTATTTCAGCTTTTATTTCTTTCATCACATTCCCAGTGGGTCAGAAGTGTACATACACTCAATTAGTATTTGGTAACATTGCCTTCAAATTGTTTAACTCGATTCAAATGTTTCGGGTAGCCTTCCACAAGCTTTCCACGATAAGTTGGGTGAATTTTGGCCCATTTCTCCTGACAGAGCTGGTGTAACTGAGTCAGGTTTGTAGGCCTCTTGCTCGCACACGCTTTTTCAGTTCTGCCCACAAATTGTCCATAGGATTGAGGTCAGGGCTTTGTGATGGCCACTCCAATACCTTGACTTTGTTGTCCTTAAGCCATTTTGCCACAACTTCGGAAATATGCTTGGGGTCATTGTCCTTTTGGAAGACCAATTTGCGACCAAGCTTTAACTTCCTGACTGATGTCTTGAGATGTTTCTTCAATATATCCACAGAATTTTACTCCTTCATGATGCCATCTATTTTGTGAAGTGCACCAGTCCCTACTGCAGCAAAGCACCACCACAACAGGATGCTGCCACCCTCGTGCTTCACGGTTGGGATGGTGTTCTTCGGCTTGCAAGCCTCCCCCTTTTTCCTCCAAACATAACGATGGTCATTATGGCCAAACAGTTCTATTTTTGTTTCATCAGACCAGAGGACATTTCTCCAAAAAGTACGATCTTTGTCCCCATGTGCAGTTGCCAACCATAGTCTGGCTTTTTTGTGGCGGTTTTGGAGCGGTGGCTTCTTCCTTGCTGAGCAGCCTTTCAGGTTATTGCACTTTTTGCACCAAAGTACGTTAATCTCTAGGAGACAGAACGCGTCTCCTTCCTGAGCGGTATGACGGCTGCGTGGTCCCATGGTGTTTAGACTTGCGAACTATTGTTTGTGCAGATGAACGTGGTACCTTCAGGCGTTTGGAAATTGCTCCAGACTTGTGGAAGTCTACAATTTCTTTCTGAGGTATTGGCTGATTTCTTTGGATTTTCCCATGATGTCAAGCAAAGAGGCACTGAGTTTGAAGGTAGGCCTTGAAATACATCTACAGGTACACCTCCAATTGACTCAAATTATGTCAATTAGCCTATCAGAAGCTTCTAAAGCCATGACATCATTTTCTGGAATTTTCCAAGCTGTTTAAAGGCACAGTCAACTTAGTGTATGTAAACTTCTGACCCACTGGAATTGTGGTACAGTGAATTGTAAGTGAAATAGTCTGTCTGTAAACAATTGTTGTAAAAATGACTTGTGTCATGCACAAAGTAGATTTCCTAACCGACTTGCCAAAACTATAGTTAGTTAACAAGAAACAAGTTTTAATGACTCCAACCTAAGTGTATGTAAACTTCCGACTTCAACTGTATGTATGTGTGTGTATGTGCACCAGTGTGTGTGCAGTCTGTGCACCCTTTTATATGGCAGGACTTAAGTAGCACTGTGCCTTTGTTTCTCTATGACTTAGGGGGAAGCCAAGCAAATATAGTTAAGCAATAAGGCTTGAGGGTGTGTGGTATATGGCCAATATACCACAGCTAAGGGCTGTTCTTAAGCACAATGCAACGTGGAGTGAACCAATCATCAACGAAATAAGTTGATACTACTGCCTACATTTATTCCAGACACAGATTTAGATGAAGGTAGGCTAATTCTCTTGCCCCATGTTTTTTCACGTTTGAGAGGAGCGTGTCTCCCGACACTTATGACACAACATTTGCACAATCAAAATAAACAATCTACATTTGTCATTTTATTTTCTAATGATCTTTAGCTCGGTAAACATGCCTGGACGAGAACAAATAATAATAGCAAGCGAGCATGGGCTTGGATCACGACATAACGACAGACGTCATCAGCAATGGAATACTTATATGGACAGACAAAGTAACCTACTAAACATCGCCAAATAGACAGACAAAAACAACCATATGGCCTCAGCAAAGTCAACAGAAAATAACTACATTTAACAACAATGTCTAGTTATGGATCTTATCGCAGAGAACTACAATAAATACTTGTGTCATAATTGTATTCTGAAAATTCACCATATTTGTTACAATACTCATTTTGTCTGAGTACTCGGCACACATCTAATCTGCACTCAACCAATAAAGCCGGAGCTATGGCAAGTGTTTTCAAATCTGACACTTGAGTCCGCAGTACTGTTGCTTTTGCAACTCTTCTATTATCTTTCTCTTTTCTACTTCAGCTTTATTCTGTTTCTCGAACGTCTGTCTCCAACACAGCAAATTCTCCAGATTTAAATCAACACTGAGAGTGGACACTGGTCCAGTGTCTATATGGGTCCACACTTTTCAGGATTAAATAAACAAAGTGTAAAGCCTTATTTGCATATTTCCCAGAATAACCATTACTGTGTTTGTTAGTGACAGAGAAATGTTTGCTGCATTTATCCATCATTCATTCAGTCATGTGGCCTTCGCCAAGTAAGATCCTAAGCAAATATGTGATTATAAATGTTTTAGTATTTAATATAATACAACATATTTCTTAAGGCCTCATTTTGAGGTGTGCTGAAACTCATGGTTTACAGGCAACATCAGGAATGTACTGTATGTCACATTATGCTGGCTTGCTAAATGACGTGTAATTCCTAATCCAGTCAGAGTGGGGCTATCCAACACTTTGAATGTTCATTCACCCACAACCTGCATTCCGAATGATTGCCGGGTTGGGAACGGTAAGATACGATACTACGTAAAGCATCTAAACTTGAACAACCATTTCAGTAACAGATTGGATTAGTTTAAAAATATATATGTTATTTATATTTGAGTAGCATAATATGAATGAATAAATCAACGTACATGCATAGACACGTAGATATTGAAACAAACAATTCTAAAAAACAACCTGCACTAAACATGCTAGGAATTGTGATAATGATGGGCGTGGTTTTGGTTTAATATTAGTTATTAACACCAACCCTTATTTTACACCAATGAGTGTTAACTTAACACCTGAATCAACACTAGAAATGTTATACTGAAAAATCAACACTAGGTAACACAGGCCAATTTGCTGTGAATTGTTAACTAATTGATTCATGTCGCTGACTTTTCCACTCACTCAATGTTCCAGGTGTAAATCAGTTCCTTACTAGAGGGGAAGGATAGAAACCAGCAGAGCAATGCTGCAGACATGTAGTCCCAGATCTGAATACTCTGGGTCAAGACATAAAATAAATACTGAGATTTCTTGGTTTAGCGTGGGAGTAGCAGTGGATGGAGTTTCCTCCCTTGTTGCTGCATTATGTGGTGCAAGGCTACAGTTCATGGTCTGACTAATGGTTTGTCAATAGCGTCCATTCCACTGTGGGTAGGCAGAAAGGAATGAGTCACCAGAACATGTGTGACTTCTTGAATGGGGATCTATGCTAACAGAATTTAGAATATGGAAGCTAAGTATCCGGTGTCTCTTGTTTCATCATGTGTGTTCCGACTACATTTACGTCAGAGAGGGAAAGGACTGTGTTGATACCTGGGTGACTAGACAGCTGTTGATGAATTGGATTTATGTAGCTGTTTTCGAAGGGCTCAGTCATTTACAGGCGGGTCACCTCCTCCACTACCAATGTGCAGCATCTGCCTAGGTGACGCACGGCAGCCTTGTTAACGTCAGACTACTCACCCACTACATACGTATCACCTATCAGCAGGGCCCATCTCTGGGCCCATCGCAGTGTGATTTTGAGCCAAGGGTATGGAGTTTCCATTATTTTTGGTTCCATTATATGGTTTACAACTACATTCACTATCTGAGGGAATAGACTGTGGATACCCGGGAGACATTTTGTTTCACTGCAGCAGGTGCAAGTGCAGAAAGCTGCATCCATCTACCTATTACACACCACAGGAGTGTCAGAGAGAGTGACCATGCTCCAGTTGACAAGAAGCAGAAGAACCAGATTATATTTTGTGTAAAGTAGAGTAAAAACAAGCCAACTATCAATGTGAACAGGAGATAACTTAGACATCCAGTACATTATAACACACATACACGAACACACGCACAATTAAAAACAAAATAAAAACTATAAAAACCCATTACGATGAACACAATCAATGTCCCATCAAATGTAATACACTTTTCAAAGAGCATTTCACCCCCCCACCCCTCCCACCCTTCTCCCTTCTTTCTCAGTTCTCTCTATTTCCCCTTTCTACTTTAATATGCCCTGACAGCCTTTGGGCATAGGCAGGGGAGGACTGGCCATCTGACATTTCGGGCAAATGCCAGATGGACTGGTCCAGTTTTAGCCTAGTGGACCTGTCTTACTTGGGTTTTTTTAAGCAAAATTATAAGTGTCTGGCTAATAATGGCGGCCTCAAGGAATAAAATAGGCCCGGTATGGGGGCCTCAAGGGAAAAAATGGTCCGTTGTTTTAGAAATGCCCGAGCGGATTTCTGATCCCACTCGGGCATTTCCCGTCCCTGGGCATAGGGCTGTTGTGTAGAAAGCTCTGGTATGAGGACCAGTGCTAAAGCGATACAGACAACAGTAACACACTATTCTCTATGTGTGTGTGTGTGTTTGTGTGATAGTACTGTGTATGTGTGTCAGTGTATGCATGTGTGTCCATTGTGTTAGTTTGTATATGTCACTACTAACATGTGTGCGTAGTGCTTTTGTGTGTGTGTGCGCACCTATGTGTTTGTGCATACGTGTGTGCATGTGTGTGTGTACTGTATGTGTGGACATGTGTGCAATGCGCATTTGTGCCTGTGTGTGTACCCTAAATGTGTGTATGTGGGTCACCCTGCGTCGTCTTCCCATGGATCCCATAGCAGATCCCACCAAGGCATCAGCGTCTCAGGCTCATTATTTCAGCACAAATTTATCATACTTTCTTTGGCCTTAAATCAGTGGGTTTTTTGTTCTAAATAAAATATATTTCAGCTCACAGATCTTTTACCATTCATCAGCAGAACCAGCTTCAGAGAAGCCGATATATCTTACCAGATCATTTCCTTGTGTTGACACTGAGATGTATAATGTAATGCTCAAGGGCTTCAGGGTTTGTGAAGAGCAGCTTGAGGGTCATGCCATGGTGGTCTGTCTCATTAATATTTATCACACAGGAAAGCATTCTCTCCTTAATGCATAACTCGGTCCTTGAACAAGATTCTGCTCTTTCTTACTGTTCATGTTTTTAGTTTAATACTGGCTATTAATACCAACACTGGTGTTCTTTTACACCAACGACTGTTAATTTAACACGTACAGAGTTAATTTAACTCCTGAATCAACTATAGAAATGTTACACTGAAAAAGCAACACTAGGTAACACATGCCAATTTGCTGTGTGTTGTTATTAGCTTAGCCTATGTTCTAAATGTATAACTGGTCTAACTCTATTTCCATGGTGTAAGACTGTCACGATCTTCGATAGGGACGGACCAAGACGCAGCGATGCTTCCAGTATACATATTTATTCAAACGTAACTGGGAAAAATAGCAAAAACAAACCGAAGATCGTAACATGCAAACACTTACACTTACACTTACACTTACACTTACACTTACACTTACACTTACACTTACACTTACACTTACACTTACACTTACACTTACACTTACACTTACACTTACACTTACACTTACACTTACACTTACACTTACACTTACACTTACACTATGTATCAACCAAACAATAACCCACAAAACCCCTCTGAAAACTACAAACATATATATGGTTCCCAATTAGAGGTAACGACACTCAGCTGCCTCTAATTGGGAACCATTTACCCAACATAGAAATAGAACACCTAGAACAGAAAAACCCTACACCAAAAACTAAACATAAACACGCCAGCCTGTAAAACTCAGGCCTGGACGTGACAAAGACAATCATTTTCTGACTGTATGGCTGTCCTGTATTGAAGGTCTGGGCTATATGGCCAAAACATTATATCACCCCCCAAAATAATGGTGTTATTTGACAGTTTCTGAATGCTAAAAGTTCTTAAAATGGCATGTTTTATGAGTACTGCATGACCCTAGGATTGCAAAAAAAAGATTTTAAGTGGTTTTAATGGTCTTTCTCCATTTTGATTGTTTTATACTCAACCAAACTAGGGCAAAACTGACAGTAATGTAGTGTAATTGTAGAAGTTTTGATTTATTTAGCACTTCATCAAAATATCATAATAGACGGTATTGTAAAATTATCCATAGCTCTATACATTAATATACAATATGTCATCCAGCCCTACTGAGTGTATTGTTAAAATAATGTACTACTCCGCTCCATTGCATTCTCTGCTGTTAAATAATATACTATACATCCTCTGTGTGTGTGGTGAGAGTTTCCAGGCTGTGTCTCTCACTGCAGTGGTTTCCTCCTAAATATTTAATGCCACTCTGACATGAACACAGATCGATGGTGAATGTCAGAGCATCTCAATCCAGTGGCAACACCAGGAGAGCACTAAACACTCCACTTAACCAACACCACTACACTGCTCATAAAACAGCATTCTGTACGGATGGAGTATACTTCAACAGTGGATGATATTACAGACCATTACACTCAGAGAGATTTGGAATCATGTGCAGCAATGGTTATTTATTTATTAAAATTATTTAATTGTGCAGCTTAACAATTTCCAACTATTTCTGGTCTAAGCATAGAGTTCTATGTCGAATATTCTAATTCTGTCGGAAAGTGCCAAAAAGCACACAACCTCAGTTCAGAGTAGTGACAAAAATCACATTATGTGAACATTTTTATAAAGCCTGAAAAGGTGAACGTGTGTATATAGTTGTGACTATAACCTCACATATCCACAGTATGATATAACACTGCAGTGATCTTGCAGGTGAGAAGACACCCATACATCTTTGGGTCATTGCACACTGACACTGAGATTGAAAGAGACCTTGAATGAGTACAACACCACATCTCCCCTCTAACCACAGTGACTCAATGTACAGAACACAAGGGCTGGGTTTAGTTATTGGAACAGAACACATAAAGCTCAGAAAGTTATTTGAGATGGGAGGCTGTGACACTGTGTCAACATGACTGGAATGGGCCTCTATGGGCGAGTTTTATGAATGGGTTACCACCACACAAAGGATGCTGTATGTGAAACTGACGGACATTGGATGCTGTGTTGTAAACTCAGCAAAAAAAGAAACGTCCACTCACTGTCAACTGTGTTTATTTTCAGCAAACTTAACATGTGTAAATATTTGTATGAACATAACAAGACTCAACAACTGAGACATAAACTGAACAAGTTCCACAGACATGTGACTAACAGAAACTGAATAATGTGTCCCTGAACAAAGAGGGGGTCAAAATCAAAAGTAACAGTCAGTATCTGGTGTGGCCACCAGCTGCATTAAGTACTGCAGTGCATCTCCTCCTCATGGACTACACCAGATTTGCCACTCTTCCACCAAGGCACCTGCAAGTTCCTGGACATTTCTGGGGGGAATGGCCCTAGCCCTCACCCTCCGATCCAACAGGTCCCAGACGTACTCAATGGGATTGAGATCCGGGCTCTTTGCTGGCCATGGCAGAACACTGACATTCCTGTCTTGCAGGAAATCCCGCACAGAACGAACAGTATGGCTGGTGGCATTGTCATGCTGGAGGGTCATGTCAGGATGAGCCTGCAGGAAGGGTACCACATGAGGGAGGAGGATGTCTTCCCTGTAACGCACAGCGTTGAGATTGCCTGCAATGACAACAAGCTCAGTCCAATGATGCTGTGACACACCGCCCCAGACCATGACGGACCCTCCACCTCCAAATCGATGCCGCTCCAGAGTACAGGGCTCGGTGTAACGCTCGTTCCTTCGGCGATAAACGTGAATCCGAACCTCACCCCTGGTGAGACAATACCGCGACTCGTCAGTGAAGAGCACTTTTTGCCAGTCCTGTCTGGTCCAGCGATGGTGGGTTTGTGCCCATAGGCGACGTAGTTGCCGGTGATGTCTGGTGAGGACCTGCCTTACAACAGACCTAAAAGCCCTCAGTCCAGCCTCTCTCAGCCGATTGCGGACAGTCTGAGCACTGATGGAGGGATTGTGCGTTCCTAGTGTAACTCGGGCAGTTGTTGTTGCCATCCTGTACCTGTCCCGCAGGTGTGATGTTCGGATGTACCGATCCTGTGCAGGTGTTGTTACACGTGGTCTGCCACTGCGAGGACGATCAGCTGTCCATCCTATCTCCCTGTAGCACTGTCTTAGTCGTCTAACAGTATGGACATGGCCACATCTGCAGTCCTCATGCCTCCTTGCAGCATGCCTAAGGCACGTTCACGCAGATGAGCAGGGACCCTGGGCATCTTTCTTTTGGTGTTTTTCAGAGTCAGTAGAAAGGCCTCTTTAGTGTCCTACGTTTTCATAACTGTGACCTTAATTGCCTACCGTCTGTAAGCTGTTAGTGTCTTAACGACCATTCCACAGGTGCATGTTCATTAATTGTTTATGGTTCATTGAACAAGCATGGAAAACAATGTTTAAACCCTTTACAATGAAGATCTGTGAAGTTATTTGGATAATTTTACTAATTATCTTTGAAAGACAGGGTCCTGAAAAAGGGACATTTCTTTTTTTGCTGAGTTTAGTTAATGTTGGTGTGGCTGAGTTGGGAGCTGGTGTACATTACACAGAAACAGGTATTGTCACACCCTGGCCATAGAGAGCCCTCTGGGTTCTCTATGGTGTTTTAGGTCAGGACGTGACTAGGGGGGTTTTCTAGTTGTTATATTTCTATGTTGGTGTTGTGTATGGTTCCCAATTAGAGGCAGCTGTTTTTCGTTACCTCTAATTGGGGATCATACTTAGTGTGTCCTTTTCCCACCTGCTATTGTGGGATATTGTTTTTTGTTAGTGCTGTTGAGTGTGACGTTATTGTGTGAGCAGTTGTTGCGTTGTATGTTTCACGTCAAATAAATATGTGGAACTCTACGCACGCTGCGCCTTGGTTCTATCATTTAGAAGACGATCGTGACAGGTATGTACAGTCACTGCACAATTAGGCATACACAAGCATGTGCATTCAGAATAGAATAGATCCCTATCTGCTACATAGTGAGTATATTTAGTGTAGTATATCTAGGTGGTTCTCAAGGTTTTGGTACCTGCCTGAAGACTACAGGGCTGAGCTCACTAACCTTTAGACTCGTTGTGTTAACCTTCTACCGAAAGGTCTGTAAAAAGGTCCACACATGCACATACACACACTTAATATTAACTTTATCTGAAGTTTCGGGGGAAATGCACTGAATCTAATTTCTGCTGTCTATCTCACTGCATATAATCCACTTCCTGAGATAGGATGTCAGTCTCTCTGCACAGCGAGGTGCAATCGATGGCCAGCCAGCCTCTTTCCAGGCAGCCAGAGATAAGACCTTGCATGCTGAAGGGAAATTGGGAATGTTTGTGAGAAGACCGTCAACCACTCTACTAGACCAACCATCAAGCCCCAAAATCAAAACAGACAAGATCTACTCCCCAACACACTGGAAAAATACAAATAAAAACTGAAAAGGCTTTTTTTTTTTTTTTTCAAATTGTATTTTTGTGTTGATCTTAATGATATTTGATTTGACCTGCTTAGATTTGCTTTGATTTATTTACTTATTGATTTGATAGTTTATTATTTGTCAAATGAAAAATATGACTTTTTTATTGAAAGATTTGTTTGAATTGAGTTATGTACAACCTAATAAAATTACCTAAAAACAGTGGTGTTAGGAACCTCCTGGTTTACAGGCCACATCAGGCCTGCAAATCACATTATACGCAATCTGTATTCAGCACGACTGTCAGGATTAGCAACATGGATAAATATCCATCCATATCCATCAATCTCATTCACTCCTGTGGTTAGACACACATGCCAAAACCTGTTGAGGAATACTGCTAATTATTATTTCATGGCAATCGCAATCAATTAAGCTTGACAATCACTGAAGATGTCTGAGAGAAATAGCCATGGTGTAAGTGCTCTCCCAAGACATGTGTGGGAAACCAATTATAAAAGACATTCTAATTCAATTAGTAGAAAAATATAGTTTTGTTATACATGCAAATTGTTTCAGTCATGTGACCTTCAGACATTCCAAAAACACACATTCCACTTTTGCAGCTCATCAGACACCACCATTTTGTGATGAAATAACTGTAAGTGGCGTAGGATAAAGTATCCCCCTAGACACTGATCTTAGACCAGTCTTGAGTTTTTCTCCCTAATATTAAACATTAGGATTGGGAGAGTACACTGCTTCTACATCTGCATGCTGGGACAGGTTCTACCCATATCATTTAGAGGGCCCACCTACCCATAATTCCCAGCGCTCTGTGTACTGTCTGCAGCTCGAATTCATTTGACACACGCTGGGACAGGGGGCAGAATATAGAGTCCCACAACAAAAGCACATACTGTACACATACACACACTGGTCCGGATAGGGTTACTTGCCCAACAAATATGCTATACGTATATAATAAAGCACACACAACAGCCGTAACGATACAACATTACCCTGCAGCAGTATCGCTACAACCCATCATACTGAGTCTGAGTAATCACCAAACCATGCCCAAGGCTGCTGCAACTTCCTGTGGGGCTCAATGGAGCAGAAAATGAGAAATAGATTCAACCATCTGAGCCTTTGCCTCTATAGACTTACCTCCCCCATCCTTTCCACTTCCACCTGTTCTCTCAATTCCTCATCATTCTCCACTCCTCATCTCTTCTCTTTTCCTCTCAAACCTGTCCTTTCAATTCTTCATCACCACTCCTCCTTTCCTCCTCATCACTTCTCTACCTTTCCCCCTTTCCCTCTCATCACCCCTGCTTAATCCCCCTGTTCCTCCTCTCCTGTTATCTGCTCTCCTCCTGCCCCTGAAGGAATGCATCTCCACGTCCATGCTGTTAATGACCTGCGTGTGTCTTTTGTCCTCTAAATGAGAGATGCCAGCATGCACAGGCCAAGATTAGCATGGAAACACAAAGCCCATCCACAGAGATGATAGTCCCCTTCAATAAAACACACACCCACAGAGGGAGAGGGAGGAAGAAGTGAGGGATGGAGAGAGAGACGTGAGAGAAGAGAATAAAGGTATTACAAGAGTGGAAGAGGGAGGAGAGATCACCTTTGACCTCTATCATTGATAGTATTATTGTACGTGTCATATTCGGTGTTATTGTGAATGCCAGGGAGAGATTGGTTAGGAATCCTTGAGAAGAAGCTTTGGCAATGATGACACAGAAATAAACCAAGCCATGCTGAGCGGAGGCAGAGGAACAAAACACAAAGAGATGATATCATTATCAAACAATGATTGCGTTTTCACGCATATCTATCATGACACGTTGTTACACTCAATGAGTCATCATGATGGTTGAGTCACAGTCAAAAAGAGATTATGGTTTGTTAAATTTCCAAATCCAGCTATCTTTGAAGGGTTTCTTCTACACCTAAGACACTGTCATGACTGTCCACGAGAATCCAAATAGGACAGATCAGGTTTTACAATGAATAACTTCAATCAGACCACCTCTCACCCTAGAGGGGGAAGGAAAGAACTAGTGGGGGTTAACAACTCACGCCCTGTTGTAAATCAAGGGAGAAGATTCAGGCCTGCGCTCTCAAGATTCACCAAAAGAAAAGTGCTTTGTTTCAACAGACTTTTTCCCGCTGAAACTCTAACATGTTCAAAAGCGAATACTGGAACAATATTTCTAACATAGAACATGGGGAATGGTCAGAGACGATCTATAGAACACTAATGGCATTTTGTTTGTTATTTTGTGATGTCATTAAAAATGTTATACAGGAAATACTGTAACTTGGAAAGTATACGCATTACATACAGTGGCAAGAAAAAGTATGTGAACCCTTTGGAAATATCTGATGTCTGCATATATTGGTCATACATTTTGATCTGATCTTCATCTAAGTCACAACAACAGACAAACACAGTCTGCTTAAACTAATAACACACAAATTATTGTATTTTTCTTGTCTATATTGAATACATAATTTAAACATTCACAAAAAAAAAAGTATGTGAACCCCTAGGCTAATGACTTCTCCAAAGGTTAACTTCTTAGGGAGCGGCAGCTGAGGTGTCGGTTTTGGAGAGTCTGGCGTGCCCAACGTAAAAGACCTGCCACTCAGGCCCAGAAACTAGGATATGCACATAATTAGTACTATTGGATAGGAAACACTCTGAAGTTTCTAAGAGTGTTAAAATAGTGTCTGTGAGTATAACAGAACTGATAAAGCAGGCGAAATCCCGAGGAATTTCTGTCCTGGAAAAAGTATTTTTGACACATTGCCTCATTTTGAACCCCTCCCTATTGAAAACAGCCATATATGGGAGTAAGATTGCAGTACCTATTGCTTCCACTGGATGTCAACAGTCTCTAGACAGTGTTTGGTGATGTTAGGTTGCTCTGGATGGTAATAGAAGAAGAATTTCAAACTAGTCACAGGATGTAAACAGAAGAGGAGGCGCATTCACGGGCTCACGCGCGCTGTGGTATTTTCCTTTCCTATCGTCCAGTTTATAATCCGGTTGAAATATTATAGTAAATATACATAAAAGTGTTCCTAAGGATACATTATCAAGGATGTTTGATTGTTCTTGGACAAGTGTATAGGTATAGGTTGAACGTGTTCTCTTCACGGTTCAATGGGCGAGTGGACGCTGTATTTTATGAACATAACGCACCAACCAAACTGAGATTTATGGATATAATAAATGACTTTTTCTAACAAAAGAACCATTGGATGTCTTCGTTGGACACTTGGTAATAGAAGAAGAATTTCAAACTAGTCACAGGATGTAAACAGAAGAGGAGGCGCATTCACGGGCTCACGCGCGCTGTGGTATTTTCCTTTCCTATCGTCCAGTTTATAATCCGGTTGAAATATTATAGTAAATATACATAAAAGTGTTCCTAAGGATACATTATCAAGGATGTTTGATTGTTCTTGGACAAGTGTATAGGTATAGGTTGAACGTGTTCTCTTCACGGTTCAATGGGCGAGTGGACGCTGTATTTTATGAACATAACGCACCAACCAAACTGAGATTTATGGATATAATAAATGACTTTTTCTAACAAAAGAACCATTGGATGTCTTCGTTGGACACTTGGGAAGCCCTCCGCAGAAGTTAATAAACTCACCATTTCGGACAATCAGAGCCTTACAAGCGTGCCGCAAAAAGGCCCAACCCTCTTTCCAAGGCTGCCTTGTTCACCGAGAGATCCCCGGCGAACCCAGGCATTTCACGTAACTACATAAATGATTTCTTACTCAAAGCGGGCGGCGGTTCGTGTGCAAAGTATATGGTTACTGTAGGTGAGAGCAGTTTCTAAATGTACCAATGTTAAGTGTCTCTGTCCCTCTCTCTCCCTCTCCATCTCTTCTTTAACAAGCATCAATGTTGTTGTCATTCCACTAGGGACCTGTTTTTAGTGTATTACAGTCAACAACCGGTGCAGTGTGTATGTTTATCCTGTGTCCCCATTTAATTAGCTAGTAAATAAATAACTAAACCAATTTGTGTAGTACTGAAACATAAGTACGGCTCGGGTTTTTGCAGATACAAGGAGGTTACGACTGTTCAGAATGATGATATGATACAAGGTTATGATTAATAAACGGACAGTTTATAGATGTGATAGGTAAAGACCTTTTAGAGTTTCATTTGAGAGATGGTTCTCCAGATCAAAATGTGTTAATTGTTACATTATTACGTTAATCTGGTAACAATTAAACATAGTTGGTTAATTAGATGAATAACAGTCTACAGATTAATGTTAAAGTCAAGTCGCGACAACACTGTGACAGAGTCTTTGTTCAAAATGCTACACAAGTAACACTAAAATCAACACCTGTCCTGAGAAGCCCTCTCTTCCTCCCTTCCACCTCTTCTTCTCATCCACCTTCTCCACCTGTCATCCAACTCTTCTGCTGTTCTCAAAGCATTGACCATCCAATCAGCTCTGGGTGAGGATAATCCATCTAGTTAATTAGGGGCCTGACTATGCTAAGTGACAGAGACAGATTAAGGACCACAGCACACCTCCTGTCCAGTGGCTGCATGCCAGCAGAAGAACATTGGCACAGAAAGAGATCAATGTAATGAACACAGAAATAAAAATGTAATCTCCCATTTCCCCAGGGAGGCCAGTGAAACAGTCTGTTGAAAGGAGAATGTTCTTAGTTAAGGCTGTATTGCTACAATCTTTCCCCTCTGAGTCATGACAAGGAGTGATGAGGTCACTGTGTGACTGGAAAATGGCTCTCTGGATAAACTGGGTTCCCGAAATCTGTCATCTGTAGTCCAGAGGTGAGCGTAAATGTTTATCGGTTTATCAGTTCACGTGTTTCAAATATAATTAAAATAAAATCAAACATTATTGGTCACATACACATAATTAGCAGATGTTATTAAGGGTGTAGCGAAATGCTTGTGTTCACAACAATACACACAAAACTGAAAGTAAAATAATGCAATTAAGAAATATATAAATATTCGATTGAGCAATGTACGAGTGGCATTGACTGAAATACAGTATAATAGAATAGTATATACAGTTGAAGTCGGAAGTTTACATACACTTAGGTTGGAGTCATTAAAACATGTTTTTCAACCACTCCACAAATTTCTTGTTAACTAACTATAGTTTTGGCAAGTCGGTTAGGACATCTACTTTGTGCATAACACAAGTAATTTTTCCAACAATCGTTTACAGACAGATTATTTTACTTATAATTCACTGTATCACAATTCCAGTGGGTCAGAAGTTTACATACACTAAGTTGACTGTGCCTTTAAACAGCTTGGAAAATTCCAGAAAATGATGTCATGGCTTTAGAAGCTTCTGATAGGCTAATTTACATACTTTTAGTCAATTGGAGGTGTACCTGTGGATGTATTTCAAGGCCTACCTTCAAACTCAGTGCCTCTTTGCTTGATATCATGAGAAAATCAAAAGAAATCAGCCAAGACCTCAGAAAAAAAGTCTGGTTCATCCTTGGGAGCAATTTCCAAATGCCTGAAGGTACCCAGTTCATCTGTACAAACAATATTACGCAAGTATAAACACCATGGGACCACGCAGCCGTCATACCGCTCAGGAAGGAGACGCGTTCTGTCTCCTAGAGATTAACGTACTTTGGTATCAATCCCAGAACAACAGCAAAGGACCTTGTGAAGATGCTGGAGGAAACAGGTACAAAAGTATCTATATCCACAGAAAAACGAGTCCTATATCGAAATAACCTGAAAGGCCACTCAGCAAGGAAAGAAGCCACTGCTCCAAAACCGCAATAAAAAAGCCAGACTACGGTTTGCAAATGCATATGGGGACAAAGATCGTACTTTTTGGAGAAATGTCCTCTGGTCTGATGAAACAAAAATAGAACTGCTTGGCCATAATGACCATTGTCATGTTTGGAGGAAAAAGGGGGAGGCTTGCAAGCCGAAGAACACCATCCCAACCGTGAAGCACGGGGGTGGCAGCATCATGTTGTGGGGGTGCTTTGCTGCAGGAGGGACTGGTACACTTCACAAAATAGATGGCATCATGAGGGAGGAAAATTATGTGGATATATTGAAGCAACATATCAAATCAAATCAAATTTTATTTGTCACATACACATGGTTAGCAGATGTTAATGCGAGTGTAGCGAAATGCTTCTAGTTCCGACCATGCAGTAGTATCTAACAAGTAATCTAACAATTTCACAACAAATACCTTATACACACAAGTGTAAAGGATTGAATACGAGTATGTACATATAAATATATGGATGAGCGATGGCTGACCGGCATAGGCAAGATGTAGTAGATGGTATATAGTACAGTATATACATGTGAGATGAGTAGTGTAGGATATGTAAACATTATATAAATGGCATCGTTTAAAGTGGCTAGTGATACATTTATTACATCCACTTTTTAATTATTAAAGTGGCTAGAGATTTGAGTCGATGGCCGAACGGCATAGGCAAGATTCAGTAGATGGTATAGAGTACAGTGTATACATTTGATATGAGTAATGTCGGATATGTAAACATTATATACAAAATTGTTTAAAGTGGCTAGTGATACATTTGTTACATCCAATTTTCTATTATTTAAAGTGGCTAGAGATTTAAGTCAGTATGTTGGCAGCAGCCACTCAATGTTAGTGGTGGCTGTTTAACAGTCTGATCTCAAGACATCAGTCAGGAAGTTAAAGCTTGGTCGCAAATGGGTCTTCCAAATGGACAATGACCCCAAGCATACTTCCAAAGTTGTGGCAAAATGGCTTAAGGACAACAAAGTCAAGGTATTGGAGTGGCCATCAAAAAGCCCTGACCTCAATCATAGAGAACATTTGTGGGCAGAACTGAAAAAGCGTGTGCGAGCAAGGAGGCCTACAAACCTGACTCAGTTACACCAGCTCTGTAAGGAGGAATGAGCCAAAATTCACCCAACTTATTGTGGGAAGCTTGTGGAAGGCTACCCGAAGAGTTTGACCCAAGTTAAACAATTTAAAGTTAATGCTACCAAATATTAATTGAGTGTATGTAAACTTCTGACCCACTGGGAAAGTGATGAAAGAAATAGAAGCTGAAATAAATAATTCTCTCTACGATTATTCTGACATTTCAAATTCTTAAAATAAAGTGGTGATCCTAACTGACCTAAGACAGGGAATTTCTATTAGTATTATATGTCAGGAATTGTGAAAAACTAAGTTTAAATGTATTTGCCTAAGGTGTATGTAAACTTCCGACTTCAACTGTACATATGAGATGAGTAAAGCAGTATGTAAACATTATTAAAGTGGCCAGTAATTCCAAGTCTATGTATATAGGGCAGCAGCCTCTAAGGGGCAGGGTTGCGTAACCAGGTGAAAGCCGGCTAGTGGCTTGAGATAGAAGCTATTTTTCAGTCTCTTGGTCCCAGCTTTGATGCACCTGTACTGACCTCGCCTTCTGGATGATAGCGGGGTGAACAGGCCGTGGCTCGGGTGGTTGATGTCCTTGATTATCTTTTTGGCCTTCCTGTGACATCGGGTGCTGTAGGTGTCCTGGAGGGCAGGTAGTTTGCCCCCGGTGATGCGTTGGGCAGACCGCACCACCCTCTGGAGAGCCCTGCGGTTGCGGGCGGTGCAGTTGCCGTACCAGGCGGTGATACAGCCCGACAGGATGCTCTCAATTGTGCAAGTTTGTGAGGGTTTTAGGGGCCAAGACCAATTTCTTCAGCCTCCTGAGGTTACACCTTCTTCACCACACTGTCTGTGCGGGTGGATGATTTCAGATCGTCAGTGATGTGTACGCAGAGGAACTTGAAGCTTTACACCTTCTCCACTGCTCTCCCGTCGATGTGGATAGGAGCGTGCTCCCTCTGCTGTTTCCTGATTTCCACGATCAACTCCTTTGTTTTGTTAACATTGAATGAGAGGTTATTTTCCACTCTCCCAGGGCCCTCACCCCCTCCATGATTTTGATTGATTGCTTGATTTTATTCTTGCTTTTTGTTTGATCCCGAGTTCCGCAGTGGTCTAAGACACTGCATCCCATTGCAAGAGGCGTCACTGCAGTACCTGGTTTGAATCCAAGCTGCATCACATCCGGACGTGATTGGGAGTCCCATAGGGCGGCGCACAATTGGCCCAGCGTCATCCGGGTTTGGCCGGCTTTATTAATTTAGTTAATAATTTAGTTAATTAAGCCGCATACAAAATGTATTTTTTGCCTTGAGTAAGGCAGCTCCAAAATGCAGGTGTTTCAGAACTAGCTCAGTGCTTTCTGATGTGGTGGGGCAAGCCAGCAGAAAATACGTAACGTTGCACCGTGATTGGCACAATGTTCTGTCACTCATGGGGACACTACGTCACCACTAAGTCTTATGGGGAGATCTCAAGAATTTTTGCCTCTTAGGTGCTGCCATGTAATTACATTTGAAGTGCCCATCCAAGAAGGCTCAAGGTCATTGGCTGCAGATAGAATGACTGGACTGATCATGTCAACATCATACTTTAAAAATCTTAGCTAGCAAGCTAGCAGTCATCATCATGAATCAAGTCGACAATCTACTGGAAAATCCTTTTCAATCCTTGTCATATGAAGAGAAATTAGATATAAAATGTCTCTGTGCTCATCGGCCATTGGACATAAACATTACACAACAAGTCGGAAAAATCGAAAATTCAACAATGAGGGGTTTGGAAGAAACAAGTGGGAACAAGCATCTCAAAGCAATCACTAGTTTGCTTCCCCTGCCTGCTATTTAGTGGAGAGGGTGTGTGGTCCAAGTCTGGGTTTAAGGATTTAAAACATCTGTCTGGAAGGGTTTCAAAACATGAGAATTGTGCATCACATATAGACAATGCTGTTAAACTCAGATTACTGGGGAAATCATGTTGTGGCTCAACTTCACACCGCATATAGACAAGCCATCGACCTTCACAACCAACAAATGGAGGAGAATAGGTACGTGCTTGCCAGAATTATAGCATGCATTAAATTGTGTGACAATTGTGAGACAGCACTGAGGGGCCATGACGAGTCGGCCGACTCCTTGAACCCAGGCGTTTTCAGGTGTATTTTTGTGACCATGTGTGAAGGAGATTACAGGCTACAAAAGCATTATGACAAACAAACAATTTTTAAGGGTACATCAAGCACGATCCAAAACGAACTTTTGGATTGTATGTATGAAGTGTACAGAGAAGCTATAGTTAAGGAGGTGGCTGAGTCTCCTTTTGTGTCTGTATAGGCAGACGAGACCACTGACGTCTGCTGTAAGTCACAGATGGTAATAGTGCTGCACTACATGTTACCAGACAACAGTGTGTGTGAGAGGTTTTTGGAGTTTGTAGAGGTAAAGGACAAAACTGGTGTTGGCCTCTCCAACACTATCAAACAAGTCCTACCACCACAGAATGTCAAGCAGAAGCTGGTTACACAAACCTACGACGGGGAAGCAGTGATGAGTGGTAATGTACGTGGTGTCCAAACGCTACTGAAGGAGACTTACCCAAATGCGCAATTGGTGCACCAACAGAATCTAACACCAGCAACTCTGTGCTGGGAGAGTGAGCATGCTTAAAGTGTTTTTTGCAGACCTATCCTCCTTTTCCACCTTTTTCACAGGCTCACCCAAAAGACTCTCCTCGCTCTTGCGGAATCAACGAACAGACGGGTCCCCAGGCCACCGGGTACACGATGGAATTTAGAAAGCTGAACCGTCAATGCTGTGTGGGAGGACCGTGAGACACTGGCCCAGTGCATGGAGGACATCTGCACGCAGTCTGGATGGGATGAGATCACCATCAGCGAGGCTTATGGCCTGTCCATGAAACTCAAGGATCCCACATTTCTGCAACTGCTCGAGTTCTTTTCCTTGGTCATGCCAGAGGTGGATGTTTTGTACAACATAATGAAGAATCAAACCATTGATGCAGTAGGAATCGCCGGAGCAATCAACAAATTCAAGGTGAACATTCACAACATTTGCGAGAAAACTAATGCAAACCAAATTGTTTGCATAGTCAACTTACACACAGCTCTGACACAAACACTTATCCCACCAGACATGCCACCAGGGGTCTTTTCATAGTCCCCAAATCCAGAACAAATTCAAGAAAACGTACAGTAGTATATAGAGCCCTTATTGCATGGAAATTCCTTCCATCTCATATTGCTCAAATGAACAGCAAACCTGGTTTAACAAAACAGATAAAGCAACACCTCGCGGCACAACGCCTCTCCCCTATTTGACCTAGATAGTTTGTGTGTATGCCTTGATATGTAGGCTACGTGTGCCTTTTTTAAAATGTATGTAGTTCTGCCCTTGAGCTGTTCTTGTCTAATGATGTCTAATGATGTTCTGTATTATGTCATTCTGTATTATGTTTCATGTTTTATGTGGACCCCAGGAAGAGTAGCTGCTGCTTTTGCAACAGCTAATGGGGATCCTAATAAAATGTCAAATACCAAATACCTGCAGGAGGCCTTGTCTGAGATGGTCTCTCTTCTCAAAATCACCACTCCAATGACAACCCGCCGAGTCAGAGAGAAACCTTTCCACCCTTAAAAGAATAAAAACCTTCACACGCAATTCCATGGGCCAGAAAAGGTTAAATGCATTGGCCTTGATCCAGAGAATGCCAGACTTGGATGACAAAGTAATTGAGAAATTTGCCCACAAGGACCACTGTGCCAACTTCCTGTACAAGTGAGCACAGCACAACAATGGTGAGTCCATAAATATGTCTAGTATTCTGCTGCATAAGTGATGTAATATGCCAGGGAGATATATATACTATAGCTAAGAAAGTAATACTAAGTGTATGTTGTGTAGTAAGCAGTTAGTAGCCTATGTGTCTCACCCTAAGAATGTGGTCCCTTTCCCTCTTAGAACTTATCCTACTGTTCTGAGTTGGTGGTGCGCATATAGCCTATAGCCTGTTTTAGAGAAATGTCATCATCATATATTGTAACAGCTTTCATTGCCTGCTTACCTGCCCCCATTGTAAGAGCTTTCATTGTCTGCACATGTAGTCTATAGCAAGTTTTAGAGAAATGAAATGATAGAATATTGTAAGTGCTTTCATTGTCTGCTTATGTGCCCCCATTATTTATCCTACGTTCTGACTTGGTGTACAGCGAGAATACTGTAAGAACGGCCCATGTTCTGAATTATGTCGCAGTCAATTTCAAAAGTGCTGAACAAATAGTTGGCATGTAGGCTACATCCGTCTCAGCTCGCTCATGTCTTAATCAAAATTACGGCTTGCCTCTTAACCGCTTATCATCATATATGCCATAGTTTGTACATCTGCATTGTTATATTGCTTACATAGGTCTATTTCGTCAGTATCTTGTTATTAATTTTAGGCTATGTCAGAATGATGCATTTAATTGTTTTTCTTACTTTGTGTGTTATAATTAGCTAGGGTGCTTTTCTCCACGAGGAGGGTGGTAAGTTACAGACCCAACAACATTATATTGTAGTATCCCCTCCTCGTAACCATGTTGCCAGTGACAGTCTCTTCCCACTAAAATATTTTTGTTCAGCAAAAAGTTCAGTAATAGACCCATCTAATTCCAGTTCATATTGCGAGGGTTGTTTTGTTTGCACAACTCGCTGTCAGTGTGTCTGTATATTGTCCATAAAAGTGGATCCTTGTAATTGTATTGTCCTTTTTTGGACCACATAGGCCTAATAAAATACTTTGAACGGTAGGCTAACCTCTAAGTCTAGGTCTCTCTCTCTCTCTGCGGTGACTTAAAGAAGAGTAAAGGCCTCAACATGATGAATTTATCTGAACTGATCTATCTGAATTTCTGTCGCTGTCCATTTCGAAATTGCTGAACGAATAGGCTTACCTCCTCGCAGCTCGTTTGCTTGCACTTGCTTATACAGAGCTAATTGTTAATTATATAAGATCAAACATTGTGAATTTACTAAAAATAAATGTAAGAATGTTTGTGTATGGTTCAAAAGTCAAAACTCATGTCGACATTCATTATTATTGAAGGAGAATGCGGTTCTTATCCAGTTACACAAATCAACAAGGAGTCAATAGAAACCATATTTACTTAAGCAAGTCAGCCATAAGCTCCACTCTCGGGATAGCTTTATGTAGACCCTAAACGTTTGTGGGCACCGTTTGTCACAGTTCTAGTGCATTTAATGTATTGTTTAGAGTTGTGTAGTGGCTTCGCTGGCATGCATCTAAAAGAAATAGCTTGTTTGCCCCACCAAGATTGACAGGATAAAATCACCACTGATTAGATGACGATTTGGTTTGCATAATTTGTATTGACTGCTTATTGTTTGAATGTTTTATTATTTAGATTTTTTTATAAATGATTGAATTTTAACTTACTTGACACATAGCATTTAAATAATTTTTGGAACCAAATAAAATGACCTATAATATTAAGAATATTTATTATAATAAGGTACACCACATTATTATTTCCCAACAATGGGTTTTACATACACGTTTAGGAATCTCATACACATCTACAGCTGAAGTCGGAAGTTTACATACGCTTAGGTTGGAGTCATTAAAACTTGTTTTTCAACCACTCCACTAATTTCTTGTTAACTAACTATAGTTTTGTCAAGTCGATAAGGACATCTACATTGTGCATGACACAAGTAATTTTTCCAACAATTGTTTACAGACAGACTGAAGGTACCACGTTCATCTGTACAAACAATAGTATGCAAGTGTAAACACCATGGGACCCTCGCAGCCGTCATACCGCTCAGGAAGGAGACGTGTTCTGTCTCCTAGAGATGAACGTACTTTGGTGCGAAAAGTGCAAATCAATCCCAGAACAACAGCAAAGGACCTTGTGAAGATGCTGGAGGAAACAGGTACAAAAGTATCTATATCCACAGTTAAACGAGTCCTATATCGACATAACCTGAAAGGCCGCTCAGCAAGGAAGAAGCCATTGCAACTGCACATGGGGACAAAGATTGTACTTTTTAGAGAAATGTCCTCTGGTCTGATGAAAGAAAAATAGAACTGTTTGGCCATAATGACCATCGTTATGTTTGGAGGAGAAAGGGGGACCATCCCAACCGTGAAGTACGGGGGTGGCAGCATCATGTTGTGGGGGTGCTTTGCTGCAGGAGGGACTGGTGCACTTCACAAAATAGATGGCATCATGAGGAGGAAAATGATGTGGATATATTGAAGCAACATCTCAAGAAATCAGTCAGGAAGTAAAGCTTGGTCGCAAATGGGTCTTCCAAATGGACAATGACCCCAAGCATACTTCCAAAGTTGTGGCAAAATGGCTTAAGGACAACAAAGTCAAGGTATTGGAGTGGCCATCACAAAGCCCTGACCTCAATCCTATAGAACATTTGTGGGCAGAACTGAAAAAGCGTGTGCGAGCAAGGAGGCCTACAAACCTGCACCAGCTCTGTCAAGAGAAATGGGCCAAAATTCACCCAACTTATTGGGGGAAGCTTGTGGAAGGCTACCTGAAACGTTTGACCCAAGTTAAACAATTGAACGGCAGTGCTACCAAATACTAATTGAGTGTTTGTAAACTTCTGACCCACTGGGAATGTGATGGAAGAAATAAAAGCTGAAATAAATCATTCTCTCTACTATTATTCTGACATTTCACATTTTTAAAATAAAGTGGTGATCCTAACTGACCTAAGACAGGGAATATTTACTAGGAATGTCAGGAATTGTGAAAAACTGAGTTTAATAGGGAGCAGTGGGGCGCTAGCTAGCCCCACTCCCGACACTACCTGGTGAAATGTAAGGCGCCAAATTCAAAATCCAAAAGTTGAATTATTAAACATTCATCAATATACAAGTGTTGCATAGTCATCAAAAGCTCTGCTTCTTGGCAATATCACAGCGTTGTCAGATTTCAAAAAGGCTTGGATTTTCCTCGGGTTTTCGCCTGCTATATCAGTTATGTTATACTCACAGACATTATGTTAACACTTTTATAAACTTCAGAGTGTTTCCTATCAAATAGTACTAATTATGTGCATATCCTATTTTCTGAGCCTGAGTGGCAGGCATTTTACTTTGGGCACGCCAGACTCTCCAAAACCGTCACCTCTGCTGCCGCTCCCTAAGTTAAATGTATTTGTTAAGGTGTATGTAAGCTTCCGACTTCAACTGTATCAGCGTCATTGACACTACATACATTTTCATGTTAGTCCTTAAGACATGATAAGTATGCAACAGAACAAATGAACAGGAATGACATTTACTCTCCGTCTGGAAAGGGTTACCAAGGGCACCATGGACCACAGTCAGAGCCATATTGTCCAAATGGAGAAAGCTTGGTACAGAAGTGAATCTTCCCAGGAGTGGCTGTCTTGCCAAAATCTCTCCAAGAGCTAGGCATAAAATCGTCCAGGAAGTCATAAATAACTATAGAAATAACATTGCTCATGAAAAAGAATATGAATGCTCGTCTCAAGTTTGAGATGTTGTGGCAGGACCTGAAATTAGCAGTTTATGCTCGAAAACCCACAAATGTCACTGAGTTGAAGCAGTTATGCATGGAGAAGTGGGCCAAAATTCCTCCATGGCGCTGTGAGAGACTAATTGATAACTACAGGAAGTGTTTGGTTCCAGTTATTGCAGCTAAAGGTGGCATAACCAGTTGTTGAGTCTAAGGGGGTGATTTTTCACACAGGGGCATTGGGTGTTGCATAACTTTCTTTAATAAATATGTATACATTTATTGTGTTATTTGTTCACTCAGGGTCCCTTTAATAAAATATTTGTTTTTGGTCGAAGATATAACATTCAGTGTCAATAATGTGCAAAAGTGAACAAAATCTAAATGGGTAAATACTTTTTCACGGCATTGTACATAGAGTACCAGTAACAGATCAATGTGCAGAGGTATGAAGTATTTGAGGTTGATATGTACATGAAGGCAGGGTAAAGTGACTAGGCATCAGGATAGATAATATACAGTTGAAGTCGGAAGTTTACATACACCTTAGCCAAATACATTTAAACTCACAATTCCTGACATCCTAGTAAACATTCCCTGTATTAGGTCAGTTAGGATCACCACTTTATTTTAAGAATGTGAAATGTCAGAATAATAGAATGATTTATTTCAGCTTTTCTTTCTTTCATCACATTCCCAGTGGGTGAGAAGTTTACATACACTCAATTAGTATTTGGTAGCACTGCCTTTGAATTGTTTAACTTGGGTCAAATGTTTTGGGTAGCCTTCCACAAGCTTCCCACAATAAGTTGGGTAAATTTTGGCCCATTCCTCCTGACAGAGATGGTGTAACTGAGTCAGGTTTGTAGGCCTCCTTGCTCGCACACGCTTTTTCAGTTCTGCCCACAATTATTTATATAGGATTGAGGTCAGGGCTTTGGGATGGCCACTCCAATACCTTGACTTTGTTGTCCTTAAGCCATTTTGCCACAACTTTGGAAGTATTCTTGGGGTCATTGTCCATTTGGAAGACCCATTTGCGACCAAGCTTTAACTTCCTGACTGATGTCTTGAGATGTTGCTTCAATATATCCACATCATTTTCCTCCCTCATGATGCCATCTATTTTGTGAAGGGAACCAGTCCCTCCTGCAGCAAAGCACCCCCACAACATGATGCTGCCACCCCCGTGCTTCACGGTTGGGATGGTGTTCTTCGGCTTGCAAGCCTCCCCCTTTTTCCTCCTAACATAACAATGGTCATTATGGCCAAACAGTTATATTTTTCTTTCATCAGACCAGAGGACATTTCTCCAAAATGTGGGATCTGTGTCCCCATGTGCAGTTGCAAACCGTAGTCTGGCTTTTTTATGGCGGTTTTGGACCAGTGGCTTCTTCCTTGCTGAACGGCCTTTCAGGTTATGTCGATATAGGACTCGTTTTACTGTGGATATAGATACTTTTGTACCTGTTTCCTCCAGCATCTTCACAAGGTCCTTTGCTGTTGTTCTGGGATTGATTTGAACCAAAGTACGTTCATCTCTAGGAGACAGAACGCGTCTCCTTCCTGAGCGGTATGACGGCTGCGTGGTCCCATGGTGTTTATACTTGGGTAATATTGTTTGTACAGATGAACGTGGTACCTTCAGGTGTTTGGAAATTGCTCCCAAGGATGAACCAGACTTGTGGAGGTCTACAATTTATTTTCTGACGTCTTGGCTGATTTCTTTGGATTTTCCCATGACGTCAAGCAAAGAGGCACTGAGTTTGAAGGTAGGCCTTGAAATGCATCCACAGGTACACCTCCAAATGACTCAAATTATGTCAATTAGCCTATCAGAAGCTTCTAAAGCCATGACATCATTTTCTGGAATTTTCCAAGCTGTTTAAAGGCACAGTCAACTTAGTGTATGTAAACTTCTGACCCACTGGAATTGTGATACAGTGAATTATAAGTGAAATAATCTGTCTGTAAACAATTGTTGGAAAAATTACTTGTGTCATGCACAAAGTAGATTTCCTAACCGACATGCAAAACTACAGTTTGTTAACAAGAAATTAGTGGAGTGGTTGAAAAACATGTTTTAATGACTCCAACCTAAGTGTATGTAAACTTCTGACTTCAACTGTAAAATAAGAGTAAAATAAAGAACAGAGTAGTAGGAGCAAATTATGAAAAGTGTGTGTAATGTGTTTGTGTGTGTGTTTGTGTTGTGTCAGTCTGCGTTTGTGTTAAGTGTGTGTGGGCGTATGTAGTGAATGTGTGTGGGTTTTGTGTGGGAGTGTCAATGTAGTGTGTGTGATTGAGTTTGTGTATATGGTTTGTATGCACAGTCTAGTGACTGTGCGTAGGGTCAGTGCAAGATAAAGTCAGTGCAGATCGTTTGGGTACCATTAATTGACTATTTAGCAGTCAGGCTATTTAGCAGTCTTATGGCTTGGGGGTAGAAGCTGTCTCGGAGCCTGTTGGTCTGAGAGCCAATGCTCCGGTACCATTTGCCGGACTGTAGCAGAGTGAACAATCTATGGCTTGGTTGGGTGGAGTATTTGGCAATTTTTCTGGCCTTCATCTGACAACCCTCTGATATAGAGGTCCTGGATGGCTGGGAGCTCGGCCCAGTGATGTACTGGGCTGTCCGCACCACCCTCTGTAGCGCTTTATGGTCAAGGGCGGTGCATTTGCCATACCAAGCGATGATGCAGCCAGTCAAGATGCTCTCGATGGTGCAGATGTAGAATTTTTCTAGGACTCGAGGGCCATGCCTAATCTTTTCAGCCTCCTAAGGGGGAAGAGGCCCTGCCGTACCCTCTCATAGACTATGTGGATGTGTGTGGACAATGTTAAGTCCTTAGTGATGTGGACGCCAAGGAACTTGAAGTTCTCGACTCGCTCCAGAAAAGCCCTGTCGATTTGGATGGGGCGTGCTCTCCCCACTTTCTCTTTAGTCCATGATCAGCTCCTTGTTCTTACTGACGTTGAGGTTGTTGTCCTGGCATCACACTGCTAAGTTTCTGACCTTCTCCATGTAGGCTTATTCATTGCCGTCAGTGATCAGGCCTACCACAGTCCTGTCGTCAGCAAACTTGATGATAGTGTTGGAGTCGTGCGAGGCTAAGCAGTTGTGGGTGAACAGGGAGTACAGGAGGGGACCTAGCACACACCCCTGAGTGGCCCCCGTGTTAAGGGCCAGCATGGCAGAGGTTTTGTTGCCTACACTCACCACCCGGGGCCGGCCCGTCAGGAAGTCCAGGATCCAGTTGCAGAGGGAGGGGTTCAGTTCCAAGGTCCCTAGCTTGAAGGGGACTATGGTGTTGAACGCTGAGCTGTAGTCTATGAACAGTATTCTCACATAGTTATTTCCCCTCTTGTCCAGGTGGGAGAGGGCAGTGTGAAGTGCAATTGAGATTGCGTCATGTGTGGATCTGTTGGGGCGGAGTGGGTCTAGGGCAGAGCTCTCCAACCCTGTTCCTGGAGCTTCCCTCCTGTTAGGTTTCACTTCAACCCCAATTGTAACTAACTTGATGCATCTTATAAACCAAAAAATTATTTGAATCAGGTGCGCTAGTTTTGAGTTGGAATGAAAACCTACAGGATGGTAGCTTTCCAGGAACAGGTTCCCTGGTCTAGGGTGTCTGGGATGATGGTGTTGATGTGTGACATGACCAGCCTTTCATAGCACTTCATAATTACAGATGTAAGTGCTACAGGGCAACAGTCATTTAGGCAGGTTACCTTGGAGTTCTGTGAACAGGGACAATGGTGGTCAGCTTGAAACATATTGGGATTACAGACTGGGACAAGGATAGATTGAAAATATCTGTGAAGACACTTGCTAGCTGGTCTGCGCATGCTTTGCGAACACGCACTGGTATTCCGTCTGGCCCGGCAGCCTTGTGATTGTTAACCTGTTTAAACGTTTTGCTCACATCGGCCACGCAAAGTGAGATCACAGAGTCATCAGGTAAAACCGGGGCTTCCTTGCAAGGCACAGTGTCATATTCCTCGAAGCGAGCATGAAAGGCATCTAGCTAATTTGGGATTTCTGGATCGCTGGGCAACTCATGGCTGTGTTTCCCTTTTGTAATTCTTTATCGTCTGCAAACCCTGCCACAAACGACGAGTGTCGGAGCCGGCGTAATAGGATTCCACCTTCCTCCTATATTTTCATTTTGCATGTTTGATGTCTCGTCGAAGGTCGTAGCGGGCTTTCTTGTATGCGTCCATGTCCATGTCCCGTTCATTGTAAGCGGTAGCTCTAGCCTTTAGCCCAGCCCAGATATTGCCTGTAATCCATGTTTTTTTGTTTGGATGTGTTCTTATAGTAACTGTGGGGACGACATTGTCTATGCACGTATTGATGAAGCCTGTGACTGTTGTGGTTAATTCCTCAATGCTATCGAATGAATCCTGGAACATATCCCAGTCTGTACTAGTAAAACAGTCTTGTAGCCTCGCGTCTGCTTTCATCCGACCACTTCGTATTGAGCTCATCACTTAGTGACTCATCACCTTAGTGCCAGCTCCACGCACCAGACCTGCAGTGCGCCTCTCCAGCCCAGTGAGTCCAGTGCCAGCTCACCCGCACTCACCCAGAGGTGCGTGAGACCAGCCCGGTACGTCCAGTGCCAGCTCCACACACAAGGCGTCCAGTGCGCATCCCCAGCCCGGTGCGTCCAGTGCCAGCTCCCTGCACTCGCCCAGAGGTGCGTGAGACCAGCCCGGTACGTCCAGTGCCAGCTCCACGCACCAGACCTGCAGTGCGCCTCTCCAGCCCGGTGAGTCCAGTGCCAGTTCCCCGCACTCGTCCAGAGGTGCGTGAGACCAGCCCAGTACGTCCAGTGCCAGCTCCACGCACAAGGTGTCCAGTGCGCCCCTCCAGCCGGTGAGTCCAGTGCCAGCTCCCTGCACTGACCCAGAGGTGCGTGGGACCAGCCCGGTACGTCCAGTGCCAGCTCCACGCACCAGAACCGCAGTGCGCCTCCCCAGTCCAGTACGTCCTGTTCCTGCTCCACGCACCAGGCCTCTACGGTATCGTCCCAGCCCAGTACGTCCTGTTCCTGCTCCACGCACCAAGCCGCTAGGGTGTCGTCCCAGCCCAGTACGTCCTGTTCCTGCTCCACGCACCAGGCCTCTAGGGTGTCGTCCCAGCCCAGTACTTTCGGGCGGCAGGTAGCCTAGTGGTTAGAGCGTTGGACTTGTAACCGGAGGGCTGCAAGTTCAAATCCCCGAGCTGACAAGGTAAAAATCTGTCGTTCTGCCCCTGAAAAAGGCAGTTA
Source organism: Brachymystax lenok tsinlingensis (assembly GCA_030435695.1). NCBI lineage: Eukaryota > Metazoa > Chordata > Actinopteri > Salmoniformes > Salmonidae > Brachymystax > Brachymystax lenok. The sequence goes on from CM059785.1 coordinate 27,506,747, forward strand.
ACCCACTGTTCCCAGGCGCCAAGGCGTGGATGTCGATTAAAGGCAGCCCCCGCACCTCTCTGATTCAGAGGGGTTGGGTTAAATGCGGAAGACACATTTCGGTTGAAGGCATTCGGTTGTACAACTGACTAATAATGGTGACTTTGACTTTTTGACTTTGACTACTTCCTGTTCCTGCTCCACGCACCGGGCCTCCAGTGCGTCTTCTCGGGCCGGTATGGCCCGCACCGGAGCCGCCACCGACAAAGGCCCACCCGAACCCCCCCATTGACTGTTGGTTGTGGTCGGAGTCCGGACCTTTGGGGGGGGTACTGTCACGTCCTGGCCATAGATAGCCCTCTGGGTTATCTATGGTGTTTTGGTCAGGACGTGACCAGGGTTTTCTATGTTGAGTTTTGTGTTGGTTCCCAATTAGAGGCAGCTGTTAGTTGTTGCCTCTAATTGGGAATCCTATTTAAGTTTGTTCCCTTCCCCACCTGCCTTGTGGGTTATTGTTTGTTGTGTGGTATGTGCTACACACGGTTGTGAGAGCAGTCATTCCGTTATTGTTTTGTATTGTTCCATGCAAATAAAAAGATGTGGAACACAATGCATGCTGCTCCTTGGTCCAACTCTGTCGATAACCGTGACACAAGGATGATGGTCTTGTAAGTAAAAAACATTTTGTTGTGTTAAATTGAGACTGAGATTTTTTGGCACTGGCCTACACACAATACCCCATAATGTCAAAGTGTAATTATGTTTTTTTTTTCGAAATGTTTACAAATTAATACAAAATTAAAAGCTGAAATGTCTTGTCAATAAGTTTTCAACCACTGTTATGGCAAGCCTAAATAAGTTCAGGAGTAACTGCTTTCAAGTCACATAATAAATTGCATGGACTTGCATGGAAATTGCGTGCAATAATAGTGTTTAACATAATTTTTGAATGACTCCTCATCTCTGTACACCACACATACAATTATCTGTAAGCCGAGCAGTGAATTTCAAACACAGATTCAACCACAAAGACCAGGGAGGTTTTCCAATGCCTCGCAAAGAAGGCCACCTATTTGTAGATGGGTAAAAAAAAGCAGACATTTAAATATTTTGAGGATGGTGAAGTTATTAATTACACTTTGGATGATGTATCAATACACCCAGTCACTACAAAGATATATTCGTCCTTCCTAACTCAGTTGCCGGAAAGGAAGGAAACCTCTCAGGGATTTCACCATTAGGCCAATGGTGACTTTATAACAGTTAGAGTTTAACGGCTGTGATAGGATAAAACTGAGGATGGATCCACAAAAGTGTAGTTACTCCTAACTGACAGAGTAAAAAGGATGCCTGTACAGAATACAAATATTTCAAAACATGCATCCAGTTTGCAAAAGGCACTAAGGTAATACTGCTAACAATATGGCAAAGCAATTGTCCTGAATACAAATTGTTATGTTTGGGGCAAATTCAATAAAACACATTACTGAGTACCACTCTCCATATTTACAAGCATAGTGGTGGCTGCATCATGTTAGGGGTGTGCTTGTAATCATTAAGGACTGGGGAATATTTCAGGATAAAAAATAGAGCTAAGCACAGGCAAAATCCTAGAGGAAAACCTGGTTCAGTCTGCTTTCCACCAGACACTGGGAGACAATAACCTAAAACACAACCTTGGTAGAGCATGGGTGGAGTAGGCACTGTAATTGAATGGGGATGCCTCAAGTCTTTTGAGCCCACGATGTGGGGCTCCACACTGCATACCAAACGGCAGCGGCGTAGTGGCGAGGCGTACACACTTCAGAGGGGGAATGGGGATCAAAGCCAGTGAGTGGGAGGGAGGGAAACCCAGCACGACACAACTACATCACAGGCACAGCTCTATGCTGCATTTCCCTACCAGCTTGGTGTAGTAAGTGCAGTACAACACAGCAGTGTCCAACATAACATTACTCCAGTCCAGAACATGCTAGAACACTCCGTAACAGCTCCGAACAGCCTGTGCTGCAGTTCCACACTCAATTTGGGAAAATATTGAACAGAACACATGTTGGGTTATTTTGACCCAGCCAGTTCTTTAAGTTATGTAGTTGATGCTTGGTTATTGAGCTATGATCCACCAGGTCAGATCAGAAGAATGGAGGCGTAGCTTAGTAGGGGCGTGGCTTTCAAATAGTTATTTTTGGCCACACGAGAGAATTGTCATTCTCTTTTGTAGCTTTAATAAAGTTTATACAAGTGTATGAGTTGTTTTATTTGATTTAACCTTTATTTAACTAGGCAAGTCAGTTAAGACAAATTCTTATTTACAATGACGGCCTAGGAACAGTTCCATACATATCCCAATGTTGGGCTAGTTACCACTTTGCTCTCATAGTATTGTTTGTCGTTTTATATATGCCATGCCCCTAAAAGGCCACACATTTAGATTACCCAAATGTGGGTTAATTTAACCATCAGTTTAGTTTTTATTCAGTTTTATGGTGGGTTGACCCTGCAGGCATGGCATATTGGTGGCGTGGCTTTGAGATAGGTATTTCTGCCCACCCGTGAGAGTAAATGTAATTCCTGTTCAACTGCACTTGAACAATAGAACTTTATGCAGGGTTGTATTGTGTAGGTCTTTGCATATGTAATTCAAAACTTACTCACACAGTATGCCATCACTATTGTATTGATTAATTCCAGTCAATCATTTTGCATTGATAAGATCTAGGTAGCCTAGCTACTCCAAGTTTGAATATAAACCCAATTTGATTACATTCACATTGTCTCCTAACACAAATAAATAGGCCTATTTTAGGCTATAAATAAATGACTTTAGCCTGTCCAGAGGGGATCAGAGCGCATACGCTTCTCTAGGCTACCTGCAGCTGTTGTTGTTATCAGTAGTCTACAGTTGATCAGACTGAAGCACAGATTAAATGTGCATGAGTTTAGGCAAATCAGAGGCAAATCAGTCTAAACAACTGTACTTTGTCCCTATTTTCAATGCTTGTGTGTCAAAAAATTTTATCAAACCAAATCAAAAGTGTTGGGCCATATGCCAGCTTGCCACACATTTGCCGGCGACCCTGTTGTGCCAATGTCTGCAACATGGATAAATGGAAATCACCACATAATGCTACAAATGAAGAAACATATCCTATCCTGTTCTACTATCTTGAAACTTCTAATTTGTATCATACTTTGGTCTGGTTTCATCCAAATATCATCCAATTTCATAAAAAACATGTTGACTGTTCATTATCTTGAAGACAATCTAGTATTCATTAATATGCAGTAATATGCAAATGTCTACAGCCAACCTGCTTCCTCTAATCCCTTGTAATTACAGTAAAATGCTGTAGAAACAATTTTCTTAGATTTTAATAGTCACTTTTACTGTATTGTACTGTGTTTCATTGCTCTGGTATCAAGTTACCTTTAATTACTCAGTATTGTATTGACATCATTCAGAAATAGTCAAGATATCTTATGATATATCTTGTTATAATAAAAAAAGATTGAAGACCAATGTATCCTTAACTACAACAACATTTTCAGTAATGGTAACAGAAACATTTTACTTGCTATGACTGTGATATGTATTTTGTTTAATCAACCTTGTAAGTTGCTAAGGACAAATGCGCCCACTAAATGACTAATATGTAAAAAAAATGATAACTCGCAAAGAACACTGGGTAATATGTCACCACATAATGCTACTATCTCAAAATGTCTCGAAATGTTGACATACATTTCTTCTAAATGTTGACTTATCTCGAAATGTTTTGATAGTATCAATGTTTTAAAAACATTTTGGTGGCAGGAATGTGCTTCCATATGCCTGTAACTTTGAAGCAACATTAGTTTAAGATGTGCTAAGTGAATATGAAACATTTTGATGGGTTCAGTTCATGCTATTGCATTAAATCCAACGTTTGTCTCTGTGGCCATAGCCTACTAATTACTAAGTTAGTTGTTTCACAGTAACCTAATAATAGCCCATTGAAAGAACCTTTTTATAATTAGCCTATAGTCAACAGCGCTGTCTAGACAACAAAAACTGAACATCTTCAAACCAGTTTCTAGTGCGACTAGATGGAGAGCACAAAAACTGCCTTTTGCTGCATTGCACCTGTACAAACAAACGCTGCTAACTTTACATGCAGCTGTATTGTAGTTGAGAGACCTCACCTGAACTGAAACGTTTTATTTTATAATTACTTTATTGAATGATTTGTCCATAATACAATGATTTAATATGGTATGCAACAATACAAAATAAATGTTTAAAGTCTAGCACAATTTTGCAAAAACAGCATGTAGCCTATGAGTTTTAACCATTAGTTTATGATAATAGTTATTCCCTATGGGAATGGCTACTGGTCTCTTGTCGCTTGTTACCTCCTCTTCGGGAATGTCCCTTTCAGAATCATTATGGGACATTCACCGCAGTTCATGTTTCACACAGATAGAACCACCAACATAAAATTACAACGTTTCTCTTAAGATTGCAACAGAACAGCCATCATACCTGAAACCAGCACTCCGGCAAGTGGTGGCTTGGTGACTCCTGAGAGTGGATGCTATGGGGGAGCTTATGCAGTTAGTCCATCTCTTTGCGCGTCTCTCTGATCACAGCTGTAGTGTCAACAGCCCTGCTCCGCATAGCAGCCCAGTGCTCCCGTGTGTAAGAGGGGCGTGGTCACATTTTCGGGAAGACAGCTGGGGAAGCTACACTGCGGTCTATCTACGAACCCGATGTAGTAGGCTAATATTTCTCCAGTGGCAATATACCGTGATACTAAATATAGGCTAATAATGTCCTATTGACTAAATAAGTCATGCTGCAGTGGCAAAGAATCTGTTTAAATGTATTCCTGCCCGCGCTCTCTTTCTTTCTGTGTGTGTTTCTGTGGGGTTTTTTATTTGTGTGTGTGTGTGTTGTCCTTGAGTCCTAGAGTCAAATTGTGGTACCATACCCCAGTTCTAACCTTAGCTGCTACGAGGATACAATTACAGAATTACATAAAACACTGAATTACAAAATAATATCTGATCCTTTATTAGTGGTTGTGATCAGTCCACTTCTTCCACTTACTACCATAAAATCCCTAATACCTCTCACCGCAAGGAGGCAAATAATCTACTGCTCTCACTTTCAATCGTGGGTATGTTGCCTCTCTGAGTCTGTCACAGATGAGACAGATATTTCACCAGATGTATAAATGTGAAGCATCCGCTTGACGTTACCCCTCACTACCAAATATGGTAGCGAGAAGCCCAGTGGCCGGCAATGGGAGAAGATGGAAGGAGATGGATTTTGGCCGACATTCTGCACATTTTCTCATCGATTAAACATTTGATCTTAATACAGTTTTCTGTTCCCAAAACTACAATATGTTATGAACAGTGGACTAAGTTTTGTACACTTTACCCTTTGCCAAAGTTGTAAAAAATCGCGTTGTTCAGAAGGACTGCAAAGGCGAACTGAGTTATTGCACCAATTCACTGAGTAGGAGTTCCCTAATAGAAATATGCAGATATATGCTAAAACGGGCCAATAGGATAACGCTAGCTCGCCCACCTCCTTGCTTGTGTTGCCCACTGTGACTCATTTGTTCACGTTGGGTGTGGTTTAGCCAGGTGCCCAGCTCTGCCGGACCGCGAAGTTGGCTCAACAAAAGTGACGTAATTAAGCACGTGGAGTGATTAATAGGATTCCGTTTTTTCACATACACAAGAGATTGCTTTGGATAAAAACGCTTAATCTGCATTCCCAATGTAAACCATTTAGAAAATTCAAACATTTATTTTATGGAAAAGAGATGCTGTATTTTTCTGGATGATGCACCATGCTGCTTTATAATATCTTGTTGACAACATGACGGAGCGGGGCCGATTACTGTTTGATTTGAGATTTCGTCCAATGACGTGCGTGCATTTGCCAGGTTGAACGCTGGCCAGTGTAATATGAGTATTGTGAGTAGTCGAATGAAACTGACAAGATAATATAGACCTTGTAAACATTTGTCAGGTAAATTATGTCATATTAATGCATGCTGTTGTGTGGGGAAATGATCAGTTTAGCAGCTAGCTAATTTACTGGGTGTGATCAAATCAACTGGACTGAGCATCTGACAAAAAACAGCATAGCTAGCGAGTTTACAGTATTATGCATTTGAAGTAACCCAGTGTGTGAATTACATGTTGAAGCTACTTCGAAATCTTCCAGAAATCACAATCCTCTTTCATACTTTAGCGGGCTGCAATACCCATAATCTCAGGGCAAGTTATTCTGAAGATCCTATGAACAGACTAATAGTTAGATGAGTTATTGGTGCAGCAGCCCCCTTCTCCCTGGGTTTGCCTGAAAGCAGCCTTTGATATCCAGCCCCCACAGCTCTAGTGTTGACATGACCTCTAAGATCTCAAAGTGGTGTGTGTCTGTGTACCCTAGTTTGTTGTGAGGCAGCCAGGAAAATCTAGTTCAACACCAGTTCCTTTTGTCTTGTTTGATTCCAAGCACACAACTATGTGAATGAATGCCAAACACTCAACAACTTTATGTTTGACTTTATATCATAACTAAGTAATACCCTCTTGTTTGTTCATGTTTTTCATAATGAGCCGTTTTTTATATATTTGGAATCCCAGGTGACTTTCAACGCAGATGAGGCCAGTGTCTCTGTTAAAGAGGTAGGTAAGAGAATCTTGGAAACATGTTTATCAACAGCCTTATTTGTTGGCTGGTGAAGATGGTCAAAACCACTGACTATCCCCTTCATAGTTGCTTGACTGTGTTGTTTCTCATTGCAGTCTCTTATGATAGTATTGCTCTTACTGACTGTGTTTCAGTGTATCGAAGGTATCATTGGAGGAATAGACTACAACCAGAACAAAGTGAACCAATGGACCGCAAGCATCGTGGAGCACTCTCTCACCCAGTTGGTCCAACAAAGGAGACCATTCAAGTTCATAAATTATTAAGATAATTTAACACAACTGAGCTATGGGATTACAAGAGTCAGTCACAAATTGGTCACGTCGAAGTAGTGAGAAAACATAGATGCACTAAAACTTGAATTTGTTAGTATACCTTAGAATGAGGTTTATCTTCTCCACCCTTAACAGGCTGGACGATGGGCCCTTTGTGACCGGGAGCAATCTCTGTGCATAACAGAATGCTTACAGCAGGAAATGTATCATCAACATTGTCTTGTTTTCCAATGAATTGTGTCATCATGCAGAAGAGTGGTGCTGGTCTACACACGGCCAGCTCTTGCTACTGGGACACTGCTACTGATGGTGAGAGAGAGGAAAACCCCACACAGTACTACTCTACTACTAACTGTACAAACCATTGAACATTAATTTGCTTTGTTGTGCTAATGAACAGTGTATCATCCTTTGGCTAAATCAGGAGGGTGTAACATGTAGAACTTTAAGATAGAAATGTATTGCATTTTACTGACATGATTTTCTGTGATATTCTGAGATCAGGGAATTTTCCCCACTCTGTACATTGCATTTCTATCTGTAAATGTTTTGAACATTGCACTGCACTCAAGAAGCCGCATGTGTGGAAATATATTTTACAAGTCTAAATTAATTCTGATGTTGGGTTCCCTTTGATTGGTTGAGATCTAGTAGGTTGACCTGATTGGTCTTTGTGGTGTCCTCCCACAGGAAGCTGCACAGTCAGGTGGGAGAACCGCACCATGTACTGTGTGATGTGTGTTTTTGCTGTGACCTGTTAACTTGGGACCCTCCATTTCCCTTCCCAAAACCCCCTCTCTCGCACAGAGCCGAACACGGCCAGGCATGCACCAGGACTACCAAGCCTTGAAGATCCTATGCTGATTACCTATGAACATAAATGTATGTTGTATAAAAACACTTCTTAACCCCACAATTACAAACTTTGACCACCAACAATGGGAACCATAGGATGGGAATTCAGTGATCTTGCTACATCTGGTGGATGCATAGTGTTGTTTAGTGTTGTCTGTGTGTAAATGTAAATACAGACCAATAGTTTGAGAGAGAAATGCTCAGTATGGATTTAGGAAATGGCACTACCCTTACTGGTAAATGTTCTTTGAACAATCACAGAATATCTTCAACTAGGCTATACATGTGTAATAATAGTATTAACTAAATCAATACATCACAATTATAGTTTCAACTGTAAACAACAGGCTTATCAATAGTGTGCCATAGTTGTACACTATTGCTGCTGAAATAGCTCAGTTGGGAGAGCGTTAGACTGAAGATCTAAAGGTCCCTGGTTCGATCCCTGGTTTCGGCATTAGATGTTGTTCTTTCCTTATATTAGCGGGCGGCAGGTAGCCTAGTGGTTAGAGCGTTGGACTTGTAACCGGAGGGCTGCAAGTTCAAATCCCCGAGCTGACAAGGTAAAAATCTGTCGTTCTGCCCCTGAACAAGGCAGTTAACCCACTGTTCCCCGGGCGCCGAAGACGTGGATGTCGATTAAAGGCAGCCCCCCGCACCTCTCTGATTCAGAGGGGTTGGGTTAAATGCGGAAGACACATTTCGGTTGAAGGCATTCGGTTGTACAACTGACTAATAATGGTGACTTTGACTACACACTACCACTATCTAAAATGTTTTCTCTGAGGCTCATAGCAGAGGGATCAGGTTCAATACATTTCTAAAAGTGCAGAGAGAGACAGATTGGAGGTTCCATTGAGCATTGTAGTTTTATGAAGGTGTACGTTTAATTTAAGAATATGTTAAGACATAATAATTAAACATACTCCATTTATATTTATTCTAAGACCATTCCTTGTAGATTGCTGAAATTGTAGCTGTCCTGCATTGTATTTGTATTTATCAGGATCCCCATTAGCTCACCCTGGTGGTCTAGTGGTTAGGATTCAGAGCTCTCACTGCCGCGACCTGGGTTCGATGAATAGCTTGGATTCTGAGTGGTGCAGTGGTCTAACACACTGCATCACAGTGCTAGAAGTGTCACTACAGACCCGGGTTTGATCCTGGGCTGTATTACAACTGGCCGTCATCTGGAGTCCCATAGGGTGGCGCACAATTGGCCCAGCGTCGTCCGGGTTAGGGGAGGGTTTGGCCAGGGTAGGCCGTCATTGTAAATAAGAATTTGTTCTTTTCTGACTTGCCTAGTTAAATAAAGGTTCAATAAATTAAATAAAAAAATCTGCTGCCAAGGCAGCAACTACTCTTCCTGGGGTCCAAACACATTAAGGCACTTACATTATATAGAAAACAAAAGATATAACATTATTACACCACTACATATCTACAATGCAAAATGTATAATACTACCATACAACATTATTACAATGTGCGTGTGTGTAGAGTGTGTGTGCTAGCGCTTGTGTGTGTATGCGCTTGTCTGTACCTTTGTGTGTGTCTCTTCACTGTTCCATCAGTAGTACTTTTATCTGTTTTTAAATCTGATTCTACTGCTTGTATCAGTTACCTGATGTGGAATAGAGTTCCATGTAGTCATGGCTCTATGTAGTACTGTGCGCCTCCCATAGTCTGTTCTGGACTGGATTGTGGATTGTGAAGAGACCTCTGGGGCATGTCTTGTGAGGTATACATGGGTGTCCGAGCTGTGTGCTAGTAGTTTAAACAGACACCTTGGTGCGTTCAGCATGTTAACACTTCTTACAAAAACAAGTAGTGATTAATGCACTCACTACTGTAAGTTGCTCTGGATAAGAGCGTCTGCTAAATGACTTAAATGTATGTCAATTTCTCCTCTATATTTAGCCATGAGAGATTGACATTTTTATTATTAATGTTAGCTCTACGTATACATTTAAGGACCAGCCGTGCTGCCCTGTTCTCAGCCAGTTGTAATTTTCCCAAGTTCCTCTTTGTGGGACCTGACCACACCACTGAACAGTAGTCCAACTGTGAAAAAAACTAGGGCCTGTAGGACCTGCCTTGTTGATAATGATGTTAAGAAGGCAGAACAGCGCTTAATTATGGGCAGACTTCTCCCCATCTTAGCTACTGTTGTATAAATATGTTTTGACCATGACAGTTACAATCCAGAGTTACTCCAAGCAGTTTAGTCACCTCAACTTGCTCAATTTACATATTATTCATTACAAGAATTGGTTGAGGTTTAGTGAATGATTTGTCCCAAATACAATGCTTTTAGTTTTTTAAATATTTAGGACTAATTTATTCCTTGCCACCAATTCTGAAACTAACTGTAGCTCTTTGTTAAGTGTTGCAGTCGATGTAGTAGCTGACGTGTGATATTAAACTGACTGAAAATGCTTTTTGTTTCAATTAATCATGATACTGTAAATATGACTGAGCTGTGACTGACATCTTTGTCCATTGACCTTTCAGTCATTAAATGTATTATTTAACTAACATCATCATTTCCTGGTGTTTATTTGAGACGTCTCATCAGTAAAGCAGGTTGACAGAATAGCTGGTGAGGTTTAGGATGGGGTGAAACAAGTGCAATTGCTAGTTTCTTACCTTGTACACATTAATGTACATAGGGGGATTGCAAGGTAGTAGTGGCGTTAGACAATTTGTAACAACAACAAAAGGTTATCCTATTTGCTGCATTGTTTGTTGTTCTAATCTATGGCAAAGCCTTGTACAAGATGGGATTAAAAAAAAGTGGAATTAGATTGTTTACAGACACAAGCTGCATCATTGTTCTATGTAATTACAGATGTTTAAAGCGAACAGTGAAACTCTTCTCTAAGCCTTTGTCTTTAAACATACACACACACACCTCAACTATTAAAACTCATATGACAAGCGTGTCTCAAAGATTTTATTCATTTTATATTTAGGCAAATGTTGAGCGTGAAAAGAGGCCAAAGTCAACATATGAGAATATGTCTGTCCAGGTCTGATGAAGCAAGGCTGTCCAGAGCCTGAGAATGAGTGACAGGTTATTGTCACGATCTTCTGAACGGACAGACCAAGGCGCAGCGAGGCATCCAGTATACACCTTTTATTGAAACAACGTAACTGGGCAAAACAACAAAACCAAACAAACAAACAAACAAACAAACAAACAAACAAACAAACAAACAAACAAACAAACAAACAAACACCGCAACGTTGGACCGCAACATGAAACACAATGACGCTATGCTCAAACAATAACCCACAAAACCTATATGAAAACCCCAAACATATATATGGTTCCCAATTAGAGACAACGACACAGTTGCCTCTAATTGTGAACCATTAGCCCAACATAGAAATATAACACCTAGAACATAAAAAGCCCTACACCAAAACAAAAACACACCAGCCTGTCTTCTCAGGCCTGGACGTGACAGTTATGGCTGGTGAAACTAAACATTTACATAAGAGAAGTTCTGAAAATGATTACCTTGGATGATTTTGGCCTTCTTTTTAGCATCCTTTTGTCCCTCACCTGAGTTAATCATTGATTGAAGCTGTTTCCATTCTATTATGTTCACCAACCAAAGCTTAGAAGATCAATTACTTCAAGGATGGTGAGAAGGACAAATATTTTTTTTAAGAATTTGCTCCCAACCTAACAAACTAGAGGAATATTCTTGGCTGGATTACATTTAGAAAACTTGCTACCTCCCCTCTGCCCTAATATGAAAATAGTTGAAAGTCAAATGGTGAACATTTGAAAGGGAAGGGAGTTTGTAATCGAGTTGGAAACGAAGGGATTAAGAAAAAACGGATTCCTTTATCTCTCCTACAACACTGAATGCTCTCAAGGATTCATAGTCACATCTGCTTATATCAGGGTCACAGTCAAGGCTACAACATCTTTCTGTCATCCTTTTTTGTTTAATGGATGAGATTTACACAGTCAGTTTCTGTATTGTGCCACTAGGGGTCAGTATAATACCGTATACGTTGTCCGATTATATTATAACACACAAAACACAATTACTCAATAAGTCACATATAAATATACAATTAATTCACATATTGTTTGAATTCCATCTTTAAAACACCACTTTTAATAATATTTTTCTCTGTGAGATTGATTCACAATACTGTGTGTTATTTACTTTTAGATTTTTTTTATTACAAACATTCTGTTTGGCTTAGAAGATTTTTAATACAAACTATATGGATCATTCATGTGATACTAAATGTCGTCAAGCCCTGTGCAACAGCATTGCAAAAGAAGAGCTAGTGCAAAAAAGAAACCTATAAAAGAAACATACAGCATTCCAACACATTAATACATTTAAGGTTCAAGCTAAGCAAAGACTCTTCTCACCATTCCAAATATTTAACACTTTTCAAATAGATATTGTGCAGGTCTGTGTCTAGATTACCATATGTAATAAAACACCAGAATTGAAGTGGCCAAAGAGACTCGGAGACATACAATAGCACAGTACACATCCAATCAAAGTATCTCAATGGGGCAACATCAACAACAACAGCTGCTGTTGACTGCTGCACTTTGTTACAAAGCTGAACCAAAGTGACAGAAATCTTTCATAAAATGTGCAAAAGTGTGAGACAGAGTCTGTCGGTGGCCGTGGTCATGCGGTGGGCTCAGTACATACAGTTATGTGTTTAATAAGAGAGATGAGTCTCTTTACATATACACTAGTGCTGGCTTATAGATCAGTCACCAGGGCTGTAAATAAATCAAATCTTTGGTAGCAAAAAAATTAGGAATACAACGTTAAATGTAGGATCACCAGAAAGCAGATTTGTATATTTATTGATATAAAGCCTATATTGGGCCTATATGAATTCTAGCTACTTTTGAAGCACATTCTGTGCCCTAGAAACGAATAACCCCTTAAAGATGCAATATGTAACTTTTTGGGCGAGCTGACCAAATGCACATAGAAATGTGAGTTATAGATCTGTCATTCTCATTGAAAGCAATTCTAAGAAGCTGTAGATCTGTTCTATGTGCACTATTGCTATGCTTCCTGTTCTTAAATTAATTTTTTTGCATCTTTTACATTTGTTTTTTTTTACACCAGCTTCAAACAGCTGAAAATACAATATTTTTGGTTATGGAAAATATATTTCACAGCGGTTTAGATGGTACAAGTATTCTCTACACTATACTTGCTTGTTTAGTCACAAACTGAAATTAGGAAACCAGGAAATGGTGGAGCGATTTCTGCATAGTGCATCTTTAAATACATTGTTTATTATAAAAATCTAAAATGTTGATACAAATACCTGTCATTGAAATTACAGTCATTTGTGGAATATTAGGCTTCCACATAGTGTAAAAGCACTATTTTCCTATTGAGATACATTATATTGAAAATTGAACACTGTCTCTTGAAGAACATCAAGTTTGTGAGTGACATGTGTCCACATCACCAATGAAGAGGGCACGTCAACACCTTTTCACCCCTCAGGAGACTGAAAAGATTTGGCATGGGTCCCCAGATCCTCAAAAAGGTTCTACAGATGCACCATTGAGAGCATCCTGACCGGCTGCTTCACCGCCTGGTATGGCAACTCCTCGGCATCTGACAGTAAGGCGCTCCAGAGGGTAGTGCGTATGGCCCAGTACATCACTGGGGTCAAGCTTCCTGACATCCAGGACCTATATACTAGGCGGTGTCAGAGGAAGGCCCAAAAATTGTCAAAGACTCTAGTCACCCAAGTCATAGACTTTTCTCTCTGCTACCTACACGGCAAGCGGTTCCGGAGCGCCAAGTCTAGGATCAAAAGGCTCCTTAACAGCTTCTATCCCCAAACCATAAGAATGCTGAACAATGAATCAATTAACCACCCAGACTATTTACATTGACCCCCCCTTTGATTTTACACTGCTGCTACTCGCTGTTTATTATCTATGTATAGTCACTTTACAAATAACCTTGACTAACCTTTTACCACGGCACATTGACTCAGTACCGGTACCTCTTGTATATAGCCTCATTATTGTTATGTAAATATCTTGTGTTACTTAATTTTTTTTACTTTAGTTTATTTAGTACATTTTTTCTTAATACTATTTCGTGAACTGTATTGTTGGTTAAGGGCTTGTAAGTAAGCATTTCATGGTAAGGTCTACACCTGTTGTATTCGGCGCATGTGACAAATACAATTGGATATGATTTGGACCAGACCGATTGCGCGCATGTTGATTTTGTCCTCCCACAACAGACACGATCACGATACACAGGTTGAAATATCAAAACAAACTCTGAACCAACTATATTAATTTGAGGACAGGTTGAAAAGCATTAAACATTTATAGCAATTTAGCCAGCTAGCTTGCTGTTTCTAGCTAATTTGTCCTGGGATATAAACATTGAGTTATTATTTTATCTGAAACTTTTAAACAGCCATCACTAACACAGAGAGGCTAAGAAGCTGTCCAGAACTGGTCTCTGATGTCTAATCCTAACTGGTTGGACCAATAATACCAGAACACAAGTGCCCCTCCACCCTTTAGGTAATGCCTGTCGTAGGCCTCCTTTATTGGTACAAGCCCACCACACATCAGTTATAGAATCTGTAAGGTTTAGAATTTTCTCCTATACTTCTGAACCCAAATCAGTCACATTAACAGACATCTATTGAGATCCATTACAAGACCTGGGTCTTTCGTGAAGTTGGTCTCCACCGACTGGATTAATGAACAGGAAAAATCGTGTCCACAATCATCAGCGTAAGCCCAATACCTTCATTCCGTGTCTGTTTCTGTGACTCCTCGCAGGGTTACTGCTACATCTACTCTACAGTCATTAATATCCAAACTTTGTTTAAAACTCCATCGAGATCACTTTCCGTTCACATACCCCGGTCCCCAAGTATGTTTAATTACCTAGGCCAGGAACAAGATGAAGTGGGTCCCAAACAGAAATATAAAGTACTGAATTATCTTATACAATTTATTATGCACCCATATTCCTGCTCTTTTAGGAAAATGTTTAATATTTACCTTAAATCTTACATCATCACCTATTTGGACTCCTTCTTTATATCCTTCTTATTCATGAAGGGTCGGTATTATATAACTAGTCTTTTACTTCTTAAACCTGTCAGCGACAATCAGGATTTATAAAAAAGATAATCAAAACTATGATGCAGCTCAAGGTACGCCATATCCCAAAAACCGCCAAACCTCTCCTGCCCTTAGCCAGTCTGCTAGGGACCACCCCATACTCACACCTCTAGTGAACACACTACAGTGATGATAGGTCGGGGTAGGAAATCTTCGTTAACAGAGGTGACCCCCAGACCCTATTGGTCCAGTTCTGCTCTCTAACTCTGTGTGTGCTCCATGGTGTTTGTATGTGTTCCTACCTTTCTGCAGTGGGTAACGTTAAACCAGGTTGCTCTTTCTGATATTCTAATGGCAAAGGCTGTGACCAACATAACCTGGTAGGGACCTTCCCAACGGGGCTGCTTCCAGTCCTTTTTCTCCAGAGACTGGACCCACACCCAGTCACCAGGCTGGATCGTATGGTTCACCTCCTTTTGTAGTTCTTCTGTTGGGCATAAAATCTCTGACATACAGGTGTGGTTAGCAAACAACTTCTCATGTGATCTGCTACTGTATCTTCCTAACTCTAATTTCATCCTGTACTCAGGTGTGTCTATCTTAACCTACTTTTAATCATAGAATTCATGCATTCTATAATATTGTATTAACAAAAACATTATTAAGTAATTTGTGTTGTCCAACAATCTCTACCATATCTAACAATCATCTCTACCATATCCCTCCTGTTGATACAAGGCTCTGCCCCTGTATCAAAACACTACCATATCTAAAAATGGCTCTATCATAACAAATATCTAACAATCAATTTCTGCCTGCTGCACAGAATAGTGACTAGGTCGTGATTCAGCCTCTAAGTTTTTAGTAAGAGTAGCAACATCATACCCAGTTGTATTCGAAACATCTGTTCTACCTTGAAGACTCATCTATAAACATAGTAATTTCAACATCTGGCAAAGGCAAATCAATTAGATCTGGTCTGGGGAGAACTACTTTCTCATTCTCCACCACACAGTCATGGGGACACCCGTCAGTGGCTACTGGGATTAAAGTAGAGGGGTTCAAAGTAGTACATCGCTCAATTGTTAGATTTGGCATATTTAACAATATAATACAAGCCACTGGCTTATCCTTCTTCCCCCATGTTTCTAGGTTAAAGCTGACGTCATGACCTCCTCCCTACAGTCCACAGTCTGAGTAAACGAACAGTCATATCTAGGGAATGCCAAACAAACCTTCCTACGATATCTGTCTGCGGATGGGCTGTGTGCAACCCCTCCCTCCACGGATACCTAGTCATTAATCTTCTTTCCCTTTGATACCCAATAACCCATACTCTCCCACCGTTCTGACTAAGTCCTGACTATACCAGCAACAAGGTTCGCTGTCCCCACAGATGACCATGTTGTTCTTAACTATGTAGGCCTTCATGCCCCTTTCAGTAAGTGGTACAGCTATATTCAAAAGTGACATCACATCCCTTCCCAATAGGTTAACGGGACACAACTTGGAAATCAGCACCGGTACCATTGCTTCTCCCCCTGAAGCCTCATGAGTCAGAACAATGTTAAAAATGGTTTCTGTTCAAGTGCTAGAGCCAAATCTACTGTAGCTAACTCAAAACCTAGTAATTCAGTATCTATCTTGTCCTCCTCATCTACACTGTCTGGCGATGGGCGCCTACCCTTTTCACCTCATATACTCCCTACTGCCCCAGAGTAATCCTGATGGTTGTCTTACTGCATGTTCTAACACACGTGTGTTCAGCCCAAAACTCTCTCTCTACTCCTATATGCAGACTGAACAAGGCTCTATTCCCCAAACACTATCCATATAATTTCCTAAGGAGATAATAATAATCTTCTAAAGTAATAGTACAATTTGGATAGAAAATAGTGTTTCTCACAAAAAATGTTTTTTATTTTTTCTACATGAAATTCTCCTGGGTTTTGTTTTTCCCCCAATTTCTAGTGAAAGTGATCAGTTTTCACCAGGAATTGTTCAACTATTCAGGGATTTACAAAACAGTTCTATACAAATTAAATCCCACACCCCAGTGAGACGTTCACAATCTCATTGATTGTTTCTACGCCCATTCACATCACACACACACACGGTATTGTAAGGTTGGTCTCTCACTGCCATAATCATGTACAAACACTCCAATAGACCAATAGACCAATTTGATAGCTATTATACAGTAGATTATTTCTGTTAACCATTATCTATTGTCTCCCTTAATTAACACACATACACCCGTATTTGACTTCCAATTTTCCTGAAAGCAAGCACTATATTCAAACCTCATATAATAGTTTTCCATTAAGTGGAATTGACCTTACTTTAAACTAACCAATCCCAGAGGCCCTTTCCAGTAATCCTATCGGTTTAACCTTTCCATTAGTTTAGTCAAATCCAAAACTATTAGTTAACAACTGTTGGACCTTCAAAAAGTTGGTGCTGCCTTATCAGCTTGATTGTCAGACAATAGTAATGTTTTATTCATACCTTTACTTTTAAACATCCCACCAATTACTTGCTTCCAACCACCTCTCTTTTTGCTAACTTTTGTTACCAGTTAAAAAAATGTATTTGTTAAATATAGTTAAAACAAACCTATTTCTGCTTTTTACAGGGAAGCCACTTTAATTAGTTATTATATCCTCCTCCAAAGTCTCAATTCTTATGCATTTATTCCGAATTAGAAAAACAGATACTTTTTTTTGAGTTGCATGGTTCTTAGTACTTTACCAAAGCCATAACTCCTCGTGTTTCTGCTCTACCACATAGCATAATATTTTATCAACATTGAACGTCAAATCTAAACTTTTAGCGATGGTTCGAATGTGGCGGAATACAACGTTAATATCAATTTTAAACTTAATATCCACTAATGAACTAGTTAATTCAAACTTTCTAAATCATAATTCCTACTATTTTTCCCACACGGCGGTCAAACACCTAAGCTAATCGTGGCTAACTTATTTAGCTAACGTTATTTCTAGATACAAGAAAATACATCTTCAATCTACTCACCTCGCAAAGCCAGTTAGACTCCTCACTTATCATTTATTCACAACGAATTGGTAGAATTTACATGCACTTCTTTTTAGCAACTTCATGGTTTTACAAAAACTATTACCACTACCAGAGATGGATATAGTGTTTGACCCACACCCCCACCCAATTGGCTGACTTTCTCGGCTGGGAGAGTGGAGGGCGACGTCTCTTGACTCACTATGTCTTTCCTTTCCTGGCTGTCTGGGGTCCTCTTCCTATCCCCTTCTACTCTCTTTCTGGTTTCTGAAAGCCAGACTCTAGCTGTTTTTAAACTGTCTTTTCTCTGCTTATTCTCATCCTTTCCACATTCCTTATGTATCTGTTTTATCATAGATTCTAGCTTTTCTACATTTAAACGTCCATCAAATCCATACTTCTTTCTCCATTTTGGACCAAAATAAATGTTTCTTTTATCTTTTAACTCCATATAGCGCTCATCTCCCGTAAGTTCGGGAACCTCTTTTGAGGATTTACTGCCCATTGTTGATATTACAAATATATTGTGAAAGTCTCCTTACAGACGCCTAGGTTGGGTTTATACACATTTAAATACTTGCTTAATTACTCTATAACCCCCATCCTATGTGGATATTGTTAGATGTGCTTCTTGAGCTTCACATTGTTTCCACATCTACTTATTTTATCTCCCCTCTTAATGATCAACCTTATCCCTATGTGTTTCACACGTAATGTGTATGTCACTACCCCCTATGTGTGTGTGCTAGGCTGACCCTCTATGTTCCCAATATGTGTATCTATATAAGGTCTCCATGAACTATGTGTGTGGTTCCTAGTGTTATCAAATGACTCTAATTATGTGTATTCCCACACCCTATGTGATATGTAATCTACTATGTGGGATTCTCCGGTCTGGAAACTTTATCTATAGAGGAACCTTTCAATTGGACTTTAGATCTCACCCGTACACAACTATAAGCTATTTTCCAGGGGTCATTAAAGCCCTAGTTAACCGACTATTTTTCTGTTGTTGCTTGGGACATATTGACGTTAATATCTTCTATCTCTCATCTCTATTTTAGGCTTCCCTCTCCTCCTTTTTTGGACTTTAATAGCCCGTGTGGCCACCACCTAAGGCCGGATAACTTAAGTTCCTGCGTTTATAACCGCGTGGCCACCACTTAAGGCCGGATACATTAAGCGTTTACTAGTTTTATTTATGGCAGCGCCTTACCTCAGGTTGTTTCGGACCTGATAACGGGGGACACCAAGTCTGACACCAAGTCTGGATCCATCATTTAAACACCAAGTCTGGATCCATCACTGTCGCTGGCTACTTTCCCACACCCTATGGGTCTCTAATTATACTATATTAAACTCTTATTTTTGCTAAATTTTAAACATTTTAAAATCCCAATTAAGATATCCCAGTTAAGATATCCCAAACCATTCCCCCCAAACTAAATCCGTGAATAAAGACCTTACAGACCTGTCTTGCAGACTGGGAAAAGCAATGTCGGTTGGATCTCGTCACTGTCTCTGTCGTGTTCCAGTCTCCCACCGGCCTGAATAAAACCTCAATTCAGAGGTCAGGTCTTTATCTCACGGATCTCTGATCCGCCCGTGCACGGTTTTCGGTGTCCACTGGAACTAGACAGAAACAGGTATTGAGATCCGGCTCGAAAGGACCAAATTGTTTTATAAATGTTGTTCTCAATGTTCATAAACTGAACTTCAATTTAACAAACTCTGTCTGTTACCCAGTATTTGTAAGATACTGGTTGAAGTGAGACAAACAGAGGCCCAATCTATAAAGGTCAAATGTAGATTATTTATTCACAGGAGAGCTCTGAGCTCTAAAGGTGTACACAGTCTTTTATATGGTACAATATTGAAATACAAAGATACAAAATTCCCACCACTTCCCCCACCACTTCCCCCACCCTTTCCAAGAAAATAGTGTCTTCCCACAGTACCCATTCATTCCTTATCACAATCTTTGCAACATAAGTCAAACTTGGGCGGATCTTTAACTATCCCTCCTGTCTTCAAGGGCAGGAGCCTTTCGCATGTGTCTGGTAGAATCAAAGAATTCTTTGTTCTCCCAGATACTCCCTAAATGAAGTCATACTAGCCTGTTCCCCTCTCCACAATATTCATTTCTAGACACACACATTAATTGGACTACCATTTTGTCTTATAACCCTATCTCTATCTCATACATTTTCAGAATGGAATATTCTTAGATGTACAAACACTTAGTCATCACCATAAAATCTATAACAGCTTTATTACCAACGCGGTATTAAAAACACATCGTTCGTGGACGGAGTTTGCTTATTTGCTGACTATTTTTGTACAGCTTGTACAGCTTTGACAGTGCTACTATATCTTTTTTGACACGCAAAGACTCAAAGCCGTTCCATAGTATGCATGTCATCAAGCTAATAGCAGTGATGCGATTACTGTTTAACTCCGGTAGGGAAACATCGAAAAAATAGCGCACTTGGTAGTGTTAACCGGCGCTCGACCAGTCGGTGAAAGCCAACATCACCGACGACAGAGAACGGTTGATTGTCAAGGGCAATGAATTCCATTGTCTTGGCTTTAATGGATTTCACCTTTGAGTTGTCTCGCTGAAATGTTGACTGCCCGATACACATACAATACATTGTGGGCTAGTTTAGGAATGCTGTGTTGCACGTATAGCGCAACATTTTACGTGGCGTCATTACGTCATGTACCTTTGTTATATAGGTATGCACGTCAGCTTTGACATCGGTTATGCACATCGGCCGATACCGATGTTGGCATTTTTAGCTAATATCGTCCGATTCCGATATGTTCACGATATATTGTGCATCCCTAGTTAGCACTACTGTTAGCATTTAGCATTTTAGCATGACTGTTAGCAATTTTTTTGAATTGCTCATTTTTGGTGCTAGGCTATTTTCTATTCTATATATGTCACTCATGCTCATTGTAATTATATTATCTATACATTTCGACATTACTGTAATGTTTATTTGAGAACATTTGCCTAAGTCTCATGTGTACAAGTCCAATAGGCTGTTTAGTCTATTGCCATGTGACTAGGCCTTATGCCTGCTGTAGTGTATAGCCCTTGCTGTTATATACTTACCTGTGCTAGCTTATACAGCCATGTCATTCATATTATAGCAGTGCTATACCCTACGTTTTCTTTCTCCTCTTTCCCTTCAGAACACATAGTCAATGTCAGTTCTAACTGATTCTCAGTTATCTGAACTATGAGTGGTCATGTGTGTGTGTGTGTGTATGTGTATGTGGACATCTTCCATTAAACTCCCCTTAACCTGGACATCCGCCTTATCCTTGTTTTGACCAGACATTCTGTAATGGTTGCTACGGGCCTTAAGCCAGCACCTAAGGTTTCTTATTATATAAATGGTCCTTCAATTCTCTACAACCCTGCCCCTATTTTTCAGTAGTGGTATATCAGACTGTATACCACATGTATGACAAAACATTTATTTTTACTGCTCTAATTATGTTGGTAACAAGTTTATAATAGCAATAAGGTACCTTGCGGGTTTGTGGTATAGAACAACCCTTAGCAGTGGGAAATTGACCATATACCACTGACCATTCACACAACCAATCATGGCTCTTTAAGTGTTGCTGGACAGACTGTGGCTCAAGTTGCCATTCATCTCGCCCAACACTTTG
The DNA here is from genome assembly GCA_030435695.1 of Brachymystax lenok tsinlingensis. Classification (NCBI taxonomy): domain Eukaryota; kingdom Metazoa; phylum Chordata; class Actinopteri; order Salmoniformes; family Salmonidae; genus Brachymystax; species Brachymystax lenok. The sequence goes on from CM059785.1 coordinate 27,528,417, forward strand.
TAAATTGTGTCTTTGGGTATGTCATAGTTCCTTGTGTCATTGGGCGTGGTGTATGCCGCGTCATTGGCCACATCATATGTCATGTCATTGGCCACATTGTATGACATGTCATTGACTGGCTCCTTGTGGGGGGTGGGGTCGGAGTCAGGTGGGTCGGGAGCAGCCTTCTTTATTGGCCTGGCGGCGTCCCAGTCAGGGGCGTAGCAGACTAGACAGAGCAGGGTGGAGGCCCTGGGTCATACTGGAGGAGAAGACCTTCCTACAGGGGTGGCAGAACTGATAGAAGACCAGCATGAATAAGATGTCCAATGGCATAGGCTGCCAGCAGCAGCACTAATAACGGAGCACAGATAAACCTATAGAAGTCTGTCTTGTAGACGTACCACAGTAACAGCAGCGAGGCGTTCTCCACAAACCTCGGCATGTAGTACTCGGCCATGCAGTACCTTGTCAGAGACTTGTTGATCAAGTCCAGGTCGTTGAGCTTCAGCTGAACCACACACCAGCAGAACATGTTGATGCCTGCATAGAGGAAGGTGAGGAGACAGAGGACGATGGTGGTGCCCACTCGGGTTAGGGTCTTCTCGATGTTCTCTGGGAAAGGTGAGTGGATCTGGCAAAACAGCACCCAGGGGGAGAGGAAGAAGAGAAAGAAGTTGAGCAGCACCACAGGGAGGATCCAGAGCTGCAGTACAGAGCTGAAAAGGATTAGGATGGTGACCCGCGTGGCGATCTTAAAGCTGCACCACAGGAAGATGCAGAGGTAGCTGGCAGGAGGTAGGGTGGGGGCAAATAGAGTGAGAGAGAGAGAGAGAGAGAGAGAGAGAGAGAGAGAGAGAGAGAGAGAGAGAGAGAGAGAGAGAGAGAGAGAGAGAGAGAGAGACAATTCAGAATATTACATTCCATTCAATATTGTTTTGTAATTTGAGGCTAAGCTCTTAATTAATACTACTGTTCATTCGTTCACTACCAACAAACAATACATAGCAACAAGGCCCACTGGATCCACTTACGGATTAGCTTTGCAATATCAAGTGCCATAGATCACATGACGCCAACACATGACACTTTTGCTTTGATAGCATAGAACTGTCAGATTCTATGGCTGACCACCAAAAAGGCTTGAAGAGTCTCCTCTGATCACACTCACTCTCACACAGCAAACCATTTCCTCAGTAACACATTTCTCAATAACACAAAATAAAACAGGGAAGCATTAGCAAACTGTGTGACATAACTCAAATGTGTCTGTGGCTGTACCAGTTGCTATCTTAAGCATAATCATATATTCATTGATGTTGTATGAAAACAGTGGTGTGAAGTACTTATGTAAAAATACTTTAAAGTACTACTTAATTTGTTTTTTAGGGGTATCTGTACTTTACTATTTATATTTTGGACAACTTTTACTTTTACTACACTACATTCCCACGGAAAATATATACTTTTTACTCCCATACATTTTCCCTGACACCAAAAAGTACTCCTTACATTTCGAATGCTCAGGCAGGACATCAGAAATATGGTCCAATTCAAAAAATAACACATGATGTGACCAAGAAACGCCACAGATGTCCCTTGTCAAACAAGCCTGTTATTAGTTAGACCTATTGCCAAGTAGGGAGCGCAACTACACAAGTTACAACTGGTTACAAAAACTTCGTTGACAAAACAGTAGACAGTAAAGTCCGACAGTAAACAAACATAATGAAATACACAACATCAACAGCGGCGTGTGAGTGTTATGTTTAGCGTATCAGCTCAGCCCAAACTAAATAATGTATTTTTAAGAAGGATCTGGTAAAAAAAAAATCATTTTATAAACACATTTCATGCAATTCTACGACACTCATGAGAATATTTAATAGCCCACTGGGCACAGACGTCAATTCAACGAGCTATTCCACCTTGGCACAATGTAATTTCATATAAATTACGTGGATACAACGTTGATTTAACCAGTGTGTTCCCAGTGGGAGGCTATTACAAAAATGACAGGGTAGGCCTAGGCTAGCCTGCTGACACTGACAGACTGAGATCAAAACGACCTCGTCTTGAATTTAACAATCTAGGCCTACGAAAATAGAAAACACATATTGAACAATATGACGTCCATCTAGCCCGGAGGAGAAAATTATTGTCCTAAACTTTCCAGTGGCACCCACATGAAGACAGTGAATATGCGCACTCAGCAGGGATTTGGCCGACGCTCTCCGCTAGTGTCAAGATATTAGTCCTGGTGTAGCCTACTAATGGGAATAAACTACACAACACTTTACGCCTAAATATTGTGAAAGAATCATTCGTAAGATATGTGACTTTTGTGTTTATCCTGAGAGTGAATTTTGTAATATTGTCATAGCCTATGCCTAGGGCTATTTTAGATGCTTCTCACTGACAGCCGCAACTCGACAATCAGCTATTTCTGTTATTGAGCGTTATTTGTCAAGTTGTGAATGATACAAACGTCAGAATGTCTTAGAAATCAAAACATATACGGGCTGCATGGTGGTACTATAGGCTTTTGGTGATTTGAGAAAGTAGCAAAAAAAAAAGCCTGAACTCTGTTTCTTGCCTCAGGCTGCACAGCTGTTCTCTCATCAAGTTATCATATTTTCACGTCAGACTATTCTCAATTTAATTTTGTCTTTACTAATATGTAAAAAATAAATCGATTTAGTGTGGCCCATTATCAAATGAGCAGGAACAGGGGGCATAAAAATACATATCTTCTGTATGCATTCGAATTGTGAATGGAGGCCGCGCGCTTTCCCACCCGTCCGTTTTGTAAGCTACTTCGGTTTTATAACAGATCATAACAGAATATGAGCAGCTGAAAAATAAATATCAGAACACTTATTTCACTCCACGCATCAATCACTATTTGAGGAGCTTGCGCTCGCTGCCCGACAGGTGATATTCCGCCCAAACTCTGTATGCCATGGGCTCTACTCCCTTGTTCCTGCAGCTACCCAGTGCTTTATTTGGGAAACCAAGTGAAATCCGTTCGGGAACATCGATAGTAACATGTTTTCGCAACGAAACATATTTGAAATTGTTGACAGCCTGTCTGCGCGCTCTAGAAAGGAATAAGGGAGAGAGAGGAGGAGATGGAAACATAGGGTGGAGAGATATTCTGTATAGCTAAAGGTAACGTGTCAACCAATTAATTATGAAAATATTAAACATTCCACATTACTAGGCTATTCATAATCAAATACAAATGCACTAATTGTAGGCTAACTGTAAGCAGCCCTGCACAATCAATGAACCAACAGCATCGCCTAGGGCAAAACGTTATCTCCCAGACTGATGGAAATAAATATTGGAGCGTAGAATAACATAACCAGTCCATCCAGTATGCATGTATGGAGAATTAAGTAAAGTCCAAATCCCTATCTCCATCCTTGGCTAATTTTGGAAAGGGATGATTTTAGCTAGCTAGCTAGACACCGGATGACAACGACACAACAAGATGCAACAATTCAAGTTTTTTTTCAGTCAATGGCGTTTCAGTTCCAAACCGACTCTTTTGACACTTTTTTTGTGTGCCAGGACCATTCACAGCTGAGCTCACTTAGTTTAACTCAACGCCTCCCTTTAAAATGTTATTTTAAGAGGAGGCCAAATGCTTGCTGGCTTCCCTTGCATTCAATTGATGGAAACAATGCCATACTCTTTTTGACCAGATAGCACCAGATAGATACACTACAAATACTGAGACAGAGGGGCGCAGTCTTGTTCACTCTTATGATTTCTCCAGTGAGATACATTATGTCTCTTGCAAATTGAAGGACATTTATGAAACACAGAGAGACGAAAGATAAATTATTCAGATATTTTTTTTATTACATTTTATTGGTAAATGTTTTGGGGAAGCCTGCCTTCCCTTGGTATTCATGAATAAACACTATAGCTCTCGATCACACGTTACCTCTTCTCTGTCTCTGCTATTCTCTCAGTCTCAGTGTCTGCTCTGCACAGACCAGATAAGTTTAAGCGACGTGCAATGGATTATGGTCATTGTAGTTAATTACCATGTTATCTGCGCAAAACTATGTAGAATATTGGCCAGTTGGAAACTGCAACTCAAATCAAATTTTATTGGTCACATAAACATATTTAGTAGATGTTATTGCGGGTGTTGCGAAATGCTTGTGTTCCTAGCTCCAACAGTGCAGTAGTATCTAACAATTCACAACAATATACAATAATCTAAAAGTAAAATAATGGAATTAAGAAATATATACATATTAGATTGAGCAATGTCAGAGTAGCATTGACTAAAGTACAGTACAATAGAATACATTGTATACATATGAGATGAGTAAAGCTGTATGTAAACATTATTAAAGTGACTAGTGTTCCATTATTAAAGTGGGCCGTAATTCCAAGTCTATTTTTATAGGGCAGCAGCCTCTAAGGTGCAGGGTTGCATAACCGGTGGAAGCTGGCTAGTGATGGCTATTTAACATTCTGATGGCCTTGAGATATAAGCTGTTTTTCAGTCTCTTGGTCCCAGCTTTGATGCACTTGTACTGATCCTGCCTTCTGGATGATAGCGGGGTGAACAGGCCGTGGCTCGGGTGGTTGATGTCCTTGATGATCTTTTTGGCCTTCCTGTGACACCGGGTGCTGTAGATGTCCTGGAGGGCAGGTAGTTTGCCCCCAGTGATGTGTTGGGCAGACCACACCACCTTCTGGAGAGCCCTGCAGTTGCTGCACCAGACGGTGATACAGCCCGACAGGATGCTCTCAATTGTGCATCTGTAAAAGTTTGTGAGGGTTTTAGGGGCCAAATTTCTTCACCAAGGTGTCTGTGTGGGTGGACCATTTCAGATCGCCCGTTGATGTGGATAGGGGCGTGCTTCACCTGCTATTTCCTGAAGTTCACGATCAGCTTCTTAGTTTTGTTGACGTTGAGTGAGAGGTTATTTTCCTGGCACCACTCTCCCAGGGCCCTCACCTCCTCCCTGTAGGCTGTCTCGTCATTGTTGGTAATCAGGCCTACTACTGTTGTGTTGTCTGCAAACTTGATGATTGAGTTGGAGGCGTGCGTGCCATGCAGTCATGTGTGAACAAGGATTACAGAGGGGGCTGAGCATGCACCATGTGGGGCCCCTGTGTTGAGGATCAGCTAAGTGGAGATGTTGTTTCCTCCCTTCACCACCTGGGGGAGGCCCGTCAGGAAGTCCACGACCCAGTTGCACAGGGTGGGGTTGAGACCCAGGGCCCCGATATTAATGATGAGCTTGGAGGGTACTATGGTGTTGAATGCTGAGCTATAGTCAATGAACTACATTCTTACATAGGTATTCCTCTTGTCCCGATGGCATAGGGCAGTGTGCAATGTGATGGCGATTGCATCGTCTGTGGATCTATTGGGGCTGTAAGCAAATTGAAGTGGGTCTAGGGTGTCTGGTACGGTAGAGGTGATATGATCCTTAACTAGCCTCTCAAATCACTTCATGATGACAGAAGTGAGTGCTACGAAGTGATAGTCATTTAGTTTAGTTACCTTTGCTTTCTTGGGTACAGGAACAATGGTGGACATCTTGAAGCAAGTGGGGACAGCAGACTGAGATAGGGAGAGATTGTATATGTCCGTAAACACTCCAGCCAGCTGGTCTGCACATGTTCTGAGGACACGGCTAGGGATGCCGTCTGGGCCGGCAGCCTTGCAAGGGTTAACACGCTTAAATGTCTTACTCACGTCGGCCACGGAGAGCCCACAGTCCTTGGTAGCGGGCCGCGTCGGTGGCACTGTTATCCTCAAAGCAGGCGAAGAAGGTGTTTAGCTTGTCTGGAAGCAAGACGTCGGTGTCCGCGACGTGGCTGGTTTTCCCTTTGTAGTCTGTGATTGTCTGTAGACCCTGCCACATACAGTATCAGTCAAAAGTTTGGACACACCCACTCATTCAAGTTTTTTTTTTTTTTTACTGTTTTCTACATTGTAGAATAATAGTGACGACATGAAATCTATGAAATAACACATATGGAATCATCTAGTAACCAAAAAAGTGTTAAAATATATTTTATATTTGGAATTCTTCCATGTAGCCACCCTTACTCTTGATAACAGCTTTGCACACTCTTGGCATTCTCTCAACCAGCTTCATGAGGTAGTCACCTGGAATTTATTTCTATTAATAGGTGTGTCTTGTTAAAAGTTAATTTGTGGAATTTCTTTCCTCCTTATTGCATTTGAGCCAGTCAGTTGTGTTGTGACAAGGTAGGGGTGATATACAGAAGATAGCCCTATTTGAAAAAGACCAAGTCCGTATTATGGCAAGAAGAGCTCAAATAAGCAAAGAGAAACGACAGTCTATCATTACAAATTTTGGATTTTGGGTTCCAACCGCTGTCTTTGTGAGACGCAGAGTAGGTGAACGGATGATCTCCGCATGTGTGGTTCCCACTGTGAAGCATGGATGAAGTGTGATGGTGTGGGGGTGCTTTGCCAGTGACACTGTTTGTGATTTATTTAGAATTCAAGGCACACTTAACCAGCATGGTTACCACAGCATTATGCAGCGATACGCCATCCCATCTGGTTTGCACTTAGTGGGACTATCGTTTGTTTTTCACCAGACAATGACCCAACACACAAAAAGGCTGTATAAGGGCTATTTGACCAAGAAGGAGAGTGATGGAGTGCTGCATCAGATGACCTGGCCTCCACCATCACCTGGCGTCAACCTAATTGAGATGGTTTGGGATGATTTGGACCACAGAGTGAAGGAAAAGCAGCCAACAAGTGCTCAGCATATGTGGGAACTCCTTCAAGACTGTTGGAAAAGCATTCCAGGTGAAGCTGGTTGAGACAATGCCAAGAGTGTGCAAAGCTGTCATCAAGGCAAAGGGTGGCTACTTTGAAGAATCTAAAATATAAATAGATATTTTGATTTGTTTAACACTTTTTTGGTTACTACATGATTCCATATTTGTTATTTCATAGTTTTGATGTCTTCACTATTATTCTACAATGTAGAAAATAGTACAAAATAAAGAAAAACCCTTGAATGAGTAGGTGTGTCCAAACTTTTGACTGGTACTGTACAGCTCGTGTCTGAGCCGTTGAATTGCGACTTCACTTTCTCTCTATTTTGATGTTTTGCCTGTTTGATTGCCTTACGGAGGGAATAACTACACTGTTTGTATTCTGCCATATTATTCTGAGTTTTCCTCAAATGTGCTTTGTTACAATCCCCAGCTACAATAAATGTGGCCTCAAGATATGTGGTTTCCAGTTTGTATAATGTCCAGTTTAGATCTTTGAGGGCCATCATGGTATCGACTTGAGGGGGAATATACATGGCTGTGACTATAACCGAAGATAATTCTTTTGGGAGGTAATACGGTCGGCATTTGATTGTGAGGTATTCTAGGTTGGGTGAACAAAAGGACTTGAGTTTCTGTAGGTTATCACAATCACACCATGAGTAGATAATCATGAAACATACACCCCCGCCTTTCTTCATCCCGGAGAGTTCTTTATTCCTGTCTGCGCGATGTAATGAGAATACAGCTGGCTGTATGGATGGGGACAGTATGTTACAGTTATTTTACAATCCCTGATGTCTCTCTGGAAGGAGATCCTCGCCCTGAGCTCATCTACTTTATTATCCAGAGACTGAACATTAGTGAGTTATATACTCGGAAGCGGTGGATGGTGTGCACGCCTCCTGAATCAGACTAGAAGTTCACTCTGAATACCTTATCTCCGCCGGCAGTGTTTTGGAGCAGCCTCTGGAATAAGTTCAATTGTCCTGGGTGTACGAACAAAGGATCCAATTCGGGAAAGTTGTATTCCTGGTCGTAATGCTGGTGAGTTACCGCCGCTCTGGTATCCAAAAGTTATTTCCGGCTGTATGTAATAACACCAACAAAATTCTGGGCTAATAATGTAAGAAATAACACACACAAAAAAATGTATACTGCAAAGTTGCTTAAGAGCTAAAAGCAGAGCTGCCATATCTGTCGGTGCCATCTTTGATCTTTCCTTACTGCATTGCATAATTCAGGCTTGATCTGATTTTCTCTACAGAAACTGCACATGGAGCTCACAGAAAAAAAAAGTACAAAATGGAATTCATATCCAACATCAGTCAATTAGTTGTTTTAAAAAATAAAAAAGGCTAGGTTGTAGCAACCTCATGATGGATATAGGGAACATTAGAGTGTAATTTAGTAGCCTAAACCAGTGGTGTAAAGTACTTAATTAAAAATACTTTTGAGTACTACTTAAGTCGTTTTTGGGGGTATCTGTACTTTACTTTACTATTTATATTTTTGACAACTTTTAATTTTACTTCACTACATTACTAAAGAAAACAATGTACTTTTTACTCCATACATTTTCCCTGACACCCAACAGTATTTGTTACATTTTGAAAGCTTAGCAGAATATGAAATGGTTCCAATTCACACATGTATCAAGAGAACATCCCTGGTCATCTCTACTGCATCTGATCTGGCGGACTCACTTAATAACACAAATGCTTCATTTGTAAATTATGTCTGAGTGTTGGAGTGTGCCCCTGACTATCCATAAATAAAAAAACAAGAAAATCGTGCCATCTGGTTTGCTTAATGTAAGGAATGTGAAATGATTTATACTTGTACTTTTACTTTTGATACTTAAGTATATTTTAGCAATTACATTTACTTTTGATACTTAAGTATATTTAAAACCAAATACTTTTAGACTTTTACTCAAGTAGTATTTTACTGGGTGACTTTTACTTTTACTTGAGTCATTTTCTATTAAGGTATCTTTATTTTTACTCAAGTATGACAATTGGGTACTTTTTCCACCACTGGCCTAAACCTATTGATGTTACATTGAATGGAATATGAATGACTGTCATCCAATATGCTGTAATAGAAATAAGGCCATGCTCACAAAAAAAAAAATCTTCCTCCCTAATCTTAAACGGCAGCGACAGCGACAGCAACTGTGACTTCCACCAAATGGGGCAGGGCGCGAGTGACGCATGCCATCAGTGAGTTTATAACCCCCCCCATGGACAATCTCACATTGACTCTGAATCAATGTACAATGAGGGGTGATGAGAGAACCCTCAACATTGGCTAGCAGTGTGTCAAACGGCATCATAAAAATAAGCTTTTTATTATGGTTATTAGGCTATGCATGATTGGTTTTGATAACACAATACAATTATGAGCCACATCATTTAATTTAGCAGGAAGCCATTGCAAGGGCTACTTTAAGAATATTTTTTACAAACTTTCAAGAAAGACAGCAACTATGTCTTTGGAGGACTCCTTAATTTTAAACCCCGAGAACATATTGATGTTTAACTTGTCGCGGGCATCCGGTATCGACACAGGGGTCCAGGAGCACTACATTTGGTTGCCCGGTATCGTTATCGCCACCGTCTACGGACTTCTAATCATTGTTGGAATTATCGGTAACGTCACGCTCATGAGAACGTTTATCGCCGTTAAATCCATGCGGACCGTGCCCAACCAATTCATGTCCAGCCTCGCGCTCGGTGACCTTCTGCTGCTTGTCACGTGCGCTCCGGTGGACGCAAGTCGGTACATTGCTGACGAGTGGCTCTTCGGCCGGGTGGGATGCAAACTCATCCCTTTCATCCAACTCACCTCTGTCGGGGTTTCTGTTTTCACACTCACTGCGCTCTCTGCAGATAGGTAAGGGTTGTATCATTGAATGTGTTGTTTTCTCGATCACTCTGATGGGAAGTGACATTTTTTTTACCTATACATACATTTGTAAATAATTTTTTTTAAAGTAACCTTTATTTAACTAGACAAGTCAGTTAAGAACAAATTCATATTTACAATGACGGCCTACCAGGGAACAGTGGGTTAACTGCCTTGTTCACGGGCAGAACGACAGATTTGTACCTTTTACCTCAGCTGGGGAGTTCGAGCAACATTTCGGTTACTGGCCCAACGCTCTAACTGTACTCAAACTATACTTTGGCATGGTAGCATGAGCAGGCAGGTGTGTAATGATTACAGTACATGTTCAACCTGGTTGCAGATTATTTTCCCTGCAGAAAATAACCCCACATAATATAAAGAGGGATCCAGTTTATGCATGACAAATTCATTCTGTGTTATTGAAGTCCAACAGTTTCATTTTCTATTTATTTCAATTCACTCCTAAAAATATTTTTTTCCTTGCTGTTTCTGATGCCAACAGAAACAAAATATATTATTTACATGTTTTTTAACCAGGCAAGTCAGTTAAGCACAAATTCATATTTACAATGACCAGGAACACTATGGGACTCCCAATCACAGCCAGTTGTGATACAGCCTGGAATTGAACCAGAGTGTCTGTAGTGACACCTCTAGCACTGAAATGCGGTGGCATTGATTGCACTAATAAATAAATCATGTCAGAAATTGTCCTTAAATTGACACTTTTGGCTCTTAGCAAGTGTCTTGTCAGGCCACACAGAACATCAGAAATGCCATCAGGAGGTAAAGAAACTGTTTTTGCCATTGGTGAAGAGGACAGTACACTAAATGGGTTTGGCTGTTGAGCTGCCTGCTATACCGTGCTCTGTTCTATTCTATTCCACTGTTATCATCTCCTCTGTCTCTGTTCTGCAGGGTTCTTTCTCCAACAGAGTTACACATTACAGGTAGACTCAGAAAAACTACGTCGCTGAGAGCAGCACCGCAGATATTGCGATGAGCGAGATGACAGACTTCATTCTCACACAGTCACACATATGCCGCGTTCAGGACATGTCGGAAACTCGGACATTTCCGACTTGTTAACCTAGGTGGGAGAGTCGGATCCCGAGTTTCCGACTAGGGGGGGCTACATGAATCAACCAATAGGAAGCTATACGCAAATAACTTAGTTTCATTTTAACTTGGAGGTCAAGGGTTTCCGACATGAATTAAACGCGGCAACAGTAGCTGCACATGTGGATGGGTTATCTTCACGCTGTTAGAGCGTTATAGGTACGGGACCAAAACAGCTGAGAAGTTAAGCCTCGCAGTTCAACGCTCTTAGTTGTTGCGGAAATTGACCCACTATGTTGTTTACTTTGTGCATCTACGTCATATCGCTGAGTCGATTGGAACCTGGAAAATAGTTAATAAGAGGGTTATACAAAGTGTATTAGTCAGAGCTGAGAGAGAGCGTGAATGTTCCTTTAGTGAAGTGCCGGCAGATCAGACTGGCCTACAGTATATAGGTTAAATAGCCACCATTGAAGTCCATTCTGTTTCTTAATTTCTTATGGAACACAGACCCAGACAATCCACTCAATACATTACACATTAAAACATATCTGTCACTGCAGTTCCCTGCCATGTCCATGCTTTTAAAAACACCATAATTTCAGGGAAATATCAGTAATGTAACCAATCTGGGCAGATAGCTATTACCTTTACATTCGTCACACACCACCTGTTATTAAAGTTGAAAAAAATGATCAGATCTTTGATGTGCCATATAATCAATGGACTTTAATTCAGGGAATATGTGTTTTCTTAGGAGAGTTGTTTGTTTCTGTTCACAAATGACCAAATTTCATAAAATTCTAGCACTCTTTGATGTTCCTGAAGTACCCTTATGTATGTTGTGTCCGTATTCTCTCATTATAGATATAATCAAACTCCATTAACCAACACCTGCTGCTTTTCATTGAATTCTCTAGCTTTTTTCATCCTGATCCATTTAAGCCACTTGTTTCTTTAATGATAAAGGATCCTTAAAAAAGTCTGCTAAATGACTAAGCATTTGCTAAACATAATCAAATGTAGCATCAGTGAATTTGAATGTTCTTCTCATCCCAGGTACAAGGCCATTGTCAAACCCATGGACATTCAGAGGTCCACAGCTAAGATCTCCTTCCGAGCAGCAGCTATCTGGCTGTTCTCCATGACCCTGGCTATTCCTGAGGCGATCTTCTCCGATCTTCACACCTTTAACATTGGCCAGACCAACGACACCTTTGTGACATGCGCCCCCTACCCCAACGCCGGGGAACTGCACCCTAAGATCCACTCCATGGCCTTCTTCCTCATCTTCTACATTATTCCACTCATCATTATCTCTGTGTACTACTGCTTCATTGCACTCAGCCTTATCCGGAGTGCCTCAGACATACCTGTGGAGGCACACTTACATATCCAGAAACAGGTTTGTGAATGTGTGTCTGGACACTGGACGTTAGGTGTTTATCATTTAATGAGACATAGGGAATAGGTCAATTAAATATGTGTGTGTATTTCAGTCCTTCGGAATTCAAACTGAATCATGCTCTCTCTACCATTCCCACAGATTGAGTCTAGAAAGCGTCTGGCTAAGACAGTGCTGGTGTTTGTGGTTCTGTTCGCTGTGTGCTGGCTCCCAAGTCATGTGATCTACCTGTACCGCTCCTACCACTACGGCCAGGTGGACACGTCCCTGGGTCACTTCATCGCCAGTGTGTGTGCCCGCATCCTGGCCTTCATCAACTCCTGCATTAACCCTTTCGCCCTCTACCTGCTCAGCAACAGCTTCCACAAGCAGTTCAACAAGCAGCTCCGCTGCTGCCGCCACCCACCAATCAGGTGTAACGCTCAGGGCACGGGGCGGATCAACATGCGACTGACTTCGATCAAGAGCACCAATCACTCACTGGATAACTTCAGCCACGGGGCTCATGTTTGTCAGGAAGGCTGTGTGTAGTGACGATGCTCCAGACTTGTAAATGTCCCATTCCACCACTGACACACTGCTAGCAAATCAAATCACAACATCATTAATGACTGTAACCCATATAGTGGGTCTGTGTTGTACATCCCAGTTTTGATATTGCAGCATCAAACATCATTCTAATTCTATGGTTGATATGCTGGGCTATATGCATCCAATGATCCATGATTGATACAAATCAGTGTTTTATTTTAAATTTAGAATGTATAATCTAAACAGCTGCTATGTATGTAAACCAATGTGACAGAACTGGACTCTGTCCTCTGGAGATGCAGTTCTATTCTGGTTACTCATTGGAACCGAATTGATCCATGACAACCCAACCAGGTGTAAATGATGAGTTGGTAATGACGAGTGAGAAAAACAGACACCAACAGTATGGATGTACAGTGCCACCTACAGTGCCAACTGACAATGTGTACACACTTCGACCCCTAAAGGATAGTTCTGTAGGGATAACTCCAGCTGATGTAAAAGACCAACTACTTTGGTGCTTTGATAGATACCGTAGCCGACATTGAAGGATCAATTTCCTCAAGAACAGTTGCCCAGGAGTAGTCACCCCTGCCTCAAAGGCTTGGAAATGTTCTATCTACATACCCATATACATCTCAACACATAGACATATCAGCATTGGTGGAAGAGGAGATGTAAATATCTGTATACAGTTCATTGTACAGATCAGAGTACAGTATCTGTTTGGGTCGAATGTTAAAATGGCCAAATACATTATTTACCATTCATTTCTATTGGGCACAACATAATCCGAAACACAAGCAAAACAAACTGCAAATGCTTCTAACAAGTTTGTAGTCACAAGCTTGATGTAGTGCATTGCATGCTAGGAATATTGGACCAAAGACTAAATGTTATACACTATACAGTAAGTGCATTTGCCCAAATACTTATGATACCCTCTAATGGGGGGACTAGAAACATATTTCTAAATGGTAAACAGATATGTATGAAAATACCCTCAAATAAAAGATGACATTTTGTACTGTCGCCTCAAATAAAATATTTGATCTAAAATAAAAAATGCTGGAGTAAAGAGCCAAATTAAAAGTTTCAGCTTCACTGTCCAAATAAATATGTAGGGGAGTATATGTCCAAGAATAGTTCTATGTTGTCCAAAGTGATACATATGTTTCTCAGTGTTTGATAAACATAAAAAGTAATTCTCCATAGATTAATGGAACATTCTGTTGGCGTTTGAGCATTTTCTGGCCTCTCAAACGGCCTAATTTGTTTCTTTGTAGATCAAGTTTATGTGCTGTCTTGTTTAATGCCAACGTTTTTATTGTGTTACAATAAGTGGCTATATTTCTTTGCGGTAAAATTGTGTTTTTCACTGTATATTATGATGTTTAGTGTTGATTAAAGGATTACAAGATGGTGGTGTGCGGTGTTTCAATGTGCTGCACTGCTGTCCTGTCCGCTTCATCAGCACCTAGCATGTCCCTCCAGTGAACATGCAGTATTCACCATTCTAACCACTGGCTTTATTCTGCATGCAGGACATCCTCCCTTAGGACTGGATTAAGGGCCATGCACAGACCTGTGGTGGGGCAGGTGCTTAAAGTGAAATAAGGGTTTTAACATAGGCCTTAATCTTCTGAAAAAACACTCACTCATCACACATGTTAGGCTAAGCAAGCTCGAACCAAAGACGAAAGGAGTTAGTTAAGTACAGTATCTTTGCTATAACAACTGCTGGGGTGGGCTATATCATCTGATCATCGCTAATGTAGGCTATATGAATCAGCTAGTTGGCTAGACTATGCTGTCAAAACAAGCTAACTAGTCTTTACATTATTTAAATTTGTTCTGCTACAGACAAACAGTCAAACTGCATTTGCCCCTGACCCTGATCGTGAGACAACACTAGCAAGCAACTCCAAAGTAACCTACTATTGGCTGTATTCATTTTAAACTCACTGCTCAGCGCCGGGGGGAAGCTTGTGCGTGCGACGTGGACTAGCACAGCTGCAGCAACGCACTGCAGTGCTTGTGGTGGCAAAAGATTCATGAGTTTATGAGAAATTATCTAGTTTGATAGGCAATTCGTTTTTTTCTCTTTTCTCTCTTGTAACTTGAGAAAAACAAAAGGGCAGGTGCTCCAGCACACCTAGTGCTCTATCCGTGCATGTGCCTGACTGGACTGAACAAGGGGCCACTGAAGCATGGTTAGAAGAGCAGAACACAATGTACAAAACCCCTTTAAGGCTAATCAAGGAAGCTCTTATGTAATTTGAATCAATTACCTTAGATGGCAGACACTAGCAATCACACAGTTCTTCTGGTGTGTATGCGGGCATGGTGTTTGGACATGCATAGCCTATTATCATTTTACATTGATCGTTTCAATAGTAGCTGTATGTGTTTTTTAGTATTGTGTGCCTTCCAAAGGGTGTTTTTCTTTAAGGCTGGACACAGCCCTATGTAGGACTATTCATTTGCTATTTAAATTCCCTATTTTTCGTTCTTTTTTTTCTCAAATTCCAATGTCGTCATAGAGTGAAGAAGTGATTCCATCAACTCTTACTAATTATTTTCTGTTATTCAGCACTTCAGCCTAGAGTCTTCTTGGATATGCTGGCTGGGACACTCAAGAACATTCAGAGACACCCAAAGCCACTCCTGAGTTGTCTTGGCTGTGTGCTTAGGGTTGTTGTACTGTCTGAGGTCCTGAGCGCTCTGGAGCAGGTTTTCATCAAGGATCTCTCTGTACTTTGCTCCGTTCAACTTTCCCTCGATCCTGACTAGTCTCCCAGTCCCTGCCACTGAAAAACATTCCCAAAGCATGATGCTGCCACCACCATGCTTCAACTTAGGGATGGTGCCAGGTTCAATCCAGACGTGACGCTTGGCATTCAAGACAAAGAGTTAAATCTTGGTTTCATCAGGCCAGAGAATCTTTTTTCTCATGGTCTGAGTCCTTTAGGTGCCTATTGGCAAACTCCAAGCGGGCTGTCATGTACCTTTTACTGAGGAGTGGCTTTCTTCTGGCCACTCTGCCATAAAAGACAGATTGGTGGACTGCTGCAGAGATGTTTGTCCTTCTGGAAGTTTCTCCCATCTCCACAGAGGAACTCTGGAGCTCTGTCAGAGTGACCATCGGGTTCTTGGTCACCTCCCTGACTAAGGGCCTCCTTGCCCGGTTGCTCAGTTTGGCCAAACTTCTTCCATTTAAGAATGATTGAGGCCACTGTGTTCTTGGGGACCTTCAATGCTGCAGAAATGTTTTGATACCCTTTCCCGGATTTGTGCTTCGACACAATCCTGTCTCGGAGCTCTACGGATAATTCATTTGACCTCATGGCATGGTTTTTGCTCTGACATACGCTGTCAACTGTAGGACCTTTTAATAGACAGGTGTGTGCCTTTCCAAATCATGTCCAATCAGTAGAATTTTCCACAGGTGGACTCCAATCAAGTTGTAGAAACACTTCAAGGACGATCAATGGAAACAGAATGCATCTGAGCTCAATTTCGAGTCTCATAGCAAAAGGTCTGAATACTGTTTTTTATTTTTAATACAATTGCAAGAATTAAATATATATATATTTTTCACTTTGTCATTATGCGGTATTGTGTGTAGATTAATGTGGGGGAAAAAATTATTTAATCCATTTAGAATAAGGCTGTCTTTTTAGGGAAGGTGTCTGAATACTTTCCAAATGCACCGTATTTGTTCAGTTCATCCAAGGCAGTTGGACCTGCTGGGAGCTGTTCAGTTAATGTCCTGTGATCTGGTATGTCACTCTCCTGCAGTGGAGGCTGCTGAGGGGAGTACAGCTCATAAATATGTCTGGAACGGAAGGAATGGAATGGCATCAAACACATGGAAACCATGTGTTTGATGTATTTGATACCTTTACACTTATTCCACTCCAGCCATTACCATTCTCCAATTAAGGTGCCACCAACCTCCTGTACACTCCTGTAGGGAAACACTCAGAAAGCCTCACAGAACAAATAACAGTGTTTACTAGTTAACAGAAATCTATTTAATAATTTTACATTGGCTGGAGTCAAGCTGAGCTAACTACAAGTAGAAGTAAGGGACGCAATGTACAAAACAACAACCGACAAACATTCTTAGAGTGTGTCACGACTCGGGAACCGAGTCAATGTGTGGGGGTATGGGTTAGTCGAGGTAATTGAGGTCATATGTACGTGTAAGTAGGGGTGAAGTTAGATAATAAACAGTTAGTAGCAGCAGCTTAAAAAAGTGGGTCAAAGCAAATAGTAGCCATTTGAATAACTGTTCAGCAGTCTTATGGCTTGGGGTAAGAAGCTGTTAAGGAGCCTTTTGGACGTAGACTTCGCGCTCCAGTACCGCTTGCCCTGCGGTAGCAGAGAGAACAGTCTATGACTTGGGTGGCTGGAGTCTTTGACAATTTCTAGGGCCTTCCTCTGACACTGCCTGGTATAGAGGTCCTGGATGGCAGGAAGCTTGGCCCGAGTGATGTACTGGGCCGTACGCACTAGCCTCTGTAGCGCCTTGTGGTCAGATCCTAACACGGAACCCAAACCGGCTGTGCGCGTGTGCCATCGTGCGCCATCATGCATAAATGTATTTTGTCCCCCCACACCAAACGCGATCACGACGGCAGGTCAAAATATAAAAACAACCTCTGAACCAATTATATTAATTTGGGGACAGGTCGAAAAGCATTAAACATTTATGGCAATTTAGCTAGCTAGCTTGCACTTGCTAGCTAATTTGTCCTATTCAGCTAGCTTGCTGTTGCTAGCAAATTTGTCCTGGGATATAAACATTGAGTTGTTATTTTACCTGAAATGCACAAGGTTCTCTACTCCGCCAATTAATCCACACATAAAACGGTCAACCGAATCGTTTCTAGTCATCTCTCCTCCTTCCAGGTTTTTTTCTTCTCTTGACTTCATATTGCGATTGGCAACTTTCATAAATTAGGTGCATTACCGCCACTGACCTTGTTCGTCTTTCAGTCACGTGGGTATAACCAATGAGGAGATGGCACATGGGTACCTGCTTCTATAAACCAATGAGGAAATGGGAGAGGCAGGGCTTGCAGCGCGATCTGCGTCACAAATAGAACTGACTTCTATTTTAGCCCTTGGCAACGCAGACACTCGATGGCGCACGCAAGCAGTGTGGGTGCAATAATTGAATAATATAGATTTCTACATTTATTTTGCAACGATTGCGCACGCGACGTGAGTGGTGTAGTCAGCCTGTTAGCAGTTGTCGTACCAGGCGGTGATGCAACCAGTCAGAATGCTCTCGGTGGTGCAGCTGTCAAACGTTTTGAGGATCTGAGGACCCATTCCAAATCTTTTCAGTCTCCTGAGGGGGAATAATATCATAGGTCATTCTCACTTGCATGCTATCAAGTCCTTTTGCAGTGCTTACTTCATTAGATTGTTATTTGTGAAAGTACATTTGTTAATAAATGTGCATGAATGTCCTGCTCTGCATGATTGAAAATCCAGAATTTTCAGATGTCCTAAGGATACTAGAGAACAGTATCAAGAGAACAGTATGATACAACAGAACAGATTGACACCAAATTAAAGCTGCCTCTACCCAGAAACCCAAGTTACATCAGCAGGCCACAATCCACCATGCAACCATCTCTTTCATCCAGCACCTGCTTCTGGACACTGTTACAAAAGCACAGCAGCGCTTGGCAGCACACTGGCTCTCCAACAAAAACTCCTCCATCCCGTAACTACTGCAGTATATTTAGAGTAGCGCCCTAATCACTTCGGGAAGAAAAGAACGGTCAGTGTTCCAACCAAAAAAACAGACCACGAGCAGAACTGCCAAAATCAACTGAATATTTTTGTTGTGTGAATGGAAAACCAGAGTTTAGCTGCTTGCTCTTCTCTCTACACTCTTAGAAAAAAGGCATCCAAAACAGTTCTTTGCAGAGAGATAGGGTTCTACCAAGAACCCTTTTTGTAAGACAATGGGTTCGACCTAGAAACTTTATCATCCTAAGAACCATTTTTTGGAAGAAAGGGTTCTTTGTTGATTCTTTGGGTGCAACAAGGATTCCTTGGAAGGCAAGAAGGGTTCTACATAGAACCCTTCTGAATCTGAATAAGCTTTTTTTAATTTTTTTCTCTCCATTTTTAAAAATTGTGCCTGAGAATTAGTGTTTACCTCAGTGTTTAAAAGGATAGGTGTGAGAATGTTTTAAAATGTACCTACATGTATATGAGAATATTTGTACTAGTGATGGGGGAAAAATCGATATATATATATTTTTGACGATATATCGTATCGTATCGTTTTGACAATATCGCAATCTTATAGGTGGGCTGGGCTGAGAGAAGCTGAGGGTTGGGATGTGGAATTGGAGATAAGTGGGAGTGGAGTTGCTGTGCGGGAGATAGAATGATGGTCAAAGATAAAGTACAAAAAATAAAGTCCTAAAAATAAAACATAATAAAAAGCAAGTTTGAATGACACCGAGGGGCAGTGTTTTTACAGCTAATGCCGGTTTGCCTGAGGCTGATGCCGTGCAGGTGTTTGTACACATGCATATACACAGACTCTCATTCAAATACACACATACACGGACACACACATATGTAAATAGTGCCAGATATGCACTCAAACATTAAGTTGGCATTGCTGTTATGATTTTAGTTGTACTTGATGTCCTTTTTTTTTGTTGCAATGTTGTTTTCTGTTTTATTTTTTCTGTCTTTTTATTTTTTCTCATCAGTTCATTTTCTTGGTTGTTGGTGCATTGGGGGTTCTTGGGGGTGGGGAATGGAATTAACTTTATTTTTAATTATTTTCTTTGGGGGTGACTGTGGGAGGGGTCTCAGATGGTTGAGGGACAGCTATGGGGAACTGTAGGGGATCTTGGAGGGTTCACGTCCTCATTTCTTTTTTTTGGGGGCCTTGTGGGAGATCTGCCAACGTGCCCTTGAGCAGGGCATTGACCCTGGATGCTTCTGTGTGTCGCTCTGAATGGGAGTCTGTTGGATGACTGGTGTGGTGTAGTTGTTGAGCGGCGTCACTGCAAGTATATTGTATGTTTTGGATATTCAATAAAAAAAATACATAAAAAATGTATACAGTTGACATCGGAAGTTTACATACACCTTAGCCAAATACATTTAAACTCAGTTTTTCACAATTCCTGACATTTAATCCTAGTAGAAATTCCCTGTTTTAGGTCAGTTAGGATCACCACTTGATTTTAAGAATGTGAAATGTTAGAATAATAGTAGAGAGAATAATTTATTTCAGCTTTTATTTCTTTCATCACATTCCCAGTGGGTCAGAAGTTTACATACACTCAATTAGTATTTGATAGCATTGCCTTTAAATTGTTTAACTTGGGTCAAATGTTTCGGGTAGCCTTCCACAAGCTTCCCACAATAAGTTGGGTGAATTTTGGCCCATTCCTCCTGACAGAGCTGGTGTAACTGAGTCAGGTTTGTAGGCCTCCTTGCTCCACATGCTTCTGCCCACAAATTTTCTATAGAATTGAGGTCAGGCTTTGGGATGGCCACTCCAATACTTTGACTTTGTTGTCCTTAAGCCATTTTGCCACAACTTTGGAAGTATGCTTGGGGTCATTGTCCATTTGGACGACCCATTTGCGACCAAGCTTTAACTTCCTGACTGATGTCTTGAGATGTTGCTTCATTATATCCACATAATTTCCCTGCCTCATGATGCCATCTATTTTGTGAAGTGCACCAGGCCCTCCTGCAGCAAAGCACCACCACAACATGATGCTGCCACCCCCGTGCTTCACGGTTGGGATGGTGTTCTTCGGCTTGCAAGCCTCCCCCTTTTTCCTCCTAACATAATGATGGTCATTATGGCCAAACAGTTCTATTTTTTGTTTCATCAGATCATAGGACATTTCTCCAAAAGGTATGATCTTTGTCCCCATGTGCAGTTGCAAACCGTAGTCTGGCTTTTTTATGGCGGTTTTGGAGCAGTGGCTTCTTCCTTGCTGAGCGGCCTTTCAGGTTATGTCGATATAGGATTTGTTTTACTGTGGATATAGATACTTTTGTACCTGTTTCCGCCAGCATCTTCACAAGGTCCTTTGCTGTTGTTCTGGGATTGATTTGCACTTTTCGCACCAAAGTACGTTCATCTGTAAGAGACAGAACGCATATCCTTCCTGAGCGGTATGACGGCTGCATGGTCCCATGGTGTTTATACTTGCGTAATATTGTTTGTACAGGTGAACGTGGTACCTTCAGGTGTTTGGAAATTGCTCCCAAGGACGAACCAGACTTGTGGAGGTCCACAATTCTTTTTCTGAGTTCTTGGCTGATTTTTGATTTTCCCATGATGTCAAGCAAAGAGGCACTGAGTTTGAAGGTAGGCCTTGAAATGCATCCACAGGTACACCTCCAATTGACTCAAATGATGCCTATCAGAAGATTTTAAAGCCATGACATAATTTTCTGGAATTTTCCAAGCTGTTTAAAGGCACAGTCAACAGTGTATGTGAACTTCTGACCCACTGGAATTGTGATACAGTGAATTTTAATTGAAATAATCTGTCTGTAAACAATAGTTGGAACAATTACTTTTGTCATGCACAAAGTAGATATCCTAAACAACTTGCCAAAACTATAGTTTGTGTAACAAGAAATTTGTGGAGTTGTTGAAATGACTCCAACCTAAGTGTATGTAGGTTGGGTTTTAATGACTCCCAACCTAAGTGTATGTAAACTTCTGACTTCAACTGTACAGTATATAGATATATTATTTTCGCGCTAGTTGGCTGTACCTGAACCACAACTCCAGTACTTTCCCTTCATAGCTTGTTCTCCATCTTCATTTTCAGCGCTTGTATTTCCTTGATGGATCAAAATGTGTTTTCTCATGGCTCTCGTTTGTCCCTCTGCAACATATGGAAAGCAACCAACTTCAAATGTAATTATCCCTAACTAACACCAAATTTATAAAAGAAAGTCAAGTCAACTTTACAGTTTGTCAGTATAACCTACTATTTATAATTTAATCAATTTAGGTTTTAGTAGAGATAACTAGCCACCATTTTTAAATGACTTCATATTTTAAATTAATCAAATTTACTATCAAGTTAAGTAGACTATATATACATTGACTAAACAACCATAACCCTAACAATTATATAATAGAGATTTCAGTAGGGAACATTATGCTCCCATCTTGCTCATGTGTGAGATTTTTCGCAAGTTTCAAAACTGGCAATGCATTCAGTAATCAAAATTTTAGCAAAAGGCAAACTGACATCCGCAGCCAACCATAGAAATATAATCCATCGATGGCAGTTCCTATTCAAGTCAGGACTGGCAGCCATTGCTAGTGTGCCCATGAGTTTAACGGTCAAATTGCCATGGTTCGAGTTGCCAAATCCCTTCAATGGATTATCCTAAAATTGCATCCCTCACAACCTGTATGTACGATAGTAGCATTTGCATTTTTATTAAATCTGTTAGACCCCTCCGCCTCCTCCATGCCTCATACCCTCGCATCTCATATCAACGTCCATCACCTCGCTGATGAGGAGGCCAGAGCGAGAATTGGAAATTATTTTGGAACCTGGTAACAAAAACCTTTGCACTTTAATTGTTTCAAATGGATTCTACATGTTTTTAAAATCCTGTTTTAATATGTTTGCACTGGAAGACAATGTTTTTTTTTTTGTATGTGACAAATGAAAAAAAATGAACCTCAAACTTTCCTTTGCTATTTTCTTTTGGCACAGGCTGAGCATGAAACAGAGCTGGTTTAACAATCACTTTATAATCAGAGAATAACATGAATCATCTCATTTCGAGAACACAAAGACTCATTAAGGAATGATAATGTAAGGGTTGAAGCAAGTAGTTGCCCATTATAGGATTAATTTTCTCAGCAGTCCTCTTGAGAAATCAGCATGTTTGATTTGCACATTATAGTCCACTCCCTATTTCTATAGGTTAATTATCATTCAGACTCTGTATTTCTATTATTCAATGGTCACTTTGTCTTCATAGCATAGAGCGCAGCATATTTCTAAAGACCAGTCAGTGAATCATAGAAAAGATACCAATTGAAGTCTCAATAATCCAACATTCATTCCATCTCTTTCATTCCTTCGAGTGCCAGAATGGGGTGCTCTATCAAAGTTAAAGGGAACAACAGTAGTCGTACTACACATGCAAAATAAAATTTTGCTACACATTTCAAAAAAAAATTGAAAGGTTATTGGAAAGTATGGAATACTAAACAATTTACCAGTAAAGGCTGTGCTTTGAATGGCTGGCATTTAGGAGAGCTCATTCACCTGTTATGTATACACAAGACACTGACTGGACACGTACGTTTAGGTGTTTATAATTTAATGAGAAACGTGAAATGTCATTGTGTCATCTTAGTCATTATGTGTGTGATGAATATTCTGTCAATTTCACCATTATTCCATTATTCCATCTCAATTGTTGCCCACTGGGTACAAACTGTTTAAATTATAGTTGTTTCAATGCAATTTGTCAAAGTATTGTGATGAAGGAATCTACGTGAAAAATACATTGGATTTGAAAAAAGTCAGCAACTGTTGTTTTGAGCGTAACATTTCTATCACACATTTATGCCATCATGGTAACCAATTTTCAACATAGACAAACCTTGTGTAAAATATGTTGAATTTTAAAACATTCGCATGGAAAAAAGCACCTGGAATGGACGGCTTGCAATTTGTATTTTTTGTTGTTGCCCTTTTTCTCACCAATTTCATGATATCCAATTTGATTTTCTGGATTTTTGTTTTAGATTCCGTCACTCACAGTTGAAGAGTACCTCATGGCTCTCCCAGTCACAGCCGGCTGTGACATAGCCTGGGATCGAACCCGGGTCTGTAGTGCCGCCTCAAGTACTGCAATGCAGAATGTACGGCTTTCTGATAAAATTATATTTAACATTTTAGGACAAAGTAGCGCCACTATTTACACAAATGACAACACACGTCACTCAATTCAGTGCTTCCTAGTTCCATGTGTCTAACAGTTATTTCAGTTATATTAAAACCAGGAAAATCTGGAGAGTCCCCTGCTGATTACAAACCCCATACATTTTATAAATTGTGACAATATAATAATAACAAAGCTCTTAAGCAATAGAATGGCAAAGTCTTCCCAGACTTAATACATATCAATCAAACAGGGTTTATTAAAAATACACACTTACAAACAAAGACAAGAACATGTTTCAGTTTAATACAACATCCTAAAAAAACAGATATAGATTTATCAATAATGGCTGTTGATGCCAAAAACGCTTTGAACTGTCGTGAATGGCCTTTTCTATTCAAAACTTTTGAAGATTTAAACTTTCAAGCTGAAATAATACATTTCATAAAAATATTATATAAATGTCCTAAAGCAAAAATAGAAACAAATAATACATTATCTGATGAAATTGCTTTAGAAAGGGGCACAAAACAGGGATGTCCTCACACAGCCCTCCTGTTTGCACTGGCAATTGAACCACTTGATACGACCCAATACGACCCGAACTAATCAGTATTGGTAAACATTAATATAAACTAAACCTATTTGCAGAGGATCTCCTGATATACCAGACCAATATTGAAAACTCAATGCTTCCCTTGGTAAAAATATTTTCAGAATACTCTCAAATCTCAGTATATGTACAGTACCTGTCAAACATTTGGACACCTACTCATTCAAGGGCTTTTCTTAATTTTTATTATTTTCTACATTGTGCGTATCGCTGCAGAATGCTGTGGTAGCCATGCTGGTTAAGTGTGCCTTGAATTCTAAATAAATCACAACAGTGTCACCAGCAAAGCACCCCCACATCATCACGCCTCCTCCTCCATGCTTCACAGTGGGAACCACACATGCAGAGATCATCCGGTCAACTACCCTGCGTCTCACAAAGACACGGCGGTTGGAACCAAAAATCTCAAATTTGGACTCATTAGACCAAAGGACAGACTTCCACCGGTCTAATGTCCATTGCTCGTTTTTCTTGGCCCAAGCAAGTCTCTTCTTAGTGGGACTGTCATTTGTCCTTTAGTAGTGGTTTCTTTTCAGCAATTCGACCATGAATGCCTGATTCACGCAGTCTTCTCTGAACAGTTGATGTTGCGATGTGTCTGTTACTTGAACTCTGTGAAGCATTTATTTGGGCTGCAATCTGAGGTGCAGTTAACTCTAATGAACATATCCTCTGCAGCAGAAGTAACTCTGGGTTTTTCTTTCCTGTGGCGGTCCTCATGAGAGCCAGTTTCAGCATAGCGCTTGATTGTTTTTCGCGACTGCACTTCAAGAAACTTTAAACGTTCTTTAAATGACTGACCTTCATGTCTTAAAGTAATGATGGACTGTTGTTTTTCTTTGCTTATTTGAGCTGTTCTTGCCATAATATGGACTTGGTATTTTACCAAATAAGGCTATCTTCTGTATACCAACCCTACCTTGTCACAACACAACTGATTGGTTCAAACGCATTAAGAAAGTCAAGAAAGTCACTTTTAACAAGGCTTACCTGTTCCTTAAAATACATTCCAGGTGACTACCTCATGAACCTGGTTGAGAGAATGCCAAGAGTGTGCCAAGCTGTCATTAAGGCTCAGGGTGGATACTTTGAAGAATCTCAAATATAAAATATATTTTAATTTGTTTAATACTTTTTTGGTTACTACATGATTCCATATGTGTTCTTTTATAGTTTTGATGTCTTCACTATTATTCTACAATGTAGAAAATAGGACAAATAAAGGAAAACCCTTGAATGAGTAGGTGTGTCCAAACTTTTGGCTGGTGCTGTATATATCTTTAGACACGTATTTTATATCAAAGAAAATATAGTGAACAAATGTTATCTTGTATTGCAGTTCACAGCAGCACTGACGGATGTGTTGACTTGACAACTGCATCAGAGTTTTGAATGACCCTCGCCCCCCTTTTGTTCCATGCTGGCTGAAGACATAGCTAGCCAGTAACTAGCTAACACCAGACACAGACGAAAGGGGAAACATATAAGTATCTTGGCCATATATGAAAAGGGTAAACTTTTAATTATTTTTGCTGACACTCTACAATCAAATTTTGGCACCAGTAGAGTAGCTATCTAGCTATATAAACCATGTGACTCTGCAAACACGCGTTCTCCAATGTTGGTTAGAAGGTGATACTTATTTAAATTAGGTAAGAGAATATCATGTTACCATTGGTGTATTAAAATGTGAGTTAAAACTTGTTAGGGCTGGGGTCTTTTTTTTTCAGAATTTCCGCCTGACTGACGTGCCCAAAGTAAACTGCCTGTTACTCAGGCCCAGAAGCCAGGATATGCATATAATTGGTAGCATTGGATAGAAAACACTTTGAAGTTTCTAAAAATGTAAAAATAATGTCTGAGACTATGACACAATTGATATGGCAGGCAAAAACCAGAAGAAAAACCAACCGGAGTTATTTATTTTCAGGCTCTTATAATGGAAAGCTATGGGTCCTATGTAATTCCGGCTCCCAGATTGCAATTCCTATGGTTTCCACTAGATGTCAACAGTCTTTGTTCAAGGTTTCAGGCTTGTTTCTTCAAAAACTAGTAAGAATTTTGAGTTTTTTGTATAGAGACCACCGAAACCATATCAGTCTTTCGGCGCGCAAGGAAGAGGACGAGCGCTCACTAATTTTACTTTCTTATTGAACATACTACTTTCCGTATGAAATATTATAGTTTATTTACATTTTAGGGTACCTGAGGTTTAATAGAAACGTCGTTTGACTTGTTTGGACGAAGTTTAGTGGTAGCTTTTTGGATTCCTTTGTCTGCATGTTGAACGAGTGGATTACTGAAATTGATGGCGCCAACTAAACTGACTTTTTTGGGATATAAAGAAGGATTTTATCTAACAAAACAACCATTCATGTTGTAGTTGGGACCGTTGGGATTGCAAACAGAGGAAGATTTTCAAAAGTAAGTGATTTATTTAATTACTATTTGTGATTTTGTGAAGTCTGTGCTGGTTGAAAAATATGTTGATGTGGGACGCCGTCCTCAGACAATCGCATGGTATGCTTTCGCTGTAAAGCCTATTGTAAATCGGAAAAAGCAGTTAGATTAACAAGAATTTAAGCTTTTAAATGGTATAAGATACTTGTATGTTCATGTTTAAAATGTTTAGAATTATGATTATTTATTTGAATTGCGCTTTGTCGACTGGTGTCCCGCTAGCCTAGCCTTAAGAATTAAGGTGATGTCACCTTGTCCACTTAATAATGTATCCAAGTGTTTAAAATAGAGGAAGGGAACAGTAACTTTATGTTCAAACTTTATCAATGTAGAAGCAACAGTCATTTTTCATACTTTGGTAATCATACTTTGATCTTCAAATATCATCCAAATTCATGAAAAAACAGATTTTGTCTGATCATGACCTTTAATTTTCCGAGCCTTCCTTTCACACCGTCTGATATAGAGGTCCTGGATGGCAGGGAGCTCGGCCCCAGTGATTTAGTGTGCTGTCCACAACACCCTCTGTTGCACCACGTGATCAAGGGCGGTGCTGTTTCCATACCAAGCTGTGATGCAGCCAGACAAGATGCTCTCAATGGTGCAGCTGTAGACCTTTTTGATGATTTGAGAGCCCATGCCAAACATTTTCAACCTCCTGAGGGGGAAGAGGCACTGTCGTGACTTCTTCACAACTGTGTGAGTGTGTGTGTACCATTTTATGTCCTTAGTGATTTGGACACAGAAGAACTTGAAGCACTCGACCCGCTCCACTACAACCCCGTCAGTTCCTTGGTCTTACTGACATTGAGGGAGAGGTTGTTGTCCCAGCACCACATTGCCAGGTCACTGTCCTCCTCCCTGTAGACGTTCTCATCGCCATTGGTGATCAGTCCCACCACCAGTGTGTCGTCTGCAAACTTCATGATGTTGGAGTCGTGTGTCCATGCAGTCATGGGTGAAAAGGGAGCACAGGAGGGGATTAAGCACACACCCATGTGGGGCCCCTGTGTTGAGGGTCATCGTGGCGTAGGTGATGTTGCCTACCCTCACCACCTGGGGTCGGCCTATCAGGAAGGCCAGGATCCACTTTGGAGAGGGAGGTGTTCGGTCCCAGGGTCCTAGGCTTGGTGACGAGCTTGGAAGGAACAATGGTGTTGAACGCTGAGCTGTAGTCAATGAACAGCATTTTCACAGAGGTATTCCTTTTATCTAGGTGGGTGAGGGCAGTGTGGAGTGCAATTGAGATTGAGTCATCTATGGATCTGTTGGGGCTGTATGCAAATTGTAGTGGATTTAGTGTGTCTGTGATGATGGAATTGATGTGTGCCATAACCAGTCTTACAAAGACTTCATGATTACAGATGTGAGTGCTACAGGGCGGTAGTCATTGTGGCATGAAGCCTTAGAGTACCACTATCTTTTTAAAAACATGTCTATCTTTATTTCACAATTCAAAACAATCACAATAACTTTTTTGTCTTTTTATATATATTTTTGCATAATCTTTAAACACAGGCATCTTTTAACACAGGTTTAACACCTAACAAACACTTTGTACTTTAAAAAAACTTTTAACGTAGGCCAGGCCCTGTTGCTACCCCATATCGCAGCGGTAATGCCTTGCATTACACCTAGGAAGAAAACACGTACATTTGCTAACTTGTCATTGGCTCAACCATTCGCTCAACTTATCCAATGGCCATTGGCTCAACTTATCCCAAGACAAACATTTTGACTATACCAGCCTACACAGCTACAAGGATGCACTTTCATTCTAGGTTTAGGATCTCATATTGAAGCTTATAGAGACCCTAACTGACGACTAGAACAATCTTTAAATTATCTACTTTGGTTTAGATACAAACATCACGAAACCTCTAACACAATAAATTAATTTGACTTGGTGGAAATACTTTTTTTTTGCATAACCAGTTTACCACTTTTTCCATGTGGTTTCTTCCTTCACAGACTCCATTAAATGATGAACTCTTCCCAAATATTTCGTCAAATTATAAATTTTGTGTATGGTTTCATAGAAACAAGGGTGTACGCCTTTGGCTCAGCTTACTCCACTCCCCCCTATAGCCTATTTGCCTGACTTACTATTTTTTGTGTTCGAGTGGATTTTCTACATAATGCAGGGCCAAAACTAATAAAGCACACACAACCCTGTAATTATAATACTTACCACTATTACAGACTCCCTGAATGTCATTATTGCTGTATTTTATTGCACTTTCAAAAGCTGTATACAGACAGGATACATACTTATTACATTATCAATACAATAATTGTTGTTATGGTTACTGTTGCATCCAGTGATGCCTAATGTGATGATGAACTGTTGATGATCTCTGTTTCAGGACGGTAGGCTGAAGGATTCTCCCTCTAATGAGACTTAATGAGACCTGATTGGCCATCAGGCATTTGATGATATGACCTTTTCCTTTTCAATCTAAACTGGCATTAGAAGAGCGCAGGAGAGGAAACACCCTGCAGCCACACCAGGTACGTACACACACTTCTCCTCTGCTCCTCTCCACCCCCACTCTCCTCGCATCCCATCTCATCTTTTATGCCTCTTCCATTTGATTTTACCTAATTACATTCTGTCATAAAGAGCACATGTTCAACTTCATAAAAAACATGTTTTCCCATCGGTTAAATAAAAAAAGATACTATAGTAAGAGCCTATTAAGTGCCAAATAAAGTAACAGGGTTGAAGATTTCTTCTTGTGACATGAGGAATGGAAGTTTGTTGTGTGCAACAGGGAGTTGCAATTGAATGCAAAAATTGTTTAAACATTTCTGGCCTGTCTATCTATGGGTAATAGGGTTGATGTGTTATGCTTGACACACTCAGTTTTCCACCACAAAACACCAGAACATTGCCAAAAAGAGTAGAACAAGCTCACCTGCTTTTACTCTATAATTTGACTATTAGATGTTCATTGTTTCTTTTGAAATAAATATTTTAAAAAGAATAGTTTCACCAAAACGAGAGTTCAGTTCATGTAACATGGTTGACCTTAAAATGACGGACAGAAGTAAATGAATCACTAATCACATGAAATAAATAATAATCTTCAGAAATGACTTAGTCAAAGCAAGAAAATAACTAGGGCTTTACAACTTGGAGAAATGTTGGGATTAAATTGGCTAAACAGTGACAAGTGTTTGTCAACAGGGTTGACAGAGGGACATGTCAAAATTAGGAATTTTGGTACTTAAGCAAGCCTTTATTTCTATAAAAAAAATCTGATTTATTGAATTCTCAATGTGATCTATATTAAAGGGCACTTCATTTAATATAACAGGCTTTTAAAATTCAGTACTGGTGCACAATTTCTAATTAAAATATCAAAGGCTCTCTCTTCATGGAGCGACCCAGGAAACCACTGGCAACTGAGATGAATTCACAGTGCCTTGCCTTTCGAGTAAATTGTAGAGTTACCACCCATGACTGTACTGATTAGTGACAGAGACATGGTTGTTGCATTCATCAATTGTCTGTCCTATAGACATCACCCGGTGAGTTACTAAGTTGATATGTTATTATATATTTTTTTAATTAATACAATACCATACATATTACATAAGTCCTTATTTTGAGGGCTGACATTTACCCTAATACATTGGCCTGAAACTCATACACATCACTTTGAACTAGTGATGGAGAAACAAGGCTTCCTGAAGCATTGAGGTTTTCCAGCCAATTGTGTCGAAAATAGGTTAATTACTTGAGGCTTTGATTAACACAGTGTACACTGGTGTCACCTGCTGGTGAAAATAATTTAAAGCAGACAAATTATTATAGATGACATACCACACTGTATTGCGTGCGCAGCGTAGCCTTTTTGTCTTATACCAAACCAATACCAAACCAGGTAAATCAGGGGGTTGTTCAATGAAACAAAGCTTCAGAAGTCATTGATCACGTTTCTATAGAAGTGATACAGGCATCGGCACACTGTTATAAAACATAACATCACTACTTTGAACCAAAAACTACGATCATCATTATCATATTTCCCAGCATGCTATATTGCAGGTTGTTTTTTTAGCATTGCTTATTTCAATATCTATGTTTGTGCATGTACATTGATTGATTGATTAATTAATTAATGAATCTTACGCTAGTCAAATACAAATTACAAACATTTTCTAAATTAATCTAATATGTTACTTGGACTTATTGCACCCTTTACTAAAGTGGCTGTTCCAGTTTAGATACTTTAGGTTGTCTTATAGTCTAGTCATGCCAACCCTGGCAGGCCTACAGTTTGCGGGTGATAAAAAATTCCCCAAATTGGATATCCCCAAATTGGCAGGATTCCAATAGGAATTAATTCCACACTACCTTACAAGCCAGCATAATGTGATTTGCAGGCCTGATGTGGCCTGTAAACCATGAGTTTCATGCCATTGTATTATACTCTCAGAATATTTTTCTGGGGGATTTGTTCCTAAAAGCAGGGATGCAACTTTCACTGAAATTGCATTTTTGTCCCACCCAGTTTTGTCATTGGAATGTGATACAAAACGAGGCAACAGTGTGCTTTGGACCATACGGAAGCTTCCAAGCGGTCGGGTAGGCTGTTTGGAGTGTTTATCCGACTGGATAAAATATAAACATACTGAACATGCCCCGCCCTCCACTTCTAAAACCAAAGTTGCACCCCTGCCTAAAAGGATACAAACACTTGTCACTGTAGTGGTACCATAAGGTCATCCTTTATACCATTAGTTATAAGTGCAAAACCCCAGTTCATACCTCAGGACACATCAGGACTGCAAGTAGGGTGTTATTTTAACACTGTTCTGGTGTCTATACGGGTCCACAGACTTAACTCTTTCAGTGTTAAATTAACACACTGTTTAGTGTAAAGCCTTATTCAAATATTTCCAAGAGTGCCTTGCCTTTTGAGTAAATTATACAGTTACCACCCATTAATGTTTTTGTTAGTGAAAGAAACATGGTTGTTTCTTTCATCCATTTTAAATTAAATGGACTTCACCTGATCACCCCCCCAAAAAAAAAATTTAGTGGTGATCAGAAAACCCCGAAGTGTGCTTTAAATGCCGGTAAAGCCTATACGTCAAATGTGCATTGTAAAGTTATTTCACTCATGCACACACATTGTTCAAAGGTAAACGACCCCGAAAGATGAAAACGCACATGATTACTTACTTAGTCCTATTCAATTATCAACGAAATAGACTAATGCATGACTGGCTACTACTGTCTGCATTTATTCCAGACACAGATTTAGATGAAGCTAGGATAATCAGTGTCACGTATTCATCGTTGCCAAGGGAACACACATAACGACAGACGTCATCAGCAATTGAATAATTATATAGAAGACAAAGTAGCCTACTAAACAACGCCAAGTAGACAGACCAAAACAACAATATGGCCTCAGCAAAGTCGACAGGAAATAACTCAATTGAACAACAATGACTAAAGCGGTTCTCCTCCGCTGCAACTCTCATTTCAGACACGCGCTCCTCTGTTGTACTCACTCACAGGAAATAACAAAATTGAACAACAATGACTAAACTACGGATTCTGATTCATACACGATGTTTGGAGATGGAGCACTCCAAACACTGTGTATGAATCAGAATCCGTAGCTGGTCATTGTTGTTCAATCTAGTTATTTCCTGTGAATGAGTGCAACAGAGGAGCGCGTGTCTGAAATGAGAGTTGCAGTGGAGAACCGCTTGTTCTAATCCAATCGAAGAACTAGCCGCTGGTTGTTTAGAGCACACAGTGCTTCACACTGTTTGAGTGAATGCAAGATGCGTGCTGGCAGCTGAAAAAAAAAGTTCAGTTAACAGATAATTACAAAGAATACTTGTGTCATAATCGAAATGAGAAAATTATCCATATCCCGTTACTATAATCGTTTTGTCCGAGTACTGGGCACACCCCTAGTATCACGAACACGATTAAACGAGTCACTTGCGGTTCCCCACATGGCATTTTCTCGTCATTGTTGCTAGCTAGCTATCTGGCCATCCAGAATGACAACACTCGGAATTCTGCCCCATTGAAGCTTGCGCATCGTTTTCGTGATGTTGTCAGCTAACCCATCTATATGTGTTATGTCATTTTGAAGCTGCAGAAGTGGTCTACTCTAATGTATTCTAGCTATAGGCTATATTAAGATTAATATCTAAGAGCCATCTAAACCATGTGCTCATGATCATACCCTTACGAAAAAAGACTGCAGTCAGAGTGCAGTATAACTGCAGCATGCTGCAAATACTGCGTTTTTACTGCAGTAATTTTGCAGTGTAATTGCAGTTACAGTTCAGTATAACTGCGGTTCAACTGCAGTTATTCTTCAATTACTGCGTCCAAAATACCACAGTCGACTGCAGTTACTGCATTTTTACTGCAGTTAACAAAATAATTGAACGGTATATTTAGACTAATTCAACTAACTGTGGTAGTTTTTGGTTCTTCATTAAATATTTGTCAGCCATCAAATAATTTGTTTTGTTTTCAAATAACTTTCATATATTTAAATACCTTCAAATATAATTTGGTTTTCTGAGAGGTATTCTAAACACTTTAAAATATAGAGTTGAAGTCAGAAGTTTACATACACTTAGGTTGGAGTCATTAAAACTTGTTTTTCAACCACTCCACACATTTCTTGTTAACAAATTATAGTTTTGGCAAGTCGGTTAGGACATCTACTTTGTGCATG
Source organism: Brachymystax lenok tsinlingensis (assembly GCA_030435695.1). Lineage (NCBI taxonomy): Eukaryota > Metazoa > Chordata > Actinopteri > Salmoniformes > Salmonidae > Brachymystax > Brachymystax lenok. Next base: position 27,561,844 of record CM059785.1, read on the forward strand.
ACAAAAGTAATTGTTCCAACAATTGTTTACAGACAGATTATTTCACTTATAATTCACTGCATCACAATTCCAGTGGATCAGAAGTTCCCATACACTAAGTTGACTGTGCCTTTAAAAAGATTGGAAAATTCCAGAAAATGATGTCATAGATTTGGAAGCTTCTGATAGGCTAATTGACATCATCTGAGTCAATTGGAGATGTACCTGGGGATGTATTTCAAGGCCTATCTTCAAACTCAGTGCCTCTTTGCTTGACATCATGGGAAAATCAAAAGAAATCAGCCAAGACCTCAGGAAATAATTGTAGACCTCCACAAGTCTGGTTCATCCTTTGGAGCAATTTCCAAACGCCTGAAGGTACAACGTTCATCTGTACAAACAATATTACGCAAGTATAAGCACCATGGGACAACGCAGCTGTCATACCGCTCAGGAAGGAGACGCGTTCTGTCTCTTACAGATGAACGTACTACAGTGCGAAAAGTGCAAATCAATCCCAGAACAACAGCAAAGGACCTTGTGAAGATGCTGGCGGAAACAGGTACAAAAGTATCTATATCCACAGTAAAACGAGTCCTATATCAACATAACTTGAAAGGCCGCTCAGCAAGGAAGAAGCCACTGCTGCAAAACCGCCATAAAAAAGCCAGTACGGTTTGCAACTGCACATGGGGACAAAGTTCTTACTTTTTGGAGAAATGCCCTCTGGTTTGATGAAACAAAAATAAAACTGTTTGGCCATAATGACCATCATTATGTTTGGAGGAAAAAGGGGGAAGCTTGCAAGCCGAAGAACACCATCCCAACCGTGAAGCACAAGGGTGGCAGCATCATGTTGTGGGGGTGCTTTGCTGCAGGAGGGACTGGTGCACTTCACAAAATAGATGGCATAATGAGGCAGGAAAATGATGTGGAAATATTGAAGCAACATCTCAAGACATCAGTCAGGAAGGTAAAGCTTGGTCGCAAATGGGTCTTCCAAATGGACAATGACCCCAAGCATACTTCCAAAGTTGTGGCAAAATGGCTTAAGGACAACAAAGTCAAGGTATTGGAGTGGCCATCCCAAAGCCCTGACCTCAATCCTATAGAAAATTTGTGGGCAGAACTGAAAAAGTGTGTGCGAGCAAGGAGGCCTACAAACCTGACTCCGTTACACCAGCTCTGTCAGGAGGAATGGGCCCAAACTCATTGTGGGAAGCTTGTGGAAGGCTACCCGAAACATTTGACCCAAGTTAAACAATTTAAAGGCAATGCTACCAAATACTAATTGAGTGTATGTAAACTTCTGACCCACTGGGAATGTGATGAAAGAAATAAAACCTGAAAGAAATTATTCTCTCTACTATTATTCTAACATTTCACATTCTTAAAATAAAGTGGTGATCCTAACTGACCTAGGACAGGGAATTTTTACTAGGATTAAATGTCAGGAATTGTGAAAAACTGAGTTTAAATGTATTTGGCTAAGGTGTATGTAAACTTCCGACTTCAACTGTATATACATTACTTGTCAAAAGTTTGGACACACTTACTCATTCAAGGGTTTTTTACATTGTAGAATAATAGTGAAGACATCAAAACTATGAAATAACACATGGAATCATATAGTAACCAAAAAAGTATTAAAGAAATCAAAATATATTTTATATTTTAGATTCTTCAAAGTAGCCAGCCTTTGCCTTGATGATAGCTTTGCACACTCTTGGTATTCTCTCAACCAGATTCACCTGGAATGCTTTTTCAGCAGTCTTGAAGGAGTTCCCACATATGCTGAGCACTTGTTGACTGCTTTTCCTTCACTCTGCAGTCCAACTCATCCCAAACCATCTCAATTGGGTTGAGGTCAGGTGATTGTGGAGGCCAGGTCATCTGATGCAGTACTCCATCACTCTCCTTCTTGGTCAAATAGCCCTTACACAGCCTGGAGGTGTGTTGGGTCATTATCCTGTTGAAAAACAAATGATAGTTCCACTAAGCGCAAACCAGATGGGATGATGTATAGCTGAAGAATTCTGTGGTAGCCATGCTGGTTAAGTGTGCCTTGAACTGTAAATAAATCACAGACAGTGTCACCAGCAAAGCACCCCCACACGTCCTCCTCCATGCTTCACAGTGGGAACCACGCATGCGGAGATCATCCGTTCAACTACTCTGCGTCTCACAAAGACATGGCGGTTGAAACCAAAAATCTCAAATTTGGACTCATCAGACCAAAGGACAGATTTCCACCAGTGTCCTTTGCTTGTGTTTCTTGGCCCAAGCAAGTCTATTCTTCTTATTGGTGTCCTTCAGTAGTGGTTTCTTTGCAGCAATTTGACCATGATGGCCTGATTCACGTAGTCTCCTCTGAACAGTTGATGTTGAGATGTGTCTGTTACTTGAACTCTGTGAAGCATTTATTTGGGCTGAAATCTGAGGTGCAGTTAACTCTAATGAACTTTTCCTATCCCAAATAGGGCTATCTGCTGTATACCACCACTACCTTGTCACAACACAACTGATTGGCTCAAATGCATTAAAAAGGAAGGAAATTCCACAAATTAACTTTTAACAAGGCAAACCTGTTCATTAACATGGTACTTAATTTTGTTTATCTGTCGAACTCAGGCCCTGTGTGTAGCTAACTGATCCTCTCTGCCCATGCATCACCATTTACCTGTTGTTGTTGTCTTATCTGTTTACCAGTGGCTGTCTCACCCATTGTTGTCTTAGCTCTCCCAATCAGCATCTGTGATTGCTTTATGCCTCTCTCTAATGTAAATATGTCTTGTATACTGTTGTTTAGGGCAGCTCTCATTGTTTTATTTTACTCCGGAGCCCCTAGTCCTGCTCAACATGCCTCAGATAGCCCCCTTGTCCCAACCCCCACACATGCGGAGACTGCACCTACCTTAACTGGCGCCTCCAGAGATGCAAACTCTCTCATCGTCACTCAATGTCTAGGTTTACCCCCACTGTACTCACACCCTACCATACCCATGTCTGTACACCAAGCCCTGAATCTATCCTACCACGCCCAGAAATCTTCTCCTTTTATTCTTTGTTCCCAAAGCACTAGACGACCAGTTCTTATTGCCTTTAGCTGTACCCTCACCCTACTCCTCCTCTGTTCCTCTGGTGATGTAGAGGTTAACCCAGGACCTGTGTGTCCCCAGGCGCTCTCATTTGTTGAATTCTGCAACCGTAAAAGCCTTGGGCTCATGCATGTTAACATCAGAAGCCTCCTCCCTAAGTTTGCTTTATTCACTGCTTTAGCACACTCCGCCAACCCTAATGTCCTAGCCGTGTCTGAATCCTGGCTTAGGAAGGCCACCAAAAATTCAGAAATGTCCATCCCCAATTACATTTTTTGTCAAGACAGAACTGCTAAAGGGGGCATAATTGCAATCTACTTTAGAGATAGCCTGCAGAGTTCTGTCATACTATCCAGGTCTATACCCAAACAGTTTGAGCTTCTACTTTTTAAGATCCATCTCTCCAGAAATAAGTCCCTAACTGTTGCTGCTTGTTAAAGGCCTCCCTCAGCTCCCAGTTGTGACCTGGACCCCATATGTGAATTGATTGCCAGTTGCTTCCGTCACCTCTCCTAGCCCCTACCTGGGTTTGAACCAGGGACCCTCTGCACACATCAACAACAGCCACCCTCGAAGCATTGTTACCATGGCGCCACAAAAGCCACAGCCCTTGCAGAGCAAGGGGAACAACTACTTCATGGTCTCAGAGCAAGTGACATCACCGATTGAAATGCTGTTAGTGCGCACCCCGCTAGCTAACTAGCCATTTCACACCGGTTACACCGGTTCCCGTCTAAATTCCTACAACTCCCATCAGCCCCGTAGTCCATCAGCAGTTCCACCTCCCTGACTCCTCCCCCTTGTATTGCTGTGTGTAACGATGTGTCCTGACCACACCCACCCTCAAATCAAATTTAATTGTCACATACACATGGTTAGCAGATGTTAATGCGAGTGTAGCGAAATGCTTGTGCTTCTAGTTCCGACCATGCAGTAGTATCTAACAAGTAATCTAACAATTTCACAACAACTACCTTATACACACAAGTGTAAAGGAATTAATACGAGTATGTACATATGGATGAGCGATGGCCGAACGACATAGGCAAGATGCAGTAGATGGTATACAGTACAGTATATAGTATATACCCTGGTCATCAACACCTGATTGCAGCGTACAGAGGGGTTCCCACACCAGGCAGTTCCTGGTCTATGTGAACCCCATGAGACAGCAACACCTCCAGACACAAGTGGGTACAGTGTTTACCCGTACACCATCATTCTGCATGAAAGGACTATTCTGATTCTGCATAATAAATACATCCGCAAAAACACACATATGTAGAATACAACCACATCCACAATACCACTCAGGGCTCCCGAGTAGTGCAGCAGTCTAAGGCACTGCATCAAAGTGCTAACTAGCTTGCCTAGTTAAATTAAAAAAAGAAAACACCTAACCTGTACCCCCACACATTGACTCGGTACTGGTACCACCTGTACATAGCCTTGTTATTGTTACTTTTATTTTACTTTAGTTTATTTAGTAAATAACTCTATTTCTTGAACTGCATTGTTTGTTAAGGGCTTGTAAGTAAGCATTTCTATAGGTCTACACCTGTTGTATTCGGTGCATGTGACAAATACAATTTTATTTTATTTTAATGTATTTTAACAAAACAGCAGAAGAAAAGGAGAAAATTATACCAGCAATGAGTGAGTTGCACGGCAGTCCCCCGTAGATGTGGAAGGGGCCCCTCCAAGGCCGACTGCACAGGGAAATCGCAGTCTGAACAGCACCCATGGTCAAACAACAACAGCAGCCTCCTCCACTGTGACTGAAACATGCTATTAGCCTGTCTGAGTGGGATCCACAAACCTGTCTGGCTGCTGCTGACTTTCCCAGACCTCTTATCGGGCCCCAAGCTACCTGCTCCCCCGATGAGTATCACCTCCACAACCCCTCTGTCCATGGGACAGGAGTGACTGTTGCATGACAATAGAGGTAAGCATAGGACAGGCAATGGACTGATGCACACACACAAACATAGCGCAAAAAACAGCAACATGTTTTCATCAAACCATGGTTCAGTTTTCATAAACAGTCTGGATGTAAACTACATACATAGGGGGGCCCAAATGTTTTTGTTGTTAGGGAAACTCACAATAAAAAATGTTCCTGGGCCTCCTGAGTGGTGCAGTGGTCTAAGGCACTGCATTGCAGTGCTTAAGGTGTCACTACCGACCCAGGTTCAATTCCAGCCAGCTGTGACCGGGAGACCCATGAGGTGGTGTACAGTTGTCCGGGTTAGGGGAGGGTTTGGCCGGCCGGGATTTCCTTGTCCCGTTGTGCTCTAGCGACTCCTTGTGGTGGGCCGGGCACCTGTAAGCTGACTTCGGTTGCCGGCTGGATGGTGTTTCCTCCAACACATTGTTGCAGGGCTGGCTTCCGAGTTAAGCAAGCAGTGTATCAAGAAGCAGTGCGGCTTGGCATGGTTGTGTTTCGACCTTGTTCTCTCTCAAGTCCATAGGGGAGTTGCAGCGATTGGACAAGACTGTAACTCCCAATTGCAGGGGAAAAGTAAAAAAACATTTATTTTTATATATACAGCACCAGCCAAAAGTTTGGATACACTCATTCCAGCATTTTTCTTTATTTTTTATTATTTTCTACATAATAGTGAAGACATCAAAACTATGAAATAACACATATGGAATCATGTAGTAACCAAAAAAGTGTTAAACAAGTCCAAATGTAATTAACATTTGAGATTCTTCAAAGTAGCCACCCTTTGCCTTGATGACAGCTTTGCACACTCTTGGCATTCTCTCAACCAGCTTCATGAGGTAGTTACTTGGAATGCATTTCAATTAACAGGTGTGCCTTGTTAAAAGTTACTTTGTGGAATTTCGTTCCTTCTTAATGCGTTTTTGAGCCTATCAGTTGTGTTGTGACAAGGTAGGGTTGGTATACAGAAGATAGCCCTATTTGCTAAAAGTCCATGTTATAGCAAGAACAGCTAAAATAAGCAAAGAGAAACAACAGTCCATCATTACTTTAAGAATGAAGGTCAGTCAATCTGGAACATTTCAAGAGCTTTGAAAGTTTCTTTAAGCGCAATCCCAAAAACCATAAAGCGCTATGATGAAATTGGCTCTCATGAAGACCGCCACAGGAAAGGAAGACCCAGAGTTATCTCTGCTGCAGAGGATAAGTTCATTAGAAAATCAGCAATTTACTGCACTTCAGACCTCAGACGGCAGGTAGCCTAGTGGTTAGAGCGGTTCAAATCCCTGAGCTGACAAGGAAAAAAAAAAATATATATATCTGTTGTTCTGCCCCTGAACAAGGTAGTTAACCCACTGTTCCCCGGGCGCCGAAAATGTGGATGTCGATTAAGGCAGCCCCCCGCACCTCTCTGATTCAGAGGGGTTGGGTTAAATGTGGAAGACACATTTCGGTTGAAGGCATTTGGTTGTACAACTGACTAATAATGGTGACTTTGACTTGACATAAATCCTTCACAGAGTTCAAGTAACAGACACATCTCAACATCAACTGTTCAGAGGATACTGTGTGAATCAGGCCATCATGGTCAAATTGCTGCAAAGAAACCACGACTAAAGGACACCAATAAGAAGAAGAGACTTGCTTGGGCCAAGACACAAAGCAATGGACATTAGACTGGTGGAAATCTGTCCTTTGGTCTGATTTTTGGTTGCAACCGCCGTGTCTTTGTGAGACGCAGTGTAGGTGAACGGATGAGTGGTTCCCACCGTGAAGCATGGAGGAAGAGGTGTGATGGTGTGGGGGTGGTTTGCTGGTGACACTGTCTGTAATTTATTTACAATTCAAGGCAAACTTAACCAGCATGGCTACCACAGCATTCTGCAGCGATACGCTATCCCATCTGGTTTGCGCTTAGTGGGACTATCATTTGTTTTTCAACAGGACAATGGCTCAAAACACACCTCCAGGCTGTGTAAGGTCTATTTGATCAAGAAAAAGAGTGATGGAGTGCTGCATCAAATGACCTGGCCTCCACAATCACCCGACCTCAACCCAATTGAGATGGTTTGGGATGAGTTGGATCGCAGTGTGAAGAAAAAGTACCTAACAAGTGCTCAGCATATGTGGGAACTCCTTCAAGACTGCTGGAAAAGCATTCAAATCAAATAAAAAAACAAATCACATTTTATTGGTCACATACACGTGATTAGCAGATGATATTGCGGGTGTAGCGAAATGCTTGTGCTCCGACAGTGCAGTAATATCTAACAAGTAATATCTAACAAATTACACAACATATACCCAATACACACAAATCTAAGTAGGAATGAATTAAGGCTGTATAACTATGGACGAGCGATGTCAAAGCGGAACAGACTAAGAATCAATAAAATAGTATAGAAGAACAGTATATACATATGAGAGGAGTAACGCAAGATATGTAAGCATTATTAAGTGAATGAGATACCGTAGAATGTATGGAAAACAGTAAATATACATGAGATGAATACATTCAAAAGTTAATGGAAACATAGGCCTGTGTTTGCTATGGGAGTGTCTAGCACCTCTGGAACCTCTCTGCATACAGTACTCTCTCTCCTACATCCTACAAATATTTTGTCTCATCGAAGAAGCAACACGAAATGAAGGTCTTGACTGCCTAAACCACAACAAAAAAATAAGTAAAATGGCAGAGCCGGACAAATTAAACATAGACTTAAGTTAAGGGCTCTTGGCCAGGCAAGAACGTTCAGCTGACAGAGAACGAGATCGGTGGCCTTTGCCTCAAGTCTCGTGAAATCTTCCTCAGCCAGCCAATCCTGCTCGAGCTTGAGGCACCACTCAAGATCTGCCGTGACGTCCACTGTCAGTACTATGACCTGCTGCGGCTGTTTGAGTACAGAGGCTTCCCCCCAGAGAGCAACTACCTGTTCCTAGGGGACTACGTGGACTGACCTAGAATATGTGGACAACTATAAATACCTAGGTGTCTGGCTAGACTGTAAACTCTCCTTCCAGACTCACATTAAACATCTCCAATCCAAAATCAAATCTAGAATCGGCTTTCTATTTCGCAACAAAGCCCCCTTCACTCACGCCGCCAAACGTGCCCTAGTAAAACTGACTATCCTACCGATCCTCGACTTCGGCGATGTCATCTACAAAACAGCTTCCAATACTCTACCTAGCAAACTGGATGCAGACTATCACAGTGCCATCCGTTTTGTCACCAAAGCCCCTTATTCCACCCACCACTGCGACCTGTATGCTCTTATCGGCTGGCCCTTACTACATACTCGTCGCCAGACCCACTGGCTCCAGGTCATCTACAAGTCCCTGCTAGGTAAAGCCTCGCTTTATCTCAGCTCGCTGGTAACCATAGCAGCACCCAGCAGGTATATCTCACTGGTCACCCCCAAAGCCAATTTCTCCTTTGGCCGCCTTTCCTTCCAGTTCTCTGCTGCCAATGACTGGAACGAACTACAAAAATCACTGAAACTGGAGACACATCTCCCTCACTAGCTTTAAGCACCAGCTGTCAGAGCAGCTCACAGATCACTGCACCTGTACATAGCCCATCTGTAAATAGCCCAACCAACTACCTCATCCCCTACAGTATTTATTTATTTATCTTGCTCCTTTGCACCCCAGTATTTCTACTTTGCCCATTCATCTACTGCACATCTACCATTCCAGTGTTAAATTGCTATATTGTAATTACTTCGCCACCATGGCCTATTTATTGCCTTACGTTCCTTATCTTACCTCATTTGCACACATTGTATATAGATTTGTTTTTTTTACTGTATTATTGACATTATGTTTCTTTACTCCATGTGTAACTCTGTGTTGTTGTACGTGTCGAACTGCTTTGGTTTATCTTGGCCAGGTCGCAGTTGTAAATGAGAACTTGTTCTCAACTTGCCTACCTGGTTAAATAAAGGTGAAATAAAAAGAAAATTGTCAAAGACTCCAGCCACCCAAGTCATAGACTGTTCTGTCCACTACCGCACGGCAAGCGGTACCAGAGTGCAAAGTCTAGGTCCAAAAGGCTTCTCAACAGCTTCTACCCCTAAGCCATAAGACTGCTGAACTAAGCAAATGGCTACCTGGACTATTTGCATTGACCCCCCCTTGCTGTTTATTATCTATGCATAGTCACTTTACCCCTACCTACATGTACATATTACCTCGACTAACCTGAACCCCACAGATTGACTCGGTACTGATACCCCCTGTATATAGCCTAGTTGTTATTTTGTGTAACTTTTTTTTACTTTACTTTATTTAGTAAATATTTTCTTGACTCTTAATTTCTTAAAACTGCATTGTAGGTTAAGGGCTTGTAAGTAAGCATTTCACGGTAAGGTTGAATTCAGCCCATGTGACAAATAAAATTAGATTTGATTTGGGCTGCCACTCAGAATAAAAAAAAAAGAATAAAGAAATAAGATTCCAAAAGATACATAACTACAAAGTATTGATCATTTTGATCATATAAAGTTTAAGAAATAATACATGAAATATATAGAGGAAAAGAAAAAATAAGTTTGCCTCCACCCCCAACCTCCCATCCCATTCCCCCCAACCCCACACAGCCAACATGTCTCCATCCAGCCCCGGTCTACACTTTGTGAGTGGCTGTCTGGCTCAGGGTTTTCCAAACTCGGTCCTGAGGCCACTACTGAAAATAAATACATTCTTGAAATAAAAAAGTGACAGGTCCCCAACATGGTTGAGGGACAAAATAGGTAAATATGAAAAATTTTACTTTACTTATTTATGTCATAGGTCAAGATCCAGGAAGCAGTGCATCACCAGCCTTCATCATCAGATTGGTATACCCTCAATCTTTTTCCTATGTCAAATAATTCTCTGAGCCTATATCCCATCTTTATTCAGTGCAAATCATGGGTAGAGAAATTACAATCAAATCAAACTCAGAGTGGAATATAAATACAGGACTGCTTCACTAAAGTGTTCATTCAGGGATTACAATTAATAAAACTCTTCCTTTTACCTGAGCAAGAAAAAAAAAGAATCCTATTGTAAACACACGGGTTCCCCCTAAAACGAGTGGTCAGTCTCCACAGGTCATGAGGTAGTGGGGTCAGATATCAAGTTAAAAAAATAAAAACATCTGTATTTTCAGGAGTTATATAACAGTTGAGGATAAGGATTTGTGCCTGCTTGGGAGTTGTGATCATAGCTTGGTCTTGTGATCACTTGACTCCTCCTTCGTCAAGACGGCACTTTTGGAGCGAGTTCCTTTCCTATCGCCCAAGCCCCGTCTCCACAACCCCTGAGGGCCCGTGGCGTCCATGGCAATATCTATGAGGCGGTCTGGGAGGAGCCAGCGGAGGAGGAGCAGGAAGAGGAAGTCGAGAACAGCAAAGAGGGCAAAGATGGAGCCTGCCACGGGGCCACAGTGGGCCCTCAGTCTGAGCAGCCGTCTGTCCAGAGGAAGAACCTCCTTCCCAGCGACGCAGTCATACACCTGACAGAACATAGACACAGTGTTAGTATCAATGAATTAGATCTCATCAGTATCTCAGTCTGTGTCAATGAAAGGTATTGTGAAAAAGTGTATCACAGTGTAGATTTATGAAACATAATAAAATAGAGAGTATGTAAGCATGTATGAGCTTACCTTCTCTGTTCTCTCTGCGACGTTCCTCCAGGTGTACAGGGTGCGGACGTGGGCGTGGATGGTGGCGGGGGAGGCAACGCGGCCCGATAGTTGCTTAGCGATGACACTCTCCAGGCCGGCACACAGAGAATGCACGGTTGGCTCGCACAGGGTGATCAGATCCTCAGGCAGAACCTCTGGGATCCCTCCAACACGCGTACTTACCACCTACACGCACACACACAAAATTATCAGATCTCGAACTCCCTCACATCACAAGCATACTCTACATCTAAACACCCACACATATACAATGTTCACCTCATTGCCCCATTCATCTTAATGGACAAATACCCACTCAATCCACCACTGCTTCTCATTAGACAATCCCTGACTTACACCCAACCAGTCCCAGGTATCAATCACTTTATCTCAAAGTGCACCAGCTAACATATACTGTACCTGGCCTGTGTTGTGATAAGGGATGAACCCACCTGTAGTCCACAGCTGGCTCCCTCCACTATGGCCATGCAGAAGGCCTCAGTCAGGGAGGTGTTGAGGAAGATATGTCCCTGCACCAACACCCCACGCACATCCTTATGCTCCAGGGCCCCCAGGAGTTGCACCCTTGGGAGAGAGAGAAGCAAATCAGATACATGCAGTACATATAAACACATACAACCACATACATACACACACATCACTGTATAATTGTACCTGTCGTGTAATTGGTATTTCTCTCTCACTTCCTCCAACACGATTCTCTTTGGTCCCTCTCCACCAATCAGGAAATGTAGATCTGGATGTTTCAGACAGAGCTCTGGAATGATCCTTCCCAGAAGATCTATTCCTTAAAAAAGGGAAAAAGCAGGGAATGACACTTGACACTCCTACAATCATACCTACAGGAACTGTATGTAATAATATATGAAATAGATCAAGTTTTTGCTACATTTATCATTATATACAGTATATAGTCTCACCCCTCCCTCCCTCCCTACCTTTGCGGTAGACAAGACGGCTAATCACAACGATGGTGATCCTGTCGTCATGCCGTCGGGAGGGGTCGGGGGTGAAGTCTCTGGGGTCGACGGCATTGGGGATGACAGAAACAATCTCGGGGTCGAGCCCTGCCCTGAGCACTGTGTTCTCCTTACTGGTGTATGACACACACACAATGTGATTGGTATCACACAGAGACACAGTCAGCAGCTTATTGGTCAGCACCGAGCTGACGTCAGCAAAACCGAAAAGGGAGTGGTCAGTGAACACCTGTAAACAGAAAACAAGCTTTAGTTATTTATACTAGATGGACACATAAAAAGCTATTTCAGGAATGTGATATGTTACCGCCTTGCCGTAGGATGCGTCTGCAATGGCACCCTATTCCTATAGTGCACTACGTTCGGTCAAAAGTAGGCTTAGTTTCACCACCCACAACACCCTCTCTGCTAGACTGCTACCCACCGTGTTGAGACCCATGGTCTTGGCGTGGAATAGTGCATCGTGGCCCATAGCGGAGAAGGAGCTGTGGGCGTGCACCACGGTGATGCGCTCCCTGACGAACACACAGCGCAGTAGTGGCAGGCTGTGGAAGCAGGTGGTGACGGTGGACTGGTTGTACATCACCTGCAGGGGCAGATAGTAGACCTTGAGCCCGTTGGTCAGGTAGCGGACCCCCTTCCTGCAGCCGTAGTTGTGGGTGGCGATCACCACCTTGTGGCCCTTCTCGATCAGACACTGGGACAGCTGGTAGATGTGGCTCTCCACCCCTCCCATGTTGGGGTAGAAGAAGTCTGACACCATGCAAATGTTGTGTTTCCTGGTTGGGGCCTGTGGAGCTACTGTGAGCCCGTCAGGGTGTCTGTTTGCTGATGGAGCGTGGGCAGCCACCCCCCTCCTTCGCTGGCCCATGGTGGTGGAGTGCTGTGGCTGCGTGCGTCACTCATACAGGCGTTTCACATGTAGAGCAACCATGCACCTGTGTAAATAATGAAATATATATATTACAATGGCTAGCTACAACAACACAATCTGCTCAGACTAGTCTAGGACTCGATCTAATTGCTATATTATACACTTCGATAATGAAGCTTATAGAAAGATGATCTTATGAATAAGCGATTGCAAGCTAGCTAGTCGAGATATTATCTTTGTAGTGGCTTATACACTTGAGTTTACAAAACATTAGGAAGACCTTCCTAATATTGAGTTTCACCCCCTTTTGCCCTCAGAACAGCCTCGATTTGTTGAGGCATTGACTCTCCAAGGTGTCAAAAGCGTTCCACAGGGATGCTGGCCTACATTGACTCCAATGCTTCCCACAGTTGAGTCAAGTTGGCTGGATGTCCTTCGGGTGGTGGACCATTCTTGATAGACACGGGAAACAGTTGAGCATGAAAAGCATTGCAGTTCTTGACACACTCAAACTGGAGCGCCTGGAACCTACTACCATACCACGTTCAAAGGAACTCAAATCTTTTGTCTCACCTATTCACCCTCTGAATGGCACACACACAATCCATGTCTCAATTATCTCAAGGCTTAAAAATCATTATTTAACCTGTCAATCTACACTGATTGAAGTGGATTTAACAAGTGACATCAATAAGGGATCATAGCTTTCACCTGGTCAGTCTATGTCATGGAACGAGTAGGTGTTCCTAACAGTGGCGGTGAGTGGGTAAAATCACTGGGGAAGACAGAAAAAAGGCCATATTACAACCTGTGTAGTGGCAATTGCGTTTTTTGCTCTATAACCTGTTAATTCATATGCCTTGTGACAGTGATATTTAGGCCTAAAGGCTGAAACAATTAGACACAGTGGCAGAATAAATTCAAAGACACCTTTGTTTTATCACAAAACCGGATAGCAACCTCAGTCCAGTTTGGTCCACAAATCATAAACTCAGCAAAAAAAGAAACGTCCCTTTTTCAGGTCCCTGTCTTTCAAAGATAATTCATAAAATCCAAATAACTTCACAGATCTTCATTGTAAAGGGTTTAAACACTGTTTCCCAAGCTTGTTCAATGAACCATGAACAATTAATGAACATGCACCTGTGGAACGGTGGTTAAGACACTAACAGCTTACAGTAGGTAGGCAATTAAGGTCACAGTTATGAAAACTTTTGACACACAAAAAAAAGGCCTTTCTACTGAATAAGAAAAACACCAAAAGAAAAATGCCCAGGGTCCCTGCATGAATGTGCCTTAGGCATGCTGCAAGGAGGCATGAGGACTGCAGATGTGGCCAGGGCAATAAATTGCAATGTCCATACTGTGAGACGCCTAAGACAGCGCTACAGGGAGACAGGACGGACAGCTGATCATCCTTGCAGTGGCAGACCACGTGTAACAACACCTCCACAGGATCGGTACATCCGAACATCACACCTGTGGGACAGGTACAGGATGGCAACAACAACTGCCCGTGTTACACCAGGAACGCACAATCCCTCCATCAGTGCTCAGACTGTCCGCAATAGGCTGAGAGAGGCTGGACTGAGGACTTGTAGGCCTGTTATAAGGCAGGTCCTCACCAGACATCACCGGCAACAACGTTGCCTATGGGCACAAACCCATCGTTGCTGGACCAGACAGGACTGGCAAAAAGTGCTCTTCACTGACGGTCGCGGTTTTGTCTCACCAGAGGTGATGGTCGGATTTGCGTTTATCGGCGAAGGAATGAGCGTTACACCCAGTAACCTGTACTCTGGAGCGGGATCGATTTGGAGGTGGAGGGTCCGTCATGGTCTGGGGCGGTGTGTCACAGCATCATCGGACTGAGCTTGTTGTCATTGTAAGCAATCTCAACGCTGTGCGTTACAGGGAAGAAATCCTTCTCCCTCATGTGGTACCCTTCCTGCAGGCTCATCCTGACATAACCATCCAGCATGACAATGCCACCAGCCATACTGCTCGTTCTGTGCGTGATTTCCTGCAAGACAGGAATGTCAGTGTTCTGCCATGGCCAGCGAAAAGCCCGGATCTCAATCCCATTGAGCACGTCTGGGACCTGTTGGATCGGAGGGTGACGGCTAGGGCCATTTCCCCCAGAAATGTCTGGGAACTTGCAGGTGCCTTGGTGGAAGAGTGGGGTAACATCTCACACCAAAAACTGGCAAATCTGGTGCAGTCCATGAGGAGGAGATGCACTGCAGTACTTAATACAGCTGGTGGCCACACCAGATACTGACTGTTACTTTTGATTTTGACCCCCCCTTTGTTCAGGGACACATTATTCAATTTCTGTTAGTCACATGTCTGTGGAACTTGTTCAGTTTATGTCTCAGTTGTTGAATCTTGTTATGTTCATACAAATATTTACACATGTTAAGTTTGCGGAAAATAAACGCAGTTGACAGTGAGAGAACATTTCTTTTTTTGCTGAGTTTATTACATGTAACAGAGTTACATGACCAACAGCATGGTCAAGCAAGTAAATGTTTCCGGATTTTACGGACCACTAAACAACTATTGATTTAGAACCACAGAGAGTTACCGCAAGTTGCAAAGAAAACAGCAGCTGCCTCCACCATTCCAGCACAATTTCAACATGATCAAATCACCTCTGCTTAGTCTAATACAGAGACAAATAAAAGACACCAAAAACGATTTATTCCAATCAACGTAAGCAAAATAAAATGTGGCTGTCCATGGTTCTGTCTGCGTGAGTGTGCGTGAACGCAAGTAGAAAATATGTCGACTCACCCTACTTGTAGAGAAACGCCAATGCCATCCTCCTTTCTTTCATGTTGACGAAACGGTCTATTTCTCAGCCATACATACACACTTTTATTTTTTGTTGTCCTAGGCTACCTGGCTAAAATGCTCACTTGCTAGCCTAATTCCATTCATGGGCAACTTTAACTAGTCAACATTAGCCTGTTACATGCTGAATGTCCATCCTCTCAGGCCAGGGGCACAACAATGCATAACTTAATGGTTTAATCAGAATCGCCATTATAATCAATGGCTAGTATGGAGAATTAAGTTAAACCACAAGACCAAATCCCTATCTCCATCCATGGATAATTTAGTTAAGAGACAATTTTAGCTAGCTAGCCACCAGAGGTCACAACACAACGAGATGCAACAGTTCAAGTTGTTTCTGTCAATGATGTATGCTCTCAATGCAATTTGATAAGAGGGATGCCAAAATCCAAGCTGGCTTAACGTGTCACTTTTTGGGGGTGAACCAGGACCAATCACAGTTGAGCTGGCTCAGTCAAGTTTAATTAAAGCTGATAAAAAAATATTTAAAAAATTGACCAATCAAGGGAGGCCAAATGCTCGCTGGCTTCCGTTGCATTCCAATCAAGGTTATGGCCAGCAACAATGTCATACTCGTTTGGACCAGACAGCATCAGATAGATGGCATACACGTAGGGAGACAGATCTGTTTAGTTCGCTCGGAATGCTTTTCCCGGTGAGATACATTCAGCCTCTTGCTAATTGAAGGCCAATTATGAAACACAGAGACGAAGTATACATTATTATTATATGCATTTTTTGTCAATTTTGCGGCGGAAGCCTGGCTTTCCTTGGCATCCATGGTTCCTAATCTTTGTACGGTGTAGATAACCCATTCGTTTGTAGCTTGGAGGTAAATCAAATCAAATTGTATTTGTCACATACACGTGGTTAGCAGATGTTATTGCGAGTGTAGCAAAATGCTTGTGCTTCTAGTTCCGACCATGCAGTAGTATCTAACAAGTAATCTAACAACTTCCTTATACACACAAGTGTAAAGGAATAACGTTAACTAGCTACTGTAACTTTTTAGCTGGCTAGTTAACGTTAGAAATTAAGCTTGAATCTTGTTATGTTCATACAAATATTTACACATGTTAAGTTTGCGGAAAATGAACGCAGTTGACATAGTATGTTTGCTATGATGCTGCAAAGGACATTGAGAGTTCAGACTTGAGACTACGACCTTACCTTCAAAGCAAAGAGATTTTTTGTTTTATATAAATCAACAATTTTGTCTCAGTGCATCGTCAATCAAAACAACACACACTTCCTGCCCCGCGTCATCGTCACAGATAGAACACTAAGACAGATATTTCACCGGATGTATAAATGTGAAGCATCCGGTTGGCGTTTCCACTCACTAGCAAATATGGTAGTGAGAGGCGCGTAGTGGGAGAAGAGGGAACGATATGGATTTTGGCCGACATTCTGCACATTTTCTCATCGATTAAACATTTGATCTCAATACACTTGTTATGAACAAGTGTTATTCTTTGCAAAAGTTTTTTTTAAATCGCGCTGTTTGGGAGTGCAAATCCGAATTGAGTTATTGCACAGGAGGACTTCATAGTAGGCGTTCCCTAACGAAATATGCAGACGTGTTTCCAATAGGATATCGCTACCGCGTGCTTGGCCCTGCCCACCTCCGTGCTTGTTCTGCCCACTATGACTAATTCGTTCACATTGGAAACGACAAGCTGTATAAAATCTTCGATCATATCTTCGTCTTCTTCTTCGTTGGATTTATTGGCGAGGTAAGTGCAAAAATGTTTGTCCCTGTAACTGGACAGGGGTTAAATTCACAAAATAGAAGTTTATTCCACTATGGGAAAATAAAATGAACACTAAAACAAACTACAAAATAATTTACCCCCAACCCCCCAAAAGAACAATTTATATATAGGGTTGGACTGCACGAGTCAGTAATCCACGTAGTTCCGCAGATGTTAAAAGGAAAGTTTCACCCATTTTGAATGATATGTTTTTGTGCATCTCTGAGTGATGTTCTATCGATTCCCTGGGTCATTTAATGTTTTGCTGTGTATCTTAGTTATTGGGGCTCTAGCAGGCAGAAATGTGTCTGGTATGACAATGCACTGTGATAAAGTCACTCTCACTACCCTATAAGGTAGGAATATGACTTTTATATATCGGAAAAAACTTTATCATACATGCCAGATTTTAATATTCCTTTTATTTATTTTTATTTTACCTGTATTTAACCAGGTAGGCTAGTTGAGAACAAGTTCTCATTTACAACTGCGACCTGGCCAAGATAAAGCAAAGCAGTTCGACACATACAACAACACAGTTACACATGGAATAAACAAACATACAGCCAATAATACAGTAGAAAAAAAATCTATATATAGTGAGTGCAAATGAGGTGAAATTGTTAGATTACTTGTTAGATACTACTGCATGGTCGGAACTAGAAGCACAAGCATTTCGCTACACTCGCATTAACACCTGCTAACCATGTGTATGTGACAAATTTGATTTGATTTGAGGTAAGATAAGGGAGGTAGGGCAATAAAATAGGCCATGGTGGCGAGGTAATTACAATCTAGCAATTAAACACTGGGATGGTATATGTGCAGAAGATAAATGTGCAAGTTACTGGGGTGCAAAGGAGCAAGATAAATAAATACAGTATGGGGATGAGGTAGTAGGATGGGATGTTTACAGATGGGCTATGAGCAGGTGCAGAGATCTGTGAGCTGCACTGACAGCTGGTGCTTAAAGCTAGTGAGGGAGATATGAGTCTCCAGCTTCAGTGATTGTTGTAGTTCGTTCCAGTCATTGGCAGCAGAGAACTGGAAGGAAAGGAGATAGACCGTCTGGAGCATGTGCTACTGGTGGGTGCTGCTATGGTGACCAGTGAGCTGAGATAAGGCGGGGTTTTACCTAGCAAAGACTTGTAGATGACCTGGAGCCAATGGGATTGGCGACGAGTATGAAGCGAGGGCCAGCCAACGAGAGCGTACAGGTCGCAGTGGTGGGTAGTATATGGGGATTTGGTGATAGAACGGATGGCACTGTGATTGACTGCATCCAATTTGTTGAGTAGAGTGTTGGAGGCTATTTTATAAATGACATCGCCGAAGTCGAGGATCGGTAGGATGGTCAGTTTTATGAGGGTATGTTTTACAGCATGAGTGAAGGAGGCTTTGTTTGCGAAATAGGAAGCCGATTCTAGATTTAATTTTGGATTGGAGATATTTAATGTGAGTCTGGAAGGAGAGTTTACAGTCTAGCCGGACACCTAGGTATTTGTATTTGTCCACATATTCTAAGTCAGAACCGTCCAGAGTAGTGATGCTGTTCGGGCGGGCAGTGATCGGTTGAAAAGCATGCATTTAGTTTTACTAGCATTTAAGAGCAGTTGGAGGCCACAGAAAGAGAGTTGTATGGCATTGAAGCTCATCTGGAGGTTAGTTAACACAGTGTCCAAAGAAGGGCCAGAAGTATACAGAATGGTGTCGCCTGCGTAGAGGTGGATCAGAGAATCACGGGCAGCAAGAGCAACATCATTGATGTATACAGAGAAGAGAGTCGGCCCGAGAATTGAACCCTGTGGCACCCCCATAGAGACTGAGAGAGGTCCGGACAACAGGCCCTCCGATTTGACACTCTGAACTCTATCAGAGTAGTAGTTGGTGAACGCGAGGCAATCATTTGAGAAACCAAGGCTGTTGAGTCTGCCAATAAGAATGTGGTGATTGACAGAGTCGAAAGCCTTGGCCAGGTCAATGAATACGGCTGCACAGTAATGTTTATTATTGATAGTGGTTATGATACCGTTTAGGACCTTGAGGTGCACCAATGACCAGCTCTGAAACCAGATTGCATAGCGGAGAAGGTACGGTGGGATTTGAAATGGTCGGTAATCTGTTTGTTAACTTGGCTTTCGAAGACCTTTGAAGGTCTGTAGCAAATTGGGTCTAGAGTGTCACCCCCTTTGAAGAGGGGGATGACCGCGGCAGCTTTCCAATCTTTGGGAATCTCAGACGATACGAAAGAGAGGTTGAACAGGCTAGTAATAGGGGTTGCAACAATTTCGGCAGATAATTTTAGAAAGAGAGGGTTCAGATTGTCTAGCCCGGCTGATTTGTAGGGGTCCTGATTTTGCAGCTCTTTCAGAACATCAGCTATCTGGATTTGGGTGAATGAGAAATGGGGGAGGCTTGGGCGAGATGCTGTGTGGAGTGCAGGGCTGTTGACCGGGGTAGGGGTAGCCAGGTGGAAAGCATGGCCAGCCGTAGAAAAATGCTTATTGAAGTTCTCAATTAGATTGGATTTGTCGGTGGTGACAGAGTTTCCTAGCCTCAGTGCAGTGGGAAGCTGGGAGGAGGTGCTCTTATTCTCCATGGACTTTACAGTGTCCCAGAACCTTTTTGAGTTTGTGCTACAGGATGCAAATTTCTGCTTGAAAAAGCAAGCCTTTTCTTTCCTAACTGCCTGTGTATATTGGTTCCAGACTTCCCTGAAAAGTTGCATATTGCGTGGGCTATTCGATGCTAATGCCGAACGCCACAGGATGTTTTTGTGCTGGTCAAGGGCAGTCAAGTCTGGAGTGAACCAAGGGCTATATCTGTTCCTGGTTCTACATTTTTTGAAAGGGGCATGCTTATTTAAGATGGTGAGGAAGGCACTATTAAAGAATTACCAGGCATCCTCTACTGACGGGATGAGGTCAATATCCTTCCAGGATACCCGGGCCAGGTCGATTAGAAAGGCCTGCTGGCAAAGTGTTTTAGGGAGCGTTTGACAGTGATGAGGGGTGGTAGTTTGACCGCAGACCCATTACGGATGCAAGCAATGAGGCAGTGATCGCTGAGATCTTGGTTGAAAACAGCAGAGGTGTATTTGGAGGGCAAGTTGGTTAGGATGATATCTATGAGGGTGCCTGTGTTTACTGATTTGGGGTTGTACTTGGTGGGTTCCTTGATAATTTGTGTGAGATTGAGGGCATCAAGCTTAGATTGTAGGACGGCCGGGGTGTTAAGCATGTCCCAGTTTAGGTCACCTAGCAGCACAAGCTCCGAAGATAGATGGGGAGCGATCAGTTCACATATGGTGTCAAGGGCACAGCTGGGGGCAGAGGGTGGTCTATAGCAAGCGGCAACTGTGAGAGACTTGCTTCTGGAAAGGTGGATTTTTAAGAGTAGAAGCTAGAATTGTTTGGGTACAGACCTAAATAGTATGACAGAACTCTGCAGGCTATCTCTGCAGTAGATTGCAACACCGCCCCCTTTGGCAGTTCTTTCTTTTCGGAAAATTTTATAGTTAGTTAGTATAGTTAAGTCTTCCTAAGACAGGATTCAGACACTGCTAGGACATCCGGGTTGGCAGAGTGTGCTAGGGCAGTGAATAAAACAAACTTAGGGAGGAGGCTTCTAATGTTAACATGCATGAACCCAAGGCTTTTACTGTTACAGAAGTCAACAAATGATAGCGCCTGGGGAGTGGGAGTGGGGCTAGGCACTGCAGAGCCTGGATTAACCTCCACATCACCAGAGGAACAGAGGAGGAGTAAGATAAGGGTACGGCTAAAAGGACTGGTCGTCTAGTATTTTCGGACCAGATAGTGAAAGGAGCAGATTTCTGGGTACCGTAGAATAGATTCAAGGTGAAATGTACAGACAAAGGTATGATAGGACGTGAATACAGTAGGGGTAAACCTGTGCATAGAGTGACGATGAAAGAGATATTGTCTCTAGAAATATAGTTTAAACCAGGTGATGTCTCCGCATGTGTGGGAAGTGGGACTAAAGTGTTAAATAAGGCGTATTGAGCAGGGCTAGAGGCTCTACAGTGAAATAAGGCAATAATTACTAACCAAAACAGCAATGTACAAGGCATACTGACGTTATCAAGAGGCATGCGTAGCCAAATGGTCATAGGAGTCCAGTTTTTGGCTTCAGGCAGCTAGCGGGCCGGGGCTAATAGCTAGCAGAAGGGCCTTGGAGGGACGTTGTGATGGCCCCCTCATGTTGTTCCGTCGGCATACGGAGAGCAGGGCTCCGTGTGGTAAACCAGGCCAATTGGCAAAACAGGTATAGTGGCAAAAGAATTTGTCCGATGGGCCTCTTAAGCTAACAGTCCGATGTGCTCTGGACAGGTAGCGGGCCGCGGCTAGCATGCTAGCAGATAGGCATAGGGGGGACGTTGTGACGGCGGAGCCAGTTGAGAAAGAACCCCTCGGGTGAATCACGTCGGTGGTCCAGTCGTGATTGGTCGGCGGGGGTCCGGGCTATTTCGCAAAATAGGTATTGAAGCCCAAGGAGTGGCTGATGGACCTCTACGGCTAGCCGGGAGATGGGCCTAGCAGATGGGCCTAGCAGGCTGGCTCCAGGCTAATTGGTTCTTGCTTCGGGACAAAGACGTTAGCCAGAAGTGGCCACCCAGGAAGCAGCTAGCTAGCTGCGATGACCCAGGTGAAAAAAAGGTTCAGGGCTTGCGGTAGGAATCTGAAGATGTGGAGAAAAATAAGATAATCATTTTAATATTCCTACCTAGAGAAATGTGTAATTTAATGTCTAGCACATTTGTCCTATGTGCCTGCCTCTTTTCCGACAGCATTTTAGCATTTTGGTACACAGAAAGTAAATACATTTCCAATGGAATTCTGCGTTTGCCTTGCAGTACTGCATTGCAGAGGCAGAGTTCTCCTTCCATTAACCAAACGATTCATCCTACGAATGTCGACCACTCCAGGAATTTTCTTTAGCATGTCAATGTCAACATTCTCCGACACTCCAGAATTTACTCCTTTGACAGGTACCCTGCTCCGTAGGTCAAATCATGACACAGGATAATCATTAACTCGATTGAAGCCCAGAAAATGATCCTTCTGATCAGCATAAACACACAAAATCAATACAAGCGCACCCCTTGTGATATTCACTGACTGTACTTTACTCAAGGCTTTCTTTACCATTTTGGATACTCCCCACGGATCCACCAAATCGGGACCCAATACTCAGAGAAAACGAACTCCTACCAGATACAACGGGGTAATACCAACACTTGCCCCAGTACATCATGGGGCCAAGCTTCCTGCCATCCAGGACCTCTATACCAGGCAGTGTCAGAGGAAGGCCCTAAAAATAGTCAGACTCCAGCCACCCTACCCTCTCTGCTACTGCACGGCAAGCGATACCGGAGCACCAAGTCTAGGTCCAAAAGGCTTCTCAACAGTTTCTACCCCCAGACCATAAGACTCCTGAACAGCTAATCAAATGGCTACCCAGACTATTTGCATTGTCTCCCCCCCCATCTTTTACACTGCTGCTATTATCTATGCATAGTCACTTTAACTCAGCCTGCATGTACATATTACCTCGACTAACCGGATCCCCGCACATTGACTTTTTTTTGCCATGATGCTCCTGTACTACCAGCATGTGAGCGATTGAAGCGGGGAGAACAGGGCATGGCTTGGGCGGCTGGGGTCCCTGATGATCTTCTTGGCCTTCCTGCAACACCTGGTGTTGTAGGTGTCCTGTAGGGCAGGCGGTGTGCACCCAATGGTGCATTCCGCTGCACGTATCACCACCTGAAGAGCCTTGCGGTCTGTGGTGGTGGAGGAGTTGCCAAACCAGGCTGTGATGCAACCCGACAGTATGCTCTCGATGGTGCTCCTGTAGAAGACTGAGGGCCCTCAGGGACAGGCCAAATTTCAACATCCTGAGGTTGAATAGTCGCTGTCGTGCCTTATTCACTACGGTGTTTGTGGGGTTAGACCATTTCAGCTTCTCTGAGATGTGTATGACGAGGAATTTGAAGTTAATGACCGTCTCCACGGCGGCCCTGTTGATGAGGATGAGTGCGTGTCCAGCCTGGTTCCTCTAGAAGTCCACAATCAGCTCCTTTGTTTTGCAAACATTGAGGGAGAGGTTGTTTACCTGGCACCACGCCGTCAGTGCCTACTTCCTCCCTGTAGGCTGTCTCGTTGTTGTTGGTGATCAGGCCTACTACGGTTGTGTCGTCAGCGAACTTGATGATGGGAGTTGGAACTGTGTGGAAGTCTAGAACCCAGTTGCATAGGGAGGAGTTCAGACCCAGGGCCGTGAGCTTTCTAATGAGCTTATAGGGCACTATGGTATTGAAGGCCAAGCTGTAGTCGATGAACAGCATCCTCATATATGCATTCCTTTTGTCCAGGTGGGTGAGGGCAGTGTGCAGTGCGTCATCCATTGATCTGTCAGGACGGTAGGCGATTTGGAGAGGGACGAATGTGTCGGAGGGAGGAGGTGATATGGTCTTTGACCATCTCTCAAAGCACTTCATGATGACGGAAGTGAGTGCTACTAGTCTGTAGTCATTCACTTGTTACTTTCCCTTTATTGGGCACAGGAATGATAGTGGACATCTTGAAGCAGGTGGGTATCAAGGCCTGAGCTAGGGACAGATTGAAAATGTCAGAAACACATGCTCTGAGGGCACGGCTAGAGATGTCTTCTAGGCCGGCAGCCTTGCGAGGGTTAACACGTTTGCATGACTTACATATGTCCTCAGTGGAGACTCTGGGGCTCTCCTCAGAAGCTCAGGGACATTGTGCTTGAATCTTGAGAAAAATATGTTTAGCTCATCCGGTAGGGTGGCGTTGGTAACCGCAATGTGGCTGGCTTTTTTCTTTGTAATCCGTGATCGTTAGGAGCCCCTGCCTCATACGCCTTGTGTCCGACCCGCTGAGTCATGCGTCCTCTGAAACATGACCTGTCAAACCGCGCTTCTTAACACCCGTCCCCTTAACCCGGAAGCCAGCTGCACCAATGTGTCGGAAGAAAACACCGTTCAACTGACGACCGAAGTCAGCCTGCAAGCGTCCGGCCCGCCCAAGGAGTCGCTAGAGCACGATGAGCCAAGTAAAGCCCCCCCCGGCCAAACCCTCCCCTGGGCCAATTGTGTGCCGCCCTATGGGACTCCCTATTCACGGCTGGTTGTGACAGCCTGCGATTAAACCCGGGTCTGTAGTGACGCCTCAAGCACTGTGATGCAGTGCCTTTGACCGCTGCGCCACTCTGGAGGCCTCAAGTCCATGGTTTTTGATTTGGGTACATTTTAAAAGATACTATCAGATTCACGTAATCTTATATGCTTATAGCACCTCATTGCACTGACACTTAAATCACAACAAACAATCTGCAAGAACTGTAGGTAGCATCCTGACAGACAGAGACAGAGAATGAGAACCTCCCCTAAGTCTACAAGGTAAGAAATGAGACAAACACACAGTAGGCTAGAATTACCAACTGTTTATGCTGGCCCCCAATTTTATACTGCCATAAAGTGACAGATTGTTATTATAAGGTTCATGGATAAAGGCTGAGAGATCAGTAAATATATCTATCTATCTATCTTTTGCCTTCAGGCAAAAGCCTTCAGACAGCATGACACCAAATCCCTTACCCAAAAGTTTCCTTTCCATAGAACTCCTATGATTGATAGCAGAACTACTGAAAATACTTACTCTTGTCACTGGTGCATATTATAATATGGGATCTGAGAGGATAATTTCTGGTGAAACTTTGAATTGATCTAGGTTGATGAGTGATAGGATTGACAGTTTACGGCCAGTTAACAAGAATGATCAATTCATGTTTTGAACGCAATACACTTTTGATGTGTGAGACAAAGTTGTGACACCCTGAGCAGATCAGATCTCTGCATGTTCAAACCAAATCCTCCCATGCTTGACAAGTAATGTAATGAAAACAAAAAAATATCCTATCTGTACACAACATTAGTGACAGGGAAGGCTCAAATACAGTTGCATCCCTCCAGCAGAGTTGTAGTTCTTGACACAAACCATTGCACCTGTCACCTACTACCATACCCCATTCAGAGGCATGTTTTGTCTTGCCCATTCACCCTCTGAATGGCACACCTACATAATCCATGTCTCAATGGACTTAAGCTTAAAAATCCTTCTTTAACATGTCTCCTACCCTTCATCTACACTGATTGAAGGGGATTTTACAAGTGACATCAACAAGGGATCATAGCTTTCACCTGGATTCACTTGGTCAGTCTATGTCATGGAAAGAGCAGGTGTTCTTAAAGTTTTGTATACTCAGTGTATGTCTGCGTAACAAGTCGTAAGATAGTGATTATGGGCATCTTTCCCAGCACATTCTCATGAAAGTAAGTCAACTACTCAAATGACCCTACAACTCTTGGGTGAATGCCTACAACTATTGTGGTGTGTTAAATGTCACAGTGTGATTTATTTGATTGATGCTGTAGATCGGGGTTGGGCAACTGGTGGCCTGGCACCAAAAATAGCAATCTCTGTGTGTAGTACCAGTCAAAAGTTTGGACACACCTACTCATTCAAGGTTTTTTTTGTTTTTACTATTTTCTACATTGTAGAATAATAGTGAAGACATCAAAACTATGAAATAACACACAAGGAATCATGTATTAACCAAAAAAGTGTTCAACAAATTCTTCAGAGTAGCCACCCTTTGCCTTGATGATAGCTTTGCACATTCTTGGCATTCTCTCAACTAGCTTCCCCTGGAATGCATTTCCAACAGTCTTGAAGGAGTTCCCACATATGCTGAGCACTTGTTGGCTGCTTTTCCTTCACTCTGGTCCAACTCATCCCAAACCATCTCAATTGGGTTGAGGTCGGGTAATTGTGGAGGCCAGGTCATCTCAGCGGCGCTCCCCATCCAACCTGACAGAGCTTAAGATGATCTGCAGAGAAGAATGGGAGAAACTCCCCAAATACAGGTGTGCCAAGCTTGAAGCGTCATACCCAATAAGACTCGAGGCTGTACTCGCTGCCAAAGGTGCGTCAACAAAGTGCTGAGTAAAGGGTTTGAATATTTACGTTTTTTATTTAATACATTTTCAACATTTTATTTAATCCATTTTAGAATAAGGCTGTAACGTAACAAAATGTGGAAAAAGTCAAGGGGTCTGAATACTCTCTAATTGCTGTGTGTGTGTGTGTGTGTGTGTGTGTGTGTGTAATTTATTTATTTAGGAACTCAGTCGGGTTTTCAACTTACTGTTGGAAGTTAGAATAATAGAATGCGTGGTGCAATTTCGAAATTTGTGCATCAGAAGTAATGCAATTAGCCCATGTCATTAAACCTTTTTTGCTGTCTAGCGGCCAGCTATCGAAACTTGTAGTAAGCTTGGTCGAATAAGCGGTTGCAAGTCCCACGACCAGACCACAGAGCCACTTTGGCCCCTCATGATGAGTTCCGTCATCAAAGTTGCCCATCTGGCAACAGGCAAAGAGTAAATACAGGACTAAGATTGAATCCTTCTACACCGACTCCGACACACGCCGGATGTGGCAGGGCTTGCAAACTACTACAGACTACAAAGGGAAGCTCAGCCGCGAGCTGCCCAGTGACACAAGCCATAAGACTGCTGAACAGCTAATCAAATTCCTAGCTGGACTATTTGCATTGACCCCCCCCTTCTTTTTACACTCCTGCTACTTGATGTTTTATCTATGCAAAGTCACTTTACCCCTACCTACATGTACATATTACCTCAATTACCTTGACTAACCTGTACCCACGCACATTGACTCGGTACCAGTACCCCCTGTATATAGCCTCATTATTGTTATTTTATTATTGCTCTTTTATTTAGTAAATATTTTTCTTAACTGCATTGTTGGTTAAGGGCTTGTAAGTAAGTATTTTACATTAAGGTCTACACCTGTTGTATTTGGCGTAGAATTTGATTTGATCCCTGCTGTAGATAAGAGGCACATTGTGGTCAACTCCTGGTGCTTCATCATTTTGATAATCAGCAGCAAGGATGTAATTTCTGTCTGAAATTACACTAAGCTTCTTTTAGGCCCTGTGTCATACTAAAGAGGAGGAATGCCTCTTCATTTTTAGAACCTTAAACAGGCCCATACATTGTTGTTATGCTACTTTACCTTGCCATTGCATTAGCGTTATTTGCCAATGCGGGTACTGAGTGTCTGTAGGCCTATGCAACAGCCCTAATTTAGACAGACACAATCCATCATTGGTGGTGTCATTGAAAATCACACACTGGGCAAAAACTGGTTGAATCAACGCTGTATCCACCGTCATTTCAACAAAAATATTCTATAAGATGACGTTGAATCATGGAAAACGGATTGAATTTGAAAAAAGTAATCAACGTTAGTGAATTTACTCTTTCACCCAACTTTGAACCTAAATGACATGTTGACATGTTATGTTGATTTCACGTTGAATTCACGTTAGTTGACAACTCAACCAAATGAAAATCAAAACTAGAAGTTGAACTGACGTCTGTGCCCACTAGGCAGTGATTCCCAACTTGTTCTGGGAAGTTGGACTTAAAACAGATTTCTTCCTGTGAATTAAATGCATAAGTCAAATAACTTTGACTTTGTTACATACTTTTATTATGCCTCTGTAGAGACATGTTCTCTATGATCTTTTTTATGGCCCTTGTATATTGAATTACTCAATGTATACTTGTGTCCTCTGTTGTCCTCTGAGGATTGCACAAACAGGCTTGTCTGGGCAGAGGGAACTTTATGTTCTAACAACAGTTCCCTCACCAATACTGGACACGCAGGGATTTTTCCCATGTCCCACGTCACTGTTCCAACAGATAATCAAACTATACAAACCAGGAAGTGGCTAACACTCTCACATCCACTCTGTACCTTTTTTAAATTATATTCTTGGACAGTATCTTTAACATAGATCATAGTCTCTCAAGAGACAATGCATTTGATCATGAAACTGCCAGGACATATACAAATACATCTGTCAAGAATGTAGAGATTGTAAGTTATTATTAGTGGAATATTTACATTTAAAGCACATAGATGTACAGTACGATGATCCAGTTAATACAATCTATGGCCTTTAGCCCATAGAAATGCTTTGAATAACGCATTTATAAATGGCAAAAAAATAAATCACATGGAATAAGGTTTTGAAGTGTCTGCCCTATATCTAGGAGATATAAGAAATCTCAGGAAATATATATTTTTTGACATATATTTAACTCCTTACTTTTGTTAGCACAAAACTACCGCCATACTTCCATTCGTTTGTATGGGTTACCTTCAGACGAGTCCCGTGACACTTGTGGGGTTCATAGAGCAAAACAGATGTTTTATTATGTTACTTAGATGTGCGTCAATAGACTTAAGGACACGCCTTTTATTACTGTAACACGCAGATAACCTATATCAGTATGGGTGTGCCCTGCCCTCTGTGTACAATATATAGCTACATCGTTTAATATCTATTAAATCAGACACACATGCCCATGAAAATAATACTAGGCTATAGATAAAACTATATCTACAAAACTTGTGACCAAAATGTATAGAGAGCTCCTTCTTTTGCAGCTTTTAGTCCATAGTTTTGCTTAACTTTAAACCTTTATCTTTTTGAACAAGAATACAATATACCCATCTACTCTAGTAGAAACCATGCCCAAAAAAGCTCAGCAAGGTTGATTTGTGAGGATGAGTAGGTAGAGATAACCACGGCATGACTGCATACGGATGGAATGCCACAGGTAATTCAATCATTTAATGAGGTTTTAAATGGTCTCAAAATAATTACATATCTAGTGGAAAATGTCTTAACTGTATTGACTCCTTAAGGCCGTCATTGTAAATAAGAATGTTCTTAACTGACTTGCCTAGTTAAATAAAGGTTACATAAAAGAAATAACTAAAATCATTGTGACAGAGGATCTCAGACAGAGGGATGATTAGAATGTATCATTTAATACAGCATTGATGGCATTTAATATAGAGTTTAGCATGGCATTACATTTAGCGTTTATTTCCTTAGTCTAAGACAATGGGGGTGCTAATCTGACATTGAATTGTTTTAAGATTGTCATACTATGGATCATTTAGCTACTTAGAATTTTAGGACCCCACCAAAAAAAAAAGAAATTTGATAAAATATAGATTTGGGTTTTTACTGCGAAAGCCCATAGAAATGCATTGAATAACACATTCATTAATGGAAAAAAGGACAGTCAAAAAATAAATAACAAGGTTTAAGTGTCTGTCCTAAATTTAGGAGATAAAAAACCTCATACACTACCATTCAAAAGTTTGGGGTCACTTAGAAACGTCCTTCTTGAAAGAAAAGCTAATTTTGTCAATTTAAATAACATTAAATTGATCAAACACAGTGTGGACATTGTTAACGTTGTAAATGACTATTGTAGCTGTAAACGGATGATTTTTTTATGGATATCTACAGTGAGGGAAAAAAGTATTTGATCCCCTGCTGATTTGTACGTTTGCCCACTGACAAAGAAATTATCAGTCTATAATTTTAAATGGTAGGTTTATTTGAACAGTGAGAGACCGAATAACAACAAAAAAATCCAGAAAAACGCATGTGAAAAATGTTATAAATTGATTTGCATTTTAAATGAGGGAAATAAGTATTTGACCCCTCTGCAAAACATGACTTAGTACTTGGTGGCAAAACCCTTGTTGGCAAACACAAGAGGTCAGACGTTTCTTGTAGTTGGCCACCAGGTTTGCACACATCTCAGGAGGGATTTTGTCCCACTCCTTTGGAGATCTGCTCCAAGTCATTAAGGTTTCAAGGCTGACGTTCAGCTCCCTTCAGCTCCCTCCACAGATTTTCTATGCGATTAAGGTCTTGAGACTGGCTAGGCCACTCCAGGACCTTAATGTGCTTCTTCTTGATCCACTCCTTTGTTGCCTTGGCTGTGTGTTTTGGGTCATTGTCATGCTGGAATACCCATCCACGACCCATTTAATGCCCTGGCTGAGGGAAGGAAGTTCTCACCCAAGATTTGACGGTACATGGCCCCGTCCATCGTCCCTTTGATGTGGTGAAGTTGTCCTTAACAGAAAAACACCCCCAAAGCATAATGTTTCCACCTCCATGTTTGACGGTGGGGATGGTGTTCTTGGGGTCATAGGCAGCATTCCTCCTCCTCCAAACACGGCGAGTTGAGTTGATGCCAAAGAGCTCCATTTTGGTCTCATCTGACCACAACACTTCCACCCAGTTGTCCTCCGAATCATTCAGATGTTCATTGGCAAACTTCAGACGGGCATGTATATGTGCTTT
Source organism: Brachymystax lenok tsinlingensis (assembly GCA_030435695.1). Classification (NCBI taxonomy): domain Eukaryota; kingdom Metazoa; phylum Chordata; class Actinopteri; order Salmoniformes; family Salmonidae; genus Brachymystax; species Brachymystax lenok. Next base: position 27,592,348 of record CM059785.1, read on the forward strand.
CTTGAGCAGGGGGACCTTGCAGGCGCTGCAGGATTTCAGTCCTTCACGGCGTAGTGTGTTACCGATTGTTTTCTTGGTGACTATGGTCCCAGCTGCCTTGAGATCATTGACAAGATCCTCCCGTGTAGTTCTGGGCTGATTCCTCACTGTTCTCATGATCATTGCAACTCCACGAGGTGAGATCTTGCATGGAGCCCCAGGCCGAGGGAGATTGACAGTTATTTTGTGTTTCTTCCATTTGCGAATAATCGCACCAACTGTTGTCACCTTCGCACCAAGCTGCTTCTTGTAGCCCATTCCAGCCTTGTGTAGGTCTACAATCTTGTCCGACATCCTTGGAGAGCTCTTTGGTCTTGGCCATGGTGGAGAGTTTTGAATCTGATTGATTGATTGCTTCTGTGGACAGGTGTCTTTTATACAGGTAACAAGCTGAGATTAGGAGCACTCCCTTTAAGAGTGTGCTCCTAATCTCAGCTCGTTACTTGTATAAAAGACACCTGGGAGCCAGAAATCTTTCTGATTTGAGAGGGGGTCAAATACTTATTTCCCTCATTAAAATGCAAATCAATTCATACCATTTTTCAAATGTGTTTTTCTGGATTTTTTTGTTTTTTCCCTCACTGTACATAGGCGTACAGAGGCCTATTATCAGCAACCATCACTCGTGTTCCAAAAGCACGTTTTGTTAGCTAATCCATGTTTATCACTTTAAAAATGGCTAATTGATCATTAGAAAACCTGTTTGCAATTGTTAGCACAGCTGAAAACTGTTGTTCTGATTAAAGAAGCAATAAAACTGCTGTTCTTAGTGGGACTATCATTTGTTTTTCAACAGGACAATGACCCAACACACCACCAGGCTGTGTAAGGGCTATTTGACCAAGGAGAGTGATGGAGTGCTCTATCAGATGACCTGGCCTCCACAATCCCCCAACCTCAACCAAATTGAGATGGTTTGGGATGAGTGGGATTTCCTGCTGGCTTGCCCCACCACTACAGAAAGCACTGAGCTGGGCTGAAACGCCAGCATTTGGGAGCTGCCTTACTCAAGATAACAAAAAAAGAGACCGTTTGTATGCGGCTTTGCTTTATTAATTCAATGATATATACACTGCTCAAAAAAATAAAGGGAACACTAAAATAACACATCATAGATCTGAATGAATGAAATAATCTTATTAAAAACTTTTTTCTTTACATAGGTGAATGTGCTGACAACAAATCACACAAAAATGATCAATGGAAATCAAATTTATCAACCCATGGAGGTCTGGATTTGGAGTCACACTCAAAATGAGTGGAAAACCACACTATAGCCTGATCCAACTTTGATGTAATGTCCTTAAAACAAGTCAAAATGAGGCTCAGTAGTGTGTGTGGCCTCCACGTGCCTGAATGACCTCCCTACAACGCCTGGGCATGCTCCTGATGAGGTGGCGGATGGTCTCCTGAGGGATCTCCTCCCAGACCTGGACTAAAGCATCCGCCATCTCCTGGACAGTCTGTGGTGCAACGTGGCGTTGGTGGATGGAGCGAGACATGATGTCTCAGATGTGCTCAATTGGATTCAGGTCTGGGGAACGGGCGGGCCAGTCCTTAGCATCAATGCCTTCCTCTTGCAGGAACTGCTGACACACTCCAGCCACATGAGGTCTAGCATTGTCTTGCATTAGGAGGAACCCAGGGCCAACCGCACCAGCATATGGTCTCACAAGGGGTCTGAGGATCTCATCTCGGTACCTAATGGCAGTCAGGCTACCTCTGGCGAGCACATGGAGGGCTGTGCGGCCCCCCAAAGAAATGCCACCCCACACCATGACTGACCCACCGCCAAACCGGTCATGCTGGAGGATGTTGCAGGCAGCAGAACGTTCTCCACGGCGTCTCCAGACTCTGTCACGTCTGTCACGTGCTCAGTGCGAACTTGCTTTCATCTGTGAAGAGCACAGGGCGCCAGTGGCGAATTTGCCAATCTTGGTGTTCTCTGGCAAATGCCAAACGTCCTGCATGGTGTTGGGCTGTAAGCACAATTGCCTATAATTTCCATCTGTTGTCTATTCCATTTGCACAACAGCATGTGAAATTTATTGTCAATCAGTGTTGCTTCCTAAGTGGACAGTTTGATTTCACAGAAGTGTGATTGACTTGGAGTTACATTGTGTTGTTTAAGTGTTCCCTTTATTTTTTTGAGCAGTGTATATATAGATTTTTTACATTGTTTGCAAACTGATATGTGACATGTATTAATGCCTAAATAACATGCAAAACATATTTTTTTAAATAAAATGTGGGGCTCAAAAGCTCCACCTGCCCTGAATGACAGGTCGGCACTGGCCACTGTTGTCATGCAGTTTGGGGTAGCCACTTGGCTGTTGTTGTCAGAACAGAATAATTAATGCCGTGGTCTTCCAACATGACAGCCAGGAGGCATCGTACGTCAAGCCCTCTATAGGCTATGCAGAGCCTTGGTTGGGTCCATTCGAGTCCACTCAGGTCTATCGGCTGTGCTAACATAGACCTGACACCCGATGACAATGAAACAGGACACGACCCAGACCAGAATGAAAAGTTAGAATTTTGGACCCGGTCCCAGGTCAGGTCTGGAGTATTCGTGTGGACCTGTGAAGACCTCAACTGGAGTACCCAGATAATTTGCTTGACATTTGTAAATGTAATCATCCTTGACTTTAGTCATCCCATGACATGGTCTCTTTGTTATGTAGCTTGCTGTGAACTATTAGCAATTAACACAATTCTCATGTCCAATTCTTCACAATTCTAAGTAAAATAACATAATTGACTATTTACATGAAAACTAATAATTTGGTCTAACATAAAACCAAATTGTTTGAATCCTCAGCATGATTCAAATGGTTCAGCAAAGTAGTCACTTCTTACTGCAGCTTCCTTATAATGTGACCACAGTGACATTATAAGGGGTTTTAATAGCACAGTAGGGGCTCCCCCATACCAGTTTGGCATTTACAGAGGGTAATCTTGTTTAGACCAGACAGGTCTACATTAGACCAACACCAGGAACATGCAGTATACAGCGACAGAACATGGGCACTTTTACAGTATTCTCTTTGTACATCAAGTCAGGACAATGAAAGCTCTTACAATATTAGATGATTACATTTCTCTAAAACAGGCTATAGGCTACATGTGCACCACCAAGTCAGAACAGTAGGCGAAAGAGGGGAGAAGGGACCAAATTATTAACGTAAGGCACATGGGCTACTAACTGCTTACTACACAACAAACACTTAGTATTACTTTCTTAGCTACAGTATACATATCTCCCTGGCATTTTACATTTATGCAGCAGCATGCAAGCTATTTTTGGACTCCCCTGGTTGTGCTCACTTCCTTACAAAATCACTCATTGTTGAATTTGCGATTTCCAACTTGTTGTGTAATGTTTATGTCCAATGGCCAATGAGCACCGACATGTTTGATCTATAATTTCTCTTCATTATTTCTCTTCATATGAAAAGGATTTGCCAGTAGATTGTTGACTTGATTCATGATGACAGCTAGCTAAGATTTTGAAAGTATGATGCTGACATGATCAGTCCTATCAAAGCTACTGTACATAACGTAATTTGACATTTTATCTGTGGCCAATGACCTTGAGCCTTCTTGGATGGGCACTTCTAATGTATCTATGTGTCAATACCTAAAGGGCACAAATTTTAGGTCTCCCCTTAGACTTCACGGTGACGTAGTTTCCCCATGAGTGACAGAACACTGAGCCAAAAACGGTGCAATGCTCCGTATTTCCTGCTGGCTTGGCCCACCACCACAGAAAGCACTGAGCTGGGTTTAAACATGCATTTGGGAGCTGCCTTACTCAAGATAACAGAAAAAAGAGATCATGTTTGTATGCGGCTTTATTAATTCAATGATATATTTTTTTTTTACATTGTTTGCAAACTGATGTGACAGAATGCCAAAATAACATGCAAAACTGGCAAGCCCCCAAAAAAAAAAATACTTTTCTAAAAATGGGGGGCTCAAAAGCTCCACCTGCCCTGAATGACGGGTCGGCACTGGCCACTTATCATGCAGTTTGGGGTAGCCACTTGGCTGTTGTTGTCAGAACAGAATAATTAATGCCGTGGTCTTCCAACATGACCGCCAGGAGGCATCGTACGTCAAGCCCTCTATAGGCTATGCAGAGCCTTGGTTGGGTCCATTCGAGTCCACTCAGGTCTATCGGCTGTGCTAACATAGACCTGACACCCGATGACAATGAAACAGGACACGACCCAGACCAGAACGAAAAGTTAGAATTTTGGACCCGGTCCCAGGTCAAGGTCTGGAGTATTCGTGTGGACCTGTGAAGACCTCTAAACTGGAGTACCCAGATAATTTGCTTGACATTTGTAAATGTAATCATCCTTGACTTTAGTCATCCAATGACATGGTCTCTTAGTTCACAGCAAGCTACATAACATTTAGCAATTAACACAATTCTCATGTCCAATTCTTCACACATTCAGAAAATAAAATTCACAATTCTAAGTAAAATAACATCATTGACTATTTACATGAAAACTAATAATTTGGTCTAACATAAAACCAAATTGTTTGAATCCTCAGCATGATTCAAAAGATTCAGCAAAGTAGTCACTTCTTACTGCAGCTTCCTTATAATGTGACCAGTGACATTATAAGGGGTTTTAATAGCACAGTAGGGGCTCCCCCATACCAGTTTGACATTTACAGAGGGTAATCTTGTTTAGACCAGACAGGTCTACATTAGACCAACACCAGGAACATGCAGTATACAAAATGCATAAAGACAAAAGTTAACTATGGCTGTTCAGTCATGCATCAGCTGTATAACTACAGTAGTCTTGTTTGATTCTGCTACACTTCTTAGAAATATGAAAGCACCTGTACTTTAACAAGTGAGCAAACTTGCAATACACAGGCTCCCTTTTTGGGCGGGGGAAGACTTCGTTCACTGGTCCATTGACCACAGTCATTTCTCCCATCATGCTGTTCTCCTCTTCTCTTTTAGTTCCTAAACCTTGTCTCCATGGCCACATTTTGTACACCACCCTCGTCATCATATTCGTAACTCAGGGTTCAGTTCAGTGTCACCGAACTGGGGAAAACCATGATTAACCACTTTCAGGTGCCGTTTGCCTCGTTATTGCCTCTAGTTCAGACATGACGGCACAACACATTGCTCAATGTTGCTCCAAGTTCTACATTGAACACAGGCCTTATTTTAAGTTTGTTCCTCTCATCATCATCCCTCCATTTTGTTGTCTGTCAGTTGAGAGATTGTTGAATCAGAGGGGGGAGACACTTCACACGATCAGGCAGAGTCATCTTCATACACATTAAACGACTTGGTCACACCTCTTTCCTGCCTCTCTGTGTCTCTGCTTCTTCAAGGGAAAAACAAAAAACATTTCTCACACACAAAGTCTGAAATGCTCGTTCAATTCACAACTATTTTTTTTCTAGATCCAAACAGCATTAAACACAGCCAGAAATCCTGGCAAATAATGCGGGCAAGGGCTCACCGTTGACCGTTCATGTCGGCAACATCTAGTTAGTAAGAACACCAGCAGGACTCCCACAATAAACATCACAACCAGGCTGACAGCCACAACTGCTGCAACCTCTACTTTATAATGACCGCTACTTTCCATGGACACTGGAAAAGACAGAGGAAACAGAAAACATTTGAATAGTGAATATAAACTGACACACTCCAAAAACATGTTTTAGATAAGAGAAGGTGAAGCCAAAAAGCTGTCAGAGGAAGAATTTGAAAAGTCAGACCTCGGTGTAACTTGACTTGTGGTAAGACGACTTTCCACAAAAACTCACACTCCCTCCCAACATGCCACAGCAGTATAGCTTTCTTTGTTGACTACTCTTCAACACATCACTGTGGATTCCAGCTCCTTCATTTTTATCCAAACATCGGTGTTCAGTCAGAGGAAACACTGTTCTCTACTCATTGGTAATGCTAATAGAGAATACTGTTGTTTCACAATAGTTTCACTCTAGCACAGAGTTAAGGTTTTTCCCTGTTGTGTTTTTATGCCTGGGCTTTCCCTAGCTTTCCCCCACCCTCAAGCACTCACTCCTAGCTTTTCATTCTCATGTATTCCTATGCAGATGTGTAAGGACTTTTTGTACAAGCCGAGTACAATTATTCAATGTAAATCCCACTGGTGGTGAAAATCCAGACCCTGACTACCATGATATACTGCTACTGGTTAGTAGATCTACTGGTATCACTAGTCTCCTGTACTCACCAGACTTCTGATTGCAGCTGGAGTTGGAGGTGAGGTTGGAGGCCAAGGCTGTGTTCTCCACCACACACTGCAGTTTTTCACCCACACTCCGCTCAATGGTCAGGTTGCTGTTCAGGCTGTAGAGTCCTGTAAAGATGTCCAGGTGGGTCACATCCCTCCTGGAGGGGTTCACCAGAGGATGCCCTTCCAGCTCCCAGTGAATCTGGCCCTCTGGATAGCCCCCAGAGGCTTTACACTGGTACACCCCCGAACCCTCTACCACTCCGGAACTCACCGAAGCCTGGTCTGAGACGAGGTCCATACAGACACTGTAGCTCGCTGAAGAGGAGAGAGGAGATACTCAATTTCAGGCATGCTGTAGTTGATTATTTTTTTAATTCGGAAAGGAAGGGAAGTAAACAATGAAATCAACCGATGGCTGAATGAACAAACAAACCAAATTACTTACCAGCCACATGTAGAATGACGTTTTTGTAGACAAAAGCGTTGGCTGTAAAGGAGCATTTGTACATCCCGCTGTCTGCCACAGTGATGCCTGAGAGGAGCAGCGAACAGTTGTCCTTCTCTTCATTCAGAAAGAAATGGACCCTGTTTTCATATCCCTTCCCTATGGTTGTGTTGTTATGACTTCCATCATGATAGAACACGATGGTATGCTCTTCTAGCTGCCAGCGAATGTCCGTTCTCACATTTCTATTCACGCAGGGGCAATGCAGGAGGACCTTCTGTTTCACAATTCCTTTCACATCTGAATGGTCTAGAAGACAAAAAAGGCCTTTTTTGAGTAGGTTCAATTTCTCAAGATTAATTCCCAATTGTTTTTGCCAAGTTGTACTTGTTTGTAACAAGATAAGAAAACAAGTTTGAAAATGGCAAGTGGCTTAGAAAAATTCCCCTTGGTACCGAGGAATATAGGAAATGAGAAGAGCCAGACTCTTAAGCAGTGATGGGCAACTTTGATTGGGGTGGGGGCCACAAAAAATCTGAATTAATAAGGGGCTCACGGGTCTGCATACACACATCTATACCAACACATGCAGTCAGAGACAGCCCTAGCCTTTTGGGGGCCTGTCATGCCAAAGTGCCCCCCCGTGTCACAATGGCATTTGATGAGTTCTAGCTTCTGTTGCTAGAACTTGCAAAATTCTGACTGGATTACATAATGAACCAAAGCATCCAGTTGCTTGGCTCTATTTTACCTCATAGTGGTCGTGAAGGAAGTAGGACGCAGGCTGTACCTCAGAATTGCTTTCCAAGGACGGTGTTTTTAAAATGGTGACAACCTGCTGCTTCAGAAGACCGCAAAGGCTGGAAAGAGAACACTCTTGGCCATATATGTCTTTATAGAAGAAAATATTTTTAAATATGAAGAAATAATTTAAGCTGTTTTTAGATTGACCTAGCCAGCTACCTAGCTAACGTTAGCTAGCTAGCTACTGTAACTGGTATTGTAGCTTTCTGTTTGTATGTAGCGTGCACTTCAATGACATCCCTCTGAGATTTTATTTAATCTTTCCAACCAGGTGAAGTACTATGAAGGCACCACTGATCGACAAGAGGCGCAACATTCAGAGAAATTCACAATTCAGGGCAACATTAAGCAGTTTACTTCTATTAGATAATAACTAGACCGATTTATCTATGTACAACCATTTTCCATCGAGCTAGTTGGTCATCTACATTTTGCTAGATATACAGTTGATGTCGGAAGTTTACATACACTTAGGTTGGAGTCATTAAAACTAGTTGTTCAACCACTCCACACATTTCTTGTTAATAAACTATAGTTTTGGCAAGTCGGTTTGGACATCTACTTTGTGCATGACAAGTAATTTTTCCAACAATTGTTTACAGACAGATTATTTCACTGTATCACAATTCCAGTGGGTCAGAAGTTTACATACACTAAGTTGACACTGCCTTTAAACAGCTTGGAAAATTCCAGATAATGATGTCATGGCTTTAGAAGCTTCTGATAGGCTAATTAACATCATTTGAGTCAATTGGAGGTGTACCTGTGGATGTATTTCAAGGCCTACCTTCAAACTCAGTGCCTCTTTGCTTGACATCATGGGAAAATCAAAAGAAATCAGCAATAAAGTCTGCTTCATCCTTGGGAGCAATTTCCAAACGCCTGCAGGTACCACGTTCATCTGTACAAACAATAGTACGCAAGTATAAACACCATGGGACCACGCTGCCGTCATACCACTCAGGAAGTTGACTCGTTCTGTCTCCTAGAGATGAACGTACTTTGGTGCGAAAAGTTCAAATCAATCCCAGAACAACAGCAAAGGACCTTGTGAAGATGCTGGAGGAAACAGGTACAAAAGTATCTATATCCACCATAAAACGAGTCCTATGTTGACATAACCTGAAAGGCCACTCAGCAAGGAAGAAGCCACTGCTCCAAAACCGCCATAAAGAGGCCAGACTACGGTCTGCAACTGCACATGGGGACAAAGATCTTACTTTTTGGAGAAATGTCCTCTGGTCTGATGAAACAAAAATAGAGCGGTTTGGCCATAATGACCATCGATATGTTTGGAGGAAAAAGGGGGAGGCGTGCAAACCGAAGAACACCATCCCAACCGTGAAGCACGGGGGTGGCAGCATCATGTTGTGGGGGTGCTTTGCTGCAGGAGGGACAGGTGCCCTTCACAAAATAGATGGCATCATGAGGAGGAAGATTGTGGATATGTTGAAGCAACATCTCAAGACATCAGTCAGGAAGTTAAAGCTTGGTCACAAATGGGTCTTCCAAATGGACAATGACCCAAAGCATACTTCCAAAGTTGTGGCAAAATGCCTTAAGGACAACGAAGTCAAGGTTTTGGAGTGGCCATCACAAAGCCCTGACCTAAATACCATAGAAAATCTGTGGGCAGAACTGACAAAGCGTGTGCGAGCAAGGAGGCCTACAAACCTGACTCATTACACCAGCTCTGTCAGGAGGAATGGGCCAAAATTCACCCAACTTATTGTGGGAAGCTTGTGGAAGGCTACCCGAAACATTTGACCCAAGTTAAACAATTTAAAGGCAATGCTACCAAATACTATTTGAGTATGTAAACTTCAGACCCACTGGGAATGTGATGAAAGACATAAAAGCTGAAAAAAAATCATTCTACTATTATTCTGACATTTCACATTCTTAAAATGAAGTGGTGATCCTAACTGACCTAAGACAGAGAATTTTTACTAGGGAGGAGAAGGAGGCCGTGCTGACCGAGATGCATGCTGGCCATTTCAAATCAAATCGTATTAGTCACATGCGTCGAATACAACAGGTGTAGACCTTACAGTGAAATGCTTACTTTGAGTGAAGTGCATGATTGCCAAAATCAACCTACGCTTCTTCTGACAGGGAATTGTCAAGGAGGTGGACAGCTGGGCAAGTGAAATAACCTTTTGTTTATCAATCACATTCTATTATCTGAAATTATGATTTCAATGAATGTCATATCAGAGAGCACACAATTTCAATGTGTCACTTTTTGCTTAAAGGTCAGTACCCTGTCTAGCCTGCCAGAAGTTTGAGAGGGCGAAGACTGGCGCTGGAGTTGAAGCCCATCAAAGTTGTTTCACCATGGCACATGATCGGTAAGTGTCCCAATTCAAATCTTGCCCTGATAAATTGTTTTGTAATGGTTGCTTTATTTGACCACAGCAGAGTTCAATATTATAGAATGTGTGTGTGTCAGTATCCTTACAAATATGAACATCTACATACTGTATGACACAGATACGGATAAGCAACCTTCAACACTTTAAATGTTAGGGGTGGACCTCATCGGGCCCTTCAACAAATCCAGGAATGGCAACAGCTGGTGTCTGACAGCAACCCATCACTTTACCAAGTGGGTGGAGGCGATACCCATTAAGGTCGGTAAAGGAAGAGACGAAAGGAAGGCGAGACCAAGGAAACCACGCTGCGCTTTTGCTCCTAGCTGGGGTCACCATCTAACTTCTCAGGGATCACTGGGGCGCTAGCGGGCTGCTCCCGACACTACCAGGTAAAATATAAGGCGCCAAATTCAAAATCCAAAAGTTGAATTATTAAACATCCACCAATATACAAGTGTTCCATACTCATCAAAAGCTCTGTTTCTTGGCAATATCACAGCGTTGTCAGATTTCAAAAAGGCTTTACGGCGAAAGCAGCACATTTGATTGTTTGAGGGTAGCACCTCACATATTTTTCCCATAGCCATGAATCAATTAGCCATCATGGCACACACATAACACATTTCACAGCGAAAACAAATCAATTACCTGTTGAAGAACTTCTGCTGAGGTCATCCTAAGTGTCCAACGAAGACAATCCATGGTTCTTTTGTTAGAAAAAGTAAATGTATTTTATCCATAAATCCTCCATTTGGTTCGCGCGTTATAATCAGAAACGACAGCTTCCACTCCTCCATTGAAACGTGACGCGAACTCGTTCATCTTATACCTATAAACTTGTCCAAGAACAATCAAACATAGTTTTAAATGTATCCTTAGGAACACCTTTACGTATATTTACTATTATAAATCAACCGAATATAAACTGATCGATACTTGACGGTAAAAAGACACTGTGACTTCTCGGCGCGCATGGGTACTGTTTACATGAAAGATACACTTCCTGGTTTGCTCTTCTTCTCTGGTCTAATTCATCCAAAATGAAAACTTACACTGTCTCCAGACTGTTGACATCTAAAGGAAGCGATGGGTACTGCATTCATATGCCCTTATTTGGTCATTTTCATGAGGGAGGGCTGCCCAAATGAGCAATGTGTCAAAATCACTTTTTCCAGGACAGAAATTCCTCGAGGTTTCGCCTGCTATATGGGTTCTGTTTCACTCACAGACAAATGGTTAACAGTTTTGGAAAATTCAGAGTGTTTCCTATCCAATATGTGCATATCCTATTTTCTGGGCCTGAATGGGAGGCATTTTACTTTGGGCACGCCAGGCTCTCCAAAACCGACCCCTCAGCTGCCACTCCCTAACAAGTTAAGTTGAATATAAAAAATCTCATAACTATTTGCATTTGCACACAAAATAACCCGAATCTAGTTTTATAGTTTCCTTAACACTGATATTTTTATCTTTGTCTTCCTATGGTTACCTCGGTGGAAGCCAACAATCTTCTCCAGTTGGACGGTCGACCACTGAAAGCACTGACGCCATACACTTCAGTGAAGCCCAATAGACAAAGTTAGTTAAGCTTTGGTTAACATTTGAGAAAGCAAGAAATGGTAGTTATGCTGATCTTATAAAAATGTACCTCTTCAATTTACCTCTACAAATGACTTCAAGACCATCGATTGTCCGAGCCCCCAAGGAGGTATCCCATCTACCAGAACCAGTGAGTTCAGATCAGTCTGATTCTCTGTCCTCTGAGTCGGGGGACCAGTACGAGGTAGGTTATACCTTCCAAATATGTTGAAAAGTACATACCATGAAGGAGGCACAGTGATGCCAAAATGTTGGTAAATACCCAATAAATTACAGGGAGTTTATATATGGAGTGTGCGACTATTTTGATAGTGAAAAGTACATACCTCCCATTTATAACACTGCACTAATTAAATAATGCCAGGTTGGTTTTCACAGCTGTTTCACAAGGTGTTCATTATTGTAAGGTTTCCTTTGATGGTATTTATTTGCTCCACATTATTCATTGTTGTATCCTAGGACCTGCAATAGATACATATATTCAACCACAAGGGTGTACTAACAAAAATGAATCATAAGAGGACTACTGAAATTATATTATTTCAGTGTAGACAAGGGAAGGGCAGGTTAAAATAAAAACATGACAGCCAGACAAGTCAGTGTAGGAATCAAATGGATTTGCATTTGAATAGAGTGGAAATGAGCTGACTTTAATCTGTAAGGTAAGTAACTTTAATGTGTCAAGCAGATGGCACATTTTCTTTGCCATTTCCGAAACATAGCAACGTTTAAGACATGGATTTCAAGTTGTAATGTTAACAAAAGGTACCCAAAAGTAGTTTAATTTTATTAGCTAAACAAAACTTGATTAAACAGCAACATTGTTGTGGAAATCAGCCAGGTTTGCATAGCTATGATAAGAATGTCATCTAGACTGTAACGATCTCCAAAATTCGAATCATTAGGTCATCACACTGTTGATATAGCAACGGACGCTAATAGTTTATCGAATCCCATTGTGACGCAGAGGGGGACACTTTTTACACCCCCTTTGCAAGGTGTGTAGCGAAAATGTTGTAGTTTTACAGCAAGTTTGGTGCATTTCCTGCTGCGCCACCAGGTCTGTGGACATAACCTAATGGAGATGGTCAAGAATAAATGTTTTGCACTTTGCCTAACGTTGTAGTAAAAATAAAGTAAATATATACAACTTGAAGGGGTCATTTCTACAAATGACAGTATGCTGCTGTATTCTGATTTAAATTACTGTAAAATCTTGTACTGTGACAAATGTGATTTTAATTAATAACCTCTTGGTCGCTAGCAACCTGAAATGTCTGTCTGCAGTGCAGCTACACCACCAGATATGTGAGTGTGAAAGAGATATGGCCACAGACTTATTGGCAAGAATGCATTTCTGAACTTTGATCAAATTTGTCAAATGATCAACACCAACGTAACATCAATATAAAACTAGCAGTGCTCAAGGACACTTGACGTAGAGCAGGGCTCTCGAACCCTGTTCCTGGAGAGCTACCCTCCTGATTCTAATAATTAGCTGGTTGATGAACTGAATCATGTCAGTTATAACTGGGGTTGGAGTGAACACCTACAGGAGGGTAGCTCTCCAGGAATAGGTTTGAAGAGCCCTTACGTAGAGTATACAACCCCCTTGGTTGGGAATGCATTGGTTCATACGAATTGCTTGGAACATACACTAAACAAAAATATAAACGCAACATGCAAAGTGTTTGTCCCATGTTTCATGAGCTAAAATAAAAGAGCCCAGACATTTGTCATAGGCACAAGAAGCAGATTTCGCTAAAATTTTGTGCACAAATTAGTTTACATCCCTGTTAGTGACCACGTGTATGGCGTTGTGTGGGCGAAGCGGTTTGCTGATGTCAATGTTGTGAACAGAGTGTCCCATGGTGGCGGTGGGGTTATGGTATGGGCAGGCATAAGCTACGGACAATGAACACAATTGCATTTTATCGATGGCAATTTGAATGCACAGAGATACCATGAAGAGACCCTAAGGCCTAATGTCGTGCCATTCACCTGCCGCCATCACCTCATGTTTCAGAATTATAATGCATAGCCCCATGTCGCAAGGATCTGTACACAATTCCTGGAAACTGAAAATGTCCCAGTTCTTCCATGGCCTGCATACTTACCAGACATGTCACCGATTGAGTATGCTCTGGATCGACGTGTACGACAGCGTGTTCCAGTTCCCGCAAACATCCAGCAACTTCGCACAGCCATTGAAAAAGGGAGTGGAACAACATTCCACAGACCACAATCAACAGCCTGACGAACTCTATGAGAAGGAAAAGTTGTGTTCTGCATGAGGCAAATGGTAGTCACACCAGATACTGACTGGTTTTCTGATCCATGCCCCTACCTTTTTTGAATGGCATCTGTGACCAACAGATGCAAATCTGTATTACCAGTCATGTGAAATTCATAGATAGGTGCCTAATGATCTTATTTCAATTGACTATTTCCTTATAAGAACTGTAACTCAGTAAAATCTTGGAAATTGTTGCATGTTCGTTCAGTATATATTAACACATCAAAAATAAGGGTATGGAACACAACAGTGTTGTTACCTGGGGTACAAAAATGTCAAGGATACATTTCACAGGTACACATATAAACTTGCATTGTACAGTTTGGTACCTTGTAGGTATAAATGGGAAATTTTTCTATCCAATATTTTGAATATAAGGTACGATCATCACTGCGCTTTGATAGGAGTGGGCAATGTATTGGTGGGGCTCATAAGCATGTTTGGGGCGTGGTCAAATATATGTGTATTTGTGCCAACTGTCAGTGGAGGTGTTATAGCAGTTTACAGTAAGTGTTATGCCAATCCAAGTAGAGCACCTCGTTTGACACCTCCCCAGTCCACGGCTTACCCCAGACCCCCCTCACCATCCAGAATGCAGGCCTTGAGGCGAGTAGAGTACTGCAGAGGCGAGCCTTACTCCCGCTACCCTTGACCTGCAGCCCTCTCCACCACCGACCAGACCAGGACCAGCCAATTGCCAACCACCTGGAGCAGATCAGGCTGCATTACCACCAGAACCAGACACCAACCTACGCCTGGAGCAAGCAGACCACAGGGGAGTGCCTCCATTGACCTATGGGCTTCCAGGTGTCTGCTTGCTCTGAGGTTTATCCTTCCTCCTCCTGCAGGACAATAGCAGCAACCTGCAACCCTGCAACCTGTGCGGGAAAGGGGGGGCACTTCTTTACAACCCCACCAACCCAAATCCCACCCTCCACCAGACAACAACAACGAAGACCCAGAGCCAGACCTTAACACAGGCACCGCCCAACCCACCACCCAAGATGTCGCACAAACGGCCCCCACCCATCACCAGGCCAATGGACATACCCTCCCCAGTCATCTCTCTCCCCCTTTCTCCCACTACATCTATCCTTCTCACAGAACCAGAACCAGGAACCATTCATCACCACACCAGAAGAGGCACAGAGGAAAGACCAAAGATCTAGACCTAAGCCCAGAGCGGGCAGGCCCAGGTTGTCCTCCCTCCCCTCTGCAGATCCAACACCAGTCCCAGTCCCAGAACCAGAACAGGCGCAGAGGATGGACCAAAGATATAACTTTCACTGAGAGCAGGAAGACCACAGAGGAGTGCCACCATTGATCTCCAGGTCTTCCTTGTGGGTCTGTCCGCTCCTCAGGTTGTCCTTCCTCCCCACTGTAGATCCAGCACCAACCATGTTTCTAATACCAGACTAGGTGCGGAGGAGTGGAATCTAGTAAATCCAAGCCTTCTAATTTATTTTTGGTTGGAGAAAGGGTTTTGGCTGGATGCTGTTACCTGGGAGATCCATTTGATGTCTGAAAATTGAAACTACAAAAATTGTGGATGAGTTGGCTAAGGTGGTGAGAGTAACGAGAGGTGGGTTTATTTAGTTTTTTGTGTATCTATGAAACAGAAGGAGGGTGCTCTTCGCCTCATGAAGATATCGGATTGGAATGTGTTGTGTGTGGATCTTCGAAGCAGGCCGCCTATCAAGGGTGTTATTGTGCACACAGACTGACCCGCATGGTGGATGTAGTGAAGAACCCCATTCCATCAATTCTATAGTTTTTTTTATAAAGAGTCTTTCCCTTCTCACGTGTATACCAAATAACCAAACAATATTTCATTTATAGCTAGTCACCATGTAATTGTAATACTCCATTTCCTACCAGACCATCATGTCAGTGAGTGTGATGGATTAGCTACAGTAAGTTACTGTTAATTGTATTATAACTCCCTTGTAATTAGTTGACAGTAAAAAATAGAAAATGAAAGATGCACTATACAGAAATCGCTTCGCCATTTTCGAATAGTTCACCTAATTTAAGTTTGTGACAAAAGCAAATATAGTGTAGATAATCATTGTACCATCTAAACCACTGTGAAATATATTTTCCATAACCAAAAATATTGTATTTTCAGTTGTTTGAAGCTTGTGTACAAAAACGAAAGTTAAGTCGCAAAAACAAAACTTAAGCACGGGAAGCTTAGAAATAGTGCGCATAGAACAGATCTACTGCGTCTTAGACTTGCTTTCAATGGCAATGACAGATCCATAACTCCCATTTCTATGTGAATTTGGTCAAGTTAAACATTAACCTCTTGTAAGCCAGCTGCCATTAACTACAGGAAAATGCACAGTATCCTCTTAACAGTGCAGCTCTTGAATGTCACAAATTCTTAGAAAGACTGCAAAACTGACAATGACCCTCATCAATAAAACCACAAACTGGTACAACATATCCACTGACGGTTGGCACAAATACAACATATTTTAGACCATGCCCCCCAATATTCTAATAAGGCCCACCAGCACATTACCCCCACCTACATTTCAAAGTGCAGCAATGCCTGTACCTAATATTGTGTTCGTAACCAAGAGGCAATATCCCACATATGACTGGGGAAAATACACTTGAACGGCCCTCCAACTGGTAATTACTAGTGGAAATCGAGTCTATCATCCCTGAGCTCCGACTTCTCCCCCATGCTGACCGCTGACTGACTACCAAGGAAATTACCTCAATAACAGCATTTATGGCAGCTAAATGTAACAAAACATTATTTATAAAAAGCAATTTGTTAATGTTTTTTCACAATAATTTGTTTACAAGCATGAAAGCTGTACTTTTAGTTTATGGTTGACACAGCTTGTTGGCCATTAGCCAATTGCCGTTCCCAATGATTTCATAGCACATGAATGCATCTAACTGGTATTTACAACTTCACAACTGGTAAATTCCCATCTCCCACATGGTTACGAATGCAGCTTTCTATTTAATATATACAGTACCAGTCAAAGGTTTGGACATACCTAAAGTTAAAGTTTATCAAGCAGAATCTTAACTATAGTTGTTCTTGCCTCTGTCACACCCACACATCTTCAGTTCTCCTTTCTATTCCTCCTCCTGTATGTGTGTGTCACACGCAGTGTCTATATATTAACATCCCAGTTGTCCATCCATGAGACTATATCTGCCACTTTTTCCTAAACAACCCAACACTCCCATCTACGCAAACACAGCCTCTCTAACCTCACGTGAACCCCACCCTTGTTTGGTCATAAAAAACAATATATAGCCCTTGATTTCTGCCCAGGATAAGTTTATCCCGGCAGGTGAATGTAGAAAGTGAGACTAAGGTTAAGTAAACAATGTGAGGAATGTTGTGTCAGTGAAATAACACTCAGCCTTGACTGTTGTTCAATGCCACAGACAGTTTGTAAGTGCCCATTTGTTATATCTAGCAGTGTCTGGCTAGCATTAGCCCCCTCCTTAGACTGAAAATGATTAGAGGTCATCATGGGGGCATGTACAAATCTTTCCCATTCATTTGGGACATACAATAGCTGGTGGTGCAGGTGGTGTTTGGGAGCATCTTTGACATCTCATGTTTTGAGAGAAGAGAAATGAAGACAGATTATTACATTCAACACATACAAAGTAACAAACAGTTCTTCAAATTCAATAGCCCATAAAAGATTGTACTAAGTAAACAGGGTAACTTGAAAGTGGAGCAACACTCCCAGGTGAGCTATTTGAAGCGGAAGTAAATTAAATAGTTGTTGCCAGATGTGTTGGGGATTTCAAATGTAGAGCTGGTTATTAACTCTTATCGTCTTTATGTAGGTCACAAAGGAACGGCTTCTAACAATGAACAACCTATATGTTCTGTAAAGGTAGAATTACTTGATCAAAGAAATACAGAAGGTGTAGTATTAGTGTATTTGATTTCATTACATAACAATTACACCAAAGCAACAAAAGACCATATTATAATAGCTCTATCAAGCTACAAAACAGACCAGCCTGGATAGGATTTCAAATTTGACTTCATGAACATCATAGCTGTCCAAGAACACTAAACTACAGTATATCCTATATCACTGATAGTTATGCAACTATAGATAAGAGACAGCCAGACAGTTAGAAGTCAACCTATCTCCAGATATCTAAGGAATAGTTATGTTTTCTACAACAGGGACACTTTAGCACATTTTAGAGTTGATCTTGGACTCAACTCAAGTCTCTTCCTGCCTTGAAACTGACAATGCAGCAAGACAGCAATAATTACACAGACTTTTGACCTGAATGGAATTCATGGAATAATACATCTTTGTTGGCTCAGATGAGGAGGATGTCTAGTGACACATTAAAGTCAGAATATCCCATGTTGATACGGCAAGTTACTTCATCCCCATGCCAAATTATACTGACACTAACTCTCTTAAAATGCTGGACATTGCACTCATCACGGTCACACATCCTATTCATCTGCCGAATTTTCACCTCCTAATACGTGTTTCCTATCTCCACACACGCACACATACGAGGAGGAGAAGATAAACAGTCTTCATTGATATATAAAGTGTGTGTACATGCATGGGGGTGTGTGTGTGTGTGTGTGTGTGTGTGTGTGTGTGTGTGTGTGTGTGTGTGTGTGTGTGTGTGTGTGTGTGTGTGTGTGTGTGCGGAAAAAAGGTCTAAAGGACTCTCAGAACAAGGACACATAAAAGAGAATGTGAAACCAGAAATAATGACCTTCACCTCAGAGCCATGTCTTACTTGAAAATCCAGAGAATGAGGATGTTACAACATGAAACAGTTTGTCCATAACTCTACAAGCAATTGTGATTTACTGCTGTCCATTACCCCTCCTAAACTTTAACTAAGTCTATGCCGTCTTCTGAGGCGATGAGAATCATTTACCTGAGGCAGAGATGAAGACTGCTGCTAATCCCAGGACAGTCCACATGACAACGTGTGTTCTGAAGAAGAAAATGTATCAATATGTCAGGGGGATTTCTGATCAGAATATGAAGGACCATAGTGAATTCAATCACAGATTGCATTACAGGATAGGTGGTGGGTTGATATTGACTGATTGGTGGATTGCTCTATTTTCACGATATTGTTTAGAACATAAATGTATAAAGAAGACATTGTCCAATCAAAGCAATGCAGCCCATCTGTTCAGCAGTCTGTCTAATCACATTCTTGACCTGATGTGTCATAGTTCACCGCCCACCAGTCTACAATCAATACACTGTGCAGTTAATAATGGTTTTAACGTAACCTGATGCTACCTATTGAAACTTCTAATCCATTTGACATTTGCAATATATTTCAATAAATGTATTAAAATGTATTTCATGGACTTCAAATTGTTTTATTTATGTGTCAATTATTTGAATTAAGTCACTTTTTGACAGCATCCCTTTTTGATTGAAACAAAACTTTCCATACGTGTTTGCCCATGGAAGAAGTGGTCAGAAAGTGACTTTTGGACCGGAATGCCAAAACATTCAGGAGAATGGCACTCAAAATGTACCCAGCATACCATGAGACATCCATGTCTTCATCACTGGAAAATATACATTGTTGAGTTTGATATAATTTAAAAGCTTACAAAACATGGTTGTCAATCCATTTGATAATTTCTAGAAAAATATGTTATTTTTATTTAACCTTCACGCGTTATTAGATCATTTACGTTACACTCCTATGTGTTTTTCTTAAAATGTCGATATGTTGTAGTTTTTACTTCATCTGAGGTTGTGTTGTGCCCGCTATCGGTTGAGACACAATCATAGCGTAATTTAATTTCTTCTTCCCACACAGACGAAATTACATTCACTTTCATTTTCTGACTACAGATCACAAAGTATGTTGTCTAAAATTATCATTATTAAATTTACCTGTATGTTTCCATTTTCTCCAGACGAGATCAAAGTTGTGTGTGTATCCCAGTTGAACGACACACGTGGAACAAATAAGAATCACTACTGTAGGTTGTCGTTTTTTTTTTGGCGTCAAGCTTCCGCAAAGAAAGATTGCGCGAACAGCATTAAAGTAGCCTACATAATATTGAGGCTCGTGCGAGCAGTTCAAGACTATGGGATTTCCGATTTCAATTCAAATCCAATTCTATTGGTCACATACACACAGGGGTAGCAAAATGCTTGTTTGAATGAATTTGCTAAGAAAGTAACGTAATGAACCCTAGGCATAGGCCCTATCTACTGGTAAAACTGTGAAATAGCCTGCAACAGCTTCAATGACCACACCGACACCATTGTCTTCTTCTCATAATGAGCCTAATAAATTAGTACAGTAATTACTTGCACAGGCATAAATTAACTGTGCCATTATAGGAGTAGATCTGCATTTTACTCAGAGAGGTCATCAGTGCCTCAACCAATTGTGGTGTGTTCTCAGCCCCCTCCTGTACTCTATGTTCACCCATGACTGCGTGGCCATGCACGCTTCCAACTCAATCATCAAGTTTGCAGACCACACAACAGTGGTAGGCTTGATTACCAACAATGATGAGACAGCCTACAGGGAGGAGTTGTTATTTTTTATATTTTTTATTTCACCTTTATTTAACCAGGTAGGCCAGTTGAGATCAAGTTCACATTTACAACTGCAACCTAGCCTAGATAAAGCAAAGCAGTGCGATAAAAAAAACAACACAGAGTTACAGTTAAACAAACATACAGTCAATACAGATTGGCTGTGTACAGGTACAGTGATCGGTAAGCTGCTCTGACAGCTGATTCTTAAAGTTATAGAGGGAGATATAAGTCTCCAGCTTCAGTGATTTTTGCAATTCGTTCCAGTCATTGGCAGCAGAGAACTGGATGGAAAGGCGGCCAAAGGGGGTGTTGGCTTTGGGGATCACCAGTGAAATATACCTGCTGGAGTACGTGCTACGGGTGGGTGTTGCTATGGTGACCAAGATATAAGGCGGGGCTTTACCTAGCAAAGACTTACAGATTACCTGGAGCCAGTGGGTTTGGCGACGAATATGTAGTGAGGGACAGCCAACGAGAGCATACAGGTCGCAGTGGTGGGTAGTATATTGGGCTTTGGTGACAAAACGGATGGCACTGTGATAGACTACATCCGATTTGCTGAGTAGAGTGTTGGAGGCTATTTTGTAAAAGACATCGCCAACATCAAGCATCGGTAGAATAGTCCGTTTTACGAGGGTATGTTTGGCAGCATGAGTGAAGGAGGCTTTGTTGCGAAATAGGAAGCTGATTCTAGATTTAATTTTGGATTGGAGATGCTTAATGTGAGTCTGGAAGGAGAGTTTACAGTCTAACCAGACACCAAGGTATTTGTAGTTGGCCACATACTCTAAGTCAGAACCGTCCAGAGTAGTGATGCTAGTCGGACGGGAAGGTGCGGGCAGCAATAGGTTGAAGAGAATGCATTTAGTTTTACTAGCATTTAAAAGCAGTTGGAGGCCACAGAAGGAGAGTTGTATTGCATTGAAGCTTGTTTGGAGAAGGGCCAGATGTATACAGAATGGTGTCGTCTGTGTAGAGGTGGATAAGAGAATCACCAGCAGGGATTGTGACGGCTGCACAGTACTGTCTTTTATCGATGGCGGTTATGATATCGTTTATGACCTTGAGCGTGGCTGAGGTGCACCCATGACCAGCTCTGAAACCAGATTGCATAGTGAAGGTACGGTGGGATTCAAAACGGTCGATGATCTGTTTGTTAACTTGGCTTTCGAAGATTTTAGAAAGGCAGGGCAGGATGGATATAGGTCTATAACAGTTTGGGTCTGGAGTGTCTCCCCCTTTTAAGAGGGGGATGACCGCAGAAGCTTTCCAATCTTTAGGAATCTCAGACGATATGGAAGAGAAGTTGAACAGACTAGTAATAGGGCTTGCAACAATTTCGGCTGATAATTTTAGAAAGAGAGGGTCCAGATTGTCTACCCAGCTGATTTGTAGGGATCCAGATTTTGCAGCTCTCAGAACATCAGCTGTCTGGATTTGGGTGAAGGAGAAGCGGGGGGGGAGGTTCTCACCCAAGATTTGACGGTACATGGCCCCGTCCATCGTCCCTTTGATGCGGTGAAGTTGTCCTGTCCCCTTAGCAGAAAAACACCCCCAAAGCATAATGTTTCCACCTCCATGTTTGACGGTGGGGATGGTGTTCTTGGGGTCATAAGCAGTCTCATTTGACCACAACACTTTCACGCAGTTGTCCTCTGAATCAATCAGATTTTCATTGGCAAACTTCAGACGGGCATGTATTGGGGGCTTGGGCAAGTTTCTGTGGGGGGTACAGAGCTCTTGGCCAGGGTAGGGGTAGCCAGGTGGAAAGCATGGCCAGCAGTAGAAAAATGCTTATTGAAATGATCGATTATCGTAGATTTACAGTGTTTCCTAGCCAGCTGGGAGGAGGTGCTCTTATTCTCCATGGACTTTACAGTGTCCCAAAACTTTTTGGAATTAGTGCTACAAGATGCACATTTCTGTTTGAAAAAGCTAGCCTTAGCTTTCCTAACTGACTGTGTATATTGGTTCCTGACTTCCCTGAAAAGTTGCATATCGCGGGGGCTATTTGATGATAAAGCAGTACGCCACAGGATGTTTTTGTGCTGGTCAAGGGCAGTCAAGTCTGGAGTGAACCAAGGGCTAAAATCTGTTCTTAGTTAAAAAAAAAGAATTATGGGGCATGCTTATTTAACATGGTGAGGAAAGCACTTTTAAAGAGCAACCAGGCATCCTCTACTGACGGGATGAGGTCAATATCCTTCCAGCATACCCGGGCAAAGGTCTATTAGAAAGGCCTGCTCGCTGAAGTGTTTAAGGGAGCGTTTGACAGTGACGAGGGGTGGTCGTTTGACCGCGGACCCATTACGGATGCAGGCAATGAGGCAGTGATCGCTGAGATCCTGGTTGAGGACAGCAGAGGTGTATTTAGAGGGCAAGGTGGTCAGGATGATATCTATGAGGGTGCCCATGGCTACAGATTTAAGGTTGTACCTGGTAGGTTCCTTGATAATTTGTGTGAGATTGAGGGCATCTATCTTAGATTGTAGGACGGCCGGGGTGTTAAGCATATCCCAGTTTAGGTCACCTAACAGTACAAACTCTGAAGATAGATGGGGGGCAATCAATTCACATATGGGGTCCAGGGCACAACTGGGGGCTGAGAGGGGTCTATAACAAGCGGCAACTGTGAGAGACTTATTTCTGGAAAGGTGGATTTTTAAAAGTAGAAGCTCGAATTGTTTGGGCACATACCTGGATAGTATGACAGAACTCTGCAGGCTATCTCTGCAGTAGATTGCAACTCCGCCCCTTTGGCAGTTCTATCTTGTCGGAAAATGTTGTAGTTGGGGATGGAAATTTCTGAATTTTTGGTGGCCTTCCTAAACCAGGATTCAGACATGGCTAGGACATCAGGGTTGGCGGAGTGTGCTAAAGCAGTGAATAAAACAAACTTAGGGAGGAGGCTTCTGATGTTAACATGCATGAAACCAAGGCTTTTACCGTTACAGAAGTCAACAAATGAGAGCACCTTGGGAATAGGTGTGGTGCCGGGGGCAACAGGGCCTGGGTTAACCTCTAAATCACCAGAGGAACACAGGAGGAGTAGGATAAGGGTACAGTTAAAGGCTATAAGAACTGGTTGTCTAGTGCGTAAGGGACAGAGAATAAAAAGTGCAGATTTCTGGGTGTGGTAGAATAGATTCAGGGCATAATGTACAGACAAGGGTATGGTAGGATGTGAGTACAGTGGAAGTAAACCTAGGCATTGGGTGATGATGAGAGCGGTTGCATCTCTGTAGGCACCAGTTAAGCCAGGTGAGGTCTCTGCATGTGTGGAGGGTGCGACAAAAGAGCTATCTAAGGCATTTAGGGTGGGGCTGGGGACTCTATAGTAAAATAAAACAATAATAATAATAACTAACCTAAACAGCAGTAGACAAGTCATATTGACATTAGGGAGAGGCATGAGTAGCCGAGTGATCATAGGGTCCAATTATGTCGGCAGACCAGTCGTGATGGATTGGCGGGGCTCCGTGTCTGCAATAAAGGGCCCAGGCCAATTGGCAAAAGAGGTATTGTAGCCCAAGAATTAGCTGGTGGACCTCTTCAGCTAGCCGGGAGATGGGCCTAGCTTAAGGCTAGCTCAAGGCTAACGGGTGTCTGCTTCGGGACAGAGACGTTTGCCAGGAGTAGCCTGGTGAGGGCTCTCGGAGTGTGGTGTCATGAAAATAACCTCTCACTCAATGTCAACAATACAAAAGAGATGATCGTGGACTTCAGGAAACTGCAAATTGTGCACCCCCCTATCCACATTGACGGGACAGCAGTGGAGAAGGTGGAAAGTTTTAAGTTCCTCGGTGTACATATCACCAACAAACTGAAATGGTCCATCCACAAAGACAGTGTGGTGAAGAAGGCGCAACAGCGCCTCTTCAACCTCAGGAAGCTGAAAACATTTGGCTTGTCATCGAAAACCCTCACTAACTTTTACAGGTGCACAATTGAGAGCATCCTGTCGGGCTGTATCACCGCCTGGTACGGCAACTGCACTGCCCACAACCACAGGGCTCTCCAAATGGTGGTGCAGTCAGCACAACGCATCACCGGGGGCAAACTACCTATCCTCCAGGACACCTACAACACCCAATATCACAAGAAGGCAAAAAAGATAATCAAGGACAATTACCACCCGAGCCTCTGCCTGTTCACCTCACTTCCATCCAGAAGGCGAGGTCAGTACAGGTGCATCAAAGCTGGGACAGAGAGATTGAAAAACAGCTTCTATCTCAAGGCCATCAGATTGTTAAACAGCCATCACTAGCACAGAGAAGCGGCTGCCTACTTACAGACTTGATATCATTGGCCACTTTAATAAATGGAACACTAGTCACTTTAATAACACCACTTTAAGAATGTTACATATCTCACATTACTCATCTCATATGTATATACTGTATCCCACACTATCTATTCTATACTATCTATTGCATCTTAGCTGCTTTGTCACTGCTCATCCATATATTTTTATATTGATATATTCTTATACCATTCCTTTACTAGATTGTGTGTATTAGGTTTTGTTGTGTAATTGTTGATATTACCTGTTAGATACTGCTGCACTGTCAGATCTAGAAGCATAAGCATTTCGCTACACTCGCAAAAACATCTGCTAACTATGTGTATGTGACTAATACATTTGATTTAATTAGATTTTCTATTCCTCCTTTCAAGACTACATAATAATTGTTATTCCAATGCTGCGTTCACGTGCTAGTCGGAGCTAGGAAACTTGCAAATGTTCAACTGGCTAACTGGTTGAACGTGGCACTGGTATCTACAACCAGTTAGCATGTTGGAAATGTCAAAGTTGACTAGTTCCGACTAGCACTTGAATGCTGCAATATTCTTTCTTTGACATGAACCTCTTGCCTTTATCCATCCGGCAAATTTGTGAGGCTAAAAACTAAGGCAAACAAGAGTTCCAAATCAGTTATTTTCAGATTGACACATTTCTCTGGAGTATTAAGCATTTTGGGATTGTGAAATTAGGTTTTAGTGGTAGGCCAATATATATAGCAGTATGTGGACATCCCTTCCAAATGAGTGGATTCAGCTATTTCAGCCACACTCGTTGCTGACAGGTGTATAAAATCGAGCACACACTGGTTGCAGCACTCACTAATGAGTTCCAAATAGCCTCTGGAAGCAAGCACAATAACTGTTTGTCTGGAGCACACAAGCCTAAGATCACCATGCGCAATGCCAAGCGTTGGCTGCAGTGGTGTAAAGCTCTGGAGCAGTGGAAACGCATTCAATGGAGTGATGAATCAAGTGTAACCATCTGGCAGTCCGACAGACTAATCTGGGTTTGGTGGATGCCAGGAGAACGCTACCTGCCCCAATGTATAGTACCAACTGTAAAGTTTGGTGGAGGAAGAATAACAGTCTGGGGCTGTATTTCATGGTTCGGGCTAGGCCCCTTAGTTCCAGTGAAGAGAAATCTTAACGCTACAGCATACAATGACATTCTAGACGATTCTGTGCTTCCAATATCGTGGGAACAGTTTCCTGTTTCAGCATGACAAATCCCCCGTGCACAAAAGCGAGGTCCATACAGAAATGGTTTGTCAAGATTGTGTGGAAGAATTTGACTGGCCTGCACAGAGCCCTGACCTCAACCCCATTGACCACCTTTGGGATGAATTGTGACGTCGACTGCGAGCTAGGCCTAATCGCCCAACATCAGTGCCTGACCTCACTAATGCTCATGTGGCTGAATGGAAGCAATTCCCCACAGCAATGTTGCAACATCTAGTGGAAAGCGATCCCAGAAGACGCTGTTAGAGTAGCAAAGGGGGACCAACTCCATATTAATGCCCATGATTTTGGAATGAGATTTTCGACGAGCAGGTGTCCACATACCTTTGGTCATGTAGTGTATCTCTTTCTTAAACAAATAATGAATGAGAGCAGATTAAATATGTGTTTTTAGGGGACTGAGATGGGGTAAAGAGAGATATTTCTCCAAAGTGGTGTGACTACTTGTAGGTCTATTATAAACTGGGTGGTTTGAGCCCTGAATGCTGATTGGCTGACAGACGTGGTATATCAGACCATATACCATGGGAATGACAACATTTATTTTTACTGCTCTAGCTAAGTTGGTAATCAGTTTATAATAGCAATAAG
This sequence comes from Brachymystax lenok tsinlingensis, assembly GCA_030435695.1. Lineage (NCBI taxonomy): Eukaryota > Metazoa > Chordata > Actinopteri > Salmoniformes > Salmonidae > Brachymystax > Brachymystax lenok. The sequence goes on from CM059785.1 coordinate 27,618,855, forward strand.
GCACCTCTGGAGGTGATTTATGGCCAATATACCAAAGCGTCGTGCCTAAGAACAGTCCTTAGCCGTGGTATATTGGCCATATACCACACTCCTCGGGCCTTATTGCTTAATTATGCATCTCAATCCTCACCTATTACCCTACAGTACTTGCCAATAGGAACTAACACCCATTCTCTCTCTCTCTCTCTCTCTCTCTCTCTCTCTCTCTCTCTCTCCCCCACTAGTTTCTTCGCATAGTGCTTTCTCGCGGCCCGGTCAGGTGACAGGCTTGGGAGCAGCCGGCCAGCCTCGTTGTCACTCTCCATCATCCTATGCCCGTAACACGCACAATCGCCAAGCGGGAGTGCACGAGAACGGGATAGAGGCTCATGCTAACGGATTTATCTGAATATTTTCAAGATATTGGACGGAACTGATTCAGGGTCAACGGCATGGGCGAGCGAACATCATTTCTGTTGTTATGGGTGGCGACCTTGACGATGACATCGGAGGTAAGTAAAAGGGAGAAAACGGGTGCCTTCTAGATGAAGCACAAACCTTCATAAGGTATTTCCCTTCACTGTAGCAGCGGAGGGTACGTGTGAGGCTAAAAGCAGGAGTGAAAATTCATTGATAGCCTACAATGTTAAGACACCATACGTGTCAATGCAATAAACTTTCATGCGATTAGGCTACATTCCTTTTCCATCTTGGTCCAACCACTATGTTTCTGCTCATTGCGGCTTGCGTAGTGGCGAGAAGAAGCTTGTTTTTTAATCTCTATCTGCCTAGTTGTGGAGTAGAATATCCTAATGGGTAAAGCAAAAAACCTGACGAAACCTATTATTTTTTAGGCCTATTTAGCCTACCCTTATAGTTGTCAACGACACTCGATTGACAGTTTGGCACTATAGATTATAGGGGCTCGGGAATTACACAATCATGTTTGTTAAGTTTTTCTTCTGATAGACTATTATTTTAGCCTTCCAAATATCTAAACGAAGATGATAGGGCCTATATTGTGCGATTGCGTTTGTTTCACTGGTGTAGCCTACGTGTATGCTGATCTGGTATTTTACAAGGGTGTGTGAGCATTTTGTAGAATATTGAACAGAGTTTGTACTAGTTTAGACACCCGTTTAGACCCCCCCCAGAGCAATGTCTAATTGAACACACAAGAAACTAAGTTTGGAAAAAGATGGTAGGTGGATGATGGCCATCCCAAACTATACCGCAATAGAAGATTATGCCATAGGGTTTCACAGAAGTGTCCCTTTTTTTTTTTACCTCACCTGCACATAATTATCTTTCTTGTTTTACCTTTTCCTTACACTCCATTATGTACAGTTAAACTAAACTCATCATTTGAATAAAGCAAGATTTTAAATCCCAGCAGCCTTTAAAACACATTTCAAGAGCAAACGGTTTTCAATAGTTTGTAATATTGAAATTTTTGAACAAATTCATTGGACTATAACAAATGACAATTTAACACAAAGGCATTTTCTCTTCTTTTTTTTTTACTGACAGAGGTTGCAAATTAATCCCACCCAAGTTAAATTTGAGCATAGCTCGTGAGCCCACCTCTGATACTGTTTACGCCGTGTCCAGTCCCCACTGGTAACAGAGAAGAGCTCGTTACAGAACAAGCCTTCAGCATCCCCTTCTTTTAGGGTGTTTGTTGTGGTTTTGGAACCTGGAACTAACTTTTTCAGTGGCGCCACAGCTTTCTTCAGTGTCACAGGTTTCTTTCTCCCTTTGCTTTTTTCTTTCTCTCTTAGTTTTTATTGCATTGTCCTCCAGGAACCTTGTGGGGTGAGGCTGTCAGCCTCCTTTATCCTTGGAGTTCTGTGTGTTGCTTAATAAAACTGTAAAACCAGTCTATACCTGCCTACCGCCTTTTAAGTGTGTTTTGGATTACCATCCTCTCCGCCAGGTCAAAGGCAAGTTTTCAGACATCCCATGATGTAATTCCGAAAAGGGCTCTTTCAATTTTTGGGGTATGACTCACCAGTGAAGACTGGTAACCACCCAAATGGCTGTGGCCTGTGGTTTTGGCATGCTTGTCTCGGTGGCACCTCAGGACTTTGGGTGGCACATTAAAAGCACAGGCATCTGCCTTAATGCCCTGCCCATTTTCAATAGCATTCAGGGCACAACAAAGTGCATCTTAGCCATAGTCACCGCAATCATACATTTTCTTGTAAACTCTCATCTGAAAATATACACTACCATCCAAAAGTTTGGGGTCACTTAGAAATGTCCATACAAGCACATAGTCAGTCACATACACACACTGTAGGCACAGTTCTCAGTGCTGTTGCCTGTTTGACTGTCAGTGATTCAGTAGAGTGCTCCGGCCAGCAGGCCTTGCTCAGTGGCTTAAAGTAGTGTTTATGCTTTTTTTTAATCATAACTGAAATGGGCAGTGGCATTACACAAGTAGTGTGTGACCTCTGGGGGGTGTGTTCTAAGAGGAAATTATGAAAGCTACAACCGGATTAACCTGATCTCAGCTGCAACGTGGGAATTAATAAATTGCTGTGTTTTGAGTCACTTTAGCTTTTGAGTGCACTTCAACTGCAAATAAAGTTTTTAAACCGTAATTACAGTAATTTCACTCTACTTCCTCCCTTTGCACTCCCTCTCCTCCCGGTCATTCCTATGTCCTCCATCTACCATCCTTCTCTCCCTCTTCTTACTCCCTCTGCCCCCCTCTATCCTCCCTCGCTCCTCCCATCCTCCTCCCACCATCTACCACCCCTCTTGGTCTCTCTCCTCCATCCCTCCAGGTGCCATCTGATGACTCAGTGGCTCTGCTAGCGGAGCCGCAGGTAGCCATGTTCTGTGGGAAGCTCAACATGCACGTCAACGTCCAGAGTGGCAAGTGGGAGCCAGACCCCTCCGGCACCAATAGCTGCATCGGAACCAAGGAGGGCATCCTGCAGTACTGCCAGGAGGTTGGAGGAGAGGGAGGAAGGGGGGGCAGGAAAGGTGTCAGAGAGAGGAAAGGGTGAGCAGTAGGAAAAAGATAAAGGAAGAGAGAGGGGTGGAACCGGAATGAAATTAGGGCGAGAAAGATAAACAAGGGAGATCTGAGGTAAATGTCGGGAATATTACACCAATACAAAACAACTGTGTGAAGTCTTGGACATTCATTGAACCCTGCTCCTTCCCCAGGTGTACCCTGAGCTCCAGAGCACTAACGTGGTGGAGGCCAACCAGCCAGTCAGCATCCAGAACTGGTGCAAGAAGGGACGCAAGCAGTGTCGCAGTCACACACACATCGTGGTGCCCTACCGCTGCCTGGGTAAGCTGTTTATGTGTGTGCTTGAGTGTGTGTGAGAGACTCCATAATCTGTGTGTGTTTTGCAGTAGGGGAGTTTGTGAGTGATGCGCTGCTGGTTCCTGATAAGTGCAAGTTCCTGCACCAGGAGAGAATGGACATGTGTGAGAGCCACCTGCACTGGCACACTGTGGCTAAAGAGGTGAGGACACATGCTTTTCACTTCATTTTCACCCCATTCTGTTGTGTTCAGGTATGCTCATCCCCAGTCTCTCTCTCTCTCTCTCTCTCTCTCGTATTCTCTCTTCTATATCTATCTAGTATTATCTCCTCCTATCTCTCTCGTTCTCTCTCTCAATTCAAAGAGCTTTATTGGCATGGGAAACATGTTTACATTGCCAAAGCAAGTGAAAGTGGAATAAACAAAAAAAATGAACAGTAAACATTACACTCACAAAAGTTCCAAAGGAATAGAGACATTTCAAATGTCATGTTATGGCTATATACAGTGTTGTAACGATGTGCAAATCGTTAAAGTACAAAGGGAAAATAAATCAACATAAATATGTGTTGTATTTCCAATGGTGTTCTTCACTGGTTGCCTTTTTCTTGTGGCAACAGGTCTGTGTAATCTGGGGGAAATATGTCTCTAATATGGTCATACATTTGATAGGAGGTTAGGAAGTGCAGCTCAGTTTCCACCTCAATTTGTGGGCAGTATGCGCATAGCCTGTCTTCTCTTGAGAGCCAGATCTTCATACGGCAGCCTTTGTCAATGGCAAGGCTATGCTCACTGAGTCTGTACATAGTCAACGCTTTCATTCATTTTGGGTCAGTCACAAGGGTCAGGTTTTCTGCTACTGTACCCTCTGTTTAGGGCCAAATACCATTCTAGTTTGCTCAGATTTTGTAAAAATTGTTTCCAATATGTCAAGTAATTATCTTTGTTTTCTCATGATTTGGTTGGGTCTAATTGTGTTGCTTTCCTGGGTCTCTGTGGGGTCTGTTTGTGTTTGTGAACAGAGCCCCAGGACCAGCTTGCTTAGGGGACTCTTCTCCAGGTTCATCTATCTGGAGATGAAGGCTTTGTAGTGGAAGGTTTGGGAATCGCTTCCTTTTAGGTGGTTGTAGAATTTAACATATTTTTTTCTGGATTTGGATCATTATTGGGTATCAGCATAATTCTGCTCTGCATGCATTATTTGGTGTTTTACATTGTACAATCATGGTTTTGAGAATGACACAAATATAAATGTTCACAAAGTCTGCTGCCCTGGTTTGTATGATGGCAATTTGCATATACTCCATAATGTCATGAAGAGTGATCAGATTAATTGCAATTAAGTCCCTCTTTGCCATGCAAATTAACTGAATCCCCAAAAAACATTTCCACTGCATTTCAGCCCTGCCACAAAAGGACCAGCTGACATCATGTCAGGGATTCTCTCGTTAACACAGGTGTGAGACCGTGGTTACCTGCAAGGAAACACATGCCATCATCATTGCTTTGCACAAAAAAGGGCTTCACAGGCAGGGATATTGCTGCCAGTAAGATTGCACCTAAATCAACCATTTATTGGATCATCAAGAACTTCAAGGAGAGCGGTTCAATTGTTGTGAAGAAGGCTTCAGGGCGCCCAAGAAAGTCCAGCAAGCGCAAGGACCGTCTCCTAAAGTTGATTCAGCTGCGGAATTGGGGCACCACCAGTACAGAGCTTGCTCAGGAATGGCAGCAGGCAGGTGTGAGTGCATCTGCACGCACAGTGAGGCAAAGACTTTTGGAGGATGGCCTGGTGTCAAGAAGGGCAGCAAAGAAGCCACTTCTCTCCAGGAAAAACGGACAAACTGATGTTCTGCAAAAGGTACAGGGATTGAACTGCTGAGGACTGGGGTAAAGTCATTTTCTCTGATGAATCCCCTTTCCGATTGTTTGGGGCATCTGGAAAAAAGCTTGTCCGGAGAAGACAAGATGAGCGCTACCATCAGTCCTGTGCCATGCCAACAGTAAAGCATCCTGAGACCATTCATGTGTGGGGTTGCTTCTCAGCCAAGGGAGTGGGCTCACTCACAATTTTTCAAGCAGGTTTAAAAGCCAATGAATAAAAGTGAGTTTTAAGTCGTGATTTAAAAATGTGAAAACTGGGGGCCAATCTGACATGCAGAGGCAAATCATTCCACAGCCTTGGGGCCACAACTGAAAATGCTCGATCTCCCCTATTTATCAACCGCGTTCTAGGGACAAAAAAAAGTAGCTGGTCAGCAGACCTTAGTGACCTCAGAGGATTGTGCGGCTTCAGTAGTTCAGAGATATAAGCTGGGGCTTGATCATAAAGGGATTTAAAAACAAACAACAGAATCTTAAAATGTATTCTAAAACAAACCGGTAGCCAATGAAGGGAGGCAAGAACAGGCGTAATATGATCTCGTTTGCGAGTTCCAGTAAGGAGTCGAGCGGCAGCATTTTGAACCATTTGTAATCTGGAGAGGGAGGCCTGGTTAATACCTACATATAAAGCATTACAATAATCCAGGCGAGTTGTGATAAAAGCGTGTATTACCCTCTCAAAATCAACAAAAGATAAAAATGGCTTTAGTTTGGTAAGCAGCCTGAGTTGAAAGAAACTAGCTTTTACAACAGAATTAATCTGCTTCTCTAATTGAAAATCACAATCCATCTTAACACCGAGGTTAGTTACCATAGGCTTGACATAGGGTGTCAAAGGACCCAGGTCCAATTGGGAGGCGCCAGTAGAACTACTAGGTCTAAAAATCATGACTTCTGTTTTACTTTCATTAAAATGTAAAAAGTTTAAAGCCATCCAGGCTTTAATGTCATAAAAACAATAAAGAATTTAGGGAATTATCTCCTTTACTTTTTATAGGCAAGTAGATCTGTGAATCATCTGCATAAAAATGGAAACTGATGTTATGCTTCTTTAAGATGGATCCAAGAGGAAGCAAATAAAGAGAGAAGAGAATCGGCCCCAAAATAGAGCCCTGAGGAACTCCACATGACCGTGGTGCTGCGGGGGAAGTAGAACCACCAACACCAACTTTGAACACACTCTCTGAAAGATATGATCGAAACCATTCTAGTGCAGTACCTTTAATTCCCACGCTGTGCTCAAGACGAGAGTTAAGAACACAGTGGTCGACAGTATCGAATGCTGCTGTGAGATCTAAAAGCATAAGGATTGCAGAATCTCCAGAGTCTGTTGAAATTAAAAGATCGTTAAAAACTTTTATAAGTGCAGTCTCTGTACTATGAAAAGATTTAAAGCCAGACTGGAACACCTCAAGAATACCATGCAGATCTAAAAAGGATTGTAACTGCACAAGGACTGCCTTCTCTAAAATCTTAGACATAAAAGGAAGTTTAGAGATCGGACGATAATTTGCAAGAATTGAGGTGTCCAGATTTGGCTTTTTGATAAGGGGCTGCACCACTGCCTCTTTAAAACAAAGTGGCACATAACCAGAAGTAAGACTACTATTAATAATTGCTTGGATGCTTGGTCCAATAGTGGGCCACACCTCTTTAAAAAGACGAGGTGGGACAATATCAGCAGAAGGTTTTAAATGTGTAACAATGTCATTAAGGGCCGAGAGGGATACAGGCTCAAACTTAATGAAAACTGCTGCACACACTGTGGAAATGGAAGGGTCAAAAGCTGGAAGTGAAATGCTAGCTCTAATGGTGGCAATCTTTTCCACAAAAAAGTGGAGAAATTTTTCACAGGCCACAGAAGACTCTTCCTGCTTTTTGGATTGGGGCGTATGAAGAACAGAGTTGATTGTGCTAAAAAGAACATAAGGTTTATGGCAATTTTTATTTATAACATCAGAGAGGTATTTAGTCATTTCAGCTTTAACAGATAATTACGCCAACAATCCTTTAAGATATCGTAGAATACCTGCAATTTATGTTTTTTCCATTGGCGCTCAGCTTTCCTACACTTTTGCCTAGCAGCTCGAGTTAAGTCATTAATCCAAGGTTCAGAATTAGATTTGGAATGCCTAGATTTTAGTGGTGCAATTTTGTCGAGAATTATTCTACAGGTAGATAAAAAAGAGGAAATCAACTCATCTGTATCTAGACAAGCGGAGGACCCTATAGTCTCCATAACAATACTAAACGTTTCGGAGAATTGTGCAGCAGTGGCAGGTTTAATCATCCTGCAGAGACGAGGCAGAGTGCATTGCTTAACAGTATTGCTAGGAAGGGAAAAGTCAAATAAAATAGGTGCATGGTCAGAAAAGACAGCTTCATGTATTTCAATATTTAAAATAGGCAAACTGCATGACAAAACAAGATCTAATGTGTGGCCATGGATCTGCGTGGGGCCACTTACAAACTGTGTAAGGGTAAAAGCATCAATAAGATTTAAAAAAATCCGGTCATATTTCGGCATGATTTCAGACAATAATTCAGAAAAATCTCCAATGAAGTTCTTGTTGTATTTAGGAGGTCGATAGATAAGTGCACACAGAACGGGCTGAGATTTGCCCAATTCAAACATTGTTATTTCAAAACTAGAAAATGTAGTCATTGACATCATCCTGCAATTGTACTTATCCTTAAAAATAACCGCAAGTCCTCCTCCTCGACCAGTAGTCCTCGGGGAGTTAAAATATGTGCAGTCAAGTGGTAAAAGTTCAGAAAAAGTGACACAGAGTAAAATCACAAACAATTTGCTCTGTACCAGACAGCCGGCCACAAACACTGGCGCCATCTTGGACTCATGGAGCACCTTGCCATAAGGCAAAAGTGATAACTAAGTGGCTCGGGGGAACAAAACATCGATATTTTAGGTCCATGGCCAGGAAACTCCCCAGACCTTAATCCCATTGAGAATTTATGGTCAATCCTCAAGAGGCGGGTGGATAAAAAAAAAAACACAAATTCTGACAAACTCCAAGCATTGATTATGCAAGAATGGGCTGCCATCAGTCAGGATGTGGCCGAGAAGTTAATTGACAGCATGCCAGGGCGGATTGCAGAGGTCTAGAAAAAGAAGGGTCAACACTGCAAATATTGACTGTTTGCATCAACTTCACGTAATTGTCAATAAAAGCCTTTGACACTTATGAAATGCTTGTAATTATACTTCAGTATTCCATAGTAACATCTGACAAAAATATCTAAAGATGCTGAAGCAGCAAACATTGTGGAAATTAATATTTGTGTTCTCAACTTTTGGCCACGACTGTACACAAGGATATTTTTGCAGAATTTTGTAGAGTCTCAATTTGGTGCTTGTCCCATTTTGTACATTTTTGGTTGGTGAGTGGACCCAAGACCTCACAATCATAACTGATTTAAGTATTTTTAGCTTGATCATAATTGGTATGTCAAATTTCATGTTCCTTTTGATGGTGGAGAAGGCCCCTCTTGCCTTCTCTCTCAGATCGTTCACAGCTTTGTGGAAGTTACCTGTAGCGCTGCTGTATAGGCCCGAGGTATTTATTGCTTTTGTGTGCTCTAGGGCAACGGTTTCTAGATGGAATTTGTATTTGTGGTCCTGGCAACTGGACCTTTTTTTTGGAACACCATTATTTTTGTCTTACTAAGTACTGTCTGGGCCCAGGTCTAGCAGAATCTGTGCAGAAGATCTAGGTGCTGCTGTAGGCCTGCCTTGGTTGGGGACAGAAGCACCAGATTATCAGCAAACAGTAGAGATTTGACTTCAGATTCTAGTGGGGTGAGGCCGGGTGCTGCAGACTGTTCTAGTGCCCTCGCCAATTCGTTGATATGTATGTTGAAGAGGGTGGGGCTCAAGCTGCATCCCTGTCTCACCCCATGGCCGTGTAGAAAGGAATGATTTTTTTTTTACACATTTTAACCGTACACTTGTTGTTTGTGTATAGCAGACACTCATGCCAAATTGATCTCAAACTTTTTTTAAATCAACAAAGCATGAGAAGACTGACTGTCAATTAGGGTTTGCAGGGTGAATATGTGACTGACCGGCACAAATCGGTCTTAGTAGAGACTCAGAGCTACAACATGGTATATCATACACTACAGTTGAGGAACATTAGGAAAGTAATTTTGCTTTGAAAGTAGATCAACTTGTAAACTCACGTTTGAGAAAATGGACTTTGAATGTTTTGGTACTACTATTGGAGAGCCCTTCTTTGTCTACACCCATTCAGCATTGTTCACATTCTCTTAAGCTTTAGCCCCACTAATTTCTTTAAGGGTTGATCCAAGCGTTCTGTACTAACAGCAGTCAAGCACCCAAGCAAACTTGATAGCTACTTCCAGACATCTAAGTGAGTGATAACAGCTCACTGCACATTACTAGCAGAGCTGGTTCTGACCACAAAGGCAGTCAAGCACCCAAGCTAACTGGCAAACATTGGCTAACTTGCTAGCTACTTCCAGACACATAATGAGAGAACACCCCACTCTGACCATTTTTCTCGCCCTAGAAGAGCTGGTTAGGCTGTTTTGATGTTATCCAGAGCGTTGGTGACTAACTGTGCTGCTGGCAACAATTTAATTACGCTTTTTTGCCAATGTTTACTGACACCAGCCGTGTTTTCTCCATCTCCTTAGCTACCATACTCGAATTCCACTGATTTCGAAACTCTGTCCTCCAGAAAGTGGAGAGCTTACACATAACGTTAGCTAGCGAGCGAGCCAGCCAGCTAACGTTAGCTAGCTAACAGTATACTTTAACTTGACATTTGGTTTATGCAGTTTTACTACGCGATACATTTAAAAAGAAGTCGCGTTAGACAGGATTACCTAGACATACTGACCAGCTCAAATAGACAGAAGTGTGCTATATGGCAGACCAATCCAAACTCATCTCTTGGCATGTTCAGCCCACTCATTATCTTAGCCAATCATGGCTAGTGGGAAGGTTGCTGACTTTTTCTGTGGCTAAACCAACTAGGCTCGTAATAATTTTTTTTTATTTGTATTTACAGATGGCGTACAATTTTGTTAAGGCACATGAAGTTCACATGTTCGAGAAGGTATTTCTGCCCCCAAACTTTTTTAAATAAAAAACAAACGGCTCTCCTGTGAAGTAGTGACCTGCGACATACGCCTAGTTTCCTTAAACGGGTCACGTGTGGTCTGTCGTATGGTAATTTGGGAAAAAGCCAATTTGACATTTTCTCAGTACATTGCTTTTACTGAGGAAATGTACGGGTCTGCTGTTAATGATAATGTTCAGGATTTTCCCAATGTTGCTGTTGACGCATATCAAACAGTAGTTCTCGGGGTCAAATTTGTCTCAAATTTTGTGGATTGGGGTGATCAGTCCTTGGTTCCAAATATTGGGGAAGATGTCAATTGTAATTTGTGGTCTGTATAGTTTATCATTTCATTTAGAATACCATCAACACTACAGGCCTCTTTGGGTTGGAGTGTTTGAATGGACTCCTGGACAAAATACAATGTAATTGGAGAATCCAGTGGGTTCTGGTAGACTTTAATAGTTGATTCTTTGATTTGAATTTGATCATGTCTGTTTTTGCTGTTTGTTCTTTGTTATAGAGGCAAAATGTTTGGAGAAGTAGTTTATTCGTCTCCGTTTTGGATAGGTTGTTCTTTGTTTAGTGTGTTCCCTTTTCCCAGAAGTGGTTAGATTATACGGATTCTTCAATTACATTGAGCTGATTTCTGTCGTGCTGTCACCTTTTCCCACAGTGTATTTCTATATTATTTTAGTGATTCACCATAGTGAAGGCGTAGGCTCAGGTTTTCTGGGTCTCTATGTTTATGGTTGAATAGGTTTCTCAATTTCTTTCTTAGGTTTTTGCATTCTTCATCAAATCATTTGTCATTGTTGTAAATTTTCTTAGGTTGTCTGATTTACATGTTTTGATTTCATAGGAGAGCTGAGATATCAAATATACTGTTTAGGTTTTTTACTGCCAAGTGTACACCTTCACGTCTAAAGAGGATTTAATTAGTTGTTGCCTAATTGTTTTTTTGGTAGGTTTTTACACTATATTCCTTCCATCGATAGCATGTTTTAATATTATGCATTTTCTTTGGTTTTGATGCCTCATGATTAAATATTGCACTGTTCAAGTAGACTGTGATCTGGGCTGACTGTGAACACTCTGAGAGACTGTTGAGGTCAGTGATAAAGTAATCAACAGTAATACTGCCAAGGGATGAGCTGTAGGTGTACCTACCGTAAGAGTCCCCTCGAAGCCTACCATTGACTATGTACAGACCCAGCATTCAACATAGCTGCAGGAGTTGTGACCTGTTTTTGTTGGTTGTTCTGTTATAGTTGTGTCTAGGGGGGCATATTTGGGAGGGAATGCTGTCACCTCCAGGTAGGTGTCTGCTCCCCTGTGTGCCGAGTGTCAGGTTCTTGTCCAGTTCTGACATTTAGGTTGCCACAGACTAGTACATGTCCCTGGGCCTGAAAATGGTTTATCTCCCCCTCTAGGATGGAGAAGCTGTCATTGTTAAAGCATGGGGATTCTATTAGGGGGATATAGGTAGCACCCATGAAGAAATGTTTCTCTGTTGAGATAAGTTCCTTATTAATTTCTAGCCAGATGTAAAAAGTTTCCTTTTTGACTCATTTAAGAGTGGGTTAGGTCTGCTGATCTGGGGGGGGGCCTATATAGGGTGTGGATAGGGGTTGACTGGTTGGGATGGGGATGTGGTGCTGTGGTCTGTGTGTAGGTCCTCTGGGGGGTTCTCACTGGTCTGGGCAGGGTGTCTGTTTCTCTGTTGCTCCTGTGTGAGGTGCTGGGGCTGCGGTTGAGGGTGATGTCCTTCAGGGTCCTGGCAAATGTGGGGACTGCAGCGTTGTAGAGGTGGACATGGTCGTAAATGCTGTTCAAGTCGGAGTGGTGGGCCAGGTAAACATTTGGTTTTGAGGCACAGTCCCGACAGGGTGAAAGTCTTTTTGTGGTAGCAGGGTAGAGGTAGCCACTTGTGCGTTGTGGAAAGTGAAAGAGGCTTTTTCAATCATGCCCTTGAGTGCTGTGGCCACCCTTTCCTGCTGGTCTGTCAGGTCATTTGTACCTGTGTGAATTATGATGTGGCTTTTCTGTGTCCTCAGTGGGTGTGGGGGTGGGGGTGTTGTCAGGAGAGATATCCTGTGGGCTAACAGGGGGCCTCCAGGAGGGGGTCTACTGAGTTGGTGGATCCGGCCTTGTCTGTCCTGCTGTTAAGGCTGTGGTCGAGGTCTGAAGTGGGCTGTTCTGTTGGCTTCTCTAGGGGGGTGGCTAGCTCTCTCATGGGTGGTTCATTTTCGCATCTCAACTTTCTCACCACCTCCTGCAGTGCTGTTAGCTGGGCTGTGTGTTCCTCTATCTCCTCCTTAAGTTCTCTCACCTCAGGCCGGAGTGCAGCCAGCTCTCTTAGACAGCCATCTCCACCTTCAGCTCTCTGGGTACTGTAGGGGGGTTGGTGTCGTGCTGGTCTGTTTTGTGTGCCTGTGCTGTCTGGAGTGTGTAGACTAGCTCTCTGAGCTCCACTATGTCTCTCTCCAGCTAAGTGAATGTATCCTATCAATGATGGATGAGCAGTGCCGTTGTGGGACTTGGGTGTGTTCAGTGCTGGGGCGTGACTATCCTCATCTGCAGGACAGTTTGAAGAGGTGTGGGGGAGTCGTCACCAAGAGAAAGCTTCTCCTGCCGTGCTCTCGCTTTGATTCTGTGGAAGTCCTTTTGGAAATGTATGAAGCTGCCCTTCACCACCACTGTTCCATTCTTGTACAGGTTGACGGAGGGTGTCTCAGTCTCAGGGTCCTCGTTTTCCAGTATTCTGATTTTCCTCCCTCCGCCAATACCCTCTCTCTTAAGAGGGGTAGTGTGCTGTTATCGCTGTGTGCCATGCCCAGGGATGGTCTGTGTTGAAGATTAGGTTGTTTACGTTTCCATTTTTGTAGCAGTCAGCAAAATGTGTCTCTGGATTGTCCTTGAGGAGCTTTTCTTTGTACTCTTTCTGTGCCTTGTCATTTTAATATCTTTCTTTATCTCTGTATCTCTATATATCTCTCTCTAGTATTCTCTCCTCCTCTCGCTGTCTCTCGTATTTTCTACTCCTCTCTCCGCTCTCTATTTATCAGGTATTCTCTCATCTATCTAATATTCTCTCTCCTCTCTTTCCTTTCTCTCTAGTATTCTGGGAGAGTATGCTGTGGTGACTCAGCATTTTTTTGTCTCCATCTGTCTTACCTGCAGGCCTGAGTCCTCTCATCCCATCCTCCCTCCTTCAATTATTTCACAACATTTGAGTCAACCAGAGCTATAATTGTAAAAAGATTATTTTTTGCTTCATATGATTGTTTTTTCCTGACCATGTGACCTGACCAGGAAACAGTCTAGGGATATGTAATTGCATGTAAAGACCTGTGTCTCAAGAATAGATTATTTCGAATTACTATTATTATCAGTCCTGTGGAGACCGCACCATAAATCTCCATGACTACGGCATGCTGTTGCCATGCGGCATCGACCGTTTCCGAGGGGTGGAGTTTGTGTGTTGCCCGGCAGACACGCATCGCGAGTCAGAGAGCGTCGAGCTGACTGAGTCTGACGTGTGGTGGGGCGGCGCCGAGACTGAATACACCGATAACGGGTATACACACATGCGCATATATGCACACACACACACACACACAAAAATGTGCACACACAAAGGCACAAGAACGGGTACATACAGTCAGACACAAACAATTAAGCGCACAAATATCATCTTAAATGCTTACTCAAGTTCATAAACCAGTGGTTAAACCCTTTTGACAGATAACCTTCACAACCAGACTACACACACTCACGAACACCCACCCTCCCTACAGCATGCCTCACCAGGCGGATCAGGGGGCTGCCACCACTGAGGATGATGCCTTCGATAGGGACGGTGATGAGGATGATGAAGAGGATGATGTGACTGACGAACGGGACAGTGGTGAACGCAATTCCAACATCGCCATGACGACTACCACCACGACCACCACTGAGTCGGTCGAGGAAGTTGTCAGAGGTAAGAACACGGATGGAAAGAGAAATACTTGTTGGTTGGTTTGTGGAGATGGATAAGATGGAGTGTGTATGTTTGAACATGTTATGTGTAAACACACTCAAGCATTGTGTGTGTGTGTGTTTGCTCTGTGTGTATGTGTACATACTGCGTGTCGTGTGTGTGGCTCTCTGTGGTATGTTGGGCACATGCTGAGTCGGGCCAGTGCCATGCTGGAGCGTTGGTACTTCGTAGAGAAGGACACCTGTGCCTCCTTCCTCTATGGAGGGTGCGGGGGTAACCAGAATAATTTTGACTCCGAGGAATATTGCCTGTCTGTCTGCAGCACCAGTGTGTGTAAGTCCCTGTACTTGACCCCCAAAATGGCCCTCTGTGCCCCTTACCTTGGGCCTTGGGGACTGTCCACCCTGCTGTCTGCCTCTCTGAGCCGTTGGAGCATTGGGTTAAATGCGGAAGACACATTTCGGTTGAATGCATTCAGTTGTTCAACTGACTTGGTATCCCTTTTCCCTTATGTACTACCAGCTCTGAAAGGGGAAAAAATTTCTGTTCGTCAATGAAGGAAAATGGAAGGTCAATTAAAAAAACTTTTATTGGTCTTTTAATTTTCCTTCAATAGTAGTTATTAAAGATAAACCATCACTATGGATAGGTAATAACAAACGTTGAGGGTCTGGGTCTGAGTCCATCTCCGCTATTGAATACTGAGGGTTCCTATCAATATAGTCGGACTTTAAGAAACACTTGAGAAATTGGAAATATCTAAGCAGGAAAATAGCCATCACACTCGCTCTCTCACTTACTCAAACTTTTACTGCTTTCCGCAACAATTCTCTTACTCACTCCATCGCTTACTAACCATCTCAATAACACTGGAGCTTATAGGTCGTGTGTGTGTGTGAGAGACAATATTTATGTCTAGTGATTTATGCTGGTCTGACCTGGCTGTGTGTGTGTGTGTGTGTGTTAATGAGTTCATGTCCTAACTGGCTTAACCTAACAGCAGCAGTTTCTCTTCATATGTATCAGTGTGTGTGAGTCAGTGGGTTGAGTCCATTTTCCTGTCCCTCTCTCTTTTCTGGTACTTTCCGACCCAGTTAAGCATATCACTCCTCAGCGGGAGAGGATGACTCAGCGCCTGCCCTGATTCACTTATCTCCAGTCTCCCACATCACTCTCTCACACCCACACACACACACACACACACACACACACACCTCCCACATCACTCTCTCACACCCACACACACACACACGTCAAGGCAGACAGACATGACCTGTCGCTCGCTGGCTGACAGGCTTAGCTGCTGTAACCTGGCTGTGCCCCCTGACAGCACTTGAACGTCTTAGTACAGTTTTAGATTACAGTGGCAGATAATGTAGACTTGTGGGAGGAGGATATGTCACTGTTTAACAGTTAACTTCTATCTTTGGACCCTTTTGTGGACATCCACTTTCCGCTATACCGCTCCTCCCCTCTCCCCCAGTGCCCACCACGACCCCTTCCCCCCCTGACGCAGTGGACCATTACCTGGAGTCTACCAGAGACGACAACGAACACGCTGACTTCCAGAAGGCCAAGGAGAGTCTGGAGGCCAAGCACCGCGAGAGGATGTCCCAGGTGTGTGTGTTTGAGCTAGAGAGAGAGTCAGTCAGTCAGTCAGTCAGTTTTGGCACGTCACAGCAAAACAGCGAGAATAGTTACATTCTGCCCGTAACACAGCATATCAACACACACACAGGGTGACGGTAGCTGACCTTGGGTTTGTGATGTGATGATGCAAAGGTTCCAAATGAACAATGTGACACATTCCCAGTTACCTCACCATGTCATATGAGGGGCAAAAACACTGGTGTACGTATGTGTGTAAGAGAGAGAGAGAGATCCCTTCTCTGATATGAACTGAAAGGTGTGTTTTCTGATGTGTGTCTCTCCAGGTGATGAGAGAGTGGGAGGAGGCAGAGAGACAGGCCAAGAGTCTCCCTCACGCTGACAAGAAGGCTGTCATTCAGGTACGGTACCTGGGCTGTGTGTGTGCGCATGCAGTATATTTTATATTTTTTTATTTAACCTTAATTATGACATGGAGTCATGCTGAAACCAAGGTCTCTTTTACAGATGAGCCCTGTATACACATCAATACACATGCGTGCCTATGTGCGTGTCTTTAATGTGTGTGTATACTAGTGTGTATTAATGTTTCTGTGTGCTCTTGTGTGCAGCACTTCCAGGAGAAGGTGGAGGCCCTGGAGCAGGAGGCAGCAGGAGAGAGACAGCAGCTGGTTGAGACCCACATGGCCCGGGTGGAGGCCCTGCTCAACAGCTGCCGTCGCATGGCCTTGGATAACTACCTTAGCGCCCTGCAGGCCAACCCACCCAGGGTATATACACAGTATATACTGAACAAAAATATAAACGCAACATGTAAAGTGTTGGTTTCATGAGCTGAAATAAAATATCCCAGAAATGTTCCATACGAACAAAAAAAGACGTTCTCTCAAATTTTGTGCACAAATTTGTGTTTCATCCCTGTTAATGATAATTTCTCCTTTGCCAAGATAATCCATCCACCTGACAGGTGTGGCATAGCAAGAAGCTGATTAAACAGTGTGATCATTACACAGGTGCACCTTGTACTGGGGACAAAAAAAAGACCTCTCTAAAATGTACAGTTTTGTCACACAGCGCAATGCCACAGATGTCTCAAGTTTTGAGGGAGCATGCAATTGGCATGCTGGCTGCAGAAATGTTCAACAGAGCTGTTGCCAGAGGATTGAATGTTAATTTCTCTACCATAAGCCACCTCCAACGTTGTTTTAGAGAATTTGGCAGTACATCCAACCGGCTTCACAACTGCATACCACATACAGTGAGGGAAAAAAGTATTTGATACCCTGCTGATTTTGCACGTTTGCCCACTGACAAAGAAATGATCAGTCTATAATTTTAATGGTAGGTTAATTTGAACAGTGAGAGACAGAATAACAACAAAAAAATCCAGAAAAATCCAGCATGTGAAAATTTTTATAAATTGATTTGCATTTTAATGAGGGAAATAAATATTTGACCCCTCTGCAAAACATGACTTAGTACTTGGTGGCAAAACCCTTGTTGGCAATCACAGCCATCATAGTTGGCCACCAGATTTGACACATCTCAGGTGGGATTTTGTCCCACTCTTCTCCAAGTCATTAAGGTTTCGAGGCTGACGTTTGGCAACTCGAACCTTCAGCTCCCTCCACAGATTTTCTATGGGATTAAGGTCCGGAGACTGGCTAGGCCACTCCAGGACCTTAATGTGCTTCTTCTTGAGCCACTCCTTTGTTGCCTTGGCCGTGTGTTTTGGGTCATTGTCATGCTGGAATACCCATCCACGACCCATTTTTAATGCCCTGGCTGAGGGAAGGAGGTTCTCACCCAAGAGTTGACGGTACATGGCCCCGTCCATCATCCCTTTGATGCGGTGAAGTTGTCCTGTCCCCTTTGCAGAAAAACACCCCCAATGCATAATGTTTCCACCTCCATGTTTGACGGTGGGGATGGTGTTCTTGGGGTCATAGGCAGCATTCCTCCTCCAAACACGGCGAGTTGAGTTGATGCCAAAGAGTTCCATTTTAGTCTCATCTGACCACAAAACTTCCACCCAGATGTCCTCTGAATCATTCAGATGTTCATTGGCAAACTTCAGACTGGCATGTATATGTGCTTTCTTGAGCAGGGGGACCTTGCGGGTGCTGCAGGATTTCAGTCCTTCACGGCGTAGTGTGTTACCAATTGTTTTCTTGGTGACTATGGTCCCAGCTGCCTTGAGATCATTGACAAGATCCTCCCGTGTAGTTCTGGGCTGATTCCTCACCGTTCTCATGATCATTGCAACTCCACGAGGTGAGATCTTGCATGGAGCCCCAGGCCGAGGGAGATTGACAGTTCTTTTGTGTTTCTTCCATTTGCGAATAATCGCACCAACTGTTGTCACCTTCTCACCAAGCTGCTTGGCGATGGTCTTGTAGCCCATTCCAGCCTTGTGTAGGTCTACAATCTTGTCCCTGACATCCTTGGAGAGCTCTTTGGTCTTGGCCATGGTGGAGAGTTTGGAATCTGATTGATTGATTGCTTCTGTGGACAGGTGTCTTTTATACAGGTAACAAACTGAGATTAGGAGCACTCCCTTTAAGAGTGTGCTCCTAATCTCAGCTCGTTACCTGTATAAAAGACACCTGGGAGCCAGAAATCTTTCTGATTGAGAGGGGGTCAAATACTTATTTCCCTCATTAAAATGCAATTCCATTTATAAAATGTTCACATGTGTTTTTCTGGCAGTTTTCTTGTTGTTATTCTGTCTCTCACTGTTCAAATAAACCTACCAGTAAAATTAGACTGATCATTTCTTTGTCAGTGGGCAAACGTGCAAAATCAGCAGGGGATCAAATACTTTTTTCCCTCACTGTATATGGCGTTGTGTGGGCGAGCGGTTTGCTAATGTCAACGTTGTGAATAGTGTCCCATGATGGCATGGGATTATGGTATGGACAGGCATAACCTACACACAATGAACACAATGGGATTTTATCAAGATAGTGACGAGATCCAATGTCATGCATTCTCATAGTGCTGAGAAAGAGACATACAGCAGTAGGCTATATTGATGCTTTTTCAGTTTTATTATTGTGAAATATTGGTATAAAATGGGGCAATATAACTTTTTACTAGAATATGTTACACTGCCAGGTGGTTTAATGAGAAATTAGAGCAAGGTGACAGCTCAAACAGCTGAACAGAAACACCAACACATCCAACAGAATAAAAGCTCCAGGAAATGAACAGCCTACAGATAAGTGGCATAAAGGCTGATTAATTCCTTGATGTATGTTTTGTCAGACACTACTGCCTCTGGGACAGCTTTTTCCAACATCTTTCCTTTGGGGCCAAAGCATCCCGGAGTCGCCTCTTCACTGTTGACGTTGAGATCGGTGTTTTGCGGGTACTATTTAATGAAGCTGCCAGTTGAGGACTTGAGGCGTCTGTTTCTCAAATTAGACACTCTAATGTACTTGTCCTCTTGCTCAGTTGTACACCGGGGCATCCCACTCCTCTTTCTATTCTGGTTAGAGCCAGTTTGCGCTGTTCTGTGATGGGAGTAGTACACAGCGTTGTATGAGATCTTCCGTTTCTTAGCAATTTCTCGCATGTAATAGCCTTCATTTCTCAGAACAAGAATAGACAGATGAGTTTCAGAAGAAAGTTCTTTGTTTCTGGCCATTTTGAGCCTGTAATTGAACCCACAAATGCTGATGCTCCAGATTCTCAACTAGTCTAAAGAAGGCCGGTTTTATTGCTTATTTAATCAGAACAACAGTTTTCAGCTGTGCTAATATAATTGCAAAATAGTTTCTAATGATCAATTAGCCTTTTAAAATTATAAACTTGGATTAGCTAACACTGTGCCATTGGAACACATGAGTGATGGTTGCTGATAATGGGCCTCTGTACGCCTATGTAGATATTCCATAAAAAATCTGCCGTTTCCAGCTACAATAGTCATTTACAACATTAACAATGTCTACACTGTATTCCTGATCAATTTGATGTTATTTTAATGGACACATTGTGCTTTTCTTTCAAAAACAAGGACATTTCTAAGTGACCCCAAACTTTTGAACGGTAGTGTGTGTATAAAATATATATATCTCTCTAACCATGTATAATGTACACAGCTACTCACTCATTACATACTGTACATATACTCTCACTGTGGATACCCACTGACCAGTCAGTCTCACTATAATCAAACACATCCTCACTTGTACACACACATGTTGTCCACATCAATACCTCTTATTTCTCTCTCTTAGTTTTTCTGTCTCTGTCTAATCTTCTCTCACTTTCTCTCTTGCTCTCTCCCTCATTTCCCTTTCCTCTCCCCCATCCCCCTCTCTCTCTCCCCCTTAGCCTCGTCAGGTGCTGGGCCTGTTGAAGAAGTATGTTCGTGCAGAGCAGAAGGACAGACAACACACCCTGAAACACTACGAACATGTCCGCATGGTGGACCCCAAGAAGGCTGCTCAGCTCCGACCCCAGGTACCCCCACTCCCCCCAACCACTATAATACACTACACTACCCATAAGCTCCTATGCTCACCCTTCAACCTACTATAATACACTACACTACCCATAAGCTCCTATGCTCACCCTTCAACCTACTATAATACACTACACTACATTCAGCCCATTAATTTACTCTGTATCCCGTGTAACTCCTTTGACCTCAGCACTTCTGACTTCCAGGTGATGACCCACCTGCGTGTGATTGATGAGAGGATGAACCAATCCCTGGGGCTGCTCTTCAAAGTGCCCAGCATGGCCAACGATATCCAAGACCAAGTTTGTGAGTGTCCGTCCTACTCCTACCCGTATACTGCAGTTTCATGTTATTATTCAGTCCATACACAGTGTAATACTATATTGTGTTATTACAGAGATAATGTACCGACTATACTTTTTCCTTTCTGGCTTGTGTTCATTCTGTCTCCTTTTCCTTCTATTTTACCCTTCTCTGTCTCTGTGTTTGTAGCGATCCTGATGCAGAGGGTTCAGTCTGAGCTGTCTCAGCAAGTCTCATCTCTGCAGAGTGATGAGAGGGTGAGTTTTACACACAGGCATGCGCACACTCATTCATAAAAAATGTACAATCTCTCCTATCTCACACACACCAGGGCTGGGATCACCAGGGCTGGGATGGAAGGCAGTCAAATCAGGAAGTGATTTTAATAAAACATTCCATAATAGAATTGTTATTGAAGTTTACTTGACACACACACCGAAAGTCAGTAATGTGTATAATGTGTTTGCAGACTGATGTCAGGGTGAGCTATGGGAACGATGCCCTGATGCCCGACCAGGCCTACAGCTCTGCCTCTCTGGACCCTAGCATGGGCCTGGACAGACACGGCTTCATCCACCCAGAGAGTTTCAACCAACCCAACACCGACAACCATGGTAACACACTAACACAACCAGCCTAACACACAGCCACGGAAATACACACACAGAAGAGCTGTTTCATGCATTATTTATTAAATTGGTCATGCTCTAAAGCTTTTTGTCAGTGAATGTTTTCTCTGTTAAAATAGTTGAGCCTGTTGACGCTCGTCCAGTTCCAGATAGAGGTCTGCCCACTCGGCCTGGTAAGTGTGTGTGTGTTCCTATAGTATGTGTATGATTGTGTTTATGCTGTATGGGTATGTTTGTGTTTGTCTCTTTGATTATGTGTGTATGTTTGGATGGTGTAAGATGCTCTCCCTGTGTGTGTTGAGTCTCTGCTCTGAAGCCTGAGGAGTTCCCTGAGGTGCGGATGGAGAAAGAAGAGCAGCAAAGTGCCAGCTATGAAGTGCATCATCAAAAATTGGTACGGAAAACATTCAGTGCATATACACTGGTACATGTTCATACATGTATACATCACAAACTGGCTCAGTAGTTCACATGTTTATGATAGAAACGGGAACATTTATATAATGGTTTGTCTGTGCATTGGAGACTGGTAATCACAGATCTTATCACGGTCTATACCTGCAGAAACACTCAACAAATACTCACCATCTCCAGTTTGATTGACAGGTGTTGTGTTGATTATTACCAGGTTTTCTTAGCTGAGGATGTTGGCTCCAACAAGGGTGCCATCATTGGGTTGATGGTGGGCGGGGTTGTCATAGCAACAGTCATTGTCATCACTCTGCTCATGCTGAGGAAGAAGCAGTACACCTCCATCCATCATGGAGTCATCGAGGTAAGACAGGAAGAGTGTGTGTGTGTTTGCATGCGTGCTTGTGTTTGTCTGTGCGTGTGTATTCTGTACCTGTGTGTTAACCTGGTGTGTGTGTTGCAGGTGGATGCTGCAGTGACCCCAGAGGAGCGACACCTGTCCAAGATGCAGCAGAACGGTTATGAGAACCCCACCTACAAGTTCTTCGAACAGATGCAGAACTAAGGATCTACCCTTTGATCCCTCACTAACCCTGAACCCCCCTTAACCCCTCACACCTAGGCCCCGTTCCATTTTGGTCCCTAGCTCCTACTCTTATTTTCAATGGATCTTAAAGGACTGGATAGGTGAAACCAGTATGACTGAAGCTCCACGTAAATCTATTGGGTTAGAAAGAGCTGTGGCCATATTACTTATAGCTACCCAGGGGTAGTGAAGGCCAAGGGGCTAGGAGCCAAAATGGAACCAAGCCACACACCCTCCATCCCTGCCTCGTAGAGTGCAGCACATCAACATCCATAGCTGCCATTAGTCAGACAAGGGTATCCTTCTTCACCTGCACATTTTTAGCCAATCACAGATGAGATCCCGTAGCGTTTGTACAGAACAGAGAAATCAATCAATGAGCTTATCTGTCCATGTATCTGTGGGTTGGCCCTCCCCCTCAGTACAGCACTCACATCTCTAAGAGGGCTAAACAGAGGCCTCATATACACCTGTAATCTTCCTCCCTCTGAAGCACTCTCCTCTCCCACTGCCCCTCTCAGATAACGGCTGTGCTGTTTTTGGTGATGACATAACAGCTCTTAGCGCTAGCGAAGGGAGGATGGGCTCAGTATACCCTGAGCTCCTCTCTGCAGGATTATACCCCAAGAGTTTCAGGTTTGTTTTTCAGGAAGAAAAAAAAACATATATCTATCATCAGAAATATGTAAATGAAGAAATATTGAATGTTTTCATTTGCTATTTTTATTTTGTGCAAAATGTATTGCAACAAGGCAGGAAAAAGTTCTAACTATATGTAGTGCATATTGATGACGGATATACATAGAGAACCCGGTTCCTGTCGTGGAGCCTGGCCTCTCATGTACACTTAGCAGGATTGAACATTTTAGTGTCTTTGATCATTGTGATATGAAGAGAGAGAAAAAAGTATTTTGAATCTGGTCTGCTTTGTTTTCTCCCCATGTCTCATTCTGTCTGAGCTGCATGGGCTGAATGCTCTATAATATGAAGTGTAATAGAATCTGAAAGGAAGTCGATTGTGTTACTGTTTGCGTTCTATGCACTCATTTAGAGTCCAATTATTTACTGGTATTACTGCTCTGTTTATCTGCGTTCCCTGTCCATAGAATTGTGTTTCAGCTCCATTCCTCATTTTATTCCGGAAATCTCAGTATTTCACCCTATCTTTCCGATTCCTATATCGTCTGTGAATATCATTTATGGAAACAGAAATAATAATTTATATTTTTCTCAGGCTTTCACTTTTTGTCTTTCCCGCTCTATCCCATAGATCCCACACACACCCCTCCAACAGCCCTGCTCCCCATCCCTTCTCCATCACTCCCTCTCTTTGTGCTGTGTCGGCTTGGTGTGTGCTGCAATTTGGAGTTGGTGTGTAAGAGCGAATTAGATTAAGTTGATAGAGAGAGGGGCCGGGGATTGAGTGTGATGAAGATTAGAATGTACAAATCTGATATTCCCTGTCACCTTTCCTATCATCACTCTTGCACACATACATTCCCTCCAGTGTCTCACACAAGCAACATACACTACACAATATTTATATCTTTCCTTGTTTGATACATGTACAGTGTACCTATGCGTGTTGTGGTGGATATCTCCCTTGTTAAATCTCTCATTAAGTCTCAGACCTCCTGGCTTTAAAAGCAGAGGCTAAAGAAATACTGACCGCAGACCAGTTTGATGGTAAAATTGATCTCGGACCAATGTGCGCGAGGCTAAATACAGGGACCTGGGCCCAGATTCACAAAACACTTATTGTGCAAAAACTTAAGTGCAATTCCTCAACAATCTTATTTTTTTCTCATATCTTCTTACTCTTTTAAAAATATGTTTAGCTAGCCATATTTCTTAGTGAGATTACTGTTCTAAAACATGTTATTGGATAAAAAAAAATCAATACTGAAACTTTCAGATGAAGGTTGAGTGAGTTAAATATGTTAAATTGCTTTCAGGAGTTTTTCCTCTCACTGCCCTGAGTTTGACAAGCGTTTAGCTATCTTGGAATTAAGAACATTATTTTCAAGAATCTCATTTCTTAACGTTTTGCTCGATGCAAAAATAAGAAATAGCGCAACATTTTTTTCCCAATAATCTTTGAGGAATAGCAACTTAACTTTCTTCTTAAGTCTATAGTTAAGAAATGTCTTAACTGGCATATTTTCCTTAAGGTCTTGTGACTCTGGGCCCTGATATGGAGGGTACAACTTCAATGTTCAGATAGAAATGTGTTATGTAGAACAGACGTCATTGTCTGTTACATTTCTATCTGCAACATTCAGAACGTTTCACCTAACTGAACACATCCCAGATCTGGGATCAGTATGTAGAGACCAGACATTCCCCCTCCCAAAATTAAGTCAAACTACAGCCTCCAATAGACATGAATGTGACATTCATATTGTGCAATTATTCCACAGATCTACACACACACAAACTGAATCAGGTAAATGTGTTGTCAAGGATACTCGTGCTCTCTTTCATTTGTTAATTCTGACTTTCGTTGTACCTATACAAAGCTTTCTACACACAATCCATCAATAACAAAATGTAATGTACATACAGATCTCTGTTGTATTCATGACAGAGCTTGAATCCTGTGTGAATGATGTTTTATATAGGAGGAACTATAAAACACGTTATCATGGCGCAAAAGAGTGTGGTTGTGCATACACATTACATTGGAGCAATGTTACACTGAGTCCTTAGGAAAAAACTTGCAACTTTATTCCCCCTGGAGGACAGAAAATGTCCTGCTCATCAGGGAAAAAGACACTCAAAATAAAATACAAAACAGGTCATTTATAAATGGAAAATATGAAAATACACTGTCCTTGTGGCTATCAAAAACATGGAGTACCGGTATATATACAATGGAAACGATACTAAATTACAGATAAAGGAACCAAAAAATGCAAAGCTCATTTCATTTTCAAACACACACACTCCTTCACTCAAATGCTCATGCACACACACTGAGGCACACCAACGCTCATGCACACGCACAATATCCACAGACTCTCCCGCCCTGGTTAAAATGAAATAAGAAAACAACCTCCCCATCCTGCCTCAGCCCCTTGTCTCCAAAGGAGTAGGATGAAGTTGCCCATTGACACTGTTTTAAGGTCAGTTTATCATTTCCACCTAATGGTTAAGCTTAGGGCTGGTCATAGTAGTCAGATCCTAGATCTGTGCCGATGGGCAACTTCTACCCTTATCAGAGAGCCCCAGGCTCTTCCCCCTCAGCTGTCCTGTGCGGAGGCGTACACAGTGGTGATGGGCTGGCCAATTCCGTGCAACTGAATGCGGGCCAACTTCTTCTGCTCGCACTCAGTCACCAGGTTGTTGAGCTCAGCAGCACTGTAGCCAATCAGAGTCCTCAGGTCACACACAAACTTGTAGACAAAGCGCTTGCCCTGCACCTTGCTGATCATGTCCCCGTCATAGTAATACCTGAGAAAATAATCAGATTAAGTATCCTTTTACACTCGTACCTGTATAGGGGTTGAAAATGGCAGATTTGTGCACTGATAAGCACCTAAATTGAAATGCAGTGTCTGTACAGTAACATACTATAACTGGTCAGAGCCCTGGCTCTACGTTTCACAGCGCTGTATGGGTTTTGACTGACAGCTGTTCTGCACGCGACAAGATGTTGCCCACACCCCTCCAGCTAATTGGGTATCTTTTGCAAATGTTTTGTTATCGGAGTGAGAAAAATGCTGTAAAGAGGACTCAATGTATTTTGAAAGATGAGACGTTGAGAATTATAATAAATACCACTGGGATGCCATACAAGCAGTCCAAATGTGCACTTCACATTTCCATATCATAATTCAAAAGGCACTTGCACATCTGGGCTATGTTTTTTGCAGGTGCATGGTAACAGTTGAATAAGATGAGAAAAAAAGAAAACTGCACACTGCTCGATAGTATCACTGCTCTTTAATAAGCTTTACGTATCGACCTCACAGCCTTCGTCAGAGCTTGTGAGTTTTTATTAAGATCATTTGTCGTGGAACCCACACCTGAATCTTTCTATGCGCACCAAAATAACTATACATTGCCTTGTGAAAGCCTAACATTAAGATTGGATTTTATAACTTAGCTAGTTATGTTGGCAAAAGAACAAGCTTTCAGATGATGGCTTCCTGACCCAGATTGATTTATAATGGGCTGTTTTTGGATTGCGTAAACAACAATAATTGTGTGATGGGGATACAGGGTTGTGTTCAAAACAACTACAAGTGTGCTTGCTCTAGTTCCTCAACGGCACAGCTATGAGAGCTCAAAAAAGGACATTATAGCTAAATTATTTGAGTCATAAAAGTGCATTGAAATGACTTAGGAATTGTGCACTTTGGAGAGGTGTGTGGCCACTTGGAGACACCAGTTACTCCTCTCACTCAAACCTGTGTCATTTTCTTTCTTATGTTGCACCTACCACACATTTTTTCAGAAATATTCTAATCATGTGACTGAATGTATTCACAGTATGTTCATATTTAGTTGTCAACAAATGTGGCAAAGTACAGTAAATGTAAAATGCACAAAAAGTCTACAGTGTAATGTTTGAATTCAGTCTTGTGTCAGGTTAACTGTTGTTTACGCACATTTGGTCTAATCATTTTCCCATAATCTCCAAACTGTTCCCTTTCAATTGCTACCATGGTTATACATATGAATTTCATTTCTTCTGTAAGAAACCTTTCAATTCAGCCCCATCATAGGCCAAAGGGCTCGAATGAAACAAGACGAGTTCAAGACATAATATAAGAGAGATTGAACTTATGCAACAGAAATTTAAGAGGAAAAGGGGAAAAAAACAGTCCGATTGACATACCGGAGTGCTCGGCTGAGTTTCTCGTAGTTCATGGTGGGCTTGTTCTTGCGGTGGCCCCATTTCTGGGCCACCAGTTCAGGCTGGTTGAGTTTGAACTCCCCCTCCTCTCCCACCCAGGATATACAGTCTCTAGCATCCTTATCAGTCAACAGCTCCAACAGGAACTGCCACAGTTGGATCTGACCATTGTTACCTGCAAGGACAGGTGAGGACGTGTGTGTGTGTGTGTACATCCACATCAGATTTGAGCACTTACACCATTAAGGCACTCGTAAAAAAACGTCAAGACTTGTGCTCTTCAGGTGTACGCACACACGTATGCGTACCTGTGCGGTTGCCAGGTGAGCTGCGTTCCTCTCCTCCGGAGATGCGGGGTGTTTTAGGACCGCGGCTCTGCTTCAGCACCTTGATGGTGGTGTGCGTGGTCTGCACAGCGGCCGGGATGATCTGGACCTCTGGTGGTGGAGACAGAAGGTTCAAACACTCAGAAACATACAGGATTAAGTTAAACACTGATCTATGGGCAGTTTGGTGTTCCCAATTAAAAGCATGAGGCGGCGCACACCCAGAGAAAATGATTTAATGTGGAGGTGCTGACTAACGGGGAATAAACTGTAAGCTATAATATATTACCTCCAGTAATTTATTGGGTAAAACAACACCAACGTTTCAGCATCACTGTACCTTCTTCAGACCCTGAAGATGGCACAGTGATGCCGAAACATTGATGTTTTTTTTTATAGCTTACAGTTTACTTCCCGTTAGTCAGCACCTCCACATGAAATCATTTTCTCTGGGTGTGCGCTAGCTCATGATTTTTTTATTACAGGCAACAACTCACACAGAGGAAAGATAGTGTGGTAGGTGCATTCAGGGTGACAGGGAGTCAGAGAGAGAGGAAATAAACGTACGTTGGTCAATGGTGACTGTGGCCTCCTGGCCAGACTGGTCCTGACTGGCCAACACATCTGTAAAGAACAGGGACAGATACAGTATGAGCTAAAACCAACTTCAATGAACATGCTTGCCCAGGCTCCTAATCCCCTTTTCCTAGCCCCTATCCCTTCAGAATTTTCAGATCTGAACGCACTGGGAACAAACTGGTTGAATCAATGTTTCCATGTCATTTCAATGAAACCAACGTGGAAGACTCCCCGTAGCAGATGTGAGTAAGACCAGACGGATTAACAATACGAACACTCAAGAGCATGCGCTGACCTGTTGGCTAGTGTCTTGACTGACATTTTCAACCTCTCCCTTACCCAGTCTGTAGTACCTACATGTCTCAAGCAGACCACCATAGTCCTTGTGCCCAAGATCGAAGGTAACCTTCCTAAATGACTACTGCCCCGTAGCACTCACATCTGTAGCCATGAAATCCTTTGAAAGGCTGGTCATGGCTCACATCAACACCATCATCCCGGACACCCTCAACCCACTCCAATTCACATACCGCCCCAACAGATCCACAGATGATGCAATCTCTATTGCACTCCACACTGCCCTTTAACACCTGGACAAAAGGAACACCTATGTGAGAATGCTGTGCCCTCCAAGCTCATCACTAAGCTACGGAGGCTAGGACTGAACACCTCCCTCTGCAACTGGATCCTGGACTTCCTGACAGGCCGCCCCCAGGTAGTGAGGGTAGGCAAAAACACATCCGCCACGCTGACCCTCAATACGGGGGCCCCTCAACGGTGGGTGTTAGGCCCTTGTACTCCCTGATCACCCACAACTGCGTGGTCTCGCACGACTCCAACTCAATCATTACGTTTGCCGACGACACGACAGTGATATGCCTGATCGATGACGATGAGACAGCCTATAGGGAGATCAGAAACCTGGCATTGTTATGCCAGGACAACAACCTCTCCCCTCAACGTGATCAAGACAAATTAGCTGATTGTGAACTACATGAAACGGAGGGCCGAGCACGTCGACGGGGCTGTAGTGGAGCGGTTGAGAGCTTCAAGTTCCTCTGTGTCAACATCACTAAGGCCCTATCATGATCCAAACACATCGTAACAGTTGAGAAGAGGGCACGACAACGCATCTTCCCCCTCAGGAGGCTGAAAAGATTTGGCATGGGCCCTCAAATCCTCAAGAAGTTATACAGCTGCCCCATTGAGAGCATCCTAACTGGCTGCATCCCTGCCTGCTATGGCAACTGCTTGGCATCTGACCGGAAGGCGCTACAGAGGGTAGTGTGTAGGGCCCATCCAGGAC
Organism: Brachymystax lenok tsinlingensis; assembly: GCA_030435695.1. Taxonomy (NCBI): domain Eukaryota; kingdom Metazoa; phylum Chordata; class Actinopteri; order Salmoniformes; family Salmonidae; genus Brachymystax; species Brachymystax lenok. The sequence continues at coordinate 27,648,172 of CM059785.1, forward strand.
CTCTATACCAGACGGTTTCAGAGGAAGGCCCTAAAATAAATGGTCATAGACTCCAGCCACCCAAGTCAGACTGTTCTCTCTGCTACCGCACGGCAAGCGGTACCTGAGCGCCAAGTCTGGGACCAAAAGGCTCTTGAACAGCTTCTATCCCCAAGCCATATGACTGCTGAAAAGTTAATTAAATGGCTACCCTGACTATTTGCATTGATACCCTTTTTGGGGGGGGGCACTGACTCACTTGAACACTCGCTGGACTCTACCCACACACACACCGCTGTTCTGTTTATTATCTATCCTGATTGCCTAGTCACTTTTACCCCTACCTACATGTACCTCAATTACCTTATACTCCACGCACATTGACTCTGTACTGGTACTCCTTGTATATAGCCTCGTTATAGTTATTTTGTGTTACAATTTCCTTTTTTGATTGTGCTATATTTCTGTCATTTTTAACTCTGCATTGTTGGGAAAGGGCTCGTAAGTCTACACCTGTTGTATTTGGCGCATGTGAAGGCAGGTAGACTAGTGGTTAGAGTGTTGGGCCAGTAACCGAAAGGTTGCTAGATCGAATCCCTGAGCTGACAAGGTCAAATCTGTCGTTCTGCCCCTGAACAAGGCAGTTTACCCACTGTTCCTAGGCCGTCATTGTAAATAATAATTTGTTCTTAACTGACTTGCCTAGTTAAATAAAGGTTAAATAAAAAAATAAATAAAATAAATGTGACAAATACAATTTTATTGGATGTCTGTTCTCAGTGGGAAGGGACCAAGCATGTGTAAACAATATGGTTATTATGGCTCTACTTAGGCTAGCCCTTAACCCTAACACACTGACTCAACACAGAGTAGCTACAACACACACTCACACTTGCGAAGCAGCTCCAGGTGGCTCCAGAGGATCTCTCCACTGGGGACCCTCTGCAGGAACTCGTCCTGGGTGAAGGTGCAGAGGTCGCGACCCAGGATGTGAATCCCTCCCACCTCCATCTCATCAATGCTGAACTCCTTCATCACCCACACTGCCCAGTGGATCACCTGGTCCGCCGTCCACTGTACTGGGTCTGAGAGGAGAGACACATTACAAGACTGTGACGGTGCGGACTACAGCTTTTTTGTCTGTTAAAAATGCCAAGGCAACTGCAGAAAACTGGTCTCACTTTGTACAATGGTGTGTAACTGCCTGAATAAATATGTTTTTGTGTTTCAGAGTATGGGTTTATCTGTGTTGTGTCTGATTCATGCGTTTGTGTTTCTGTGTGTACTCATCACCGTAGGGTATCCCCAGGCGGACCTGCTCCTTGCGGTAGCCCTCCAGTGCGGCGGCCCAGCGGGTCACCTGCTCTGACGTGTCGTCTGACAGGGAGGAGCGCTCCACTGCGATCAGCTGGCCCTCTTCCTCCATCAGGGTGCCCTCTTCCCCCGCTGCATCTGGGTCGATCACCACCTCCACCGTCTCCACCGGCTTCACAATCTCCAGGATGTTCAGCTTCTCCTCGCCTTGATGAAAGGAGGCGGGGGGTGAGTGGAGGTTAGAGTGTGATTCAATAGTATTGACAGTCTAATTGTTATGGTGCAACATTTGTGTGCATCTATAGTTTGGGTGCCTGGGTTTTGATAAAGTCTTGGTGCAGAGTCTTGTGTGTGTACCTGGCTTGGTAATGATCTGTAGGCTGAGTTGCACTGTGCCATCAGTCTTCACTCCCTGATCAAAGAGGCTGTGGTCTGGATGTAGCTGGAAAGACAGAAAGAAAGTGGACAGGAGAGGGAGAGAGAAAAGGGCAGATTAATAAGCGAGGAGGGAGCAAATGGGAGGGTCAGAAAGGGAGATCAAAATAAATTTGATAACTCTAAACACATTACTCCATCAAATGATAAACTCTAAAACACATGAGAATCTCCATCAGTATCAGGTCTGATCAGGTTGGACAGATATTTCAACCCCTTAAATACAGGCCTCTATCAGTACCTGGATGTCCTGTAGACAGATCTCGTATCCGTCCAATGGCATCTGGATACGGGGCTCCAGGAGCTTCTTCAGGTTACCAATTGGCTCATTGATGTCAATGTCCTGTTGGATTAGATCAGCTGATGTGATGGTCTGCTCCTCAACCCTGAAAATGACAGAACCACATAAAAAAAACACACAAATAGTAACGTTAAGTCATCAGTAGTAGGGAGAGAGCTGGATTTGAATTGATGGGCTTATGGGTGCCTTTTCACATTGTAAAATATATCACACACCCCTCCTCCAGACACTCCTGTTTCTCCTGCCCATCGATCTCGATCTCTATCATCTCCTCTGTCTCGCTTTTAGACATCGCTGTACACCAAGATTAAACCTATTCTGAGGAAAAGACATTTAGATTACATCAATTATTTTCAGATGTTATGTTAAAAACACATACAATGGCTTCACATCAGATATCATCAATTATAAACCAGGTCATTTGAGCCAGGGATGCTAATTGGTATATTTAAGCAATAAGGCCCTAGGGGTTGTGTTTATATGGCCAGTATACCATATACCACAGCTAAAGGCTGTTCATGGTTACAACTCAGTGCCTAGATATGGCAAATATACCACAGGTAAGGGCTATATATCACAAACCACGAGGTGCATTATTGCTATTATGAAACAGGTTACCAACGTAATTAGAAGGGTAAAAGTCGTTTTTCGTCTTACCCGTGGTAAAATTGTTTCATATTAAATTAAAATAACATTGAGGAATAGCCACAAAATTGTCACTTTAGTAAAACATTTAAATGTCCATGAATGCATTTAATGAAAAGTGGCATTTTACCAAGTAAAATGCTTTTTTTTTTTTTTTTTTTTTTAATCTACAAGGTTCATGACCAGTGACTGACAGTTTTGATGATTAGAGTTCATCGGTTTCTCATTGGGCGGCAGAGAGTTGTGTGCGCTTAAGTACTAACTCCAGGGCGAGGCCTCTCCAACGCATAGGCCTTGCGGTGGGCCATTAGTTTATAAATCATGACAAACTTGAGCAATTTAACGCCCTTGAAAGCAAACCCTTCGTGTATATATATCGGTATGAATGCACATTATACGCGTAGCATAGCTCTACAATGTTGTAGCAATACAAAGCTCGCTAGCCAGCATATTTGTCAGCGATGTTACGTGGAGGGGTGAGGCAAGCGCCAAACGGGGGTCGGTCTCATATGAAATACACAATTGATACTGACTGTAAAATAAGTATTCACAAAAAATAACTGATTTAAAATGTCGATGAAAATATACTCTGAAACTTATAATCTGGAAAACTTTGAAACGGAAATGGAAGAAACGGAAACAAAACAGCAGAGGGGCAAACGCAAAGGAGCCGGAAATCCTGGCTAAGTTTACAGTGTTGTCTAGACTTCCGAGAGCGGTGAGGGGAAATACCGGAGTAATTTGCTCGATTCTAAAATTATATTTAGCTAGATATAACATTATGAAAGCTTATTTATATTTGGCTAACCGTATAACGTATCAACATGGCGAACAACTGGACCGCACAAAGCGCAAGCTGTGGTTGGCATTAGCTAGCACTATACCTAGCTAGCTAACGTTAATAGCGAACGTGTCGAAAGTTGGATGAGGTACATCGTAGACAAGTCATTTTAGAAAGCTATTTTGTAGTTGTAAAATCGTCAAATTATTAATTTCAGTAGTATTTAGATTTTATGTAATTGTTTTTAGTTAGGTTAAATGCATCCACCGTGGCATAACGTTAGCGGATCAACAAGCTAACGTTAGTTAGCAGCTAACCAGCAAACATAGTTTGATACAAAAAGCGGGAAGACCGATGAGGCATAGTGAAAGAAGATAGATACACTTCCTTTCATATATGTTATGGATTTTATATATGTAAATAAAAAAAATGTTAATGCTCATACCTCTTCAAATGTACACTCCACGATTTGTGGACTTGCTATGAGTCGATGTAGGATAACAAGCTAGCTAGCCTTCACTCAAATCGAATTCATGCAAGATTTTGGTCAACGAGGGGGCGGGGACAAGCTTGCCTTTTAGACATAGACCAGCGTTTACTCTTGTATCAAATACATCATGATTTTTCTGTGAATTTGGTTCTAATTAATTATGTGTATGTTATGTTTGATAGCAAGCATAATGATTGTTTTTTAGCATTTGACCCACTTGGAACAGCAGGCTGTTGTAGATAAGAACAGTCGCTGTATGCTTGCAGTTATGTATTGAAGTAAACCAGCCATCAGTAATCCTTATTCCACAATGTCCCTCCCACAGATATCCTAATTTATTCTAAATTTGAATATGTTATTAATAAAATACCTAAACAAACATGTAAAGTGAATGAGTTCTTATTACAGAAGGATGTGTTATTAATTTAAAAGTGTTATCTAGTATACACTTGCACATGATTCCCCTTTCTAGATCTGACTTTGCTGATACATGTAACTACTTTATTGAGGAAAGTGTGCCAACTATGCCTGTGATATGTTATCTTAAGATGAATGCACTGACTGTAAGTCTCTCTGGATAAGAGTGTCTGCTAAATTACTAAAATGTAATTATCTAAGTAGTATCATTATGATGCAGTGCCTGTTCATAATGAATACATATTGAATGTAATGTTGATATATCTAGTCATCAAGAATACTAATCTTGTACCAGTAAGTGACATCTGCATAATGCTCAGACACCTCAAACATGCCCACTCCAAAAATAACCCTACCAGTAGACATAGGCAAATAGTCTGGGTAGCCAGTTGATTAGCTGTTCAGGAGTCTTATGGCTTGGGGGTAGAAGCTGTTTAGAAGCCTCTTGTACGTAGACTTGGCGCTCTGGTACCACGGTAGCAGAGAGAACAGTCTATTACTAGGGTGGCTGGAGTCTTTGACAATTTTTAGGGCCTTCCTCTGACACCGCCTGGTATAGAGGTCCTGGATGGCAGGAAGCTTGGCCCTGGTGATGTACTGGGCCGTACCCTCTGTAGTGCCTTGCGGTCGGAGGCCGAGCAGTTGCCATGCCAGTCAGTGATGCAACCCGTCAGGATGCTCTCGATGGTGCAGCTGTAAAACCTTTTGAGGATCTGAGGACCCATGCCAAATCTTTTCAGTCTCTTGAGGGGGAATAGGTTTTGTCGTGCCCTCTTCACGTACATCAATCAATCTCGCAGTATCTCACACAAAATAAGCCAATTTTAGTGTTTGTATGTTATCTAGCTAAAGGGCCAGTCAAGTTATGGGGCAAATCAAGATTACCTACAAAGTTTAACAATAGCCTTGATTTCTATGCGCAACAGAGCTCCCCTGATAATTTCTGATAGGATGGGTTTTCTATGCTCTCTGGTAGTATAAAATCAATGCACAAACGAGACCGGAAGTGTATAATTTGTGACGTTAAAGTGTATTCACACTAAAGATATTTATAACTAACCCAAGATAGTTAATATGTGTCCTTTACAGTGGGAGAAAATTAGGCATAGTGGGCAAAGCCACCTTGCCTCCAAAGCCACCTCCGAGCTAGCGAGAACCTATTGGCGCCTTGTAGCATATATTTGCATGTTTCCGTTAAGAAACGCCTCCTCAGTGAAGTGCGCGTGTGCACATTCGACTTTGCACTCCTAAATAACGCAATTTTTTAAAAACCTTGTCAAAGCATCAAGTCCATAAAACTTAGTGCACTATGTTCGTAATATATTATAGTTTTGGAACAGACAAATGTATTGAGATCAGATGTTTAATTGATGAGGAAATTGGCAGAATGTTAGCCTAGTTCCATCCACTACCCGCTACTGGACTTCCTCTCACTACCATATTTGGTGGTGAGAAAACGTTGTAAATGGATGCTTCAGCTTTATAGCCCATTTGACATGTCTGGGTTACCCTTTCTGTCTTTGGTCCATATTTTACACTCTTTGGTTTAGTCGACATATTCGAAAATGGCGGAATACCTGGCGTCCATTTTCGGTACAGAGAAAGATAAGTGAGTAAATTGTTCTTATAGCCTTGCTTATTTGGTCAAACAATCATACGATCTAGGGCTACAAGAACTTTCGCATTGCATGTGGCTGGCTAGGCTACTTACCTATGATATATCATGCAGCATTAGAAGTTGTGAAACGTCAACGGTGTTAGCGTCTAGTGTAGCTAGCTAACATTAGCATGGGGTAACATGTTTGAACGCACCGACCATTCTTTTAAAGTTCCATGGTGTGAATAGATGGATAAGGAATCATTGATATGTGTGTGTACTGAGCAGTTTGTCAGTCCCACCTCTCTAAAATGTGCATTAACTATATTACTAAAGTTAACTAGCTACCATGTTAGACAATTTAGGCTTGGCTTGGGGCATTATTTCGTGTGAGACCAGGGAAACATGGACAATTTGCTCTCTTTTACAAATTAGCCAGCTAGGCTAGCTATACCAATTATTTATTTAATCTGTGGCTATACATTCAGCAAGGAATGTGAGGAAAAATTCCAGTTTTGACGTGATAGAAATACATAACATCTTTAAAATGCCACTTAAAGTTATATAAATCAATAACATTTTCACTGATTATGACAATCATCAAACTAGGTATGATTTATTCTATGAATGTCCAGTATACTTTTACAACCTTTGCTTTCAGTAGAAATTCCAGTTTTGATAGAAATACATAACATCTATCGTGTTATCCTTGTATTTTTTCTCTGTTCTATTATCATTACTCTATTTTGTTATACTGCTATGAGAGACATTAGATACAGTTATTCCTTATATAATTAATAGGTACACACGTTGTATCTGGCACAAGTGACGAGTAAACTGATTTGGATTTCAAAGACTGACATTATTGTACATTTTTTAAATGTAATCTTTATTTAACTAGGCAAGTCGGATAAGAACAAATTTTCCCATGATGTCAAGCAAAGAGGCACTGAGTTTGAAGGTAGGCCTTGAAATACATCCACAGGTACACCTCCAAATGACTCAAATGATGTCAATTAGCCTATCAGAAGCTTTAAAGCCATGACCTCATTTTCTGGAATTTTCCAAGCTGTTTAACGGCACAGTCAACTTAGTGTATGTAAACTTCTGACCCACTGGAATTGTGATACAGTGAAATAATCTGTCTGTAAACAATTGTTGGGAAAATTACTTGTGTCCTAACTGACTTACCAAAACTATAGTTTGTTCACAAATTTCTTGTTGAGTGGTTGAAACACTTAGGTTGGAGTCATTAAAACTAGTTTATGTAAACTTCCGACTTCAGCTGTATCTGTGCTTCTGTCAGGGTTGTGGTCAAATGTATGTCATTTTAAAGTCAATTTAACAAAAATCCAATTACATTTGAATATGTTCCTAATTGCAAAAGCGTCTAACAGAATTTGGGTATTCTAGAACTGTAATTTACATGTAAACAACGATAACCCAGTTTTATGTATTTAATACTGCAGATAGAATGCTCTGTGTGCCAGAGATGGTACCATTCAGCTTGTCTGGGGATGACAAAGAAGGACTTCAACAAAGCCAAAATAGAAAATGATTGGAAGAGGCCTCTTTGCTGTATAAATTAGACACGTATAAATAAATTACTTTTGTGCCTTGTAACTACTCTAAAATGTGGGACTGTTGCACTAAGAATGCAAACTTTGATTTGGTGTACACTTTAAGATTGTGAACATTATACAACTTTATCTAAACATTGTCTAACTTCATATAGAACAAATGGCACTTGAAACTAACATTTAAAGTTATTCCAAGTGTATATATTTTTTTCTGAAACACTGAATTAGTTATTGATTTCTTTAAATGCAATATTTGAGATTTAATGTATTTCTTTTAAATCAAAACTGGAATTTCTACTCAATGCAAAGTTTGAAAACGTATGCTAGACATTTATATAATAAATCAGACCTAGTTTGATGTTTCTGTGACACAGTGAATTAGTTATTGATTTATACCGCTTTAAACTGCATTTCATGTATTTTTTTTATAAAATAAAAACTGGAATTTCTACTTAAAGCAAAGGTTGTAAAAGTATGCTAGACATTTATAGAATAAACCATATCTAGTTTTATGTTTCTGTGACAAACAATTCATTTGTTATTGGTTTTTACAATTTTAAATAGCGTTTGGCGGATGTCTGTTGAATGTCAATTTCCGAATGTGTGACTATAAACCAACTTTACCTCGGTCCTAGTTATACTATCTGATCTAGGTAGCTAATGTGACTTTGTTAAATCCAATGCAACTTGACTTTGAACATGCTGCTGTTTTCCAAACTATCACTTGATGGAAAGTTGCATATTTCACTTAATTTGCATCTGCTAGTTATGCATTTCAGGACTGTTTAGCTAGCTATTTATCAGCATTTTTCATCCTTCAGGGTGAACTGTTCTTTCTACTTTAAAATTGGTGCCTGCCGCCATGGTGACCGGTGCTCGAGATTACATAATAAACCAACTTTCAGCCAGGTAAGTCAATTCAGTAAAGGAAACTTGTTTAAAATATTTGCTTCTACCAGATGTGCTGCATGAAAGGGAATAGCATGTGTGAAACTTCTGCCAAGATGAAGTGGTTGTCATGCTCTAGGCTAGTTTGACAAATGGTAACCTCTCGTGGAACTATGCTGCATGACCAAATTATGCAAGATTTTCTTTCTGGTTTAACCAAGATTATTCAAATGGCCATTATCTTTGGTTTGGTCTAACTTTGATCCAGTGATTGATGCTTTGTTTAGCTTGTTCTTCTAAACCGAGATTGGAAAGGTTTATCAGCACTGGTGTTCAGATAGTGAAACAAAATAGTGGAACTGATTAACATTGAATTGGAGTGTTATTCAATGCTGAGTGAATAACCTTTCTCCCCCCCCATTAACATATATTTTGATTCTTTCTAGCAGAGATGGATGTGTGCTTGTGTATGTGGGCTTGATTGTGCATCAGCTGATTCCCTTTGATGAAAACAGAAGGGCTTGTCAATAATCCTCTTGAATAAAGCACTACTAAAATATGAAAGTTATGAGTTTGAATGTAGATCACTAAATACTGTACAAGTTGGTGTCCTAAATATATGAAACAGGAAGTGTGTTTTATGCAGCCATACTGACACAAGCACAGCGATATACACACTTCCTCCATTTTTGGTGGTCCAAGCCTGTTCAGCGGCCTCGTGTCGCATTTGTTGCATCCCGCGTCTCAGTATACCAGACAAAAACATCTCAAACGACAGTGTCTCCCTGCTTTACCGTTTTTCTCTAGCTTGTCCATCATAAATGAACAGTTACTTTTTCTAACGCCAATAGGACAAATCATTCCTATTCTTAGTAGGGCCAGGATGATACCAGTATCACGATACTCGTTAGTGTCGTGGCAAGGAAACAAAACACTAAGCTGATTTTAACTTCTTTAGGAAAACAGCCCTAAGGTTGGAAACAAACATCATTATGGTGTCATCCAGAGTCACATAAAATATTTTTCCCAAGCTATAGCACACTATTTTACATACAGCACGTTTTTAATCTCTTATGGATCCAAACCCGTGAACGGGATCGATTTTGCCAACATCCGGTGAAATGCAGAGCGCCAAATTCAAAGTACAAATATACTAATTTTAAACATTCCAGAAAATACAAGTGTTGCACACCATTCAAAAGCTTAGAATCCTGTTAATCTAACAGCGTTGTCAGATTTCAAAAAGGCTTTACAGCGAAAGAAGAACATTTCATTGTCTTGAGGACAGCGCCCCACCACACATTCAATTAGCATAATAACATAACCAGCAGAGGTGTCACATCTAAAATATAGCATAAAATAAATAGCTTATCTTTGAAGTTCTTCATATGATGGAATACCCAAGTGTCCCGTTTACACAATAAAAGGTAATTTTGTTCGATAAAGTCCCTCTTTATATCCATGAAGCTCAGTTTGGTTGGCGTGTTTTGTTCGTTAATCCACCTGCCCAAAGGCGTTCATCCATGCAGACAAACAATATCCCAAAAGTACCGGTAAAGTTCGTCAAAAAAAGTCAAACAGTGTTTGTAATCAATACTCCCAGACCCTAAAATGAATATAAACTATAATATTTCAGACGGAATATAACCTGCTGAATAGAAGAGAAAAAGAGCTAAGCGCGCACTCTATGTTATGCGCAAAATCCATAATAGGACACATGACGTGAACTCAGGAAGAACTTGTCTTACTCCCTTGATTTTCATGATAAAAGCTTCAAACCTTTTTCTAAAGACCATTGACATCTATTGGAAGCCATAGGAACTGTAATCTGGGGGGTTAAACATAAAGGCTTTGAATAGCATGCAAACTTAAAACAGGGTGACATGACAGATTCAGATTTCCTGGATGGATTTTGCTCGGGTTTTCGACTGCGATATCAGTTCTGTTATACTCACAGACATTATTTTAACAGAAACTTGAGTGTTTTCTTTTCAAAGCTACTAATTATATGCATATCCTAGCTTCTGGGCCTGAGTAACATGCAGTTTACTTTGGGCACGTTTTTCATCCGAACTTCAAAATACTGCCCCCTAGCCCAAACAGGTTAACTACTTAGGGAGCAGTGGGGCCCCACTCCCGACACTACCCGGTGAAATGTAAGGCGCCAAATTCAAAATCCAAAAGTTGAATTATTAAACATTCATCAATATACAAGTGTTGCATAGTCATCAAAAGCTCTGATTCTTGGCAATATCACAGCGTTGTCAGATTTCAAAAAGGCTTTACGGCGAAAGCACAACATTTGATTGTTTGAGGATAGCCCTTCATATTTTATGCATTAGCATAAATCCATAACCAAAGCGGGTCTCATAAAATGCATAAAATCGCTAATATAAAATCCCTTACTTTTTATGAACTTCTGCTGAGGGATTCCCAAGTGTCCAACGAAGACATCCAATGGTTCTTTTGTTAGAAAAAGTAATTTATTATATCCATATATCTCCGTTTGGTTGGCGAGTTATGTTCATAAAATACAGCGTCCACTCGCCCATTGAACCGTGAAGAGAACGCGTTCAACCTATACACTTGTCCAAGAACAATCAAACATCATTGATAATGTATCCTTAGGAACACTTATGTATATTTACTATAATATTTCTACCGGATTATAAACTGGACGATAGGAAAGGAAAAAAAAACAGCGCGCGTGAACGTGCCTTCTCTTCTGTTTACATCCTGTGACTAGTTCGAAATTCTTCTTCTATTACCATCCAGAGCAACCTAACATCACCAAACACTGTCTAGAGACTGTTGACATCCAGTGGAAGCAATAGGTACTGCAATCTTACTCCCATATATGGCTGTTTTCAATAGGGAGGTGTTCAAAATGAGGCAATGTGTCAAACACTTTTTCCAGGACAGAAATTCCTCGAGTTTTCGCCTGCTATATCAGTTCTGTTATACTCACAGACAATATTTTAACACTCTTAGAAACCTCAGTGTTTCCTATCCAATAGTACTAATTATGTGCATATCCTAGTTTCTGGGCCTAAGTGGCAGGCCTTTTACTTTGGGCACGCCAGACTCTCCAAAACCGACACCTCAGCTGCCGCTCCCTAAGAAGTTAAAGGACCAAAGAGGTTGGTCTGCTTTTGTTTACGTTTTTGCCAAGGATAACATATTGCGATACTGGCATTGTCACAGCCCTAATTTTTAGGGAAATGTCTGCCCTGAATCTAGGTCATCCTCTCCTTTACCCCTTTCACTCGGTCACATTTTAAATATCTAAATAGCTTGAACTTGAATTGAGAGCTAGATTCACCCAGGGGTCCCATGAGTCGGTGTCTTACTCTCCCTTACTTATGTATTTAGACAGTGATGCTATTTTCTATTTTTGTACTTTTGTATCTACTCCAGCATTTTGGATGTTGAGGGAATTTTCATATCTGATTTGCAAGGAATACTGACCAAATACTAAACTTTTCAGTACTTTAATACACTATGTGAAATTTGTTACATCTTCACATGGGGGGACTAGATCTATAAAGAGCTTTCATTTCAAAACAGTACATTCGATGTGTATAAATATACCCTCCAAATAAAAGGTGATATTCTATACTGTCACCTCGTGAAACATTTGCTCTCAAATCCAACATGCTGGAATATATAGCCAAATTAAAAATGTTAGCATCACTATCCACATGCATGTGTGTACGTAGTGGAGTGTAATTCAGAAACAAATCTTTCTCTACACAACATTGGATGAAAGGTGGCACGGCAATGCACTTCCCTCTGCATCTCCATTGTAATCGCTGGCCATGCCTTTTGCAAGAGATTCAATGCAGAAAGTTGCCTGCTTGAACAGACTGCAAATTGCTCTGGCCAACCTCTGTTAGCTCTGACCCTACCCTAGAGTGTGTTTTTGGCTCTTCGCTCCTTGTTGTTGGTAATCCTTTTAATTTTTTTGACAGAGCTCAAACCATTTGACTGGATTATTGACATAGTCGTGTGCCTGATGTCCCTCTGTGTAGGGATGTGACAAAAATAATAATAAAAAAAAAAAAACCATAAAATTCCATGTGAATTCACAATGCAGCTTTGCTGCTGCTAGCAACTGTTTGGGTCTCATGGTGCGTCCCTTTCAGATGGATAAGCATGGCACCTGTACTACCTCAAGGGGTTGGATTTAATATGGAAGGCACATTTTGGTTGAATCCATTCAGTTGTGCAGCTGACTAGGTATCCCCAACTGTTAACTTCTTAGGGAGTAGAGCACGCGGTGACCGTTTTGGAGAGCCTGGCGTACCCAAAGTAAAATGCCTCCCATTCAGGCCCAGAAAATAGGATATGCACATATTTAGTACCATTGGATAGGAAACACCCAGAATTTTCTTAAAGTGTTAACATTTTGTCTGTGAGTATAACAGAACAGATGTGGCAGGTGAAAACCCGAGGAATTTCTGTCCTGGAAAAAGTGGTTTTGACAGATTGCCTCATTTTTAACCCCTCCCTTATGAAAATGCCCATATAAGGGCATATGAATGCAGAACCTATCGCTTCCTCTGGATGTCAACAGTCTCGAAAGTGTTCTGATTATTCTTAGCTGCTTTTAGAGCAGAGAAGAAAATGAATAAGGAAGTGTCCCCACAGATGTCCTTACAAGAAGATGTGTGCTCCCGGCTGGCGCGTTCTTTGTTTTTTTTCCTTTCTTATCGCCCAGTTTATATTCCGGTTGAAATATTATACAACATATACATTAAAGTGTTCCTAAGGATACATTAGCAATTATGTTTGATTGTTCTTGGACAAGTTTATAGGTATAAGTTGAACGAGTTCTCTTCACGTTTCAATGGACTCTATTTTCTCTAATGCGCCAACCAAACGGAGATTTATGGATATAATACTTGACTTTTTCTAACAAAAGAACCATGGATTGTCTTCGTTGGACACTTGGGAAGCCCTCAGCAGAAGTTCTTCAACAGGTAATTGATTTGTTTTCGCTGTGAAATGTGTTTTGGGTGAACCGTGATAGCTTATGAATTCATGGTAATGGAAAAATATTGAAGGTGCTACCCTCAAACAATCAAATGTGGTGCTTTCGCTGTAAAGCCTTTTTGAAATCTGACAACGCTGTGATATTGCCACGAAACAGAGCTTTTGATGACTATGAAACACTTGTATATTGATGAATGTTTAATAATTCAACTTTTGGATTTTGAATTTGGCACCTTGCATTTGACCTGGTAGTGTCGGGAGTGGGGCGCTAGCGCCCCAGCGCACCTTGCTGCTCCTTAAGAAGTTAATAACGATGGCGTAGTGGTGGACAGTTGACTCAAAAATAATTGATTCCTTGTTTCCTTGCACGTGAACTCCTATTTCTGAGTGTCAAGCAGAATCAACTCCTAAGATTCAGTATTTTGATGAGACTGATTTATTTTTTTCCCCCCGCACTTCTGACAGCAAACATTTACATTTTGGTCATTTAGCAGACACTCTTATACAGAGCGACTTACTGGAGCAATTAGGGTTAAGTGGCCTGTACACGGGCACATCAACATCTTTTTTTACCTAATCTGCTCAGGGATTCGAACCAGCGACCTTTGTTACTGGCCCATTGCTCTTAACTGCTAGGCTACCTGCCACATCTTTCATAGCGAGCTAGCGAGGGGTGGAGAGAGAGGAGAGGGGTACTTTATAGGCAGGTCGGCCACCAGGCAGACAAGTCAGAACCGTGCACTGGGCTTATCTATTGGCAATCAAAAGCTGTATCTCGCAATTTCTTGGCTTGCATGCCTTGCAAGTTCACCAAAATAGCCTCAAGTTTGCCTCTTTCTCTCTGGTTTCATTTAAGTTGCAGAACTTTCCCCATGCCTTTTTTATAGCTGATAATATGGAAAATAATGTTTTGTGATAACTACACTGCAATTTATATTGAATTATTATGATTTATTTATTTTCTAAACGTTAAGGATCCTAATTTGGTTTAAACGTTCACACCCCTATGTCGTTCCCTCCTATTAATACATATTGTGACTGCGTTTCGACTAAACATGACTGAGTCACTGAACATAATTTCAGTCCTCTTTATCAGCAGTAATCTCAAGCTTTGCCATAGCTAGCACTTTTCCACCAGTTGGCCTACTTTCCACAATGGTTTGTCTGAAGTGGTAGGATTTATCTGTGGCCCGTTCCCATCTCAAAGTAAGATGTATCCCTCTCACTGAACAGATTATTAGAACATAGCACATACATACTCTAGGCTTCCTCTAGGTTTCCCTACAGCTCGCCTTGCCTACATGGGACAGAGAAAAGACACCAATTCCCCAGCGTGTCCACCGGTCAAGCACGGACTCCTGATTTATTTTGCCCTTACCCCTCCTACAGACTCAAGGTTCCTCTACATCCAGGGGATTTGGTCCACCCCTTCTATAGGTTCTAGGTATCGGGATTTGGTCCACCCCTCTTCTATAGGTTCTAGGTATCGGGATTTGGTCCGCCCCCCTTCTATAGGTTCTAGGTATCGGGATTTGGTCTGCTCCCCTTTCTATAGGTTCTAGGTATCTGGATTTGGTCCGCCCCCTTTCTATAGGTTCTAGGTATCGGGATTTGGTCTGCCCCCATCCTATAGGTTCTAGGTATCGGGATTTGGTCCGCCCCCATCCTATAGGTTCTAGGTATCGGGATTTGGTCCGTCCCCCTTCTATAGGTTCTAGGTATCGGGATTTGGTCCGCCCCCCCCCCCTTCTATAGGTTCTAGGTATCGGGATTTCTTATTTTATTGATTAAACTTTTTCACATTTTAGCAAGAGGGGCCAAACAGTCCTCTACCTTCAGCACCACCTGTGGGTTAAAAATAAAGTCTGTTTTAGTTAGCTATATAGCCTATTTTTTGGGGGGGGGGGGTTTAGTTTTTGTATTTTTATAAACAATTTTTTGATTTTTCCCTCTGCAGACCATCGTGATTCAAAACATCTACCGTAACCCCCAAAACAGTGCGCAGACGGCAGACGGCTCCCACTGTAAGTGCCTCCGGTCCAGTCCTCTCAGCCCACCAGGTCATTCTAGCTCTCTCCCCCTCCTCAGATTTTAGGTCTGCATCTCCACTGGCTTCCTGCAGGGCTTCGGAGGGTCTGTCTCAGCGCTGGTAGCAGGGGGTACCACAACACTACCTCAACACTTTAGTATATCGCCAATCAAAATCGATTTAAAAATCTCTTTTTAATCCGTTGCCATTCAGGAGGTCTAAGCCTAGGTGTAGAATGACATGCTCGAATAGTGACATTGAGAAAAGGACTCAAAAAAAGAATGCCTTGATCTCCACAATTCACATTGGATCCGTACAGTGAAGTTATTATCCACAGGCAATCTCCTCATAGTACCTGTTTTCTAACAGTTATAGTGCACAGATGACTGACTTAAGGTATTTTTCAGGCGCTTTCAGACAAGACTGACAACACATCGACTGCCCTAGTGCCAAACGTGTTTGTGAATAGCTAGGTTTCCATCCAATTGGCAACATATTTTATGCGAATATTCTAAAATCTGCGTAAAATAATGTGATCTTTTCCCCCCATTAGATATTTTTCTGTTGCAGATGAAAGGCTGTGTGTGATGAGTGCACATAAAAATACCCTTTGCTGTTAAATGGGTTTCCGTTGCATTTTCAACTCTACTGATGGTTTTCTCACAAGAAAATATGCGTTATAGCCGGTGTGCCCACTCTGGTATTGGCACGTGCGCTCTAGCAGTAAACTGCATGCTTTCCCGACGAGTCATAGTGGGAGGACCACACAACATATCGCGTGACACCAAGTTGACTTTGATATGATGGTTATTATATCAATATTTTCACTTAAAAGCGTTTCCACCAACATTTCTCACATTAATTTTACCAACATAAAAAGATCCCACCTTGTCTAAGCGTATTTTGTTTTGTCGACATTTGGAAAGTTGAATGAAAAATGTTTCCATCAGGCCTGTCATGGCATTTTTTTATGCGGCATGTACTTTACTCGCATAAAGGTTGGATAAGAACCTGGTTATAGACAGCAAAAAAAAAACGACATGAGTTACTGTCTAGACACAGAACAGTTTGGGATTTTAGTTTGTGCTCTTGCAATACTGCCGCCCCTATATGTTAGACTGATTCAGACTTCATCAGCCATATTGTAAATGTGTAAATAGTACCCTGAAGTTGAGCCCCGGCTAGCAGAGCTGATGCATTGCCACTCGCTTCCTCTAAGGTAAGTCGTGGGTTTGTGGTCTTGTTGCTGTCATGTATAACTGTTCTGTTTCTCCAGCTGAGCAACTCAGAATGACTGGCAAAAAGTTACTTTTAAAAATGTATAAAAAGGAAAAAATGATTACTAGTAATAAACATCTTGGCATCCAATCACCTATGATTCAGCACGTTCTAGAGGTCATTTCGAGCCTCAATGACCTGATATGTAATGTTTGGGTAGGCTAAATTTTCGATTGTATTGGATTTTCCACCATAATTTTCCATAGTCAAATATTATCATGCTGAGATTTTCACTTCTTCCAGCTCCATCTCTTTCAGCGTGGACCAGTCCCATGGATCATCTTAACCTCTTTCAGTTATCCCTTCCTACCCTGTTCTGGGGCTGGTTGGAGCACAAGTACACAGTTTTGAGGGAGGGGGATGGGAGTAAATGCACCTATTTAACTACCATTATAGAAATCTGCCTGAAACTATCTCAAAAATGTACATTTTGTATTTCAGACCATTGCCCTCTTGAACATTTACCGTAACCCTCAAAACACTGCCCAGTCTGCCGATGGTTTGCGCTGTAAGTTTCCCACTTGTTAACAGGGACCTGTGGCACAATGTTATTTTATATTTCTCTTCATTCGCCCACATTTCCTTTTGGGGGTGCCATCTGTCCTCTTTATGACATGTTAAGATTTATCTCTTTTACATGATCAGTGATATACATTCTCTGCCATTTTAGTGCTGTAATATACATGTAATACAACAGGTACTAATGTTAAGTAAAACAAACCATGTATACTACCGTTCTGGTGCCATGTTGGCAGTGTAACTGACATAGTCCAAATTATGTTTTGATGCATTCTATTAATTCAAAATCTAAGACGTATTCTAGGAAAACATTTTATTCATCGTTGTTTCAACTACAGCTTCATTCACAAAACACTTAATTATATTCCAGAGGTTAATCCTGTTTTAGTCTCAGGTGGTCAAACTAATTTAGGATACATTTTTTGTTTTTTATTATTCAAAATGTGATATGATACATGGTGTGATTTTGGTGAGTTGAGTATGACTGACATTGTGTTTAGGCCCCAGTTAGTCCCATTACTTAGCATCAATTGACAGTGGTATTATCTCAGTGCCGGAACCGTACCATTACTACTTAGCACTCACTGAATGTAACTAAAATTTGTCTCAAAAGACTGTCCTCTCATCAAGGGCAAATGTCCAGTCTTACTATCGTGCTTGGTGTGCAGAGGAACAATGAACATATTTTTCGCATTGACCCTTTGCCTCCGGACAGTATTGTCTTTTGCTGTCGTCCTTATTTCATATGTACTGGACTGTGATATTAGATTGAATACATTTGTAATTCATTAGTCCAGACTCCTAGGTGTTAGAAATAATTTATTGTGCTTGTAGTTTATGAAACCACGATGCCGATGACACCTACTGTAACACGTTTTACTGGTCCCTGATGTGTGCGTTTCTCCCCTATGGCCACTAGGTGCCGTCAGTGATGTGGAGATGCAGGAGCACTATGACGAGTTCTTTGAGGTGAGTCAGTGATGCGTCAGTGATGCGTCAGCGTGCGGTAGTATCACACCGTAAGCCCATTTGAATGGTGTGGATGATGCAATTCAGGTCTACCTTCTCTTCCCCCTCCACACTGCCCATGTGGGAATCATTGACAAAATAATGAATAGAAATGTGCTTTGAGCATGTGTGGGAAATGCACTTTGAATTCAAATACATTTGAAACTTAGTGTCTGTATTTGCCCTTCTGTCTGTCAATCCCTCTCTCTCCCTCAATTTCTCTTGCTGTAGGAGGTCTTCACAGAGATGGAGGAGAAGTATGGAGAGGTGGAGGAGATGAACGTGTGCGATAACCTGGGAGACCATCTGGTCGGAAACGTATATGTGAAGGTGTGTCACTGACTGTGTGTGTATAATGGTGGGTTTTGTGTATATTTGTTGAAGAAAACATGTTCTCATTCAATCACACTGTCATTCTCAGCCTCTTTAGAACCTACATTTGCGCACACACTAACTCGGTGATGGTCTCTGTGTAGTTCCGTCGTGAAGAAGACGCCGAGAAGGCAGTGATGGATCTGAATAACCGCTGGTTCAACGGTCAGCCCATCCACGCCGAGCTCTCTCCCGTTACAGACTTCAGAGAAGCCTGCTGCCGCCAGTACGAGATGGGGTCAGTACTCCACCGCAGGACCACACGCGCACACACCACTTTCAGCTCAACATTGCATTTATGGTGACACCTAAACAAATGCATTGTAATTAAGTTGGGTTATTTCAACTATATAAATACTGTAGCAAGGATAATTCCTACCAAAAGCACCAAATCCACACACCTTTCTCTCCGTTACACAGATTATATATCTTCATGCAAGAGTTGTTGCCCCCACCCTAAGTGCACTAACTGAACTCCCTTTCTCTCTACAGAGAGTGCACTCGAGGAGGCTTTTGTAACTTCATGCACCTGAAGCCCATCTCTAGGGAGCTGAGGAGGGAGCTGTATGGACGGCGCAGGAAGAGGGGGTAAGCTCAGGCTCTGAGTCAACGCTAATCATAAAACTTATGCTGCTTTCAAGTGTTCTCCAGAATGCACGTTTCTGCCGTGATAATTTTTTTTACGTATGTTTGAGTGGGAAAGTTCTCATTTTGAGTTTAACTAGCTCCTTTCCCCCCCCTCCCCTTCCTCAGAGGGGGGCATCATTCTCGCTCCCGTTCCAGGGAACGTCGTTCGCGCTCGAGGGACAGAGGAAGGGGAGGTGGTGGAGGTGGACGCGACCGTGAGAGAAGGCGCTCCAGAGACAGAGAACGCTCTGGAAGATTCTAAACCGGCATCCACCAAACAGCCGTCCATCCCTCCCATCTCCATTATCACTCTCCATCCATCCCAAAATCCCTCTATCCTTGCCTCCATTGCAGCCTATCAATTCACCCTTGGCCATTTCATATAATTGTGTCCCAATGACCAAAATCAATTGGAAAATGTTGGACTTGTTTTTTTTCTCATTTTTATTCAAGAAATGGAACGCTTTCCTTTTCAATAAAAAAACTATGATTTGTTCACATTTCTTCTATCAGTTTCTTATAAATGGTTACTCTGGAAAACAGAAAAAGTTATGTCTTTATAGTGAACAGCAATGAGTAACTGTTACCTTTGCCTTGAGTCATCATGCTCTAGACTGGGCTTACTGTAAGTGAGGGATGTTAAATACTTCCCATAGACTCCTCCCTGATTCCCAGTAACTTGACTCCCTCAGCCTCTGCTAATTTCTCACTCAGAACATGTCATCTGTGAACTCAAAAAGACAGTTGCCATAGATTTGAAGGATTATCTCCTTAACCATATACTCCTTTTTTTCCAGTTTCCCATGCCAACACTTGCCTGTTTGGATTATGTCTACAAATACGTATTATTGACTGTTGACCTGTAATTTTGGATAAATTGACTTGGCTGGAGAGAGAACTCAAGGCCATGGTGTGGTTGAAGCAACATTTAATACAAAATTATTCTGGGTACATGTATTTACATTCAATATGAGAATGACAACAGTGTGCAATGGGTGTCTACTTTGAAGAATCTAAAATATATTTTGATTTGTTTAATAATTTTTGGGTTACTACATGATTCCATATGTGTTATTTCAAAGTTTTGATGTCTTCACTATTATGCTACAATGTAGAAAATAGTAAAAATAAAGAAAAACCCTTGAATGAGTAGGTGTGTCCAAACTTTTGACTGGTACTGTAAGTAGTTTCCATTCAGAATTGACAGAAGCACAGTGCCAGAGACAATAATACTGCCACAGATGCAGTATTTCATATGGAAAGTGAACATGAGGTGGATGCCAAGTCAGTCTCATCAGCGACTTTCATTTCAAACAGAAACCAAGGCTTTGTTCAGTGTGTTGGACTACAGGCTTTCTGATTTACAAAGCCCTCCACCTATCAATGACACTATCCCATTAGTTTAACACGGTCTCTTCACCTCTGTTCAGAGAACCCTATACAATAATTGCCAGTACATGGTTACTAAGTTTGATAACAGGAAGGCGGCCTACATAATGCTTGTTTTTTCAACTTTACTAGTTACCACTCCCTTGTTTATCTTGAGATCTACTGGAGCACCCAGGTCAGGGCTAGGGTTAATGCCCGAGGATGTTATTGCCAATACAGTTATGACACTCCCTAATAATTATTTAGACTTAGATAATAGCTTCCTGAGGTAAGATTATACGGTTGAATTTCACACATTTTAAAACGCCATCAAAGTGTATTTCCAGGTGGCCTAATTCATTTCAATGCATAGGCTATGCATATCCACCTTATACAGCATGCAGAAATGTCAAACAGGCTGGTTGTACCTACTCATCAGTAGACAGTGTTATACAGCACCATAAAAAGGAAACACACCATTTAGAAAGAACAGCACACGAGTGGGAAGGACAGAGAAATCTTGAGATGATCGTATGAGCACGTTTGTCTTTAGGGAAATTGTACACATGTTGATGTTAGAGCTTGTTTGAGATGTTGGAACTGCTACAGCTGGTCGTGAGTGGTTAAAGTCACAAATGCTTTCACTTGGCCTCCCAGATTAGACTGAAAGGGTGAGCTGGAACAGGGTGTGCTGTGTCTAATGATGTGTACAGTGCATTTGGGCAGAATTCAGACCCCTTGACTTTTTCCACATTTTGTTATGTTACAGCCTTATTCTAATATGGATTCAATTGTTTTTTCCCCTCATCAATCTACACACAATACCCCATAATGACAAAGCAAAAACTGGTTTTTAGAAATTTTTGCAAAAAAAATGAAATATCACATTTACATAAGAATTCAGACCCTTTACTCAGTACTTTGTTGAAGCACCTTTGGCAGCGATTACAGCCTCAAGTCTTCTTGGGTATGACGCTACAAGCTTGGCACACCTGTATTTGGGGAGTTTCTCCCATTCTTCTCTGCAGATCCTATCAAGCTCTGTCAGGTTGGATGGGGTGTGTGGCTGCATAGCTATTTTCAGGTCTCTCCAGAGATGTTCGATCTGGTTCAAGTCCGGGCTCTGGCTGGGCCACTCAAGGACATTCAGAGACTTGTCCCGAAGCCATTCCTGCGCTGTCTTGGCTGTGTGCTTAGGGTTGTTGTCCTGTTAGAAGGTCTATTGTCCTGGTTGGTGGACCAAACAGAGGATCCACTTCGGGAAGGTCGTATTCCTGGTCGTTATGTTGGTAAGTTGACGTTGCTCTTATATCCAATAGTTCCTCCCGGCTGTATGTAATAAAACTTAAGATTTCCTGGGGTAACAATGTATGAAATAATACATAAAAAACAAAATACTGCATAGCTTCCTAAGAACGCGAAGCGAGGCGGCCATCTCTGTCGGCGCCGGCGTTGTAAAGGTAACCTACTTTAAAATACAATTTTAGTTTATAGAAGCTAGAGAAACTTTCAAGAATATGTATAGACGAAGTGCATTCTCATGCTTTGTTCATGTCACGTCCTGGCCATAGATAGCCCTCTGGATTTTCTATGGTGGTTTTGGTCAGGACGTGACTAGGGTGGGTTCTAGTTATTGTATGTCTATGTTGGTGTTGCATGTGGTTGCCAATTAGAGGCAGCTGTTTGTCGTTGCCTCTAATTGGGAATCCTATTTAGTTTGTCCTCTCCCCACCTGTGTTGTGGGTTATTGTTTTCAGTGTGTGCGCGCTACACTGTATGTCGCGATCTGTTTATGTCTTGTTTTGAATGTTTCACTGCAGTTAAAAATATGTGGAACTTCATGCATGCTGCGTCTTGGTCTGTTTCTCCTGACGATCGTGACAGTTCATTAACATTATATAAAGTAACATATTCCTTCGTCTCTCTCTTTGAACAGAATTACTGATCCCCTCTGAAAATTAAGTTCCCTACTTTGTGTAACTCGTATATTTAACGCTATTTATTTATCAAGAAAGGATCAATGGTGAGTGTAAAGTTAATTACTTGTGAGTTCATCAATAGTTAATTCAATCAATAGTTCATTTTTTGTATTCTCACTGCGAGCCATCATGACTCTCAAAACCCGGGACAGCCGCAGTTTACTTGTGGAAGATAACTTTAGCGCCTCCCTAAAACTCCTATTCAAATTAGACACAACCCTTCAAATATGTATGTAATGAGACATTATATCCACTCGTTATAGTGTTTTATTTACATTTTAGAGGTGATGAGTTGGACAAATCGGGTGAAAAAAGCCAACACGATATATCTTCCCCTTTCACTATCACTCAGTAGCCCCCTCTGCCATTTAAAAAAAAAAGACCCGGCGGAGCTCCATTGCCTTCTAGGCAATCAAACAAACAAAATGTCAGTATTGGGACAAAGTGGAGTCGCAATTTAACGGCTCAGACACAAGACAAATGTGGCAGGGTCTACAGACAAATACGGACTTCAAAAAGAAAACCAGCCATGTCACAGACACCGACGTCTTGCTTCCAGACTAACTAAACACCTTCTTTGCCCACTTTGAGGATACTACAGTGCCACCGACACAGCCTGCTACCTATGGGTTCTCCTTCACCGTGGCTGACGTGAGTAAGACATTTAAATGTGTTAACCCTCGCAAGGCTGCCGGCCCAGACGGCATCCCTAGCCACATCCTCAGCGCATGCGCAGACCAGCTGGCTGGCGTGTGTACGGATATATTCAATCTTTCCCTATCCCAGTCTGTTGTCCCCACATGCTTCAAGATGACCACCATTGTTCCTGTACCCAAGAAGGCAAAGCTAACTGAACTAAATGACTATTGCCCCGAAGCACTCACTTCTGTCATCATGAAGTGCTTTGAGAGACTAGTCAAGGATCATATCACCTTCCCTGTCACCCTAGACCCACTGCAATTTGCATACCGTCCCAATAGGTCCACAGACGATGCAATTGCCATCACACTGCACCCTGCCCTATCCCATCTGGACAAGAGGAATACCTATGTAAGAATGCTGTTCATTGACTACAGCTCAGCATTCAACACCATAGTACCCTCCAAGCTCATCATTAAGCTTGAGGCCCTGGGTCTCAACCCCACCCTGTTAAATTTGGTCCTGGACTTCCTGACGGGCCGCCCCCAGGTGGTGAAGGTAGGAAACAACATCCCCACTTCGCTGATCCACAACACTGGGGCCCCGCAATGGTGCGTGTTCAGCCCCCTCCTGTACTCCCTGTTCAGCCATGACTGCGTGGCCATGCACGCCTCCAACTCGATCATCAAGTTTGCGACGACACAACAGTAGTGGGCTTGATCACCAACAACGTTGAGATAGCCTATAGGGAGGAGATGAGTGCACTCAGAGTGTGGTGTTAGGAAAACAACCTCTCACTCAACGTCAACAAAACAAAGGAGATGATCGTGGACTTCAGGAAACAGCAGAAAGAGCACCCCCCTATCCACATCGACAGGACAGCAGTGGAGAAGGTGGAAAGTTTTAAGTTCCTCGGCGTACACATCACGGACAAACTGAAATGGTCCATTCACACAGACAGAGTGTGGTGAATAAAGCGCAACAGCGCCTCTTCAACCTCAGGAGGCTGAAGAAATTTGGCTTGACACCTAAAACCCTCACAAACCTGGTATGGCCTGGTATGGCAAATGCACCGCCCACAACCGCAGGGCTCTCCAGAGGGTGGTGCAGTCTGCACAACGCATCACCCGGGGAAAACTACCTGCACTGCAGGACACCTACAGCACCCGATGTCACAGGAAGGCCAAAAAGATCATCAAGGACAACAACCACCCGAGTCACTTCCTGTTCACCCCACTACCATCCAGAAGGCGAGGTCAGTACAGGTGCATCAATGCTGGGGCCGAGAGACCGAAGATATTTTTCAATCTTAAGGCGATCAGACTGTTAAACAGCCATCACTAACACCGAGAGTTCATAGTGTTGAAGTTCATAATGATAAAAAATAATTAGATCAAATGTTCCTCAAAACTCCTTGAAGTTGTGGATCAATCCTCTTGACCAGTTCACTTAGTCCATCGGGTACCCTGTGCTTGCATGGCCCCATTGTTAAGTCTTCCTCCTCACAACAGGACCAGCGGCGTGGTGATCACTGCGGTGCTCGTGGTTGTCCTCTCCCAGTGATGCCACAAACTCCTCTGCGTCTTGTGCTGTGGTGAATGACAGGTGCTCTCCCCTGTGTATGGCCCGGAGCATTGCTGGATAGACGAGGAATGACTGGATGCCCATCAGTCTGTTTTTTGCGGTCTCATTGAAGACTTTAAGGCGTTGTGAGGTGTGTGGGCTGTAGTCAGGGAAGAAATGCAGTACCTTACCGGCGTGGTGAATGAGCTCTGCTCCTTGTAAACTCAGCAAAAAAATAAACGTCCTCTCACTGTCAACTGTTAATTTTCAGCAAACTTAACATGTGTAAATATTTGTATGAACATAACAAGAACTGAGACATAAACTGAACAAATTTCACAGACATGTGACTAACAGAAATTTAATAATGTGTCCCTGAACAAAGGCTCAGTTCATCTACTCCTCATGGACTGCACCAGATTTGCCAGTTCTTGCTATGAGATGTTACCCCACTCTTCCACCAAGGCACCTGCAAGTTCCTGGACATTTATGGGGGAAATGGCACTAGCCCTCACCCTCCGATCCAACAGGTTCCAGACATGCTCAATGAGATTGAGATCCGGACTCTTTGCTGGCCATGGCAGAGTACTGACATTCCTGTCTTGCAGGAAATCATGCACAGAAAGAGCAGTATGGCTGGTGGCATTGTCATGCTGGATGGTCATGTCAGGATGAGCCTGCAGGAAGGGTACCACATGAGGGAGAAGGATGTCTTCCCTGTAACGCACAGCGTTGAGATTGCCTGCAGTGACAACAAGCTCAGTCCTATAATGCTATGACTCACCGCCCCAGACCATGACGGACCCTCCACCTCCAAATCGATCCCGCTCCAGAGTACAAGCCTCGGTGTAACGCTCATTCCTTTGACGATAAACGCAAATCCGACCATCACCCCTGGTGAGACAAAACCACAACTCGTCAGTGAAGAGCACTTTTTTGCCAGTCCTGTCTAGTCCAGCGACGGTGGGTTTGTGACCATACGCAATTGTTGCCGGTGATGTCTGGTGAGGACCTGCCTTACAACAGGCCTACAAGCCCTCAGTCCAGCCTCTCTCAGCCGATTGCGGACAGTCTGAGCACTGATGGAGGGATTGTGCGTTCCTGGTGTAACTCGGGCAGTTGTTGTTGCCATCCTGTACCTGTCCCACAGATGTGATGTTCGGATGTACCGATCCTGTGCAGGTGTTGTTCACTGCAAGGATGATCAGCTGTCCGTCTTGTCTCCCTGTAGCGCTGTCTTAGGCGTCTCACAGTACGGACATTGCAATTTATTGCCCTGCAGTCCTCATGCCTTCTTGCAGCATGCCTAAGGCATGTTCATGCAGATGAGTAGGGACCCTGGGCATCTTTCTTTTGGTGTGTTTCAGAGTCAGTAGAAAGGCCTCTTTAGTGTCCTAAGTTTTCATAACTGTGACATTAATTGCCTACCGTCTGTAAGCTGTTAGTGTTTTAACAACCATTCCACAGGTGCATGTTCATTAATTGTTTAGTGTTCATTGAACAAGCATGGGAAACCGTGTTTAAACCCTTTACAATGAAGATCTGTGAAGTTATTTGGATTTTTACTATTATCTTTGAAAGACAGGGTCCTGAAAAAGGGACGTTTCTTTTTTTGCTGAGTTTAGAATGGCTTACGGTTGTTGTACTGGAGGACCTTGAAGATCAGCGTCCTCGGTCTATCTGAAGCATTACTTGACCCAGGTCCAGAGTAGATGCGATGGGCTCTGTTGGGTTCACCTTGGGGTCATGATAGGGGCTGTGCCAAATGTTTGATGTATTATAATAATTGATTATGCTAATGTTGTATTAATAGAAGGGGATGGGTTATAAGACCCTTCCCCCTTCACATTTACAGGGTCCTAGACTACAGATTAACAATGTATATGCATTATAAGGTTTAATATTGTTCCACAGTACTTTTCTAGTCTCTGCTTCTTATAAAAAAATGTCTGAGAGATGTGTGCATTTTGGCAGTCAAAACGGGGTATCTGTGAGAAGAGCCTCAAAGATGAGATGCAGACACAGAACTCTGCTGAGGAGTGAAAGAGATAAGACAAGTCAGACATTCCACTATAAATCAACTTGGGGAATGGACATTTACTGCTGAGCCTTTAGATAACACTACAATTCTTGTTTGTATAGCTGTGTAGGCATGGGTTTGGTCTCATGAGTAGAAGGTAATGACGTAGGCAGTGACATCACTAAGGCTGGACTTCGGGCTTAATAAAATAACTTGTACCTTTTTACTATTTTGCAGAACTTACTCGGAAACATGCGTGCTATGTTCCTGTTGTCAACTTCTGCCTGCAATTGCATTAATAAATTATTGAATTACTTAAAGATATTGTCTGAATGCTAATTTCACCAATGAGCCAATGATTGACAAGGAACGAACCCCAACAGCTTGCATACAGCTTGCAACCCCAACAAATGCATATCTGAACCTATTGAGATATGGATGGGATCAATTTAGGGATCATTCTCTGTAGAATTTCGATGGGATCAAGTCTTGTCATAGATTTTCAAGTCGATTTAAGTTAAAACTGTAACTAGGCCACTAAGGAACATTCAATGTCGTCTTGGTAAGCAACTCCAGTGTATATTTGGCTTTGTGTTTTAGGTTCTGTTTCTTCTTATCCTAAAAAACTCCCTAGTCCTTGTTGATGACAAGCATACCCATAACATGATGCAGCCACCACAATGCTTGAGTGGTATTCGGTGATGTGTTGGATTTGCCCCAAACATAACACAGTTTATTCAGGACATAAAGTTGATTTCTTTGCCAATTATTTTTCAGATTTACTTTAGTGCCTTATTGCAAACAGGATGCATGTTTTGGAATATTTGTATTATGTACAGGCTTCATTTCTTCACTCTTTGAGGTTAGTATTGTGGAGTAACTACAATGTTTTTGATCCATCCTCTGTTTTCTCCTATCACAGCCATTAAGCTATGTACCTGTTTTAAAGTCACCATTGGCCCTGAGAGGTGTCCTTCCTCTCCAGCAACTGAGTTAGGAAGGACGCCTGTATCTCTGTAGTGACTGGGTGTATTTATACACCATCCAAAGTGTAATTAATAACGTCACCATGTTCAAAGGAATATTCAATGTCTGCTTTTTACATTTTGACCCATCTAGGTGCACTTCTTTGTGAGGCGTTGGACAACCTTCCTGGTCTTTGTGGTTGAATCTCTGTTTGAAATTCACTGCTCGACTGAGGGACCTTACAGATAATTGCTTGTTTTGGGTACACACAGAGTGAGTCCAGGCAACCTTGTTAAGCCCATTTTGACTCCTGAACATATTTAGGCTTGCCATAACAAAGGAGTTGAATGCTTATTGACTCAAGACATTTCAGCTTTTCATGTTTAATTAATTAAATTCTAAAAACATAATTCCACTTTGACATCATGGGGTATTGTGTGTAGGCCAGTGACACACAATCTAAATTCAAACTGTAACACAGAACATTTTGGAAAAAGTCAATGTGTGTGAATACTTTCAAAATGGTCTGAGAAGAACAACATTGGCAGGGCAATATAAGCATAGCCAATATGC
This sequence comes from Brachymystax lenok tsinlingensis, assembly GCA_030435695.1. Lineage (NCBI taxonomy): Eukaryota > Metazoa > Chordata > Actinopteri > Salmoniformes > Salmonidae > Brachymystax > Brachymystax lenok. The sequence continues at coordinate 27,676,535 of CM059785.1, forward strand.
AATAATAATGTATTGGGCCAATAGCCTACGGAACAAACCTCATTAATACAGAACTGTTTTTAATTGGTTCATGTTGCATAGGCTTACGTTTTTTAAGTAATGTTTAAAAAAAATGTGAGCAGTAGATCTCGGCTTGCATTTTGACTCAGAAGGTGATCTTGACTCAGAAAAGGTTGGTGACCAGTGCATTATAGCGTCTGTGACAGCATAGACATCACCGTTGAGGCTACAACCCATAGGAATCTCCACCCAGTTGACTACTTTAAAATGGCGTAAGCATGGTGGAAGCCCTCAATAGAGCTGCCCATGCTAAAACTGCTTTTTGGTCACTAGAGGCCTCTATCAATTGGACAGTATTTCAATTACATGTTTTAAGGACAAAATGACATGTATTTAAATATTTTTTCATTGTAGTTGGGACAGTAACATTAGTAATCCCTAACAAGTATACTTTAAGGAAAATGTTTTTATGGATTTTTTATATGTTTTTGTATTTGTATGTTTAGCTCACATAATATAATTTTAAAAGTATGCATTAAGGTGTCTGTAATAGAATAAATGTGGCAAAAACAAATATAGATATAGCTTCCAAAAAATGTTAACGTGGAGGAGTGCCAAGATGAATGCACGGTGGTTTCAACACGGTGCCCCTTTAAGTCATCTTGTGTACATATAAGTAATTGTCTGGATCTAGAAAAAAAGAGAGCTTAACCAAAGACTGATATAACTAACACAAAATAGACCACAGTCTGTCGTTTCCAAAAGGAACAAATGAGTCATAGTGGACAGAACAAGCAAGGAGGGGGGCAGAGCCAAGCGCAAGCTAGCGAAATCCTTTTGATACGTTTTAACAGATATTTGCATATTTCCATTAGGGAACGCCTACTCTGTGAAAATCACTTGTGCAATAACTCAATTCACCCTTGCACTCCTTTTAAAACTTTGGCAAAGATTAAAATCTACAAAGCTTAGTCCATTCTGTTCGTAACAGGTTTTAGTTTTGGGAACCTAAAACTGTATTGAGATCAAACGTTTAATCAGTGAGAAATTAGCATAATGTCCATTGAGTAATTAGCATAATATCGGCCAAAATCCATCTTCTCCCACTGCCGCCCACTAGAGCTTCCTCTCATTACCATATTTGGTAGGGAGTGGAAACGCCAACAGGATGCTTCACACTTACACAGCCGGTGAAATATCTGGCTCATTGTTGCAAAGGGTCATACGTTTTCAGAAAATTTCCATGGGAAGTTAAGCCCTGAAATTTTGGGAATTTTGCTTAAATTCATAAAAAAAAGTTAGTTTATAACAGTGAACCTTTTTTGTGGGATACACATAAGGCAATTTTAGGTCTTGTAGCATATTTTGGTTAAACTATCCCCAATTCAATGGAATTGCAACCCTCTGCATGCACAGTGCATTCTTCCATCACATGTGCAGTGCACTCTTCCATCACATGTACAGCTGATTCTCAAGATCTTGCACACTAATGAGATGCTATTGAGCCCATGCTACTACACTGTCTGAGCCAAGGACTACATGCTTTCTGGTAAGTTTTGATTACAATACTGGGTGGGGTGAATATATTTTATATGACATACATGATTTTTTGTTAACTAGTAAATAGTAGCCTACAGCAAAGTGTGTTTTAAATCATTTGTAACTTGTTAACAATTTCTGCTAGTTAGTTGTTGCTACCATGTGGGTTGAGCTTGCTTGAGTCTGCTAACTGAGAAGTATTAATTCACCTGTTTCCATACATGTTTAAGTTAAAAATATTTATTTTACAAAGGAGTTGTTTAATCTAACTGCTTAACTATTTATCTGAACATGGAATTGCATTTGTTTTTTTTACATTTTTTCTTCTCATCTTTACAGGAAAATGCCACGCAATTGCTCAAGCAATTTCTCCAACTGTCAACACATATACCTGGAGACGCGTTGGTTGGGAATTGTGTGGAGGTGTGCGTTTGTGGGTGTGGTTTCAGTGGGACAGCGAACTATCGTGTCTCAGAGTCTGTGGACTATGATTTACGCTTTAGGAGCAGGAGGACGAGCAATATCCACCGTCATAGTACGGATGAAGCCTGAGCTGGAATATGAAGCTGAAGCTGGTTAGCTTTAGAAAACGTCCATGCTATCCAGGATCTTTGGGACATCCCTACCCCATTGAAGTAGAACTTTAAAATGGTTAACGTTAGGTAAAGGTTATGGTTAAGGGTAGGTGTTAAGGATAGGGTTTAAGGGAACGTCCCAAGGACCCTGGATAGTACTGACCAAAATCCTTAGTAGATCCAGGAAGAGAAACTTTTGAGTAGATGGGAAACTCCATTGGAAGGAGTGAATGGGAGTCAATTGGGCACTAGCTTGAAATATCAACATTAACATCAATAACGTGAAGATAAAACATTACTAATATTTTCCCGAGATGTGAGATAATTAACTTGTTCTCTTTAATATCATATAGCTTTGAAATCGTGACATTACATACTTAAGAGGAAAATAATAGGCAGGTTTCTCAACTATAATTACTGCCTTTAATTATTATTATTTTTAATTTAACCTTCATTTAACTAGGCAAGTCAGTTAAGAACAAATTCTTATTTACAACGACCGCCTACACATCTGGGACATCTGGGAACTCTGAAAAAACAAAGTAAAATCATGGTCAGTGATCTTCAGGTCGGAGAGTCAGAGTTGTAGAAAGATGCCAGTGTTCCCAACTTGTAATTCAGAGTTGTATGACCGTTTAAAACGATTTTCCCAGTTGGAGAAAGATTTTTTCCACGAGTTCCCAGTTGATTTGAACGCACTGAATTCGGAAGTAGAATATTTCCGAGTAGATGTGAACAAGAAATCATACCTTTTAAGAAACGATTACGTGACGAATACCTTAGCAACTGTGTGACGCAGCCTGACAACGAGAACACGATTGGTCTACAGTCTGCTGGGCGGAGCATGAAACGTTTCGCCATTAATTTACCGATGGATTCTTATCTCCTCCTTTTCTAATCTCTCTGGTAGATATATCTCGCTTCTTATACGCACAAAGGCCCGACAGATCTGTAAACTCTGATTGGAAGAGCAAGACTGAGAAACCCCCCCACCGTAGCCAATCAACGCACACACCAAACAAGTACACTCGAATCAGATTGGACGGTTGTCACTCTTGGGCTGCTGGCAATGCTAATATAGTCGCATTCTAAGAAAGATTTTTGAAATTGGATCACATACCGGTACATCACCACTAGCTACCTTAATTGACTCAAAGGTGAGTGAACATCAATGTTACTACCAAAGAACGATATTAATACCCATTGAATTTTTATTTTTGAGTATTTTATTGATTCATAGGGCTCTGTCAATTACCTACCTTTTCTAACCTATTACAGTGTTATGTTATAAGGTTCGTTGATTATGTGGTGTCGTGTAGAGTGACTTGACCATCTGAAACAAGTGAGTGACATGAACAAGCATGATGAAATGCCATTTACAGTAGCATCATCAGTCGCGCCAAGGTAGCCTCCTGTAGCCAACGCCGGCAATGATGGAGTTTTATTACGCTGGCTTGGGATGAACCGGGCAATGTCCCGTCACCTCATCGGGCGAATGTGGGGCGGGAAGAGCGCCTATCTCAAATCAAACGGTAATCTGCGCCGTTTGGTCATGGTGTCAACAAGGCAGCATGGTGCATCGTCCAGAAACATACAACATCTATTTTCCATGAAATAAATGTTGACTCTTCAAACTAGTTCTCATTGGGAATGTAGATAAAGCGTTTTTATCAAAAGCAATCACTTTTGCATGTGCAACAATTAATTACGTAACTTTTTTTTTAGGCGACTTTTAGGCGACGCTATCCGCCAGAGCGGAGCACCTGGCTCACGACCGGGACGTTTCCCTGTTCCAAAACGAATGCAATCACTTTTAACCCGGTTTACATTCCCCCCACTAGGGTTACTCGGCCAGATAAACGAACCTCCTCAGTGTAAAATGCGGCGATTGCATCATCTATCTCATACAGAATTTTGTATATAGCCTCGCTACTGTTATTTTAAAAACATTATAAAAACACAACTCATATCAACACTTATATTTCGTTTTGTTGAAATTATTTGCCTTCTGTATGTTTAAGAAACGTTGCCTTGTAATTCTATTACCAAAACCCCACTTATCTTAAGATATTTTCTAATTTATCTCCCTCATGAGGAGGGAGGATAATAAAAGTTCATAGAAGTAGCAAGTAAAGGTAGACCTACCAATTAGTTGTAGTGTTTTTACTTATATCATTTTTTTGTTTATGAATTATTAAGTGATTTAAAACTCTTATCTTACTGCAATTGAATTGGCTACAATGGGAAATTATAGTAGTCACAGTTGGGTCACTTGCTACTCCCTTCCACTTATGTTCAGCGCATAACTGTTTTCTTTCTGTCTGGTGGTCAAAGCAAGACTGTGAAAACAGCCTGGACAACCCCTCCGCCTCTCTTCAATGTCATCTCTCCCGGCTCTTACTGACACCTACAGAACCCATGAGCCCCCTCACTTTCCATTTACTGTAACCATCATCCGCACCTACTGAGCACTGACTGACACTGGACGTTGAAAAGTAGTTTACATTTTGTCAGTCCGCTCTGGCCGTGATTTCATTGTTTTTTTGGGCCGGTCCTGACTGTCTGTGGTTTCAACTTTCACTGATGGCCTTTATTTGACCCAAACAACAACATCCATGATTGGTGACCAGACCAAATCTAAACTAATCATCGACGTCTATGTTCCACAAGTTTGGACAGTACAGTAAAGAAAAGTAGAGTACAGTAGATTACACTAGAGCAGTGGTTCTCAACTGGTTTTGCCTCGGGACCCAAATTGAACCAGGTTGTCTCAGTCGCGACCCAAGTTTCTTGTTGTGAAAAATAATAACCAAAATACAATCTGGAAAACAATTTTTAATGCTATGTTGATAGTAAATGTAGCAATTACATGACAAGGGAACAACATTCCCACCTCTTTCATTTTGACCATATTCTTGATGAAGAATGTTAATAAACTCACTGGTTTGAGACCACAAAATCATCCAAAATTGCGCTGCTAATAGCTCTATATTGAAAATACTGTGATTGAAGAAACATTTTTCAGAGATTAAATTATTAAAACATGTATGTTCATTATAATTTCTACACACTTTCTAGCCGTTTAAGTTCAGACTGGAGTATAATTTTTTTTTTTATATACACCCAGCAAAAAAATAAACGTCCTCTCACTGTCAACTGTGTTTATTTTCAGCAAACTTAACATGTGTAAATATTTGTATGAACATAATGAGATTCAGCAACTTAGACATAAACTGAACAAGTTCCACAGACATGTGATTAACAGAAATTGAATAATGTGTCGCTGAACAAAGGGGGTCAAAATCCAAAGTAACAGTCAGTATCTGGTGTGGTCATCAGCTGCATTAAGTACTGCAGTGCATCTCCTCATGGACTGCACCAGATTTGCCAGTTCTTGCTGCTGTGAGATGTTACCCTACTCTTCCACCAAGGCACCTGCAAGTTCCCTGACATTTATGGGGGGTATGGCACTAGCCCTCACCCTCCAATCCAACAGGTCCCAGACGTCCTCAATGGGATTGAGATCCGGGCTCATCGCTGGCCATGGCAGAACATTGACATTCCTGTCTTGCAGGAAATCATGCACAGAAAGAGCAGTATGGCTGGTGGCATTGTCATGCTGGAGGGTCATGTCAGGATGAGCCTGCAGGAAGTGTACCACATGAAGGAGGAGGATGTCTTCCCTGTCTTCCCGTTGAGATTGCTTGCAATGACAACAAGCTCAGTCCGATGGTGCTGTGACACACCGCCCCAGAACATGACGGACCCTCCACCTCCAAATCGATCCCGCTTCAGAGTACAGGCCTCGGTGTAACGCTCATTCCTTCGACGATAAACGCAAATCTGACCATCACCCCCTGGTGAGACAAAACCGCGACTTGTCAGTAAAGAGCACTTTTTGCCAGTCCTGTCTAGTCCAGCGACGGTGGGTTTGTGACCATACGCAATTGTTGCCGGTGATGTCTGGTGAGGACCTGCCTTACAACAGGCCTACAAGCCCTCAGTCCAGCCTCTCTCAGCCGATTGCGGACAGTCTGAGCGCTGATGGAGGGATTGTGCGTTCATGGTGTAACTCGGGCAGTTGTTGTTGCCATCCTGTACCTGTCCCACAGGTGTGATGTTTGGATGTACCGATCCTGTGCAGGTATTGTTACACGTGGTCTGCCACTGCGAGGATGATCAGCTGTCCGTCCTGTCTCCCTGTAGCTCTGTCTTCGGCGTCTCACAGTACGGACATTGCAATTTATTGCCCTGGCCACATCTGCAGTCCTCATGACTCCTTGCAGCATGCCTAAGGCATGTTCACGCAGATGAGCAGGGACCCTGGGCATCTTTCTTTCTGTGTTTTTCAGAGTCAGTAGAAAGGCCTCTTTAGTGTCCTAAGTTTTCATAACTGTGACCTTACTTGCCTACCGTCTGTAAGCTGTCAGTGTCTTAACGACCATTCCACAGGTGCATATTCATTAATTGTTCATGGTTCATTGAACAAGCATGGGAAACAGTGTTAAAACGTTTCTTTTTTTGCTGAGTGTATGTATTTAATTTTACTCCTGCGACCCATTCAAAACCTCCTGTGACCCAAATTTGGGTGGTGACCCACCAGTTGAGAATCACTGCACCCTACTGTATTGTACTATACTGTACTCTACTGAACTCCACTGTGATGTGCTGTACTGTACTCTACTGTGCCGTAGTGTGATGTCCAATCTTGTGAAACAAATGTCTACTATTGGTTCAGATTTAGTCTGGTCTGGACCAACCAAATTTGGTCTTGTTTGGGGTTGGAGCTCATTAGAATAATAGGACGTTTGTAGAATAATACTCATATATGCAAAGGATGATATTGCATATTTCTACCTTTGTGTACCGATTCATAGTACATCATCATGAAGAGAATGACATTCATATCCACAATTATGCATTTCTGTGTATTACAGATTAGGGACGCATGATGTAAATCTGTTACCGTAATTGTTTTATTGGGTGTAAATCCACTTCACTTACTGTAGTTCAATAACTAACATCGTTTTTTTCAAACTCAAGGTGTCATGTCATAGCTGACACCCCATTATTTCTGCAGACATCTTTGAATCTTATTGTGGAGTAGATATTTATTAAAGTTTTGGGGAAAACGTGGACACAAAGAATTGAGGGAGATTTCACTGTAATTCTGTTACCACACTTTGCATCGACATAGTTCTTCCAGTGTTTTGTGAAATCTTCTGTGTAAATTGTTCGAAGTAGTCCTTGTGCGTAGAGTTGTTATATTAGGCATAAGTAAACTTTGAAATGTAATGATTTTTGTTTGGCATACATTTTAAAGAGAAACATTTTAGTCACTGGCTAGGTTTCCATCCAGTTGGCGACAGATTTTCTTGCGAATATTCTAAAATCTGCGGGTAGGCTCTGCAGGTAGGCTAGTCTACATGAAAAGTTTATGGATAAGAGCAAGAATGTTTTTATTTGTCAAAACGGCAGTTGATCATTGATCATCATGTCACCAGAATAAGACTCTCTACATTTATTGGAAAGGAGCATCAAGCTCATAACATTCACTTTCACCACCCTGTGAAGTTCATCATAACCTATTTCATCTGTAGCCTAATTTAAGTTGCATGGGTTCCTGGGTGGTAGTGGGAGGACCACACACCATGTCATCGCGTGACTTCAAGTTTACTTCGATATGATGGTTATTATATCCAAATTTGAGCATAAAGACGCTTTCACCGCTATTTCTCGCATAATACATTTTACCGACACAAAAACATCACTATAGAATAGGTTATGCTCAGCCAGGCAGAGGAGAAGCTGCTGTGTTCTGTTTGTTAACAACTTAACCAGCAGCTTTGGTAGGCTACTTCTGTTTAAACCAAACCCGTTCAGTGCCACCGTTGTACTCGCAGGAAAAGATGTCGGACCACTGTCCAGTGCTAATAGATATTTGATTGTTGTTAACCCACACAATCTGACATTTTAAAGGCTCAGTGCAATCAAAAACATGACTTCTCTGTTTTATATCTATTTCCACACAATGAAGTTAGAATAATACTGTGAAATGATGATAATGCCCTTTTTAGTATAAGATCTGTTTGAATCGAACGCCTGAAATTTCAGCCTGTTTTGGTGGGATGGAGTTTTGGCCTTCCATGGTGACATCACCATGCGGTAGTTTAGTTAATAGACCAATAAGAAAGAGTTCCAAACCTCCCTCTCCACTCAGACCACTCCCAGACAGTCCTTCTTGCTTGAGAAATTGCCCTTTGCTAAGAAGCTATTTTTGTTTCTTTTTGACAATTTTAATTCCAAACAACCACAGTAAGGTACTTAATTGTTACCCAGAAATAATTTGATGTTGAGATAGATGGCTGCATTGGACCTTTTTAAAACAAAGTAGAAACATTTGACTTTTTTTCTGTTAACCTGTGTTAAACAAAAACAACAGTCTCGGGTTATAAATTCATTCTAATAGCCATGTTGATGCAATGTTGAAAGGGTATCCTGAAATAACAAGGAAACAATGCTGACTCAACCATTTCTTGCCTGCTGGGTAGTAGTAAGCTAAAGGACAGGATGATCTGCACTGTGAAGGTGACCTTGCTCCTCTTGCATTATCACCTGGAGCTAGAGTTAGCTGTGGACCATTTCTATGGTTGTTTTCTGATGTTGCTACATTACCTTTACATTTGGATTATTTAGCAGACACTCTTATCAGAGCGACTTACAGTTAGTGCATTCATCTTCAGATAGATAGGTGGGACAACCACATATCACAGTCATAGTAAGTACGTTTTCCCTCAGTAAAGTAGCTATCAGCAAGGTCAGAGCTAATAAGAGGGAAAGGAGTCAAGTGCTAGTGTTACTGTAGTTCACGGAAGACCAAGAGACTAGAGGTGGCAGAACGGAGTACTTGGGTTGGGGTGTAGGGTTTGAGCAGAACCTGTATGTAAGGGAGGTGCAGTTCCTCTTGCTGCTTCGTAGACAAGTAACATGGTCTTGTAGTGGATTTGAGCTTCGACTGGAAGCCAGTGGAGTGTGCGGAAGAGCGGGGTGAAATGGGAGAATTTGGGAAGGTTGAACACCAGGTGGGCTGCAGCGTTCTGGATAAGTTGCAGGGGTTTGATGGCACAAGCGGGGGGAGCCCAGCCAACAGCGAGTTGCAGTAGTCCAGACGGGCGATGACAAGTGGCTGGATTAGGACCTGCGCTGCTTCCTGTGTGATGTAGGGTCGTACTCTACGGATGTTGTAGAGAATGAACCTGCAGGAGCGAGTCACTGCTTTGATGTTAGCAAAGAACGACAGGGTGTTGTCCAGGGTCACGCCAAGGTTCTTTGCACTCTGGGAGGTGGACACTGTGGGGTTGTCAACTGTGATGGAGAGGTCTTGGAGCGGGCAGGCATTCCCCTGGAAGAAGAGAGGCTCCATTTTGTTGAGGTTGAGCTTGAGGTGGTGGGTCGACATCCAAGCTGAGATATCTGCCAGGCACGCAGAGATTCGTGTCGCCACCTGGGTATCAGAAGGGGGGAAGGAGAAAGGTAATCCGCATAGCAATGATTGGAGAGACCATGTGAGGATATGATGTATAGTGAGAAACTTGGTGTATAGTGAGAAAAGGAGAAGGCCTAGAACCAAGCCCTGTTGGACACCAGTAGTGAGAGTATGTGGTGCTGACACAGATCCTCTCCACAACACCTGGTAGGAGCGCTCTGCCAGGTAGGATGCAATCCAAGAGTGTGCGGAGCCTGAGACATCCAGCCCTGAGAGGGTGGAGTGAAGGATCTGATGGTTCACTGTGTCGAAGGCAGTGGATAGATCTAGGAGGATGAGAACAGAGGAGAGAGGGTCAGCTTTGGCAGTGCGGGGGAGCCTCCGTGACACAGAGAAGAGCAGTCTCAGTTGAGTGACCCATCTTGAAGCCTGACTGGTTAGGTTCAAGACGACCGTTCTGAGAGAGATGGTGACAAAGTTGGTCAGAGACTGCACGCAAGTGTTTTGGAAAGAAAAGAAAGACGGGATACCGTTCTGTAGTTTTTGACATCAGATGGGTTGAGTGTTGGTTTCTTAAGGAGGGAAGCGACATCGGACCATTTTGAAGTCAGAGGAGACGCAGTCAGTGGTCAGTGATGAGTGGATGAGGGAAGTAAAGAATGGGAGAAAAATGGGAGAGGGGGAAAAAAGAGGTCACGGCGTAGGGTAGTTCTGTGTCAGTGGGACCAGTGAATTCAATCGGCTGAGTGACTGGAGCGGGTGTCGTCAACCTTCTTTTCAAGGTGGTTGACACAGTCATCCGCAGAGGGGGTGGAGGATTAAGGAGGGAGGAGAAGGGGGGAAAGAGTTTCCTAGGGTTAGTCAGAAGCTTGACATTTAGAGTGATAGAAAGTAGCTTTAGCAGAGGTAAAGAGGAAGAGTGAAAAAATGATAGGTCCTCCAGAAGTTTAGTTTTTCAACATTTTTGCTAACCTCCCGCAGCCCTGTTCTGTAAGTTCGCAATGAGTCACTCAGCCATGGAACAGGATGGGAGGGCCGAGCCGGCCGGGAGGAAAGGGGACAATGCGAGTCATAGGATGTGGAAAGGGAGGATAGTAGGGTCGAAGCGGCAGAATCAGAAGAGCGAAGATTGCGACTACGCATGACCATCAGGGTAGGGGCTGAGTGGCTAAGGTTGGAGGAGAGGGAGACAGAAAAGGGGAAAAAAGTAGTAATCAGAGACCTGGAGGGGGGTTGTAGTGAGATTAGTAGGTGATTTTGTGTTTGCAAGCTAAGAAAATGTTAAGTGCGTTGGGATCTGTATGAGATTATCCCAATTTATGAGTTTAAACTCTATCAATTTAGTAAGAATGTCTTACTTTCCTGGACCCCTTTTTTTTTTTTTTTTACTGATTATCACATCATGGTCTGTCAGTCCCGAGAGTAGGGATGTGAAGGCTTTTAAAACATTCAGAAATACAAGAGCCTTAAAATGATACAGTTGAGTTTTGCTTGTTTTATTGCTCTTGAATTTTAGTGGTCTTGGAATACAGACGGCCAATCCAGCTGAGTATGAACAGAATTTACAAATGAACCCTGGACAGGGTTCCCACATTGGACCTTTGTTTGGTCAAAGTTGCTGTACAGGCTGTCCATTTTGACCTGTTAGGCTTTCTACACGATCGTCCCCATCTGCAATCCCTGAGAAGACTGCTATTTCAAAAGTACTTTGCTTATCTGTTCAAGCTGTACAGAAAGGGAGAGTAGTCATTGTTATCCAATAGAGTAATCAGGATAAGTTGTGTGTGTCTGTGTATGCAGAGCTAGGCTAATCGTTGCCCAGCTATCTTAGAATAGCTGTCTTAAAAAGAGACCCAACAGCAGAGACAGAGGCTTCGTGCTTTACACTCTAGTCTCTACATTGTGTAGCCTACAGTTGAAGTCAGAAGTTTACATACACCTTAGCCAAATACATTCAAACTCAGTTTTTCATAATTCCTGACATTTAATTCTAGTAAAAATTCCCTATCTTAGGTCAGTTAGGATCACCACTTTATTTTAAGAATGTGAAATGTCAGAATAATAGTAGAGTGATTTATTTCAGCTTTTATTTATTTCATCACATTCCCAGTGGGTCAGAAGTTTGCATACACTCAATTAGTATTTGGTAGCATTGCCTTTAAATTGTTTAACTTGGGTCAAATGTTTTGGGTAGCCTTCCACAAGCTTCCCACAATAAATTGGGTGAATTTTGGCCCATTCCTCCTGAAAGAGCTGGCATAACTGAGTCAGGTTTGTAGGCCTCCTTGTTCGCACGTGCTTTTTCAGTTTTGCCCACAAATAGGATTGAGGTCAGGGCTTTGTGATGGCCACTCCAATACCTTGACTTTGTTGTCCTTAATCCATTTTGCCACAACTTTAGAAGTATGCTTGGGGTCATTGTCCATTTGGAAGACCCATTTGCGACCAGGCTTTAACTTCCTGACTGATGTCTAGATATGTTGCTTCAATATATCCACATAATTTTCCTCCTCATGATGCCATCTATTTTGTGAAGTGCACCAGTCCCTCCTGCAGCAAAGCACCTCCACAACATGATGCTGCCACCCCCATGCTTCACGGTTGGGATGGTGTTCTTTGGCTTGCAAGCCTCCCCCCTTTTTCCTCCAAACATAACGATGGTCATTATGGCCAAACAGTTATATTTTTGTTTCATCAGACCAGAGGACATTTCTCCAAAAAGTATGATCTTTGTCCCCATGTGCAGTTGCAAACCGTAGTCTGGCTTTTTTTTTATGGCAGTTTTGGAGCAGTGGCTTCTTCCTCGCTGAGCGGCCTTTCAGGTTATGTCGATATAGGACTCGTTTTACTGTGGATATAGATACTTTTGTACTTGTTTCCTCCAGCATCTTCACAAGGTCCTTTGCTGTTGTTCTGGGATTGATTTGCACTTCTCCTTCCTGTGCGGTATGACGGCTGCGTGGTCCCATGGTTTGGAAACTGCTCCCAAGGATGAATCAGACTTGTGGAGGTATACAATTTTTTGCTGAGGTCTTGGCTGATTTCTTTTGATTTTCCCATGATGTCAAGCAAAGAGGCACTGAGTTTGAAGGTAGGCCTTGAAATACATCTACAGTTACACCTCCAAATGACTCAAATGATGTCAATTAGCCTATCAGAAGCTTCTAAAGCCATGACATAATTTTCTGGAATTTTGAACTGTTTAAAGGAACAGTCAACTTAGTGTATATACATTTCTGACACACTGGAATTGTGATACAGTGAATTATAAGTGAAATAATCTGTCTGTAAACAATTGTTGGAAAAATTACTTGTGTCATGCACAAAGTAGATGTCCTAACCGACTTGCCAAAACTATAGTTTGTTAACAAGAAATTAGTGGAGTGGTTGAAAAACAAGTTTTAATGACTCCAACCTAAGTGTATGTAAACTTCAGAATTCAACTGTATATAGTCTACCTGTGTGAAAGTGGCTTACAGTGTGTAGTAGGCCTGTTGGGGGAGCATTCTATTCTCCCTGAACGTATCCTAGCTTGTCCTTGTTATGTAAGGACAGGAATGGTAATAATGTATAAATAAACGGAATGTAACCACATTGAGTGTGTGTTCTTTTTCATAGATCTGCATATTAGCTGAGAAGGGTAGTACTAAAATAATTTGATAATCTGTCAGTTACTATTTGTCTCCTCTCTGTCCTCTCTCTCTCAGGTGAGCCATGTCAACGGTTCTCTCCAGCACAGACTCTGTGGGCCCCGTGCCCTCTGTCTGCCCCAACGCAGCCAAGCTCAGCAACTCTCAGGCCAACGGAGTGGCTGCCATTTTGAATGGGGGGTCCAAGGTCAACAGAGAAGCCATGTTGAAAGGCCACAAGCTCTCCATGAATGGATCGGCTCAAGTGAACGAGGACAGTGCTGGCCATAAGGCCCAGAACGGGTCGGTCCATGTGAATGGGCACAAGGGGGAGAATGACCTGGTGAAGGCAGCCGCATGCGTGGAGGAGAGGCAGTGGATCCGTCCTGACTTGCCCAGCAAATGCACTTGGAAACTGGGCGGGTCTTCCGCAGAGTCCCCTCACTGCCACTCTGAACTGTGAGTCACAAACTTATGAACAGTATTTGCATAGATTTCAGCCGATGATTCACATCTCCATAGCAGAACCAGAGTATTTCCTCATATTCTGCTGATCCTCCCTCTTTCAACACATACAGTGCATTCGGAAACTATTCAGACCCGTTGACTTTTTCCACATTTATTTACGTTACAGTCTTATTCTACAATGGATAAAAACAAATGTTTTCCTCATCAATCTACACACAATACCCCATAATGACAAAGCAAAAAAGAAATTGTATTCAGAATAAGAAACTGAAATATAACATAACAAGATATAACAAAAAAAATAAGGATTCAGACCATTTACTCAGTACTTTGTTAAAGCACCTTTGGCAGCGATTACAGGCTAAAGTCTTATTGGGTATGATGCTACAAGCTTGGCACACCTGTATTTGGGGAGTTTGCAAATCCTCTCAAACTCTGTCAGGTTGGATGGGGAGCGTCGTTGTACAGCTATTTTCAGGTCTCTCCAGAGATGTTCAATCAGGTTCAAGTCGGGCTCTGGCTAGACCACTCAAGGACATTCAGAGACTTGTCCCGAAGCCACTCCTGAGTTGTCTTGGCTGCATGCTTAGGGTCGTTGTCCTGTTGGAAGGTGAACCTTTACCCCAGTCTGAGGTCCTGAGCACTCTGGAGCAGGTTTTCATCAAGGATCTCTCTGTACTTTGCTCCGTTCATCTTTCTCTCGATCCTAACTGGTCTCCCAGTCCCTGCCGCTGATAACAATCCCCACAGCATGATACCTGGCACCGTAGGGATGGTGCCAGGTTTTCTCCAGACGTGACGCTTGGTATTCAGGCCCAAAAGTTCAATCTTGGTTTTATCAGACCAGAGAATCTTGTTTCTCATGGTCTTGAGTCCTTTAGGTGCCTTTTGGCAAACTCCAAGTGGGCTGTCATGTGCGTTTTACTGAGGAGATGCTTACGTCTGGCCACTCTACCATAAAGGCCTGATTGGGGGAGTGCTGCAGAGATGGTTGTCCTTCTGGATGTTCTCTTACCTCCACAGAGGATCTCTGGAGGTCTGTCAAAATGTGACAATTTGGTTCTTGGTCACCTCCCTGACCAAGGCCCTTCTCCCCAATTGCTCAGTTTTACCGGGAGCCCAGCTTTAAGAAGAGTCTTGGTGGTTCCAAACTTCTTCCATTTATGAATGATTGAGGCCACTGTATTCTTGGGGACTTGCAATTCTGAACAATTGTTTTGGTACCATTCCCCAGATGTTGGAGCACTACGGACAATTCATCGACCTCATGGCTTGGTTTTTGCTCTGACATGCACTGTGGGACCTTTCTAAATAATGTCCAATAAATTGAATTTACCACAGGTGGACTCCAATCAAGTTGTAGAAACTTCTCAAGGATGATCAATGGAAACAGGATGCACTTGAGCTCAATTTCGAGTCTCATAGCAAAGGGTCTGAATATTTATGTAAATAAGGTATGTGTTTTATATTTTTTAAATTTCTATAAACCTGTTTTTGCTTTGTCATTATGGGGTTTTGCGTGTAGATTGATGAGGATTTTTATTTTATTGAATCCATTTTAGAATAAGGATGTAACGTAACAAAATATGGAAAAGTCAAGGGGTCTGAGTACTTTACGAATGCACTGTATAGTTTACATAGTTCACTGACTCCACTAATTTCCCTTGCGTAGCTAAGATATAGTCACCAGCTTGCTTCACTTGAAAGGAGAAAAAATAACCAAGATAGCCCAGCCCCATGTGCTTTTATGTTTTTCTTTTTGTTGAGAAACAACATTAAAAGCAGGATGTTGTTTTGACATGCACGAATTTGATATTTAGCCTGGCTCCATTTTCCTGCATAATGACACACCTGAAAGGGCCAGAGCCACAAAGAGGACCCAGGAGTGAGGAAGGGAAAAAGATGTTTGGTGTTTCACCATGACATGGCAATTTTAGGATTGTTTCCAGCAACACTGAAGTGAGCTGGCATTTTGGCCTAGGGAAAAGGGTACGTGCGTGTGCATTTCTCTGGCACAGTCTGGCTGTTTGACACAGTAGTCTCTCCACTCAATAAATGTAGGTTGTTATAAGTTGTTATATAAGGCATCAACAACTCAGTGCTGCCAGGCCACATGCACAGGCATGTTTGTCTCACTGACGAACAGAATCCATAGGCTACAGTACCATGTTACAAAACTCTCTGTCCCAAAGATTTCATGATACAGAGGTTACCCTGTTACAAAAGTAGCCAAGTTACACAAGTTTCCAAATGACAAAACTGTAACAACATTCAGGAAGATACACATGACCAGAAGTATGTGGACACCTGCTCATCGAACATCTCATTCCAAAATCATTGGCATTAAAATGGAGTTAGTTCCCCCCTTTGCTGCTATAACATCCTCCACTCTTCTGGGAAGGTTTTCCACGAGATGTTGGAAGATTGCTGCAGGGACATGCTTCCATTCAGCCACGAGCATTAATGAGGTCGGTCACTGATGTTGGGCGATTAAGCTTGGCTCGCAGTCGGCGTTCCAATTCATCCCAAAGGTGTTCGATGGGGTTGAGGTCAGGGCTCTGTGCAGGCCAGTCAAGTTCTTCCTTACTGATCTCGACAAAACATTTCTGTATGGACCTCGCTTTGTGCATGGGGGCATTGTCATGCTGAAACAGGAAAGGGCCTTCCCCCAAACTGTTGCCACTAAATTGGAAGCACAGAATCGTCTAGAATATCATTGTATGCTGTAGAGTTAAGATTTCCGTTCACTGGAACTAAGGGGCCTAGCCCGAACCATGAAAAACAGCCCCAGACTATTATTCCTCCTTCACCAAACTTTACAGTTGGCACTATGCATTGGGCAGGTAGCGTTCTCCTGGCATCTGCCAAACCCAGATTCATCTGTCAGACTGCCAGATGGTGAAGCGTGATTCATCACTCCAGAGATAACGTTTCCACTGCTCCAGAGTCCAATGGCGGCAAGCTTTATACCACTCCAGCCGATGCTTGGCATTGCGCATGGTGATCTTAGGCTTGTGTGGCTGCTCGGCCATGGAAAACCATTTCATGAATCTCCTGACGAACAGTTCTTGTGCTGACGTTAGCGGTCCTCTTCTGTGAGCTTGTGTGGCTTACCACTTCGCGGCTGAGCTGTTGTTGCTCCTAGACGTTTTGTCTTCGCAATAACAGTACTTACAGTTGACCGGGGCAGCTCTAGCAGGCCAGAAGTTTGACGAACTAACTTGTTGAAAAGGTAGCATTCTATGACGGTGCCACGTTGAAAGTCACTGAGCTCTTCAGTAAGGCTATTCTACTGCCAATGTTTGTCTACGGAGATTGCATGGCAGAGTGCTCAATTTTATACACCTGTCATAGCCGAATACACAAATTTTATGTGTACTTTGGAGCAAACATACCCATGTTTACAGAGCATGTGACAAATACAATTTGATTTGTTTTTGTTTCCTTGGCTATTTGTGAATGATCCATGTTTTTTTCTGTGTGTGTTAACTGAGTCTCCATCCCATACTCTCCTCTCAGGACTAAAGCCCCCAGCATTCTACCCAACATCCTCGGGAAGATCGGAGACACACCTCTGGTCCGCATGAACAAGATCCCCAAAGCCTTCGGCCTTAAGTGTGAACTCTGTGAGTATTTACACATACACACACAGTCATGATATGACACACAAAGTCAACCTTGAAGGCATGACACACAGTCAACACACACAGCATGGCACCCACTAAGCATATTGACACTAACCAAAAGACAACCAGATAAAGGCAATGTCTGTATTTGCTCTTCCTTGTTTGTGTCAACATGATGGAAATACAGTAACTTATCTGTCTGTGTCATTTTAAACTCACATTTTCTGTTCCCCCCCCCAAAAAAACTGTGCGAGTGTGTTTTGATTTACACATTGTGGGCGATCAGCTGTCTTCCCCAGAACAGATATATGTTTTAAAGCATAAATCCAGTAGTAGAGGACATGACAAGGGAGGGATCGAGAGAGCGGAAGGAGCGAGGGTTAGGAGAAATGGAGAGAGGGAGATGGAGAAAGAAATGGGTACATGGCAATGAAATAAAGACAGAGGGATAAAATAGAAGTGACGGAGAATTAAATAATTTACCAAAGAAGAGTGCAAGAGCGAGGTAGAGGAGGTTCTTTAGACTCCTCCTGTAGTACTGTTTAGCTGTGAACGGTTACCCTTTGTTATACTGTCATTACTTCAAAGTAAACATGAGGGTATCACGTAGCCTCCTTTCCTGACATTACAGTCCATTAGGCTTCACTGTATGATGGTAGGGGTCTTACTTCTTTGAAGTAGGTTACTCCACTCTGGGTGGAGGGGGGTATGGTCACCTGAAAGACCCTCTGCTCTATGGGAATAGGTGTCCTTCTGAGGGCCACTGTAGCAAGGTGGGGTGGGGGGGGGCAGGAAAGGTGCAAGGTCTTGTATCAGGTGCCAATAGGCAGGATTGCGACAGTCACAAGGTTTGGGAAGTCTTGGGAAGTCAGGATGTCGATTCTGAGGGAAATGTTCCTGTCACTACCTAATAGCATCTGTTGTTCTTGTTGAAGACCAGCTATTCTGCACGGCGACTAGCTAGCTCAGACAGACCCTTGTTTTTTCTCTGATTGATTGGTACAGTTGACCAATGACCGGTAAAGTACAATAATACCAGACTTAATAATAGTGCTGTTTTGTACCACCCTCCATGTCGGGGGTGTTTTGAGTTCACTGCATGTGAACCATGTCACGGTCCTCGGTCTAAATCTTTCCCCTCTCGCCAGTGAGTGTTTTTATGGGCCTAATTGTTTAGAGTCAATCTCTGGTTGATTCACATGGCTTAGTGTGACAAAGAGGCCTGTTTCCATGGTACTTCCATGGATTTTCACGTGATTCAGATTTACTTTTTGGCTGTCCATAGTGGATTTGGGGCAGTTTGGAATCTGTGCCAATCGGCTATTGTACTTGTGTACGTGTGAAAGGGAGAGTGGGTGTGGTATGTGTGCGGACCTTTGGACGACCCCCAACTAGACATTTTCCAAATCGGCTCATGGTGGCTCAGTCTCTTCCCATGATCCCCCCCTGCCAGGGGCAACTTCTACTGTAATCCCTAGTGTTGTTAAGGGGCTTTATAGTTAAGTTGTACACAGGGGGATTTTAGTTTGAGTCTTTTCTGTGGTATTAAAAGATCTTAAAAGTTTTCTAAATTGGTTTGTTTTGCCCATATTTTGTTACGCTTAAGTAAACCATAACATGAGCCAGCGCAGTACATATTTAACATTTCCTCACACATGTTACCACCCGGTCTCTTTTTCATTCTCTGTGTGTGTGTGTGTGTGTGTGTGTGTGTGTGTAGTGGCCAAGTGTGAGTTCTTTAATGCAGGGGGCAGTGTGAAGGACCGTATCAGTCTAAGGATGGTGGAGGATGCAGAGAGAGATGGGATCCTCAAACCAGGAGACACCATCATCGAGCCCACCTCTGGCAACACAGGTACAAGTGTGTGTGTGTGTGAGACTCATGAGAGAGAGAGAGAGACAGACAGACAAGGGCCTCTCTGTGGCACTGGCTATGTGACTCACAGCAGAAAGATTACACCCCAGTCAAAGGATTTATGTTTGTGTTGTGTTTTTTTTTTTTTTGTGTGAGTATGCCTGTACAAATGTGCGTACACGTGTATGTGCGTTTAAAATTTGTTTTGCCTGGTGTGGTCACTGAGACCTCCCAGGCTACCTTTGACATTAGGATCCACTGTAGCCCTGTGTTGTGTAGTATGGTCTGTACTGCTGACATGACCTGCAGGTATTCACACCTGTATTTACACCTGTCCTCTCTCTCTCTCATTGTGCTGCAGGTATTGGTCTAGCCCTGGCCTCTGCAGTTAAAGGCTATCGCTGCATCATCGTCATGCCTGAGAAGATGAGCATGGAGAAGGTGAGGCTGCTGTGTGTTTGTGCATGCGTGTATGTTTGTGTCTGTGCATGTGTGTCCGTGCGTAGGCATTTCTTATGTAACTAACTGTAATCGGGTTTTGTGTTCCTCAGGTGGATGTGCTGAGAGCCTTGGGGGCGGAGATCGTGCGTACCCCCACCGCCGCTCGCTTTGATTCGCCGGAATCCCACGTGGGCGTGGCCTGGCGTCTGAAGAATGAGATTCCAAACTCTCATATCCTGGACCAGTACCGTAACCCTAGCAACCCCCTGGCCCACTACGACACAACTGCCGAAGAGATCCTGGAGCAGTGCGATGGTATGTGTGTGATAGAGAAATTTAGTGAAGAATACCCTTTTCCTACTACTGTACTAATAGACAAATCTTTCTGCGCCACTCTGCTCTTGCAGGTAAGGTGGACATGTTGGTGGCAGGAGCTGGCACAGGTGGCACCATCACTGGCATCGCCCGCAAGCTGAAGGAAAGATGCCCCAACATCAAGGTAGTCACTAACACAATGCCCAAAATCTATAAGAAGGCAATCTGACTAGCATATTATTGCCCTGCCCTGTGTACCTAGTCTTGGAGAGACAATTCCAAATTAATTTATCTGAACGTTTTTAGCAACAATGTTAATTTAAGACCGACAGGGTATTTCAGCCACACCTGTTGCTGACAGGTGTATAAAATCGAGCACACAGCCATGCTATCTCCATGGACAAACATTGGCAGTAGAATGGCCTTACTGAAGATCTCAGTGACTTTCAATGTGGCACCATCGTAGGATGCCACCTTTCCAACAAGTTAGTTTGTCAAATTTCTGGCCTGCTAGAGCTGCCCCCGGGTCAACTGTAAGTGCTGTTATTGCGAAAGACGAAACGTCTAGGAGCAACAACGGCTCAGCCGTGAAGTGGTAAGCCACACAAGCTCACAGAACAGGACCACCAACGTCAGCACAATAACTGTTCCATGGCCGGGCAGCCGCACACAAGCCTAAGATCACCATGCGCAATGCCAAGCGTCGGCTGGAGTGGTATAAAGCTCGCCGCCATTGGACTCTGGAGCAGTGGAAACGCGTTCTCTGGAGTGATGAATCACGCTTCACCATCTGGCATTCTGACAGACAAATCCGGGTTTGGCGGATGCCAGGAGAATGCTACCTGCCCCAATGCATAGTGCCAACTGTAAAGTTTGGTGGAGGAGAAATAATGGTCTGAGGTTGTTTTTCATGGTTCGGGCTAGGCCCCTAACGCTACAGCATACAATGACATTCTAGACTATTCTGTGCTTCCAACATTGTGGCAACAGTTTGCGGACGCCCTTTCCCGTTTCAGCATGACAATGCCCCGTGCACAAAGCGAAGTCCATACAGAAATGTTATGTCAAGATCCGTGTGAAAGAACTTGACTGGCCTGAACAGAGCCCTGACCTCAATCCCATCGAACACCTTTTGGATTAATTGGAACGCCAACTGTGAGCCAGTCCTAATCATCCAACATCAGTGACCGACCTCACTAATGCTCTTGTGGCTGAATGAAAGCAAGTCCCTGCAACAGCATGTCCCAACATCTAGTGGAAAGGCTTCCCAGAAGAGTGGAGGCTGTTATAGCAGAAAGGGGCAACCAACTCCATATTAATGGGCATGATTTTGGAATGAGATGTTCGACAAGCAGGTGTCCACATACTTTTGGTCATGTAGTGTAACGTATTGAGCTAAGCCATGAAGTTGGATCCTAAAATAATATTAAGCCTGCAACTGATAAATAAAGCCATAAAATGTATCTCAAATTGATAAAGTAAAGATCAAACAGTTGGCTCACTTGCTTTTGCTTTACCTTTGTGTGTGATGTATTTATTACCATGTTATTTTGGCCTATTGATGTAATGGTTAGTTAACATTGTTGCTCTGTGCTGTGTAGATTGTGGGTGTGGACCCTGAGGGTTCTATACTGGCTGAGCCAGACGAGCTGAACAAAACAGATAAGACCCAGTACGAGGTGGAGGGCATCGGATACGACTTCATCCCTACTGTACTAGACAGATCTGTGAGTGTGTGACAGTGACCTCCTGAGATGAGCTGTGTGTGAGACCGTGGTGGTGCTGGGTTTTCTATTCTGTGTACAGGAAGATCTACAATAATATACAGTATGACAGCTCAAACTCAAAAGTGTGTTCAAATTGTGGAAGGAAAATGACTCATCTATACATACTATATGTTGTATCTGCGTGCTATGGTAGAATGCATATGAATGTTTCTTTCTTTTGCAGGTAATTGACAGGTGGTATAAGTCCAATGACGATGAGTCTTTTGCCATGTCACGCATGCTGATCAGGGAGGAAGGGCTTCTCTGCGGTAGGTTGACATCACACACAATGACTGGTGCTCCCATAAAGCATAATTCTCTAATAGTGTGTGTCTCTGTGTAGTGCTGTATGGTCTAGCTTTCTCTCGGTCTCACTCTCTCTCGGTCTGTCTCTGTCTGTCTGTCTGTCTGTAATTGTAGGAGGTAGTTCAGGCACGGCCATGGCTGCTGCAGTTAGAATGGCCACAGAACTGAAGGAGGGACAGCGCTGTGTCGTCATCCTGCCTGACTCCATCCGCAACTACATGTAAGCAACTAGAGAGGGAGAGAAGAGGGGGATGAGTGGAAGAGGAGGGAGGTTGAGGGGGAAAGGATGATGTGGGGGAGTTCAATTTGGGGAGAAGGAGAATTTATACGTTTTTTTTTATGGGGTACCAGTGATTTATCTTGAATATGACCAATTCTAACCCCTACCACCCAGGTCTAAGTTCCTGAGTGACAACTGGATGTGTGATAAGGGCTTCCTAACCCCAGAAGACCTGATGGTGTCCAAACCCTGGTGGTGGAACCTGAGTCTGCAGAGTCTGAACCTAGTTTCCCCCCTCACTGTGCTGCCTTCAGTCAACATCAAGAAGACCATCAAGATCCTCAAGGAGAAGGCCTTCGACCAGGCACCCGTCGTTGACGAGTCCGGCTACGCTTTTACCTGGTTACCCTAATTAACTGGTTGTCATAGAGGCCATGTGCCAAATGTTGCCAAAACATTAGTATTGTTATTGACAAAACATTGATTAGTGTTGAAAAAACATTGCCTGTATTCAGTTGTCATAATAATAATGACCATATCCTCTCTATCGCTGTCTGTGTAGTGTGATCCTAGGGATGGTTACCCTGGGCAATATGTTGTCTTCAGTACTGGCTGGGAAGGTCAAGGCCTCTGACCCTGTTGCCAAGGTGCTTTACAAACAATTCAAACAGGTCAGTCACCTCACCTAGATTCTCTCATACTTCAACTCAACCGTAACCTCCTAAACAAATAGCTTTCAAACAAAAAAGGTTATCATTGAGTAGGGTTTCCTAATTTTCATTTGTTCTCCTCAGGTGCGACTGACAGATAACCTGGGAAAGCTGTCCCGTATCCTGGAGGCAGATCACTTTGCCCTGGTGGTGCATGAGCAGATCCAATGTAAGTTTACCTCTCCTTCCTCGTCTCCTCTCTTTCAATCTTCCTATCTTTCTGTCTTCCTGTTTCTCACTCCCACTTCCTCTTATCACACTCCTACTCTTCTAATATTCTCACCAATGCCATCTTTTTCTTCCCACCTTTTATAGCCCCCACTTTGCTCCTTCTGTCTTTTTTCGACCACTGCTAGTTACCTCTGTCAGACAGTAGAGAAGAACAGTCTGACACGGAACCCAAACCGGCTGCGCGCGTGCGCCATCGTGCATACATTTATTTTGTCCCCCCATACCAAACGCGATCACAACACGCAGGTTAAAATATCAAAACAAACTCTGAACCAATTACATTAATTTGGGAAAAGCATTAAAGATTTATGGCAATTTAGCTAGCTAGCTTGCACTTGCTAGCTAATTTGTCCTGGGATATAAACATTTAGTTGCTTATTTACCTGAAATGTCCTCTACTCCGACAATTAATCCACACATAAAACGATCAACCGAATCGTTTCTAGTCATCTCTCCTCCTTCCAGGCCTTTTCTTCTCTGGACTTTATATTGCAATTGGCAACTTTCATAAATTAGATTACATTACCGCCATCGGCCTCGTTCGTCTTTCAGTCACCCACGTGGGTATAACCAATAAGGAGATGGCACGTGGGTACCTGCTTCTATAAACCAATAAGGAGATGGGAGTCCCAGGACTTGCAGCGCGATCTACGTCAGAAATAGAACTGACTTCTATTTTAGCACTGGGCAATGCAGACGCTCGTTGGCGCGTGTGAGCAGTGTGGGTGCAATAAATGATTAATATAGATTTCAAAATTTATTTTGCAATGCTCGCGCAATGCTCGCGCACGCGATGCTAGCGGTGTAGTCAGGGTATTAGAAACACCTGAGGTGCGTTCAGTTTCGCCTGAACATTTTCTACGTTGCGGACGGTTTGTACTGAATGACAAATTTCCCTAAAATGTTCTTTTACATTCTTGAACAGACTTTGAGGAACAATTGCGCTCGTTTGGTGGGTGTGGCGTGGTGAGGCTTGAAGCAATGAGTTACGTATTTAAAGAGCAGTGGCCAGCGTTCCCCAACCCACAACCCTCCCCCGTTTTTCAATTGGTTGTTAAGTACAGCACCGTTTCCGTTCAATTGAACGTTCCAGAACATAAAAACGCACTGAACGCAGCCCTGCTCTCTTCTGTTGAAGGTGACCAGCCCCTCTCCCAGCCAGAGGCAACGTGGCAGTTGTTTTCCCTCGCTGGTGTTTTTCCCATGTTTCTCTTTGAATCTGATTAGCTTGCTCTAAGGCCCTGTTGCATCAGCTTTGTTTCCTGGCAGTGTCGTGGTCAAGTAGGTAAACAAGGTGTGTGTTGGGTGGCAAAGTCCATCGGTGGTGTTTTGGTGACTGTGTGCCTGGAAGTGCCTGGCCACCAGTAGAATGGTGCAATACTCAGACTGTTGTGTAAGGACAGAAAAGGGGACTTTGCTTAATAGGTCATACTATTTTTCTCAACCCACCACCACACCTTCATCAGAAGACAAAGAACTTTCAATATTTTATTTAGTTTATACTCATTGGTATACCACAAATCTCTAGTGTTAAATCAGCAGTATTCAATTTAACACTGAACCAGTGTCTGTATGGGTCCACACTTTTGAGCGTTAAATGAACACTATGCTTAGTGCTGATGCTGTTACACTTTTTCAGTGTTAGGGAATGAACACTTTCAGTATTATGTAATAACACCTTAAGTATTTTTAACACTAGGAAGTGTATATAGTTTGCACCAATGGTGTTATGCAATAACCCATCATATTGTATTTTTTACCATTACACCAAGAGGCCTGTGTCTCTAAATATTTACATGTCATTATTGCGACATGCTCTTATGTAAGCATTTACAGTACAAAGACTTCACAACTGGCAGCAGATAGGCTCAAACTTGAATCAACATAACCATAGATCACTTCCACTCTTGGGTGGCCAAAATTTAATTAATTGAAAGCCACGGCCCCACAAAGCCATATACCCAACATAATTTCCTAGGGTGCTTTGGCTTTTCGAGTGAATTGTAGAGCTACCACCCATGACTATTTGTTAGTGACAGATACATGGTTGTTGAATTCATAAATGTTCAGTCCTGTGGACTTTACCAAGTGAGCTCCTACTGCAGGCTAATGTTATCATTAAAATTAAACTGTTTATGACAATATGTTACATATATCATAAGGCCTTACTTTGATGGCCATGTTTGATTTACAGGCCACACCACATCAGGCCTGCAAGTCACATTATGCCGGCTGGCAAAGTGATATGTAATACTTATTGGAATCCAGGCAGAGTTCAGATATCTAATAGTTAGAATTTTTATTCACCTGCAACCTGCACTTATAATGACTGTCAGAGTCAGGAACATTTATAAAGGAAACTACCTAAACCATTTAAACTGGAACAACCATTTAAGTAACGGGTGCAATAAATCTAACTGATTGGATTAGTTTAGATTTTTTTTATTTATCTTTATGTAGCATAAGATTCATCAATCATTCAGTCAAAATACTGTACATGCAAAAACACAGATTTTAAAAACAATCTTTAAAAAATCTAGCTGCAGTAGAGCATGCTGGGAAATGTTGGGTATGGTTTTGATGGGAATGTTTTACTCTCAACAGAGTAAAACTGACACACTCAACACTGGTTATTAATTTAACTCCTGAATCAACACTAGAAATGTTACACTGAAAACTCTCGTAGGGTCCTAACCCAAACCCTGTCTCTTGAAAACAAGAAGCTAGTTACATAACTTCTTGCAAACCAAGGTTTGATTTGGCGTAATTGCCAGCTATTGTGTCCTTGGATAAAGAGCTTGGAGAGTTAGTTTCCAACTTCCATTGTGGAAAACATTACTATCTAAGAATAATTGAATTTGGCGATGTAATTTGTCACAATTGAGATAATCGCTTGCAATGCACATTTCAGTGGTTCTACTGCTCTTAATTCACCTTTTGTCACAAACCTTCGTCACAGTCTGTTATCTCAATAGTAATAATAACCATCGCACTTCTCTCTCTCTTTCTCTCTCTGTTAAGACATGGAGGATGGCTCGCCCTGTCTTAGACAGATGGTATTCGGGGTGGTGACCGCCATTGACATGCTTAATTACATCACCACCCGCGAGAGGCAGGGAAGCGCACGCGAGCGCACGCTGTCAGAGTGCTCGCTGACCGACTAGCTGAGACCACTTCCTGTTTCCTGTGGAGAGGAGGAAGTGACCGCCCGCCTGACACCCTACCCTCTAAGTAATTACAATGAAGAAGATGATGTAGACTTTTAGGAGTGGTGGGGGTTGTGGTTTAGTCTTAAAATAAGTATATATTAATTTCCTCCTTTTTTGACTACATTGATTTTGTTATTTGTCTGTGATGATAATAATTATTCACTGTAACTTATACTGCGTTTGAAGCAGCTTAGCTGGTTTCAGATACATAGTTTTCCGCTATGTATCTGAAACTAGAGACGTTTCCATCTGCCTTGCCTCTTCATTATTGAAAGTCTAACTTTTTTTTATCTACTTAAAAATAGTGTTCCTCTGACATTTTATTGCAGAGGGTACTAAAACATTACAATATCCTCGCTAGACTAACAACTCAGTAAATTTGAATCTTTCAGTTAAATAGTCATCATATAGCTACCATTTGTATTGCATTAAGATTTGTATTTAACTGATATGCAAATGTGAGCTTCGTCTTTAAGACTTAAAAAGCACATTATAGATTATTGTTTGCTTCTTTGATACCAATCAAATCAAATCAAATTTATTTATAAAGCCCCCCTTACATCAGCTGATGTCACAGAGTGCTGTACAGAAACCCAGCCTAAAACCCCAAACAGCAAGCAATGCAGGTGTAAAAGCACGGTGGCTAGGAAAAACTCCCTAGAAGGCCAAAACCTAGGAAGAAACCTAGAGAGGAACCAGGCTGTGAGGGGTGGCCAGTCCTCTTCTGGCTGTGCCGGGTGCAGATTATAACAGAACATGGACAAGATTTTAAAATGTTCATAAAACAGGCAGAACAGTTGAAACTGGAGAAGCAGCACGGCCAGGTGGACTCGGGACATCCAGGTAGGCCTTGAGGAATGGTCCTAATGCTCAGGTCCTGAGAGAGAGAGAGAGAGAGAGAGAGAGAAGAAGAAAAAAAAGAGAGAGATAATTAGAGAGAGCATACTTAAATTCGCACAGGACACCAGATAAGAGAAGAAATACTCCAGATATAACAGACGGACCCTAGCCCCCCGACACATAAACTACTGCAGCATAAATACTGGGGGCTGAGACAGGAGGGGTCGGGAGACACTGTGAGACACCAATGAAGTTACATCGCCATCTTGTTGCAGCTAAAGACAGGGCATTATCCAAAAAATGGCTATTTGGGTTGTTCAATGTGAAATGGTTACCAAGAAGAAGCGTTACATTGATAACATTCAAAGAGATAGGATGTCAGTGAAGGGTACCTGTCTTTTTGTTTGAAGGCTTTGGCAAAGTAACCAAGGTCGCAGGGTAGGTCAGGTTAAGGATAGGAGAGTTTGGCACACAACCAAACTGCAACCCAAATAGTATGACTTGTGTTGGGTCATTTTTTTTCTTGCATTGAAACAAGATGTATTGAATAAGTCTGTATTGAATAGTTTGTTGGTTGAGAGTATTTAAGCAGAGAGGCCCCTCACAATGCAGCTCTTTTATACAGGCCTGTCTGTCTGGGGCGGGTTGTTTAAGCCAAGGGTTGGGTTGTTTGAACTTTGTACTATTTTTCTGTACTTGTTGACTTCATGTACAATCATTAATGTGTAATGTTATGTATGACCATGGACCCAGAGCTGTTATGATCTATGCAGGGATGTATTTGTATGTACAGTATATCACAAAAGTGAGTACACCCCTCACATTTTTGTAAATATCTTTTTATGTGACAACACTGAAGAAATGACACTTTGCTACAATGTAAAGTAGTGAGTGTACAGCTTGTATAACAGTGTAAATTTGCTGTCCCCTCAAAATAACTCAACACACAGCCATTAATGTCTAAACCGCTGGCAACAAAAGTGAGTACACCCCTAAGTGAAAATGTCCAAATTGGGCCTAATTAGCCATTTTTCCCTTCCCGGTGTCATGTGACTCGTTAGTGTTACAAGGTCTCAGGTGTGAATGGGGAGCAGGTGTGTTAAATTTGGTGTTATCGCTCTCACACTTCCTCATACTGACTGGTCACTGGAAGTTCAACATGGCACCTCATGGCAAAGAACTCTCTGAGGATCTGAAAAAAAGAATTGTTGCTCTATATAAAGATGGCCTGGGCTATAAGAAGATTGCCAAGACCCTGAAACTGAGCTGCAGCACGGTGGCCAAGACCATACAGCGGTTTAACTGGACAGGTTCCACTCAGAACAGGCCTCGCCATGGTCGACCAAAGAAGTTGAGTGCACGTGCTCAGCGTCATATCCAGAGGTTGTCTTTGGGAAATAGACGTATGAGTGCTGCCATCATTGCTGCAGAGGTTGAAGGGGTGGGGGGTCAGCCTGTCAGTGCTCAGACCATACGCCGTACACTGCATCAAATTGGTCTGCATGGCTGTCGTCCCAGAAGGAAGCCTCTTCTAAAGATGATGCACAAGAAAGCCCGCAAACAGTTTGCTGAAGACAAGCAGACTAAGGACATGGATTACTGGAACCATGTCCTGTGGTCTGATGAGACCAAGATAAACTTATTTGGTTCGGATGGTGTCAAGCGTGAGTGGCGGCAACCAGGTGAGGAGTACAAAGACAAGTGTGTCTTGCCTACAGTCAAGCATGGTGGTGGGAGTGTCATGGTCTGGGGCTGCATGAGTGCTGCCGGCACTGGGGAGCTACAGTTCATTGAGCGAACCTCGAATGCCAACATGTACTGTGACATACTGAAGCAGAGCATGATTCCCTCCCTTCGGAGACTGGGCCGCAGGGCAGTATTCCAACATGATAACGACCCCAAACACAAGAAGCTGAGGGTAAAGGTGATGGACTGGCCAAGCATGTCTCCAGACCTAAACCCTATTGAGCATCTGTGGGGCATCCTCAAACGGAAGCTAGAGGAGTGCAAGGTCTCTAACATCCACCAGCTCCGTGATGTTGTCATAGAGGAGTGGAAGAGGACTCCAGTGGCAACCTGTGAAGCTCTGGTGAACTCCATGCCCAAGAGGGTTAAGGCAGTCCTGGAAAATGATGACACTTTGGGCCCAATTTGGACATTTTCACTTAGGGGTGTACTCACTTTTGTTGCCAGCGGTTTAGACATTAATGGCTGTGTGTTGAGTTATTTTGAGGGGACAGCAAATTTACACTGTTATACAAGCTGTACACTCACTACTTTACATTGTAGCAAAGTGTCATTTCTTCAGTGTTGTCACATGAAAAGATATACTCAAATATTTACAAAAATGTGAGGGGTGTACTCACTTTTGTGATATACTGTATATATGTCTTTAGTGTTCTTAAGACAGATGCTGAAGTATTTGCGTGAGGTGATGCAGTTATGGAGGTGATATTTGAACTACATTCCTGTCTCTTTATTTCCACCCTGGCTCTGGGTTCAGTTGTTCATTTCATATTTCTCAATAAAATTATTCAGGTTCTTTTGTGATGTAACTATATTATTACTAGCTTCAAATAAAGGCTTGTTCTTTTTCTCTTGAACATTTTTATTTTATTTAACATTTATTTAACTAGGCAAGTCAGATAAGAACAAATTCTTGTTTACAAGGACGACCTACCAAAAGGCCTCCTGCGGGTACGGGGGCCTTGGATTTTTTTTTTTTTAATCCATTATAAATATAGGACAATACACACATCACAACAAGAGAGACAACACAACACTACATAAAGAGAGACCTAAGACAACAACATATCAAGGCAGCGACACATGACAAGACAGCATGGTAGCAACACAACATAACAACACCATGGTAGCAACATAACATGGTAGCAGCACAAAACATGGTACAAACATTATTGGGCACAGACAACAGCACAAAGGGCAAGAAGGTAGAGACAACAATTCATCACGCAAAGCAGCCACAACTGTCAGTAAGAGTGTCCATGATTGAGTCTTTGAATTAAGAGATTGAGATATAACTGTCCAGTTTGATTGTTAGCTGCAGTGAACTGAAAAGAGAAGCGACCCAGGGATGTGTGCGCTTTGGGGACCTTTAATAGAATGTGACTGGCAGAACGGGTGTTGTATGTGGAGGACGAGGGCTGCAGTAGATATCTCAGATAGGGGGGAGTGAGGCCTAAGAGGGTTTTATAAATAAGCATCAACCAGGGGGTGGTGTATGTGCGCACGTGGGTGTACATGTTTTCCTGTTTATCACAGTTTTTCATGTGGGTAGGGGGTGTGGATGCATGTGTTATGGTCTTAATGCTCAATGCTTTAATTAAAGACAATTACAGTGGAAGATTGTGCACATTCAGTATACATCTTTTCCCACAAGGGGGCAGTGCTAGCCTATGGTGCCTAGTTGGAACAAAATCCTGCAGTACCTGCAGCACTCCAGGAACAGGGTTGCCTACCCATGCTTATGAACAAGGCATGACAGCAACACATTCTTTGGTTTAGTTTCCCTGGCACTGTTTCCAAATGCTAATGTTATAACATTTGTTGCACAAATCCCATTCAAGTCATGGGACCGATATTAGAATTTAAGCAAACTTAATATAATACTGCATTTCACACATTTTGCCATGAGGCTGAGATAAAATGTTGCTATTTTAAAGCTAATTTCCTGCAAATTATGACACAATTTACCATGGGGCAGAGAGGAAAATGTGCAGTTTTATACAGTGGTTACAGGAAGTATTCGGACCCTTTACTCAGTACTTTGTTCAAGCACCTTACAGCCTTGAGTATTCTTGGGTATGACGCAACAAGCTTGACACACCTATAGTGGGAGTTTCTCCCATTCTTCTCTGCAGATCCTCTCAAGCTCTGTCAGGTTGGATGGGGAGCATTGCTGCAGAGCTATTTTCAGGTCCCTCCAGACCCTCAGGTCCATTTTCAGGTCCCTTGAACCCTCAGGTCCCTCGGGTTCAAGTCCGGGCTCTGGCTGGGCCACTCAAGGACATTTAGAGACTTGTCCCGAAGCAACTCCTGTGTTGTCTTGGCTGTGTGCTTAGGGTCGTTGTCCTGTTGGAAGGTGAACCTTCACCCCAGTCTGAGGTTCTGAGCACTCTGGAGCAGGTTTTCATCAAGGATCTCTCTGTACTTGCTCTGTTCATTTTCCCCTCGATCCTGACGATTCTCCCAGTCCCTGCCGCAGAAAAACATTCCCACAATGCCCTTTGCCCATGATTGCTCAGTTTGGCCGGGTGGCCAGCTCTAGGAAGAGTCTTGGTGGTTCCAAACTTCTTCCAATTATGAATGATAGAGGCCACTGTGTTCTTGGGGACCTTCAATGCTGCAAAAACATTTTTGTACCCATCTCTAGATCTGTGCCTCGACACAATCCTGTCTCTGAGCTCTATGTCTCTGAGCTCTCCTTCCACCTCATAGCTTGGTTTTTGCTCTGACTTGCACTGTCAACTGTGGGACCTTATATAGACAGGTGTGTGCCTTTCCAAATCATGTCAAATCACTTGAATTTACCACAGGTGGACTCCAATCAAGTTGTAGAAACTTCTCAAGCCTGATCAATGGAAACCGGATGCACCTGAGCTCAATTTCGAATCTCATAGCAAAGGGTCTGAATACTTATGTAAATAAGGTATTTATGTTTTTATTTTTTATAAATTTGTAATCATTTCTAAACCTGTTTTTGCTTTGTCGTTATGGGGTGGTTAGTTATTTTGGGCTTCCCATCCTGTGAGAATGAATGTAATTTCATTTAATCTGTTCAGTTATATTCAATCAATTCTGACTAACCCAGTGCCCTGCTTGCTATCGATTCTATTTGATGGAGCTTGCCTTTTTAGGTAAAAATACAAATAATGTCCAGTTTTGAACAGTGACAAGTAAAGAGCATTAAATAAATAAATACATTTTTGCTCATTCTGGTTGAGTGGGCCTGGCATCCGAGTTGGTGGGCCTGGGCACACTAACCTCCAGACACACTTTATTTTTTATACATTTAACCTTTATTTAACTAGGAAAGTCAGTTAAGAACAAATTCTTATGTAAAATGACAGCCTACCCCAGCCAAACCTGGGCCAATTGTGCGCCGCCCTACGGGACTCCTAATCACAGCCGGATGTGATACAGCCTGGATTGAACCAGGGACTGTCGTGACACCTCTTGCACTGAGATACAGTGCCTTAGACCGATGCGCCACTCAGAAGCCCAAAACAGTGACGTCCTCTTACTTACCCCAAATACTATATACAGATCACCTTGTCTGGCTCCCTGACCCAATACGTTTCCCCTATGACATATAGTTAAGTTGCCCCTATGACATGTAGTTAAGTTGCCACTATGACATGTAGTTAAGTTGCCACTATGACATGTAGTTAAGTTGCCACTATGACATGTAGTTAAGTTGCCACTATGACATGTAGTTAAGTTGCCACTATGACATGTAGTTAAGTTGCCACTATGACATGTAGTTAAGTTGCCACTATGACATGTAGTTAAGTTGCCCCTATGACATGTAGTTAGGTTGCCACTATGACATGTAGTTAAGTTGCCACTATGACATGTAGTTAAGTTGCCACTATGACATGTAGTTAAGTTGCCCCTATGACATGTAGTTAGGTTGCCACTATGACATGTAGTTAAGTTGCCACTATGACATGTAGTTAAGTTGCCACTATGACATGTAGTTAAGTTGCCACTATGACATGTAGTTAGGTTGCCACTATGACATGTAGTTAGGTTGCCACTATGACATGTAGTTAGGTCGCCCCTATGACATGTACAGTGAGGGAAAAAAGTATTTGATCCCCTGCTGATTTTGTACGTTTGCCCACTGACAAAGAGATGATCATTCTATAATTTTAATGGTAGGTTTATTTGAACAGTGAGAGACAGAATAACAACAACAAATCCAGAAAAACGCATTTGAAAAATGTTATAAATTGATTTGCATTTTAATGAGGGAAATAAGTATTTGACCCCTCTGCAAAACATGACTTAGTACTTGGTGACAAAACCCTTGTTGGCAATCACAAAGGTCAGACGTTTCTTGTAGTTGGCCACCAGGTTTGCACACATCTCAGGAGGGATTTTGTCCCACTCCTCTTTGCAGATCTTCTACAAATCATTAAGGTTTCGAGGCTGACGTTTGGCAACTCGAACCTTCAGCAGATTCTCTATGGGATTAACTTCTGGAGACTGGCTAGGCCACTCCAGGACCTTAATGTGCTTCTTCTTGAGCCACTCCTTTGTTGCCTTGGCCGTGTGTTTTGGGTCATTGTCATGCTGGAATACCCATCCACGACCCATTTTCAATGCCCTGGCTGAGGGAAGGAGGTTCTCACCCAAGATTTGACGGTACATGGCCCCGTCCATCGTCCCTTTGATGCGGTGAAGTTGTCCTGTCCCCTTAGCAGAACAACACCCCCAAAGCATAATGTTTCCACCTCCATGTTTGACGGTGGGGATGGTGTTCTTGGCAGCATTCCTCCTCCTCCAAACACGGCAAGTTGAGTTGATGCCAAAGAGCTCCATTTTGGTCTCATCTGACCACACTTTCACCCAGTTGTCCTCTGAATCATTCAGATGTTTATTGGCAAACCAAGCTGCTTGGCGATGGTCTTGTAGCCCATTCCAGTCTTGTGTAGGTCTACAATCTTGTCCCTGACGTCCTTGGAGAGCTCTTTGGTCTTGGCCATGGTGGAGAGTTTGGAATCTGATTGATTGATTCTGTGGACAGGTGTCTTTTTTACAGGTAACAAACTGAGATTAGGAGCACTCCCTTTAAGAGTGTGCTCCTAATCTCAGCTCGTTACCTGTATAAAAGACACCTGGGAGCCAGAAATCTTTCTGATTGAGAAGGAGTCAAATACTTATTTCCCTCATTAAAATGCAAATCAATTTATAACATTTTTCACATGCGTTTTTCTGGATTTTTCTGTTTTTCTCTCACTGTTCAAATACCAGTAAAATTATAGACTGATCATCTCTTTGTCAGTGGGCAAACGTACAAAATCAGCTGGGGATCAATAACTTTTTTCCCTCACTGTAGTTAGGGCTTACTTAGTAAGTACTTAGCTGTAGCCAAAATGCAATTACTCAGCTGCACAGTGTAACTACACATAAAACAACTAGGTACATAAAACAATGACTGAATTGTGATGAATGGAATGAGACTTCCCACCATTAACCACTTGGTGTCTGAACAACTGAATGTAGAGTGTGACCCGAACCTTTACTCTAATCCCTCTATCCTCCTCTCTGCCTCTCACTTTATTGACTTCTTCTCCTCCACCTTCGTTCACGCCAGCAACTCTTCCTCTCCATCTTCCTGTTCTCTGTCTGAGTGCCTCCCCCTCGTCCTCCCGTAGTTCCTGATCTCAACTCGCTCTGCACGCGAAGGGAACCCACCCCACTGTCGTCGCTTGACCCCCGACACCATAATTACACTGGGCCTCATAATTACATACAACCTCTCTTATACAAACATGACCTACATACACAGACACAACCTTGTTAATACAGACAGACATGACCCTAACATACAGTATACACAAAAGTATGTGGACATGCCTTCAAATTAGTGGATTCAGCTATTTCAGCCACACCCATCGCTGACAAGTGTATAGAATCGAGCACACGGCCATGCAATCTCCATAGACAAACAGTGGCAGTAGACGGGCCCATACTAAAGAGCTCAGTGACTTTCAACGTGGCACCATTATAGGATGCCACCTTTCCAACAAATCTGTTTGTCAAATTTCTGCCCTGCTAGAGCTGCCCCGGTTAACTGTAAGTGCTGTTATTGTGAAGTGGAAACGTCTAGAAGCAACAACGGCTCAGCCGGGAAGTGGTAGGCTACACAAGCTCACAGAACGGGATTAGCGAGTGCTGAAGCGCGTTGCGCGTTAAAATGGTCTGTCCTCGGTTGCAACACTCACTACCGAGTTCCAAACTGAATATAGAAGCTAAGCACAAGAACTGTTCATCGGGAGCTTCATGAAATGGGTTTCCATTGCAGAGCAGTCGCACACAAGCCTAAGATCACCATGCGCAACGTTGGCTGGAGGGGTGTAAATCTCGCTGCCATTGGACTCTGGAGCAGTGGAAACGCGTTCTCTGGAGTGATGAATCACGCTTCACCATCTGGCAGTCCGATGGATGAATCTGGGTTTGTCGGATACCAGGAGAACGCTTCCTGCCTGAATGCACAGTGCCAACTGTAAAGTTTGGTGGAGGAGGAATAATAGTCTGAGGCTGTTTTTCATGGTTCGGGCTAGGCCCCTTAGTTCCAGTGAAGGGAAATCTTAACTCTACAGCATACAATGACGATTCTGTGCTTCCAACTTTGTGGCAACAGTTTGGGCAAGGCCCTTTCCTGTTTCAGCATGACAATGCCCCCATGCACAAAGTAAGGTCCGTACAGAAATGGGTTGTTGAGATCGGTGTTGAAGAACTTGACTTGCCTGCACAGAGCCCTGACCTCAATCCCATCGAACACCTTTGGGATTAATTGAAACGCAGACTGCGAGCCAGGCCTAATCCCCCAACATCAGTGCCCGACCTTACTAATGCTATGGTGGCTGAATGGAAGCAAGTCTCTGCAGAATTGTTCCAACATCTAGTGGAAAGACTTCCCAAAAGAGTGGAGGCTGTTATAGCACCAAAAGGGGAGACCAACTCCATAATAATGGGCATGATTTTGGAATGAGATGTTGACGAGCATGTAGTGTATATACAAACTCTCTCATTTACACACACACTATAGGCCTGTAGCTCATTCAAACTCTCAGTATTAAGACAAAACATGATGACAGAGAGATTGTGACACCTGTCACAGGAAGAGAGTCACAACACTGTATTCATAACAGAAAATGTACACCAGAAACACACACACAGTGTGTGGATAACATGTCCCTGTGGTGTCTCTTGGTGGCACTTGAGCTCTATCAGTTTCAGCATGGGCAAACGACCATAAGCGATGACGGAGAATGCTTGTCACTGGGCACTTGGCCCTGGTTATGTCACCCGGTTAGACATGGGCCACTTGTCCCTGAGCGCCGGTGTCGGTGACAACC
Source organism: Brachymystax lenok tsinlingensis (assembly GCA_030435695.1). Lineage (NCBI taxonomy): Eukaryota > Metazoa > Chordata > Actinopteri > Salmoniformes > Salmonidae > Brachymystax > Brachymystax lenok. Next base: position 27,712,861 of record CM059785.1, read on the forward strand.
CCTCCGATACACCGGATCACCGCCTCAGGTCTGCCATTAGCTAATGCCAGAACAGTCACATGATCGTACCACCAGGGTCACAAACCAGGACCCATGCCTAGAAAGCTACAGTTACGTTACGTCAATGACCCAACGTCTGTTATTGTGGCTGTCACTGTCACTCAATGTCTGTCACACACACATGCACATAATGTAACTGATGTATGTCATGTATGAGTCAGAATGTACTGAGGATAGACTGATGTTTGTGGGTTTTTTCTTCAAAGGTGGCATTTGTAGAATCAGAATTATCAAAAAGGGACCATCATCTATTCCAATGTCTATGTACTGTTAGGTCTGCAGAACCATGAACATTTTTGTAAGGTTTGAGGCAGAACTATGAAACTCGAAGAATCAGCCTGTATGTTAGAATCCTCCCTGTGCTCAGAGTAAATACAGTCACAAGTTTTAAAGAAATCTGAAGAGCACAGATATGTCCTCAATGGGCCCTTCAGTCCTCCACCCCAACCTCTCTGACCCTAACCCCCAGCCCCTTCTTCTCAGTCTTGTCTCTCTTCTCTAGTTCCGCCTGATGTTTATACTGAGAGATGGCAGTTTGGATCTGGAGGGGAGCGGAGGGGGGGAGAGGGAGAGGGAGAGGGCAGAGAGAGAGGGGAGAGCCAGGGAGGGGAAGGAGATGAAGGTTGGAGAGGAAGTGAAGGGAGGAGAAAGTGGATTTGGGCAGAGGTGTTTGTACATGGTGGATTTGAGGGTATGTTTGTTTGGAGGGGGACCCAGAGCGGCGAGATTATGTGATTTAATGTGGGCACCAGACTGTGCTGTCGCTACCGTCTCTCACGGGTCAGTGTACCACCCCTTATGGCTTCCGCCCTTCTGCCATCCAAACACCCCTCCACTCCTTCATCCCTCCATCCCACCATTATACCCTCAGGGCATGATGGGACAGTCCTTCAGAAGAGACGGAATAGCCAGAGAGAAATTCATGATTTAGAGCATGAAGGTGTGTATTAGGGTTGAACGGCGGGAACCCGGTTACCGAGATTTACTGTGATTTACCGCCCAAAACCACTCCCTTTTCCCCGGATAAATAACTATGAGAAACCAGTAAATTATAATACATTACTTATATGAACAACATGGTGTGAAATAGAACTATTAAATTGTATGTTGTCTAAATCTGGCTTCTCTATGGCCTCTGCATGATGAATCAACACTCAGGGTGGAGACAGACAGCCCATCTCAGTATGGAGCACACTTCACAATGCTCAGTATGGAGCACACTTCACAATGCATTTTGTCTTGTGACAGGTAGGCCTATATTTGCTGCAGCATAGCCTATGCTAGAGTAATTTAAATACCAAATACTGTCAAATTTACCCATCTCCAACTGGCTTTCGGGATTCACCTTGTTTTATTAATTGTAAAGATATATGCATTTTTTATTGCAGCTGCTGAGTTTCAAAACATCCCATCACTCGAATAGTGTTGCTTTAAATCAGTGCACGGGCGAGCACTCTCTCACAGTCTTTCTCTCTCTCCATCAACTCCATTCATATTTGACCCCGAGTGGCGCAGTAGTCTAAGGCACTGCATCTCAGTGTTAGAGGCATCACTACAGACACTCTGGTTTGAATCCAGGTTGTATCACAACCGGCCGTGATTGGGAGTCCCATAGGGCGGCGCACAATTGGCCCAGCATCGTCTGGGTTTGGCCGGTGTAGGCCGTCATTGTAAATAAGAATTTGTTCTTAACTGACTTTCCTAGTTAAATCCCCCCAAAATAATACTGTTCTAGATTGATATACAGCTCTATATATAGATGCCCTAGCCTGCCTCTTTCAGGTAATAAATTCAATGCGCTATTAGCCTGATATTTAGCTAATTAATGGTGGGTTATAAATAATAAGCTTCTAATTCATAGCGTCTCTTGCGCAATACGCAAGCACCTGTGCTCCGCTGGCCTCTCCTTAAATACGCTCCTTAGTTCTTGGAGTCCCATGCAGGAAAAGCTAGACAAGAATAGCTTGCTGGACATCATTTGTTTTGCATTTATTATACCAATAGACTATTTGAAGAGGGACGCAAGCTCTTTTTTGCTGAATGTTAAATACAGCAGCCAAACCAACTCACAGGTAGTTTGAAAAAAGAGCAAACATGCAATTTATTTATTAATCTCCATATCCATTTAATCTTCGTGAAGAGAAATAAAGGCCTTCTGCATCTAATTTTAGTCCAATATTATTCAAGGATGTCATTAGAATGATGAAGATAAGGACAACAAAATGTATTTCATTTAACTGTTGAAAGCGAGGAAGGAATGAAGCAACAATAGAGAGAGAAAGAGGAAGTAGGCTGATAACATTAGGGGAAATGTTATAAAAGGTATATATGCGTCAGCCTACTAATTATACAAACAGGCCCTATTATATTTAAACATTTTAATCAAATTCACTAATCTATACTTGTAACTTAGTAGGCTGCATGCTCTGCTTTACCCTGGTTTGAACTATGTGCATCATTCCAGTCCATATAATACAGTATAATACAATACAGTACATTAATACAGTTCACACTCAAAACGATTAGCATACTGGAGCTAGTTTCATTTATTTACCCAATAGCGCATATAGCTAGCTACATCTATGGGCTTTTCTGTTTTTCTGTTGTGCGTAATGTGCAGTAGCCTATCTCATATATGTATTGGATAATAATGGCACATCATTTGGTCTTTTTTGGTCTTGGGCTCATTAAATGTCGTTAATGTAGGGCTCATAAAATGTATTTAAAATATGTCTCATCAGGCTCAGCTAGCATCAGGTTTTAATTTTCATCCTGATCGAAGCTCCAATCAAATCCAGACATATTTATATGCTTTCTAATGCTTTTGCATGACACTTCCGGTTTTGGAGGGAAATACTGGATTACCTGGGAGAAAAGTGATTTATTCTCGGGATGGAATGTTTGTAAAATACCAGGAAAATATTCAACCCTAGTGTGTGTGTGCGGAGGTCTGACAGTCTGCCTCTTCTTTGCCTCTATTCTGTGTGTGTGTGTGTGTGTATAACCATCTCTATGGACACTGGCCAGTTTCTACATAGTCCACAGTTCTTATCTGTCTATCTGTAATTGCACAAGGTCACTCCATCAGAGTAGCCCATTTCCTTCACTGACCTCCCTCCCTTATTCCCACTCTGATAGCTCCCTCCCTGGGAACTCAGTATTCTAACATCACCACTTCCAGGGCCTGATCCCTACCGGGAAATGGCTCCTCTGTTTTATCTACTGATCTACCGAGTTTGAGATGTTTCTGTAAGACAGAGCGAGTGAGGGAGTGAGTGAAAAAGCTTAATGAGAGAGAGAGAATGAGCAAGAGATAGAACATTAGAGCGAGAGAGATAGAGAGAAAGAGAAAGCACCTGTTCTTAGTTTACTGTCATTTGCATGTTTGCTTATAGCTAACCTCTGAATGTTACAGTGGGGAGTGGGTTGGCTGCTGCAAGGATGTCTACTGGAAGTCTGCATACGGTTACCTAAAGCACGAATACCACACACACCTCCTTCCCACCACCTCCATCTGTGTGTATATGTCTTCCCTAAGGACCTCTCACTCACCTCCTGTGATCTGTCTGCTCTGAGGAGTGACTAGGGTCAAATGTAACAAACCATTAAGTGGCCATGTTAACCTTTGATGCTTGAATTGATTCTCCCTGACCCATGAAGAGTGAACGTGACCAAATGTGGTCATACCTTCACAGGATGCAAGGAGGCTACCTAGAGCAGATGAAAGATAGAGACCTGTTGAATAGAGACTGACGTGACAAAAACATGCTCTTTGTTTGGGCATGATGCTCAGATTGAATGAATGTAAAGTGCAAATTTAGAAATGCACTGCACAATGACTTGGCTTAGTTCAGAAATATAATTGCTGCCTCAGCCTGATATATTTGTTAAAATGATAGGACTCTATCTCTCTCTCTCTATTTTTGTTGGAAACAAACAAACAACACTAACTGGCTCCCAGTTAAAAAAATAAACAGACAACAAAAAAAATATTTTCAACCTCTCCCTGTCTGAGTCTGTGATACCAACATGTTTCAAGCAGACCACCATAGTCCCTGTGCCCAAGAACACGAAGGTAACCTGCCTCAATGACTACCGACCTGTAGCACTCACGTCTGTAGTCATGAAGTGCTTTAAAAGGCTGGTCATGGCTCACATCAACACCATTATCCCAGAAACCCTAGACCCACTCCAATTTGCGTACTGCCCCAACATATCCACAGATTATGCAATCTCTATTGCACTCCACACTGCCTTTTCATACCTGGACAAAAGGAACACCTATGTGAGAATGCTATTCATTGACTACAGCTCAGCGTTCAACACCATAGTGCCCTCAAAGCTCATCACTAAGCTAAGGGCACTGGAACTAAACACCTCCTTCTGCAACTGGATCCTGGACTTCCTGATGGGCCGCCCCCAGGTGGTAAGGGCAGGTAACAACACATCCGCCACGTTGATCCTCAACACGGTGGCCCCTCAGGGTTGCGTGCTCAGTCCCCTCCTGTCCTCCCTGTTCACTCATGACTGCATGGCCAGGCACGACTCCAACACCATCATTAAGTTTGCCGATGACACAACAGTAGTAGGCCTGATCACTGACAACGACGAGACAGCCTATAGGGAGGAGGTCAGAGACCTGGCCGTGTGGTGCCAGACAACAACCTCTCCCTCAACGTCATCAAGACAAAGGAGATGATTGTGGACTACAGGAAAAGGAGGACCGAGCACGCCCCCATCCTCATCGACGGGGCTGTAGTGGAGCAGGTTGAGAGCTTCGAGTTTCTATGGTGTCCACATCACCAACAAAATAACATGGTCCAAGCACACCAAGACAGTCGTGAAGAGGGCACGACAAAACCTATTCCTGAAAATATTTGTCATGGGTCCTCAGATCCTCAAAACGTTCTACAGCTGCACCATCGAGAGCATCCTGACTGGTTGCATCACTGCCTGGTATGGCAACTTCTCGGCCTCCGACCGAGAAGGCACTACAAAGGGTAGTGCGTACGGCCCAGTACATCACTGGGGCCAAGCTTCCTGCCATCCAGGACCTCTATACCAGGCCAGAGGAAGGCCCTAAACATTATCAAAGATTCCAGCCACCCTAGTCATAGACGGTTCTCTCTGCTAATGCACGGCAAGTGGTACCAGAGTGCCAAGTCTAGGTCCAACAGCTTCTACCACCAAGCTATAAGACTCCTGAACATCTCATCAAATGGCTACCCAGACTTTTTGCATTCCCCCCCCCACTCTTTTACACTGTTGCTACTCTCAGTTATTATCTATGCATAGTCACCTCGACTAAGCGGTGCCCCCACTGTGCCTGTTGAAAGGCACAGTTGACTCTTTCCAGTACCCCCTGTATATAGCCTCACTATTGTTATTTTACTGCTGCTATTGATATATTAGTTATATTTCTTTTTTTGGGGGGTATTTTTCTTAAAACTGCGTTGTTGGTTAAGGGCTTGTAAGTAAGCATTTCACTGTAAGGTCTACACCTGTTGTATTCGGCTCATGTGATGAATAACATTTGATTTGATTTGAGTCAATGTGCGGGGTACAGGTTAGTCTAGGTAATTGAGGTAATATGCACATGTAGGTAGGGGTAAAGTGACTATGCATACAGTTGAAGTCGGAAGTTTACATATACCTTAGCCAAATACATTTAAACTCAGTTTTTCACATTTCCTGACATTTAATCCTAGTAAATATTCCCTGCCTTAGGCCAGTTAGGATCACCACTTTACTTTAAGAATGTGAAATGTCAGAATAATAGTAGAAAGAATGATTTATTTCAGCTTTTATTTCTTTCATCACATTCCCAGTGGGTCAGAAGTCTACATACACTCAATTAGTATTTGGTAGCATTGCCTTTAAATTGTTTAACTTGGGTCAAATGTTTTGGGTAGCCTTCCACAAGCTTCCCACAATAAGTTGGGTGAATTTTGGCCCATTCCTCCTGACAGAGCTGGCGTAACTGGGTCAGGTTTGTAGGCCTCCTTGCACGCACACGCTTTTTCAGTTCTGCCCACACATTTTCTATGGGATTGAGGTCAGGGCTTTGTGATGGCCACTCCAATACCTTGACTTTGTTGTCCTTAAGCCATTTTGCCACAACTTTGGAAGTATGCTTGGGGTCAATGTTCATTTGGAAGACCCATTTGTGACCAAGCTTTAACTTCCTGACTGATGTCTTGAGATGTTGCTTCAATATATCCACATAATTTTCCTCCCTCATGATGCCATCAATTTTGTGAAGTGCACCAGTCCCTCCTGCAGCAAAGCACCCCCACAACATGATGCTGCCACCCCCGTGCTTCACGGTTGGGATGGTGTTCTTCGCCTTGCAAACCTCCCCCCTTTTCCTCCTTACATAACGATGGTCATTATGGCCAAACAGTTCAATTTTTCATTTCATCAGACCAGAGGACATTTCTCCAAAAAGTACGATCTTTGTCCCCATGTGCAGTTGCAAACCGTAGTCTGGCTTTTTTATGTCGGTTTTGGAGCAGTGGCTTCTTCCTTGCTGAGCGGCCTTTCAGGTTATGTCGAGATAGGACTCGTTTTACTGTGGATATAGATACTTTTGTACCTGTTTCTTCCAGCATCTTCACAAGGTCCTTTGCTGTTGTTCTGGAATTGATTTGCACTTTTCGCACCAAAGTACGTTCATCTCTAGGAGACAGAATGTCTCTCCTTCCTGAGCGGTATGACGGCTGCGTGGTCCCATGGTGTTTATACTTGCGTACTATTGTTTGTACAGATGAACATGGTACCTTCAGTTATTTGTAAATTGCTCCCAAGGGTGAACCAGACTTGTGGAGGTCTACAATTTTTTTCTGAGGTCTTGGCTGATGTCTTTTGATTTTCCCATGATGTCAAGCAAAGAGGCACTGAGTTTGAAGGTAGGCCTTGAAATACATCCACAGTTACACCTCCAATTGACTCAAATGATGTCAATTAGCCTTTCAGAAGCTTCTAAAGCCATGACATCATTTTCTGAAATTTCCCAAGCTGTTTAAAGGCACAGTCAACTTATGTAAACTTCTGACCCACTGGAATTGTAATACAGTGAATTATAAGTGAAATAATCTGTCTGTAAACAATTGTTGGAAAAATTACTTGTGTCATGCACAAAGTAGATGTCCTAACCGACTTGCCAAAACTATAGTTTGTTAACAAGAAATGTGTGGAGTGGTTGAAAAACAAGTTTTAATGACTCCAACCTAAGTGTATGTAAACCTCTGACTTCAACTCTAGATGATAAACAGCAAGTAGCAGCAATTCATAATAACATGCTGCCCGTGAGATCTAAAGTAGCAGTGATACAGAAAATAGTAACCCTTTAATACATTGTGAAATCTAGAAGTAGATGGCAGCTGCCTGAACTCCAACGCTTTGTTGCAGGGTTGTAGGGTTTGTTATCAGCTCCATTTAACCCAATCAATTCAGGAAGTGAACAGAAATTCAGGATTCATGTTGACAGTATTGAACTCTCCCATAGATCCGGTCTCATACAGCAAAGCTAGCCTGTGTACCTCTACGTCATAGGTGCTTGATCTCTGCCAACCTTTGTACCTAAATGACTCTGCTATCTGTGACCTTGCATACCACATTGTTAAGTAAGTATTTTCACTGAGGTGTAAAGTGAGCTGCTGTCACTGGAGAGGCAGGCGGGGATCTATCAGGGCCAGAATGTCCATAGTACTGTAGCCTACTGTGTGACCTAGTACTGTGTACTAACCTATGACGTTACCAGGCCCCTCAGTTAAGCTCTCCTCTGAATCAGAGCCTGTTTGGTGTATTATCTCACAATTGTTATGATTGGCTTCGGCATCTGAAAAGCTGATTTTAGATCAGTTTGGAAACAATGTCTGATGGAGAGTGGGAGGGTATGAGGAACCCTTTGAGCCGTCCACCTATTTGTGCTCTGGAGACACGGATAGAAGAGAAAGTTTCTGTTTGTGTGTGTGTGTGTGCATCTGCCTGTATGTGCATGCTTGTGTGTTTATAAACACAGCAAAAAAATAAACATCCTCTCACTGTCAACTGCATTTATTTTCCGCAAACTTAACATGTGTAAATATTTGTATGAACATAACAAGATAACAAGTATCTGGTGTGGCCACCAGCTGCAAATCTGGACTGCACCAGATTTGCCAGTTCTTGCTGTGAGATGTTACCCCACTCTTCCACCAAGGCATCTGCAAGTTCCCGGACATTTCTCGGGGGAATGGCCCTAGCCCTCAACCTCCGATCCAACAGGTCCCAGACGTGCTCAATGGGATTGAGATCCGGGCTCATCGCTGGCCATGGCAGAACACTGACATTCCTGTCTTGCAGGAAATCATGCACAGAAAGAGCAGTATGGCTGGTGGCATTGTCATGCTGGAGGGTCATGTCAGGATGAGCCTGCAGGAAGGGTACCACATGAGGGAGGAGGATGTCTTCCCTGTAACGCACAGCGTTGAGATTGCCTGCAATGACAACAAGATCAGTCCGATGAAGCTGTGACACACCGCCCCAGACCATGACGGACCCTCCACCTCCAAATTGATCCCGCTCCAGAGTACAGGCCTCGGTGCAACGCTCATTCCTTCGACGATAAACGCGAATCCGACCATCACCCCTGGTGAGACAAAACCGCGACCCGTCAGTGAAGAGCACTTTTTGCCAGTCCTGTCTGTTCCAGCGAAGGTGGGTTTGTGCCCATAGGCGACGTTGTTGCCGGTGATGTCTGGTGAGGACATGGCTTACAACAGGCCTACAAGCCCTCAGTCCAGCCTCTCTCAGCCTATTGCGGACAGTCTGAGCACTGATGGAGGGATTGTGCGTTCCTGGTGTAACTCGGGCAGTTGTTGTTGCCATCCTGATGTTAGGATGTACCGATCCTGTGCAGGTGTTGTTACACGTGGTCCGCCACTGCGAGGACAATCAGCTGCCCGTCCTGTCTCCCTGTAGCGCTGTCTTAGGCGTCTCACAGTACGGACATTGCAATTTATTGCCCTGGCCACATCTGCAGTCCTCATGCCTCCTTGCAGCATGCCTAAGGCATGTTCACGCAGATGAGCAGGGACCCTTGGCATCTTTCCAAAGTAAAATGCCTGCCACTCAGGCCCAGAAAATAGGATATGCACATAGTACTTAGTACTATTGGTACTATTGGATAGGAAATAGTCTGAAGTTTCTAAGAGTGTTAAAATAATGTATGAGAGTATAACAGAACTGATATAGCAGGCGAAAACCAGAGGAAAATCCATCCGGATTTGCAGTTTGTTTTTGTACTTGTACTTGACCTTCTTCTCCAGGCTTTCTATTCATTTTTATTTTAACCAGGACTGAGACTGCAGTACCTATAGCTTCCACTAGATGTCAACAGTCTTTATACAAAGACTGGGAGTTCTAGGAGTAAGCAAAACAGATTGGAAGAGGAAATAGTCAGGGGACCACTTTTGTAAACAAGGTTTGACGCGTGCGAGATTGTGAACGCGCACCACTTTATTTTTCTTTCCTATCGTTCACGTTATCTTCCGGTTGAAATATTACAGCAAATATACACAAAAGGATACCTAAAATGATGTTTGATTTGTTTGTAGAAAGTTTATAGGTATAATTTGAACGTGTTCTCTTCACGGTTCAATGGGCGACTCAACGGTGGATTTTATGATTATAACGCGCCAACCAAACGAAGATTTATGGATATAATAAATTACTTTTTTTCGAATAAAAGAACCATTGGATGTCTTCGTTGGACACTTGGGAAGCCCTCAGCAGAAGTTCTTGAAAGGTAAGGGATTTGTTTTTCGCTGTGATATGGGTTTTGTGTGAACCACGCTGGTTTATGAATTTATGCTAATGCAGAAATATTAGAGGTGCTATCCTCAAACAATCAAATGTTGTGCTTTCGCCGTAAAGCCTTTTTGAAATATCACGCTGTGATATTGCCAAGAATTTGGCGCCTTACATTTCACCGGGTAGTGTCGGGAGCGCCCCACTGCTCCCTAAGTAGTTAATTGCCTACCGTCTGTAAGCTGTTCGTGTCTTAACGACCGTTCCACAGGTGCATGTTCATTAATTGTTTATGGTTCATTGAACAAGCATGGGAAACGGTGTTTAAACCCTTTACAATGAAAATCTGTGAAGCTATTTGAATTTTTACGAGAGAGAGGGAGATTCATTATCTCCAGCACCGCCTCAACATATGTGATTTTTACATTGGATAAAAGCAGAGAGACAGAGCTACAAAATGGTATATCATACACTGCATTTAAGGAACAACGGGAAAGTAATTCTGCTTTGAAAATGTATAAACTTGTAACCTCACTTTTGAGAAAATGGTCTTTGAATGTTTTGGTACCTACTGGAGACCTACTGGTACCTACTTCTTTGTCTACACCCATTCAGCATTGTTCACACCCCCCTTAAGCTTTAGCCTCCACCCAAATTCTGACCATTTTACTCGCCCTAGCAGAGCTGGTTAGGCTGTTTATATGATATCCAGGATATTGGTGACTGTAACTGTGCTGCTGGCAACAATTTAATTACGCGTTTTTGCCAACGTTTACTGACACCGGCCATATTCAACGGGTGTTGAGCGTTTGTAAATCATTAGTTATTCTGCACTCTGGCACACTCAGACGAGAGTGCTCTGAAATCGGAGTAGATGACCAGACTGAATTTACGAACGCACCTGAAATGGTTACTTACATAGTGGAGTCTTTTGTTAAGACGTGTAGTTAGCTAGCTAAACAATGATCCATAATCCCAACTCATGACATTACTAGCCTGCATGAATCTGCAGGTAGCTAACCAACCAGGTTCAATGTCAGCTAGCTAACATTAGGCTGTAACTAGCCAAGCAAATGGCTCTGAGATACGAATAATAAGCTCATACACGTAACTTTAGCTAGCGAGCCAGCCAGCTGACGTTAGCTAGCTAACAGAACACTTTAACTTGAAATGAAACCCCTTTCTGTCAAAATTAGAAACGTGTAATGTCTGAAAATGTAGTTTGCTAGATTAGACTATCATAGATGAACGCGTGTCCTGTCAAGGATGCCATGGTTGCCCTTAGTTTAAAGATGTAATCTGGATACAGGTGTTAAATCAACTAGGCTCATAATTTAACAATTTTATTCGTATTTACAGATGGCATACAAGTTTGTTATTAAGGCACATGAAAGTTCACATGTTCAAGAAGGCATTTCTGCCAAAAGATAAGTGTTGCCAATGACGTCATCTGTGTGCATCATGTGATTTTAACCAATTATGAGTTGGCATTGTCTACTAATTGTCTACTAATTGGTTGATGATGTCATTTGAAACACATCTATTTTTTTTACTACAAAACATAGAACAAGCTATTTTCAAATATGTTGATCTCCTATATTAAGAGGGCAAACGTTTGCGTTAGAAAGAAGCAAATTGAGATAAAGCGCGAGAGAGAGAGAGAGAGATAGAGAGAGGGATGACAAGGCTGGAAACTTTCTGGAAAGTGGCAGCTAATGATGTAATCAAATTCAACAGAGCCACATCAGCGGCCACATCTTCCTCTCCTCCAATCAGATCATCCAATGCCCCCACCCTGGCTACTCCCACGCTTGACCCACTTCCCTGCCCTTCCTCTCTGTCCAGTTGTGAAAACACAGATGACCCACTTATATTGGTCCAGTAAAAACACACAAACACACACATTATTTGTTTTATTTTAACCTAAAACATTTCATAAATACATTTATAGTAACATTTTATTGGGAATGGGAATGAGATGTCTACTACATAGTATTGGGAAGGGATGATCACAGAATGAGGCATAAATTGAAGTGTTTGGAGTCTTGACTTCAGTGCATGACAGGGATTGAGCTGTTCAGAGGCTTCAATGCTGGACAGCCTCATCGTGGATCGATGGTATTGGAAGAGGGCTAAACTCTTTCACTGAGGACAGGACAGGATCTGACTGAGAAGACAAAAAACACTAACCCAACTCAGTTAGACAAAAGAGCTAACAGTGAGTTAGTCCGAGCAAGGATTAAAATCACACTGATGTGTAATAATGTGATTGTGTTTGTGTATGTGATTGACTCTACATACAGTAATGAACATTGACAGGACAGAGCTACTCACAGTGCTTGGAGAAGAAGCATTCAATGTGGATGAGAGGGCACATTCAAGTGAGGAGAGAGTTGACACTGGTAGTGGAGTTGAGTGGTCATCACTTCTTAAATCAGGGAAGAAGAGGGGACTTAGATGTACGTAAATACAAATACATTCCATTACAGCAGAGCCATCATATGTTTGGGGGGAAAAAAAAGTCTCTATGAAGTTAAAGGTCCAGTGAATTTTTTTACTTCTTCAAATTTGATGATATTTGGATGAAACCAGTTTATAGTAGGTTGACCCAAGTATGAAACACTACTGTAGCTGGTACCAGGGCTGGCTGTAGCCTTTTGGGGGCCTTAAGCTTGCCCTGCAAGTTAGTATTCAGGCATGACTATTACAAGTTTAGATGGCTGTCTTGACTAACTACCCATCTAAAAACGTATATGGCTAATTGTCAGCTAATTGAGTGACTGACATAACAAGATAAAAACTTCTGATGCACAATAACATTTTGAAATTGCACTTGGTGTTTTCTACTATTCTTACCTTCAACAGTAAGTTGAGACTCTGACTGAGCTCATTCTTTTGGGCTCGTGGGCACCCTATTGGCCGAGGGTTCTATGCGACCGCTTATGCCAGTAATGCCTGGAGCAGGCCCTGGCTGGTACATTGACAAAGTTGATCCTAAAGTCACCAGTGTTGTGTGAGACTCTGATTGTGTCAGTTTTACTCTGTGGAGACTAAAACGTTCCCATCAAAACCGCACCCATCATTATTTTATTTCTCAGTATGTTTTACTGCAGCTCAATTTTTTGGGATTGTTTTTAATATCTGTGTTTTTGCATGTACATGAATTGATTGATTAATCTTCTGCTACACAAAGATAAATATTAAATAAATGTTTCTAAACTAATCCAATCAGTTACTTAGATTTATTGCACCTGTTACTGAAATGGTTGTTCCAGTTTAAGTGGTTTAGGTAGTCCCGTTTGACAATTGCTCTGAATGTAGGTTGTGGTGAATAAAAAGTCCAACTATTGGATGTCCTAACTGTCTGGATTCCAATAGGAATTACATATCGCTTTGCAAGCCAGTATAATGTGACTTGCAGGCCTGATGTGTCCTGTAAACCAGCAGGTTCCTAACACCACTGCGTTGGGGTAAAACATGACCAATGAAGTAAGGCATGACATGTCATGTATTGTTATAAAAAGTTTAATTTTGATATAATTTACCTACAGAAGGAACTCACTTGGTGAAGACCACAGGACTGAAGATGAATGAATTTAACAACAATGTGTCTGTCACTAACAAATACAGTCATTGGTGGTAAATATACAATTTACTAAAAAAGGCAAGGCACACTGGGAAATTATATTGGAGGCGTGGCTTTGCAGGGGCTTGTAAATGAGTTATTTTTTGGCCACCCATATGTGGAAGTGTTGTAGCAGTTTAAGTGGTCTATGGTTATGTTAAGTATATTTAGACTACTGGAAATATTAAGGTGTTTCAGGTGCCAAACCTGGGCATGAGAAGGAATGTGTAGAAAGTAATGTGTGTGTAAGCTGTGGGGGTGCCCATGTGGCTGGAGCACAGAGGTGTCTGGTGAAAGAAAAGCATGTTGAAGTTGCCACGGTCAGAGTAGTACAGAAAGTGTTTATTCTGAAGCAGTGAAGAGAGTGGTAGAGGAAGATGGGTACAGGGTGAGGGATATTGAGAGGATTTGTGTGAGTAGGCAGAGACCAATGAAGAGGATGAGAATAATATGTCCCTGAGTAAAGTGGGTTTCTTAGCTTCATAGCCACGGTTGTCAACTGTACTGCAGAAATGGAACGTTAGTCACAGAAAATAGAGGATGCGGTGGCAGCTGCAGAGAAGCACTTGGGATTGCAAGGTTTTACTGCAGAAGATTCGCAGGAGGTGTTGAGTGGTAGTGTTCTGTCCTCCCAGACTGTGGGCCTGGAGTAGGATTAGATAGGGTTAAATAGTGGAGTGGGGTGGTGTGAAGGATAATAGTTGCAGAGTAATTTTTCTTTTCCCCAATTTTGTATTACCGGAATTTAATGTAGGTAGGCCATGACTGGCCTCACACTCCAGTACAGTAGGTGGCGGTGTATGCACCTAAAAGTTGGATGCAATCCGCCAACCCGATCTCAAAGTAGAAGAAGAAGATTCAAGTTTAAGCATGTCTGCTGCCAGTTCTGAAGTCTTTATAATGCTTACATAAGAGCATGTGGCAATAAAGTCTGGTAAATATTAATGAAATGTCCTTAATCCAACACTGAGTGACCTTATCAAGAGATAGAGACCTCTTTGTGTAATGTTTAAAAGTACAATATGAGGTGATATTGCGTAACATTATAATTATTATTTACTCTTATTTTACCAGGTAAGTTGACTGAGAACATATTCTCATTTACAGCAATGACCTGGGGAATAGTTACAGGTGAGAGGAAGGGGTATGAATGAGCCAATTGGAAGCTGGGGATGATTAGGTGGCCATGATGGCATGAGGGCCAGAATGGGAATTTAGCCAGGACACCAGGATTAACACCCCTACTCTTACGATAAGTGCCATGGGATCTTTAGTGACCATAAATTCAAGTCACCCGTTTAAACGTCCCATCCGAAAGACAGCACCCTACACAGGGCAATGTCCCCAATCACTGCCCTGGTGAATTGGGATATTCTTTTAGGCAACTATATATTTCTGGGGGGTCCAACACTATATACATTAAGTGTACAAAACATTAAGAACACCTTCCTCATATTGAGTTGCAACCCCTTTTGCCCTCGGAACAGCCTCATTTTGACCGGCATGGACTCTACAAGGCGCCGAAAGCATTCCACAGGGATGCTGGCTAATGTTAACTGCAATGCGTCCCACAGTTGTGTCAAGTTGGATGGATGTCGCTTGGATGGTGGAACAGTTTTGATACACACAGGAAACTGTTGAGCATGAGAAACTTAGCAGGGTTGTAGTTTTTGACACACACGCAAACCAGTGCGCCTGGCACCTAATACCGTACCCTGTTCAAAGGCACTTAAATCTTTTGTCTTGCCCATTCACCCTCTGAATGGCATACATACAAACCTTCATTAAGCAGTCTCCTCCCGTTCATCTACACTGATTGAAGTGCATTTAACAGGTGACACCAATAAGGGATCATAGCTTTCACCTGGATTCACCTGGTCAGTCTATGTTATGGAAAGAGCAGTTGTTCTTAATATTTTGTGCACTCAGCGTACAAGAATTCTTTGGAGATTTGAACTTGCAACTTCTTGGTTGGAAGTGCATCAATGTTTTTACAGTTCCACCAGGTTCATACTTATTGCTTGGAACATACAGTTTATTAACACCAGTGGCGGTTGGTGCCGTTTAAGACGAGGGAGGACACTTTTTTTTTTATGAGCATGGCATTATTTCTATAACAACATATTGGATGACTGTCATTCATATTCCATTCACCCAGTTCAATGTAACATTGATAGGTTTAGGTTACTACATGATATTCAAATCTTCCCTATATCCATCATGAGGTTTCTGCAACCTAGCCTATGAATGACATTGAGAGAAATTTGAGTAATCAGGGTGACAAACAGTGAAACATGAAATACTGCCTTGCACACTCTTGCCTGCATCTAGCTGATCTAAAGTGTAATCATTTGCCCAACAGTTGCAAACGAGAGTTTCTATTTGACAAATTCAGGTATGTTTATCCCGTTTCGTTCCGTTTGCTTCTGTTTAAGAAAGTTTTAGAACAGAATCGGTGGGATCAATACACCCTTGATCACACACAAACACAGTTCACTTTCATACCAGCCACATACAAACAGCATCATCACTTTGATCGTTGTAGCTATAATTCCTTCTCGCATCTACATGCTCTCCACCTCTCACATTTTCCCTTGCGTGTGGACTTCAGTGCACAACACATCAGCTGTCTGTGACCAGGCGAAAAAACCTTTCCAAGCCAAACCTTTATATCATAACCCCTAACCGCTACACACAGCCTACATCATTGTCACCATATTAGCTAATGTCAAATTCAACATAGCTAATAGAACTAACATGTTAGTAAACCCGCTACAATCATGCAGTAGTGTACAGTCATCAAGCAGTGTAGCAGTTACACCGGCAGGCCCCGGTGGCAATACATTTATAAAAAGCTTACCTTGACTTGGAACAGTTCCAGTGTTGGATAGCCATTGCCAGCTAGCTAAAAAGGCATCCCTCTCTGTTTGAGATGGGTATTTGAGGTGTTTGAGTAGGCTAAACAAGTTAGCTGCATTCACTAGCTAAGTGAAAGTGATAGTGAAAAAAAATACAACAAAACATAGCTAGCTCGCTCTTTCTTGCTTCTCCTTCATTTTTTAAAGAAATACATTTGTTCAAAACTGTTCAAAAATGTTTTTTCTCTCTCTTCGAGTCAACTACTCACCACATTTTATGCACTACAGCTCTAGCTAGCTGTAGCTTATGCTTTCAGTGCTAGATTACTGTGTATGTCTATGGAAGGGGGTGAAAACCATGATCCTCCTAGGTTTTGTCAATGTACCCAGAGGAGGACAGAAACTGTCCTCCGATTACACCATGGCATTACCCTACAGAGTGCTGTGGAGGCCACAGTAGACCTTCATTTCAAAACAGTATGTTTTAATCAATCAATAAATAAAATGTACTTATAAACCCTTTTTACATCAGCAGATGTCACAAATTGCTATACAGAAACCCAGCCTTTTGATCAATTATTTGGTGACGTGAATATATTTAGTATAGTTTTATCTAAAAAGGACAACTTTTTTAATGTTTCACTATTTTTGTTTCTATGAAATTCGCAGAACAGGATGGTCCTCCCCTTTCTCCTCTAAGGAGCCTCCACTGATTAACACACTTAAAAAAATAAGGGTATGGTTATGGTAGAGTGTTGTTCCCTGGTGTACAAAAAAAAGGTCTAAGGTACACTTCACAGCTACACATATAAACTCACATAGTATTGTTCAGTACCTTGTAGATATGGGAGATTTTTTTACCCCAAATTTTGATTATAAGGTACTATCATTACTGCACTTTAACATGTAAGTGAGTGCAGTGTACTGGTCGGTGCTCATTAGCATATGTGTGGGAGTGGATAAATATTGATGTGCATTTGTGCGAACTGTCAGTCGAAGTGTTGGAGGGGTTTAAGTGTTTAATGGTTATGCCTTTCACACTGTTTTGCTAACTTTGCAAAAATAATCTGATCTGGTGTATTCTATTCACTAACATTAAGCTTGTATTTTGTCAGTTCTGTGGCCTTGTTATAGGTTGACATAAGTGCATGTGATGCTAAAGAGCCATACATCATTCAACTTGTTGATAGTCACCATGTCATTGTAATAATCAGTTATAAGTCAGCTACGGTAAGGTATTGTGAATTCTACAATAACCTACTTGCAATAAGTTGATAGTAAGTTATTAAAAATTAAACATGGACTTCCTGTGAACTATCTGCCGTTAAGCTTTTGGGAGAAGCACAGTAACCCCTTAACAGTACATCTGTTGAGTGTCACTATACTAAAGATTGGAGAACTGACAGTGTCAAAAGAGGTACTCAACCTATATCAACATAACAATAAAACCACTTAAACTGGTCCATTTCAACTGACGGTTAGCACAACTACAACATATTTAATGTAACAACAAAACATTATTTATAAAAAATAAATATATTAATATGGTTTTTGAACTTGAAAATGTGTTTACAAGCATGATAGCTGTACTTTTAGTTTATGGTTGACGCAGCTTATTGCCATTAGCCAATTGGCGTTTCTCAATGAGTTCCAATGTGTCTAACTGGTATTTACGACTTTAGAACGGGTCAATTCCCACCTCCCACATGGTTACGAACACAGCATTGTATTGCATATATTGGGTAGAACAATTTACCATTATACCCTATAGATTATCCACACATGTACCCTAAAAGGTATTGACCGGTACCATGTGAGTTCCTATGGGTTTCTCTGAAGGTACTTTATGTGTACCTTTGACCTTTTCATACACCAGGGAACAACACTGTACCATAACCATACCCTTAGAAAAGGCACACTCCTCAGTAAAAGGCACATGACCGCCTCTTGGAGTTTTCCAAAAGGCACCTAAATGACTCTCAACAAGATTCTCTGGTCTGATGAAAACAAGATTGAACTCTGGCCTGAATGCCAAGCGTCACGTCTGGAGGAAACGTGACACCATCCCTACGGTGAAGCATGGTGGTTGCAGCATCATACTGTGGGGATTGTTTTCAGCGGCAGGGACTGGGAGACTAGTTAGGATCGAGGGAAAGATGAATGGAGCAAAGTACAAAGAGATTCTTGATGAAAACCTGCTCAAGAGTGCTCAGGACCTCAGACTGGGGCGAAGGTTTACCTTCCAACAGGACAACGACCCTAAGCATGCAGCCAAGACAAGTGTGGCCCAGCCAGAGCTCAGACGAACCCCATCGAACATCTCTGGAGAGACCTGAAAATAGCTTTGCAACAATGCTCCCCATCCAACCTGACAGAGTTTGAGAGGATCTGCAGAGAAGAATGGGAGAAACTCCCCAAATACAGGTGTGCCAAGCTTGTAGCATCATACCCAATAAGACTTTAGCCTGTAATCGCTGCCAAAGGTGTTTCAACAAAGTACTGAGTAAATGGTCTGAATCCTTATGTAAATGTGATATTTCCGTTTTTTATTTTTAATACATTTGCAAGAATTTCTAAAAACCTGTTTCTGCTTTGTCATTATGAGGTATTGTGTGTAGATTGATGAGGGGGGAAAACTATTTAATCAACTTCAGAATAAGGCTGTAATGTAACAAAGTGGAAAATGTCAAGGGGTCTGAATACTTTCCGAATGCACTGTATATTCTTGGTAACAAAAAAAAACATTGTGGCACTGCTGAGACATTAATGCACTCCAGACCAAATGTTGCAAGTTCAAATTCCGAGAGCATTTACACTGGGCGGAAAGGGTCCATATCAGCGGATATCTTTACATGGCATGTTTTTGATATTCTAGAGAATACAGATCATTTCCAATGCATATTTGAAGTTTTTTGGATATGCACCATAACCATACCCAAATTCTGAATCCAGATGAGTCTTTTAGACATATGATGTTGCGATAACTCCGAATATCACACATTGACATTTCCTTCTGGCCGGATATGGACTCATTTAATATCCTGAGATATGCGACATCCTACTTTCTCTCTTCATGTTGACAAATACTGACAAATTCTGATAAATACTAGTGGTGCAGAAGACACGTTGGTAGGAGTGAGGTAGGACGGTTTTAAGTCTCCCTGCATGAAAGTCTCTGTACACCAGAAACGCTGCCTCTGGGTGAGTGTTTTCTTGTTTGTTTAAGGCCCCATACAGTTAGTTTAGTGCCAGAGGGGTGTTGGCTTGGGGCGGGATGTAGACAGTCATGATAATTATGGATGAGAACTCTCTTGGTAGGAAAAAGGGTCTGCAGCTTACCATTAGGTATTATATAATAGGTGAATAAAAGCTCAAGATTTACTTCACACTTGAAGCAGCACACCAGTTGTTATTTATGAAAAACACACTTCACCTCCTTTCGACTTATCTGAAGCCAGTCGCTGCATGGAGAATCCACTGAGTACTATGTGCATAGTGTCATCATCCAGCAACGTTTCATTAAGACATATAATATTGCAGCTTTTCAAGTCTCTCTGATATGAGACTCTCAAATGAAGCTCATCCATCTTATTGGGCTTGATGTTGCCAATGTTCAAGACCCCTCAGAGCAACCTGGTCTCAGAGCATTTTGTATTATTCTCTATGCAAATCCGAGACACTCCATTTAGTATGATATGTTACGTTTCGTATGGTTACATAAGACAGATGGTTCATTAAAGCAAAAACGAAAGGAGGGTGGTTGGTCAGGGTGGAGGGGGAGGCATATAACACGAACGTCTAGCAACCCAGAAGTTTGCGAGTTTAATCTTATTACAGACAACTTTAGCATTTTAGCTAATGAGCAACTTTTCAACTACTTACTACTTTTTAGCTACTTTGCATGCTAGCTAAGCAATCTCCTAACCCTAACCATAACCGTTTAAGCTAATCCTTAACCTAACCCCAACCTTCAATAACCCTTCCCCTAACCCTAACCTTAACTCTTTAACCTAACTCCTAAACCTAACCCTAACCTTAACCCTAAACCCTAACCCTAGTCAAGCTAACGTTAGCAAGCTAGCTAACGTTAGCCACCTAGCTAGAATTCGTAACATATCAAACATTTTGCAAATACATAACATATTGTATGATTTACAAATTTGTAACATATTGCACGTTTTGTAAATGCATAATATATAATATGAATTGTAATTTGTAACATTTCATATCATATCATATATGAAATGGGTGATGGTGGACATCCACAAATACATACCATACTGTATGTAATGTAACATATCATACTAAATGTGTGTCTCGGATTTACATACAGAATAATACGAAATGCTAAATTCCAGGGAAAAAAGGGACACTAAGAGGGAGGCTGAGAGAGCAAATATTTTTTTTAAAGAGAGAAGTGGAGTGAGACAGAAAGAAAGGGGGAGGGAGAGAACAGAGATAAAAAAACAGGGAGAGGAAAACATAGATGGTAGAGATGATTAAGAGAAAGAGAGAGAGATTAGAGAGAGAGAGTGGTTTAGGGAAATAATGGTATATAGAGAGAGTGCTAATTCAGCACACAGCTGCTTAGTGAACTCAGTGTGAGAGGTCTGTAATGGAATGCTCATACAGACGCCAGAGCCTCCTTTACAATATTAACAGAGCCCAATGTGCGTCATACAGCTCACAGCTGACCCGGGGGGTGTGTGTGTGGCACTCTCTCTCTCAGAGTCCCTCTCTCTCTACTGCTCAGTCTCTCTTTCTCTCAAGTGTACTCTGACAGTTCAGTTCAAAGCTCAGTTCAAAGCCAAAGCTTTGGTTGGCATGACCATGGATACAGCACCATATCACCTCAGAGTATCAGTTCTACATATAACAATGGACACAACAATGTGTCTGAAAGTGTAAAGAGTCGACTGGTTATTTTGGTGCAAATGTAACGTAGATAACTATGCAGCATGTCCTACAGTAGGTGTGGCACGAGAATGTGTGAAAAAGGGTTGCGTAGTGCAGTTACTTATCTTTGTCACTCCCCCATGCTAAGCAAAGAACACACCAAGGGGTTATGTATAAGTCTCCAAAACTGAACTCATAACTTGCACCGAGTTTCAGTTTGCACATATTTGCATTGGTGAAGCCCTAGCATAATGCACACTTCTGGAGAACATAACATGTTTCAATATCTCTCTCTTAGGCTCTGGGATGGTGTATTGTATTATGTTGTTGTGTTGTACTGTATTGTATTGCTGCATCGTATTGTGTGGTGTTTGTTCTCTGTGTTAGTCACTTTGGTAGTTTTCAGTTTCTTGAATTGAACAGAATGTTCTTTCAGCCTTTTTCCTGCACTTTGCCTTAACCCAAAACGTCCACAAATCCTCTGGTATTCACACTACCCCAGCCAGATAATTTGATTCTGAGCAATGACGCAAATGTGTGTGTGAACCCATACACACTCAATCATTAAAGGCTGCTTATCTGACTGCAGGGTATGTGTAAACTCCCCTTGTTGAACTCCCATTGGAGACCTGTGTGTGTGTCCTGCGGCAAGCTCAGCACCAGGCTGAGGCTATGTACAGATATTGGGCTGCATGCAGGCTCTTGTCTCTTGTCTCTTGTTCTTGGTATGAATCATTAATGTATCTCTCTTTAGATTGTGTTTTGTAACATTTGATTCATTTGACCTGAGAAGCGGCTAACCTCTTAATCTCCTCCTCCTCTGTCTTCACCTCCTCCCCGTTCTTCTGCTTTCACACAAGGAAACTAGAAAATAACATTCCTCTGTGTGCTTTCATGGTGATAACATAGTTACTTATTTAGAGTACTGTGAAACTTTTATGGCAGGTTGTGTCTGGAACCTCATGAAATCCAATTTATTCTGTGTGTGTGTGGTGTGTGGTGTGGTGTGGTTTGTGTGTGTATGTGGTGTGGTGTGGTGTGTGTGTGTGTGTGTGTGGCAGCTGGTAAGGAGAGACAAGTCTGACTAAGAGCTCTTCACACTTAAAGAGTGTAGACCTGAGGTCCCAGATCCAGAATGCTTTGCAAGGTTAATCTGAGTCCAAACTATCAGGCTGGGAATTTCCTCTGAGGCAACCACTGGGCCATCTCTCTCTCTCTCCTCTCTTTCTGTCTCTCTCCATCCCGTAGCAGGTTAGGTGAATTGGGTTAAGGTTAGAATAAGGGTTAGCTAAAATGCTACATTTGTCACAGACATGACTCGAACACACAACCTTGGGATTGCTAGGTGGTCGCGGTATACACCCATCCTCCTCGACCAACTTCCCTGCTTTCGTTTTTGTCTACTAGACCATTAGCACATAGTGTACGTCTTGGAGGTGCTCTGAAATACATATAGTATGTTTCGTATGGCTCTGAGGCAAGGCTGCTCAGACACACATATTTTCGGCCATTTCTTCCCAAAATATTGTTTTATCCTCTTTCTACTTGAGGGGGAAAAAACGAGGGAAATGGCAACTGGCACCCTATCTATCTGCCTGTCAGTACTGTGTACTGTGGTTGATGGACCAGAGGAGCTGTTTCTGTAGTCGTCATGTCCCTCCCTGCAGTGTCCCTCCTTGCAGTGTCCCTCCCTGCACTGAGCACTTAGTGACCTGGACAGAATGAACACTTCTCTTCAGCTCAGTTTACACCAATGTCCCAGAGACACAGGCACACAGACCAGCATATCTAAAATGAGACACACATACTATAAAAACACGTACTGTACACGCACGCACGCACGCACACACATACACATACACACAGACAGACAGTCACAATAAATCAGCCCATCAGTGTGCGTTGTTGTGACACTGTGCAACGGCGAGCTCATTAGTCAGTACAAGGTCGTGTCCACAGCAGGCGGCTGGATGGTGATGGATGTGTTTGTAGGGTGGCCTGATCGCTAATAACCAGCATTACTATCACACACACCAGGCCCAGACACACACACACAGACACACACGCACGCACAACCTACACACATTGGGAACATGCTAAATATGTCCCATTGGGTTGTAGGGGAGCTCAGTGAGGAACATAGCATTGATAGCTCTCCTCCCAACTCTCTAACCAGTGTGATTTGGGGGGATGCTTACATCCTTGTCACGGCCTCCCGCAAAATTTTCTGGTTGTCTGTCTGGGTTGCGTGACTAACCCAACAAGTTGGGTTGTTGGGATTACCCAAATATGGGTTAATTGGTTGGGTTGACCTTGCAGCTGGGTCTTTATGACTGTAATCCTTAGGTTATTTTCATGAGGCTTGGCTTATTAGGAGCAAGGCTTTCAGCTAAATCTTATTGGCCACCCGTGAGAGTTAAGTTTACATACTTCAAATTAAAATGTTCCTTAATTATTTTTGCAATTGACACATTCTTCTATAATATTAAGTGTATTTATTACATGCTATATATAATAAGGTACACCAACTTATTGCATAATAAGGTATGCCACCTTAATGTATCCCAACAATGGCATTTACATAGGCTTAGGGAACTCATACAGTTCTGTAAGCCTCATTGAAGCTCCATCTCTCCCACACATGTGTCCCTGTCAGCCATCAACCGTCTGTCACTGCCTGCTGCCTTATGAGTAATATGCCACGTTCAAAACAACCGGGAACTCTGAAAAATAAATGACGTCAGTGAACTTCAGGTTGGAAAGTCGGTGCTCTAGAAAGAGGCCTGAGTTCCCGAGTTGGATGACCGTTCAAATCGATTTTTCCAGTAAATTTTTCACAGTCATCGCATCATCACAGCGAACTAGAGCATCATCAATGTGCGTCATCACCAGGGGGAAGGGGACAATGTGATTCCTTGTCCTTGAAGTAGTTGAAGTAGTTTTCAAGGGAATATTTTCAGCTTCAGCTTTCCATGTCATCCATTTTGATTTAACATCAACTATAATGGTTGTTAGTCAACCTACTTTTGATTAATACATATTAGCATGTATTATCATATGACTAAAGCCTTGTTTATACCTGGTGCTAACATACATCCTTTGTCCTGATCTTATCCACATTCTGATTGTGCCCACAATGTAGCTGTTGCATCTACACATGGTAGTAAAATGTGTTTCTTATCTGTCCACTTTATCCGCATTGTGACCAGATGTCCTGTTCCCTTCCTGTATTCAAATTATTTCAGATATTGTTTCAAAATAATAATAATTTATTTTAAGACGCATATTGATGCCATAAGTCAATGGCAAATTGGGTTAGGGTTATATATCACACTTCAATGGTTTTAGACGGCGGGATAATGATGATTGAAATGGTTTCACTGTGAAGAGTCCGTCTAAGTGTCTGACTACCTCAGGAGGTGGTCAGGAAGATCTGATCACAATGCTTCTTTTAATATTCTACACGTTCTAAAAATGTGGGCAAAATCAGATTGTGGACAAGATTAGGGAAAAGCATGCATGTTAGAAACAGGTATAAACAGGGCTTAAGACATTTACAAAATTACGACCAACAACTGGAATTCATGTTTATTCATGTTTTATTAAAATAAATTAGCCACACAAATAAACAATCTTTATTTTCATAAAACATTCATACAAACACACACGCACGCGCACACGCACACACACAAAATCAAGTAGCAAATCAGGAAAATCATAAGGCATATTTCTTCATATCCAACATTTTACCAAAAAGGACATCTGACAGATCTGCGTCAAAAAGGTTATTTTGTTTTTCAATAGTTCGGTCAAACTAAGTCCGTGAAGAGTTTTCTGAACCAACAGGAGAAACTAAAAAATATATTTACTGTAAAGTGAAATGCATATTTTTTTCTTCAATACAGCAAGTTAAATCAAAGCAGAAAATCTGGGTCTTATGGGCCCACCTGTTTTCTCTTTGTGCTGATTGGACAAAAGAGGGTTACTCTGATCATAGGGTGTTTGTTCTGAAGAAGGCACAAGCACTGTTGGTGAGTGTAATCAAGCAAAATATAATGTAATTTAGAAATATTAACACTGCTTATTTCAGAGAGAAATCGATCAAACAACTTTTAAGCTTCTGGCTTCCAACACTTTTCCTCTTCAAAATGTTGTTCAAAAGAAGACCACTTCACAGATATGGTCAAACTAACCAAAATAACAAAGGTGCACCGCTATCATGGTGTAAACAGCTGAAGTAAATGGTGTTGCTTCAAACACATTCTCTAAAAATAAATAGGCCAAAAAACATACACCCAAGTACGATGTATTAACCTCTAGCTAGCAACCTCTACCACCTACGGCCAATTCATTGAAAACTCACATTGCAGCAAAAATTATTGTAGTGCTACAAGTTGTTTTCCATTTTCTTTTCTTATTTTCTTAGAAAAATACGAAAACAAATACAGCCATGGTCCTGGAATCCAACTGCTAGGGGAATTTTCAACACATTAGCAGAAGCAGCTTGCTCATAGCAGGAGCCACACAGAGTACGCCAAGAAAGCACTAGCTAGCTAGCATTTTGAGTTGCTGGAAAGAAGGCAGTGCTTCTTGCTCTTACTCTGCTCTCTCTTTGGCTTATCTATAGTACTGCCACTGTACAATGGCAGAGGCAACTGTGATGTCAAGAGGAAAAGCACTATGAAATGGTTTGGGTCCTTTCTTTTACATCTATTCATATCTATGTTCATGTTCAACAAAAACAGAAGCGTTCAGGTACCTGATCTACTCAGCTAGGGCCCTAAGAAGAGGTTTTAGAACCTCTTACAATCATATAAAAATTAAAACAAACAAAGAAATCAAATAAATGCCAGCAGGCAGGTAATGTACAATCCTGTCAGCTCTTTATTTCTAATTTCCTCTGCATTTTAATGTGAAATATTGCACTATAGTCCCAAAGTCTTTGTTCTGGCTATGTGAACGCAGTACAGCATATAGCCTACATACAGCCTATACATCAAGTGAAAAGTAAAGTGGTTAAAGTCTTGTTTTCCTCTGATAGGGAATGACATCATGCTCCTACTGTAGGTCTTCAGGATCTTAAGTTTAGACAATGTTTCAACATTTTTGGGACTTAGTTACCTGAGAAGGTAGTGATAAAACAGCAGAATAGCATGATTGAGGATTCCTCGCCAAAAGGACATAACAACAGAGAGAATATGATTAGAAAGTAACCATAAATAAGTATAAAGTTAAATTATAAATTTAAATCAACCTTTTTGTAAGGCACGCACACACACACACACACACACACACACACACACACACACACACACACACACACACACACACACACACACACACACACACACACACACACACACACACACACACACACACACACACACACAGCTTGCTAATAGCAATACCTATTGTGCTTTAGACACTCAGCAAGTACATTTTTTATTCAGTTTTGGCTGATCAAGATATACCAGGTTTTTATCTTCTTCTGAGGTAAAAAGCAGTATTAGCTCTGCTAGAATCTTGCACAAACAAATCACAGTTTGTCAAATCACTATAACATTGTGTTCAAAGAAAGATTAAAATTGTTCTGATGCTGCATGCTTGTAGGATTGCCACAAAGTAATATCTTCTCCAAAAGGCAAATAAAGTAAAAACTAAAATAAAGTAAAAAACAATGAAATGTAATAAAAGTCTGTATACAGTGAACAAAACTGAACAAGTAACAAAAAACTAAATCAGGAAGACTGGATCCTCCTGTTTTCAAACAAACAAAAAAACTGAAAAAACTGTTGAAATAGGTCTTACATTACCTCGCCTGGTTCATTGGTACCACTCCTCATTGTTTTTACCACTCCTCAAGTCCTTCACACATCCCTCCAGAAAAGGAGATGGGTGAGTTGGGGTCCCTATTAGGAAGAAAGGACAGGTACAGGGGTTCCCTGTTGCGTTGAGGGGGTCCCAGACCTTTATTGCTTCTCTGGGGATCCGACAAGAACTCAGAGCCACCTCTCCAGAGTTTTGTTATTGCTTAATTGTCAGCTTATGTGATCACACACAGATAAACACACCTAGATGTGAGTGTTCGCATGTTGTTCAAGAGAATTTAATTTGTCACTTGATTCATTTCTTTTTTATCTTTCCACTCTATGCTCAGTTCTTCATAGAGTTCTCCCCAATAGTTCTCTTATCACACTTAAGACAATTTGTTCTGTCGTCCTATTATCTTCTCATCATCTGATGATCTGGGAGTAACTCCACAGCTCAAAGTTCTGTTCCCACTGTCAAAAAGTGCTCACCCTTCCTGTCCATCAGTGATGACATTTTTGCTCTGGTTGCCATACAGAACAAGTACTATTGTCTAGTAGGAATTTGTTGTTTCCTGTTTCTCCTTTCTTTCTCTCCATTACTTCACCATCACACAGCTGCTCAGCTGCCCACCCAGGCTCAGCTCCTGCATCTCCGACTCTCTCCCGGAGGCTGAATCAAGACTCCACATCCTCTGCCTGGCCATGAGGGGGAAGGGGCCCTGGGTGAAGGCCTGGTTCTTGGCCTGGGGTTGGTAGTGTAGGTTGGTCTGGGGATGGAGGCTGGGTTGCTGGCTGATGTGCAGGCGAGCCTCGAGGAGGTAAGCAGCGGAGGCCACGGGGGAGAGGGAGGTAGAGGAGGCGCAGTAGGAGGATGATGATGAAGAGCAGGAGGAAGAGGAGCCATAGGAGGAGGAAGATGACTCCAGAGGCTGCTGCCAGAAGGCGTGCTGGAGAGCCAGGGGGCTCTGGTGTGGGGACAGGAGGTGTTGAGCTTCACCCTGGAGGAGGGAGGGTGTGGAGGTGTCAAACAGGGTTGAGGTGGCATAAACGGATGTGGGGAAGGGGGGCTGCTGCTGGGACAGGAAGAGCAGGGGGTTCTGGGTAGATGCTGACTGAGGAGCCTGGGGCTGGTGCTGGATCTGGAGCATTCTGTAAATAGAGCCAGAGAGGAGGGGTTAGAATTTCCCTTACTGTGACTATGTACAGTGAGGGAAAAAAGTATTTGATCCCCTGCTGATTTTGTATGTTTGCCCACTGACAAAGACATGATCAGTCTACAATTTTAATGGTAGGTTTATTTAAACAGTGAGAGACAGAATAACAACAAAAGAATCCAGAAAAACTCATGTGAAAAATGTTATAAAACGATTTGCATTTTAATGAGGGAAATAAGTATTTAACCCCCTCTCAATCAGAAAGATTTCTGGCTCCCAGGTGTCTTTTATACAGGTAACAAGCTGAGATTAGGAGCACACTCTTAAAGGGAGTGCTCCTAATCTCAGCTTGTTACCTGTATAAAAGACACCTGTCCACAGAAGCAATCAATCAATCAGATTCAAAACTCTCCACCATGGCCAAGACCAAAGAGCTCTACACATGGCCAAGACCAAAGAGACCTACACAAGGCTGGAATGGGCTACAAGACCATCGCCAAGCAGCTTGGTGAGAAGGTGACAACAGTTGGTGCGATTATTCGCAAATGGAAGAAACACAAAAGATCTCCCTCGGCCTGGGGCTCCATGCAAGATCTCACCTTGTGGAGTTGCAATGATCATGAGAACGGTGAGGAGTCAGCCCAGAACTACACGGGAGGATCTTGTCTATGATCTCAAGGCAGCTGGGACCATAGTCACCAAGAAAACAATTGGTAACACACTACGCCGTGAAAGACTGAAATCCTGAAGCGCCCGCAAGGTTCCCCTGCTCAAGAAAGCACATATACATGCCCGTCTGAAGTTTGCCAATGAACATCTGAATGATTCAGAGGACAACTGGGTGAAAGTGTTGTGGTCAGATGAGACCAAAATGGAGCTCTTTGGCATCAACTCAACTCCCCGTGTTTGGAGGAGGAGGAATGCTGCCTATGACACCAAGAACACCATCCCCACCGTCAAACATGGAGGTGGAAACATTATGCTTTGGGGGTGTTTTTCTGCTAAGGGGATAGGACAACTTCACCGCATCAAAGGGACGATAGACGGGGCCATGTACCGTCAAATCTTGGGTGAGAACCTCCTTCCCTCAGTAAGGGCATTGAAAATGGGTCGTGGATGGGTATTCCAGCATGACAATGACCAAAAACACACGGCCAAGGCAACAAAGGAGTGGCTCAAGAAGAAGCACATTAAGGTCCTGGAGTGGCCTAGCCAGTCTCCAGACCTTAATCCCGTAGAAACTCTGTGGAGGGAGCTGAAGGTTCGAGTTGCCAAATGTCAGCCTCGAAACCTTAATGACTTGGAGAAGAGCTGCAAAGAGGAGTGGGACAAAATCCATCCTGAGATGTGTGCAAACCTGGTGGCCAACTACAAGAAACGTCTGACCTCTGTGATTGCCAACAAGGGTTTTGCCACCAAGTACTAAGTCATGTTTTGCAGAGGGGTCAAATACTTATTTCCCTCATTAAAATGCAAATCAATTTATAACATTTTTCACATGCGTTTTTCTGGATTTTTTTGTTGTTATTCTGTCTCTCACTGTTCAAATAAACCTACCATTAAAATTATAGACTGATCATTTCTTTGTCGGCAAACGTACAAAATCAGCAGGGGATCAAATACTTTTTTCCCTCACTGTAGCTGTGATTATATTTATGTGCAGGTGTGTGTATGTCTGTGTGTGTGTCTCCATCTTACCTTTGCTGGTGCAGAACTTCCTCCAGCATGATGCGGTGCTCATTGATAGCGGGGCCTATTGATCCCCGGCTGCCACGACTACTGTGGTCGGAGGTCAGAGGGCAGACCTGTCTTGCCAGACCATTGATCTTATTCAGACCCAGAAGACCCTTAGTGCGTGTGTTCTTCCTCAGCTGTTGGCGGAAGGCTTTCAGACCTGGGGAGGCGCACAGAGATGGGATGGGTTAAATTCTGTTGGGCCAGATACATTTCCTTGTAGTGATGATGATGATGATGATGATGATGATGTGAATGATACATACTGTGTGTAATGGTTATAAACTAACATCACCCATACCTTGTGTTAGGGAGGTGTCGGAGGCTCTGCGGCCCTCCTGGAAGCTGGAAGCTTGGGCCTGGGGGAGGAGATGAGAGGAGAGGGCCGGGTGGGTACCGGCAGGGACCAGCGCCCTGGGGCCAGTCCCAGAGGCTGGCATGGCTGACAGGCCCCCCACAGGAGGGCGCAGGGCAGGGTTGGGGGTGGACAAGGACTTCAGACAGCTGTCAGACGACGCACCGTCGGAGAGGCTGACCACGATGCAGGGGGGGTTGCACTCGTAGAAGTGAGGGGAGACCTCGGCCAGGGTGTGTCGCCGGGAGGTGGTGGTGGGCAGGACGAGGGGTGAGCAGGTGTGTGTGACCTCCAAGTCACGGGGCCGCACCTCCTCACTGATGCTGGTCTCCAGCAGGCTGTTGGGGGAGATGGAGTGGTTACACAGCAGTCGGTTCAGACTGCCTTCCACCGGGGACGCCACACGCTGGAACAATGCACCTTGGTCATATTTCATCTCCGAGTGCATGGGAGGTGTGGTCTTGCACTGAATGGGGTAGGCTGAAGTTCTGAAGCTGTCCTCCATGATGACCTCTGGGGTACCGGAGTCGGAGGTGTTCCTGGGTTTCTGGGTCCAGGGTCCACACTGGCGACTGAGCTGCAAGGCCCGGTGCTCCTTGTCCCTCTCCAACAGCAGGTAGTAGATGGCTGAGAAGTGGTTGTAGCTGCTGCTCAGCAGAGACTGGGGAAAAAGACAAGAGCTGTGTTTGAATACCCAAACTAACATACTGTATACTACATACTTAATGAGTATATACTACATACTATGTACTATTAGTTCATTTTAGTATACTATAAACTAACGGTATTCTTTCAGTTGAGTGTACTAGCGCTTTGCCTGTCTATCGGAAGTTGATGCTGTTGCTATGCAACCTCTTGCTAGTTTGTGAGCATAACAAATTACTAGCTAGACATTTTACGACTTCGGGTGTGTTATTAAATTCAATTTGGAGTACCAAAGTGCGCTCAGAGCGTTGTCTGATTGTCCATTTGTAAATGCCTGGCAGTGTCACTGGACGCTCTGGCCGAGGAGTAGGGTTGGTCCTAACTTGCTAGCTACTTCCAGACACAAATGAGAGAACACCTCACTCTGACCTTTTTACTCCCCCAAGCCAAGCTGGTTAGGATGTTTTCATGTTATCCAGAGCGTTGGTGACTGTAACTGTGGTGCTGGAAACAATTTAATTACGCTTATTTGCCTATGTTTACTGACACCGGCCAAATTCAACTGCTGTTGAGTGTTCATAAATTCATCATTTATTCTGCGCTCTGGCACAGGTACACTCAGAGGAAAGAGCCAGAGCGAATTTATGAATGCACCTGAATGTCCCTTAAGAACGCACAATGACTATACCACTTAGCTAAACTAAGAATAACGGGAATAATCAAGTTAATAAATGTTGGGTAGTTAGTTAAATAGCACATAGTTAATATACTGGCAAGTTCGATGTATTAGTAGCCAAGAAACGTTAGCTAGCTAGCTAACATACTGGTACATACCGCTGTAATGATATGCTATGCAGTTCATAAGGATAGCGCAGCTAAGAAATTGTCAGCCAACATAACGTGTAAGGTATCTTAACATTTGTCATAATTAGTTAAAGCAATGAATTTGTATCCGGTCTCAGTGGACTTCGGCTGCATATTTTCCGACATTTTCTTCAAATCTGAAAACCATTTCTGAAGAATTGCATTATGGGCCCTAAAAGCACGGAAATAGTGTCCACTGCTTGTATACTTCATATTTTGTTGAATGTAGTATGACATCCGGGAACTTTTGGAATACTAACTATATCCATACTATGACCAATAAGCATACTATATACCTAATTTACGTCACAAATGCTACGGTTAGTGTGGCTAGTATGAGTATTCGAACACAGCTAAGGACATGTTAGTCTGCCATTTTGGTTCAAAGGGTGTCATAATAAAGGACTGTTTCTCTCACTCTCTATTTCTCTCTCAGACAGGAAACACACACACGGACACACGGCTCTGCGCCCCATCACTCTGCACTCACTCAGTCTGCTCTATTGAGAGACTGTTGGAGCTCGTCTCCTCAGCTCTCAGTGTCAGCCTCTAAAAGCAGATGCCAGTTATCCCCCTAATTCTCCCTACAAAACGAGTAGTAAGCACACCAGGCGTACAGGGATCCAGGGTGGGTTTGACAGTGGTGCCTGCCTGGGAGGCAGCCTAACATACCACCTACTCTACTGCCAGACATTACTAACTGTCTCAAAGTCCCACCACTTTCAACCCAGTACCCAACCCCATTAGCTGTCTATACAGTGTACATGAAATACTGTATTTCTATGACACTAGTGATACTCCACTATATTTTAACCACTATATAACCTATAACCTGTAATCTATATAACAACCCAGCTCCACTCACTCCTTACCCTCCTCTTATCCTCCTTCCATGACGATAACACCAATCAACCAATCAGCCAATTAACACATAAACCAATCTGCCACTCACCTCGATGGTCCTCTGGCGGTCGATGCCCAGGGTTTGCATGATGCCCAGGACGGGCTCGCTGTAGTCGCCCAGGTTGGAGTTGTAGTCTGTGAGGGGCAGTGCCATACTGAGGGTCTGGTTAGGAGCTGTGGGGTCAGCCAGCATCCAGCGGTGCTGCTTGATCTGGGCCACGCTGATCCTCTTGGTTGGGTCCACCACCAACATCTTACGGATCAGGTTCTCACAGTCTGGGGGGAAAAGAGTGGGAGGGAGAGAGAGGGAGGATGGAGGGAGGGAGGGAGGTAGAAGGGAAAGCAAGGTCATTCTCTGATGCTATAGCATGTGCTTTTATTTAATATAAACCAGCCATTTCATCAGTCAAGTTATCAATCCCAATTACACTATGAAATGTGTCACTGTGTTGTTGCCATGGTGATGCATACCTTGAGACATGAAGAAGGGGATTCTGAAGCGCCCCTCTGTGACTCTCTGTCTGAGGGCGGGGAGGCTGGGCCCGTCGAACGGAAGGGATCCGCACACGAGAACGTACAGAACCACACCCAAACTCTGTAGAGAGATAGACCAGGAGAACATCAACAAATGGTCTCTCCCTTTACTTCTGTATTCATTCATTTTACATGAAAATGGTAGAACTCGGTTTCAAAATGCTACGTTTATTGTCATGAATCTTGCCCTGGTGGGAGAACTGAGCGATTTCTGCTAGTTAGGCCAGCTGCAAAGCTATATCGTATAACATGTATGAAAATAATAAACAGCTTTTTGGTCTTTATTTATGATTAGGGTTAGGAATTAGGATTAGCAGTGTGGTTAAGGTTAAGGTTAGGGTTACATGCTGACTAGACCGGGCACGCGGGTGAGTCCGCCATCACACACATGTTGATTTTGTCTATCCACACCAGATGCAATCAGGGCACGCAGGTTGAAATATCAAAACATACTCTGAAGCAGGTCGAAACACATGAAACATTCATGGACATTTAGCTAGCTTACTTGCTGTAGCTAGCTAATTTGTCCTGGGATATAAACATTAGGTTGTTATTCTACCTGAAATACACAAGGTCCTTTTTTGGATCTTTGTAGAATTTTGACCCATTTTGAGTCACACAAAATCGTGTGTTCTCTACTCTGACAATTCATCCACAGATAAAAGGGGAAACCTAGTTACTGTCTAGTAAACTCTCCTCCTTCAGGCTTTAAGGTGCATTACCACCAACAACTGGACTGGAGTGTGGACCTCAGTTCATCTTTCATCACCCACGTGCGTATATGTTCCTAAAAACCAATGAGGAGATGGGAGAGGCGGGACTTGCAACGCGTCAAAAACAGAACCAAGTTCTATTTTAGCGCCTGGCTACGCAGAACCTTGTTGATGGGCGTGAGCAGTTGAAATTACTGAATAACATGTATGTGTACATTTATTTTGCAAAGCTCGCACACGCAACGCGTCGGTGTGGTCAACATGTTAGGTTTAAAATCAGATCTTATGACTTTGTGGCTGTGCCAGCTAGTGACCACTCTACAGAGCTGTCTCCAGGGCAAGATTCATGACAATAAATGCCAACCTGCGTTCAAAACATGGGTAGCCATGTTGTGTGCGGTTTCCCTGTGAGCCCTTACCCAGATATCCAACTGTGGCCCTTCGTACTCCTTCCCCTCAAACACCTCAGGTGCTGCATAGGGGGGGGGCTGCCGCACCACGTAGACAGGGGCTCGCCTGAGTTGTAGAAGTTTCCAAATCCAAAGTCTGAATGGCAAAGAGAGAGAGAGATCGACTAATGATTATTTGTGTTGCTGCGTGTGTGCGTGTGTGTGTTAGTATGTGTGTTTATTGACTACAGACTGTCACACTGAGTCTTTGTGCCATCAGATCAGCCCTGCTCTTATTCTACTGTTTTACCATGAAGAACCCTCTAATTCTTGGCAGTTGACACTTCATTAGCACAGACCCAGTGATGCATGGCTTCTCTTTAGTAGAGACATTTAGCAGTCTGAATATCAGTTGGGAACCATCAAGGACAGAGGGTAGTCTGCTATCTGCTATCTCCCACACAGACTCACCGGCCAGTTTGATGTTCATATTGGTGTCCAGCAGCAGGTTCTCAGTCTTGAGGTCACGGTGAACGATGTGGTGCCTGTGGCAGTAGTCCACCGCCATCAGGATCTGCCAGAACTTCTTCCGTGCCTGATCCTCGCTCATGCGCCCGTTTGAGGTCAAGTAATCTAGAGGAAAAGAGGGAGAGAAGAAGAGAGGGGGACAGTTTAGATTCAGAGAACTAAATAAGGACAGTAAATACTGGGTAAGAGAGGACCTTGATATCTATTTGACCCCTTTTATTATGTAAAATGAAACAGCCCAACACAGTTTACAACAAAGGGGATATTGAATTTAATCCTCACCGAACATCTCTCCATTTTTGGCGTATTCTGTCACAATATACAGCATATCTTTAGTCTCCATAACCTAAGAGGAATACAAAGAGAGACAATGGAAAGAGGTTAGCAAGAAGTAGGCTACACACAATTGCAGTGATAAGACATACAGTGATAAAGTGAGGAAAGAGGTCTTTCCACTGTAAAGGCTGCTGTAAGTGTTTTAGCAGAACCAGGACTGGGCACTGGGGATGTTTTCTGGACACGTTATTTTTCCCCTGACCACACTTCCTCTCATTCACACACACACACACACACACACACACACACACACACACACACACACACACACACACACACACACACACACACACACACACACACACACACACACACACACACACACACACACACACACACACACACACACACACACACACACACACACACACACACACACACACACACACACACACACACACACACACACACACACACACACGACACGATACAACACGCTGACTTTCCATGATATGCACTGTTGCATAACAGAGCTGACAGGCACTTCCTGCATGCTCTTTGTTTATAGGATATTGTTAGGTTCTTATTTGTCAGAGTAAATAACTCACGGACACTAGAGAAGCTTAACCAAGTTTAATTCTTCCCAAAGGGTCTTTACAGCTGTAATTCAGACATCCAAACATTTCACACCATCACAGGTATATATATCTCTCCAATCCGTACATCTTATGGTTCCACAGGATACTAAACCCTTATTACTCCCTTCAGGGGATCTGACCTCACCTCCTGACCTCAACCCCTCCTTTGCCTAGTCCACAGATGTCCATCTGCTTCCCCTATAGCAATCCTTTGATCTCCTCCCGTCCACCCAGCACATTCCACAGCCACTCTGCCTTTCTACAGATCTCACTCCTTTATATACTATGCGTCTGATCTATCATGTCTTTAATATCTCAATGTTCAAAGTTTAGAATCCAACAATATGAACACAGAAATAGTTCAAACCAGTATTCAAATCAAACTTTAACGTGAAATGCTTACTTACAAGCCCTTAACCAATAGTGCAGTTCAAGAAGAAAATATTTACTAAGTAGGATAAAATAAAAAGTAATAATAAAAAGTAACACAATAAGAATAACAATAACGAGGCTATATACAGGGGGCACCGGTACCGAGTCAGTGTGCGGGGGTACAGGCTAGTTGAGCTCATCTGTACATGTAGGTGGGTGCGAAGTGCATAGGTAACAAACAAACAGCGAGTAGCAGCAGTGTACAAGAGGGGGGGGTGTTCATGTAAATTTTTATGAATTGT
Organism: Brachymystax lenok tsinlingensis; assembly: GCA_030435695.1. Lineage (NCBI taxonomy): Eukaryota > Metazoa > Chordata > Actinopteri > Salmoniformes > Salmonidae > Brachymystax > Brachymystax lenok. Next base: position 27,749,309 of record CM059785.1, read on the forward strand.
TCAGCAGTCTAATGGCTTGGGGCTAGAAGCTGTTGAGGAGCCTTTTGGTCCTAGACTTGGCGGTCCGGTACCGCTTGCCGTGCGGTAGCAGATAAAACAGTCTATAACTTTGGTGACTGGAGTCTCTGACAATGTTATGGGCTTTCCTCTGACACCGCCTATTATATAGGTCCTGGATGGCAGGAAGCTTGGCCCCAGTGATGTACTGGGACGTTCGCACTACCCTCTGTAGCGCCTTACGATCAGATGCCGAGCAGTTACCATACCAGGCGGTGATGCAACCGGTCAGGATGCTCTCGATGGTGGAGCTGTAGAACCTTTTGAGGATCTACAGCTGCACCATCAAGAGCATCCTGACCGGTATTCCCACTAATACTGTGTTGTCTGGCTGTCATCAGTTTTTAACTGAAACTAAATCTCTTTCCTTCTGGGAAAGGAAGAGAAAGGTTCAGACACAAAGGACGAGCTTGTGTATCGAGAACCCATCACCACCGCAAAGACCAAAAGAAAAAGAAGGAAAGACGCAATGTCCCATCCCCTTCCTAGAACTTCTGGAAACTTCCCAAGGCCAGGAAGCCCTCGGGGACTAAACATTGTGGGAGAGTTGTGTCACTATCACTTCTGAAGAAAAGACTGATAAACATCACTGCCCGAACTCAATAAACCAACACCTAAAGCTTTGTCACACATTTTATAGCCTCATTTAATTTCCAACCCAGTTCCAACCCATTTTTAGGGCGGCACAGAGGCTCCCATACAGGGAGTAATTTATAGTCTTTATCTGA